>CM066038.1:440542428-445342428 GCA_033557465.1 Ichthyophis bannanicus | reverse complement strand
GGATAAGATACATGGAAGAACTAAACCACTATCACATGACAGACAACGCAAAGAGGACCTACCATTCGAAGCTGATAAACGCATCAGTCAACAGACCTCAAGAACTCTGAGATCAAGTACCTGACAAAATTGCCAAAACAATCAAACCAACTTCTGAATATACCACCTCATCAGCTTGTAAAACAATAAAACAGGTCCAGCAGATACCCAACACCAAGAAAACACCTATAAGTGACAATCCCAATCCTAGACCAATCTCAGAATGGGAGAACTTTGAGACAGTCGCCAAAGAAAGAATTGAAATCACCATATCAGGCCTGAATACTACCACCTCCCTCCTAGACCCCTGCTCGGTAACTTGGATAAAGAATACAAGACAGGATCTAAGCCCAGCACTCGCCTTCATTGTAAATTAATCCCTCAAATGGATTAATGCCTAGCAACCTCAAGACATCCATTATCCGCCCAACCCTCAAAAAGCCTGAACTGGACCCAGCAGACCAGTAGCAAGCCTCCCATTCACCACAAAACTTATTGAAAAGATAGTTCAACAGCAACTGCAGGATCACCTAGACACCAACAATACTCTAGACTGACAGCAGCAAAGGTTCCGCCCTAAACATGGGGTAGAAACCCTCATGACCTCACTCACAAACACCCTAATCAAATGAATCCAAAACAAGCACACTGGATATACCTTGATCTTTTTGAATCTCTCTGCTGCATTTGATACTACTACTACTATTTAGCATTTATATAGCTCTACGCACGGAGCACTGTACAGAAATATAAGCAAAAAGACAGTCCCTGCTCATCAGAGCTTACAATCTAGTCAAGACAACACAGACCAAGACACAGATCGGGAAAACAATTATGGTGAGACAGAGCAATAGTTAATTCGGGATAAAGCAAAGTATGGGGTAAAACAAAGTATGGCAATTACAATTTGGGCAAAACAAGTATGGCATTTACAGTTTTAGACATGACAAAGGACGGGAGTCAGGTTAGGACAAAGGGTAGAAGTCAGGATCTGAAAGCAACAGTGAAGAGTTGGGTTTTCAACCTGGACTTGAAGACGGCCAGGAAGGGTGCCTGGCGTATAGACACAGGTAGGTTGTTCCAGGCATACGGTGTAGCAAGGTGAAATAAGCAAAGTTGGGAGTTAGTGGTGCGAGTGGAGGGTCTAGATAGAAGTAATTTGTTAGAAGAGAGAAGTTCCTGAGAGGGGATGTAGAGAAAGATGAGAGATGAAAGGTAATGAGGGGCTATAGAGTGAATGTATTTATAGGTCAGGAGGAGAAGTTTGAATTGGATGCGGAATTGGATAGGGAGCCAGTGAAGCAACTTGAGTAATGTGGGCATGGCGAGGCTAGCTAATGATTAGTCAAGCAGCATAATTTTGAATAGATTGAAGGGGAAAGAGATGGCTCACAGAGAGACCAGTAAGAAGGTTGCAGTAGTCAAGGCAAGAGGAGATTAAGGAGTGGACAAGGGTTTTAGTAGTGTGTTCAGAAAGGAAGAGGCGGATTTTGCTAATGTTGTAGAGAAAGAAGCAGCAGGTCTTAGCTACATGTTGGATATGTGTGGAGAAGGAGAGAGAGGAGTCAAAGATAACTCCCAGGTTGCGGGCTGAGGAAACCGGAAGGATTGTAGAGCCATCCACAGAGACTGAGAGGGGAGGTAGAGGAGGGAGGAATTGGGGGGGAAGACAAAGAGTTCAGTCTTGGCCATGTTCAGTTTCAAGCGACAGTGAGACATCCAGGCAGCGATGTCAGAATGGCAGGCAGAGATCTTGGTCTGGATTGCTGGAGAGATATTAGGCATAGAGAGGTAGATTTGGGAGTCATCAGCATAGAGATGGTATTGAAAACTCCTGGAACTCCAATCTGCATGCCATATCACAACCTCCAATTTCCAATAACACAAAGAGGAGAAAAAGAAGCACCGCCCCATGGTTCTCTCCTGAATTGCGAGCCTCTCTGACTCAACTCCGCAGACTGGAACGCCGCTGGCGCAGATCACTTTCCACTGAAGATCAGACCGCCTACCGTACTCACCTCTCCACACACCGTGAAGCAATCACAACCACAATGAAACAATATCACACAGACACCCTAAAGAGATCACTGAATAAACCACGTGACCTCTTCAACCTGGTCAAATCCCTCTCAAAGGAACCTTCTCCCGAACAACACAGTGAGATTCATCCACAGAAATTCGCTGACTACATGCAATCCAAGATAGTGCAAACTAACAAGGTGTCAACAGTCCCGTTCCAAGAACCAACGAATGCAACCCCACTAAATAACTTCTCTACACCATCCACTAAATGCATCGAGGACACCATAGCATCTCTCAATACCTCCACTGCACAAACGGACCCATGCCCAGCTTTTTGGATTAAGGAGCTACGTTGTGCGTTCAGCCCCTTCATTGCAAATCTAATGAACCTCTCATTCACAACAGGGTACTTCCCTGCAGCACTCAAGCAGACTTCCATCAGGCCACTTTTGAAAAACCCCAAGCTAGACCCGCAAAAGGTCGAATCTTATAGGCCTATAGCTAGCATTCCCCTCTTAGCCAAGATAATTGAGAAGGAGGCACAACGGCAAATCCAAGATCATATAGACACCACAGCGCCCCTAGATCACTGCCAACATGGGTTCAGAGAATATCATGGGGTCGAGACCCTTCTCACGAACCTATTCAACGACATTATCACAGGCATTAACAACATCCGACAAGGATTTGTACTCGTCTTCTTAGACATCGCTGCGGCGTTCGACTCAGTAAGCCACGAAATTCTCCTCGGACGACTGAAAGAGAAAGGTATCTGCAACAGTGCATTAGAATGGTGCAACTCTTACCTGGATGGTAGATGGCAATATGTGAAGTCCGGTACAGAAGAGTCAAAACGCTTCCATCAAAAGCAAGGTGTGCCTCAAGGTTCCTCATTGTCTTCCCTACTATTTAACATATACATGCAGCCCATCTGCGACATCATAAGATCTTTCAAAGTCAACTGCTTGATATACGCAGATGACATTCTCTTATATATGCCTTTCTCCACAACTCAATTAGACCTGGCACCGTTGGTAGACTGCCTCAATTCGGTCTCAGAGTGGCTCCAATCACAAAACCTTCGCATTCAACATAAAAAAACAGAGGTGCTCTTCATCTCCAAAGACCCCAACTTCACCCCTCCAGCCCACGTCAGTGTCAAGGAAGCTGACCTACAAGCTAAAGAAACAATAAGATACCTTGGAGTTACATTGGACCAACGTCTGGATATGAAACATCACATAAATAACATAGTCAAAGCTGTATACTTCAAAATACGCTCGCTTAGGCATATGCGCTCCATGTTGGACCCTGATGACTTCCGAACCATATACCAAGCACTAATCCTGCCACACTTCGACTTTGCAAATGCCATATTACAAGGTCTCCCTCAATCCACTCTTAGCCCATTACAGATGGCCATGAATGCCGCAGCAAGAGTCCTCTACGGAGCCTCCAGAAGCGACCACGTAACTCCCATTCTTAAACAGCTTCACTGGCTCCCCATCCATGGGAGGATCATCTTTAAAACCCTAGTCCTATCATTCAAGGCAATCAAGGGTATCTCATCCTCCTCACTCACAGATCTGATTCACACAGTACCCCCCAACAGATCCAGAAGAACATCAGCCGTAAACCTACTGACAACCTCGAAGGCGTTGACAAAGTGCAACATGACAACCTCAAACAGAGCCTTCAGTTTCTATGTACCCAAATGCTGGAACGCTCTACCCTCCGACATAAGGGCCATTACTGACCTACTCCAGTTCAGGAAGGCACTCAAATACCACCTCTTCCTTCAATACTACCCTACCAGCAATTGAACCAGAGGAAGTGACCCACTCATGAACACACCATGCCGTTCTTGATATTATTAAGACTCTATTCTGTTCTATGTAATTATCTCTTGTATATAGTTTACCCCGGTTCTCCAAGTTTGTACTCCTGTTCGATGTAAACCAAACAGCTTGTTGTTATGGTCTTTATGTTATAATGTAAACCGCGCTGATGCCGAATAGTGCGGTATATAAGAACTTGTAATAAATAAATAAATAAATGGGAGGAGATAAGTGTACCAAGGGAATGGGTATAGAGAGAAAAGGAGCGGACCCAGGACAGATCCCTGGGGTACACCAACATGGAGCAGGGTGGGAGAGGAGGAGGAACCACCAGAGCATACACTAAAGGAGTAATCGGAGAGGTAGGAGGAGAACCAGGAAGTACAGAGCCCTTGAAACCAAGCGAGGAGAGGGTGGCGAGGAAAAGATTGTAGTCAACAGTGTCAAAGGCAGCAGAGAGGTTGAGAAGGATGAGGAAGGAGTAGAGGCCCTTAAGATTTAGCCAGGAACAAATCACTGGAGACTTTTGTAAGAGCCATTTCAGTGGAGTGTAAGGGACAGAAGTTGGATTGTAGAGGGCCTGAGAGGTGAGGAAGTCAAGGCAGTGGCGGTGGACTGCTCGTTCAGGTAGTTTAGATATGAAGGGAAGGAGGGAGATGGGTCAGTAGTTAGAGGGACAGGTGGGATTGAGTGAGGGTTTCTTGAGGAGAGGTGTGACCACGGCGTGCTTGAAATCTGCGGGGACAGTTGCAGTGGAGAGTGAAAGGTTGAAAATAAGAGATGGAAGGGAGATGGGTGGGGATAGGATCAGAGGAAGAGGTGGTGGGTTTGGAGGAAGAAAGGAGTGTGGTTTCCTCATAGATCGTAGGGAAGGAGAAGAGGGTAGCAGAGGAAGCATGGATTGGGGGGGGGGGGGAATGGGGAGGAAGCAAGGTAGATGAAGTAGGGAATTGCAGGTAATCTTGTGTATTTTGTCATGGAAGTAATCAGCCAGGGTTTGGGCAGACAGGGAGGGCGGGACGAGGGGCGGGGCACCTTGAAGAGAGAATTGAGGGTATTAAAGAGGCAGCGGGGATCGGAGGCAACAGTTGGTCAGGTGGATGTAGTATTCTTGTTTGGCAAGTGCTATGGCTGACTGGAAGAAGCCAAGGATGAATTTGAAGTGTATAAGGTATTCCGGGGAGCAGGATTTGATCCATGCACGTTCAGCAGAACGGGCACAGGTGCGTAAATAGCGGGTTGTGAATGAAAGCCAGGGCTGGGGTGCAGAACATCTGACAGGACATGGGGTAAGTGGGGCAAGGGTGTCCAGAGCCGAGGATAGTGCAGCATTATAGGAGGTTACTGCCTCGTCGATGGACTTGGAGGACATAATGGAGGGAAGAGATGGAGAAATGGTGGGAGAGTCAAGGAACCATTATGAAGGTTTCTAAATAGGTCGGAGGTGACAGGGCAAGGTGGAGACAGTGGACCCTGAAAATTAAAGCTTAAAAGGTGATGGCCAGATGAGGGAAGGAATGAGTTATGGAAGTTCGAGGGAGACGAATTAGAGAAGAGTATCAGGTCAAGGCTGTGGCCATGCTGGTGGGTGGGGGCAGTGGAACAAAGTTGGAGGTCAAATGAGGAGGTGAGGGCGATGCGCTTTAAAGCGTGGGGATCAGAGGGGTTATCAACGTGAATGTTGAAATCGCCAAGAATAAGAGGGGGAAGAGGGATCCAGAAAGACGAAAAGCCAGGAGTCGAAGTCGGTAAAGAAGGTAGATACGAATTTGTTGGGTGGGCGATAGATAACAGCTACTCTGAGAGGAAGAGGAGTGGAGAGGCAAATGGAGTGGACTTCAAAAGAGAGAAAGGAGACTGAGGCAGCATGAGGGGTTGGAATTGGCAAGAGGGAGAAAGTAGAAGCCCAACACCACCGCCACAGCCAGTAGAACGAGGCATATGGGAGAACTGGTAGCCCCCGTGACAGAGAGCAGCAGTAGAAGCAGTATCATCTGGGAGGAGCCAGGTCTCAGTTAGGGCAAGATGATGTAGAACGTTAGAGATAAAAAGATCATGGGTAAAAGCAAGTTTATTAGAGACTGATTGCGCGTTCCATAAGGCACATGAGAATGGAAGGGGAAAGGAGGGGGATATGGATGAGGTTGGACAAGTTACGTGAGGATTTCTTTCCGGAGTAAGATAGAGATCTTGAGGGGCAAGGGTAAGGGTGAGTAAGAGTAGTTACTCACCTGTAACAAGTGTTCTCCAGGAGCAGCAGGAATCACTCCTCACATATGGTGACATTGGCGCCGGAGCCCCCGTGCGGAGCATTTCCCCAGCTTTCAAAGAAAGCCTTTGGGAATGCAGCGCGCCTGCACGGTCCCCTTCCCGCCCAAGGGTGCCATCTTGCTCAGTCTGATGACATAGCTAAAAGACAGCAAAAACCAAAATGAAGTATATGACTGCAACTCCAGGGGAGGGTTGTGAGGACTGATTCCTGCTGCTCCTGGAGAACACCTGTTACAGGTGAGTAACTACTCTTTCTCCAGGACCAAGCAGGAAGTCAGTTCTCACATATGGGACTCCCCAGCTCTAGGCTACCAGGAACCCAAAGCTGCAAAAATGGCTCCCTCTCAAGAGCCTCAGCATCTGTGATAAGAATATCCTCTGAGAACACCCCCGTACGGTAGCCCAACACAAGGGCCGGAGGGTAGGAGTTGCCTAAACCTCAAAGAGATTATGGAGTACCGCCTGTCCGAAAGCACTGTCCCTTCGGGACTCTCGAGGCAGTAGTGGGCTGCAAAAGTCTGGCTTGAAGACAAAGTAGCGGCCCGGCAGATGTCTACCAACGGAACAGAGCAGAGATGAGCTGCTGACGCGGCTTTCGCCCTGACACGGTGGGCCGTGACTCGACCCTGCATGGAGAGGTCGGCTGCCTTGTACGCCCAGGCGATACAATCTGCTACCCAAGTGGACAAGGTACACTTGGAGACAGGCAAGCCCAGTTTATTAGGGTCAAAGGAGACGAAGAGCTGAGTAGCCCTTCAGTGCCCCCGCGTACATTCTATGTAAAAGGACAACACCCTCTTACAGTCCAGAGTATGCAAGACTGTTTCATCCCGGCTGGTATGCAGCCTGGGAAAGAATGTCAGAAGAACCACCTCCTGGTTGAGGTGGAAGGAGGAGACAACTTTTGGAAGGAACTTCGGATGGGTCTGTAGGACCACCCTGTTCCTATAGAACCGTGAGTACGGTCTATCAGAAACCAGAGCTTGTAGTTCACTCACACGTCTGGCCGACCTAAGAGCTACCAGGAAGAGCGCCTTCCAAGAAAGGAAGCGTAAATGGCAAGTAGCCATCAGCTCAAACGGTGGGCGAGGAAGTTGCTGCAAGACCACGTTCAAATCCCACTCAGTGGCTGGTGGACGAATTGGAGGCTTGAGCAGAAGCAGGCCTCTGAGGAAGCTGGACACCAAGGGGTGAACTGACAGACTGACCCTCCACCGGTGAGTGATGTGCTGATAGAGCGCTGAGGTGGACCCGAACAGAGTTGGACTTAAGGCCGAGGTCTGACAGGTGAAGTAGATATTGTAGTACTACTGGCACAAGACAGGAGAAAGGATCTTCATTGCGCTGAGCACACCATATATTGAGAACCTACGCCACTTGAGGGCATAGGACTTTCTGGTGGACTGCCTCCTAGAGGGCCAAGACCACCTCCTCAACTTCCCTAGGTAGAAGTAAGGGAGCTAGCATTATCCTTTCAGCAGCCAAGCCATCTGAGATTGGCGTGCAGAAGGGAACCCTGATCTTGAGACAGGAGATTGGGTTACAACCCCAGAGGGAATGGAGTTTCCACCGCCAACTGCAGAAGAAGTGCAAACCACAGTTGCCTCGGCCATCTGGGGGCTACCAGAATCACCGAGGCCTTGTCCCATAGAATCTTGAACAGAGTTCGGGCCACCAGGGGCGTGGGAGGAAACACATAGAGGAGGCCCGTAGACCAAGAGATCAGAAACACATCTGCTGCCATTCTCAGGGGATGCGGCAGTCTGGAGAAAACCTGGGCAGCTGATGGTTCAGTGGACTTGCAAAGAGATCGATGGATGGAAGTCCCCATCGTAGAAAGATCTGCTGGACCACCAGTGGATTCAAATCTGCTGGACCACCAGTGGATTCAACTGCCGGCAGCTAAACTGCTTTGAGAAACATGCCTTGTTTGACTGCAAATGACCAGAGGCCTTGAGTGCACATGCCCTGGCAATGTGCACCCCAGCCCTTTAAGGAAGCATCGGTCGTCAGCACCCTTGTGTGTGCTGGGGCCTGAAAGGGTACCCCCTGAGGAGGTTTGGGAGATGTAGCCACCACTGCAAGGAGTCTAAGAGTGGTTTGGACACCTTTACTCTGTCTCAGAGGTCGCCTGTGGCTTGCGCCTACTGAGCTCTGAGGCACCACTAAGCAGCCCGCATGTGCAGTCGGGCATTTGGGGTCACATGTACCATGGATGCAATGTGGCCCAGGAGCCGCAGGAAGTGCCTGGCGAAGACCTGAGAATTGCTTTGGAACTGGTTGGCCAAGTCCATCAGTCTGTGGGCCCTGTCCTCGGGCAAGTACGCTCTTGCCTGCAGGGTATCTAATCTTGCCCCTATAAACTCTAGGTTCTGTGAGGGGAGCAAAGTGGACTTTGCATAGTTTATGACAAAGCCCAGATGCTGAAGAAGAGAGACAGTGCGAAGAGTGGCTTGTCTGGCTTCCTGGAGAGACGGACACCTGATGAGCCAGTCGTCCAGGTATGGGAAGACAAAAATTTCCAGATTTCCACCACCGCCAGGCATTTGGTGAAAACCCTGGGGGCAGAAGTTAGGCCAAAGGGAAGTACTCTGTACTGAAAATGGTTTCCTCCCACCACAAATCTGAGATATGGTCTGGATGGATGAGAATGCGAGTATAAGCATCCTTGAGGTCTAAGGAGCATAGCCAATCTCCCTGCTGGAGGTAGGGCAGCAGTATCCCAAGGGAAAGCATCTTGAACTTTTCCCTCTCCAGAAACTTGTTTAAGTTTCACAAGTCTAGGATAGGCCGGAGGCCTCCTGTCCTTTTTGGTACCAGGAAGTACCTGGAGTAGAAGCCTTGCCCTTTCAGGTGGTGAGGCACTGGTTCCACCGCCTGTTCCTTTAGAACACTTGCCAACTCCTGAAGGAGGAGGTTTCTGTGCAGTGGGAGTCTTGGAGGCTCCCCTGGAAAGTAGGAGGGGGTATCTGATGGAAGTGGAGCAAGTAGCCCTTCTGGACTATGCTCAGTACCCAGGTATCCCCTGTGATGGCTGGCCATCTGTACGCATACAGGGTCAGCCGACCTCCTGTGCTGAGTGGAGCCAGCTGTGGAGAAGAGGCTATGCTGTGGGAGTCAAAACCCCACTCCCTGCTGTGCAGGAGCCGGCAGCTTGGGGGTCTTCTGCCTATGGGGCCCATGCCCCTGCTCCTTGGCCTGCTGGGGAGCTGGAGAGGCCTGGTAGTGAGGGTAGGATTTGTAGGCAGCACCCTTCCTCAGGAAAAAGGGCTTCTTTCCCGAGCCCTTCTTTTTCTGAGAAGGGGCAGAAGTCTTCCTGGACAGCCTTGTCCTGGTGAGAGTCTCAGTCTCGATTTCCGCAGCCTTTTCAGTCATGGGCTTACCAAAAAGGTTTTCACCTCGGCAAGGGACATCAACCAACTTGTCCTGCACTCATAGCTCCAGGTCTGATGACTGTAGCCAGGCCTGACAGCATGCACCGATGCCGACCACGGCTACCCGGGCCGAAGCCTCGAAGCCATCATAGGCTGCTCGAGAAACTTCAAGCACTCTCGAATCCGTTGACAAAGCCTTGAACCTCTGCAAAGGTTCCTCGGAGAGGCCAGCAGAGAACCCGGCAATCTCCTTTGCCAGGTCTCGTAGGTACATGCTCATGTACAGCTGGTAAGTCTGGACATGGCAAGATAACATAGAGCCCTGGAAGCACTTTCTACCGAGGGTGTCCAGGTTCCTGGCCTCCCGGCCAGGGGGCACCGAGGAGTGCATCTTCTGACTCTTCAGACAGTGCATGGCTGATTCCACAACCATGGAGTGGTGCGGTAGCTGTGCCTTTTGGAACCCAGGGCTCTTACGGACTCGATAAATGGAATTGACCCGTTTGCTAAGAACCGGCGTCGAGGCCGGTGCCTCCTACATATGGAAGAGCATCCGTTCCAGCATCGGAGGAACCGGTACAGTAAAGGCTTCCTTTGGAGGAAAATCATACTGGAGGGCATCGAGCTCCTCAGCGTCTGCAGGGAAGGCTAAGGCTTTGGCCATGTCCCTCACGAAGTCCGAGAACCAGGTATCTTCCGGGGTGGACCGTCTCAGAGGCTTGGACTCCGGTGTGTCCGAAGGGACGCACCAGGTCCGGAAGGTGTCCGGGTACTCCTCGTCCTCCATCTCCCACTCAGACTCCTCCGAGGCGGAATCGAGCGGCTCCGGCCATGTGGGCCTCGGTGCCACCCGCCCCGACGCAGAGGGTATCGGCGTCAATGACATCGGCCCCGCACGGGAGACCTTGACCGAGGATCGACTCGAGACTTCATTGACTCGAGGATCGGCTCGGTCTCCGGGGTCGACTTAGACATCGAGGTCCCTGTGGTCAGGGCAGATGCACCAGTCAGACCAGCGATCAGCACCTGCTGCTGTTCCATGAAGGCAGCCAAGCTGCTCTCCAAGGCCATCAACCTGAGTCGAAGCTCAGGAGACTCAGCAGCGCCTGACTCGGGCCCCGACGTCGGCTCCCCCAGAGGAGAGTCCACGAGGACAACTGCACTTAGTGACTTGGGGACTCCGGCTCCACACCAGGTAGCTGAGAAGGCCTCTCCGACTCCGAGAGCCCAGGACGGCGGTCAGGGCTACGTGACCTGGCCCTCGAGGAACCAGGAGCCTCAACCAACGCCGCCCTCGCGAGCTTTTTCTTCCTTCCGTGCTCCCGGATCAGAGGAACCCCCGACGGTGCTCGGGGTTGGACTTCCGAGATGTCAAGGCCTCTGATGAAGTCCGGGTCTGGCCGGACACGGAGTCAGAGAAAACTCGCTCACATTAATGCTGACGGCTCCAAAGCGCCTTCAACGACATTTTGCTGCATGGGCCACAGGCCATGGTCAGGCCCGAGGCATCGGAGGCAGCAATCATGTGTGTCGGTGAGAGACACAAGTTTCTTGCACTGATCACACTTTTTGAACCCGCTGGCAGCCATCGGGGGAAAAAGGGTCTCTGCAAGGTCAAAAGACCGGGTTGCCAGAGAAAACACAAAAAGAGCGCAAACGCTAGTCACGAAGGACAAAAACTGAAAAACTAAACTCCGGACTCGATACCGGTGTACCGAGCCCTGGCGTGAAGGGGAACCGGCGTTGAACCGGATAAGACAATGCGAAAATGGCAGAAAAAAAAAATCAACTTTTTCTGGGTGACACGAACTCACATCCGTCGGGCTCCGCAGAAAAAGACTGAGCAAGATGGCACCCTTGGGCGGGAAGGGCACCGCACAGGCGCGCTGCATTCCCAAAGGCTTTCTTTGAAAGCTGGGGAAATGCTCCACATGGGGGCTCCGTCGGCGCTGACATCACCATATGTGAGGACCGACTTCCCTGCTTGGTCCTGGACAATCTCTGGATGAGTGTGCCTTCCGTGAGGCACACAAGGAAGGAGGAGTAGAAGGGGATAGAGTAGTTACTCACCTGTAACAGGTGTTCTCCAGGAGCAGCAGGAATCAGTCCTCACATATGGGTGACATCGACGTTGATGGAGCCCCCGCGGAGCATCTCCCCAGCTTTCTATGAAAGCCTTTGGGAATACTGCACGCATGCGCGGTCCCCTTCCTGCCTAAATGTGCCATCTTGCTCAGTCAAATGACATAGCTAAAAAACAGCACACAAAAAGTGACAAATAAACTATGTACAACTGCAACTCCCAGGGGAGGAGGGAGGGTTGTGAGGACTGATTCCTGCTGCTCCTGGAGAACACGTTACAGGTGAGTAACTACTCTTTCTCCAGGACCAAGCAGGAAGTCAGTCCTCACATATGGGTGACTCCCTAGCTCTGGGTTACCAAGGAACCCAGGCTGAACAAGAGAACTCCCTCTAGTCCCAGCATCAAAGAAAGGCTTTTCACTGAAAGAACCTCCACCGGTAGCCCAACGGAGGGCTGGAGTTGCCTAAACCTTAAAGAGATTCCAGAGTACTGCCTGGCCAAAAGCACTATCCCTACGGGACTCCCTCTCCAGGTAGTAATGAGCTGCAAAAGTCTGGCTTGAGGACCAAGTTGCAGCCCTGCAGATGTCTGCCAACGGTACAGAGCGGAGATGAGCTACTGAGGCAGCCATTGCCCTGACACGATGGGCCGTGACCCGACCCTGCAAGGGAAGGTCAGCAGCCCTGTAAGCCCAGGTGATACAGTCAGCCACCCAGATGGACAAGGTACACTTGGACACAGCTAAGCCCAAATTATTAGGGTCAAAAGAGATGAAGAGCTGAGTAGCTCTTCTATGTCCTTGCGTACGGTCAAGGTAGAAGGATAAGGCCCTCCTACAGTCCAGGGTATGCAGGACCGCTTCAGCCTGGCTTGCATGAGGCCTAGGGAAGAATGTTGGAAGAACCACCTCCTGGTTGAGGCGGAAAGAGGAGACAACTTTAGGGAGGAACTTTGGATGAGTCCTGAGGACTACCCTGTTCCTATAGAAGCGGGTGTAAGGCCTGTCACAGAACAGGGCCTGAAGCTCACTCACCCATCTGGCCGAGGTTAAGGCTACTAGAAAGAGTGTCTTCCAGGAAAGGAAGCGGAGAGGACAAGTAGCCATCGGTTCAAAAGGTGGGCGAGTCAGTTGCTGCAAGACCACATTCAACTCCCACTCAGGAGCTGGAGGACGGACAGGAGGCATGAGCAAGAGCAAACCTCTGAGAAACCGGGACACCAAAGGGTGAACCGATAGAGTGTGTCCTTCCACCAGTGAGTGGTGAGCTGCTGGAGCTGAGAGGTGGACCAGAACAGAATTGGACTTAAGGCCCTGACTGGATAAGCGCAGCAGGTACTGGAGCACCACTGGGTACAGCACAGGAGAAAGGATCCTCTGTACGCAGCTGACACCACACAGAAAACCTCTTCCACTTCAGGACATAGGTTTTCTTAGTGGATTGCTTCCTAGAGGACAGGACGACCTCTTCAACTTCAGGAGGTAGGCCCCAAGGAGCCAAAACTACCCTTGCAGCTTCCAGGCCATCAAATTGAGAGATTTGAGATTGGGGTGCAGAAGAGACCCCTGGTCTTGAGAAAGGAGGTCGGGCTGCAACCCTAGAGGTAGTGGAGTGGCCACTGCTAGCTGAAGCAGAAGTGGGAACCAAGGTTGTCTCGGCCACCTGGGGGCTACCAGAAGGACCGAGGCCTGGTCCTTTTGAATCTTGAACAGGGTTCGGGCCACCAGAGGCGTGGGAGGAAACGCATATAGGAGGCCTTGGGACCAGGAAATCAGAAAAGCATCTGCTGCTATTTTCAGAGGATGCGGTTGCCTGGAGCAGAACCTGGGCAGCTGTCTGTTCAGGAGACTGGCAAAGAGATCTATGGATGGAAGTCCCCATCTCAGGAAGATCTTCTGAACTACCAAGGGATGGAGCTGCCACTCATGGGGCTGCAGAATCCTGCTCAACCTGTCTGCTAAGTAATTTTCCTGGCCAGGGAGATAAACCGCCTTCAGCAACATGTGCCTGAGCGCAAACAAGCAAAGGTCCTGCGCCTCCTGACAAAGGAGCCTGGACCCAGTGCCTCCCTGTTTGTTCACATAAAACATGGCTACCTGATTGTCTGTTTGCACTAAAACAGACTGGTGAGCCAGGGTTTGAGAGAAAGTCTTGAGGGCTAAGCGAATAGCCCGAAGTTCCAGTAGATTGATCTGCTGCTGGACCTCCCAGGGAGACCACAGGCCCTGGGTGCACTTGCCCAGACAGTGTGCACCCCAGCCCTGTAGGGAGGCATCAGTGGTCAATACCACTGTGGACCCAGGTGGCTGAAAAGGCATCCCTTTCAGTAAGTTGGGGGGATGCAGCCACCAACGTAGGGAGTGCAGGAATGGTCTGGACACCCTTACTCTGTCGCTGAGGCTCCCTGTGGCCTGTGACCACTGACTCCTGAGACACCATTGCGCAGGCCTCATATGAAGCCTGGCATTGGGAGTCACATGTACTGTCGAAGCCATGTGGCCGAGAAGCCTCAGGCAGAGCCTGGCGGAGACCAGTGACCTGCTGAGAAACTGGTTTGCCAAGGTTATCAGTCTTTGGGCTCTGTCCTCTGGCAAGAAAGCTTTTGCCTGCAGAGGAGTCTAGCCTTGCTCCTATGAACTCTAAGTTTTGGGAGGGGAGCAAAGTGGACTTTGCGAAGTTTATGACAAACCCCAGATGTTGGAGTAGAGAAATCGTTCGGAGGGTGGCTTGCCTGGCCTCCTGGCACATCTGACCCCTGATGAGCCAGTCGTCCAGATAGGGGAAGACAAAGATACCCTGATTCCTCAAGTAGGCCGCCACCACTGCCAGGCATTTGGTAAAGACCCTGGGGGCGGAGGTGAGGCCAAATGGCAGCACTCTGTACTGATAATGGTCTCCTCCCACAATGAACCTGAGGTACCTTCTGTGGTCTGGATGAATGAGGATGTCAGTGTACGCATCCTTTAGATCTAAAGAGCATAGACAATCTCCCTGCTGGAGGTAGGGCAGAAGTGTTCCAAGAGTAAGCATCTTGAACTTTTCCTTCTGTAAGAACTTGTTGAGATTTCTGAGGTCGAGACTAGGCCTGAGATCCCCTGTTCTCTTTGGTACAAGGAAGTACCTGGAGTAGAAACAGTGACCTTGCAGGTGGGGAGGCACAGGCTCCACCGCCTGGGCTCTTAACAGACCCTGGAGCTCCTGCAGGAGGAGGGCTGTATGGAGAGAAGGCCTTGGAGGCTCTCCTGGAAAATAGGGAGGAGGCAACTGATGAAAATGAAGCAAGTAGCCCTTGTGGACTATGCTTAAGACCCAGTTGTCCCCTGTATTGAGTGGCCACCAGTGGGCAAACAGGGCTAGGTGACCTCCTGTGCAGGAATGGGACAGCAGAGACGGAGAGGCTATGCCTTGGGAGTCAAAACCCCCACCCTGCTGAGTGGGAGCAGGAGCCGGAGGCTTGGGGGCCTTCTGCCTATGGGGCCCATGTCCCTGCCCCTTGGCCTGCTGACCCTGTGAGGGAGCGGGGGAGGCCTGGTAAGGTGGGAACTGTTTGTAGGCAGTCGCATTCCTCGGGTAAAATGACTTTTTACCCGAGCCCTTCTTCATGTGTGAAAGAGCAGAAGTCTTTCGAGACAGCCTTGTCCTCGTGAGGTGCTCCGTCTCAAGCTCAGCAGCCTTCTCGGCCATGGGCTTGCCAAAAAGGTTCTCACCTCGGCAAGGGACATCGACCAACTTGTCCTGAACCCATGGCTCGAGGTCCGATGACTGCAGCCATGCCTGGTGTCGAGCCACGATGCCGGCAGCCGCAACATGGGCCGAGGCCTCGAAGCCATCGTAGGCCGCTCGGGACATGAACTTAGAGCATTCCCGGATTCCCGAAGACAAGGACTTGAACCTCTGCAAGGGTTCCCCGGAGAGACCAGCAGAGAACCCGGCAAGCTCCTTTGCCAGGTCCCGCAAGTACATGCCCATGTACAGCTGGTAAGACTAGACATGGCAAGCAAGCATCGAGCCCTGGAAGCACTTTCTACCGAACGCATCCAGGTTCCAGGCCTTCCTGCCAGGGGGCACTGCGAAGTGCATCTTCTGACTTTTCAGACGATGCATGGCTGATTCCACCACCATGGAATGGTGCGGTAGCTGCGCCTTTTCAAACCCAGGGCCGGTGCCTCCCACATCCGGAAGAGGAGCTGTTCCAGCATCGGAGGAACCAGCACAGTAAAGGCCTCCTTCGGAGGAGAGTCATACTGGAGGGCCTAGAGCTCTTCGGCTCGAGGCTCCTCCTCGGGATCCGCTGGGATCGCCAAAGCAGTGGCCATATCCCACACGAACTCCGAGAACCGAGTATCCTCCGGGGGGGGGGTATCTACTCCGGGGCTCAGACTGCGGTGAGTCCGACGGGACGCACCGAGTCTTGAAGGTATCGGGGGACTCCTCATCCTCAGTCTCCCAGGCAGACTCGTCTGAAAAGGAGTCGGGCTCCGACCGCGCGGGGACCGGCAGCACCCGCCCCGACGCCAAAGGCACCGGCGTCGACGCCCTTAGAACATGGCAACCTGATTGTCTGTCTGGACAAATACTGACTGGTGAGAAATCAGGTGAGAGAAGGCTTTGAGCGCTAGGCGGATGGCTCTGAGCTCCAGGAAGTTGATCTGCTGAGCGGACTCCCAAGGAGTCCAGAGACCCTGAGTACAAGTCCCTTGGCAATGTGCTCCCCAACCCTGGAGAGAAGCATCGGTCGTCAGGACCCGAGAATGTGTAGGGGGCTGAAAAGTCACCCCCAGCACTAGGTTTGGTAGATGAAGCCACCATCGCAGAGAGGAGACCAGCTGGTCGGAGATCTGTACGGAGTCCGCTAGGCTCCCAGTGGCCTGATGCCATTGTTTGCGAAGGCACCATTGAGCAGTTCGCATGTTCAGGCGGGCATTGGGGGTTACATGGACCGTGGAAGCCATATGGCCGAGCAGTCTCAGAAATTGCCTGGCCGAGACCAGGGAATTGCTGTGAAAGCGGCTGGTGAGATCCATGAGCCTTTGGGCCCTGTCCAGAGGCAGGAAGGCTCGCGCCTGAAGAGTGTCCAACCTGGCACCGATGAATTCTAGATCTTGAGAGGGGAGCAAAGTGGACTTTGCGAAGTTTATGACAAAACCCAAGTGCTGGAGCAGAGCCACAGTGCGATGAGTAGCCTGAGTGGCTTCCAGGCCGACTGGGCCCTGATGAGCCAGTCGTCCAGGTATGGGAACACAAAGAGACCTTGAAGTCTCAGATAGGCCGCCACCACTGCTAGGCATTTGGTGAACACTCTGGGGGCGGAGGATACGCCGAAAGGCAGTACTCTGTACTGGTAATGGTGTCCGCCCACAACAAACCTGAGGTATTGTCTGTGGTCTGGATGAATAAGGATATGAGTATACGCATCCTTTAGATCTAAGGAGCATAGCCAGTCTCCCTGCTGGAGGTAGGGCAGCAGGATTCCAAGGGTAAGCATTTTGAACTTTTCCTTTGCAAGGAACTTGTTGAGGTTTCGCAAGTCTAGGATGGGTCTGAGGCCTCCTGTTCTTTTCGGAATCAGGAAGTATCTGGAATAAAACCCTTGACCCTTCAGGTGGTGGGGCACCGGTTCCACGGCTTGTTCCTGAACAAGACTTGCTAACTCCTGAAGGAGTAAGTCCCTGTGCAGAGGGAGTCTGGAAGGCTCCCCTGGAAAGTAGGAGGGAGGTACCTGGTGAAAATGAAGAAGATAGCCCTTTTGAACTATCTGAAGCACCCAGGTATCTGTGGTGATGTTGGACCACCTGTGGGCAAAGTGGACCAGCCGGCCTCCTGTGCTGAGAGAAACCAGCTGAGGGGGAGAGGCTATGCTGAGAAAGTCAAAAACCCCCACCCTGCTGAGCAGGGGCCGGTGGTGCAGACTTGGGGGCTTGCTGCCTACGGGACCCATTACCCCGTCCCTTGGCCTGCTTTCCCTGTGGGGGAGCTGGTGAGGCCTGATACTGAGGGTAGTATTTATAGGCAGCACCTTTCCTCGGGTAAAAGGGCTTTTTCCCCCGAGGACTTCTTCTTTTGAGAAGGGGCAGAGGTCGTCCTTGAGAGACGAGTCCTGGTGAGAGTCTCCGTCTCGATTTGTGCAGCCTTCTCATCCATGGGCTTGCCAAAGAGGTTATCACCTCGGCAGGGGACATCGACCAACTTGTCCTGTACCCAGGGCTCGAGGTCGGACGTCTGAAGCCAAGCCTGGCGGCGTCCACCGATGCCGGCCGCGGCTACTCGAGCCGAAGCCTCAAAACCATCATAGGCTGCTCGAGAGATAAACTTGGAGCACTCCCGAATACCAGTAGACAAGGATTGGAACCTCTGCAAAGGTTTGTCGGAGAGACCAGCAGAGAACCCGGCTATTTCCTTAGCCAGGTCTCGGAGATACATGCCCATGTAGAGCTGGTATGTCTGGACTCGACAAGCAAGCATAGAGCCCTGGAAGCACTTCCTACCGAGGGCATCCAGGCATCGGGCTTCCCTACCAGGGGGCACCGAGGAGTGCATTTTTTGACTCTTCAGTCTATGCATGGCCGATTCCACCACCATGGAATGGTGCGGTAGTTGTGCCTTTTGGAACCCGGGGCTCTTGCGGACTCGATAAATGGAATCGACCCGCTTGCTTAACACCGGCGACAACGCCGGGCTCTCCCACATGCGGAAGAGAAGCCGTTCCAGCATGGGAGGAACCGGTACAATAATTGCCCCCTTCGGGGGAGAGTCATATTGGAGAACATCGAGTTCTTCGACTCGAGGCTCCTCCTCGGGATCCGCAGGGAAGGCCAAGGCTTTGGCCATATCCCTCACGAAGTCCGAGAACCGGGTATCCTCCGGGGGGGGACCGTCTCCGAGGTTCGGACTCGGGGGAGTCCGAAGGGACACACCGAGTCCGAAAGAAACCAGGTGACTCTTCGTCCTCAGATTCCCAGGCCGACTCCTCGGAGGAGGAGTCGATCGGCTCCGGTCGGCCGGGCACTGACGCCATCCGCCCCGACGCCGAGGGAGTCGGCGTCGACGACCTCGGTCCCGAAAGGGAGGCCGAAGGAGACCTCGACCGAGGATCGACTCGAGCCCTCATTGACTCGAGGATCGGCTCGGTCTCCGGGGTCGATTTGGAGGTCGACGTCCCGGCGGTCAGGGCAGAAGCACCAGCGAGGCCAGCGATCAATGCCCGCTGCTGGTCCAAGAAGGCAGACAAACTGCACTCCAAGGCCGTCAACCTGAGTCCGAGCTCAGGAGACCCAGCAGCCCCCGACGGCGTCGGACCCGACGTCGGGTCCTTCGGAGGCGAGTCCACGAGGACAACAGTACTTACGTGAGCGGGCAAGTCCACCTCGAGTCGAGGATGTTTTGACGGCCTCTCCGACTCCAAGGACCCGGGACGGGAATCGGGGCTATGCGACCTGGCCCTCGAGGAACCAGGAGCGTCCACCGATCCCGCCCTCACGGGTTTCTTCTTCCGATGATGCTCCCGGGTAGGAGACCCCCTTTCAGAGGAACTCCGACGATGCTCAGGACCAGAGTCCCGAGACGTCGAAGCCTCTGACGAGGTCCGAGCCCGGCCGGAGTCAGAGAAGATACGCTCCCGCTGGTGCTGCCGACTCAATGCTTTTGAGGACATTTTGCCGCATGGCCCGCAGATCATGGGGTCATGATCGGGGCCGAGGCAGCGGAGGCAGAAGTCATGAGTGTCTGTAAGAGACATAAGTTTCTTACAGAGGTCACACTTTTTGAAACCACTGGCCGCCATCGGGGGAAAAAGGGCCCCTGCGAGGTCGAACGACCGGGCAGCCAGGGAAAAAGGAAAAAAGCGCGAAATCTGTCACGAAGGACAAAAAACCGAAAAATAAAGGACGGACTCGCAACCGGCATCGCGAGTCCGGGCGGGAAAAGAACCGGCGTCGAACCGAAGAAAAAACAGAGAAAAATCAACTTTTCTGCGGGGATTCACAGGCAACATCTGTAGGGCTCCGCGGAAAAAAGAAGACTGAGCAAGATGGCACCCTTGGGCGGGAAGAGGACCGCGCATGCGCGCTGCAATTCCCAAAGGCTTTCTTTGAAAACTGGGGAAAATTGCTCCGCCGACGTCACCCATATGTGAGGACTGACTTCCTGCTGGTCCTGGAGAAAGGCCATGTATGCTCAGGCCTGCACATCCAATTGATGCAGCATCAGAAATATCCAGCAGAGATTTAGCACTAGAGAACAACTGTACCCAAGTATAGTGGTCATGAAATCCCAGAGGTACTGGCCTGCCCTTCAAGATATAGCTAGATGTAACCGCTTCCTCGATCCAGCAGTCCAGAGTCAGACATCTAGGCTGCCTCTTTATGCAAATTTCCTAAAAGGAACAGAAGGTTCATCTTGCAGAAGGGATTAGAAACATATAAATAGAGCAACACTGCAAATGTCAACCAGATGCAAGTTATTATTTCTCCCCGAAACTGGTCAGAAGAAAATCTCAAGAGAGACACTATCTAATTGACATGAAAGCATAGCTACTCAAATGCAGTGGGTGTTCTCCATGAACAGTAGGTGTTAAGTCTTCATGTATGTGTGATGCCCCCTGATAAAGCCCTGCATGATGGGAATGCTCCCCAGCTCCCACTGGAAGCTTTTGGAGCCTTCATCACACAAGCAAGCCTGCCTTCCTGCCTGCCGCAACACCATCTTACCCCCAGTAAATTATAAAAGCTAGTAGCCAAACACTATGGGGAGGTGGGAGGGTTGTGAGAACTATTACTGAAGTTCATGGAGAATACCTGCTATAGGTGAATAACTACACTTTCTCAAAGAACAAGCAGGAAGAAGTTCTCACGTATGGGACTCCAAAGCTACAAGCTACCGAACACGACAAAAGTCCACCAGAGCCTGAACAGAGGCAAAGGGAATGCAATCTGGCACCTAGATGGACAGAGTGAGCTTGAAGACAGCCATGTTCAGTTTGCTGGGGTCATAAGAGATAAAAAGCTGGGTAGAACGATGGTGCAGACTTGTCTGCTCAAGGTAGAAAGCTAGTGCACGTTTAGTGTCCAACGTGTGCAGTTGGGCCTCTACCCTGTTGGCATGAGGCCTAAAAACAAGGTGGGCAGCACCACCAACTGGCTGAGGTGGAAGGCCAAGATCACCCTGGGCAAAAATCATGGGTGGCTGCAGAGAACCACCCGGTTATGCTGGAACCGCATGTAAGAAGGGCGAGCCAGAAGAGTGTGAAGCTCAATGACGAGCCAAGCTGAAGTGACAACCACAGACAACCTTCCACATCAGCAATTTCAGGGGCAGGTAGCCAGGCGGCTCAAAAGTCCCCAAAAGCTGCCCAAACACCACATTCAGATCCCATGTGACTGGAGAAGGCTTAATTGGAGGCTTCGACTGGAGCAGGTCCTACATGAAACAGGCCATCAGCAGCTGAGACGAGATGGACTTCCACTCCAAGCCACAGTGGTAGCGTAGTTACTCACCTGTAAAAGGTGTTCTCCGGGGACAGCAGGAATCAGCCCTCACATATGGGTGACGTTGGCACCAACAGAGCCCTCATGGAAGCATCCCCCAGCTTTCAAAGAAAAACTTTGAAAGATACCACCAAGCATGTGCGGTCCTCTTCCTCCCAAGGGTGCCATCTTACTCGGTCAGATGACATAGCTAAAAGAAAGCAAAAATAAAAAATGGTACAGTAGCAACTCCAAGGAGAGGAGGGAGGGTTGTGAGGACCGATACCTGCTGTCCCCGGAGAACGCCTGTTACAGGTGAGTAACTACGCTTTTTCCGGGAACAAGCAGGAAGTCAGTCCTCACATATCGGACTCCTCAGATACAGGATACTTGAAACCCATAGTCCAAGAAAGGCTCCCTCTTCGAGAGCTGCAAGCAGCCACAATGAAACCCTAACAAGGGAAGTAGCACTCCGGTAGGCTGAATACAGAGTGGTCGGAGGGCAGGAGCAGCCTAGACCTCAAACAGCTTACAGAGAACAGCCTGGCCGAAGGTATTGTCCGGTCGAGACTCCCTATCCAGGCAGTAATGTGCCACAAAGGATTGACCCGAAGACCAGGTGGCGGCCCAGCAGATGTCCCCCAATGGAAAACAGCGTAGCAGAGCCACTGATGCCGCCATGGCCCTGACCCTATGAGCTGTAACAGGGCCCTCCAGCGGAAGACACGCTGCCTCATAAGTCCGGGCAATACAGTCCACCACCCAAGAGGACAATGAACACTTTGTAACCGCCTTCCCCAGTTTACTGGGATCGCAGGAAACAGAAAGCTGGGAGGCTTTGCAGTGAGAGTTTGCATACACTGGAAGTAGGAGGACAGGGTACTCTTACAGTCCAGGATATGGAGGACCGCTTCTACCCGACTGACTTGCGGCCTGGGAAAGAAGGTAGGAAGAACCACCTCCTAGTTGAGGTGAAACGAAGAGACCACCTTCGGAAGGAATTTGGGATGTGTGCGAAGCACCACCCTATTCTTGTAGAACCTGGTATAAGGACTCTCCACTATGAGAGCCTGGAGAACACTGACTCTCCGGGCAGAAGTGAGCGCAACCTAGAAAGCACAGTTACTTACCTGTAACAGGTGATCTCCGGAACAGCAGGAATTAGTCTTCACACGTGGGAGACGTCGCCGACGGAGCCCACATGGGAATGCTCCCCAGCATCCAATCAGAAGCCTTTGGGAGCATCCCTCGCGCCTGCGCGGTGGCTTCCCGCCCTTCCTACTGCCTCTCCCCAGTTGAGTTTCATAGCTGAGCCAGAAGGAGAGAAGAGGAAGGAAATAGAGACATACAACTCCTAGGGGAGGTGGGCGGGTTGTGAAGACTAATTCCTGCTGTTCCGGAGATCACCTGTTACAGGTAAGTAACTGTGCTATCTCCAGGAACAAGCAGGAATGAGTCTTCACACGTGGGGACTCTCTAGCTGAGGGTGCCCGGGGAGATCCCATAAGCACAGCCCAGGACAGGATGGAATGTCCCCAACCTGGATCCCCGGCATCCCCTGAGGGATGGAGGGTAGGAGTTGAGAAGAGAGGAACAGCAAAACCCAAAGACTACAGGGAGAGTAGTCTTTAGAATGCATGTGAAGTATCATTAAGTATTTAATGAGCTAGTACCATGTAGAGCTTACCTACTGGGTTGTAGGAAGTAGAACTGAGATGAAGGTACTGTAGACGCAGCAGCGAGGTCTTCAGGGGAACTTCACAGCAGCGAGGAGGAAGTTCCAAATCCGGCAACTGGAGTCAGGAGAAGAACGGCAGGAGCAGGAGAAGAACGGCAACTGGAGCAGGAGAAGAACGGCAGGTCTTCAAGGAAGCTTTATGCGAAAAGCTGAGCGCTCCCTTAGGAGCAGAGTCCATAACCCTGAGGACTAAGAGTAGAAGACTGGCCGATCTGGATAGCCCAGTCCGGAGGAGAACAGGGGTGTACCCCGGAACCGAAGGAGTACACTGTCTTCCCTAGCTGAAAGGGATAGGGAGACAAGGGTCTGAACCTCAAGAAGGAGGTGCATAACGAAAAATAGAAGCTGTTGACTTCACAGCAGGGAGTGGAGTATAACCAGTCCCAGGACCGAGACATAAGGAAATAGGCAAGTGGACTGGCCGGACCCCTGAAAGGGGGGGGGGGGGGGAATAGTCGGTAGAACACAGGCGCCGTGGGCATCTCCCAATATGTGCCTACCGACACAGATAATATCTAAGATATATCTAGGTAAGTTGGGCATGGAGAACGCCCACCCAGATACTAACACATGTATGCCGAGGACCCACATACATGAGCATAACACTGATAAGCGGACCTGCCACTGATCCACAGAAAACGCCCACCTGGGGAGGTGGCGGAAAAGATCCATCCAGAGAAGGGATCTATTCCTGTGGAGCAGGGGCAGATCAGCAAAACTAACCGCACGGTAGCGTGAACGACAGAGGATAATATCAGTCCGGTAAGAGCACATCAGGGGTACCTCAGGCCCTAGATGTGTTCCCCGGGCATTCACGCAGGAAAAAACTCGCCCCCGCACTAAACGGGAGACAAGAAGGTATAGTCATCGATAAGCATTGGAGTGACTATAGCAGGGGGTTCTCCTGCCTGAACAGGGAGAACAGACAAGGGGACGGAGCTGGTCCGGCCTTATCGAGGGATTGAACAGGACATGCTGCAAAGGATAGCAACAAAGGTCTACACTGGGAGAAGAATTTCGGTATGGTATCAAATCAGCAGGTGGACCCTGGAAGAGAAGGGTTCGGGGGACGTACCTAAGGGTAAGTCAGTTGAAGGATAGGATGTCCATGGGCCATAATTATCATGGAATAGAGGTGATCTCCCTCTTCCGAAGGAAGGAGAATACCTTAACCCCTGGACAAGCATCCGAACCAGTCGCCCTACTGACCGAACCCCAGTGTAGAGCTAGAAACAAACTTCTGGTAAGAGAAGTTAATTGTAAGCCGCCGCATACAGGAGCCTAAAGCTGCTTGGTATGAGTATCCTGGCGCGGGCCCGAGAACTTCAGACCAGAGTGAGACGTCCCTTGCTTGGGCGCACCTGGCGGGTGGGCGGAAGGATGAAATTTCCTCTTCCTAGGGAAGGAAGGTCTAGTAGGACATTTTCCACCCCTGGGGGGGAGAGAGGACTTAGGATGGCTTCTAACGCTAGGAGGGTTAGCGAAGCACTGAGCAACCTGACGTAAGGCTTCGCTATTGAAGAGGTGGTCTCCAGCACACGGAGAATTACCCAAATTATGTTGCGCCCGTCTACACAAGTCTGACGCCTGCAACCATGCTGTACGACATGCTCTAATGGCAATAGCAGAGGATCTGCTGACAGACAGGAAGGAGTCTAGAGAAGCACGAGAAAGGAACCCAGAGATATTCCTGCAATGATAAAGAAGCAAGGAATATTCAGAGGCCTTAGTTGCAGACAAAAAGGGAGACAAAAGAGATAATCTCTCGGTGACCTCCTGGAGTGTCAGGCTCATATAAAAAATATATGAAATAATTCTGGAAGCCAACATGGACGTTTGGAAGGTTTGACGCCCCAGGGTATCTAGCGTTTTAGAGGCACGACCTGGGGGGCGAGAAGAATGCTTCTTCTTGCTTCCAACCTTCCTCAGCGCTGATTCCACCACGATGGCATGATGTGGGAGCTGGTGCTGCTGAAAACCCGGGGATGGGGGCCCCCCGATACAGAGCATACATGGCTGTAGACAGTGCAGGAATCCTCAAAGGCGACCGCCAAGCCCCCAGCAGAAGATCCTGCAGGGAAGGATGTATAGGAAGCATTACGGCTGCCTGTTCCGCAGGACCTGGACTTAGGGAAGGACCCGGAATAGGAATGGCAAGCAAGTCCGCCATGTCAAGGAGAAAATCCTGAAAAGACGGCTCTCCCAGGGGGGCTATGCCGGGGGAGGCGAAGGCGGGAGGGGCCGCCTGGGCACCAAAAGACCTATCGGACTGACGCCCGCTGGGCAGAGAAGGGTAGCAACAGTCCCGGATCGGGGCAGTCAGCACGGCGTCGTCGGTTCCTGGAATTGATTCCAAGCTAGGCATCGAAGGAGTCGATGGCACCGACGGAACCGCAGGAATCGGCCTCGGCCCCGACCCCGGGGACGCCACTGCCACCGGCGATTGAAGCGGTTCCGAGGCAACCGGAGAGCAGAGGTTAGAAATCTCTGCACTGCATCGCAGGAAGGGACAGGGGCCGGTCCCGAAACGTGCCGTAGCCAAGCATTCGAGGCTGGATACCGATTCGAGGCTGGGCATTGAACCGAGCGAGGAGATAGACTCCCTCCTAGAGGGCCCCGGCGGCGGTGGTGGCGATGCCGATCCCAGGGAGCGAATCAGAACCGCGTCGATCGGTGCCGTAGGCATCGAGGGCCCCCGAGAACGAAGCTCGGTAAAGGGGGAGACACCCGACACAGGCGTCGATGCCGAGCGGTAGGCACCGCCAGACGCCAGGACCCCTCTCGAGCCAGTCTTACCCCGAGGAGAATCCTTCCGGGGCATACGACCTGCCCCCGAGGGTACCCAGGTAACTCGACGACGAGCCCCTGCGGGGAGTGAAACGCACAACCCCTTGGCTGGAACCAACCCCATGGCTGGCCGGGACGACGGGAAACCAGGCTGGATCGAAGCGATCGAAGTCACCAGGACCCCCCTTCTAGCGATGAGCGGAGCACTCGACGTTCGCGTCGATGCTGGGGGATCGCCCGGTCCGGGACAGATCGATAGACCCCGAAGGTACCGGGAGAGTCAGGCGGCGATCCCTGGTGACGAGTGGAGCACTCGACCCCCATGCCGACGCCAGGAAAGCGGTGCCGCTGAAATCCGGTACCGCCCTCACGCAGGGCTGGGATGCAGGTAAGCCAGTCTGGGTCGAAGCGATCGGCCCCGAAGGTACCGAGGACACCAGATGACGATCCCCGGCGGAGAGTGGGACACTCGACGCCGACGAATCGGTACCGCCCGAAGCGGGTACCACCTCCGCGCATGGCAGGGGTGAAGGAATGCCAGACTGGGTCGAGTCGATCGGCCCCGGAGGTGCCGAGGACAGCAACTGACGTTCCCCGGTGAGGAGGACGCTCGACACCGACGGGTCTGTACCGCCCGAAGCTGATACCACCCCTGTGCATGGCTGTGATGTAGGGAAGCCAGACTGGGTAGAGTCGATCGGCCCCGGAGGTGCCGAGGACACCAGCTGACGATCCCTGGCGAAGAGTGGGACACTCGATGCCGGCGCCGATGCCGGGGAATTGGCACCGCTCGAAGCGGATACCATCCTCGAGCACGGCTCGGAAATGTTCTGTGAGGAGTGAACCCCAGGAACAACCCAAAACCCCTCAGATGCTTTGGAGCCCAAAGACTCCCGCGGGGTTTATTTGCCAAGGAGGGCTTGAGGGGTCGGCCGGAGCCGTCGTCATGCCGCGCATGAGACTCGCCCCTCAAGACTTGGCTAGTCTTAATAGACTGTTGTGTGGTTACCTGATCCTGGAGAGAAGAGAAAACCGATGACCGCACCTTAGGGGGAAAGACGTCATCGAGGGAAACCCGAAAGAGGGAAGGTCTTCTCCCGATACTGAAGCCCGGAGAACCGGGGAGAAAAGGGTCAAGGCCCAAACAGGAGAGGTACCAGGCATTGGAGTCTAAGTGAAAAACTAGGTCTCCACAGTGAGGTCACTTCTGAGGGGAAGAAGGCTCCATGCTGTGAAGCCTGGTAGGCCTCAAAACGACCAGAGGGAAAAGGGTTCCCTCGAGGTGACTAAAAGAAGAAAAAGAAAAAAGGGCACTGGTGGTGCTGTTGTCGGTGGGAAAAAGCCGCGACCACAGGAAACAAGAAAAGAAAGAAAAGTTTCTGCGGTGGCAGGAGGTACATCCTGCCTGCTCCACGGAAAAACGAAAACTGGGGAGAGGCAGTAGGAAGGGCGGGAAGCCACCACGCAGGCGCAAGGGATGCTCCCAAAGGCTTCTGATTGGATGCTGGGGAGCATTCCCGTGTGGGCTCCGTCGGCGACGTCTCCCACGTGTGAAGACTCATTCCTGCTTGTTCCTGGAGAAAAGCCTTTCCTTTTGGTGCTGACGACTTTGAAGTGCCTTAGTGGACATTTTTCCACACGGTCCACAGATCTTAGGATCATGATCAGGACCGAGGCACCGAAGGCAGCAGTCGTGTGTGTCGGTGAGAGACATTAGTTTCTTACACCGATCACACTTCTTAAAACCACTGGAAGCCATCGGGGAAAAAAAAAGAGTTCCCGCGAGGTCAAAGGACTGGCCTTCCAGGGAAAAAGGAAAAAAGGGCGTGAACGCCAGCCATGAAGGGCAAAAACCGAAAAAATAAGTTCAGGCTCGATACCGGTGTACAGAACCCGGCGAGAAGGGGAACCGGCGTCGAATCCGATTAAAAACCATGAAGAAATCGCAAGGAATTGACGAAAAAAATCTAACTATTTTCCGGGTGAACTAGGACACACCTCCAGCGGGCTCCATGGAAAAAGAGAGACTGAGCAAGATGGCACCTTTAGGTGGGAAGGGGACCGTGCATGCATGCAGTATTCCCAAAGGCTTTCATAGAAAGCTGGGGAGATGCTCCGCAGGGGCTCCATCGACGTCACCCATATGTGAGGACTGACTTCCTGCTTGGTCCTGGAGAACTCTTCTTAGAGAGAGACAGAATTCTAAAGGGGCTAGGATTAGGGTTGGTCTCTTTGGATGAGTGAGTGGCACATGAGGGAGGGAGAGTGGAAGAGTGATACCATCTACGAGAAATTGGCATAAAGGATAACATGCTTCAATGGTTCCAATCCTACCTGACAGACCGACATCAACTAATTTGAAACAGCACCATCGTCTCCACCTCCTACTGACAAACACGGAGTACTGCAGGGCTCTGCACTATCAGCTATGCTTTTCAACATCTACCTTAAAACTACTCTGCTCTTTGATAAGGACCCACAAAGCATAGTTACTCACCTGTAACAGGTGTTCTCCAGGGACAGCAGGAATCAGTCCTCACTTATGGGTGACGTCGGCACCGATGGAGCCCACGTAGAGCAATTCCCCAGCTTTCAAAGAAAGCCTTTGGGATTGCTGCCATGCCTGCATGGTTCTCTTCCTGCCGAAAGCTGCCATCTTCCTCAGTTAGGTCCCTTAGCTTGAGCCCTACCAAGCAGAAGGTAAGGTAAGGTAAGGAAAAAAATTCAGCAACTCATCAGGGGAGGTGGGAGGGTAGTGAGGACCAATTCCTGCTGTCGCTGGAGAACACCTGTTACAGGTGAGTAACTACACTTTCTCCAGGAACAAGCAGGAAGTCAGTCCTCACTTATGGGACTCCCTAGCTACAGGCTATCGAACCTGTAACCAAAAAATGCCTCCGTGAGGCCATGAGCAGAAGCCAAAGCCCGAGTCCTTAGGGCGAAACCTTCGGTAGCCATAAAGAAGGGTTGGAGGGCAGGAGTTGCTTATACCCTGAAGAGGTTACGGAGTATAGCCTGGCCGAAGGCGCTGTCCCGGTGGGACTCCCTCTCCAGGCAGTAGTGGGCAGCAAAGGTATTCGTGGAAGACCAGGTCGCCTCCCAGCAGATATCCATCAGGGGCACGGAGCACAGCGAGATCACCGAGGCCCAGACCCCGTGCGTGTTGACCCAGACCCCGTGCGTGTTGACTCAAAATCCAGCGGGACACCTGCCTTCGCATGAGCAATGCAGTCTACCACCCAAACCTAGAGGGTGCGCTTGGTGACTGCCTGCCTGAGGTCATAAGTCACAAAAAGCCGGTCAGACCTGCGATGAGTCTGGGTGCGCTGCAAATAAAAGGTGAGGGCCTGTTTACAGTCGAGGGTGTGGAGAGCCATAGACGCCTGGTCGGCGTGGAGCCTTGGGAAAAAGGTCAGCAGGACTATCTCCTGGTTGAGATGGAAGTCTGAAACGACTTTAGGCAGGAATTTAGGTTGGGTAAGGAGAATCACCCTATTCTGATAAAATCTGGTGTACGTGGCAGCAGCAATGAGAGCCTGGAGCTCACTGATTTGACGGGCCAAAGTCTGCGCCACCAGGAAGGTCACCTTCCAGGATAGGTGCCGGGGCGAGCAGGTCGCCATCAGCTCAAGGGCGGAGTACCACATTCAGGTCGCACTCCCCCGGGGGAGGGCGGCTTGGAAAGCAGAAGACTCCGCATGAAGCGGGAGACTAACGGCTGCCCCGAGAAGCGTTTTCCCTTGATGGGGAAGTTATTAGCCGAAATGGCGCTCAAATGAACCCTGACAGAGTTCAACTTCAGCCCTTCTCCTGAGAGATGGAGGTGGTACTGGAGAACCCATCGAACGAGGCATGTGTGTGGAGTAGCCGCCTAATGGTTAGAGCACTGGCTTGGGAACCAAGAGACCAGGGTTCGATTCCCACTAGCACTCCTTATTTATTTATTTATTTACATTCTCTTATATACCGCGCTATTCTGCATCAGTGCGGTTTACATTGAACAAACTGAAATTACATTGAACAGGGTATTATAACTTGGAGATAACTATTTTACAGGGAACATGGGCTATGGAGGGTTAAGTGGCTTGCCCAAGACCACAAGGAGCACCTGTGGGACTAGAAACCCCAGTCCTTCCGGCCCAAGGTTGCTGTCCTCTAGTGGGATTTGAACCACCGACCTTCCGGCCTGGCCTTGGGCCTTATGGCCTTGGGCAAGTCACTTAACCCTCCATTGCTCAGAAAAATCCAAGTTATCAATGTCCCTGTTTAATGTACATTACCAAGTTTAAGTTACAATGTAAACCGCTGTGATTTAAATGATAAAGCAGTATAAAAAAAAAAACTTAAATAAAATAAAAATGAGAAGGGGGTTGATCTGGTGCTCCGAGCACCAGATGGAGAAGCATTTCCACTTAAAGGCACAGGCTTGCCTAGTGGAGTCCTTCCTCGAGGCTAGGATTGCCTCAACCTCCTCTGGAAGGGCCAGAGAGGTTAGGGAGACCCATTCAGCCACCAGGCTGTGAGAGAGAAGGTAGTTAGGTTTGGGTGCAGCACCCGACCCTCCTCCTGTGTCAGCAGAGCCCAGGAGAACCGGAGGTGCCGTTGACAGCAGGAGCGGAAACCAAGGCTGCTGAGGCCACGAGAATCAGCAACACCCCGTCCCGCTGAACCTTGAAAAGGGTCCTCGCAATGAGGGGGAAAGGAGGGAATGCATAGAGAAGGCTGGAGGAGCAGTCCATGAGAAATGCAGCGAGGCCCTCCCTGCTCAGGTGCCACACTGGCCTGCAGAAGCAGAGGGGCTGCGTGTTCTGGGGGCTGGTGAAGAGGTCTATCGCCAGTGTCCCTCAATGAAGAAACAGCCAGTCTGCTACTTTGGGATCCAGCCGCCATTCGTGGGGACGAAGGATCCTGCTGAGTCTGTCCGCTGGGCCATTCCCCTGACCCAGGAGGTACGTCACTCTGAGGGACATCCTCCATTGGACAGCAAAAGAGCAGATGAGGACCGCTTCCCGGCAGAGGGAGCGTGATCCCGTGCCTCCTTTTTTGTTGATGTAGAACATCGCTACATGGTTGTCGGTCTGCACTAGAACCGACCTCCCGTTGAGGTGTTCCTCGAAGGCCCCCCTCAGGGCCCACCGAATTGCCCGGAGCTTGAGCAGGTTTATCTAATGTTGAGACTCCTCGGGTGACCATTGTCCCTGCGTGCAGAGAGGACTACAGTGGGCTCCCCACCCTAACAGGGAGGCGTCTGTCAGCACTGCTTCGTGCTGCGGGGCCTGAAAGGGCGACACGGATTTTGCCACCAGCTCAGGGACAACTGGAGGCCAGGAAGAACCCTGAGGGGGTCCCTGAGGTGTCAGAGGAACTGGCTCCATTGGGCCCCGAGACTCCACTGAGCCGTCCACATGTGCAGGCAGGCATGCGAGACCACATGCACGGTCAAGGCCATGTGGCCCAGAAGACATAGCATGGTCCGAGCGGTGACCTGGGGAGCGCTTTGGACTGGAGCTGCCAGAGCTCCGGAGACGTACCCCAATAAACTCGAGAGCCTGCGCCGGCTCGAAGTGAGACTTTGGGTAGTTCACCAAAAACCCCAAGCTCTCCAAGAGGAGGACAGCGCATGACATCGCTCGTCGAGCCTCCTCAACCGAGAAGCCTGTAACGAGCCAATCATCGAGGTAGGGGAAGACTGGCTCCCCCTAACGCCGAAGGTACGTGGCGACCACAATGAGGCACTTTGTGAGGACTCATGGGGCAGACGTGAGGCCGAAGGGGAGCACCCTGTAATGGAAGTGCTCTCCCTGCACCCTGAAACACAGATACTGCCTGTGTTGGGGTGGATTAGAATGTGGGTGTAAGTGTCCGTTAGACCCAAGGAGTATAGCAAGTCGCCCTGCCGGAGGAAGGGCAGCAAAACACCAAGAGACAACATCTTGAATTTCTCCCGCACCAGGAACTTGTTTAGCCTGCGGAGGTTGAGGATGGGCCGCAGACCCCCCCCCCCCCCGTCTTTTTCGGGACGAGGAAGTACCGGGAATAGAAGCCCCGGCCTCAAAGGCAGGGAGGGACCTTCTCGACTGCCCGTTGAGCGAGAAGAGAATGTAAGTCCTGCTGCAGTAGAAGCTGGTGCATGGGGAGTCGAGAATGCTCCACTGGGGAGAAAGGAAGTGGAAGCCTGTTGAAGTGAAGACAACAGCCATCTCTGATGACTTGGAGGACCCAAGTGTCCGAGGTGATGGAAGCCCACGATGGGGTGAAGTGGGACAGGCGTCCCCCCCCCATTGGCTGCTGTGTCGCCGGAGGGCAAGGGGCTATGCTGGGGGCATTAAAACCCCTGAGTGGGTTGTGGGGAGCCAGCGTTTGGGCCCTTTGGTTTACACTGACCCGGACCAGATTTACCCTGCGCCGGAGTGGTCGACATGGGGGTAGCTGGATATGGAGGGTAGCCCCAGTACTGGAGAACCTTTCTAGGGAAGAATGGCTTCTTGGCCGGTTGTTTCTTCCGAGGTAGGATGGACATTTTGTGGGAAAGACGGGTTCTAGTGACAGTCTGTTTCAATTTCCGCAGCCTTCTCCTCCATCGGTTTGCCGAAGAGCTGCTCACCGAGACAAGGAACGTCCAGGAGCTTCTCCTGTACCCATCACCAATGTCTCGAAGCCATTGTAGGAAGCTCGGGAGAGCTATTTAGAGCAGTCCGTGACAGACTTTAGTAGGGTGCGAAACCTATCAAAGGGTTCTACCTCGAGGCCCGCAGAGAAACCCCCGAGTTCCTTAGCAAAATCGTGCAGGAACATACCAATGTGCAGTTGATATGCCTGGATGCGACAAGAGAGCATGGAGCCTTGGTAGGCCTTGCGGCCAAGGGCATCAAGGGCTCTCGACTCTCGGTTGGGAGGCACCGACGAGTGCAATTTCAGGCTCTTTTGCTTCCTCATGGCCGATTCCACCACCATCGAGTTGTGTGGAAGTTGGGTCTTTTGGAAGCCAGGCCCATGTTGTACTTTGTAAATCGTGTCCGGGCGTTTGCTCACAATGGGGACTGAGGCCAGGGCCTCCCACATATGGAGCAGCAGCCGGGATAGAATCGGAAGCACAGGCACAGTGAGGGATTCCCTGGGCAGGGACTCGTACTGAAGAATGTTGAGTTCCTCAGCACAAGAGTCCTTTTCAGCCAGGGTGACCAGGTTAAGGGCCCGTGTCATGTCCCGGACAAACACCAGGAAGGAGGTGTCTTCGGGTGGCGAGCGCCGCTGGAAGGTGGGTGGTGAGGGGTCTGACGGAAGATCCCGGTGGGTACAGGTTTCCAGGGAGGTTTCCCCATCAGACTCTCACTCTGAGAAATCAGTCGAGTCCAAGCCAGGCCGATCGCCCTGTCCAGTGGCCAGGTGCCAGATGCCCTGGACAATCTTGCCTCAGAGGAACGGGAGGGCGAGCGAGACAGATGTTGAGGACCCTCACGAGGCCCGTGGCTCTCAGGAGTTTCCTGGATGAATTTGGGCATCCCATCCAAGGAACCTGAGATCTCAAGGCTGAGTCCACAAAGCTGGCCGTGAGCACCTGCTGGGAAGCAATGAACGCAGAAATGATGCGTTCTAGTGCCAGCATGCATGACTCCCACGTGGGGCCCTATAATGGCGATCTCGGGGTCACCAGATCAGGTGTCAAGGAGGAGAGGGGGTCCTCACCGGGACGACCATCAGGAGACTGGGTGCCTTCGTCAGAGGCCTCCGCTTTCATGCGGGGTACCTTGTGGGACAGCTCCTTGTCTGATTCTCGGGAGTGCCGAAGGGGGCTAAGTGACCGGGCGCGAGAGCGCTCATGCTTGTTGGGAGCCCCGGACAGCGACTTTGAGGCCACCTTCATTTTGCACCGCTCCACCTTGGGGGATCCCTGATTGGAGTGCCGCTGAGAATGCGGGGCCATAGGTGGGGAACCCAACGGAGGGGAGACGACCAAGGTCGCCACCGGGGACTCCGAGGCGGCCTTTTGGAAAATGTCTTCAGGCTTCTGCTTACGGCTCAGCAGGGCCTTAGAGGACATTTTCTTGCAGAGCGAACAGAGCTCTGGAACTCTCCGAGGCACCGCAGACATGTTCCTAGAGCATCTATCGCATTTTTTTAATCCGGTGGCCATGGGGGCAAAAATGGCCCCTGTGAGGTTGAAGACCCATGCGGCTAGCGGTTGGAGAAGAAAGAAGGGCACAAAGCCCGTAAAGAAAAAATGAAAAGGGGTATCCCCGATAGCTCTAAAATAAAATAGAGCGGGGGAAGGACGGGTAGAGGACCGGTGCAACAGGAATATAGAAGAACCTGTTAAGGCGAAAACACACAACTTTTTACGAGGGACGAGGACATGCGTCCGAAGAGCTCCGTGGAAAAAGGGAGACTGAGCAAGATGGCACCTTTGGGCGGGAAGGACCACGCATGCATGGCAGCAATCCCAAAGGCTTTGAAAGCTGGGGAATTTCTCCGTGCGGGCTCCGTCGGTGCCGACATCACCCCATAAGTGAGGACTGACTTCCTGCTTGTTCCTGAAGGATACCAATTTCCATATATACGCAGATGACATTATGCTCTATGGTCCCATTACAACTTTAAATCCAACAAACCCAGACCTAACAAACTGTTTCAATGTTGTCTCCAAATGGCTACAGGACAACCACCTCACTTTAAACCTTAAGAAAACAAAAGCTCTGTTTCTTACAAAAGACCAAAACTTCACCCCGCCCCTCAAAACCACCTTATCCTGGGACCACCACAAATTAAGGCCCAGACTCAAATAAAGTATCTAGGCATCATATTGGACTAAGCACTGTCCTTCGAACAACAGATCACAAGAACAGCAAAAACTATTCTTCAAAGCCAAGATGCTCCGACGACTCAGATCACTCCTTGACCCACCGGACTTCAGATAAGTCATGCAAGCAATGACTCTCTCCCTCCCACAGACTATTTCAATGCGATATACCAAGGACTACCAACCAGCAACCTCAACTCTCTAGACAGCCCTCAACCCAACAGTGAGGATCTTACAAAAAGGGACAAAATATGATCATATCACCCCAATATTACCTTTACTTTTCTCCCTCTCAAGGCACGGATCAAATATAAAACACTGGTCCTGATTCAAGCATTTCACCAACAACCCACGCATATGAGCACCCTAACAAAGCTGAGCTCCAAAAGACCAACAATCAGAGAGGCTGTTGCTGCCAAAAAAGCATCTTTCAGGAAATGGAAAAAAAGAGCAAAACGACGAAAACTGGAAACAGCACAAGCACTGGCAAGTTAAATGCAAAGCATTGATAAGGCAGGCAAAGCGAGAATTTCAGAAGGAACTTGCTACGGAAGCAAAAACACAAAATACTTTTTCAAGTACATTCGTAGCAAAAGGTCTGTCAGAGTCAAGTGGGAGGGAGGAGTGGCCTAGTGGTTAGGACAAGGTACTTCAGGCCGGAGGGTTCAAGTCCCACCTGGGGACAGCAATCTCAGGCCGGAGGGACTGGGATTTCTAGTCCTATAGGCACTCCTTGTGGTCTTGGGCAAGCCACTTAACCCTCCATTGCCCATGTTCCCTGTAAGTATTAGCGTATGTGTGTCATATCCCCTCGTGTTAAATGTATCTCCCAATTGACCGCTTTGACCCGGTGAAAAGTGGGATATAAATACAGCTAAATAAATAAATAAAGTGGACCATTAGATGATAGAGGGGTAAAAAGGGGCAGTAAAAGGAGACAAGGCTATAGCGGAGAGACTGAATTAATTCTTTGCTTCGGTCTTTACTGAGGAAGATATAGGGATGTTGCCCAAGACTGAAGTGGTATTTAAAGGTGATACTGCAGAGGAATTGAGAGAAATATTGCTACACCGGGAAGATGTATTACAACTATTTAATAAACTGAATAGTAGCAAATCACCTGGACTGGATGGTATACATCCAAGAGTGTTGAAAGAACTGAAAAATGAGATTGCAGACCTGCTCTTAGTAATCTGTGAACTTTCATTAAAATCATCTGTAATACCTGAAGATTGGAGGATCGCCAATGTAACACCAATTTTTAAAAAGGGTTCCAGGGGTGATCCGGGAAATTACAGACCGGTGAGCCTGACGTTAGTACCAGGGAAAATGATAGAAACCATCATAAAGAACAAAATTACACAGCATGTAGATAGTCATGGCATAATGGGAGACAGCCAACATGGCTTTAGACAAGGAAGATCTTGTTTTACTAATCTGATATGTTTTTTTGAAGGTGTGAATGAACAGGTAGACAAAGGTAAGTCGGATATAGTGTATCTGGACTTTCAGAAAGCCTTTGACAAGGTCCCTCATCAGAGGCTTTTGGCAAAACTAAAAAGTCATGGGATAGGAGGCAGTATACAGAGTAGTTACTCACCTGTAACAGGTGTTCTCCAAGAGCAGCAAGAATTAGTCCTCACATATGGGTGATGTCGGCATCGATGGAGCCCCCGTGCAGAGCATTTCCCCAGCTTTCAAAGAAAGCCTTTGGGAATGCAGCGCGCATGCGCGGTCCCCTTCCAGCTCCAAGGGTGCCATCTTGCTCAATCTGATGACATAGCTAAGAGACAGCAAAAAAAGAAAATAAATCATATCACTGCAACTCCAAGGGGAGGAGGGAGGGTTGTGAGGACTGATTCCTGCTGCTCCTAGAGAACACCTGTTACAGGTGAGTAACTACTTTCTCCAGGACCAAGCAGGAAGTCAGTCCTCACATATGGGACTCCCCAGCTTAAGGCTACCAGAAACCCAAGCTGTAAAAATGAGCTCCCTCTAGAGCCTCAGCATGCAAGAAAAGAATCTTCTCTGATAACGCCCCAGAACCAGAGGGTAGGAGTTGCCTAAACCCCAAAGAGATTATGGAGTACCGCCTGCCCGAAAGCACTGTCCCTGCGGGACTCCCTCTCAAGGCAGTAGTGGGCCTCAAAAGTCTGGCTTGAAGACCAAGTAGCGGCCCGGCAGATGTCTGCCAGCGGAACAGAGCGGAGATGAGCCACTGATGCAGCCTTCGCCCTGACACGGTGAGCTGTAACTCGACCCTGCAAGGAAAGGCCGGCTGCCCTGTAAGCCCAGGCGATACAGTCAGCTACCCATATGGACAAAGTACGCTTGGAGACCGCTACCCCCAACTTATTGGGGTCAAAAGAGACGAAGAGCTGAACAGCCCTCCGGTGCTCCCGCGTACGGTCAAGGTAGAAGGACAACACCCTCCTACAGTCCAGGGTATGCAAGACCATCTCAGCCCGGCTGGCATGAGGCCTGAGAAAGAAAGTTGGAAGAACCACCTCCTGATTGAGGTGGAAAGAGGAGACAACCTTTGGAAGTAACTTAGGGTGAGTCCGTAAAACTACTCTGTTCCTTTAGAACCTAGTATATGGGACATCTGATACTAGGGCCTGAAGCTCACTCACTCGCCTTGCTGAGGTAAGGGCTATCAGAAACAACGCTTTCCAGGAGAGAAAATGCAGAGGGGGCAAGTAGCCATAAGTTCAAAAGGTGGGCAAGTAAGCCGTTGGAAGACCACATTTAGATCCCATTCATGGGCAGATGGACGCACTGGAGGCTTAAGCAAAAGTAGGCCTCGGAGGAAGCGAGCCACCAAAGGATGGCTGGATAGAGACTGACCCTCCACCGGTGAGTGGTGTGCTGAAAGAGCTCTAAGATAAACTCTAACAGAATTGGACTTAAGGCCTAGGTTGGACAGGTGAAGCAAATATTGCAGCACCACTGGTACCAGGCATGAGAAAGGATTCTCATTGTGTAGAGTACACCAGGTAGAGAATCTGCGCCACTTAAGGGCATAAGGACCTTCGGGTGGATTGCCTGCTAGAGGCCAAGACCACGTCCACCACTTCCCTAGGCAGCAGTAAGGGGGCTAGAACTACCCTTTCAGCAGCCAGGTCATCAGATTGAGGGACTGGAGGTTGGGATGTAAGAGAGATCCCTGCTTTTGAGACAGGAGATCGGGTTGCATCCCCAGAGGAAGAGGAGTGGTGCAAAAGAAGTGGAAACCAGGGTTGCCTTGGCCACCTGGATCACCGAGGCCTTGTCCCAGATCACTTTGAACAGTGTCTTGGACACTAGAGACATGGGAGGAAACGCATATAGGAGGCCTGTAGACCATGGAATGAGAAACGCATCCGCTGCTACTCTGAGAGGATGTGGTTGTCTGGAGCAGAACCTGGGTAGTTGACGGTTCAGAGGACTGGCAAAGAGATCTATGGTTGGAAGACACCATCTCAGGAAGATCTGTTGAACCACTAAAGGATTCAACTGCCATTCGTGCGGCTGCAGGATCCTGCTCAATCTGTCCGCCAGGTAATTCTCCTGACCAAGGAGATAGAAAACTTTGAGAAGAATGCCATGATTGACTGACCAGGAGCACAGTTTCTGCGCTTCCTGACAGAGAAGGCGGGACCCTGTGTCCCCTTGTTTGTTCACATAGAACATAGCAACTTGATTGTCCGTCTGAACCAAGACGGACTGGTGAGAGATGAGATGAGAGAAAGTTCTCAGGCAAAGCGGATAGCTCTGAGTTCTAAGAGATTGATCTGCTGTGCGGCCTCCCAAGGAGACCACAGGCCTTCAGTACATGCCCCCTGGCAATGTGCACCCCAACCTTGAGGAGAAGCATCGGTTGTCAGCACCTGAGAGTGTGGAGGTGCCTGAAAAAACACCCCTTGCACCAGATTCGGAAGATGAAGCCACCACTGCAGAGAAGACTCTAGTAGTGTGGACACTCACTCTATCCGTGAGGTTTCCCATGGCTTGGTGCCACTGAGTCTGGAGACCCCATTGAGCCGGCCTCATGTGTAGACGGGCATTTGGAGTGACATGGACCATGGAAGCCGTGTAGACGGGCATTTGGAGTGACATGGACCATGGAAGCCATGTGGCCTAATAGCCTCAGGAATTGTCTGGCAGAGACTAGAGAATTGCTGTGGAACTGACTGGCCAGATCCATCAACCTGTGCGCCCTGTCTATGGGCAAAAAGGCCTTTGCCTGAAGGGTGTCCACAGTCTTGCTCCTATGAACTCCATGTTCTGTGAGGAGTGCAAAGTGGACTTTGTGAAGTTTATAACGAACCCCAGATGCTGTAGCAGGGTGACAGTGCGTAGGGTGGCTTGACTGGCCTCCTGTGGGGATTGACCCCTGATAAACCAGTCGTCCAGGTATGGAAAGACGAAAAGGCCTTTAACTCTGAGGTAGGCCGCTACCACCGCCAGGCATTTGGTGAATACCCTGGGGGCGGAGGTTAGGCCAAAAGGCAGTACCCTGTACTGGTAATGGTTCCCTCCCACTACAAATCTGAGATATTGTCTGTGGTCTGGATGAATGAGGATGTGAGTATAAGCATCCTTTAAATCTAAGGAGCATAGCCAATCTCCCTGCTGGAGGTAGGGCAGCAGGATTCCAAGAGTAAGCATCTTGAACTTTTCACTCTCCAAGAACTTGTTGAGATTCTGCAAGTCTAGGATGGGTCTGAGGCCTCCTATTCGTTTTGGTACCAGAAAGTAGCTGGAATAGAAGCCTTGACCTCTCAGGTGGTGGGGCACCGGTTCCACTGCCTGTTCCTTTACAAAACTTGCTAACTCCTGTAGGAGTAAGTCCCTGTGCAGAGGAAGTCTTGGAGGATCCCCTGGAAAATAGGAGTGGGGTACCTGGTGGAAGTGGAGGAGATAGCCTTTCTGGACTAAGTACCAAGGTATCCCTTGTTAAGGCTGGCCACCTGTGGGCGTACAGGGCCAGCCAGCCTCCTGTGCTGATAGGGGCCAGCTGAGGAGGAGAGGCTATGCCACTGGAGTCAAAACCCCGCTCCCTGCTGTGCAGGAGCCGGAGCTGGTAGCTTGGGGGTTTTCTGCCAACGGGGCCCATGTCCCTGCCCCTTGGCCTGCTGACCCTGTTGGGGAGCTAGAGGCCTGAAAATGAGGGTATTGTTTATAGGCAGATGACTTCCTCGGGTAAAAGGTCTTTTTCCCCGAGCCCTTCTTTTTCTGAGAAGGGGCAGAGATTTTCCTGAAAAGCCTAGTCCTGGTCAGAGTCTCGGGTTCTGCAGCCTTTTCAGCCATGGGCTTGCCAAAGAGGTTTTCACCTCGGCAGGGGACATCGACCAACTTGTCCTGCACCCATGGCTCGAGGTCCGATGACTGTAGCCAGGCCTGACGGCATGCACCGATGCCGGCCGCGGCTACTCCGGCTGAAGCCACGAAGCCATCATAGGCTGCTCGAGAGATAAACTTCGAGCACTCTCGAATACCAGAGGACAGGGCGTTGAACCTCTGCAAAGGTTCCTCGGAGAGACCAGCAGAGAACCCGGCAATCTCCTTTGCCAGGTCTCGAAGGTACATGCCCATGTACAGCTGATAGGTCTGGACACGGCAAGCAAGCATAGGAGCCTTGGAAGCACTTTTTACCGAGGGCATCCAGGTTCCGGGCCTCCCGGCTGGGAGGCACCATGGAGTGCATCTTCAGACGATGCAAGGCCGATTCCATAACCATGGAGTGGTGTGGTAATTGTGCCTTTTGGAACCCGGGGCTCTTGCGGACCCGATAGATAGAATCAATCCACTTGCTCAAAACTGGCGTCGAGGCCAGCGCCTCAAACATGCGGAAGAGCAACCGTTCCAGCATCGGATGAACCGTTACAGTAAGGGCCTTCTTTGGGGGAGAGTCATACTGCAATGTCTCGAGCTCCTCGGCTCGAGGCTCCTCCTCGGGATCCATGGGGAATGCAAAGGCTTTGGCCATATCCCGCACGAAGTCCGAGAACCGGGTATCCTCCGGGGGGGGGGGACCTTCTCTGAGGCTCGGACTCGGGCAAGGTCCAATGGGACACACTAAGTCCGAAAGGCGTCGGGTGACTCCTCATCCTCCGTTTCCCAGCCGGACCCCTCGGAGGAGGAATCAAGCGGCTCCGGTCAGGCAGGCACCGATGCCATCCACCCCGATGCCGAGGGTACCAGCGTCGACGACCTCGGCCCCGAACGGGAGGCCGAGGGAGACCTTGGCCGAGGATCGACTAGAGAGCGCATGGCCTCGATGATCGGCTCGGCCTCCGGGGTCGACTTGGACGTCGAGGTCCCGGTGGTCGGGGCAGATGCACCGGTGAGACCAGCGATCAGTGCCCGCTGCTGTTCCATGAAGGCAGCCAAGCTGCACTCCAAGGCTGCCAACCTGAGTCCGAGCTCAGTAGACTCAGCAGCCCCTGACTCGGGGCCCGACGTCGGCTCCCCCGGAGGAGAGTTCACGAGGACTACAGTACTCACATGACCGTGGACTCCATCTCCACACGAGGCTGTTTGGAAGGCCTCTCCGACTCCAAAGACCCGGGACGGTGCTCGGGGCTATGCGACTTGGCCCTCGAGGAGCCAAGTGCATCCACCGCCGCCGCCCTCGCGTTTTTTTTTTATTGCGATGCTCCCGCAAGGGAGACCCCCGCTCAGAGGAGCCTCAGCGCTGCACGGGGCCAGAGTCCCGAGACGTTGAGGCCTCTAATGAAGTCCGGGCCCGTCCGGATGCGGAGTCAGAGAAGATTCTTTCCTTTTGGTGCTGCCGACTCAACGCCTTTGAGGACATTTTTCCACACGGCCCACAGATCATGATCATCGGGTCCGAGGCACCGGAGACAGCAGTCATGTGTGTCGGTGAGAGACATAAGTTTCTTACACCGATCACACTTTTTAAACCCACTGGCAGCCATCGGGGGAAAAAGCGCCCCTGCGAGGTCAAAAGACAGGGCTGCCAGTGAAAAATAGAAAAATGGTACGTACGCTAGTCACTAAGGGCAAAAACCGAAAAAAGAAGTCCGGGCTCGATACCGATGTATCGGGCCCAGGCGGGAAAGGGAAACCGGCAAACCGAAGAAAACGGGTCCACGCAGAACAAAATCAACTTTTTCCTCGGGTGAAAACTAAACACGTCCGTCGGGCTCCGCGGAAAAAAAGACGACTGAGCACGATGGCACCCTTCGGCAGGAAGGGGACCGCGCATGCACGCTGCATTCCCAAAGGCTTTCTTTGAAAGCTGGAGAAATGCTCCGCACGGGGGCTCTGTCGGCCCCAATGTCACCCATACATGAGGACTGACTTCCTGCTTGGTCCTGGAGAATATTGTGGATCAGGAACTGGTTAAAAGATAGAAAGCAGAGGGTAGGGCTAAATGGCCAATTTTCCCAATGGAAAAAGGTGAATAGTGGAGTACCCCAGGGATCTGTACTGGGTCCGCTACTTTTTGACATATTCATAAATGACCTGGAAAAGGGAATAACTAGTGAGGTTTTCAAATTTGCAGACGACACAAAACTGTTTAAAGTTGTTAAAACCCAAGAGGACTGTGGAAAATTGCAGGAGGATTTGGATAAACTGGAAGACTGGGCATCCAAATGGCAGATGAAATTTAATGTGGACAAGTGCAAAGTTATGCACCTAGGAAAGAACAACCCACACTATGGTTACACAATGCAAGGTTCCACATTGGGAACCACCACCCAGGAAAAAGATTTAGGAGTCATTGTGGATAACATGTTAAAACCCTCCGCCCAGTGTGCAGCAGCGGCCAAGAAAGCAAATAGAATGCTAGGTATCGTAAGGAAAGGAATGGAAAATAAAACAAAGGATATTATAATGCCTCTGTAACGTTCCATGGTACGACCGCACCTTGAATATTGTGTGCAATTCTGGTCGCCGTATCTTAAAAAGGATATAGCGTTATTAGAAAAGGTACAGAGAAGAGCCACCAAAATGGTAAAGGGGATGGAAGGCTACTCCTATGAAGAGAGGCTGCAAAGGTTAGGGCTCAACCTGAAAAAGAGACGGCTGAGGGGAGATATGATAGAGGTCTATAAATTAATGGAGTGGAACGGGTAAACGTAGATCGATTGTTTACACTATCAGAATATAGGAAGACTAGGAGACATGTAATGAATCTACAGGGTAAACTAAGACAAGAGAAAATATTTTTTCATTTAATGTGTAATCAAACTCTGGAATTTGTTATCGTAAGATGTAGTAAGAGCTGTTAGTGTAGCTGGGTTTAAAAAAAGTTTGGATAAGTTCCTGGAGGAAAGGTCCATAAACTATTATTAAAAAGGGACCCAGGATATCAATGCTTGACCCAATACAAGCATTGTGGAACCTGTGTCTCTTGGGGATACTGCTAGGTACGTATGACCTAGATTGGCCACTGTTGGAAACAGGATACTGGGCTTGATGGACCTTGGTCTGACCCAGTATGGCATATCTTATGTTCTAACACAGCAGCCCACATCCGAACTACTAGAAGTACCACAAGAGAGAACAAAATTGAGCCAACAATCCTGCAACCGTGCTTTTAACCTATATGCCCCATCACTGTGGTACTCCCTTCCATCCAACATGCGTAGTAACAAGGATCTCACCTCCTGTCAGAAACAACTAAAAACTCACCTATTCACCTTCCACCTAGGACACCAACTGACCCCAGGTTCACCCTCCATCCTGGTCAGAGTCCCTGACCGAACCTGGAATTTGTAAATATTATGGCTATACTGTTTTATCTCCACCTTGTTGATATTCATCTTTTGAACCCAACCCCGACCCCCGTGATGGTGCCCCCCCCCCTTTTTTTTTAACCTATAACTTCTCTCATTGTATTTCCCCCTTGATTTTGTAAACTGCTTTGATCTGGTGAAAAGCAGTTACTTACCTGTAACAGGTGATCTCTGGGAACAGCAGGAATAAGTCTTCACATATGGGTAAGTCGGTACCGACAGAGTCCGTGCAGGAACGCTTCCCAGCGTCCAATCAGAAAGCTTTTGGAAGCATCCCAACACGCCTGCGCGCTGCCTCTCCTCAGTTAAGTTTTAAAGCTGAGACAAAGAGAGAGAGAGGAAAGGAAAGATAGAACTCCTAGGGGAGGTGGGTGGGTTGTGAAGACTTATTCCTGCTGTTCCCAGAGATCACCTGTTACAGGTAAGTAACTGTGCTATCTCCAGGAACAAGCAGGAATGAGTCTTCACATATGGGGACTCCCAAGTTCAGATGCGCAGAGGGAGTCCTAGCATGTTGCAAGTCTAGAACGAGCCATGCTACTCCTCAGGACCTCAGGCATCCTGGGGATGGAGGGTAGGAGATGAATACAGAAAAGAGTTGTGGAACAGCTGGCTAGAACAGGGCTTCAAAAGGGGAAGACCCTGTATCGAGGGCATTTAGTAATAAGATATTGTAATCTGGGCCTCCCTTGTTGGCATTGTACAAGTGCACTGAGATACATATGGGTCTGATAGAAGAGCCAGTGAATGTGCTCAGGGGTACCTCACTGAGAAGTAGAGGTAATAAGTAGAACAAAAAACAAGTGGTCAAAACCCTTTAGGATGAGAAAAAATAGCCCCAGAGGAAAACAGGGGTAGTATAAGAGATAGAGCTTCAGCGGAAACGCAGAAGGTACTATTAAGGAAAGCTTAAGCTGCTTTGGTCCAAAAATAGTATAAATTTAGGACCAAGAGAAAAATTTTAGTCTGACCCAACTGGACTGGGGTTAGAATCAGTCCATGTAGAGGAGAAAGGGTATGGAAACCCTTGTATCTAATAAAAAGGTAAGAGAAGTTACTCACCTGTAACAGGTGTTCTCCAGGAGCAGCAGGAATCAGTCCTCACATATGGGTGACGTCGGCGCCGACGGAGCCCTCGTGCGGAGCATTTCCCCAGCTTTCAAAGAAAGCCTTTGGGAATTGCAGCGCGCATGCGCGGACCACTTCCCGCCCAAGGGTGCCATCTTGCTCAGTCTGATGACAAAGCTAAAAGACAGCAAAAAAATTAGCAAAAATAAATCATATGACTGCAACTCCAAGGGGAGGAGGGAGGGTTGTGAGGACTGATTCCTGCTGCTCCTGGAGAACATCTGTTACAGGTAACTATGCTTTCTCCAGGACCAAGCAGGAAGTCAGTCCTCACATATGGGACTCCCCAGTTTAAGGCTACTGGGGACCCAAAGCTGAAAAATGAGCTCCCTCTAGAGCCCCAGCATGTGCGAAAAGAATCTTCTCTGATATCGCCCCCATACGGTAGCCCAACACCAGGGCCGGAGGGTAGGAGTTGCCTATACTTCAAAGAGATTACGGAGTACCGCCTGCCCAAAAGCACTGTCCCTGCAGGACTCCCTCTCGAGGCAGTAGTGGGCTGCAAAAGTCTGGCTTGAAGACCATGTAGCGGCCCGGCAGATGTCTGCCAACGGAACAGAGCGGAGATGAGCCACTGACGCAGCCTTCGCCCTGACTCGACCCTCCAACGAGAGGCCGGCTGCCCCATAAGCCCAGGCGATACAGTCAGCGACCCATATGGACAGCGTACGCTTGGAGACAGGGAGCTCCAACTTATTGGGGTCAAAAGAAACGAAAAGCTGAACAGCCTTCCGATGCTCCCGCGTACGTTCAAGGTAGAAGGACAACGCCCTCCTACAGTCCAGGGTATGCAAGACCATCTCAGTCCGGTTGGCATGTGGCCTGGGAAAGAAGGTTGGAAGAACCACCTCCTGATTGAGGTGAAAAGGGGAGACAACCTTAGGAAGAAACTTAGGGTACTCTTACGGACTCACCCTATTCCTGTAGAACCTAGTGTAAGGAGGATCAGACACTAGAGCCTGGAGTTCACTCACCCGCCTAGCAGAGGTGAGAGCTACCAGAAATAAAGTTTTCCAGGAGAGAAAACGGAGAGGGCAGGTAGCCATAGGTTCAAAAGGCGGACAAGTAATCCGCTGCAATACCACATTCAGATCCCACTCAGGGGCCGGTGGACGCAAAGGAGGCTTAAGCAGAAGGAGGCCTCTGAGGAAACGAGCCACCAAAGGTGGTTGGAAAGAGGCCTGCCGTCCACCGGCGAGTGGTGAGCTGAGAGAGCACTCAGGTGAACTCTGACAGAGTTAGACTTAAGGCCTAGATTGGAGAGGTAAAGCAAATATTGCAATACCACTGCTACCAAGCACGAGAAAGGATTCTCGTCATGCTGAGCACACCATGTGGAGAATCTACGCCACTTAAGAGCGTAGGATTTCCTGGTGGATTGCCGTCTAGAAGCTAAGACGACATCTTCCACCTCTCTTGGCAGCAGCAGGGGAGCCAGGACTACCCTTTCAGCAGCCAGGCCATCAGATGAAGGGACTGGAGATAGACCGCCTTGAGAAGGATCCCGTGATTGACAGCACAAGAGCACAGCCGTTGAGCTTCTTGACAAAAAGGAAGGAGCCTGTGCCTCCTTGTTTGTTCACATAGAACATGGCAACTTGATTGTCCGTCTGAACCAGTACAGACTGGTGAGAGGCGAGGTGGGAGAAGGTTCTCAGAGCTAGGCGTATCGCCCGTAGCTCAAGGATGTTTATCCGTTGAGAAGCCTCCCAAGGGGTCCAGAGACCCTGAGTACATGTCCCTTGGCAATGTGCTCCCCAACCGAGAAGAGAAGCATCTGTTGTGAACATCTGAGAAGGAGGAGGGTATTGAAAATCCACTCCGAGCACCAGATTCGGAAGATGAAGCCACCAATGCAGAGAGGAGACGAGTAGGTCGGATATCGTTATTGAGTCCGCCAGGCTCCCTGTGGCCTGAAGCCATTGATTGCGAAGGCACCACTGAGCAGGCAGCATGTGCAGGCGGGCATTTGGGGTGACATGAACCGTGGAAGCCATATGGCCGAGTAGTCTCAGGAATTGCCTGGTAGAGACCAGGGAATTGCTGCGAAACTGGCTGGCCAGATTCATTAGCCTGTGGGCCCTGTCCAGAGGCAGAAAAGCTTTTCCTTGAAGAGTGTCGAGCCTGGCCCCTATGAACTCCAAGTTCTGGGACGGGAGCAAAGTGGACTTTGCAAAGTTTATGACAAACCCCAAGTGCTGAAGCAGAGCCACAGTGCGAAGGGTGGCCTGGTCGGCCTCCTGGGAAGATTGGCCCCTTATGAGCCAGTCGTCCAGGTACAGAAACACAAAGAGGCCTTGAAGCCTCAGGTAGGCCGTCACCACTGCCAGGCACTTGGTGAACACCCTGGGAGCGGATGATAGGCCAAAGGGTAGTCCTCTGTACTGATAGTGGTTTCCTCCCACAACAAACCTGAGATATTGTCTGTGGTCTGGATGAATAAGGATGTGAGTATACGCATCCTTTAGATCTAAGGAGCATAGCCAGTCTCCCTGCTGGAGGTAGGGCAGCAGGATTCCAAGAGTAAGCGTCTTGAACTTATCCCTCTCCAGGAACTTGTTCAGGTTTCGCAAGTCTAGGTTGGGTCTGAGGCCTCCTGTTCTCTTTGGCACCAGGAAGTACCTGGAATAGAAGCCGTGACCTTTCAGGTGGTGGGGCAATGGTTCCACTGCCTGATCCTTTAGAAGACCTGCCAACTTCGGCAGGAGTAAGTCCCTGTGCAGAGGGAGTCTTGGAGACTCCCCTGAAAAATAGGAGGGAGGTACCTGGTGAAAATGGAGAAGATAGCCCTTGTGGACTATATGAAGCACCCAGGTATCTGATGTGACGGCTGACCACCTGTGGGCAAAGTGGGCCAGCCGGCCTCCTGTGCTGAGAGAAGCCAGCTGAGGAGAAGAGGCTATGCTGTTTGAGTCAAAAACCCCAACCCTGCTGGGCAGGGGCCGGTGTTGGTGGCTTGGGGGCCTTCTGCCTACGGGGCCCTTGACCCTGCCCCTTGGCCTACTGACCCTGTTGGGGAGCTGCAGAGGCCTGATAATGAGGGTACTGTTTGTAGGCAGATGACTTCCTCGGGTAAAAGGTCTTTTTTCCCGAGCCCTTCTTTTTCTGAGAAGGGGCAGAGGTTTTCCTGAAAAGCCTAGTCCTGGTCAGAGTCTCGGGTTCTGCAGCCTTTTCAGCCATGGGCTTGCCAAAGAGGTTTTCACCTCGGCAGGGGACATCGACCAACTTGTCCTGGACCCATGGCTCGAGGTTCGGATGACTGTAGCCAAGCCTGTCGGCGGGCACCGATGCCGGCCCCGGCTACTCGGGTCGAAGCCTCGAAGCCATCGTAGGCTGCTCGAGAGATAAACTTCGAGGACTCTCGAATACCGGTGGAAAAGGCCTGGAACCTCTGCAAAGGTTCCTCGGAGAGACCAGCAGAGAACCCGGCCATCTCCTTTGCCAGGTCTCGGAGGTACATGCCCATGTAGAGCTGGTATGTCTGGAAACGGCAAGCAAGCACAGAGCCCTGGAAGCACTTCTTATCAAGGGCATCCAGGTTCCGTGCCTCCCGTCGGGAGGCACCAAGGAGAGCATCTTCTGACTTTTCAGTCGATGCATGGCCGATTCCACAACCATGGAGTGGTGCGGTAATTGTGCCTTTTGGAACCCGGGGCTCTTTCGGACTCAATAAATGGAATCGACCCGCTTGCTTAACACCGGCGTCGAGGTTGGGGACTCCCACATGCGGAAGAGCAGCCGCTCCAGCATTGGAGGAACTGGAACAGTAAAGGCCTCCTTCGGGGGAAAGTCATACTGGAGGGCCTCGAGCTCCTCGGCTCAAGGCTCTTCCTCGGGATCCGCGGGGAAGGCCAAGGCCTTGGCCATATCCCGCACGAAGTCCGAGAACCGGGTATCCTCCGGTGGGGGTATCCTCCAGTGGGGACCTTCTCCGAGGTTCGGACTTGGGCGAGTCCGAGGGAACACACCGAGTCCAATGGACATCGGGTGACTCTGCATCCTCCGTCTCCCAGCCCGACTCCTCGGAGGAGGAATCGAGCGGCTCCGGTTGGGCAGGCACCGATGCCCTCCGCCCTGACGCTGAGGGTATCAGCGTCGACGACCTCGGCCCCGAACGGGAGGTCGAGGGAGACCGTGGCCGAGGATCAACTCGAGCCCGCATGGACTCGAGGATCGGCTCGGCCTCCGGGGTCGACTTGGACGTCAAGGTCCCGGTGGTCGGGGCAGATGCACCAGTGAGACCGGCGATCAATGCCCGCTGTTGTTCCATGAAGGCAGCGAAGCTGCTCTCCAAGGCCATCAACCTGAGTCCAAGCTCAGGAGACCCAGCAGCCCCCGACTCGGGCCCCGACGTCGGCTCCCTCGGAGGAGAGTCAACGAGGACAACAGCACTTACGTGTCCAGGAGACTCCATCTCGACACGAGGATGCTTTGCAAGCCTCTCCGACTCCGAAGACCCGGGACAGCTATCGGGGCTATGCGACCTAGCCCTCGAGGAACCAGGAGCGTCCACAGACGCCACCCTCGCGGGTTTCTTCTTCCTGCAATGTTCCTGCGAAGGAAACCCCCGCTCAGAGGAACCCCGACGCTGCTCGGGGCCGGAGTCCAGAGACGCTCGGCCGGACGCGGAGTCAGAAAAAATTCTATCCCTCTGGTGCTGCCGACAACGCCTTTGAGGACATTTTGCCACACGGACTACAGATCAGCGGGTCATGATCGGGTCCGAGGCAACGGAGGCAGCAGTCATGTGTGTCGGTAAGAGACATAAGTTTCTTACACCTATCACATTTCATAAACCCGCTGGCAGCCATCGGGGGAAAAAAGGCCCCTGCTAGGTCAAAAAACCGGTCTGCCAGGAAAAAAAGAAAAAAGGTGCGAACGCCAGTCACAAAGGACAAAAACCGAAAAAGAGAGAAAAGGACTCGATACCGGCGTATCAATCCGAGCGGGAAAAGGATCCGGCGTTGAACCGGAGAAAAATAGAGAAAATCAAGTTTTTCCTCGGGGAAAAACGAACTACGTCCGTCGGGCTCCGTGGAAAAAAGAAGACTGAGCAAGATGGCACCCTTGGGCGGGAAGAGGACCGCGCATGCGCGCTGCAATTCTCAAAAGGCTTTCTTTGAAAGCTGGGGAAATGCTCCGCATGAGGGCTCCGTCGGCGCCGACGTCACCCATATGTGAGGACTGACTTCCTGCTTGGTCCTGGAGAAGGCCTTGTACCCCTTTGAAGTTTGGTGATGATGGCTTTTCTGTCTCAGGCAGCTCTTTTGTCATCACCATTGTGAAAATGGAACAGGGAGTGAATTTGGCCATTTTAAACATTAGAGACCTCTTTCATTGGTTGATTCAAGTCATGTGAGTACTGATAATCACAGGATGTTTAAGTTTATTGCAATGGGAATAGGATTCTTCTGTTCAAACTGATTTTAATTATTTATAAGGGTGCCAATAATCTTGTCCTTTCAGTGTCCCAGTTTTTATGCTATTTCCTTTTTTAATTGATTCTTTTGTGTCTCACATATATGTTTGCATATATATAGTCCAAAGCCATTCCACTGGACCCTTTTTAAAGGAGATATTGGACATTAAGGGGTTGAACTGCCAGGATGCCAATAACGTTGACCTCAACTGTACTTGTCCAGGCATACTTTGTACCTTCACTTTTCCAGTACTAGATAAGACACATGGAGCTAAACATTACAAATGTTCAGAACTGGCTGCACTGGTGTCATTAAAAGGCAGTAATGATGAAATATGTGACTATGAGGTGTGACAAAAAAGAAAAGAGACTGTGGCAGCCACGCCCATGACGCAATGCCAATTGGCTAACCATTTATGTCACTGTGTTGTGCAACATCTCGCCATTACTCTGCTATAGTATTTCTCATCTCTCTTTCTGTTTTTCTTTTTCAGGTTTTTTAGTAGCACACTGCTCCTTCACTTTGTCACGCAACTGGAGGTGGCAGAATCAACTTGAAATTTCTGGTTAAGTTGGAGAAGGGCCCAATTGAGTGTTTCTAACTTCTCCTAAAGGCTTATGGAGAAGATGCAATGTCAAGGCCACGACTCTCTGAGACTGGCCACGAGAAAGTGGAGGATGACCACAAGTCAGGACGGCCTTCCACGACAAAGACGGCAGAGAACATTGACAGAGTGAACCAGCTGGTGTGGAGTGATCACAGATTGGCGGTGCAGATGATAGCTGAGGAGCTCAGCTTGAACAGGAAGTCAGTGCAGACCATCTTGGTGCAGGAGCTGGGGATGCGGAAGGTGTGCGTCAAGATAGTGCCCAAGTTTTATTGGACGACCAGAAGGAGCACCAGGTCAATGTTTGTCGAGACTTGCTAGAGAAGATCGGAGAAGATCCAGAGTTTGTTGGCCTAGTCATCACAGGAGACGAGACTTGGGTCTTCCAGTATGACCCTGAAAGTAAGAGAGCGCCTGCAGTGAAAGACTTGACTGTCACCCAGACCCAAGAAGGCGTGCATGTCCAAATCAAGGATCAAGGTCATGCTGATCGCTTTCTTCAAGCAGAAGGGAGTGGTCCATCATGACCACCACTTCTTCCAGGAGGTTCTCAATCACCTCCATGACCGGGTTAGGCACAGCAGGCGGGCTCTATGGAGACAAGTTATGGCTGCTCCACCACAACACCACGCCTGAGCACACAGTGCTCAGTGTGAGGCAGTTCTTGGCCAACAAACAGATCACAGCTCTCGATCACCCTCCTTATTCCCCAGATTTTGCACCGTGCAACTTCTGGCTCTTCCCCAGGTGAAGACTGCTCAAAGGAACTCATTTTGCCTCTGTAGAAGACATCAAGGCCACTGTGACAAGGGAGCTGAGGGACCTCAAGGAGGAAGACTTTACAGAGTGCTTCCGTATGTGGCAGAAGTGAATGCATAAGTGCATTAACTCTGGGGGAGATTACTTTGAAGGGGACAATGCGCAATTTCTCTGTAGATTTTGTAATAAAACATTTATGGGACAGTCTCGTTTCTTTTTTGTCACACCTCGTAGTCCTGCAATTCAAACACTGAAATTAGTTAAAATAAAGTGAAAAATATGCCCACACTTAAAAATGACAAACGGTTAGAATCTGATTCAAACAAGCTTTCCGTGCTTTCTTATAATTGATACAAGGAGTGAAACTATAACCTGTGATTTGCAATTCATTCTTGAATCTAAAGCCAGTTCCAACACTTCCGTTAAGTGCTACCCAGAACAAATAAAAATAAAACCAATCTATTTTGAATTTGGTAACACTAAACAGTAATTATATTTACAGAAATGTAAAAGATACAGTACAGAGTCACTGTGCATATTAATGAATAGTAATCACCTTTCCCCTAATCTTTTATTAAATGTTCATATAAAAACAATTAGTATTACATGTGTTATTCTAACAAATCTGTTTTCCTATAAAAAAAAAAAAAATTCAACAAGACATAAATTAGCTTAAAATACATTTATGCAGCAAAACCAGCCATAGGGCTCTTGAAAATTAGAGCTTTCTATAAATTAAAACCACCATTTCAATACAACCAAATTAATTCAGTTATAGTGAAATGCTCCCTTAAAACGTACAGCCTTCAAAAGTTTCTCCATTGAATACATATCACTTAGGATTTTATATTTCAGTATTTTTACATAATAGGACACAAGCTATACAAAAAGAAAAATATGAATAAAGTTCATAGAAGATTTAAATGAAAATCACATCATAGAAAGAACAGCAGCATATGAAATTGTATAACTAGTACACTGTTTTCAAAAGTTGTAGGTCTCTTTAGAAGACACTGATGTTCAGCAACACCCTACTGAAGTCAGTTCAGTCAGTCCTTTTGATGCAATAACTTTAGGGTTTGTTGCAACACTTTTTGTTGTATTGTGAGTCTTATAAATTCCAATAAGTCTATCCGCAATCTCAAACATGTTGTTTCGCAAAGAAATGATGATAAACTGTGCATTTTTTGTTTGTTCCTAAAATTATCGACACAAGACCATTAGTTTGCTATCCCCTCCAGAACATTTTACTATCAAATTTCCACCCCTCATTTTTCCACTCTATGTCCTCCATGACAGGTGGCATACTGTCCCATAGACTGTCTTTTCTTAAACTAGCCCTCATTGCACACATACAGCTAAAGTATATATGCCAAAGTAGTAAATGAACATCTTACAGATCAGCTAAGATTTTCTAGCATCTTTCTGCTGGGGAAACCAAATATTTTTAAAGTATCATCCCCTCTATCTGAAGGCAAGGTGGAGGTTTACATTTAACACCACATGCTCAGCATGATTTAACCATAAATGTAATTAAAGTAGGCAGAGTATAGATTGTACAGTAACACTGGTAATGGAAGACACCATACTATTTTCCCAACTATAGCGTAGTTACTCACCTGTAAAGCACAGTTACTTACCTGTAACAGGTGATCTCTGGGAACAGCAGGAATAAGTCTTCACATATGAGTACATCGGTACCGACGGAGCCTGCGCGGGAACGCTCCCCAGCGTCCAAAAAGAAAGCTTTTGGAAGCATCCCACACGCATGCGCGCCGCCTTCCCGCCCATTCACTTCCCTCTCATCAGTTGGGTTTGTAGCTGAGACCGAAGGAGGGAAGTAGACAAATTAGAGAGAGAGAGAGAGAGAAACAACTCCTAGGGGAGGTGGGTGGGCTGTGAAGACTTATTCCTGCTGTTCCCAGAGATCACACATTACAGGTAAGAAACTGTACTATCTCCAGGAACAAGCAGGAATGAGTCTTCACATATGGGGACTCCCAAGCTAGAGATGCCTAGAGGAGGTCACAGCATGTTGCAAATCTAATCAATGGGCCATGCTATTTCCCAGAACCTCAGGCATCCAAGGGATGGAGGGGTAGGAGTTTATCTAAAAAGGGTGTGCTGTGGAACAGCTTGACTAAACAAGGCGTCTAGAGGGGAGTCCTTGTGTAGATCATAAATGTTAGTAAATATTGGATTCCAATTTTCTAATGTGGACCTTAGTCAAAAGTATTGCGAAAGTATTTGTTGAGGCTAATATGGGTCTGGTGCTAAGAGCCAGTACATTATCCTCAAAGAAAATACCTTACTGTGAAGTAGAGGAAATAAAGTTTGCAATACAGGCAGAGGTCAGAAGCATAAATGACTAGAACTAATCCCAGAAGAAAAAACTGGGGGAGTTTAATGGGGTTGGACTTTGGATGAGAAGCTAAAGCTTCTGTAGGCCAAAGTTTGAAGCTCTTTGAACATAAGATATGCAATACTGGGTCAGACCAAGGTCCATCAAGCCCAGTATTCTGTTTCCAACAGTGGCCAATCTAGGTCATATGTACCTAGCAGTTTCCCCAAGGGACACAGGTTCCACAATGCTTGTATTGGTTCAAGCATTGATATCCTGGGTCCCTTCTTAATAATAGTTTATGGACCTTTCCTCCAGGAACTTGTCCAAACCTTTTTTAAACCCAGCTACACTAACAGCCTTTACTACATCCTCCGGTAACAAATTCCAGAGTTTGATTACACGTTGAGTGAAAAAATATTTTCTTTTATTAGTCTTAAATAGTTTACCCTGTAGCTTCACTGCATGTCCCCTAGTCTTTCCATATTCTGATAAGGTAAACAATCGATCTACGTTTACCCGTTCCACTCCATTCATTCATTTATAGACTTCTAGCATATCTCCCCTCAGCCGTCTCTTTTCCAGGTTAAAGAGCCCTAACCTTCTTAGCCTTTCTTCACAGGAGTATCCTTCCATCCCCTTTACCATTTTGGTGGCTCTTCTCTGAACCTTTTCTAAAATCGCTATATCCTTTTTAAGATACGGCGACCAGAATTGCACACAATATTCAATGTGCGGTCTCACCATGGAATGATATAGAGGCATAAAATCTTGTGTTTTATTTTCCATTCCTTTCCTTATCATACCTAGCATTCCATTTGCTCTCTTGGCTGCTGCTGCACACTGGGCCGAGGGTTTTAACATGGTATCCACAATGACGCCTAAATCTTTTTCCTAGGTGGTAGTTCCTAATGTGGAACCTTGCATCGTGTAACCATAGTTTGGGTTGTTCTTCCCTAGGTGCATAACCTTGCACTTGTCCACATTAAATTTCATCTGCCATTTTGATGCCCAGTCTTCCAATTTATCAAGATCCTCTTGCAATTTTCCACAATCCTCTTGGGTTTTAACAACTTTAAATAGTTTTGTGTCATCTGCAAATTTGATAACCTTACTCGTTATTCCACTTTCCAGGTCATTTATGAATATGTCAAAAGCAGCGGACCCAGCACCGATCCCTGGGGTACCCCACTATTCACCTTTCTCCATTGGGAAAATTGGCCATTTAGCCCTACCCTCTGCTTTCTATCTTTTAACCAGTTCCTGATCCACAATAGTACACTGCCTCCTATCCCATGACTCTTTAGTTTTGCCAAAAGTCTCTGATGAGGGACCTTGTCAAAGGCTTTCTGAAAGTCCAGATACACAATATCAACAGACTCACCTTTGTCCACCTGATTATTCACTCCTTCAAGAAAACATAACAGATTAGTAAGACAAGATCTTCCTTGTCTAAAGCCATGTTGGCTGTCTCCCATTAGGTCATGACTATCTACATGCTGAGTAATTTTATTCTTTATGATGGTTTCTACCATTTTTCCCTGTACTGACGTCAGGCTCACCAGTCTGTAGTTTCCCGGATCACCCCTGGAACCCTTTTTAAAAATTGGTGTTACATTGGCGATCCTCCAATCTTCAGGTATTAGAGATGATTTTAATGATAGTTCACAGATTACTAATAGCAGGTCTGCAATCTCATATTTCAGTTCTTTCAACACCCTTGGATGTATACCAACCGGCCCAGGTGATTTGCTACTCTTCAGTTTATCTAATAGTTGTAATACATCTTCCCGATGTATCGATATTTCCTTCAATTCTTCCGCACCTTTGTCCATGGAGCAGAAAAAGGCTCTAGGAAAGAGAGGAGATAAATCTGACTGGTTTGCAGAAAAAGGATAGGTCTTTAAGACCCCTCTATCCAAATGAAAGAAACATTTGTAGTAGGCGGTGTAGCCTCCAATTTCTTGAAGAGCAGTAATGTCTTCCCTAAGTGATGTTACTTAGGATGACTTCTTTACATGGAGAGCTTCAGATGTAACGTAACCGGAGAGGTTACAGTAAAAGAAGGTAGTTTCTAATTACCATAGAAATTGGTTGTCCATGTAAAACCCTATGGCATGGTGGAACAGCTTTAATATGGACAGTAACAAATCTTTCAGAGTGAGATATGTGTATTTATATAAACATAAACATATCTATATATATCTAACAAGAGAGACTCACTTAACAACAAGAAGGGGTAAGACCTGCTTGAGAATATGGATAGAGAACCCCTTACTGGTTACACGTGGAAGAACCATGAAGAAGGTTACATGGAATTCTAGACTTTGAATAACCAGAAATGGAGATCTACGTGAAGGGGTGCAGAGAAATCCTTAGTCTTAAGACAACAAGTCTGGATCCTTCTATAACTTCAGTGTGGAGAAAGACGCAATAAAAGGGAATACCATATTTGCCTGTCTATGAGGGCAATATGAGTATAATGCGTTCTTTGTTCAACATAAGCTCCAATGAAGTATTGGGAATTAGAAGGAATGCATTAGACAAGGACCGACTGCAGTGAAAAGAAATGCATCCCTGTTGGAAGAGTTCCACTGGAGATGTGGAACAACTCAGGAAATTAAGCAATTCTTTATGCTTTCACGTGATCTAAGCCCTGGTTCATTTTCCCTAAAAGGAAATTTTAAGGAAGATGGTAAGAATAGGAAAAAAATGGTCATGTGGGAGCATGACTGGGCAAAGCCTTTTAACCATCTGGCAAAGGCCCATAGTTGCAGAGCTTTTTGTAGAATTGCAGAGAGGATGTTGTAGGTTGCTTAGGTGAGATCTGGCTGTTTAATTACTAGTGTGCAACCTAATCTGTGGGAGCCAAAGAATTGAAGATGGCTAAGAATAGTAGACAGGCTGGTTGCCTGCAACGATAAATTGTCCAAGTAGGTTTTGGAACCTCTCTTGGAATTATCTGTTAAGTCAGCAGAAGAGGTTAGGCCCTATAGATTGGAAAAGGACCGACAGACATAATTAGAAGTGATAAAACTCAATTATGGTCTGATAAGCTGTCTTAAAAGAAATATTTGAAAAGATTGCAGAGGGGAGAAACTCTGTATGGAAATCACTTACTGGAGTAGGTATTGAAGACAATCCTATGGCTTAAAAGGTAAGCCCTCCAGTCAAATAGTATCACTCTTAGAGTGAAAATCTCGACTAAGAGGGATAGAAAGTAATACAGAGTTGGGAAGACTTACAATTTGGTAAGTCTCTGAAAAAGGTAAAGCTCCCCTGCAGTCAAAAAGAGTAGTTACTCACCTGTAACAGGTGTTCTCCAGGAGCAGCAGGAATCAGTCTTCACATATGGGTGTCATCGGCGCCGATGAAGCCCCAACGGAGCATTTCCCCAGCTATCTATGAAAGCCTTTGGGAATGCAGGCACGCATGCGCGGTTCCCTTCCCGCCTAAAGGTGCCATCTTACCTCAGTCAAATGACATAGCTAAGAACAGCACACAAAAATGAAAAAATAAATTATGTACAACTGCAACTCCAAGGGGAGGAGGGAGGGTTGTGAGGACTGATTCCTACTGCTCCTGGAGAACACCTGTTACAGGTGAGTAACTACTCTTTCTCCAGGACCAAGCAGGAAGTCAGTCCTCACATATGGGTGACTCCCAAGCTCTGGGCTACCGAGGAACCCAGGCTGAACATGAGAACTCTCTCTAGTCTCAGCAGCAAAGAAAGGCTTTTCAAAGACACAACCTCCACCGGTAGCCCAACAGAGGGCAGGAGTTGCCTAAACCTCAAAGAGATTCCAGAGTACTGCCTGGCCAAAAGCACTGTCCCTACGGAACTCCCTCTCCAGGCAGTAATGGGCTACAAAAGTCTGGCTTGAAGACCAAGTTGCAGCCCTGCAGATGTCTACCAAGGGCACAGAGTGGAGATGAGCCACTGAGGCAGCCATCGCCCTGACACGATGGGCCGTGACCCTACCCTGCAAAGGAAGGTCAGCCGCCTTGTAAGCCCAGGTGATACAGTCAGCCACCCACATGGACAAGGTACGCTTGGACACAGCCAACCCCAACTTATTGGGGTCAAAGGATACGAAGAGCTGAGTAGCCCTTCTATGCCCCTTCGTACGGTCAAAGTAGAAGGATAAGGCCCTCCTACAGTCCATGGTATGCAGGACTGCTTCAGCCTGGCTAGCATGAGGCCTAGGGAAGAATGTTGGAAGAACCATCTCCTGGTTGAGGTGGAAAGAGGAGACAACCTTAGGAAGGAACTTTGGATGAGTCCTGAGGACTACCCTGTTCCTGTAAATCCTGGTGTAAGGCCTGTCACAGACCAGGGCTTGAAGCTCACTTACTCGCCTAGCCGAGGTAAGGGCTATTAGGAAGAGTCTTCCAGGAGAGGAAGCGTAGCGGACAAGTAGCCATCGGCTCAAAAGGTGGGCGAGTCAGTTGCTGCAAGACCACATTCAGCTCCCACTCAGGGGCAGGACGACGGATGGGAGGCTTGAGCAAAAGCAAGCCCCTGAGAAAGCGGGACACCAAGGGGTGACCAGACAGAGATTGCCCCTCTACCAATGAGTGGTGAGCTGCTAGAGCTGAGAAGTGGACCCGAACAGAATTGGACCTAAGGCCTTGACTGGATAAGTGCAGTAAGTACTGAAGCACTACTGGCACAGTACAGGAGAAAGGATCCTCTGTACGTAGGTGACACCACACAGAAAACCTCTTCCACTTGAGAGCATAGGTTTTCCTAGTAGACTGTTTCCTAGAGGCTAGGACAACCTCCTCAACTTCCTGAGGTAGGCCCCAGGGAGCCACAACTACCCTTGCAGCCTCCAGGCCATCAAATTGAGAGACCTGAGATTGGGGTGTAGAAGGGAACCCTGGTCCTGTGTGAGAAGGTCGGGTTGCAAACCCAGAGGCAGTGGAGAATCCACCGCCAGTTGAAGCAGAAGAGGAAACCAAGGCTGTCTCGGCCACCTGGGAGTTACCAGCAGGACCGAGGCCTTGTCCTGGAGAATCTTGAACAGGGTTCGGGCCACCAAGGGCGTGGGAGGAAATGCATAGAGGAGGCCCTGAGACCAAGATATCAGAAAAGCATCCGCTGCTATCCGCAGAGGATGTGGTTGCCTGGAGCAGAACTTTGGCAGCTGCTTGTTCATGGGGCTGGCAAAGAGATCTATCAAAGGCAGACCCCATTTCAGGAAGATCTGAACTACTGAAGGATGCAGCTGCCACTCGTGGGGCTGCAGAATCCTGCTTAACCTGTTTGCCAGGTAGTTGTCCTGGCCTGGAAGGTACACAGCCCTGAGGAGCATGTTGTGCTTGAGGGCAAAAGAACAAAGGTCCTGAGCCTCCCGACAAAGGATCCTGGACCCAGTTCCGCCCTGTTTGTTCACATAAAACATGGCAACTTGGTTGTCTGTCTGAATCAGGAGAGACTGGTGAGCCAGGGTAGGAGTGAAAGCTTTGAGTGCTAATCGGATAGCTCTGAGTTTGAGGAGATTGATCTGCTGTGCAGCTTCCCAGGAAGACCAGAGGCCCTGGGTGCACTTGCCCAGACAATGAGCTCCCCAGCCTTGCAGGGAGGCATCTGTTGTCAACACTACTGTGTACCCTGGAATCTGAAAAGGCACCACTTTCAGTAGATTGGGTGGGTGCAGCCAGCAGTTGAGGGAGTGCAGAAACGGTCTGGACACCCTTATCATGTCTCTGAGGCTGCCTGTGACCACTGAGTCCGAAGGCACCACTGTGCAGGCCTCATATGGAGCCTGGCATTGGGGGTCACATGTACTGTCAAAGCCATGTGGCCTAGAAGCCTCAGGCAGAGTCTGGCGGAGACCAGGGAGCTGCTGAGAAACTGACTTGCCAAGGCCATCAACCTTTGGGCTCTGTTTTCTGGCAAGAATGTCTTTGCCAGGAGAGAGTCCAACCTTGCCTCTATGAACTCCAAGTTCTGGGAAGGGAGCAAAGTGGACTTTGCGAAGTTTATGACAAACCCCAGGCGTTGTAGAAGAGCAATGGTCCTGAGAGAGGCTTGATTGGCCTCCTGACCTGTCTGACCCCTGATGAGCCAGTCGTCCAGATCGGGGAAGACAAAGACGCCCTGATTTCTAAGGTAGGCCGCCACCACTGCTAGGCACATTGTGAAGACTCTGGGGGCGGAGGAGAGGCCGAAAGGCAGCACTCTGTACTGATAATGGTTTCCTCCCACGATGAACCTCAGGTACTTTCTGTGGTCTGGATGAATGAGGATGTGAGTGTACGCATCCTTCAGATCTAAGGAGCATAGCCAATCTCCCTGCTGGAGGTAGGGTAGAAGTGTTCCAAGAGTAAGCATCTTGAACTTTACTTTCACTAGGAACTTGTTGAGGTTACTGAGGTCCAGAATGGGACGAAGGCCACCGGTCCTTTTGGGCACCAGGAAATACCTGGAGTAGAATCCATGACCTTGCAAGTGGGGAGACACAGGCTCCACAGCCCTGTCCACCAACAGACCCTGAAGCTCCTGAAGGAGAAGGTCTGTGTGCAGAGGAGGCCTTGGAGGCTCCCCTGGAAAATATGGGGGTGGCAGTTGGTGGAAAAGGAGGGCATATCCCTTGTGGATTATCTCCAGCACCGAACTGTCCCCGGTGATAAGGTGCCACTGGTGGGCAAAGATGGCGAGGCGGCCTCCTGTGCAGGGTTGGGAGAGCAGTGGAGGAGAGGCTATGCTCAAGGAGTCAAAAGCCCCTACCCTGCTGAGTGGTAGCAGGGGCCTGAGGCTTGGGGGTTCTCTGCCTACGGGGCCCATTACCCTGGCCCTTGGCTTGCTGACCCTGGGGGGGAGCTTGGGCAGCCTGATAGTGTGGGTACTGTTTGTAGGCAGTGCCCTTCCTCGGGTAAAAGGGCTTTTTACCTGAGCCCTTCTTTTTATGAGAAGGGGCAGAGGTCTTCCTCGACAGCCTTGTCCGAGTGAGGTGCTCGATCTCGAGCTGAGCGGCCTTCTCGGTCATGGGCTTGCCAAAAAGGTTTTCACCTGGGCAAGGGACATCGACCAACTTGTCCTGAACCCATGGCTCGAGGTCCGATGACTGCAGCCATGAATGGCATCGAGCCGCGATGCCGGCTGCCGAAACTCGGGCCGGAGCCTCGAAGCCATCGTAGGCAGCGCGGGACATGAACTACGAGCAGTCCCGAATCCCCGAGTACAAGGACTTAAATCTCTGCAAAGGTTCCCCGGAGAGACCAGCAGAGAACCCGGCCAACTCCTTGGCCAGATCCCGCAAGTACATGCCCATATACAGCTGGTAAGACTGGACACGGCAAGCAAGCATCGAGCCTTGAAGACATTTTCTACCGACGCCATCGAGGTTTCGGGCCTCCCTGCCAGGAGGCACCGCGGAGTGCAACTTCTGACTCTTCAGACGATGCATGGTCGATTCCACAACCATGGAATGGTGTGGTAGCTGTGCCTTCTGAAAGCCAGGGCTCTTTCGGAGTCGATAGATCGAATCGACTTGTAGCTAAGAACTGGCACCGAGGCTGGTGCCTCCCACATAAGGAAGAGGAGCCATTCCAGCATCGGAGGAACCGGGACAGTAAAGGCCTCCTTTGGAGGAGAGTCATACTGCAGTGCCTCGAGCTCTTCGGCTCGAGGCTCTTCCTCAGGATCCGCCGGAATAGCCAAGGCAGTGGCCATATCACGGACGAACTCCGAAAACCGGGTGTCCTCCGCGGGGGACCTACTCCGGGGCTCAAACTGCGGTGAGTCTTAAAGGTATCAGGAGACTCCTCGTCCTCCGTCTCCAAGCCGACTCGTCCGAGGAAGAGTCGGGGTCCGAACCCATGGGGCCCTGGAGCACCCGCCCCGACGCCGGAAGCACCGGCGTCGACGCCCTCGGTCCCAAAGGGGAGGTCGAGGGAGACCGCGACCGAGGCTGACTCCGAGCCACAATGGACTCGAGTATCGGCTCGGTCTCCGGGGTCGACTTCGACATCCCAGTGGTCGGGGAAGATGCGCCAGACAGGCTGGCCATCAGTGCCCGCTGCTGCTCCATGAAGGCAGACATTCTGCTCTCCAAGGCTGTCATCCTGAGACTCAGCACGGGAGCAGCAGCCACCGACTCGGGCCCCAGCAGCATCGGGCCAGACATCGGTTCCCTGGGAGAAGAGTCCACGAGGACTATGGGGCTTACGTGTACAGCAGACTCCGGCTCCACACGAGGAACTTTGGTAGGCTTCTCCGGTTCCATAGGCCCGGGGCGACAGTCGGGGGTCTTAGACCTGGCCCTTGAGGAGCCAGGGACCTCCTCCGACGACTCCCTCGCGAGCCGTTTCTTCCTCTCGCGTTCCCGGTCGGGGGACCCCCTGTCTGAGGAGCTTCGACGGCGCTGGGGATCGGAATCCCAAGATGTCGAGGCCTCAGACGAGGTTCGGGCCCGGCCGGAGGCTGAGTCCGAGAAAAGCCTTTTCTTTTGCAGCTGGCGACTTTGTAGTGCCTTGGAAGACATTTTTCCACAGGCCCCGCACGACTTAGGATCGTGGTCGAGGCACCAAAGGCAGCAGTCGTGTGTGTCGGTGAGAGACATTAGTTTCTTACACCAATCACACTTCTTAAAACCACTGGAAGCTATCGCAGAAAAAAAGAGACTGAGGTAAGATGGCACCTTTAGGCAGGAAGGGAACCGCGCATGCGTGCCTGCAGTCCCAAAGGCTTTCATAGAAAGCTGGGGAAATGCTGCGCTGGGGCTTCATCGGCGCCGATGACACCCATATGTGAGGACTGACTTCCTGCTTCAGGTGTTCTCCAGGAGCAGCAGGAATCAGTCCTCACATATGGGTGACGTCGGCGCCGACGGAGCCCCCGTGCGGAGCATTTCCCCAGCTTTCAAAGAAAGCCTTTGGGAATTGCAGCGCGCATGTGCGGTCCCCTTCCCGCCCAAGGGTGCCATCTTGCTCAGTCTGATGACATAGCTAAAAGACAGCAAAAATAGCAAAAAATAAATCATATGACTGCAACTCCAAGGGGAGGAGGGAGGGTTGTGAGGACTGATTCCTGCTGCTCCAGGAGAACACCTGTTACAGGTGAGTAACTACTCTTTCTCCAGGACCAAGCAGGAAGTCGGTCCTCACATATGGGACTCCCCAGCTTAAGGCTACAAGAGACCACAAGCGGAAAAAATGAGCTCCCTCTAGCTCGTCAGTACGTAAGGAAGGAATCTTCTCTGAGAACGCCCCCGACCGGTAGACCAACACCAGGGCCGGAGGGTAGGAGTTGCCTAAACCCCAAAGAGATTATGGAGTACTGCCTGTCCGAAAGCACTGTCCCTGCGGGACTCCCTCTCAAGGCAGTAATGGGTCGCAAAAGTCTGGCTTGAAGACCAAGTAGTGGCCCGGCAGATGTCTGCCAACGGAACAGAGCAGAGATGAGCCAGTGATGCAGCCTTCGCCCTGACACGATGAGCTGTGACTCGACCCTCCACCGAGAGGCCGGCTGCCCCATAAGCCCAGGCGATACAGTCAGCAACCCATATGGACAAAGTATGCTTGGAGACAGGTAACCCCAACTTATTGTGGTCAAAATAAATGAAGAGCTGAACCGCCCTCCGGTGCTCCTGCGTACGGTCAAGGTAGAGGGATAACGCCCTCCTACAGTCCAGGGTATGCAGGACCATCTCAGCCCGGCTGGCATGCGGCCTGGTAAAGAAAGTCAGAAGGACCACCTCCTGATTGAGGTGGAAAGTGGAGACAACCTATGGGAGAAACTTAGGGTGATTCCGTAAGACTACCCTATTCCTGTATAACCTAGTGTAAGGGGGATCAGACGCTAGGCGCCTGAAGTTCACTTACTCGCCTAGCAGAGGTAAGAGCTACCAGAAATAAAGTTTTCCAGGAGAGAAAACGGAGAGGACAGGTAGCCATAGGTTGAAATGGCAGACAAGTAATCCGCTGTAAGACCACATTTAAATCCCACACTCAGGGGCCGGTGGACGTAGAGGAGGCTTAAGGAAGAAGAGGCCTCTGAGGAAACGAGCCACCAAAGGGTGGTTGGAAAGAGGCCTCCCGTCCACCGGCGAGTGGTGCGCTGAGAGAGCACTGAGGTGAACTCTGACAGAATTGGACTTAAGGCCTAGATTGGAGAGGTAAAGCAAATATTGCAATACTACCGCTACCAAGAACGAGAAAGGATTCTCGCCGTGCTGAGCACACCATGCGGAGAATCTACGCCACTTAAGAGCGTAGGATTTCCGGGTGGATTGCCTTCTAGAGGCTAAGATGACGTCTTCCACCTCTCTAGGCAGTAGTAGGGGAGCCAGAACTATCCTTTCAGCAGCCAGGCCATCAGATGAAGGGACTGGAGGTTGGGGTGTAAGAGAGATCTCTGCTCTTGAGACAGGAGATCGTGTTGAATCCCCAGAGGAATAGGAGTGTCCACCGCCAGTTGCAGCAGAAGTGGGAACCACAGTTGCCTCGGCCACCTGGGGGCTATCAGAATCATGGAGCCCCGTCATTGAGTACTTTGAACAGTGTTCTGGACACTAGTGGCGTGGGAGGAAACACATACAGTAGGCCTTTGGACCACGGGAGCAGAAACACATCTGCTGCTACTCTGAGAGGATGCAGTTGTCTGGAACAGAATCTCGGGAGTTGCCGGTTCAGAGGACTGGCGAAAAGATCCATGGTGGGGAGGCCCCACCTCAGAAAGATCTGCTGAACCACCAATGGATTCAATCTAAATTCGTGTGGTTGCAGGATCCTGCTCAGTCTGTCCGCCAGGTAATTCTCTTGGCCTGGGAGGTAGACTGCCTGGAGAAGGATTCCGTGATTGACGGCCCAGGAGCACAGCCATTGCAGTACAGACTGGCGAGACGTGAGATGGGAGAAGGCTCTCAGAGCTAAGCGTATCGCCCGCAGCTCCAGGACATTTATCTGCTGTACAGCCTCCCAAGGGGTCCAAAGACCCTGAGTACATGCCCCTTGGCAATGCACTCCCCAACCTTGAAGAGAAGCATCGGTTGCCAGCACCTGAGAGTGCGGAGGGGTTTGAAAAAACACTCTGAGCACCAGATTCGGAAGATGAAGCCACCATTGCAGAGGAGGCAAGCAGTGGGGATATTCTTACTGAGTCTGCAAGACTACCCGTGGCCTGATGCCACTGAGTTCGAAGACTCCACTGAGTAGGCCGCATATGCAGGCGGGCATTGGGGGTTACATGAACCGTGGAAGCCATATGGCCGAGAAGTCTCAGGAATTGCCTGGCGGAGACCAGGGAATTGCTGCAAAACTGCCTGGCTAGATCCATCAATCTGTCCACGGGCTGAAAAGCCTTCGCCTGAAGGGTGTCCAGCCTTGCTCCTATGAACTCCATGTTCTGGGACGGGAGCAAAGTGGACTTTGAGAAGTTTATGACAAACCCCAAGTGCTGAAGCAGAGCCACAGTGCGAAGGGTGGCTTGACTGGCCTCCAGGAAAAACTGGCCCCTTATGAGCCAGTCGTCCAGGTATGGCAACACAAAAAGACCTTGAAGCCTTAGGTAGGCCACCACCACCGCCAGGCACTTTGTGAACACCCTGGGGGCGGAGGTTAGGCCAAAGGGTAGTACTCTGTATTGATAGTGGTTTCCTCCCACAACAAATCTGAGATATTGTCTGTGGTCTGGATGAATAAGGATGTGAGTATAAGCATCCTTTAGATCTAAGGAGCATAGCCAATCTCCCTGCTAGAGGTAGGGCAGCAGGATTCCAAGGGTAAGCATCTTGAACTTTTCCCTCTCCAGGAACTTGTTGAGGTTTCGCAAGTCTAGGATGGGTCTAAGGCCTCCTGTTCTTGTTGGTACCAGAAAGTACCTGGAATAAAAGCCGTGACCTCTCAGGTGGTGGGGCACCGGTTCCACAGCCTGTTCTTTCAGTGGACTTGCTAACTCCTGTAGGAGTAGGTCCCTGTGCAGAGGGGGTCGTGGAGGCTCCCCTGGAAAAAAGGAGGGAGGTACCTGGTGAAAATGAAGAAGATAGCCCTTTTGGACTATATGGAGCACCCAGGTATCTGTTGTGACGGCTGACCACCTGTGGGCAAAGAGGGCCAGCTGGCCTCCTGTGCTTAAGTGAGCCAGCTGAGGAGGAGAGGCTATGCTTTCGGAGTCAAAAACCCCCGCCCTGCTGTGCAGGAGCCGGTGTGGGTGGCTTGGGGGCATTCTGCCTACAGGGCCCATGACCCTGCCCCTTGGCCTGCTGACCCTGTTGGGGAGCTGCAGAGGCCTGATAATGAGCATATTGTTTATAGGCAGATGTCTTCCTCGGGTAAAAGGTCTTTTTTCCCGAGCCCTTCTTCTGGGAAGGGGCAGAGGTTTTTCTGGACAGCCTAGTCCTGGTCAGAGTCTCGGTCTCGAGTTCAGCAACCTTTTCAGCCATGGGTTTGCCAAAATGTTTCTCACCTCGGCAGGGGACATCGACCAACTTGTCCTGTACCCATGGCTCGAGGTCGGATGACTGTAGCCAAGCCTGTCGGCGGGCACCGATGCTGGCCCCGGCTACTCGGGCCGAAGCCTCGAAGCCATCATAGGTTGCTTGAGAGATAAACTTCGAACACTCTCGAATACCAGTGGACAAGGCCTGGAACCTCTGCAAAGGTTCCTCAGAGAGACCAGCAGAGAACCCGGCAATCTCCTTTGCCAAGTCTCAAAGGTACATGCCCATGTAGAACTGGTATGTCTGGACACGGCAAGCAAGCAGAGAGCCCTGGAAGCACTTCTTACCGAGGGCATCCAGGATCCGGGCCTCCCGGGCAGGAGGCACCTAGGAGTGCATCTTCTGACTTTTCAGTCGATGCATGGCCGATTCCACAACCATGGAGTGGTGCGGTAATTGTGCCTTTTGGAACCCAGGGCTCTTGCGGACTCGATAGATGGAATCGACCTGCTTGCTTAACACCGGCGTTGAGGCTGGGGTCTCCCACATGTGGAAGAGCAGCCGTTCCAGCATCGGAGGATCCGGTACAGTAAAGGCCTCCTTCGGGGGAGAGTCATACTGGAGGGCCTCGAGCTCCACGGCTCAAGGCTCTTCCTCGGGATCCGCGGGGATTGCCAAGGCCTTGGCCATATCCCGCAAGAAATCCGAGAACCGGGTATCCTTCAGTGGGAATCGTCTCCGAGGTTCGGACTCCGGTAAGTCCGATGGGACACACCGAGTCCGAAAGGTGTCGGGTGACTCCTCATCCTCCATCTCCCAGCCCGAATCCTCGGAGGAGGAATCGAACGGTTCCAGTCGGGCAGACACCGATGCCCTCCACCCCGACGCCGAGGGAACAGGCGTCGACGACCTCGGTCCCGAACGGGAGGCCGTGGCCGAGGATCGACTCGAGCTCGCATGGACTCAAGGATTGGCTCGGCCTCTGGGGTCGACTTGGGCGTTGATGTCCCGGTGGTCGGGGCAGATGCACCGGTGAGACCGGCGATCAGTGCCCGCTGCTGCTCCATGAAGGCAGCCAAGCTGCTCTCCAAGGCCGTCAACCTGAGTCCGAGCTCAGGAGACTCAGCAGCCCCCGACTCGGGCCCCGACGGCGGCTCCCCTGGAGGAGAGTCCACGAGGACTACAGCACTCACGTGCCCAGGAGACTCCATCTCGAGACGAGGTTGTTTGGCAGGCCTCTCCGACTCCGAAGACCCGGGACGGCGGTCGGGGCTATGCGACCTGGCCCTCGAGGAACCAGGTGTGTCCGCTGACGCCGCCCTCGCGGGTTTTTTCTTCCTGTGCTGCTCCCGCGAAGGAGACGCCCGCTCAGAGGATCCCCGACGCTGCTCGGGGCCGGAGTTCCGAGACGTCGAGGCCTCTGACGAGGTCCGGGCCCGTCCGGACACGGAGTCAGAGAAGATTCTGTCCTTTTGGTGCTGCCGACTCCTCAACGCCTTCGAGGACATTTTTCCACACGGACCACAGATCGGGTCCAAGGCAACAGAGGCAGCAGTCATTTGTGTTGGTGAGAGACATAAGTTTCTTACACCGATCACACTTTTTAAACCCGCTGGCAGCCATCGGGGGAAAAAGGGCCCCTGCGAGGTCGAAAGACAGGGCTGCCAGTGAAAAAAGAAAATGGCACAAACGCTAGTCACTAAGGACAAAAACCGAAAAAAAGAGAGTGGGCTCGATACCGACGTATCGGGCCCAAGGCGGGAAACGGATCCGGCGTCGAACCGAAGAAGGAAGACAAAAAACAGGGTAATCAACTTTTTCCTCGGCGAAAAACGAACTACGTCCGTCGGGCTCCACGGAAAAAAGAAGACTGAGCAAGATGGCACCCTTGGGCGGGAAGGGGACCGAGCATGCGCGCTGCAATTCCCAAAGGCTTTCTTTGTAAGCTGGGGAAATGCTCCGCACGGGGGCTCCGTCGGCGCCGATGTCACCCATATGTGAGGACTGACTTCCTGCTTGGTTCTGCAGAAGTATGAGATATCCTCGTACAGGACAACTGTCAAGGTGAAGGGCATAACAATGTAATTAGTTGTAACTCCTCTGTTTACTTTAAAAGGAGAGGAGAAACCTGTTACCTGTAGGGCATGATTATCCTTAATGGCTCTAAGAGCTAAAAGAATGGATTGCTCTTGGCAAGAGATTCATGCCTAAAGTGGAGGATTGAGCCAGTGTATCACTGACCTCTCAGTAAGGATGAGAAGAACTGTAAATGCTTCTGTTGTTAAGTAGCAGTTCTGAAGCTCAACAGGAAAAAGATTTAATGAATAAAATATCAGAAACCCTTCGACTGCTGAGTTTGCTGAGCCTGTTGAGGCTTTGGTTTTCTTAGCCTGGTATGATGTTGCCCTTCTTTAGAAACATCTGCATGATGGGTAGAAGATGAATACAACTTTTTCCCTTTAGGGGGATAAAGTTTGTTAGGAGATTTTTTACTAGCTGGGAAAGAGGAAAGTTTTGACAAGCCTCTGAAAGAAACAATATCAGTGTTTAACTGATTGGCTTGGAATAAAGCATCCTTGTTAAAGAGATTTTCAAGGAGTATTTCCAAGCCTTTCTTGTACCCATTTGTCCAAGTCTGAAGCTTGGAGCCAGGCCATGCGTCGTGCTCCTATGGCTATAGCAGAAGTTCAGCTAATAGACTCAAAACAGTCCAGGGAAGCACGATTAAGGAATTTGAAGACATTTTGAGCATGACTGACTAATATGAAAAAGTCTGCTCTTTTATGTTCTTGAAGAAAAGGGTTCAAAAGCTAGGTTTTTTGTGACCTCTTCAAGAGATAATCCCATATAGAAAATATATGAGAGAATTCTTGCTGAAAGCATGGATTCCTGGAAGCATCAACGTCCAAAGGCATCTAAAGTCCTAGACTTACGACCTAGCGGATAAGAAGAGTGCTTCTTTGCACTCTTAATAAGCCTCATTGCTCATTCTACAACAATAGAATGATGAGGAAGTTGAGTCTCTTGAAAACCTGGAGAAGGTGGCACCTTGTACATAGTGTCAAGTGTATTAGAATGTGGGGATACTGTTAAAGGAGTTTCCCACATTCTTAATAGTAGATCTTGTAAGATCTGATGCAAAGGAAGCATTATCACCTCCTTTGGAATCCAGGGGAATTGCAGGGTCTCTGAATCCCCTGGTAGGGATTCTTTACCAGGTATAGAAATGGCAAGTAACTTTGCCATATCAAGCAGAAAAGCTTGAAAAGAAATCTCCTCTGAGGAGGACCCTCTAAAATGAGAGGTAAAGGCTAGACGTGTTGAAAATTCCTTGGTACCGATGGATTCATCCTAGTCAACGGGATCGGAAGACTTGAAAGGATGAAGCATCGGATTTTCCCTAAAGCGATGTCTTCGGTACCGTTCGAGGTCGGTACCGAGACGAGTCGGTACCGAATCCTCCATGCTAGAGATCGATTCCAGGCTCTGCATCGAAGGGAGTCTGTTGAAGCAAGCATGGACAGTACCGACACCGATGTCGATACCGGTACCGAAGCCGATACAGATACTCGAGAAACGGTCTGCAGCAACTCTAGCGGTACCAAAGTAGCCGAGAGCGCTAGACTACGTTCATCGGTGAGGAGGTGTTTCATCCATCATCATAGCCGATGCCAGGGTGTCGGTACCGCTCGAAGCAGCCACAACCACCGAGCATGGCCCAGGTATGTTCATCAAGGTAAGAACCCCGGGAACAGCCTGAAGCCCCGTTAATGCTTTGGAGCCCGAAGACTTCCGCTGGGGCTTTATTGCCAAAATATCCTCAAGGGCAAGGCCAGAGGCATCTCGATGCTGAGAAGGAGATCTACCACTCGAGGACTGGCTAGTCTTTACAGACTTTTGTTTGGTTACCTGATCCTGTGAAAAAGAAGATATTCTAGCTGGTGACATCGATGTGAACCGGGTATCAAGTTGTGCTCGATTCTGAAGACTTCTTCTGTTTGAGCTCCAGCAGGAGAGACACTCCAGTGAGCAATGGTCAGGACCTAAACATTTTAGACACCAAGTATGAGTGTCTGAAAATATATCTGTACCGCCACACTTTGAGCATTTCTTAAGGATAGTGGCTGGCTTTTCCATAATGGAAGGTAGAGGCCTAGTGGCCTAGAAACCGTCAGGCACTAAACAGGAAAAATTTCTAAAGAAAAGAATTAATTCTTTAGTAAAAAGAAAGAAAAGCACCGGCGGTACCGGTGGCGTCGAGGGAAGGCAGACGCGACCACAAAAAACTAAGAATAAAAAGAAGAATTTTCTGCGGTGACAGGAATACGTCCTGCTGGCTCCGCGGAAAACTGATGAGAGGTAAGTGAATGGGCGGGAAGGCAGTACGCATGCATGTGGGATGCTCCCAAAAGCTTTCTTTTTGGACGCTGGGGAGCTTTCCCACGCAGACTCCGTCGGTACCGACGTACCCATATGTGAAGACTCATTCCTGCTTGTTCCTGGAGATCAGGTGTTCTCTGGGGACAGCAGTAACCAGTCCTCACATATGGGTGACGTCGACACCGAGAGAGCCCTCGCAGGAGCATCAACCCAGCTTTCAAAAAAAAAAAAAAAAAAGCCTTTGAGAGATGCCACCATGCATGTGTGGTCCCCTTCCCACCCAAGGTTGCCATCTTGCTCAGTCAGATGACATAGCTAAAAGACAGCAAAAAATAGAATAAAAGATGGTTAAGGAGCAACTCCAAGGGAAGGAGGGAGGGTTATGAGGATTGATTTCTGCTGTCCCCAGAGAACACTTTTTACAGGTGAACAATTACACTTTCTCTGGGAACAAGTAGGAGTCAGTTCTCACATACGGGACGCCCCTGCTACAGGCTACCGAAAGCCCATAGCGAAAAATACGGTCGCCCTCAAGGGGAGCCGTGAGCAGTAGCAATTGAGTCTGTAGTTACAGACTACAGTAGGACCCCTGTGTCCGATGGAAACCAGCACTTCGGTAGCCTGAACACAGAAGGGTCCGAGGGTAGGGAATTGCCTAAACCCCAAAAAGATTACCGAACACAGCCTGGCTGAAGGCACAATCCCATTGGGACTCCCTTTCCAAGCAGTAATGGGCTGCGAAGGTACGGACTGAAGACCAAGGTGGCAGCCCAGCAGATGTCCACTATTGGGACGGAACGCCACCAAGGCCCTGACATGGTGTGCTGTGTGTCTGCCTTCCAGTGGGAGCCCCGCCTGCTCATAGGTGAGGGTGATACAGTCCACCACCCAGGTAGACAGTGTACATTTGGTCACCACCCCCCATCTACTTGGGTCGTACGAGACAAAAACCTGAGCTGCTTTGCGGTGGCCCCGAGTATGTTGGATATAGAAAGACAAGGCCCTCTTACAGTCCAGGGTGTGAAGGACTGTCTCCGCTCTTCTGGTGAGAGGTCTTGGGAAGAAGGTGGGAAGTACCACTTCCTGGTTGAGGTGGAAGGACGATACCACCTTCGGAAGGAATTTAGGGTGTGTGCGGAGAACCACCCTGTTCTTGTACAACCTGATATACAGCGCCTCCGCCACTAAGACCTGAAGCCCGCTAATCCTGCAAGCGGATGTGAGCGCGACCAGGAACGCCACCTTCCACGAGAGGTATCACAGGTGGCAGGGTAGCCAGAGGCTCAAAGGGCAGGCGAGTGGGCTGCCAAATACCACATTGAGGTCCCACTCGGTCAGCGGAGGGCGAACAGGGGGCTTCAATAAGAGCAGACCCCTTAGGAAGCAGGTCACCAGCGGCTGGACCGAGAGGGGTTTGCATTCCACCGGGTGGTGGTGCGCTGCCAGGGCACTGACAGAGTTTGATTTAAGCCCGGATTACGAGAGGTGGAGAAGGTACTGTAGGAGCAGTTCCACCGGGCAGGAGAACGAACCTGTCCCATGCTCTACACACCAAGTTGAAAACCTGCACCATTTGAGGGCATATGCTTTCCTAGTGGAAGCCTTAGGAGAGGCCAGCAGGGATCTCCTCTACCTCACCCGAGAGGTTGAAAGGGGCTATGGTTTCCTTTTCAGCAGCCATGCTGTCAGCAACAGAGACCCCAAGTAGGGGTGTAGAAGAGAGCCTTCCTCCTGGGACAGAAGCACTGGCGTGTTCCCCAATGGGATAGGAGTCTCCATCGATAACCAGAGTAGCAGCAGGAACCACGGTTACCTGGGCTATCAGGATGAGCGAAGCCTTGTCGCAGAGGGTCCTGAACAATGTCTTGGCAATTAGTTGTGTGGGTGGGAAGGCATACATGAAGCCTTCCAACCACAAGATGAGGATTGCGTCCGCTGCCATCCTGGAGGGGTGGGCCTGCCGGGAGCAGAAGCAGGTCAACTGGTAGTTGTCTGGGCTGGCAAGCAAGTCTATCACGGTTTCCCCCCAAAACTGAAAGAGCCGGTCGACCACATCAGGGTCCAGCTGCCACTCGTGCGGCTGCAGCACCCTGCTCAATTTGTTGGCCAGTGAGTTGTTCTGGCCTTGCATGTATATCCTGCTGCACTGCATAGGAGCAGAGGACCACTACCTTTCAGCAGAGGGGGCACGGGACTCCGTGCCCCCTTTTGTTCACACAGAACATTGCTACCTGGTTGTCTGTCTGGACCAACACTGGCTGGTGATGTAGGTGGTGGCAAAATGTTCGGAGGGCTAAGTATATCATCCGTAACGCCAGGAGGTTGATCTGCTGGTTGCTCTCATCTTGCAACCAGCTGCCCTGGGTGCGGAGTTCCTCGCAGTGGGCTCCCCAGCCGGGCATGGAGGTATCCGTGGTGAGTACCCTTAAAAGGCTCGAGGCTTGAGAGGACATCCCTGCCTCAAGGTATTGTGGAGTCCGCCAACTGGCAGGTCACTGTCCTAGAGACTTCCCGTGGCCTATACTCACTGGTCCCGAAGGTACCACTGCACGGTCCTCAAGTGGAGGCGGGCATCTGGGGTGACGTGGACCATGGAGGCCGTGCACACGTAGGCGGAGGAGCAGCCAAGAAGGTACATAGGGGCGGTGTTGTATGTCCAGGGTCAGGGCCCTGAGATGGTTGACTCGGTCTCCAGGCAGGAAGGCCTTACCCTGGAGGATGTCCAATCTTGCCCCTATGAACTCCAGAGACTGTCGGTAGGAGGTGGGACTTGGAGTAGTTTATAACAAACTCCAAGTGTTGCGGAACTTGGATGGTGCGAGCCAAGTTGCCTGCTGCACTTCTGAGGCCATGCCTCTTTTTATAAGGCAGTCATCCAGGTAGGGGAAGACAGACACCCTGAAGGTGAGGGAAGGCGGCTATGACTGCCAGGCATTTTGTGAAGATCCTTGGGGTGGAGGACAAGCTGAAAAGCAGCATCTTGTATTGGTAGTGGCCATTCCCACCATGAACCGCAGGTACTGCCTGTGGTTGGGATGAATGAAGATGTGGGTATAAGCACTCTTTAGATCCAGGGAGCATAGCCAATCTCCGTACTAGATGTAAGGCAACAATGTTCCAAGGGCGAGCATCTTGAACTTCTTCCTCACCAGGAACTTCTTCTGGATGCGCAGGTCGAGGATAGGTCTTAGGCCTCCTGTCCTTTTAGGCACGAGGAAGTACCTAGAGTACAACCCCTTGCCCCTGAGATAGTGGGGTACTGGTTCTACCCCTTTGTCCTTGAGAAGGCCTTGAGTTCCTCCAGTAGAAGGTCCCGGTGAAGGGGAGACCTGACGGCCTCTCCTGGAAAGTAAGGGGGAGGTGTCTGAGTCAGATGGTGGGGGTAGCCCTCCCTGACCATTCGAAGTGCCCAGAAATTGGTGGTTATAGTTAGCCACCTTTGGGCATAGTGGATCAGACATCCCCCTGTGGGCTGTTGACCTCCTTGGGGTGAAAAGGCTATGCCCCAGGAGTCAAAAGCTCCCGCCTGGCTTGGCAGGGGCCAATGCCTGGGGTTTGGGAGCCTTCTGCTTAAAAGGGGCATGCTCATGTCCCTTGGACTGCTGACCCTGCTGGGGAGCCAGGGAGTCCTGAAAAGGTGGGTAGCTTCTAGTAGAATGGATTTTTACCTGAGCCCTTCTGTCGGGGAGCGGGAGCGGTCTTTTTAGAGAGCCTGGTCCTCGTCATGAACTCCATTTCCAGTTCGGCAGCCTTGTCGGTCATAGGATTGCCAAAAGGAGGTTCTCTCCTTGGCATGGGACATTGACCAATTTGTCCTGAACCCATTGCTGGAGATCAGACGACTGTAGTCAAGCCTGGCGTTGGGCACTGATGCCCATCGCCGCTACTCGAGCGCCATCATAGGCTGCCTGAGACAAACTTGGAGCACTCACGGACAACCTTGGCCAGGTTCTTGAACCGCTGCAGCGGTTCAATGGAGAGACCAACCGAGAACCCGGCAATTTCCTTCGCCAGTTCTCTCAGGTACATGCCCATGTACAGCTGGTAGGCCTGGATGCGGCCAATGAGCATTGAGCCCTGGTAACACTTTTTGCCGAGGGCATCCAAGGTGTGTGCCTCCCTGCCAGGAGGCACCAAGGAGGGCGTCTTTCGACTTCAGGCGACACATGGCCGACTCCACTACCATGGAGTTCTGTGGCAGTTGTGACTTCTGGAAACCCGAGCTCCAGCCAACTCGACACATTGAGTTGAGTCGCTTGTTCACCCGCGGCACTGATGCCGGTGTCTCCCACATAGAGAGCATTAGCTGATACAGGATGGGCGGGATGGGCCCTGTAAGCAACTCCCTTGGAGGGGCCTCATATTGGAGGATTTCTAGCACCTCTGCCCGAGGATCCTCCGAATCCATCGGGAACACTAGGGCCTTAGACATGTCCCTCATGAAGTCAAGGAATCCCATATCCTCCGTCAGGGATTGCCGCCGGGGCTCTGAAGTGGGAGAGTCCGAGGGGGTGTCGCGATGGCGAAGGGTGTCGGGCAACAACTCATCCTCCATCTCCCACTCTGAGTAGTCCGTCGAGGACTCGACAGAAGGATGGCACTGACTGGGGACGATTGCAGCCCCGTCGAGCGGGAATTGGATTGAGAACTCGGCCGAGGATCGATTCAAGGCAGAAGAGTCTCGAGGATCAGCTCGGCCTCCTGGGACGTCTGACGTCAAGGACCTAGTGGTTGGGATGGAGGAACTGGTTGTACCGGACAACAGCGCCCGCTGCTGGTCCATGAATGCAGACAAACTGCGTTCCAGGGTTTCCATTCTGGATTCCAGGCCAGAAGGCTCCGCAGACGGCATGGGCATCTAAGGAATCCGCAAGAGTAGAGGATGAACACTGGTGCTTTATTGTTTGGTTCTCCTATATACAGGTCTATATTAATATGGTATTAATCTCACTCATAATGGCACCTCGATGTTACTCTCTCCATATTATATGATTATTAACTACGGAAATAATCTCACTTACAATGGCACCTTGGCGTTTCTCCTTCCACATTATATGGTTATTAACCACACAATATGGCTTTCTAAAACCTTTTTAGGTGCTTAGAGTATAGGTATTTCATGTTTTTTAAAGTTTTAATTAAGCCATGGTTTGCAATAAAGCAGATTTGGTGATTCCTTTGTACATCTCTCTTCTCATTTCTGATTGCTACATTGCAGTCTCAATAGATACACAACAGTTACAAATTACAAGAGTTCATTGTTACCAGTTTCATGGTGGCAGTTACATCATAAGAGGATCTACCACTTGGGCTCTTGCACCCACAGTGCTTGAATGTGAATAACATGTTGAGCATATGTTTGCAGACTGATTTTTACATTCATTGTGACTTCGCTTTGCCCTGCGTCTAATTTTGTATGTTTCATTTATTTATACGTTTTTTAATTATGTGTATGTATTGTTTAATATGTATTTATTTATTTATTTATTGTTCGGTATGATCACCTATGGTGTTTTTATCGATATTATGGCTATACATTTTATTGTTTAATCGTATATCTCATTTTCCATTATATGCCTGATTTGATTTATCCCTTGTTTTACTATGGTCTTAATGTGTTTTGTTTTATATGTTTTAAGTATTTCACCCCCCGAAGAAGGCATCTGCCGAAACGCGTTGGGGATCAATAAAGCACCAGTGTTCATCCTCTACTCTTGCCTCTTGTGTTTTGCTGTTTGGTCTTGCAAGAGTTTCTTGCTCTATTTGTGCCTGCATCTACGGAATCGGGCCAGACGCCGGTTCCCCTGAAGCGGAATCCTCAACGAGGATGGTGTCTGGCGACCGAGGCCAGTCTGAGGTTGAGTCCTTTCGGGGGACCTTTGGAGGCCACTCCCTCAGACTAGTGTCTCGGACTGTGGGACCTGGCTCGGGATGTACCTGGCCTTTCGGATACATCCAGGGATGCTGCCTTTGAGGTCATCTTCTTCTTGGGTCTCTCGAGGGACACCCCCCCTTCTCTGAAAAATCACAGTGCTGCTCAGGTTCCGTAGAGCTGCCCTGAAATGCTGTGGCTTCAGTCGAGGGCCTGGTCTTTGGAGGTACTGGGGACTTGGGGAAAAACCTATCGTGCTGCTAGCACTCTAAAGGGCCTTGTTAGACATCTTTTTGCAGAGATTGCATGCTGTGGGGTCGTGGTCCAGCCCAAGGCAGCGAAGGCAGCAGTCGTATGTGTTGGTCAAAGACATATTTTTGGCACACCGACCACACTTTTTAAAACCACTGATAGCCATGGGGGGGAAAAAAGTACCCTAGCGAGGTCAAAGACCTGCCGAACTGCCAGTTGGAAAAAAGGCACAAAAGGACCAGAACTTGATTCTGAGACAGTGAGGTCAGATGGTGGGAAGAGTACCGGGTGCAGTACCGGAGGAGAGTATGAAACTCAGGCTGAAAAGTCAATTTTTTCCGGGGACAAGCCAGAAGACTTCTGAAGGACTCTGCGGAAAAAGAGTAGTTACTCACCTGTAACAAGTGTTCTCCAGGAGCAGCAGGAATCAGTCCTCACATATGGATGACATCGACGTCGATGGAGCCCCCATGCGGAGCATTTCCCCAGCTTTCTAAGAAAGTCTTTGGGAATACACCCACGCATGCGCGGTCCCCTTCCCGCCCAAAGGTGCCATCTTGCTCAGTCAGGTGACATAGCTAAAAGACAGCATGAAAAACCAAAATGAATTATGTACAACTGCAACTCCCAGGGGAGGAGGGAGGGTTGTGAGGACTGATTCCTGCTGCTCCTGGAGAACACCTGTTACAGGTGAGTAACTACTCTTTCTCCAGGACCAAGCAGGAAGTCAGTCCTCACATATGAGTGACTCCCTAGCTCTGGGCTACCAGGAACCCAGGCTGAAAAAGAAACTCCCTCTGTGAAGCCGTAGCATGAAGGAAAGAATTTCACTGAGACCAGAACCCCTCGGTAGCCCAACAAGAGGGCAGGAGGGTAGGAGTTGCCAAAACCTCAAAGAGATTCCGGAGTACTGCATGACCAAAAGCACTGTCCCTACTCCCTCTCCAGGCAGTAATGGGCTGCAGAGGTCTGGCTTGAGGACCAAGTTGCAGCCCTACAGATGTCTGCCAACGGTACAGAGTGGAGATGAGCTACTGATGCAGCCATGGCCCGGACACGGTGGGCTGTAACTCGACCCCACAAGGGAAGGTCTGCCACCCTGTAAGCCCAGGTGATACAGTCCGCCACCCATATGGACAAGGTACACTTGGAGACAGGAACCCCCAAGTTGTTCGGGTCAAAGGAGACGAAGAGCTGAGTAGCCCTTCTATGACCCTTAGTACGCTCCAGGTAGAAAGACAAGGCCCTTCTACAGTCCAGGGTGTGGAGGACTTCTTCAGCCCTGCTTGCATGGGACCTAGGGAAGAATGTTAGAAGAACCACCTCCTGGTTGAGGTGGAAGGAGGAGATCACCTTTGGGAGGAACTTAGGATGAGTCCTAAGGACCACCCTGTTCTTATAGAAACGGGTGTATGGCCTGTCACAGACCAGGGCCTGAAGTTCACTCACTCGCTTGGCCGAAGTCAGTGCCACTAGGAAGAGAGTCTTCCAAGAAAGGAAACGAAAAGGGCACGTAGCCATCAGCTCAAAGGGTGGGCGAGTAAGCTGTTGCAAAACCACATTCAACTCCCACTCAGGGGCAGGTGGACGGAGAGGAGGCTTTAACAAGAGCAAGCCTCCGAGGAACCTGGCCACCAGGGGGTGAACCGACAGAGTGCCCCTCCACTGCTGAGTGGTGGGCTGCCAGAGAAGAAAGGTGCACCCTAACCGAATTGGACTTAAGACCCTGATTAGACAAGTGCAGCAGGTACTGAAGCACCACTGGCACAGGACAGGAGAAGGTGTTCTCCTGGCACTGATCACACCACAGGGAGAACCGCCTCCATTTCAGGGCATAGGTCTTTCGGGTGGATAGCTTCCTTGAAGCTAAGACAACCTCCTCGACTTCCTGGGGCAAACCCCAGGGAGCCAGCACTACCCTTGCAGCCTCCAGGCCATCAAATTTAGAGCTTTGAGATTGGGGTGGAGAAGGGATCCCTGATCTTGAGAAAGAAGATTGGGTTGAAACCCCAGAGGAAGAGGGGTGTCCACCGCCAGCTGTAACAGGGGGGGGGGGGGGGGGGTAAACCAGGGTTGCCTTGGCCCATCTGGGGGCTACCAGGATGACCGAGGCCCTGTCCCTTAGAATCTTGAGCAAGGCTCAAGCCACTAGGAGCGTGGGAGGGAACGCATACGGTAGGCCCTGTGACCATAAGATCAGGAAGGCATTCGCCGCCAATCTTTTGGGATGCGGTTGCCTGGAGCAGAACTGGGGCAGCTGCCGGTTCAGGGGACTGGCAAAGAGGTCGATAGAAGTCCCCATCTCAGAAAAATGGTCTGGACCACTAAAGGGTGCAGTTGCCACTCGTGAGGTTGTAGGACCCTGCTCAATCTGTCTGCTAGAAAGTTTTCCTGGCCAGGAAGATAGACAGCCCTGAGCAGCATATTGTGTTGACGTGCAAAGGAGTAGAGGGCCTGTCTCTCTCGACACAGGAGCTTGACCCTGTGCCCCCCTGCTTGTTGACATAAAACATTGCCACTTGGTTGTCTGTCTGCACCAAGACAGCCTGGTGGGCCAGGGTATGGGCGAAGGCCTTGAGGGCTAAATGTATTGCCCTGAGTTCTAGCAGGTTAATCTGCTGAGTGGCCTCCCATGGGGACACCAGGCCCTGTGTGCACTTGTCCAGGCAATGTGCACCCCAGCCCTGCAAGGAGGCATCGGTTGTGAGCACCACTGTGGGAACAGGAACCTGCAAAGGAATCCCCTGTAGCAGGTTGGGGGAGTGTAGCCACCATTGCAGGGAGTTCAGGAAGGGTTTGGACACCCTTACTGTGTCTCGGAGGTTTCCTGTGGCCTGCCTCCACTGAGCTGAGACACCACTGTGCAGGCCGCATATGCAGGCGAGCATTGGGGATCACATGCATTGTCGATGCCATATGGCCTAGGAGCCATAGGCAAAGCCTGGTGGAAACCAGTGGGCTGCTTATGAACTGGCTGGCCAAGCTCATCAGCCTTTCCGCCCTGTCCTCTGGCAAGTAAGCCTTCGCTTGCAGGGAGTCCAACCTTGCCTCTATGAACTCCAGGTTCTGGGAGGGGAGCAAAGTGGACTTTGTGAAGTTTATGACAAAGCATAGTTGCTGAAGGAGAGAGACAGTATGGAGGGTGGCGTGCCTGGCCTCCTGGAGAGTATGACCCCTGATGAGCCAGTCGTCCAGGTAGAGGAAGACAAATATAACCTGGTTTCATAAGTAGGCCGCTACCACAGCTAGGCACTTTGTGAAAACTCGTGGGGCGGAGGTTAGGCCAAAGGGCAGTACCCTGCACTGAAAATGGCTTCCTGCCACCACGAACCTGAGGTACTTTCTGTGGTCTGGATGAATGAGGATGTGAGTGTACACATCCTTTAGATCTAAGGAGCATAGCCAATCTCCCTGCTGGAGGTAGGGCAGCAGTGTTCCAAGAGTTAGCATCTTGAACTTATCTTTTTCCAAGAACTTGAGATTTCTCAGGTCCAAAATGGGCTGGAGACCTCCAGTCCGCTTTGGCACTAGGAAGTACCGGGAGTAGAAGCCCTGTCCCCACAAATGTGGGGGTACAGGCTCTACCGTCCAGTCTTAAAGGAGACTTTGCAGTTCCTGGAGGAGTTCCTGATGCAGAGGAGGCCTTGGAGGCTCCCCTGGGAGCTGAGGTGGGCCAGCAGGGGTGGAGAGGCTATTCAGAGGGAGTCAAAAGCCCCCTCCCTGCTGAGTAGGAGCAGGAGCTGGAGGCTTGGGGGCTTTCTGCCTACGGGGCCCATGTCCCTGCCCCTGCTGACCCTGCTGGGGAGCTGGGGAGGCCTGATAATGTGGGAAAGGTTTGTAGGCAGGTGCCTTCCTCGGGTAAAAGGCCTTTTTCCCCGAGCCCTTCTTCTTATGAGAAGGGGCAGAAGTTTTCCTGGACAATCTTGTCCTCGTCAGAGTCTCAGTCTCGAGCTCAGCGGCCTTTTCGGCCATGGGCTTGCCGAAGAGGTTTTCACCCCGGCATGGGACATTGACCAACTTGTCCTGCACCCATGGCTCGAGGTCCGATGACTGTAGCCATACTTGGCGTCGAGCAGCGATGCCGGCTGCCACTACACAGGCCGAAGCCTCGAAGCCATCGTAGGCCGCCCGGGAGATGAATTTAGAGCATTCCCAGACCCCCCGAGGACAAGGATTGAAACCTCTGCAAAGGTTCCCCGGAGAGAACAGCTGAGAACCCGGCTACCTCTTTAGCCAGGTCCCGCAAGTACATGCCCATGTACAGCTGGTAGGCTTGGACACGGCAAGCAAGCATCGAGCCCTGGAAGCACTTTCTGCCGATGGCATCTAGGCTTCGGGCCTCCCTGCCGGGGGGCACCGCGGAGTGCATCTTCTGGCTCTTCAGACAATGCATGGCCGATTCCACAACCATAGAATGCTGCGCCTTCTGAAAACCAGGGCTCTTCCGGACTAGATACATAGAATCGATCCGCTTGCTCAAAACCGGCGCTGAGGACGGTGCCTCCCACATTCGGAAGAGGAGCCGCTCAAGCATCGGAGGAACCGGTACAGTAAAGGCCTCCCTCTGGGGAGAGTCATACTGGAGGGCATCGAGCTCTTCGGCTCGAGGCTCCTCCTCGGGGTCCGCAGGAACATTCAAGGCCTTGGCCATGTCCTTAACGAACTCCGAGAACCGGGTATCCTCCGGAGGGGACCTACTCTGGGGTTCGGACTGCGGCGAGTCCGAAGGGACACAGCGAGTCCGAAAAGTATCGGAGGACTCCTCGTCCTCCGTCTCCCATGCAGACTCATCCGAAGAAGAGTCGAGGGGCTCCGACCGCGTGGGTTGTGGCAACACCCGCGCCGGGGCCATCGGCGTCGACGCCCTCGGTCCCGAACGGGAGGTCGAGGGAGACTGTGACCGAGACCGGACTCGGGCCTTCATGGCTTCGAGAACTGGCTCTGTCTCCGGGGTCGACTTGGATGTCGACGTCCCGGTGGTCGGGGCAGATGCACCAGTCAGGCTGGCCATCAGCACCCGCTGCTGATCCATGAAGGTAGACAATCTGCACTCCAAGGCTGTCAGCCTGAGTCCAAGCTCAGGAGACTCATCAGCCACCGACTCAGGCCCCGGCGGTGCCGGGCCTAACAACGGCTCCCTAGGAGGAGAGTCCTTGAGGACAACAGGACCTACGTGCTCGACAGACTCTGGCTCTACATGGGATACCTTAGTTGGCTTGTCCAGCTCCAAGGGCCCGGGGCGGCGGTCAGGGGTCCGAGATCTGGCCTTCGGGGAACCAGAAACTTCCTCCGACGCCGCCCTCACGAGCTCTCTCTTCCTCTTATTCTTCCGACTGGGGGACCCCCTTTCAGAGGAACACCGAAGCTCGGGGTCCGACTCCCGAGACGTCGAGGCCTCTGACGAAGTCTGGGCCCGTCCGGAGGCCGAGTCCGTGAAAATCCTCTCCTTCTGATGCTGCCGGCTCCTGAGTGCCTTGGTGAACATTTTGTCACATGGGACACAGACCTTGGGATCATGGTCAGGCCCGAGGCAACGGAGGCAGCAGTCGTGTGTGTCGGTACGAGACATAAGTTCCTTACAACGATCACACTTCTTAAAACCACTGGAGGCCATCGGTGGAAAAAAGGGCCCCCATGAGGTCAAAGGACCGGCCCTCCAGGGAAAAGAAAAAAAAAAAAAAAAAAAAAAGAGTGCGAACGCGTGCCACGAAGGGCAAAAAAACGAAAAATAGAGATCGGGTCGATACCGGCTTACTGAACCCGGGAGGGAAGGGGAACCGGTGCTGAACTGGACAAAAAGAGGCGTGAGAATTGCAGAAAAAAAAAATCCAACTTTTAACCGGGTGACAAGGACAGACATCCGTTGGTCTCCACGGAAAAAGAAAGACTGAGCAAGATGGCACCTTTGGGTGGGAAGGGGACCGCGCATGCATGGGTGTATTCCCAAAGGCTTTCTTAGAAAGTTGGGGAAATGCTCCGCATGGGGGCTCCATCGACATCACCCATATGTGAGGACTGACTTCCTGCTTGGTCCTGGAGAAAATGAGACTGAGCAAGATGGCAACCCTTGGGCGGGAAGGGGATCACGCAAGCGTGGTGGCATCTCCCCAAAGGCCGTTTGAATTTCTCCAGCTACTCTTGCTCCCCCGACTGTTCTGCCTGACTCAGTTTGTGTTTGTGTCTCTCCAGGTATCTCCAACCACTTCCTGCATCACTTGCCTGCTGCTCCCGTCCACCGAAAGTGACACTGCCGCGTTCCCCCCCAGGGTCCTGGCCTATTAAAAACCATCTGGTGTGGCATCGCATGCCCAAGGAGCAGGACCTGCTCCTTGGGGTGACTCTGGGGGCAACAACAATAATATCCATTATATCCCTAGAGCCTTTGTATCATACTGCCATCGTTTTCTGTCCTCGCACCACATTTCTCTCGCACCGGGTAAGACATGCGTGCTGTATCAGTTATTTTCTCTCTTTCATACTGATGTCGACCATCTCTCCTCACTGGAGCTGGCGCCCACCACCTCCCTTGGCCCATACGATGCGGAATCCCGCTAATCTTGTCCCCTGCTTACCTTGTTCTCATTTGATAGCCTCTCCTCCTCTAGCACCCTCTATCCTTCTTCTTAATCTGGCACTGCTGAATTGCAGGTCTCTTCGCTCCAAACCCCTATTGATTCAAGACGTGGTTGACCAATATTCTCTAGATATACTATTTCTAAGACTTTGCTCTGTGATGGGGAGGAGGCCCTCCTCCACCAATGTCTCCCTCCAGGTTTTTCAGCTGCCCATACACCTCGCTGTAGGTGGTCTGGGGTGGTGTGTCTGTCCTCTTCCGTTCTCTCCCGCTCATGGCAGTTCACACTTCTCTCCACTATCCCGGATCTCTCCTCTGCCTGGATTTCACTCCACCAGCATATTTTCTTCTCGTGAACACTCACCCGTCCCTACTACTTGAGCTCTGGGACGCGCTCCTTTTGACTTTCTCAGAAATCTCTCTCCCCTACCCCATTTGGTAGTCTTGGGCAATTTCAACTGCTACTTTGACTCCCCTTCCCGTCCTCGCACTCAGTCCCGTTTCTCTTATTGAGAACACTGCCTTTAGGCAGCATGTGACTTAACCTACCCATGTTGCAGGGCATATCCTGGATCAAGTACTCACCCCTTTCACCTCACGATATGTACCTTCGGCAGTCTCCACTATATCCCTTCCATGGACAGATAATCTGTCTTCTCCCTTCCCACTGCCTCTCCCCCTCTTGTCTGGGGTCCTTCAGTCCATTGCCCGACTTGCTTCACCTGGCATATCATGCCTTCCACTGTTCTGTCTTTTCCCTCTGGTAATAACCTCTTTCTGCATGACTTTTCCTGGTTTCCGTATGATCTCCAGGCCGAGATTTAATTTCTTTTTCTCTTGATGTTATGAGACTTATGTTGTTTTTCATTTACTTTTCTCAGACATACTTTTATTCATAATTGTTTCTAAGTGTTTATGTTTACCATTATTACTTTTGATTATCACATTTCTATGTCCTGCGTTTTTATACATTTTCATACATTTGTCTTTGTTTTATTTTATTGATGTTAGCTCCACCAGTCCCAGTTTTTATCCAGATTATAACATTTCAAGTATATATTTTATTTTATTGTATTTTATTTATTTCTTTTACGGTAGATGTATATCATTATTTTTATTTACATTATAGCTGTTACCCCCTGATGAAGGCATCATTGCCGAAACGCGTCGGGGTCTGTCATCAATAAATTGGTTTTGAATAGTCCTGACTTCTGGTTCTTGCTTTTTGTGGTTCCTGCTGGATTTTTGCAAGCACAAGTGCTCCTTGTTTTTTCCCCTTTTTCCCCATAGTCCATCCTATACTTAAGAAGCCGTCCCTTGACCCCTCTGTGCCCACACATTGGCGACCCGTTTCTAACCTCCCCTTCTTGTCAAAGCTTCTTGAAACACTAGTTTTTTCACAACTGTCCTCCCATCTCGACTCCACTTCTGCTCTACAACCCCGTCAGTCAGGCTTCAGGCCTGGCCACAACACAGACTATTCTCCTCTCCCTGCCTAATGAGATTCATACAGCTCACGAACACGGTGACATTTCTCTCGGTTTCTCTGGATCTGTCCTCTGCCTTTGATCTTGTCTACCATCCCACGCTCCTCACATGCCTTGGGCTATGGGGTGCATGGAATGGTCCTCAACTGGTTTAGGTCTTCTCTCTCTTCTCATCCCTTATCAATTTATGCTGATCCCCCCTCCCCTCCCATCCCCCTCCTCTGTGGAGTACAACCAGGCTCGGTGCTCTCTCCACTTTTTAACCTCTTCCTTGCCCCTCTTATCTTGGTTATCCAACAATCTTGTATTTCAGCCTATTACTATGCTGATGACACAATCCTTTTCCATACCAGCCCTTTTTCTCCAAATCGCTCTCCCCTTAATCAATGTTCCCTCTAATTTTCTGTGGGCTGTGTGCGCATAAAATATTAGCTGTGTGCAGCTTTTGAAGGAAGGTTAAATTTTTGTGCGCCACATAACGACACTCTGAGTTATATACTTTAAAATTTGACTACACATCAGAATACAGTATGTACACCACATTGATTTTAATCAAATTAAATGAAAATAGACAATTACTAAATGAAGCGGGAAATTTCTAGTAATTACAATCATAACTTTTAAATTTTAAGACGTCTGTGTTGTTTTCTATCAGAATCAGAGCCGTAATTTTTGTGCGCTCTGTTGTAAAGTATGTGCGCTCGCTCGGCGAGGTGTGTGCGCGCGCACACGCGCACAGCTTAGAGGGAACAGTGCCCTTAATGCCTGCCTGTCCAACATTTCCTTGTGGCTATCTGCGAATTATCTCCATCTGAATCCATCCAAGTCAGCGGCTATGTGGTTTACTTTCAGTTCCCCTACTCCTGACCTCTTGTCCTGTCTGGGACTTGCATTCTGCTTACCTTGACCTTGCGATATCTAGGGGTCATTCTCGACCCAGCTCTCTCCTTCCACCAGCATGTCTCCTCACTTGTCTGGCGATCATTCTGTACCTACCCTCCATCAACTTTTCGCAGTGCGTTCATTACTGCCTCTCCCTTCTCTGGTCACGCTCACAGTGTCACTTCTCCTATCTCGACTAGACTATGGCAACGTTGTCTTGGCGGGTGTTCCACATTACCAACTCCGGAGACTTCAGCTCAACCAAAACATCGCTGCTCGCCTCCTCACTCACGCTTTCCCTAGGGACGACGTTACCCTTCTCCTCATCCACTGGTTCCCTTTGAAGTACCGTTATCAATATAAGATCCTCAATATAGTCCACAAAACCATCCATACTGGTAATCCTCAATATCTCGCTGATCTCATCCACACTCATCTCCCTCCCCGTGTCCTCCTTGCACTACACGATGACCGTCTGGCTGTTCCTACCCTGCTCGGGCTTGTCTTGAGCACACCCATCACTCTTTCTTTTTCTTTGGCAAGGTCCTGTGGAACTCACTCCCTCTGTGCAGAGCATTCATACCCAAGGTTTAAGTCTCTATTGAAAACCCATTTCTTCTACCAGGGATTCAACCTACCCTCTTATTCCTCCTTCCAAATAACTGGCACTTCATTGACTATCCTATGCTTTTCTGTGTGCTCTATCCTCTTACCTTTCCTGCCATATATTTCCTTTCCTTTTCTGACTGCAGACATTTATTTATTCTAAACTGCCTTAACGCTTTTTGCTTGAGCAGTCAATTAAGCAACATAATAAAGATAAAGATACTTCCATGAGGGTTCTGTCGGTGCCAACGTCACCCATGAGGACTGATTTCCTGCTTGTTCCCGGAGAAAGCACAGTTACTTACCTGTAACAGGTGATCTCTGGGAACAGCAGGAATTAGTCCTCACATATGGGTACGTCGGTACCGACGGAGCCTGCGCGGGAAAGCTCCCCAGCTTCCTAGAATGGAAGCTTTTGGGACCTCCCACTGCACATGCGCACTGCCTTCCCGCCTTCCTGAACAGCTCTCCTCAGTTTCGAGTTTATAGCTGAGTCAATAGAGAGAGGACAGGAAGATAGATAGATAAAAGATACAACTCCTAGGGGAGGTGGGTGGGTTGTGAGGACTAATTCCTGCTGTTCCCAGAGATCACCTGTTACAGGTAAGTAACTGTGCTATCTCCAGGAACAAGCAGGAATAAGTCCTCACATATGGGGACTCCCTAGCTTAGATGCATGGGATCCCCTGTCAAGGTTCGCCATCTTCGTATGGATCTCAAGCATCCATCCTGGGAAGGTGGGCAGGAGTTGTCTAAGAATGGAACAGGTGTTTGAGGACAGCCTGGCCAAACAAGGCATCCCGGCGGGAGTCCTTGTCCAAACAGTAATGGGCTGTGAAGGTATGAACCGAGGCCCAGGTAGCGGCTCGACAGATCTGATCAATGGAAACAGAGTGCAGATGAGCCATAGAAGTTGCCATGGCTCTCACATTGTGAGCTGTGACATGGCCTTCCAGAGGAATGTTTTTACTCTGGTAAGCAAAGGAAATACACTGAGCAATCCAATTGGAAAGTGTACGCTTGGAGACTGGAAGTCCCAAATGTGAAGGATCAAAAGCCACGAAAAGTTGAGAAGACTTTCGATGTGGCTGAGTCCTATTAAGGTAAAAGGCTAGAGCTCTTTTACAATCCAGAGTATGAAGGTTCCTCTCTGCATTGGAGGCATGAGGAGCCGGAAAAAATACAGGTAGATATACCTCTTGATTAAGATGAAAAGGCGAGACCACTTTAGGCATAAAGTGGGGATTCGTCCTAAGGACCACCTTGTCATGATGAAATCTTGTATAAGGTGGATTAGCCACCAGAGCTTGCAGTTCGCTGATGCGACGAGCGGAAGTGACTGCAATTAGGAATAGTACCTTCCAGGAAAGAAATTTCAAGGAGGTAGAAAATAACGGCTCAAAAGGTGGCTTCATAAGCTGACCAAGCACTAGATTCAAATCCCATGCGACCGGGGGGGGGTCTGATGGGAGGTTTAGTGAGGGTCAGGCCTCTCATGAATCTTGCAACAAGAGGGTGAGAGGAGATAGGTTGTCCATTTATAGGTTTCAGGGATGCTGAAATAGCACTTAAATGGACTCTTACAGAATTCGTCTTAAGGCCTGCATTGGAAAGATGCAGGAGATAGTCTAAGAGGGAATTCAAAGGAAGTGCCAGAGGGTCAAGGCCCTGCTGGGCACACCAAATGGAAAAACGTTTCCATTTGAAAGCATAAGACCGCCTCGTGGAAGGTTTCCTAGAGGCATGAAGGATATCTTTCACAGGTTGAGAAAGATTAAAGTCTTGAAGACTTAAGCCTTCAGTAACCAAGCTCGGAGATGTAGGGATTTGGGGTTTGGGTGCCACAAAGTCCCGTCCTCCTGAGACAGAAGGTCTGGTGCAGCTCCTAAGTCCAGGGAGGATCCCTGGGAGAGCTGTAGAAGCAGAGGGAACCACACTTGGCGTGGCCAGCGTGGAGCTATGAGGATCATAGAGCCGTGATCTCTCTGGAGTTTGAACAGAGTCTTGGGAATCAGTGGAATGGGTGGAAAGGCATATAGGAACGCCTGACCCCAATGGAGGAGAAAGGCGTCCGTGGCCTGAGCTTCCTGACATGGAGTCCTGGAACAGAACCGGGGAAGTTTGGCATTCCACGGACTTGCAAAGAGGTCTATGTCCGGGGTCCCCCATTCCTGAAAGATTCTGGTTATCTGGTCCACGTGTAGGGACCACTCGTGTGGCAGCAGAACTCGACTGAGCCTGTCTGCTCGAGAGTTTTGAACTCCTGGAAGGTACACTGCTAGCAGATGAATTTGGTGCTCTCTGGCGAAGGCCCATAATCTGAGAGCTTCGTTGCAAAGCGACAGAGAGCCCGTTCCTCCTTGTTTGTTTATGTAAAACATGGCCACCTGATTGTCTGTCTGAACCAGGACAGTCAGGTTGGCAAGGAGGGTATAGAAGACCTTGAGGGCAAGGTAAATTGCTCGCAGTTCCAGGAGGTTGATATGAAGGGTGGCCTCCTGTGGAGACCAAGTGCCCTGAGTGGAGAGAGTTAGCAGATGGGCTCCCCACCCCAATTGGGAGGCATCTGTTGTGAGGGTTGCTTGGGGTAGCAAGGGCTGAAAGGGAGCCCCCAACAACAGATTCTTGGTGGATATCCACCAATGGAGGGACCAAGACAGACGGTTTGAGGTTTGTATTTGGTCTGAGAGTGCTCCTGACGCCTGAGTCCACTGGGTGGCCAGGGTCCATTGAGCTGCTCTCATATGAAGACGAGCATAGGGCACCACATGTACTGTGGAGGCCATATGGCCCAGGAGGCGTAGCATTTCCCTGGCTGTCAAGTGAGTACTGGACTGGGCTTGGGAGGCCAAGCTCAGCAGACGCTGACCCCGAACCAGTGGAAGGTAGGCTCTTGCAGTGGTGGTGTCCAACCGGGCCCCTATGAATTCTAGAGACTGAGTAGGGCTGAGTTGAGACTTGGGAAGGTTTACCACCAGTCCCAGATACTGCAGAAGGTTCCTTGTGCGGTCTAGGGAAATCTGGGCCTGCGACTGAGTTGGAGCTCGAATGAGCCAGTCGTCCAGATATGGGAATACGAAAATCCCCATGCTTCTGAGAAATGCGGCTACGACTGCCATGCATTTGGTAAAGATTCTTGGGGCAGAGGCGAGACCGAAGGGAAGTACTCTGTATTGGTAATGACTTCCCCTGAACAGAAAGCGAAGATATTTTCTGTGGGAGGGATGGATGAGTAGATGTGTATACGCATCCTGCAGGTCTAGAGAACAAAGCCAGTCCTGACTCTGAAGGTATGGAAGGAGAATGCCCAAAGAGAGCATTTTGAATTTCTCCTTGTACAGAAATTTGTTCAATTCTCTCAGATCTAGGATTGGTCTGAATCCCCCTGTCTTCTTTGGAATGAGAAAATAGGGGGAGTAGAAACCTGACCCCTGTTGATGAAGAGGAACCTCTTCTATGGCCCCTTGGGCAAGCAGAGAAGAGATCTCCTGATCCAACAGGGCTAGGAGAGGAGATGGAGAATTGAAGGGTCTCACCATGTGATGAGGAGGAAGGCTGGAGAAATGAAGTTTGTAACCCTCTCGGATGATAGAGAGGGTCCATTGCTCTGTTGTGATCTGTTCCCATCTGGGAGCAAAGTGAGCTAACCTTCCAGGTATGGTGAGAGGTTCTGGTTGGTCCAGAACCAGGAATGGCAAGTTCTCTAGGGGCAAGTCAAAACCCCTGAGGGGGTGGAGCCTGTTGAGCTGCAGTAGCTGCTGCAGGCTTTGCTCTTGCTTGTTTCGTTTGCTGACGTTTAGCCGCAAAACGAGGTTGAGAAGATTGCTGGCCAGTATTGGAAGCATATCTGGCCTTCTTATAATAAGGCCTCTTGAAAGACTTCTTCTTAGTGGGAGTAGAAGTGGACTTAGAAAGTCTCTCTAAGGTGGCATTTTCAGCGTCCATTTGAGTGGCCTTAACCTGCCACTCTGCACCGAATAAGTTCTCACCTGTACAGGGCAGATTCCGTAAGCCATCTAGAACCCAGGGTTCCAGATCAGAAGCCTGGAGCCAGGCCAGACGTCTGGCTGCGATAGCAATGCCAGAAGCTCTGCTGGCTCCTTCGAAGGAATCAAAGGCAGCTCTGTTGGAGAACTTAGAAACATCTAAAAGTTGTTTCACAACAGAAAGGAAGTCCTCCTGTTTATCCTCAGGGATAAGGGAGGCAAAATGCCGTACTTTCTTGGCAAGTTCCCCTAGGAACATGCCCATATAGAGGCTGTAGGAATTAATCCTGGCTATAAGCATACTAGCCTGGAAGATTTTCCTACCAAAAGAGTCTAGTGTCTTACATTCCCTTCCTGGAGGTGTAGAAGAGTGCCTTTTAGTACTCTTGATCTTTTTCATTGCAGACTTTACCACAATGGAGTGGTGAGGCAATTGAGTTTTCTGAAAACCAGGAGAAGGAGGGACCCGATACATGGTGTCCAACCTACGGGAATAAGGAGACAGAGTTAAAGGGTTCTCCCAGAAATCCATCAATTGTTCCTGAAGGATTTCATGGATAGGCAGAGTAACTGCTTCTTTAGGAGACTTAGAGTATCCTAAAATATCCAATCTTTTTTACCTTGGTTCCCTTTCAGAGGAGGTAGTGATAGAAAGGCCTTTAGCCATTTCTAAAATAAAGTCCTGGAAGGACAAATCCTCTGGAGGAGACATTCTCCTTTTTGGAGAAGAAGGTTCCTCAGGAAGGTCAAGGGAGAGCTCTGCAGACTCATCAGAGGAGACAAAATCCTCAGAGGAATCGGTGTATTCTCTAGTTTCCTCCAACGCACGATACGCATACCGATCGGTATCGACATCGGGCGTACCGGGTATGGAAGCGGTATGGAGCGAAAGCCCATACGGTACCGATTTGCGTTTAGAAGAGGAAGGCCTGGGTTCCGGCATGGCGGACGATACCGGAACCGGGCCCGGAACCGCTGGAAGCGGTACCGATGGCGTTGCAGCTTTAATGAAAGCCATGACGGCTTGCTGCATGGATTGGACAGTATTGCCCATAGACGCCACGGCTGCCTGGATGTCGGTACCGGTATGGGCCGGTACCCCAGAGCAGTCCAACGGGTGATCTGTCGAGGCCGTGCCATCGATGTCAACCTGTAGCCCCTGTATTGGCGTTTTGGAAGGTAGGACCTCCCGCCGGGGCTGTTTGGCTGGGGCAGGGTCCTCAAAACTAAGAGCCTCTCGATGCTTTGAAGGAGATTTGCTCTTTGAGGACTTGCCCACAGAAGGTTTGGTTACCTGAGATCCATCCGGGGATGATGACCGGGATGACTGTGATGTTGGATTCTCTGAAGCAAACAGCACATGGAATTTGTTGGCCCGGTTCTGCAGCCCACGCTTAGACATTTGGGAGCAGGAAGGGCAGTCCGGAATGGAGTGGTCAGGCCCCAAACATTTAAGACACCATTCATGGGTGTCTGTGACTGATATTACAGCAGTACACTTGGTACACTTCTTAAAGCCAGGGGCTGGCTTCTCCATGTGGAGAATTAAAGTAGGCCTGAAGGCCTAACTGAAGTGACCAAGTGCTGAAAAAATAATAAAAGAAAAGAAAATAATTTTTTTAGAAAGAAAAAGGAAGACCGGCGATACCGGTATCGGTATGGGAAGGCAGGTACGCGGTCTAAAGAAACAAAACAAAAAACTACAATTTCTTCAGCGGTGACAGGATACACGACCTGCTGGCTCCGCGGAAAAAGAGAAACTGAGGAGAGCTGTTCAGGAAGGCGGGAAGGCAGTGCGCATGTGCAGTGGGAGGTCCCAAAAGCTTCCATTCTAGGAAGCTGGGGAGCTTTCCCGCGCAGGCTCCGTCGGTACCGACGTACCCATATGTGAGGACTTATTCCTGCTTGTTCCTGGAGATCAGAGTATATCACATACTAGGCATTAAAAATCAGTTTAAAATTAAAATACTTACATAGATGTAAAAAGCAACAATTGACACATTTTTAAAATCAAGTGCTGCATCAATCTCATCCATGAAATAGAGTGGAGTTGGCTTATAATGGTGAAGGGCAAACACTAAAGCCAGTGAGCTAAGAGTTTTTTCTCCGCCTGAGAGGTTGAAAATCTTTTTCCAGCTTTTCTTTGGTGGACGAACACTAAAAATAAATCAGAAGTTGCAGCAGTAAATATGATTTAGCCAAAACTTTGAATCAAAATGAAATTTATTTTATTTATTTTTATTTTTTATATACCGCGCTATTGAAATCAGCTCGGTTTACATTAAAACTGAACAAGCAACAATGCATAAATATCACAATGTGCTTACATAGAACATGGCTTACATGGAACATGTGCTTACATAGAACAATGGCATAATCAAACTGGGATAACAGGGAAAACTATTCACATGGTATATACAAGTATTTACATAGAGTTATCTATTCTCGTAAACCGTGGGTATTTATAGGTCAGGTGGTAGATTTATGATGTGTATATCTAAAGGAGAGGAGCATCTAGCCATTTTCATGTTGAGTGATAGGGCAGTTAGTGTGTGGTGTGAGTGCAAATGACTTATGTTTTTCGGGCATGGTTTCAGGATAGTGAATTAGAAAAAGGTGGTGTTTTATTGCCTTTCTGAAGGAGGTGAGGTTGGTTATGGATCTTATACTAGCGGGAAGTTCATTCCAGGCTGTTGGGGCATAAATTGAAAAAGCTCTATTGGTAGTTGCCTTTGTACATCTTGTGGTGAGCTTAGGTACAGTTAGCATGTTCAGTAGTGTAGGTCTTCTGACTCTGGTATTGGGTATGTTGTTGAGCAGTTTACTGATTGGTGTTGGAGATTGATTATTCAGTGCCTTGAAGGAGAGAAGAGTAAGAGAAAGTAATATTCTTAAGTTTAAAAGAATGTTGACACAAAAGAAAAGCATAGTTACTCACCTGTCACAGATTTCTCAGGGGACAGCAGGAATCAGTTCTCCACATATGGGTGACATCTGTGCCGACTGAAGCCAACGAAGAAGCAGCTCCCCGGCTTTCAAAGAAAGCTTTTGGGAGATGCATCAAACATGCGTAGTCCCTTTCCCGCCCTAGCGTGCCATCTTGCCTCAGTCAAATGACATAGCTAAGATGGCCAAGGAGAAAATAAAAGAAAATACCATAACGGAGCAACTCCAAGGGAAGGAGGGAGGGTTGTGAGAACTGATTCCTGCTATCCCCGGAGAACACCTGTTACAGGTGAGTAACTATGATTTCTCCAGGAACAAGCAGGAAGTCAGTCCTCACATATGGGACTCCCTTATCTACAGGCTATCGAGAAACTGTAAAATGCCGCCGCGACCTGCAGAGGGTGAGCCATGATCAGCAGCAGTTGAGTCCCTACTGAGAGACTCTAGCAAGACCCAAGTATCCAGCAGAGAACCAGCACTCCAGTAGCCTGAACACAGAGGAGTCAGAGGGCAGGAGTTGCCTACACACCAAAGAGATTATGGACTAGGGCCTGGCCAAAGGCGCTGTCTGGACAGGATTCCTTCTCCAGACAGTGGTGAGCTACGAAGGTATGGACCAAAAACAAGGTGGCGGCCCGGCAGATTTCTCTCACAGGGGCAGAACGCAGATTTGCCACTGAAGTAACCATGGCCCTGACGTGGTGCACCATGACTTTCTGGTCCAGTGAAATCCCCGCCTGCTTAGAGGCAAAGATAATGCACTCCACTACCCAAGCGAACAGTTTGCTTAGTCACTGGGAGCCCCAGATGGTTGGGATCATAGGATACGAAAAGCGGGGGTGCTTTGCGATGGCCTTGAGTCTGTTACAGATAGGAGGATGGGGCCCTTTTACAATCCAGAATATGGAGTATGGTCTCAGAAAGAAGGAGGGGAGCACCACCTCTTGATTGAGGTGGAATGGGGACACCACCTTCAGAAGAAACTTGGGGTGTGTGCGAAGCACCATCCTGTTCTTGAGGAACCTGGTGTAGGGGGCTCTGCCATCAGAGCCTGGAGCGCACTGACTCTGCAAGCTGATCTGAGTGCTACAAGAAATACGACCTTCCAGGAAAGGTACCGTACGTAGCAGGTAGTCAAGCTCAAATGGAGGATTAGTGAGCTGCAAGAGAACCACATTCAGATTCCATGCCGCTGCTGGAGGGTGGACGGGGTGGGTTTGGATAACATGAGGCCTCGCAGGAAATGGGACACAAGGGGCTGTGCCAAGGGGGGCTTTCCCTCAATGGGATGGTGGATGCATTGCGATGGTGCTCATGTGTACCGTGACAGAATTGGATTTTAGTCCCACCTGCGACAGATGGAGCAGGTACTGGAGTATCACTTCTACCGAGCAGGAGAACAGGTTTGCCCTCTTTCTGCGCACCACACAGAGAAATGGAACCACTTGAAGGTGAACGCTCTTCTTGTGGAAGCCTTACGCGAAGTCAGAAGAAAATCCTTGGGAGGTTGAAGGGAGCTTATGCTACCCTTTCAGCAGCCAAGCTGTGACAGGGACCGCAGGTTGAGGTGTAGGAAGAGCCCTGCTCTTGTGAGAGTAGCCCTGGGGCTCTTCCCAGCAGAATTAGCCAAGCCACTGATAGGGAGAGGAGCAGTGGAAACCAGGGCTGCCTGGGCCACTGAGGGGCTATCAGCATTATTGATGCTCTGTCGCGGTAGACCTTGAATAGGGTCTTAGCGATCAGTGGTCTCAGTGGGAAGGTGTACAGAAGGTCTTCTGTCCATGGGATAAGGAACGCATCTGCAAACACCCAGGATGGGTGCAGCTGATGAGAGCAGAATCTGGCCCAATGTGTTGTCTGAACTGGCGAACAGGTCCATGGAGGGGATGCCCCAGAGACTAAACAGCCAGGAGGGCTACTACTGGATCCAGGCACCAATCGTGCAGCTGGAAGACTCTGTTCAGTTTGTCCACCAAGGCACTGTCCTGGCCCGGGAGATAAACTGCCCTTAGGAGCATCCTCCTGTGGGCCACATAGGTGCAGAGGGCTACCGCCCTGCTGTTCCCCCTTGTTTGTTCATGTAGAACATTGCAATCTGGTTGACGGTCTGGATCAGCACCAGGTGGTGCTGCAGATGGTGTTGGAAGGCTTGGAGAGCCAGGAATATTGCCTGGAGTTCTAGCAGACTGATTTGCAACTGGGATTCCTCTTGGGACCAGTGATGCCTCCTTGTGACTGGAGGCCCTCGCAATGCGCTCCACAGCCAAGTAGGGAGGCATCTACGGTGAGGACCCTCTGAGGGGTGGGTGCCTGGAAGGGCATCCTGGCCTGAAGGTGACGGACTGCCACCATTCGAGGGAGTCTGTCAGCTGAAGAGTCACTTTTACTCTGTCCCTGAGCCTGCCTGTGGCTTGTGTCCAAGGAGAGTGGAGGCACCATTGGGCTGCCCTCATTTACAGGAGGGCATCTGGGATCACGTGAACTGTGGAGGCCATGTGTCCCAAAAGGCAGAGTAGGAGCTGGGCAGGTAGTGTCCGGTGTCAGTGCACCTCTGTGGCCAACTTCCTGAGGCGTTCTGACCTGTCCTGCGGGAGGAAGGTTTTCACCTGGAGGGTATCTAGTTGCGCCCCTATGAACTCTAGGAGCTGGGCCAGAATGAAGTGGGATTTGGGGTAGTTTATCATCACGAACCCCAGGTGCTAAAGGGCATTTATGGTACGCCTGGAGGCGCCTTGTGCCTCTGTAGCTGTGTCCCCCTTTGTGAGCCAGTTGTCCAGATAAGGGAAGACTAAGGCCCCTTTAAGCCAAAGGTGGACTGTGACAACCACGAGGCACTTTGTGAAGACCCTTGGTGACGAGGCCAGACCAAAGGGCACCCCCCCTGTACTGGTAGTGCTGTCCCCCACCACAAAGCAGAGTTATTTTCTGTGGCTGGGATGGATTAGGATGTGCATGTTGGCTATGCTCCTTAGACCTAAAGGATGACTATCTCCCTGCTGAAGGAATGGCAGCAATGTCCCAAGGAAGAGCATCTTGAACTTCTTCCTAACCAAAAACCTGTTGAGCTCTGGCAGGTCCAGGATGGGCCCGAGGACCCCTGTCCTCTTGGGGACAAGGAAAAGGGTAGTTACTCACCTCTAACAGGTGTTCTCCAGGAACAGTAGGAATCAGTCCTTACATATGGGTGCCCTCACAGAAGCATCTCCCCAGATTTAAAAGAAAGCCTTTGGGAGATGCCACTACCCATGTGTGGTCCCCTTCCAGCCTAAGGGTGCGATTTTACTCAGTCAGATGACAGAGCTGACAAAAGAAGATGGCAAAAACTGTACAGCAATGGCAAGCGGAGGGAGGGAGGGTTGTGAGGACTGATTCTTGCAGTCCCTGGAGAACACCTGTTACAGGTGAGTAACTACGCTTTCACTAGGAACAAGCAGGAAGTCAGTCCTCACATATGGGACTCCATAGCTGCAGACTACTGAGAACATGTAGAAAAACAGCCTAGCAATGAGCAGACGCGAGTGAGTCTGAGGAAAGACACTATGGATCCCAGTGTCCAGAGAGAACCATCACTCCGGTAGCCTGAACAAGAAGGGTCGGAGAGTAAAAGTTGCCTAAACCCCGAACAGATTACAGAGTATGGCCTGGCTGAAGGCGCTGTCCCGTCAGGCCTCCCTCTCCAGGTAGTAGTGAGCTGCAAAGGTGTGAACCGAGGACTAGGTGGCAGCCTGGCAGATGTCTGCCATAGGAACAAAGCGTACGCTTGCAACCAAGGTTGCCACAGCCTTGACATTGTGTGCTGTGACCCGGCGCTCCAACAGCCCGGCCTGATCGTGGGTGAAAGCAATGCAGACAGGGTCCACTTGGTAACAACCTCCCCCAGGCAACTGGGGTCATAAGAAATGAAAAGCTATGAGTCTTTCTGGTGGCCCTGGGTAAGTTGCAGGTAGAAGGACAGGGCCCTCTTGCAATCCAGAGTATGGAGAACAGTCACCACCTTGTCAGCATGGGACCGTGGAAAGAAGGTGGGGAGTACCACCTCTTGGTTGAGGTGTAAAGCGGATACCACTTTCAGAAGGAATTTATGGTGGATGCGATGCACAACCCTATTCTTGTAAAGCCTGGTGTAAGGTGGCTCGGCCACCAAGGCCTGAAGCTTGCTGACTTTGCGAGCAGAAGTGAGCGCCACCTGGAAGATGACTTTCCAGAAAATGGCAAGTAATCAGTAGTTCAAAAGGCGGCTTGGTGAGCAGCATCAGAATCACATTGAGGTCACATACTGCCGGGGGTAATCGGATGGAGAGCTTAGAGAACATAAGGCCCCGCATAAATTGAGTAATGAGGGGCTGCACAGAAAGAGGTTTGCCCTCTATGGAATGATGGTGCGCTGAGAGTACACTCAGGTGCACTCAGACGGAGTTGGACTTGAGTCCGGTTTGCGAAAGGTGAAGTACTGTAGCACCGTGTGCACCTGGCAAGAGAATGGGTCAACCCATTACTTATATACCATACTGAGAATCTGCGTCACTTGAAGGCATAGGCCCGTCTCATGGAGTTCTTACGAGAGGCCAGGAAGACTTCCTCTATCTCCCTTGGGAGATTGAAGGGTGCAAAAGCCACCCATTCAACAGCTATGCTGTTAATAGGGACCCCTAGGTTGGGGTGATGAAAGGAGCCCTCCTGAGTCAGTAGCCCCAGGGCATTCCCCAGAGAGACCGGGAGCTCCATCAAGAAGCAGAGCAACAGGGGAAAACAAGGATCATGGAGGCCTTGTCACACATACAGAAAGTCCTCTGACCACGACATGAGGAAGGCGATTGCTGCTACGGGGGAAGGATGAAGCTGGGTACAGCAGAAGTGAAGCAGTTGAGCATTGGTTTGGCTGGCAAAGAGGTCCAGACATGGGGTTCCACAGAAATGAAAGCCACTGTGCCACCCTGGGGTCTAGATTCCATTTATTTGGATGGAGGACCCTGCGCAGCCTATCTGCTAGAGCACTGTCTTGGCCCGGAAGGTATAACGCCCTGGAGGGGCATTTCCTTAATGATGGTGTATAAGCAGAGGGCTACTGCCTCCTGGCAGAGCTTCTGAGAGCTTGTGCCCCCCCCCCCCGCTTGTTCAGGTAGAACACTGCGACCTGGTTGTCTGTTTGGACTAGCACCAACTGGTTTCGCAGGCAGTGGTGGAAGGCCTTGATTGCCAGGAAAATGGCCCTGAGCTCCAGCAGGTTTATCTGTTGCTGGCTCTCCAATAAGGACCAGTTGCTCTGTGTACGCACTTCCTCGCAGTGGGCACCCCAGCGCAGTAGGGACACGTCCGTGCTGAGTACCCTCTGGGGATTTGGTGGCTACAAGTGCAGTGTGCTCTGCCACCAGTTGAGCGACTCCGCTAGCTGAAGGGACACTAAGACCCTGTCCTGGAGCATGCCTGTGGCTTGTGTCCACTGTGAGCAGAGACACCACTGAACCGCCTGAATGTGGAGGCGGCTGTTGGGAACCTCATGGACTGTGAATGTCACGTGGCCCAGTAGGCGAAGCAGGGACCATGCCAACACTGCGTGATGGCGTTGATTCTCAGTGGCCAGGGTTCCTGAGGTGATCTGCCCTGTCCAGGGGAAGAAAGCATAGTTACTCACCTGTAACAGGTGCTCTCTGGGGACAGCAGGAAAGAGTAGTTACTCACCTGTAACAGGTGTTCTCCAGGAGCAGCAGGAATCAGTCCTCACATATGGGTGACGTCGGCGCCAACGGAGCCCTCACGTGGAGCATTTCCCCAGCTTTCAAAGGATGCCTTTGGGAATTTCAGCACGCATGCGCGGTCCTCTTCCCGCCCAAGGGTGCCATCTTGCTCAGTCTGATGACATAGCTAAAAGACAGCAAAAAATTAGCAAAAATAAATCATATGACTGCAACTCCAAGGGGAGGAGGGAGGGTTGTGAGGATTGATTCCTGCTGCTCCTGGAGAACACTTGTTACAGGTGAGTAACTACTCTTTCTCCAGGACCAAGCAGGAAGTCAGTCCTCACATATGGGACTCCCTAGCTTAAGGCTACCGGAGACCTCAAGCGGAAAAAAGAGCTCCCTCTAGCTCGTCAGCACAGAAGGAAGGAATCTTCTCTGAGAACGCCCCCGACCGGTAGCCCAACACCAGGGTCGGAGGGTAGGAGTTGCCTAAACCTCAAAGAGATTATGGAGTACTGCCTGTCCGAAAGCACTGTCCCTGCAGGACTCCCTCTCAAGGCAGTAATGGGCTGCAAAAGTCTGGCTTGAAGACCAAGTAGAGGCCCGGCAGATGTCTGCCAACGGAACAGAGCGGAGATGAGCCACTGACGCAGCCTTCGCCCTGACACGATGAGCCGTGACTCGACCCTCCAACGAGAGGCCGGCTGCCCCATAAGCCCAGGCGATACAGTCAGCGACCCATATGGACAGCGTACGCTTGGAGACAGGGAGCCCCAACTTATTGGGGTCAAAAGAAACGAAAAGCTGAACAGCCTTCCGATGCTCCTGCGTACGGTCAAGGTAGAAGGACAACGCCCTCTTACAGTCCAGAGTATGCAAGACCATCTCAGCCCGGTTGGCATGTGGCCTGGGAAAAAAGGTCGGAAGAACCACCTCCTGATTGAGGTGAAAAGGGGAGACAACCTTAGGAAGAAACTTAGGGTGAGTCCGTAAGACTACCCTATTCCTGTAGAACCTAGTGTAAGGAGGATCAGACACTAGAGCCTGTAGTTCACTCACCCGCCTAGCAGAGGTGAGAGCTACCAGAAATAAAGTTTTCCAGGAGAGAAAACGGAGAGGGCAGGTAGCCATAGGTTCAAAAGGCGGACAAGTAATCCGCTGCAATACCACATTCAGATCCCACTCAGGGGCCGGTGGGCGCAAAGGAGGCTTAAGCAGAAGGAGGCCTCTGAGGAAACGAGCCACCAAAGGGTGGTTGGAAAGAGGCCTGCCGTCCACCGGCGAGTGGTGAGCTGAGAGAGCACTCAGGTGAACTCTGACAGAGTTAGATTTAAGGCCTAGATTAGAGAGGTAAAGCAAATATTGCAATATCACCGCTACCAAGAACGAAAAAGGATTCTCGTCGTGCTGAGCACACCAGGCGGAGAATCTACGCCACTTAAGAGCGTAGGATTTCCTGGTGTATTGCCGTCTAGAAGCTAAGACATCTTCCACCTCTCTAGGCAGCAGCAGGGGAGCCAGGACAACCCTTTCAGCAGCCAGGCCATCAGATGAAGGGACTGGAGGTTGGGGTGCAAGAGAGTCCCCTGATCTTGACACAGGAGATCATGTTGAAACCCCAGAGGCAGAGGGGTGTCCACCGCCAGCTGTAGCAGAAGCGGGAACCAAGGTAGCCTCGGCCACTTGGGGGCAATGATAATCAATGAAGCCCTGTCCTTGAGGACTTTGAAGAGCGTTCTGGACACTAGAGGTGTGGGAGGAAACGCATACAGTAAGCCTGTGGATCACGAGATCAGAAACGCATCCGCTGCTACTCTGAGGGGATGCGGTTGTCTGGAGCAAAATCTCGGGAGTTGCCGGTTCAGAGGACTGGCGAAAAGATCCAAGGTGGGGAGTCCCCACCTGAGAAAGATCTGCTGAACCACCAATAGGTTCAATCTCCATTTGTGTGGTTGCAGGATCCTGCTCAGTTTGTCCGCCAGGTAATTCTCCTGACCTGGGAGGTAGACCGCCTTGAGAAGGATCCCGTGATTGACAGCCCAAGAGCACAGCCGTTGAGCTTCTTGACAAAGAAGGAAGGAGCCTGTGCCTCCTTGTTTGTTCACACAGAACATGGCAACTTGATTGTCCGCCTGAACCAGTACAGACTGGTGAGAGGCGAGGTGGGAGAAGGCTCTCAGAGCAAGGCGTATCGCCCGTAGCTCCAGGAAGTTTATCTGTTGAGAACCTCCCAAGGGGTCCAGAGACACTGAGTACATGTCCCTTGGCAATGTGCTCCCCAACCAAGAAGAGAAGCATCGGTTGTGAGCACTTGAGAAGGAAGAGGGTATTGAAAATCCACTCCGAGCACCAGATTCGGAAGATGAAGCCACCAATGCAGAGAGGAGACCAGTAGATCGGATATAGTTATTGAGTCCGCCAGGCTTCCTGTGGCCTGAAGCCATTGATTGCGAAGGCACCACTGAGCAGGCCGCATGTGCAGGCGGGCATTTGGGGTGACATGAACCGTGGAAGCCATATGGCCGAGTAGTCTCAGGAATTGCCTGGCAGAGACCAGGGAATTGCTGCGAAACTGGCTGGCCAGATCCATTAGCCTGTGGGCCCTGTCCAGAGGCAGAAAGCACAGTTACTTACCTGTAACAGGTGATCTCTGGGAACAGCAGGAATTAGTCCTCACTTATGGGTACGTCGGTACCGACGGAGCCTGAGCGGGAAAGCTCCCCAGCTTCCCAGAAGGAAGCTTTTGGGGCCTCCCACTGCACATGCGCGCTGCCTTCCCGACCAGCTCTCCTCAGTTCGAGTTTACAGCTGAGACAATAGAGAGAGAAAAGGAAGATAGATAGAAGATACAACTCCTAGGGGAGGTGGGTGGGTTGTGAGGACTAATTCCTGCTGTTCCCAGAGATCACCTGTTACAGGTAAGTAACTGTGCTATCTCCAGGAACAAGCAGGAATAAGTCCTCACTTATAGGGACTCCCTAGCTAAGATGCCTGGGAGATCCCCTTCCAAGGGTTCGCCATCTTCGTATGGATCTCAGGCATCCATCCTGGGAAGGTGGGCAGGAGTTGTTTAAGTATGGAACAGGTGTTTGAGGACAGCCTGACCAAACAAGGCATCCCGGCGGGAGTCCTTGTCCAAGCAGTAATGGGCTGTGAAGGTATGAAACCGAGGCCCATGTGGCAGCTCGACAGATCTGATCTATGGATACAGAGTGAAGATGAGCCATAGAAGTGGCCATGGCTCTCACATTGTGAGCTGTGACATGGCCTTCCAGAGAAATATTTTTACTCTGGTAAGCAAAGGAAATACACTGAGCAATCCAATTGGAAAGTGTACGTTTGGAGACTGGAAGTCCCAAGTGAGAAGGATCAAAAGCCACGAAAAGCTGGGAAGATTTTCGATGTGGCTGAGTCCTGTTGAGGTAAAAGGCAAGAGCTCTTTTACAATCTAAAGTATGAAGGTTCCTCTCTGCACTGGATGCATGAGGAGCTGGAAAAAAGACAGGTAGATATACCTCTTAAGATGAAAAGGCGATACCACTTTGGGCATAAAGTGGGGATTCGTCCTAAGGACCACCTTATCATGATGAAACCTGGTATAAGGTGGATGAGCCACCAAGGCTTGTAGTTCACTGATGCGGCGAGCCAAAGTGACTGCAATAAGGAAAAGGACCTTCCAGGAAAGAAATTTCAAGGAGGTAGAAACCAACGGTTCAAAAGGTGGCTTCATAAGCTGACCCAGAACTAGGTTTAAGTCCCATGCTACTGGAGGAGGTCGGATGGGAGGCTTAGTTAGAGTCAGGCCTCTCATGAACCTTGCAACAAGCGGATGAGAGGAGATAGGTTGTCCATTGATAGGTTTTAAGGATGCTGCAATAGCACTCAAATGGACTCTTACTGAATTCGTCTTAAGGCCTGCATTAGAAAGATGCAGGAGATAGTCTAGTAGAGAATTCAAAGGAAGTGCTAGAGGGTTAAGAACCTGTTGAGCACACCAAATGGAAAAGCGTTTCCATTTGAAAGCATAGGAACGCCTCGTGGAGGGTTTCCTAGAGGCATGAAGGATATCTTTCACTGGTTGAGAAAGATTGAAGTCATGAAGGCTTAGGCCTTCAGTAACCAAGCTCTGAGGTGTAGGGACTTGGGGTTTGGGTGCCATAAAGTCCCTTCCTCATGAGAGAGGAGGTCTGGCGCAGCTCCCAGGTCCAGGGAGGGTCCCTGGGAGAGATGCAGAAGTAGGGGGAACCACACTTGGCGTGGCCAGCGTGGAGCTATGAGGATCATCGATCCGTGATCCCTTTGTAGTTTGAACAGAGTCTTGGGAATCAAAGGAATGGGTGGAAAGGCATATAGGAATTCCTGACCCCAATGTAGGAGAAAGGCGTCGTTGGCCTGAGCTCCCTGACACGGAGTCCTGGAACAGAACCGGGGAAGTTTGGCATTCCACGGACTTGCAAAGAGGTCTATGTCCGGGGTTCCCCATTCCTGAAAGATTCTGTTTATCTGGTCCATATGTAGGGACCATTCGTGTGGAAGCAGAACTCGACTGAGTCTGTCTGCCCAAGAGTTTTGAACCCCTGGAAGATAGACTGCCAGAAGATGAATTTGATGCTCTCTGGCGAAGGCCCATAATCTGAGAGCTTCGTTGCAAAGCGACAGAGAGCCTGTCCCTCCTTGTTTGTTTATGTAGAACATGGCCACCTGATTGTCTGTCTGGACTAGGACGGTCAGGTTGACTAGGAGGGTATGGAAGACTTTGAGGGCAAAGAAGATTGCTCGCAATTCCAGGAGGTTGATGTGAAGGGTGGTCTCTTGTGGAGACCAAGTACCCTGAGTGGAGAGGTGTTGAAGATGGGCTCCCCACCCTGTTTGGGAGGCATCTGTTGTGAGGGTTGCTTGGGGCAACGAAGGTTGGAAGGGGGTCCCCAACAACAGATTTCTGGTGGATATCCACCATTGGAGGGACCAAAACAGACGCTTTGAGGTGAGTATTTGGTCGGAGAGCACTCCTGATGCTTGAGTCCACTGGGTGGCCAAGGTCCATTGAGCTGCTCTCATATGAAGGACGAGCGTAGGGCACCACGTGTACCGTGGAGGCCATGTGGCCCAGAAGTCGTAGCATTTCCCTGGCTGTCAAGTGACTGCTGGACTGAGCTTGGGAGGCCAAGCACAGCAGACGTTGGCCCCGGACTTGAGGTAGGTAGGCCCTTGCAGTGGTGGTGTCCAACTGGGCCCCTATGAATTCTAGAGACTGAGTAGGGGTAAGTTGAGACTTGGGAAGGTTTACCACCAGTCCCAGATACTGCAGAAGGTGCCTTGTGCGGTCCAGGGAAATCTGGGCCTCTGACTGAGATGGAGCTCGGATGAGCCAGTCGTCCAGATATGGGAATACAAAAATTCCCAGACCTCTTAGAAATGCAGCCACCACTGCCATGCATTTGGTGAACACTCTTGGAGCAGAGGCTAGACCGAAGGGAAGTACTCTGTACTGGAAATGTTTTCCCTGAAACAGTAATCTTAGATATTTTCTGTGGAATGGGTGGATGAGTATGTGTGTATACGCATCCTTGAGATCTAGAGAACAAAGCCAATCCTGACTCTGAAGGTATGGAAGGAGAATGCCTAGAGAAAGCATTTTGAATTTCTCCTTGTACAGAAATTTGTTCAATTCTCTCAGATCTAGGATAGGTCTGAATCCCCCCGTCTTCTTTGTTATGAGAAAATAAGGGGAGTAGAATCCTGTCCCTTGTTGAAGAAGGGGAACCTCTTCTATTGCCCCTTGGGCAAGGCGAGAAGAGACTTCCTAATCCAACAGGCCCAGGAGAGATGGGGGAGAATTGAAATGCCTCACCATGGTATATGGAGGAAGGTTGGAAAAATGAAGTTTGTAGCCCTCTCTGATGATAGAGAGGGTCCATTGCTCTGATGTAATTTGCTCCCATCTGGGAGCAAAGTGAGCTAACCTTCCGGGAATGGTGAGGGGCTCTGGTTGTTCTAGAGCCAGAAAGATTAAGTTCTCTAGGGGCAAGTCAAAACCCCTGAGGGGGTTGAGCCTGCTGAGGAGTGGCAGACACTGCAGGCTTTGACCTTGCCTGTTTAGGTTGCTGACGTTTAGCAGCAAAGCGAGGCTGAGAAGATTGTTGGCCAGTATTTGTGGAAAATCTGGCCTTCTTGTAGTAAGGCCTCTTGAAAGACTTTTTCTTGGCAGGAATAGAGGTAGACTTAGAAAGTCTATCTAAGGTAGCATTTTCTGCGTCCATTTGAGTGGCCTTAATTTGCCAGTCTTTACCAAATAAGTTCTCACCTGTACAGGGCAGATTCCGTAAGCCATCCAGGACCCAGGGTTCTAGGTCAGAGGCCTGGAGCCAAGCAAGTCGTCGGGCTGCAATGGCAATGCCCGAAGCTCTACCGGCACCTTCAAAGGAATCAAAGGCTGCTCTGTTGGAGAACTTAGAAACATCTAGAAGCTGTTTCACTATAGAAATGAACTCCTCCTTTCTATCCTCAGGGATAAAGGAGGCAAAATGCCGTACCTTTAGGGCAAGTTCCCTGAGAAACATGCCCATATACAGACTGTAAGAATTAATCCTGGCTATAAGCATACTAGCCTGGAAAATTTTCCTACCAAAAGAGTCTAGGGTCTTACATTCTCGCCCTGGAGGGGTAGAAGAGTGCCTTTTGGTGCTCAATCTTTTTCAGCGCAGACTTCACCACAATGGAATGGTGAGGCAGCTGAGCCTTTTGAAACCCAGGAGGAGGAGGGACCCGGTACATGGTGTCCAACCTACGAGAGTAAGGAGACAACGTTAGAGGAGCCCTCCCATAAGTCCATCAAGTGTTCTTGAAGGATTTCATGGATAGGCAGGGTGACTGCCTCTTTAGGAACCTTAGGGTATCCTAAAATATCCAATTTCTTTGACCTAGGTTCTTTTTCAGAGGATGTGGTAATAGAAAGTCCTTTAGCTAGTTCTATAATGAAATCTTGAAAGGACAAATCCTCTGGTGGAGACATTCTCCTCTTTGGGGAAGAAGTGTCTTCATGAAGAACTAGAGACAGCTCATCAGAGTCTTCAGAAGAGTCAAAATCCTCAGAAGAATCAGAGTATTCTCTATTTGCTTCCAACGCACGATACGCATACCGATCGGTATCGACATCTGGCGTACCGGATATGAGATCAGTAACGGGTGAAAACCCGGATCCGGCATGCGGAACCGATCTGCGATTGGAAGTCGATGGTCTCGGTTCCGGTATGGGAGACGATACCGGAACCGGTACCGCTGAACGCGGTACCGAGGGCGTCGCAGCTTTAATGAAAGCCAGCATGGCCTGCTGCATGGTCTGAACAGTATTGCTCATAGACGCCACTGCTGCCTGGATGTCGGTACCGGTATGGGCCGGTACCCCAGAGCAGTCTAACAGGTGATCAGTCGAGGCCGTGCCATCGATGTCAACCTGTAACCCCATAGATGGTGCTTTGGAAGCCAGAGCTTCCCGCCGGGGTTGTTTGGCTGGGGCAGGTTCCTCAGATTCAAAAGAGAGAGCCTCTCGATGCTTTGAAGGAGATTTGCTCTTTGAGGACCTGCCCGAAGAAGGTTTGGTTACCTGAGATCCATCCGGAGAGGAAGACCTGGATGACTGTGATGCTGGATTATCTGAAGCAAACAGCACATGGAATTTGTTGGCCCGGTTCTGCAAACCACGTTTAGACATCTGGGAGCAGGATGGGCAGTCCGGAATGGAGTGGTAAGGTCCCAAACATTTAAGACACCATTCATGGGTGTCTGTGACAGAAATAACAGCACTACACTTGGTACACTTCTTAAAACCAGGGGCTGGTTTCTCCATGAGGAGAATTTGTGTAGGCCTGAGGCCTAACCGAAGTCACCAAGTTGTGCAAGATTTTTTTTTTTTTTTTTTTAAAGAAAAGAAAAGAGAGACCGGCGGTACCGGTTTCGGTATGGGGAAGGCAGGTACGCGGTCTAAAGAAACAAACTAAAACAATAATTTCTTCAGCGGTGACAGGAACACGACCTGCTGGCTCCGCGGAAAAAGAGAAACTGAGGAGAGCTGGTCAGGAAGGCGGGAAGGCAGCGCGCATGTGCAGTGGGAGGCCCCAAAAGCTTCCTTCTGGGAAGCTGGGGAGCTTTCCCGCTCAGGCTCCGTCGGTACCGACGTACCCATAAGTGAGGACTTATTCCTGCTTGTTCCTGGAGATAAGTTTTTACTTGAAGAATGTTGAGCCTCCAAGTTCTGGGATGGGAGCAAAGTGGACTTTGCAAAGTTTATGACAAACCCCAAGTGCTGAAGCAGAGCCACAGTGCGAAGGGTGGCCTGGTCGGCCTCCTGGGAAGATTGGCCCCTTATGAGCCAATCGTCCGGGTACGGAAACACAAAAAGGCCCTGAAGCCTCAGGTAGGCCGCCACCACTGCCAGGCACTTGGTGAACACCCTGGGAGCGGATGATAGGCCAAAGGGTAGTACTCTGTACTGATAGTGGTTTCCTCCCACAACAAACCTGAGATATTGTCTGTGGTCTGGATGAATAAGGATGTGAGTATACGCATCCTTTAGATCTAAGGAGCATAGCCAGTCTCCCTGCTGGAGGTAGGGCAGCAGGATTCCAAGGGTAAGCATCTTGAACTTATCCCTCTCCAGGAACTTGTTGAGGTTTCGCAAGTCTAGGATGGGTCTGAGGCCTCCTGTTCTTTTTGGTACCAGAAAGTACCTGGAATAAAAGCCTTGACCTCTCAGGTGGTGGGGCACCGGTTCCACAGCCTGATCCTTTAGCAGACCTGTCAACTCCTGAAGGAGTAGGTCCCTGTGCAGAGGAGGTCTTGGAGGCTACCCTGGAAAATAGGAGGGAGGTACCTGGTGAAAATGGAGAAGATGGCCCTTTTGGACTATATGAAGAACCCAGGTATCTGATGTGACAGCTGACCACCTGTAGGCAAAGTGGGCCAGCCGGCCTCCTGTGCTGAGAGAAGCTAGCTGAGGAGAAGAGGCTATGCTTTCTGAGTCAAAACCCCCCACCCTGCTGAGAGGGGCCGGTGTTGGTGGCTTGGGAGTCTTCTGTCTACGGGGCCCTTGACCCAGCCCCTTGGCCTGCTGACCCTGTTGGGGAGCTGCAGAGGCCTGATAATGAGGGTATAGTTTATAGGCAGATGACTTCCTCGGGTAAAAGGTCTTTTTTCCCGAGCCCTTCTTCTTCTGAGAAGGGGCAGAGGTTTTCCTGGAAAGCCTAGTCCTGGTCAGGGTCTCAGTCTCGAGTTCTGCAGCCTTTTCAGCCATGGGCTTGCCAAAGGTTTTCACCTCGGCAGGGGACATCGACCAACTTGTCCTGGACCCATGGTTCGAGGTCGGATGACTGTAGCCAAGCCTATCGGCGGGCACCGATGCCGGCCCCGGCTACTCGGGCCGAAGCCTCGAAGCCATTGTAGGCTGCTCGAGAGATAAACTTCGAGCACTCTCGAACACCGGTGGACAAGGCCTGGAACCTCTGCAAAGGTTCCTCGAAGAGACCAGCAGAGAACCCGGCAATCTCCTTTGCCAGGTCTCGGAGGTACATGCCCATGTAGAGCTGGTATGTCTGGACACGGTAAGCAAGCATAGAGCCCTGGAAGCACTTCTTACCGAGGGCATCCAGGTTCTGGGCCTCCCGGCCGGGAGGCACTGAGGAGTGCATCTTCTGACTTTTCAGTCGATGCATGGCCGATTCCACAACCATGGAGTGGTGCGGTAATTGTGCCTTTTGGAACCCGGGGCTCTTGCGGACTCGATAAATGGAATCGACCCGCTTGCTTAACACTGGCGTCGAGGCCGGGGTCTCCCACATGCGGAAGAGCAGCCGCTCAAGCATCAGAGGAACCGGAACAGTAAAGGCCTCCTTCGGGGGAGAGTCATACTGGAGGGCCTCGAGCTCCTCCTCTGGATCCGCGGGGAAGGCCAAGGCCTTGGCCATATCCCGCACGAAGTCCGAGAACCGGGTATCCTCCGGTGGGGACCGTCTCCGAGGTTCGGACTCAGGTGAGTCCGAGGGGACACACCGAGTCCGATGGGTGTCGGGTGACTCTTCGTCCTCCGTCTCCCAGCCCGACTCTTCGGAGGAGGAATCGAGCGGCGCGGGTCAGGCGGGCACCGATGCCCTCCGCCCCGACAACAAGGGTATCAGCGTCGACGACCTCGGCCCCAAACGGGAGGTCGAGGGAGACTGTGGCAGAGGATCAACTCGAGCCCGCATGGACTCGAGGATCGGCTCGGCCTCCGGGGTCGATTTGGACGTCAAGGTCCCGGTGGTCGGGGCAGATGCACCAGTGAGACCGGCGATCAATGCCCGCTGCTGTTCCATGAAGGCAGCGAAGCTGCTCTCCAAGGCCGTCAACCTGAGTCCAAGCTCAGGAGACCCAGCAGCCAAGACTCGGGCCACGACGTCGGCTCACTCGGAGGAGAGTCAACAAGGACAACAGCACTTACGTGTCCAGGAGACTCCATCTCGACACGAGGATGCTTTGCAGGCCTCTCTGACTCCAAAGACCCGGGACGGCTATCGGGGCTATGCGACCTGGCTCTCGAGGAACCAGGAGCGTCCACCGATGCCACCCTTGCGGGTTTCTTCTTCCTGCGATGTTCCAGCGAAGGAGACCCCCGCTCAGAGGAACCCCGACGCTGCTCGGGGCCGGAGTCCCGAGACGTTGAGGCCTCTGACAAGGTCCGGGCTCGGCCGGACGCGGAGTCAGAAAAAATTCTATCCCTCTGGTGCTGCCGACTCCTCAACGCCTTCGAGGACATTTTGCCACACTGACTACAGATCATCGGGTCATGATCGGGTCCGAGGCAACGGAGGCAGCAGTCATGTGTGTCGGTAAGAGACATAAGTTTCTTACACCGATCACATTTCTTAAACCCGCTGGCAGCCATCGGGGGGAAAAAGGGCCCCTGCTAGGTCAAAAGACCGGTCTGCCAGGGAAAAAAGAAAAAAGGCGCGAACGCCAGTCACAAAGGACAAAAACCGAAAAAGAGAGAAAAGGACGAGATACTGGCGTATCGGTCCGAGCGGGAAAATGATCCGGCATCAAACTGGAGAAAAAAGAGAAAAACAGAGAAAATCAACTTTTTCCTCGGGGAAAAACGAACTACGTCCGTCGGGCTCCGCAGAAAAAAGAAGACTGAGCAAGATGGAACCCTTGGGCGGGAAGAGGACCGCGCATGCGCGCTGCAATTCCTAAAGGCTTTCTTTGAAATCTGGGGAAATGCTCCACGCGAGGGCTCCGTCGGCGCCGACGTCACCCATATGTGAGGACTGACTTCCTGCTTGGTCCTGGAGAATCAGTCCTCACATATGGGTGACGTTGGCGCCAACGGAGCCCTCGTGCAGAGCAAATCCCCAGCTTTCATAGAAAGCCTTTGGGAATTGCATCACACATGCACGGTCCCCTTCCTGCCCAAGGTTGCCTTCTTGCTCAGTCAAATGACATAGCTAAAAAGACGGCAAAAAGAACAAAATATAATAGGACTGCAACTCCAAAGAGAGGAGGGAGGGTCATGAGGACCCAATTCCTGCTGTCCCCGGAGAACATCTGTTACAGGTGAGTAACTATACTTTCTTCGGGAACAAGCAGGAAGTCAGTCCTCACATATGGGACTCCCCAGCTATAGCCTACTGAGAGAACCCACAGCTGGAAAATAGGCTCACTCTACGAAAACCGCAAGCAGCCACAATAGGAATCTAACAGAGAGTAGCACTCTGATAGCCTGACACAGAAGGGTCGGAGGGCAGGAGTTGCCAAGACCTCGAAAAGGTTACGGAGTACAGCCAGGCAGAAAGCACTGTCCCGTCAGGACTCCCTATCCAGGGAGTAATGGGTTGCGAAAGTCTGACCCGATGACCAGGTGGTGGTCCAGCAGATGACTGCCAGCAAGACAGAGTGGAAATGAGCAACTGATGCCACCATGGCCCTGACCCGATGGGCCGTGACACGACCCTCCAACAGAAGCTCAGCTGCACTGTATGCTCAGGCAATAAAGTCTGCCACCAAGGTGGACAAAGTACGCTTGGAGACGGCCATCCCCAGCTTACTGGGGTCGTAAGAAACGAAGAGCTGAGAAGCCCTTCTATGGCCCTGCGTACGCTGAATATAGGTCAACACCCTCTTACAGTCCAGGGTATGCAGAACTGTCTCTGCCTGAGTGGCATGCAGCCTGTAAAGAAGGTAGGCAGCACCACTTCCTGGTTGAGGTGGAATGAACAGACCACATTTTTAAGGAACTTGGGGTGTGTACGGAGCACCACTCGGTTCCTATAAAACATTGTATAAGGCCTGTCAGACACTAGGGGCCTGAAGCTCACTCACTCACCTAGCCAATAAGAGTGCCACCAAGAAGACTACCTGCCAAGAAAGTTAGTATAGATGGCAGATTGCCATCGGCTCAAAAGGAGGCCGAGTAAGCTGCCCTAAAACCACATTCAAATCCCATTCGGTCGCTGTAAGGGGGACCGGGGGCTTCAGCAGAAGCAGACCTCTCAAGAATCTAGAAATCAGGGGATGTGCAGAGAGAGGCTTCCCCTCCACCGGGAAGTGGTTTGCTGCAAGGGCACTGAGGTGAACTCTGATGGAGTTGGACTTAAGGCCAAAATCTGAAAGGTGGAGAAGTTACTGTAAGACCACTGCAACCTGGCAGGAGAAAGGGTTTACAGCCTGCTCCTCACACCAAACCACAAACCTACACCACTTGAAGGCATAGGACCGTCTAGCTGACAGCCTCCTTGAGGCCAGCATGACCTCCTTCCACATCTTTTGGAAAGTGGAGTGGTGCGAGCACTACCCTTTCAGCAGCCATGCCATTAGGTTGAGGGAGCTGAGATTGGGGTGCAGGAGAGTGCCCCCCCTCCTGGGACAGGAAGTTTGGAGAGGACCACAGGGGAATGGGGCCTCCACCGCTAGCTGAAGTAGAAGCAGAAACCAGGGTTGTCTCGGCCAACTGGGGAGTACCAGGATGACCAAGGCCTTGTCCTGGAGGATCTTGAAGAGACTCTTAGCCACCAGAGGCGTCGGGGGAAACGCATATAGGAGGCCCACAGACCATGACATGAGAAATGCATCGGCAGCCACCCTGTGCGGGTATGGCTTCCTGGAGCAGAAAGCACAGTTACTTACCTGTAACAGGTGATCTCTGGGAACAGCAGGAATTAGTCTTTACATATGGGTATCGTCGGTACCGACGGAGCCTGGGCGGGAACGCTCGCCAGCGTCCAGTAAGAAAGATTTTGGGAGCATCCCACAGCGCCTGCGCGCTGCCTTCCCGCCTTTCCCAAACACCTCTCTCCAGTTCGAGTTTTAAAGTGGAGACAAAGAGAGAGAGAGGAAAAGAAAGATAGACAGAGAGATACAACTCCTAGGGGAGGTGGGTGGGTTGTGAAGACTTATTCCTGCTGTTCCCAGAGATCACCTGTTACAGGTGAGTAACTACGCTATCTCCAGGAACAAGCAGGAATGTAGTCTTCACATATGGGGACTCCCTAGCTGTAGATGCCAGGGAGAAACCCCAGGATGTGTGTCTTTGAAAAGGACTCTACCTCCTCCCATGGATCTCTGGCATCCGACCAGGGTAGGTGGGTAGGAGTTGATTAGGAATGGAACAGGTGTTTGAGAACAGCCTGACCAAACGAGGCATCCCGGCAGGAGTCCTTGTCCAAACAGTAATGGGCTGTGATGGTATGAACCGAGGCCCAGGTGGCCGCTCGACAGATTTGGTCGATGGACACAGAGTTTAGATCAGCCATTGAGGCTGCCATGGTTCTCACATTGTGAGCTGTGACATGGCCCTCTAGAGAAATGTTCATACTCTGGTAGGCGAAAGAAATACACTGAGCAATCCAGTTGGACAGTGTTCTCTTAGAGACTGGAAGTCCTAAATGAGAAGGATCAAAAGCAACAAAGAGTTGAGAAGACTTCCTATGTTGCTGTGTTCTTTTTAAGTAAAAAGCTAGAGCTCTCTTACAATCCAAGGTATGAAGATTCCTCTCTGCACTTAATGCATGAGGTCCTGGAAAAAAGACAGGTAAATATACCTCTTGGTTCAGATGAAAAGACGAGACCACTTTAGGCATAAAGTGTGGATTGGTCCTGAGAACTACCTTATCATGATGGAACCTTGTATAAGGTGGATTAGCCACCAAAGCTTGCAACTCACTGATGCGGCGTGCTGAGGTGACTGCAATGAGAAAAACAACTTTCCAAGAAAGAAATTTCAAGGAGGTGGTGGCTAAAGGTTCAAAGGGTGGCTTCATAAGCTGGCCAAGAACCAGGTTTAAGTCCCATGCCACTGGAGGTGGTCTAATGGGAGGTTTAGTTAAAAGAAGGCCTCTCATGAATCTTGCTATAAGAGGATGAAAGGAAATAGGTTGTCCATTGAGAGGCTTGAGGGACGCTGAAACAGCACTCAAATAGACTCTTACTGAATTCGTTTTCAGACCTGCATGGGATAGATGCAGGAGATACTCTAGTAGAGAATTCAGAGGTATTGCAAGAGGGTTTAGACCCTTCTCTGAACACCAAATGGTAAATCTTTTCCATTTGAAAGCATAGGAACGTCTAGTAGAAGACTTTCTAGAGGCATGAATAACATCTCTGACTTGCTGAGAGAGATGAAAATCTTGAAGGTCTAGGCCCTCAGCAACCAAGCCCTGAGATGGAGCGACTGGGGGTTTGGGTGCCACAACGTTCCCTCTTCCTGGGACAGAAGGTCTGGTGCAGAGCCCAAGTCCAGGGAAGGAGCTTGAGAGAGATGCAGAAGTAGAGGGTACCACACTTGGCGTGGCCAATGTGGTGCTATGAGGATCATGGTCCCTCGATCTCTCTGAAGCTTGAATAGTGTTTTGGGAATTAGGGGAACTGGTGGAAAGGCATACAGGAAGCCCTGACCCCAGTGAAGGAGGAAGGCATCCTTGGCCTGAACTCCCTGACACGGAATTCTGGAACAGAACCGGGGAAGTTTGGCATTCCACGGACTTGCAAAGAGGTCTATGTCCAGGGTTCCCCAAATTCGAAAAATCCTGGCTACCTGGTCCATGTGGAGGGACCACTCATGTGGAAGCAGAACTCGACAGAGTCTGTCCGCCCAAGAGTTTTGAACACCTGGAAGATATACTGCCAGAAGATCGATGTGATGCTCTCTGGCGAAGGCCCACAGTCGCAAAGCTTCGTTGCAAAGCGACAGAGAGCCAGTCCCGCCCTGCTTGGTTACACAGAACATGGCTACTTGTTGTCCGTATGGATGAGGACTGTCCTGTTGCTGAGCAGGGAATGGAACACTCAGAGCTAAGAATATTGCTCTGAGTTCCAAGAGATTGATATGCAGAGAAGTCTCCTGTGGAGACCAGATGCCCTGGGTGGAGAGATCCTGCAGATGAGCTCCCCAACCCATTGGAGAAGCATCTGTTGTCAGAGTTGCTTGGGGTAGCGACTGCTGAAAAGGTGACCCCAGCAACAGATTTGGAGGGGACTTCCACCACTGGAGAGACCAAAATAGGCGACTGGAGTTTGCTATTTTGTCTGACAGGCAACCTGATGCCTGAGTCCATTGGGTGGACAAAGTCCATTGAGCTGCCCTCATGTGAAGGTGAGCATATGGAACCACATGCACGGTGGATGCCATGTGGCCTAATAGTTGTAACATTTCTCGAGCAGTTAAATGGGACTTTAACTGTATCTGGGAGGCTAACTGCACCAAGCGTAGGCAACGGGCCTGAGGAAGATAGGCCCTTGCAGTTGTGGTATCCAGCAAGACCCCTATAAACTCCAGAGACAGTAGGGGTGAGATGGGATTTTGGGATATTTATTACCAGTCCCAAATACTGAAGGACACGCATTGTGCAGGTTAGACAAATCTGGGCCTCTGACTGGGATGGAGCTCGAATGAGCCAGTCGTCCAGATATGGGAAAACGAATATTCCTAGAGTGCGTAGAAATGCAGCTACTACTGCCATGCATTTCGTGAATACCCTTGGTGCAGAGGCCAGACCGAAAGGAAGCACCCTGTATTGGTAGTGCTTTCCTTGAAAAAGGAACCGAAGAAACCTTCTGTGTGTTGGATGGATGAGGACATGTGTACGCATCCTTGAGATCTAGAGAACAAAGCCAGTCCTGACTCTGAAGATATGGCAGCAGAGCACCGAGAGAAATCATCTTGAATTTCTCTTTGAATAGAAACTTGTTCTATTCTCTGAGATCTAATATGGGTCTGTAGCCCCCTGTTTTCTTTGGAATAAGAAAATAAGGGGAGTAGAACCCTGAGCCTTGTTGAAGAAGAGGACCCAGAAGGTTGAGGAGAGATGTTGGAGAATTGAACTGTTTCACCATGGTGTGGGGAGGAAGGTTTAAGAAATGAAGCTTGTACCCTTCCCTTATAATGGAGCGGGTCCATTTCTCTGCTGTGATTTGCTCCCATCTGGGAGCAAAGTAAGCCAACCTTCCTAGAATGGTGAGGGGCTCTGGTTCTTCCAGAGCTAGAAAGGCTAAGTTCTCTAGTTGCAAGTCAAAGGCCCCGAGGAGGCTGAGGCTGCTGGGCCGTGGAAGGCCTAACAGCCTTTGACTTGGCCTGTTTAGGTGTTTGCTGACTTTTTGCAGCAAAACGACCTACAGAGGATGCCTGCTGACCAGGATAATATCCTCCCTTTTTAGAAAAAGATGTCTTTTTGAACAATCGTTTCTTAGCAGGAGCAGAGGTGGACTTTGAAAGTCGATCCAAAGCAGAGTTCTCAGCATCCACCTGAGTGGCCTTTGCTTGCCAATCCCTGCCAAAAAGGTTTTCACCTGTAGAAGGAAGATTTCCCAGTTCATCTTGGACCCAGAGTTCAAAATCAGAGGTTTGTAGCCAAGCAATTCTGCGTGCACCTATGGCAATAGCCGAGGCTCTGCTTACACACTCAAAAGAGTCAAAGGCTGCACTGTTGGAAAATTTGGAAACATCTTGGGCATGTTTAAGCCAAGTGAGAAATTCCTGCCTTTTATCTTCTGAAATAAAAGGGGCTAAAGTCTGCAGATGATCTGTGACTTCTTTTAGAAACATCCCCATATAGAGACTATAGGAGTTGATTCTGGCAGCAAGCATATTAGCTTGGAAAACCCTTTGGCCAAAAGCATCAAGGGTCCTGCATTCACGTCCTGGAGGATTAGATGAGTGTCTCTTTGCACTCTTTATTTTCCTCATGGCAGACTCTACCACAATAGAGTGGTGAGGAAGCTGAGACTTATGAAAGCCAGGACAAGGAGGGACACGGTACATGGTGTCTAACCTACGAGAATGAGGAGAGGTGGTAAGAGGAGTCTCCCACATGCTCAACATGAGGTCATAGAAAATCTCATGAATAGGTAAGGTAGCTGCTTCTTTAGGAGCCTTAGGATATTGCAAAATATCTAATTGATTGGCTCTAGGCTCTGATTCAGGGGCCACTGTAATGGAGAGGCCCCTAGCCACTTCACTAATGAAGTCTTGAAAAGACAAGTCTTCTGGAGGAGACCTCCTTCGTTTTGGAGAAGCAGACTCCTGAGGAAGAAGTACCGGTGCATCGACAGAAGCCTCCGACTCAGAGTCTTCGGCGGAATCGAAGTATCGCCTGTCTGGATACTCCTGTAAAGCCCGATACGCATACCGAGTAGGATAGACATCGGGAGTAAGCGGTACTGGTTCGGTACCGATGGGCATCATAGGACAGGGTACCGTTGCAGTCGACACCGAAGCTGATGTCGATGCAATCAGTACCGGCAACGGAGATTTTTGCGGTACCGGAGGCGTCGAAGCCTGCATAAACGCCGTTAGGGTGCGCTGTATGGACAGAATCTTCTGATCCATCGACGCCACCAGAGTCTGGATGTCGGTACCAGTGGAGGCCACCGGTACCCCAGAACACGGCAACAGGTGATCGGTCGAGGCCAAGCCATCGATGTCAACCTGTGACCCCATAGACAATTCTTTAGAAGCCGGAACTTCACGCCGGGGTAATTTTGCCGGTGCGGATTCCTCGAGGACAAGCCCGGAGGCATCTCGATGCTTAGAGGGAGATTTGCCCTTCGAGGACCGGCTGGATTTATGTTTGATTACCTGAGATCCATGGGAGGAAGAAGCAGCCCTGGAAGACGTCGATGCCACCGAGGCTGCATCAGAGGGAAACAGGGTACTGAGCTTGGCTGCTCGGTTCTGCCGACCTCTTTTAGACATCATGGTACAGGACACACAATCCGTGATGGAATGGTCAGGACCCAAACATTTTAGACACCAATCATGGGTGTCTGTGACAGAAATAGTACCGCCACATTTCGTGCACTTTTTGAACCCGGAAGCGGGCTTCTCCATGAGGAGAAAAATGTTCAGGCCTAAGGCCCAAACTGAAAGTGCACAGTTGAAGAAAGAAAAGGATTTTTTTTGTTTTTTTTTTAAAGAAAGAAAAGAAAAGACCGGTGGTACCGGTCTGACGTCGAAGGCAGACGCGACACAGAAAAATAAAGAAAAAAATAAAGAACTTCTTCTGCGGTGACAGGAACACAACCTGCTGGCTCCACGGAAAAAAAGAACTGGAGAGAGGCAGTTGGGAAAGGCGGGAAGGCAGCGCGCAGGCGCTGTGGGATGCTCCCAAAAGCTTTCTTACTGGACGCTGGGGAGCGTTCCCTCGCAGGCTCCGTCGGTACCGACGATACCCATATGTGTAAACTTATTCCTGCTTGTTCCTGGAGATCCGGGGCAACTGGTGATTGACCGGACTCACAAACAAGTCCATTACTGGCTGTCCCCAGGTCTGAAAAAGCCAATGGACTACTCCCTTGTCCAGCTGCCACTCGTGGGGCTGGAGAATCCTGCTTAGCCTGTCGGCTAAGTAGTTGTCCTGGCCGGTAAACTGCCCGCAGATGAATGCCATGCCAGACTGCAAAGGAGCACAGATCCAGTGTTTCCTGACACAGTAGACGGGACCCCGTGCCGTCCTGTTTGTTCACATAGAACATGGCTACTTGGCTGTCTGTACCAAGACAGGCTCGTGAGCCAAGGTCTGCCAGAACACTCCCAGAGCCAGGTGGATGGCACGGAGCTCCAAGAAATTGATTTGTTGTGTTCTCTCATTTGGAGACCACATACCCTGAGTACAAAGTAACTGGCAATGGGCTCCCCAGTCCTGCAAAGCACAGTTACTTACCTGTAACAGGTGATCTCTGGGAACAGCAGGAATTAGTCCTCACATATGGGTACGTCGGTACCGACGGAGCCTGCATGGGAAAGCTCCCCAGCTTCCCAGAAAGAAAGCTTTTGGGAGTCTCCCACAGCGCATGCGCGCTGCCTTCCCGCCTTTCCTAACCAACTCTCCTCAGTTCAAGTTTAAAGCTGAGACAATAGAGAGAGAGAGGAAAGGACAGATAGAGAGAGATACAACTCCTAGGGGAGGTGGGAGGGTTGTGAGGACTAATTCCTGCTGTTCCCAGAGATCACCTGTTACAGGTAAGTAACTGTGCTATCTCCAGGAACAAGCAGGAATGAGTCCTCACTTATGGGGACTCCCTAGCTAAGATGCCTGGGAGATCCCCAAGGGTATGAGACCCTGAAAGGTTCCTCGTCTTCCTATGGATCTCAGGCATCCATTAAGGGACGGAGGGCAGGAGTTGTTTAAGAATGGAACAGGTGTCTGAGGACAGCCTGACCAAACAAGGCATCCCGGCGGGAGTCCTTGTCCAAACAGTAATGGGCTGTGAAGGTATGAACCGAGGCCCAGGTGGCTGCTCGACAGATCTGGTCGATGGACACAGAATGAAGAAGAGCCATAGAGGCGGCCATGGCCCTCACATTGTGAGCTGCGACATGCCCTCCAGAGAAAGGTTCTTACTCTGGTAAGCAAAAGAAATACACTGAGCAATCCAATTGGACAGTGTTCTCTTAGAGACTGGAAGTCTTAAATGAGAAGGATCAAAAGCAACAAAAAGCTGGGAAGACTTTCTATGTTGCTGTGTCCTGTGCAAGGAAAAAGCAAGAGCTCTTTTAAAATCTAGAGTATGAAGGTTCCTCTCTGCACTGGATGCATGAGGAGCTGGAAAAGAGACAGGTAAATATACCTCTTGATTAAGATGAAAAGGTGAGACCACTTTAGGCATAAAGTGAGGATTTGTCCTAAGGACTACCTTATCATGATGGAACCTTGTATAAGGTGGATTAGCCACTAAGGCCTGCAGTTCACTGATGCGGCGAGCAGAAGTGACTGCAATAAGGAAAATAACCTTCCATGAAAGAAATTTCAAGGAGGTAATGGCTAAGGGTTCAAAAGGTGGCTTCATAAGCTGACCAAGAACCAAGTTTAAGTCCCATGCCACCGGAGGAGGTCGAATGGGAGGTTTTGTTAAAGTTAGGCCTCTCATAAATCTTGCAATAAGAGGATGAGAGGAGATAGGTTGTCCATTGAGAGGCTTAAGGGATGCTGCAATAGCACTCAAATGGACCCTTACTGAATTCGTTTTAAGGCCTGCATTGGAGAGATGCAGGAGATATTCCAATAGAGAATTCACAGGAAGTGCCAGAGGGTCAAGACCCTTTTGAGCACACCAAATGGAAAATCTTTTCCATTTAAAAGCATAGGAACGCCTAGTGGAAGGTTTCCTGGAAGCATGGAGGATATCCTTCACTTGCTGAGAAAGATTGAAGTCTTGAAGGTCTAGGCCTTCAGTAACCAAGCTCTGAGGTGAAGGGACTTGGGATTTGGATGCCACAAAGTCCCTTCCTCCTGGGACAGAAGGTCTGGTGCAGCTCCCAAGTCCAGGGAGGGGGCTTGGGAGAGATGCAGAAGTAGAGGGTACCACACTTGGCGTGGCCAGCGTGGAGCTATGAGGATCATAGATCCTTGATCCCTCTGGAGTTTGAACAGAGTCTTGGGAATCAAAGGAATGGGTGGAAAGGCATACAGGAAGCCCTGACCCCAATGAAGGAGGAAGGCATCCTTGGCCTGAACTCTCTGACACGGAATTCTGGAACAGAACCGGGGAAGTCTGGCATTCCATGGACTTGCAAAGAGGTCTATGTCCGGGGTTCTCCATTCCTGGAAGATTCTGAGTACCTGATCCATGTGCAGGGACCATTCGTGTGAAAGCAGAACTCGACTGAGTCTGTCTGCCCAAGAGTTTTGGATTCCTGGGAGGTATACTGCCAGGAGATGGATTTGATGCTCTCTGGCGAAGGCCCATAATCTTAGAGCTTCGTTGCAAAGCGACAGAGAGCCAGTTCCTCCTTGCTTGTTTATGTAAAACATGGCTACTTGATTGTCCGTGTGAATGAGGACTGTCTTGTAGCTGAGGAGGGTATGAAAGATCTTGAGAGCTAGGAATACTGCTCGAAGTTCCAAGTGGTTGATATGAAGAGAGGTCTCCTGTGGGGACCAAATGCCTTGGGTGGAGAGGTCTTGTAGATGAGCTCCCCAACCTGTTTGGGAGGCATCTATTGTGAGGGTTGCCTGGGGCAACAAAGGTTGGAAGGGGGACCCCAGCAACAGATTTTGAGTAGACATCCACCATTGGAGAGACCAAAAGAGACGTTTGGAGGTTGCTATTTGGTCTGAGAGAGCTCCTGAAGCTTGAGTCCACTGGGTGGACAAAGTCCATTGAGCGGCTCTCATGTGTAGGCGAGCATAAGGTACCACATGTACTGTGGAAGCCATATGGCCTAGCAGCTGTAGCATCTCCCTGGCAATTAAATGGCTCTTTGACTGAATCTGGGAGGCTAACTGCACTAGACGTTGACAACGGGCCTGAGGAAGGTAGGCCCTTGCAGACGTGGTGTCCAACCAGGCCCCTATGAATTCCAGGGACTGAGTAGGGGTGAGCTGGGACTTTGGGAGGTTTACCACAAGTCCCAGGTATTGCAGAATGTGCCTGGTGCGGTTCAGGGAGATCTGAGCCTCTGACTGGGTTGGAGCTTGGATGAGCCAGTCGTCCAGGTATGGGAAGACAAATATTCCCAGAGTGCATAGAAATGCAGCAACTATTGCCATGCATTTGGTGAACACTCTTGGAGCAGAGGCTAGACCGAAAGGAAGCACTCTGTATTGGTAATGTTTTCCCTGGAACAGAAAATGTAGGAATTTTCTGTGAGATGGATGGATGAGGACATGAGTGTACGCATCCTTGAGATCTAGAGAACAAAGCCAATCCTGACTCTGCAGGTATGGAAGGAGAGTGCCTAGAGAAAGCATCTTGAACTTCTCCTTGCATAGGAATTTGTTCAATTCCCTGAGATCTAGGATGGGACTGTATCCCCCTGTTTTCTTTGGAATGAGAAAATAGGGAGAGTAAAACCCTGACCCCTGTTGAAGAGGAGGAACTTCTTCTATGGCCCCCTGGGCCAGAAGGGTAGTCACCTCCTGATCCAGAAGGTCGAGGAGAGATGTGGGAGAATTGAAGTGTCTCACCATGGTGTAGGGAGGAAGGTCTGAGAAATGAAGTTTGTAGCCCTCTCTTATGATAGAGAGGGTCCACTGCTCTGATGTGATTTGCTCCCATCTGGGAGCAAAATGAGCTAACCTTCCTGGAATGGTGAGAGGTTCTGGCTGTTGTAGAGCCAGAAAGGTTAAGTTCTCTAGTATCAAGTCAAAAACCCTGAGGGGGTTGGGACTGCTGAGTTGTAGTAGCCCCTGTAGGTTCGGGCCTGGCCTGTTTAGGTTGCTGACGCTTAGTAGCAAAGCGACCTGTAGAAGATTGTTGGCCAGAAGTGGAAGGAAATCTGCTCCTTTTGTAAAAAGGCTTTTTGAAAGACTTTTTCTTGGCTGGAATGGAAGTTGACTTAGAAAGTCTATCCAGAGCAGAATTCTCTGCATCCATTTGAGTGGCTTTTATTTGCCACTCTTTGCCAAAGAGATTTTCACCCGTACAGGGCAGATTTCCTAAGCCATCCTGAACCCAGGGTTCTAGATCAGAAGCCTGGAGCCAAGCAATTCTGCGAGCAGCTATGGCAATGCCTGAGGCTCTGCTGGCACCCTCAAAGGAATCAAAGGCTGCCCTGTTGGAAAACTTTGAAATATCTTGAGTATGCTTAAGCCAAAGGAGGAATTCATCCCTTCTATCCTCTGGAATAAAAGGGAGAAAGTTGTAAAGCTTTTGTGCAACTTCCTTTAGAAACATACCCATATAAAGGCTATATGAGTTGATTCTGGCAATAAGCATACTGGCTTGGAAGATTTTCCTACCAAAAGCATCCAAGGTCCTGCATTCTCTTCCTGGGGGAGCAGAAGAGTGTCTTTTGGTACTCTTTATCCTTTTCATAGATGACTGTACCACAATGGAGTGGTGAGGAAGCTGAGTTTTCTGAAATCCAGGACAAGGAGGGACACGGTACATAGTGTCCAATCTGCGAGAATGAGGAGAAAGGGTGAGAGGAGTCTCCCATAAGTCAATCATATGTTCATGAACAATTTCATGAATTGGCAAGGTGACTGCCTCTCTGGGAGCCTTAGAGTATCCTAAAATATCAAATTTTTTTGCTCTAGGCTCTGCTTCAGAGGTTACTGAAATAGAGAGTCCTTTAGCCACTTCTATTATGAAGTCTTGAAAGGACAAATCCTCTGGAGGAGACATTCTCCTTTTTGGAGAAGTAGGCTCCTCAGGAAGGGTAATGGATACTTCGGGAGACTCATTTGATGAATCAGAATCATCAGAGGAATCGAAGTATCGTCTGTCCCCTTCCAATAATCGATACGCGTATTGATCGGTACTGACATCGGGCGTCCCCGGTACCGGATCGGTACCGAGAGATAGCCCTGGACAAGGAACCTGAGTCGGCATCCTGACCGATGTCGATGCAGTCGGTACCGGTACCGACAACAGGACTCGTTGCGGTACCGACGGCGTCGCAGCTTGAATAAAAGCCATTATAGCCTGCTGCATGGATTGCAGTGTGATCCATGGACGCCACGACTGCCTGGATGAGCAGTCTAACAGGTGATCGGTCGAGGCCGTGCCATCGATGTCAACCTGTAACCCCATAGGAGGAGCTTTGGAAGCCGGAGCTTCCCGCCGGGGTTGTTTGGCTGGGGCAGGATCCTCGAGGGCAAGCCCGGAGGCATCTCGATGCTGTAAGGGAGATTTGCCCTTCAAGGACCTGCTAGGTTTATGTTTGGTTACCTGAGACCCATCAGGAGAGGAAGACCTGGAAGATGTCGATGCCATCGCCGGTGCATCCGTGGGAAACAGCACATGGAGCTTGGCTGCTCGGTTCTGTAACCCTCTTTTAGACATTATGGAGCAGGACTGGCAATCCGGAATGGAGTGTTCAGGACCCAAACATTTAAGACACCATTCATGGGTATCTGTAACAGAAATTGTACCGCTACACTTAGTGCATTTTTTGAACCCGGAGGCTGTTTTTTCCATGAGGGAAAAATTTTCTTGTGGGCCTGTAGGCCTAAGAAGAAAAATACACCAAGTGAGGAAAAGTATAATTTTTTTTTTGAAAGAAAAGAAAAGAAAAGACCGGCGGTACCGGTCCGGCGTCGGGGAAGGCAGACACACGACCAAAGAAATAAATTAAAATAAAGAACTTCTTCAGCGGTGACAGGAACACGACCTGCTGGCTCCGCGGAAAAAGAAGAACTGAGGAGAATTGGTTAGGAAAGGCGGGAAGGCAGCGCGCATGCGCTGTGGGAGGCTCCCAAAAGCTTTCTTTCTGGGAAGCTGGGGAACTTTCCCGCGCAGGCTCCGTCGGTACCGACGTACCCATATGTGAGGACTCATTCCTGCTTGTTTCTGGAGATAGATGCATCCGTGGTCAGGATCCTTGTGTGTCGAGGAGCCTGGAAAGACATCCCTGCTTCCAAGTGGAATAGGTGAAGCCACCAGTCCAGGGACTGCACTAGTCTGGACACTGACTGTCTCGGAGGCTGCCTGTGGCCTGTGTCCACTGGTCTCTGAAGCACCACTGAGCAGTTTGCATGTGGAGGCAGGCATCTGGTGTTACATGGACCGTGGAGGCCATGTGCCCAAGGAGGCGCAGAAAGTGCCTTGCTGACACTTGGAACCTGCGATTCACTTGGCTTGCTAGGGCCAGAAGCCTCTTTGCTCTGTCTGCCAGTAGGTAGGCCCTTGCCTGAAGGGTATCGAGTCTTGCCCAAATGAACTCTAATTGTTGAGTGGGAACAAGGCTGGACTTGGAGTAATTGATTACAAATCCGAGATGCTGGAGCACCTGGATGGTGCAGGATGTGGCCTGATGAACCTCTCTGGCTGAAGTGGCTCTGATGAGCCAGTCGTCTAGGTAGGGGAAGACAAAGACCCCTTGAAGTCTGAGAAAGGCGGCCACCACCGCCAAGCATTTTGTGAATACCTTGGGGGCAGAGACCAGGCTAAAGGGAAGTACCCTGTACTGGAAGTGATTGCCTCCCACCACAAAACACAGATACTGCCTGTGGTCTGGGTGTATTAGGATGTGTGTATACGCATCCTTTAGGTATAAGGAGCATAGTCAATTTCCCTGGCGGAGGTTAGGCAGTAATATCCCAAGAGAGAGCATCTTGAACCTCTCCCTCACCAGGAATTTGTTTAAGTTGCGCAAGCTGAGGATGAGTCTGAGGCCTCCTGACCATTTTGGTACCAGAAAGTACCTGGAATAGAAGCCCTTGCCCTGAAGGTTGTGGGGCACCGGTTCTACCGCCTGATCCTCTAGGAGACCTGACAACTCCTTCAGAAGGTGGTCATGGTGAAGGGGAGACCTGAGGGGTTCTCCTGGGAAATGAGGAGGAGGTACCTGGGTCAAATGAAGAAGATAGCCCTGATGGACTAATCTGTAGGACCCAGGCATCGGTGGTAATGGCTGTCCATCTGTAGGAATACAGGACAAGCCTTCCTCCTGTGCATTGCCTGTCCCCTGTGGGGAGAGGGACTATGCTGAGTCAAAAGCTGCTACCAGGTTGGGCCGGAGTCGCTGCCTGGGGTTTGGGGGCTTTCTGTTTACACGGGCCATACCCCTGTCCCTTGGCCTGCTGCCCCAGTAGGGGAGCCGGGGAGGCCAGAAAATAGGGGTAGCTTCGGTAAGCAGGTAAGGGCTTTTTACCCGAGCCCTTCTTTTTAGAAGTGGCAGAGGTCTTTGAGAGCCGTGTCCTCGGACTATTTCCGCAGCCTTGTCGGTCATGGGTTTGCCAAAGAGATTCTCTCCTTCGCATGGGACATCAACCAACTTGTCCTGGACCCATTGCTCAAGGTCCGACGACTGTAGCCATGCTTGGCGAAGTGCACCGATGCCTGCCGCAGCTACCCGGGCCGACTACTTGAACCCGTCATAGGCTGCTCGAGTCATGAACTTCGAGCACTCACGGATGCCGGTGGACAGGCTCTTGAAGCGCTGCAAAGGTCCCTCAGACAGACCAGCCGAGAACCCGGCGAGTTCTTTCACCAGATACCTCAGGGACATGCCCATGTACAGCTGGTATGCCTGGATTCAACAGGTCAGCTTTGAACCGTGGAAGCACTTCTTGCCAAGAGGCACTGAGGAGTGTGTCTTCTGGCTCTTCAGCATGCGCATAACAGATTCCACAACCATGGAGTTGTGCGGCAATTGTGTCTTTTGAAATCCAGGGCTCTTACGGACTCGATACATAGAGTCAATTTGTTTGCTGATCACTGGCGCCAATGCCGGTGTCTCCCACATGCGAAGCATCAGTCGTTCCAGGATCGGAGGCACGGGTACAGTATGGGCATCGGGGGGGGGGGGGGGGTCATATTATTTATTTTATTTATTTATTTACATTCTCTTATATACCGCACTATTCGGCATCAGCAGGATCTCGAGCACTTGGGCTCGAGGATCCTCCCCAGACTCCGTGGGGAATAGGTTCGGACACTGGGGAATCGGACGGGATGTTCCTGCACCAACAGGTGTCCAGAGAATCTTCCTCCTCCGTCTCCCATCCTGATGCCTCCGAGGAGGAATCGATAGGCTCCGGCATCGACTGCGCCGATGACCTCGGCCCCGAGCGGGAAGCTGAGAGGGACCTTGGTCGAGGATCAACTCGAGTCTGCATGGTCTCGAGGATTGACTCGGCCTCCGGGGTCGACAGACGTTGGTGACCTGGCGGTCGGGGTGGAAGTACTGGTGAGACCGGCGGTTGGGGTGGAAGTACTGGTGAGACCGGCAATCAGCGCTTGCTGCTGCTCCATTAAGGCAGATATACTGCGCTCCAGAGCCACCATTCTGAGACCGAGTTCAGAAGGCTCCGCAGCCACCAGGTCAGGTCCTGAAGCCGTCGGGCCCAAAGCCGGTTCCCCCGTCGGGCCCGAGACACTGGAGATAGCAGTCATGTGTATTGCTGTGGGGCATTAGTTTAGCACGCCGATCACATTTCTTAAATCCGCTAGCAGCCATCGGGGAAAAAAGGGCTCCTGTGAGGTCAAAGACCCGGGCTGCCAGTGGGGGGGGGGGGGGGGGGGGGGGGCGGGGGGGGGGGGGGGAAAAAAAGCGCGAGCACTAGTCACGAAGGACAAAAAACGAAAAATAAAGCTGGACTCGATACCGGTGTACTGAGCCGAAGGCAGGAAGGAGAACCGGTGGCGATCCAGTAAGGAAAAGAAACGAAATTCTAACTTTTAAAACTTTTTTCACGGTGACAGTTGGACAACATCCAGGGGGGGGGGGGGGGGGGGGGTGATCCGCGGAAAAAAGAAGCAAGATGTCACCCTTGGCCAGGAAGGGGACCCACGCATGCGTGATGCAATTCCCAAAGGCTTTCTATGAAAGCTGGGGATTTGCTCCACACGAGGGCTCTGTCGGCACCGACGTCACCCATATGTGAGGACTGACTTCCTGCTTGTTTCCAGAGAAAGACTCTGGCCTGGAGAGTGTCCAGATGAGCTCCTACAAACTCCAGGTCCTGCGTTGGAGTGAGGCAAGACTTGGGGTGGTTTATCACGAAACCCAAATGCTGCAAGACCTTGATGGTGCAGGCCGTGACCTATTGCACCTTGGTGGCCATGTCCCCCTTTACAAGCCAGTCGTCCAGGTATGGAAAGATGAAAGCCCCTTGGAGACGGGGATAGGTGGCCACCACTGCCAGGCATTAGATGAAGACTCTAGGTGCAGAGGTTAGGACGAATGGCAGTACCCTGTGTACTGGTAGTGGTCGTCCCCCCAACATGAACCTTAAGTACTGCCTGTGACTGGGATGAATAAGAATGTGGGTGTAAGCATCTTTTAGGTCCAAGGAGCATAGCCAATCTTCCTGCTGGAGGTAGGGCAGCAATGTCCCAAGGGAAAGCGTCTTGAACTTCTCCCGCATCAAGAACTTGTTCAGATTTTGCAAGTTCAGAATGGGCCTTAGGCTCCCTGTTCTTAATGGGAACAAAATGACGGGAGTAGAACCCCTTGCCCCTGAGGTGGAGGGGTACTGGTTCCACGGCTCTGTCCCTGATGAGGCCTGTGAGCTCCTATAGTACCAGGGCATGGTGCAGGGGAGTCCGAGAGGGTTCTCCTGGGAAGAAAGAAGGGGGGGGGGGAGGAGTCCAGTCCAAGTGAAGGAGGTAGTCTTCTTTGTTCACCTGGAGAGCCCAGGTGTCAGTGATTATGCCTGGCCACTAGTGGGCAAAGAGGATCAGACACCCCCCTGTTGGCAGCTGCTTCCCTCTGCGAGGAGAAGCCATGCTCATGGAGTCAAATCCTCAAACCCAGCCTGGGCAGGAGCCAGGGTGTTTGGGACTTAGAGTACTTTAGCCTGCATTGGCCTTGGCCCGCTCCTTTGCCCTGGTGATCCTGCTGCAGGGTCTGGGGGGCCTTGTATTGGGGATAGCCTCTGTAAGGCTGGTCTTTTCTGTGAAAAGGGGACCTCTTCCCCGATGATTTCTTCTAGGGAAGAGTGGAGGTCTTCCTTGAGAGCTGAGTCTTTGTGACAAACTCCGTCTTGATCTCCACCGCCTTATCTTCCATTGGTTTGCTGAAGAGGTTTTCACCGAGACAGGTGATGTCAAGGAGTTTCTCCTGGACCGGTTGCTAGAGGTCCGATGCCTGGAGCCAGGCCTGGCGTCGGGCACTGCAGTGCCACCCTGCAGTGGCCACCCTCGCATTGGACTCAGTCACTATAGGCAGCTCGAGACATGTACTTCAAGCACTCCCCAACGCACTTCGGTTAGAAAAAGGCACAAATCCACGCTGGAAGACAGATGAAAAAGAGTTCCAAGATTTGATGCTGGGGCAACGGGGTGAAAAGGGACCAGTACTAACCGGAGAAAGCAGGAAAGGTTTTTGCAAAATCATCAACTTTTTGACTGGGAAAGACGAGACACATCTGTTGGGCTCCGTGGAAAAAGGGAGACTGAGTAAGATGGTACCCTTGGATTGGAAGAGGGCATGCATGCGTGGTGGCATCTCCCAAAGGCTTTCTCTGAAAGATGGGGGAGATTCTTCTGCAAGGGTTCTGGTCAGTGCCAACGTCACCCATATGTGAGGACTGACTTACTGCTTGTTTGTGAAGAATAAAACTATAAATTAATTTCCTCTTGTACTAAACAAAACTCTAAACGTTAGCAATGCATTTCCCAAAGCTGACATATTCCACTTAATAAATTCAAAATAAAATATTTTTTTTCTATCTTTTGCTGTTTGTGCATTTTATTTTTCAGTAGCAATTGCCCCAGTTGCTTTCTTAGGGTCTTCTGCTAACTCTCCATTGTCTGCTGTCTATTTGTCCTTTTTTCTCTTCTAATTTTTTCCATTCTCTCTACGCCTGCCTTTAAGATACTGATCTTTCCCTTTTTGCTCTTTCCTCCATTTCTTTCTTTATTCCTTTTTCATCCACTCAAATTTCACCCCGTGGACATCCTCAATGTCCACTGACTCTCTCCTAATACTCAGCCAATCACAGATTTTTTTCTTCCTTCATACACAAAATATCTGTTCTCTTCTCTATCCTCACTCCTCAGCTTCTTTTTTTCTCCTGCCAGTCCCAGCCCCACCCCCTTTTGGTCTTCCCCCAGCATCAGCTAGTTCCAGCCCCTCCCAGCATCCACTCCCTTTCAGCCCCATATGCCCAACCCCTGAATAAGCCCATTTCCAGCCTTAGTCCCCTATCAGTCCTCCAGTCCTTCCCAACATCTGCTCCCTTCCAGTCCCCCATCCTGGTCCATCCTACCCGTTGTAGCCCCTAGTTCTCCCCCCTTGCTACATACCAGAAGGGGCCCTGCACCTGACCAACTACAGAAGGAGATGGGGAGGCACAAAGCCTCGGCTGATCTCTTAACAGCTGCAGGAGTAAAGAGCAGCATTTGCCTTCTCTCCCATGGCTATAATAAAAAGGAGCCTGCTGGTGCACAGAGTGCTGGGAGGTCAGGGCACATTGGACATGCCCCCACTTGAACTCCCGACACTCAGCAGGTTCCTTTTTATCAGAACCACAGGAGAGAAGGCAAATATCGCTCTTTACTCCCAAGGCTGTTGAGGCCAGTCGGTGATTCGTGCCTCCCTGGATCCCTCTGTAGCAGGTCAGGCGCAGGGGGGGTGGGGGCAGACGGGACCCCATGTATGGGCAACAATCCCGCACAATGGATGGGCTGGTCCTGTTGCCAGAATCAAGAAACAGTGGATGTAACCCTCCAATTGTGATGTGACCACCTTGATTGAAGGATAAGGTGGCATACAAATCTGTCTAAATAAATAAAAATAAATATAGCCTTTACTGGAGACCTGAGGGGGTGGTGGTGGTGGAGGGAACACGGGTTTGTTTGGAGTCGTCATTCCCCATCTGAGCTTGGGAGAAGAAAGTGTTAGGGAGAGATAAGAGAATAGGCAAATGAGCTTGCTGCAAAGATAACTGCACCCGTGGTACAAGAGTGAAGAGGACCAGAAGAGAGAAGGCTGCACCAGGAGGGGGAGAGAGAGATGTGGCATGGGAGAGGAGGAACAAGCACTAGAATTGGGTGAAAAAATATGCATGCACCAGGGAAGAAAAATATTCACCATGTACTCCTGCCTCCTCCCCTCAACACAAATTATTCTGAAAGTGTTGGGTAGGGGAAAGAGATGTAGGAATACATGGTGAATAAGTCCTAGAGGAATTTTAAAATTTCCAATGCTAATCTAAAAATTTATAAATGAAGAAATGATAGAAAGGAGAATAAATGAAAATAGAAGAGACTGGAGGAAGAATGGGCCAGACACTGAAAAATGAAGGTAGAGCTTCTAGATTTTGAAACTGAAGGTGCAGAATAGCATTCACCAACAGCTAACGGGACATTCTCCACTGCAGCTCAGCTACTGAGCAGAGAGGAAGCTGTGATCAGAGAATAAAAAAATATTACAAACCTAAACATAATTCCTTCAGAGAATGGATCCAGACTGTCCACTAGCTCAAGTTCAGCATCTCCTCCCAAAGTAAGCATCTGATAATTTTCCTTCAGCTTGTTAGTTATAATGTTAAATCCAGCCATAAATTCATTAAGCCTTTGTTTTCGAAGATCTTCATGAGACTTCCTAAAGTTATCTCTTTCATTTGTAATTTCATCCAGTTCTGCCACACGTTGTAAATACAGTTCTTCCTGTTAAAAGTGAAGCATTTTGTGAACTTGATATTCAAGATCTCCCTATCATTTATTTTTAGAGCATGTTCCAAATGAAGCTGGTTGTTTCGTGATAGCTAAATGTAAAAATCATTATTTTATAGCAAATCATTATTAACAAACTGCAATAACTGGTAAAACTAACTTAGCAAAGCAATTTTATGGATTTAATAAGATCATAAGAACCATACTGAGTTAAACCAAGGGTCCCTCAAGACCAGCACTCGGTTTCAGATAACAGCCATACTGGATCACTAGAAAGCATATAGCAAATCTTTATAAGGAAGGGTATTCCCTTTTACTCACTCCCAAAAGTAGGAGGAGACGACGACCATATATTTAGCTAACTTAATTGATCTTTCCTTCAGAAACTTGTCCAAATCCTTTTTAAACACAACTATAGTACTTTGACCAAATTCTCTAGCAATAAATTCCATAGGAATTACAAGGTGAGACAAAAAAGAAACGAGATTGTCCCATAAACATTTTATTACAAAATCTACAGAGAAATTACGCATTGTCCCTTTCAAAGTAATCCCCTTCCCCCAGAGTTAATGCACTTCCAAATTCGCTTCTGCCATGTACGGAAGCACTTGGTAAAGTCCTCCTCCTTGAGGTCCCTTAGCTCCCTCGTCACAGTGGCCTTGATCTCTTCTACAGAGGCGAAATGAGTTCCTTTGAGCACCGTCTTCAGCCTGGGTAAGAGCCAGAAGTCACACGGTGTGAGTTCTGGGGAATAAGGAGGGTGGTCAAGAGCTGTGATCTGTTTGTTGGCCAAGAACTGCTTCACACTGAGCACGGTGTATGCGGGCACGTTGTAGTGGTGGAGCAGCCATGACCTCTCTCTCCACAGAGCCCGCTTGCTGTGTCAAACCCAGTCATGGAGGCGATTGAGGACCTGCTGGTAGAAGTGGTGGTTGACTGTCTGACCCTCAGGCACAAACTCATGATGGACCACTCCCTTCTGGTCAAAGAATGCGATCAGCATGACCTTGATCCTTGGACATGCATGCCGTCTGGGTGACAGTCGAGTCCTTCCACTGTAGGCTCTGTCTCTTGCTTTCAGGGTCATACTGGAAGACACAAGTCTCGTCTCCTGTGATGACTAGGCCAACAACTCTGGATCTTCTCCAGAAAGTCTTGACAAACATTTGACCCGGTGCTCCTTCTGGTCGTCTGATAAAAGCTTGGGCACCATCTTGGAGCACAACTTCCACATCCACAGCTCCTGCATCAAGATGGTCCGCACCGACTCCCTGTTCAGATTGAGCTCCTCAGCTATCATCCGCTCCGTCAATCTGTGATCACTCCGCACCAGCTGGTTCACTCTGACAATGTTCTCAGCAGTCTTTGTCGTGGAAAGCTGTCCTGAATTGGGGTCATCCTCCACCTCTTCGCGGCCAGTCTTGAAGCATTTGCGTCACTTGAAGACTCGCAGCCTTGACATTGCATCTTCTCCATAAACCTTTTGGAGACATTCAGTTCAAGGTACCTTTCTGGGCCACTCCCTTTCCGACACTTCAGACTGTTGTAAGGGGCTAAGGGACTGGGCGCTTGACTTCTCATGCTTGTCCAAACTCCCCGATGACGTTTGAACAGCCTTCTTCTTCTGCTAACACTAGGGGAACCTCAGGCTTGTGGGGGAACCTTGGGCAACTCCGAGGAGCGCAAGGCTACCGGGAATACCGGAGTCAAGTCTGCCATATGGAAGATATCGTCTAGCTTCTGCCGGTGACTCTGGATGGCCTTAGAGGACATCTTTTTGTGTACGAAGCACTGCTCCAGGTCATGATCAGCACCTGAGACATCAGTCATGGGTGTCTGTGAGTGACATATTTTTGGAGCACAGATAGCATTTTTTGAAACCTCAGGCCATTGGGGCAAAAAGGACCCATGCGAGGTCAAAGACCCTCGACGCGGCCAGCAGTTAAAAATGACACAAGTGCTAAAGTGGAAAAGGGAAAAACGAGACCAGAGACCAACTGCTGAAGCAGCGGTGCTCGAGAGGCGGGAGGGGGGAAACCGGCGCTAGCAGCAAGAGACAAAAATGTACTTAAAGAAAAAACGTTTTCCTGGGGACGAGATGCAAGTCCGAAGGGCTCTGCAGAAAAAGGAAGACTGAGCAAGACAGCACCCTGGAGCAGGAAGGGGGCCATGCATGCGTGGTGGCATTCCTAAAGGCTTTCTTTGAAAGCTGGGGAAATGCTCCGTGCAGGTTCCGTCACACGAGAGGGTTGACTTCCTGCCTGTTCCTGGAGAATGGATAACACACTAAAGTCAGGGTTCAGAACTGCAAAATTACCCATCTTCAGCCAGGTCAGTGGATTGGAAAGAACTTCACTGTACCTGAATACTTTCTGACAGAGGATCCACCTTGCTTGCCGTCTCAGGTGGCTACACCTCCAAGATGCTCAAGGCCACCCGAGACTGGGAAATATGGGAGAACACTTCCCTTTGAAAAAAATGCCCTACTAATGGGTCCTCACCTGCAGAGATCTTCCTCTCTGGCAGCAAATACATCAGCGCAGAGGTCCTCTCCAAGGCATGGAACGAGCCACCAAATATCAGGAAAAAATGGACACCCAAGTCCTCCCCAAGAATCTTTCATGATCTCTTGGCTGCATCTGGGCTCTCTGAAGGCTGAGAGCCCCCTGAAAGCTGAACCCCCAGGCCCCTCTGGAGCCCTTCCTTAAAGCAAGAGCCTATGAAACAAGAAAAGAAACAGACTAAAACAGCACTTAAGCCACAGCTGTGCTCTCACCAGCCACATTGGAAACCCGAGACTCCACTGGAAGCAATGGTGGAGGATCCTCCTTACCAGGGGAAGCACATGCATATCAGGACAAAATGGCTAATTTTCTCACCAAGATTGCCACTTCTGAATTTACCTGCTGCACAACCTCACTGGAACAGGCCTCTTCTGCTCCTGCCATGAGCGAAGGAAATTGATCCTCCAGGCCACTGAATGCATCCGGAAGTGCAGATTCTTTGCATTCATGCCAATGGTGTTCTGCAGCAAGGCAAGTACACAGAATGCGTGCAGCTGTGGCTGTGCTCAGCTTTCTCCAACATGTGGCAAAAGTCTCCCCTCACCTGAGATACGCACCAGCTACTTACCTTTATTTTCTTCTTTTGAAACAGCCAGCAGCATTACCTGCCCAATAAATAGCCTCTTCCAGGGCCCTCCCAAAGGCTAGGGAGGAGGAAGGGAAAATGCTCCTAACAAAGGCCAAAGAATTCCTCTAAGCTCTGCTCCAAGAAGAAGGCTGAGGGTGGATGAGGACGGGAGAAGTACTCAGTACCAGCATCCCGAGACCCTTTTGCTGGCCACAGACAAGAGACGCCCTATGCTCCTTTTTTTACATTTTTTTTTAGTCTCTTCAATCTAATCACAGACTGCACAGATTTCAGACACTTTTCAACTGCTGGAGACAGCACAGTTACTTACCTGTAACAGGTGTTCTCCAGGAGCAGCAGGAATCAGTCCTCACATATGGGTGTCATCGGCGCCAATGAAGCCCCAGCGGAGCATTTCCCCAGCTTTCCATGAAAGCCTTTGGGAATGCTGGCATGCATGCGCGGTTCCCTTCCCGCCTGAAGGTGCCATCTTACCCTCAGTCAAATGACATAGCTAAGAACAGCACGCAAAAATGTAAAAACAAACTATGTACAACTGCAACTCCAAGGGGAGGAGGGAGGGTTGTGAGGACTGATTCCTGCTGCTCCTGGAGAACACCTGTTACAGGTGAGTAACTACTCTTTCTCCAGGACCAAGCAGGAAGTCAGTCCTCACATATGGGTGACTCCCTAGCTCTGGGCTACCGAGGAACCCAGGCTGAACAAGAGAACTCCCTCTAGTCGCAGCAGCAAAGAAAGGCTTTTCAAGGACACAACCTCCACCAGTAGCCCAACAGAGGGCAGAAGTTGCCTAAACCTCAAAGAGATTCCAGAGTACTGCTTGGCCAAAAGCACTGTCCCTATGGGACTCCCTCTCCAGACAGTAATGGGCCGCAAACGTCTGGCTTGAAGACCCAGTTGCAGCCCTGCAGATGTCTACCAAGGGCACAGAGCGGAGATGAGCCACTGAGGCAGCCATTGCCCTGACACGATGGGCCGGGACCCTACCCTGCAAAGGAAGGTCAGCCGCCTTGTAAGCCCAGGTGATACAGTCAGCCACCCAGATGAACAAGGTACGCTTGGACACAGCCAACCCCAACTTATTGGGGTCAAAGGAGACGAAGAGCTGCGTACGGTCAAGGTAGAAGGATAAGGCCCTCCTACAGTCCAGAGTATGCAGGACTGCTTCAGCATGGCTAGCATGAGGCCTAGGGAAGAATGTTGGCAGAACCACCTCCTGATTGAGGTAGAAAGACAACCTTAGGAAGGAACTTGGGATGAGTCCTGAGGACTACCCTGTTCCCATAAATCCTAGTATAAGGTCTATCACAGACCAGGGCCTGAAGCTCACTCATTCGCCTAGCCGAGGTGAGGGCTATCAGGAAGAGAGTCTTCAAGGAGAGGAAGCGTAGAGTGCAAGTAGCCATTGGCTCAAAGGGTGGGCGAATCAGTTGCTGCAAGACCACATTCAGCTCCCACTCAGGAGCAGGAGGACGGATGGGAGGCTTGAGCAAAAGCAAGCCCTTGAGAAAGCGGGACACCAAAGGGTGACCAGACAGAGAATGTCCTTCCACCAGTGAGTGGTGAGCTGCTAGAGCTGAGAGGAGGACTCAAACAGAATTGGACTTAAGTCCCTGATTGGACAAGTGCAGTAAGTACTGAAGCACTACTGGCACAGTACAGGAGAAAGGATCCTCTGTACATAGCTGACACCACACAGAAAACCTCTTCCATTTGAGGGCATAGGTTTTCCTAGTGGACTGTTTCCTAGAGGCTAGGACAACCTCAACATCCTGAGGTAGGCCCCAGAGAGCCAAAACTACCCTTGCAGCCTCCAGGCCATCAAATTGAGAGCTTTGAGATTGGGGTGCAGAAGGGAACCCTGCTCCTGTGAGAGAAGGTCAGGTTGTAACCCCAGAGGTAGGGAGGAATCCACTGCCAGCTGAAGCAGAAGTGGAAACCAGGCTGCCTCGGCCACCTGGGAGCTACCAGCAGGACCGAGGCCTTGTCCTGAAGAGTCTTGAAAAGAGTTCGGGCCACCAAGGGCGTGGGAGGAAACGTATACAGGAGGCCCTGAGACCAGGATATCAGAAAAGCATCTGGTGCTATTCTCAAAGGATGCGGTTGCCTGGAGCAGAACTTGGGCAGTTGCTTGTTCAGTGGACTGGCAAAGAGATCTATCCAAGGGAGTCCCCACTTAAGGGAGATCTTCTGAACGACCAAGGGATGCAGCTGCCACTCATGGGGCTGCAGAATTCTGCTCAACCGGTCGGCCAGGCAGTTCTCCTGGCCTGGAAGGTACACCGCCTTGAGAAGCATGTTGTGCTTCAGGGCAAAGGAACAAAGGTCCCGAGTCTCTCGACAAAGGAGCATGGACCCAGTCCAGCCCTGTTTGTTCACATAAAACATGGCTACCTGGTTGTCTGTTTGAATCAAGACTGAGCGGTGAGCCAAGGCCGGAGAAAAAGCCTTGAGAGCTAAGCGGATAGCTCAAAGTTCCAGGAGATTGATTTGTTGGGCTGCCTCCCAGGGAGACTAGAGGCCCTGAGTGCACTTGTCTAGACAATGAGCACCCCAGCCCTTCAGAGAGGCGTCGGTGGTGAGGACCACCGAGTATTCTGGCATTTGGAAGTGCATCCCCTTCAGCAGATTGGGTGGATGTAGCAACCAGCTGAGGGAGGTCAAAAGGGGTCTGGACACCTTTATCCTGTCTCTTAGGCGGCCTGTGGCTTGAGACCACTGAGTCCGAAGGCACCACTGTGCAGGCCTCATATGGAGCCTGGCATTGGGAGTCACATGAACTGTCGAAGCCATGTGGCCCAGAAGTCTGAGGCAGAGTCTGGCGGAGACCAGGGACCTGTTTAGGAACTGTTTGGCCACGTCCATCAGTCTTTGAGCCGTGTCTTCTGGCAAGAATGCCTTTGCCAGTTGAGAATCCAACCTTGCCCCTATGAACTCCAAGTTCTGGGAGGGGAGCAAAGTGGACTTTGCGAAGTTTATGACAAAGCCCACGTTTTGAAGCAGAGCAATGGTTCTGAGGGTGGTTTGTCTGGCCTCCAGGGACGTCTGACCCCTAATGAGCCTGTCGTCCAGATAGGGAAAGACAAAGATGCCTTGATTTCTCAGGTAGGCCGCAACCACTGCCAGGCACTTATTTATTTATTTATTTTTATTTATTTAACAGTTCTTCTATACCGCTCTATTTTAGATCAGAGCGGTTTACATTCAACATCAACCATACAACACAGGAACCCTGAGTTGTATTTACAATAAACAGGAGATCAACTTGGAAGTAACTGGGGGGAACTATGTACATTGTATAACATATCTACATCTTATTTACACTGGGGGTCCTGATTCCATTTCAGTGGGTATCTTCTGAGCGATCAGTTGATTATCCTTTTTCATGCTGAGTCTGATTGTTTAATTGCAATGAGTGATTGTCTGAGGGGGCATATGTATGATTACTAGTGCTGGATTCAGGGTAGTATGTGGTGAATAGGTGTTGCTTTAATGCCTTCCTGAAGTCAATTAGGTAAGTGATGTTTCGAATAGAGGTGGGGAGAGCGTTCCATGCTCTGGGTGCGTAAATCGTAAAGGCCCTATTTGTCGTTGCTTTTGTGCATTTTGTTATTACTTTTGGGACCTCTAGTGTGTTTTGCATCATGGGTCTTCTGTTTCTGTTCTGTGGTACTTTATGTATCATCTTGCTGAGGGCTGTGGGGGTCAGGGTGTTTGCGGCTTTGAAAGTTAAGGTTAGAACTTTGTGGCGGATTCTTGCTTGAACTGGTAGCCAATGGAGGTTCATCAGTACTGGCGTTATGTGCTCTCTCCGTGAAGCCCCTGTTAGTACTCTTGCCGCAGTGTTCATTGCAAGCTGGAGAGGAGCCAGTGTTGCTTGAGGGAGACCGTGTAGAATTACGTTGGCATAGTCGAAATGTGGTAATATTAATGCCTGATAGATCGAACGGTAGTCGCTGAAGTCAAGCAGCGGTCGGAGATGTTTTAGGGTCCTTATTTTCATGTATACTGTTTTTACTGTGTTTCTTATGTGGGTTTTCAGATCCAGTTGTTGATCCAGTGTAACGCCAAGGTAGCGGATTGTGGGTTTGGTTTTCAGCTCTGTGTTGCCGACCTTTAAAGAGAGTGGAGGGGTGAAGTCCTGGTTTCTTGAGATGAAAAGGACATCTGTTTTACTGTAGTTGATTCTCATGTTTTGTGTGCTGAACCATTCTGCTGTTGCCTCAAAACATCTTGTTAGAGGGGAGAGGTCTGGTTGGTTGGTCCTGAATGGGATGTATAGTAGGATGTCATCTGCGTAGGCTAGACAGTTGACCTTGAATGAACGTGCTAGGGCACATATGGGCTGCATGTAGATGTTAAACATCAATGCAGATAGTGACGAGCCCTGTGGTACACCCTGGTTCTGTAAAAATGGTTCAGAGGTTGTGGAGCCTGACCTTACATGTTGCCATCTATTAGTCAGGTATGACTTGCACCACTTTAGGGCTGTTCCCTGAATTCCTTTCTCGCTGAGGCGTTGTATGAGGATCTCATGGTTCACCGAGTCGAAAGCCGCTGCAATGTCGAGGAATATGAGGGCGAATCCTTGATGCATTTTGTCAGTTCCAGAGACTAGATGGTCAAATAGGTTGGTGAGGAGGGTTTCAACCCCATGTGCTTCTCTGAACCCATGCTGGGAAGGATCCAGTGGGGCTTCAGTATCAATATGCTGTTGGATTTGGCGCTGTACTAACTTTTCTATTACTTTGGCAAGCATAGGGATACTTGAAATTGGTCTGTATGATTCCACTTTCGTTGGGTCCAGCTTGTTATTTTTGAGCAGTGGTCTGATTGATGTTTGTTTCAGACTTTGTGGAAACGATCCGGTTGTAAGAGATTGGTTTATTAATTCGCTCAGATATTGGCTTAAGTCACATCGTAACTCCTTTATCCATAAAGCAGGGCATGGTAAAGACCCTGGGAGCAGAGGTCAGGCCAAAAGGTAGTACTCTGTACTGATAATGATTTCCTCCCACAATGAACCTGAGGTACTTTCTGTGGTCTGGATGTATGAGGATGTGAGTGTATGCATCCTTTAGATCTAAGGAGCATAGCCAATCTCCCTGCTGGAGGTAGGGTAGAAGTGTTCCAAGAGTAAGCATCTTGAACTTTTCTTTTCCTAGGAACTTGTTGAGGTTCCTGAGGTCCAGAAGGGGTGGAAGGCCACCGGTTCCTTTGGGTACCAGGAAATACCTGGAGTAGAATCCGTGACCTTGCAAGTGGGGAGGCACAGGCTCCACCGCCCTGTCCACCAACAGACCTTGGAGCTCTCGAAGGAGAAGGTCTGTGTGCAGGGGAGGCCTTAAGGGCTCCCCTGGGAAGTAAGGCGGAGGCAGTTGATGAAAATGCAGGGCATAGCCCTTTTGGACTACGCCCAGCACCCAACTGTCGGTGGTAATGAGAGGCCACTGGTGGGCAAAGAGTACAAGGCGACCGCCTGTGCAGGGTTGGGAAAGCAGGGACGGAGTGGCTACGCTCAAGGAGTCAAAAAACCCCACCCTGCTGAGTGGAAGCAGGGGCCTGAGGCTTGGGGGTTCTCTGGCTACAGGGCCCATTACCCTGGCCCTTGGCTTGCTGACCCTAGGGGGCAGCTTGATACTGAGGGTACTGTTTGTAGGCAGTGCCCTTCCTCGGGTAAAGCACAGTTACTTACCTGTAACAGGTGATCTCCGGAACAGCAGGAATTAGTTTTCACATGTGGGTACATCGGCGCCGACGGAGCCCGCACGGAAAATGCTCCCCAGCATCCAATAAGAAAGCCTTTGGGAGCATCCCCCGCGCCTGCGCGGTGACTTCCCGCCCTTCCAACAGTCTCTCCTCAGTTGGGTTTCATAGCTGAGACAGAAGGAGAGAAGAGGAAAGGAAACAGACAAAACTCCTAGGGGAGGCGGGTGGGTTGTGAAGACTAATTCCTGATGTTCCGGAGATCACCTGTTACAGGTAAGTAACTGTGCTATCTCCAGGAACAAGCAGGAATGAGTCTTCACATGTGGGGACTCCCTAGTTAAGGATGCCAGGGGAGATCCCATAAAATGCGTATCCCGGAAGGACGACATTTTCCCATCTGGATCCCCGGCATCCCCGAGGGATGGGGGGTAGTAGTTGAGAGGAGCCGAGCTGCAGAGGAACAGCGAAACTAAAGACTACAGGGAAAAGTCTTTAGAAGGCATGAGAAGCATCATTAAAGAAAATTTAATGAACTGGCACAAAGAAGAGCTTACCTACTGGAATGTAGTAAGTAGACAGTAGATGCAGTATCGGAATCTTCAAGGAAACTCCACAGCAGCGAGGAGAAGTCCCAGACTGGAATGGGCAGGAGACCCAGGTGTACACCGGGGCAGGAAAAGATCGGCAGGTCCCCACATGGAAGCTTTGACGGGAAAGCTGGGACTCGTACAGGCACAGAGTCATAAACAGTGAGGACTAAACAAAAAAAGGAGACTGACCGATCTGGTAAATTGGCCCAGTCCGGGAGGGAAGAGGGGGATGGAAAAAAAGCCCCTATTCCCAAGGAGAACTCAGGAATACTGAAGACGCACACTGTCTTTCCTAACTGGCAAGAGAGAGGAAGACATTGAGGGAGGCTGTAAAGACAGGGAGATGTATAACAAAAATAGAAGCTGTTGACGTCACAGCGGTAATGGTTAGAATAACAAGTCCCAGTCACTGAGCCATATGATAACAGGCAAGGTGACTGCCTGGACCCCATAGAAAAGAAACCTCGGCACCGACAGTCACGGAGAGAGGCATGACAGAGGGCGCTAAGGACATCTCCTGACATGCGCATACATATAGATATGCATACGGAATGGCCATGTCGAAGCATGAGAGAGTATATATGTCCAGACAAGGGTGATACACATATAAATATATATACCTACGGGGAGGAAGGTATAGATCATAGGTGTCAAACTCTGGCCCGCGGGCCAAATTTGACCCGTAGTGTAATTATATTTGGCCCGCGAGGCTATACCAAATGACTACTAGAGCTAGCCCGCCGGTATTATACAGCGCATTCATTCATCGCTAATACTACAAATCCCATAATGCCTTGCTGTTGTTTTGGCGCGTCAATCAGGACAGGTCCCAGAAACGCCCTCTCCTGTGTGACAGAAGTCATAGCGATCTCAAGCTACAACTGTCACTGTGGAACCCCTTCCCAAAAATGGCAAAAAGAAAGGCAGACAACAGGAACTTTCTGGACAGGTGGGAGACAGAATATTTGTTTACATATGTAAAAGACAGACCTGTTTGTCTGATTTGTGGAGTCAACGTGGCTATAACTAAGGAGTATAACATTCGACGACACTATGAAACAAAACACCATGACAAGTACAAGGACCTGGACATGACTCAAAGGAGCCAGAAAGTGGAGGAGATGAAAAGAAGTTTGGTTTCACAACAGAATATGTTCAAAAAAGCCACATCACAAAGTGAGGCTGCTGTAAAGCGTAGTTACTCACCTGTAACAGGTGTTCTCCAGGAGCAGCAGGAATCAGTCCTCACTTATGGGTGACGTCGGCGCCGACGGAGCCCTCGCAGAGCAATTTTCCCCAGCTTTCAAAGAAAGCCTTTGGGAATTGCAGCGCGCATGCGCGGTCGTCTTCCCGCCCGAGGGTGCCATCTTAGCCAGTCAGATGACATAGCTAAAAAAGACAGCATAAAAATTTGCAAAAAGAACATAAGCAGACGATTGCAACTCCAAGGGGAGGAGGGAGGGTAGTGAGGACTGATTCCTGCTGCTCCTGGAGAACACCTGTTACAGGTGAGTAACTACGCTTTCTCCAGGACCAAGCAGGAAGTCAGTCCTCACTTATGGGACTCCCAAGCTCAAGGCTACCGGAGACCCTAAGCACAAAAATGAGCTCCCTCTAGCTCAGCAGCACAGAAAGAAAGAATCTTCGCTGAATTATCACCCACCGGTAGCCAACATCCGGGATGGAGGGTAGGAGTTGCTCAGACCTCAAAGAGATTACGGAGGACTGCCTGTCCGAAAGCACTGTCCCTACGGGACTCCCTCTCGAGACAGTAATGGACCGCAAAAGTCTGGCTCGAAGACCAAGTAGCGGCCCGGCAGATGTCTGCCAGCGGAACAGAGCGGAGGTAAGCCACTGACGTAGCCTTTGCCCGAACGCAATGAGCCGTGACTCGACTTTCTAAGGAGAGTCCGGCTGCCCCATAAGCCCAAGAGATACAGTCCGCAACCCAGATGGACAGAGTACGCTTGGAGACCGGGAGCCCCAATTTATTGGGGTCAAAAGACACAAAAAGCTGAGCAGCTTTACGGTGCTCCCGCGTACGGTCAAGGTAGAAGTTCAATGCCCTTCTACAGTCCAGGGTATGGAGGACCGTTTCAGCTCGGCTGGAGTGTGGTCTGGGAAAGAAGGTTGGAAGTACCACCTCCTGATTGATGTGAAAAGGGGAGACCACTTTAGGCAGAAATTTTGGGTGAGTCCGTAGGACTACCCTATTCTTGTAGAACCTAGTGTAAGGGGGATCAGACACGAGGGCCTGCAATTCACTTACGCGTCTAGCGGAAGTGAGGGCTATCAAGAACAGTGTTTTCCAAGACAGAAAACGGAGAGAACAGGTAGCCATAGGTTCAAAAGGCGGACAGGTGATCCGCTGCAAAACCACATTCAGGTCCCAGTCAGGCGCAGAGGTGGTTTAAGTAGAAGGAGACCTCGGAGAAACCTCGCTACGAGAGGGTCGCTTGAGAGAGGTCTACCGTCCACCGGCACATGATGTGCCGAAAGAGCACTGAGGTGAACTTTGACGGAGTTGGACTTAAGTCCCAGATTAGAGAGGTGTAGCAAGTACTGCAAGATCACAGACACCGGGCAGGAGAAGGGATCCTGAGACTGTTGGGTACACCAGACTGCAAAGCGACGCCATTTAAGGGCGTAGCATTTGCGGGTAGAAGGCCGTCGCGAAGCCAAGACGACCTCCTCCACCTCCGCCGGCAGGAGAAGGGGAGCAAGGACTACCGTCTCAGCAGCCAGGCCATGAGGTTGAGAGACCTGAGGTTGGGGTGCAGTAGGGACCCCTGATCCTGAGTGAGGAGATCCGGTTGTACCCCCAGAGGGATTGGATCCTCCACCGCCAGTTGCAGCAGGAGCGGAAACCACGGCTGCCTGGGCCAGCGAGGGGCCACCAGGATCATGAAGGCTTTGTCTCGGAGAACCTTGAAAAGAGTCCGAGAGACTAGCGGGATGGGAGGGAAAGCGTACAGAAGGCTCCCCGACCATGAGATCAGAAAGGCGTCCGCCGCAACCCGAAGGGGGTGTGGCTGACGAGAGCAGAAGCGAGGAAGCTGCCGGTTGTGAGGACTGGCAAAGAGATCCACCGTGGGGAGGCCCCACTTGAGGAAGAGCTTCTGAACTACCAGGGGATCCAGACGCCACTCGTGCGGCTGGAGGACCCTGCTGAGTTTGTCTGCAAGGCAATTTTCTTGGCCCGGGAGATACACTGCCTTGAGGAGAATGCCGTGACTGACGGCCCAAGAGCAGAGCTTCTGTGCCTCCCGGCAGAGGAGGAAGGAGCCCGTGCCCCCCTGTTTGTTCACGTAGAACATGGCAACTTGATTGTCCGTCTGGACAAGGACGGACTGTTGGGAAGTCAGGTGGGAGAAGGCCTTGAGAGCTAGGCGGATCGCCCTGAGCTCCAGGAAGTTGATCTGCTGAGCAGACTCCCACGTGGTCCAGAGGCCCTGAGTACGTGCCTCTTGGCAATGTGCTCCCCAGCCCAGGAGGGATGCATCGGTGGTCAGCACCCGGGTCGGCTGAGGTGACTGGAAAGGCATTCCGAATATCAGGTTCGGCTGCCGGAGCCACCACCGGAGAGACGAGACCAGCGGCTCGGAGACGCGCACTAGGTCTGCTAGGCCGCCCGTGGCTTGTCGCCACTGCTGGTGGAGACACCATTGAGCAGACCGCATATTCAGGCGGGCATTGGGGGTCACATGGACGGTGGAAGCCATATGGCCGAGCAGTCTCAGGAAGCGCCTGGCGGAGACCAGGGGCTGGCTGCGAAAGCGGTCGGCTAGGTCCATGAGCCGTTGAGCCCTGTCGAGCGGTAGGTATGCTCGCGCCTGAGGAGTGTGCAGCCTCGCGCCGATGAACTCGAGATCCTGCGAGGGGAGCAAAGTGGACTTTGCGAAGTTTATAACAAAGCCCAAGTGCTGCAGCAGAGTCACCGTGCGGCACGTGGCGTTGGTGACCTCCTGAGCGGACGCTGCTCTGATGAGCCAGTCGTCGAGGTACGGAAAGACATAGAGGCCGTGAAGCCGGAGATGGGCCGCCACGACCGCGAGACATTTTGTGAAGACTCGCGGTGCGGAGGACAGGCCAAAGGGCAGTACTCTGTACTGGTAATGACTTCCTGCCACCACAAACCTTAGGTATTGGCGGTGGCTTGGGTGGATGAGGATGTGCGTGTAGGCATCCTTTAGATCCAAGGAGCATAGCCAATCTCCCTGTTGGAGGTAGGGCAGAAGGATTCCAAGGGTAAGCATTTTGAACTTCTCCCGCACAAGGAACTTGTTGAGGTTGCGCAAGTCCAGGATGGGTCTGAGGCCCCCTGTTCTCTTTGGTATCAGAAAATACCTTGAATAAAAGCCTTGACCTCTCAGGTGGTGTGGCACCGGTTCCACCGCCTGTTCCTGCAGAAGACCTGCTAACTCCCGAAGGAGCAACTGCCTGTGCAGAGGGGGTCGTGGAGGTTCTCCCAGAAAATAGGAGGGAGGGACCTGATGGAAGTGGAGAAGATAGCCTTCTCGCACGACCTGAAGCACCCAGGCATCTGCGGTGATGCTGGACCACCTGTGGGCGAAGTGAACCAGCCGGCCTCCGGTGCTGGGAGGAACCAGCGGGGGCGGAGAGGCTATGCTTAGTGAGTCAAAAGCCCCCACCCTGCTGAGCAGGGGCTGGTAGTGCAGGCTTGGGGGCTTGCTGCCTACGGGACCCGTTACCCCGTCCCTTGGCCTGCTGGCCCTGTTGGGGAGCTGCAGGGGCCTGATAATGGGGGTATTGTTTGTAGGCAGCCGCCTTCCTCGGGTAAAAGGACTTTTTCCCCGAGCCCTTCTTTTTCTGGGAAGGGGCGGAGGTCTTCCTAGAAAGCCTGGTCCTGGTGAGAGTCTCAGTCTCAATTTGCGCAGCCTTTTCCGCCATGGGCTTGCCAAAGAGGTTTTCGCCTCGGCAGGGGACATCGACCAACTTGTCCTGCACCCAGGGCTCAAGGTCCGACGACTGAAGCCAAGCCTGTCGGCGGGCACCGATGCCGGCTGCGGCCACTCGAGCCGATGCTTCAAAGCCATCATAGGCTGCTCGGGACATGAACTTTGAGCATTCCCGAATGCCAGTGGACAAGGCTAGGAACCTCCGCAAGGGTTCCTCGGACAGACCAGCGGAGAATCCGGCTAGCTCTTTAGCCAGATCCCGGAGATACATGCCCATGTATAGCTGGTAAGTCTGGACACGACATGCGAGCATAGAGCCCTGGAAGCACTTCTTGCCAAGGCCATCCAGGTTACGGGCCTCCCTTCCAGGAGGCACCGAGGAGTGCATCTTCTGGCTCTTAAGACGATGCATGGCCGATTCCACTACCATGGAATGGTGTGGCAGCTGTGCCTTTTGAAAGCCAGGGCTCTTGCGGACTCGATAGATAGAATCGACCCGCTTGCTCAGGACCGGCGAGGAGGCCGGACTCTCCCACATGCGGAAGAGTAGTCGTTCCAGCATAGGAGGAACCGGCACAGTAAAGTGTTCCCTCGCGGGAGAGTCATACTGGAGGGCGTCGAGCTCTTCGGCTCGAGGCTCCTCCTCGGGATCCGCAGGGAAGGCCAAAGCCTTGGCCATATCCCTAACCAAGTCCGAGAACCGGGCATCCTCCGGGGGGGACTGCTTCCGAGGCTCGGACTCCGGTGAGTCCGATGGGACACACCGAGTCCGGAAAGAATCAGGTGACTCTTCCTCCTCAGACTCCCAGACCGACTCCGACGAGGACTCGGTGGGGTCGGCCCGGGCAGGGTGCGGCGCCAGCCGCCCCGACGCCGAGGGAGTCGGCGTCGGCGACCTCGGTCCCGAACGGGAGGCCGAGGGTGACCTCGACCGAGGATCGACTCGAGTTCTCATCGACTCGAGGATCGGCTCGGTCTCCGGGGTCGACTTGGACGTCGACGTCCCGGCGGTCGGGGCAGCAGCGCCAGCGAAGCCAGCGAGCAGTGCCCTCTGCTGGTCCATGAAGGCAGACAGTCTGCTCTCCAAGGCTGTCAACCTGAGTCCGAGCTCAGGCGACCCAGCAGCCCCCGACTCGGGCCCCGACGGCGTCGGGCCCGACGTCGGCTGTCGCGGAGGCGAGTCCAGAAGGACCACAGGACTTACCCGGGCAGGCATCTCCGACTCCAGGCGAGGTCGCTTCGGGATGTGTTCCTTCTCCAAGGGGCTATGCGACCTGGCCCTCGCGGAACCAGAAGCGTACATCCAAGGCCGCCCTCGCGGGTTTCACCTTCCGACGATGGTCCCCGGAGGGAGAACCCCGGTCGGAGGAGCTCCGGCGACGGTCCGAGCTGGAGCCTTTCGACGCGGAGGCCTCCGACGAGGTCCGGGTACGGCTGGGGTCAGCGAAGATTCTGTCACGCTGATGCCGCCGACTTCTCAACACCTTTTAGGACATTTTGCTGCAGGGCCCACAGATCAGTTCCTCATGATCCGGGCCCAGGCAGCGGAGGCAAAAGTCGTGTGTGTCGGTTAGTGACATATTTCGGTCACACCGACCACACCGCTTAAACCCACTGGCAGCCATCGGGGGAAAAAGGGCCCCTGCGAGGTCAAAGGACCGGGCTGCCAGGGAAAACGAAAACGAAAGCTGACTAAGTCAGAAAAACCGAAAAAAGTAAGAGGACTCGTGACCGGCGTCGCGAGTCCGGGCGGGAAAAATATCGGCGTCGAACCGAAGGAAAAAAGGATAAAATAAAGAAGAAAATCAACTTTTTCGCGGGGACAAGACGGGGACGTCTGTAGGGCTCCGCGGAAAAAAGAAGACTGGCTAAGATGGCACCCTCGGGCGGGAAGACGACCGCGCATGCGCGCTGCAATTCCCAAAGGCTTTCTTTGAAAGCTGGGGAAAATTGCTCCGCGAGGGCTCCGTCGGCGCCGATGTCACCCATAAGTGAGGACTGACTTCCTGCTTGGTCCTGGAGAAAATATTTTCTTTTATTAGTCTTAAATAGTTTACCCTGTAGCTTCATTTCATGTCCCCTAGTCATTCTATATTCTGATATCGTAAACAATCGATCTACGTTTACCTGTTCCACGCCATTCATTAATTTATAGACTTCTATCATATCTCCCCTCAGCTGTCTCTTTTCCAGGTTAAAGAGACCTAACCTTTTTAGCCTGTCTTCAGAGGAGTATCCTTCCATCCCCTTTACCATTTTGGTGGCTCTTCTCTGAACCTTTTCTAATAACGCTATATCCTTTTTAAGATACGGAGACCAGAATTGCACACAATATTCAAGGTGCAATCTCACCATGGAACGGTATAGAGGCATTATAATCTCTTGTTTTATTTTCCATTCCTTTCCCTATGATACCTAGCATTCTATTTGCTCTCTTGGCTGCTGCTGTACACTGTGCCGAGGGTTTCAACATGTTATCCACAATGACGCCTAAATCTTTTTCCTGGGTGGTGGTTCCTAATGTGGAACCTTGCATTGTGTAACCATAGTTTGGGTTGTTCTTCCCTAGGTGCATAACTTTGCACTTGTCCACATTAAATTTCATCTGCCATTTTGATGCCCAGTCTTCCAATTTATCAAGATACTCTTGCAATTTTCCACAATCCTCTTGGGTTTTAACAACTTTAAATAGTTTTGTGTCATCTGCAAATTTGATAACCTCACTCGTTATTCCACTTTCCAGGTCATTTATGAATATGTCAAAAAGCAGCGGACCCAGCACAGATTCCTGGGGTACACCACTAGTCACCTTTCTCCATTGGGAAAATTGGCCAATTAGCACAAACCTCTGCTTTCTATCTTTTAACCAGTTCTTGATCCACAGTAGAACACTGCCTAGTAGCCCATGACTCTTTAGTTTTGCCAAAAGTCTCTGATGAGGGACCTTGTCAAAGGCTTTCTGAAAGTCCAGATATACTATATCAACCGACTCACCTTTGTCCACCTGTTTATTCACACTTTCAAAAAAACATAACAGATTAGTAAGACAAGATCTTCCTTGTCTAAAGCCATGTTGGCTGTCTCCCATGAGGCCATGACTATCTACATGCTGAGTAATTTTATTCTTTATGATGGTTTCTACCATTTTTCCCGGTACTGACTTCAGGCTCACCGGTCTGTAGTTTCCCGGATCACCCCTGGAACCCTTTTTAAAAATTGGTGTTACATTGGCGATCCTCCAATCTTCAGGTATTAGAGATGATTTTAATGATAGTTCACAGATTTACTAATAGCAGGTCTGCAATCTCATATTTCAGTTCTTTCAACACCCTTGGATGTATACCATCCGGCCCAGGTGATTTGCTACTCTTCAGTTTATCTAATAGTTGTAATACATCTTCCCGATGTATCGATATTTCCTTCAATTCTTCCGCACCTTTAAATACCACTTCAGTCATGGGTAACATCCCTACATCTTCATCAGTAAAGACCAAAGCAAAGAATTCATTCAGTCTCTCCGCTATCTCCTTGTCACCTCTTAGTGCCCCTTTAACTCCTCTATCATCTAATGGTCCAACCGACTCTCTCACAGGTTTTTTGCTACGAATGTACTTGAAAAAATCTTTATTCCATGTTTTTGCTTCCGCAGCAAGCTTCTTCTCAAATTCTCCCTTTGCCTTCTTTATCAATGCCTTGCATTTGACCTGCCAATGCTTGTGCTGTTTCCAGGTTTCGTTGTTTGGCTCTTTTTTCCATTTCCTGAAAGATGCTTTTTTGGCAACAGCCTCTCTGACCTCACCTTTAAACCATGCTGGCAGTTTTTTTGACTTCCTTCCACTTTTCATAAAGCATGGAATACAGCTGGTCTGGGCTCACATATGGGTGTCATCGGCGCCGATGAAGCCCCAGCGGAGCATTTCCCCAGCTTTCTATGAAAGCCTTTGGGAATGCAGGCACGCATGCGCGGTTCCCTTCCCGCCTAAAGGTGCCATCTTACCTCAGTCAAATGACATATCTAAGAACAGCACACAAAAATAAAAAAATAAACTATGTACAACTGCAACTCCAAGGGGAGGAGGGAGGGTTGTGAGGACTGATTCCTGCTGCTCCTGGAGAACACCCGTTACAGGTGAGTAACTACTCTTTCTATAGGACCAAGCAGGAAGTCAGTCCTCACATATGGCTGATTCCCTAGCTCTGGGCTACCGAGGAACCCAGGCTGAACAAGAGAACTCCCTCTAGTCTCAGCAGCAAAGAAAGGCTTTTCAAGGACACAACCTCCACCGGTAGCCCAACAGATGGCAGGAGTTGCCTAAACCTCAAAGAGATTCCGGAGTACTGCCTGGCCAAAAGCACTGTCCCTAAGGGACTCCCTCTCCAGGCAATAATGGGCCGCAAAAGTCTGGCTTGAAGACCAAGTTGCAGCCCTGCAGATGTCTACTAAGGGCACAGAGCGGAGATGAGCCACTGAGGCAGCCATCGCCCTGACACGATGGGCCGTGACCCTACCCTGCAAAGGAAGGTCAGCCGCCTTGTAAGCCCAGGTGATAGAGTCAGCCACCCAGATGGACAAGGTACACTTGGACACAGCCAACCCCAACTTATTGGGGTCAAAGGAGACGAAGAGCTGAGTAGCCCTTCTATGTCCCTGCGTACAGTCAAGGTAGAAGGATAAGGCCCTCCTACAGTCCAGGGTATGCGGGACTGCTTCAGCCTGGCTAGCATGAGGCCTAGGGAAGAATGTTGGAAGAACCACCTCCTGGTTGAGGTGGAAAGAGGAGACAACCTTAGGGAGGAACTTTGGGTGAGTCCTAAGGACTACCCTGTTCCTATAAATCCTGGTGTAAGGAATATCAGACCAGGGCCTGAAGCTCACTCACTCACCTAGCCGAGGTGAGGGCTATCAGGAGGAGAGTCTTCCAGGAAAGGAAGCGTAGAGGTTAAGTAGCCATCGGCTCAAAGGTTGGGTGAGTCAGCTGCTGCAAGACCACATTCAGCTCCCACTCAGGAGCAGGAGGACAGATGGGGGGCTTGAGCAAAAGCAAGCCCTGGAGAAAGCGGGACACCAAGGAGTGACCTGACAGAGAATGTCCCTCCACCAGTGAGTGGTGAGAGCTGCTAGAGCTGAGAGGTGGACCCCAACAGAATTGGACTTAAGTCCCTGATTGGATAAGCGCAGCAAGTACTGAAGCACTACTGGCACAGTACAGGAGAAAGGATCCTCTGTACGTAGCTGACACCTCACAGAAAACCTCTTCCATTTGAGGGCATAGGTTTTCCAAGTTTACTGTTTCCTAGAGGCTAGGACAACCTCCTCAACATCCTGAGGTAGGCCCCAGGGAGCCAAAACTACCCTTGCAGCCTCCAGGCCATCAAATTGAGAGCTTTGAGATTGGGGTGCAGAAGGGAACCCTACTCCTGGGAGAGAAGGATGGGCTGCAATCCCAGAGGTAGTGGGGAATTCAACCCCAATTGAAGCAGAAGTGGAAACCAAGGCTGCCTCGGCCACCTGGGAGCTACCAGCAGGACTGAGGCCCTGTCCTGAAGAGTCTTGAAAAGACTCCGGGCCACCAAGGGCATGGGAGGAAAGGCATACAGGAGGCCTTGAGACCAGGACATCAGAAAAGCATCTGGTGCCACTCTCAAAGGATGTGGTTGCCTGGAGCAAAACCTTGGCAGCTGCTTGTTCAGTGCGCTGGCAAAGAGATCTATCCAAGGGAGACCCCACTTTAGGAAGATCCTCTGAACCACCAGGGGATGTAGTTACCACTCGTGGGGCTGCAGAATTCTGCTCAATCGGTCGGCCAGGCAGTTCTCCTGGCCTGGAAGGTACACCGCCTTGAGAAGCATGTTGTGCTTCAGGGCAAAGGAACAAAGGTCCTGAGTTTCCTGACAAAGGAGTCTGGACCCAGTCCCGCCCTGTTTGTTCACATAAAACATGGCTACCTGGTTGTCTGTTTGAATCAAGACTGAGCGGTGAGCCAGGGCTGGAGAAAAATCTTTTGAGAGCCAAGCGGATAGCCCGAAGTTCCAGCAGATTGATCTGTTGGGCTGCCTCGCAGGGAGACCAGAGGCCTTGGGTGCACTTGTCCTGGCAATGAGCACCCCAGCCCTGTAGAGAGGCGTCGGTGGTGAGGACCACCGAGTATTCTGGCATTTTGAAGGGCATCCCCTTGAGTAGAGTGGGTGGATGTAGCCAACAGCTGAGGGAAAACAAAAGGGGTTTGGACACCTTTATCTTGTCTCGTAAGTGGCCCGTGGCTTGAGACCACTGAGTCTGAAGACACCACTGTGCTGGCCTCATATGAAGCCTGGCATGGGGAGTCACATGTACTGTCGAAGCCATGTGTCCCAGAAGCCTGAGGCAGAGCCTGGCGGAGACCAGGGACTTGTTCAGAAACGGATTTGCCAGGTCCATCAGTCTTTGAGCCCTGTGTTCTGGCAAGAATGCCTTTGCCAGCTGAGAATTCAACCTTGCCCCTATGAACTCCAAGTTCTGGGAGGGGAGCAAAGTGGACTTTGCTAAGTTTATGACACAACCCACGTTTTGCAGCAGGGCAATGTTTCTGAGGGTGGCTTGTCTGGCCTCCAGGGACGTTTGACCCCTGATGAGCCAGTCGCACAGATAGGGAAAGACAAAGATGCCTTGATTTCTCAGGTAGGCCGCCACGACTGCCAGGCACTTGGTAAAGACCCTGGGAGCGGAGGTCAGGCCAAAAGGTAGCGCACTGTACTGATAATGGTTTCCTCCCACAATGAACCTGAGGTACTTTCGGTGGTCTGGATGAATGAGGATGTGAGTGTACGCATCCTTTAGATCTAAGGAGCATAGCCAATCTCCCTGCTGGAGGTAGGGCAGAAGTGTCCCAAGAGTAAGCATTTTGAACTTTTCTTTCTCTTGGAACTTGTTGACGTTTCTGAGGTCCAGAATGGGTCGAAAGCCACCGGTTCTTTTGGGTACCAGGAAATACCTGGAGTAGAATCCGTGACCTTGCAAATGGGGAGGCACAGGCTCCACCGCCCTGTCCACCAACAGACCATGAAGCTCTTGAAGAAGAAGGTCTGTGAGCAGGGGAGGCCTTGGAGACTCCCCTGGAAAATATGGTGGAGGCAGTTGGTGAAAATGGAGGGCATAGCCATTGTGGACTATGTCCAGCACCCAACTGTCCCCGGTGATAAGGGGCCACTGGTGGGCAAAGAGGGAGAGGCGACCTCTTGTGCAGGGTGGGGAGAACAGTGGAGGAGAGGCTATGCTCAAGGAGTCAAAAACCCCCACCCTGCTGAGTGGTAGCAGGGGCCTGAGGCTTGGGGGTCCTCTGCCTACGGGGCCCATTACCCTGGCCCTTGGCTTGCTGACCCTGGGAAGCAGCCTGATACTAAGGGTACTGTTTGTAGGCAGTGACCTTCCTCAGGTAGAAGGACTTTTTACCCGAGCCCTTCTTATGTGAAGGGGCAGAAATCTTTCTCAACAGCCTTGTCTGGGTAAGGTGCTCTGTCTCGAGCTGGGCGGCCTTCTCGGCCACGGGTTTGCCAAAAAGGTTCTCACCTCGGCAGGGGACATCGACCAACTTGTCCTGAACCCATGGCTCGAGGTCCAATGACTGCAGCCACGCCTGGCGTCGAGCCGCTACTCAGGCCGAAGCCTCGAAGCCATCGTAGGCGGCGCGGGAAATTAACTTGGAGCATTCCCGAATCCCCGAGGACAAGGTCTGAAATCTCTGCAAGGGTTCCCCGGAGAGACCAGCAAAGAATCCGGCCAATTCTTTGGCAAGGTCTCGCAAGTACATGCCCATGTACAGCTGGTAAGACTGGACACGGCAAGCAAGCATCGACCCCTGGAAGCACTTCCTACCGTCGCCATCGAGGTTGTGGGCCTCCCTGCCGGGGGGCACCGCAGAGTGCATTTTCTGGCTCTTCAGACGATGCATGGTCGATTCCATAACCATGGAATGGTGTGGTAGCTGTGATTTCTGGAAACCAGGGCTTTTGCGGAGTCGATAAATGGAATCGACTCGCTTACTTAGAACCGGCGCCGAAGCCGAGGCCTCTCACATTTGGAAGAGGAGCCGTTCCAGCATCGGAGGAAACGGGACAGTAAAGGCCTCCTTCAGAGGAGAGTCGTACTGCAGAGCATCGAGCTCCTCGGCTCGAGGCTATTCCTCGGGATCGGCAGGGATAGATAAGGCAGCGGTCATATCCTGGATGAACTCCGAGAACCTAGTGTCCTCCGGAGGGGATCTACTCCGGGGATCAGACTGCAGTGAGTCCAACGGGACGTGCCGAGTCTTTAAAAGTATCGGGAGACTCCTCGTCCTCCGTCTCCCCAGCGGACTCGTCCGAGGAGTCAGGGTCCGACCCCGCGGGGCCCCGAGGCACCCGACCTGACGCCGGGGGCACCATCGTCGACACCCTCCCCGACACCAGGGGCACCGGCATCGACACCCTCGGTCCCAAACGGGAGGTCGAGGAAGACCTTGACCGAGGACGACCTTGAGCTACGAGGGTATCGAGTATTGGCTCGGTCTCCGGGGTTGACTTCGAAGTCGACGTCCCGGTGGTCGGGGCAGATGCACCAGACAGGCTGGCCATCAGTGCCTGCTGCTGCTCCATGAAGGCAGACAGTCTGCACTCCAAGGCTGTCATCCTGAGACTCAGCTCGGGAAACGCAGCAGCCACCGACTCGCCCGACGTCGGCTCTCTGGGAGGAGAGTCCACGAGGACTACGGGGCTTACGTGTCCAGCAGACTCTGGCTCCACGCGAGGAACTTTTGCAGGCTTCTCTTGGTCCATGGGCCCGGGACGGCGGACTTAGACCTGGCCCTCGAAGGACCAGGGACCTCCTCCGACGCTGCCCTCGCGAGCCGCTTCTTCCTCTTACGTTCCTGGTCGGGGGACACCCTGTCCGAGGAACTTCAACGGCGCTCAGGATCAGAATCCCAAGATGTCGAGGCCTCAGACGAGGTCTGCGCACGGCCGGAGGCAGAGTTCGAGAAAAACCTTTCCTTCTGATGCGGTCGACTCTATAGTGCCTTGGAAGACATCTTCCCACATGGCCCACACGACTTGGGGTCGTGGTCAGGGCCGAGGCACCGAAGGCAGCAGTTGTGTGTGTCGGTGAGAGACATAATTTTCTTACACCGATCACACTTTTTGAAACCACTGGAAGCAAGCGGGGAAAAAATAGCCCCAGCGAGGTCAAAAGACCGGCCTTCCAGGGAAAAAATGAAAAAAGGGCTCGAACGCCAGCCACGAAGGGCAAAAAACGAAAAATGAAGAAAATGGGCTCGATACCGGTGTACCAAACCCGGCGTCGAACCAGAAAAAAATAGCAAAAATCGCCGAAGAAAAAAAATCACTTTTATCCAGGAGAACAGGACACACGTCCGATGGGCTTCTCGGAAAAAAAGAGACTGAGGTAAGATGGCACCTTTAGGCGGAAAGGAAACCGCGCATGCGTGCCAGCATTCCCAAAGGCTTTCATGGAAAGCTGGGGAAATGCTCCGCTGGGGCTTCATCGGCGCCGATGACACCCATATGTGAGGACTGACTTCCTGCTTGGTCCTGGAGAAAGAGTAGTTACTCACCTGTAACAAGTGTTCTCCAGGAGCAGCAGGAATCAGTCCTCACATATGGGTGACATCGATGACGATGGAGCCCTTGCGGAGCATTTCCCCAGCTTGTTTCTTGTTTGCAGTGCCTAACCTGTCTTTTTTATTGTACACCGCTTAAGCACAGTTACTTACCTGTAACAAGTGATCTCCGGAACAGCAGGAATTAGTCTTCATACGTGGGAGACGTCGCCGACGGAGCCCGCACGGGAATGCTCCCCAGCATCCAATCAGAAGCCCTTGGGAGCATCCCTCACGCCTGCGCGGTGGCTTCCCGCCCTTCCTACTGCCTCTCATAAGAACATAAGATATGCCATACTGGGTCAGACCAAGGTCCATCAAGCCCAGTATTCTGTTTCCAACAGTGGCCAATCTAGGTCATACGTACCTAGCAGTTTCCCCAAGGGACACAGGTTCCACAATGCTTGTATTGGTTCAAGCATTGATATCCTGGGTCCCTTCTTAATAATGGTTTATGGACCTTTCCTCCAGGAACTTGTCCAAACCTTTTTTAAACCCAGCTACACTAACAGCCTTTACTACATCCTCCGGTAACAAATTCCAGAGTTTGATTACACGTTGAGTGAAAAAATATTTTCTTTTATTAGTCTTAAATAGTTTACCCTGTAGCTTCATTGCATGTCCCCTAGTCTTTCTATATTCTGATAAGGTAAACAATCGATCTACGTTTACCCATTCCACTCCGTTCATTAATTTATAGACTTCTATCATATCTCCCCTCAGCCGTCTCTTTTCCAGGTTAAAGAGCCCCAACCTTTTTAGCCTTTCTTCATAGGAGTAGCCTTCCATCCCCTTTACCATTTTGGTGGCTCTTCTCTGAACCTTTTCTAAAATCGCTATATCCTTTTTAAGATACGGCGACCAGAATTGCACACAATATTCAAAGGTGCGGTCTCACCATGGAACGATATAGAGGCATTATACAGAAATTAGTCCTTACCTGCTAATTGTCTTTCCTAGAGATCTCTCCGGGCCAGTCCAGGAACAAGTGGGTTGTCAATCTCCTTCAGCAACTGAGTACTGAAAAATTAAACTTTTGAAGAACTGGCATCTGACTCCCTCTGCTGGCCACTCCCAGTCTTAACCGTAACAAAGCAGATGAAGAATACTGGCAAAAACCAGAAGAAAGTAGAAAAAAAATAGGAAAATACGAAACCGCAGCAGCCCAGCAGGAAGGTAATGTAACAGTCAAAAATCCAAGTTTCTTTCTGTTATTGTTGGTTTTTTTTTTTTTTAAATAACCAATAAGTTAAAACGTAACCCATGAACAAGAACCCATGAGCGAGAACAGAAAACACTCGTTAGGAACTATGGCGCGGACGCCACCACCAGCAACCTAGAACCCTTAGGCCCCCGTGCTACACGGAAATGAGACCAAAAAAAACATGGGTGGGTCCTGGACTGGCCCGGAGAGATCTCTAGGAAAGACAATTAGCAGGTAAGGACTAATTTCTGTTTCCTTTTCGTCTCACCGGGCCAGTCCAGGAACAAGTGGGAAGTACCAGAGCAGTATCTAGCCACGGGCGGGACCGAACAGGCCGACGAGGACGAACGACGCCCTCGCTCAGGCGTAGCCCTTGGCCAAGACCGCCAGCCGGTAAAGTCTGCTAATGCGGAAAGCGGCGAATACGTAGCTGCTCGAGAAAAAAACCTTGGCGGAATCCAAGGATATGCCGTACACAACGCCATATGGCTGCCCGAAATAAAGGAGTACCCGACTATCCTTCGGCAGAACATTCGCCGCGGACTGCTAGGACAGCCGAACCGCCTGACCACCAATGGATGCCCATACACGGCCGTGCCCTTTCGAGACTCGGCAAGAAAACAAGCGCTCCGAGACGCAGAAAGACGCAGAGTTTTGGAGAGATCTCCTTAGCCACCGTAGCACATTGCTAATGGGAAGATCTCCGATCCGAAAGGAGGAGAGATCGATAGACTGATTTGGAAGATAGAGACGATCTCCAGAAAAACGGAGGGAAATGTCCGCAACCGCCTTCCGTGCTCTGAAAAGTGCAGATAGGGAATTCTACACTATAGAGCAGGGAGATCCAAAATCGACGTCACGGAACAGAAGACTCTGAAAGAGGTCATTTCCTAAGAAAAGTCCTTGAGAGAGATATTGCTGACTGGGCGAAACAGAGGTTGTAGCCCGTCGCAAGCAGCAAGACCAAAACACCACGGTATAATCTCACCGTGAAAAAGGGGAACGAAAGTACTGAGCGCCCGAAAATGAAAAATGAAGTACCGCTGGATGAGCTGCGCAATGAAGTCCGCTCATACCACCGCGAAAGAAAGAACCCGGTTTAGCGTCCTAATGCAAACTGTCCTGAAGAAAACAACAGCACGTGCGGAAGGAAGGCATCGCGAGACTGGAGTTCTGTGCTCCGCAGCAAAACCCAGAAAGACGCAATACGTTAACCGAAGACAGGACTTAGAACGGCTGCGAACCTGCAGCCTAGAGACTATGACCAAAGGCGAATACCTTCATCAGAACTGTCGACTCTGAGCCAAGCTGTAAGAGCGAAGGAATCCACCTTGGGCATGAGCTGACGGCTATGGAATAGAAAACCCCCGGTCTCGGGAGACCGTCCAGCCTTGTGGCTATAAGATGCACAAAACGCGCATATCACTCCTGCAGGGGCAAGCCGCAGCAATGCTAAGAACTAGTCCGCAGCGACTCACTATCCTCCGAACCACTCAATGGACCATTCTCTATTGGTGATGGCTTCCCCAGCCCGCCGAAACCATTCCACATGCGCTCCCTGCGCCTGCGAACGATCCCGAGAAGCTTTGGTATCGGCGAAGGTAACTAGGAGAACCACCATGGGCTGCTCAACACCGGGTCAGATTGGGAAACACCGCAGCGTGCAGTGACCAAGCCCCGGAAGCACCACAAGCGGGCTGAGGAAACGTGAACTTTTTTTTTTTTTCCAATATTATATACGTTGACTTCTGCGCCATGGACCGTAGACAGAGCTAGTAAACATAGTTCTGTCCATGAGCTGAGCTGCCGACTGCTCTGTAACAAGACCGCGCTGCCAGCTCCGCCGCGATGAGAGAAAAAAAAGACACCGTCACCGCCTATTCCGAGAAAAAACACTTACGCAGCTTCGTCTGAGATCAGAAGAAGGAACAGAAAAACCCACAGCACTATAAACACCGCTGAAAACCCTACCTGATGAAGGGAATAATTCAGGATCCACGGTGCGAAAGGCTTCCGAGCAGCGGCCCCGGACCCTGAGCTCTGCAACCGACGAGACCGACCGCTGTCGCAAGGAACACCCCGGCGGACTGGTGTAAGTGAAGTTACACACTGAGAACCAGCCTCCACCGGAGCCTAACGCAGACGACGCTTAAGCGAAGTATTCGGCAGGTAAGGGAAAATCCGGAGAATAGCTGCGCGATAACCACGGTCGCTGCAATGACCGCATGTGGTGCTTGCCCAGAGAACGTGGTCAAAGGACACTGCCATATAAGTAAGGAGTAGGAGATAGCATCACGCCGCCAACACTTGAAGATGCAAGAAGACCTTCACCAGCAACAGGAAGAGCAGAATGGAGCTTACCGGCGGAAAAAAAAAAGTACCCCGACCTGGCATGTGAATACCACCCCTAAATAGAGGGACCCCGTAACCGGTTGTAACTGACCGTTAGCTCGATCAAGCACCCCATGAAGGTGCTGCAGGAGACGAGCCACCCGCCGGGGCCGCCAGAGACCCCTATAGCAACGGGGCTCTAATTAGCCAGTCATCGAGGCAAGGGAGCCCGAAAAAAACGCCCCCTCTTCGTAAGGCCGCTGCCACTAGCTGACGTCATCGGAAGCTCCATAGCTCGTTAGAAAGAACTGGAATGTTGGTAGGAAGGTGCGGGGCGTCGCAGCCAGGCCAACCAGAAAAAAGCGGAAAGCTGAAATGACTCTCATGCCCCGTAAACAGAGCAAAATGGTGCTGCTCCGGCCGAATTACAAAGGCATTAGGAATCCAAGGAGAACCTTGAGCTTTAAGCCAGCTTTCAGTTGTTGTGGCCCTCTAAGCCTCCGTACCCTGAAATTTGATAGTGAAATCCAACCACCATATCTACCGCACTATCACGTAGCCAAAATGATCCTATAAAAAAAACACATTAGTTGAAATCATACTTCCAAACATTAATCCAATAAAGCTGTTTAGCCAGGCCTATGGCTATTCCTCTGTGTAAATGGTGCTCAGCAAAGATCCTACCCGTCCTGCAGATAAACACATATACTAATAGTTTCCCATAAGGAAATTGTTATCCACACCTCTTGCTGTGGCTAATTTGGCCAAACAGTATCAGAGAGGAAGATTGCGAAGCCCATTGCGAACTTTAGGTGCCAGAGCAGGTAATTGTAAGAGACAGGTTGGAAATGGGCCTTTGTGTAGAATTCTCCCCCCTGCGGGAAACAAGACAGCTATGTGGTGGACATGAACGTTTTGTAAGGGAGTGCTATCAAACAGGAAGCTGAATAAAGCAAGTCAGCTGCATACGTTTGAAGAGATATCAGAGTAAGATGATGCAGACTTGCCTAGTATTGATGCCATTTCCTCAAGAGTATCCTGGTACTATTGCAAAGAAAAGAGCAAAATTAGTTTGCGAATTTTAGACTGAAAAATATGGTACAGCCTTGTCCATTGGACTCTGGGGTGTGTAATGCTATATATTGAAAAGGCAAAAATAAGGACACCAACTATATCCCTAAAGCTGCAGATAGGCAGGAGAAGTCATGTAATCCGTGGGATTATTCCACTTACAACACAGCCTATGTGGAGATACTCAGATGAAATTGAGGCAGTGAAAACAAAGTAAAACTCCTTGTTGTCTGCCCCAAAGTGAGAGCACCCTGGACCGATTCAATTTATTATTCCTGAAGAACTGAAGCCGAAAAAAACATTTCCCCAGACCATTGTTAAGATAATATGCAATATAGTGGAGCCGGTTCTGAGAAGCGCCCTTTAGAACTCGACCCCAGTATTTTACGAGAACATTGTGCTCTACACCATAGACCTGTTACCATAATGTCAGCAGTGAAAGTCCAGCTAGAAAAGCATGAAGCTGATGGCTGCATCACTCCTGTGATTGTAGTAAATGAATGGCACCTCAGTGTGGTCATAGTAAAAATGCCTCAGAACCTGAAAATGGTTATTGATTCCAAGTGTATAAACCTGGTGCTGAAGAGATCATAATATATCATGCCAGCACTTGAAAATGCTTTATACCAATGGCCCAAAGCTTACTTGCTTACATAGTGTGAGGCACATGTTGCCTTTCAGTAGTGCAAATTAGATGAGAAAAACAGCCCCATGAACCTATTCTGGATCTTGTGAGGCAGAAAAAAATAGCTCAAACAAGTTTCACTGGAGCCGCTTTAGCACTAGAGGGTGAAGGAGCTTCTGATCCCTAAAAATCGCCGCTGTGACTGCAGAGTGATGTCCCGTAGCGGACTTATGCTGCGTAGCCAAGGATGGTAAAACCGCAGTTTAAAAGATTTTACTAGTACCCGGTTTTAAGCAATGGTTGCGGTCTGACCCAGAGACCTATAGAGCTCAACTGAACTGACTGTGCAGGAAGGCTACAGGAACAGTATTAGCCCGGGTGGTCGTTCCCGCCAAAATGAAACTGTTGGAGAGGCCTGCTTCTGAGGCAGAAGGTATGCCGGAGAGGCCCTTCCCCAAATGAAGCAAACAGAAATACCCAACTTCAAATAGCCATCTAAAACGAAGGAAGAAAAGAAAAACCCTCTTGCAACCGGCTCCTGAGAAGCCGCCGCGGGAAAAACAACAAATACCGACGCCAAGAAAATGGCCGCCGGCAGACAGACAACTAACAAAAAATGACCAACCTGAAGAACTAAAAACTCCTGTTCCTTCAGCTCCTGGTACCCACTGCTAGTGGGGAGGTAAGCTGAGCTCCGGAGGCAGCAGGAAGGTATCTGGGGCTCCCAGAACCGCACTGCTCGCTGTTCTAGTAAACGGAGCTGAAAGTGAGACAGGCTCTGCCTCTTCAGCCCGGTGCCCTGGAGCGCCGTTAAAAAGTCGTTGGCTGCAAACAACACTGACAGGAACCCTGCTAGGGCCCCCAACTCAGTACCACTGTTGACAAGTCACAAAATAAAAAAGAGAAAATAAAACAGAAAGAAATAAAAACAAAAGATCTAAGTCTTAAGCATCTGAATGCGGGAGCCAGCCAGGATCACGTCCTTCAGCTGCTGAGGACTGAAAAGACTGGGAGTGGCCAGCAGAGGGAGTCAGATGCCAGTTCTTCAAAAGTTTAAGATTTCAGTCCTCAGTTGCTGAAGGAGATTGACAACCCACTTGTTCCTGGACTGGCCCGGAGAGACGAAAAGGAAAATATCTTTTGTTTTATTTTCCATTCCTTTCCTTATCATACCTAGCATTCTATTTGCTCTCTTGGCTGCCGCTGCACACTGGGCCGAGGGTTTTAACATGGTATCCACAATGACGCCTAAATCTTTTTCCTGGGTGGTGGTTCCTAATGTGGAACCTTGCATCGTGTAACCATAGTTTGGGTTGTTCTTCCCTAGGTGCATAACTTTGCACTTGTCCACATTAAATTTCATCTGCCATTTTGATGCCCAGTCTTCCAATTTATCAAGATCCTCTTGCAATTTTCCACAATCCTCCTGGGTTTTAACAACTTTAAATAGTTTTGTGTCATCTGCAAATTTGATAACCTCACTCGTTATTCCACTTTCCAGGTCATTTATGAATATGTCAAAAAGCAGCGGACACAGCACAGATCCCTGGGGTACACCACTATTCACCTTTCTCCATTGGGAAAATTGGCCATTTAGCCCTACCCTCTGCTTTCTATCTTTTAACCATTTCCTGATCCACAATAGTACACTGCCTCCTATCCCATGACTCTTTAGTTTTGCCAAAAGTCTCTCATGAGGGACCTTGTCAAAGGCTTTCTGAAAGTCCAGATACACAATATCAACCGACTCACCTTTGTCCACCTGTTTATTCACTCCTTCAAAAAAACATAACAGATTAGTAAGACAAGATCTTCCTTGTCTAAAGCCATGTTGGCTGTCTCCCATTAGGTCGTGACTATCTACATGCTGAGTAATTTTATTCTTTATGATGGTTTCTACCATTTTTCCCGGTACTGATGTCAGGATCACCGGTCTGTAGTTTCCCGGATCACCCCTCGAACCCTTTTTAAAAATTGGTGTTACATTGGCGATCCTCCAATCCTCAGGTATTAGAGATGATTTTAATGATAGTTCACAGATTACTGATAGCAGGTCTGCAATCTCAAATTTCAGTTCTTTCAACACCCTTGGATGTATACCATCCGGCCCAGGTGATTTGCTACTCTTCAGTTTATCTAATAGTTGTAAGACATCTTCCCGATGTATCGATATTTCCTTCAATTCTTCCACACCTTTAAATACCACTTCAGTCATGGGTAACATCCCTACATCTTCCTCAGTAAAAACCGAAGCAAAGAATTCAGTCAGTCTCTCCGCTATCGCCTTGTCGCCTCTTAGTGCTCCTTTAACCCCTTTATCATCTAATGGACCAACTGACTCTCTCACAGGTTTTTTGCTACGAATGTACTTGAAAAGGTCTTTATTTTGCGTTTTTGCTTCCGCAGCAAGCTTCTTCTCAAATTCTCTCTTTGCCTGCCTTATCAATGCCTTGCATTTGACTTGCCAGTGCTTGTGCTGTTTCCAGGTTTCAACGTTTGGCTCTTTTTTCCATTTCCTGAAAGATGCTTTTTTGGCAACAACAGCCTCTCTGACCTCACCTTTAAACCATGCTGGCAGTTTTTTGGACTTCCTTCCACTTTTCTTAAAGCGTGGAATACAGCTGGTCTGGTCTTCCAAGATAGTATTTTTCAACACCACCCAAGCTTGATGTACGTCTTTAACCTTTGCAACTGCTCCTTTTAGTTTTTTCTTAACTGTTTTCCTCATTTTATCATAGTCTCCCTTTCGAAAGTTAAAGGGTAGTACTGTGGATTTCCTTACTATCCCTCCTCCACTAATTAAATCAAAGGTGATCATGCTATGATCACTATTGCCAAGTGGCCCCAACACCCTTATCTCTTGCACTACATCTGGTGTTCCACTAAGACCTAGGTCTAATATTGCTTCCCATCTGGTCGCTTCATGAACCAGCTGCTCCAAGAAGCAGTCATTTATTTCATCTAGGAACTTTATCTCCCTAGCATGTCCTGTTGTGACACTGACCCAGTCAATGCCGGGGTAATTGAAATCACCCATTATTATTACTGCACTGTAACTTTTGCTAGCTTCCTTGATTTCTTTGAGCATTTCATCATCCATTTGTTCATTCTGGCCAGGCGGACTATAGTACACCCCCACTGCCATCGCCTTCCCCTTTTTACATGGAATTTCAATCCATAGAGATTCTACAGCAAATTTTGTTTCTTGCAAAACTTTAATCCTTTCTGACTCAATGCCCTCTCTAACATAGAGCGCAACCCCTCCACCAATTTGATCAGCTCTATCATTACGATATAGTTTGTACCCAGGTATCACAGTGTCCCACTGGTTGTCCTCCTTCCACCATGTCTCTGATATTCCAATCATATCTAACCTCTCGTTTAGTGCTATATATTCTAACTCTCCCATCTTGTTTTGTAGACTTCTAGCATTTGCATACAAGCATTTTAGAGACTATTTTATTCATATTAATTTGGCTATTGGTAGACATGGGTAATTTGGGATCTTTAAGCTTTGTCTGCTCCATACTCGAGGGCATTTGGGCTACTTTACTCTTTTTTGGAACCTCTCTGCTTTTTGTAGTATCCTTCAAGGATACATTCTTCCGAACCATGCGCTCTTGGGCGACTGTCGGCTTTCCCCTATTATCTAGTTTAAAAGCTGCTCTATCTCCTTTTTAAAGGTTAATGCCAGCAGCCTGGTTCCATCCCGGTTAAGGTGAAGCCCATCCCTTCGGAAGAGCCCCTCCTTTCCCCAGAATGTTCCCCAGTTCCTAACAAATCCGAACCCCTCATCTCTGCACCATTGTCTCATCCACGCATTGAGACTCCGGAGCTCTGCCTGCCTTTTGGGTCCTGCGCGTGGAACGGGAAGCATTTCGGAGAACGCTACCCTGGAAGTTCTGGATTTCAACTTCCTACCTAAAAGCCTAAATTTAGCTTCCAGAACCTCCCTACCACATTTTCCTATGTCATTGGTACCGACATGAACCAAGACAGCAGACTCCTCCCCAGCACTATCTAAGACCTTATCTAGGTGGCGTGTGAGGTCCGCTACCTTCGCACCAGGCAGGCATGTTACCAGGCGATCCTCACGTCCACCAGCCACCCAGCTATCTACATGCCTAATGATAGAATCACCAACTATAACTGCTGTCCTAACCCTTCCCTCATGGGCACTTGGCCCTGGAGAAACCTCCTCGGTGCGAGAGGGGTTTACATCACCTTGAGGACAGGTCCTAGTTACAGGATCACTTCCTGCCACACCAGGGTGATGCTCTTCGGTCACGTGACCTCTCTACGCCATGGCAACAGGGATGCTGCCAGACTGGAGGTGGGACTTCAGGACTATATCCCTGCAGGTCTCGTCTATGTACCTCTCTGTCTGTCTTATGTTTTCCAAGTCTGCTACTCTAGCCTCTAGAGAACGGACTCGATCCCTGAGAGCAGAGAGCTCCTTGCACCTAGTGCACACGTAAGACCTCTCACCAGCTGGGAGAAAATCATACATGTGACACTCAATGCAAAAGACTGGAAAGCCCACATCCCGCTGCTGGACTGCTGTCTGCATCTTAGTTTTAAGTTTGTAATTAGATCTTTACGTTCTTTATGTACTAAAGGGTGCTATGGATATTTATACCACTAAAACTGTACCTAAGAAGTTTAATATACCTTGTTCACCTGAAGCTTAATTAATCTCAGGTCCTTAGTGTATGACTGATTTGGGTAATGAGGTTCACCTGAGAGCACCTCCTGTCTTTTAAGTTGTGCAAGTACCTAAAAAGCTGTGATTATCCCAGGGGAGGGTGGGTGTGGGGAGGGAGGGATAATCCTGTGCTGCTGAGGTAAGCTATATTCTGATTTGATTTAAATTATAGCTCTTTGCTGCTGCTAGGCTCTAACCTATTATGAAATTTAAACTACAAGCTCTCTGCTGGATTCTAAATTTAACCAGAAAGCTCTCTTGTGTGTTTTAATTTGAAACTAAAAGTACTTTGCTGATGCTAGGCCCTGAGTGACTATGAAATTTAAACTACAGCTCCCTACTGGGTATGAAAGGTAACCAGAAAGTTCTCTTCTGTGTTTTAAATTGAATCTTAAACTGTTGCTACTAGTCCCTTGACTGATTTAACAAAAAAATAGTGGGTTCACAGATTAATTAGTTTTAAAAGAAAAAAAAATTCCTTTCAGAAAAATTCCCAGAAGTATATACTCACAATTTCAGATTTCTCTCCAGAAGTAACAGCCCCCCTTTCTAGTCCTCCTTAATAATGGTTTATGGACCTTTCCTCCAGGAACTTGTCCAAACCTTTTTTAAACCCAGCTACACTAACAGCATTTACTACATCCTCTGGTAAGAAATTCCAGAATTTGATAACATGTTGAGTGAAAAATATTTTTTTTAGTAGTCTTAAATAGTTTACCCTGTAGCTTCATTGCATGTTCCTTAGTCTTTCTATATTCTGATAACTTAAACAATTGATCTACGTTTACCTGTTTCACTCCGTTCATTAATTTATAGACTTCTATCATATCTCCCCTCAGCCGTCTCTCTTCCAGGTTAAAGAGCCCTAACCTTTTTAGCTTTTCTTCATAGGGGAATCCTTCCATCCCCTTTATCATTTTGGTGGCTCTTCTCTGAACCTTTTCTAATAACGCTATATCCTTTTTAAGATACGACGACCAGAATTGCACACAATATTCCTAGCTGAGGGTGCCCGGGGAGATCCCATAAGCGCAGCCCAGGACAGGATGGAATGTCCCCAAGCTGGATCCCCGGCATCCCCTGAGGGATGGAGGGTAGGAGTTGAGAAGAGAAGAACAGCAAAACCCAAAGACTACAGGGAGAGTAGTCTTTAGAATGCATGTGAAGCATTATTAAGTATTTAATGAGCTAGTACCATGTAGAGCTTACCTACTGGGTTGTAGGAAGTAGAACTGAGATGAAGGTACTGTAGACGCAGCAGCGAGGTCTTCAGGGGAACTTCACAGCAGCGAGGAGGAAGTTCCAAATCCGGCAGGGCAGGAGACCCAGGTGTCAACTGGAGCAGGAGAAGAACGGCAGGTCTTCAAGGAAGCTTTATGCGAAAAGCTGAGCGCTCCCTTAGGAGCAGAGTCCATAACCCTGAGGACTAAGAGTAGAAGACTGGCCGATCTGGATAGCCCAGTCCGGAGGAGAACAGGGGTGTACCCCGGAACCGAAGGAGTACACTGTCTTCCCTAGCTGAAAGGGATAGGGAGACAAGGGTCTGAACCTCAAGAAGGAGGTGCATAATGAAAAATAGAAGCTGTTGACTTCACAGCAGGGAGTGGAGTATAACCAGTCCCAGGACCGAGACATAAGGAAATAGGCAAGTGGACTGGCTGGACCCCTGAAGGGGGGGGGAATAGTCGGTAGAACACAGGCACCATGGACATCTCCCAATATGTGCCTACCGACACAGATAATATCTAAGATATATCTAGGTAAGTTGGGCATGGAGAACGCCCACCCAGGTACTAACACATGTATGCCGAGGACCCACATACATGAGCATAACACTGATAAGCGGACCTGCCACTGATCCACAGAAAACGCCCACCTGGGGAAGTGGTGGAAAAGATCCATCCAGAGAAGGGATCTATTCCTGTGGAGCAGGGGCAGATCAGCGAAACCAACCGAACGGTAGCGTGAAGGACAGAGGATATTATCAGTCCGGTAAGAGCACATCAGGGGTACCTCAGGCCCTAGATGTGTTCCCCGGGCATTCACGCAGGAAAAAACTCGCCCCCCGCACTAACGGGAGACAAGAAGGTATAGTCATCGATAAGCATTGGAGTGACTATAGCAGGGGGTTCTCCTGCCTGAACAGGGAGAACAGACAAGGGGACGGAGCTGGTCCGGCCTTATCGAGGGATTGTACAGGACATGCTGCGAAGGATAGCAACAAAGGTCTACACTGGGAGAAGAATTTCGGTATGGTATCAAATCAGCAGGGGGACCCTGGAAGAGAAGGGTTCGGGGGACGTACCTAAGGGTAAGTCAGTTGAAGGATAGGGTGTCCATGGGCCATAATTACCATGGAATAGAGGTGATCTCCCTCTTCCGAAGGAAGGAGAATACCTTAACCCCTGGACAAGCATCCGAACCAGTCGCCCTACTGACCGAACCCCAGTGTAGAGCTAGAAACTTAAACTTCTGGTAAGAGAAGTTAATTGTAAGCCGCCGCATACAGGAGCCTAAAGCTGCTTGGTATGAGTATCCTGGCGCGGGCCCGAGAACTTCAGACCAGAGTGAGACGTCCCTTGCTTGGGCGCACCTGGCGGGTGGGCGGAAGGATGAAATTTCCTCTTCCTAGGGAAGGAAGGTCTAGTAGGACATTTTCCACCCCTGGGGGGGAGAGAGGACTTAGGATGGCTTCTAACGCTAGGAGGGTTAGCGAAGCACTGAGCAACCTGACGTAAGGCTTCGCTATTGAAGAGGTGGTCTCCAGCACACAGAGAATTACCCAAATTATGTTGCGCCCGTCTACACAAGTCTGACGCCTGCAACCATGCTGTACGACGTGCTCTAATGGCAATAGCAGAGGATCAGCTGACAGACAAGAAGGAGTCTAGAGAAGCACGAGAAAGGAACCCAGAGATATTCCTGCAATGATAAAGAAGCAAGGAATATTCAGAGGCCTTAGTTGCAGACAAAAAGGGAGACAAAAGAGATAATCTCTCGGTGACCTCCCGGAGTGTCAGGCTCATATAAAAAATATATGAAATAATTCTGGAAGCCAACATGGACGTTTGGAAGGTTTGACGCCCCAGGGTATCTAGCGTTTTAGAGGCACGACTTGGGGGGCGAGAAGAATGCTTCTTCTTGCTTCCAACCTTCCTCAGCACTGATTCCACCACGATGGAATGGTGTGGGAGCTGGTGCTGCTGAAAACCCAGGGAGGGGGGTGCCCGATACAAAGCATGCATGGCTGTAGACGGTGCAGGAACCCTCAAAGGCGACCGCCAAGCCCCCAGCAGAAGATCCTACAGGGAAGGATGTATAGGAAGCATTACGGCTGCCTGTTCCGCAGGACCTGGACTTAGGGAAGGACCCGGAATAGGAATGGCAAAAGCAAGTCTGTCATGTCAAAGAGAAAATCCTGAAAAGACGGCTCTCCCGGGGGGCTATGCAGGGGGAGGCGAAGGCGGGAGGGGCCGCCTGGGCACTAAAAGACCTATCGGACTGACGCCCGCTGGGCAGAGAAAGGTAGCAACAGTCCCGGATCGGGGCAGCCAGCACGGCGTCGTCGGTTCCTGGAATTGATTCCAAGCTAGGCATCGAAGGAGTCGATGGCACCGACGGAACCGCAGGAATCGGCCTCGGCCCCGGGGATGGCACTGCCCCCGGCGATTGAAGCGGTTCCGAGGAACAGGAGAGCAGAGGTTAGAAATCTCTGCACTGCATCGCAGGAAGGGACAGGGGCCGGTCCCGAAACGTGCCGTAGCCAAGCCTTCGAGGCTGGATACCGATTCGAGGCTGGGCATCGAACCGAGCGAGGAGATCGACTCCCTCCTAGAGGGCCCCGGCGGCGGCGGTGATGCCGATCCCGGGGAGCGAATCGGAACCGCGTCGATCGGTGCCGTAGGCATCGAGGGCCCCCGAGAACGAAGCTCGGTAAAGGGGGAGACACCTGACACCGGCGTCGATGTCGAGCGGTAGGCACCGCCAGACGCCGGGACCCCTCTCTAGCCAGTCTTACCCCGAGGAGAATCCTTCCAGGGCATACGACCCGCCCCCGAGGGTACCCAGGTAACCCGACGACGAGCCCCTGTGGGGAGTGAAACGCACAACCCCGGCGCCTCTTGGCGCTGGAACCAACCCCATGGCTGGCCAGGACGACGGGAAACCAGGCTGGATCGAAGCGATCGAAGTCACCGGGGCCCCCCTTCTAGCGATGAGCGGAGCACTCGACGTCCGCGTCGATGCCGGGGGATCGCCCGTCCGGGACAGATCGATAGACCCCGAAGGTACCGGGAGAGTCAGGCGGCGATCCCTGGTGACGAGTGGAGCACTCGACCCCCATGCCGACGCCAGGAAAGCGGTGCCGCTGAAATCCGGTACCGCCCCCGCGCAGGGCTGGGATGCAGGCAAGCCAGTCTGGGTCAAAGCGATCGGCACCGAAGGCACCAGATGACGATCCCCGGCAGAGAGTGGGACACTCGACGCCGAGGAATCGGTACTGCCCGAAGCGGGTACCACCTCCGTGCATGGCAGGGGTGAAGGAACGCCAGACTGGGTCGAGTCGATCGGCCCCGGAGGTGCCGAGGACAGCAGCTGACGTTCCCCGGTGAGGAGCGGGACGCTCGACACCGATGCCGGGGGGTCGGTACCGCCCGAAGCGGATACCACCCCCGCGCATGGCTGTGATGTAGGGAAGCCAGACTGGGTAGAGTCGATCGGCCCCAGAGGTGCCGAGGACACCAGCTGACGATCCCTGGCGAAGAGTGGAACACTCGACGTCGGCACCGCTCAAAGCGGATACCACCCTCGAGCATGGCTCGGGAATGTTCTGTGAGGAGTGAACCCCAGGAACCCCTCGGATGCTTTGGAGCCCGAAGACTCCCGCCGGGGTTTATTTGCCAAGGAGGGCTTGAGGGGTCGGCCGGAGCCGTCGTCATGCCGCGCATGAGACTCGCCCCTCAAGACTTGGCTAGTCTTAACAGACTGTTGTGTGGTTACCTGATCCTGGAGAGAAGAGAAAACCGATGACCGCACCTTAGGGGGAAAGACGTCATCGAGGGAAACCCGAAAGAGGGAAGGTCTTCTCCCGATACTGAAGCCCGGAGAACCGGGGAGAAAAGGGTCAGGGCCCAAACAGGAGAGGCACCAGGCACTGGAGTCAAAGTGAAAAACTAGGTCTCCACAGTGAGGGCACTTCTGAGGGGAAGAAGGCTTCATGCTGTGAAGCCTGGTAGGCCTCAAAACGACCAGAGGGAAAAGGGTTCCCTCGAGGTGACTAAAAGAAGAAAGAAAAAAGGGCACCGGTGGTGCCGTTGTCGGCGGGAAAAAGCCACGACCACAGGAAACAAGAAAAGAAAGAAAAGTTTCTGCGGTGGCAGGAGGTACATCCTGCCTGCTCCGCGGAAAAACGAAAACTGGGGAGAGGCAGTAGGAAGGGCGGGAAGGCAACGCGAAGGCGCGATGGATGCTCCCAAGGGCTTCTGATTGGATGCTGGGGAGCATTCCCGTGAGGGCTCTGTCGGCGACGTCTCCCACGTGTGAAGACTCATTCCTGCTTGTTCCTGGAGATATGTTTCTACAATAGCGGTTTATCAAATGTTAAATAAAAATAAAGCTTCCCATGAAAGCCTTTGGAAATGCAGGCACGCATGCACGGTTCCCTTCCCGCCTAAAGGTGCCATCTTGCTCAGTCAAATGACATAGCTAAAAACAGCACACAAAAATGCAAAAATAAACTATGTACAACTGCAACTCCCAGGGGAGGAGGGAGGGTTGTGAGGACTGATTCCTGCTCCTCCTGGAGAACACCTGTTACAGGTGAGTAACTACTCTTTCTCCAGAACCAAGCAGGAAGTCAGTCCTCACATATGAGCGACTCCCTAGCTCTGGGCTACTAGGAACCCAGGCTGAACAAGATAACTCCCTCTAGTCCCAGCATCAAAGAAAGGCTTTTCACTAAAAGAACCTCCACTGGTAGCCCAACGGAGGGCTGTAGATGCCTAAAGCTCAAAGAGATTGCGGAGTACTGCCTGGACAAAAGCAGTGTCCCTACGGGACTCCCTCTCCAGACAGTAATGGGCCGCAAAGGTCTGGCTTGAGGACCAAGTTGCAGCCCTGCAGATGTCCACCAACGGTACAGAGCGAAGGTGAGCCACTGAGGCAGACATTGAACTGATACGATGGGCCGTTGCCCGACCCTGCAAAGGAAGGTCAGCCGCCCTGTAAGCCCAGGTGATACAATCAGCTACCCAGGTGGACAAGGTACGCTTGGACACAGCTAACCCCAAATTATTAGGGTCAAAAGATATGAAGAGCTGAGAACTCTTCTATATCCCTGCGTACGGTCAAAGTAGAAGGATAAGGCCCTCCTACAGTCCAGGGTATGCAGGACAGCTTCAGCCTGGCTTGCATGAGGCCTAGGGAAAAATATTGGAAGAACCACCTTTTGGTTAAGGTGGAAGGAGGAGACAACCTTTGGGAGGAACTTTGGATGAGTCCTAAGGACTACCCTGTTCCTATAGAAGCGGGTGTAAGGCCTGTCACAGACCAGGGCCTGAAGTTCACTCACTTGCCTGGCCGAGGTTAGGGCTACCAAGAAGAGTGTCTTCCAGGACAGGAAGCGGAGAGGACAAGTAGCCATCAGCTCAAAAGGTGGGCGAGTCAGTTGTTGCAAGACCACATTCAACTCCCACTCAGGAGCAGGACGAAGGATTGGAGGCTTGAGCAAGAGCAAGCCTCGGAGAAACCGGGACACAAAGGGGTGAACCGACAGAGAATGTCCTTCCACCAGTCAGTGGTGAGCTGCTAGAGCTGAGAGGTGGACCCGAACAGAATTGGACTTAAGTCCCTGATTTGATAAGTGCAGTAGTTACTGAAGCACTACTGGTACAGCACAGGAGAAAGGATCTTCTGTACGTAGCTGACACCACACAGAAAACCTTTTCCATTTCAGGGCATACGTTTTCCTAGTGGATTGCTTCCTAGAGGCTAGGACAACCTCCTCAACTTCCTGAGATAGGCCCCAGGGAGCCAAAACTACCCTTGCAGCGTCCAGGCCATCAAATTGAGAGCTTTGAGATTGGGGTGCAGAAGGGAACCCTGATCCTGAGAGAGAAGGTCGGGTTGCAACCCCAGAGGCAGTGGGGGATCCACTGCCAGCTGAAGCAGAAGTGGAAACCAAGGCTGTCTCGGCCATCTGGGAGCCACCAGCAGGACCGAGGCCTTGTCCTGAAGAATTTTGAACAGGGTTCGGGCCACCAAGGGCGTGGGAGGAAACGCATACAGGAGGCCCTGGAACCAGGAAATCAGAAAAGCATCTGCCGCAGAGGATGCGGTTGCCTGGAACAGAACTTTGTCAGTTGTTTGTTGGATGGACTGGCAAACAGATCTATGGTTGGAAGTCCCCATTTCAGGAAAATCTTCTGAACCACTAAGGGATGGAGCTGCCATTCGTGAGGCTGCAGAATCCTGCTCAATCTGCCTGCCAGGTAGTTGTCCTGGCCAGGTAGATACACTGCCTTGAGGAGCATGTTGTGCCTGAGAGCAAAGAAGCAAAGGTCCTGTGGCTCCTGACAAAGGAGCCTGGACCCAGTTCCGCCCTGCTTGTTCACATAAAACATAGCTACTTCGTTGTCCGTTTGAACTAGGACAGACTGATGAGCCAGTGTTTGAAAGTCTTGAGGGCTAAACGAATAGCTCTGAGTTCCAGTAGATTGATCTGTTGTGTGGCCTCCCAGGGAGACCACAGGCCCTGGGTGCACTTGCCTAAACAATGAGCCCGCCAGCCCTGCAGGGAGGCATCCGTGGTCAACACCACTGTGAACCCAGGAATCTGAAAAGGCACCCCTTGCAGTAGATTGGGTGGGTGCAGCCACCAGCGGAGGGAGTTCAGAAATTGTCTGGACACCCTTATTCCGTCTCTGAGGCTGCCTGTGGCCTGTGACCACTGAGTTCGAAGGCACCACTGTGCAGGCCTCATATGGAGCCTGGCATTGGGAGTCACATGTACTGTCGAAGCCATGTGGCCAAGAAGCCTCAGGCAGAGTCTGGCAGAGAACGGTGACCTGCTGAGAAACTGGTTTGCCAAGTTTATCAGTCTTTGGGCTCTGTCTTCTGGCAAGAACGCCTTTGCCAGCAGAGAGTCTAACCTTGTCCCTATGAACTCCAAGTTCTGGGAGGGGAGCAAAGTGGACTTTGCAAAGTTTATGACAAACCCCAGGTTTTGAAGAAGAGCAATAGTTCGGAGGGTGGCTTGTCTGGCCTCCTGGCACATCATGAGCCAGTCGTCCAGATAGGGGAAGACAAAGATTCCCTGATTTCTCAGGTAGGCCGCCACCACTGCCAGGCATTTGGTAAAGACCCTGGGAGCGGAGATGAGGCCAAAAGGCAGTACCCTGTACTGATAATGGTTTCCTCCCACAAAGAACCTGAGGTACTTTCTGTGGTCTGGATGAATGAGGATGTGAGTGTACGCATCTTTCAAATCTAAGGAGCATAGCCAATCTCCCTGCTGGAGGTAGGGCAGCAGTGTTCCAAGAGTAAGCATCTTGAATTTCTCTTTCTCTAGGAACTTGTTGAGATTTCTGAGGTCGAGAATAGGCCGGAGGCCACCGGTTCTTTTGGGTACGAGAAAGTACCTGGAGTAGAACCCTTGACCTTGGAGGTGGGGAGGCACAGGCTCCACTGCCTTGTCCCGCAACAGACCTTGGAGCTCCTGAAGGAGAAGATCTGTGTGCAGGGAAGGCCTTGGAGGCTCCCCTGGAAAGTATGGAGGAGGTAGCTGTTGGAAGTGTAGCATATAGCCCTTGTGGACGATGCTTAGCAGCCAAATGTTTCCAGTGATGAGTGGCCACTTTTTTGTGAGAAGGGGCAGAAGTCTTTCTAGACAGCCTTGTCCTAGTGAGGTGCTCGATTTCGAACTGTGTGGCCTTCTCGATCATGGGCTTGCCAAAAAGGTTCTCACCTCGGCAAGGGACATCGACCAACTTGTCCTGAACCCATGGCTCGAGCTGCGATGACTGCAGCCATGCCTGATGTCGAGCCGCGATGCCGGCTGCCGCAACATGGGCCGAAGCCTCAAAGACATCGTAGGCAGCGCAGGACAAACTTGGAGCATTCCCGTATCCCCGAGGACAAGGACTTGAACCTCTGCAAGGGTTCCCCGGATAGACCAGCAGAGAACCCGGCCAGCTCCTTGGCCAGGTGCCGCAAGTACATGCCCATGTACAGCTGGTAAGAATGGACACAGCAAGCATCGAGCCCTGGAAGCACTTTCTACCAAAACCGTCCAGGTTCCGGACCTCCCTGCCAGGGGGCACCGCGGAGTGCATCTTCTGACTTTTCATGCGATGCATGGTCGATTCCACCACCATGGGCTCTTTCGGAGTCGATAAATGGAATCGACCCGCTTGCTTAGAACCGGCGCCGAGGCCGTTCCCTCCCACATCCGGAAGAGGAGCCGTTCCAGCATCGGAGGAACCGGAACAGTAAAGGCCTCCTTCGGAGGAGAGTCATATTGTAGGGCCTCGAGCTCCTCGGCTCGAGGCTCCTCCTCGGGGTCTGCAGGATAGCCAATGCAGTGGCTACATCCCGGACGAACTCCGAGAACCGGGTATCCTCCAGAGGGGATCTACTCCGGGGCTCAGACTGCGGTGAATCCGACTGCGGTGAGTGTCTCCCAGGCGGACTCGTCCGATGAGGAATCGGGGTCCGACCACACGGGGCCTTTAGCACCCGCCCCGATGCCGAAGGCACCGGCATCGACGCCCTCGGTCCCGAGCGGGAGGTCGAGGGAGACCTCGACCGAGGTCGACCTCGAGCCTTCATGGTCTCGAGGTCGACTTTGATGTCCCGGTGGTCGGGGCAGATGCGCCAGACTGGCTGGCCATCAGCGCCCGCTGCTGTTCCATGAAGGCAGACAATATGCACTCCAAGGCTGTCAGCCTGAGACCCAGCTCAGGAGACTCAGCAGCCACCGACTCGGTCCCCGGGCCCGACGTCGGCTCTCTGGGAGGAGATTCCACGAGGACTACAGGACTTACGTGTCCAGCAGACTCCGGTTCCACCCGAGGTACTTTTGGAGGCTTCTCCTGTTCCATGGGCCCGGGGCGGCAGTCAGGGGTCTGAGACCTAGCTCTCGAGGAGCAAGGGACCTCCTCCGATGACGCCCTCGCGAGCCACTTCTTCCTCTTTCGTTCCTGGTTGGGGGACCCCCTGTCTGAGGAGCCCTGACGGTGCTCGGGATCAGATTCCCGAGATGTCGAGCCTCAGACGAGGTCCGGGCCCGGCCGAAGGCCGAGTCGGAGAAAAGCCTTTCCTTTTGGTGCTGACGACTTCAAAGCGCCTTGGTGGACATCTTTCCACATGGTCCACAGATCTTAGGATCGTGGTCAGGACCCAGGCACCGAAGGCAGCAGTCATGTGTGTCGGTGAGAGACATTAGTTTCTTGCACCGATCACACTTCTTGAAACCACTGGAAGCCATCGGGGAAAAAAGAGTCCTCGTGAGGTCAAAGGACCAGCTTTCCAGGGAAAAAGAAAAAAAGGGCGCAAACGCCAGCCACGAAGGGCAAAAACTGAAAAAATAAGATCGGGCTCGATACCGGTGTACCGAACCCGGGAGGGGAACCGGTGTCAAACCGGAGAAAAAATATCAAAGGAATCGCAAAAAAATCCAACTATTTTCCAGGAGGACTAGGACACACGTCCGACGGGCTTCACGGAAAAAGAGACTGAGCAAGATGGCACCTTTAGGCGGTAAGGGGACCGCGCATGCGTGCCTGCATTCCCAAAGGCTTTCATAGAAAGCTGGGGAAATGCTCCACAAGGGCTATATCGACGTTGATGTCACCCATATATGAGGACTGACTTCCTGCTTGGTCCTGGAAAAAATGGGTTCCTCCCACCACAAATCGGAGTTATTGTCTGTGGTCTAGATGAATAAGGATGTGAATATACGCATCTTTTAGGTCTAAGGAGCATAGCCAATCTCCCTGCTGGAGATAGGGCAGCAGTATCCCAAGGATAAGCATCTTGAACTTTTCCCTCTGCAGGAACCTTTTTAGATTTGCAAGTCTAAGATGGGCCTGAGGCCTCCTGTTCGTTTTGGTACCAGGAAGTACCTGGAGTAGAAGCCCTGACCTCTCAGGTGGTGTGGCACCGGTTCCACCGCCTGTTCCTTTAGAAGACTTGCTAGCTCCTGCAGGACCAAGTCCCTGTGCAGAGGTGTTCGTGGAGGGTCCCCTGGAAAGTAGGAGGAGGGTACCTGGTGGAAGTGCAGCAGACTATGCTTAGCACCCAGGCATCCCTTGTTACGGCTGACCACCTGTGGGCATACAGGGTCAGCCAGCCTCCTGTGCTAAGAGGGGCCAGCTGCGGAGGAGAGGCTATGCCACTGGAGTCAAACCCCCCCCCCCCCTGATGAGCAGGAGCCTGAGCTGGAGGCTTGGGAGTTTTATGCCTACGGGGCTATGTCCCTGCCCCTTGGCCTGCTGACTTCCTCGGGTAAAAGGACTTATTTCCTGAGCCCTTCTTCTTTTGAGAAGGGGCAGAGGTTTTACTGGACAGTCTGGTCCTGGTGAGAGTCTTGGACTCGGGTTCTGCAGCCTTTTCAGCCATGGGCTAGCCAAAGAGGTTTTCACCTCGGCAGGGGACATCGACCAACTTGTCCAGAACCCATGGCTCGAGGTCCGATGACTGTAGCCAGGCCTGACGGCGTGCACCGATGCCGGCCGCGGCTACTCGGGCCGAAGCCTCAAAGCCATCATAAGCTGCTCGAGACAAACTTTGAGCATTCTCGGATCCCAGTTGACAAGGCTGTGAACCTCTGCAAAGGTTCCTCGGAGAGACCAGCAGAGAACCCGGCAATCTCCTTTGCCAGGTCCCGAAGGTACATGTCCATGTACAGCTGGTAGGTCAGGAAATGGCAAGCAAGCATAGAGCCCTGGAAGCACTTTCTACCGAGGGCATACAGGTTCCGGGCCTCCCGGCTGGGAGGCACCGAAGAGTGCATCTTCTGACTTTTCAGGCGATGCATGGCCGATTCCACAACCATAGAATGGTGCGGTAGCTATGCCTTCTGGAACCCGGGCTCTTGCGAACTCGATAGATGGAATCGACCCACTTCCTATTGCTACTGAAGTAAGAGAGGTAGTTGGGCGGGAAGGCAGCACGCATGCGTGGTGGGATGCTCCCAAAAGCTTTCCTTTTGGACGCTGGGGAGCGTTCCTGCACAGGCTCCGTCGGTGTCAACGGTACCCATATGTGAAGACTACATTCCTGCTTGTTCCCGGAGATAAGAACAAATCCTTTTCTTATTTTTTAAGAGAAATAAGAAGGAAGAAAGAAAGTACCGATGGAGGTCGGTACCAGCATCAAAGGAAAGGCAAACCACAAAAATATGAACAGGAATTTTCTGCGGTGACTGGATTTGATTCCTGTCGGTTCTGCGGAAAACGAAGAATTGAGGAGGGAGAACGGGAAAGGCAGGAAAGCAACTACGCAGGCGCAGTGGGATGCTCCAGAAGGCTTTCCTACTGGACGCTGGGGAACGTTCCTGCGCGGGCTCAGTCGGTGTCAACGTCACTCATATGTATGAAGACTACATTCCTGCTTGTTCCTGGAGATAATAGTGTGCCTGGTCATATATTTACAAAACTGGGCCTTTGGTATGCGGAGGGTCGACATCCCTCAGACTCATTCCTTTCTTTCTCCTCTCCTCATTTTCTTTATTTATAGATTTTAGCCAAAGGAGTTCATGTTACCGGTATGTGTGTTTTTGATTATTTACATTGCCACGATCCTGTCTCTTTCATGCTCTTGTCCAGTTTGTATATCAACTTTTTATTCATTTATAATTTTCATATGATTGTATATTCTTATTTTTTCTGTTAATTTTTATGTTTTTCTATACATATGCTTAATCAATATGTACTATGTATTTTACTTAGTTTATTGGTTTTATATTTTTAACTCCCCCTTTTTTAACATAGTGATCAAGTACAGTGTTCCAACATTTTGTCCTTTTTTCTATATTGTTTTTTTATGTTTTTAATATTTACCTGTGTATATTTATTATTTTTTATACTTGATTTATGTTTGAACATATTTTATGAGTACAAATGTATAATGTTTTGTTATCACTTTTATTTATTTTATCTTTCCTGTTTTTAGTTTGCCTTCACCCCTGATGAAGTATAAACGAAACACGGCCTGTGTCGGGTTGGCATAACATGTTGGCATTATCAATAAACGTTTTTTGATAGAATTCCTAGTCCTTGGTTTTCTGTACGCCCAGGCGATACAGTCTGCCCCCCAAATGGAGAACGTACGCTTAGTGACAGGCAATCACAATTTATTAGGGTCAAAGGAAATGAAGAGCTGAGAAGCCCTTCTATGGCCCTGCGTACGTTCTAGGTAAAAGGACAGCGCCCTTCTACAATCCAGGGTATGTAAGACAGTTTTGGCCCTACTGGCGTGCGGCCTGGGAAAGAATGTCGGAAGGACCACCTCCTGGTTGAGGTGGAAGGAGAACACTACCTTTGGAAGGAACTTAGGATGAGTCCGCAAGACTACCCTGTTCCTATAGAACCTGGTATACGGCCTATCCGAGACCAGGTCCTGAAGCTCACTCACCCGCCTAGCCAAGGTGAGTGCCACAAGGATCACCACCTTACAGGAGAGGAAACGTAAATGGCAGGTTGCCATTGGCTCAAAAGGTGGGAGAGTCAGTTGCTGCAAGACCACATTGAGATCCCACTCAGTGGCCGGTGGACGAATAGGAGGCTTAAGCAGAAGCAGACCTCTAAGAAAGCGAGACACCAGAGGGTGGCCTGAGAGAGATTGTCCATCCACCGGCGAGTGGTGAGCTGAGAGGGCACTGAGGTGAACCCGGACAGAGTTGGACTGAAGTCCTAGGTTGGAAAGGTGGAGCAGGTATTGTAGCACCACCTGGACAGAGCAAGAGAAGGGGTCCTCTTGCTGTTGAGAACACCAAGTAGAGAACCTACGCCACTTCAGAGCATAGGCCTTCCTAGTGAAATGCTTCCTGGAAGCCAACACCACCTGTTCAACCTCCCTTGAAAGGAGCAAGGACTAGCCTTTCAGCAGCCAGGCCATCAAATTGAGGGATTTGAGGTTGGGATGCAAGAGGGATCCCTGATCCTGAGTCAGAAGGATGGGTTGCAAACCCATAGGAAGTGGAGTATCCACTGCCAACTGCAGAAGAAGAGGGAACCACGGCTGCCTGGGCCACCTGGGGGCTTATCAGGATCACCGTGGCTCGGTCCTGCTGGATTTTGAATAGAGTCCGGGCCACCAGAGGTGTGGGAAGAAAGGCATACAGCAGGCTCTGACCAGGGGATCAGGAATGCATCTGGCGCTGTTCTCAAGGGATGCGGTTGCCTGGAACAGAACCTGGGTACTTGCCTGTTCAGCGGACTGGCAAAAAGATCCATGATTGGAAGACCCCACTTCAGAAAGATCTGTTGAACTACCAGAGGATCCAATTGCCACCCATGAGGCTGCAGGAGTCTGCTTAGCCTTTCCGCCAGGTAGTTTTCCTGGCCTGGGAGGTAGACCACCCTGAGGGTCATGCCCTGAGTGACAGCCTAGGAGCAGAGAGCTTGTGCTTCCAGGCACAGAAGTCTGGATCCTGTGCCTCCCTGCTTGTTGATGTAGAACATAGCCACCTGGTTGTCCGTCTGAACTAGAACAGATGGTGAGACAGGATCTGAGAGAAAGTCGGTAAGGCTAGCCGAATGGCCCTCAATTCCAACAGGTTGATCTGCTGGGCGGCCTCCCACGGAGAACAGAGGCCTTGGGTGCAGGCCCCCTGGCAGTGTGCCCTGCAGGGAAGCATCAGTTGTCAGTACCTGAGTGTGTTTGGAGGCCTGAAAAGGAACACCACTGACCAGATTTGGGAGATGCCTCCACCAGCGTAAGGAGTTCACCAAGAGTTTGGACACCTTTATTCTGTCTGACAATGTCCCTGTAGCCTGCAGCCACTGCGCCCTGAGGTGCCACTGAGCCGGCCTCATGTGTAGCCGGGCATGTGGGGTGACATGCACTGTGGAAGCTATGTGACCTAAGAGCCGGAGGAAGTGTTTGGCCGAGACCAGAGTTTTTGCCCGAAACTGGCCGGCCAACTTTATCAGTCTGTGAGCTCTGTCCACAGGCAAATAGGCCTTTGCATGGATGGTATCCAATCTTGCCCCTATGAACTCCACGTCCTGAGGGGACTAAAGTGGACTTGGGGAAGTTTATGACGAACCCCAGGTGCTGAAGCAGGGATATGGTTCTGAAGGTGGCCTGCCTGGCCTCTTGTGGAGACTGGCCCCTGATAAGCCAGTCGTCCAGGTAAGGGAACACAAAAATCCCCGGGTTCCTGAGGTAGGCCGCAACCACCGCCAGGCATTTTGTAAAGACCCTGGGGGCGGAGGTGAGGCCAAAAGGAAGCACTCGGTACTGGAAGTGCTTTCCTCCCACCACAAATCTGAGGAATTGTCTGTGATTTGGATGGATGAGGATGTGCGTATAAGCATCCTTCAGGTCTAAGGAGCATAGCCAATCTCCCAGCTGGAGGTAAGGCAGTAAGATTCCAAGGGTAAGCATCTTGATCTTTTCCCTCTCCAGAAACTTGTTCAGATTTCTCAGGTCGAGGATGGGTCTGAGGTCTCCTTTTTGGTACCAGGAAGTACCTCGAGAAGAAGTCTTGCCCTTCCAGGTGGTGAGGCACCGGTTCCACCGCCTGGTCCCTTAGTAGACCTTCCAAGTCCTGAAGGAGTATGTTTCTGTGCAGAGGGGGTCTTGGAGGCTCCCCTGGAAAGTAGATGGGGGGTATCTGGGTGAAGTGGAGCAGATAGCCCCTTTTGATGATACTCAACACCCAAGTATCCCCTGTGATGGCTGGCCACCTGTCTGCGTACAAGGTCAGCCGACCTCCTGTGCCCTGGAGAGGCTATGCTGGCATAGACAAAAACCCCCTCCCTGCTGAGCAGGAGCCGGAGTAGGCAGCTTGGGAGCCTTCTGCCTATGGGGCCCATGACCCTGCCCCCTTGGTCTGCTGGCCCTGTTGGGGAGCTGCAGAGGCCTGGTAGTGAGGGTAGGTTTTGTAGGCAGCGGTCTTCCTCAGGTAAAAGGTCTTTTTCCCTGAGACCTTCTTCTTCTGAGAAGGGGCAGAGGTTTTCCTGGACAGCCTCGTCCGGGTAAGAGTCTCGGTCTTGAGTTCTGCAGCCTTTTGGCCATGGGCTTGCCAAAGAGGTTTTCACTTCAGCAAGGGACATCGACCAACTTGTCCTGTACCCATGGCTCGAGGTCCGAGGATTGTAGCCAGGCCTGGTGGCATGCACCGATGCCGACCCCTGCTACCCGGGCCGAAGCCTCAAATCCATCGTAGGCTGCTCGAGATATAAACTTCGAGCACTCTCGAATACCAGAAGACAAGGCCTTGAACCTTTGCAAAGGTTCCTCGGAATGACCAGCAGAGAACCCGGCAATCTCCTTTGCCAGGTCTCGAAGGTACATGCCCATGTAAAGCTGGTAGGTCTGGAAACGGCAAGCAAGCATAGAGCCCTAGAAGCACTTTCTACCGAGGTCATCCAGGTTCCGGGCTTCCCTGCTGGGAGGCACCGAGGAATGCATCTTCTGACTCTTCAGGTGATGCATGGCCGATTCCACAACCATGGAGTGTTGCGGTAGCTGTGTCTTTTGAAACCCGGGGCTCTTGCGGACTCGATAGATGGAATCGACCCGCTTGCTTAGAACCGGCATCGAGGCCGGCGCCTCCCACATGCGGAAGAGCAACCGCACAAGCATCGGAGGAACTGGGACAGTAAAGGCCTCCTTGGGAGGAAAGTCATACTGCAGAGCCTCAAGCTCCTCAGCTCGAGGTGCCTCCTCGGGGTCCGCAGGGAATGACAGTGCTGTGGATGTGTCCCTTACGAAATACGAGAACCTGGTATCCTCTGTGGGGGGTGGGGGGGACGACACCTTGTCCGAGGCTCGGATCCCGGTGTGTCCGAAGGGACGCACCGAGTTCGGAAGGTGTCAGGGGACTCCTCCTCCTCTGTTTCCCACGCCGATTTCTCCAAGGAGGAATTGAGGGGCTCCGAGTGGGTGGGCACTGACGCCATCCGCCCCCGAGGGAACCGGTGTTGACGACCTCGGTCCCGAACGGGAGGCCAAGGGTGACCTCGGCCGAGGATCGACTCGAGTTCGCATGGTCTCGAGGATTGGCTTGGCCTCCGGGGTCAACTTGGACGTCGATGTCCCGGTGGTCGGGGTAGATGCGCCAGTGAGACGGGCGATCAGCACCCGCTGCTGCTCCATGAAGGCAAACAATCTGCTCTCCAAGGCCGTCAACCTGAGTCCGAGCTCAGGAAACACAGCAGCCTCAGACTCGGGCCCCGACGGCGTCGGCTCCCCCTGAGGAGAGTCCACGAGGACTACAGTACTCACGTGACTCGGGGCCTCCGACTCTATACGAGGATGCTTTGCAGGCCTCTCCAACTTTGAATACCTGGGACGGCGATCGGGAATATACGACCTGGCCCTCGAGGAGCCAAGAGCGTCCACCGATGCCGCCCTCGCGGGTTTCTTCTTCCTTCACTGCTCCTGCGAGGGGGACTCCCTTTCAGAGGAGCCCCGACAATGCTCGGGGTCAGATTCCCGAGATATCGAGGCCTCTGACGAAGTCCTGACCTGTCTAGAGGCAGATTCAGAGAAGATCCTCTCATGCTGATGCTGACGGCTCCGTAATGCCTTGGAAGACGACATTTTGCCACAGGGACTACAGACCGTAGAATCATGGTCTGGCCCCAGGCACCAGTCGTGTGTGTTGGTGAGAGACATCAGTTTCTTGCACTGATCACACTTCTTAAAGCCACTGGCAGCCATCGGGGGAAAAAGGGCCCCTGCAAGATCAAAAAATTGGGCTGCCAGGGAAAACAAAAAGGCGCGAACGCAGTCTCTAAGGACAAAAAACGAAAAAAAGAGATCCGGGCTCGGCACCGGTGTATCGAGTCCAGGCGGGAAAGGAACCGACGTCGAACCGAAGAAAAAACTCGACCCAACGCAGAAAAATCAACTTTTTTCACGGGTGACAAGGACAGGCGTCCATATGGCTCCGTGGAAAAAAGAAGACTGAGCAAGATGGCACCTTTGGGCGGGAAGGGGACCGCGCATGCGTGCCTGCATTCCCAAAGGCTTTCTTTAAAAGCTGGGGAAATACTCCGCATGGGGGCTCCGTCGACGTCACCCATGTGAGGACTGACTTCCTGCTTGGTCCTGGAGAACTATCGATATTGTCCTCTCCAAATTCCTATTTAAATCGTTTGAGTTCCCATCTCTGGTTCCTTGCTCTGCCTCCCACTCTGTCCACATTCCCATGGTTTCGCACAATCCGATTGTGTTCTTTTTTTCTACAATTATCAAATTCTTCCTTTGTATTCCCCCTCCCTCAAGTCCCTAATCTTCATTCTTCCCTTGCTTTCTCGTCACACTCCTTACTAGCACAGTCCTGCAGTGCTGATCCCATCCTTTCTCAGCTCTCATCCACCCCTTGGCACCCCCTTCCCAAGTCCCTGCCTTTTGTCACCTCAAATCTCTATGATTTTCTTCCTCTGCCCCTTCCAGTGAAAGTACCATCCCTGAGTCAGCCCTTGCATTCCCAGTCACCTGGTGTCAGCTCTCTTCCCATACCAGTCCCCCACACCCTCGAAAAGATAGCCCTCTTCCAGTCCCATCCCTCCGTGTTGGCTTCCTTCTAGTCCTTACCCCCTACTCCAACATCATCTCATTAGTTGCAGTCCCAGCCTCTCTCGCCAACGTTGGTTACCTTTTAGTCACTTTAAACAGCTGAGAGAGCATATTCCTTTGCTCTTGTGGCAGTGCTGTCTGAAAAGCTATTGCACTGTGGCTTTTCTGAAAGTGGTAACAAGCATTTCCTGTTTCTCACAAGATACGGGAAATGCTTTCTACTACTTTTAAAAATGCCGTGGTCTGGCAGCTTCTAAGGCAGCACAGCTGCGGGAATAAAGGAAAATGCTCCCGCGGCTATTTAAAGTTACTGCGCAGTGAGTCGGTGAGGGAAGCTTCGGGTGCCCTTAAAGGTTTTGCGGCCCTAAACCAGTCCCCCACCGACTGCCTCTTAATCCAGTAGCATGATCAAAAAGGAAGCACAGATCCTAGGTCAATGCCATGACGATGGCGAGGGGCCTACGTCTGAGCAGAATACTGTGCTAACAACCTGATCTGACATGTGTAGGGCCGACCCTGGTAGGAATGACAAAGCCTTACCTTCTTTTTATATTCTGCAATTGCACCAAGATTTGGCTTAATTTCAAGACATTTGGCTTCTAAAAGAGCAATTTGATTGTTTATTACATCAGGCTCTCTCATGGTTTCAATCTCTTCTTGGCTCAACATAGGAAGTTCTTCTTCTGGTTTATCACCTATACGGTGTAGAGATATTTTTAAAATCTAGAAAAAGTAAAAAGATTTCAATTTTGATAAAAATACTGGTTTTCATTGAAAATTACACTACTGATTTATTTTATTTGCAGTTAGCATCAAGACGTTGGTTGATATCGTATAGGAAGGTAAGTTGAAAAAAATCAATAAAAGAAACAGAAAAGGAAAATATCAATCCAGTGAAATCCAGTATCCCACAGAATGGAATACTCAAGAATTAACAGCAGGGGGAATATAAAAAAAAAAAAGGCAAAGCCAAGAGCAACATCTTCTATAGTACATCCATAACCCCACCTACATACTGGAGGGCTTGAACATGACTCACCCTCTTACACTCTAGAAAACATTTTGACTGTAAAGGATTAACCCCCCCCCCCACACACACACTTATATCTCACTACACATTTTCACATGGTTTATACTACTTTAAAATTCGGATTAGATTGTCAAAACAGTGGATTGAGAACCAGGGAAGCCAGGTTTGAATCCCACTGGTACTCGCTGTGATGTTGGGCATTACAATTAACTTGCCATTGCCTGAGATACAAAATTAGATTGCAAAACCCTCTGTGGACAGGAATCTCTCTCTCTACTGTATCAATCTAATATGCTTTAAGCTGCATAGAAAGGTGTGAGCTAAATAAAATTCCTACTATATCTCTTTACGATAACAGGAGCATGTCCCAAATTAGCCACATTAATACAGAAAGTTCATATTTCATTAATTCTTACTTCTTTCTGCCAGTATTTTATTTTTGATTGATGTTCTGAAATATGACTGTCCATTTGCTCAATTTTAAGTCTAATATTAAGAGCCTCTTTTTGAAGAGAATGTTCATGTTCTTGTATTGTTTTTATTTCTTGAAGTAAGTTACGGTGTTCTCCTTGAACATCTGGCAATGTACCCTAAAAAACAAGCAAAACTTAAAATATAAGGAGGCTGCCCATGAGCTACTAGTTCTAAATATTTGACATTCTGATTAGGGAAAACACAGTTACGCACCTTTAACAGGTGATCTCGAGGAACAGCAGGAATTTAGTCTTCACGTATGGGTGACAACGGGTGCCAACGGAATCATTGCGGGAAGCTCCCCAGCTACCAATAGGGAAAGCTTTTGGGAGCACTCTACTGCGCCACTGCCTTCCCACTCACCCAAATGTCTCTCCTCAGTTGAGTTTGTAGCTGTTAAGGACTCCAAGGGGAGGAGGGTGGTTGTGAAATTCCTGCTGTTCCTGGCGATCATCTGTTACAGGTGAGTAAAGCGTAGTTACTCACCTCTATAAGGTGATCTCCGGGAACAGCAGGAATTTAGTCTTCACATATGGGTGACGTTAGTACCGAAGGAGCCCACGTTCAATAGAAAAGCTTTTGGGAGCATCCCAATGTGCCTGCGTAGCTGCCTTCATTTGTAGCTGAGATAAAAGGAGAGAGAAAATAGAAATTACACTTACCTGGTAATTGTTGTTCCTTGAGGAACTCCAGTTCAGTCCTCCACCTCTGGGTAGTGTACCTCTTCCTGCAGCTTGGAGACCAGGCATGTCAAAATCATGACATAACTGGATGTAGCCTGATGGCCTCTCCCATTAACCCCCAGTGAACTATTGACAAAGCAGACTCAAAGGAGCAACAAATAAGTAGCTATTATAATAATTTCAACCTTATACTCAACTGAACGCATAACCCATAACTTATTTAACAACTAACCCCCCCCCCCCCCCCTCCAGATAGAAGGGGACTGCTTTTTGCATTCTCCTTTCCTCCCTATGCCTAGCCAGAGACAAGAAAGAGCAAGGACAGAGAAAAAAAGAGATAGGACAAATTAAGACGACTACGAACCAGGCTGTATCCACCTGTAGCCTTGCACTTCTCCCAACTGATCCACCACTGCTAACGATTCCATCCCCGGATGGGAATGAGGACTGAAATGGAGTTCCTCAAGGAACAACTATTACCAGTTAAGTGTAATTTCTATTTCCTTATCGTTCCTCCAGTTCAGTCCTCCAACTCTGGGATGTAACAGAGCAGTAATTATTGGGAGGGACCATTCCAGCCGGATCGCAACACCGCCGCCCCGAAACAGGCATCGTTCGCCGCCAGGACATCCAGGTGGCAATGCTTACTGAAAGTATGAAGTAAGGACCAGGTGGCACCAAACTGATGTCGATTGTGCTCTACTAGAGTGAGCCCTCAAGCCCACTGGCACTGTACGGCCTTGCAAAACATATGCTGACGCAATCGCCTCTTTAATCCATCTGGAAATGGACGCTTTTGCCGCCGCCTCCCCTTTGAGGGGGCCTCCAAAAAACATGAATAGGCGGTCCAACTTGTGAAATCTTTCTGAGATTTAAATACTGCCGCAGCACCTTCTTTAAGTCTAAACAGCGTAAACTATGGTCCAAGACGTTCCCCTCAGCCGAACGTAAGAGTTGGAGAAACAGTTTGATTTAGGTGAAACGGAGAAAGCGTAGTTACTCACCTGTAACAGGTGTTCTCCAGGAGCAGCAGGAATCAGTCCTCACTTATGGGTGACGTCGGCGCCGACGGAGCCCTCGCTGAGCAATTTTCCCCAGCTTTCAAAGAAAGCCTTTGGGAATTGCAGCGCGCATGCGCGGTCCTCTTCCCGCCCAAGGGTGCCATCTTAGCCAGTCAGATGACATAGCTAAAAAAAGACAGCATAAAAAATTTGCAAAAGAACATAAGCAGACGATTGCAACTCCAAGGGGAGGAGGGAGGGTAGTGAGGACTGATTCCTGCTGCTCCTGGAGAACACCTGTTACAGGTGAGTAACTACGCTTTCTCCAGGACCAAGCAGGAAGTCAGTCCTCACTTATGGGACTCCCAAGCTCAAGGCTACCGGAGACCCTAAGCACAAAAATGAGCTCCCTCTAGCTCAGCAGCACAGAAGGAAAGAATCTTCGCTGAATTATCACCCACCGGTAGCCCACATCCGGGATGGAGGGCAGGAGTTGCTCAGACCTCAAAGAGATTACGGAGGACTGCCTGTCCGAAAGCACTGTCCCTGCGGGACTCCCTCTCGAGACAGTAATGGACCGCAAAAGTCTGGCTCGAAGACCAAGTAGCGGCCCGGCAGATGTCTGCCAGCGGAACAGAGCGGAGGTAAGCCACTGACGTAGCCTTTGCCCGAACGCAATGAGCCGTGACTCGACTTTCTAAGGAGAGTCCGGCTGCCCCATAAGCCCAAGAGATACAGTCCGCAACCCAGATGGACAGAGTACGCTTGGAGACCGGGAGCCCCAATTTATTGGGGTCAAAAGACACAAAAAGCTGAGCAGCTTTACGGTGCTCCCGCGTACGGTCAAGGTAGAAGTTCAATGCCCTTCTACAGTCCAGGGTATGGAGGACCGTTTCAGCTCGGCTGGAGTGTGGTCTGGGAAAGAAGGTTGGAAGTACCACCTCCTGATTGATGTGAAAAGGGGAGACCACTTTTGGAAGAAATTTTGGGTGAGTCCGTAGGACTACCCGATTTTTGTAGAACCGAGTGTAAGGGGGATCAGACACGAGGGCCTGCAACTCACTGACGCGTCTAGCGGAGGTGAGGGCTATCAAGAACAGTGTTTTCCAAGACAGAAAACGGAGAGAACAGGTAGCCATAGGTTCAAAAGGCGGACAGGTGATCCGCTGCAAAACCACATTCAGGTCCCAGTCAGGCGCTGGCGGGCGCAGAGGTGGTTTAAGTAGAAGGAGACCTCGGAGAAACCTCGCTACGAGAGGGTCGCTGGAGAGAGGTCTACCGTCCACCGGCACATGATGTGCCGAAAGAGCACTGAGGTGAACTTTGACGGAGTTGGACTTAAGTCCCAGATTCGAGAGGTGTAGCAAGTACTGCAAGATCACCGACACCGGGCAGGAGAAGGGATCCTGAGACTGTTGGGTACACCAGACGGCAAAGCGACGCCATTTAAGGGCGTAGCATTTGCGGGTAGAAGGCCGTCGCGAAGCCAAGACGACCTCCTCCACCTCTGCCGGCAGGAGAAGGGGAGCAAGGACTACCCTCTCAGCAGCCAGGCCATGAGGTTGAGAGACCTGAGGTTGGGGTGTAGTAGAGACCCCTGATCCTGAGTGAGGAGATCCGGTTGTACCCCCAGAGGGAATGGATCCTCCACCGCTAATTGCAGTAGGAGCGGAAACCACGGCTGTCTGGGCCAGCGAGGGGCCACCAGGATCATGAAGGCTTTGTCTCGGAGAACCTTGAAAAGAGTCCGAGAGACTAGCGGGATGGGAGGGAAAGCGTACAGAAGGCTCCCCGACCATGAAATTAGAAAAGCGTCCGCCGCAACCCGAAGGGGGTGTGGCTGACGAGAGCAGAAGCGAGGAAGCTGCCGGTTGTGAGGACTGGCAAAGAGATCCACCGTGGGGAGGCCCCACTTTAGGAAGAGCTTCTGAACTACCCAGGGATCCAGACGCCACTCGTGCGGCTGGAGGAACCTGCTGAGTTTGTCCGCCAGGCAATTCTCTTGGCCCGGGAGATAAACTGCCTTGAGGAGAATGCCGTGACTGACGGCCCAAGAGCAGAGCTTCTGTGCCTCCCGGCAGAGGAGGAAGGAGCCCGTGCCCCCCTGCTTGTTCACGTAGAACATGGCAACTTGATTGTCCGTCTGGAGAAGGACAGACTGGTGGGAAGTCAGGTGGGAGAAAGCCTTGAGAGCCAGGCGGATCGCCCTGAGCTCCAGGAAGTTGATCTGCTGAGCAGACTCCCACGTGGTCCAGAGGCCCTGAGTACGTGCCCCTTGGCAATGTGCTCCCCAGCCCAGGAGGGATGCATCCGTGGTCAGCACCCGGGTCGGCTGAGGTGACTGGAAAGGCATTCCGAATATCAGGTTCGGCTGCCGAAGCCACCACCGGAGAGACGAGATCAGCGGCTCGGAGACGCGCACTAGGTCTGCTAGGCCGCCTGTGGCTTGTCGCCACTGCTGGCGGAGACACCATTGAGCAGGCCGCATATTCAGGCAGGCATTGGGGGTCACATGGACGGTGGAAGCCATATGGCCGAGCAGTCTCAGGAAGCGCCTGGCGGAGACCAGGGGCTGGCTGCGAAGACGGTCGGCTAGGTCCATGAGCCGTTGAGCCCTGTCGAGGGGAGCAAAGTGGACTTTGCGAAATTTATAACAAAGCCCAAGTGCTGCAGAAGAGTCACCGTGCGGCGTGTGGCGCTGGTGACCTCCGGAGCGGACGCCGCTCTGATGAGCCAGTCGTCGAGGTACGGAAAGACATAGAGGCCGTAAAGCCGGAGATGGGCCGCCACCACCGCGGGACATTTTGTGAAGACTCGCGGTGCGGAGGACAGGCCAAAGGGCAGTACTCTGTACTGGTAATGATTTCCTGCCACCACAAACCTTAGGTACTGGCGGTGGCTGGGGTGGATGAGGATGTGCGTGTAGGCATCCTTTAGATCCAAGGAGCATAGCCAATCTCCCTGCTGGAGGTAGGGCAGAAGGATTCCAAGGGTAAGCATTTTGAACTTCTCCCGCACAAGGAACTTGTTGAGGCTGCGCAAGTCCAGGATGGGTCTGAGGCCTCCTGTTCTCTTTGGTATTAGAAAATACCTGGAATAAAAGCCTTGACCTCTCAGGTGGTGTGGCACCGGTTCCACCGCCTGTTCCTGCAGAAGACCTGCTAACTCCTGAAGGAGTAATTCCCTGTGCAGGGGGGGTCGTGGAGGTTCTCCCGGAAAATAGGAGGGAGGGACCTGGTGGAAGTGGAGAAGATAGCCTTCTCGCACGACTTGAAGCACCCAGGCATCTGTGGTGATGCTGGACCACCTGTGGGCGAAGTGAACCAGCCGGCCTCCGGTACTGGGAGGAACCAGCGGGGGGGGGGGGGGAGAGGCTATGCTTAATGAGTCAAAAACCCCCACCCTGCTGAGCAGGGGCTGGTGGCGCAGGCTTGGGGGCTTGCTGCCTACGGGACCCGTTACCCCGTCCCTTGGCCTGCTGGCCCTGTTGGGGAGCTGCAGGGGCCTGATAATGGGGGTATTGTTTGTAGGCAGCCGCCTTCCTTGGGTAAAAGGACTTTTTCCCCGAGCCCTTCTTTTTCTGGGAAGGGGCAGAGGTCTTCCTAGAAAGCCTGGTCCTGGTGAGAGTCTCAGTCTCAATCTGTGCAGCCTTTTCAGCCATGGGCTTGCCAAAGAGGTTTTCGCCTCGGCAGGGGACATCGACCAACTTGTCCTGCACCCAGGGCTCAAGGTCTGACGACTGAAGCCAAGCCTGTCGGTGGGCACCGATGCCGGCTGCGGCCACTCGAGCCGATGCTTCAAAGCCATCATAGGCTGCTCGGGACATGAACTTTGAGCATTCCCGAATGCCAGTGGACAAGGTCAGGAACCTCCGCAAGGGTTCCTCGGACAAACCAGCGGAGAATCCGGCTAGCTCTTTAGCCAGATCTCGGAGATACATGCCCATGTATAGCTGGTAGGTCTGGACACGACAGGCGAGCATAGAGCCCTGGAAACACTTCTTACCAAGGCCATCCAGGTTACGGGCCTCCCTGCCAGGAGGCACCGAGGAGTGCATCTTCTGGCTCTTAAGACGATGCATGGCCGATTCCACTACCATGGAATGGTGTGGTAGCTGTGCCTTTTGAAAGCCAGGGCTCTTGCGGACTCGATAGATAGAATCGACCCGCTTGCTCAGGACCGGCGAGGAGGCCGGACTCTCCCACATGCGGAAGAGTAGTCGTTCCAGCATAGGAGGAACCGGTACAGTAAAGTGTTCCCTTGCGGGAGAGTCATACTGGAGGGCGTCGAGCTCTTCGGCTCGAGGCTCCTCCTCGGGGTCCGCAGGGAAGGCCAAAGCCTTGGCCATATCCCTGACGAAGTCCGAGAACCGGGCATCCTCCGGGGGGGACTGCTTCCGAGGCTCGGACTCCGGTGAGTCCGAGGGGACACACCGAGTCCGGAAAGAATCAGGTGACTCTTCCTCCTCAGACTCCCAGACCGACTCCGACGAGGACTCGGTGGGGTCGGCCCGGGCAGGGCGCGGCGCCTGCCGCCCCGACGCCGAACGGGAGGCCGAGGGTGACCTCGACCGAGGATCGACTCGAGGATCGGCTCGGTCTCCGGGGTCGACTTGGACGTCGACGTCCCGGCGGTCGGGGCAGCGGCGCCAGCGAGCAGTGCCCGTTGCTGGTCCATGAAGGCAGACAGTCTGCTCTCCAAGGCCGTCAACCTGAGTCCGAGCTCAGGTGACCCAGCAGCCCCCGACTCGGGCCCCGACAGCGTCGGGCCCGACGTCGGCTGTCGCGGAGGCGAGTCCAGAAGGACCACAGGACTTACCCGAGCAGGCATCTCCGACTCCAGGCGAGGTCGCTTCGTGAGGTGCTCCTTCTCCAAGGACCCGGGGCGGCTGTCGGGGCTATGCGACCTGGCCCTCGCGGAGCCAGGAGCGTCCACCGACGCCGCCCTCGCGGGTTTCACCTTCCGACGATGGTCCCCGGAGGGAGAACCCCTCTCGGAGGAACTCCGGCGACGGTCCGAGCTGGAGCCTTTGGACGCGGAGGCCTCCGACGAGGTCCGGGTACGGCTGGGGTCAGCGAAGATCCTATCACGCTGATGCCGCCGACTTCTCAACGCTTTGGAGGACATTTTGCCGCAGGGCCCACAGATCAGTTCCTCATGATCTGGGCCCAGGCAGCGGAGGCAAAAGTCGTGTGTGTCAGTTAGTGACATATTTCGGTCACACTGACCACACCGCTTAAAACCACTGGCAGCCATCGGGGGAAATAGGGCCCCTGCGAGGTCAAAGGACCGGGCTGCCAGGGAAAAATCGAAAACGAAAGCTGACTAAGTCAGAAAAAACCGAAAAAAGGAAGAGGACTCGTGACCGGCGTCGCGAGTCCGGGCGGGAAAAAGACCGGCGTCGAACCGAAGGAAAAAGAATAAAATAACGAAGAAATATCGACTTTTTCGCGGGGACAAGACGGGGACGTCTGTAGGGCTCCGCGGAAAAAAGAAGACTGGCTAAGATGGCACCCTTGGGCGGGAAGAGGACCGCGCATGCGCGCTGCAATTCCCAAAGGCTTTCTTTGAAAGCTGGGGAAAATTGCTCCGCGAGGGCTCCGTCGGCGCCGACGTCACCCATAAGTGAGGACTGACTTCCTGCTTGGTCCTGGAGAAAGTGTAGTTACTCACCTGTAATAGGTGTTCTACAGGAGCAGCAGGAATCAGCCCTCAAATATGGGTGATGTCGGCACCGACGGAGCCCTCGTGCAAAGCATTTCCCCAGCTTTCAAAGAAAGCCTTTGAGAATGCAGCACGCATGCGCGGTCCCCTTCCCGCCCAAGGATGTCATCTTGCTCATTCTGATGACATAGCTAAAAGACAGCAAAAATCAAAATGAAGGATAGGACTGCAACTTCAGGGGAGAAGGGAGGGTTGTGAGGACTGATTCCTGCTGCTCCTGGAGAACACCTGTTACAGGTGAGTAACTACGCTTTCTCCAGGACTCCCCAGCTCTAGGCTACCGTGAACCCAGAGCTGAAAAAATGGCTCCCTCTCAAGAGCCTCAGCATCCATAAGAATTTTCTCTGAGAACACACCCCGTACAGTAGCCCAACACAAGGGCTGGAGGGTAGGCGTTGCCTAAACCTCAAAAAGATTACAGAAAACTGCCTAGCCTCTCTCTCCAGGCAGTAATGGGCTGAAAAAGTCTGGCTTGAAGACCCGGCCCGGCAGAAGTCTGCCAATGGAACAGAGCGGAGATGAGCTGCTGACGCGGATTTAGTCCTGACATGATGGGCCGTGACCCAACCCCGCAAGGGGAGGTCGGCTGCCTTGTACGCCCAGGCGATGCAATCTGCTACCCAAGTGGACAACGTATGCTTGGAGAAAGGTAACCCCATCTTATTAGGGTCAAACGAGACAAAGAGCTGAGCAGCCCTTCGATGCACCCGCATACGTTCTATGTAAAAGGACAACGCCCTTTTACAGTCCAGGGTATGCAAGACTGTATCAGCCCGGCTGCTATGCAGCCTTGGAAAAAAGGTTGGAAGAACCACCTCCTGATTGAGATGGAAAGAGAGGACCACTTTTGGGAGGAACTTGGGATGGGTCCGTAGGACGACCCTGTTCCTATAGAACCACATATACGGTCTATCAAACCAGAGCTTGTAGTTCACTCACACGTCTGGCCGAGGTAAGAGCCACCAGGAAGAGCGCTTTCCAAGAGAGGAAGTGCAAATGGCAAGAAGCCATCGGCTCAAACGGTGGGCGAGTAAGTTGCCGCAAGACCACGTTCACATCCCACTCAGTCGCCGGTGGATGAAACGGAGGCTTGAGTAGAAGCAGACCTCTGAGAAATCTGGACACCAAGGGGTGAACCGACAGACTGTCCGTCCACTGGTGAGTGGTGCGCTGACAAAGCACTGAGGTGGACCCGAACAGAGTTAGACTTAAGGCTTAAGTCTGAAAGGTGAAGTAGATAATGCAGTACTACTGGCACAAGGCAAGAGAAAGGATCTTCATTGCACTGAGCACACCATACCATAAACCTACGCCACTTGAGGGCATAGGACTTTCTGGTGGACTGCCTCCTAGAGGCCAAGATCACCTCTTCAACCTCCTTAGGTAGAAGTAAGGGAGCTAGCAATATCCTTTCAGCAGCCATGCCATCAGATTGAGGGACCTGAGATTGGGGTGCAGAAGGAAACCCTGCTCTTGAGACAGGAGATCGTGTTGCAGCCCCAGAGGGAACGGAGCTTCCACCGCCAACTGAAGAAGTGGAAACCATGGCTGCCTCGGCCATCTTGGGGCTACCAGAATCACCGAGGCCTTGTCCCAGAGGATCTTGAACAGAGTTCGAGCCACAAGGGGCGTGGGAGGAAACGCATACAGGAGGCCCGTAGACTAACAGATTAGAAAAAGCATCTGCTGCCATCCTCAGGGGATGCGGCTGTCTGGAGCAAAACCTGGGCAGCTGACGGTTTACTGGACTTGCAAAGAGATCGACGGATGAAAGACCCCATAGGAGGAAGATCTGCTGGACCACCAATGGATTCAACTGCCATTCGTGGGGCTGGAGAATCCTGCTTAGCTTGTCTGCCAGGAAGTTTTCCTGACCAGGTAGATAAACTGCTTTGAGAAACATGCCTTGTCTGACTGCAAAAAAGCAAAGGTCCAGTGCCTCCTGACATACGAACCTGGACCTTGTGCCTCCTTGTTTGTTCACGTAGAACATTGCTACATGATTGTCCGTCTGAACTAGGACAGACTGTTGACAAAGCATGGCAAAAGGTTTGCAGAGCTAAGCGGATTGCTTGCAGCTCTAAAAGGTTGATCTGCTGTGTGGCCTCCCGAGGGGACCACAGGCCTTGAGTGCACGTGCTCTGGCAATGTGCACCCCAGCCCTTTAAGGATGCATCTGTTGTCAGCACTCTGGTGTGTGCTGGAGCTTGAAAAGGAACACCCATGAGAAGGTTTGGCAGATGTAGCCACCACTGCAAGGAGTTCAGAAGTCATCAGGACACCTTTACTCTGTCTCGAAGGTCGCCGGTAGCTAGTGTCCACTGATCTCTGAGGCACCATTGAGCAGCCCGCATGTGCTGATGGGCATTCGGGGTCACATGTAACGTGGATGCCCTGTGGCCCAGGAGCCGCAGGTAGTGCCTGGCAAAAACACGAGAATTGCTTTGGAACTGGTTGGCCAAGTCCATAAATCTGTGGGTTCTGTCCTCGGGCAAGTAAGCTCTGGCCCCTATGAACTCTAGGTTCTGAGAGGGGAGAAAAGTGGACTTTGCGTAGCTTATGACAAAGTCCAGATGCTGAAGAAGAGAGACAGAGCAAAGAGTGGCCTGTCGGGCCTCCTGGAGTGACTGGCCCCTGATTAGCCAGTTGTCCAGGTACAGGAAGACAAAAATCCACTGACTTCAAAGAAAAGCCGCCACCACCGCCAGGCATTTGGTGAAAACCCTGGGGGCAGAGGTCAGGCCAAAGGGAAGCACCCTGTACTGAAAATGGGAGAGCACTGGAGGAGAGGCTATGCTCAAGGAGTCAAAAGCCCCCACCCTGCTGAGTGGTAGCAGGAGCCTGAGGCTTCGGGGTCCTCTGCCTACGGGGCCCATTACCCTGGCCCTTGGCTTGCTGACCCTGGGGGGAGCTTGGGCAGCCTGATATTGTGGGTACCGTTTGTAGACAGTGCCCATCCTCGGGTAAAAGGGCTTTTTACCCGAGCACTTCTTTTTATGAGAAAGGGCAGAGGTCTTCGTCAGCCTTGTCCGAGTGAGGTGCTCGGTCTCGAGCTGAGCGGCCTTCTCGGTCATGGGCTTGCCAAAAAGGTTTTCACCTCGGCAAGGGACATCGACCAACTTGTCCTGAACCCATGGCTCGAGGTCCGATGACTGCAGCCATGCCGGGCGTCGAGCCGCAATGCCGGCTGCCGCAACTCGGGCCGAAGCCTCAAAGCCATCGTAGGCGGCATGGACATGAACTTCGAGCAGTCCCGAATCCCCGAGGACAAGGACTTAAATCTCTGCAAGGGTTCCCCAGAGAGACCAGCAGAGAACCCGGCCAACTCCTTGGCCAGATCCCGCAAGTACATGCCCATGTACAGCTGGTAAGACTGGACACGGCAAGCAAGCATCGAGCCCTGAAAACACTTTCTACAGACGCCATCAAGCTTTCAGGCATCCCTGCCAGGAGGCACCGCAGAGTGAATCTTCTGACTCTTCAGACGATGCATGGCCGATTCCACAACCATGGAATGGTGTGGTAGCTGTGCCTTCTGAAAGCCAGGGCTTTTTTGGAGTCGATAGATCGAATCGACTCGCTTGCTAAAAACTGGTGCCGAGGCCGGTGCCTCCCACATACGGAAGAGGAGCCGTTCCAGCATCGGAGGAACCGGGACAGTAAAGGCCTCCTTCAGAGGAGAGTCATACTACAGCGCCTCGAGCTCTTTGGGCTCGAGGCTCTTCCTCAGGATCCACCGGAATAGCCAAGGCAGTGGCCATATCAGGACAAACTCCGAGAACCGGGTGTCCTCCGGGGGGGGACCTACTCCGGGGCTCAGACTGCGGTGAGTCCGAAGGGACGCACCGAGTCTTAATGGTATCAGGAGACTCCTCGTCCTCCGTCTCCCAAGCCGACTCGTCCGAGGAAGAGTCGGGGTCTGACCCCGCGGTGCCCTGGAGCACCCGCCCCGATGCCGGAAGCACTGGCGTCGACGCCTTCGGTCCCGAACGGGAGGTCAAGGGAGACCGCAACCGAGGCCGACTCCGAGCCACGATGGACTCAAGTATCGGCTCGGTCTCTGGGGTCGACTTCGACGTCGATATCCCGGTGGTCGGGGCAGATGCGCCAGACAGGCTGGCCATCAGTGCCCGCTGCTGCTCCATGAAGGCAGACATTCTGTTCTCCAAGGTTGTCATCCTGAGACTCAGCTTGGGAGACGCGGCAGCGCCGGGCCCGACGTCGGCTCCCTGGGAGGAGAGTCCACAAGGACTACGGGGCTTACATGTAACAGCAGACTCAGGCTCCACACGAGGAACTTTGGCAGGCTTCTCCGGTTCCACAGGCCCGGGGCGACGGTCGGGGGTCTTAGATCTGTCCCTGGAGGAGCCAGGGACCTCTTCCGACAACGCCCTCGTGAGCCGTTTCTTCCTCTCGCGTTTCTGGTCGGGGGACCCCATGTCGGAGGAGCATCGACGGCACTCGGGATCGGAATCCCGAGATGTCGAAGCCTCAGACGAGGTCCGGGCCCGGCCAGAGGCTGAGTCCGAGAAAAGCCTTTCCTTTTGCTGCTGGCGACTTCGAAGTGCCTTGGAAGACATTTTTCCACAGGCCCCGCACGACTTAGGATCGTGGTCGGGGCCGAGGCACCGAAGGCAGCAGTCATGTGTGTCGGTGAGAGACATTAGTTTCTTACACCGATCACACTTCTTAAAACCACTGGAAGCCATCGGGGAAAAAAAGAGTCCCCGCGAGGTCAAAGGACCGGCCTTCCAGGGAAAAAGAGAAAAAAGGGCGCGAACGCCAGCCACGAAGGGCAAAAAACGAAAAAGAAGAATCGGGCTCGATACCGGTGTACCAAACCCAGCGGGAGGGGAACCGGCATCGAACTGGAAGAAAGAGGAAAAAAAAAACACCGCTGAAAAATTCTCATTTTAACCAGGAAAACTGGACACACGTCCGGTGGGCTTCATGGAAAAAAAAGAGACTGAGGTAAGATGGCACCTTTAGGCGAGAAGGGAACCGCGCATGCGTGCCTGCATTCCCAAAGGCTTTCATAGAAAGCTGGGAAAATGCTCCGCTGGGGCTTCATCGGCGCCGATGACACCCATTTGTGAGGGCTGACTTCCTGCTTGGTCCTGGAGAAAGGGATATTACCCAGCTTATCTCGAACCCATTGTTCAAGATCCGATGCTTGCAGCCAAGCAATCCTGCGTGCACTAATGCAGATGGATAAAGTCCTTCTGATGTATTGAGATGGCACCGAGATGTACCCTGACGGAATTAGACTGCAAAACTTCCTTCGAGAGATGGAGGAGGCACTGAAGGACCCACCAGGAGAAAGGGTCAATCTGGAGCCTTGAGCAACAGACCGAGAAATGCCGCCAATTGAAGGTGCAAGCCCGCCTAGTCGAGGTCTTCCTCGATGCGAGAACCTCCTTGATTACCACCAGGAGGACCAGCGGGGATAGGGAAACATGTTCAGCTGTAAGGCTGTGAGGGATAACTAGGACAGATTCGGGTGCTACACCCGTCCAATCTCCTGCATTAGCAGGCCTGGGGCACAGCCCAGGGGGGGGGGGGGGGGATTAAAGGCTCCGGTTGAGAGCTGGAGCAGGAATGAGGGCCGTCGATGCCACGAGGATCATCGATGCCTGGTCTCGCTGAACCATGATGATGGTCAATGCAATGAGAGGAGTGGGAGGGAACACAGAGAAGGCCGGAGGACCAGCTCAAAAGGTACGCATCCTGGCCCTCCCTGCTCGGGTACGGCACCGGCCTGCAGAAGTGGGGGAGCTGCGCGTTCAGGGGACTGGAGAATAGGTCCATGACCGGAGTCCCCAACCGAAGAAACTGCCAGCTGGACAACCCCAGATCCAGCCACCTTTCGTGAGGGTGGAGGATTCTGCTCAGCCTGACTGCTAGGACATTCTCATGGCCCGGGAGGTAGACCGCTCTGAGGGTCATCGCCGAATGGGAGGCGAAGGAGCAGAGGACGACCGCTTCCTGACATAGGGAGCATGATCCGGTCCCCCCTTCCTTATTGATGTACAACATCGCCACTCGGTTATCGGTTTGTACGAGCAACGACCTCTACTTAAGTAGTCCTCTAAGGCCCTCAGGGCCCACCGAATCGCCCGGGGCTCAAGCAAGTTTATCTGCTGCGGCAACTCCTCAGGCGACCACTGCCCGTGTGCATAATGCACCGCAGCGGGCACCCCACACCAGCAGGGAGGCATCCGTTGTCAGCACCATGTCGTGCTGCACGGCCTGGAAGGACAACCCCTGGAGAAGGTTGTGGGGGTTTTGCTACCAATCCAGGGAGAGGCGAAGGCTGTGGGAGACCCTTACAGGGTCCCTTAGGTGGCAGGAGGATGGACTACATTGGGTGCTGAAACCCCACTGAGCTGTCCACATGTGTAGACTGGCATGAAGGACCACATGGACGGTGGAGGCGATGTGGCCTAGGAGAAACTCGGTGGCCCGCAAAGTATCAAAGAGTGCCCCAATGAACTCTAAAGCCTGCACCGGCTAGAGGTGAGACTTGGAATAGTTGACCAAGAAGCCCAGGCCCTCGAGTATAAGAATCGTGCAAGACACCGCCCAGCGAGTTCCCTCAACCAAGGATCCCCTGACCAGCCAGTCAGTCATCGAGGTAAATTGGAAGACTGGGCATACAAATGACAGATGAAATTTAATGTGGACAAGTGCAAAGTTATACACCTAGGGAAGAACAACCCAAACTATGGTTACACGATGCAAGCTTTCACATTAGGATCCACCACCAAGGAAAAAGATTTAGGCGTCATTGTGGATAACATGTTAAAACCCTTGGACCAGTGAGCAGCGGCGGCCAAGAGAGCAAACAGAATGCTAGGTAAGGAAAGGAATGGAAAATAAAACAAAGGATATTATAATGCCTCTATATTGTTCCATGGTGAGACTGCACCTGGAATATTGTGTGCAATTCTGGTCGTCGTATCTTAAAAAGGATATAGCGTTATTAGAAAAGGTTCAGAGAAAAGCCACCAAAATGATAAAGGGGATGGAAGGATTCCCCTATGAAGAAAAGCTAAAAAGGTTAGGGCTCTTTAACCTGGAAGAGACACGGCTGAGGGGAGATATGATAGAAGTCTATAAATTAATGAACGGAGTGAAACAGGTAAATGTAGATCAATTGTTTAAGTTATCAGAATATAGAAAAACTAAGGAACATGCAATGAAGCTACAGGGTAAACTATTTAAGACTACTAAAAAAAATATTTTTCACTCAACATGTTATCAAATTCTGGAATTTCTTACCAGAGGATGTAGTAAATGCTGTTAGTGTAGCTGGGTTTAAAAAAGGTTTGGAAAAGTTCCTGGAGGAAAGGTCCATAAACCATTATAAAGTTATTAAGAAGGGACCCAGGATATCAATGCTTGACCCAATACAAGCATTGTGGAACCTGTGTCTTTTGAGGAAACTGCTAGGTATGTATGACCTAGTTTGGCCACTGTTGGAAACAGCATACTGGGCTTGAGGGACCTTGGTCTGATCCAGTATGGCATATCTTATGTTCTTATGAGGTAGGGAAAGACTGGTATGCCCTGATGCCCGAGACAGGCGACGACCGCGGAGAGACATTTCGTGAAGACCCACGGGGCGGATGTGAGGCCTATGGGGAGCACTCTGTACTGGAAGTGTTCTCCATGCACCCTAAAGCATAGTTACTCACCTGTAACAGGTGTTCTCCAGGAGCAGCAGGAATCAGTCCTCACATATGGGTGACGTCGGCGCCGACGGAGCCCTCGCGGAGCAATTTTCCCCAGCTTTCAAAGAAAGCCTTTGGGAATTGCAGCGCGCATGCGTGGTCCTCTTCCCGCCCAAGGGTGCCATCTTGCTCAGTCAGATGACATAGCTAAAAGACAGCAAAAATTAGCAAAAACGAAAACATATAACTGCAACTCCAAGGGGAGGAGGGAGGGTTGTGAGGACTGATTCCTGCTGCTCCTGGAGAACACCTGTTATAGGTGAGTAACTACGCTTTCTCCAGGACCAAGCAGGAAGTCAGTCCTCACATATGGGACTCCCAAGCTTAAGGCTACCGGAGACCCTAAGCACAAAAATGAGCTCCCTTGAGGTCAGTAGCACAGAAGGAAGGAATCTTCTCTGAATATGTCTCCAACCGGTAGCCCAACATCCGGGACGGAGGGTAGGAGTTGCCTATACCTCGAAGAGGTTACGGAGGACTGCCTGTCCGAAAGCACTGTCCCTGCGGGACTCCCTCTCCAAGCAGTAATGGGCTGCAAAAGTCTGGCTTGAAGACCAAGTAGCGGCCCGGCAGATGTCTGCCAATGGAACAGAGCGGAGGTAAGCTACTGACGTAGCCTTCGCCCGAACACGATGAGCCGTGACTCTACCTTCCAGCACGAGGCCCGCAGCCTCGTAAGCCCAAGCGATGCAGTCCGCAATCCAGATGGACAGAGTACGCTTGGAAACAGAGAGCCCCAACCTGTTGGGGTCATAAGACATGAAGAGCTGAACAGCCTTTCGGTGCTCCGCGTACGGTCAAGGTAGAAGGTCAACGCCCTTCTATAGTCCAGGGTATGCAGGACCATTTCAGCTCGGCTGGAATGCGGCCTGGGAAAGTAGGTCGGAAGTACCACCTCCTGGTTGATGTGAAAAGGGGAAACCACTTTTGGAAGAAATTTGGGGTGAGTCCGTAGGACTACCCGGTTCTTGTAGAACCTAGTGTAAGGAGGATCAGAAACCAGGGCCTGCAGCTCACTAACGCGTCTAGCAGAAGTGAGGGCTACCAAGAACAAGGTTTTCCAGGAAAGAAAACGTAGTGGACAGGTAGCCATAGGCTCAAAAGGCGGACAGGTAATCCGCTGCAACACCACATTAAGGTCCCAGTCCGGGGCTGGCGGGGGCAAAGGTGGCTTAAGGAGAAGGCCCTAACTTCATTCCACCAGCACAAATAAGCGTCAAAGGAGCTGATCTATCCACCAAGGAAGCAATAAGATACCTTGGAGTCACACTGGACCACCGTCTCAATATGAAATCACACGTTAACAATATAACAAAGGCTGTATACTTCAAGATACGCACACTCAGGCATCTACGCTCATTACTGGACCCAGACGATTTTAGAACCATCTTCCAAGCACTCATCCTACCACATTTTGATTTCGCAAATTCAATTCTACAAGGTCTCCCACAATCCACCCTAAGTTCTCTTCAACTTGCCATGAACACTGCTGCAAGGGTTCTACAAGGAGTATCCAGGAGTAGTCACGTGACACCAATTCTCAAACATCTTCACTGGCTCCCGATACAAGGCAGAATCATATTCAAAACCCTAATTCTCACATACAAGGCCATACATGGTTTATCTGCAAACTCTCTAACTGATCTCACACAATTTTTACCTCCAACTAGAACCAGAAGAAAAATAGCGACAAACACCCTAATGATGCCGAAGGCCATAACAACCTGTAGCCAAGCAACAGCGAACAGAGCCTTCATGTTTTGCGCACCAAAACATTGGAATTCCCTACCACCCGAAATTCGTGCCATAACCGGCATAGTCCAATTCAGAAAGGCCCTCAAACATAACTTATTCATCAAATACTACCCCACATAATATTCACCACAAACTTAACAGAATCCCCTCCTTTTCCAAACATTATTGATAATATTACATAAATACTTCTCTCATGTGATCGAATTAGCAGATCAATATTCTATGTATATAGTTCAATGTATATAGTTTTACCCCCATATTATCCATGTTTATCTTATCCAAATTTATTTTCCTGTTTTATGTAATACCGAACAGCCTGTTGTTCTGGTCTTTGGTTCTCTGTAAACCGCGCTGATTGTAAATAGCGCGGTATATAAAAAATTGAAATAAATAAATAAATAAATAAATAAAAAATAAGGCGGCCTCTGAGAAAACGAGCCACCAGAGGGTGGCTGGAAAGAGGTCTACCATCCACCGGCATGTGATGCGCAGAAAGAGCACTGAGGTGGACCTTTACCGAGTTGGACTTAAGTCCAAGGTTGGAGAGAGAGCAAGTACTGCAAGACCACTGATGCTGAACAGGAGAAAGGATCTTGAGACTGCTGAGTACACCAGGCGGAGAACCGACGCCACTTGAGAGCGTAGGCCTTTCTGGTGGAGGGCCTCCTGGAGGCCAAGATGACCTCCTCCACATCTTGAGGTAGCTGCAGAGGAGTAAGGACTACCCTTTCAGCAGCCAGGCCATCAGATGAAGGGACCGGAGATTGGGGTGTAGGAGAGTCCCCTGATCCTGCGACAGGAGGTCGGGCTGAAATCCCAGTGGAAGAGGAGTGTCTACCGCTAACTGCATCAGAAGCGGGAACCAAGGTTGTCTCGGCCACCGGGGAGCCACTAGGATCATCGATGCTTTGTCTCTGAGAACCTTGAAGAGCGTCCGAGACACCAGTGGCATGGGAGGAAAGGCATACAAGAGGCCGGTGGACCATGGAATTAGAAAAGCATTCGCCGCTACCCGAAGAGGATGCGGCTGTCGTGAGCAGAATCTGGGCAGCTGCCGGTTTAGAGGACTGGCAAACAGATCCATGGTGGGGAGGCCCCACTTGAGAAAGATCCGCTGAACCACCAGCGGGTCCAACCTCCACTCGTGTGGCTGAAGGATCCTGCTGAGCATGTCGGCCAGGTAATTTTCTTAACCTTGAGGACGATGCCGTGGTGGACAGCCCAAGAGCATAGTTTCTGTGCCTCCTGACAGAGAAGGAAGGAGCCTGTTCCGCCTTGTTTGTTCACGTAGAACATGGCAACCTGATTGTCCGTCTGTATCATCACCGACTGGTGAGAAACCAGGTGAGAGAATGCTTTGAGCGCTAGGCGGATGGCTCTGAGCTCTAGGAAGTTTATCTGTTGAGCAGACTCCCAAGGAGTCCAGAGGCCTTGAGTACAGGTCTCCTGGCAATGTGCACCCCAACCTAGGAGAGAAGCATCGGTCGTCAGGACGTGAGAATGCGTAGGGGGCAGAAAAGACACTCCTAGGACTAGGTTGGGCAGATGAAGCCACCATTGTAGAGAAGAGACCAGTTGGTCGGAGATCTGCACGGAGTCCGCTAGGCTCCCCGTGGCCTGATGCCATTGATTGCGAAGGCACCACTGAGCAGGACGAATGTTCAGTCGGGCATTGGGTGTCACATGGACCGTGGAAGCCATATGGCCGAGCAGTCGCAGAAAATGTCTGGCCAGGACCAGCGCATTGCTGTGAAAGTGGCTGGTGAGGTCCATGAGCCGCCTGGCCCTGTCCAGATGGAGGAAGGCCCGCGCCTGAAGTGTGTCCAACCGGGCACCGATGAACTCGAGATTTTGAGAGGGGAGCAAAGTGGACTTTGCGAAGTTTATGACAAAACCCAAGTGTTGGAGCAGGGCCACAGTGCACTGAGTGGCCTCTCGGGAAGACTGGGCTCTGATGAGCCAGTCGTCCAGCTATGGGAACACAAACAGACCTTGAAGTCTCAGATAAGCCGCCACCACAGCGAGGCACTTGGTGAACACCCTGGGTGCGGAGGATAGGCCAAAGGATAGTACCCTGTACTGGTAATGATTTCCTCCTACAACAAATCTGAGATATTGCCTGTGGTCCGGATGAATGAGGATATGAGGATATGCATCTTTCAGATCCAAGGAGCATAGCCAGTCTCCCTGCTGGAGGTAGGGCAGCAGGATTCCAAGGGAAAGCATTTTGAACTTTTCCTTTGCAAGGAACTTGAGGTTTCGCAAGTCCAGGATGGGCCTGAGGCCTCCTGTTCTTTTTGGAATCAGGAAGTACCTGGAGTAAAACCCCTGGCCCTTCAGATGGTGGGGCACTGGTTCCACGGCTTGTTCCTGAACAAGACTTGCTAACTCCTGAAGTAGTAAGTCCCTGTGCAAAGGCAGTCTGGGAGGCTCCCCTGGAAAGTAGGAGGGAGGTACCTGGTGAAAGTGAAGAAGATAACCCTTTTGAACTATGTGAAGTACCCAGGAATCTGTGGTGATGGTGGACCACCTTTGGGCAAAGTGGACCAGCCGGCCTCCTGTGCTGAGAGAAACAAGCTGAGGGGGAGAGGCTATGCTGAGAAAGTCAAAAACCCCCACCCTGCTGAGCAGGGGCCGGTGGTGCAGGCTTGGGGGCTTGCTGCCTACGGGACCCATTACCCCGTCCCTTGGCCTGCTTTCCCTGCGGGGTAGCTGGTGAGGCCTGATACTGAGGGTAGTATTTATAGGCAGCACCTTTCCTCGGGTAAAAGGGCTTTTTCCCCGAGGCCTTCTTCTTTTAAAAAGGGGCAGAGGTCTTTCTCGAGAGACGAGTCCTGGTGAGAGTCTCCGTCTCGATTTGTGCAGCCTTCTCATCCATGGGCTTGCCAAAGAGGTTATCACCTCGGCAGGGGACATCGACCAACTTGTCCTGTACCCAGGGCTCGAGGTCGGACGTCTGAAGCCAAGCCTGGCGGCGTCCACCGATGCCGGCCGCGGCTACTCGAGCCGAATCCTCAAAACCATCATAGGCTGCTTGAGAGATAAACTTGGAGCACTCCCGAATACCAGTAGACAAGGATTGGAACCTCTGCAAAGGTTCGTCGGAGAGACCAGCAGAGAACCCGGCTATTTCCTTAGCCAGGTCTCGGAGATACATGCCCATGTAGAGCTGGTAGGTCTGGACTCGACAAGCAAGCATAGAGCCCTGGAAGCACTTCCTACCGAGGGCATCCAGGCTTCGGGCTTCCCTACCAGGGGGCACCGAGGCGTGCATTTTTGACTCTTCAGTCTATGCATGGCCGATTCCACCACCATGGAATGGTGCGGTAGTTGTGCCTTTTGGAACCCGGGGCTCTTGCGGACTCGATAAATGGAATCGACCCGCTTGCTTAACACCGGCGACGCCGGGCTCTCCCACATGCGGAAGAGAAGCCGTTCCAGCATGGGAGGAACCGGTACAATAAAGGCCTCCTTCGGGGGGAGAGTCATATTGGAGGGCATCGAGTTCTTCGACTCGAGGCTCCTCCTCGGGATCCACAGGGAAGGCCAAGGCTTTGGCCATATCCCTCACGAAGTCCGAGAACCGGGTATTCTCCGGGGGGGGGGGGGGGACCGTCTCCGAGGTTCGGACTCGGGGGAGTCCGAGGGGACACACCGAGTCCGAAAGGAACCAGGTGACTCTTCGTCCTCAGATTCCCAGGCCGACTCCTCGGAGGAGTCGTCGATCGGCTCCGGTCGGGCGGGTACTGAAGCCATCCGCCCCGACGCCGAGGGAGTCGGCGTCGACGACCTCGGTCCCGAACAGGAGGCCGAAGGAGACCTCGACCGAGGATCGACTCGAGCCCTCATGGACTCGAGGATCGGCTCGGTCTCCGGGGTCGATTTGGGGGTCGATTTGGAGGTCGACGATCCGGCGGTCGGGGCAGAAGCACCAGCGAGGCCAGCGATCAATGCCCGCTGCTGGTCCAAGAAGGCAGACAAACTGCACTCCAAGGCCGTCAGCCTGAGTCTGAGCTCAGGAGACCCAGCAGCCCCCGACTCGGGCCCCGAAGGCGTCGGGTCCTTCGGAGGCGAGTCCACAAGGACAACCGTACTTACGTGAGCGGGCAAGTCCACCTCGAGTCGAGGATGTTTCGACGGCCTCTCCGACTCCAAGGACCCGGGACGGGAATCGGGGCTATGCGACCTGGCCCTCGAGGAACCAGGAGCGTCCACCGATTCCGCCCTCGCGGGTTTCTTCTTCCGATGATGCTCCCGGGTAGGAGACCCCCTTTCAGAGGAACTCCGACGATGCTCAGGACCAGAGTCCCGAGACGTCGAAGCCTCTGACGAGGTCCGAGCCCGGCCGGAGTCAGAGAAGATATGTTCCAGCTGGTGCTGCCGACTCCTCAATGCTTTTGAGGACATTTTGCCCGCAGATCATGGGGTCATGATCTGGGCCGAGGCAGCGGAGGCAGAAGTCATGAGTGTCTGTAAGAGACATAAGTTTCTTGCAGAGGTCACACTTTTTGAAACCACTGGCCGCCATCGGGGGAAAAAGGGCCTCTGCGAGGTCGAATGACCGGGCAGCCAGGGAAAAAGGAAAAAAGCGCGAAACCTGTCACGAATGACAAAAAAACGAAAAATAAAGGACGGACTCGCAACCGGCGTCGCGAGTCCGGGCGGGAAAAGAACCGGTGTCGAACCGAAGAAAAAACAGAGAAAAAAACTTTTCTGCGGGGAAGCACAGGCCACATCTGTAGGGCTCCGCGGAAAAAAGAAGACTGAGCAAGATGGCAACCTTGGGCGGGAAGAGGACCGCGCATGCGCGCTGCAATTCCCAAAGGCTTTCTTTGAAAGCTGGGGAAAATTGCTCCGCGAGGGCTCCGTCGGCGCCGACGTCACCCATATGTGAGGACTGACTTCCTGCTTGGTCCTGGAGAATATATTCTTCTCTCTTATCTTCTGACATAAAAGGAGATAAGGTGTGTAAGATGGTCTGTAACCTCTTTTAGAAACATCCCCATATAGAGACTATAGGAGTTGATTCTGGCTACAAGCATACTGGCCTGGAAGATTTTCCTGCCAAAAGCATCTAAGGTTCTGCATTCTCTTCCTGGAGGAGCAGAGGAGTGTCTTTTTGTGCTCTTGATTTTTTTCATAGCAGACTGTACCACAATAGAGTGGTGAGGAAGCTGAGTCTTATGAAATCCAGGACAAGGAGGAACATGATACATGGTGTCCAACCTACAAGAAAAAGGAGAGGTGGTAAGAGGAGTTTCCCATATACCTAACATGTGGTCATAAAGAATCTCATGTATTGGTAAAATGGCTGCCTCTTTAGGAGCCTTAGGATATTGAAGAATATCCAATTTTTTGGCTCTGGGCTCAGTTTCAGAGGCTACTGCAATGGACAGGCTTCTGGCCACCTCTATGGTGAAGTCCTGGAAAGACAAGTCCTCAGGAGGAGACATTCTACTTTTTGGAGGAGAAGAGGGTTCCTGAGGACGAATCTCCGATGCTTCGATGGAAACCTCTGATGCATCAGATTCATCAGAGGAATCGAAGTATCGACTGTCTGAATGCTCTCGTAGAGCCCGATACGAGTACCGAGGGGTATCGACATCGGGAGTCATTGGTACCGGATTGGTACCAATAGGCATCACTGGATACCGTATCGCTGCTTTCGGTGCTGATGCAAGCGGTACTGGTATCGGAACCGGAGCTGGATCCGGAACCGGTATCGACAACGTGGTTTGTTGTTGTACCGTGGGTGTCGCAGCTTGTATGAAGGCTGTAATGGCACGCTGCATGGTCAGAATGTTCTGATCCATCGACGCCACCAATGTCTGGATGTCGGTACCGGGAACCGCCGGTACCCCAGAACATTGTAACAGGTGATCGGTCGAGGCCGTGCCATCGATGTCAACCTGTGACCCCATAGATAATGCTTTGGAAGCCGGAGCCTCCCGTCGGGGTAATTTTGCCGGTGTGGATTCCTCAATGGTAATGTCGGGAACATCTCGATACTTAGAGGGAGATGTACCCTTTGAGGACCGACCGGACTTAAGTTTTGTTACCTGAGATCCATGGGATGAAGAAGCAGCCCTGGAAGACGTCGATGCCACCGAAGCTGCATCGGAGGGAAACAGGGTACTGAGCTTGGCTGCCCGATTCTGTAACCCTCTTTTAGACATCATGGAGCAGGACTCACAATCCGCGATGGAATGGTCAGGACCTAAACATTTTAGACACCAATCATGGGTGTCTGTGACAGAAATAGTGCCACTGCACTTTGTGCACTTTTTAAACCCGGAGGCGGGCTTTTCCATGAGGAAAAAGACTGTAGGCCTAGGGCCACAGAAGAAAATGCACTGAGGCAAAAAGAAGTTTTTTGTTTTTTTTTTAAAGAAAGAAGAAAGACCGGCGGTACCGGTCTTCGAGAAGGCAGACACGCGACTAAAGAAAATAAGAATAAGAAAACAAGAAAATAGAAATTCTTCAGCAGTGACAGGAAACACGACCTGCTGGCTCCGCGGAAAAGAAAAACTGGAGAGAGACGGTTGGGAAAGGCGGTAAGGCAGCACGCAGGCGCTGTGGAATGCTCCCAAAAGCTTTCCTTTTGGACGCTGGGGAGCGTTCCCGCTCAGGCTCCGTCAGTACCGACGATACCCATATGTGAAGACTCATTCCTGCTTGTTCCTGGAGATAAAACAGGTTGCCTTGGATTCTGCAACCCATCGTATTGAAAATATATCAGTATGCTATCCTTCAATAGTGTCCATTAAATTTTACCACCACTTGAGACAGACTTACTAGCTTGATGTTTCCAAGCTACTAGGTAAATACAAGAAGAGATGAAATAGGAAAGTGGTTGTACAGTAACACTCCAGGAAAAGAAGTGCTAAGAAAATTTAATGTAGGAACAACTTACTTCGGCCTCTTTGCATTCTTTCATAACTTCAGTAGCTTTTTCTTCAAGGTTTTTCAGTTCTTCTGTTAACTCCACTGTATCTTTTTCATTATCAATAATTTCCTTTTCTGTACGGATTACAGAATCTTCTGCTTTTTTAAGGTTTCTGAACAAATGTATTTTGTAAGAATGTTCATTCATAAAGTACAAGAGCTCTGACAAATTTAAAATTAAAAACTGATAGTCTATCAGTAAAAAATACATTTCTCTTTAATATTAACATTTTGTGCTAATGTACCTAAAAGTTTGCTCATGCAGGTCTCATGAGGTAGAACTTATTTTTCTTAACTCCAATAAAGTTGGTTGTAAAAGTCAGTATTTAAAAATGCAGATTTATAAATAAAACACATTTAGTAGTTACAATTTACCACTGATGGTAAAATGTAGAAATATTAGGGAAGTATAGTAGAGGTTACAATACCTGTCTGCACTCTTGATTGCCACTTGAGCCTTTGTAATAGCTGAAGCACATTCATCTATTTCTTTAATGACTTTATCTAATTTGTCTTGCTGGGCCTTAAGCTTATGATTGTTAATATCAATTATGAGGTTATGTAGTCTCTTGACTTCTGCTTCCACTTTTCCAGCCTTTTCTGCTACTTTTTCATACTCTGCAATTACAAATCATTTTTTTTATTGATTTTTCTCTTTCAAAGACAGATAACTTAGATTACAAATTAAACTTCATTTAAAAGGTAAAATTCTACTTACCTGATAATTACCTTTCCTGGAGTCCTAATACACCAATCCAAATGAGTGGCTTACGTTTAATCCAAGAAAGTTAAGGAAGTTATAGTTCCCCCTCTGGAGAGGTGAGGGGTGTGTGTGTTCTGGAGAGGTTGGCTGGTGCCACTGAGGTAAAATGATTCCTTTAAGCAGGAAGACAGACACGCATGCATGGCGAGCCTCTCAAAAGCTTCCTATGGAAGCCAGGGAGGTGTTCCCAAAAGGGCTCTGTCGGTGATGATACCCATATGTGAGGACTTTATTCATGCTTGGCTCAGGAAAACTACCTGACCAGTCTTAAAAGTTATTGCAGCGGGCTGGAATTTATTTGCTGCAGCAATGCAGTTGCCTATTGACATGCACATGTTAAGGACCAAGGTCATGAGGTATTGCTGTGGCTTTGGAATGTGGCTGCAACTAAGGCTTCCAGGCTCCATCATATTGTTGGCTTAATACTTGAAGTCAAATTACCATCCTTGTATCCCAAAGCGGAAGGATCCTGCTGCACAAAAGCCTCCTCAGAGTCCCTGCACATACCATTGCAGCCAGAGAAAGTTGCAAAACCACCTGGAGGGTCCTTTTCTGCACTGGCTCCCACATGGTTCATGGTAGGGGAGTCTCACTCTTAACTTTGCAGACTTTAACCCTACAGGCAGCAGAGTTTTACCAAAGGCACTGCACGTCTGGTGCACAAAGCTCATAAAAATCATGGCTACTCAGTTGTAACAGGTGTTTTTGGGGAGCAGCAGGAATCAGTCCTCAATTACAGAAGACATCACCGGCAGAGCCCTTACGCGAGAACCCTCCCCAGCTTTCACAGAAAACCTTTGAGAAATGCAGCAAACATGCGTGATCGCCTTCCCGCCCGAACGGAGCCATCTTACCTCAGTATGACGACATATCTTAATTGATTCAAAAAGAAAAACACTCCACGGGGAAGGAGGGGGGTAGGGAAGACCAATTCCAGCTGCTCCTGGAGGACACCTGCAGTTGAGTAACTATGCATTCTCCAGGACCAAGCAGAAACTCAGTCCTCACTTATGGGACACCCAAAGCAACAGGCTACCAAAAAAACCCTGTAACCAATGGGGCAACCAGGAACCATAGTTACTCACCTGTAACAGGTGTTCTCCAGGGAAAGCAGCAATCAGTCCTCACATATGGATGACGCTGGCATTGACGGAGCCCGCGCAGTAATTACTCCACAGCATTCTAAGAAAGGATTTGGGAGTTACACCACGCATTCATGGTCATCTTCCTGCCCATATGTGAGGATTGACTTTCTGCTTGTTCCCAGAGATAAACTTAACTGTGAAGAAAAGTGGAAAAGCGCTGAAAGATTCCCAAAATCGAAATATGGCTCCAGCATCAAGAAAGAGAACAACTTTCTGGTAGCCTACAAAGACAAGGGCCGAAAGGAAGAAGTTGCATTAATTCCCAAAGAAGTACCAGAGTACGGCTTAGCCGAAGGTACGATCATGCCAGGAATCCGCATCCAGGCAATAATGGGCAACAAAGGTGTGGACATAAAGCATAGTTACTCACCTGTAACAGGTGTTCTCCAGGGACAGCAAGAATAAGTCCTCACTTATAGGTGACGTCAGCACCGACTGAGCCCACGTGGAGCAATTTCCCAGGTTTCAAAGAAAGAATAAGGGACTGCTACCACGCATGCGTGGTCCTCTACCTGCCCAAGGGTGCCATCTTGTAAAGTCAGGCCCCTTAGCTCGAACCCTACCAAGCAGGTGGCAAGGGAAGGACAAAAAAAAAACAACCCAGCAACTCAACAGGGGAGGTGGGAGTGTAGCGAGGACCAATTCCTGCTGTCCCTGGAGAATACCTGTTACAGGTGAGTAACTACGCTTTCTCCAGGAACAAGCAGGAAGTTAGTCCTCACTTATGGGACTCCCCAGGTATAGGCTACTGAACATGTAACAAAAAGAGGTCATGAGCAGAAGCTGATGCCCGAAGGAACCCGCGTCCTCAGGTCAAAACACTCGGTGGCCGTGAAGAAGGGCCGGAGGGCAGGAGTTGCTTATAGCCCAAACAGATTATGGAGTAAAGCCTGGCCGAAGGCGATGTCCTGATGGGACTCCCTCTCCAGGCAGTAGTGTGCAGTGAAGGTGTTCGCTGAAGAACAAGTCGCGGCCCGGCAGATGTCTATCAGGGGCACGGAGCGCAGCGAGGTCACCGAGACCTCTTTGGCACGAATCCCTTGCACGGTGACTCGACGATCTAACGGAGCACTCGCCTTCGTGTGAGCAAAGGCGATGCTGTCCACTACCCAGATGGAGAGGGTGCATTTAGTGACTGCCTGCCACAGTCGATCGGAATCGTAGATCACAAAGAGTCAGCCAGATCGGCGATGAGCCTGGGTGCACTGCAAACAGAAGGCAAGAGCCCTTTTGCAGTCGAGTGTATGGAGAGCCGCTGACGCCTGGTCGGCTAGAAGAAAGTCGGTAGGACTATATCCTGGTTGAGATGGAAATTTGAGATAATTTTAGGCAGGAACTTGGGATGGGCAAGTAGGTCCACCCTATTCCTATAAAACCCGGTGTAAGGAGCATCAGCCACAACAGCCTGGAGCTCAGCGCCACAAGGAAGGCCACCTTCCAAGATAGATGCCGAAATGAGCACGTCGCCATCGACTTGAAGGGTGGATGTGTAAGCTGCATGAGCACCATGTTCAGGTCCTATTCCGCCAGGGGAGGCAGGATGGGCGGCTTGGATAGCAAGAGACACTGCATAAAGCAGGAGACCAAAGGATGCCCTGAGAGGGGCATTCCCTTGACCGGGAGGGGATTCGCTGAGAATGAACTCAAATGCACCATGACGGAGCTAGACTTCAGACCCTCCCTCCCTCGAGAGATGGAGGAGGTACTGAAGGACCCATTAAGTGGGACACGAGAAAGGGTCGATAAGAAGCTCAGAGCTCCAGACCGAGAAGTGCCACCACTTGAAGGTGTAGGCTCATCTAGTCGAGGACTTCCTCGATGCGAGGAGGACCTCCTCAACCTCCACCAGGAGATCCAGCAAAGTTAGGAAGATCCGTTCAGCCGCCAGGCCATGAGGGATAAGGAAGCTAAGTTCAGGTGCTGCACCCATCCATCCTCCAGTGTTAGCAGGCCCGGGGCAGAGCCCAGGGGGACAGGCAGCTCTGTCAACAGTCGGAGCAGAAGTGGGAACCAGGGCTTCCGAGGACACCAGGGGGCTACGAGGCTCATCGATATCTGGTACTGCTGAGCCTTGAGGGTCCTCGCAAAGAGAGGAATGGGAGGGAGCGCATAGAGCAGGCCAGAAGACCAGCTCAGAAGAAATGCATCCGGGCTCTCCCTGTTCGGGTGTGGTTCCAGCCTGCAGAAGCGGGGGAGCTGTGCGACTGGCGAAGAGGTCCATCGCTGGAGTCCCCCAACAAAGAAATAGCCAGCCTGCCACTCCTGGAACCAGGTGCAATTCATGAGGGCGGAAGATCCTCCTGAGCATGTCCGCTAGGACATTTTCCTGGCCCGGGAGGTAGGCTGCCCTGAGGGACATCCCCTGATGGAGCAGAGGAGGATCGCTTCCAGAAAGAGGGAGCACAATCCGGTACTGCCCCTCCTTGATGATGTAGATCACCACCACGCGGTTGTCAGTCTACACGAGCACCCTTGAGGTGGTCCTCGAAAGCCCTCAGGGTCCACCAAATCGCCCGGAACTCGAGCAAATTTATCTGATGCTGACACTCCTTGGGCAACCACTGCCACTGCGTGCACAACGCAGTGCAGTGGGCTCCCCACCCCAACAGGGAAGCATCCGTTCTTAGAACCATGTTGTGCTATGGGGCCTGGAAGGGCAACCCCAGGAGATGGTTTCGGGGGTTTTGCCACCAGCCCAGGGACAGGCAAAGGTCAAAAGAGACCCTTACGGGGTCCCTGAGATAACCGATGGACGGGATCCACTGGGCGCTGAGGCACCACTGAGCTGTCCACATGTGCAGGCGGGCGTAGGGAACCACATGGATGGTAGAGGCCATGTGGCCCAGGAGGCACAGCATAGACAGAGCTGTGACTCGGGAAATGCTCTGGACCTGAGCTGCCAGAGCTCGGAGGCGGTCAGCGCAATCCGCTGGCAAGAATGTGGTCGTCCGTTGAGTACCGAGGTGAGCCCCAATGAACTCTAAAGCCTGCACCGGTTCGAGATGGGACTTGGGGTAGCTGACAAAGAACCCCAGGCCTTTAAGTAGAAAGATTATGCGCGCCGCTGTCCGATGAGTTTCATCGACCGAGGATCCTGTGATGAGCTAGTAGTCAAGGTAAGGGAAGACCGATACGCCCTGACACCTGAGACAGACAGCGACCACGGAGAGGTATTTCGTGAAGACCAGCGGGGTGCATGCGAAGCTGAAGGGGAGCACACTTTACTGGAAGTGCTCTCCTCGCAACCTGAAGCGCAGGTACTGCCTGTGCTGGGGGTGGATCAAAATGTGGGCATAAGCATCTTTTAGATCCAAGGAGCATAGCCCGTCGCCCTGCCGGAAAAAGGGCAGCAGTGATAGCATCTTGAACTTCTCCCGCACCAAGAACTTGTTTAGCCTTCAGAGGTCAAGGATGGGCTGCAGCTGCAGACCCCCCCCCCCCATCTTCTTCGGGACGAGGAAGTGCCAGAAATAGAAGCCCTGACCTCGAAGGTGCAGAGGGACATTCTCGACCGCCCATTGGGCGAGGAGGGAGACTTGTACCCACCGCAGGAAAACCTGGTGAGCGGGGAGTCGAGAAGGCTCCGAAGGGGAAAAGGGAGGTGGAAGCCTGTCCAGAGGTGATAGCCATCTTGGATGACCCGGAGGACCCAGTTGTCGAAGGTGATGGAAGCCCACAGAGGAGCAAAAGAGGACAGGTGCCCTCCCCATTGGCTGCTGAGTCACAGGAGGGTGAGAGGCTATTAAGGTTGCCAACTGGCTCCAGATGCGCCCGACAGGCTTGATCCAGTCCTGGGTTTACCCTATTGCATGCAGGGACATGTAGTCTTGCTTTTCTTATGGAGTGCAATAGGGAATTCAGAACTACATCTCCATGCATGCAATGGGGTATACCCAGGATTGGATCAAGCCTGTCGGGCGCATCTGGAGCCAGTTGGCAACCCTAGAGGCTATGCAACTGGCATAAAAACCCCTGTGAAGGTTGTGGTGGAGTCAGGGATTGGGATTTAGGCCCTTTCAGCTTGCGGTGACCCTGGCTGGATTTTCCATGCACCGGAGTGGTCGGCATAGGGGTGGTCGGGTATGGCGGGTAGCCACGGTACGGAAAGCCCTTCCTTGGGAAGAAAGGCATTTTAGCCTGTTGCTTTTTCCAGAGAAGGGTGGAGGTTTTGCGTGAAAGACGGGTTCTGGTGATGAACTCCGCCTATTTCCGCAGCCTTCTCTTCCATCGGCTTGCTGAAGAGGTGCTCGCCAAGGCAGGGGACATCCAGGAGCTTCTACTGCACCCACTGATCCAAATCTGACAATTGCAGCGATGACTGGCGGCATGCCGCAATGCCTGCAGCCACCACCCGAGCCGAGGACTCGAAACCATCGTAGGCGGCTCGGAAGAGGTATTTTGAGCAGTCCGCGATGACTTCAACATGGTACTGAAACTATTGAGAGGTTCGCCCTCGAGGCCCACGGGGAAACCACCGAGATCCTTGGCCAAGTTGCGCAAGAACTTGCATGCCCATGTATAGTTGGTACGCTTGAATGCGACAAGAGAGCACAGTTACTTACCTGTAACAGGTGATCTCCGGAACAGCAGGAATTAGTCTTCACATATGGGGGTTCGTCGGCGCCAACTGAGCCCGCACGGGAATGCTCCCCAGCATCCAATCAGAAGGCTTTTGGGAGCATCCCTCGCGCCTGCGCGGTAGCTTCCCGCCCTTCCCACTGCCTCTCCCCAGTTGCGTTTAATAGCTGAGACAGAAGGAGAGGAGAGGAAGGAAGAGAGAGAGAGAATTACAACTCCTAGGGGAGGTGGGTGGGTTGTGAAAACTAATTCCTGCTGTTCCGGAGATCACCTGTTACAGGTAAGTAACTGTGCTATCTCCAGGAACAAGCAGGAATGAGTCTTCACATATGGGGACTCCCTAGCTGAGGGTGCCAGAGGAGATCCCAGAATGCGCGCCCCTGGACAGGGCGGCATCGCCCAACCTGGATCCCCGGCATCCCCTGAGGGATGGAGTTGAGAAGAGTTGCCAAGGCACAGCAACCGAAGACTACAGGGGAGTCTTCAAAACCACGTCAAATATCATTAAACCGTTAATGATCTAGCACAATCTAGAGCTTACCTACTGGATTGTAGAAGGCATAGCTGCGACGGGTACTGTAGATGCAGTAGCGAAGTCTTCAAGGGAACTTCATCGCAGAGAGGACGAAGTTCCCAGTCCGGGCGGGCTGGAGACGCAGGTGTCAACCGGCACCGGAAAGACGGCAGGTCTTCACGAGGAGCTCTAAGAGAAGCTGAGAACTCCAGTAGGAGCAGAGTCCCCAATCCGGAGGACTAAGCAGAAGACTGACCGATCTGGGAGAACCCAGCCCGGCGAAGAACAGGAGTGTACCCCGGGATACTGAGGGATACACTGTCTACCCTAGCCGGCAAGTGATAGGAAGACATTGGGTTCGAACACCTCCAGACAAGGAGGCGTAAACCAAGGGGCTGTTGACTTCACAGCAAGTTTAAGCATAACCGGTCCGAGCACCCGAGCCGCAGAACGCAGGCAAGCAGACCGGCCGGACCCCGTAAGAAATAACAAAACGTCAGTATCGACAATTGGGAGATAGAGTCGGTAAGACACAGGGCGCTATAACATTTCCCAAAAGCGCCCACCTGTACCGATATATATCCAACAACAGGTATAGATGTATATCGGGCTATAGGTGGGCCCGGGAACGCCCACCCAGGTTACTAAACCGGTATGCACACGTAAGAACGATACTGCCAACTCGGACCGGCCCTTGATCCACAGGAGGGCGCCCACCTGGAAGGTGGCGGGGGGAAGGGCCATCCAAAGTGATGGGCCGATGTGCGTGGCGCAGGGCAGATCAGCGAGAGTAGCAGTATGGTTGCGTGACTGCCAAATCAGGTGGGGAGGAGCACATCAGGAGTACGTAGGCCCCTGAGGCGTCCACCAGACAGCCACGCAAAAAACGTGTCCTCCGTACCACAGGGAAGGCAGGAGGATAGAAAACCCTATAGCCACGGTGTGACCGTGGGGGTCATCTCCGGCCTATATAAAAAAAACCCTCAGGGGTAGGGCCAATGCCCTCCACCGCTCCGAAGAGTGCAGGGAGCGGAGCTGGGGATCGACATGGGTCAGTGGGACTCCTGTCCACCGTAACCTGACAGACCCAGGGGTTTCTCTGCAAGAGCGGAGACACAGACCAGAGGGGGGGGGGGGTGGTCCAGCCCTGTCGAGGATTGGTTCGGCCCATGCTCGGAGAGTAGCGGTCAAGGCCTACACTGGGAGAAGGAGATTCTGTGCGCGATCCCCTCAATCCGGGGGAACCAGGCAGAGGGGAATCCGAGGGATGTACCCGAGGGAAGTCCGCAGAAGACTAGCATGGCCCTGAGGAGCCAGGCTAACCTAGTGTGGGAAGGGTCCAACCCGGGGAGGGGGCTCCATACCTCCAATCAAGCAGCCGAACCGCTTGTCATACTGAAAAGAACCCCAGTGTAGAACTGGACAGTAACCTCTGGTAAGAGGAGTTAAGCGCAAACTGCCGCATACCGGAGCCTAAGGCCGCTTGGCATGGGCAGCCTGGCGTGAGCCCTGGCACTGCCGACCGGTGTGAGACGTCCCTGGCATGGGCGCACCAGGCAGGTGGGCAGCGGGATGAAACTTCCTCTTCTTCGGAAAGGAGGGTCGGGAAGGACATTTCCTACCCCCGGGAGAGGGGGAGGGCCGCGGGCGGCCAGCGCCAAAGCCTCGAAGCCATCGTAGGCGGCACGGGAAATGAACTTCGAGCATTCCCGAATCCCTGAGGACAAGGTCTGAAATCTCTGCAAGGGTTCCCCGGAGAGACCAGCAGAGAAGCCGGCCAGTTCTTTGGCCAGGTCCCACAAGTACATGCCCATGTACAGCTGGTAAGACTGGACATGGCAAGCAAGCATTGACCCCTGGAAGCACTCCCTACCAACGTCATCGAGGTTGCAGGCCTCCCTGCCGGGGGGCACCGCAGAGTGCATCTTCTGGCTCTTCAGACGATGCATGGCCGATTCCACAACCATGGAATGGTGTGGTAGCTGTGCTTTCTGGAAACCAGGGCTTTTGCGGAGTCGATAGATGGAATTGACTCGCTTGCTCAGAACCGGCGCCGAGGCCGGAGCCTCCCACATCCGGAAGAGGATCCGTTCCAGCATTGGAGGAACCGCGACAGTAAAGGCCTCCTTCGGAGGAGAGTCGTACTGTAGAGCATCGAGCTCCTCGGCTCGAGGCTCTTCCTCGGGATCGGCAGGGATAGCCAAGGCAGCGGCCATATCCCGGACGAACTCCGAGAACCTAATGTCCTCCGGAGGGGATCTACTCCGGGGTTCAGACTGCAGTGAGTCCGACGGGACGCACCGAGTCTTAAAAGTATCGGGAGACTCCTCGTCCTCCGTCTTCCAGGCGGACTCACCCGAGGAGGAGTCTGGGTCCGACCCTGCGGGGCCCCGAGGCACCCGCCCCGACGCCGGGGGCGCTGGCGTTGATACCCTCGGTCCCGAACAGGAGGTCAAGGGAGACCCTGACCGAGGACGACTTCGAGCCACGAGGGTCTCGAGTATCGGCTCGGTCTCCGGGGTTGACTTTGAAGTCGATGTCCCGGTGGTCGGGGCAGATGCACTAGACAGGCTGGCCATCAGTGCCCGCTGATGCTCCATGAAGGCAGACAATCTGCACTCCAAGGCTGTCATCCTGAGACTCAGCTAGGGAGACGCAGCAGCCACCGACTCAGGCCCCGGCAGCGCCGGGCCTGACGTCGGCTGTCTGGGAGGAGAGTCCACGAGGACAACGGGGCTTACGTGTCCAGCAGACTCCGGCTCCACGCGAGGAACTTTGGCAGGCTTCTCTTGGTCCACAGGGCTGGGACGGCGGTCGAGGGTCTTAGACCTGGCCCTCGAGGGACCAGGGACCTCCTCCGACACCGCCCTCGCGAGCCGCTTCTTCCTCTTGCGTTCCCGGTCGGGGGACCCCCTGTCCGAGGAGCTTCGACGGTGCTCGGGATCGGAATCCCGAGATGTTGAGGCCTCAGACGAGGTCCGGGCCCGGCCGGAGGCCGAGAAAAACATTTCCTTCTGATGCTGTCGACTTTTGAGTGCCTTGGAAGGCATCTTCCCACATGGCACACACGACTTGAGGTCGTGGTCAGGGCCGAGTCACCGAAGGCAGCAGTCGTGTGTGTCGGTGAGAGACAAGTTTCTTACACCGATCACACTTTTTGAAACCACTGGAAGCCATCGGGGAAAAAAGAGCCCCTGCGAGGTCAAAAGACCGGCCTTATAGGGAAAAAATGAAAAAAGGGCGCGAACGCCAGGCACGAAGGGCAAAAACCGAAAAAGAAATAAGCGGGCTCGATACCGGTGTACCGAAACCTGCGGGAGGGGAACCGGTGTCGAACCGGAGACAAAAATAGCAAAAAATCGCCAAAGAAAAAATCACTTTTATCCGGGAGAACAGGACACACGTCCGGTGGGCTTCTCGGAAAAAAAGAGACTGAGGTAAGATGGCACCTTTAGGCGGGAAGGGAACCGTGCATGCATGCCAGCATTCCCAAAGGCTTTCATGGAAAGCTGGAGAAATGCTCCGCTGGGGCTTCATCGGCGCCGATGACAAACATATGTGAGGACTGACTTCCTGCTTGGTCCTGGAGAACTAACACCTTCCATTACCACCTGATAGCAAAACCTCTTCCACTTGAAAGCATAGGACCTCCAAGTAGAATCTCGTCTAGAAGCCCAAGAGGACACTGCTAACAACTGGCAGGTTGAAGGACAGACAACCTCAACATTTGAGCCGTGCAGCTCTCCTCTTTATCCCCCCCCCCCCCCACCCGTGCTGAGCCATCCCCCGATATCACTGATTCCGGCAGCAAAGAGCGAGGAAGGCTCGGCCGCAGACCATGTGATTTGGCACACATGGCCTACTGCTTCTGAACCCTCAAAGTTATGTTGGAGAGGGATCAGAAGCAACAGGCCATGTGTGCCAAAGCACATGGCCTGCAGCAAAGCCCCCCCCCCACCCCACTCTAGGGGAATAGGCAGCTGCGCAACAGAAATCCTTGGGCCAGCCCTGTTGGATGTTCTAAAGAGTGGTGAAAGTATCTGAGGGAGTGCCCTCCCTTCCAATACAGGGTCCGCTTGTGAGACTGAATGACTTAGCTCAGTCTCTCACCCAGAGCATTTCCACACCAGGCAGGTATGTGGTTCTGAGTGCCATGCTTTGGGAAACAGAAAAGTTCCACATCCTGACTATTTCCCAACACAGGGGATACAAACTTGTTCTTCCCTACTTATTAACAAAGAACATGACTACTTGGTTGTCTGTTTGAATGAACACAACAAGAGTAGTTACTCACCTATAACAGGTGTTCTCCAGGAGCAGCAGGAATCAGTCCTCATATGGGTGACGTCGCCACCAACAAAGCCCTCGTGCGGAGCATTTCCCCAGCTTTCAAAGAAAGCCTTTGGGAATGCAGCGCGCATGCGCGGTTCCGTTCCTGCCCAAGGGTGCCATCTTGCTCAGTCTGATGACATAGCTAAAAGACAGCAAAAATCAAAATAAAGTATATGACTGCAACTCCAGGGGAGGAGGGAGGGTCGTGAGGACTGATTCCTGCTGCTCTTGGAGAACACCTGTTACAGGTGAGTAACTACTCTTTCTCCAGGACCAAGCAGGAAGTCAGACTACCTAGCTTCAGGTTACCGGGAACACAAGCTGAAAAATAAGCTCCCTCACAAGGGCTGGAGGGTAGGAGTTGCCTAAACCTCAAAGAGATTACAGAGTACCGCCTGTTCGAAAGCACTGTCCCTACAGGACTCCCTCTCGAGGCAGTAGTGAGCCGCAAAGGTATGGTTAAAGAACAGGAAGCGGGCCGGCAGATGTCTGCCAACGGAACAGAGCGGAGGTGGGCTACTGACGCATCCTTTGCCATGACACGGTGGGCCGTGACTCGACCCTGCAAGGACAGGCTGGCTGCCCTGTACGCCCAGGCGATATGCTTGGAGACAGGCAACCCCAGTTTATTAGGGTCTAAAGATACAAAGACCTGAGCAGCCCTTTGATGCCCCTGCATATGGTCTATGTAAAAGGACAATGCCCTTCTACAGTCCAGGGTATGCAGGATTGTTTCAGCCCGGCTGGCATGCGGCCTGGGGAATAATGTTGGAAGAACCACCTCCTGATTGAGGTGGAAGGAGGAGACAACCTTCGGAAGGAACTTAAGGTGAGTCCGCAAGACCACCCTGTTCTTATAGAACTGTGTGTACGGACTATCAGAAATCAGAGCTTGTAGTTCACTCACACACCTGGCCGAGGTAACAGCCACCAAAAAAAAGGCCTTCCAGGAAAGGAAGTGTAAAGGACAGGTAGCACGGCTAAAACGGTGGGCAAGTAAATTGTTGCAAGACCACATTTAGATCCCACTCAGGGGCTGGTGGACAGATCGGAGGCTTGAGCAGAAGCAGGCCTCTGTGGAAATGGGACACCAAGGGGTGGCCCGACAGAGACTGGCCCTCTATCTGTGAGTGGTGTGCCAATAGAGCAATGAGGTGGACCCAAACAGAGTTGTATTTAAGGCCTAGGTCCGAGAGGTGGAGCAGGTACTGCAGCACCACTGGAACCAGGCACGAAAAAGGATACTCCTGGCGCTGAGCACACCAAGTGGAGAACCTATGCCACTTGAGGGCATAAGATTTCCCTTAGAGACCAAAACCACCTCTTCCACTTCCTTAGGAAGAAGTAAAGGGGCTAGAACTACCCTTTCAGCAGCCAGGCCATCAGATTGAGGGATTTGAGGTTGGGGTGCAGGAGAGACCCCTGAGCCTGAGATTGGGTTGCACCCCCAGAGGGAGTGGAGTGTCCACTGCCAACTGTAGAAGGAGGGGAAAACACGGTTGCCTTGGCCATCTAGGGGCTACCAGAATCACCGAGGCATTGTCCTGAAGAATCTTGAACAAGGTTTGGGCCACTAGAGGAGTGGGAGGAAACGCATACAGTAGGCCCGTAGGCGAAGAGATTAGAAACGCATCTGCTGCTATTCGCAGAGGATGCGGTTTGTCTGGAACAGAACCTGGGTAGCTGACGGTTCAGTGGACTCGCAAAGAGATTGATGGTTGGAAGACCCCTTGGACGACCAAAGGGATTCAGCTGCCATTCGTGAGGCTGCAGAATCCGCTCAATCTGTCTGCCAGGCAATTTTCCTGGCCAGGCAGATAAACTGCCTTGAGAAACATGTTGTGTTTGATTGCAAGGATCACAGGGCCTGTGCCTCCTGACACAGAAGTTTGGAGCCTGTGCCCCCTTGCTTGTTCACGTAGAACATTGCCACTTGATTGTCTGAACTAAGAGACTGATGAGAGAGGACATAAGAAAGTCTGTAGAGCTAAGCGGATAGCTCGCAAATCCAACAGATTGATCTGCTGTGTGGACTCCCAAGGAGACCAGAGGCCCTGAGTGCAAGCCCCCTGGCAATGCGCATCCCAGCCCTCAAGGGAAGCATCGATTATCAGCACCTGTGTGAGGAGGGGACTGAAAAGGCACACACTGGACCAGCTTCGGGAGATGCAGCCACCACCGTAGGGAGGTTGCCAGCAGTTTGGATACCCTTATCTTGTCTTTCAAGTCGCCTGTGCCTTGCACCCACTGAGCTCTGAGGCACCACTGAGCAGATCGCATATGCAGGCGGGCATTCGGAGTTACATGGACTGTGGATGCAATGTGGCCCAAGAGCCATAGGAAGTTTCCGGCGGAGACAAGAGAACGGCTCTGGAACAGTTTGGACAAAGCCATTAGTCTGCGGGCCCTGTCCTCAGACAAATTAGCCTTCGCCTGGAGGATATCCAACCTTGCCCCTATGAACTCCATGCCCTGTGAGGGGAGCAAATTGGACTTTGCGAAGTTTCTGACAAAGCCTAGATGCTGGAGAAGAAAAACAGTGCGAAGGGTGGCCTGTCTGGCCTCCTGTGGAGACTGACCCCTGATGAGCCAGTCGTCCAGGTATAGGAAGACAAAGATGCCCTGGTTTCTGAGATAGGCTGCCACCACTGCCAGGCACTTGGTGAAAACCCTGGGGGCGGAGGTGAGGCCAAATGGAAGTACTCTATATTGAAAATGACTCCCCCCCACTACAAATCTAAGATATTGTCTGTGGTCTGGATGAATGAGGATGTGAGTATAAGCATCCTTCAGGTCTAAGGAGCATAGTCAATCTCCCTGCTGGAGGTAGGGCAGCAGTATCCTAAGGGTAAGCATCTTGAACCTTTCCCTCTCCTGAAACTTGTTGAGATTTCGCAAGTCTAGGATGGGCCCAAGGTCTCCTGTCGTTTTTGGTACTAGAAAGTACCTGGAATAGAAGTCTCGCCCTATCAGGTGGTGAGGCACAGGTTAAACCGCCTGCTCCTGTAGAAAACTTGCCAACTCCTGAAGGAGGTGGTTACTGTGCAGAGGGAGTCTTGGAGGCTCCCCTGGAAAATAGGAGGGGGGTAACTGGTTGAAGTGGAGCAAATAGCCCTTTTGGACTATGCTCAGTACCCAGGTATCCGCTGCTATGGCTGACCACTTGTGGGCGTACAGTGTCAGCCGGCCTCCTGCGCTGAGAGGAGCCAGCAGAGGAGGAGAGGCTATGCAGTGGAGTCAAAACCCACCTCCCTGCTGTGCAGGAGACAGAGCTGATGGCTTGGGTGTTTTCTGCCTACGGGGCACATGTCCCTGCCCCTTGGCCTGCTGACCCTGATGGGCAGCTGTAGAGGCCTGAAATTGAGGGTAGAATTTGTAGGCAGTCGCCTTCCTCGAGTAAAGCATAGTTACTCACCTATAACAGGTGATCTCCGGGAACAGCAGGAATTTAGTCCTCACATATGGGTATCGTCGGTACCGACGGAGCCTGCGCGGGAACACTCCCCAGCATCCAATTAGAACGCTTTTGGGAGCATCCCACAGCACCTGCATGCTGCCTTCCCCAACTGCCTCTCTCCAGTTGAGTTTTAGAGCTGAGACAAAGAGAGAGCGAGGGAAGGAAAAGAGATAGAGAGATAGAACTCCTAGGGGAGGTGGGTGGGTTGTGAGGACTAAATTCCTGCTGTTCGCGGAGATCACCTGTTACAGGTGAGTAACTATGCTATCTCCAGGAACAAGCAGGAATGTAGTCATCACATATGGGGACTCCCTAGCTTTAGGTGCCAGGGAGATACCCCAGAAGTTGTGTGTCCCTGAGAAGGGCTCCACTTCCCCCCATGGATCTCTGGCATCCTACCAGGAATGGTGGGTAGGAGTTGATTAGGTATGGAACAGGTGTCTGAGGACAGCCTGACCAAACAAGGCATCCTGGCGGGAGTCCTTGTCCAAGCAGTAATGGGCTGTGAAGGTATGAACCGAGGCCCAAGTGGCTGCTCGACAGATGTCGTCAATAGACACAGAGTTCAGATGAGCCATTGAGGCTGCCATGGCTCTCACATTGTGAGCTGTGACATGGCCCTCCAGAGAAAGGTTCTTACACTGATAGGCGAAGGAAATACACTGAGCAATCCAGTTAGATAGTGTTCTCTTGGAGACTGGAAGTTCGAAATGAGAAGGATCAAAAGCAACAAAGAGTTGAGAGGACTTTCTATGTTGCTGTGTTCTTTGTAAGTAAAAAGCTAGAGCTCTTTTACAGTCCAAGGTATGAAGATTCCTCTCTGCATTTGATGCATGAGGTCCTGGAAAAAAGACAGGTAGATAGACCTCTTGGTTCAGATGAAAAGGCAAGATCACCTTAGGCATAAAGTGTGGATGAGTCCAAAGGACTACCTTGTCATGATGGAACCTTGTATAAAGTAGATTAGCTACTAGCACTTGCAATTCACTAATGCGGCGTGCTGATGTGATTGCAATGAAAAGGATAACCTTCCAAGAAAGACATTTGAAGGAGGTGGTAGCTAAAGGTTCGAAAGGTGGCTTCATGAGCTGCCCAAGAACCAGGTTCAAGTCCCATGCCACCGGAGGGGGTCTAATGGGAGGCCTCTCATAAATCTTGCTATAAGAGGATGAGAGGAAATAGGTTGTCCATTTAGAGGTTTAAGAGAAGATGCAATAGCACTCAAATGGACTCTTACTGAATTTGTCTTAAGGCCTGCATTAGACAAATGGAGGAGATACTCCAGCAAAAATTCCAGAGGTATCGCAAGGGGGTTAAGACCCTTTTCCGAACACCAAATAGTAAATCTTTTCCACTTGAAAGCATAACGTCTAGTGGAAGGTTTTCTGGAAGCATAAAGAACATCTTTCAATTGCTGAGAAAGCACAGTTACTTACCTGTAACAGGTGATCTCTGGGAACAGCAGGAATAAGTCTTCACATATGGGTACGTCGGTACCGACGGAGCCTGCGCGGGAACGCTCCCCAGCGTCCAATCAGAAAGCTTTTGGGAGCATCCCACAGCGCCTGCGTGCTGCCTTCCCGCCTTTCCAATTGTCTCTCCTCAGTTGAGTTTTAAGCTGAGACAGAGAGAGCAAGAGGAAAGGAAAGAGAGATACAACTCCTAGGGGAGGTGGGTGGGTTGTGAAGACTTATTCCTGCTGTTCCCAGAGATCACCTGTTACAGGTAAGTAACTGTGCTATCTCCAGGAACAAGCAGGAATGAGTCTTCACATATGGGGACTCCCAAGCTAAGATGCCTGGAGCCCTAGCATGTTGGTGATTGAAACATGCTACACCTCATATGTCCAGGCATCCCGAGGATGGAGGGTAGGAGTTGAAGAAGAGAGGAGCTGTAGGAGACAGCTGACCTAAGATAGGACTACAGACAAGGAGTCCCTGTATATATGATAATCATCATGAAAAATATTGAAATGAACAATCACAATATGGACCTCACCTACTGGATTGCAGGAAGTAGAGAGGCTGATGGAATCTACTGGGGATCCAGTAGAGGAATCTTCAAGGTGACCTCACTGAAGTGAGTTGAAGGTCAAAATCTGGAACTGACAGGTGACCCCAGGATTCAACTGGGGAAGTACAAAAACGGTAGGTCTTTAGTGGGAAGCTTTATGGAAAAAGCTGAAAACTCTTTTGGCTACAGAGTTAATTATAGTTAGGAGCAAAAGAGGAAGACTGACCGATTTGGACAAAACTGGCCTAAGTCCTTGAGGGAAGAAGGGGTATGGAGAAAAAAACCCCGTAATCCCAAGGAAAGACAGATGTCTAAGGAGTTGAAAACCTTGGATCTACTGAAGATCCCCCATGTCTCTCCTAACTGACGAGAGGTAGGAAGATAAAGGAATAGGGAGCTTCAGGGATACCTGAACCTAGGGTTATGGTAAGAGCTGTCAGTACCACAGCAGTGGTTGCGTGCATAATAGCCTAAACATACTGTTTATGAGCTGTGACATGGCTCTCCAGAGAAAGGTTCTTACTCTGGTAGGCGAAAGAAATATACTGAGCAATCCAATTGGACAGTGTTCTCTTAGAGACCGGAAGTCCCAAATGAGAAGGATCAAAAGCAACAAAAAGCTGGGAAGACTTTCTATGTTGCTGTGTCCTATGTAAGTAAAAAGCAAGAGCTCTTTTACAATCCAGAGTATTAAGATTCCTCTCTGCACTGGATGCATGAGGAGCTGGAAAAAAGACAGGTAAATATACCTCTTGATTAAGATGAAAAGGTGAGACCACTTTAGGCATAAAGTGTGGATTTGTCCTAAGGACTACCTTGTCATGATGGAACCTTGTATAAGGTGGATTAGCCACTAAGGCCTGAAGTTCACTGATGCGGCGAGCAGAAGTGACTGCAATGAGGAAAATAACCTTCCAGGAAAGAAATTTCAAGGAGGTAGTGGCTAAGGGTTCAAAAGGTGGCTTCATAAGCTGACCAAGAACCAAATTTAAGTCCCATGCCACCGGAGGAGGCCTAATGGAAGGTTTAGTTAAAGTTAGGCCTCTCATGAATCTTGAAATAAGAGGATGAGAGGAGATAGGTTGTCCATTGATGGGCTTAAGGGATGCTGCAATAGCACTCAAATGGACTCTTACTGAATTTGTCTTAAGTTCTGCATTGGAGAGATGCAGGAGATAGTCTAACAAAGAAGTTAAAGGTAGTGCCAGGGGGTCAAGACCCTTTTCAGCACACCAAATGGAAAATCTTTTCCACTTAAAAGCATAGGAACGCCTGGTGGAAGGTTTCCTGGAAGCATGGAGGATATCCTTCACCTGCTGAGAAAGATTCAAGTCTTGAAGGTCTAGGCCTTCAGTAACCAAGCTCTGAGGTGAAGGGACTTGGGGTTTGGGTGCCACAAAGTCCCTTCCTCATGGGACAGAAGATCTGGAGCAGCTCCCAAGTCCGGGGAGGGGGCTTGGGAGAGATGCAGAAGTAGAGGGTACCACACTTGGCATGGCCAGCGTGGAGCTAAAAGGATCATAGATCCTTGATCCCTCTGAAGTTTGAATAGAGTCTTGGGAATCAAGGGAATGGGTGGAAAGGCATACAGGAAGCCCTGACCCCAATGAAGGAGGAAGGCATCTTTGGCCTGAACTCCCTGACACGGAATTCTGGAACAGAACCGGGGAAGTTTGGCATTCCACGGACTTGCAAAGAGGTCTATGTCCGGGGTTCCCCATTCTTGGAAGATTCTGAGTACCTGATCCATGTGCAGGGACCATTCGTGTGGAAGCAGAACTCGACTGAGTCTGTCTGCCCAAGAATTTTGGATTCCTGGGAGGTATACTGCCAGGAGATGGATTTGATGCTCTCTGGCGAAGGCCCATAATCTTAGAGCTTCGTTGCAAAGCGACAGAGAGCCAGTTCCTCCTTGCTTGTTTATGTAAAACATGGCTACTTGATTGTCCGTATGAATAAGGACTGTCTTGTAGCTGAGGAGGGTATGAAAGACCTTGAGAGCTAGAAACACTGCTCGAAGTTCCAAGTGGTTGATATGAAGAGAGGTCTCCTGTGGGGACCAAGAGCATTGGGTGGAGAGGTCTTGTAGATGATCTCCCCAACCTGTTTGGGAGGCATCTGTTGTGAGGGTTGCTTGGGGCAACAACTGTTGGAAGGGGGACCCCAGCAACAGATTTTGAGTGGACATCCACCATTGGAGAGACCAAAAGAGACGTTTGGAGGTTGCTATTTGGTCTGAGAGAGCTCCTGAAGCTTGAGTCCACTGGGTGGACAAAGTCCATTGAGCTGCTCTCATGTGTAGGCGAGCATAGGGTACCACATGTACTGTGGAAGCCATGTGGCCTAGCAGTTGTAGCATCTCCCTAGCAGTTAAGTGGCTCTTTGACTGAATCTGGGAGGCTAGCTGCACTAGACGTTGGCAACGGGCCTGAGGAAGGTAGGCCCTTGCAGTGGTGGTATCCAACCATGCCCCTATGAGTTCCAGGGACTGAGTAGGGATGAGCTGGGACTTTGGGAGGTTTACCACCAGTCCCAGATACTGCAGAATGCACCTTGTGCGGTCCAGGGAAATCTGGGCCTCTGACTGAGATGGAGCTCGGATGAGCCAGTCGTCCAGGTATGGGAAGACAAATATTCCCAGAGTGCGTAGAAATGCAGCAACTATTGCCATGCATTTGGTGAACACTCTCGGAGCAGAAGCCAGACCAAAAGGAAGCACTGTGTATTGGTAATGTTTTCCCTGGAGAAGAAAACGTAGGAATTTTCTGTGAGATGGATGGATGAGGAAATGTGTGTACGCATCCTTGAAATCTAGAGAACAAAGCCAATCCTGACTTTGAAGGTATGGAAGGAGAGTGCCCAGAGAAAGCATCTTGAACTTCTCCTTGCATAGAAATTTGTTCAATTCTCTGAGATCTAGAATGGGTCTGTATCCCCCTGTCTTCTTTGGAATGAGAAAATAGGGGGAGTAGAACCCTGACCCTTGTTGAAGAAGAGGAACTTCTTCTATTGCCCCTTGGGCAAGAAGGGTAGTTATATCCTGACCTAGAAGGTCGAGAAGAGATGTGAGAGAATTGAAGTGTCTCACCATGGTGTGGGGAGGAAGGTCTGAGAAATGAAGTTTGTAGCCCTCTCTTATGATGGAGGGGGTCCACTGCTCTGATGTGATTTGCTCCCATCTGGGAGCAAAATGAGCTAACCTTCCTGGAATGGTGAGAGGTTCTGGCTGTTGTAGAGCCAGAAAGGCTAAGTTCTCTAGCATCAAGTCAAAAACCCTGAGGTTGGGACTACTGAGTTGCAGCAGCCCCTGTAGACTTTGGTCTGGCCTGCTTAGGTTGCTGACGCTTAGTGGCAAAGCGACCTGTAGATGATTGTTGGCCAGAAGTGGAAGGAAATCTGCCCTTTTTAAAAAACTTTTTCTTGGCAGGGAAGGAGGATGACTTTGAAAGTCTATCCAGAGCAGAGTTCTCTGCATCTATCTGGGTGGCTTTAATTTGCCACTCTTTGCCAAATAAATTTTCACCTGTGCAGGGTAGATTTCCTAAGCCATCTTGAACCCAGGGTTCTAGATCAGAAGCCTGGAGCCAAGCAATTCTGCGAGCAGCTATGGCAATGCCTGAGGCTCTGCTGGCACCTTCAAAGGAGTCAAAGGCTGCCCTGTTTGAAAACTTGGAGATGTCTTCAGTATGCTTAAGCCACATGCGGAATTCTTCCCTTTTATCTTCTGGAATAAAAGGGAGGAAAGTGTGCAGCTTTTCTGCCACTTCTTTCAGAAACATACCCATATAAAGGCTATATGAGTTGATTCTGGCAATAAGCATACTGGCCTGGAAGATTCTCCTACCAAAAGCATCCAAGGTCCTGCATTCTCTTCCTGGAGGAGCAGAAGAGTCTCTCTTTGTACTCTTTATCCTCTTCATAGCTGACTGCACCACAATGGAATGGTGAGGAAGCTGAGTTTTCTGGAACCCAGGACAAGGAGGGACACGATACATAGTGTCCAACCTGCGAGAATGAGGAGAGAGAGTGAGTGGAGTCTCCCATAAATCAATCATGTGTTCATGAAGAATCTCATGAATTGGTAAGGTGACTGCCTCTTTAGGAGCCTTAGAGTATCCTAAAATATCTATTTTTTTTTGCTCTAGGCTCTGATTCAGAGGTTACTGAAATAGAGAGTCCTTTAGCTACTTCTCTTATGAAGTCTTGAAAGGACAAGTCCTCTGGAGGAGACATTCTTCTTTTTGGAGAAGAAAGCTCCTCAGGAAGGGCTATGGATACTTCAGGAGACTCATCTGATGTATCAGAATCATCAGAGGAATCGAAGTATCGCCTGTCAGGGTGCTCTTCTAACGCTCGATACGGGTATCGAGCGGCATCGACATTGGGCGCTTTTGGAACCGGATCGGTACCGAGAAACAGCCCTGGACAAGGAACCGCTGTCCTAGTCGATGCGGTCGGAACCGGTATCGGCGCTGGTGCCAGTACCGGAGCTCATACCGACAACAGAGCTTGTTGTGGTACCGCCGGCATCGCAGTTTGAATGAAGGCTGAAATAGCCTGTTGCATGGACAGAACATTCTGATCCATCGACGCCATGAATGCCTGGAGATCGGTACCGGTAGATTGTGCCGGTACCCCAGAGCATTCTAACAGGTGATCGGTCGAGGCCGTGCCATCGATGTCAACCTTTAACCCCATAGGAGGAGCTTTGGAAGCCGGAGCTTCCCGCCGGGGTTGTTTGGCTGCTGCAGGATCCTCGAGGGCAAGCCCGGAGGCATCTCGATGCTTAGAGGGAGATCTACCCTTCGAGGACCTGCTGGGTTTATGTTTGGTTACCTGAGATCCTTCAGGAGAAGACCTGGAAGATGTCGATGCTACTGCCGGTGCCTCAGCGGGAAACAGCACATGGAGCTTAGCTGCTCGGTTCTGTAACCCCCGTTTAGACATTAGGGAGCAGGACGGACAGTCCGGAATGGAGTGTTCAGGACCCAAACATTTAAGACACCATTCATGGGTAACAGTAAAAGAAATAATACCGCTACACTTGGTGCATTTTTTGAATCCGGAGGTTGGTTTTTCAATGGGGGAAATTTTCTTGTAGGCCCTCAGGCCTTAAGAAGAAAAATACACCAAGTGAGGAAAAATATCGATTTTTTTTTTTTTTTTTAAAGAAAGAAAGAAAAGACCGGCAGTACCAGTCCAGAGTCGGGGAAGGCAGACAAGCGACCAAAGAAATAAAATAAAATAAAGAACTTCTTCAGCGGTGACAGGGCTCGACCTGCTGGCTCCGCGGCAAAGAAGAACTGAGGAGAGTTGGTTATGAAAGGCGGGAAGGCAGCGCGCAGGCGCTGTGGGATGCTCCCAAAAGCTTTCCTTTTTGGGAAGCTGGGGAGAGTTCCCGCGCAGGCTCCGTCGGTACCGACGTACCCATATGTGAAGACTTATTCCTTCTTGTTCCTGGAGATCCCCAATAATGCTTAGGAAGCCGAAGCCTCCAGCCGGGGTAATTTTGCCGGTGCAGAATCCTTGAGGGCAACGCCAGAGGCATCTCGATGCTTAGAAGGAGATCTACCCTTCGAGGACCGGCTGGATTTATGTTTAGTTACCTGAGATCCACGGAAGGGAGAAGCAGCCATGGAAGATGTTGATGCCACCGAAGCCGCATCAGAGGGAAACAGGATACTGAGCTTGGCAGCTCAGTTCTGCCGACCTCTTTTAGACATCATGGCACAGGACACACAATCCGTGATGGAGTGGTCAGGACCTAAACATTTTAAACACCATTCATGGGTGTCGATGACGGAAATGGTAACGCCACACTTGTTGCAATTTTTAAAACCTGAGGCAGGTTTTTCCATGTTAAGGAGAGTTTTTGGGCCTAAGGCCCAAAAAGGCGGGTGCACCTGAAGGAAATAGAAAACAAATTTTTTTTTTTTTTAGTAATAAGAAAAGAAAGACCGGCGGTACCGGTAGAGCGTCGAAGAAGGCAGACGCGACCACAAAAAGATATAAAGAAAAAAATAAATTCTTCTGCGGTGACAGGAACATGACCTGCTGGCTCCGCGGAAAAAGAAGAACTGGAGAGAGGCAGTTGGGAAAGGTGGGAAGGCAGCACGCAGGCGCTGTGAGATACTCCCAAAAGCGTTCTAATTGGATGCTGGGGAGCGTTCCCGTGCAGGCTCCGTCGGTACTGACAATACCCATATGTGATGACTACATTCCTGCCTGTTACTGGAGATAAGGGCTTTTTCCCCCAGACCTCCTTCTTCTGAGAACGGGCAGAGGTTTTCCTGGGCAGCCTTGGCCTGGTGGGAGTCTCAGACTCGAGTTCTGCAGCCTTTTCAGCCATGGGTTTGCCAAAAAGGTTCTCAACTCGGCAAGGGACATCGACCAACTTGTCCTGTACCCATGGCTCGAGGTCCGATGACTATATCCAGGCCTGACGGCATGCACCGATGCCGGCCGCGGCTACTTGGGCCGAAGCCTCGAAGCCATCATAGGCTGCTCGAGAGAAACTTGGAGCACTCCCGAATCCTGGATGACAAAGACAAACCTCTGCAAAGGTTCCACGGAGAGGCCCGCTGAGAACCAGGCAATCTCCTTTGCCAGGTCTCAGAGGTACATGCCCACATATAGCTGATAAGTCTGGACACGGCAAGCCAGCATAGAGCACTGGAAGCACTTTCTACCGAGGGCATCGAGGTTCCGGGCCTCCCGGCCGGGGGGCACCAAGAAGTGCATCTTCTGAATCTTCAGATGATGCATGGCCGATTCCACAACCATGGAGTGGTGCGGTAGCTGTGCCTTCTGGAACTCAGGGCTCTTACGGACTCGATAAATGGAATAGACACACTTGCTGACAACCGGAGCCAAGGCTGGTGCCTCCCACATGCAGAAGAGCAGCCGTTCCAGCATCGGAGGAACCGGTACAGTAAAGGCCTCCTTAGGCGGAGAGTCATACTGGAGGGCCTCGAGCTCGAGGCTCCTCCTCGGGATACGCAGGGAAGGCCAAGGCTTTGGCCATGTCCCGCACGAAGTCCGAGAACCGGGTATCCTTCGGTGGGGATCTCCTACGAGGCTCGAACTCCGCTGAGTCCGATGGGACGCACCAGATCCGGAAAGTGTCCGGGGACTCCTCGTCCTCTGTCTCCCACTCCGAGGAGGAATCGAGCAGCTCCGGCATGGCGGGCAACGAAGCCATCTGCCCTGATGCCAAGGGCACCGGCGTTGATGACCTCAGCCACGAGCGGGAGGCCGAGGGGGACCTTGGCCGAGGATCGACTCGAGACCACATCGACTCGAGGATCGGCTCGGCATCCGGAGTCGACTTGGACATCGAGGTCCCGGTGGTTGGGGCAGATGCACTGGTCAAACCGGCGATTAGTACCTGCTGCTGCTCTATGAAGGCAGCCAAGCTGCTCTCCAAGGCCGTCAACCTGAGACTCAGCAGCCCCCGACTCGGGCCCCAACGGCATCGGGCCAGAAGTCTGCTCCCCAGGAGGGGAGTCTACGAGGACAACAGCACTCACGTGACTCGGGGACTCTGGCTCCACTCAAGGCAACTTGGCAGGCCTCTCCGATTCAAAGGACCCGGGACGGCGGTCGGGGCTATACGACCTGGCCCTCGAGGGGCCAAGAGCGTCCACCGACGCCGCCCTCGCGGGTTTCTTCTTCCTTCTGTGTTCCCGAGAAGGAGACCCCCTTTCAGAGGAGCCTCGACGGTGCTCGGGATTGGACTCCCGAGATGTCGAGGCCTCTGACGAAGTCCGGGCCTGGCCGGACGCGGAGTCAGAAAAAGTCTTTCACGCTGATGCTCACGGCTCCTCAGCGCCTTAGAGGACATCTTACCGCACGGGACACAGACCACCGGGTCATAGTCGGGCCCGAGGCACCAGTCATGGGTGTTGGTGAGAGACATCAGTCTCTTACACAGATCACACTTCTTAAACCCGCTGGCAGTCATCAGGGGAAAAAGGGCCCCTGTAAGGTCAAAAGACTGGGCTGCCAGTGAAAGAGAAAGAAAGCGCGAGCGTTAGTCACGAAGGACAAAAACCGAAAAACTAGCACCGGGCTCGATAACTGTTACTGGGCCCAGGCGGGAAGAAGTACTGGCGTCGAACTGGGCAAAAAACACGAATTCAACGCAGGAAAATCAACTTTTTACCGGGTGACGACACACATCCGTCAGGCTCCGCGGAAAAAAGAAAACTGAGCAAGATGGCACCCTTGGGCAGGAAGGAGACCGCGCATGCGCGCTGCATTCCCATAGGCTTTCTTTGAAAGCTGGGGAAATGCTCCGCAGAAGGGGTCTGTCGGCGACATCACCGATATGTGAGGACTGACTTCCTGCTTGGTCCTGGAGAATACGCAGTACCGCCTGTCCGAAAACACTGTCCCTTTGGGACTCTCTCTCGAGATAGTAGTGGGCTGCAAAAGTCTGGCTTGAAGACCAAGTAGCGGCCCGGCAGATATCTGCCAATGGAACAGAGCAGAGATGAGCTACTGACGCGGCTTTTGCCGTGACACGGTGGGCCGTAACTCGACCCTGCAAGTGGAGGTCGGCTGCCTTGTACGCCCAGGTGATACAATCTGCTACCCAAAAGGACAACGTACGCTTAGAGACGGGTAACCCCAGCTTATTAGGGTCAAAGGAGACAAAGAGCTGAGTAGCCCTTCGATGCCCCCTCGTACGTTCTATGTAAAAAGACAATGCTCTCTTACAGTCCAGGGTATGCAAGGCTGTTTCAGCCCGGCTGTTATGCAGCCTGGGAAAGAAGGTCAGAAGAACCACCTCCTGATAGAGGTGAAGAGAGACCACCACTTTTGGAAGTAACTTTGGATGGGTCTGTAGGACCACCCTGTTCCTATAAAACCGTGTATACGGTCTATCCGAAACCAGAGCTTGTAGTTCACTCACTCGCCTTGTCCTTGTAAAATATATGCCGACGCAATAGCCTCCTGAACCCACCTGGAAATTGACGCTTTGGCCGCTGCTTCTCCTTTAAAGGGGCCTCCGAACAGAACAAAAAGCTGTACGGATTTGCGAAATGACTCAGAAACATTTAGATATTGGTGCAACGTTCTCTTTATATCTAAATGTTTCAAACTATGGTCCATTCCACTGTCGTCCGCCGAGCCTAAGACTGGTAACGACACCGACTGGTTCAAATGAAATTGAGAAAATATCTTGGGCAGAAAGGACGGGACCGGCCGTAACAGTACTTTTTCTCTGGAAAAATACTAAAAACAGCTCTCGACACGACAATGCTTGAAGTTCCAAAACCCGTCTAGCCGAATTGCCACCAAAAACACTGTCTTCAGAGTTAAATCCTTCACTGAAGCCTGACGCAGAGGTTCAAAGGGTTTCTTAGTCAAAGCCCCGAGCACTGGATTGAGGTCCCATGGGGGTACCACAATTCTGCATGCAGGGCGAAGCCTAGACACCGCCCTAAGGAAACGGAGAACATCGCCGTGCACACCGAGGGCCACGCCTTGCACCTTGCCTCTACAGCAAGCTAGGGCTGCTAACTGAACTCGCAATGAACTAGCCGCGAGACACTTTTCAAAACCATCTTGTAGGAAGCTCAATACTACAGGAACGGAAGCAGTCGCTGTGTGAGCCTGATGTTGTGAACACCAGTCCTCAAAAATAAGCCAGACACGAACATAAGCTAGGGAAGTGGATCTTTTCCTGGAGCAGAGTAATGCAGCAGTGACCGCTTCTGAGTAACACTTTCTTCTTAGCCTCGCCCTTTCAATGGCCAAACCGTAAGCGAGAATCGATCCACCTGAGGCATCGTTAACGGACCCTGACACAACAGATCCTCTGTCGGTGGTAATCTACAATGAACTCAGTCTAGTAGTTGAACTAGGTCCGCATACCATGGACGCCTCGGCCAATCCGAAGCCACCAATAACACTCTTCCTGGATGGGCCTCAATGCGCCTGGATTGGCCTCGATGCACCTGGATGGGCCTCGATGCGCTGAACCACTCCTATGAGTGTCCAAGGTGGGAAAACAGAGAAGTCCCGTCAACAGCCAATTCTGAATGAGCGCATCAATCCCTTCCGATATCCGCTCTCAGCGTCTGATGAAAAAATGACTCGCCTTCGCTGACTGAAAGGTTGCCATGAGATCCATAATCGGATGTCCCCCATCTGTGGACTATTTGGGCAAACACTTGCGGATGGAGCTCCCATTCTGCGGCATCCACTCGACCCTGATGAGATAATTCGCCGTCACATTGTCTTTCCCTGCAACGTGCGCCGCCGATATCGCCTCTAGCCGGGGCTCCACCCACTGGAACAATGCCTCCGTCTCCACTTCCATAGCTACGCTTCCTGTTCCGCCCTTCCGACTGAGGTAAGCCACCATCGCGGCATTGTCTGATAGCACTCTCACCGCCCGGTGCTGCAACGCGGCTTCGAACGACTGCAGCGCCAGAGCTACTGCTCGAAGCTCGAGACGGTTGATGGACCATCGGCTCTCTTGAACCATCCACGTTCCCTGCGCAATCACATGTTCGCACTGCACTCCCCAACCTGTGAGACTCGCGTCTTTCACCAGCGGAAGCCACTGCGGCTGTTCCAAGGGCAGTCACACCTCGATGATCCTGACCCATCCACCACCGAAGGGAATTCTTGACTTGGGAGGGACAGGGAAGGCGCTTGCTTAACAAATCGTTCTGATGTGACCATCGGCAGAGGAGCGCCCTCTGCAATGGTCGCATATGACACCTGGCCCAGGGCACCACTTCTAGGGTTGCCGCCATTAGCCCTAACACCTGTAGGTAAGTCCATGCCGAGATTGAGCGTCTGAAGCGATTCGGTAATAAGGGCCACCAACTCCAACTTACGAAAGACTCTTATAATTCTTGCCTGACGGTGCCGGAGTGGCATGGAATTGGCGGACTGATTGCCGAAGGACTTGAGCTCGACGGGCCGGTAGGAACACCACTCCTGTTCGAGTATCGAAGCGTATTCCCAAGTATTCCAGATTCTGAGATGGCACCAAATGACTCTTGACTGAGTTGATCATCCAGCCTAGTTCTTGCAAGAACGTTACCACTCTGTCACCTGTACGCTCTGAGCTTTGGACTTTGCCCGAAACAACCAGTCGTCGAGATAAGGGTGTACCAGGATGCCTTCCTTTCGCAACGCCGCAGCCGCCACCACGATTTTGGTGAAATTGTGCGGAGCCGTTGCTAAGCCGAAGGGCAACGCCCGAAACTGAAAATGCCCCCAAGGAAGAGCAAATCTCAAGAACCTTTGATGGGCTGCTCTGATAGGAATATGCAGATACGCTTTCCGTGAGATTGAGAGGTCAGGAACTCCCCTTGACGCACAGCTACGATCACCTACTGCAATGTTTCCATCCGAAAGTGAGGCACCCATAGGCAAAGATTTACCCCTTTGAGATCCAGAATAGGCCGAAGCACCCCGTTTTTCTTTGGCACCACAAAATATATAGAATACCGACCCACGCCATACTCTTCTGTGGGTACTGGGGACACCATTCCCAATTGTAGGAGGCAATCTAGCTTTTTCCGTACCGCTAAAGTTTTCCACGGACCCCTGCAAGGGGAGAGTACAAAGGAGTCGAGCACCGGACATGCCAATTCCAGTGCATATCCGTCTCTAACTATTTCTAGCACCCACTGATCGGACGTTATTTGGGTCCAGGCTGGAAGAAACTCCCGAAGACACCCTCCTATCGGTTGGCTTCCTACCTGGACCCACCTCGCTTCATTGTTGTTTTCGAGTGGCTGCTGCTGAGGCGGACGCGAAGCCCCTACTTGCTCCACGAAAGGCCCGAACTCTGGAAGCAAATCTTCCTCTATGAAAACCTCCCCAGCGCGAGGTTCAAAATCTTCTGAAAGCCCGAAACTGACCCCGGGAGCTAGGCATGGATTTCCCCTGCTTAGCCTTTTCTTCTGGCACCTTACCGCCCTTGAACTCTCCCAAATCCTTGACCAGCTTATCCAAATCTTCTCCAAACAGTATCTTACCCTTAAAGGGAAATGTACTGAGAAGTGACTTAGAGGATCAGTCAGCCGCCCAATTCCGCAACCAGAGGGATCTCCTGGCAGCTACCAGAGAGGCCATACAATTTGCCAAGGATATAATCAAATCATAGTGCACATATGCTAAATATGCTGAGCCAGACTCCATTCGAGCCGCTTGCATCGAACTGTCCAGCTCAAGACGAGAATCCTGGCATAAGTGCTGGGCCCAACGAAGACACGCCCTTGCCATCCAAGTCCCACAAATGGAAGCTTGCAAGGCTAAAGCGTTAGCGTCGAAGGCTTGTTTAAACAAACAGTCTACTTTCCTGTCTTGCGCATCCTTCAAGGCAGCGCTGCCTTCCACCGGAATTTATTTTATTTACATTTTCTTATATACCGCGCTATTCTGCATTAGTGCAGTTTACATTGAACAAACTGAAATTACATTGAACAGGGAACATGGGCTATGGAGGGTTAAGTGGTTTGCCCAAGACCACAAGGAGCACCTGTGGGACTAGAAACCCCAGACATTACGGCCCAAGGTTGCTGTCCTCTAGTGGGATTTGAACCCCCAACATTCCGGCCTGAAGTACCTTGCCCCAACCACTAGGCCACTACTCCACTGGAATTGTCGGTCTTCTAAGTCACCGCCGACACCGCTGCATCTACCCGTGGCGACCTAAACTTTTCCTTATCTTTATCTAATAAAGGGTGGAGTCTGTTCATTGTTCTGACCCCCCTGAGCCCCGCTTCTGGCTCGTCCCATTCGTCCTGTATCATCCAATCTACCACCCGATGAACGGGGACCACCACCTGGGATTGCCTCAAGGCTTGGATGAGAGGGTCATTGACCTGCTCCTCCTCCACTCGCTGTGCTATAGCGAGATTGAGCGTCTGAAGCGATTCGGTAATAAGGGCCACCAACTCCTCCTTACGAAAGACTCTTATAATTCTTGCCTGATCCTTCGGTTCCAAAATGTCGCCTTCCTCCAGCTCTTCTGGACCAGACTCCAGTTTGAACTCCGCCTCCTCCGGATCTGGCCAGTCCAATTCCGAGAAAGACTGGCAAACGGATCGAGCCCTCTTGGAGGGCCTCGAGCAAAGGAGATCGCTCTCCTCCCCCTTAACTTGCTGTTTCGCAGCAGAAGGTGGCAAGGGCCCAGGAACCTTCCCCTGCCGTCTCAAGCAGAAGGCTTGATGCATGATCAATACAAAATCAGGGCAAAAATCTCTGAGCGGCGATTCTGTAGCCACTCCAGTTTGTGCCAAGACCTGGCCAGAAGGACAGCCTGAGGGCGATCTGGCCTGGGACTCCAGCAAACACTGTCCTTCAGCTGCTGCCGCTCCCCAAGGGCCTCTTGAAGTCCTTTCTCCTCCATTTGCTGCTCGACACTGGTAGACATAGTAGCGCAGCCACGACAGATACCCGTGTCCGACATGGTGCCCCTGCAAGTACCGCGGACTATACACTGCGGGCAAGAGGACATCAGAGCTGATCCCCCCCCCCCCTGCAGCTCTCCGTGCTCTGCCAAGAAATTAAAACCGCCTTCTTTCCTGTTTTTTTTTTTTTTTAATATCCGCAATAAAGGCCAAGCCCCGAAGTTCTGAGCAGCCTTGCATAACTTAATAGTCGCCAACTCAAACCCACAGGTAATTAAAAAACCCAAGGGAATCAGCTGAGATCACTGCTGCGGCCTCTGAATGTATCCTGCCGCTTGGGCCTGCCACACGCCTTCCAAGCATGGGAAGTGCAGGGAAAATGGCCGCAGTTCTCATAGGGCTCGATTTGGTGCCAAGATGAACGTGCTGAAAGGGCCCACAGACACGAGCACCAAGCCCCCCCCCCACCCGATGCCGGCTTCGACGGAGCGCCACTGCACAGAAGAAGGAAAACCCCTTTTCTTACTGTTAAATGTCAGCCCTGCAAGACGCGACGCCGCTCCGCCCTGCTGTGAGCGACATCCGCGGCGAGGGCTAAATGCCGGTGTCAAGTGAAAACCCTGCTGCTTCTACTCTTTGCGGTCTTGTAGGTGTCTGATCAGCAGGAAGCGAGTGAGACAGACAGAGCTGCTCCTCTTACCATCTAGGGGAGTAGATCTAAGCCTCTTACTGACACCAAATATAGTAAAGTAGAAGGGGAAGCAGAGACTGCAGCCGGCTAATTAACCTGCACCAATTTTTTTTTTAAAGACGCAGTCACCTATTAAATCAACAAATTAAATTGAAATATATAAAACCACATTTAAGCTAACTATAAGCTCCTTATGGGTTCCTCTAGTGAGCCCAGCACCTAGGCTCACTACATCCTCCTGCATGGAGACTGGACACACTGGGGCTGATGGGAGTTGTCAGCGGGATACGTACAGTGGTGTCGCGCGCTTGGCCTGTCCAGTCTCCAAGCTGCAGGAGGAGGTGCACAACCCAGTGGTGGAGAACTAAACTGGAGGAACGATAAGGAACTAGAGATGTCTTCGACAGTGCTGGAATCAACGGGAAGGCAGACACTATCCACAAAACTGTTTTTCTGCATTGACAGGATTTGCTTCCTGCTAGCTCCGCAGAAAACTAAGAACTGAGGAGAGGGAGTTGGGAAGGCAGTCATGCAGACACAGTGGAATGCTCCTAAAGGTTTCAAATTGGATGTTGGAAGCATTCCCATGCAGGCTCTGTCGGTATAGACGTCACCCATATGTGAAGACTATATTCCTGCTTGTTCCTGGAGATAGCTCAGTTACTTACCTGTAACAGGTGATCTCTGGGAACAGCAGGAATGAGTCTTCACAACCCACCCACCTCCCCAGGATGCCTGGAGTCCCAGCATGTCATAGGTTGGAACATGCTATCCCCCACAACACCAGGCATCCTGAGGATGGAGGGTAGGAGTTGAAGGAGGAAAGGTGCTGTGGAACAGCTAACCTAGCATAGGAATGCAGACAAGGAGTCCATGTGTGGATGATAATTGTCATCAATGATATTGCAAAGAAAAAATATTGCAATATGGACCTCCCCTAACAGGACTTCAGAGAAGTATGGAGGTTCATGGGATGTACTGGGGAACCCAGTAGAGGAACCTCGATAAGGACCTCACTGTAAATGGAGGTAGTAAACCTGTAGGAAAAGCAATGGAGGTCAGAATCCTGAAAAGTTAACAGGTAACCCCAGTAGGAAAAACTGGGGTAGTACAAAAACGGTGGGCCTTTAGCGGAAAGCTTTATGATAAAATCCAAACTCTTTTGGTGGCAGAGTGGCTCACTCTTAGGAACAAAAAGAGAAAGGACAAACAGGCCCAGTCCTTGTGGGGAGAAAGGGTATGGGAACCCCTTGTATCCCAAAAGAAAGGACAAACGCCGAAGGCGTTAGAGCCTCTGATTAGTTGAAGATCCGCAAAGTCTCTCCTAACTGAAGTCAGCTGGGAGAGATATTGGAACATGGAGGGCTTCAGAGGTACCTAACGTTAAGGTTATGGTAGGTGTTAACTACCACCAAAGTGGTTGTGAGTGTAGGACCCCAAAACATGCTGGATAGCATAAGTATGGGTAAAGCCCATCTGTCAGAATCATATAGCTATATGAGCATCGACAGTCAGGTAGATAAAGCAGAATACATATCTACCGATAGTAAAATATCTCGACACATATATATATATATGAGAATATATCTATAGTGAGATATGAAGGGCATAAAATACACACAAATGATAGACATCTGTAAGATGTGTGCTATAGGTATGAATATATAGGCCTCAATATGGAAGTCTGCAATGAAGCAGACAGAGATATGCCTACAAAAAGGTATTCACATAGGAAAATGTGGAGAGGAAAGATTCATCTAATAGCAAGAAGGTGGAACCTACTTGAGAAGATATAGAGAATCAATTCCCACTGGTTATGGCTACAGGGATGCTAGGTAGTAGAATAATCAGGATGGTTACGTGAAAAGCAGAGGATGATATCAGTCTGCAGCCAGCAAGTCCCGAGTATTCCAGAATTCTAGCATGGCAAGTGAACACAAGACGCATAGGAATGAGATACCATGCTGACCTGCTTAAGGGCAAAAAGGTATTATGCGTTCTTACCATGAGGACGAGCTGGAAGGAGAAAGCAGTTACTTACAAGTAACAGGTGATCTCTGGGAACAGCAGGAAAAAGTCTTCACATATGGGTATCGTCGGTACCGACGGAGCCTGTGCGGGAACGCTCCCCAGCGTCCAAAATGAACGCTTTTGGGAGCACCCCACAGCGCCTGCGCACTGCCTTCCCACCTTTCCTAACCGCCTCTCTCCAGTTCGAGTTTTAAGCTGAGACAAAGAGAGAGAGAGAGGAAAGGAATGATAGATAGAGAGATACAACTCCTAGGGGAGGTGGGTGGGTTGTGAAGGCTTATTCCTGCTATTCCCAGAGATCACCTGTTACAGGTAAGTAACTGTGCTATCTCCAGGAACAAGCAGGAATGAGTCTTCACATATGGGGACTCCCCAGCTGGAGATGCCAGGGAGATCTCCAAGGTTGTGAATCCCTGAGAAGGGCCCTACCTCCCCCCATGGATCTCGGGCATCTAATCAGGGATGGGGGGTAGGAGTAGATTAGGTATGGAACAGGTGTTTGAGGACAGCCTGACCAAACAAGGCATCCCGGCGGGAGTCCTTGTCCAGCAGTAATGGGCTGTAAAGGTATGAACCGAGGCCTAGGTGGCCGCTCGACAGATTTGGTCGATGGACACAAAGTTTAGATGAGCCATAGAGGCTGCCATGGCCCTCACATTCTGAGCTGTGACATGGCTCTCCAGAGAAAGGTTCTTACTCTGGTAGGCGAAGTAAATACACTGAGCAATCCAACTGGACAGAGTTCTCTTAGAGACGAAGTCCTAAATGAGAGGGATCAAAAGCAACAAATAGTTGAGAGGACTTTCTATGTTGCTGTGTCCTTTGTAAGTAAAAAGCCAGTGCTCTCTTACAATCCAGGGTATGAAGATTACTCTCTGCACTTGATGCATGAGGTCCTGGAAAAAAGACAGGTAAATACACCTCCTGGTTCAGATGAAAAGGTGAGACCACTTTAGGCATAAAGTGTGGATTAGCCCTGAGGACTACCTTGTCATGATGGAACCTTGTATAAGGAGGATTAGCCACCAAGGCTTGCAGCTCACTGATACGGCGAGCTGAGGTGACTGCAATGAGAAAAATAACCTTCCAAGAAAGGAATTTCAAGGAGGTAGTGGCTAAGGGTTCAAAGGGTGGCTTCATAAGCTGGCCAAGAACCAAATTCAAATCCCATGCCACTGGAGGTGGTCTAATGGGAGGTTTAGTTAAAAGAAGGCCTCTCATGAATCTTACAATAAGAGGATGAGAGGAAATAGGATGTCCATTGAGAGGCTTAAGGGATGCTGCAATAGCACTCAAATGGACTCTTACTGAATTCATTTTAAGGCCTGCATGGGATAAATGCAGCAAATACTCTAGTAAAGAATTCAGAGGTATTGCAAGAGGGTTAAGATCCTTCTCTGCACACCAAATGGTAAACCTTTTCCATTTAAAAGCATAGGAACGTCTAGTGCTGGGGTCACCAACCTCCAGAGAGCCGCGGGCCGCATAGCCGACTACAGGGAGCCTCGCGGGCCGCACCCCCCTTCTCCCCGCCCCCGCGAAAAGAAACAACAAACGCAAAATGATGAAAACAATGGCTGATCACCTTTATTGAATTTAATGAGATGGCTGATGATTCATGCTAGCAGACAAACGCTTAAAGTCCGGCTTCACAGATGACACTGACAGGAGAAGGGACGCTTGCAGGTGGTTGTCGGTGAGCTGCGAGTGCGTGGATACAATGGCGGGACGCACATAATGTTAACCGGGGTAGAGCCTCGCGGGCCGCACGAAGGGACCTTGTGGGCCGCATGCGGCCTGCGGGCCGCAGGTTGGTGACCCCTGGTCTAGTGGAAGGCTTTCTGGAAGCATGAAGGATATCCTTCACCTGCTGAGAAAGATGCAAATCTTGAAGGTCTAGGCCTTCAGCAACCAGGCTCTGAGATGAAGAGACTGGGGATTTGGGTGCCACAACGTTCCCTCCTCCTGGGACAGGAGGTCTGGAGCAGATTCCAAGTCCAGGGAGGGAGCTTGAGAGAGATGAAGAAGTAGAGGGTACCACACTTGGCGTGGCCAACGTGGAGCTATGAGGATCATAGACCCCTTGTCTCTCTGAAGCTTGAACAGTGTCTTGGAAATTAGGGGAATGGGTGGAAAGGCATAGAGGAAGTCTTGCCCCCAGTGGAGGAGGAAGGCATCCCTGGCCTGAACTCCCTGACACGGAATCCTGGAACAGAACCGGGGAAGTTTGGCATTCCACGGAATTGCAAAGAGGTCTATGTCCGGGGTTCCCCAAATTCGAAAGATCCTGGCTATCTGGTCCCCATGGAGGGACCATTCGTGTGGAAGCAGAACTCGACTGAGTCTGTCTGCCCAAGAGTTTTGAACCCCTGGAAGATACACTGCCATGAGATGAATTTGATGCTCTCTGGCGAAGGCCCACAATCTCAAAGCTTCGTTGCAAAGCGACAGAGAGCCAGTCCCGCCCTGCTTGTTCATGTAGAACATGGCTACTTGGTTCTCCGTATGGATGAGGACTGTCTTGTAGCTGAGCAGGGTGTGGAAGACTCAGAGCTAGAAGAATTGCTCTGAGCTCTAAGAGGTTGATATGTAGAAATGTCTCCTGTGGAGACCAGATGCCCTGGGTGGAGAGATCTTGTAGATGAGCTCCCCAACCCTTTGGGGAGGCATCTGTTGTAAGGGTTGCTTGGGGTAGTAACTGTTGAAAGGGGGACCCCAGCAGCAGATTTGGAGTGGACCTCCACCACTGGAGGGACCAAAAGAGGCGACTGGAGGTTGCTATTTTGTCTGACAGGCAACCTGATGCCTGGGTCCATTGGGTGGACAGAGACCACTGAGCTGCCGTCATGTGGAGGCGAGAGTAAGGAACCACATGCACGGTGGATGCCATGTGGCCTAACAGTTGTAACATCTCTCGAACAGTTAAATGGGACTTTAACTGAATTTGAGAGGCTAACTGTACCAAGCATAGGCAACGGGCCTGGGGAAGATAGGCCCTTGCAGTTGTGGTATCCAGCAAGGCCCCTATGAACTCCAATGACTGAGTAGGGGTGAGTTGTAATTTTGGGATGTTTATCACAAGTCCCAGATACTGAAGAACACGCCTTGTGCAGGCTAGGGAAGCCTGGGCCTCTGACTGGGATGGAGCTCGGATGAGCCAGTCGTCCAGATATGGGAATACAAATATTCCTAGAGTGCATAGAAATGTAGCTACTACTGCCATGCATTTTGTGAACACCCTTAGAGCAGAGGTCAGACCGAAGGGAAGCACTCTGTATTGATAGTGCTTTCCTTGGAAAAGGAACCGAAGGAACCTTCTGTGTGTTGGATGGCTGAGGAAATGGGTGTACGCATCCTTAAGATCAAGAGAACAAAGCCAATCCTGACTCTGAAGGTATGGAAGGAGAGCACCGAGAGAAATCATCTTGAATTTCTCCTCGCATAGGAACTTGTTCAATTCTCTGAGATCTAATATGGGTCTGTAGCCCCCTGTTTTCTTTGGGATAAGAAAATAGGGGGAGAAGAACCCTGAACCCTGTTGAAGAAAGGGGTACTTCTTCTATTGCCCTTTGGGCAAGAAGGGTAGCAATCTCCTGACCCAGAAGGTCGAGGAGAGATGTTGGAGAATTGAACTGTCTCATCATGGTGTGAGGAGGAAGGTTTAAGAAATGAAGTTTGTACCCCTCCCTTATGATGGAGAGGGTCCATTGCTCTGCTGTGATTTGTTCCCATCTGGGAGCAAAATGAGCTAACCTTCCTGGAATGGTGAGAGGCTCTGGTTCTTCTAGAGCCAGAAAGGCTAAGTTCTCTAGTTGTAAGTCAAAGGCCCTGAGGAGGCTGAGGCTGTTGGGCCGTAGCAGTCCTTGCAGCCTTAGGCTTGGCTTGATTAGGTTGTTGCTGACGCTTTGCAGCAAAACGACCTGCAGAAGATGCCTGGTGACCATAACCAGGATAATATTTCCCTTTTTTGGGAAAGAAAGCCTTTTTGAATAACCTTTTTCTAGCAGGAGCAGAAGTAGACTTTGAAAGTTTATCTAAGGCAGAATTTTCAGCAACCATCTGAGTGGCCTTTGCTTGCCAATCCTTGCCAAAAAGGTTTTCACCTGTACAAGGAAGATTTCCTAATCCATCCTGGACCCAGGGTTCCAAATCAGAAGCTTGTAACCAAGCAAATCTGCGTGCACCTATGGCAATAGCCGAGGCTCTGCTGGCACACTCAAAAGAGTCAAAGGCTGCACGGTTAGAAAATATGGAAATATCCTGGGCATGTTTAAGCCAGGAGAGAAACTCCTCCCTTTTATCTTCTGAGATAAAAAGAGATAAAGTTAGCAGATGATCTGTAACTTCCTTTAGAAACATCCCCATATAGAGACTATAGGAGTTGATTCTGGCAGTAAGCATATTGGCCTGGAAAAATCTCCTGCCAAAAGCATCCAAGGTTCTGCATTCTCTTCCCACCACAATAGAGTGGTGAGGAAGCTGAGTCTTATGAAAGCCAGGACAAGGAGGAACACGGTACATGGTGTCCAACCTGCGAGAATGAGGGGAAGTAGTAAGAGGTGTCTCCCATATGCCCAACATGTGATCATAAAGGATCTCATGAATTGGTAAAGTAGCTGCCTCTTTAGGAGCCTTAGGATATTGTAAAATATCTAATTTTTTGGCTCTAGGCTCTGGTTCAGGGGCCACTGAAATAGAGAGGCCCCTGGCCACTTCCCTAATGAAGTCTTGAAAAGACAAATCTTCTGGAGGAGACATTCTTCTTTTTGGAAAAGAGGGCTCCTGAGGAAGGAGTACCGATGCTTCGACAGAAGCCTTTGATTCATCAGAGTCTTCGGAGGAATCGAAGAATCGCCTGTCTGGATGCTCTTGCAGAGCCCGATACGCGTACCGAGTGGTATCGACATCGGGAGTGATCGGTACCGATGGGCATCACAGGACAGGGTACCGCTGCAGTCGACACCGAAGCCGATGTCGATGCAATCGGTACCGGCACCGGTACAGATATCGGTGCCGGAACGGGTACCGCCAACAGAGTTTGTTGTGGTACCGGAGGCGTCGCAGCTTGTATGAATGCCGTCATGGCACGCTGCATGGTCAGAATATTCTGATCCATTGATGCAACCAATGTCTGGATGTCGGTACCAGTGGAAACCACCGGTACCCCAGAACATGGCAACAGGTGATGGGTCGAGACCACGCCATCGATGTCAACCTGTGACCCCATAGATAAAGCTTTGGAAGCCGGAGCTTCCCGCCGGGGTAATTTTGCCGGTGCAGGATCCTCGAGAGCAAGCCCGGAGGCATCGCGATACTTAAGAGGGAGATCTACACTTCGAGGACCGGCTGGACTTATGTTTGGTTACCTGAGATCCATGGGAGGAAGAAGCAGCCCTGGAAGATGTCGATGCCACCGAAGCTGCATCAGAGGGAAACAGGGTACTGAGCTTTGCCGCTTGATTCTGTCGACCTCTTTTAGACATCATGGAACAGGACTCACAATCGGTGATGGAGTGGTCAGGACCCAAACATTTTAGACACCAGTCATGGGTGTCGGTGATATTAAGAGAACCGCTGCACTTCGTGCACTTTTTAAACCCGGAAGCGGGCTTTTCCATGAGGAAAATTCTTCTAGGCCTAAGGCCCAAAAGGAAAAAAATTGCACAGAAGAGGGAAACGGTAGGGGTTTTTTTTTTTTTTAAAGAAGAAAAGACCGGCGGTACCGGTCCGACGTCGAAGAAGGCAGACGCACGACCAAAAAAATAAAGAACTTCTTCAGCGGTGACAGGAACACGACCTGCTGGCTCGGTGGAAAAGAAGAACTGGAAGAGAGGCGATTAGGAAAGGCGGGAAGGCAGCGCGCAGGCGCTGTGGGATGCTCCCAAAAGCTTTCTTTCTGGACGCTGGGGAGCGTTCCCGTGAAGGCTCCGTCGGTACCGACGATACCCATATGTGAAGACTCATTCCTGCTTGTTCCTGGAGATAACATATTCCCGATTGGAAATACTATGGACCAAAGCAGGGAATTAGCGCTTTCACGTAAGAGGAGGCTTATGTCCTTTATATTAAAAAGGAGAACTTTTCTAGTCATGGGAGACATGACTGAAAAAGCCTTTTTCAACCATCTAGTATAGCTGTTGGAGAAAAAGCCCCACATGCTCTCTAGCAAGGGCCCATAGTGGGGAGCTTTTCTGTCGAATTGAAGAGAGCATGATGCAGGAGAATGAGGAGATAGGTACTGGCTCTCCTGCAGCCAGTTCTATGTCAACTATGCTGCCAAACCCAGGGGAATGGAGATGGCAGAAAGAGAAGACAATCCAACAAGCTTGTAGTGAAAAAATTTCCAAGACAGATGAGAGCACTGACTTGGAGCCACTACTAAGACCACACAGAATGTTAATGGAGGACAAATCTGGTTGCTGGTGGACAAGAACCAGTGGTCCAAACATTAAGGCTCCTGCATTGGCAGCTGCTTGCCAGAAAACAAAGAATGGTACTGTTTAAAAACAGAAGAACAGACAAAACAAGAGTAGAAAACTCTGGACGTGTCTGATGAACTGCTTCAAAGCAAGATTGAAAAAGAGGAGTCAACTCAGAGAAGAGAACTCCGCACTGGAAAAGTAAGAAAATTAGAGAGGCTGAAGAAAAAGCCCTCCAGTGAAGCAATAACGCTCTTACAGAGGAAAAACCTGGTAAGAGGGTAAAGAGAATGGAGCTGAAGAAAACTTACAAAGTAGTAAGTTTATAGAAAGGAAAAAAGACATGCTGGCACAGGAAACTATCGTTTGATAGTGGATAAAGCACAGTTACTTACCTGTAACAGGTGATCTCTGGGAACAGCAGGAATTAGTCCTCACATATGGGTAAGTCGGAACCGACGGAGCCCGCGCAGGAAAGCTCCCCAGCTTTTCAGATGAAAAGCTTTTGGGGCTTCCCACAGCGCATGCGCGCTGCCTTCCCGCCTTCCTTACCAGCTCTCTTCAGTTCGAGTTTATAGCTGAGACAATAGAGAGAGGAAAGGAAGGTAGATAGAAGATACAACTCCTAGGGGAGGTGGGTGGGTTGTGAGGACTAATTCCTGCTGTTCCCAGAGATCACCTGTTACAGGTAAGTAACTGTGCTATCTCCAGGAACAAGCAGGAATAAGTCCTCACATATGGGGACTCCCTAGCTAAGATGCCTGGGAGATCCCCCTCCAAGGGTAAACCATCTTCGTATGGATCTCAGGCATCCATTCAGGGAAGGTGGGCAGGAGTTGCTTAAGTATGGAACAGGTGTTTGAGGACAGCCTGACCAAACAAGGCATCCCGGCGGGAGTCCTTGTCCAAACAGTAATGGGCTGTGAAGGTATGAACCGAGGCCCAAGTGGCTGCTCGACAGATCTGATCTATGGATACAGAGTGAAGATGAGCCATAGAAGTAGCTATGGCTCTCACATTGTGAGCTGTGACATGGCCTTCCAGAGAAATGTTCTTACTCTGGTAAGCAAAAGAAATACACTGAGCAATCCAATTGGAAAGTGTACGTTTGGAGACTGGAAGTCCCAAATGAGAAGGATCAAAAGCCACAAAAAGTTGGGAAGACTTTCGATGTGGCTGAGTCCTGTTGAGGTAAAAGGCGAGAGCTCTTTTACAGTCAAGAGTATGAAAGTTCCTCTCTGCACTGGATGCATGAGGAGCCGGGAAAAAAACAGGTAGATATACCTCTTGATTAAGATGAAAAGGCGAGACCACTTTGGGCATAAAGTGGGGATTCGTCCTAAGGACCACCTTATCATGATGAAATCTGGTATAAGGTGGATATGCACCAAAGCCTGCAGTTCACTGATGCGGCGAGCCGAAGTGACTGCAATAAGGAAAAGAACCTTCCAGGAAAGAAATTTCAAGGAGGTAGAGTCCAAAGGCTCAAAAGGTGGTTTCATAAGCTGACCTAGAACTAGGTTCAAATCCCATGCTACCGGCGGAGGTCGGATGGGAGGTTTAGTTAGGGTGAGGCCTCTCATGAACCTTGCAACGAGAGGATGAGAGGAGACAGGTTGTCCATTTATAGGTTTTAAGGATGCTGCAATAGCACTTAAATGGACGAGGCCTGCATTGGAAAGATGCAGGAGATAGTCTAGTAGAGAATTCAAAGGAAGTGCCAGAGGGTCAAGACCCTGTCGAGCACACCAAATGGAAAAACGTTTCCATTTGAAAGCATAGGAACGCCTGGTAGAGGGTTTCCTAGAGACATGAAGGATATCTTTCACTGGCTGAGAAAGATTAAACTCATGAAGGTTTAAGCCTTCAGTAACCAAGCTCGGAGATGTAGGGACTTGGGGTTTGGGTGCCACAAAGTCCCTTTCTCCTGAGACAGAAGGTCTGGCGCAGCTCCCAGGTCCAGGGAGGAGCCCTGGGAGAGCTGTAGAAGTAGAGGGAACCACACTTGGCGTGGCCAGCGTGGAGCTATAAGGATCATCGACCCGTGATCCCTCTGAAGTTTGAACAGAGTCTTGGGAATCAAAGGAATGGGTGGAAAAGCATACAGGAATTCCTGACCCCAATGCAGGAAAAAGGCGTCGTTGGCCTGAGCTCCCTGACACGGAGTCCTGGAACAGAACCGGGGAAGTCTGGCATTCCACGGACTTGCAAAGAGGTCTATGTCCGGGGTCCTCCATTCCTGGAAGATTCTGTGTATCTGGTCGATATGCAGGGACCACTCGTGTGGAAGCAGAACTCGACTGAGTCTGTCTGCCCGAGAGTTTTGAACTCCTGGAAGATACACTGCCAGAAGATGAATTTGATGCTCTCTGGCGAAAGCCCATAATCTGAGAGCTTCGTTGCAAAGCGACAGAGCCCGTCCCTCCTTGCTTGTTGACATAGAACATGGCCACCTGATTGTCTGTCTGAACTAGGACAGTCAGGTTGGCAAGGAGGGTATGGAAGACTGTGAGGGCAAGGAAGATTGCTCGCAGTTCCAGAAGGTTGATATGAAGGGTGGTCTCTTGGGGAGACCAGGTTCCCTGAGTGGAGAGATGTTGAAGATGAGCTCCCCACCCTGTTTGGGAGGCATCTGTTGTGAGGGTTGCTTGGGGCAACGAAGGTTGGAAGGGGGTCCCCAACAACAGATTTTTGGAGGATGTCCACCACTGGAGAGACCAAAACAGACGTTTTGAGGTGAGTACCTGGTCTGACAGCAGTCCCGATGCTTGAGACCACTGGGTGGCCAATGTCCATTGAGCTGCTCTCATATGGAGACGAGCATAGGGCACCACATGAACCGTGGAGGCCATGTGGCCCAGAAGTTGCAGCATTTCTCTGGCTGACAAGTGACTTCTGGACTGAGCCTGGGAGGCCAAGCTTATTAGCCGTTGGCCTCGGACCAGAGGAAGGTAGGCCCTTGCAGTGGTGGAATCCAGATAAGCCCCTATGAATTCCAGGGACTGAGTAGGGATGAGTTGGGACTTGGGAATGTTTACCACAAGTCCCAGATATTGAAGAATACGCCTTGTGCGGTCCAAGGAAATCTGGACTTCTGACTGAGATGGAGCTCGGATGAGCCAGTCGTCCAGATATGGGAACACGAAGATTCCCATGCCTCTTAGAAATGCGGCTACGACTGCCATGCATTTTGTGAATACTCTTGGAGCAGAGGCGAGACCGAAGGGAAGTACTCTGTATTGGAAATGTTTTCCCTGTAACAGAAATCGAAGATATTTTCTGTGGGATGGATGGATGAGTATATGAGTGTACGCATCCTTGAGATCTAGAGAACAAAGCCAATCCTGACTCTGAAGGTATGGAAGGAGAATGCCCAGAGAGAGCATTTTGAATTTCTCCTTGAATAGAAACTTGTTCAATTCTCTCAGATCTAGGATAGGTCTGAAGCCCCCTGTCGTCTTTGTTATGAGAAAATAAGGGGAGTAGAACCCTAACCCCTGTTGGGGAAGAGGAACCTCTTCTATTGCCCCTTGGGCAAGGAGAGAGGAGACTTCCTGACCCAACAGGGTCAGAAGAGATGGGGGAGAACTGAATTGCCTCACCATGGTATGGGGAGGAAGGCTGGAGAAATGAAGTTTGTAGCCCTCTCTGATGATAGAGAGGGTCCATTGCTCTGATGTTATTTGCTCCCATCTGGGAGCAAAGTGAGCTAACCTTCCCGGTATGGTGAGAGGCTCTGGTTGTTCCAGAGCCAGAAATGGTAAGTTCTCTAGGGGCAAGTCAAAACCCCTGAGGGGGTTGAGCCTGCTGGGGTGTAGCAGACACTGCAGACTTTGACTTTACTTGCTTAGATTGCTGACGTTTAGCAGCAAAGCGAGGCTGAGAAGATTGTTGGCCAGTATTTGTGGAAAATCTGGCCTTCTTGTAGTACGGCCTTTTAAAAGGTTTCTTTTTGGCAGGAGTAGAAGTAGACTTAGAAAGTTTATCTAGAGTGGCATTTTCTGCGTCCATTTGAGCAGCTTTAATTTGCCAGACCTCACCAAATAAGTTCTCTCCTGTACAGGGCAGATTCCTTAAGCCATCCATGACCCAGGGTTCTAGGTCAGAAGCCTGGAGCCAAGCAAGACGTCGGGCTGCAATAGCGATTCCCGAAGCCCTGCCAGCAACCTCAAAGGAATCAAAGGCTGCCCTGTTGGAAAACTTGGAGACCTCTGAAAGTTGTGTCACCAGAGTAGTGAAGTCCTCCTTTTTATCCTCAGGGATAAAGGGGGCTAAATGCCGTACCTTTAGGGCAAGTTCTCTGAGAAACATGCCCATATAAAGGCTGTAAGAATTGATCCTGGCTATAAGGCTCCTCCGATCGGGAGTTGAGCACACCTGAGCGGGCTCTCCATCCTTCCCGCTCAGGTTTCTCCGGCCCAATCCGGGCTGTGGGAGGGAGGAAGCGACACAGAAAAGCGGCTGCCGCTGAAAGAATCGGCCGCCATTTAAAAGGCTCCTCCGATCGGGAGTTGAGCACACCTGAGCGGGCTCTCCATCCTTCCCGCTCAGGTTTCTCCGGCCCAATCCGGGCTGTGGGAGGGAGGAAGCGACACAGAAAAGCGGCTGCCGCTGAAAGAATCGGCCGCCATTTAAAAGGCTCCTCCGATCGGGAGTTGAGCACACCTGAGCGGGCTCTCCATCCTTCCCGCTCAGGTTTCTCCGGCCCAATCCGGGCTGTGGGAGGGAGGAAGCGACACAGAAAAGCGGCTGCCGCTGAAAGAATCGGCCGCCATTTAAAAGGCTCCTCCGATCGGGAGTTGAGCACACCTGAGCGGGCTCTCCATCCTTCCCGCTCAGGTTTCTCCGGCCCATTCCGGGCTGTGGGAGGGAGGAAACGACACAGAAAAGCGGCTGCCGCTGAAAGAATCGGCCGCCATTTAAAAGGCTCCTCCGATCGGGAGTTGAGCACACCTGAGCGGGCTCTCCATCCTTCCCGCTCAGGTTTCTCCGGCCCAATCCGGGCTGTGGGAGGGAGGAAGCGACACAGAAAAGCGGCTGCCGCCAGGCAGGCCCGCGCCTGCCGGGCCCGCGCCTGAGGGCCTCGCCAGAGGGCCCTTTGGCGTGGCCCTTAGGCAGTGGCCCTCTCTGAAACGCCGGAAAACAGTCAGGCACACATCTCCTCCATCTACCAGCTGCTTGAGCTCCCCTAGGGTCGAGCTCGCTATCGGTACCAGCAAGAACATCCCTGACAACAGTATCGCTCCCAGAAGTCAACATCTACCTTCACGGTAACCAGCAGCTGAGTCCAAATGGCCACTTGTACTGTATCCAACGCCTGAACTCCTCCTTATTGTTGCCAGTAACTTGCAATCCTACAAGTACCGCCAGCTAGCATTAATTAAATAGCCAGCAATCTACGTTTATTTGTTTGTTCACCTTACAAATCACTAATGTCAGTAAATTCTTGCTAGTATCTTTACTGCTTACCTACCTTACAGTATACCTTGATCAATTAGCTTGTTGCCAGTAACGTCACCGTTGTCCGCAGTTCACTAACTTTACTGTAACTTGTAATTTGCATTTTAGTCATTGTACCACTACACCGTACCACTGTATTGTACCACTTATACTGTGAATTAGCCTTTACTAACTTTACTGTAACTTGTAATTTGCATCCCAAGACTCTGAGACTCCCATACACGTTCCATACCAAGAAACCAAAATGTCTCTCCATCTCATCACCTTTCTCAGTTTTTACCTTCTCACAGACTGGCTCGGGACCTCTCTTGCCTACTCTCCCTCCACCAACCATATACCGATCCTCAAGAACCACGGAAAACAATGGTCAGGCAACCCTTACCATCATCCAGATAGGGAAGCCCGTATACGACACTCCCACCTCATCCACATTGCAATACACCAAACCAGCAATCTTAAGCAACACAAATCCCAAACAACACAAAGATTAAAATGTGCCCTCATAAATGCACGTTCAATTCGAAAAAAATGGCCTGTAATCCTTGATATTATCACCCTTCATGATCTTGATGCACTCATGATCACCGAAACCTGGTTATCCAAAGAGGACAATGTCCTCATCAACCAACTTATTCCACCTAACTTCTCCATACACACAACCCATAGAGAAAACAAGAAGGGAGGAGGAGCACTCATACTCACCAAGACGGAACACCTTTTCTACATGACCAACTCGCATAGCACAAGCAACCTAGATATAATCACCATAGTGAACAAACAATGCTCCATCAACCTGGTCTACAGAGCCCCCTCGAGCTCACCGGATGAACTTCCCACCATATTGGACCTGGCCGCCAATACCAGCAACCCCAACACTCCTAATTGGATATTGGGAGACCTCAATCTCCCATCATTACAGCAAAACCAATCATCTTCACTCCTCAATGCCATTGAAGATCTTGGATATCAACAACTGATCACGGAGCCCACTCACACCAAAGGAAACATTCTTGATATGGTCTTTGCTCCACACTCTATATCCGAACAGAGCTGCAACATTGTAAAATCGATCACCAATGTACCATGGTCGGACCATAAACTTATAAACTTACAAATTCCTCTGAGCAACAATCAGCTTCGCAACAACAGAAAACTGGACAACACATCTAGAGCTACAAGAGGCTTTCGACCATTCAACAGGGAACTTATACTATCAAGCACCCAATCACTCCTTGACAACACAGCACTCAATCTTGATGAGTCTATCACCGCCTGGAACAGCAACCTTAACACCATTGCTCAACTCCCACACAAAAAGAACATGTCCAGGAAAAAATCCTCTGCTCCATGGTTTTCCCCCGAGTTACGGTCCTCCCTTACCCACTTACGAAGACTCGAAAAACGCTGGCGCCGCTCACTTTCCATCGACGATCATGCAGCCTACAATCTCCACCTTGCATCTCACCGTGAAGCAATCACAACCTTAAAGAAGCAATACCACACCGATTTGCTCAAAAGATCTTTGAACAAACCTCGCGACCTCTTCAATCTTGTCAAATCACTGTCAAAGGAGCCATCCTCTGAACAAAATGAAGATATCCACCCACAGGAATTTGCTGATTACCTACAATCAAAACTTCTTCAAACAGATGAGCTCTCAAAAACCACTGTACAAGCAACAACCTGTCCAACATCCCTGTCTGTACTTACCACACCCTCTGCTAAACACATTGAAGACACAATCGCCTCACTCAACACCACAACTGCACAAACCGACCCTTGCCCAGCCTTTTGGATAAAGGATCTTCGAAGTGCATTTAGCCCCTTCATTGCAAGAATCATTAACCTCTCCTTTACATCTGGATCCTTCCCATCTGCATTAAAGTTCACATCCATTAGACCCCTGCTAAAGAACGTGAAACTAGACCCTAAACGGCCCGACTCCTACAGGCCTATAGCCAGCATCCCCCTTCTAGCAAAGATTTTTGAGAAAGAGGCACAACGGCAAATCCAAGACCATATAGATTCCGCAGCCCCCCTTGACCATTCTCAACACGGCTTCAGAGAATTCCACGGGGTTGAGACACTGCTCACCACCCTATTCAATGATGTTCTCACCACTATAGACAACTTACAGCAAGGCGTTGTGCTAATCTTCCTGGATATAGCAGCAGCGTTTGATTCGGTAAACCATGAGATTCTCCTCGTTCGACTGAAAGAAAAAGGCGTCCATAACTCAGCACTTGAATGGTGCAGATCATACCTTGATACCAGAATGCAATATGTAAAAACTGCAACAGGAGAATCCGAACTCTTCCATCAAAAACAAGGGGTTCCGCAAGGGTCCTCTCTCTCATCCCTCATGTTCAACATCTATATGCAGCCGATCTGCAATATCATCAGGTCATTCAATGTGAAATGTATGGTATACGCAGACGATATCCTACTCTACATGCCGTTTTCCACAAAGCAAATGGATTTACTACCTATAACAAACTGCTTCGATGCAGTCTCAGAATGGCTCCTGTCACAGAACCTCCGCATTCAACACAAGAAAACCGAGGTTCTCTTTATCACCAGAGACACCAACTTCACCCCACCTTCACATTTAAAAGTCAAAGGAGCTGAACTATGCACTAAGGAAGCAATAAAATACCTTGGAGTCACACTGGACCACCGGCTCAACATGAAACCACACATAAATAATATCGTAAAAGCTGTCTACTTCAAGATACGCACGCTCAAGCACCTACGCTCCCTACTTGACCCAGAAGACTTCAGAACCATTTACCAAGCCCTAATCCTACCACATTTTGATTTCGCCAACTCAATTCTTCAAGGACTCCCACAATCCACCTTGAGCCCATTACAGCTCGCTATGAACACTGCCGCAAGGGTTCTTCAAGGAGCGTCCAAGAGTGAACATATTACACCAATCCTCAAACAGCTCCACTGGCTCCCCATACACGGAAGGCTGATGTTCAAAATCCTGATTCTAACATTCAAGGCCATAAAGGGACTATCTTCCAACTCCCTTTCTGAGCTCATCCAAACTGTACCACGAAACAGAAACAGAAGACAGGCAACATTAAACTCCTTATCAACACCAAAGGCCATTACAACATATAATCTATCAACAGCTAACAGAACCTTCTTGTGTTGCGCACCAAAATGCTGGAACTCGCTCCCTGCCGACATCCGTACCATAACCGACTTAACCCAGTTCAGAAAGGCCCTTAAATTCACCCTATTCACCAGATACTACCCCATATGAAGATAACATCTAGTCCCACTACATATCCAACTTCTGTTTTTTTTCCCTTGCTCCCAACAATCGTGCTAATTCATGTACATAGTTCGAGCATGTGATCTAGTTAATAGATTACATTTTCCATGTAAATAGTTCTCCCTTGTTTTCCAAGTTGATAATCCTGTTATATGTAACTCCGAACAGCCTGTTGTTCTGGTTTTTGTTTTGTTCTCTGTAAACCGCGCTGATGTCGAAGAGTGCGGTATAAAAGAAATTAAAATAAATAAAATAAATAAATAAATAAGCATACTAGCCTGAAAGATCTTTCTACCAAAAGAGTCGAGGGTCTTACATTCTCGCCCTGGAGGGGTAGAGGAATGCCTTTTAGGACTCTATCTTCTTCATAGCAGACTTCACCACAATGGAGTGGTGAGGCAGCTGAGTCTTTTGAAACCCAGGAGGAGGAGGGACCCGGTACATGGTGTCCAACCTACGGGAATGAGGAGACAGGGTTAGAGGAGTCTCCCACAAATCCATCAAGTGTTCTTGAAGGATTTCATGGATAGGCAGAGTAACTGCCTCTTTAGGAGGTTTAGAGTATCCTAAAATATCCAATTTTTTTGATCTGGGTTCCTTTCAGCAGATGTAGCAATAGAAAGTGCTTTAGCTACATCAACAATGAAATCCTGAAAGGATAAATCCTCTGGAGGAGACATCCTCCTCTTTAGAGAAGAGGGCTCCTCAGGAAGATCAAACTCAGCAGAGTCATCAGAGGAATTGAACTCATCAGAAGAATCTGAGTATTCTCTCTGTGCTTGCAATGCACGATACGCATACCGATCAATATCGACATCGGGCGTATCGGGCATGGGATTGCTATCGGGCAAAAGCCTGAATCCAGCAAGCGGAACCGATCGACGCTTGGAAGTCGATGGTCTCGATTCCGGTGTGGATACCGGAACCGGGGTCGGTACCGATGGAATCGGTACCGAGGGCGTCGCAGCCTTAATGAAAGCCAAAACGGCCTGCTGCATAGTCTGGACAGTATTGCCCATGGACGCCACTGTTGCCTGGATGTCGGTACCGGTATCGACCGGTACCCCAGAGCAGTCTAACAGGTGATCAGTCGAGGCCGTGCCATCGATGTCAACCTGTAACCCCATAGATGATGCTTTGGAGGCCGGAGCCTCCCGCCGGGGTTTTTTGGTCTGGGCAGAATCCTCGAACTCAAGATTGAGAGCCTCTCGATCTTTTGAAAGAGATTTGCTTTTAGAGGATTTGCCCACAGAAAGTTTGGTTACCTGAGATCCATCCGGAGAGGAAGACCTGGATGACTGTGATGCTGGATTATCTGAAGCAAACAGCACATGGAACTTGTTGGCCCGGTTCTGCATACCACGTTTAGACATCTGGGAGCAGAACGGGCAGTCCGGTATGGAGTGGTCAGGTCCTAAACATTTAAGACACCATTCATGGGTGTCTGTGAGAGAAATAACAGCATTGCAAGTTGGTACACTTTTTAAAACCAGGAGCTGGTTTCTCCATGAGGAGAATTTGTGTAGGCCTGAAGGCCTAACAAAAGTTACCAAGCTGTGCTGAGAAAATAAAAAATGATTTTTTTTTTTTTAAAAAAAAGAAAGAAAGAGAGACCGGCAGTACCGGTTTTGGTATGGGGAAGGCAGGTAAGCGGTCAAAAGAAACAAATTAAAATAACAATTTCTTCAGCGGTGACAGGAACACGACCTGCTGGCTCCGCGGAAAAAGAGAAACTGAAGAGAGCTGGTAAGGAAGGCGGGAAGGCAGCGCGCATGCGCTGTGGGAAGCCCCAAAAGCTTTTCATCTGAAAAGCTGGGGAGCTTTCCCGCGCGGGCTCCATCGGTTCCGACTTACCCATATGTGAGGACTTATTCCTGCTTGTTCCTGGAGATACCTCTTTCCCTAGCAGGAAGAAGAGGAGAATCCTGTGACTTAGAAGCATGAACATCCTCACAGCTCATAGAAAGAATGGATGTCTTTCGGGAAGAGATCCATGTTTAGGATTTAGAATGACAGCAGTGGAGTGCCTCTATTGAGAAGAAGAAACTGCAGATTATAATCCCCAGAGTCACAAGCATCTGATGGATTGATCAGAAACCCTGTGGTTGCTGGGTTTGCTGAGCCTGGTGAGAGGTTGAACTCTGCAGACCAGAACGATGCTTCCCCTGTTTGGGAACATCTGTATGATGGGCAGATGATGCATAAAACCTTCTTCTCCTATGGGAAGAAAGTTTGGCAGGACATTTCCTACCTACTGGGACAGAAGAAGGTGCAGAACAGCCCCTAGGAACAGGTAAGTCAGTGGCCAACTGAGTAACCTGACGTAAAGACTCCTTGTTGAAAAGATTGTCTCCAGTGCAAGGAGTATGTCCCAGTCTGTGCTGTGCCCATTTGTCCAAGTCTGAAGCTTGGACCAGGCTCTACGTCGTGCCCCTATAGTTATAGCAGAAGTTCTGCTAACAGACTCAAAAGAGTCTAGGGAAGCACGAGTAAGAAAAGCGTAGTTACTCACCTGTAACAGGTGTTCTCCAGGAGCAGCAGGAATCAGTCCTCACATATGGGTGACGTCGGCGCCGACGGAGCCCTCGCGGAGCAATTTTCCCCAGCTTTCAAAGAAAGCCTTTGGGAATTGCAGCGCGCATGCGCGGTCCTCTTCCCGCCCAAGGGTGCCATCTTGCTCAGTCAGATGACATAGCTAAAAGACAGCAAAAATTAGCAAAAACGAAAGCATATAACTGCAACTCCAAGGGGAGGAGGGAGGGCTGTGAGGACTGATTCCTGCTGCTCCTGGAGAACACCTGTTACAGGTGAGTAACTATGCTTTCTCCAGGACCAAGCAGGAAGTCGGTCCTCACATATGGGACTCCCAAGCTTAAGGCTACCGGAGACCCTAAGCACAAAAATGAGCTCCCTCAAGGTCAGTAGCACAGAAGGAAGGAATCTTCTCTGAATATGTCTCCAACCGGTAGCCCAACATCCGGGACGGAGGGTAGGAGTTGCCTATACCTCGAAGAGGTTACGGAGGACTGCCTGTCCGAAAGCACTGTCCCTGCGGGACTCCCTCTCCAGGCAGTAATGGGCTGCAAAAGTCTGGCTTGAAGATCAAGTAGCGGCCCGGCAGATGTCTGCCAATGGAACAGAGCGGAGGTAAGCTACCGACGTAGCTCTCGCCCGAACACGATGAGCTGTGACTCTACCTTCTAGCACGAGGCCGGCTGCCTCGTAAGCCCAAGCGATACAGTCCGCAATCCAGATGGACAGAGTACGCTTGGAGACAGGGAGCCCCAAGTTGTTGGGGTCATAAGACACGAAGAACTGAACAGTCCTTCGGTGCTCCCGTGTACGGTCAAGGTAGAAGGTCAACGCCCTTCTACAGTCCAGGGTATGCAGGACCATTTCAGCTCGGCTGGAGTGTGGCCTGGGAAAGTAGGTCGGAAGTACCACCTCCTGGTTGATGTGAAAAGGGGAAACCACTTTGGGAAGAAACTTAGGGTGAGTCCGTAGGACTACCCGGTTCTTGTAGAACCTAGTGTAAGGAGGATCAGAAACCAGGGCCTGCAGCTCACTAACGCGTCTAGCAGAAGTGAGGGCTACCAAGAACAAGGTTTTCCATGAAAGAAAGCGTAGCGGACAGGTAGCCATAGGCTCAAAAGGCGGACAGGTAATCCGCTGCAAAACCACATTAAGATCCCAGTCCGGGGCTGGCGGGCGCAAAGGTGGCTTAAGGAGAAGGAGGATTCTGAGAAACCGAGCCACCAGAGGGTGGCTGGAAAGAGGTCTACCATCCACCGGCATGTGATGCGCAAAGAGCACTGAGGTGGACCTTGACAGAGTTGGACTTAAGTCCAAGGTTAGAGAGAGAGAGAGCAAGTATTGCAAGACCACTGATGCTGAACAGAGAAAGGATCTTGAGACTGCTGAGTACACCAGACGGAGAACCGACGCCACTTAAGAGCGTAGGCCTTTCGGGTGGAGGGCCTCCTGGAGGCCAAGACGACCTCCTCCACATCTGGAGGTAGCTGCAGAGGAGCAAGTACTACCCTTTCAGCAGCCAGGCCATCAGATGAAGGGACCGGAGATTGGGGTGTAGGAGAGTCCCCTGATCCTGCGACAGGAGGTCGGGCTGAAATCCCAGTGGAAGAGGAGTGTCTACCGCTAGCTGCATCAGAAGCGGGAACCAAGGTTGTCTCGGCCACTGGGGAGCCACTAGGATCATCGATGCTTTGTCTCTGAGAACCTTGAAGAGCGTCCGAGACACCAGTGGCATGGGAGGAAAGGCATACAAGAGGCCGGTGGACCATGGAATTAGAAAAGCATCCGCCGCTACCCGGAGAGGATGCGGCTGTCGAGAGCAGAATCTGGGCAGCTGCCGGTTCAGAGGACTGGCAAACAGATCCATGGAGGGGAGGCCCCACTTGAGAAAGATCCACTGAACCACCAGCGGATCCAATCTCCACTCTTGTGGCAAGAGGATCCTGCTGAGCTTGTCGGCCAGGTAATTTTCTTGACCTGGGAGATAGACAGCCCTGAGGAGGATGCCCTGGCGGACTGCCCAAGAGTATAGCCGTTGCGCCTCCTGACAGAGGAGGAAGGAGCCTGTTCCGCCTTGTTTGTTTACGTAGAACATGGCAACCTGGTTGTCCGTCTGTATCAGCAGCGACTGGTGGGACACCAGGTGAGAGAAGGCTTTGAGTGCTAGGCGGATGGCTCTGAGCTCCAGGAAGTTTATCTGTTGAGCAGACTCCCAAGGAGTCCAGAGTCCTTGAGTACATGACCCTTGGCAATGTGCTCCCCAACCCAGGAGGGAAGCATCGGTCGTTAGGACCTGAGAATGCGGAGGGGGCTGAAAAGCCACTCCTAGTACTAGGTTGGGTAGAAGAAGCCACCATCGCAGAGAGGAGACCAGCTGGTCGGAGATCTGCACAGAGTCCGCTAGGCTCCCCGTGGCCTGATGCCATTGATTGCGAAGGTACCACTGAGCAGGACGCATGTTCAGTCGGGCATTGGGGGTCACATGGACCGTGGAAGCCATATGGCCGAGCAGTCGCAGAAAGTGCCTGGCTGAGACCAGCGCATTGCTGTGAAAGTGGCCGGCGAGATCCATGAGCCGACTGGCCCTGTCCAGAGGGAGGAAGGCCCGCGCCTGAAGTGTGTCCAACCTGGCGCCGATGAACTCGAGATTTTGAGAGGGGAGCAAAGTAGACTTTGCGAAGTTTATGACAAAACCCAAGTGCTGGAGCAGAGCCACAGTGCGATGAGTGGCTTGAGCGGCCTCTGGTGAAGATGGGGCTCTGATGAGCCAGTCGTCCAGGTATGGGAACACAAACAGACCTTGAAGTCTCAGATAGGCCGCAACCACTGCGAGGCATTTGGTGAACACCCTGGGTGCGGAAGATAGGCCAAAGGGCAGCACTCTGTACTGGTAATGATTTCCTCCCACAACAAATCTGAGATATTGTCTGTGGACCGGATGAATGAGGATATGAGTATACGCATCTTTCAGATCCAAGGAGCATAGCCAGTCTCCCTGCTAGAGGTAGGGCAGCAGGATTCCAAGGGTAAGCATCTTGAACTTTTCCTTTGCAAGGAACTTGTTGAGGTTTCTCAAGTCCAGGATGGGTCTGAGGCCTCCTGTTCTTTTTGGAATCAGGAAGTACCTGGAGTAAAACCCTTGGTCCCTCAGGTGGTGGGGCACCAGTTCCACGGCTTGTTCCTGAACAAGACTTTCTAACTCCTGAAGGAGTAAGTCCCTGTGCAAAGGTATTCTGGGAGGCTCCCCTGGAAAGTAGGAGGGAGGTACCTGGTGAAAGTGAAGAAGATAGCCCTTTTGAACTATGTGAAATACCCAGGTATCTGTGGTGATGTTGGACCACCTTTGGGCAAAGTGGACCAGCCGGCCTCCTGTGCTGAGAGAAACCAGCTGAGGGGGAGAGGCTATGCTGAGGAAGTCAAAAACCCCCACCCTGCTGAGCAGGGGCCGGTGGTGCAGGCTTGGGGGCTTGCTGCCTACGGGACCCATTACCCCGTCCCTTGGCCTGCTTTCCCTGTGGGGGAGCTGCTGAGGCCTGATACTGAGGGTAGTATTTATAGGCAGCACCTTTCCTCGGGTAAAAGGGCTTTTTCCCCCGAGGACTTCTTCTTTTGAGAAGGGGCAGAGGTCTTCCTTGAGAGACGAGTCCTGGTGAGAGTCTCCGTCTCGATTTGTGCAGCCTTCTCATCCATGGGCTTGCCAAAGAGGTTATCACCTCGGCAGGGGACATCGACCAAGTTGTCCTGTACCCAGGGCTCGAGGTCGGACGTCTGAAGCCAAGCCTGGCGGAGTCCACCGATGCCAGCCGCGGCTACTCGAGCCGAAGTCTCAAAACCATCATAGACTGCTCGAGATATAAACTTGGAGCACTCCCGAATACCAGTAGACAAGGTTTGGAACCTCTGCAAAGGTTCGTCGGAGAGACCAGCAGAGAACCCGGCTCTTTCCTTAGCCAGGTCTCGGAGATACATGCCCATGTAGAGCTGGTAAGTCTGGACTCGACAAGCAAGCATAGAGCCCTGGAAGCACTTCCTACCGAGGGCATCCAGGCTTCGGGCTTCCCTACCAGGGGGCACCGAGGAGTGCATTTTTTGACTCTTAAGTCTATGCATGGCTGATTCCACCACCATGGAATGGTGCGGTAGTTGTGCCTTTTGGAAGCCGGGGCTCTTGCGGACTCGATAAATGGAATCGACCCGCTTGCTTAACACCTGGCGACGACGCCGGGCTCTCCCACATGCGGAAGAGAAGTCGTTCCAGCATCGGAGGAACCGGTACAATAAAGGCCTCCTTCGGGGGAGAGTCATATTGGAGGGCATCGAGTTCTTCGACTCGAGGTTCCTCCTCAGGATCCGCGGAAAAGGCCAAGGCCTTGGCCATATCCCTCACGAAGTCCGAGAACTGGGTATCCTCCGGGGGGGACCGTCTCCGAGGTTCGGACTCGGAGGAGTCCGAAGGGACACACCGAGTCCGAAAGGAACCAGGTGACTCTTCGTCCTCAGATTCCCAGGCCGACTCCTCGGAGGAGTCGTCGACGACCGCGGTCCCAAACGGGAGGCCGAAGGAGACCTCGACCGAGGATCGACTCGAGCCCTCATGGACTCGAGGATCGGCTCGGTCTCCGGGGTCGATTTGGAGGTCGACGTCCCGGCGGTCAGGGCAGAAACACCGGCGAGGCAAGCGATCAATACCCGCTGCTGGTCCATGAAGGCAGTCAGACTGCAAGGCCGTCAACCTGAGTCCGAGCTCAGGAGACCCAGCAGCCCCCGACTCGGGCCCCGACGGCGTCGGGCCCTTCGGAGGCAAGTCAACGAGGACAACAGTACTCACGTGAGCGGGCAAGTCCACCTCGAGTCGAGGATGTTTTGACGGCCTCTCCATCTCCGAGGACCCGGGACGGGAATCGGGGCTATGCGACCTGGCCCTCGAGGAACCAGGAGCGTCCACCGATCCCGCCCTCGCGGGTTTCTTCTTCCGATGATGTTCCCGGGTAGGAGACCCCCTTTCAGAGGAACTTTGACGATGCTCAGGACCAGAGTCCCGAGACGTCGAAGCCTCTGACGAGGTCCGAGCCCGGCCGGAGTCAGAGAAGATACGCTCCCGCTGATGCTGCCGACTCCTCAACGCTTTTGAGGACATTTTGCCGCATGGCCCACAGATCATGGAGTCATGATCGGGTCCGAGGCAGAAGTCATGAGTGTCTGTAAGAGACATGAGTTTCTTACAGAGATCACACTTTTTAAAGCCGCTGGCAGCCATCGGGGGAAAAAGGGCCCCTGCGAGGTCGAATGACCGGGCTGCCAGGGAAAAAGGAAAAAGGCGCGAAATCTGTCACGAAGGACAAAAAACCGAAAAATAAGGAACGGACTCGCAACCGGCGTCGCGAGTCCGGGCGGGAAAAGAACCGGCGTCGAACCGAAGAAAAAAGAGAAAAGTAGAGAAAAAAATCAACTTTTCGGCGGAGATTCACAGACAACGTCTGTAGGGCTCCGAGGAAAAAAGAAGACTGAGCAAGATGGCACCCTTGGGCGGGAAGAGGACCGCGCATGCGCGCTGCAATTCCCAAAGGCTTTCTTTGAAAGCTGGGGAAAATTGCTCCGCGAGGGCTCCGTCGGCGCCGACGTCACCCATATGTGAGGACTGACTTCCTGCTTGGTCCTGGAGAACCAAGAAGTATTCTGGAGATGCTTGAGCAGTGAAGAATAGCCTGCACTCTTGGACTCTGGAAGGGAAGGAGTCAAAAGATGTAATTGCTTTGTGATCTCCTCAAGAGATAGACTCATATAGAAAATATATGAGAGAATTCTTGCAGAAAGCATAGATGTCTGGAAGGTTTGACGTCCAAAGGCATCTAGTGACTTAGACTCACAACCTGGCGGATAAGAAGAGTGCTTTTTCTTACTCTTTACTCACCGCATTGCTGATTCCACTACTATGGAACAATGAGGAAGTTGAGTCTTTTAAAACCCTGGAGAGGGGGGCACCTGATAAGCGATCAGTTGCTCTGGAAGGTGGGGGTACCCTTAAAGGTGTTTCACACATTCCTAGAAGGAGATCCTGCAAGGAATGATGCAAAGGAAGCATTATGTTCTCCTTTGCTTTGGTAGAAACAGAGCCTTGTGCAGGATCATGTCCTGGGATAGGAATGGCAAGAGATCTTGCTATATCCAGGAGGAAACTCTGAAAAGAGGGATCCCCAACAGGACTCTCCCTTGAACAGGTCAGATGTGAAGAACTAGGCTGAGCACCGACAGAGCTATCCAAATATATAGGAATAGAAGATCCTGCAGAGTGCAGTGTGGAATGCTTAAAGGATGGTCGCCGGTACTGGCTGTCAGGAGCAGCGACCGTCATTACCACATTGTCCATGCCAGGTATCGACTCCAAGCTTGGTATAGAAGGGAGCGATCCTGTTGAAAAAAGCATGGCAGGAGTTGGCCACGATGCTACTGTGGATACCGGTATCGATGTCGGAGTCGAGTCCGACAGACATCGGAGCAGCCATCAGTGACCGTTCAATCGGTACCGAGGTAACCGAAAACCTCGTGCGCTATCCTCGGTACCGAGCCACCGGTATCGATCAGTGTCGGTACAGCACAGTTACTTACCTGTAACAGGTGATCTCCGGAACAGCAGGAATTAGTCTTCACATATGGGGTTCGTCGGCGCCGACGGAGCCCGCACGGGAATGCTCCCCAGCATCCAATCAGAAGGCTTTTGGGAGCATCCCTCGCGCCTGTGCGGTAGCTTCCCGCCCTTCCTACTGCCTCTCCCCAGTTGCTTTTAATAGCTGAGACAGAAGGAGAGGAGAGGAAGGCAGAGAAAGAGAGAGAGAGTTACAACTGCTAGAGGAGGTGGGTGGGTTGTGAAGACTAATTCCTGCTGTTCCGGAGATCACCTGTTACAGGCAAGTAACTGTGCTATCTCCAGGAACAAGCAGGAATGAGTCTTCACATATGGGGACTTCCTAGCTGAGGGTGCCAGAGGAGATCCCAGAATGCACGCCCCTGGACAGGGCGGCATCGCCCAACCTGGATCCCCGGCATCCCCGGAAGGATGGAGGGTAGGAGTTGAGAAGAGTTGCCAAGGCACAGCAACCGAAGACTACAGGGGAGTCTTCAAACCACGTCAATTATCATTAAACCGTTAATTATCTAGCATAATCTAGAGCTTACCTACTGGATTGTAGAAGGCAGAGCTGCGACGGGTACTGTAGATGCAGTAGCGAAGTCTTCAAGGGAACTTCACCGCAGAGAGGACGAAGTTCCCAGTCCGGGCGGGCTGGAGACGCAGGTGTCAACCGGCACCGGAAAGACGGCAGGTCTTCACGAGGAGCTCTAAGAAGCTGAGAACTCCAGTAGGAGCAGAGTCCCCAATCCGGAGGACTAATCAGAAGACTGACCGATCTGGGAGAACCCAGCCCGGAGAAGAACAGAAGTGTACCCCGGGATACCGAGGGGTACACTGTCTACTCGAGCCGGCAAGGGATAGGAAGACAATGGGTTCGAAAACCTCCAGACAAGGAGGCGTAAACCAAGGGGCTGACGACATCACAGCAAGTTTAAGCATAACCGGTCCGAGCACCCAAGCCGCAGAACGCAGGCAAGCAGGCCGGCCGGACCCCGTAAGAAATAACAAAACGTCAGTACCGACAATTGGGAGATAGTCGGTAAAGCACAGGGCGCTATAACATTTCCCAAAAAGCGCCCACCTGTACCGATATATATCCAATAACAGGTATAGATGTATATCGGGCTATAGGTGGGCCCGGGAGCGCCCACCCAGGTTACTCAACCGGTATGGACACGTGAGAACGATACTGCCAACTCGGACCGGCCCTTGATCCACAGGAGGGCGCCTACCTGGAAGGTGGCGGGAGGAAGGGCCATCAAAAGTGATGGGCCTTTGTGCGTGGAGCAGGGCAGACCGGCGAGAGTAGCAGTATGGTTGTGTGACCGCCAGATCAGTTGGGGAGGAGCACATCAGGAGTACGTAGACCCCTGAGGCGTCCACCTGGCAGTCACCCAAAACGTGTCCTCCGTGCCACAGGGAAGGCAGGAGGATAGAAAACCCTATAGCCACGGCGTGACCGTGGGGCCATCTCCGGCCTATATTAAAAAACCCCTCGGGGTTAGGGCCAATGACCTCCGCCGCTCCGAAGAGTGCAGGGAGCGGAGCCAGGGATTGGCATGGGTCAATGGGACCCCTGTCCACCGTAACCTGACGGACCCAGGGATTTCTCTGCGAGAGCGGAGACACAGACCAGGGGGGGGGGGGGGGAGGGGGTGGTCGGGCCCTGTCGAGGAATGGTTCGGCCACGCTCGGAGAGTAGCGGCCAAGGCCTACACTGGGAGAAGGAGATTCGGTGCGCGATCCCCTCAATCCGGGGAAACCAGGCCGAGGGAAATCCGAGGGATGTACCCGAGGGTAAGTCCGAAGAAGATTAGCATGGCCCTGAGGAGCCAGGCTAACCTAGCGTGGGAAGGTTCCCCCCCCCGGGGGAGGGGGCTCCATACCTCCAATCAAGCAGCCGAACCGCTTGTCACACTGAAAGAACCCCAGTGTAGAACTGGACAGTAACTTCATGTAAGAGGAGTTAAGCGCAAACTGCCGCATACCGTAGCCTAAGGCTGCCTGGCATGGGCAGCCTGGCGCGAGCCCTGGCACTGCCGACCGGTGTGAGACGTCCCTGGCATGGGCGCACCCGGCAGGCGGGCAGAGGGATGAAACCTCCTCCTCTTCGGACAGGAGTGTCAGGAAGGACATTTCCTACCCCTGGGAGAGGGGGAGGGCCGCGGGCGGCCAGCGCCAAACAGGTCGGCGGAGCACTGGGCAACCTGACGCAAAGCCTCGCCATTGAAGAGGTTCTCCCCGGTGCACAGGGAAGTACCCAGGTTATGTTGTGCCCAGCTGCACAAGTCGGAAGCCTGCAACCAGGCTCTACGACGCGCCCCTATGGTTACCGCAGAGGACCTGCTAACTGACTCGAAAGAGTCCACAGCAGCCCGAGAAAGAAACCAAGAGATATTCCTGCAATGGTAAAGAAGCAAGGAATAGTCAGGGGCCCGAGGGGCCGACACAAAGGGAGACAAAAGAGATAACCTCTCGGTGACCTCCCGCAACGCCAGGCTCATATAGAAAATATATGAGAGAATCCTGGAAGCCAACATGGACGCTTGAAAGGTTCGCCGCCCAAAGTTGTCCAGAGTTTTAGACGCACGATTCGGGGGGCAGGAAGAGTGCTTCTTCTTGCTTCCGACCTTCCTCAGGGCCGATTCCACCACAATGGAATGATGGGGAAGCTGGTGTGTCTGGAAACCCGGAGAGGGGGGCACCCGATACCGGGCATGCATGGCTGCAGGCGGCGCCGGTACCTGTAAGGGCGAGCGCCAAATCCCGAGCAGGAGATCCCGCAGGGAGGGAGGTAAAGGAAGCATTACGGCTGCCTGTTCCGCAGTACCCAGACTTAGCGAAGGGCCCGGGATAGGAATGGCGAGCAAGTCCGGCATGTCAAGGAGGAAGTCCTGAAAAGACGGCTCTCCCAGAGGGGCTATCCCGGGGGAGGCCGAGGTGGAGGGGCCCGCTTGAACACCAGAGGACCCACCGTGCTGGTGCACGGGAGGAATCGCTCTAAACAGAGGAGGGTACTGACAGTCCCAATTCGAGGCAGTCGGTACTGCATCGTCAGAGCCCGGGATTGACTCCAAGCGGGGCGTCGAAGGGAGCGACGTCCCCGACAGGCTCGCGGGACTCGGCCTCGGCCCCGATTCCGGGGCCGCCCCCGGGGCAATCCGCAAAGGCGGCTGGAGTGGTGCCGAGGCCGCTGGAGAGCAGGCGAGCGCAGCACTGCGCCGTCGGAAGAGACCGGGGTCGGATCCGAAATGCGCCGGAGCCACGCTTTCCAGACTGGAGATCGATTCGAGGTTGGGCATTGAACCGAGCGACGCCTCCTTAGGGGGCCCCGGTGTCGGCGGCCACGCCGGTGCTGCCACTCCCACGAATGGAGTCGGGGTTGCGACGATCGGTGCCGAGGGCAACGAGGGCTTCCCAGGCCGAAACTCGGCGAAGAGGGAAACACCCGAAGTCGGCTCCGACGCCGGGAGAGAGGCCCTCCTAGGCGCCGGGGTTCTGCCCGCGCCTGTTTTATTGAGCGGGAAACCCTTACGGGGTGTACTACGTGTCCTCGAGGGTACCCAGGTAACCCGCCGACGAGCCCCGGAGGGGAGCGAGACGCCCAGCCCCGGCTCCGTGGCGCTTCTTTGGGTCGACTCGACCGAAGGACCCGGGTCAGGCGGGGAGACTCCAGTGACGAGTGGAGCACTCGACGCCCGCGTAGATGCAGAGAGGTCTGTGGCGTCCGGGGGAGGCCCCGGCCCCGCGCAAGTTGGGGGTGCCAACCCACCCGACCGGGATAGATCGATCGGCTCCGCAGGTGGAGCCCGGAGGCGACCCCTGGCGAAGAACGGGGCCCTTGTTCCAGAGACCGCCGCGGGAGGGGCGGAGCCGCTCAAGGCTAGTACCGCCCCCGCGGAAGCCGGGGACGAGTCGATCGGCCCTGGCGGAGCCGAGGACTTGGTCCCGCTCGAAGCGGTCACCACCTCCGCGCATGGCAGGGGTGTGGGCACGCCATACCGGGTCAGGTTGGTCCGACGAACCCCGGTGACGAGTGGAACACTCGACACCGACGCCGATGTCGGGGAATCGGCACCGCCGAAAGCGGGTACCGCCCCTGCGCAGGGCCGGGATGCCGTAGAGCCAGACTGGGTCGAGTCGATCGGCCCCGAAGGCACCGAGGACACCAGTCGACAGTGGAACACTCGACGCCGAGGGATCTGCACCGCTCGAAGCGGGTGCCACCCTCGGGCATGGCTCGGAAATGTTCTGTGAGGAGCGAACCTCAGGAACAACCCGAAACCCCGTGGAGGCTCTGGAACCCGAAGACTCCCTCCGGGGTGTAAGGGACTGGAGGGGAAGGCCGGAGCCGTCGTCATGCGGTGCATGAGACTCACCACCCCTCAAGGCTCGGTTAGTCTTAACAGACTGTTGTTGGGTTACCTGATCCTGGCGAGGAGAGAAAGCCGACAACCGCACCTCAGAGGGAAAGACGTCATCGAGGGACACTCGAAACAGGGAGGGTCTTCTCCCGACGCTGAAGCCCGGGGAACCGGGGGAGAAGGGGTCAGGGCCCCAACAGGAGAGACACCAGGCATTGGAGTTGGAGCAGAAGACAACGTCTCCACAGTGGGGGCACTTCTTAGGGGAAGAAGGCTCCATGCTGGAAAGCCCGGTAGGCCTCAGAATAACACGAGGAGGATGCTCCTCGAAGGAAATAAAGGAAAACAAAAAATAAGGAAAAAATGGGGCACCAGCGGTGCCAGAGTCAGCGGGGAAAAAACAGCGACCACAGGAAACAAGAAAAGAAGAAAAGATTTCTGCGGTGACAGGAGGTACGTCCTGTCGACTCCGCAGAAAAACGAAAACTGGGGAGAGGAAGTAGGAAGGGTGGGAAGCTACCGCGCAGGCGTGAGGGATGCTCCCAAAAGCCTTCTGATTGGATGCTGGGGAGCATTCCCGTGTGGACTCTGTCGAAGCCAACAAACCCCATATGTGAAGACTCATTCCTGCTTGTTCCTGGAGATCAAAGCATATTGGTACCCAGTCGCCCAGACTAGAGATCAATTCCAAACTCGGCATTGAGGGCAGCTCAATCGGCCTCGAGTGAACAGAGAGTTGCGGATCTGAATCATCGGAACAGAGCCTTCGGTACCGCCGAGAGCCGGTACCAAGGCGAGTCGGTACACAGTCCTCCAGACTGGAGATCGATTCCAGACTCGGCATCGAAAGAAGCGAGGCTATCGATGCACGTCTGGAGGGTACCGACGTCGGTGGTAGTATCGGTGCTGGTACCGATAATGGAAAGTCAGTCTGGAGTGTATCCACCGGTCCCGAAGGCACTGAGGACGCCAGATGACCATCCATGTTGAGGAGTGTTTCATCCAACACCAGTGCCGATGCTGGGGTATCGGTACCGCTCGAAGCGGCTGCCACCAACGGATACGGCTCAGGTATGTTCTGTGAGGGGTGAACCCCAGGAACAACCTGAAACCCCTGAGAGGCTTTGGAGACCGAAGACTCCCGCCGGGGTTTTGAAGCCAGTGGGCCCTCGAGGGCAAGGCCGGAGCCGTCTATATGTTGTACATGAGACCTACCACTCGAGGGCTGGCTAGTCTTAACAGACTTTTTGTGGGTTACGTGATCCTGTGTGGAAGAAGGGGACGGTGCCCCGAAGTTGGAGGGAAACAGTGTATCAAGGGAACCTCGATGTTGAAGACCTCTTCTCACCAAACTGTTGTCAGGACCCAAGCAGGTTAGACACCGACTTCGAGGGTCTAAAAATAAAGTTGTACCGCCACAGTCTGAACATTTCTTGGAGAAAGAGGCTGGCGGTTCCATGAAGGAAAAGAAGAGGCCTGAAGGTCTAAGAAACCGCGGGACACTATGAAGAAAAAATATCCCGTGAAAAAGGAAGATTTTACAAGAAAAGAAAAGAAAACACCAGCGGTACCGGTGGCGTCGGGAAGACAGCCGCGACCACAAGAAAACTAAAGAAATAAAAACACGAATTTTCTGCGGTGACAGGAGGACGTCCTGCCGGCTCCACGGAAAACGAAAACTGAGGAGGCAGTTGGGAAAGGCGGGAAGGCAGCACGCAGGCGTGGTGGGATGCTTCCAAAAGCTCTTTGATTGGACGCTGGGAAGCGTTCCCGCGCAGACTCCGTCGGTACCGACGTACCCATATGTGAAGACTCATTCCTGCTTGTTCCTGGAGATCAGCCCTTAATGCTGCAGCTCTTTTGAACAAGGTGAGCTGCAAGGACTACCTGATCAGATTCTTGATCAACTCGCATATTAGGGCAGCCTCAGTGTGGAATCAATAAAAAAAAAGGCTTTATAAGAGTCTATGGTTTATTAAAATTTGATATACCGCCCTTCAAATACCAGGATGGTTTACATTAAAAAACAAAATAAGAAAAAGAAAAAATAGAAAAGAGTTAAAATTTAAATATATTTTGCTTCAAATGCTGAGAAACCATTAATGAACTTACCTTTTTTGAAGGCATCAAGTGCTCTTTCCATTTGTTTTTGCTTGCTTTTGTCAGGGGCAACAGCAATTACATTGGACTCAAGTTCTTTCACCTGGATCTTCAGGTGGACTTCCTGCTCTGATAGACTCTACAGCATTAAACAAGCATTATTACGTATGATATACATATAAATGTGATTTTTTTGGCAAGTTATTTTAAGTACAACATACCTGTATGCTTGCAGTGTATTTTTCTAAAGTACTTTTCATTTCTCGAACATTCTGGCGTAATTTAGCTACTACTTCTTCCAGTTGTACTTTCCCTTCTTGATACTGTGCTGCTTTCTCAGTGTCCATACGTAGTTTTGATTCCATCATATTCAACTATTAAAAATCAACACTCACTTTTACTGCATGAATTTAATATATAACATCTCAACTTCAGACATTTAATTGATATTTTCTTACTTGCAACATTTGTGCTGATCCTGCTAGAAGATAAGAGGTTTAGAAAATAACAAATCTATATTGGTATTTGAGTTGAAAAACTACTATGTTGGATGAAAATGTGTTTTGATATAGAAAGACAGAAGTCTGTATGTAGTGAGGTATGTAGATGCTACAGAAATCAAATTGGGTCTTAAATCTTTTTGGTAATGTATGTTTCATAATGTGGTGATTATTCCAGATCCAGGCTAGAGAGTGAGGTTAGCAAACAGATTTCTTTAAATGACTTTATCAAACATACCTAAAAACAGTGTATAGAAATTTCCAGGTTTACAAAAGAGGTAGTACAATACAAGAAACAAGGCATTCATAGCAGGGTAGACAGTCAGAGGCAACCAAGAAAGAAAAGTAGAAATTAAATTGCATTTATATGTTGGAAACAATGCACAGATCATGTAATAGATGCTGTGACTATTTAATTCTCAGTGCATTTTTTCCTAGCAAAAAAAGGTGCCAGTATTCCTATGCAAGGCTCTTTCATTAATACATGAGAACTTACAGTGGTGTGCAAAAGTCTGGAATCACTTGTAAATTTGACATTTTTTTCAACTTCGTGACCTTATATCTTAATTTATTTTTCCTCCCAGTGGCTTTTTCTGTGTATTTCATGATAAGAAATAGATTTGGCAATTAGGGCCAACTTTTAGTATTGGTTTGGCCCTTATTTTCTGAGTTTGATCCCCATAGTTGTCCTGTTGATAGATTTTCTGTGAAAATCACGTAATGTACATCGTTGGACAACGATATATTATTGTAAGTATGCTTTAAAATATTTATGGACGCACGCCAGGTTTCCTTCAAATTAATGTAGGTGGCCTTGAAAAAGGCCTTTTTTGTGTGTCAGTGATGGCTCAGTATTTGATGGTCCACCCTTTGTTACTGATCACCTGACTGCACCTTGTCGGCATTGAATGAATCAGTCTGACAAGGTGATCGTTGGTGACAACGCAGTTCCAAGCTGCAATGAGTGACTCAATCAGCTCACGCTTTGATGTCAGATGCCTCTTGGATATTTCCAAGGCCACCTTGTGCCACAGGTTCTCGACTGGATTCAGATATGGAGACTGGACAGGCCAGTCCATTGACTTGATGTTCTGCTGCTTCCAGCTGATCCCCCGTCTGGAGCGATGGCAGGGTGCACTGTCATCTTGGAACAGTAACTGGCCAAGAAACAGCTGGTGTGCTGATGGCACCATGCACTTTTGCAGTATGGTGATGTACTTGGCCCCGTTGACCATTCCATCAACGATGTGACGACGTCCAACACCACTGGCAGCCAAGCAGCCCCAGACTATGACCTTCAAAGGATGCTTCACAGTGAGGTTGAGACACTCAGGCTTGAATTCCTCTCCAGGAAATCTCCTCACATAGATGTGGGCCTGGTTATCAAACAGGCAGAAGATGCTTTCATAGCTGAAAAGCACCTTTTCCCACATTTCAGTTGACCAGGTTGAGTGCTTTCTCGCCCACACGATCCGGTTGCACCTTTGTATGTCAGTCATCAGTGGCTTATATCGTGCTTTGCAGCCCCAGAGACCAAACTGCAGGCACCGGAGACGAACTGTTGATGAGCTGACACTGATCTCACTCTTGTCTGACCACTCTCGAAGGAGCTGAGGAAAGGTCAACTTGTGATTAGTCAGTGAAATGCATCATAGTGCGCGGTCCTGGCCTGATGTTGATGCAAGTGGACGACCTGAATGAGGCTTGTCCACCACTGAACCCATTTCTTTCTTCTTCTGTACAATCTTAACAGTGCTCTGACTGCAGCCAACTTTCCTGGCTATCTGACGGCTTGAAAATCCTTCCTCGCTCATAAAGGATACATGAACACGCTCCTCCAAAGTCAGGGTCCGAGTCATCTTCATGGACGATCCAGAAAGCGTATGAAATTCAAAAATGCAAAAAATAGCGCGCAATTTTATAGCTGCATTGTTGGCTAGATATCTGCATTGTAATTGGTTAGTGAAACCAGCCCCGATTGGTCAGAAATAACGTATGCATATTGGATAATCTCAATCCAGTTTTGACGCAGGATCCACAAAAATCGCAGTAGCTATCTCCCAGTGTCTGTAAAGTATTTAAATTGGAAGTAAGGAATGCAAAAAAGTCAACTCTAATAGCCAAATGTATCCCTTTTAACGTGATAAAAGAATATGCTGGGCCAACGCAAAATTAAAAAAAACAAAACAAAAAAAAAACACGTTAGAAAGTACGAAAAACGCAAAACTCACAAGTGATTCCAGACTTTTGCACACCACTGTAGGTCAATTTTAGAGGGCAATGAGGGGTGCTGGTACACAGTAACATATAAAATACCCTCTGCACCCCCCCTTAAAAACACTGTTTACAACTAGGCAGATAAGAAACCCAATGCATATTCATTGAATGTAAATGTTCTATTTACTCACCTGTAGAAGCTGTTCCCCATGGACAGCAGGAGAGGGGGAGGTGTTTGAGTCAGATGGTGTAGGAAGCCCTCCCTGACCAATATGCCCAGGAATCGGTGATGATAGTTAGCCACATTTGGGCATAGTGGCAGCTGACATCCTTGGGGTGGAGAGGCTACACCCCAGGAGTCAAAAGCTCCCCCCTGGGTGGGCCGGGGCCAATGCCTCAGGCTTAGGAGCCTTCTGCTTATGTGGGCCATGCCCATGTCCTTTGGCCTGCTGACCCTGCTGGGGAGCCAGGGAGGCCTGAAAAGTTGGGTAGTTTCTGTAAGTAGCTCCTTTCCTCGGGTAGAAAGGCTTTTTACCCGAGCCCTTCCATCAGGGAGGGGCAGTGGTCTTTTTAGAGAGCCTGGTCATCATCATGAACTCTGTCTCCAGCTCCGTCATGGGCTTGCCAAAGAGGTTCTCTCCTTGGCATGGAACATGACCAATTTGTCCTCACTTATGGGTGACGTCGGCACTGATGGAGCCAGCACGGAGCAATTCCCCAGCTTTCAAAGAAAGCCTTTGGGATTGATGCCACATTCCTCTTCCCGCCCAAGGGTCCCATTCTTGCTCAGTCAGGTCGCTTAGCTTGAGCCCTAACAAGCAGATGGCAAGGGAAGGATAAAAATCCAGCAACTCATAAGGGGAGGTGGGAGGGTAGCGAGGACTGATCCCTGCTGTCCCTGGAGAACACCTGTTACAGGCAACTACGCTTTTTCCAGGAACAAGCAGAAAGTCAATCCTCACTTATGGGAGTCCCCAGCTACCGAACCTGTAACCAAAAAATGCCTCCGCAAGGCTGTGAGCAGAAGCACATGCCCAAAGGAGCCCGAGTTTTCGGGTCCTCGGGGTGAAACCCTCGGTAGCCATCGAGAAGGGTCGGCAGGCAGGAGTTACTTATACCGCAAACAGATTACAGAGTACAGCATGGCTGTGAAGGCGCTGTCCCGGCAGGACTCACTCTCCAGGCAGTAGTGCGAGGAAAAAGTGTTTGCTGAAGCCCAGGTCGTAACCCGGCAGATGTCTGATAGTAGCACTGAGCGCAACGAAGTCACAGATTCAGTGGGGCGCCCGCTTTCACGAGTGCAAAGGCGATGCAGTCCGCCAAACAAATGGAGAGGGTGCACTTTGTGACTGCTTGCAGGTCACGAAAAGACAGCCAGACTTGCAATGAGGTTAAGTGTGCTGCAGATAGAAAGAAAGAGCCCTCTTGCAGTCAAGTGTATGCAAAACTGCCGATGCCTGGTCGGCATGGGGTCTCTGGAAGAAGGTCGGTAAGACTATCTCCTGATTGAGATGAAAATCCGAGACAACCTTCGGTAGGAACTTGGGGTGGGTACGGAGGACCGTCTTGTTCCCACAGAACCTAGTATAAGGGGCTTCAGCCAGGAGAACCTGGAGTTCACCAACTCGACAGGTCAAGGTCAAAGCCACCAGAAAGAGCATCTTCCAGGACAGGCGCCGAAGAGAGCACGGCACCATCGGCTTGAAAAGTGAACGCGTCAGCAGCATAAGCACTACATTGATTCCATTCCGCCAGAGAAGAACGGATGGGAGATTTGGACAGTAAGAGGCCCCACATGAAGCAGGAGACCAAGGGCTGCTCCGAGAGAGGTTTGCCCTCTATGGGGAAGTGATACACCGAGATGGTGCTCAGGTGTACCCTGATAGAGTTAGACTTCAGCCCTTCCTTAGAGATATGGAGAAGGTACTGTAGGACCACCCGAGTGGTACACAAGAAAGGGTCGACCTGGAGCTCAGAGCACCAGACTGAGAAGCGGTGCCACTTGAAGGCATAAGCTCGTCTCGTAGAGTCCTTCCTCGACGCAAGGAGGACCTCCTCCGAGAGATCTAGTGTGGCTAGGGTGACCTGTTCAGCCGCCAGGCTGCAAGGGCCACGTTTGGGTGTAGTACCCACCCTCCTCCAGCGTCAGCAGGCCTGGGGACAGCCCAGGGGAATCAGAGACTTGGATGCAAGCCGGAGCAGGAACCACGGTTACTGAGGCCATGAGGGAGCAACAAGTATCATTGATGCTCATTCCCGCAGAGCTTTGTGGAGGGTCCTCGCAATGAGAGGAGTGGGAGGGAACGCGTAGAGAAGTCCTGAGGTCCAAGAGGAACGCATCTCGTGCCTCCCTGCTCGGGTGCCGGACTGGGCAGCAAAAGCGGGGGAGATGAGTGTTCACCAGGCTGGCGAACAGGTCCATGGTCGGGGTTCCCCACCGATGGAACAGCCAGCTGGTCACCTCCGGGTCCAACCAACATTCGTGAGGGCGGAGGATCCTGCTGAGTTTATCAGAGAGGATGTTCTTGTGGCCCAGGAGGTAAACCGCTCATAGTGTCATTCCTCGATGGAAGACAAAGGAGCAGAGGAGGACCGCTTCACGACAGAGGCGGAATGATCCTGTGTCCCCTTCCTTGTTGATGCAGAACATCACTACTCGATTGTCAGTCTGCACGAGTACTGACTTTCCCTGGAAAAGGCCCTCAAAAGTCCTCAGGGGCCATCGGACGGCCCGAAGCTCGAGCAAGTTGATCTTCTGTTGAGACTCTTCGGGTGACCATTGCCCCTGCATGCACCACAGTGGGCTCCCCATCCCAACAGGGAAGTGACAGTTGTCAGCAATAGTTTGTGCTGAAGGGCTTGGAAGGGCAGTCCCCGAAGAAGGTTGCGGGGGTCCTGCCACCAGTCTAAGGCCCTGCGAATGTTGAGGGAGACCTGAATGGGTTCCATGAGGTGACAGGAGGCCAGGCTCCACTGAATACTGAAACATCACTGGGCCGTCCGCATCTGCATGCGGGCATGTGGGACCACATGGACGGTGGAGGCCATGTGCCCGAGAAGACGCAACATAGTATGTGCCATGACCTGAGTGTTGCTATGGACCTGGGCTGCCAATGCACGGAGGTAAGCCGCACGGTCTGCTGGCAGAAAAGCGATCGCCCACTGAGTGTCGAGGTGTGCGCCAATAAACTCCAAGGCTTGCGCCGGCTTGAGAAGGGACTTGGGGTAGTTGACAAAGAATCCCAGATGCTCAAGGAGGATTGTGCGTGATGCCCGCAAGGTGGGCTTCCCCAGCCGAAGGCCCCGTGATGAGCCAGTTGTCGAGGTAAGGGAAGACCGGTATGCTCTGCCGTATGAGGGAGGAGGTGGCTGAGGAGAGGCACTTTGTAAAGACTCGAGGAGCAGATGCGAGTCCGAAGGGGAGCACCCTGTAATGATAATGCTCCCCTTACACCCTGAAGCGCAGGAACTGCCTGTGCTGGGGGTGAATCAGAATGTGGGCAAAGGCGTCCCTAAGATCGAAGGAGCATAGCCAGTCGCTCTGCTAGAGGAAGGGCAGCAGGACGCCAAGAGATAGCATTTTGAACTTCTCCCACACCACAAAGTTGTTTAGTTTTCGAAGGTCGAGGATGGGATGTAGACCCCCGTCTTCTTCGGGATGAGGAAGTAGCAGGAATAGAAGCCACGACCTCTGAGGTGCGCCTCTACCCTCGACCGCTCGCTGGGCGAGGAGGTTGTCTAACTCCCACTGTACGAAGGACTGGTGCGAGGAGAGCCAAGAAGGCTCCGCTGGGGAAAAGAGAGGGGCAGCCTGTCCAAACGGAGACGGTAGCCGTCTCGGAATACTCGGAGGACCCAAGTGTCAGACGTGATGGATGCCCACTGAGGGGCGAAAGAGGACAGGTGACCCCCACTTACTGCGACACTGCCAGAGGGCGAAAGGCTACACACTGCTGCATCAAAAGCCCCTGGGCGGGCAGAGGCAAAACTGGGGTTTGGGCCTTGGGCCATTTTGGTTTGCCATGATTGTGAGGCCCAGCCTCTCTCTGCATTGCAGTGGTCGGCACATGAGTGGGTGGGTACAGTGGGTAGCCTCGGTAGGGTAGGCCCTTCCGCGTAAAGAATGCCTTCTTGAGACAGGCGATGGAGTGGCGGGAATCAGGGAAAGATAAACAATTTTGGTCGATTGAACAGCATTGGGTGGGGGGATATGAGTAAATTAGACTTACCTGCTAATTGTTGTTCCTTGCGTCCCTCTAGTCCAGTCCCGGAACCATAGAGTTGTGAACCTCCACCAGCAGCTTTGGAGACTGAACATCTTCATCTCTTTGATCATCCAGCAATATGCAGCCCCAAGGACCGCCCACACATCAGTACCCATTGACAAAGCATACTAAGCAGAGCAACAAATAAGTAGATATAACACAGTGGAAAAAAGGATCCTGACCCTAAAGTTCCCACTATTAGCAAAAAAAATTTTTTTTTCTTTTTCCAATTGCATAAGAACAACCTCCCGCCTACGGGAAGGCGGACCAGCATGGCCATGGCGACCCTTGTGCAAAACGCATGCAACAAGAGACGCCACCGCTCACCCCCAAGATTTGACACCGAAAGGAAACTAAGGCGTGCTGCAAGCAGAGGAGCTCTGACCGAAAGTATAGAGAACAAAAACCCTGGCAGACTCCTATAATGAATGTACCCTCTTGGCTGGCAGCGAGAACAGATAGACAGGGAGGGATCCGGGACTGGAATAGAGTTCCGCAAGGAACAACAATTAGCAGGTAAGTCTAATTTATTCTTCCTTAGCGTCCCTCTAGTCCAGTCCCGGAACCATAGAGGATGTAACAGAGCAGTAAATCTCAACGGGAGGGCCTCGCTAGTCCAGCCTGAAGCACCCGAGACCCAAACCGCGCATCCGACGCCGCCTGCACATCCAGACGATAGTGCTTAGCAAAGGTGTGCAAGGACGACCACGTCGCCGCCCGACAAATATCCACCGCCGGTACCAAGCTAACTTCTGCCCAAGACGTCGCCTGCGCCCTAGTCGAGTGAGCCCGAAGCCCGGCAGGAACCATCCTGCCGTGTAAAAGGTATGCCGACGAAATCGCCTCTTTCAACCAGCGGGAAATGGAAGACTTAGACGCCGCTTCCCCCCTGCGCGGACCGCCAAATGCGACAAATAGGCGATCGGACTTAAGGAAGGCCGCCGTTTCCCTCAAATACCGACGAAGAGCTCGACGGACATCCAATGCGTGCAAGGAGTTATCCGCATGCTTGCCCCGTTCCTTGGCAAACACCGGGAGAGACACCACCTGATTCATGTGAAACGCCGAAACTACCTTAGGCAAAAACGCGGGAAATGGTCGCAATACCACCTTGTCGGCAGAGAAAGACAGATAGGGTTCCCTACACGAAAGAGCCTGCAACTCCGAGATCCTGCGAGCTGACGAGATCGCTACCAGAAACACCGTTTTCAACGTCAAGTCCTTCAACGAAGCTTGCGCCAAGGGTTCAAACGGCGAAGCCACCAGAGACCTCAACACCAAATTCAAGTCCCACGAGGGCACTAAAGCCCTGCACGGAGGACGCATAAGCAACACTGCTCGCAAGAAGCGCTTCACGTCCGCATGGGACCCCAATAACTGGCCCTGAACCTTGCCTCGAAAACACGCAAGAGCTGCAAGTTGTACCCTCAACGAACTGGCCGCCAGGCCCTTGTCCACCCCTGCTTGCAAGGAGAGGATCTGAGGAACGGAGGTCCGCAAAGGCCGCAACTCGCAAGCCGCACACCAGCTCTCAAAAATACGCCAGACCCGGACATACGCTAGCGGCGTAGACCGACGCCGCGCCCACAACAAGGTAGCAATGACCTCCGGAGAATAACCTTTGGCTCTCATTCGCGCCCTCTCAATAGCCATGCCGTAAGCGAGAATCGAGCCACCTGAGGCATCTGCAGCGGCCCCTGCCGAAGGAGATCCGGCCGAGGAGGAAGGAGATCCGGCCGAGGAGGAAGGAGCCACGGATCGGCCACACTCAACCGCACCAGATCCGCATACCAAGGCCGACGAGGCCAGTCCGGGGCAATCAGAACCACGGGACCCGGATGCCGCTCGATCCGCTGTACCAGGCGACCCAGCAGAGCCCACGGAGGAAAGACATAGAGCAGCCCGTACCTTGGCCACCTTTGTGCCAATGCATCGAGGCCTTCCGACATGCGTTCCCGACGCCTGCTGAAAAACCTTTCGACCTGCGCGGACTCGAAGGTCGCCATGAGGTCCATTATCGGCAGACCCCAACGACAAACCAGCAACGTAAATACCTCGGGATGTAGAGACCACTCTCCGGGGTCTACCCTGCGACGACTCAGAAAGTCCGCCTCCACATTGTGAACCCCCGCTATATGCTGGGCCGACAGACACTGAAGATGCCGCTCTGCCCAATCCAGAAGCAGATCCGCCTCCGCTTCCAACGCCGCGCTGTCTGTGCCCCCCTGGCGATTTATGTAGGCTACCGTGGAAGCATTGTCGGATAGCACCCTGACCGCCGCTCCCTGCAGCCAAGGCTGAAACGCTGTCAAAGCCAACCACACGGCTCTCATTTCCAGTCGGTTGATGGACCACCGGCTCTCCCGCGAGGACCACTGGCCCTGAGCAATCTGGCCCTCGCAATGAGCCCCCCAGCCGCTCAAACTGGCATCCGTCTTCAGCAGACGCCAGACGGGAGACTCCAAGGGCATACCGTTCGCCAGAGAGCGCCGACGCAACCACCAGCGAAGGCTGCGCAAAACCTCCAAAGGGCAAACTGACGAGCTAGCGAGTCGGACTGATGACACCATCGACGCAGCAGCGCTCGCTGCAGAGGCCGCATGTGCGCCCTTGCCCACGGAACTACCTCGATGGTCGACGCCATCGTGCCGAGAAGCTGAAGGTATTGCCAAGCCGAGGACGCCCGTCTCGCTAGAAATTGCTCCACCAGCCGCCTCAGGGCCCGCGCTCTGTGCACTGGGAGGAAAACCTTCCCGTTGCCGGTCTCGAAACGCGCCCCCAAATATTCCAAGGTCTGCGAGGGAAGAAGGCTGCTCTTCGCCCGATTGACCACCCAACCTAACGACTGCAAAACCTGTACGACCCGCGCCGTCGCCCGGAAACTCTCCTCCCTCGACTTTGCCCGCATCAACCAGTAGTCGAGATAGGGATGCACGAGGACACCCTCCTTCCGCAGGAACGCCGCTACCACCACCATGATCTTCGTGAAGACCCGTGGCGCCGTCGCTAGGCCGAAGGGCATGGCTTGAAACTGAAAATGGCCCATCGGCAGCGCAAACCGCAGAAATCTTTGATGTTCCCGGCGAATGGGAATATGCAAATAGGCCTCCGTAAGGTCTAGGGACGTTAGGAATTCCCCCTCGCGGACCGCCGCTATGACCGAGCGCAGCGTTTCCATGCGAAAATGCGACACCCGGAGGCACCGATTCACTCTCTTTAAATCCAGGATTGGTCGAAAGGTGCCCTCCTTTTTCGGCACGACGAAGTAGATGGAGTATCGACCGGACCCTAACTGCCCCTCCGGCACGGGGGCGACCGCCCGGAGCCGAAGCAGCCGGGAAAGTGTATCGGATACGACTCGTCGTTTCCAGGGAGCGCTGCACGGGGACATAACGAAGGAATCGAGCACCGGTCGATGTAGCTCGAGCACATATCCCTCTCGTATCACTTCTAACACCCACCGATCGGATGTGATAGCGGCCCAGGCAGGGTAGAAATCCCGCAGTCTGCCCCCTACGGGAATCACCGCCACCGGAGCCAGCCTCGCTTCATTGCGACTTTTTGGGGACCTGCGCCTGGAAGGAGCCAAAACCTCTACTTGCCCCCCGAAATCCGCGGAAACTGTCCGCGCCCCAGATATCTGGAACGCTGGGACTGACAAAAGCGGGAGGCACGAAACCTCCGAAAGGACTGCTGAGACCCCCGGAAGGTGAAGGTCAGCTTCCCCTGCTTGGGCTTATCCTCCGGAAGCCGACCCCCCTTAGAATCCCCGAGATCTTTTACCAACCTATCCAAGTCCTCTCCAAATAACTGCCTGCCCTTAAACGGCAGCTTACTAAGGCAAGCTTTAGAAGAGCCATCAGCCGACCAATTGCATAACCAAAGAGAACGACGCGCCGCTACCACCGACGCCATGCCGTTAGCTAACCCCCTAATGAGGTCATAGTGGATATCCGCCAAATAAGCGGTACCCGACTCCAATCTGGACGCCACGGCCTCTTGTTCCGCCGACTGGGGCCCCTGGAACTGTTGAGACCAGCGAAGGCAGCCGCGCGCCACCCAGGCCCCGGCCACCGCCGCCTGCATCGACAGGGCAGCAACATCAAACGCCTGTCTCAGCAAGCTATCAACTTTCCGAATCTGCGGGTCCTTCAATGCCGCAGCACCTTCCACCGGGATAGTAGTCCGTTTAGTAACCGCGGAAACTGCCGTGTCCACCTTCGGCGAACGAAAGAGCTCTCTATCAGCCTCCGACAGAGGATACAACTTAGGCAACAGTCTAGCCCAAGGCAAAGCGGACTCTGGACTGTTTCACTCCTCCTGGATCATAGCTTTAAAACCCTATGGAGCGGAAAGACTCTGTGGGAAGTGCGCACCGCCTGCATCAAGGGATCCTCCAACTTGTCCTCCACAGTGGCATCTTCCACGGGTATGTTCAATACCTTGAGGGTTTCGGCAATCAGTGCCGGAAGTTCCTCTTTACGAAATACACGCACTATTCTACAACAACTCTGCTCGTCGTCCAACAACTCGCCATCTTCTAAATCCTCCACAGACTCCAGCTCGAGAGCCTCCCCCAGCCCCTCGTGGAACTCGTCCCCAGGAGGCGCAGAATCCGCAACACTCAGGGGCCGGCTCTTCTTTTGTGGACCAGTGTCTCCCTCCACTGAAAGTGGACGCTTTAGCCCACGGCGGGGCAGGACCGAGCCTCCCCCCGCCGGCTGCAAGAGAGCCAGAGCCTCCTGCATGAGAGAGAAAAAGGCGGGTGGAACTCCCAGGGATCCCTCCTGGACGCCCCCTGCCAACAGGCGCTCCGGCACCGCAGAAATCCCCGGACCAAGGACCGTCTCTGCCTGCTCTGATGTCCCTTCTGTAGATACAGGTGGGAGATCTGCACTGGAGCCCTCAAGAGGATCCTCCATGCCAGCACCCACAGCAGCACAAGTGGCACAGACTCGGGCTTCCAAATTACTACTTCTACGAATGCCACAGACCAGACACCGAGGACTAGGAGGCATGGCTATGCACACAGCCCTTTGCCAGCAAAGCAGGAACACCTTGCTGAAGCAAACAGAGCAGAAAAAAAATTGTGATTTTAAAAGTGCTCAAAAATGCTCCAAAATTGCAGGATTAGATAGAGCTGGAGTCAATTAGCTGATATCTGACCAAGAAATGCAAAAACGAAGCTCCTATCCCTTAAAAAAAACACGAAGAAAAATAACTTTGAAAAAAATCCAAAATGGCCGCCGGACCCGATCCCGCCAAAAAAAGGACCAGAAAAAATACCCAAAAGGTCTAAAACACTCCCCAGAGCTGATTCCAGGCCACCCCCACTGCCTTTAGAAAGAAAAAGCTTCTAACTCTACTCACCCACACATAGGAGTGGGGGGGGGGGGGTCAAAACACAGAGTGCTGTCCAGCGTGCCTGTCACAAGCTCTGAGTAGCAGTTATCAGAGTCAATAACAGAGTAATAACCGCTCAGGGCAGCTCGGGGAACCCCTAAATCAGTCAGGGGACCCTCAGAGCCTACTGCTGTATTCAATTGCTGCCTGTAATTGTCTTCAACCTTCTCCTCACCCACCAAGGGGGTTCGGTAGAAAGGAGACCTGTGTCCTGTGCAGCTCCCCTGCTTGTTTGACCTATGGGGAGACTGACAGAAAGAGACAGAGAGAAAAAAACAGATTAGAGAAAGACAGAAGGGACAGTCAAAGATTTCCTCCACAGCAGCAGCCCAGCACCTAAATCTAGAAAATAAAACACTAAAGCTCTGCTTATTTGTTCCTAAGGAGCCCAGTTCTGGGCTCTGACTTCCAAGCTGCTTGGAGACTGAGATACTGATGTGTGGGCGGTCCTTGGGGCTGCATATAGCTGGATGATCAAAGAGATGAAGATGTTCAGTCTCCAAAGCTGCTGGTGGAGGTTCACAACTCTATGGTTCCGGGACTGGACTAGAGGGATGCTAAGGAAAGACTGAATTATATTCCGTGGGTGATGGGAGGAAAATTACAAGGGGCGTGGACGGAGATCCATATATTCGCCATTTATGGGGTGAATGGCGGAGGGGTCAGCGTAGAATGAATTCCCACCCCAGGATTTCGTTGCTGGCCCCCATTGGTGTGACCCAGACCTTCGGACCTGGGAGGGAGGGGATTTTTAAAGTATGGGCTGAGTTGGGTTTAGATACTTTTGAGAAATTAATAGTCAGGGGAGATAAAATAATTTGAAAATTTGACAGCAGAATATGGGTTAGGAATGTGGGATTTTTATTGCCTACATGCAGGTGGCTCATTTTATGCAACAGAAAATTATTAAGGAAAGTATTGAGGAGGGATTAAATGATTTTGAGGCCTTGTGGTTGGGACATCACCAATCTAGAGGACTGATTTGCCTGCTCTATGCCAACCTGCACACCTCGAGAGGGGAGGGCGAGAAATTTGGATATATGAGGGATTGGGAAAGGGACTCAGGAGTAAACTGGGATGGGGCAAAATCATCTATATGTGCTACAATTAAGGAGAAGCAATATAAAATCTTGATGAGATGGTATTATACACCGGAACGGTTTCAACAGATGTTTCCTGTGGTCTCAGATCGCTGTTGGCGGGGATGTGGAGCTAAGGGGACTTACCTGCATATGTGATGGGAATGCCCAATGGCTAAGTCTTACTGGATGAAGGTTAAGGAGCAAATGGGGGATATTTTTGGGGTTGAACCGGATTCATGCCCTACCTTGTTGTTGGGGGTGTGGCCAGATCACTTACAGAATAGGTGGTCCAGACCAATGTGGGCATGCATTATTGCAGTTTGATGCGAACTAGCATGGAAGTGGAAGCAGAGCAGTTCCCCAGAGTTAGAACAATGGATTCATAGATTACTGAAAATGATGCTTATGGAGCGTTTAACAGCGCTACGTAATAAGGGGGATATTTTTGACCGACAATGGAGAACTTTGTTGGATTATTTACAATCACAATAAAGGTTTCGAAAGAGCTGGGGGGGGGGGGGGGGAGAAAAATGGTGCAAAAAAAAAAATGTTTGGTTATTTTGGATCACAGATGAAAGGGGCAGAAATCACTTCATGCTGTATTATCTGTTGAACTGATATAAGAACGGTTACCATGTAATTAATTAAAAGGAAAATAAAAATAAAGTTATATATATATGAAAAAAAAAAAGAAAAAAAAAAGAACGGCTTCTTAGTTTGCCGTTTCTTTCGAGGAAGTGAGGTGGTCTTGTGCAAGAGGCGGGTACGGGTGACAAACTACGTCTCAATCTCGGCGGCCTTATACTCCATCCGTTTATCGAAGAGCTGTTCACCAAGGCAGGGTACGTCTAGGAGCTTTTCCTGGACCCACTGCTCCAAGTCAGAGGGCTGCAGCCATGCCTGGCCCCGATGCCAGCAGCCGCGACTCGAATACGTTATAGGTGGCGCAGGAGTGGTAATCTATTTATTTATTTTATTTATTTACAGTTTGTTTTATACCGCGCTATTCGTCATCAGTGCGGTTTACAATGAACATAAAAACTACACATCTCAAATAATTGATCTGTGCTTACAATGAACAGGACAATAAACTTGGTATACATTAAACAGGTTTCTCTATTTGAGAACTCCGCAACGGACTTGGAGGGTATGGAACCTGTTCAGGATTTTGCCCGCGAGGTCTGCGGATAAGCCGCCAAATTCCTTGGCTAGGTCACGTAAAAACATGCCGTGAACAATTGGTATGCCTGAATATGGCATGAGAGCATGGACTCCTGGTAGGCCTTGCGGCCTAGGATGTCGAGGGCTCTTGATGCCCTGCACGGGGGAACAGTGGAATGCGACTTTAGGCTCTTGTTTTCTCATGGCCGACTCCACCACAATGGAGGTGTGGGGGAGTTAGGTTTTCCTGAACCCAGGGCTGAGCTGGACCCTGTACATCGCATCGAGGCGCATGCTCACGATGTGGACCTACATAGGGGCCTCCAACATGTGGAGAAGCAGCCTGGACAAAATGGGAGGAACAGGGACAGCAGAAGATTCGAGGAGACTCGGACTGCAAGATATTGAGCTCTTCGGCTCAAGGTTCCTCCTCCGCCTGGGTAGCCAGATTGAGAGCCGGTGCCATATCTCGAATGAACATAGAGAAAGATGTCCTCGGGTGGCGAAAGCTGCTGAAAGGCGGGAGGGGATGGATCCGAAGAGAGGTCCCGATAGGTACGGGTCTCAGGGGAAGTAACCCTATCCAACTCACAGCACAAAAATTTGGAAGAGAAGTCCGATTCCGGCTGATCGCCACGCCCGGAAGCCGAAGCTAGTATGGAGCCAGAGGCCCTGGAGGATCTCGCCCCAAGCAACGAAAAGGCAAGCGAGACAGATGTCAAGGACCCTCACAAGGCTCTTGAGGGTTTCCAGGGCGGACTTTGGTGTCCCTCTCTAGGGAACATAGGTCTCTAGGCAAAGAACAGCGAAGCTGGACACGAGTGCCTGCTGGTAAGCTATGAACGCAGAAACGCTGCGTTCTAGTGCCAGAATACAGGACTCCCATGTGGGCATGGGGCCCTGCGATGCCAGCACCATGGACATCGGGTAGGGCGTTGAGGAGTGCCATCACCAGGAGCCTCCGAGTCTGTTTGAATTACCTTACGAGGCCGCACCTTGTTTGACTCTCGGGAATGCCAAGGGGGGCTATCCGACCTCATTTGCCGTTCCTTTTTTTCATTATATCAAATCAGAGCGATCCATCCATTTCTGTCCCCCTCTGCAATCACTACTCTTCTTTTATCACTAGTAATGAACAGGATGTATTACTGTAATGTTGCGTTGACAAGCCTGCCTCAATACCAACTGCAGTGTCTCCAGCTGCTACAGAACACAGCAGCATGCACTGTCACACATGCCAAGTGCTCAGACCACGTCACTCCTCTTCTCATTTCACCTCCACTGGCTCCCACTTCATTTAAGAATTCAATACAAATTCCTGATCATGACATATAAGGCTATTAATACCTCCATGCCCCAGTATCTGGCTAATCTAATAAATTTGCCTACCTCCTATCACCAGCTCCGGTCCCTACATGCCAACCGGTTATCCCTCCCCTCACCTTCCCAGACTCACCTAGAAATTGTAGGTCACACTGCCTTCTTCTTTGTCGGACCTGCACTCTGGAACTCCCTGCCGTCCACACTCAGTCTTGAACCTTCCTATCAGAAATTCAAGGCACAACTAAAAACCCACTTATTTAAGCAAGCTTTTGACATCCCATTTGCCAACCCACAATCTATACCTATTCCTGCTGCTCTTTTCTAGTTATTATCTTGACTACTCTCTTTCCTGTAAATCGTTGGTGCTCCTTTTCCAGTTTCTGAGCTTCATAGTATTATTGTGGGAACTGTAAACTGCCTCCTGATGCCATGGCCTGGGTGGTATATCAAGTGTGAAATAAAGGTAAAGGATAACCATTTTATGCTGAACCAATGTTCCTTGTGCCTCCTGAAGTGTCTGCATAGAAGATTCAACTCCCACCAGCCAAACTTGTTGGGTCTGCAGGCTGTTCTCCAGTGTCGCCAATCTAGGAGACAGTCGGGACGACATCTGTAGCATACCAGGAGTGGGGGAGTGGCTTAGTGGTTGGGGGAAGGTACTTCAGGCCGGGGGTTCAAATCCCACTAGAGGATAGCAACCTTGGGCCGGAAGAACTGGGGTTTCTAGTCCCACAGGTGCTCCCTTGTGGTCTTGGGCAAGCCACTTAACCCTCCATAGCCCATGTTCCCTGTAAAATAGTTATCTCAAAGTTATAATGCCCTGTTCAATGTAATTTCAGTTTGTTCAATGGAAACCGCCTTGATATCATGAAAGGCGGTATAAAAGAAATGTTAAATAAATAAATACCAGCACATACCTTATAAACCGTCAAAAGCTGACCAGAGTAGAAGGCTACTTCCTTAGGGTGAAACAGCAATGTTGATGAAAACAAACAAAATAATGAAGACTGCAAAGCTGCCTCCGATTCACCAAGAAGCTTCCGAACACTTCCAATCGCACCTGTGCGGGGAGGGAGGAGAACACCCGCTTCCTCGGCAGTAGTTACTTTGGACTCATACAGCAACAGAAGGGAAACCACCATGGTCGTTGCCAGATCCCCTGCACTGCTAGTGTCAGATGATCTGGACCCAGAAATCAGAGGTGCAAGAGTAGGAGGACCCGCCAGACTGAACGACACATTCCTCCCAAAACCAGGGCTCTCCCAGCCCCGATTGCTGACACGCCCACAAGTTTCGCTGGAATGAAAGAATACATCATGCGCTGCCCCGATGGCAAGACCTCTGGTTTGGGAGGAAACCTACCCTTGCTTTTTGACTTATGCTTCTGCATGAATAAATATCCACAGAGAGCAGGTACGACAGCGTCCTACTTCGAAGACACCATTTTGGATCCCCCCCGCACAGAGGTGTAAATACCAGTGCAGTAATTGCTTTTGAAGATGACCCACCCCAAGGCTGTGCTTGGCCCAGAGGGGGAAAAAACCTTAACGAGTCTGACATGAGTACTGGCCACACACAAGTGGTGGACACTGATCAAAGCCTGGTTCTAAAAAAGTGAAGAAACAGCTCCCTGTGATTCTCCGACTAAAACAGTGTTTTGTTGTGTTTTTCTTTTTACATTGAGCCGAAGTTGGTAGTTAAAAAAGTACTTTGCCACGGTCAGGTGGTGAGGTCAAGGGAGGCCTATGTAAGTTTTGTCAGCCTGATAAGTGAAGGCAAAAAAAATGTATCTTCTGACAGCTGAAGAGAGGTGGCAGGCAGAAACGTTTATATTTTCACTTGCCCCAATGGCTTAAAAAAAAATCACATCGCTGAAAGAAAACAAAATAAGTGAAAACCAAGAGAGAACAGATGAGGGAACTGCTAAAAAGGGTAAAAATGCAGAGGAGATATCATGCAGGCTTCTGTGCAGTAGAGAAAACCCCCTCCTTCTCTCAGCACAAGCAGGTAGGAAAGCAGGCACAAATGCTTGCTGAAGAAAAGCTTCTGAGCTGTGAGAGATCCACTCAAGGCTCAGTGGGGGGGGGGGGGGGGGCACTTCAAACAAGTATGAATGCATCCTCCTACTTGTCACTGGAGAAAGAGTAGTTACTCACCTGTAACAGGTGATCTCCGGGAACAGCAGGAATTTAGTCTTCACATGTGGGTATCGTTGGTACCGACAGATCCCGCGCGGGAATGCTCCCCAGTGTCCAAAAGGAACGCTTTTGGGAGCACCCTACAGTGCATGCGTGCTGCCTTCCCGTCTCTGTACCTCTCTCACTTCAGTTGAGTTTATAGCTGAGACCAAAGGAGAGAAGTAGAGAAAGAGATAGAGACAACTCCTAGGGGAGGTGGGTTGTGAAGACTGAATTCCTGCTGTTCCCAGAGATCACCTGCTACAGGTGAGTAACTACGCTATCTTCAGGAACAAGCAGGAATGTAGTCTTCACATATGGGGACTCCCCAGCTCAAAGATGCCAAGGGGTGACCCCATCAAGTTGCGAACCCAGGTGAGATGGGTCATGCTTCCTCCCATGGACCTTTGGCATCCGATCCGTGGACGGTGGGTAGGAGTTGTATTAAGTATGGCAGAGATGCTGGAGAACAGCCTGGCCAAACGAGGCATCCCGACGGGAGTCCTTGTCTAAGCAGTAGTGGGCTGTGAATGTCTGTACCGAAGCCCAAGTGGCTACTCTGCAGATGTCATCAATAGACACAGACTATAGTATTTAGTACTCTGCAATAAAACTAGAAAGTATAATATGTATTACTACAGACTTGAAACAATGTTTCATTTGTTGTCTAACTAAAAGTGGCCGCAAGGTCTCAGAATCTCAGGCTGCCATTGACTTCATATATACCGTCAAATGGACAAATGCCTATAATACATCAACGACCTTATTGCTTCGCAGCCACCATTGCAATCACTTTTGTTAGAAATTTTTTGTTTTATAGAATTAAACCAGTGCTTAACTTCCTAAAGGAGATTCCAGCTTAATTCCAACCTTCAATATAAGTCCCAATTGTTTTAGGTAGAATTAATAGTAATTACACTTACCTGGTAATTGTAGTTCCTTGAGAGACGACAGCTTAGTCCTCCACGTATGGGTAGTGCACCTCCTCCTGCAGCATGAAGACTGGACCAATCAAATTTCAGCATCACTGGAAACAGCATCTTGGCCATCTCATCAACTCCAGTGAACTACTGTCAAAGCAAACTCAAAGTAATAGCTAACCTTTAAGAAGATAAACCACTATTATAATAAATACCTCTTTTTTTTTTTTGCTTAATGCAGCCTTTGAATATGATAAAAGTTGTTGGTTTTTTTTTAACATAGTAGCCAATTGAAAAAGAACTCAAACAGTATGCCCCGCGCCTGCCGCAGCATAAGCAGACAGAGAAAGAAAGAAGGAAACAATAGACACACTCACCTGTGAATAGCGACCTCTGAACCAAAGGCGTGCCGAGCCAAACACCAGAGGGAGGGAAGGAGGACTAAGCTGTCGTCTCTCAAGGAACTACAATTACCAGGTAAGTGTAATTACTATTTCCTTATCGTTCCTCCAGCTTAGTCCTCCACGTATGGGATGTAACAAAGCAGCCTAACGGGCGGGATTTTTCCAGCCGGCACGCAAAACCGCGGAACCAAAACCGGCATCGCCCGCCGCCAAGACATCAAGTCGATAGTGCTTACTGAAAGTGTGCAGAGAAGACCATGTTGCCGCCTTACAGATTTCCACCGGCGAAGCCAAGCTAAACTCCGCCCAAGACGCCGCATGTGCTCTGGTAGAATGAGCCCGCAGACCGACGGGCGGCACCCGACCCTGCAACAGATAGGCCGAGCCAATCGCCTCTTTAATCCACCGAGCAATGGAGGCTTTCGCCGCCGCCTCACCTTTGAGGACCTCCAAACAGAACAAACAAACGATCCGACATGCGGAAAGCGCTGGTGACCTTCAAATATCGACGCAAAACTCTCTTAAGGTCCAAGCGACTAAGACCACGATCGGAAGCCTGTTCCCCCGACGCAGGAAACACTGGGAGCGACACCACCTGATTCAAATGAAAGGGAGAAGACACCTTAGGCAAAAAGGAAGGCAATGGCCGCAGCACCACCTTTTGGTCGGAGAAAGAAAGGAAGGGCTCCCTGCAAGAAAGAGCCTGAAGCTCGGAAATGCGTCATGCCGAACAAATCGCCACTAAGAACACCGTCTTAAGAGTCAAATCCTTCACCGAACTCCGAGAGAGAGGCTCAAAGGGAGCCGCACTGAGAGCCCGCAAGACCAAGTTGAGATCCCACGAAGGGACAGAAATCCTGCGAGCCGGGCGCAGTCGAGAAACCGCCCTCAAGAAGCGTACCACATCAGCATGGGCACCCAGCGCTACGCCCTGAACTTTACCTCTGTAGCATGAAAGTGCCGCCAACTGCACCCGCAAGGAACTGGCGGCCAAACCTTTGGCAAACCCGTCTTGTAAAAAATCTAGCATCACCGGGAGAGAGGCCGTAGCCGCCCGAACCTGACGCCGGGAACACCAATCCTCAAAAATACGCCATACTCGGACATAAGCCAGCAAAGTGGACCTCTTACGTGCTTGAAGTAAAGTCGCTACGACCGCTTTCGAATAACCCTTCTTCCTTAGCCGCGACTTTCAATAGCTAGGCCGTAAGAGAGAATCTCCCCACTTGCGGCATGCGAAGAGGGCCCTGACACAACAGATCCGGATCCAGGGGAAGACGCCACGGGGATCCGTCCACTAACCGCATCAGATCGGCATACCAGGGACGACGGGGCCAATCCGGCGCTATTAACACAGCACCCGACCCCGGTGAGACTCGATACGCTGAATCACGCGCCCTAGAAGCGGCCACGGGGGAAAGACGTAAAGAAGGCCCCTCAAGGGCCAGACCTGCAACAGAGCATCTATGCCTTCCGACATCGGTTCCCACCGACAACTGAAGAACCGAGCTGCCTTCGCCGACCGAAACGTGGCCATTAGGTCCATGACCGGCTGACCCCAACGCAGAACCACTTGCTTGAACACTTTGGGATTGAGCTCCCATTCGCCGGCATCCACCTGAACTCTGCTGAGAAAATCCGCCGTCACGTTGTCCTTCCCGGCAATGTGCGCTGCCGATATGGCCTGTAGCCGGGGCTCTATCCATTCGAACAGCACCCGGGCGTCCGCCTCCATGCCCACGCTTCCGGTGCCGCCCTGCCGATTTATGTATGCCACGGTCGCGGCATTGTCGGAGAGAACCCGCACCGCTCGGTGCGATAATTGGATCTCGAAGCTTTGTAACGCCAACCGTACGGCCCGAAGCTCTAAGCGGTTGATCGACCAACTGCTCTCCTCCGGAGACCAGAGACCCTGAGTCACTTGCGCGCCGCAGTGCGCGCCCCAGCCCGTCAGACAGGCATCCGTCAACAGCGGAATCCAGTCCGGCTGCTCGAAGGGCATCCCTGCGCGGAGCGAGGATGGCCGAAGCCACCATTTCAAGTCCCGACGTACCCCCGGCGGGCAGCGAAGACGTTTGTTCAGGGAATCGGAGTGATTGGACCAGCGACGGAGCAAGGCCCTCTGGAGCGCCCGCATGTGGAAGCGAGCCCAAGGCACTACCTCCAAGGAAGCCGCCATCGTTCCCAGCAACTGAAGGTAGTGCCAAGCCGACGGAGCTGGGATTTGACGAAACCGGTGTACAAGAGTCCGGAGACCCAACACCCTGAGGTCGGGCAGAAATACGGAGCCTCTGCGAGTATCAAAGAGAACCCCCAAATATTCGAGAGACTGCGTCGGGACCAAGTGACTCTTGTTCGGGTTGACTACCCAGCCGAGGGACTGTAGTAGCCCTACGACTTGCGCTGTCGCCGACATGCTCTCCGATCGAGATTTTCCACGAATCAACCAATCGTCCAGATAGGGATGAACCAGCACCCCTTTCTTGCGCAACGCCGCTGCCACGACCACCATGATTTTGGTGAACACTCGAGGAGCAGTTGCCAGGCCGAAGGGCAAAGCTTGGAACTGGAAGTGACCCCACGGTAGAGCGAACCGGAGATACTTCTGATGCCCCTCCCGAATAGGAATATGGAGATAAGCCTCCGTGAGGTCGAGAGAGGTGAGAAACTCGCCCCTGCGGACGGCGACAAGGACGGATCGTAGGGTTTCCATCCGAAAGTGCGGCACCCGCAGGCAGCGATTCACCCCTTTGAGATCTAAAATGGGACGAAGAGCCCCATCCTTCTTTGGCACCACGAAATAAATGGAATACCTTCCGAGACCATATTCCGCCGGAGGAACGGGTAACCACCGCTCCCAGCCGAAGCAGTCGATCAAGGATTTGTCGGACTTGAGCAGTCTTCCGAGCTCCTCGGCAGGGAGACGCCACAAAGGAAACGAGCACGGGCCTGGCCAAGTCTAGGGCATACCCGTCCCGAACGATCTCCAAAACCCATCGATCGGAAGTAATCTGGGCCCAAGCAGAGAGAAAGTGTTGAAGACGCCCTCCGATCGCTGGGATCTCCGCCTGCGAATCCTCTACTGGCTCCTCGAAAGCCCCGAAAACTCGAAGACCTCGAGACATACCTACCTCGCTGAAACCCCCAAAGCGGGGTGATCGAAACCTACGAAAATCCCGAAACTGACCCCGAGGGGTCGGAAGGGACTTCCCTCTCTTGGGGCGATCCTCCGGCAGGCGGCCGCCCTTGGATTCCCCCAAATCCTTGACCAACTTGTCAAGATCCTCACCGAACAACAGCTTACCCTTAAAGGGCAACTTGCCTAGCCGCGACTTGGAAGAACCATCCGCCGCCCAATTCTTCAACCAAAGGGCTCTGCGAGTTGCCACCAAGGAAGCCATGCTATTGGATAGCGCCCTGATACGGTCATAGTGGACATCCACCAAATACGCTGAACCTGATTCCAAGCGCTGGAGCTCACTTAACTCATCGGCTTCCAAGGCCGGCGCCTGTCGGAGCCGCTGAACCCAGCGAAGACAGGCACGAGCAACCCAAGCTCCACTAACGGAGGCCTGCAATGCAACCGCGTTCGCCTCAAAGGACTGTTTCAACAGACCGTCCATTTTCCTGTCCTGCGGCTCTCTCAACGCCGCACTACCTTCCACAGGGATGGTGGTTTTCTAAGTCACAGCCGAAACCGCCGCATCAACTTTAGGAGAGCGGAACCGCTCAAGGTCTTTGTCTGCCATAGGATACAGCTTGCGCATGACTTTCACCCCCTTGAGACCAGATTCAGGGGTATCCCACTCTGCTTGAATCATCTGATCGATGACCCTGTGAATGGGAAAAACCACCTGAGTTTGACGCACCGCTTGAATGATGGGGTCTGCACCGTCAGCTTCCTCGATCGGCGGCGCAGGAGCCAAGCCGAGAGTTTGAAGCGCTTCAGCAACGAGCACGGGCAACTCCTCCCGGCGAAACACACGAATAATCTTAGCCTGATCCTCCGGTTCAGGGAGTTCGCCTTCCTCTAAGGCCTCCCCATCCGCTTCCAGGTCCAAATCCGGATCCTCACCCTCTGGCCAATCTGCCTCAGCATGAAAGGGTTCGTGCAGACGCTGTCGTTTGGGCGCTTTGACGCCGGATAACGCACTCTCCGCTGCAGTAGACTGCGCGGCCCCCACTGGAACAGGAAGGGACCCAACGCCCATGCTCTGGCGCCTACGACAGAACGCCTGATGCATCAGCAAAATGAAATCGGGAGAAAAGTCCTCCAAGGGCAAAGCACCCCCGAGGTCTGCCTGCTCCCCTGCGGCCAAAGGAACAGCAGAAGCCATCCCCGATGGTCCCTCCAGGGGCGATTCCAACTCCACAGAGGCGAAACCTGGCTGAGACAAAGAGGCCAAGGAACTCTCCAGGCGCTGTTCCATACTGAGGGTTACAGAGGCACAGCGGTGACAGACGCCAGTCTCCGTTACAGCGCCCCTCCGAGATCCACAAATAACACAGAGGGACCCCGCTGGCATGGAACCGCACCCCGCAGATCCGCAAGCGTAACAAAGGGACCCCTCGAACCCGAAGGGAAAGAACGCACTGTCCCAGAAGAACCAGCGCCCAAGCTGGGATCTGGGCAGCTGCCAGTAGTCAGAGATTCAGGTTAATATTTTATTTCATTTTATTTTTATGTATATTTTATGTAGTTCCCAATAATGGTTTGCCCATAAGCTGCCTATAGCAGGAATAGCAGCTGAGTAGGAGACAGCCCCTCCAAACAGGAAAGAAACAGGGAAGTAACAGCGCCCCCCGCCCCCGCCGAGGAACCGTCAAACTCCGAGAAAACCAACAAATGAACTAAATGAAAATAAGTGCAAACAAATGAAAAGAAATGAAAGCAAATGCAAAGAAGTCGGGGGGAAACACTTTCCTCGCTGGCCCCGGCTACGGGGAAAAGGAGACAGCCGCGTGAGCAGCACACTGAAGGAGCCGCGGCTTGCAAAATGGCCGCGGCAGCGAACAATTTTTGGCGCGCTTTTGCTCGGCGCCGGGAAAGACAGCCCGAATGAAGAACCAACACTGCAAATGGCCTCCCCCACACCCGCAGCTCTAGCGACCCGGGACCACCACGAAAAAACAAAGAAAATAAAGAAAATAACAGCGAAGAACAGAGGCGAGTGAGCTCCGTACAGAAAGAGCGTTTGTACTGAACTCTGCCGCGGGAACGCACCGGCACTTCCCCAGCGCACTCCTTACCTCCCCGGATGGGTGCTGCTGTACAGCCGCCGCAGGAGCTCTGCCCCGAATAGCCCTGGGGCAGAGATCCTAAGAGATAACTAGGAAAGGGCAATCAACAACAAGCGGCTTAGGCTGGGCAGGAGAGAGACCTCCCTCGGGTCCCCCCCCTACGGAATGCCGATTAGAAATCTAAAATTTAAAGAAACAGGTACCCCCTTAAATATCAAATCAAAATAAGCCCTAATAGGACTAAAAATAACCCACAAAAAGGTTAGCTATAGATTAAAGATCTAAAGTAACTAACTAGTGAGCCCAGCTCGGCTCACTAACATCTTCCTGCTGCATGAAGACTGGACACACTGGAGTTGATGAGATGGCCAGGATGCTGAAATTTGATTGGTCCAGTCTTCATGCTGCAGGAGGAGGTGCACTACCCATACGTGGAGGACTAAGCTGGAGGAACGATAAGGAAAACTAGTGCTTAACTTTCCAAAGGAGATTCCAGCTTTCAATTCAAGTCCCGACGCTGTCAGGTGTGCTGTATTTGGCATTTCACCGACAACCCACAGTCTGGTGAAACGCCAAATACAGCGCGCATGACAGCGTCGGGACTTGAATTGAAGGCTGGAATCAAGCTGGAATCTCCTTTGGAAAGTTAAGCACTAGTTTAATTCTACCTAAAACAATTGGGACTTATATTGAAGGTTGGAATTAAGCTGGAATCTCCTTTAGGAAGTTAAGAACTGGTTTAATTCTATAAAAAAAAATTCTAACAAAAGTGATTGCAATAGTGGCTGCGAAGCAATAAGGTCGTTGATGTATTATAGGCATTTGTCCATTTGACGGTATATATGAAGTCAATGGCAGCCTGAGATTCTGAGACCTTGCGGCCACTTTTAGTTAAAGAAAACAAATGAAACATCGTTTCAAGTCTGTAGTGATACATATTATACTTTCTAGTTTTATTGCAGAGTACTAAATACTATAGTCAAGATATAACTCTGACATAAGGACCACATTTGAATTTGCTGAGTACAATCAATAGACACAGAACAAAGTTTAGCCATTGAGGCGGCTATTGCTCTCACATTGTGAGTGGTGAAATGGCCCTCGAGAGAAAGTCCTTTACTCTGATAAAAAGTAGTTACTCACCTGTAACAGGTGTTCTCCAGGAGCAGCAGGAATCAGTCTTCACATATGGGTGACATCGACGTCGCCCTTGCGGAGCATTTCCTCAGCTTTCTATGAAAGCCTTTGGGAATACTGCACGCATGCGCGGTCCCCTTCCCGCCTAAAGATGCCATCTTGCTTAGTCTGATGACATAGCTAAAAGACAGAACAAAAAAAATGCAAAAATGAACTATGTACAACCGCAACTCCCAGAGGAGGAGGGAGGGTTGTGAGGACTGATTCCTGCTGCTCCTGGAGAACACCTGTTACAGGTGAGTAACTACTTTTTCTCCAGGACCAAGCAGGAAGTCAGTCCTCACATATGGGTGACTCGCTAGTTGTGGGCTACCAGGAACCCAGGCTGAACAAGAGAACTCCCTCTAGTCCCAGCATCAGAGAAAGGCTTTCACTGAAAGAGAATCCCCACCGGTAGCCCAACGAAGGGCTGGAGGGAAGGAGTTGCCTAAACCTCAAAGAGATTCCAGAGTACTGCCTGGCCAAAAGCACTGTCCCTACGGGACTCCCTCTCCAGGCAGTAATGAGCTGCAAAAGTCTGGCTTGAGGACCAAGTTGCAGCACTGCAGATGTCTGCCAATGGTACAGAGCGGAGATGAGCTACTGAGGCAGCCATAGCCCTGACACGGTGGGCCGTGACCGACCCTGCAAGGGAAGGTCAGCTGCCCTGTAAGCCCAGGTGATACAGTCAGCCACCCAGATGGACAAGGTACGCTTGGACACAGATAATCCCAAATTATTGGGGTCAAAAATATGAAGAGCTGAGCAGCCCTTCTATGCCCAGGCCTAGGGAAGAATGTCAGAAGAACCACCTCCTGGTTGAGGTGGAAAGAGGAGACAACTTTTGGGAGGAACTTTGGATGAGTCCTAAGGACTACCCTGTTCCTATAGAAGCGAGTGTAAGGCCTGTCACAGACCAGGGCCTGAAGCTCACTCACTCGTCTGGACAAAGTTAGGGCTACCAGGAAGAGCGTCTTACAGGAAAGGAAGCGGAGAGGACAAGTAGCCAGCGGCTCAAAGGGTGGGTGAGTCAGTTGTTGCAAGACCACATTCAACTTCCACTCAGGGGCTGGAGGATGTATAGGAGGCTTGAGCAAGAGCAAACCTCTGAAGAACCGGGACACCAAGGGGTGAACCGACAAACAGTGTCCTACCACTAGTGAGTGGTGAGCTGCTAAAGCTGAGAGATGGACCCGAACAGAATTGGACTTGAGGCCCTGATTGGATAAGTGCAGCAGATACTGAAGCACCACTGGCACAGAGCAGGAGAAAAAGGATCTTCTGTGCGCAGCTGACACCACAAAGAGAACCTTCTCCATTTCAGGGCATAGGTTTTTCTGGTGGACAGCTTCCTAGAGGCCAAGACCACCTCTTCAACTTCCTGAGGCAGGCCCCAGGGAGCCAACACTACCCTTTGCAGCCTCCAGGCCATCAAATTGAGAGATTTGAGGTTGGGGTGCAGAAGAGAACACTGATCCTGAGAGAGAAGGTCGGGATGCAACCCCAGAGGTAGTGGGGTGTCCACTGCCAGTTGAAGCAGAAGAGGAAACCAAGGCTGCCTAGGCCACCTGGGGGCTACCAGAAGTACCGAGGCCTTGTCCTTTAGAATCTTGAACGAGGTTCGGGCCACCAGAGGCGTGGGAGGAAACGCATACAGGAGGCCCTGGGACCAGGAAATCAGGAAGGCATCCGCAGCCCACCTCATGGGATGCGGTTGCCTGGAGCAGAACTTGGGCAGTTGCCGGTTCAGGGGACTGGCAAAGAGATCTATGGATGGAAGTCCCCATTTCAGGAAAATTTTTTGAACCACTAATGGGTGCAGTTGCCATTCGTGGAGCTGCAGAACTCTGCTCAACCTGTCTGCCAGGAAGTTCTCCTGGCCAGGGAGATAAACAGCCTTGAGAAACATGTTGTGCCTGAGCGCAAACAGGCAAAGGTCCTGTGCCTCATGACAAAGGAGCCTGGACCCAGTGCCACCCTGCTTGTTCACATAGAACATGTCTACTTGGTTGTCTGCCTGTACTAAGACAGACTGGTGAGCAAGGGTTTGAGAGAAAGTTTTGAGGGCTAAGCAAATAGCCCATAGTTCCAGTAGGTTGATCTGTTCCTCCCAGGGAGACCACAGGCCCTGGGTGTACTTCTCTAGACAATGTGCCTCCAAGCCTTGCAAGGAGGCATCGGTGGTTAACACTACTGTGAACACAGGTATCTGAAAAGGCACCCCTTGTAGTAAGTTGGGGGGGTGCAGCCACCAGCGTAGGGAGTTCAGGAATGTTTGGACACCCGTACTCTGTCTCTGAGGCTTCCTGTGGACTGTGTCTACTGAGTTCTGAGGCACCACAGGGCAGGCCTCATGTGGAGCCGGGCATTTGGAGTCACATGTACTGTCGATGCCATGTGGCCCAGGAGCCTCAGACAGAGTCTGGCGGAAACCAGTGGCATGCTGAGAAACTGGTTTGTCAAGTCCATCAGTCTTTGGGCTCTGTCTTCTGGCAAGTAAGCCTTTGCTGGCAGAGTCTAGCCTTGCCCCTATGAACTCTAGGTTCTGGGAGGGGAGCAAAGTGGACTTTGCGAAGTTTATGACAAAACCAAGGTGTTGAAGGAGAGAGATAGTTCGGAGGGTGGCTTGCCTGGCACGTCTGACCCGATGAGCCAGTCGTCCAGGTAGGGGAAGACAAAGCTACCCCGATTCCTCAAGTAGGCCGCCACCACTGCCAGGCACATTGTAAAGACTCTGGGGGAAGAGGTGAGGCCGAAAGGCAGTACTCTGTACTGATAATAGTTTCCTCCCACAATGAACCTGAGGTACTTTCTGTGGTCTGGATGAATGAGGATGTGAGTGTACACATCCTTCAGATCTAAGGAGCATAGCCAATCTCCCTGCTGAAGGAAGGGCAGTAATGTTCCAAGAGTAAGCATCTTGAACTTTTCTTTCTCCAAGAACTTGTTGAGATTTCTGAGGTCGAGAATAGGCCTGAGGCCCCCAGTTCTCTTTGGTACTAGGAAGTACCTGGAGTAGAAACCGTGACCTTGTAGGTGGGGAGGCACAGGCTCCACCGCCTTGTCTCGCAGCAGACCCTGAAGCTCTCGAAGGAGGAGGTTTGTGTGCAGAGGAGGCCTTGGAGTCTCTCCTGTGAAGTAAGGAGGCGGCAACTGTTGGAAATGGAGCATATAGCCCTTGTGGACTATGCTTAAGACCCAATTGTTTCCTGTAATGGGTGGCCACCTGGGGGCAAACAAGGCTAGTCGACCTCCTGTGCAGGGATGGGACAGCAGAGACGGAGAGGCTATGCTTTGGGAGTCAGAAACCCCCACCCTGCTGAGTGGGAGCAGGAGCCGGAAGCTTGGGGGTCTTCTGCATACGGGGCCCATGTCCCTGCCCCTTGGCCTGCTGACCCTGCTGGGGAGACCTGGTAATGTGGGAACTGTTTGTAGGTAGTCGCCTTCCTCGGGTAAAAGGACTTCTTACCCGAGCCCTTCTTTTGCTGAGAAAGGGAAGAAGATTTCCTGGACAGCCTTGTTCAAGTGGGGTGCTCGGTTTCAAGCTCAGCAGCCTTCTCGGCCATGGGCTTGCCAAAAACGTTTTCACCTCGGCAAGGGACATCGACCAACTTGACCTGTACCCATGGCTTGAGGTCCGACGACTGCAGCCATGCCTGGCGTCGAGCCGCGATGCCGGCTGCCGAAACACGGGCCAAGGCCTCGAAGTCATCGTAGGCTGCTCGGGACATGAACTTAGAGCATTCCTGCACTCCCGAGGACAAGGACTTAAACCGCTGCAAAGGTTCCCCGGAGAGACCAGCAGAGAACCCGGCAAGCTCCTTCACCAGGTCCCGCAAGTACATGCCCATGTACAGCTGGTAGGACTGGACACGGCAAGCAAGAATCAAGCCCTGGAAACACTTTCTACCAAACGCATCCAGGTTCCGGGCCTCCCTGCCGGGGGGCACTGCAGAGTGCATCTTCTGGCTTTTCAGACAATGCATGGCCGATTCCACCACCATGGAATGGTGTGGTAGCTGCGCCTTCTGAAAACCAGGGATCTTATGGAGTCGATAAATGGAATCGACGCCGAGGCCAGTGCCTCCCACATCCGGAAAACGAGCCGTTCCAGCATCAGAGGAACCAGCAAAGTAAAGGCCTCCTTCAGAGGAGAGTCATACTGGAGGGCTTCGAGCTCTTCGGCTCGAGGCTCCTCCTCGGGGTCCGCAGGGATTGCCAAAGCTGTGGCCATATCCCGAACGAACTCCGAGAACCGGGTATCCTCCGGAGGGGATCTACTCCGGGATTCAGACTTCGGTGAGTCCGACGGGAAAAACCGAGTCTTGAAGGTATCGGGGGGACTCATCGAAAGAGGAGTTGGGGGGGGGGGAGGACTCATTGAAAGAGGAGTTGGGGGGGGGGGGAGGACTTGTCCAAAGAGGAGCAGGGGGGGGGGGGGGGGCTCCGACCGCACGGGTCCCAGCAGCACCTGCCCAGACGCCGAAGGCACCAGCATAGACGCCCTCGGTCCCGACCGGGAGGTCGAGGGTGACCGCGAACGAGGACGACCTCGAGCCTTCATGGTCTCTAGTATCGGATCGGTCTCCGGGGTCGACTTCGATGTTGATGTCCCCGTGGTTGGGGCAGATGCGCCAGACAGGCTGAACATCAGCACCAGCTGCTGATCCATGAAGGGAGACAGTCTGCACTCCAAGGCTGTCAGCCTGAGACCCATCTCAGGAGACTCAGCAGCCACCGACTCGGGCCCCGGCAGTGCCGGGCCCGACGTCAGCTCCCTGGGAGGAGAGTCCGAGGACAACAGGGCTTACGTGTCCAGCAGACTCCGGCTCCACACGAGGCACTTTGGACGGCTTCTCCTGTACCACAGGCCCGGGATGGCGGTCGGGGGTCGGAGACCTAGCCCTCGAGGAGCCAGGGAACTCCGACGGCACCCTCACGAGCCGCTTCTTCCTCTTTCGCTCCTGCTCGGGGGACCCCCTGTCCAAGGAACTCCGACGATGCTCGGGGTCAGACACCCGAGACGTCGTGGCCCGGCAGGAGGCCGAATAGGAGAAAAGCCTTTCCATTTGGTGCTGACGACTTCGCAGTGCCTTAGTGGACATTTTGCCACACGGTCCACAGATCTTAGGATCATGATCAGGACAGAGGCACCGAAGGCAGCATTCATGTGTGTCGCTGAGAGACATTAGTTTCTTGCACCGATCACACTTCTTAAAACCACTGGAAGCCATCGGGGAAAAAAGAGCCTCCGCGAGGTCAAAGGACCAGCCTTCCAGGGAAAAAGAAAAAAGGGAGCGAACGCCAGCTACGAAGGGCAAAAACCGAAAAAATAAGATCAGGCTCGATACCGATGTACCGAACCTGGCGAGAAGGGGAACTGGCGTCGAACCGGAGAAAAAAACGTGAAGGAATCGCAAGAATAGAAAGAAAAAATTTAACTGTTTTCTGGGTGAACTAGGACAGACGTTCGACGGGCTCCACGGAAAAAGAGAGACTTCGCAAGATGGCATCTTTGGGAGGGGAAGAGGACCACGCATGCGTGGCAGCAATCCCAAAGGCTTTCTTTGAAAGCTGGGGAATTGCTCTGCGCGGGCTCCGTCGGTGCAGATGTCACCCATAAGTGAGGACTGACTTCCTACTTGTTCCTGGAGAAAGAGTTACTCACCTGTAACAGGTGTTCTCCAGGAGCAGCAGGAATCAGTCCTCACATATGGGTGACCATTGACGTCGATGGAGCCCTTGCGGAGCATTTCCACAGCTTTCCATGAAAGCCTTTGGAAATGCAGGCATGCATGTGCGGTTCCCTTCCCGCCTAAAGGTGCCATCTTGCTTAGTCTGATGACATAGCTAAAAGACAGAACAAAAAAATGCAAAAATTAACTATGTACAACTGCAACTCCCAGGGGAGGAGGGAGGGTTTTGAGGACTGATTCCTGTTGCTCCTGGAGAACACCTGTTACAGGTGAGTAACTACTTTTTCTCCAGGACCAAGCAGAAAGTCAGTCCTCACATATGGGTGACTCCCTAGCTTTGGGCTACCAGGAACCCAGGCTGAACAAGAGAACTCCCTCTAGTCGCAGCACCAAGAAAGGCTTTTCACTGAAAGAACCTCCACCGGTAGCCCAACGGAGGGCAGGAGTTGCCTAAACCTCAAAGAGATTCCGGAGTACTGCCTGGCCAAAAGCACTGTCCCTACGGGACTCCCTCTCCAGAGAATAATGGGCCACAAAAGTCTGGCTTGAGGACCAAGTTGCAGCCCAGCAGATGTCCGCCAACAGTACAGAGCGGAGGTGAGCCACTGAGGCAACCATTGCCCTGACACGATGGGCTGTGACCCGACCCTGCAAAGGAAGGTCAGCCGCATAAAAGAAGCCGCCGCCGGCGGGAAAGCCTCTCCACCATCTTCTTCCCCTGATCGGGGAAAGCAACGCCGCCAGGCCATCCGGCCTGCTTGTGAAGCCCCTCCAGCCCAGTCGGGGCTGTGCGAGGGGGAGGAGCAGCAGCGGACCGCATAAAAGAAGCCGCCGCCGGCGGGTAAGCCTCTCCACCATCTTCTTCCCGTGATCGGGGAAAGCAACGCCGCCAGGCCATCCGGCCTGCTTGTGAAGCCCCTCCAGCCCAGTCGGGGCTGTGCGAGGGGGAGGAGCAGCAGCGGACCGCATAAAAGAAGCCGCCGCCAGGCGGGCCCGCGCCTGGTCGGGCCCGCGCCTGAGGGCCTCGCCAGAGGGCCCTTTGGCGTGGCCCTTAGGCGGGGACTGAGAGAAGGAGCACCAGAAGAACTCTTGCCACCAGCGGCACCTATCCTCAGTCGGGAATAGAGCCGCCGGCAATAAGGTAACAGCACCAGCTTCACTCACCCAATTCGGAGCTACTTGCATGGACTTTTAAGGTACTTTTCGAGTGGTTGTATGTTGAGGCCTGATAGAGACAAACAAGGAATGTAATCGTACAACAAGAATACAACAACTATTAAATACCATTGCCAGTAGTGATCATTGTGAGATACTGCTACCTATGATAACTACCCCTCTTACACTGTTACTATGAGATACAGTTGCCAATAGTAATTATTGTGAGATACTGTTGCCGGTATTGATCATTGTCAGATACTGTTGCCAGTATTGATTATTGTGAGAAGCTATTTCAGCAGTAATTATTGTAAGATACTCTTGCCAGTAGTAATTTATTGTGAGATACTGTTGTGAGTATTGATCATGGTGAGATACATTTGCCAGCAGTAATTATTGTAAGATACTCTTGCCCGTAGTAATTTATTGTGAGATACTGTTGTGAGTATTGACCATGGTGAGATACATTTGCCAGCAGTAATTATTATAAGATACTCTTGCCAGTAGAAATCATTGTGAGATACTGTTACCAGTGATGATCATTGTGAGTTACTATTGCTAGTAATATTTACCCACGGCAATCAGTAGTAATTATCTCTTCTTGCATTGCTATTACAAGACACTGTTGCCAGTAGTAAATACCCTCCCTGCACTGTTAGCTTGAGATACTATTAACAATAATAATTTCCCTCCCTCCAACTACATACCTCCAACTACTTCCCTCCCACTCTACCCATTACCTCATAAAATGAACAAAATGTCTCCTACTAAGATTACAAATCTCCTTTTCACTCTCTTCTTAATAACCCTCCTAACTCAACACATATACACTTACAAAACCAACCAAAATCCATACAATAACATCCCAATCATCTACAATCATAACCGGAACCCTTATAATAATTTCCCAATCACGTACAATCAATACCAGAACCCAATATATAGCTCTACATACACAAACTCTCATGATCACCACTCACGCCACACTTCACACAAACGCCATCACCGCCTCATCCAAATAAAGCAACAACCCATAAATGATAAAATTGACCAAAATGACAATACAAACATCAAACTACAACTCATCCTAATAAACATACGATCCATAAGAAACAAAATACCTATAATTAATGACATAATTAACGATACATCCCCTGACATTATCTGTATTACTGAAACATGGCTCTCACCTACAGACACTATACTACTAAACCAGCTAACCACATATCAATATGACATATTCAATTGCCAAAGGAATATAAAAAGAGGAGGGGGTGTAATGATTCTCACCAAAAATTACCTAAAATTCACCCTAACAAACCTAAATAATATAGATGGAATGGACATCATTAACATAGAAAATAAAACTATGGCTCTCACCCTCATCTACAGACCCCCATCATCCGATCAGAAAAACCTCACCCCTATACTAGAACTTGCATGTACAGCATCACAAAGCAAACCACTTTTACTCCTTGGGGACTTGAACCTTCCATCACTGAACCATTCACAGTCAGATAACTTCATAGACGCTATGTCACAAATGGGGTTCACACAGATAATACATGCTCCTACGCACAAAAAAGGTAACATACTTGATGTAATTTTCCTCCCAGCCACACTCTACAGTCACTTACTACATACCACTCCGAGTATAACTGAAGTACCCTGGTCAGACCACCATCTTATCAAAATCCAGCTACCAGCACAAATCCCAAAAAACAACGGGAGCACAACTCCACATACATCACGCATCGTACGCTTTGACAAAGACACATTCCTCGATAAAGTACTACCCAAACTAGACACAAGCTCACCAGACATCAACTCAACCATAACACATTGGAATCTAACTATTCAAAAAGCAGCTGTCCACACACAAGTCTTACACAAACAAACAAAAAAGACAGAAAAATGGTTCACAAAAGAGCTGTCAAAACTAAAAAAACAACTGAGGAGACAAGAAAAGAGATGGAGAAAACTAAAATCTGATGAAAACAAATCCCAATATATGCTCTTACTTATGGAATACAAAAACGCAATTAACAAATCAAAAAGAGACTACCACTCCAAAGTAATAAATTCATCCATCAACCGCCCAAGGGAGTTATTCGCGATAGTAAAAACATTAACCAAAACTAATAACACCGAACCTAAACAACAAGCAATAAATATACAAACACTAGCAAAACATTTTGCAGAAAAACTAAAAAACAAAACCACTACCTCAACTCCTGTATTATCAAACACGAAAATCTCACATGAATGGACAAGTTTCCAGTTGGTAGAACAAAAACAACTCCTCAAAATCATAACTATGATAAACACCACCACTTCCCCACTCGATCCATGCCCCGTGTCATGGATTAAGAGTGCAAGAGATGAACTGGTGGTAAATATACAATACATCGTTAACCAATCCCTTTCACAGGGCATCATGCCTGATGCCCTAAAACTCACAACACTCCGACCAATAATAAAGAATAATAAGCTCGACTCAAAAGACCCGAATTCATACAGACCCATAGCCAGCATTCCATTCATAGCCAAAATAATAGAGAAAACAATTCAAATTCAGTTACAAGAACACATTGATGAACACAAACCCCTTGACTCACACCAATTTGGTTTCCGCCCATTCCATGGAGTAGAAACCCTCCTAATCACCCTTATGGACTTCCTCATCAAGGGCACAGATGACAAACATCAAGGCTTCTTACTCCTATTTATAGATATCTCTGCCGCCTTCGATAACATTAATCACATGACACTGATCAACAGATTAGAAAACCTAGGAATAGGCGGGATTGTCCTTAACTGGTTCAAATCCTATATTTCACATAGATTAATACGAGTCCAAATTGACCAACAAGCATCAGAAACATTCCCTCAAGGACAGGGAATACCCCAGGGATCAGCCCTTTCAGCCCTCTTATTTAACTTGTACCTGCAACCGATAACAGACATATTTAAAAAACACAGGATTAACCATTTTATATATGCCGATGACATCATGTTAGCTATCCCCATAAATGCTAAAAACCCTACATATGACTCGCTATCCAAATGCATGGCTGAGACCTCCTCCTGGATGGAAACTAACCACCTTAGCATAAACCTCAAAAAAACTGAGGCAATGTTTGTGACAAGACCACCCACGACTGAGAACACATACCCAGAAACAATCACAATCAACAAAACCTCCATACCCGTCAGAAAACAGGTAAAATACTTAGGAGTAATAATAGACCACACCCTCACCATGCTACCACACATAAAACAAATAGTAAAAACCATTTTCTATAAACTCAAAACTATTCAGCACCTAAGGCCACTCCTTGTGAAACAAGACTTTAGATCCGTAGTAAGTACACTGATCACCCCACACTTCGACTATTGCAATAGTCTCCTAATAGGCCTCCCCCAAAAAAGCATATACCTTCTCCAAAGAGCACAAAACATCTGTGCAAAGGTAATCTCTAAAGCTCGCCTAACAGACCACGTAACCCCAATACTGCTGGAACTCCACTGGCTCCCTATAAACAGCCGAATCAAATATAAGATTATCCTAACAACCTATAAACTCATAAATGACATAACCCCTTCACACCTATCCACATTACTGCAATCTCCAACATCGACAAGGACCCTCAGACAGAACGCGGCCCACTCCCTCATCATACCAAAAGCCATCCGTAAAACTAAGAATTCCACTAGCTCCAGAGCATTCTCATTCACTGCCCCTACACTCTGGAACGACCTCCCTATTGAACTTCGCACCATAAGAGACCTCACCCAATTCAGAAAAGAATTAAAGACCTACCTGTTCACTGAACACTTCGAAATCCCCTATACCCCCAAAGCCAGCTCCACAACAAACATGGTCACACATACACAAACTCCCTTAATCCCCTAACCCAACAATGTAACCACAAGACTTTTCCCCCCCTCACACCTTGAAGACGAAAAAAAGGAACTAAATTCCAGCACCTACACCAATTCCTGCCCCACACACCACACACACCACACACTGTAAATATTCATTTGTATAAAGTTTAATGTGTTTGCTTTAATACCTATAAATGTTATATTTACTGTTTAATGTAAATAGTTGATTTCTATTGTTCTATGTTCTATGTAAAATGTATACAAACTGTGTACATGACTGTTAACTTGTTATATGTAAACCGCCCTTGATCTCTGGAAGGGGCGGTATAAAAGAAATAGTTAAATAAATAAATAAAATAAATAAATGTAAGCCCTGGTGATACAGTCAGCCACCCATATGGACAAGGTACGCTTGGACAAGCTAAACCCAAGTTATTAGGGTCAAAAGATATGAAGAGCTGAGTAGCCCATCTATGCCCCTGCGTACGGTCAAGGTAGAAGGATAAGGCCCTCCTACATTCCAGGGTATGCAGAACTACTTCAGCCTGGCTTGCATGAGGCCTAGGGAAGAAGGTTGGAAGAACCACCTCTTGGTTAAGGTGGAAGGAGGAGACAACCTTTGGGAGGAACTTTGGATGAGTCCTAAGGACTTCCCTGTTCCTATAGAAGCGGGTGTAAGGCCTGTCACAGACTAAGGCCTGAAGTTCACTCACTCTCCTGGCCGAGGTTAGGGCTACCAAGAAGTGTGTCTTCCAGGACAGGAAGCGGAGAGGACAAGTAGCCATTGGCTCAAAAGGTGGGCGAGTCAGTTGCTGCAAGTCCACATTCAACTCCCACTCAGGAGCAGGAGGGCGGATAGGAGGTTTGAGCAAGAACAAGACTCTGAGAAATCAGGACACCAAGGGGTGAACAGACAGAGAATGTCCTTCCACCAGTGAGTGGTGAGCTGCTAGAGCTGAGAGGTGGACCCAAACAGAATTGGACTTAGGTCCCTTATTGGATAAGTGCAGTAAGTACTGAAAGCACAGTTACTTACCTGTAACAGGTGATCTCTGGGAACAGCAGGAATTAGTCCTCACATATGGGTACGTCGGTACCGACGGAGCCCGAGCGGGAAAGCTCCCCAGCTTCCCAGAAGGAAAGCTTTTGGGACATCCCACTGCGCATGCGCGCTGCCTTCCCGCCCAACTCTCCTCAGTTCGAGTTTATAGCTGAGACAATAGAGAGAGGAAGGAAGAGAGAGAGAGATACAACTCCTAGGGGAGGTGGGTGGGTTGTGAGGACTAATTCCTGCTGTTCCCAGAAATCACCTGTTACAGGTAAGTAACTGTGCTATCTCCAGGAACAAGCAGGAATAAGTCCTCACATATGGGGACTTCCTAGCTAAGATGCCCGGGAGATCCCCTAAAGGGTATGAGACCCTGAAAGGTTCTTCATCTTCCTATGGATCTCAGGCATCCATTCAGGGAAGGTGGGCTGGAGTTGTTCAAGAATGGAACAGGTGTCTGAGGACAGCCTGACCAAACAAGGCATCCCGGCGGGAGTCCTTGTCCAAACAGTAATGGGCTGTAAAGGTATGAAAGCGAGGCCCAGGTGGCTGCTCGACAGATCTGGTCAATGGACACAGAGTTTAGATGAGCCATAGAGGTGGCCATGGCCCTCAAGTTGTGAGCGGTGACATGGCCTTCCAGAGAAAGGTTCTTACTCTGGTAAGCAAAAGAGATACACTGAGCAATCCAATTGGAGAGTGTTCTTTTGGAGACTGGAAGTCCTAAATGAGAAGGATCAAAAGCAACAAAAAGCTGAGAAGACTTTTGATGTTGCTGTGTCCTGTGGAGGTAAAAAGCAAGAGCTCTTTTACAGTCCAGAGTATGAAGGTTCCTCTCTACATTGGATGCATGAGGAGCTGGCAAAAAGACAGGTAAATAAACCTCTTGATTAAGATGAAAAGGCGAGACCACTTTAGGCATAAAGTGAGGATTTGTCTTAAGGACTACTTTATCATGATGGAACCTTGTATAAGGCGGATTAGCCACTAAGGCCTGCAGTTCACTGATGCGGCGAGCTGAAGTGACTGCAATAAGGAAAATAACCTTCCAGGAAAGAAATTTCAAGGAGGTAGTGGCTAAGGGTTCAATAGGTGGCTTCATAAGCTGACCAAGAACCAAGTTTAAGTCCCATGCCACTGGAGGAGGTCGAATGGGAGATTTAGTTAAAGTTAAGCCTCTCATGAATCTTGCAATAAGAGGATGAGTGGAAACAGGTTGTCCATTGATGGGCTTAAGTGATGCCGCAATAGCACTCAAATGGACTCTTACTGAATTTGTTTTGAGACCTGCATTGGAGAGATGCAGGAGATATTCCAAAAGAGATTTCAATGGGAGTGCCAGAGGGTTAAGACCCTTTTGAGCACACCAAATGGAAAATCTTTTCCATTTAAAAGCAAAAGAACGCCTAGTGGAAGGTTTCCTAGAGGCATGTAGGATATCCTTCACTTGCTGCGAAAGATTGAAGTGTTGAAGGTCTAGGCCTTCAGTAACCAAGCTCTGAGGTGAAGGGACTTGGGATTTGGGTGCCACAAAGTCCCCTCCTCTTGAGACAGAAGGTCTGGAGCCGCTCCCAAATCCAGGGAGGGGGCTTGGGAGAGATGCAGAAGTAGAGGGTACCACACTTGGCGTGGCCAGCATGGAGCTATGAGGATCATGGACCCTTGATCCCTTTGAAGTTTGAACAGAGTCTTGGGAATCAAAGGAATGGGTGGAAAGGCATACAGGAAACCCTGACCCCAATGCAGGAGGAAGGCATCCTTGGTCTGAACTCCCTGACACGGGATTCTGGAACAGAACCGGGGAAGTTTGGCATTCCACGGACTTCCAAAGAGGTTTATGTCCGGGGTTCCCCATTTCTGGAAGATTCTGAGTACCTGATCCATGTGCAGGGACCATTCGTGTGGAAGCAGAACTCGACTGAGTCTGTCTGCCCAAGAGTTTTGGATTCCTGGAAGATATACTGCCAGGAGATGGATTTGATGCTCTCTGGCGAAGGCCCATAATCTTAGAGCTTCGTTGCAAAGCGACACAGAGCCAGTCCCTCCTTGTTTGTTTATGTAAAACATGGCTACTTGATTGTCCATGTGAATAAGGACTGTCATGTTGCTGAGGAGGGTATGAAAAACTTTGAGAGCTAGAAAGATTGCTCGAAGTTCCAAGTGGTTGATATGAAGGGTGGTCTCCTGTGGAGACCAAGTGCCCTGAGTGGAGAGATCTTGGAGATGAGCCACCCAACCTGTTTGGGAGGCATCTGTTGTGAGGGTTGCTTGGGGCAACAATGGTTGAAAGGGGGCCCCCAACAACAGATTTTGAGTGGATATCCACCATTGGAGAGACCAAAAAAGACGATTGGAGTTTGCTATTTGGTCTGAGAGAGCTCCTGATACTTGAGTCCACTGGGTGAATAAAGTCCATTGAGCTGCTCTCATATGTAGGCGAGCATAAGGCACCACATGAACTGTGGAGGCCATGTGGCCTAATAGTTGTAGCATCTCTCTGGCAGTCAAGTGGCTTCTGGACTGAGTCTGAGAGGCTAAGTGCACTAGACGCTGGCAACGGGCCTGAGGTAGATAGGCCCTTGCAGTGGTGGTATCCAACCAGGACCCTATGAATTCTAGGGATTGAGTAGGGGTGAGTTGGGACTTTGGCAGATTGATTACAAGTCCGAGATACTGTAGAATTCGCCTGATGCGATCCAGGGAAGTCTGAGCCTCGGACTGAGACGGAGCTCGGATGAGCCAGTCGTCCAGGTATGGGAAGACAAAAATTCCCAGAGTGCGTAGGAATGCAGCTACTATTGCCATGCATTTGGTAAATACCCTTGGAGCAGAGGCTAGACCGAAGGGAAGTACTCTGTATTGGAAGTGTTTTCCCTGGAACAGAAACCGTAGGAATCTTCTGTGGGATGGATGGATGGATGAGTATATGTGTGTACGCATCCTTGAGATCTAGAGAACAAAGCCAGTCCTGACTCTGTAGGTATGGAAGGAGAGTACCTAGAGAAAGCATCTTGAATTTCTCCTTGTATAGAAATTTGTTCAATTCTGAGATCCAGAATGGGTCTGTACCCCCCTGTTTTCTTGGGAATGAGAAAATAAGGGGAGTAAAAACCTGACCCTTGTTGAGGAAGAGGAACCTCTTCTATTGCTTTTTGGGCGAGAAGAATGGTCACCTCCGGACCCAACAGGTCTAGGAGAGATGGGGGAGAATTGAAACTTCTCACCATGGTATGGGGAGGAAGGTTGGAGAAATGTAGTTTGTAGCCCTCTCTGATGATAGAGAGGGTCCATTGCTCTGATGTGATTTGCTCCCATCTGGGAGCAAAATGAGTTAACCTTCCTGGAATGGTGAGAGGTTCTGGTTGTTTTAGAGCCAGAAAGGTTACGTTCTCTAGTTTTAAGTCAAAAACCCTGAGGGGGTTGGGACTGTTGGGCTGTAGCAGCTCCTACAGGTTTTGCCCTGGCCTGTTTAGGCTGCTGACGCTTAGGAGCAAAGCGAGCTGCAGAAGATTGTTGGCCAGTATTTGTGGCAAATCTGGCCTTCTTGTAGAAAGGCTTTTTGAAAGATTTCTTCTTGACAGGGGTAGAGGTAGACTTAGAAAGTCTATCCAACGCAGCATTTTCTGCATCCATCTGAGTGGCTTTGATTTGCCACTCCTTACCAAACAGATTCTCACCTGTTCAGGGCAAATTTCCCAACCCATCCTGGACCCAGGGTTCAAGGTTAGAGGCCTGGAGCCAAGCAATTCTGCGAGCCGCTATGGCAATACCTGAGGCTCTGCTAGCACCTTTCAAAGGAGTCAAAGGCTGCTCTGTTGGAGAACTTTGAAATATCTTGAGCATGCTTAAGCAGAAGGAACTCCTCCTTTCTATCCTCTGGGATAAAGGGGAGAAAATGGCGTATTTTTAATGCAATTTCCTTCAGAAACATGCCCATATAGAGGCTGTATGAGTTGATTCTGGCAATAAGCATACTTGCTTGGAAGATTTTCCTTCCAAAAGCATCCAGAGTCCTACATTCTCTTCCTGGGGGAGTAGAAGTGTGTCTTTTAGTACTCTTGATCCTTTTCATAGCTGACTGCACCACAATGGAGTGGTGCGGGAGCTAAGCTTTTTGAAACCCAGGAGAAGGGGGAACACGATACATGGTGTCCAGAAGACGAGAATGTGGAGATAGGGTGAGAGGAGTTTCCCATAAGTCCATGTGATCTTGAAGAATTTCATGGATGGGCAAGGTGACTGCCTCTTTGGGAACCTTAGAGTATCCTAAAATGTCTAACTTTTTTGCTCTAGGTTCTTTTCAGAGGATACAGAAATAGAAAGACTTTTAGCTACTTCAATGATGAAGTCTTGAAAGGATAAATCCTCTGAAGGAGACATTCTCCTCTTTGGAGAAGAGGGCTCCTCAGGTAGAGTAAGGGATACTTCAGCAGAGTCATCTGATGAATCAGGATCATCAGAAGACTCAAAGTACCGTCTGTTTGCTTCCAGAATCGATAAGCGTATCGACCGGTATCGACATCGGGGGTACCCGGAACCGGATCGGTATCGGGAAAACCCCCGGAACCAGGAACCGGAATCGGTATTCTGGTCGATGTGGAAGGCATGGGTACCGGTATCGGTTGTGGTACCGGAACCGGAGTCGGTACCGCAGCAGGGTGCGGTACCGAGGGCGTCGCAGCCTTAATAAAAGCCAGAATGGCCTGCTGCATGGATTGAACTGTATGATCCATGGACGCCACGACTGTCTGGATGTCGGTACCGGATGATTGAGCCGGTACCCCAGAACAGTCTAACAGGTGATCGGTCGAGGCCGTGCCATCGATGTCAACCTGTAACCCCATAGGAGGAGCTTTGGAAGCCGGAGCTTCCCGCCGGGGTTGTTTGGCTGGGGCAGGGTCCTCAGGGTCAAGCCCAGGGGTATCTCGATACTTAGAGGGAGATTTGCCCTTTGAGGACCTGCCAGAGGAATGTTTGGTTACCTGACATCCATCAGGAAAGGAAGACCTGGAAGATGTCGATGCTGGAGTATCTGTGGAAAACAGCATGTGAAACTTGGCTGCCCGGTTCTGTAAGCCACGTTTAGACATCAAAGAACAGGATGGGCAATCCGGAATGGAATGGTCAGGCCCCAAACATTTAAGACACCATTCATGGGTGTCTGTGACTGAAATAGTACCACTGCACTTGGTGCATTTTTTAAACCCAGAGGCTTGTTTCTCCATGAGGGAGAATTACTGAAGGCCTAAAGGCCTCACAGAAGTAACACACCAAGTGAGGAAAAGAAAAGAGATTTTTTTTTTTTTTTTTAAATAAAGGAAAAAAAGACCAGCGGTACCGGTCTGGAATCGGGGAAGGCAGACACGCGGCCAAAGAAATAAACTAAAATAACAACTTCTTCAGCGGTGACAGGAACACGACCTGCTGGCTCCGCGGAAAAGAAGAACTGAGGAGAGTTGGTCAGGAAGGCGGGAAGGCAGCGCGCATGCGCAGTGGGAGGTCCCAAAAGCTTTCCTTCTGGGAAGCTGGGGAGCTTTCCCGCTCGGGCTCCGTCGGTACCGACGTACCCATATATGTGAGGACTTATTCCTGCTTGTTCCTGGAGATGCACTACTGGTACAGCACAGGAGAAAGGATCTTCTGTACGTAGCTGACACCACACAGAAAACCTTTTCCATTTCAGGGCATAGGTTTACCTAGTGGACTGCTTCCTAGAGGCTAGGACAACCTCAACTTCCTGAGGAAGGCCCCAGGGAGCCAGAACTACCCTTGCAGCCTCCAGGCCATCAAATTGAGAGCTTTGAGATTGGGGTGCAGAAGGGAACCCTGATCCTGAGAGAGAAGGTCGGGTTGCAACCCCAGAGGCAGTGGGGGATCCACTGCCAGTTGAAGCAAAAGTGGAAACCAAGGCTGTCTCGGCCACCTGGGAGCCACCAGCAGGACCGAGGCCTTGTCCTGAAGAATTCTGAACAGGGTTCGGGCCACCAAGGGCGTGGGAGGAAACGCATACAGGAGGCCCTGTGACCAGGGTATCAGAAAAGCATCTGCTGCTATCCGCAGAGGATGTGGTTGCCTGGAGCAGAACTTTGGCAGCTGTTTGTTCAGTGGACTGGCAAACAGATCTGTGGATGGAATTCCCCATTTCAGGAAAATCTTCTGAACCACCAAAGGATGGAGCTGCCACTCGTGGGGCTGCAGAATCCTGCTCAATTTGTCGGCCAGGTAGTTTTCCTGGCCAGGGAGATACACAGCCTTGAGGAGCATATTGTGCCTGAGAGCAAACAAGCAAAGGTCCTGTGCTTCCTGACAAAGGAGCCTGGACCCAGTTCCGCCCTGCTTGTTCACATAAAACATGGCTACCTGGTTGTCTGTTTGAACTAGGACAGACTGATGAGCCAGGGTTGGAGAGAAAGTCTTGAGGGCTAACCGAATAGCTCTGAGTTCTAGTAGATTGATTTGCTGTGTGGCCTCCCAGGGAGACCACAGGCCCTGGGTGCACTTACCCAATGTGCCCCCCAGCCCTGTAGCGAGGCATCCGTGGTCAACACCACTGTGAACCCAGAAACCTGAAAAGGCACGCCTTGCAGTAGTTTGGGTGCGGGCAGCAACCAGTGGAGGGGGTTTAGAAATTTTCTGGACACCCTTCTCCTGTCTCTGAGGCTGCCTGTGGCCTGTGACCACCGAGTACGAAGGCACCACTGAGCAGGCCTCATATGGAGCCTGGCATGTACTGTCGAAGCCATGTGGCCAAGAAGCCTCAGGCAGAGTCTGGCGGAGACCAGTGACCTGCTGAGAAACTGGTTAGCTAAGTTTATCAGTCTTTGGGCCCTGTCTTCTGGCAAGAACGCCTTTGCCAGCAGAGAGTCTAACCTTGCCCCTATGAACTCCAAGTTCTGGGAGGAGAGCAAAGTGGACTTTGCGAAGTTTATTACAAAGCCCAGGTTTTGAAGAAGAGCAATAGTTCTGAGGGTGGCTTGTCTGGCCTCCTGGCACATCTGACCCCTGATGAGCCAGTCATCCAGATAGGGGAAAACAAAGATTACCTGATTTCTCAGGTCGGCCGCCACCACTGCCAGGCATTTGTAAAGACCCTGGGAGTGGAGGTGAGGCCAAAAGGCAGCACTCTGTACTGATAATGGTTTCCTCCCACAATAAACCTGAGGTACTTTCTGTGGTCCGGATGAATGAGGATGTGAGCGTACGCATCCTTTAGATCTAAGGAGCATAGCCAATCTCCCTGCTGGAGGTAGGGCAGAAGTGTTCCAAGAGTAAGCATCTTGAACGTTTCCTTTTCTAGGAATTTGTTGAGATTTCTGAGGTCTAGAATAGGCTGGAGGCCACCGGTTCTTTTTGGTACAAGGAAATACCTGGAGTAGAACCCTTGACCTTGGAAGTGGGGAGGCACAGGCTCCACTGCCCTGTCCACCAACAGACCTTGGAGCTCCTGAAGGAGAAGATCTGTGTGCAGGGGAGGCCTTGGAGGCTCCCCTGGAAGTATGGAGGCGGCAGCTTTTGGAAGTGTAGCAGATAGCCCTTGTGGACTATGCTTAGCACCTGTCTCCAGTGATGAGGGGCCATTTGTGGGCAAACAGAGCACAGCAATCTCCTGTGCAGGGCTGGAAGAGCAGGGACGGAAAGGCTATGCCTAAGGAGTCAAAAACTCCCACCTTGCTGAGTGGGAGCAGGGGCTGGAGGCTTGGGAGTCCTCTGCCTACGGGGCCCATTACCCTGCCCCTTGGCCTGCTGACCGAGGGGGAGCTGGGGAGGCCTGGTACTGTGGGTACTGTTTGTAGGCAATGCCCTTCTTCAGGTGAAAAAGTAATTAGTCCTTACCTGCTAATTAGTGTTCCTGAAGGAACTCCAGTCCAGTCCCTTTACTCTCGGGTTGCGCAACCCTTCCAGCAGCTTGGAGGCTGAGCCCATCATCGTTTTGATGATAGTGTGGTATAAATACCACTGGCACCACCCCTAGGCACCAGTAATCTAATGCAAAAGCAGACCTGACAGGTAATTGTAACTATAACGTGTAAAACAAACTCAAACTAAAGGAACCAAAGTACTTTCTATATATATGTTATTATTATTATTTTTATTTATTTATTTATTTTAACTGACAGAACAGCGGTAAGGGAGGGAGAGGGGGGAAGGAGAAGGCTCACCCGAGGCCGACCCAGCCCTTGGACACTCATCCCCGAACCTCCCTAGCTCTTATCCCCGCCGCTTGGGCTCTTCCTACCGGGGTTTCCATCTTCCGCCTCGCTCCGTGCCTCGACTTCGGTCCTTTATTCTCTTCTGAACACTAGAAAGTCGAACCTGGGCGGGATCAGGGACTGGACTGGAGTTCCTTCAGGAACACTAATTAGCAGGTAAGGACTAATTACTTTTTCCTTAGCAGAACTCCAGTCCAGTCCCTTTACTCTCGGGATGTAACAGAGCAGTTCATACCTGGGTGGGGTTCGCTAACCAGGACCGAAGTACCGCACCCGCAAACCTGCTGTCTGCTCTACTCTGGACATCCAGTTTGTAGTGCTTGGAAAAGGTATGCAGCGAGGACCAGGTAGCCGCTCTACAGATGTCTAGCGGTGGAACCAAGCTGTGCTCTGCCCAGGAAGCCGCCTGCGCTCGAGTTGAATGCGCGCGAAGCCCTGTTGGAACCTGCCTCCCCTTGAGAATGTAGGCAGAGGCGATGGTCTCCCTGATCTACCTAGGAATGGACGCTTTGGCCGCCGCTTGTCCCTTGTGTGGCCCTCCAAATTGAATGAAAAGCCGATCGGACTTGCGGAAAGCCGCTGTGGGTGAAAGATACCGTCTGAGCACTACGCAAATCTAGTAGGCGCAGTTTGGTACTCTCTCCTATCTGTGCTTCTCCTGCGAAGGACGGGAGCGAGACTGTTTGGTTCATATGAAAGGGGGAGGAGACCTTGGGTAGGAAAGAAGGAACCGTCCGTAAGACCACCTTATCCTTGAAAAAGGACAGGAAGGGAGGTCGAGAAGAGAAAGCTTGAAGCTCAGAGACCCTCCTGGCCGAACAAATAGCTACCAAAAATACCGTCTTGAGGGTCAAGTCTTTTAGGGAGGAACTCCTAGCCGGTTCGAAGGGTTCCCTGGTTAGGGAATCCAAAACCAGGTTTAAGTCCCAAGGGGGAATCACTGATCTTTGTTGAGGTCGTAAGCGCTTGACCGCCCTCAGGAATCTACTCACATCAACGTGCTCTCCTAGGGACTTGCCCCGCACCTTACCTCTATAACAAGAGATGGCCGCTAGCAGGACTCGTAGCGAGCTGTGAGCCAAACCTTTCTCGAAACCTGCTTGTAAGAACTCGAACACCTCCCGAACTGAGGCTTCTGAGGGTTTCTTATGGTGATCGGTGCACCACGCCTCGAATATGCGCCAAACCCTGACATAGGATAGACAGGTCGAGCGTTTGAGCGTTCAGCAGAGTTGCAATTACCGAGGCCGAGTAACCTCGCTTCACGAGCCGAGCCCTCTCAAGGGCCAAGCCGTAAGCGAGAATCGATGCACATGGGGCATGAGTACCGGACCCTGCCGTAGAAGATCCTTTGTCGGGGAGCCTCCAAGGGCGATGAGCCGTAAGTCTCACCAGGTCTGCATACCATGGGCGACGCGGCCAATCCGGAGCTATGAGTATTACCAGACCTGGATGGGCCTCTATTCGTCTTAGAACTCTCCCTATGAGGGCCCAGGGCGGGAACACGTACAGGAGACCTTCCGAAGGCCACTTCTGGACCAGGGCATCCAAACCTTCTGACATCCTTTCTTTTCTTCGACTGAAGAACCGACTCGCTTTGGAAGATTCGTAGCACGCCATGAGGTCCATGATCGGTGCTCCCCAGCGGGCTACCACTTGGTCGAACACTTCCTGCGCTCGTTCCCATTCTCCGTGGACTATCTTGTGTCTGCTGAGATAATCGGCCGTCACATTGTCTGTTCCCGCCACGTGTTGAGCTGACAGGTTCAATAGATGTGCTTCGGCCCACTGAAGGAGGCTGTCTGCTTCCTTCTCCAGCAGAGGGATGCTCGTCCCCCCTTGGCGGTTGATGTAGGCCACCGTGGTGACATTGTCCGAGAGGACGCGGACCGCCCTTTGCCGTACCAAGGGCTCGAGAGCTGTGAGAGCTAGCGCCACTGTCCTCAGCTCTAACCTGTTGGACCACCGAGCTTCCGTCGGGGTCCAGCTCCCCTGTGCGAACTGTCCCTTGCAATGAGCCCCCCCATCCTGCGAGGCTTGCATCCGTCGTTAGTTGTATCCATTGCGGTGGGTCTAGAGGCATCCCGCATCCAAGGTTCTTCGGGCACTCCCACCAGAGGAGAGTCCTTCTGACCTGAAGAGGACAGGGCAGCTGCATGGATAAGGGATGAAGCTGCGGGGACCACAGTCGTAACAATGCACGTTGGAGGGGTCGCATATGTGCCTTGGCCCACGGTACTACCTCTATCGCTGCCGCCATGGTGCCCAGCAGTTGAAGGTAATGCCAGGCGGTAGGGATCCGTCTTGCAATGAAGCGAGAGACCAGACTCCTCAGATCTCGTAACCTCTGTTCCGACAGGAAGACTCTTCCTCTCCTTGTGTCGAATCTTGCTCCGAGGTAATCGATCTCCTGTGAGGGAATTAATCTGCTCTTTGCCCGATTGATGACCCAACCCAACTCCTCCAGGAATTCCACCACTCTGGTTGTAGCTGCACGACTCTGACTCGGTTTTTGCCCGAATCAGCCAATCGTCCAGGTATGGATGTACTAGAATCCCTTCCTTGCGAAGAGCCGCGGCTACGACTACCATTACCTTGGTGAATGTCCTGGGAGCTGTTGCTAGGCCAAAAGGAAGAGCCTGGAACTGAAAATGACCCCTCGGCACTGCAAATCTCAGGAACTGCTGATGAGATTTTCGGACCGGGATATGTAAGTATGCTTCCGTCAAGTCCAGCGATGTTAGAAACTCCCCCTGTCTTACCGCTGCAATGACCGACCTCAGAGTCTCCATTCGAAAATGAGGAACCGAGAGGCAACGATTGACTTGCTTTAAGTCCAGGATTGGGCGGAAGGACCCTTCTTTCTTTGGCACCACAAAGTAGATCGAGTATCGACCGGAGCCGTATTGGTCTCTCGGGACGGGGGTCACCGCTCCCAACTCGATCAGCCTTGAAAGGGTGTCTTCTATTGCTGCTCTCTTTTCTGGAGATCCGCAGGGAGATTGCATAAAGGCTGGGGGTACTTGCTTTGTGAACTCGAGGGCATAACCCTCTCTGATTATATCGAGAACCCAACGATCCGATGTGACTCGGGCCTAGGCGGGAAAGAACTGCCTTAACCGGCCCCCCACCAGCAGGCCTTTTTCCTGGGCCCCCGTCGTTTCATTGTGTTTTCCTAGGGCCTGAGGAAGCGGAGGAAGTCCCAAAGCCTCTTCCTGCTCCTCGAAACCCTCGGAAACCTTGACCTCTAGGTAAGGGGCGACCCCTAGTAAAAAAAATTCAATCTGAACGGCCGGAACCTACGAGAGTCCCTCGTTTGGTTGCGAGTAGGGACCGTCGAACGGTTTTGTTTGGGTCTATCTTCCGAGAGCCTACCTCCCTTAGACTCGCCCAGGTCTTTCACTAGCTTTTCTAGGTCTTCACCAAATAGTAGTCTTCCCTTGAAGGGGAGGCGACTCAGGCGAGCCTTCGAGGAGGGGTCCGCCGCCCAATTGCGTAGCCACAGATATCTCCTGGCTGCTACCACCGAGGCCATATTTTTGGCTAGGCTTCTAATAAGGTTGTACTGACTATCCGCTAGAAAGGCGGAACCTAACTCTAAGCGTGCAGCACTAGCTTGCGCGTCAGTGGCGGTGCTATCCGCTAGTTGAAGCTGTTGAGCCCACCTCAGGCAGGCTCTTGCTACCCACGCTCCTGAAACTGAGGCCTGCAGGGCGAGGGCACTAACATCGAAGGCTTGCTTCAATAACGAGTCAAGCTTTCTATCCTGACTATCCTTAAGTGCTGCGCTGCCCTCGACCGGAATGGTCGTCTTCTTTGTCACAGCTGAGACCGCCGCATCTACCTTTGGGGATTTCAGCAGGTCCTTGTCCGCTTCCGGCACTGGGTACAAGCGAGACATGGCTCGTACCCCCCTTAGACTGGACTCTGGTTGATCCCACGCCTCCTGGATCATCTGGCGTACCACCCTGTGGACCGGAAAGACTTTCTGTGTTTTTCTGACGGCTTGGATCAAAGGATCCTCCAACGCTTCTTCTTCTGCAGGGATGTCTAATGTCATATTGAGCACCTTCATGGACTCATTAAGGATGGGAGCTCTTCCCGGCGAAATACTCTAACTATTCTGGAGTGCTCTTCTTCTGGGATCTCCCCCCTCCTCGAGCTCTTCATCTTCCTCGCCCACTTCCCTGTCTGAGCCCTCCTCATCTGGGGTGGTAGGGGAAGGAGGCGTGAGAGGTTCCTCGCCCATTAGTCTAGAGCGCTTAGTGGGGGCTCCGGGGTCATGGGAGCTTGTCTTCCCTGGACCGGGCCGACCCCCCTCTTTCGGCATTGGAGGCCCCATGACTCCCTGCTGACGCATACAATAAGCTTTGTGTAAGAGAAGGACAAATTCTGGTGAAAAAAACTCCCAACCTCCCTCCGTTCCACTGGAAGCCGAGGGAAGGGTCTGCGAGGGGCCTGGGCAGACCAATGTAGAGGGCGGAGGGATGGTGGAAGAATCCCCTCCCCCTTCTCTGGGATCTTGAGAGACCTGAGCAGGCTGATCCATGGCCAACTGAATCTCCTGCTCAACAGAAGCTGCTTCAGCAGCACAACCCCGGCAAATCCCTGCCTCAGAATCCGCCATTCTACGTGTGCCGCAGGACGGGCAGCGTAATTTCCCCGTCATTCTTCCTCCTCTCTAGGATTTGTATTCAAGAGTCCCCCCCTGATAGAGAGGATCCGGAGAACCAAAGGCAAAGGACCAAAAATCAAACCTGAAACTAAACTGAATTAAAACTAAAAGAAAACAAAACTTTATTAGGTACAGTAAGGGGGGGGGGGGGGTATGCGAGGACCCACCCAAGCCCCAAATAAGCAAAAATATAAAGGAATAAAAGTTAATAAAATAAAAAGAATAAATTGCCCAAAATCTTAAAAATTAAGAATACAGTCAGAGATCTTAAGACTCTGCAATACTTGCGGTTTCTGTGACCCGATGTTCCCTGAGCCGCGCTCGGCACGTTGAATCCGCTGACTGAAGATAGACTCCACATGGTAGGCCTCAGCCACGTGGAGTCAGGTTGTGCGGCCGGCGAACTTGCTTTCACTGCCGGCTCCCTCAGCCGTTAGGGCAAAAATGCCTCGACGATCTGCCGCCGCCTCTAGCGCTCAGCTTGGGAAGACGCTGAAAGCGCGAGGCGGCAGTGAGGCCGGGAGAGTAGCGTTGCTGTCCCCGTACTCAGCTCCCGAATCTGGGCTTCAGCGTGGGGATGCCTCCAGCGCTCAGTCTGCCTCGGGGACTTCGGCGCGAGGCAACAGAGAGGAGCAGAGACTGAAGTACCGGATGCCGCACCCGCATGGGGGGGGGGGGGGATGCCCGAAGCGGCCTGCTGCCCAGGAAACAACCTTCTCCTTCCCACGGACTCCGGAGGACCGGGAAAGGGGGGGGGGGGAGAGAAAAGAAGTAGAGATTCAGAAACGAATCAGAGAAAGAACACCCGGGAGTAGAAAAGAACTCCCTCAACTAAAATAAGGTAACCCAAAGAAATTAAAGCAATTAAATAAAAGAACTAAAAGACCAGTAAGCTCTTGGCTTACGGTAGCCCTCCAGCTGCTTGGAGGCTGAGAATACTGGTGCCTAGGGGTGGTGCCAGTGGTATTTATACCACACCATCATCAAAACGATGATGGGCTCAGCCTCCAAGCTGCTGGAAGGGTTGCGCAACCCGAGAGTAAAGGGACTGGACTGGAGTTCTGCTAAGGAAAGGGCTTTTTACCTGAGCCCTTCTTTTTCTGAGAAGGGGCAGAAGTCTTTCTAGACAGCCTTGTCCTCGTGAGGTGCTCGGTTTCGAGCCGTGCGGCCTTCTCGGTCATGGGCTTGCCAAAAAGGTTCTCACCTCGGCAAGGGACATCGACTAACTTGTCCTCTTTCATGCCCGGTCGGGGGACCCCCTGTCCGAAGAGCCCCAACGGTGCTCGGGATCTGATTCCCGAGATGTCGAGGCCTCAGATGAGGTCCGGGCCCGGCCGGAGGCCGAGTAGGAGAAAAGCCTTTCCTTTTGGTGCTGACGATTTCGAAGGGCCTTGGAAGACATCTTTCCACATGGTCCACAGATCTTAGGATCGTGATCAGGACCCAGGCACCAAAGGCAGCAGTCGTGTGTGTCGGTGAGAGACATTAATTTCTTGCACCAATCACACTTTTTGAAACCACTGGAAGCCATCGGGGGAAATAAAAGAGTCCCCGCGAGGTCAAAGGACCATCCTTCCAGGGAAAAAGAAAAAAAGTGCGCGAACGCCAGCCACAAAGGGCAAAAAATGAAAAAATAAGATCAGGCTCGATACCGGTGTAGCGAACCCGACGGGAGGGGAACCGGCATCGAACCGGAGAAAAAATAGCAAAGGAATCGCAAAAAAATCCAACTATTTTCTGGGAGGACTAGGACACACGTCCGACGGGCTTCACGGAAAGAGAGAGACTGAGCAAGATGGCAACTTTATGCGAGAAGGGAACCGCGCATGTGTGCCTGCATTCCCAAAGGCTTTCATGGAAAGCTGGGGAAATGCTCCGCAAGGGCTCCATCGACGTCACCCATATGTGAGGACTGACTTCCTGCTTAGTCCTGGAGAAATAAAATTACACATTTTTATAGCACACACAAAAGGCGAGTAACAAAATCATAAAAAAAATAAAATAAATGCAAAAATAAGCATACACCCATAAAAAGATCAGGCAACACCAACCCAGCCTATCCAGTCTTTTCCTTTTTTTCTTATGAATTTTTCATTTTTGTCCTTCCTATCCACAAAGGCACCACTACTTCTATATTTACCCCTCAGTTTTAAGTGTTTTACTAACCTCTACATCAGATACTTCAACCACCACAGAGGATCCCATTCTTCCTTTCATTATTTTACCTCCACCACCAGTCATTGTGCCTAATGGGAAATACAAGTAAGATATTACTTTTTATTTGAATATCCATCTACATAAGTTTTGGTTTCAAAAATGTAAAAGTATTAATTTGAGAATACCTGATGGTTCTATGATCTGCCCTTGCAGGGTTACCACTCTCCACCTCTTGTCTTTCTGAAATGCTACCCTAGTAGCTTGATCCAAGTTATTGGCAATTAGTGTATCACGTAAAGCAAAATAAAAAGATGGACGAATCTTCTCATCTTTAACTTTCACCATATCAAACAAACGAGGAATGTTTTCAGGAGTCTGGATTTTATCCATGCCTTTTTCCCATACCTTCATCTATGATAAAATAAAAAAATCAATCAGTTTTGAAACAAACTAGAATAAAGAAAGATAGAATTCTCTGTGTCTAAAGGCTGTTTTACACACAATAAATGTCTTTTATAAGATTACCATGTGGCATGCCTGTGTGTAATTATTAGGGCAGTTTGTACTTATGCACGTGCCACATGTAGGTATTCCTGTAGGCATAATTTCGGCTGAGCAGGAAGAGAGTTGATACATCCAACTATTTTATAGATTTACACATGCTTCAGTGAAGGTGTAAATGTGTTACATCAGCACTTAACTACTAAAAACAGGTGGTTTGGGTGGCCCTTTTAAATAAAGGCACATAGATGCCTATCTTATCTTTATAAATAGGCTCAAATAGATAGACATTTCAGACTTCTCACATAGGGCCTGATTTTCTAAACACACAGGAAAGAGCATTGAACACTTTTTTTTAAAATTACAACTTTGGGTATTCTAGCCATTGAGGAAGTCTACGTACCTAAAGATGAAAAGTTAAATCTTGCCAAAATCAAAATGGCACATTTGAGAGAGAAAACCTTTTTGATCTATCACATGAAAGCCAGGTAGCTGGGAGCAACTAATAGGAAAGCTTGGTAGCAAAATACTGTAGTAGCTTCTTCATATTTAGAGCCTCTGAATAGAGTTAAAACTGAAAAACAAATGGGGAAATTATCACTTACAGTTAATTTCTTTTTCTGGAATCCTGCTAGACAAGCGGGTGTAGTCCCCCTACCAGCAGATGTTGGAGACAGAGAAATAGAAAAAAAAACTACCAGCAGCCTGATTGGCTGTTCCCTGGTAATATGTAGCAGAACCCAGTAGAGGGCGCTCCAGTATAGTAAAAAGCTATACTCAAACAGATGTAACCATGAACCAAAACTAAGGAAAATAGCAACCATACTATGTACAAGAGGCAATAACGCTCCACTGCAAAGTCTTGGCTCCTCAGCAATACACCTCTGAACCAGATATCCAGAATAGGGAGGGTTATGGACCGGTCTAGCAGAATTCCAGGAAAGGAAATTAACGGTAAGTGAAAATTTCCCCTTCCAGTACAACCTGTTAGACTAGTCCAGACAAGCGGGAAGTACCCAAGTAAACAGCTCTTTGGGTGGGAAGATATGGTCGTCGAGACAAACTTTACCCCGAACTGCGCCTCTTCCCAAGATTGAATATCAAGCCGATAATGACGCACAAAGGTGGACAGGGAGGACCAGGTGGCCACCCTGCAGATATCAAGAGGATGAACATGAGCGCGCTCCACCCAAATTGTAGCATGCGCCCACTTAGAGTGTGCCCGAAGACTGAAAGGGACAGATTTTCCCTTAAGGATGTATGCAGATTCAATTGCTAACCGCAACCAGCGAGAGACCGTGCGTCTGGAAGCAGCTTACGGGTCCTACAAAAAGCACGAAAAGGCGATCCGAGGTATAGAAAGGATTTGTCACCCAAAGATAACTACAAAGGATCCTGCCGAGATCCAGAAAATGGAGTCCCTTATTTTCGTCCGTACACTAATCCTCAGAAAAACAGGGTAGGAAAATTGGCTCATTGATATGAAAAGGTGTAAGTACTTTTAGAAGGAACAGTATGCAAGAAAACTCCTTCTTTCGAGAAGGCAAGATAGGGATACCTACATGAAAGTGCTTGTATTTCGGATACCCTTCGTGCCGAAGTTATCGCTACTAGAAACACTGCCTTAAGCGTCAAATTTCTCAACGAGATGTGTTTAAGTGGCTCAAAAGGCGACTGCATCAAGGCTTTTAGGACGAGGGACAGATCCCATGTTGACACCGGAGGGCGAACCGGTGGTCGGACTACCTTAGCTGCTCTAAGGAAATGGGACACATACTCATGGGACGCTATAGAGCGACCCCCAACAGGGCCTCTGAAACAAGTTAATGCTGCTACTTGAACCCGAAGAGACCCCAAGGCTAAACCTTTATCTAAGTTGCCCTGGAGGATGGTAAGAATATTCAGGATTCCCGACCTCCAAGGAGAGATACAGTGCCGCGTGCACCAGGACTCGAAGACTCGCCAAACGGGGGAATATGCTAGCGAAGATGACAGGTGGCGCGCCTTGAGAAGGGTTGCGACCACGTGACTCGAGTAACCCTTCTTGCTTAGGCAGCGGCATTCAAGAGTCAGGCCGTAAGCGAGTAAGGAGCCAGATGGTCCATCACAATTGGACCCTGACATAATAGCCCCCGGCGAGACCACAGAGGCAGCGGCAGGACTCAGGTTAAGTGGATGAGGTCCGCATACCAGGTCCTCCGAGGCCAGTCCGGAGCTATTAGGATCACTCTCCCCCGGAGTGCAAGAACTCTCCAAAGCACTTTGCCGATTAGTACCCATGGGGAAAAGATATACAGCAGAGCCTCCTGCGGCCACGGTTGAGCCAGGGCATCCAATCAGGAAGACTGAAACTCCCTCCTGCAACTGAAAAATTCTGGTACCTTGGTATTCGCTGACGTCGCCATTAGATCCATTACCGGTTGACCCCATGCTCGCAAAAATCTTCTGAAACGCCCAAGGAGCTAGCTCCCATTCTCCAGGATCAAGAGCGTGTCGACTGAGGAAATTGGCCTTAAAGTTGTCCACCCCGGCGATATGATGTGCCGAGAGAGTCTACAGATGTGCCTCTGCCCAGGGAAGTAGAAGGGACATTTCCCTGGCTACACTTAGGGACTTGGTGCCGCCCTAGCGGTTGGTATATGTCACTGTTGTTGCATTATCGCATAGAACCCGTACCACCTGATCTTTGAGAAGAGGCAGAAAATGTCTTAGAGCGAGGCGAACCACTAGTGCTTCCAGTCGATTTATGAATCGACCAAGTAACCTGTGTTGACTGATGCTGGCAGAGAGCACCCCACCCGTAAAGACTCGCATCTGTTGTTACTAGGTCCCAAAGAGGGTTCCTCTAGGGAAACACCCCTGAGGAGATGACAGGGTGCCAGCCACCACTGGAGGTTGCATTGAGTCTCTGGGAGGAGTGGAAGCTGGTTATCAGACTTCCGACACAGGTGACCAGCGTGAAAGGAGAGACCTCTGAAGCTCCCTCATGTGCGCTCTGGCCCAAGGCACGACTTCGATAGTGACTGCCATGGACCCCAGAACTTGAAGGTAATCCCAGACTATCAGAGCAGTCTGAAGAAGAAACAAATGAAGCAAGCCTGTGAATTTGCGAAGCTGCTCGCATGTCAAGAAGACTTTCCCCTGCATGGTGCCGAAGCGGGCTCCTAGAAACTCTAGCTGCTGGGACGGATGAAGATGGCTCTTGGACATTTTGACCACCCATCCGAGATTCTTGAGGAAAGAAACTATTTGAGCCACTGCTTGATGCGCTTCCAACAGGGAGTCTGCTTGAATCAACCAATCATCAAGATAAGGAAGCACTCAGGTTCCCCGCATGCACAGAGCTGCTGCGACCACTACCAAAACCTTGGAAAAGGTGCGTGGAGCTGAGGCCAGGCCGAAGGGCATTGCACAAAATTGGAAGTGCTGACCCAGTACTGCAAACTGTAGGAAATGCTGTTGGTCGTCTCTGATGGGAATGTGGAAGTAAGCTTCCACAAGATCTAGAGAGGCGAGGAACTCGCCTCCGTGTAACACCTGGATCACCAAGCAAAGCGTCTCCATACGGAATCGTGGCAACCGTAGACATCGATTTACGCCCTTGAGATCCAGAATTGGGCAGAAGGACCCATATTTCTTGGGAACCACAAAATAAATGGAACAACCACAGCCTCTCTCTGCTCGAGGGACTGGTTGAAGATGATGAATACATCGGGAACATTTGAGAAGGCAACCCTGGGAGGCTGTGTTGAGGAGCCATTGATGCAAAGTAACGATACCATTGATGAGAAAACAGAGCCAAATGCCCACCCATCGGAGAAGTCTCTCCAGATGGGCCGACCTCCAGAAAAGGCTCCTGGGGTAGACTGTTCGGCAAGTCAGCAGGAAGATCTCGCGGGGTCAGAGAACTTGGAAGGCCCCTAGTAGGACTCGGCTCCCTTGTGGGCACCCCGAAAGGACTGTGCCCTCTGACCAAAAAGTCCAGTTGTCAAAGAGGCGGAGGGTTTCCCAGGACGGTAGCGACGAGTGACGAGACACCTGGAGGTGTGCCACGAGGTAGGCAAATATCGACGGGGGGAACGCATAGTAGCAAATTTAATTTTTTTTATTTATCAATTATTAATGAATACATCCAAAAGTTACATTGAATGAGAAAGAAAATGGGCATTACAAAGGAAAAATAGAAATATACAACCTAAAAATACTAATCCCCCATTTACAATATTAGACTCCAAATATTGAGGAAGTACTAGGAACAAAATTACACAGAAAGTAAAGAATCCAAAAGGGGTCCTAAACTGCTAATCCCTAAACATAATACAGACAGGTGGAGATTAAAGTGTCAGCCGAATGGGAAGGCACAGCAACTTCAACCAACACAACTTCCCTAGCTTCCAAGAACTCCTGAAGTTGCCTAGGGTCAAAAAACATATAAAGTTTGTTTAAATGACACAACACTTGGCAGGAAATTTAAGCTGAAAAGTTGCCCAAAGAGCTAAAACCCTGGGGCGAAGGGCCAGAAAGTCCTTCCTTCTCAGCTGTGACATACAAGATACATCAGGAAATATTCACACATTAGAGCCTAGAAAAACTTCATTAAAGTTCTTGAAATATAATCTAAGAAGGTAAAACTTATCAGACTCCAGGTGCCAGGGTTACAAGGAGAGTAGCTTTATCTGTAATAACCTCCAGGGAGGATTCCAAAAACCCTGTGAGGTCACCCACCCCAGGAGAAACAGGAGGGATATCGGATCCTTGATCCTTTAATCCCAAAGACAAATACTGGGCCCTAATCAGAGGTGGGAAGTGCTCAGAAGGAATCTTCAATATTTCCCCAAAGTACTTCCTTACCATCTCCAAAGGTGATAACAAAGGAGACCTAGGGAAATTCAGAAATCACAAGTTACACCGACGGACCTGATTTTTCAGATATTCCATTTTTTTGAGAGACACAGTCCTGTCCTTAATCTAAGCAGGGACCAAGTACCGAAGCCGCCCAACGTCCTGTTCCAACTTGGAGATTCTCCCAATTTGCTCATCCTGGACACCAGCGAGGGTAGCACAAATTGACTTAACTCCAACACATTCATCAGGGAGCTGTTAAGAGCTGCCAGTTTGTCCCACAGCGTTTCTAGTGTAATCACCGCCAGTCTCACCAACATACGTACTCCCGAAAGATCCTAAACTTGAACAGGTACAACCTGTGATAAGGAAGCTTATCATAGCTCAGGTAGGAGCTATAGAAAAGATGATGTGACTCTGAACAAGCAACCTGTCAGTTCTGGTAGAAGTGAGAAAACAGAGTTTTCACATAAAAGACTACCAGTCCCAGAATGCACCAGGTTTCCAGCAGCCATGAGAGGGGCTGAAGTGAGAAAATGTGTGTGCAATCAAGAGAGCTGTGAGGTAATCCCTAAGCACTCATCTCAAAGGGCAGGGCTTGATTCAAGACAGCTGCGCTGTGTTAGGGAGCAGCACACATTAGAACAGGATAAGAGTAGAGCTTTTTCTTCAGATAACAGCTTCAGGGAGAGTTTCAAGAACAGCTTCAGCAACTGCTACAGAGGGAGGAAGAGATACAGAGACAGAGACAGCAACGGCTACAAGCTCAAGCACCAGTATCACCTGGAGAAACAGAAGCCAAGCCAAGCGGATAGAGAGAGAAGGAAACTCTCTGGAAGGAAGAGAAGAAAGGCCATTGGAAGGTCTGGGAGATTCCAAGGCAGTACTCATACTGGGAGGTATTCCAAAAGCCAGCAGAGTCCATTGGACTGGATTCAGCCAGAGGAATGGAGTGGCAGAGATAGGAATCACCAGTGGCTACCTGGAAGAGAGAAGACTGCATGTGGAAGGGACTTTCAGACCAAGGCCAGAAGGTATGTGAGAGGAGATCCAGTGTCCAGGGATCAAGATTGGAAGGCTGGACATCAGAATTGGATTACATATTGGCCAGGCTATACAGAGAGGAATAATGATAGCAGGAGAGGCTCAGGTATGAACACTGATCCAGACCCTATCTATAATAGAGAATGGCAGCAAGGGAATGAGCATTCTCATGATAGTGCCTTAATGAAAGACTCGTCTGTGCCAATGTATGATAATGACCCTATGCTGATTGATACAGCAGATGAAAGTACAGTTTATATGGACTGTTCTCTATCTAAATGCTATTGCTAGCTTTCTCTGAGCAAACACATCAGCCATCACAAAGAAACCTAACTTTGTTCTTTATTTCCACTGCAAACAGCTCTTAAAGCAGGATTTGGGCTCACACAGTAGCAGCCAGCCAGCTAAAGGCTTTCAGCTGGTCCATTGATAGTAATTAGGGCTGCACCTGATTGTGTGGGTGAGCAAGGGAGAATCACTGCTGAGATCTGCGTGGAAAATAAGCAGAAGTTAACCTAACCAGCAAAGTTTATTCTTTTCTTTGTGCCTTTGTATTTGGTAATTATTTGCTAAGAAAACATTAGCTAATTGCCTGACAAGCTGAAGGTTGTTTCTGGTTTACTTTGTGACTTTTTGTTATCCATTTTAAACACTGCAAGCAAGTAACCTCATTTATAGTGCTATCAAGCATACATGTGCTGGGTGAATTAAACCCCATCAATAAAAGTAGTATTTTATTGATCTTACCACTTGGTTTCACAACTCAAATTATTGTCATCAGCTGTGTTTGGGAGTGAATGAACTACAATACCCACAATACCTTGCAAGAATCATATGAATATATGCATCGTCAAGATTGTGTAAGTTCTCACCCTAGGCAGCCGTCTGACAAACCGCAGTTATCCCCTCCGATGGAACTTCTTCCATGACTGCCCTCTGCTGCACCTCTACGCCAGTAGAAGTAAAGAACCCTGCTGGAACAACACCTAGCACGTCCTTCAACGGTGTGCTCGCTGGCAGACCCTCAGGAAGTGCTGCTCCAGCCGGGGAAACGGTTCCAGGTCGCGGTGGGAGGTACACAACTCCTAAGAGAGCCAAATCCCAGAGGTGCTCAGGGACAACACTCCTCCTGCCGCCCCTGCTGAAGACGCTGCTCCAACACCGGCCGCGAAGCCACAATCTCTCAGCGTTCGCTGGCTTGAGGGACCTGGCAAGTCCATCCTAGGAGGCAAGGAAGCCTGCTTTCGTCTTTTCCTCCCCATACTAACAAGGATACACCTCAACACCATGAAACAACTCAGACGCCGACTCACAGCACAGCTCCTCCTGCCGCCATCTTGTTACTTCCCCATATAGTAGCAAATTTAGGCTTATCTTCTGGAAGACGTTGGGGGGGGGGGCGTGAACCTCCCCTAGGTCTTTCACCAATTTGTCTAGGTCCTCCCCAAAGAGAAGCTTTCCCCTGAAGGGAAGCCTAGAGAGAAGGCTCTCAACCTTCCTATCCTGTTGATCATGAAGTGCTGCACCACCCCCAACTGGAATGGTGATGTGCTTTGTTACTCCGGTCACAAGGGCATCCACTTTGGGGTATGTCAGTCACTTCTCCAAGTCAGGCGGTGCCCAGAGGTAAAGCTGACCTAGGCGGTGGGCTGTACAGAGGGGAATATATGGAGAGTCCCATTCTCAAGACACCATTAGTTGTAGCTCCCCCGGGAATGGAAAAGCTGTAGATGGCTTGCAAATGCCTTGTAATAATCGGGTCTGGCTGAGGAATGGCTGATCCGTCAATTGTAGGGCTTCGACCACCTGCATAATTAGGGCCTGCAATTCATCTTTGCGAAACAAGCGTATGTCCTGTGTCTCGCTTTGGCCCTCTGCAGAAAACTCTGATGTTGACCATTCCCCCTTCCTCTCAGTCCGTCAGGCTCTCCCTGTCATCTCCCGAAGACAGTCCTTCCTCTGGTGCTTTTGGCCAAGCTGTAGTAGCCCAGGAGACCTCTTTAGGTGGCCGTGCATCCACCTTGGACATGTCCTCTTGTCTAGAGCGCTTACGGGATCCAGAACCAGAAGACTGAGGGATTTGAGTCAGGGCATCCACTGTGTTACTGGGAGAATTAGCCTGCTAAAGATCCCAGGCTTGTCTAAAGAGCCAAAAACTGGGTATCTGAGGAATGCATCGGCTCCTGCTGCCTGAAAGACTCCGGAGCAGGAGGAGTTGAGAGACACTCTCTTGCCGGGGGAAGCTGTCTGGGTTCCTCTAGCAGCTGAGAACGTGCAGCAGGACTACTTCTGTCCAGAGCTCCCTTGGCTAGTGTCGCCGAAGTCTCTCCAGGATGAGCACGACATGCAGCACAAATGCCATCTCTCAAATCCTTACGCTTCTTTGTGCAGACCATGTATCGTTGAAGGGAAGGCATCTCTCAGGCGAAGCGCAGTTGACTGCGATCCCCAGTGAACAAAATTTTTTTTTTAAAAAGTCTAAAATAGGAGTTGAAAGGGACCAGACAGTTGAAAACTAGCAGGGAAGACAGAAATTAAGAACAAAGTCTCTTCATAAAGCCCGCCAAAAACGGAGCTGTGCAGCAAAACTCGCTGAAGCAAAATGGCAGCCGCTATTAAAACCTCCAAAATAAAATCACTCCAAACACTGTGAAAACGCGGTAAAAACATAAAATTAATCAAACGGAGAGTTAGGGCAGTAAAGACATGAAGAGAAAACTCTCCAGGTGGACAGAGGCTGCCCGGGCATCCCGATTAAAAATCGGGAGGAGGAGGAAGGAAGGAGGAGGATTGTTGAAGTTTTCTACTCACGGCACTGGAACAGAGTGCTGAAGAGCCAAGGCTGACCTGCAACAGGCAGCAGGCAGGAGCTGTTGTAAGGCTGCCAATAAGCTGCAGACTCCACCGATGACCGGCTGCTCAGGTCCTCATGATCTGAGGCCAGTTTTCTCCCCTGACAGAGGGAACCTCACGTGATCCTCCTGACCAGGAGTTCAACCTCAATCTGTCCCACAAAATGTAGCTGGGAAACCCAGAGGGGCAGCTCAAGTGCGCCCTGGGTGCATACAGCACAAATACTGCAAGTACTAAATAATAAAAATAATCAGAGAGAAAAAGATAAACCCCTACATCTGCTGGAGACAGAGAAATACTGGAGCGCCCTCTACTGGGTTCTGCTACATATTACCAGGGAACAGCCAATCAGGCTGCTGGCAGTTTTTTCTATTTCTCTGTCTCCAACATCTGCTGGTAGGGGGACTAAACCCGCTTGTCTGGACTGGTCTAGCAGGATGTACTGGAAACAAAGTTAAGAAGTGTACACTTGCAGTGACACACATGACACCTTTCCCCCAATTGCAGAATCAGACACGTGGGTGGCCATGTGTGTTGGAGTAGTGTCTGGGGGTGTGTATGTGCTATTTACCTTGTCCTCTTGCACCTAACTCATTTGTCCCTTCCCCCATTGCAATATTCCCTTATGCTCAATCTCTCTTCACATTTCCTCTAACCCTGCCCCTTCCCTTAGTTGCCTCTTCTTTTGACACAGTCTTCGTCCTTTTCAAGCAGACCTATTCTTCCGGCAAGCAGGATCCAGGGACTCCTACCAGTCTTTTCAGATGGGCAGCCCTGGCTATTCAGGTCAGGACTATAGGTACCACCAGCTCTTCATCCTGCTGGTTTTGGAAGGAAAGGGGGTGCATATGTCATTTGCACACAAGTCATTTGCACTCACACCACACACTAACTGCCCTATCACCCAACATGAAAATGGCTAGATGCTCCTCTCCTTTAGATATACACATCATAAATCTACCACCTGACCTATAAATACCTACGGTTTACGAGAATAGATAACTCTATGTAAATACTTGTATATACCATGTGAATAGTTTTCCTTGTTATCCCAGTTTGATTATGCCATTGTTCTATGTAAGCACATGTTCCATGTAAGCCATGTTCTATGTAAGCACATTGTGATATTTATGCATTGTTGCTTGTTCAGTTTTAATGTAAACTGAGCTGATTTCAATAGCGCGGTATATAAAAAAATAAAAATAAATAAAATAAAATATGTATGTAAATATGCACAAAGATAAGTATAGCCAATTCTATCCAGCCAATTAAACACAACAGCTGCTACGCTCAAGCAAAATGACAAAACAAAACCCGACAAGATCAAATTTGTCAGTTTCAACTAACACACACTGGGTGTACTCTTGCCCCCCCCCTCCCAACTTCCTCTGCACCAAGGGAGGATGGAATGAGTGCTGGACTTGCATTGTGGTGAGGGATGGCTATAGGAAAGTGTTTGGCTATGGCCAAAGTGAATTGGGCTATGCTGGGTATGAGGGCAGCGTTGGGAGAGCAGAGAATAAGGCTGTGCTGGGGATAATGTAAAAGAAAACTTGCTTAGTAGAACTTAAGTGTTTACAAAACACACTTAATTTGAATAAGCAAAAAAGCAACCCCAAAACAGAGTAACAAACACCAAATGGATTTATGCATCTTGAAAAAAAAAATACCCTAATTAGTTAAAAACATACTGAAATGGAGAATCTGTTCTTCCCTGCTAACTTCCTTTCCTTAATTCCTGCTAGACAAGTCCAGATGTGCAAATTTATGCCACTCTGCCAGCAGATGGAGACAGAGAAAATACTTCTTTCTAGTGACATCACTGCTATAGGATGGTGCAGAGAAGGTACGTGCCAGCGAGAACATAAAGCCTGTTTCAACAATGGCCAATCTAGGTCACAAGTACATGTCAGGTTCCATGCAGCTTATCCCAAGGGTAAGCAATAAACAAACACTAATAGAAGAGAAGATGAAATTTTACTTGATAGCTTACTCTCCTGTAATCCTGATAGACCCGTCCAAAAATGTGAGCTATGCTACCCTGCCAGCACATGGAGACAGACTAAAAGCTTCCAGTGACATCACTGCTAATAGGACACTGCACCTAGGGGTACCCTTCCGTATTCAAATGACAAGCCCCTTACCAGAAAGCACAGTTACTCACTTGTAAGAAGTGTTCTCCGGGGAAAAGCAGGAATTAGTCGGCAGGTGACGTTGGTGCCAATGGAGCCCACGCAGAAGAATCTCCCCAGCTTTCAAAGAAAGCCTTTGGGAGATGCACAACACATACATGGTCCACTTCCCACCCAAGGGTGCCATCTTGCCTCAGTCTAAAGACATAGTTAAGACAGAAAAAATAAAATACAGTAAAGAAGCAACCTCAAGGGGAGGAGGGAGGATTGTGAGGACAGATTTCTGCTGTCCACGGAAAACACCTGTTACATGTGAGTAACTACACTTTCTCTGAGAAGCAGCAGCAGTCAGTCCTCACATACGAGGGGGTACCCAAAAAAACCAGGAATAACATAGCCGTGGGCGGAGCTTGTGTAGTACGCACTTCTGCCGCTAGGCGTGTATAGTGCAACTTATTGTCAGTTCAGTGCCGTCTGTGTTGTCAACCTGGCTTGTTCTGTTCAACTGCAGTGATTGTTTTTGCTAGCGCTGTTTTGTTCTTGTTTCTTTTTTTATGATCATAAATAACTTCAAGCCACCTCTGTATTGTAAACTGAAAGTAAGATGTTCTAAACAAAAACTGTCATTATCACTATCAATGAGACATTATTTTGTGGCAACCAAGTGGTCTCAGTATCTCGGGGTGTAAGTTAAGACTTGCAACTTAATCTCCCCATATATCACATCAATGACCACAAACACTCTTGCTGCCTTTTTTGGTTGCCACAAAATAATGTCTCATTGATAGTGATAATGACAGTTTTCGTTTAGAACATCTTACTTTCAGTTTACAATACAGAGGTGGCTTGAAGTTATTTATGATTTTACTCTACAATTCGACCAATATCGTCTTTTTTTATGATGACAAGTTTAAGTGAACAATGTGCAGCTGTGAAATTTTGTTTTCTACTCGGTAAAAATGCTGCTGAAACTGTTTTAATGTTGAAAACAGCTTATCAAGATGGGAAAAAGTCAAGTGTACCAGTGGTTTGCTCGGTTTAAAAATGGCGACATGTCGATTGATGACAAACCTCGTTCTGGGAGTCCATCAACTGCCCGAATCAACGAAAATATTGAAAAAATTAGAGAGCTTGTGCTCACAGACCGTCGACAGACAATTGATCAACTGTCAGAGATTAGTGGGTTATCTTGGAGCTCGGTTCAGCGAATTTTAACGGAAAATTTGGGAATGAAAAGGGTTGCTGCCAAGTTTGTTCCTCGGGTTCTGACTGACAATCAAAAGGAACAGAGTTGAAACATGTCGTGTTTTGAAACAGCTTGAAACTGATCCAGATTTTCTGATAAAGGTCATTACAGGTGATGAGTCATGGTGCTATGGTTACGACCCAGAAACAAAGCAACAGTCAAGCCAATGGAAGACGTCATCGTCACCCCGTCGTCAAGTCAAATCAAACATCAAAAGGACGCTGATTTGTTTTTTGATGCCAAGGGGGTAGTTCATTAAGAGTTTATTCCCCCAGGTCAGACCGTCAATCAAACCTTTTATTTGGAAGTTTTAAGAAGATTGCACAACAATGTTCGTCAAAAAAGACCCGATTTGTGGCAGACAGGAGACTGGTTCTTCCACCACGACAACACACCTGCACACATAGCCATCTCTGTTAGACAGTTTTTGGCTAAAAATGGCATGGTTCCGCTGCCCTACGCACCTTACTCACCTGACCTGGCTCCGTGCGACTTTTTCTTATTTCCACGCATGAAAAGGGGCATGAAAGGACACCGATTTTACAACATTGAAGAAGCCAAGAAAAAAAGGAGGGAGGAGCTGTCAGCCGTTTCTAAAGATGACTACAAAAAATGTTTCGAACAGTGGAAGCACCGGTGGGACAAATGTATCAGTTGTAATGGAGAGTATTTTGAAGGGGATAAGGTTGTTTTGTAAAGAATTTGAAATAAATAGCTTTTAAAAAATAATTCCTGTTTTTTTTATGAGACTCCCCAGCTACAAGCTACCGAGAACTCAGAACACAAAAATGCCACAGCAACCAGCAAAGGGCAAGCTGTAATCAGCAGCAGATGAGTCCCTCCTGAGAGACTCTAGAAAGACCCAGTGTCTGGCAGAGAACCAGCACTCCGGTAGCCTGAATATAGGAAGGTCGGAGGGCAGGAGTTGCCTAAACATCGTATAGATTCTGGAGAATGGTCCCCAAGGCGCTGTCCCATAAGGACTCCCCCTCTACAGGCAGTAGTCAGCTGTGAAGGTATGGACAGAGGACCATGTGGCGGTCTGGCAGATTTCCATCACAGGTACAGAACGCAGATTTGCCTCAGAAGTAGCCATGGCCCTAACACAGTGTGTCAGGACCTTCTGGTTCAGTGGAATCCACGCCTGCTTGTAGGCAAGGGTAATGCAGTTCGCTACCAAAGCGGATAGATTTTGCTTAGTCACTGGATATGAAAAGCAGAGGTGCTCTATGATGGCCCTGGGTCCGTTGCAGATAGGACAGGGCCCTTTTAAAATCCTGAGTATAGAGAACTGTCTCTGCCTTGCCGGTGTGAGGCCTCGGGAAGAAGGTGGGAAGCATCACTAATTGATTGAGGCGGAAGAAACTTGGGGTGCATGAGGAGTACCACCCTGTTCTTGTAGAACCTCATGTAGAGGGGTTTTACCATCACAGCCTGGAGATCGAGCTGAAACCATGTGAGCGTCACGAGAAATACAACCTTTCAGGAGAGGTACAGAAGGTGCAAGGTAGCCAAGGGCTGAAATGGAGGCTTGGTGAGCTGCGAAAGCACCACATTTAGATCCCACTCTGCCACTGGAGGGTAAACCGGGGGTTTTGATAGCATGAGTCCCCGCAGGAATAAGGACACAAGGGGCTGCACTGAGAGGGACTTTCCCTCTCCGGGATGGTGATGCGCTGCAATGGTGCTCATGTATACTCTGACCGAATTGGACTTTAGTCCCACCTGCGACAGGTGGAGCAGGTACTGGGAGTACCATGTGCACCAAGCAGAAAGTGTTTCGCACGTCTCTCTGCATACCATGACGAAAAACAGCACCACTTGAAGGCATATGCCCTTCTTGTGGAGGCCTTAAGTGAGACTAGAAGAACCTCATCTACGTCCCGTGGGAAGTTGAAGGGAGATAACGCTACCCTTTCAGCAGCCAAGCTGTGAGTGACAGGGACAACATGTTGGGGTGTAGGAGAGAGCCCTGCCCCTGAGAGAGTAGCCATGGGGCTCATACCAGGAGAATCAGCGACTCCATCAATAGGGAGAGGAACAATGGGAACAAGAGATACCAGGGACACAGAGGAGCTATAAGCATTAGTGATACTCTGTTGGGCTGAACATTGAATAGGATCTTGGCGACCAGCAGTGTTGGTGGGAAGGCATACAGAAGGCCTTCCAGCCACGGGATAACAAACCCATCTGCTGCCACCCGGGAAGGGTGCAGCTGGTGGGAGCAGAAGCAGGGCAACAGCATGTTGTCTGGGCTGGCAAACATGTCCATTGAGGGGACGCCCCAGAGACAAAACAGCCAAGAGTCTAGGTGCCACTCATGTGGCTGGAAGACTCTGCTCAGTTTGTACATCGGGGCACTGTCGAGGCCTGTGAGAGACTGCTCTCAGGAGCATCCCACTGTGTGCCACATAGATGCAGAGGGCTACTGCCTCCTGGTAGAGGGGATATAACCCTGCACCCCCCTTGTTTGTTCACGTAGATCATTGCAACCGGGTTGTCAGTCTGGATCAGTACTGGGTAGTGCTGCAACTAGTGGTGTAAAGTTCAGAGATCCAGGAATATCACCTGGAGCTCTAACAGGTTGCTTTGAAACTGGGATTCCTCCTGGGACCAACAGATTCAAGTCAGAAGGCCCTCGCAGTGCAATCCCCAGCTCAGTAGGGAGGCATTTGTGGCGAGGACCCTCTTGGGGGTGGGTGTCTGAAAAGGCATTCCAGCCTGAAGGTGAAGTGGAGGGGGGGGGGGGGGGGCGGCAGGCTTCACCCAGGCTGGGCCAGAGCAGGGCCTGGGATTTCAGGGTCTTTTGTTTTCTGGGACCATATCCAAGGCCTTATTGTTGATGGCACTGCTGAGTGGCCTGAAAGTGAGGTGTAGTGCTAAAGCCCCCTTTCCTCCTAGGGAAGAAAGGCTTTTTTTCCCCCGGGACTTTATTCTGGGGCTGCAGCAAGGTCTTCTTTGAGAACCTAGTCTTTGTCATCAACTCCGTCTCTATCTCTGCAGTCTTATCCACCATGTGCTTCCCGAATAGGTTCTCTCCTATAGAAGGGACACAGTCAGTCAGTTTGTCCTGCACCCACTGTTCCAGGTCGGACTGCAGTTGTGCTTGGCATCATGCCTTGATGTCTGTGGTGGCCATCCTGGATGACTCCTCGAAGCCATCATAGGCTGATCGGGACAAAAACGTCGAGCCCTCCTTTAACACAGAGGTCAGGGTCTTAAACTTCTGTAGGTGTTCCCTGTCAAGGCTTGCTGAGAATCCACCAAACTCTTTCAACAGTTCCTTCAGGAACATGCCAATGTAGACATGGAAGGACTGGATCCGGCATGTAAGCATTGAGTGCTAAAAGGCCTTTTGGAAAAGGGTGTCAAGGGTTCGGGCCTCCCTGTCAGGTTAGGAACGAGTCTCTTGGATTTTAAGCTGGGGCATGGGTGACTCCACAATGATGGAGTTGTGGAGATGCTGAGAATTTTGGAACCCAGGACTTAAGCGTATCCGGTACGTGACATCGAGGCACCTGCTAACAATCGATACCGATGCCGGTGTTTCACCACATTCGGAAGACGAGAATCGGGGCAATGGGACCATAAGGGTTTCCTTAGGGGGTGCCTCGTAATGGAGTATCTCCAATTCCTTGGTGCGAGGGTCCTCCTCTGCATCGGTCTCAATAGTGAGAGCCTTGACACGTCCCACACAAACTCGAGGAAAGCAATGTCCTTGTGCAGGGTATGGCGCCAGATTATCAGGGGAGAATGGTCCAAGGGCACGTCTCGGTACCTGCCTCATGTCCAGGGACTCCTCGTCCTTGGTCTCACATTCGGAATCAAAGTCCAAGTACGAGTCCGATGCAGAGCATAATCACCTCAGATGAAGGTCACTCTGGGTGAGCTGCAAACTCCAGAGGAACTGCGGTACGATCCATGGGCACTTGCTGTGGAGGACTGGTATCCTGAGGAACAGAACCAAGACATTCGTCCAGTGCTGGGGGACCTCTCGAGGCTGCTAGTGCTCGAGGACCAACTCGACATCTGGGGAAGCACTCGATGTCTAGAGTCCCATTGTTGGGGTGAATGAACCGGATGAGATAGACATGAACGTACATTTCCATTAGGGCAGATATACTGCTCTCTAAGGCTGCCATTCTGGTCTTCATACCAATTGACTCAGCAGCCTTCAATTCAAGCACAGAGGACTTCGGGCCTAGCATCAGTACTGTGTAGAGGGGGAGTCCTCAATGAGGATGGTTTCTGAAGTCCAAGGCCGGTCAACGAGTGCTGACTCCTCTCTGCGGGGCAGCTTAGAAGAAAGCTCCTGCCGAGACTCCTCGGACTTATGCTTCGGGCTGTGGGTCCTGGGGTAGGATTTCCCCTATTTCTCCAAGGAAGGCTGAGGGTGTCTTCTTGTGCTCCAACTCCGTGAATTTCTGCTAAGATGAACCACGGCCGCACAACTCCTAAGAGGCTCTGGCTTTATGAGGCACTGACGTATCGGGCACGGAGTCGGACTTCTGAAAGAGATTTTACTAATGATGATGGCGGCTCTCTAAGGCCTTTGAGGTCATGGTTCTGCAGAGCTGGAGCTTGCAGTCTGAGACATTGTTCTCTGAGCCAAAGCATTGGAGGCAGCAGTCATGATGGTCAGTGAGTGATAATTTGCCACACTGATCACACTCTTTGAAGCCACTACGGGCCATTGGAAAAAGAGGGGTTTCCGTCTCCCGGCAGAGGTCCAAGGACTTCGGGAGGAAAAAGGCACCAATGCTGGTTGGGAGACACCTCGATGAAAAGTGAGAAAAATAACTGTGTGAACCAGAGGAGCAGCGGAGAGGCAAGCTGGCTAGGGGACGGGAAGGAACTGGTACGCAAACCGGACAAAACTTAGGAAGAAAATCAGACATTTTTCTGGGGGAAATTAGAGAACGTCCAATGGGCTCCACCGAAAAAGGAAGCTAAGGTAAGATGGCACCCTTGGGCGGGAAGTGGACCACGCATACGTGGTGCTTCTCCTAAAGGCTTTACTTGAAGTCTGGGGAGATGCTTTCACGCGGGCTCCGTCGGCACAGACGTCACCCATATGAGAAGACTGACTTCCTGCTCGTTCCCGGAGAAACCAACAAATTGTAAATACAGAACGCCATTGAGAGAGGACCAAGGTCAAACACATTTGTGAAGATCTCCTAGAGAACGAGCACAACCACAAACTTGTGATGAACAAAAAATACCAAAAGCAATAATGAAATAACCCAGAGTGAGTGAGTCCTGGACTGATCTAGCAGGATTCCAGGAAAGAAAAACAGACAAGTAAAATTTCACCTTTCAGTTCATCCTGCTAGGCCAATCCAGACAAGTGGGACGTACCAAACATACAATTCTACAGGGCGGGAGGAGAAAACAGCTGCTCTAGGAATCTCCACCCAAAAAAGCGTAGTTACTCACCTGCAACAGGTGTTCTCCAGGAGCAGCAGGAATCAGTCCTCACATATGGGTGACGTCGGCGCCGACGGAGCCCTCGCGGAGCAATTTTCCCCAGCTTTCAAAGAAAGCCTTTGGGAATTGCAGCGCGCATGCGCGGTCCTCTTCCCGCCCAAGGGTGCCATCTTGCTCAGTCAGATGACATAGCTAAAAGACAGCAAAAATTAGCAAAAACGAAAGCATAAAACTGCAACTCCAAGGGGAGAAGGGAGGGTTGTGAGGACTGATTCCTGCTGCTCCTGGAGAACACCTGTTACAGGTGAGTAACTACGCTTTCTCCAGGACCAAGCAGGAAGTCAGTCCTCACATATGGGACTCCCAAGCTTAAGGCTACCGGAGACCCTAAGCACAAAAATGAGCTCCCTCTAGCTCAACAGCACAGAAGGAAGGAATCTTCTCTGAATACGTCTCCAACCGGTAGCCCAACATCCGGGATGGAGGGTAGGAGTTGCCTATACCTCGAAGAGGTTACGGAGGACTGCCTGTCCGAAAGCACTGTCCCTGAGGGACTCCCTCTCCAGGCAGTAATGGGCTGCAAAAGTCTGGCTTGAAGACCAAGTAGCGGCCCGGCAGATGTCTGCCAACGGAACAGAGCGGAGGTAAGCCACGGACGTAGCCTTCGCCCGAACACGATGAGTGGTGATTCTACCTTCCAGCACGAGGCCCGCAGCCTCGTAAGCCCAAGCGATGCAGTCCGCAATCCAGATGGACAGAGTATGCTTGGAGACAGGGAGCCCCAACTTGTTGGGGTCATAAGACACGAAGAGCTGAACAGCCCTTCGGTGCTCCCGCGTACGGTCAAGGTAGAAGTTCAGCGCCCTTCTACAGTCCAGGGTATGCAGGACCATTTCAGCTCGGCTGGAGTGTGGCCTGGGAAAGTAGGTCGAAAGTACCACCTCCTGGTTGATGTGAAAAGGGGAAACCACTTTAGGAAGAAACTTAGGGTGAGTCCGTAGGACTACCCGGTTCTTGTAGAACCTAGTGTAAGGAGGATCAGATACCAGGGCCTGCAGCTCACTAACGCGTCTAGCAGAAGTGAGGGCCACCAAGAACAAGGTTTTCCAGGAAAGAAAACGAAGAGGACAGGTAGCCATAGGCTCAAAAGGCGGACAGGTAAGCCGCTGTAAAACCACATTGAGATCCCAGTTCGGGGCTGGTGGGCGCAAAGGTGGTTTAAGGAGTAGGAGGCCTCGGAGAAAACGAGCCACCAGAGGGTGGCTGGAAAGAGATCTACCATCCACCGGTAGGTGGTGCGCAGAAATAGCACTGAGGTGGACCTTGACCGAGTTGGACTTAAGTCCAAGATTGGAAAGGGAAAGCAAGTACTGCAAGACCACTGATGTTGAACAGGAGAAGAGGTCTTGCGACTGCTGAGTACACCAGACGGAGAACCGACGCCACTTAAGAGCGTAGGACTTCCGGGTGGAAGGCCTCCTGGAGGCCAAGACGACCTCTTCCACATCTGGAGGTAGCTGGAGAGGAGCAAGGACTACCCTTTCAGCAGCCAGGCCATCAGATGAAGGGACCGAAGGTTGGGGTGCAGGAGCGTCCCCTGATCCTGCGAGAGGAGGTCGGGCTGAAACCCCAGAGGAAGAGAGGTGTCCACCGCCAGCTGCATCATAAGCGGGAACCAAGGTTGTCTCGGCCACCGGGGAGCCACTAGGATCACCGACGCCTTGTCTCTGAGAACTTTGAAGAGCGTCCGAGACACCAGAGGCATGGGTGGAAAGGCATACAAGAGGCCTGTGGACCATGGAATCAGAAAAGCATCCGCCGCTACCCGGAGAGGATGCGGCTGTCGAGAGCAGAATCTGGGAAGCTGCCGGTTCAGAGGACTGGCAAACAGATCCATGGTGGGGAGGCCCCACCGGAGAAAGATCCGCTGAACCACGAGCGGATCCAATCTCCACTCGTGCGGTTGGAGGATCCTGCTCAGTTTGTCTGCCAGGTAGTTTTCTTGACCTGGGAGATAGACAGCTTTGAGGACGATGTTGCGATGGACGGCCCAAGAGCAGAGCTTCTGTGCTTCCTGACAGAGAAGGAAGGAGCCGGTTCCGCCTTGTTTGTTCACGTAGAACATGGCAACCTGATTGTCTGTCTGGACAAATACTGACTGGTGAGAAATCAGGTGAGAGAAGGCTTTGAGCGCTAGGCGGATGGCTCTGAGCTCCAGAAAGTTGATCTGCTGAGCGGACTCCCAAGGAGTCCAGAGACCATGAGTACAAGTCCCTTGGCAATGTGCTCCCCAACCCAGGAGAGAAGCATCGGTCGTCAGGACCCGAGAATGTGTAGGGGGCTGAAAAGTCACCCCCAGCACTAGGTTTGGTAGATGAAGCCACCATCGCAGAGAGGAGACCAGCTGGTCGGAGATCTGTATGGAGTCCGCTAGGTTCCCAGTGGCCTGATGCCATTGTTTGCGAAGGCACCATTGAGCAGTTCGCATGTTCAGGCGGGCATTGGGGGTTACATGGACCGTGGAAGCCATATGGCCGAGCAGTCTCAGAAATTGCCTGGCCGAGACCAGGGAATTGCTGTGAAAGCGGCTGGTGAGATCCATGAGCCTTTGGGCCCTGTCTAGAGGCAGGAAGGCTCACGCCTGAAGAGTGTCCAACCTGGCACCGATGAATTCTAGATCTTGAGAGGGGAGCAAAGTTGACTTTGCGAAGTTTATGACAAAACCCAAGTGCTGGAGCAGAGCCACAGTGAGATGAGTAGCCTGAGTGGCTTCCAGGCCGACTGGGCCCTGATGAGCCAGTCGTCCAGGTATGGGAACACAAAGAGACCTTGAAGTCTCAGATAGGCCGCCACCACTGCTAGGCATTTGGTGAACACTCTGGGGGCGGAGGATACGCCGAAAGGCAGTACTCTGTACTGGTAATGGTGTCTGCCCACAACAAACCTGAGGTATTGTCTGTGGTCTGGATGAATAAGGATATGAGTATACGCATCCTTTAGATCTAAGGAGCATAGCCAGTCTCCCTGCTGGAGGTAGGGCAGCAGGATTCCAAGGGTAAGCATTTTGAACTTTTCCTTTGCAAGGAACTTGTTGAGGTTTCGCAAGTCTAGGATGGGTCTGAGGCCTCCTGTTCTTTTCGGAATCAGGAAGTATCTGGAATAAAACCCTTGACCCTTCAGGTGGTGGGGCACCGGTTCCACGGCTTGTTCCTGAACAAGACTTGCTAACTCCTGAAGGAGTAAGTCCCTGTGCAGAGGGAGTCTGGAAGGCTCCCCTGGAAAGTAGGAGGGAGGTACCTGGTGAAAATGAAGAAGATAGCCCTTTTGAACTATCTGAAGCACCCAGGTATCTGTGGTGATGTTGGACCACCTGTGAGCAAAGTGGACCAGCCGGCCTCCTGTGCTGAGAGAAACCAGCTGAGGGGGAGAGGCTATGCTGAGAAAGTCAAAAACCCTCACCCTGCTGAGCAGGGGCCGGTTGTGCAGGCTTGGGGGCTTGCTGCCTACGGGACCCATTACCCCGTCCCTTGGCCTGCTTTCCCTGTGGGGGAGCTGGTGAAGCCTGATACTGAGGGTAGTATTTATAGGCAGCACCTTTCTCGGGTAAAAGGGCTTTTTCCCCCGAGGCCTTCTTCTTTTGAGAAGGGGCAGAGGTCGTCCTTGAGAGACGAGTCCTGGTGAGAGTCTCCGTCTCGATTTGTGCAGCCTTCTCATCCATGGGCTTGCCAAAGAGGTTATCACCTCGGCAGGGGACATCGACCAACTTGTCCTGTACCCAGGGCTCGAGGTCGGATGTCTGAAGCCAAGCCTGGCGGCGTCCACCGATGCCAGCCGCGGCTACTCGAGCCGAAGCCTCAAAACCATCATAGGCTGCTCGAGAGATAAACTTGGAGCACTCCCGAATACCAGTAGACAAGGATTGGAACCTCTGCAAAGGTTCGTCGGAGAGACCAGCAGAGAACCCGGCTATTTCCTTAGCCAGGTCTCGGAGATACATGCCCATGTAGAGCTGGTATGTCTGGACTCGACAAGCAAGCATAGAGCCCTGGAAGCACTTCCTACCGAGGGCATCCAGGCATCGGGCTTCCCTACCAGGGGGCACCGAGGAGTGCATTTTTTGACTCTTCAGTCTATGCATGGCCGATTCCACCACCATGGAATGGTGCGGTAGTTGTGCCTTTTGGAACCCGGGGCTCTTGCGGACTCGATAAATGGAATCGACCCGCTTGCTTAACACCGGCGACGACGCCGGGCTCTCCCACATGCGGAAGAGAAGCCGTTCCAGCATGGGAGGAACCGGTACAATAATTGCCCCCTTCGGGGGAGAGTCATATTGGAGAACATCGAGTTCTTCGACTAGAGGCTCCTCCTCGGGATCCGCAGGGAAGGCCAAGGCTTTGGCCATATCCCTCACGAAGTCCGAGAACCGGGTATCCTCCGGGGGGGACTGTCTCCGAGGTTCGGACTCGGGGGAGTCCAAAGGGACACACCGAGTCCGAAAGAAACCAGGTGACTCTTCGTCCTCAGATTCCCAGGCCGACTCCTCGGAGTCGTCGTCGATCGGCTCCGGTCGGGCGGGCACTGACGCCATCCGCCCCGACGCCGAGGGAGTCGGCGTCGACGACCTCGGTCCCGAAAGGGAGGCCGAAGGAGACCTCGACCGAGGATCGACTCGAGCCCTCATTGACTCGAGGATCGGCTCGGTCTCCGGGGTCGATTTGGAGGTCGACGTCCCAGCGGTCAGGGCAGAAGCACCAGCGAGGCCAGCGATCAATGCCCGCTGCTGGTCCAAGAAGGCAGACAAACTGCACTCCAAGGCCGTCAACCTGAGTCCGAGCTCAGGAGACCCAGCAGCCCCCGACTCGGGCCCCGATGGCGTCGGGCCCTTCGGAGGCGAGTCCACGAGGACAACAGTACTTACGTGAGCGGGCAAGTCCACCTCGAGTCGAGGATGTTTTGACGGCCTCTCCGACTCCAAGGACCCGGGACGGGAATCGGGGCTATGCGACCTGGCCCTCGAGGAACCAGGAGCGTCCACCGATCCCGCCCTCGCGGGTTTCTTCTTCCGATGATGCTCCCGGGTAGGAGACCCCCTTACAGAGGAACTCCGACGATGCTCAGGACCAGAGTCCCGAGACGTCGAAGCCTCTGACGAGGTCCGAGCCCGGCCGGAGTCAGAGAAGATACGCTCCCGCTGGTGCTGCCGACTCCTCAATGCTTTTGAGGACATTTTGCCGCATGGCCCGCAGATCATGGGGTCATGATCGGGGCCGAGGCAGCGGAGGCAGAAGTCATGAGTGTCTGTAAGAGACATAAGTTTCTTACAGAGGTCACACTTTTTGAAACCACTGGCCGCCATCGGGGGAAAAAGGGCCCCTGCGAGGTCGAAACGACCGGGCAGCCAGGGAAAAAGGAAAAAAGCGCGAAATCTGTCACGAAGGACAAAAAACCGAAAAATAAAGGACGGACTCGCAACCGGCATCGCGAGTCCGGGCGGGAAAAGAACCGGCGTCGAACCGAAGAAAAAACAGAGAAAAATCAACTTTTCTGCGGGGATTCACAGGCAACATCTGTAGGGCTCCGCGGAAAAAAGAAGACTGAGCAAGATGGCACCCTTGGGCGGGAAGAGGACCGCGCATGCTCGCTGCAATTCCCAAAGGCTTTCTTTGAAAACTGGGGAAAATTGCTCCGCGAGGGCTCCGCCGACGTCACCCATATGTGAGGACTGACTTCCTGCTTGGTCCTGGAGAAAGGCCATGTATGCTCAGGCCTGCACATCCAATTGATGCAGCATCAGAAATATCCAGCAGAGATTTAGCACTAGAGAACAACTGTACCCAAGTATAGTGGTCATGAAATCCCAGAGGCACTGGCCTGCCCTTCAAGATATAGCTAAATGTAACCGCTTCCTCGATCCAGCAGTCCAGAGTCAGACATCTAGGCTGCCTCTTTATGCAAATTTCCTAAAAGGAACAGAAGGTTCATCTTACAGAAGGGATTAGAAACATATAAATAGAGCAACACTGCAAATGTCAACCAGATGCAAGTTATTATTTCTCCCCGAAACTGGTCAGAAGAAAATCTCAAGAGAGACACTATCTAATTGACATGAAAGCATAGCTACTCAAATGCAGTGGGTGTTCTCCATGAACAGTAGGTGTTAAGTCTTCATGTATGTGTGATGCCCCCTGATAAAGCACAGTTACTTACCTGTAACAGGTGATCTCTGGGAACAGCAGGAATTAGTCATCACATATGGGTACGTCGGTACCGACGGAGCCTGCGCGGGAAAGCTCCCCAGCTTTTCAAATGAAAAGCTTTTGGGGCCTCCCACTGCACATGCGCGCTGCCTTCCCGCCTTCCTGACCAGCTCTCCTCAGTTCGAGTTTATAGCTGAGACAATAGAGAGAGAGGACAGGAAGATAGAGGAATAGAGAGACAACTCCTAGGGGAGGTGGGTGGGTTGTGATGACTAATTCCTGCTGTTCCCAGAGATCACCTGTTACAGGTAAGTAACTGTGCTATCTCTAGGAACAAGCAGGAATAAGTCATCACATATGGGGACTCCCTAGCTGAGATGCCTGGGAGATCCCCCTCCAAGGGTAACCATCTTCGGATGGATCTCAGGCATCCATTCTGGGAAGGTGGGCAGGAGTTGTTTAAGTATGGAACAGGTGTTTGAGGACAGCCTGACCAAACAAGGCATCCCGGCGGGAGTCCTTGTCTAAACAGTAATGGGCTGTGAAGGTATGCACCGAGGCCCAAGTGGCTGCTCGACAGATCTGATCTATGGATACAGAGTGAAGATGAGCCATAGAAGTGGCCATGGCTCTCACATTGTGAGCTGTGACATGGCCTTCCAGAGAAATATTCTTACTCTGGTAAGCAAAGGAAATACACTGAGCAATCCAGTTGGAAAGTGTGCGTTTGGTGACTGGAAGTCCCAAATGAGAAGGATCAAAAGCCACGAAAAGCTGAGAAGATTTTCGATGTGGCTGAGTCCTATTGAGGTAAAAGGCGAGAGCTCTTTTACAGTCAAGAGTATGAAGGTTCCTCTCTGCACTGGATGCATGAGGAGCCGGAAAAAAGACAGGTAGATATACCTCTTGATTAAGATGAAAAGGCGAGACCACTTTAGGCATAAAGTGGGGATTCGTCCTAAGGACCACCTTATCATGATGAAATCTGGTATAAGGTGGATTTGCCACCAAAGCCTGCAGTTCACTGATGCGGCGAGCCGAAGTGACTGCAATAAGGAAAAGGACCTTCCAAGAAAGAAATTTCAGGGAGGTAGATACCAATGGTTCAAAAGGTGGCTTCATAAGTTGACCCAGAACTAAGTTCAAGTCCCATGCTACCGGAGGAGGCCGGATGGGAGGCTTAGTGAGGGTTAGGCCTCTCATGAATCTTGCAATAAGAGGATGAGAGGAAACAGATTGTCCATTGATAGGTTTTAAGGATGCTGTAATAGCACTTAAATGGACTCGTACTGAATTCGTCTTGAGGCCTGCATTGGAAAGATGCAGGAGATAGTCTAGTAGAGAATTCAAAGGAAGTGCCAGAGGGTCAAGACCCTGTTGAGCACACCAAATGGAAAAACGTTTCCATTTGAAAGCATAGGAACGCCTGGTAGAGGGTTTCCTAGAGGCATAAAGGATATCTTTCACTGGTTGAGAAAGATTAAACTCTTGAAGGCTTAAGCCTTCAGTAACCAAGCTCGGAGATGTAGGGACTTGGGGTTTGGATGCCACAAAGTCCCCTGCTCCTGAGACAGAAGGTCTGGTGCAGCTCCCAGGTCCAGGGAGGAGCCCTGGGAGAGCTGTAGAAGGAGAGGGAACCACACTTGGCGTGGCCAGCGTGGAGCAATGAGGATCATGGATCCGTGATCCCTCTGAAGTTTGAATAGAGTCTTGGGAATCAAAGGAATGGGTGGAAAAGCGTACAGGAATTCCTGACCCCAATGCAGGAGAAAGGCATCGTTGGCCTGAGCTCCCTGACACGGAGTCCTGGAACAGAACCGGGGAAGTTTGGCATTCCACGGACTTGCAAAGAGGTCTATGTCCGGGGTCCCCCATTCCTGAAAGATTCTGCGTATCTGGTCCATATGTAGGGACCATTCGTGTGGGAGCAGAACTCGACTGAGTCTGTCTGCCCGAGAGTTTTGAACTCCTGGAAGATATACTGCCAGAAGATGAATTTGGTGCTCTCTGGCGAAGGCCCATAATCTGAGAGCTTCGTTGCAAAGCGACAGAGAGCCCGTCCCTCCTTGTTTGTTGATATAAAACATGGCCACCTGATTGTCTGTCTGAACTAGGACAGTTAGGTTGGCAAGGAGGGTGTGGAAGACTGTGAGGGCAAGGAAGATTGCTCGCAGTTCCAGAAGATTGATATGAAGGGTGGTCTCTTGGGGAGACCAGATTCCCTGAGTGGAGAGATGTTGAAGATGAGCTCCCCACCCTGTTTGGGAGGCATCTGTTGTGAGGGTTGCTTGGGGCAACGAAGGTTGGAAGGGGGTCCCCAACAACAGATTTTTGGAGGATGTCCACCACTGGAGAGACCAAAACAGACGTTTTGAGGTGAGTACCTGGTCTGACAGCAGTTCCGATGCTTGAGACCACTGGGTGGCCAATGTCCATTGAGCTGCTCTCATATGGAGACGAGCATAGGGCACCACATGAACCGTGGAGGCCATGTGGCCCAGAAGTTGCAGCATTTCTCTGGCTGACAAGTGACTTCTGGACTGAGCTTGGGAGGCCAAGCTTATTAGCCTTTGGCCTCGGACCAGAGGGAGGTAGGCCCTTGCAGTGGTGGAGTCCAATTGGGCCCCTATGAATTCCAGAGACTGAGTAGGGATGAGTTGGGATTTGGGAATGTTTATCACAAGTCCCAGATATTGAAGAATACGCCTTGTGCGGTCCAGAGAAATCTGGGCTTCTGACTGAGATGGAGCTCGGATGAGCCAGTCGTCCAGATATGGGAAGACAAAGATTCCCATGCCTCTGAGAAATGCGGCTACGACTGCCATGCATTTTGTGAAGACTCTTGGAGCAGAGGCCAGACCGAAGGGTAGTACTCTGTACTGGAAATGTTTTCCCTGGAACAGAAATCTTAGATACTTTCTGTGGGATGGATGGATGAGTATATGAGTGTACGCATCCTTGAGATCTAGAGAACAAAGCCAATCTTGACTGTGAAGGTATGGAAGGAGAAGGCCCAGAGAGAGCATTTTGAATTTCTCCTTGAATAGAAACCTGTTCAATTCTCTCAGATCTAGGATAGGTCTGAAGCCCCCTGTCTTCTTTGTTATGAGAAAGTAAGGGGAGTAGAAACCTAACCCCTGTTGTGGAGGAGGAACCTCCTCTATTGCCCCTTGGGCAAGAAGAGAAGAGACTTCCTGACCTAACAGGGTCAGAAGAGATGGGGGAGAACTGAATTGCCTCACCATGGTATGGGGAGGAAGGCTGGAGAAATGAAGCTTGTAGCCTTCTCGGATAATAGAGAGGGTCCATTGCTCTGATGTTATTTGCTCCCATCTGGGAGCAAAGTGAGCTAGCCTTCCAGGAATGGTGAGGGGCTCTGGCTGTGCTAGAGCCAGAAACGGCAAGTTCTCTAGAGGGAAGTCAAAACCCCTAAGGGGGTTGAGCCTGCTGGGATGTAGCAGACACTGCAGGCTTTGACTTTACCTGCTTAGATTGTTGACGCTTAGCCGCAAGGCGAGGCTGAGCAGATTGCTGGCCAGTATTTGTGGGAAATCTGGTCTTTTTATAATAAGGCCTTTTAAAAGGCTTCTTTTTGGTAGGGGTAGAAGTAGACTTGGAAAGTCTATCTAGAGTGGCATTTTCTGCATCCATTTGAGCAGCTTTAATCTGCCAGTCTTCCCCAAATAAGTTCTCACCGGTACAGGGCAGATTCCTGAGGCCTTCTACAACCCAGGGTTCTAGGTTAGAAGCCTGGAGCCAAGCGAGACGTCGGGCTGCAATAGCAATTCCCGAAGCTCTGCCTGCAACCTCGAAGGAATCAAAGGCTGCCCTGTTGGAGAACTTGGAGACCTCTGAAAGTTGTGTCACCATAGAAAAGAAGTCCGCCCTTTGATCATCAGGGATAAAGGGGGCAAAATTCTGTATTTGTAGGGCAAGTTGCCCAAGATACATGCCCATATAAAGGCTATAAGAGTTGATCCTGGCTATAAGCATACTAGCCTGGAACATCTTTCTTCCAAAAGAGTCTAGGTTCTTACATTCACGCCCTGGAGGGGTAGAAGAATGCCTCTTAGGACTCTTTATTTTCTTCATAGCAGACTTCACCACAATGGAGTGGTGAGGCAGCTGAGTTTTTTGGAACCCAGGTGAAGGAGGGACCCGATACATGGTGTCCAACCTGCGGGAATGGGGAGACAGTGTTAAAGGAGTCTCCCACAAATCCATCAAGTGTTCTTGAAGGATTTCATGGACAGGCAGAGTGACTGCCTCTTTAGGAGCTTTTGAGTATCCTAAAATGTCCAATTTTTTTGATCTGGGTTCTCTTTCAGAAGATGTGGTAATAGAAAGTGCTTTAGCCACATCAACAATGAAATCCTGGAAGGATAAATCCTCTGGAGGAGACATCCTCCTCTTGGGAGAAGAGGGCTCCTCAGGAAGAGTAAGCTCAGCAGAGTCATCAGAGGAATTGAATTCATCCGAAGAATCTGAGTACTCCTTTTGTACTTCCAATGTACGATACGCATACCGATCGGTATCGACATCGGGCGTATCGGGCATGGGATCGGTACCGGGCGAAAGCCGGTATCCGGCATGCGGAACCGATCGACGTTTGGAAGTCGATGGTCTCGGTTCCGGTGTAGATACCGGAACCGGGGTCGGTACCGATGAAATCGGTACCGAGGGCGTCGCAGCCTTAATGAATGCCAGAACGGCCTGCTGCATGGTCTGGACAGTACTGCCCATAGACGCCACTACTGTCTGGATGTCGGTACCGGTATGGGCCGGTACCCCAGAGCAGTCCAACAGGTGATCTGTCGAGGCCGTGCCATCGATGTCAACCTGTGACCCCATGATTGCTTTGGAGGCCGGAATCTCCCGCCGGGGTTTTTTGGCCTGGGCAGAATCCTCGAACTCAGAACTGAGAGCCTCTCGATCTTTAGAAAGAGATTTGCTTTTAGAGGATTTGCCCACAGAAGTTTTGGTTACCTGAGATCCATCCGGAGAGGAAGACCTGGATGACTGTGATGCTTCTGAAGGAAACAGCACATGGAGCTTGTTAGCCCGGTTCTGCAAACCGCGTTTAGACATCTGGGTGCAGGATGGGCAGTCCGGTATGGAGTGCTCAGGTCCCAAACATTTGAGACACCATTCATGGGTGTCTGTGACTGAAATGACAGCACTGCATTTGGTACATTTTTTGAAACCAGGGACTGGCTTCTCCATGAGGAGAAATTGTGTAGGCCCTAAGGCCTAACACCGGGTACCAAGCAGTGCTGAAGTAAAAATAAAAAAAGTCTTTTTTTTTTTTTTTTATATAGAAAGAAAGAAAGACCGGCGATACCGGTTTCGGTATGGGGAAGGCAGATACGCGGTCTAAAGAAATAAACAAAAGTAACAAATTCTTCAGCGGTGACAGGAACACGACCTGCTGGCTCCGCGGAAAAAGAAGAACTGAGGAGAGCTGGTCAGGAAGGCGGGAAGGCAGCGCGCATGTGCAGTGGGAGGCCCCAAAAGCTTTTCATTTGAAAAGCTGGGGAGCTTTCCCGCGCAGGCTCCGTCGGTACCGACGTACCCATATGTGATGACTTATTCCTGCTTGTTCCTAGAGATAGCCCTGCATGATGGGAATGCTCCCCAGCTCCCACTGGAAGCTTTTGGAGCCTTCATCACACAAGCAAGCCTGCCTTCCTGCCTGCCGCAACACCATCTTACCCCCAGTAAATTATAAAAGCTAGTAGCCAAACACTATGGGGAGGTGGGAGGGTTGTGAGAACTATTACTGAAGTTCATGGAGAATACCTGCTATAGGTGAATAACTACACTTTCTCAAAGAACAAGCAGGAAGAAGTTCTCACGTATGGGACTCCAAAGCTACAAGCTACCGAACACGACAAAAGTCCACCAGAGCCTGAACAGAGGCAAAGGGAATGCAATCTGGCACCTAGATGGACAGAGTGAGCTTGAAGACAGCCATGTTCAGTTTGCTGGGGTCATAAGAGATAAAAAGCTGGGTAGAACGATGGGGCAGACTTGTCTGCTCAAGGTAGAAAGCTAGTGCACGTTTAGTGTCCAACGTGTGCAGTTGGGCCTCTACCCTGTTGGCATGAGGCCTAAAAACAAGGTGGGCAGCACCACCAACTGGCTGAGGTGGAAGGCCAAGATCACCCTGGGCAAAAATCATGGGTGGCTGCAGAGAACCACCCGGTTATGCTGGAACCGCATGTAAGAAGGGCGAGCCAGAAGAGTGTGAAGCTCAATGACGAGCCAAGCTGAAGTGACAACCACAGACAACCTTCCACATCAGCAATTTCAGGGGCAGGTAGCCAGGCGGCTCAAAAGTCCCCAAAAGCTGCCCAAACACCACATTCAGATCCCATGTGACTGGAGAAGGCTTAATTGGAGGCTTCGACTGGAGCAGGTCCTACATAAAACAGGCCATCAGCAGCTGAGACGAGATGGACTTCCACTCCAAGCCACAGTGGTAGCGTAGTTACTCACCTGTAAAAGGTGTTCTCCGGGGACAGCAGGAATCAGCCCTCACATATGGGTGACGTTGGCACCAACAGAGCCCTCATGGAAGCATCCCCAGCTTTCAAAGAAAAACTTTGAAAGATACCACCAAGCATGTGCGGTCCTCTTCCTCCCAAGGGTGCCATCTTACTCGGTCAGATGACATAGCTAAAAGACAGCAAAAATAAAAGATGGTACAGTAGCAACTCCAAGGAGAGGAGGGAGGGTTGTGAGGACCGATACCTGCTGTCCCCGGAGAAAGCACAGTTACTTACCTGTAACAGGTGATCTCTGGGAACAGCAGGAATTAGTCCTCACATATGGGTACGTCGGTACCGACGGAGCCTGCGCGGGAAAGCTCCCCAGCTTCCTAGAATGGAAGCTTTTGGGACCTCCCACTGCACATGCGCACTGCCTTCCCGCCTTCCTGAACAGCTCTCCTCAGTTTCGAGTTTATAGCTGAGTCAATAGAGAGAGGACAGGAAGACAGATAGATAAAAGATACAACTCCTAGGGGAGGTGGGTGGGTTGTGAGGACTAATTCCTGCTGTTCCCAGAGATCACCTGTTACAGGTAAGTAACTGTGCTATCTCCAGGAACAAGCAGGAATAAGTCCTCACATATGGGGACTCCCTAGCTTAGATGCGTGGGATCCCCTGTCAAGGTTCGCCATCTTCGTATGGATCTCAGGCATCCATCCTGGGAAGGTGGGCAGGAGTTGTCTAAGAATGGAACAGGTGTTTGAGGACAGCCTGGCCAAACAAGGCATCCCGGCGGGAGTCTTTGTCCAAACAGTAATGGGCTGTGAAGGTATGAACCGAGGCCCAGGTAGCGGCTCGACAGATCTGATCAATGGAAACAGAGTGCAGATGAGCCATAGAAGTTGCCATGGCTCTCACATTGTGAGCTGTGACATGGCCTTCCAGAGAAATGTTTTTACTCTGGTAAGCAAAGGAAATACACTGAGCAATCCAATTGGAAAGTGTACGCTTGGAGACTGGAAGTCCCAAATGTGAAGGATCAAAAGCCACGAAAAGTTGAGAAGACCTTCGATGTGGCTGAGTCCTATTAAGGTAAAAGGCTAGGGCTCTTTTACAATCCAGAGTATGAAGGTTCCTCTCTGCACTGGAGGCATGAGGAGCCGGAAAAAATACAGGTAGATATACCTCTTGATTAAGATGAAAAGGCGAGACCACTTTAGGCATAAAGTGGGGATTCGTCCTAAGGACCACCTTGTCATGATGAAATCTTGTATAAGGTGGATTAGCCACTAGAGCCTGCAGTTCGCTGATGCGACGAGCGGAAGTGACTGCAATTAGGAATAATACCTTCCAGGAAAGAAATTTCAAGGAGGTAGAAAATAACGGCTCAAAAGGTGGCTTCATAAGCTGACCAAGCACTAGATTCAAATCCCATGCGACCGGGGGGGGTCTGATGGGAGGTTTAGTGAGGGTCAGGCCTCTCATGAATCTTGCAACAAGAGGATGAGAGGAGATAGGTTGTCCATTTACAGGTTTCAGGGATGCTGAAATAGCACTTAAATGGACTCTTACAGAATTCGTCTTAAGGCCTGCATTGGAAAGATGCAGGAGATAGTCTAAGAGGGAATTCAAAGGAAGTGCCAGAGGGTCAAGGCCCTGCTGAGCACAACAAATGGAAAAACGTTTCCATTTGAAAGCATAAGACCGCCTCGTGGAAGGTTTCCTAGAGGCATGAAGGATATCTTTCACAGGTTGAGAAAGATTAAAGTCTTGAAGACTTAAGCCTTCAGTAACCAAGCTCGGAGATGTAGGGATTTGGGGTTTGGGTGCCACAAAGTCCCGTCCTCCTGAGACAGAAGGTCTGGTGCAGCTCCTAAGTCCAGGGAGGATCCCTGGGAGAGCTGTAGAAGCAGAGGGAACCACACTTGGCGTGGCCAGCGTGGAGCTATGAGGATCATAGAGCCGTGATCTCTCTGGAGTTTGAACAGAGTCTTGGGAATCAGTGGAATGGGTGGAAAGGCATATAGGAACGCCTGACCCCAATGGAGGAGAAAGGCGTCCGTGGCCTGAGCTTCCTGACATGGAGTCCTGGAACAGAACTGGGGAAGTTTGGCATTCCACGGACTTGCAAAGAGGTCTATGTCCGGGGTCCCCCATTCCTGAAAGATTCTGGTTATCTGGTCCACGTGTAGGGACCACTCGTGTGGCAGCAGAACTGGACTGAGCCTGTCTGCTCGAGAGTTTTGAACTCCTGGAAGGTACACTGCTAGCAGATGAATTTGGTGCTCTCTGGCGAAGGCCCATAATCTGAGAGCTTCGTTGCAAAGCGACAGAGAGCCCGTTCCTCCTTGTTTGTTTATGTAAAACATGGCCACCTGATTGTCTGTCTGAGCCAGGACAGTCAGGTTGGCAAGGAGGGTATGGAAGACCTTGAGGGCAAGGTAAATTGCTCGCAGTTCCAGGAGGTTGATATGAAGGGTGGCCTCCTGTGGAGACCAAGTGCCCTGAGTGGAGAGAGTTAGCAGATGGGCTCCCCACCCCAATTGGGAGGCATCTGTTGTGAGGGTTGCTTGGGGTAGCAAGGGCTGAAAGGGAGCCCCCAACAACAGATTCTTGGTGGATATCCACCAATGGAGGGACCAAGACAGACGGTTTGAGGTTTGTATTTGGTCTGAGAGTGCTCCCGACGCCTGAGTCCACTGGGTGGCCAGGGTCCATTGAGCTGCTCTCATATGAAGACGAGCATAGGGCACCACATGTACTGTGGAGGCCATATGGCCCAGGAGGCGTAGCATTTCCCTGGCTGTCAAGTGAGTACTGGACTGGGCTTGGGAGGCCAAGCTCAGCAGACGCTGACCCCGAACCAGTGGAAGGTAGGCTCTTGCAGTGGTGGTGTCCAACCGGGCCCCTATGAATTCTAGAGACTGAGTAGGGCTGAGTTGAGACTTGGGAAGGTTTACCACCAGTCCCAGATACTGCAGAAGGTTCCTTGTGCGGTCTAGGGAAATCTGGGCCTGCGACTGAGTTGGAGCTCGAATGAGCCAGTCGTCCAGATATGGGAATACGAAAATCCCCATGCTTCTGAGAAATGCGGCTACGACTGCCATGCATTTGGTAAAGACTCTTGGGGCAGAGGCGAGACCGAAGGGAAGTACTCTGTATTGGTAATGACTTCCCCTGAACAGAAAGCGAAGATATTTTCTGTGGGAGGGATGGATGAGTAGATGTGTATACGCATCCTGCAGGTCTAGAGAACAAAGCCAGTCCTGACTCTGAAGGTATGGAAGGAGAATGCCCAAAGAGAGCATTTTGAATTTCTCCTTGTACAGAAATTTGTTCAATTCTCTCAGATCTAGGATTGGTCTGAATCCCCCTGTCTTCTTTGGAATGAGAAAATAGGGGGAGTAGAAACCTGACCCCTGTTGATGAAGAGGAACCTCTTCTATGGCCCCTTGGGCAAGCAGAGAAGAGATCTCCTGATCCAACAGGGCTAGGAGAGGAGATGGAGAATTGAAGGGTCTCACCATGTGATGAGGAGGAAGGCTGGAGAAATGAAGTTTGTAACCCTCTCGGATGATAGAGAGGGTCCATTGCTCTGTTGTGATCTGTTCCCATCTGGGAGCAAAGTGAGCTAACCTTCCAGGTATGGTGAGAGGTTCTGGTTGGTCCAGAACCAGGAATGGCAAGTTCTCTAGGGGCAAGTCAAAACCCCTGAGGTGGTGGAGCCTGTTGAGCTGCAGTAGCTGCTGCAGGCTTTGCTCTTGCTTGTTTCGTTTGCTGACGTTTAGCCGCAAAACGAGGTTGAGAAGATTGCTGGCCAGTATTGGAAGCATATCTGGCCTTCTTATAATAAGGCCTCTTGAAAGACTTCTTCTTAGTGGGAGTAGAAGTGGACTTAGAAAGTCTCTCTAAGGTGGCATTTTCAGCGTCCATTTGAGTGGCCTTAACCTGCCACTCTGCACCGAATAAGTTCTCACCTGTACAGGGCAGATTCCGTAAGCCATCTAGAACCCAGGGTTCCAGATCAGAAGCCTGGAGCCAGGCCAGACGTCTGGCTGCGATAGCAATGCCAGAAGCTCTGCTGGCTCCTTCGAAGGAATCAAAGGCAGCTCTGTTGGAGAACTTAGAAACATCTAAAAGTTGTTTCACAACAGAAAGGAAGTCCTCCTGTTTATCCTCAGGGATAAGGGAGGCAAAATGCCGTACTTTCTTGGCAAGTTCCCCTAGGAACATGCCCATATAGAGGCTGTAGGAATTAATCCTGGCTATAAGCATACTAGCCTGGAAGATTTTCCTACCAAAAGAGTCTAGTGTCTTACATTCCCTTCCTGGAGGTGTAGAAGAGTGCCTTTTAGTACTCTTGATCTTCTTCATTGCAGACTTTACCACAATGGAGTGGTGAGGCAATTGAGTTTTCTGAAAACCAGGAGAAGGAGGGACCCGATACATGGTGTCCAACCTATGGGAATAAGGAGACAGAGTTAAAGGGTTCTCCCAGAAATCCATCAATTGTTCCTGAAGGATTTCATGGATAGGCAGAGTAACTGCTTCTTTAGGAGACTTAGAGTATCCTAAAATATCCAATCTTTTTGACCTTGGTTCCCTTTCAGAGGAGGTAGTGATAGAAAGGCCTTTAGCCATTTCTAAAATAAAGTCCTGAAAGGACAAATCCTCTGGAGGAGACATTCTCCTTTTTGGAGAAGAAGGTTCCTCAGGAAGGTCAAGGGAGAGCTCTGCAGACTCATCAGAGGAGACAAAATCCTCAGAGGAATCGGTGTATTCTCTAGTTTCCTCCAACGCACGATACGCATACCGATCGGTATCGACATCGGGCGTACCGGGTATGGAAGCGGTATGGAGCGAAAGCCCATACGGTACCGATTTGCGTTTAGAAGAGGAAGGCCTGGGTTCCGGCATGGCGGACGATACCGGAACCGGGCCCGGAACCGCTGGAAGCGGTACCGATGGCGTTGCAGCTTTAATGAAAGCCATGACGGCCTGCTGCATGGATTGGACAGTATTGCCCATAGACGCCACGGCTGCCTGGATGTCGGTACCGGTATGGGCCGGTACCCCAGAGCAGTCCAACAGGTGATCTGTCGAGGCCGTGCCATCGATGTCAACCTGTAGCCCCTGTATTGGCGTTTTGGAAGGTAGGGCTTCCCGCCGGGGCTGTTTGGCTGGGGCAGGGTCCTCAAAACTAAGAGCCTCTCGATGGTTTGAAGGAGATTTGCTCTTTGAGGACTTGCCCACAGAAGGTTTGGTTACCTGAGATCCATCCGGGGATGATGACCTGGATGACTGTGATGTTGGATTCTCTGAAGCAAACAGCACATGGAATTTGTTGGCCCGGTTCTGCAGCCCACGCTTAGACATTTGGGAGCAGGAAGGGCAGTCCGGAATGGAGTGGTCAGGCCCCAAACATTTAAGACACCATTCATGGGTGTCTGTGACTGATATTACAGCAGTACACTTGGTACACTTCTTAAATCCAGGGGCTGGCTTCTCCATGTGGAGAATTAAAGTAGGCCTGAAGGCCTAACTGAAGTGACCAAGTGCTGAAAAAATAATAAAAGAAAATAATTTTTTTTAAGAAAGAAAAAGGAAGACCGGCGATACCGGTATCGGTATGGGAAGGCAGGTACGCGGTCTAAAGAAACAAAACAAAAAACTACAATTTCTTCAGCGGTGACAGGATACACGACCTGCTGGCTCCGCGGAAAAAGAGAAACTGAGGAGAGCTGTTCAGGAAGGCGGGAAGGCAGTGCGCATGTGCAGTGGGAGGTCCCAAAAGCTTCCATTCTAGGAAGCTGGGGAGCTTTCCCGCGCAGGCTCCGTCGGTACCGACGTACCCATATGTGAGGACTTATTCCTGCTTGTTCCTGGAGATCGCCTGTTACAGGTGAGTAACTACGCTTTTTCCGGGAACAAGCAGGAAGTCAGTCCTCACATATCGGAATCCTCAGATACAGGATACTTGAAACCCATAGCCCAAGAAAGGCTCCCTCTTCGAGAGCTGCAAGCAGCCACAATGAAACCCTAACAAGGGAAGTAGCACTCCGGTAGGCTGAATACAGAGTGGTCGGAGGGCAGGAGCAGCCTAGACCTCAAACAGCTTACAGAGAACAGCCTGGCCGAAGGTATTGTCCGGTCGAGACTCCCTATCCAGGCAGTAATGAGCAACAAAGGACTGACCCGAAGACCAGGTGGTGGCCCAGCAGATGTCCCCCAATGGAAAACAGGGTAGCAGAGCCACTGATGCCGCCATGGCAATGACCCTATGAGCAGTAACAGGGCCCTCCAGCGGAAGACACGCTGCCTCATAAGTCCGGGCAATACAGTCCACCACCCAAGAGGACAATGAACACTTTGTAACCGCCTTCCCCAGTTTACTGGGATCGCAGGAAACAGAAAGCTGGGAGGCTTTGCAGTGAGAGTTTGCGTACACTGGAAGTAGGAGGACAGGGTACTCTTACAGTCCAGGATATGGAGGACCGCTTCTACCCGACTGACTTGCGGCCTGGGAAAGAAGGTAGGAAGAACCACCTCCTAGTTGAGGTGAAACGAAGAGACCACCTTCGGAAGGAATTTGGGATGTGTGCGAAGCACCACCCTATTCTTGTAGAACCTGGTATAAGGACTCTCCACTATGAGAGCCTGGAGAACACTGACTCTCCGGGCAGAAGTGAGCGCAACCTAGAAAGCACAGTTACTTACCTGTAACAGGTGATCTCTGGGAACAGCAGGAATAAGTCTTCACATATGGGTACGTCGGTACCGACGGAGTCTGCGCGGGAACGCTTCCCAGCTTCCAATCAAAGAGCTTTTGGAAGCATCCCACCACGCCTGTGTGCTGCCTTCCCACCTTTCCCAACTGCCTCTCCACAGTTAAGTTTTAAAGCTGAGACAAAGAGAGAGAGAGAGGAAAGGAAAGATAGAGATACAACTACTGGGGAGGTGGGTGGGTTGTGAAGACTTATTCCTGCTGTTCCCAGAGATCACCTGTTACAGGTAAGTAACTGTGCTATCTCCAGGAACAAGCAGGAATGAGTCTCCACATATGGGGACCCAAAGCTGAGATGCCTGGAGTCCCAGCATGTCATAGGTTGGAACATGCTATCCCCCACAACACCAGGCATCCTGAGGATGGAGGGTAGGAGTTAAAGAGAGAAAGGTGCTGTGGAACAGTTAACCTAGCATAGGATTGCAGACAAGGAGTTCATGTGTGGATGATAATTGTCATCAATGATATTGCAAAGAAAAAATATTGCAATATGGACCTCCCCTAACAGGACTTCAGAGAAGTATGGAGGTTCATGGGATCTACTGGGGAACCCAGTAGAGGAACCTCAAGAAGGACCTCACTGTAAGTGGAGGTAGTAAACCTTTAGGAAAAGCAATGGAGGTCAGAATCCTGAAAGGTAACAGGTGACCCCAGTAGGAAAAACTGGGGTAGTACAAAAACGGTGAGCCTTCAGCGGAAGGCTTTATGATAAAAACCAAACTCTTTTGGCAGCAGAGTGGCTCACTCTTAGGAACAAAAAGAGAAAGGCTAACCGATTAGGACAAACAGGCCCAGTCCTTGTGGGGAGAAAGGGTATGGGAACCCCTTGTATCCCAAAAGAAAGGACAAATGCCGGAGGCGTTAGAGCCTGTGATTAGCTGAAGATTCGCAATATCTCTCCTAACTGAAGTCAGCTGGGAGAGATATTGGAATATGGAGAGCTTCAGAGGTACCTAACCTTAAGGTTATGGTAGGTGTTAACTACCACACAGTGGTTGTGAGTGTAGGACCCCAAAACATGCTGGATAGCATAAGTATGGGTAAAACCCATCTGTCAGAATCATATAGCTATATGAACCTCGACAGTCAGGTAGATAAGCAGAATACATATCTACCGATAGTAAAATATCTCGACAGATACATATAGATATATATACATATAGATATAAATATAACACATATACATATATGAAAATATATCTATATCTATATGTATCTGTCGAGATATTTTACTATCGGTAGATATGTATTCTGCTTATCTACCTGAATGTCGAGGTTCATATAGCTATATGATTCTGACAGATGGGCTTTACCCATACTTATGTCTATAGTGAGATATGAAGGGCATAAAATACACACAAATGATAGATATCTGTAAGATGTGTGCTATAGGTATGAATATATAGGCCTCTATATGGAAGTCTGCAAAGAAGCAGACAGATATGCCTACAAAAAGGTATTCACATAGGAAAATGTGGAGAGGAAAGATTCATCTAACAAGAAGGTGGAACCTACTTGAGAAGATATATAGAGAATCAATTCCCACTGGTTATGGCTACAGGGATGCTAGTTAGTAGAATAACCAGGATAGTTACGTGAAAAGCAGAGGATGATATCAGTCTACAGCCAGCAAGTCCCAAGTATTCTAGAACTCTAGCATGGTAAGTGAACAGAAGATGCATAGGAATGAGATACCATGCTGATCTGCTTAAGGGCAAAAAGGTATCATGCGTTCTTAGCATGAGGAAGAGCTGAAGGAGAAAACATATTCCCGATTGGAAATACTATGGACCAAAGCAGGGCAGTAGCAACTCCTTAAGCTTTCACGTAAAAGGAGGCCTATGTCCTTTATATTAAAAAGGAAAACTTTTCTAGTCATGGGAGACATGACTGAAAAAGTCTTTTTCAACCATCTAGTATAGCTGTTGGAGAAAAAGCCCCCCATGCTCTCTAGCAAGGGCCCATAGTGGAGAGCTTCTCTGTAGAATTGCAGAGAGCATGATGCAGGAGAATGAGGAGATAGAACTGGCTGCAGGAGAGCCAGTACCAATGTCAACTATGCTGCCAAACCCAGGGGAATGGAGATGGTAGAAAGAGAAGACAATCCAATAAGCTTGTAGTGAAAAAATTTCCAAAACAGATGACAGCACTGACTTGGAGCTACTACTAAGACCAGACAGAATGTTAGTGGAGGACAAATCTGGTTGCTGGTGAACAAGAACCAGTGGTCCAAACATTAAGGCTCCTGCATTGGCAGCTGCTTGCCAGACAGCAGAAGAATGGTACTGTTTAAAAACAGAAAGAACAGACAAGAGTAGAAAACTCTGGATGTGTCTGATGAACTGCTTCAAAGCAAGATTGAAAAAGAGTCGTCAACTCAGAGAAGAGAACTCCGCACTGGAAAAGTAAGAAAACTAAAGAGGCTGAAGAAAAGCCCTCCAGTGAAGTAATACCGCTCTTACAGAGAAAAACCTGGTAAGAGGGTAAAGAGAATCGAGCTGAAGAAAACTTACAAAGTAGTAAGTTTATAGAAAGGAAAAAAGACATGCTGGCACAGGAAACTATCGTTTGATAGTGGATAGACCTCTTCCCCTAGCAGGAAAAAGAGGAGAACCCTGTGACCTAGAAGCATGAACATCCTCACAGCTCATAGAACATAGAAAGAATGGATGTCTTTCGAGAAGAGATCCATGTTTAGGATTTAGAATGACAGCAGTGGATTGCCTCTATTTAGAAGAAGCAACTGCAGATTCTAATCCCAAGAGTCACAAGCAACTGATGGACTGATCAGAAACCCTGTGGTTGCTGGGTTTGCTGAGCCTGGTGAGAGGTTGAACTCTGCAGACCAGGACGATGCTTCCCCTGTTTGGGAACATCTGTATGATGGGCAGATGATGCATAAAACCTTCTTCTCTTATGGGAAGAAAGTTTGGCAGGATATTTCCTACCTACTGGGACAGAAAAAGGTGCAGAACAGCCCCTAGGAACAGGTAAGTCAGTGGATAACTGAGTAACCTGACGTAAAGACTCCTTGTTGAAAAGATTGTCTCCAGTGCAAGGAGTATGTCCCAGTCTGTGCTGTGCCCATTTGTCCAAGTCTGAAGCTCGGAGCCAGGCTCTACGTCGTGCCCCTATAGTTATAGCAGAAGTCCTGCTAACAGACTCAAAAGAGTCTAGGGAAGCACGAGTAAGAAACCAAGAAATATTCTGGAAATGCTTGAGCAGTGAAGAATAGTCTGCACTCTTGACTCCTTCCCTTCCAGAGTCCAAAAGATGTAATTGCTTTGTGACCTCCTCAAGAGATAGACTCATATAGAAAATATATGAGAGAATTCTTGCAGAAAGCATAGATGTCTGGAAGGTTTGACGTCCAAAGGTATCAAGTGTCCTAGACTCACGACCTGGCGGATAAGAAAAGTGCTTTTTCTTGCTCTTTACCCGCCTCATTGCTGATTCCACAACTATGGAATGATGAGGAAGTTGAGTCTTTTGAAACCCTGGAGAGGGGGGCACCTGATATAAGAGATCAGTTGCTCTGGAAGGTGGGGGTACCCTTAAAGGTGTTTCCCACATTCCTAGAAGGATATCCTGCAAGGAATGATGCAAAGGAAACATTATGTTCTCCTTTGCTTTGTAGAAAGAGAGCTCTGTGCAGTATCATGTCCTGGGATAGGAATGGCAAGAGATCTTGCTATATCTAGGAGGAAACTCTGAAAAGAGGGTTCCCCAACAGGAATTTCCCTTGGACAGGTTAGATCTGAAGAACTAGCCTGAGCACTGACAGAGCTATCCAGATATATAGGAATAGAAGATCCTGCACAGGATGGTCGCCGGTACTGGCTATTAGGAACAGCGACCGTCATTACCACATTGTCCATGCCAGGTATCGACTCCAAGCTTGGCATAGAAGGGAGCGATCCTGTTGAAAAAAGCACGGTAGGAGTTGGACACGATGCTACTGTGGATACCGGTACCGATGTCAGAGTCGAGCCCGAGAAAGACATCGGAGCAGTCATCGGGGACAGTTCAATCGGTACCGAGGTAACCATAAACCTCCGGGTGCTATCCTCGGTACCGAGCCACCGGTATCGATCGGTGTCAGTACCAACGTGTACTGGTACCGAGTCTTCCAGACTAGAGAGCGATTCTAAACTCGGCATCGATAAGCGAAGCATGGAAGGCACCGACCGTAAGGGTAATGAGGACATCGGTACCGTGTCTGATACCGGTGAATGAAGGTCAGCTAGTGGCAACTCAGTCGGCCTCGGGGGAACCGAGAGTTGCGGATCGGAATCATCGGAACCGAGCCTTCGGTACCGCCGAGAGCCGGTACCAAGGCGAGTCGGTACCCAGTCCTCCAGACTGGAAATCGATTCCAGACTCGGCATCGAAGGAAGCGAGGCTATCGATGCACGTCTGGAAGGTACCGACGTCGGTGGTAGTATCGGTGCTGGTACCGATAATGGAAGGTCAGTCTGGAGTGTATCCACCGGTCCCGAAGGCACCGAGGACGCCAGATGACCATCCCTGGTGAGGAGTATTTCATCCAACACCAGTGCCGATGTCGGGGTATTGGTAAAGCTCGAAGCGGATGCCACCACCGGACACGGCTCAGGTATGTTCTGTGAGGGGTGAACCCCAGGAACAACCTGAAACCCCTGAAAGGCTTTAGAGACCGAAGACTCCCGCCGGGGTTTTGAAGCCAGTAGGCCCTCGAGGGCAAGGCCGGAGCCGTCTACATGCTGTGCATGAGACCTACCACTCGAGGGCTGGCTAGTCTTAACAGACTGTTTGTGGGTTACCTGATCCTGTGTAGAAGGGGACGGTGCCCCGAAGCTGGAGGGAAACCGTGTATCGAGGGAACCTCAATATTGAAGACCTCTTCTCATCAAACTGTTATCAGGACCCAAGCAGGTTAGAGACAGACTTCGAGGGTCTAAAAATAAAGTTGTACCGCAACAGTTTGAACATTTCTTGGAGAAAGTGGCTGGCGGTTCCATGAAGGAAAAAGAAAAGGCCTAAAAGGCCTAAGACACCGTGGGACACTATGAAGAAAAAATATTTATTGAAAAAGGAAGATTTTACAAGAAAAGAAAACATTGGCGGTACCGGTGGCGTCGGGAAGACAGCCGCGACCACAAGAAATCTAAAGAAATAAAACAAGCATTTTCTGCGGTGACAGGAGGACGTCCTGCCGGCTCCGCGGAAAAACGAAAACTGAGGAGAGGCAGTTGGGAAAGGCGGGAAGGCAGCACGCAGGCGTGGTGGGATGCTTCCAAAAGCTCTTTGGACGCTGGGAAGCGTTCCCGCGCAGACTCCGTCGGTACCGACGTACCCATATATGGAGACTCATTCCTGCTTGTTCCTGGAGATTACCACTTTCCAGGAGAGATACCAGAGATGGAACGTGGACAACGGCTCAAAAGGTGGCTGGGTAAGGGGCCCTATAACGACATTAAGGTCCCATTCGGTCGCTGGAGGACGGACTGGGAGTTTCAACCGGAGCAGGCCCTTTAGAAACCGGGAAACTATTGGGTGAGCCGAGAAAGGCTTATCGTCCACAGGAATGTGGTTCGCCGCTAGGGCACTGAGGTGCACTCTGACGGAATTGAACTTAAGGCCCAACTTGGAAAGGTGGAGAAGGTACCTCAATACCATCACCACTGGGCAAGAAAAGGGGCCCACCTTTTGCACAGCACACCAGACAGCAAATCCCCGACTTATTCAACATAGTAAAGATGCTAGCACGAGAACCAATCCTGGAACAAACACACGCAATTCAACCCCAGGACTATGCTAATTACCTAAAATCAAAAAAGATACAGACAGCCAAATCCCCCGGTCCAGTTAGACTCCTCCAACCACCCAAGTCGCCGCATCCATCCCCACTGACCAAATTCAACACCTTGTCACCCAAAGAGATTGAAAACATCACCTCCATCAATGCTACCACTGCGCCAAATGATCCTTGCCCAGCATCCTGGATCAGAGAGCTCCGCAGTGAACTAAGCCTCTCCCTAAATAAAATCCTGGAACAATCGTTTGCGAAAGGAACATTCCCACAAAGCCTAAAACATACCTCAATCAAACCACTGCTGAACAACAATAAACTGGATCCGCTAAAGGTCGAATCATACAGACCGATATCCAGCATCCCCTTACTAGCCAAAATAATTGAAAAGGTAGTGCAACACCAAATTCAACAACACATTGAAACTGAAGCCCCCCTGGACTCTTCTCAGCATGGCTTCAGGGAAGCGCACAGTGTGGAGACTCTACTCGTCACCCTCTTCAACAACATAATCACCGGCATAGACAACACCAGACAAGGCTTTGTCCTTATATTCAATGAAATCTCAGCTGCATTTGACTCTGTGAATCATCAGATTCTTATTGCACGCCTTGAAGAAAAAGGTATCCATGGCTCAGCACTGAGCTGGTGTAAATCCTACCTTTCAGACAAATGGCAACAAGTTAGACTCGGAACCATAACATCTGTCCCATTTCTACAGCATCAAGGAGTACCTCAAGGCTCTTCACTATCTGCACGATTGTTTAATATTTACATTCAACGTATCTGTGACCTAATTCACTCCTTCAACGTATCCTGCCTAGTATATGCCGATGATATTCTCCTTTATATGCCTTTCACGACAGACCAACCTGATTTTACCCCACTGATAAACTGCTTCAACACAGTTGCAGAATGGCTCCTCACACAGAACTTGAGAATCAAGCACAGCAAGACTGACGTAATGTTCATAACGAAGAACCAGGACTTCGCAACCCCACCCTCACTAAAGGTAAAGGGCACAGAACCAACCAACCAAATCTACCATCAGATACTTAGGTATCACCATCGACCAAAGAATGGACATGAAGGCACATATAAAAAACACAACAAAATCAATTTACCACAAGATAAGGACACTTCGTCACCTACAACCACTACTCGAGTACACGGACTTCAGAACAATCTACCAAGCTTTGGTGATGCCCCATACTGACTTTGCAAACGCAATCCTATACGGTCTCCCACAAGCAACTCTAAACCCTCTCCAACTGGCAATGAACACAGCAGCCAGGGTGCTAGAAGGAATATCGAGGACTGACCACGTCACACCAATCCTGAAAAGGCTTCACTGGTTACCTCTTCAAGCTAGAATCCTATGTAAGAATATAATCATGACCTTCAAAGCCCTAAACAATCAGTCCCCCAAAACCATCACCAAATTGATACATACCTCAGCTCCTATTAGAAGTAGAAGATCCGTAGCAGTAAAAACTTTAACAGTCCCGAAAGAATCAACAAGATGCGAAAAGTCAACAGAGCCTTCTGCTTCTATGCCCCGAAAGCCTGGAACTCCCTCCCCCCGAAATCAGAGCTATTACAGATCTAACCCAACTTAGAAATGCCCTAACACATCACCTATTCACCAGATACTTTCCGGTGTAGTCCCGATAAGGAATTACTCTCGCTATGTATATAACATAGATACTATATTGTATAACTTTTGTTAATCTACCCTGTTATCCAAGTTCCAATCCCTGTTCAAATGTAAATGCATCTCAGTGACCCTGAAATGCATATGCTATGTTTTGATGTACACCACAATGATGTCAATAGCGCGGTATAAAAGAAATACTAAATAAAATAAATAAATAAATAAATCTGCGCCACTTAAAGGCAACTGTTCGTCTAGTAGACGGCCTACGTAAAGCCAGCAAGACCACCTCCATCATCCTGTGGAAGGAGGAGTGAAGTGAGAGTCACCCTCTCGGCAGCCACGCCGTCAGCAAAAGGGAGCTGAGGTTGGGATGCAAGAGAGCCCCCCTCCTGGGAGAGGAGAGGACGCAAGGGGAATAGGGGTCTCCACTGCTAGCTGCAGGAGAAGCGGGAACCACGGTTGCGGGGTGAACGTGGGGCTATCAGAATAGCAGCAGCTCTGTCTCGAAGAATCTTGAACAGAGACTGTGCAATCAGAGCTGTCGGGGGCGGGGGGAGCATACAGAAGACCTCCCGACTATGAGATTAAAAAGGCAACAGATACCATTCTGGACGGATGTGGCTGCCTTGAGCAGAAATGGGGAAGCCGATTGTCTGGACTCGCAAATAAGTCCATCACCGGTCCCCCCTAAGGCCTGGAAGAGTGTTGGCCACTGCCGAATCCAGCTGTCACTCGTGCGGCTGGAGGATCCTGCTGAGCCAGTCAGACAGCCAATTGTCTAGGCCTGGCAGGTATACTGCCTTAAGGAGAATCCCCTGCCAGGTTGCAAAAGAGCACAGGTACAGAGCCTCCTGACAGAGGGCGCGCAATCCCGTGCCCTCCTGTTTGTTCACATAGAACATAGCTACTTGGTTGTCCGTTTGGGCCAGGACTGACCTGTGGACCAGATCCTGCCCAAAAACCCTCAGGGCAAGGTGGATGTACAGGAGTTACAACAAGTTGATCTATTGGGCACTCTCCTCGGGGGACCATATTCCTTGTGTGCGGAACCCCTGGCAATGGCCCCCCCCCCCCCCCAGCCCAGTAAGGAGGCATCTGTGGTGAGAAAGCTTGAATGGGGAAGGGACTGAAAAGGCATACCCGCCCTCAAGTGTCAGGGCGAGAGACACCAGGCCTGGGACCATATCAGCCGCCTATTCACCTTGATCTCATCCTGGAGGAGCCCAGTGGCCTGGGACCATTTATCTATGAGACACCACTGCGCAATTCGCATGTAGGGGCGGGCATCCGGAGTGACGAACTGTGGAGGCCATGTGCCCGAGGCGGCGCAGCAGCTGCCTCGCTGACACTGATGAGCTGCGGCACACTTTCCCTGCGAGGGCTATAAGCCTGTCAGCTCTGACTGCAGGCAGGAAAGATTTGACTGCAGGGTATTGAGCTTTGCACCAATGAAGTCTAGCTCCTGAGACAGACTGGACTTGGGGTAGTTGATTACAAATCCCAAGTCCTGCAGGACTTGATGGTGCAGGGCGTGGCCTGCTGCACATCTATGGCCACAATGCCCCTGATGAGCCAGTCGTCAAGATAGGGGAAGACGAAAACCTCTTGAAGCCTGAGAAAGGTGGAGACCACCGCTAGGCACTTTGTAAACACCCTGGGGGCCAAAGGGAAGCATTCTGTACTAGAAGTTGTGGTCCACAACCACAAAACACAGATATTTCCTGTGGCTTGGGTGGATGAGGATGTGTGTGTGTGTAAACATCCTTTAGGTCTAAGGAGCATAGCCAGTCTCCCTGGTGGAGATAGGGCAGCAATAATCTTGAAATTCTCTCTCACCAGGAATTTGTTGAGGTTGCGCAGGCTGAGGATGGGCATTAGGCCCCCTGGAGTATCCTAGTGGTTAGAACACTGGCTTGGTAACCAAGCAACCAGGGTTCAATTCCCACTAGCACTCTTTGTGGCCTTGGGCAAGTCACTTAACCCTCTGTTGCCTCGGAAGAAAGGCCTGGCAATCTACTTCCAGTGACACTGCCAAGAAAGCCCAGGAGCTTCTGAGTCGCCAGGAATGACTCGAAGGCACACATTGTATTGCATCTTTCGGACAAGGAAATACCTGGAGTAGAACCCCTTGCCCTTGAGGTGGAGGGACACCGGGATCCACCGCACGGTCCTAGAAAAGACTCCTTCAGAAGGTGGTCCCGGTGAAGGGGAGACCTTGGAGTTTCTCCTGGGAAGTAGCATAGAGGTATTTGGGCTAGACGGAGAAGGTATCCCTTACTGAACACCTGCAATTCCCATGAATCGATGGTGACAGCCTGCCACCTGTGGGCATAGAAGACTAGCTGACCCCCTGTGGGCTGCCCTGTCCCTGCTGGGAGAAGGGCCATGCAGATGGAGTCAATAACCCCCACCAGTCTGCACCAAAGCCGAGGGCACTTGTCCACATTAAATTTCATCTGCCATTTTGATGCCCAGTCTTCCAATTTATCAAGATCCTCTTGCAATTTTCCACAATCCTCTTGGGTTTTAACAACTTTAAATAGTTTTGTGTCATCTGCAAATTTGATAACCTCACTCGTTATTCCACTTTCCAGGTCATTTATGAATATGTCAAAAAGCAGGGGACCCAGCACAGATCCCTGGGGTACACCACTATTCACCTTTCTCCATTGGGAAAATTGGCCATTTAGCCCTACCCTCTGCTTTCTATCTTTTAACCAGTTCCTGATCCACAATAGTACACTGCCTCCTATCCCATGACTCTTTAGTTTTGCCAAATGTCTCTCATGAGGGACTTTGTCAAAGGCTTTCTGAAAGTCCAGATACACTATATCAACCGACTCACCTTTGTCCACCTGTTTATTCACACCTTCAAAAAAACATAACAGATTAGTAAGACAAGATCTTCCTTGTCTAAAGCCATGTTGGCTGTCTTCCATTTGGTCATGACTATCTACATGCTGAGTAATTTTATTCTTTATGATGGTTTCTACCATTTTTCCCGGTACTGATGTCAGGCTCACGTGTCTGTAGTTTCCCGGATCACCCCTGGAGCCCTTTTTAAAAATTGGTGTTACATTGGCGATCCTCCAATCTTCAGGTATTAGAGATGATTTTAATGATAGTTCACAGATTACTAATAGCAGGTCTGCTATCTCATATTTCAGGAAGTCAGTCCTCACATATGGGACTCCCCAGCTTCAGGCTACCGGGGACCCAGAGTTGAAAAATGAGCTCCCTCTAGCCGCAGCAACAGAGAAAGGATTTCACTGAAACATACCCCCACCGGTAGCCCAACCAGAGGGCTGGAGTTGCCTAAAACTCGAAGAGATTCCGGAGCACTGCCTGACCGAAAGAACTGTCCCTACGGGACTCCCTCTCCAGGCAGCAATGGGCTGCGAAAGTCTGGCTTGAGAACCAAGTTGCAGCCCTACAGATGTCTGCCAACGGTACAGAGCGGAGATGAGCTACTGAGGTAGCCATTGCCCTGACACGGTGGGCCGTGACCCGACCCTGAAAGGGAAGGTCAGCTGCCCTGTAAGCCCAGGTGATGCAGTCAGCAACCCAGATGGACAAGGTACACTTGGAGACAGGTAACCCCAAGTTATTAGGGTCAAAAGAGACGAAGAGCTGAGTAGCCCTTCTATGCCCCTGCGTACGTTCAATGTAGAAGGATAAGGCCCTTCTACAGCCAAGGGTATGCAGGACTGTCTCAGCACAGCTGGCATGGGGGATAGGGAAGAACGTTGGAAGAATCACCTCATGGTTGAGATGGAAAGAGGAGACAACCTTGGGGAGGAACTCAGGATGAGTCCTAAGGACTACCCTGTTCCTATAGAAGCGAGTGTATGGCCTGTCACAGACCAGGGCTTGAAGCTCACTCACTAGCATGGCGGAGGTCAGGGACACTAGGAATAGAGTCTTCCAAGAAAGGAAGCGGAGAGAACATGTAGCCATCGGCTCAAAGTGTGGGTGAATCAGTTGCTGCAAGACCACATTCAACTCCCACTCCGGGGCCGGTGGACGGAGAGGAGGCTTGAGCAAGAGCAAGCCTCTGAGAAACCTGGACAACAAGGGGAGAACAGACAAAGAGTGTCCCTCCACCAGTGAGTGGTGAGCTGCCAGAGCAGAGAGGTAGACTCGAACAGAATTGGACTTAAGGCCCTGATTGGAGAAGTGCAGCAGGTACTGAAGCACTACTGGCACAGTGCAGGAGAAAGCAACGTAAGGAAGATCCTGACACCACAAGGAGAGCCTTCTCCACTTCAGGGCATAGGTTTTCAAGGTGGATTGCTTTCTAGAGGCCAAGACCACCTCTTCCACTTCCTGAGGCAGGCCCCAGGGAGCCAACACTACCCTTGCAGCCTCCAGGCCGTCAAATTGAGAGATTTGAGATTGGGGTGCAGAAGGGAACCCTGATTCTGAGAGATAAGATCGGGTTGCAACCCCAGAGGTAGTGGGGTTTCCACTGCTACTTGAAGCAGAAGTGGGAACCAGGGCTGCCTCGGCAACCAGGGGGATACCAGCAGCACCGAGGCCTTGTCCCTTAGAATCTTGAACAATGTTCGGGCCACCAGAGGCGTGGGAGGAAAAGCATACAGGAGGCCCTGGGACCAAGAAATCAGGAAGGCATCCGCTGCTAACCTCAGGGGATGCAGTTGCCTGGAAGAGAAACTAGGTAGCTGCTGGTTCAGGGGACTGGCAAAGAGATCTATGGATGGAAATTCCCATTTCAGGAAAATTTTTTGAACCACTAAAGGGTGCAGTTGCCACTCGTGGGGCTGCAGAACCCTGCTCAACCTGTCCACCAGGAAGTTCTCCTGGCCAGGGAGATAAACAGCCTTGAGAAACATGTTGTGCCTGAGCGCAAAAGAGCAAAGGGCCTGTGCCTCCTGACACAGGAGCCTGGACCCAGTGCTTCCCTGTTTGTTCACATAGAACATGGCCACCTGATTGTCCATCTGAACCAGAACACACTGTTGAGCCAAGGTGTGAGAGAAGGTTTTGAGGGCTAAGCGAATAGTCCGGAGTTCCAGTAGGTTGATCTGTTGCGTGGCCTCCCATGGAGACCACAGGCCCTGGGTGCACATGTCCGAACAATGTGCACCCCAGCCCTGCAAGGAAGCATCGGTCGTCAACACCACTGTGGAAACAGGCACCTGAAAAGGCACCCCCTGCAGCAAGTTGGGGGGGGGGGGGGTGTAGCCACCACTGTAGTGAGTTCAAGAATGGTTTGGACACACGTACTTTGTCTGTGAGGCTTCCTGTGGCTTGCTTCCACTGAGTTCTGAGGCACCACTGTGCAGGTCTCATGTGGAGGTGGGCATTGGGGTCACATGCACTGTCGATGCCATGTGGCCTAGGAGCTTCAGACAGTCTGGCGGAAACCCGTGGAAGGCTCAGAAACTGGTTTGCCAAGTCTATGAGCCGTTGTGCCCTGTCTCCTGGCAAGTAAGCCTTTGCTTGCAGGGAAGTCCAGCCACACCCCTATGAACTACAGGTTCTGGGAGGGGAGCAAAGTGGACTTTGCGAAGTTTATGACAAAACCTAGGTGTTGCAGGAGGGAGACAGTTCGGAAGGTGGCTTGCCTGGCCTCCTGGTAAGTCTGACCCCTGATGAGCCAGTCGTCCAGGTAGGGGAAGACAAAAATACCTCGATTCCTCAAGTAGGCTGCCACCACTGCCAGGCACTTTCTAAAGACCCTTGGGGCGGAGGTTAGGCAAATGGCAGTACTCTGTACTGGTAATTGTTTCCTCCCACAATGAACTTGAGGTACTTTCTGTGGTTTGGATGAATGAGGATGTGAGTGTACGCATCCTTTAGATCTAAGGAGTGTAGCCAATCTCCCTGCTGGAGGTAGGGCAGAAGTGTTCCAAGAGTAAGCATCTTGAACTTTTCTTTCTCCAAGAACTTGTTGAGATTCCTGAGGTCAAGAATAGGCCTGAGGCCACCGGTTCTCTTTGGTACGAGGAAGTACCTGGAGTAGAAACCGTGTCCTTGCAGGAGGGGAGGTACAGGCTCCACCGCCTTGTCTAGAAGCAGACCAAGTTCTTGACGGAGGAGGTCTGTGTGCAGAAGAGGTATTGGAGGCTCTCCTGGGAAGTAGGGAGGAGGCAACTGCTGGAAATGGAGCATATAGCCCTTGTGGACTATGCTCAATACCCAAGCATCTCCTGTAATGGGTGGCCAACTATGGGAAAACAGGGCTAGACGACCTCCAGTGCAGGGACGGGGCAGCAGAGATGGAAAGGCTATGCTGTGGGAGTCAAAACCCACCCTCCCTTTTGAGTGGGAGCAGAAGCCGGAGGCTTGGGGGTCTTCTGCCTACGGGGCCCATGTCCTTGCCCCTTGGCCTGTTGACCCTGCTGGGGAGGCCTGGTACTGAGGGAAAGGTTTGTAGGCAGCTGCCTTCCTCGGGTAAAAGGACTTCTTACCCGATCCCTTCTTATGGGAAGGGGCAGAAGTTTTTCTGGACAGCCTTGACCTAGTCAGGTGCTCGGTTTCGAGCTCAGCAGCCGTTTCGGCCATGGGCTTGCCAAAAAGGTTTTCACCTCAGCAAGGGACATCGACCAACTTGTCCTGCACCCAGGGCTCGAGGTCCGATGACTGCACCCATGCCTGGCGTCGGGCCCCGATGCCAGCTGCCGCTACACGGGCCGAAGCCTCGAAGCCATCGTAGGCCGCTCGGGACATGAACTTTGAGCATTCCCGGATTCCCGAGGACAAGGTCTTGAACCTCTGCAAAGGTTCCCCAGAGAGGCCAGCAGAGAACCAGGAAAGTTTCTTTGCCAGATCTCGTAAGTACATGCCCATGTACAGCTGGTAGGACTGGACACAGTAAGCAAGCATCGAGCCCTGGAAGCACTTTCTGCAGAGCGCATCCAGGTTCTGGGCCTCCCTACCGGGAGGCACCGCAGAGTGCATCTTATGGCTCTTCTGACGATGCATGGCCGATTCCACCACCATGGAATGGTGCGGCAGCTGCACCTTCTGGAATCCAGGGCTCTTACGGCATCAATAGATGGAATCGACCAGCTTGCTGAAAACCGGCGCTGAGGCCGGTGCCTCCCACATCTGGAAGAGCGGTTCCAGCATCGGAGGAACCGGCACAGTAAAGGCCTCCTTCGGAGGAGAGTCATACTGGAGGGTCTCGAGCTCTTCGGCTCGAAGCTCCTCCTCGGGATCCGCGGGAATCGCCAAAGCCTTGGCCATATCCCGGACGAACTCTGAGAACCGGGTGTCCTCCGGAGGGGGACCTACTCCAGGGCTCGGACTGCGGTGAGTTCAAAAGGTGTCGGGGGACTCCTCGTCCTCCGTCTCCCACGCAGACTCATCCGAAGAGGAGTCGGGGGGCTCCGACCGCACGGGCCTCAATGGCACCCGCCCTGACATCAAAGTCACCGGCGTCGACGACCTTAGTCCCGAGAGGAAGGTCCAGGGTGATCGTGACTGAGGACGACTTCGAGCCTTCATTGTCTCGAGTATCGGCTCGGTCTCCAGGGTTGACTTAGACGTCGATGTCCCAGTGGTCAGGGCACATGCACCAGCGAGGCTGGCCATCAGCACTCGCTGCTGATCCATGAAGGCAGACAATCTGCACTCCAAGGCTGTCAGCCTGAGTCCAAGCTCAGGAGACTCAGCAGCTACTGACTTGGGCCCCGACGTCTGCTCCCTAGGAGGAGAGTCCGAGGACAACAGGACTTACGTGCCCAGCGGACTCCGGCTCCACGTGAGGTATCTTGGACAGCTTCTCCTGCTCCAAGAGCCCGGGGTGGCAGTCGGGGGTCCGAGACCTGGCCCCCAAGGAACCAGGGACCTCCTCCGACGCCGTCCTCACGAGCCTTTTCTTCCTCTTACGCTACCGATTGGGGGACCCCCTGTCCGAGGAACCCCGGCGATGCTCGGGGTCAGACTCCCGAGATATCGAGGCCACAGAAGAGGTTCGGGCCCGGCCGAAGGCAGAGTCAGAAAAAATCCGTTCTTTCTGATGCTGGCGGCTTCGAAGTGCCTTGGTGGACATTTTACCACACGGGACACAGACCTTAGGATCATGATCCGGTCCCAGGCATCAAAGGTAGCAGTCATGTGTGTCAGTGAGAGACATCAGTTTCTTACACCGGTCACACTTTTTGAAACCACTGTAAGCCATCGGGGAAAAGAGAACCACCGCGAGGTCAAAGGACCGGCCTTCCAGGGAAAAGAAAAAAAGGGCGCGAACAGCCACAAAGGGCAAAAACCGAAAAATAGAAGACGGGCTCGATACCGGTGTACCGAACTCGGCAGGAAGGGAAACCGGCGTCAAACTGGAGAACGACAAAGAAATCGCAAGAAAAAAGTCAACTTTTCCGGGTGACACGGACAGACGTCCGTGGGGCTCCACGGAAAAAGAAAGACTGAGCAAAATGGCACCTTTAGGAGGGAAGGGGACCGCGCATGCGTGCAGTTTTTCTAAAGGCTTTCTTAGAAAGCTGGGGAAATACTCCACACGGGGGTTACATCGACATCAATGTCACCCATATGTGAGGACTGACTTCCTGCTTGGTCCTGGAGAACTTAGTCTTCACATATGGGTATCGTCGGTACCAACGGAGCCTGCGCGGGAACACGCCCCAGCGTCCAATAGGAAAGCTTTTCGGAGCATCCCACAGTGCTTGCGTGCTGCTTTCCCAACTGTCCCTCTCCAGTTGAGTTTATAGCTGAGACCAAAGAGAGGGAGAGAGAGAGAAAGAGATAACTCCTAGGGGAGGTGGGCGGGTTGTGAAGACTAAATTCCTGCTGTTCCCGGAGATCACCTGTTACAGGTGAGTAACTATGCATTCAAGGAAAAAGTAGGAATGTAATCTTCACATACGGGGACTCCCTAGCTGCAGATGCCAGGGAGATGGCCCCAGGAAGATGTTAGCCCTTGTGAAAGAGCTATGCTTCCCCCCATGAATCTCTGGCATCCTACCAGGAATGGTGGGTAGGAGTTGACTAAGTCTGAAAAAGGTGTTGAAGAACAGCCTGACCAAACAAGGCATCCCGGCGGGAGTCCTCGCCTAAGCAGTAGTGGGCCGTGAAGGTATGTACCGAAGCAGCTACTCGACAGATGTTGTCGAGAGATACAGAGTAAAGATGAGCCATTGAGGCTGCCATGGCTCTCACATTGTGCGCTGTGACATGGCCTTCAAGAGGATGGTTCTTACTCTCATAGGCAAAGGATATGCATTGTGCAATCCAGTTAGAGTTCTTTTGGACACTGGAAGTCCCAAATGACTAGGATAAAAAAGCAACAAAGAGTTGAGAAGATTTTTGATGTTGTTGTGTCCTGTGCAAGTAAAAGGCGAAAAGCTCTTTTATAGTCCAAAGTATAAAGGTTCCTTTCTGCACTGAAGGTATGAGGCCTTGGAAAGAATACAGGAAGGTAAACTGCTTGGTTTAAATGGAAAAGCGAAACCACCTTTGGCATAAATTGTGGATGAGTCCTAAGAACTACCTTATCATGGTGGAACCTTGTGTAAAGAGGATCAGCCACTAACGTTTGCAATTCACTGATGCGACGTGCTGATGTGATTGCAATGAGGAAGATGACTTTCCAGGAAAGGAATTTTAGAGATGTAGTGGCTAATGGTTCAAAGGGTGGTTTCATGAGCTGCCCAAGCACCAGTTTCAAGTCCGATGCCACCAGTGGTGGCTTAATGGGAGGCTTTATTAAAAGACGACTTCTCATAAATCTTGCTATGAGAGGATGAAAGGAAATAGGTTGTCCACTTAGAGGCTTGTAAGAAACTGCAATAGCACTAAGATGGACTCTTAATGAATTTGTTTTAAGACCCGCATTTGACAAATGAAGGAGATACAGTATCGATCCCAGAGGTATCGCAAGAGGGTTAAGACCCTTCTGCGAGCACCATATGGTAAACCTTTTCCATTTAAAGGAGTATGAGCATCTTGTGGAGGGTTTCCTAGAAGCATAAAGAATATCCTTTACCTGTTGAGAAAGGTTGAGATCCTGAAGCTCTAGGCCTTCAGCAACCAGGCCTTGAGATGCAGAGACTGGGATGCCACAGCGTCCCGTTCTCTTGGGAGAGAAGACCAGGAGCAGATCCCAACTCCAGAGGTGGAACTTCAGAGAGATGTAGAGGGCACCACGTTTGCTGTGGCCAACGTGGAGCTATAAGAATCATATGACCTATGTCTCTCTGAAGCTTGAACAGCGTTTTCGGGATGAGGGGAATGGGTGGGAAGGCATATAGGAAGTCCTGACCCCAGTGAAGGAGGAAGGCGTCCCTTGCCTGACAATGTTGAGCCGGAATTCTGGAACAGAACCGGGGAAGTTTGGCATTCAGTGGACTTGCAAAGAGGTCGATGTCCGGGGTTCCCCAAATCTGAAATATTTGGGCAACCTGGTCTGCATGGAGAGACCATTCGTGTGGTAGCAGAACTCGACTAAGTTTGTCTGCCCAAGAGTTTTGAATGCCTGGTATATACACTGGAAGGAGATGAATCTGATGCTCTCTGGTGAGAGCCCATAGTCGCAAAGCTTCATTGCGTAGCCACAGAGCCAGTTCCACCCTGCTTGTTCACATAGAACATGGCTACCTGATTGTCCGTTTGAACTAAGACTGTCTTGCAGCCGAGCTGGTTAAGCACAGAGAAGAGCAGGCTGCTCTTGCAAAATCAAACCAAGGATACACAGGGAGCAAGAGTGAATGGAGAACACAGTTGCTTTATTGAAATACCCCAACACGTTTCGGCGAACGCCTTCTTCATGGGGGAGATTGCAGCTTACAATAAAGAAAAATAATAAAATTAATAAATAAAAACATTAAAAACATTTGTTAGAAAACATAATTAAAAAAACTTAAAGACAAAAAGGCATCACATCAAATTATGAAAGTTAAAAGAAACACTAAAAAAGTAAAAAAAAATCGAAGATCCATATATAATCAACACTCAAAATAAATTTCAGATATTGGATAAATCATAACATACACATTGTGTTTGGTTTCAGTAGACGCAGGGCAATATGAAGTCATAAACCAATGTGAATATAAAACAGGAAAGACTTAAGTTAGTGTGAAGTAATGAAACGTCTTAAAAACTACTTACAATAATGCACCCTAGGTGCGCAACCGGTATGGATAAAGTACAGTTACTTACCTGTAACAGGTGATCTCTGGGAACAGCAGGAATAAGTCTTCACATATGGGTATCGTCAGTACCGACGGAGCCTGCGCGGGAACGCTCCCCAGCGTCCAGTAAGAAAGATTTTGGGAGCATCCCACAGCGCCTGCGCGCTGCCTTCCCGCCTTTCCCAACCGCATCTCTCCAGTTCGAGTTTTAAAGCTGAGACAAAGAGAGAGAGGAAAGGAAAGATAGAGAGATACAACAACTAGGGGAGGTGGGTGGGTTGTGAAGAGCTATTCCAGCTGTTCGCAGAGATCACCTGTTACAGGTAAGTAACTGTGCTATCTCCAGGAACAAGCAGGAATGAGTCTTCACATATCGGGACTCCCTAGCTGCTGATGCCAGGGGAAGACCCCAGGTTGTGTGTCCTTGAAAAGGACTCTACCTCCCCCCATAGATCTCTGGCATCCAACCAGGGTAGGAGTTGATTAGGAATGGAACAGGTGTTTGAGAACAGCCTGACCAAACAAAGCATCCCGGCGGGAGTCCTTGTCCAAACAATAATGGGCTGTGAAGGTATGAATCGAGGCCCAGGTGGCCGCTCGACAGATTTGGTCGATGGACACAGAGTTTAGATGAGCCATTGAGGCTGCCATGGCTCTCACATTGTCAGCTGTATCATGGCCTTCCAGAGAAAGGTTCCTACTCTGGTAGGCGAAAGAAATACACTGAGCAATCCAGTTGGACAGTGTTCTCTTAGAAACTGGAAGTCCTAATGGAAAGGATCTAAATCAACAAAGAGTTGAGAAGACTTTCTATGTTGCTGTGTTCTTTGTAAGTAAAAGGTGAGAGCTCCTTTACAATCCAAAGTATGCAGATTCCTCTCTGCACTTGATGCATGAGGTCCTGGAAAAAAGACAGGCAAGTATACCTCCTGGTTCAGATGAAAAGGCGAGACCACTTTGGGCATAAAGTGTGGATTGGTACTGAGGAATACCTTATGATGGAACCTTGTATAAGGAGGATTAGCCACCAAGGCTTGCAACTCACTGATGCAACGTGCTGAGGTGACTGCAATGAGAAAGATAACCTTCCAAGAAAGAAATTTCAAGGAGGTGGTGGCTAAAGGTTCAAAGGGTGGCTTCATAAGCTGGCCAAAAACCAGATTTACGTCCCATGCCACTGGAGGTGGTCTAATGGGAGGTTTAGTTAAAAGACGGCCTCTCATGAATCTTGCTATAAGAGGATGAGAGGAAACAGGCTGTCCATTGAGAGGCTTGAGGGACGCTGCAATAGCACTCAAATGGACTCTTACCGAATTCGTTTTGAGGCCTGCATGGGAAAGATGCAGAAGATACTCTAGTAAAGAATTCAAAGGTATTGCAAGAGTTTCTCTGAACACCAAATGGTAAATCTTTTCCATTTGAAAGCATAGGAACGTCTAGTGGAAGGCTTTCTAGAAGCATGAATAATATCTCTGACTTGCTGAGAGAGATGGAAAACTTGAAGGTCTAGGCCTTCAGCAACCAGGCCCTGAGATGGAGAGACCGGGGGTTTGGGTGCCACAAAGTTCCGTTTTCCTGGGAGAGAAGATCTGGAGCAGAGCCCAACTCCAGGGATGGAGCTTGAGAGAGATGCAGAAGTAGAGGGTACCACACTTGGCGTGGCCAATGTGGTGCTATGAGGATCATAGAACCCCGGTCTCTCTGAAGCTTGAACAGTGTTTTGGGAATTAGGGGAATGGGAGGAAAGGCATAAAGGAAGTCTTGACCCCAGTGAAGGAGGAAGGCATCCATGGCCTGAACTCCCTGACACGGAATCCTGGAACAGAACCGGGGAAGTTTGGCATTCCACGGACTTGCAAATAGGTCTATGTCCGGGGTTCCCCAAATTCGAAAAATCCTGGCTACCTGGTCCCTGTGGAGGGACCATTCGTGTGGAAGCAGAACTCGACTGAGCCTGTCTGCCCAAGAGTTTTGAACGCCTGGAAGATATACAGCCATAAGATGAATCTGATGCTCTCTGGCAAAGGCCCACAGTAGCAAAGCTTCGTTGCAAAGCGACAGAGAGCCAGTCCCTCCCTGCTTGTTTACATAGAACATGGCTACTTGGTTGTCCATGTGGATGAGGACTGTCCTGTAGCTGAGCAGGGAGCGGAACATTCTGAGAGCTAAGAAAATTCCTCTGAGTTCCAAGAGATTTATGTGTAGTGAAGTCTCCTGTGGAGACCAGATGTCCTGGGTGGAGAGATCTTGCAGATGAGCTCCCCAGCCCATTGGACAGGCATCTGTTGTAAGGGTTGCTTGGGGAAGTGACTGTTGAAAAGGGGACCCCAGCAACAGGTTTTGAGAGGACTTCCACCACTGGAGAGACCAAAAGAGGAGAATGGAGTTTGCTATTTTGTCTGACAGGCAACCTGATGCCCGAGTCCATTGGGTGGACAAAGTCCATTGAGCTGCCCTCATGTGAAGGCGAGGATATGGAACCACATGCACAGTGGATGCCATGTGGCCTAAGAGTTGTAACATTTACCGAGCAGTTAAAAGGGGCTTTAACTGTATTTGGGAGGCTAACTGCACCAAGCGTAGGCAACGGGCCTGAGGAAGATATGCCCTTGCAGTTGTGGTATCCAACAAAGCCCCTATAAACTCGAGGGACTGAGTAGGGGTGAGACTGGATTTTGGGATGTTTATTACTAGTCCCAAATATTGAAGGACACGCATTGTGCAGGTTAGACAAGTCTTGGCCTCTGCTTGAGATGGAGCTCGAATGAGCCAGTCGTCCAGATATGGGAAGACAAATATTCCTAGAGTGCGTAGAAATGCAGCTACTACTGCCATGCATTTCGTGAACACCCTTGGTGCAGAGGCCAGACTGAAAGGAAGCACCCTGTATTGGTAGTGCTTTCCTTGAAAAAGGAACCGAAGGAACCTTCTGTGTGTTGGATGGATGAGGACATGGGTGTATGCATCCTTGAGATCTAGAGAACAAAGCCAGTCCTGACTCTGACGGTATGGAAGCAGAGCACCAAGAGAAATCATCTTGAATTTCTCTTTGAATAGAAACTTGTTCAATTCTCTGAGATCTAATATGGGTCTGTAGCCCCCTGTTTTCTTTGGAATAAGAAAATAAGGGGAGTAGAACCCTGAGCCCTGTTGGAGGAGGTTCTTCTATTGCCCCTTGGGCAAGAAGGGTGGCAATCTCCTGACCCAGAAGGTTGAGGAGAGATGTTGGAGAATTTAACTGTTTCACCATGGTGTGAGGAGGAAGGTTTAAGAAAGGAAGCTTGTACCCTTCCCTTATAATGGAGAGGGTCCATTGCTCTGCTGTGATTTGTTCCCATCTGGGAGCAAAGTAAGCCAACCTTCCTGGAATGGTGAGGGGCTCTGGTTCTTCCAGAGTTAGAAAGCCTAAGAGTTCTCTAGTTGCAAGTCAAAGGCCCTGAGGAGGCTGAGGCTGCTGGGCCGTGGAAGGCCTAACAGCCTTTGACTTGGCCTGTTTAGGTGTTTGCTGACTTTTTGCAGCAAAACGACCTGCAGAAGATGCCTGCTGACCAGGATAATATCTTCCCTTTTTAGAAAAAGATGTCTTTTTGAACAATCTTTTCTTAGCAGGAGCAGAGGTGGACTTTGAAAGTCGATCCAAAGTAGAGTTCTCAGCATCCATCTGAGCGGCCTTTGCTTGCCAATCCTTGCCAAAAAGGTTTTCACCTGTACAAGGAAGATTTCCCAATTCATCTTGGACCCAAAGTTCCAAATCAGAAGCTTGTAGCCAAGCAATTCTGCGTGCACCTATGGCAATAGCCGAGGCTCTGCTTACACACTCAAAAGAGTCAAAGGCTGCACGGTTGGAAAATTTGGAAACATCCTGGGCATGTTTGAGCCAAGTGAGAAACTCCTGCCTTTTATCTTCTGAAATAAAAGGGGTCAAAGTCTGCAGATGATCTGTGAATTCCTTTAGAAACATCCCTATATAGAGACTATAGGAGTTGATTCTGGCAGCTAGCATAGAAGCTTGAAAAACGAGGGCCTGCAATTCACTTACGCGTCTAGCGGAAGTGAGGGCTATCAGGAACAAGGTTTTCCAAGATAGAAAACGTAGAGAACAGGTAGCCATAGGTTCAAAAGGCGGACAGGTGATCCGCTGTAAAACCACATTTAGATCCCAGTCGGGTGCTGGCGGGCGCAGAGGTGGTTTGAGTAAAAGGAGACCTCGGAGAAACCGCGCCACGAGAGGGTCGCTGGAAAGAGGTCTGCCGTCCACCGGCACATGATGTGCTGAGAGAGCACTGAGGTGAACTTTGACGAAGTTGGACTTAAGTCCCAGATTAGAGAGGTAGAGCAAGTACTGCAAGATCACCGACACCGAGCAGGAGAAGGGATCCTGAGACTGCTGGGCACACCAAGCGGAAAAGCGATGCCATTTAAGGGCTTAGCATTTGCAGGTAGAAGGTCGCCGGGAAGCTAGGACGACCTCTTCCACCTCTGCCGGCAATAGAAGGGGAGCGAGGACTACCCTTTCAGCAGCCAGGCCATCAGATGTAGAGATCTGAGGTTGGGGTGTAGCAGGGACCCCTGATCCTGTGTTAGGAGATCTGGTTGAAACCCCAGAGGGAACGGATCCTCCACCGCTAATTGCAGCAGGAGTGGAAACCATGGCTGTCTGGGCCAGCAAGGAGCTATCAGGATCATGGAAGCTTTGTCTCGGAGAACCTTGAAAAGAGTTCGGGAGACTAGCGGTATGGGAGGAAAGGCATACAGAAGGCTTTTCGACCATGAGAGCAGAAAAGCATCCGCCGCTACTCGAAGGGGATGCGGCTGCCGAGAGCAGAAGCGAGGAAGTTGCCGGTTGAGAGGACTGGCAAAGAGATCCATCGTGGGGAGGCCCCACTTCAGAAAAAGTTTCTGAACTACCAAGGGATCCAGGCGCCACTCGTGCGGCTGGAGGATTCTGCTGAGTTTGTCCGCCAGGCAATTCTCTTGGCCTGGGAGATAAACTGCCTTGAGAAGAATGCCGTGGCTGACGGCCCAAGAACAGAGCTTCTGTGCTTCCCGACAGAGAAGGAAGGAGCCCGTGCCTCCCTGTTTGTTCACGTAGAACATGGCAACTTGATTGTCCGTCTGGACAAGGACGGACTGGTGAGAAGTCAGGTGGGAGAAAGCCTTGAGAGCCAGACGGATTGCTCTGAGCTCCAGGAAGTTGATCTGTTGCGCAGACTCCCACGTGGTCCAGAGACCTTGAGTACATGCCCCTTGGCAATGCGCTCCCCATCCTAGGAGAGAAGCATCGGTTGTCAGCACTTGAGCTGGCGGAGGAGACTGAAAAGGCATTCCGAGCACCAGGTTCGGCCGATGAAGCCACCACTGTAGAGAAGAGGCCAGCAGGCCGGAGATGCGCACTAAGTCGGCTAGGCCACCCGAGGCCTGTTGCCACTGCTTGCGAAGGCACCACTGAGCAGGCCGCATATTCAGGCGGGCATTGGGGGTCACATGGACGGTGGAAGCCATATGGCCGAGTAGTCTCAGGAAGCACCTGGCGGAGACCAGGGACTGGCTGCGAAAACGGCCGGCTAGGTCCATGAGCCGTTGAGCCCTGTCGAGAGGCAGGAAAGCTCGTGCCTAAAGAGTATGCAATCTTGCGCCGATGAACTCGAGATCTTGTGAGGGGAGCAAAGTGGACTTTGCGAAGTTTATGACAAAGCCCAAGTATTGCAGAAGAGTCACGGTGCGATGTGTGGCTTGCGTGACTTCTGGAGAGGACGATGCTCTGATGAGCCAGTCGTCCAGGTACGGAAAGACATAGAGGCCGTGAAGCCGGAGATAAGCCGCCACCACCGCGAGACATTTTGTGAAGACTCGTGGTGCGGAGGATAGGCCAAAGGGCAGTACTCTGTACTGGTAATGATTTCCTGCCACCACAAACCTTAGGTATTGGCGGTGGCTTGGGTGGATGAGGATGTGCGTGTAGGCATCCTTTAGATCCAAGGAGCATAGCCAATCTCCCTGCTGGAGGTAGGGCAGAAGGATTCCAAGGGTAAGCATCTTGAACTTCTCCCTGACGAGGAACTTGTTGAGGTTGCGCAAGTACAGGATGGGTCTGAGGCCTCCCGTTCTTTTTGGTATTAGGAAATACCTGGAATAGAAGCCTTGACCCCGCAGGTGGTGGGGCACCGGTTCCACAGCCTGTTCCTGAAGAAGACTTGCTAATTCCTGAAGGAGTAAGTCCCTGTGCAGAGGGAGTCGTGGAGGTTCTCCCGGGAAATAGGAGGGAGGGATCTGGTGGAAGTGGAGAAGATAGCCTTCTCTCACCACTTGAAGCACCCAGGCATCTGAGGTGACGTTGGACCACCTGTGGGCAAAGTGAACCAGCCGGCCTCCTGTGCTGGGAGGAACCAGCTGAGGGGGAGAGACTATGCTGATGAAGTCAAAAACCCCCACCCTGCTGAGCAGGGGCCGGTGGTGCAGGCTTGGGGGCTTGCTGCCTACGGGACCCGTTACCCCGTCCCTTGGCCTGCTGACCCTGTTGGGGAGCCGCGGGGGCCTGATATGGAGGGTAGTGTTTATAGGCAGCCGCCTTTCTCGGGTAAAAGGACTTCTTTCCCGAGCCCTTCTTCTTCTGGGAAGGGGCGGAGGTCTTCCTAGAAAGCCTAGTTCTGGTGAGAGTCTCCGTCTCGATTTGGGCAGCCTTTTCAGCCATGGGCTTGCCAAAGAGGTTCTCACCTCGGCAGGGGACATCGACCAACTTGTCCTGCACCCAGGGTTCAAGGTCAGACGACTGAAGCCAAGCCTGTCGGCGGGCACCGATGCCGGCTGCGGCCACTCGTGCCGATGCTTCAAAGCCATCATAGGCTGCTCGAGACATAAATTTGGAGCATTCTCGAATACCAGTTGTCAAGGCTAGGAACCTCCGCAAAGGTTCCTCGTACAGCCCAGCGGAGAATCCGGCTATCTCTTTAGCCAGGTCTCTGAGATACATGCCCATGTAGAGCTGGTAGGTCTGGACCCGACAAGCATAGAGCCCTGGAAACACTTCTTACCTAGGCCATCCAGGTTGCGGGCCTCCCTGCCAGGAGGCACCGAGGAGTGCATCTTTTGGCTCTTAAGCCTATGCATGGCAGATTCCACCACCATGGAATGGTGCGGTAGCTGTGCTTTTTGGAAGCCAGGGCTCTTGCGGACTCGATAAATGGAATCGACCCGCTTGCTTAACACCGGCGACGATGCCGGACTCTCCCACATGCGGAAGAGTAGTCGTTCCAGCATGGGAGGAACCGGTACAGTAAAGTGCTCCCTGGCGGGAGATTCGTACTGAAGGGCATCGAGCTCTTCGGCTCGGGGCTCCTCCTCGGGATCCGCAGGGAAGGCCAAAGCCTTGGCCATATCCCTGACGAAATCCGAGAACCGGGCGTCCTCCGGAGGGGACTGTTTCCGAGGTTCGGACTCAGGCGAGTCCAAGGGGACACACCGAGTCCGAAAGGAATCAGGTGACTCTTCCTCTTCAGACTCCCAGGCCGACTCCGAGGAGGAATCGGTGGGGTCGGTCCGGGCGGACGGAGGCGTCGGCCGCCCCGACGCCGAGGGAGTCGGCGTCGACGACCTCGGTCCCGAACGGGAGGCCGAGGGTGACCTCGACCGAGGATCAACTCGAGCTCGCATGGACTCGAGGATCGGCTCGGTCTCCGGGGTCGACTTAGACGTAGACGTCCCGGCGGTCGGGGCAGAGGCGCCAGCGAGGCTAGCGATCAGTGCCCGCTGCTGGTCCATGAAGGCAGAGAGTCTGCTCTCCAAGGCCGTCAACCTGAGTCCGACCTCAGGTGACCCAGCAGTCCCCGACTCGGGCCCCGACGGCATCGGGCCCGACGTCGGACCCCTCTGAGGCGAGTCCAGGAGGACTACAGGACTTACCCGAGCAGGCAACTCCGACTCCAGACGAGGTCGCTTCGGCAGATGCTCCTTCTCCAAAGACCCGGGACGGCTATCGGGGCTATGCAACCTGGCCCTCGCGGAACCAGGAGCGTCCACCGACGCCGCCCTCGCGGGTTACACCTTCCGACGATGGTCCCCGGAGGGAGAACCCCTGTCGGAGGAACTCCGGCGATGGTCAGAGCTGGAACCTCTGGATGCCGAGGCCTCCGACGAGGTCCGGGTACGGCCGGGGTCAGCGAAGATTCGTTCCCGCTGATGCCGCCGACTCCTTAACGCTTTGGAGGACATTTTGCTGCAGGCCCCACAGATCAGTTCCTCGTGATCCGGGCCAAGGCAGCGGAGGCAATTATCATGTGTGTCAGTGAGTGACATATTTCTGTCACACTGAACACACCGCTTGAAACCACTGGCAGCCATCGGGGGAAAAAGGGCCTCTGCAAGGTCAAAGGACCGGGCTGCCAGTGAAAAACCGAAAACGAAACTGACAGAAAATCAGAAAAACCGAAAAATAACAGAAGGACTCGCAACGGCGTCGCGAGTCCGGCAGGAAAAGGACCGGCGTCAAACCGATAGAGAAAAAAGAGATTAAACACGAAAAAATCAACTTTTTCAGCGGGGACAAGACGGGCACGTCTGAAGGGCTCCGCGGAAAAAAGAAGACTGGCTAAGATGGCACCCTTGGGCGGGAAGGGGACCGCGCATGCGCGCTGCAATTCCCAAAGGCTTTCTTTGAAAGCTGGGGAAAATTGCTCCGCGAGGGCTCCGTCGGCGCCGACGTCACCCATATGTGAGGACTGACTTCCTGCTTGGTCCTGGAGAAATGTTTGGTATAGTACTACATTAACAAAAGGGTTATCATGTATTTTATCTACTAACCTTTAGCCTGAAAAATGACAATTGGCCCGAGACATCTTATATGTCCAGTAGGAAATAAAATAATGTTATGTTGAGAAGCTGTTTATATAGTAATTATAGTAATGAAACAAGATACACAATATGAGGTAGAGAAAAGGAAATTTGATAAAAATACTATAGAATAGAGGAAAGATATTAAAGACATCAAAATTAAGAAATTTAAAAGAGACGAAGAAGATTACAAATTTAATACGGTTTATTACTGGACCCATAATGGATCAGAATTTAAGGGTAGACAACGAAGTACTTCATATAGGAAGCCCCTACAGTCACCTAGACTACATCCCAGGAATAATTCTAGAAATAAATTTAAATCTAAAGGCAGATCTCCCTCTGTTTCTCCTAACCAGGAAAGGAGCCATAAGAGGATTAGACATCAATCTAATGATCGATATGATGACCAATTTGAGCCCTCGGGATCTCTTTTCTCTGCAGCTCCACCACCTTCCCGTCGGCAGCCACCTAGTCCCCACCGGGATTTTCAGATGGACACCCTCTGGAAAGGAGGTGGGCGAGACTCCTTTCATTATCCTCACAGATCACCACTCAACCGCCAAATCAGACCCAGAGATCACCAACAATTTCATTATTCCCAACGAGGGAGGGGGAGAGGGCAGGGTTCACTATCAAAGAGACGACTGGATTGGGACCTATGAGTGGAATTATCAACCTTTCTAGCTACCAACTCACCAATACAGAAATGCAAGTTTTAGAAAAAGGTTTATCATTTGTTCCCACAAAAAAACATGACAAGTTCACAACCCATATTGAACTTTTCAAGTTTTTTCGGAAATTGAAGATTATAGATCAGTTCGATAATGTTGAAAATATCAACACAGACCCGTCAGTCATTGTCAGCTCCGCAAATTCTATAAACAGTATTACTGTTTTATCCATACCGATTGCGCACCTAGGGTGCATTATTGTAAGTACTTTTTAACATGTTTCATTACTTCACACTAACTTAAGTCTTTCCTGTTTTATATCCACATTGGTTTATGACTTCATATTGCCCTGCGTCTACTGAAACCAAACACAATGTGTATGTTATGATTTATCCAATATCTGAAATTTATTTTGAGTGTTGATTATATATGGATATTTGATTTTTTAATTTTTTTTAGTGGTTCTTTTAACTTTCATAATTTGATGTTATGCCTTTTTGTCTAAGTTTTTTAATTATGTTTTCTAACAAATGTTTTTAATGTTTTTATTTATTAATTTTATTTATTATTTTTCTTTATTGTAAGCTGCAATCTCCCCCTGAAGAAGGCGTTTGCTGAAACGCGATGGGGTATTTCAATAAAGCAACTGTGTTCTCCATTCACTCTTACTCCCTGTGTATCCTTGTAGCTGAGCTGAGCATGAAATACTCGAAGAGCAAGGAAGATTGCTTTGAGTTCCAGGAGGTTGATGTGACGACAGGCCTCCTGTGGAGTCCAGGTACCCTTGGTTGAGAGATCGTGCAGGTGGGCTCCCCATCCCACCTGAGATACATCTGTTAGGGTGGCTTGGAATAGGGGTTGCTGGAAAGAAGACCCCACGAGAAAGATTGAGCGACTGCCACCATTGGAGGGACGAGAAAAGACGGTCTAAGTTTGTTATTTTGTCAGACAGGCAACCTGAGGCCTGTGTCCACTGAGTGGATAAAGTCCACTGGGCTGTTCGCATAAGGAACCACATGAACGATGGATGCCATGTGGCCCAGCAGTTGTAGCATTTCTTGAGCAGTGAGATCAGGTTTGAGGTTTGGGAAGCTAGCTGTATTATGCAAAGACAGTGGGGCTGTGGAAGGAAAGCCCTGTCTGTCTGATATCCAGATGAGCTCCTATGAACTCAAGGGATTGAGTGGGAGCAAGTTTGGGAGGTTTATGACCAGTCCCAAATACTGAAGGATTTCCATTGTGCAAAACAGAGCAGAGCTGGCTTCTGGCACTGTAGCGGCTCAAATGAGCCAGTCGTCTAAATAGAGGAAGACAAATATTTCCAGAGTGCGGAGAAATGCGGCTACCACAGCCATGCATTTTGTGAATACTTTTGGTGCAGAAGCCAGGCCAAAGGGAAGAACTCTGTACTGGAAGTGCTTTCCTTTAAACAGGAATCTGAGGAATCTTCTGTGATTTGAATGGATGAAAATATGAGTACACGCATCCTTGAGATCTAGAGAATAAAGCCAATCCGTACTTTGAAGGTATGGCAGCAGAGTTCCTAGAGAGACCATTTTGAACTTCTCTTGGAACAGAAATTTGTTCAATTCTCTGAGGTCTAAAATGGGCCTGTATCCTCCTGTTTTCTTTGGAATAAGAAAATATGGGGGAGTAGAACCTTGTACCATGTTGCGGAATGGGTACTTCCTCTATTGCTCGTTGCACAAGGAGTGTTGTGACTTCTTAACCTAAGAGATTGTCGAGAGAGTCTGAGAATTGAACCGTCTTACCATTGTAGGAGGGGGCATGCTGTGAAAATGAAGCTTGTACCCCTCTCGTACAATAAACAGAGTCCAATATTCTATTGTTATTTGGTGCCATCTGTGGGCAAAATGACAACCTGCCTGGGGGATGTTCAAGGGTTCTGGACCCTTCAGGGGCAAGGCGGCGAAGTTCTCTAGAGAGGAGTCAAAGCCTGCTCAGCTGGCTGAGGTTTTACAGCTTTTGGTTTCTTTTATTGTCTAGGTTGTTGCTGTTGTCCCTTTTGGGCAGACTGACCTGGACGGTGCTCCTGTTGGGTATAGGATGGATAAAACTTCTTTTTCTTATTGAAAAATGTTTTTTGGGTTTTTTTTAGAAGATCTTTTCTTGCAGGATCAGCTGTAGATTTGGACAATCTATCCAAAATTATATTGTCTGCATCTATTTCATTAGCCTTCTCCTGCCAATTCTTGCCCAAGAGATTTTCTCCTGTGCAAGGAATGTTTCCTAATTTATCCTATATCCAAATTTCCAAGTCGGATGCCCTGAAGCCAGGCAATTCGACGTGCAGCAATGACTCTGCTTATGCACTCAAAACAGTCAAAGGCTGCATGATTTACAAACTTGGAAACATCCTGGGCATGTTTGACAAGTGTAAGACAGTCCTGTCTTTTGTCATCAGGAAGAATGGGGCTCATAAGCTCCAAGTCTCCTGTGACCTCTTTAAGGAACATTCCCATATACAAGATATAGGAGCGGATCCTAGCTGAGAGCATGGAAGCATCGACACCCAAAGGCATCGAGACTGCTGCATTCACGATCTGGAGGATTGGATGCATGTCTCTCTGCACTTTTCATCCTACGCATGGCTGATTCCACTACCACTGAATGGTGTGGTAATTGAGTTTTTTGAAAGCCAGGACAAGGTGGAACTCGATACATAGTATCGAGTCTCCTAGAATGAGGAGATGTGGTTAGAGATGTTTCCCACATTCTCAGCATAAGATCATGCAAGATCTTATGGACAGGCAGAGTAGCTGCCTCTTTGGGAGCCGTGGGGTATTGGTATTGTTAAAGTACACCTCGGTGCTCCAGCGGTGAACCACTATCAGGTGGACAGGAAGCCCCTCTTAGCCCACCCAGTGGTGGTCCGCTTCCTAAGGGGCTTACTCCTGTCTAAACCCCTGGTTTTCCCCCCAGCGACCTAATGGGATCTCATTGTGGCGTTGGGGAAGCTCACCCTGCCGCCCTTCGAGCCTCCTGGAAGGTGTTTTTCTTGGTTGCGCTCACTTCTGCCCATAGGTTAGGTGAGCGCCAGGCCCTCGTGGCTGAAACGTCTTTCACCAGGTTTTACAAGAATAGGGTGGTGCTTCGCATGCAACCCAAATTTTTTCCGAAGGTGGTGTCCTCTTTCCATCTCAACCAGGAGGTGGTCCTCCCTACCTTATTTCTCAGACCTCACGCCAGTCGTGCAGAGACTGTCCTCCATACCTTGGACTGTAAGAGGGCCTTGTCCTCCTATATTCAACGTACTGAAGGCCACCGGAAAGCCTCTCAGCTTTACGTTTCGTACTACCCCAGTAAGCTGGGGAGGTGATGTCCAAGCGTACGCTATCCACATGGGTGGTGGACTGTATTGCCCATGCTTATGAGAGGAGGCGAGGCTTCCGTTGGAAGGCCGGGTCACGGTGCATCGGGTCAGGGCTATGGCGACATCAGTTGCTCACCTGCTTTCGGTCCCTCTGGCAGATATCTGTCAGGCCACCACCTGGTCTTCAGGCCGTACCTTCGCAGCTCATTTCTGCCTGGATAGAGAGTTCCGAGGGGACAGTGCCTTTGGCCAGGCCATGCTCCTTAACCTTTTTGTTGTCTAGGCAACTCCTACCCTTCGACCCTTCTGTGTTCAGGCTACTGGAGTGCTAGTTCCTTTGGACACAGGGGTCCTTTTTGGTCTGTTATATGGATTTCATTACTGCTGCTTGTGACTCTCTACGAGGGAGCCTTTTTGGCTAAAGGTTCATGGTAGCCTGTAGCTGGGGAGTCCCATATGTGAGGACTGACTTTCTGCTTGTTCCAGGAGAAAGCGTAGTTACTCACCTCTAACGGGTGTTCTCCGGGGACAGCAGGAATCAGTCTTTGCAACCCTCCCTCCTCCCTTTGCAGTTGCAGTCATATCTTTATTTGTTTTGCCGTCTTTTTAGCTATGTCATTTGGCTGAGCAAGATGGCACACTTGTCAGGAAGGGGGACCATGCATGCGTGGTTGCAATCCCAAAGGCTTTCTTTGAAAGCTGGGGAATTTGTTGGCGTGGGCTCCATCGGTGCTGACGTCACCCCATAAGAGAGATCTGATTCCTGCTGTCCGTGGAGAACACCTGTTACAGGTGAGTAACTACACTTTACAGTATCTCCTCCACTTATCCTTGACAGGTCTTAAAACTAACTTGGTGAGAGTTTGCCTTAGTGCCATTGCATCCTTTCACAGACCAGTGGATAGACAGCCTATCTGCACACACCCCTTAGTAGCATGCTTCATGCAGGGTCTCCTACTGTCTGTCCCCATTAAGCTGCTTCCAGTTGCATGGGATCTGTATGTGGTTCTTGTGTAACTCCTAAAGCCTCCTTTCGAACCTTTAGTGACCATTTCACTGATGTTTCTATCTTGGAAGGTCAGCTTCCTTGTTGCCCTCACTTCAGTGAGCTTTAGGCTCTAACGAATCCCTGCTATAGTCTGTTCCACCATGAAAGTTCTCTGCATTTATCCACACTTCCTCCCAAAGATGGTTTCCTCTTTCTATCTAAACCAGTCTGCAATCCTCCTGGTTTTCTTCCCTAGACCATGTGCATCTCGGACTGAAGCAGCACTACACGCTTGCAAGTGAGTGCTGGCTTACTACTTCGAAAAAAGTAAGGATTACAGTCAATTCTTTCAATTATTCATTTCCTTTGATCTTAATACCTAGGGTCTACCGGTGTCAAAACATACTGGAATCCAAAAAGATAAGATTGCATTTTTTTTGCTTTTGCACATGCAGGTCTCTTTGGAGCGATACGTCACTGCTCAATGTGCAGACTATTACAACCTCCAAAGCCAGTCTCCGTTCAGTATCAATTGACGAGATCTGTTGGGCAGCTACCTGGTCCTCCATTCATACCTTTGCTGCACACTATTGTCTGGACAGACTCCTGTTGGACTGCTGTCTTTGGCCAAGCTGTACTCTAGCACCTCTTTGGGACAAACTCAACTGCTACCTTCCATCCCAGATTTGTACAAGATACCAGACTATCATGGGTGAAGTACTGCCTCCTGGAATAGTCCAATGAGCCGCAACTTTTCCAGACTCTTCTGCTACAGTTTTTTTTTTTTTTTACTTTGGGAATCGCACTGCTCCCCATCCCCCAGCCTGGTTCCTGGGAGCTAGTGAGTCCCATATGTGAAGACTGCATTTCTGCTTGTTCCTTGAGGTAGCAAAGTTGTAAAAGGTGATCTCCAGGAATCAGTCATCATAACTCGCCCTCCTCTCTAGGAGTTGAAAGGTTCCTTTATTTTCCTCTAAGCTGCAAACTCAGCTGAGGAGAAGAGTTGGAAAGGCAGGCATTGTGGAGTGTTCCAAAAGGCTTTCCTACTGGATGCTGGGGAGCATTTCCGCACAAGCTCTGTTGGTGGTGTTCACCCATATGTGAATACTGATTCCTTCTATTTTTGGAGATCACCTGTTATAGGTGAGTAACTATGCTTTATCTGAGATTCCTCTGAAAATGTATAAATCACTTTGCATGGAGACACATTTGTGTTTCAGGATTTCTCTTTGAACAAGCAGGAAGTAAGACCCCACATATGGGTGATGTCTCCTGATGGAGCCCCATGCGGGAACGCTCTCTAGCTTCCACTGCGCCTGCCACGGCACCATCTTAACCTCGGGCATCGTTTGTGGAGCTGCTCGGACGTTTTCCTGACCACTGTCCGAAAAAGTTGTACATTTGGGCCCTTCGGGGTTTCCGATTTGTTGATTTCTGCTATTCTAACTGCCTGTCGTCTGTGCATTGGATTCTCCTATCGCTGGACCATCCTTTGCAGAAGAAGATTTTCTTTCTTTTGCTCCTCGTGATGTTTTCATCTTGTGTTTTGTGACTGCTTGGTATTGAGATTTGATTTTGCTGCGACTATTTTTCTGGTAATGTCAAAATCGGCCAGCAGTTTCAAAAAGTGCACTCACGGTGTACGCATCATTCTCCAGGAAATGCAGGACGTCAGTCCTCACATATGGGTGACGTTGGCGCCGACGGAGCCCTCGTGCGGAGCAATTCCCCAGCTTTCAAAGAAAGTCTTTGGGATTGCATCACGCATGTGAGGTCCCCTTCCCGCCCAAGGGTGCCATCTTGCTCAGTCTCCCTTTTTCCGTGGAGCCCAATGGACGTTATCCCTATCCCCTCAGGGAAAAAGTGCTTCTCCAGGACTGGCCAGCATGGTTACAGTGATTGCTGTTCCTAGGTTCCTCTTTTTAAATCAAGCCAGAGGTGGTGGCAGCAACTTTGCTGTTGGAAACTTACGTCTCTTCCACAATTCATGTAGGAGTCGTTGAAGCTTATTTGATTTTTTTTTTTTTTTAAACATGACCCAACACAGGCAGGGAGAGTCGTGGCAGAGAATGGCATGGTCAGAACAAACAGAGGCTGCTCTGCATGAGACAGACAAGGCATGAAGAAGTATTCATGTTCAGAGAAATTTAAAAGACTTCTGAGCTAGGGAAGAGCCCAGCAGCAAAGGCTCCATCGCAGGTGACACCAAAAGAGTACAACTGCATCCCCTTGCTCGTCTCTTGAGAAGTCAAGGCAGCAAAAAATAAATAGGACTGAAAAAGAAAATTACTTTAAAAATTACCATAAGGTTTAAACAGTTTCTGCCATATATTTTAATTCTACAAATATATCTTCTTTTTTACAAAAAAAGAAGAAATTAGGCCTTACCTGCTAATTGTCTTTCCTTGAGTACTCTCCGGGCCAGTCCAGGACATCTTGGGTGGCCAATCCGCTCCAGCAGCTGAGGACTGGAATCTGAAAGGTTTTCCTGACAGCCTATCCAGCTCCCCTAGGTGTCAGCTAATCAGTCTCTCGGTTACAAAGCAGGGAAGCTAGCCCTAAGAACACTTATAACCTAACAAAACACAAAACAAGAAAAACCAGGCAAAAACGCTGTGCCATCCCATCAGTTACGGAAGAAGACATTGAGGTAGGCCTCACTTCCTATATGCAATATAGACTGACAAACACAGTCTGTCCCTTAAGAGAAGCAGGTGCACGGCTAAGCAGCATGTGTAATTACGATTCCTCGTGCCCTGCGTGGTCTTTTTTTTTCCCCCCTTCCCAAAGGGAACCTCAGTATCCAAAGACACTGCGCATTGTACAGCTCCTTGACAAAAGAACCACCTACCGAACAATCCTCCTTCTCACCTAAAACTCGCAGATACACTAAGGGAGGGTCCTGGATTGGCCCGGAGAGTACTCAAGGAAAGACAATTAGCAGGTAAGGCCTAATTTCTTCTTCCTATTCGTCTCTCCGGGCCAGTCCAGGACATCTTGGGAAGTACCAAAGCAGTACTTAAATCCGGGAGGGTCCTGCGATACCTGCCACAAGCGCCGCCGCGCCCACTCTGGCGTCCTCCCGAGCTTGAACATCCAACCGATAATGCTTCACAAACGTGTATAAAGACGACCATGTAGCCGCTCGACAAATGTCCACCAGCGGAACCAACGCATACTCCGCCCAAGAGGTAGCCTGACCTCTGGTTGAATGAGCTCCCAGACCCTGAGGAACCGGCGCACCCTTCACTTCGCACGCGGCGCGAATAGCATTGTTTCACCCAGCAAGCGATAGACGCTTTGGTGGCCGCCTTACCCTTCGCTGCGCCACCATAAAGAACAACCGGTCAGACTGCCGAAAAGACGCTGTGACCTTGATATACTTACGCAACACGCGCCCCAAGTCCAGCCGCCTAAGGGAACGATCCAAACCACTGTTCCCCAACCCGCCAAAGGTAGGAAGGGAAACATCCTGATTGATGTGAAAAGGAGAAACCACTTTGGGAAGAAATGAAGGCACCGGTCTCAACACCACCTTCTCGGCCGAAAAGTGAAGGAACGGTTCCTTGCAGGATAGAGCCTGAAGATCTGAAATCCTTCTAGCCGAACACAAAGACACCAGAAAGGCTGTCTTCCAGGACAACTCACGTAGGTGCTCCGACCCATGTCCGACAAATGCCGGAACCGACAACGCCTGGAGCACCAGGTTCAAATCCCAAGGAGGAACTACCGGACTCCACGGAGGCCTAATGTTTTTAGCGGCTCGAAGGAAACGGAGCACATCAGGATGGGAAGCAAGCGGCCTGCCCTGTACCTTTCCTCTAACAGGCCAGCGCCGCCACCTGAACTAGCAAGGTTCTAAGTGCCAAACCTTTCTCCAATCCTCCCTGAAGGAAACCCAAAATCTCCGGTAGCGACGCCCTCCCGGGCAACGCTTTACGCTCAATGCACCAAGCTTCAAAGAAACGCCAAACTCTAATGTAAGCCAATGACGTTGACCGCCGTTTGGACTGCAACAGAGTAGCTATCACCGCGCTTGAGTAGCCCTTGTGCTGCAACCTGTGCCGTTCAAGAGCCAAGCCGTAAGACAGAATCGATCCACGTCCGGCATGAGCACTGGACCTTGCCTCAAGACATCGCTGCGAACGGGCAGCCTCCAGGGAGGTACTACGAGCAGCCGCATCAGGTCGGCATACCAAGGGCGTCGAGGCCAATCCGGAGCCACCAGAATCACCGGACCACTGTGAGCAGCCACTCTTTGGATGACCCTTCTCAAGAGCGGCCAAGGAGGAAACACATAAAGTAGCTGATGTTGAGGCCAAGGCTGTACCAGGCTGTCTAGACCTTCCGACATGTGTTCCCTGCGCCAGCTGTAAAACCGAGCGGCCTTGGCATTGGACTGGGTAGCCATAAGGTCGAGGACAGGCTGTCCCCACTTCCGAGAAATCTCCCGAAAGACCTCCTCGTCCAGAGCCCACTCCCCCGGATCTAGACGATGACGACTGAGATAATCCGCCTGATCGTTGTCCTTGCCGGCCACGTGAGCCGCCGATATCGCCACGAGATGGGCTTCCGCCCACTGAAACAACATCAGGCATTCTTCCAGCAACAGAGCACTGCCCGTGCCGCCTTGCCTGTTGATGTAAGAAACTGTCACCTGATTGTCGGAGAAAACCCGCACTGCCTGTCCGACAAGCACTCCCACAAAGACCAGCAGCGCGAGACGGACCGCTCTGAGCTCCAAACGATTGATCGACTAGGTCCTCTCCTCTGCCAACCACGAACCTTGAGTCACACGACCCAGACAATGAGCCCCCCAGCCGGAGAGGCTCGCATCCGTCGTGAGTAACACCCAGTTCGACACCTCCAGAGGAACTCCCGCTTGAAGATGGGCTGGAATCAACCACCAGAGCAAGCTGAGACGCATGGCCTCCGGACAGACTAACCTGCGCGAGAGAGGATGCTCTTGAGGAGACCAACGGGACAACAATGCGCTCTGCAGCGGCCGCATGTGAGATCTGGCCCATGGAACCAAATCCAAGGCGGCCGCCATGGACCCCAGCAACTGCAGGTACCGCCAAGCCGTCGGAGCCTTGACTCGCAGAAACGCTGCCACCTGCCGTAAGATTTTCCGCACTCTGCCTTCCGGAAGAAAAATGGACCCCACTCACATGTCGAATAGGGCCCCCAGATACGTCAACCGCCGAACGGGTTCCAAATGGCTCTTTGCATGGTTGATGACCCAACCTAACTGCTCCAGGACTTGCACTACGCGCGCCGTGGCCTTCACCGACTGTCTGCGACGACAACCGAATCAACCAATCATCCAAGTAAGGATGAACCTGAATTCCCTCCTTCCGGAGTGCAGCCGCAAAGACGACCATTACTTTGGTGAAGGTGCGAGGTGCCGTGGAAAGCCCAAACGGTAACGCCCGAAACTGAAAATGACCCATGGGCACCGCGAAACGCAGATACTTCTGATATTCGGTCCGAATAGGAATGTGCAGGTAAGCCTCTGTAAGATCTATGGAAGCAAGAAACGCGCCTGGCCGAACCGAGCGGATCACCGATTGTAAGGTTTCCATCCGAAAATGAGGCACCCTCAAACAACGATTCACGTGCTCGAGGTCTAGAATAGGACGAAAAGAACCTTCTTTCTTGGGAACCACAAAATAAATTGAGTATCGACCTAATCCGCACTGGTCTGTAGGCACCGGGACCACTGCATAAAGAGACAACAGACGGCGGAGCGTCTCTCCAACTGCTGCCATCTTTGCCTGCGGACCACAGGGAGACAGGACAAACACGTCTGGAACCCGTTGCTCGAATTCTAAGGCATAACCGTCTCTGATAACCTCCAGAACCCACTGATCCGTGGTTATACTGGCCCAGGTGGAGAGAAACAGCTGTAACCGACCTCCTACTGGAACCTCCACCTGGACCGGCCTCACTTCATTGGGACTTTTTGGTTGCGGTCTGCTGGGCACCAAAGTAGCCCCTACCGAAACCTCTGGATCCCCGAAAGGGATGTCCTCTAGACACAAAAACTTACCGCGCTGATAAGGGGTGAAACGTGCCCCCCCCCGGAACCTGCGAAAGTCCTGACCTTGACCTCGTTGTATGGACCCCTGCTTCGAAGCTCTCGGACAGTCTTCCGGCAGACGCCCCCCTTTGGAGTCACCCAAATCTTTAACAATCTTGTCTAAGGCCTCACCAAATAACAACTTGCCTTTATACGGCAATTTACTAAGACGCGCCTTGGAAGACGCATCCGCAGCCCAATTCCTAAGCCAAAGGAAACACCTAGCGGCGATAACAGAAGCCATAGCCTTAGCCGAGATGCGAACCAAATCATAAAAGGCATCAGCTTGATAGGCAGCCGCCGACTCTAGCTTTGCCACATCCGCGGAAGCTTCGTCCCCTCTCTCCGAAGACTGCTCTAGATACATAAGCACCACAAATAGACGCTTGAAGGGCTAACGCACTAAAATCAAAGGCCTGCTTCAAAAGCGCCTCTAAACGGTGATCCTGTAAATCTTTGAGAGCCGTCCCCACTTCTACAGGAATGGTGGTCTTTCGAGTGACGGCCGACACCAACGCATCCACCTTGGGCATACGCAATAGGTCCTTCTCTTCGTGAGGCACAGGGTAAAGCCTAGCCATTGAGCATCCTCCCCTGAGAGACGCTTCCGGAAATTCCCACTCAGCCTCTATCATCTGTTTGATAACGCGATGTACAGGGAAACACTTGTTTTCAGATCTGAACCCTTGCAGCAAGGGATCCTCTAAGGGCTCCTGCTGTACGGCTGGGAGGACCAAATTCAAAGCCGAAAGAGACAGAGATCAAGGCCCCCAGCTCCTCCTTACGGAACATCCGAAAAACATTGGGATCCTCCACAGGACCCAGTTCACCTTCCTCCAAATCCCCAGACCAAGATTCTAAGCCTGGATCAGAGAGAAACTCACCTTCTTCCACTCCTGGGGATGGCACACTAGGAGCCTCATTATGCTCCGTAGTGAGGTCCCTGCCCTGCAGCACCGCAGAGCTAGATTCCCCTAAGTGAGCCTCTGAAGGGGCTGCTACTGGAGAACCAAAAAGGTTGTCAGGTCCAGGAGGAAGAGCGATCTGTGTCTGCTTCAGGAGATAAGCCTGATGTAGAGAGAGAATAAACTCAGGAGAAAAATAAGCACTGAGAGTCTCCTGCGCCACAGGAAGGGGCTGATGCTTTAGTTCTGCAGCCATAGTCTGTTTCAGCGACTTCGCTTTCCTCTTGTGGGGTTTACTAAGAGGCGCGGGAGCACCGGCCTGATCTGACAAAATGGCCGCCATTCCCGCTCTCTCCCCTGCACCATGAGGTAAAATGAGACCAGTCTCGGAGGCTTTATCCTCCATACTAACACTGCCCCCGAAAAGAAAAAGATAATAGCAAACAAAACAGCTCGAACCGACTCGGAACGGAATTCCCCAAAATGAAACCAAAAAAGAAAAAAAACCGCGTGTCAAGGAAAAACGCCCCGGTCAGATACAAAAATCCTCACAAATCCAGAAATCAAGTGCCCAAAGGAGACTCACCACTCGCTGACTGATCGGAGCTTCAGCGATCCTGCAAGCACCGCTGTGCCGTTGCTAACGGTAAGCAGATGCGAGGATGCCGTCGAATGCAGGGAGAGGAAACTGGGGCTCCCAGGTCTGCTTATCCACTGCCGAATCGCAACATCCTTAAAGAGGCAGGCTCTACCTCGTGAAGACGGCGCACAGAGGGTCAAGGGGAGCTTCCCCGACCGCTAGCGCTACGGACTGGGCATAGCCCCTTCAGTCAAATCTCTCCTTATCTTGTCTCTGCGATTCGTTTTCCTGTCGTTTGGACTTAATGTTTGTTTGGTTTTTTTTGTTTGTTTTTTTTAACCAAGCACAGCCCGGTATCTAAAACCTATAGCCCCATACCAAAAAACACGATCTCCTTAGCAGAAAAGAGACCCGTAACTAAACCCTGACACTTTTCTATTCGTATCTCTGGGGAGCTGTTCCAACAACATCCAGCTCAGCTGCTGAGGACTGTAAGATTGATTAGCTGACACCTAGGAGAGCTGGATAGGCTGTCAGGAAAACCTTTCAGATTCCAGTCCTCAGCTGCTGGAGCGGATTGACCACCCAAGATGTCCTGGACTGGCCCGGAGAGACGAATAGGAAACCCCTTTTCTGAAAAATGTTCTACTTCTAGCAAACAATCCAATTATTTCTGTACTGTCAATAGCTATAGATGAATATACAGAACTGTTAAGCCCAACTTAATTACTACTAAGGTTTTATACATGGCTTAAGGAGTTAGGAGCATTTTAAACAAAATACTTGGTAAGTTGACAGTCAGTTTTTCTGGCATACCAAATCAGGTTTTAAGAAATATAAGAGTACTACAGAGAGTTTAAGTACAGCAAAATGGAGAACAATATGTACAGAACAGGAAAGAGCATACAAAACTAGTTGTGCGAGCTTTATTACCCAAATCATCCCTGCATTTTATTTCTTTGCATGCATTAGGGTTTTAAATGTGATGGACAGATCAGGCATTCTGCTTAGTTCTACTGTTTTAAAGCTACAGTACTAGATATAGCTGACTCAACTAATTTTCTAACACCTTTTAGTAAACATACCCCTAAATGTATTGCTAGCCATCACAAATTTTCCCAACACACATATTCTGAAATAGCAATCTGCTGAGAAATGTGGACTATTATTTCAGAGATGTTTTTATTGCCAGAGAGACAAAATAATTATAGGAACTGTTCAATAAGACAATTTTAAAATATTACCTTGTCGAGTCCAATAAATGTCGCAATGCCAACATTGTGCTTTTTCAAGAAATCTACACATTCTTGAGCTGTATCAATGCTATCTACAACAATGTGATCTAAAGCACCACACGATGAAGAGATGGCAACATCATATTTCTCATCAATTGCTCCCAAATCACCCTAAGAGAAATAAATGTGCGTTAGGAATCAATATTTTTATCTAGCACCAATCACTTTTCTGAACTAAGTTACTAGAACTAAAAGCTGTTATATGTAACATTTACTATAAAAAAAAGTACTCCATCACCACACATTAGAAGAACACGCAGTTACTCACCTGTAACAGGTGATCTCCGGGAATAGCAGGAAGTTTAAATTAGACTTACCTGCTAATTGTAGTTCCTGGAGTAGATCCAGTCTAGTCCCGTACCATAGAGTTGTGTACGTCCTCCCGCAGCTAGGAGCCTGAGCATGTCACTCTTTCAGTGAACCTAGTATAAGTAGTCCAGGGACCGCCCCCTTGAACCAGTGTTCTATTGTCAAAGCCGACTCACCAGAGCAACAAACAAGGTAGTCCCAACATGGACCCTATGAAGAACAAAACTTCTAGCCAGAACGGCTCAACTCCTTAAATCTAACTATCCGGAAAGCATTGCTGGATAAATGAGCCACCCCTTCTCCCCAGCCTCTCTAAAGAGGCCGCTCACTCTTCTGAGAAGTTGGAGACTCAGTACCGCTGGCACCCTGTACCGCTATGAAATGCCCGCGGCCAAAGCTGTCTCCTTCCTCCCCCCTGTGCTCAGGCTACCTATTGGCCGTATTCCTCCGGGTGGGAAGCGGGACTAGACTGGATCTACTCCAGGAACTACAATTAGCAGGTAAGTCTATTTTAACCTTCCTTATCGTAGCTCCAGTCTAGTCCCGTACCATAGAGATGTAGCAGAGCAGTAAACATTCTCAACGGGAGGGACCTGCCAGACCAGCCTGAAGCACTGCTGATCCAAATCTTGCATCCCCCTCCGCCTACACATCAATCCTATAATGCTTCACAAAGGAGTGCGACGACGACCAAGTCGCAGCCCTGCAAATCTCCGCCGCCGGAACCAAGCTAAACTCTGCCCAGGAAGCAGCCTGAGATCTTGTAGAATGCACTCAGCCCCGGCGGCACCATTCTGCCCTTTAGCAGATACGCTGACGCAATCGCTTCTCTAATCCACCTAGCAATAGAAGCCTTAGACGCTGGCTCTTCTAGATGCGAATTCCCAAACAAAATAAACAGCCTATCAGACTTGCGCAGTGCTTTCGTCCACAGCAAATACACCTTTAGAACTCTTCCTATGTCCAATCTAGGCAACTAACCTTTAGTCCCATCTTCAGCTGACCTTGCAAAAACTGGCAAAGCCACCACCTGATTAACATGGAAGGCGGAAACTACCTTAGGCAAAAAGGACGGCACCGTCCGAAGCAACACCTTCTCCTTAATAAAAGGACAAGAAAGGCTCTCTACAAGACAGTGCCCGCAACTCAGAGATCCTCCTCACCGAGGTAATAGCAACCAAAAACAGTACCTTTAGCGTGAGATCCTTCAGGGTCGCCTGAGACAAAGGCTCATAGGGCTCCTTCACCAACGCCTCTAACACTACGTTGAGATCCCATCCTGGAATCACTTTTCTGCAAGGAAGCTGTAACAAAGAGGCCGCCCTCAAAAACCTCTTCATATCTTGATGAGCTCCCAGCGTCTTTCCCTGTACCTTTCCTCTGTAAGAGGCCAACGCTGCCAGCTGCACCCAGAGGGAAGACGCTGCCAAGCCCTTATCCAAACCATCCTGCAAAAAAGTCAACACATGTGCTACCGTGGACTTCAAAGCTCGCAACTGTCTGTCCTCACACCAAGACTCAAACAACCTCCACACTCTGACATACGCCATTGATGTTGTCCGTCGCCTCAACCTCAATAACGTAGCAATCACCACTGACAAGTAACCCTTACCCATCAGCCTTGCCATCTCAAGAGCCAAGCCGTAAGTGAAAATTGATGTACCTGAGGCATGTTCAACGGCCCTTACACCAGTAGGTCCACCCTGTCCGGCAACTTCCATGGTGGTTCCACCAGCAGACGCATCAAGTCTGCATACCACGGCCTTCTTAGACAGTCCGGCGCTATCAGCAGGACCAACCCTCTGTGCCTCTCTATGCGCTGGAGAACTCTGCCGATGAGCACCCACGGCGGGAACACATACAGAAGATAGTCTTCTGGACAGCCCTGAATCAGAGCATCTAGGCCTTCCGACATCCTTTCTCTCCTTCTGCTGTAAAATCTGCCTACCTGTGCCGACTCGAACGTTGCCATAAGATCCATCACCAGTCGACCCCAATGCCTTACAAGTGCCTCAAACACCTCCTGATGGAGACTCCATTCCCCCGGATCCACTCTCATGCGACAAAAAAAATCCGCCGTCACATTGTCCACTCCTGCTACATGCGCCGCCAATGCTTCCAGATGACGCTTGGCCCAATCCATCAAGCCGTCTGCTTCCATTTCCAACTGCATGCTGCTGGTTCCGCCTTGTTGATTTATGTACGCCACTGCTGTGGCATTGTCCGAGAACACTGACCGCCCTGCTCTGCAGAAACCCCTGCAAGGCCTGAAGCGTTAAGAACACCGCTCTCAACTCCAACCTGTTGATGGACCACTCCTTCTCCGGATCGGACCACTGTCCCTGGACAAACTGTCCCTCGAAATGCGCCCCCCCATCCGAAAAGACTTGCGTCCATTGTAAAGGGCTTCCAGTCCAGCGCTTCCAGCGGTATGCCCTTCTCCAGGCCCCCTGGACTTAATCACCACCGCAGCGACACACGGACTTCCTGCGGACACACCAACGCCTTAGACAATGGATCTGACTGATGAGACCACCTCCGAAGCAACACTCTCTGCAGAGGCCTCATGTGAGCTCTGGTCCACGGTACTACCTCGATTGTGGCTGCCATCGTCTGCAGCAGCAGCAGATACCGCCACGCTGAAGGGGACCTGCTCGACCGGAACTCCCGAATTAGCCTTCTCAATTTCTGAATACACTAGCGGCAGGAAAACTCTTCCCCTGCACGTGTCGAAACGAGCTCCCAAATACTCCAGATCCTGGGTCCGTGTCAACTTGCTCTTTGCCACGTTGACTACCCATCCCAAACCTTGCAAGAAGGATACTACCCGACTGGTTGCCTGATGACTCTCTCACAGCGACTTTGCTTGAATTAACCAGTAGTACAAATACGGGTGCACCAAAACTCCTTCCCTTCTCAACGCCGCCGCCACCACCACCACCATAATCTTGGTGAATGTTCTCGGCGCAGTTGCAAGCCCAAAGGGCATCGCCTGGAACTGGAAACGCCCCATAGGCACTGCAAAGCGAAGAAACCACTGGTGCTCCTTTCTGATCAGAATGTGCAGGTAAGCCTTCGACAGATCTGACGTTACTCTCCCTGCTGCACCGCTACCATCACCGATCTCAACGTCTCCATCCGAAAGTGCGACACCCGGAGACACCTGTTCACTCTTTTTAAATCTAAAATAGGTCGCATAGTAACCTCCTTTTTTGGCACTACAAAATAAATCGATTACCGACCGCTGCCTTGTTCTTCCGGCGGCACTGGTACCACCGCTTCCAGTGCTATTAACCTGTGCAACGTCTGACCTACCGCCTCTCGTTTGGACTTCGTTCTGCACGGGAACTGCACAAACACATCCTGCAATGGGCGTTGGAACTCGAGAGCATAACCCCTCTGGCATGATCTCCAAAACCCACTGATTCGAAGTAATGTAGGCCCAAGGCAGGAACAAACTCTCTTAGCCGACCTCCTACCGGTTCTGACCCTGCCTGGACCCCCCCCCCCTCACTTCATTGCGGCTTTTTGGCGCCCGAGACCGCCGAGGCTGCAAAACCTCTGCCTGCCCCTCGGAATCCCCGAAATCCTCGAGACCTATAGGGAAATCTCCCTCGCTGCACCAGAGCAAACCGTGAGGGTTGAAAACGCCTGAACTCTCTCTAGACAGTCCCCCCGTTCGATTCTGCTTCTGCTTGTCTTCCGGCAACCGACCCCCTTTCGACTCCCCGAGATCCTAAACCAATTTTTCCAACTCTTCACCAAAGAGGAGCCTACCCTTGGAAAGGGAGTTTAGCCAAACGCGCTTTGGAGGCTCCATCTGCCGCCCAATTTCGCAGCCAAAGATACCGCCTCGCCGCCACTACCAATGCCATACTCTTAGCTAGACCTCTAACCAAATCATACTGGTTATCCACCAGATACGCTGCTCCCGATTTTATGCGGGCCGCCTCTTCTGACGCCTCGTCCATCTCAGTCCCCTTCCACCTCTGGGACCACCGCAAACACACCCTAGCCACCCAGGCCCCACAAATCGAGGCCCGTAAGGAGAGGACATTCACCTGAAACACCTGCCTCAAAAAGGAATCCTACCTTCTGTCCTTCGCATCCTTAAGCGCGGCACTCCCTTCAACTGGAATAGTGGTCATCTCAGTCACCGCGGAACCGCTGCATCCACCTTCGGCGGTTTAAACATATCCTTATCTGGTTCGACCAGAGGATAAAGCCGAGCCATGATCCTAGCCCCCCTGAGGCTAGCTTCCGGGGTATCCCATTCCTCCTGAATCATCTCCTTGAAAATCCTATGAATGGGAAACTTCCGAGACTTCCGTACCACCTGCAATAGCGGATCCTCCAGAGCCGTCTCTTCTGTAGAACCCGAGACTGGCTACACGAGCCGAAGCCTCAAAACCATCATAGGCTGCTCGAGATATAAACTTGGAGCACTCCCGAATACCAGTAGACAAGGTTTGGAACCTCTGCAAAGGTTTGTCGGAGAGACCAGCAGAGAGCCCGGCTATTACCTTAGCCAGGTCTCGGAGATACATGCCCATGTAGAGCTGGTATGTCTGGACTCGACAAGCAAGCATAGAGCCCTGGAAGCACTTCCTACCGAGGGCATCCAGGCTTCGGGCTTCCCTACCAGGGGGCACCGAGGAGTGCATTTTTTGACTCTTTAGTCTATGCATGGCCGTTTCCACCATAATGGAATGGTGCGGTAGTTGTGCCTTTTGGAAGCCAGGGCTCTTGCGGACTCGATAAATGGAATCGACCCGCTTGCTTAACACCGGCGACGACGCCGGGCTCTCCCACATGCGGAAGAGAAGTCGTTCCAGCATGGGAGGAACCGGTACAATAAAGGCCTCCTTCGGGGGAGAGTCATATTGGAGGGCATCGAGTTCTTCGACTCGAGGCTCCTCCTCGGGATCCGCAGGGAAGGCCAAGGCCTTGGCCATATCCCTCACGAAGTCCGAGAACCGGGTATCCTCCGGGGGGGACCGTCTCCGAGGTTCGGACTCGGGGGAGTCCGAAGGGACACACCGAGTCCGAAAGGAACCAGGTGACTCTTCGTCCTCAGATTCCCAGGCCGACTCCTTGGAGGAGTCGTCGATTGGCTCCAGTCGGGCGGGCACTGATGCCATCCGCCCCGACGCCGAGGGAGACGGCGTCGACGACCTCGGTGCCGAACGGGAGGCCGAAGGAGACCTCGACCGAGGATCGAATCGAGCCCTCATGGACTCGAGGATCGGCTCGGTCTCCGGGGTAGACTTGGAGGTCGACGTCCCGGCGGTCAGGGCAGAAGCACCAGCGAGGCCAGCGATCAATGCCCGCTGCTGGTCCAAGAAGGCAGACAGACTGCACTCCAAGGCCGTCAACCTGAGTCCAAGCTCAGGAGACCCAGCAGCCCCCGACTCGGGACCTGACGTCGGGTCCTTTGGAGGCGAGTCCACGAGGCCAACAGTACTTACGTGAGCGGGCAAGTCCACCTTGAGTAGAGGATGTTTTGACGGCCTCTCCGTCTCCAAGGACCCGGGACGGGAATCGGGGCTATGCGACCTGGCCCTCGAGGAACCAGGAGCGTCCACCGATCCCGCCCTCGCGGGTTTCTTCTTCCGATGATGTTCCCGGGTAGGAGACCCCCTTTTAGAGGAACTCCGACGATGCTCAGGACCAGAGTCACGAGACGTAGAAGCCTCTGACGAGGTCCGAGCCCGGCCGGAGTCAGAGAAGATACGCTCCCGCTGGTGCTGCCGACTCCTCAATGCTTTTGAGGACATTTTGCCGCATGGCCCGCAGATCATGGGGTCATGATCTGGGCCGAGGCAGCGGAGGCAGAAGTCATGAGTGTCTGTAAGAGACATAAGTTTCTTACAGAGGTCACACTTTTTAAAGCCACTGGCAGCCATCGGGGGAAAAAGGGCCCCTGCGAGGTCGAACGACCGGGCTGCCAGGGAAAAAGCGCGAAATCTGTCACGAAGGACAAAAAACCGAAAAATAAAGGACGGACTCGCAACCGGCGTCGCGAGTCCGGGCGGGAAAAGAACCGGCGTCGAACCGAAGAAAAAATAGAGAAAAATCAACTTTTCTGCGGGGATTCACAGGCAACGTCTGTAGGGCTCCGCGGAAAAAAGAAGACTGAGCAAGATGGCACCCTTGGACGGGAAAAGGACCGCGCGCATGCGCGCTGCAATTCCCAAAGGCTTTCTTTGAAAGCTGGGGAAAATTGCTCCGCGAGGGCTCCGTCGGCGCCGACGTCACCCATATGTGAGGACTGACTTCCTGCTTGGTCCTGGAGAAAGAGTGACATGCTCAGTCTCCTAGCTGCGGGAGGACGTACACAACTCTATGGTACGGGAATAGACTGGAGCTACGATAAGAAATTTAGTCTTCACATATGGGTATCGTCGGTACCGACGGAGCCTGCACGGGAACGATCCCCAGGGTTCAAAAGGAAAGCTTTTGGGAGCATACCAGAGCACCTGCGTGCTACCTTCCCGCCTTTCCAACTGTCCCTCTCCAGTTGAGTATACAGCTGAGACAAAAGAGAGAGGGAGAGAGAGAAAGAGAGAGATACAACTCCTAGAAGAGGTGGGCAAGTTGTGAAGACTAAATTACTGCTGCTCCCGAGATCACCTGTTACAGGTGAGTAACTACGCTATCTCCAAGAAAAAGCAGGAATGTAGTCTTCACATATGGGGACTACCTAGCTGCAGATGCCAGGTAGATGGCCCCAGGAAGTTGTCAGCCCTTGCGAAAGGGCCCCACTTCCCCCATGGATCTCTGGCATCCTACCAGGGAGGAGTTGATTAAGTCTAAAAAAAGGTGCTGAAGAACAGCCTGACCAAACAAGGCATCCTGGCGGAAGTCCTTATCTAAGCAGTAGTGGGCTGTAAAGGTATGTACCAAAGCCCAAGTAGCTGCTCGACAGATGTCGTCGATAGACACAGAGTGAAAATGAGCCATTGAGGCTGCCATGGCTCTCACATTGTGAGCGGTTACATGGCCTTCAAGAGGAAGGTTCTTACTCTCATAGGCAAAGGATATGCACTGTGCAATCCAGTTGGACAGTGTTCTTTTGAAAACTGGAAGTCCCAAATGACTAGGATCAAAAGCAACAAAGAGTTGAGAAGATTTTCTATGTTGCTGTGTCCTTTGCAAGTAAAAGGCCAAAGCTTTTACAGTACAAAGTATGAAGGTTCCTTTCTGCACTGGAAGCATTAGGTCTCGGAAAGAATACAGGAAGGTAAACTGCTTGGTTTAAATGGAAAGGCGAAACCACCTTTGGCATAAAGTGTGGATGAGTCCTAAGAACTAACTTATCATGGTGGAACCTTGTGTAAGGAGGATCAGCCACTAACGCTTGCAATTCACTGATGCGACGTACTGATGTGATTGCAATGAGGAAGATGACTTTCCAGGAAAGGAATTTCAAAGATGTAGTAACTAACGGTTCGAAGGGCGGTTTCATGACCTGCCCGAACACCAGATTTAAGTCCCATGCCACTGGTGGTGGCTTAATAGGAGGCTTTGTTAAAAGAAGGCCTCTCAAATTTCGCTATGAAAGGATGAGAGGAAATAGGTTATCCACTTAGAGGCTTGTAAGAAGCTGCAATAGCACTAAGGTGGACTCTTACTGAATTTGTCTTGAGACTCGGATTTGACAAATGAAGGAGATACTCCAGTATCGTTTCAAGAGGTATCGCAAGAGGGTTAAGACCCTTCTGCAAGCACCATATGGTAAACCTTTTCCATTTAAAGGCATATGAGCGTCTTGTGGAGGGTTTCCTATAAGCATGAAAGATAACCTTTACCTATTGGGAAAGGTTAAGAGGCTGAAATTCTAGACTTTCAGCAACCAGGCCCTTAGATGCAGAGACTGGGGATTGGGATGCACAGCATCCCATTCTCTTGGGAGAGAAGATCTGGAGCAGATCCCAACTCCAGAGGCAGAGCTTGAGAGAGATGTAGAAGCAGAGGGTACCACGTTTGCCATGGCCAACATGGAGCTATGAGGATCATATGACCTTTGTCTCTCTGAAGCTTGAATAGGTTGTTGGGGATGAGGGGAATAGGTGGGAAGACATATAGGAAGTCCTGACACCAGTGTAGGAGGAAGGCATCTCTTGCCTGACAATATCTGAACAGAACTGGGGAAGTTTGGCATTCAGCGGACTTGCAAAGGGGTCTATGTCCAGGGTTCCCCAAATCTGAAATATTTGCGCAACCTGGTCTGCATGGAGAGACCATTCGTGTGGAAGCAGAACACAACTGAGTTTGTCTTCCCAAGAGTTTTGAATGCCTGGAAGATACAACGCAAGGAGATGAATCTGATGCTCTCTGGCAAGGGCCCATAGTCACAAAGCTTCATTGCATAGCGACAGAGAGCCTGTTCCGCCCTGCTTGTTCACATAGAACATGGCTACCTGATTGTCCGTTTGAACTAGGACTGTCTTGTAGCTGAGATTGGCATGAAATACACGAAGAGCAAGGAAGATTGCTCTGAGCTCCAGGAGGTTGATGTGAAGACAGGCCTCCTGTGGAGTCCAGGTACACTGGGTAGAGAGATCGTGTAGGTGGGCTACCCATACAACCTGTGAAGCATTTGTTAGGGTGGCTTGGGATAGGGGTTACTGGAAAGCACAGTTACTTACCTGTAACAGGTGATCTCTGGGAACAGCAGGAATTAGTCCTCACATATGGGTACGTCGGTACCGACGGAGCCCGTGCGGGAAAGCTCCCCAGCTTCTTAGAATAGAAGCTTTTGGGACCTCCCACTGCACATGCGCACTGCCTTCCCGCCTTCCTGAACAGCTCTCCTCAGTTTCGAGTTTATAGCTGAGTCAACAGAGAGAGGACAGGAAGATAGATAGATAAAAGATACAACTCCTAGGGGAGGTGGGTGGGTTGTGAGGACTAATTCCTGCTGTTCCCAGAGATCACCTGTTACAGGTAAGTAACTGTGCTATCTCCAGGAACAAGCAGGAATAAGTCCTCACATATGGGGACTCCCTAGCTTAGATGCATGGGATCCCCTGTAAAGGTTCGCCATCTTCGTATGGATCTCAGGCATCCATTCTGGGAAGGTGGGCAGGAGTTGTTTAGGAATGGAACAGGTGCTTGAGGACAGCCTGGCCAAACAAGGCATCCCGGCGGGAGTCCTTGTCCAAACAGTAATGGGCTGTGAAGGTATGAACCGAGGCCCAGGTAGCGGCTCGACAGATCTGATCTATGGAAACAGAGTGCAGATGAGCCATAGAAGTTGCCATGGCCCTCACATTGTGAGCAGTGACATGGCCTTCCAGAGAAATGTTTTTGCTCTGGTAAGCAAAAGAAATACACTGAGCAATCCAATTGGAAAGTGTACGCTTGGAGACTGGAAGTCCCAAATGGGAAGGATCAAAGGCCACAAAAAGTTGAGAAGACTTTCGATGTGGCTGAGTCCTATTAAGGTAAAAAGCGAGAGCTCTTTTACAATCCAGAGTATGAAGGTTCCTCTCTGCATTGGATGCATGAGGAGCTGGAAAAAAGACAGGTAGATATACCTCTTGATTAAGATGAAAAGGCGAGACCACTTTAGGCATAAAGTGGGGATTCGTCCTAAGGACCACCTTATCATGATGAAATCTTGTGTAAGGTGGATTAGCCACTAAAGCCTGCAGCTCACTGATGCGGCGAGCCGAAGTGACTGCAATGAGGAAGATGACCTTCCAGGAAAGAAATTTCAAGGAGGTGGAAAACATTGGCTCAAAAGGTGGCTTCATAAGTTGACCGAGCACTAGATTCAAATCCCATGCGACCGGGGGTGGTCTGATGGGAGGTTTAGTGAGAGTCAGGCCTCTCATGAATCTTGCAACAAGAGGATGAGAGGAGATAGGTTGTCCATTTATATGTTTCAAGGATGCTGCAATAGCGCTTAAATGGACTCTTACCGAATTCGTCTTGAGGCCTGCATTGGATAGATGCAGGAGATAATCAAGAAGAGAATTCAAAGGAAGTGCCAGAGGGTCAAGACCCTGCTGAGCACACCAAATGGAAAAACGTTTCCATTTGAAAGCATAGGAACGCCTGGTAGAGGGTTTCCTAGAGGCAGAAAGGATATCTTTCACTGGTTGGGAAAGATGAAAGTCTTGAAGGCTTAAGCCTTCAGTAACCAAGCACTGAGGTGAAGGGATTTGGGGTTTGGGTGCCACAAAGTCCCCTCCTCCTGAGACAGGAGGTCTGGCGCAGCTCCCAGATCCAAGTAGGATCCCTGGGAGAGCTGTAGAAGTAGAGGGAACCACACTTGGCGTGGCCAGCGTGGAGCTATGAGGATCATAGTTCCATGATCCCTCTGGAGTTTGAACAGAGTCTTGGGAATCAAAGGAATGGGTGGAAAGGCATATAGGAATGCCTGATTCCAATTCAGGAGAAAGGCGTCCGTAGCCTGAGCTCCCTGACACGGAGTTCTGGAACAGAACCGGGGAAGTTTGGCATTCCACGGACTTGCAAAGAGGTCTATGTCCGGGGTCCCCCATTCCTGAAAGATTCGGTTTAGTTGGTCCAAATGTAGGGACCATTCGTGTGGCAGCAGAACTCGACTGAGCCTGTCTGCCCGAGAGTTTTGAACTCCTGGGAGATACACTGCTAGCAGGTGAATCTGATGCTCTCTGGCGAAGGCCCATAGTCTTAGAGCTTCGTTGCAAAGCGACAGAGAGCCCGTCCCTCCTTGTTTGTTTATGTAAAACATGGCCACCTGATTGTCCGTCTGAACTAGGACAGTGAGGTTGGCTAGGAGGGAGTGGAAGACCTTGAGGGCAAGGTAAATTGCTCGCAGTTCCAGAAGATTGATATGAAGGGTGGTCTCCTGTAGAGACCAAGTGCCCTGAGTGGAGAGAGTTTGCAGATGGGCTCCCCACCCTGTTTGGGAGGCATCTGTTGTGAGGGTTGCTTGGGGTAGCAATGGTTGAAATGGAGCCCCCAACAACAGATTCTTGGTGGAAGTCCACCAGTGGAGGGACCAAAACAGACGATCGGAGGTTTGTATTTGGTCTGAGAGCGCTCCTGACGCCTGAGTCCACTGAGTGGCCAGGGTCCATTGAGCTGCTCTCATATGAAGACGAGCATAGGGCACCACATGCACTGTGGAGGCCATATGACCCAGTAGGCGTAGCATTTCCCTGGCTGTCAAGTGAGTGCTGGACTGAGCTTGGGAGGCCAAACTCAGGAGGCGCTGGCCTCGAACCTGTGGAAGGTAGGCCCTTGCAGTGATGGTGTCCAACTGGGCCCCTATGAATTCTAGAGATTGAGTAGGGATGAGTTGGGACTTGGGAAGGTTTACTACCAGTCCCAGATACTGCAAAAGGCTCCTTGTGTGGTCCAGGGAAATCTGGGCCTGTGACTGAGTTGGAGCTCGGATGAGCCAGTCGTCCAGATATGGGAAGACAAAGATTCCCATGCCTCTTAGAAATGCGGCTACGACTGCCATGCATTTTGTGAATACTCTTGGAGCAGAGGCTAGACCGAAGGGGAGTACTCTGTATTGGAAATGTTTTCCCTGAAACAGAAAGCGAAGATACTTTCTGTGGGATGGATGGATGAGTATATGTGTATACGCATCCTGTAGGTCTAGAGAACAAAGCCAGTCCTGACCCTGGAGGTAAGGAAGGAGAATGCCGAGAGACAGCATTTTGAATTTCTCCTTGAAGAGAAATTTGTTCAATTCTCTCAGATCTAGGATTGGTCTGAATCCCCCTGTCTTCTTTGGAATGAGAAAATAAGGGGAGTAGAAACCGGACCCTTGTTGAGGAAGAGGAACCTCTTCTATGGCCCCTTGGGCAAGAAGAGAGGAAACCTCTTGACCCAACAGGGTTAGGAGAGATGGGGGAGAATTGAATGGTCTCACCATATGATGGGGAGGAAGGCTGGAGAAATGAAGTTTGTAACCCTCTCGAATGATAGAGAGGGTCCATTGTTCTGTTGTGATTTGTTCCCATCTGGGAGCAAAGTGAACCAACCTTCCGGGTATGGTGAGAGGTTCTGGTTGTGTTAGAACCAGAAGTGGCAAGTTCCCTAGGAGCAAGTCAAAACCCCTGAGGGGTTGGAGCCTGCTGAGCTACAGTAGCTGCTGCAGGCTTAGCTCGTGCTTGTTTGGATTGCTGACGCTTAGCAGTATAGCGAGGTTGAGAAGACTGCTGGCCAGTATTTGAAGCAACTCTGGCCTTCTTATAGTAAGGCCTTTTAAAAGACTTTTTCTTAGTAGGAATTGAAGTGGACTTTGAAAGTCTTTCCAAGGTGGCATTTTCAGCATCCATCTGGGTGGCTTTGATTTGCCACTCTTCCCCAAATAAGTTCTCACCTGTACAGGGCAGATTACGTAAGCCATCTAGAACCCAAGGTTCCAGATCAGAGGCCTGGAGCCAAGCAAGACGTCGGGCTGCAATAGCAATGCCCGAAGCCCTACTGGCTCCCTCAAAGGAATCATATGCTGCCCTATTAGAGAACTTAGAAACCTCTAAGAGTTGTTTCACTAGGGAAAGGAAACCCTGCTTTTTATCCTCAGGGATAAAGGGGGCAAAGTGCCGCACCTTTTTGGCAAGTTCCTCCAGGAACATGCCCATATAGAGACTGTAGGAATTAATCCTGGCTATAAGCATACTAGCCTGGAAAATTTTCCTACCAAAAGAGTCCAAAGTCTTACATTCCCGTCCTGGAGGGGTGGAAGAGTGCCTTTTGGTACTCCTAATCTTCTTCATTGCAGACTTCACCACAATAGAGTGGTGGGGCAATTGAGTCTTTTGGAAACCAGGAGAAGGAGGGACCCTATACATGGTGTCCAACCTACGGGAATAAGGAGACAAAGTCAAAGGATTTTCCCAGAAATCCATCAGTTGTTCTTGAAGGATTTCATGGATAGGCAGGGTAACTGCCTCCTTAGGGGCCTTTGAGTATCCCAAAATATCCAGTTTTTTGGATCTGGGTTCCTTTTCAGAGGATGTGGTAATAGAAAGGGCTGTAGCCATATCTAAAACAAAGTCCTGGAAGGACAAATCCTCTGGAGGGGACATTCTCCTTTTAGGAGAAGAGGGCTCCTCAGGTAAGTTGAGTGAAAACTCAGCAGAATCATCAGAGGAGTGAAAATCCTCAGAGGAATCGGTGCTTTCCTCTAACGCACGATACGCGTACCGATCGGTATCGATATCGGGCGTATCGGGTATGGAACCGGTATGGAGCGAAAGCCCATACGGTACCGACTTGCGTTTAGAGGTGGACGGCCTCGATACCGGCATGGCGGACGATACCGGTATCGGGCCCGGAACCGCTGAAAGCGGAACCGATGGCGTTGCAGCTTTAATGAAAGCCATGACGGCCTGCTGCATGGACTGTACAGTATCGCCCATGGACGCCATAGCTGCCTGGATGTCGGTACCGGAGTGACCCGGTACCCCAGAGCAGGCTAACAGGTGATCTGTCGAGGCCGTAGCATCGATATCAACCTGAGACCCCTGAATTGGCGTTTTTGGAAGTTGGACTTCCCGCCGGGGTTGTTTGGCTGGGGCAGGGTCCTCAAGTTCTAAGCTAAGAGCCTCTCGATGCTTTGAAGGAGATTTGCTCTTTGAGGACTTGCCCACAGAAGGTTTGGTTACCTGAGATCCATCCGGAGAAGAAGACCTGGATGACTGTGATGCTGTATTCTCTGAAGCAAACAGCACATGGAATTTGTTGGCCCGGTTCTGCAGCCCACGTTTAGACATGTGGGAGCAAGATGGGCAGTCCGGTATGGAATGGTCAGGCCCCAAACATTTCAGACACCAGTCATGGGTGTCTGTGACTGAAATAACAGCATTACATTTGGTACACTTCTTAAATCCAGGGGCTGGCTTCTCCATGAGGAGAAAATTGAGTAGGCCGAGAGGCCTCTCTGAAGTGACCAAAAAGCTAAAAAATAAGAAAAAAGAATTATAATTTTTTAAAGAAAGAAAGAAAAGACCGGCGATACCGGTATCGGTATGGGGAAGGCAGGTACGCGGTCTAAAGAAACAAATAAAATAACAATTTCTTCAGCGGTGACAGGAACACGACCTGCTGGCTCCGCGGAAAAAGAGAAACTGAGGAGAGCTGTTCAGGAAGGCGGGAAGGCAGTGCGCATGTGCAGTGGGAGGTCCCAAAAGCTTCTATTCTAAGAAGCTGGGGAGCTTTCCCGCACGGGCTCCGTCGGTACCGACGTACCCATATGTGAGGACTTATTCCTGCTTGTTCCTGGAGATAGGAGACCCCACCAGAAGGATTCTGGATGATTGCCACCATTGAAGGGATGAAATAAAGACGGTCGAGTTTGTTATTTTGTCCGACAGGACAACTAAGGCCTGAGTCCACTGAGTGGATAAAGTCCAATGGGCTGCGAGCATATGGAGGCAAGCATAAAGAACCACATGCACTGTGGTTGCCATGTAGCCTAGCAATTGTAGCATTTCCCGAGCAGTGAGACAAGGTTTGAGCACTGCTACGGAAGCTAGGGATATGGGGATAGAGGGAAGTTTCATGCGAAGACAGCGGAGCTGCAAAAGGAAAGCCCTTGTCTGTTATCCAGGTGAGCTCCTATGAACTCTAGGGACTGAGTGGGAGCAAGATTGGATTTTGGGAGGTTTATGACCAGTCCCAAATACTGAAGGATTCGCATTGTGTGAGAAAGCACAGTTACTTACCTGTAACAAGTGATCTCTGGGAACAGCAGGAATAAGTCTTCACATATGGGTACGTCGGTACCGACGGAGCCTGCGCGGGCACGCTCCCCAGCTTCCCAAAAAAGAAAGCTTTTGGGAGCATCCCACAGCGCCTGCGCGCTGCCTTCCCGCCTTTCCTAAGCAACTCTCCTCAGTTCGAGTTTAAAGCTGAGACAATAGAGAGAGAGAGGAAAGGAAAGATAGAAAAGAGATAAAACTCCTAGGGGAGGTGGGTGGGTTGTGAAGACTTATTCCTGCTGTTCCCAGAGATCACCTGTTACAGATAAGTAACTGTGCTATCTCCAGGAACAAGCAGGAATGAGTCTTCACATATGAGACTCCCTAGCTGAGATGCCTGGGAGATCCCCAAGGATATGAGACCCTGAAAGGGGTCTGCGTCCTCCTATGGATCTCAGGCATCCATTAAGGGACGGAGGGCAGGAGTTGTTTAAGAATGGAACAGGTGTCTGAGGACAGCCTGACCAAACAAGGCATCCCGGCGGGAGTCCTTGTCCAAGCAGTAAGGGGCTGTGAAGGTATGAACCGAGGCCCAGGTGGCTGCTCGACAGATCTGATCAATGGATACAGAATGAAGATGAGCCATAGATGTGGCCATGGCTCTCACATTGTGAGCTGTGACATGGCCTTCCAGAGAAAGGTTCTTACTCTGATAAGCAAAAGAAATACACTGAGCAATCCAATTGGACAGTGTTCTTTTTTAGACTGGAAGTCTTAAATGAGAAGAATCAAAAGCAACAAAAAGTTGAGAAGACTTTCGATGTTGCTGTGTCCTGTGGAGGTAAAAGGCAAGAGCTCTTTTAGAGTCCAGAGTATGAAGGTTCCTCTCTGCATTTGATGCATGAGGAGCTGGAAAAAAGACAGGTAGATATACCTCTTGATTAAGATGAAAAGGTAAGACCACTTTAGGCATAAAGTGGGGATTTGTCCTAAGGACTACCTTATCATGATGGAAGCTTGTATAAGGTGGATTAGCCACTAAGGCCTGCAGTTCACTGATGCGGCGAGCAGAAGTGATTGCAATAAGGAAAATGACTTTCCAGGAAAGGAATTTTAAGGAGGTAGTGGCTAAGGGTTCAAATGGTGGCTTCATAAGCTGACCAAGAACCACGTTTAAGTCCCATGCCACCGGAGGAGGCCGAATGGGAGGCTTAGTTAAAGTTAGACCTCTCATGAATCTTGCAATAAGAGGATGAGAGGAAACAGATTGTCAATTGATAGACTGAAGAGATGCTGCAATAGCACTCAAATGGACCCTTACAGAATTGGTTTTAAGTCCTGCATTGGAAAGATGCAGGAGATATTCGAGTAAGGAATTCAAAGGTAGTGCTAGAGGGTTAAGACCCATGTCAGCACACCAAATTGAAAATCTTTTCCATTTAAAAGCATAAGAACGCCTGGTGGAAGGTTTCCTCGATGCATGGAGGACATCCTTCACCTGTTGAGAAAGATTCAAGTCTTGAAGGTCTAGGCCTTCAGTAACCAAGCTCTGAGGTGAAGGGACTTGGGGTTTGGGTGCCACAAAGTCACCTCCTCTTGAGACAGAAGGTCTGGAGAAGGTCTCAGATCCAGGGAGGGTGTCTGGGAGAGATGCAGAAGTAGAGGGTACCACACTTGGCGTGGCCAGCATGGAGCTATGAGGATCATGGATCCTTGATCCCTCTGAAGTTTGAATAGAGTCTTGGGAATCAAGGGAATCGGTGGAAAGGCATATAGGAAGGCCTGACCCCAATGAAGGAGGAAGGCATCCTTGGCCTGAGCTCCCTGACACGGAATCCTGGAACAGAACCGGGGAAGTTTGGCATTCCAAGGACTTGCAAAGAGGTCTATGTCCGGGGTCCCCCATTTCTGAAAGATTCTGAGTACCTGATCCATGTGCAGGGACCATTCGTGTGGAAGCAGAACTCGACTGAGTCTGTCTGCCCAAGAGTTTTGGATTCCTGGGAGGTATACAGCCAGGAGATGGATCTGATGCTCTCTGGCGAAGGCCCACAGTTTTAGAGCTTCGTTGCAAAGCGACAGAGAGCCAGTCCCTCCTTGTTTGTTTATGTAGAACATGGCTACTTGATTGTCGGTATGAACAAGGACTGTCATGTTGATGAGGAGGGTATGAAAGACCTTGAAAGCAAGGAAAATTGCTCGCAGCTCCAAAAGGTTGATATGAAGGGTGGTCTCCTGTGGAGACCAAATGCCCTGAGTGGAGAGGTCTTGGAGATGAGCTCCCCAACCTGTTTGGGAGGCATCTGTAGTGAGAGTTGCTTGGGGTAACAAAGGTTGGAAGGGGGCCCCCAACAACAGATTTTGAGTGGATATCCACCATTGGAGAGACCAAAAAAGACGTTTTGAGGTTGCTATTTGGTCTGAGAGAGCTCCTGATGCTTGGGTCCACTGGGTGGACAAGGACCACTGAGCTGCTCTTATATGTAGGCGAGCATAAGGCACCACATGAACTGTGGATGTCATGTGGCCTAGCAGTTGTAGCATCTCTCCGACAGTCAAGTGGCTTCTGGACTGAATTTGAGAGGCCAAGTGCACTAGACGGTGGCAACGGGCCTGAGGAAGATAGGCCCTTGCAGTGGTAGTATCTAGCCAGGCCCCTATGAATTCTAGGGATTGAGAAGGGGTGAGTTGAGACTTTGGCAGATTGATGACAAGTCCCAGATACTGCAGTATGCGTCTGGTGTGGTCCAGGGAAGTCTGAGCCTCGGACTGAGATGGAGCTCGGATGAGCCAGTCGTCCAGGTACGGGAAGACAAAGATCCCCAGAGTGCGTAGAAATGCAGCTACTATTGCCATGCATTTGGTAAATACCCTTGGAGCAGAGGCTAGACCGAAGGGGAGTACTCTGTATTGGAAATGTTTTCCCTGGAACAGAAACCGTAGGAATTTTCTGTGGGATGGATGGATGAGTATATGTGTGTACGCATCCTTGAGATCTAGAGAACAAAGCCAGTACTGACTCTGTAGGTATGGAAGAAGAGTACCTAGAGAAAGCATTTTGAATTTCTCTTTGTATAGGAATTTGTTCAATTCTCTGAGATCCAGAATGGGTCTGTACCCCCCTGTTTTCTTGGGAATGAGAAAATAAGGGGAGTAGAAACCTGACCCTTGTTGAGGAAGAGGAACCTCTTCTATTGCCTTTTGGGCGAGAAGAGTGGTCACCTCTTGGCCCAACAGGTACAGGAGAAATGGGGGAGAATTGAATTGTCTCACCATGGTATGGGGAGGAAGGCTGGAGAAATGTAGTTTGTAGCCCTCTCTGATGATAGAGAGGGTCCACGGTTCTGATGTGATTTGTTCCCATCTGGGAGCAAAATGAGCCAACCTTCCTGGAATGGTGAGAGGTTCTGGCTGTTGCAGAGCCAGAAAGGTTAAGTTCTCTAGAATCAAGTCAAAAACCCTGAGGAGGTTGGGACTGCTGGATTGTAGCAGCCACTGTAGCCTTTGTTCTGGCCTGTTTAGTTTGCTGACGCTTAGGAGCAAAGCGAACTTGGGAAGATTGCTGGCCAGTATTTGTGGAATATCTGGTCTTTTTATAGAAAGTTTTCTTAAAAGGTTTTTTCTTGGCAGGGGTAGAGGTAGACTTAGAAAGTCTATCTAAAGCAGCATTCTCTGCATCCATTTGAGTGGCTTTGATTTGCCACTTTTTGCCAAACAGATTTTCACCTGTACAGGGCAGATTGCCCAAGCCTTCTTGTACCCAGGGTTCCAAATCAGAGGCCTGGAGCCAAGCCAGTCTGCGAGCAGCTATGGCTATGCCAGAGGCTCTGCTTGCCCCCTCAAAAGAGTCAAAGGCTGCTCTGTTGGAGAACTTTGAAACATCTTGAGTGTGCTTTAGCAAAAGAAGGAATAACTCCTGTTTATCCTCTGGGATAAAGGGGAGAAACTGACGTATCTTTAATGCAATCTCTTTCAAAAACATGCCCATATAGAGGCTGTATGAATTGATTCTGGCAATAAGCATGCTAGCTTGGAAGATTTTTCTCCCAAAAGCATCCAGAGTCCTACATTCTCTCCCTGGAGGGGTAGAAGAGTGTCTTTTGGTACTCTTTATCTTTTTCATAGCAGACTTCACCACAATAGAGTGGTGAGGAAGCTGAGTCTTTTGAAAACCAGGAGAAGGAGGAACACGATACATGGTGTCCAAACGTCGAGAATGTGGAGATAGGGTGAGAGGAGCCTCCCACAAATCCATCATGTGTTCTTGAAGAATTTCATGTATGGGTAAGGTGGCTGCCTCTTTGGGAACCTTAGAGAATCCTAAAATATCTAATTTTTTTGCTCTAGGTTCCTTTTCAGAGGATACAGATATGGAGAGTCCTTTAGCTACCTTCAATAATGAAGTCTTGAAAGGACAAATCCTCTGGAGGAGACATTCTCCTTTTTGGAGAAGAGGGCTCCTCAGGAAGAGTAAAAGAGACGTCAGCAGAATCATCTGATGTATCAGAATCTTCAGAGGATTCAAAGTATCGTCTATTTGCTTCCAGAGATCGATACGCGTACCGATCGGTACCGACATCGGGCGTACCGGGTATCGGAGCGGTATCGAAGAAAGCTCTGGAACCGGAGACCGGAACCGGCATGCTAATGGAAGTAGATGCTCTGGGTACCGGTATCGGTTGCGGTACCGGAATCAGAACCGATTGTCGCGGTACCGATGGCGGTGCAGCATTAATGAAAGTCAGTAAGGCCTGCTGCATGGATTGTACCGTAGTACCCATAGCCGCCACAACTGCCTGGAAGTCGGTACCGGTGTTAGCCGGTACCCCAGAGCAGTCTAACAGGAGATCGGTCGAGGCCGTGCCATCGATGTCTACCTGTAACCCCATAGGAGGAGCTTTGGAAGCCGGAGCTTCCCGCCGGGGTTGTTTGGCTGGGGCAGGGTCCTCAATGTCAATTGCAAGGGCCTCTCGCTGCTTAGAGGGAGATTTGCCTTTTGAGGACTTGCCCGAAGAATGTTTGGTTACCTGAGATCCATCAGGAGAAGACGACCTGGAGGATGTCGATGCTGGAGTATCGGTAGAAAACAGCATATGAAATTTAGCTGCTCTGTTCTGTAAGCCCCTTTTGGACATCAGAGAGCAGGATGGACAAACCGGAATGGAATGGTCAGGCCCCAAACATTTAAGACACCACTCATGGGTGTCTGTAACTGAAATAGTACCGGTACACTTAGTGCATTTTTTAAAACCAGAAGCTGGTTTTTCCATGAGGGAGACCTGAGAAGGCCTAGAGGCCTCACAGAAAAAATACACCAAGTGTAGAAAAAGTAATATATATATTTTTTTTTTTTTTTAAATAAACGAAAAAAGGACAGGCGGTACCGATCTGGAATCGGGGAAGGCAGACACGCGGTCAAAGAAACAAATTAAAATAACAATTTCTTCAGCGGTGACAGGAACACGACCTGCTGGCTCCGCGTAAAAAGAAGAACTGAAGAGAGTTGGTCAGGAAGGCGGGAAGGCAGCGCGCATGCGCTGTGGGAGGCCCCAAAAGCTTCCTTTCTGGGAAGCCTCGGAGCTTTCCCGCGCAGGCTCCGTCGGTTCCGACGTACCCATATGTGAGGACTCATTCCTGCTTGTTCCTGGAGATAGCGGTTGCCTGGAACAGAACTTGGGCAGCTGCCGGTTCAGGGGACTGGCAAAGAGATCTATGGATGGAAGTCCCCATTTCAGGAAAATTTTCTGAACCACTAATAGGTGCAGTCGCCATTCGTGGGGCTGCAGAACTCTGCTCAACCTGTCTGCCAGGAAGTTCTCCTGGCCAGGGAGATAAACAGCCTTGAGAAACATGTTGCGCAAACAAGCAAAGGTCCTGTGCCTCCTGACAAAAGAGCCTGGACCCAGTGCCACCCTGCTTGTTTACATAGAACATGGCTACTTGGTTGTCTGTCTGTACCAAGACAGACTGGTGAGCCAGGGCTTGAGAGAAAGTTTTGAGGGCTAAGCGAATAGCCCGTTATTCCAGTAGGTTGATCTGTTGCTTGGCCTCCCAGGGAGACCATAGGCTCTGGGTGCACTTGTCCAGACAATGTGCCCCCCAGCCTTGCAGGGAGGCATCGGTGGTCAACACTACTGTGAACACAGGTATCTAAAAAGGCACCCCTTGTAGTAAGTTGGGGGGGTGCAGCCACCAGCGGAGGGAGTTCAGGAATGGTTTGGACACCCGTACTCTGTCTCTGAGGCTTCCTGTGTCCACTGAGTTTTGAGGCACCACTGGGCAAGCCTTATGTGGAGCCGGGCATTTGGAGTCACAAGCACTGTTGATGCCATGTGGCCCAGGAGCCTCAGACAGAGTCTGGCGGAAACCAGTGGCACGCTGAAAAACTGGCTTGCCAAGTCCATCAGTCTTTGGGCTCTGTCTTCTGGCAAGTAAGCATTTGCTTGTAGAGAGTCTAGCCTTGCCCCTATGAACTTCAGGTTCTGGGAGGGGAGCAAAGTGGACTTTTCGAAGTTTATGACAAAACCAGGTGTTGAAGGAGAGAGATAGTTTGGAGGGTGGCTTGCCTGGCCTCCTGGCACATCTGACCCCTGATGAGCCAGTCGTCCAGGTAGGGGAAGACAAAGATACCCCGATTCCTCAAGTAGGCCGTCACCACTGCCAGGCACTTTGTAAAGACTCTGGGGGCGGAGGTGAGGCCGAAAGGCAGTACTCTGTACTGATCATGGTTTCCTCCCACAATGAACCTGAGGTATTTTCTGTGGTCTGGATGAATGAGGATGTGAGTGTACGCATCCTTTAGATCTAAGGAGCATAGCCAATCTCCCTGCTGGAGGTAGGGCAGTAATGTTCCAAGAGTAAGCATCTTGAACTTTTCTTTCTCCAAGAACTTGAGATTTTTGAGGTCGAGAATAGGCCTGAGGCCTCCGGTTCGCTTTGGTACTAGGAAGTACCTGGAGTAGAAACCGTGACCATGTAGGTGGGGGGAGGCACAGGCTCCACCACCTTGTCTCGCAGCAGACCCTGAAGCTCTCGAAGCAGGAGGTCTGTGTGCAGAGGAGGCCTTGGAGTCTCCCCTGGGAAGTAAGGAGGCGGCAACTGTTGGAAATGGAGCATACAGCCCTTGTGGACTATGCTTAAGACCCAATTGTCTCCTGTAACGGGTGGCCACCTGTGGGCAAACAGGGCTAGTCGACCTTCTGTGCAGGGATGGGACAGCAGAGACAGAGAGGCTATGCTTTGGGAGTAGGAGCCGGAGGCTTGAGGGTCTTCTGCCTACGGGGCCCATGTCCCTGCCCCTTGGCCTGCTGACCCTGCTGGGGAGGCCTGGTAATGTGGGAACTGTTTGTAGGCAGTCGCCTTCCTCGGGTAAAAGGACTTCTTACCCGAGCCTTTCTTTTTCTGGGAAGGGACAGAGGTTTTTATGGACAGCCTCAGCAGCCTTCTTGGCCATGGGCTTGCCAAAAACGTTTTCACCTCGGCAAGGGACATCGACCAACTTGTCCTGTACCCATGGCTTGAGGTCTGACAACTGCAGCCATACCTGGCGTTGAGCCGTGATGACGGCTGCCGCAACACGGGCCGAGACCTCAAAGCAATCGTAGGCTGCTCGGGACATGAACTTAGAGCATTCCCGCACTCCCGAGGACAAAGACTTGAACCTCTGCAAAGGTTCCCCGGAGAGACCAGCAGAGAACCCGGCAAGCTCCTTTGCCAGGTCCCGCAAGTACATGCCCATGTACAGCTGGTAGGACTGGACACGGCAAGCAAGCATCTAGCCCTGGAAGCACTTTCTACCAAACGCATCCAGGTTCCGGGCCTCCCTGTCGGAGGGGCAACGCAGAGTGCACCTTCTGGCTTTTCAGACGATGCATGGCCGATTCCACCACCATGGAATGGTGTGGCAGCTGCACCTTTTGGAAGCCAGGGCTCTTACGGAGTCGATAAATGGAACTGACCCGCTTGCTCAGAACCAGCGCCGAGGCCGATGCCTCCCACATCCAGAAGAGGAACCATTCCAGCATCGGAGGAACCGGGACAGTAAAGCCCTCCTTCGGAGGAGAGAGAGTCATACTGGAGGGCCTGGAGCTCTTCGGCTCGAGGCTCCTCCTCAGGGTCCCCGGGAATCGCCAAAGCTGTGGCCATATCCCTAACGAACTCCGAGTATCCTCCGTGGGGGGTGTCTACTCCAGGGTTCAGACTGCAGAGTGTCCGAAGGGACACCCCGAGTCTGAAAGTTATCGGGGGACTCCTCGTCCTCCGTCTCCCATGCAGACTCATCTGAAGAGGAGTTGGGGGGCTCCGACCGCGTGGGTTCCGGCAGCACATGCCCCGATGCCGAAGGCACCGGCGTCGACGCCCTCGGTCCCGAGCGGGAGGTTGAGGGTGACCGTGACCGAGGACAACCTCGAGCCTTCATGGTCTCGAGTATCGGCTCAGTCTCCGGGATCGACTTTGACATCCCAGTGGTTGGGGTAGATGCACCAGCAAGGCTGGCCATCAGCACCCGCTGCTGATCCATGAAGGCAGACAATCTGCACTCCAAGGCTGTCAGCCTGAGTCCAAGCTCAGGAGACTCAGCAGATACCGACTCGGGCCCCAACGTCGGCTCCCTGGGAGGAGAGTCCTCGAGGACAACAGGACTTACGTGTCCAGCAGACTCCAGCTCCACACGAGGAATTTTGTAGGGCTTCTCCTGTTCCAAGGGCCCGGGACGGCGGTCGGGGGGTCTGAGACCTGGCCCTCGAGGAGCCAGGGGACATCCTCCGACGCCGCCCTCGCGAGCCGCTTCTTCCTCTTTCGTTCCCAATCGGGGGACCCCCTGTCCGAGGAACCCCAGCAATGCTCGGGGTCAGATTCCTGAGACGTCGAGCCTCAGATGAGGTCTGGGCCCGGCCTGAGGCAGAATCTGAAAAAAGCCTTTCCCTTTGATACTGTCGACTTCGCAGTGCCTTAGTGGACATTTTGCCACACGGGCCACAGATCTTCGGATCATGATCTGGACTGAGGCACCGAAGGCAGCAGTCGTGTGTGTCGGTGAGAGACATCAGTTTCTTGCACCGATCACACTTCTTGAAACCATCGGGGAAAAAAGGGCCCCATGCGAGGTCAAAGGACCGGCCTTCCAGGGAAAAGAAAAAAGGGCGTGAACGCCAGCCATTAAGGGTAAAAACCGAAAAAACAGAAGACGGGCTCGATACCGGTGTACCGAACCCAGCGGGAAGGGGAACCGGCGTCGAACTAGACAAGAACCACGATGAAATCGCAAGAAAAATCTAACTTTTCTCCGGGTGACAAGGACAGACGTCCGTTGGGCTCCTCGGAAAAAGAAAGACTGAGCAAGATGGCACCTTTAGGCGGGAATGGTATCGCGCATGCATGCAGTATTCCCAAAGGCTTTGATAAAAAGCTGGGGAAATGCTCCGCAAGGGCTCCATCAGCGTCGATGTCACCCATATGTGAGGACTGACTTCCTGCTTGGTCCTGGAGAAAGTGTTGTTACATTTAGTACACTTTTTGAAACCGCTAACTGGCTTTTCCATATCAAGGAACACAGTCTCTGCCAGGTCAAAAGACTAAATAGCAGCCTAGACCAACGAAAAAATCTGAGGAAACCATGAGGTAAAAAAGAAAAATAAAAGTAAGGAAAGGCAAAAAAGTAAAAAAGAAGCACCAAACGGGTACGGCAGAAAAATGTTTTAACTGCGGTGACAGGACAACCGTCCATAGGCCTCAGTGGAAAAACTAAGACTGAGGCGATTCACTGGGAAGACATGCACCCATGTGCAAAGGGATGCTCCCAAACACTTCCTATTAGATGCTGGTGAGTGTTCCCACACGCGCTCCGTCGGGAGTTATCACCCATATGTGAAGACTGCATTCCTGTTTCTTCCTGAAGATAACAGATTGCACAAGATTACTCTGCCTGGGGCTAATCAGAAAGGAAACGGTTTAGTTTTGCAATAACAGAGAAAGTTTCAGAGGGAGGAATTTTGTCAGCAATATTGCTCAAGTGTCTATTTGCTTTAAAAACAGTTATAATTAAGATGGGAAAAAGGAAGAATATCGACAAAGTATACTAAAATTGTGCCTGGATTGGGGAGTCCAGCTGGGTCTCAAGGAAGCCAATGAGTGGTATGTAAGCCAAACTTCTGAATGTGTGGGACTGCCCCACTGGCAACCCTGTACCAACTGCATTTTGATTTATATCAAGACTCCCTGTGACTGAAGGGGTATTATCAAAATGGAGTGCCCCTTTGATGTCAGCATCCTTATAAGATGGGAAAGGAGAAATTAGGTCTTACCTGCTAATTGTCTTTCCTTGAGTTCTCTCCGGGCCAGTCCAGGGAACGGTAGGGGTTGTCAATCCCCTTCAGCAGCTGAGGACTGAATACTGTAAGATTTTATGATGACAGGCTTAGCCACACCCCCTGCTGTTCCTGCTCCAGTCTCCTTTTGGCCAAGCAGCTCGACCCTAAGACTAGAATAAAACAGAAAACAAGAAAGAACAATGCATACTTCTCTAGCAGAAAGCACACCCGCTAATAAGCCAGGCGGCCTTCATATAGCTCTCGTGATACCAAAGGAAAGAGAGGGTTTTTTTTTTTGTTTTGTTTTTTTCATGATTCTTAATCTACGGTTCTGGAAACGGAAACTCCCGTTCCAACGAACCTAAAGAAGCCCCAAGAACCCCTTCAGGGAAATAACCGAAAACGCACTTCAACTATTCGGATCCCTCGGCAGAGAGACACCCTGGCCTATAGGGAAAAACAGACCGCAATGCAAAAACTGGGTGGGCCCTGGACTGGCCCAGAGAGAACTCAAGGAAAGACAATTAGCAGGTAAGACCTAATTTCTCCTTCCTTATCGTTTCTCCGGGCCAGTCCAGGGAACGGTAGGGCAGTACCAAAGCAGTACCTAAAAACGGGAGGGACCCGCGAGCGCAGCGACAATAGCTGAAGCCCCCACGTTCGCATCGCCTCTGGCCAACACATCCAACCTGTAGTGCTTAGTAAAAGTATGCAAAGAGGACCACGTAGCCGCCCGACATATATCCACCGGAGGAACTAACGCCTGTTCCGCCCAGGAAGTGGCGAGACTACGGGTGGAATGAGCCTTAAGCCCATCTGGAGGAGACTTTCCTGCGGATTCGTAAGCTGCCACAATGGCACTCTTCACCCATCTGGAAATGGAAGCCTTCGATGCCACTCTTCCTTTTCATGGACCTCCAAAAAGTACGAACAACCTATCTGACCTTCGGAAAGATTGAGTGGCTTTTAAATATCTCCGCAACACTCTGCCAAGATCCAACCTTTTAAGGGCACGATCGATAGGTGAGCCCGTTAAATCGGAGAAAACCGGCAACGACACAGATTGATTCACATGAAAAGCCGAGACCACCTTAGGTAGAAACGAAGGAACCGGACAAAACACCACTTTCTCCGGCAAAAATTGAAGGTATGGCTCCCGACAGGAGAGAGCTTGAAGATCTGACACCCTTCGAGCGGAACACAAAGCAACCAAGAAAACCGTCTTCCAGGACAGTTTCCGCAACCGATCAGCCGAATTGAACGAAGAGCGGGATAATGCTTCGAGAACAACATTCAAATCCCACGGAGGGATCACTTGCCTCACAGGAGGTCTGAGAAGTTTGGCTGCCCGAAAAAATCGCTGCACCTCCGCATGAGCCGATAAACGACGCCCCTGCACCGAACCTCTATAACAGGCCAGCGCCGCCAAGGGAACCTTGAGAGTATTGAGAGCCAAACCTTTCTCCAGCCCCTGTTGCAGAAAAGACAAGAGGGCCGGAAGAGACGCCGACATGGGTCGCAAACCCTGCTGCGTACACCAAGATTCAAACACCTTCCAAACTCGCACATAGCGAGGGAAGTGGACTGCCGTTTTTAATGAAGCATCGTAGTGACCACCGACTCCGAGAAACCGCGACGTGTTAGCCGTCGCCTCTCAAGAGCCAAGCCGTAAGCAAGAAGCGATCCACCTGAGGCATGAGTACTGGTCCCTGAGCCAGTAGGGTTGAGACGGAGCGGCAGCCGCCAGGGAGGTTCTATCAGTAGTCGCACTAGATCTGCATACCAAGGCCGACGAGGCCAATCTGGCGCTACGAGAATTACTGTCCCTCTGTGCCGTGCTATGCGTTGAAGAACTCTGCCGATCATTGGCCAAGGTGGGAAAACAGAGCAGGGAGTTCAACGGCCATGGCTGCACCAGGCCGTCCAGACCTTCCGACATGTGTTCCCTGCGCCTGCTGTAAAATCGCGATGCTTTGGCACTGAGGAAGGTAGCCATGAGATCCATCACTGGAACCCCCCAGCGGACGGTAATATCGTGAAATACCGCCCCGTTCAATTCCCATTTGCCCGGATCGAGAGTAAGGCGACTGAGAAAATAGGCTTGCACATTGTCCTTGCCCGCTACATGGGCCGCTGACAGAGCCACAAGATGAGCTTCCGCCCAAAGAAGCAACTCCTGGCTCTCTTCCAGTAGAGGCACACTGCCGGTACCCCCTTGACGATTGATATACGAGACTGCTACCAGATTGTCTGAGAAAACGCGCACCGCCTTCCCTCGAAACAAGTCGGCGACCAGTAGAGGCACACTGCCGGTACCCCCTTGACGATTGATATACGAGACTGCTACCAGATTGTCTGAGAAAAAGCGCACCGCCTTCCCTCGAAACAAGTCGGCGAACTGAGGTAAGGCAAGACGAATCGCCCTTAGCTCCAAGCGATTGATCGACCAGACCGCTTCGTCCACTGACCAGAGATCCTGCGTCACCCGACCCAGACAATGAGCTCCCCAGCCGGAAAGACTCGCATCCGTGGTGACGAGCACCCATTCTGGATCCTGCATGGGAACCCCTGCCCGAAGATGAGCCGCATCTAGCCACCAGTCCAGGCTGAGGCGTACTTCCGACGGGCAAACCAACGTTTGCGAGAGTGGATGAAGCTGCGGCGACCAGCAGGACAGCAACGCTTGCTGAAGCGGGCGCATATGAGCCCTGGCCCACGGTACTAAATCCAACGCCGCTGCCATGGACCCCAAGAGCTGTAAGTACCTCCACGCCGAAGGAGCTGACAGACGCAAGAACGCCCGAACCTGACGGATGATCTTCAACACTCTGCACTCGGGCAGGAAGACTGACCCCACTGCCGTGTCGAAGAAAGCCCCGAGATAAGTAATCTGTTGAGTTGGCTGTAAATGACTCTTTGCCCTGTTGAGAACCCAACCGAGTTCTTCCAGGACCTGAACGACCCGCGAGATTGCCGCGAGGGCTTCCGGAACCGATTGGGATCTGAAGAGCCAGTCGTCCAGATAAGGATGTACTCGGACGCCTTCTTTCTGTAGAGCCGCCGCTATGACTACCATAACCTTCGTGAAAGTTTGAGGCGCAGTGGCTAGACCGAAGGGCAACGCTCGAAACTGAAAATGACACATCGGGACCGCAAACCTCAAAAACCGCTGATGATCTGCTCTGATGGGTATGTGCAGATAAGCTTCCGTAAGATCGATGGACGCGAGAAGTTCCCCCGGACGAACCACCCGAAGAACGGACCGCAGTGTTTCCATACGAAAATGGGGCACCCGCAACGAACGATTCACGCCCTAGAGATCGAGAATCGGACGAAACGACCCATCTTTCTTTGGAACGACGAAATAGATCGAGTATCGACCGGATCCGCACTGGTCGGGAGGCACTGGCACCACCGCTCGGAGGCGCAGCAATCACAGAAGGGTGTCGGTAATCGCTTGCCTTTTGGGACCCTGACCACAGGGAGAAACCATAAAAGCGTCCTGTAACTGTTGAGCAAACTCCATGGCATAGCTGTCTCGAATAATCTAGAGCACCCACTTGTCCGTGGTTATCGGGGTCCAGGCGGAAAGAAAGTCTTGTAAGCGACCTACCACAGGCACTTCCTCCTGGACCAGCGAACCTTCATTGCGGCTTTTTAGCGGAACCTTGCTGGGAGTTGAAATAGTTCCTGCCAAAGCCTCGTGCACCGTGAAAGGACTGACCGCGGAGTCCGAAGCGCCCCCTGGAATAGGGAGCAAAGCGCGCTCCCCGGAACCTCCGGGAATCTCGACTTTGCCCCCGCTGGAGCAACGACCCCCTGGGAGCCTTTGGCCGATCCTCCGGCAAGCGACCTCCCTTGGAGTCTACCAGATCTTTCACAATTTTCTCCAAGGCCTCGCCAAAAAGCAACTTGCCCTTATAAGGAAGCCTACTGAGCCTAGATTTGGAAGAAGAGTCCGCTGCCCAATTCCTGAGCCACAAGAAACGCCTTGCTGCAATAAGCGAGGCCATTGATTTTGCCGAAATCCTAACTAAATCATAACAAGCATCCGCCAAATACGCCGCCGCCAATTCCAACTTCGCTCCCTCTCCTGAAGAGCCTTCTCCGCCATCCGCCGGAGCCTCCCCCTGGAGCCAGCAGATGGAAGCCCGCGATACATACGCCCCACAAATGGAAGCCTGGAGAGAGAGAGCACTGGAATCAAAGGCCTGCTTGCTTCAACAGCACTTCCAGCTTGCGATCCTGCAAATCTTTAAGTGCCGTTCCCCCTTCTACAGGGATAGTGGTCTTCTTAGTCACCGCTGAGACCAAGGCATCCACTTTTGGCATTTTCAAAAAATCTTTCTCCTCCTGAGGAACAGGGTAGAGACGGCCTAAAGCGCGACTACCCTGTAGGGTAGCTTCTGGGAATTCCCATTCCGATTCAATCATCTGTTTGATGACACGGTGCACCGAAAACAGCGGCTCTCCGTCTTGAAACCCTGCAACAAGGGATCTTCCAGCGGCTCCTGTGCTATTGAGGGAAGTGGAATATTCAGAGCCCCTAGCTCCTCCTTGCGAAAAACCCTAAAGACATAAGGGTCCTCGCCTGGCGCAATCTCACCTTCCTCCAATTCCCCTGGAGCAAAGTCCAGGCCTCCCTCAGAGAACAATTCGCCCTCCTCCAACCCCTGACCAGACAGCTGAGGGTCAGAGACTCCCAAGCCGGAGTCCCCAAGAATATCTTTTTGTGAAGAACCCTCTCCAGGATCTACTCCAGATAATTTAGGAGCCGGGCTGTCAAGCAGGGAGGAAGAGGAGGAAGAACTGACCCCCTGAGATGTCTTTAATAAATAAGCTTTGTGCATTGCCAAGATGAAATCCGGGGAAAACAAGGATGAAAACCCCTGTTGAGACTCTGGCAATTTGTGAGAGGGCTTACTGTCAGAAGGCGCAGCCTTGTGAGATTTGGCTTTTCTCTTCCCTTTTTTCGGAGGATCCACGGGAGAAACGGCCGGCTCTAACAAAATGGCCGCCGTTCCCGCTTTTTCTGTGGCACTGAAAATCTTGACAGAGGCATCCGGAGTCTTGCCGTCCATGAGAACAGCCTACGGACCGAAGACAAAAAGTAAAAATAAATATCCCGCGCTATCTCGAAGCCCGCTGAGAAAAAACAAACAGCAATCAGCTACTTCCCGACGACAGCGCGAACGCCGCGGTCTGGGCTGCCGTGCAGAATCCGACGCCGTAGGGCTCTCCTGAGGAGAAACAGGCCGCTATCGCACAGACGGGAGGGGGTAGGGAGGGGACTCCCGATGTGAAAGAAAAATCCTCCGGCTCGCGTTCCGGCAACCCCGCTGCTAGCGGAGAATGGAACCGCGGCAATAGGGAAGAGGTTCGTGGGGCTCCCAGAACCGATACCCTTACCCGTGTGAGTGGAATCCCAGAGGCAGGCTCTGCCTTCAGCGCCGCAGGCACACGCAGCCAGGGAATCCCAAGGGTAACTTTTGAGCAATTCAATTAAGTGCCAGGAAGAATGCAGAGAACAGCTCCGCTAGGGCCGAACTGCACAGAAACAAATCAGAAATGAAATGGAAATGAAATCAAAGAAAGTCTAAGTGAAGTTTAGCAGGAGATGTGACCATCGACGTCCTATTCAGCTGCTGAGGACTGAAAGACTGGAGCAGGAACAGCAGGGGGTGTGGCTAAGCCTGTCATCATAAAATCTTACAGTATTCAGTCCTCAGCTGCTGAAGGGGATTGACAACCCTACCGTTCCCTGGACTGGCCCGGAGAAACGATAAGGAAAAATTAAATTAACCCCTTCAACTGGTGTGGGAAGTCAAGCCAGGCTAATAAATAAGCATGCTGCAAAACATCTTTCTAGAAAGAGCTCTCTCCAACTGTGTGGTGCTTTGTTAAGCCCCAAGCTGGTGTGAACTCACCAAGTTAGGAGCCTGGCAAAAGTATTGGTGAAGACAGCAGCCATTCCTCTCTCCAAGTTGATTGTTTATTTTGCATTTGATATTTTTCTGGATGAAACTCACCTGACTGCTGACATGCCCTTAGAAGACTTTTGGGGCTAAAGGTACTAAGGCACATTACTGTTAACTAGAGTTATTTTAATGCAACATGCGATTTTAATGAAGGTCCCATTTTATGAACTAGGGCCTAATAACTAATAATGCACATTAAAAGTAAAACAAAGTGTCTTAGCAGTAGCACATTTTATTAACTCCTGCCCTTGGAGAGTTCTAACCCATTCAGATATTTTGCTGCAGAATTTAAAAGGAAGTTTCTTGAGAGAAATCACATTCTATTGAAACACTGTCTGAACTAGTTGCGAAGGTTAGCCAGACTGTAAAGCTTGAGATAAAGGCTCCAATCTATTGGTGCATCTGGTGTTAAAGACAACTTGATAATATATTGCTAGACTGAATTCTTGGAGAATTGGTCAAATATGAATTTTCACTTTTCAAATTTTCCCAGAATGAGTTTCTCTTTATGGGAGTTGCTTAAGTTTTCAGGAAGCTTTGGATTTCCAAAAGATGTTAATATTGGCCCAAGCTTTGAAGACTATTCACAAAAACTGCTGAAGAATGATCATGATGGTGGCTTTGAAATAGTAACTTTTGGGAGTAGTCTTGATCATACTACTTTTTTTAGAATCATTCTCAAACTATAACTATCACAGCTTCCCTCCCCTGCTCATATCAGCAAATTGGACAAAGTTAAGGTTTTGAAGACCAATTTCTAATTAAAAAAAAAAAAAGCATTATTTTGTAATTTGGTTGGCCAACTAACCTCTGAAAGACTTTAGAGCATTTGCTACAGCTCTTAGCTCAAAGAAAGCATAGTTACTCATCTGTAACAGGTGTTCTCCAGGGACAGCAGGAATCAGTCCTCACTTATGGGTGACGGCACCAACGGAGACCGCATGGAGCAGTTCCCAAGCTTTCAAAGAAAGCCTTTGGGATTGCTACCACGCATGCGTGATCCTCTTCCTGCCCAAGGGTGCCATTTTGCTCAGTCAGATCCCTTAGATCACGCCCTACCAAGCAGATGGCAAGGGAAGGACAAAAGGTCAGCAACTCATTAGGGTAGGCGGGAGGGTATTGAGGACAGATTCCTGCTGTCCCTGGAGAACACCTGTTACAGGTGGGTAACTACACTTTCTCCAGGAACAAGCAGGAAGTCAGTCCTCACTTATGGGACTCCCTAGCTACAGGCTACCGAACCTGTAAACAAAAAACGCCTCCACAAGGCTGTAAGCAGAAGCCGAAGCCCAAAGGAGCCCGAGTCCATGGGGCGAAACCCTCTGTAGCCAAAGGGTGGGAGGGCAGGAAAGCACAGTTACTTACCTGTAACAGGTGATCTCTGGGAACAGCAAGAATAAGTCTTCACATATGGGTAAGTCGGTACCGACGGAGCCTGCACGGGAATGCTCCCCAGCATCCAATCAGAAAGCTTTTGGGAGCATCCCTCGCGACTGCACACTGACTTCCAGCCTTTTCCACTGCCTCTCCTCAGTTGAGTTTCATAGCTGAGACAAAAGAGGAAAGGAAGATAGATAGATACAACTCCTAGGGGAGGTGGGTGGGTTGTGAAGACTTATTCCTGCTGTTCCCAGAGATCACCTGTTACAGGTAAGTAACTGTGCTATCTCCAGGAACAAGCAGGAATGAGTCTTCACATATGGGGACTCCCTAGCTATAGATGCCATGGGGAGATCCCATAAAATAAGTGTCCCTGGATCAGGACTGCATTTTCCACCCATGGATCTCCGGCATCCCATAAGGGATGGTGGGTAGGAGTTGAAAAGAGAGGAGCTGTAAGAAAAAACAGCGAACCTAAGGACTACAGAAGAGGAGTCCTTGGTATGTATGATAAGTACCATTAAAATGAATTAATGAACAATTATAATATGGAGCTTACCTACTGGATTGTAGGAAGTAGAGAGCGTGATGGAGTCTACTGGAGATTCAGTAGCGGAATCCTCAAGGTAACCTCACAGCAGTGAGGATGAAGGTCCAAACCTGGAATTGGCAGGTGACCCAGGTGTCAACTGGGGTGGGATAAGAACGGCAGGTCTTAAACGGAAAGCTTTATGGGAAAAAGCTGAAAAGTCTTTTAGCTACAGAGTCATTAACATTGAGGACTAAAAGAAGACGACTGACCAATTTGGACAACTATTCCAGTCCTGGAGGGAAGAAGGGGTATGGAAAAAGGCCCGTATTCCCAAGGAGAACAGATGTGTACTCAGAACTACTGAAGATGTACACTGTCTTTCCTAGCTGGTGAGAGATAGGAAAGATATGGAAGCATGATTCTTCAGGGATAGCGAGACCTAGAGCAAAGTGGAAGCTGTTAGTACCACAGCAGTGGTTGTGTGCATAACAGCCCCCACATACTGAGGAACAGTATGAAAATATGCAAATGCACTGTCTGGAACCTCTAAGGAGGTAAAAATCTTTATAGCATAGACAGTGAGGGAGATAGTAGGTGATACATATCAACCTATAAAAAGCCTCCCGACAGATACATATATATATATAGGGATATATATACATATGTATATGTATATATAAATATGTGTGTGTGTGTGTGTGTATATATATATATATATATCTATATCTATAGGGGCATAACTTATGCACACACACAGCTTACAGACATATGTATGCATAGAAATATATAGAGATATACACATACATGAATATAAGTCTGAAGATACATGTCTGCAACTAAGCCCCATAGAACATTAACATGGGGAATGTGAAGGGTAAAGATTCATCTAATAACAAGAAGGTGGAACCTACTTGAAAGATATATAGCGAATCTATTCCTGCGGGCTAAGAGGGTGCAGGAATGCAACCCAGTGGAATAACCAGGATGGTTGCGTTAAAAAACGGAGGATAATATCAGTCTGTAAAGAGCAAGTCATGAGTTCTGTAGAACTCTGACATGGTAAATGGACAGACGCGCATAGAAGGAGATACCAGGATAACCCACTGGAGGGACACAGGGGTATCATGCGTTACCAGTAGAATATGTGCTGTCCATGAGGAGTAGGATAGCATGAGGCCAAGCTGCAAGGAAAAAAGAGCATATTCCTGCAGGATTGGGAACTCCTTGGACATTCACGCAGAAAAGCTTATATTCTGTATAATAACAGGAGACAAGAGGGTATGGAGAACCCTCACAGTCATGGAAATGATTGATAAGCTTTTTCCACTATATAGAATAGCCATCAGAGACAAAGTTCAATGCTCTGTAGCAAGGGCCCATAGTAGAAAGCTTCTCTGAAGATTGCAGAGAGCATTGTGCAGGAGAATTAGGAGATAAAACTGACTAAGTCAGGTGTGTTGCCACATCAAAGGAAATGGAGATGGCCAGAAAGAAGATAACGTGAGAAGCCTGAAGTGAGTAGGATTATCCAAGATAGATGAGGACTATCTTGGAATCACTACTAAGGCTGGACAAAAGACATGGAAGACAGACTGGAAACTTGTGGGAAAGTACCAGTAGTTCAAGCACTGGAACTCCTGCATGAACAGCAGTTGAAAGACACAGCAGAGAGAATCTTCCTGTGTAAAACAGAGAGAACAGACAAAGGGAGAGGAAATATTCCTGTCCCCGTCTGATGAACTGTCCAGAGAATTTATTCAAGGAACAAAAAGTCTACTCTGGAATGAAAGGCTAGAGCAGCTGTTCAGTACGGTACCACTCATTCACGGGAAAACCTGGATGAGAGGGTTGAGGGGTGACTTACCATATGGTGAGTCAGCTGAAAAAAAAATGTTCATGTTGGGACAGAAACTATCATGGGATAGTTGTAACTTCTCCTCTTGTTAGAAAGAAGAGGAGAATTCTGTAACCCATGGACAAGAATATCCTGACAGCTTAGCATACTGAAGAAGGGAAACCACATGTAGAGGTTTAAGAAAAAACAGTGTACAAACTTCTGCTAAGAAGAAGTTAACTGTGGGTTGCAACCTTCAGGAACCTATGGTTGCTGGGTATGCTTAGACTGGCTAGAGTTTGGATTCTTCAGACCAGGACGAGGTGTCCCCTACTTGGGTACATCTGGATGATGGGCAGGAGAAGAGTGAAACCTTCTTTTCTAAGGGAAAGAAGGTTTGGTAGGACATTTCCTACCCCCTGAGGAAGAAGGCGGCTTAGAATGGTCTCCAGAACCAGGGAAGTCAGTGGAGCAATGAGCAACCTGACGTAAAGCCTCCTTATTGAAGAGATTTTCCCCAGTACAAGGAGAATTACCCAGTGTGTGTTGTGCCCATCTGCTCAAGTCTGAAGCTTGAAGCCAGGCTCTGCGAAGTGCTCCAATGGCAATAGCAGAGGATCTGCTAACAGACTCAAAAGAGTCTAGAGAAGCACAAGAAAGAAACCAAGAGATATTCTGGCTATGACTAAGAAGCAAGGAATAGTCTGCAGTCTTACGCTCTGATAAAAAAGGAGTCAAAAGAGATAATTTCTTTGTGACCTCCTGGAGTGTCAGACTCATATAAAATATATAAGAGATAATCCTTGATGACAGCATAGATGTTTGGAAGGTTTGACGTCCAAAGGCATCAAGTGCTCTAGATGCACGATCTGGCGGATAAGAAGAATGCTTCTTCTTGCTTTTTACCTTCCTCATTGCTGATTCCACTACAATGAAATGATGGGGAAGTTGAGTTTTTTGGAACCCTGGAGAGGGGGGCACCTGATACAGAACATTAGTTGCTGTAGAAGGTGAGGGAACCCTTAAAGGTCATTCCCATATTCTCAGAAGAAGATCCTGCAAAGAATGATGTAAAGGAAGCATTACATTTTCCTTTTCTGCAGGAGAGCCTCGAGTAAGATCACAGCCAGGGATAGGAATAGCAAGAAAGGTTGCCATGTCAAGGAGAAATTTCTGAAAAGAAGGATCTCCAATGGGAACTATCCCTGGGTAGGCTAAGGTTGAAGGAGCAGCCTGAGCACCAGAGGATGTACTGGTCTGGTGCAGAAAAGAACCCCACTAGATGGATAGTGGTCCTGGCAGTCACGATTTGAGGCAGTCAGTACTGCAACGTCCATGCCAGGTATCGATTCCAAACTAGGCATAGAAAGGATCGATGGTGCCGATTTAACTGCAGGAATCGACATCGATACCGATACGGGTAGCTGAGGCGGAATCGGAGACGGTAATGTCATCGAAGCAGTCATTGGAGGCTGCTCAAGCGGTACTGAGGCAACCAGAGAGGTTTGGTGAATATCCTCGGTACTGCGTATCCGGAAACGATAAGGGACGGTTCCGAGACGCGTCGGTACCCAGTCATCTAGACTAGATATCGATTCCAGACTCGGCATCGAAGGGAGCGAGTCTATCGATGCATGTCTAGAGGGTACCGACGTCGGTGGTGGTATCGGCGATGCCGATACAGGAAAGTCAATCTGGGTCGTATCGATCGGTCCCGAAGGTACCGAGGACGCCAGATGACGATCCCTGGTGAAGAGTGTCCACACCGGTGCCGATGCCGGGATATCGGTACCGCTCGAAGCGGATACCACCCCCGAGCATGGCTCAGGTTTGTTCTGTGAGGGGTGAGCCCCAGGAACAACCTGAAACCCCTGAAATGCTTTGGAGCCCGAAGACTCCCGCCGGGGTTTTAATGCCAATGGGGTCTTGAGGGCAAGGCCGGAGCCGTCATCATGCTTGGCATGAGACCTACCACTCAAGGATTGGCTAGTCTTAACAGACTGTTTGTGGGTTACCTGATCCTGTAGAGAAGAAAATGCCGGTGCCCTCACTGCAGGAGGGAAAACGGTATCGAGGGAAACTCGAAAGAGGGAAGGTCTTCTCACAGTTTTGCAGCCTGATTGTTCAGGGGGAAAAGGGTCAGGACCCAAACAGGTTAGACACCAGGAATTGGAGTCTAAAAAGAAAACTGTGTTTCCACAGTGAAGGCACTTCTTAGGAGAAGGCGGCTCCATGATGGAGAGGCCTTGTAGGCCCAAAAAGGGAAGACAGAAACAGAGGGAAAAATCTCTGAGTTAAAGAAAAAGAAAAGAAAAAACCACCGGCGGTACCGGTGGCGGCTGGAAAACAGCGGCGACCACAAGAAAAACAAGAAATAAAGAATTTAAAGAAAAAAGTTTCTGCGGTGACAGGACGACGTCCTGCCGGCTCCGCGGAAAAACGAAAACTGAGGAGAGGCAGTGGAAAAGGCGGGAAAGTCAGTGCGCAGGCACGAGGGATGCTCCCAAAAGCTTTCTGATTGGATGCTGGGGAGCATTCCCGTGCAGGCTCCGTTGGTACCGACGTACCCATATGTGAACACTCATTCCTGCTTGTTCCTGGAGATTTGCTAATACCCCGAACAGATTATGGAGTACAGCCTGGCCAAAGGCGCTGTCCCGGCGGGACTCCCTCTCCAGGCAGTAGTGGGCGGCAAAGGTATTCGTAGAAGACCAGGTTGCCGCCCGGCACATGTTCATCATGAGCACGGAGCGTAGCGAGGTCACCGAGGCTGCCTTGTCTCGGACCCCATGTGCAGTGACTCGACGATCCAGAAGGACGCCCGCCATCACATGAGAACGGGATGCAGTCCGCCACCCAAACAGAGAGAGGGTGCTTGATGACTGCTTGTCCATGTCTATTGGGATCGTAGGACACGAAGAGCCTGTCAGACTTGCGATGAGTCTGGGTACGCTGCAAGTAGAAGGCGAGGGCCCACTTGCAGTCAAGGGTGTGGAGAGTCGCCAATGCCTGATCTGCATGGGGACTCAGGAAGAAGGTCGGGAGCACAATCTCCTGGTTGAGATGAAATGCCGACACAACCTTGGATAAGAATTTAGGATGCGTCCGGAGGACCATCCTGTTTCAATGAAACCCGGTGTAAGGGGCGCCAGCCATGAGTGCCTGAAGCTCACTGACTCAGTGAACCGAGATAAGCGCCACCAGGAAGGCCACCTTCCAGGACAAATGCCGGAGCGAACACGTAGTCATCGGCTCGAAGGGTGGACGAGTGAGCTGTGTGAGCATCACGTTCAAGTCCCATTTCGCCGGAGGGGGAAGGATGGGCTGCTTAGATAACAGAAGGCCCCGCATAAAGTGGGAGACTAGCGGATGGCCCGAGAGAGGCTTTCCCTCGATAGGGAGATGATTAGCCGATATGGCGTTTAGATGAACTCTCACCGAGTTAGACTTAAGCACCTCCCTTCAGAGGTGGAGAAGGTACTCAAACCGGGCATGAGAAGGGGTCGATCTGGTGCTCCAAGCACCAGAAGGAGAAGCGTTTTCACTTGAAGGTGTAAGCTCGCTTAGTGGAGTCGTTCCACGAGGCAAGGGGGATTTCCTCGACCTCCTCCAGAAGGGCAAAAGAGACCCGTTCAGCCGCCAAGCCGTGAGGGATAGGGAGGGTAGGTTCGAGTGTAGTAACCAAAAATCCTCCTGCGTCAGCAAATCCCTGGTAGAGCCCAGGGGAATAGGAGGCTGAGACACCAGCTGGAGCTGGAACCAAGGCTGCCGAGGGGGCCACAAGAATCAGCGATGCCCCATCCCATTGAGCCTTGAACAGAGTCTTTGCAATGGGGGAAAAGGAGGGAATGCATAGAGAAGAATGGAGGACCAGTCCAGGAGAAATGCATCGGGGCCCTCCCTGCCCAGGTACGGCACCAGCACACAGAAATGAGGGAGTTGTGTGTTCTGAGGGTTGGCGAAGAGGTCCATCGCTGGAGTGCCCCAGTGTACAAACAGCTAGCCTGCCACTCTGGGATCCAGCCGCCACTCATGGAGGCGAAAGATTCTGCTGAGCCTATCCGCCAGGGCATTCTCCAGACCCGGCAGGTACACTGCCTTGAGGGACATCCTCAGCCGGGCGGCAAAAGAGCAGATGAGGACTGCTTCCCTGCAGAGCGAGTGCTACAACATGCCCCCCTCATTGTTGATATAGAACATCGCTATCCGGTAGTCGGTCTGCGCCAGAACAGACTTCCCGCTGAGGACATTCACGAAGTTCCTTCACAGCTCGCCGGATGACCTGGAGCTCGAGCAGGTTTATCTGCTGTTAAGACTCCATCGGCGACCACTGCCCCTGTGTGAAGAGAGACTTGTAAGGGGCTCCCCATGCTAACAGGGAAGCATCCGTGGTCAGTACTACATCTTGAAGGACTAGAAAAAGGGACTGTTACTTCTGGAGAGAGATCTGCAACTTTGAGTATATACTTCCGGTAATTTTCTAAAAGGAATTCTTTGTATTAAAGCTAATTAATCTTGGAATCCACTATTTTTGTTAAATCAGTCAGGGCCTAGTAGCAGCAGTTTAAGCTTAAATTTAAAACACAGAGGAGAACTTTCTGGTTACATTTCATACCCAGCAGAGAGCTTGTAGTTTAAATTTAATAGTCACTCAGGGCCTAGTAACAGCAAAGTTCTTTTAGCTTAAATTTAAAACACAGAAAAGAGCTTTCTGGTTAAATTTAGAACCCAGCAGAGAGCTTGTAGTTTAAATTTCATAAGAAGTTAGAGCCTAGCAGCAGCTAAGAGCTATAATTTAAATCAAATCAGAATTTAGCTTACCTCAGCAGCACAAGACAGGGTACTGTGTAGCAGCCCTCTTTTGATGAGTGTTATTTCCCACCCTCCCCTGGGATAATCATAGCTTTGTGGGTACTTACACATCTTAAAAGACAGGAGGTGCTCTCAGGTGGAGCTCATTGCCCAAATCAGTCATACACTGGGGACCTGAGATTGGTTAAGCTTCAGGTGAACAGGGTATATTACACGTATTAGGTATAGTTTTATTAGTATAAATATCCATAGCAACCCTTAGTAAGTAAAGAACTTAGATCTAAACACAAACTTAAAACTAAGATGCAGACAGCAGTCCAGCAGTAGGATGGGGGCTTTCCAGTCTTTTGCATTGAGTGTCACATTTATGATTTTCACCCAGTTGGTGTGAGGTCTTACGTGTGCACTAGGTGCAAGGAGCTCTTTGCTCTCAGGGAACGAGTCCGTTCTCAAGAGGCTAAAGTAGCAGACTTGGAAAGCATAAGACAGACAGAGAGGTACACAGACGAGACCTACAGGGATATAGTCCTGAAGTCCCACCTCCAGTCTGGCAGCATCCCTGTTGCCATGGAGGAGAGAGGTCACATAACAGGAGAGCATCACCCTGGGGTGGCAGGAAGTGATCCTGTAACTAGGACCTGTCCTCCAGGTGATGTACCGAGGAAGTTCCTGCAGGGCCATGTGTCCATGAGGGAAGGGTTAGGACAGCTGTTATAGTTGGTGATTCGATCATTAGGCATGTAGATAGCTGGGTGGCTGGTGGACGTGAGGATCGCCTGATAACATGCCTGCCTGGTGCGAAGGTAGCGGACCTCACGCGCCACCTAGAAAAGGTCTTAGATAGTGCTGGGGAGGAGTCTGCTGTCTTGGTACATGTTGGTAGCAATGACATAGGAAAATGTGGTAGGGAGGTTCTGGAGGCTAAATTTAGGCTTTTAGGTAGGAAGTTGAAATCTAGAACTTCCAGGGTAGCATTCTCCGAAATGCTTCCTGTTCCACGCGCAGGACCCAAAAGGCAGGCAGAGCTCCGGAGTCTCAATGCGTGGATGAGACAATGGTGCAGAGATGAGGGTTTTGGATTTGTTAGGAACTGGGGAACATTCTGGGGAAAGGAGGGGCTCTTCCGAAGGGACGGGCTTCACCTTAACCGGGATGGAACCAGGTTGCTGGCATTAACCTTTAAAAAGGAGATAGAGCAGCTTTTAAACTAGATATTAGGGGAAAGCCGACAGTCGCCCACAGTCGCCCAAGAGAGGATGGTTTGGAAAAATGTAGCTTTGAAGGATACTACCAAAAGCAGAGAGGTTCCACAAAAGAGTAAAGTAGCCGAAATGCCCTCAAGTATGGAGCAGACAGAGCTTAAAGATCCCAAATTACCCATGTCTAACAATAGCCAAATGAATACAAATAAAATACATTCTCTAAAATGCTTGTATGCAAATGCTAGAAGTCTAAAAAATAAGATGGGAGAGTTAGAATATATAGCACTAAATGAAAGGTTAGATATGATTGGAATATCAGAGACATGGTGGAAGGACGACAACCAGTGGGACACTGTGATACCTGGGTACAAACTATATCGTAATGATAGAGCTGATCAAATTGGTGGAGGGGTTGCTCTCTATGTTAGAGAGGGCATTGAGTCAGAAAGGATTAAAGTTTTGCAGGAAACAAAATCTGCTGTAGAATCTATATGGATTGAAATTCCATGTAAAAGGGGGAAGGCAATGGCAGTGGGGGTGTACTATCGAGCGCCTGGCCAGAATGACCAAATGGATCATGAAATGCACAAAGAAATCAAGGAAGCTAACAAATGTTACAGCACAGTAATAATAATGAGCGATTTCAACTACCCCGGTATCGACTGGGTCAGTGTCACGTCAGGACATGCTAGGGAGATAAAGTTCCTAGATGAAATATATGACTGCTTCTTGGAGCAGCTGGTTCATGAACCGACCAGAGGGGAAGCCATATTAGACCTAATCCTTAGTGGAACACCAGATCTAGAGCAAGAGATAAGGTTGTTGGGGCCACTTGGCAATAAGGATCATAGCATGATCACCTTTGATTTAATTAGTGGAGGAAGGATAGTAGGGAAATCCACAGTACTACCTTTTAACTTTCGAAACGGAGACTATGATAAAATGAGGAAAACAGTTAAGAAAAAACTAAAAGGAGCAGTTGCAAAGGTTAAAGACGTACATCAGGATTGGCTGTTGTTGAAAAATACTATCTTGGAAGCCCAGACCAGCTGTATTCCACGCTTTAAGAAAAGTGGAAAGAAGTCCAAAAAACTGCCAGCATGGTTTAAAGATGAGGTCAGAGAGGCTGTTGCCAAAAAAGCATCTTTCAGGAAATGGAAAAAAGAGCCAAACAACGAAACCTGGAAACAGCACAAGCACTGGCAAGTCAAATGCAAGGCATTGATAAGGCAGGCAAAGGGAGAATTCGAGAAGAAGCTTGCTGCGGAAGCAAAAACGCGAAGTAAAGACCTTTCCAAGTACATTCGTAGCAAAAAACCTGTGAGAGAGTCAGTTGGTCCATTAGATCAGTGTTCCCCAAGCCCCGGGCCGCGGACCGGTACCGGTCCGTGGATCAAACGGTACCGGGCCGCCCGAGGAACTTTAAATAATTTCACTGTGGGTCCTCCCGCCTCCTGATTGGATGTAATGAGTGCGCGCGCTCAAGAGCCACCCTGGAAGCTACAGTCTTCCTGCTTCCCAACGAGCGTCTTGCGACAGTTATAGAAAGCGGCAGGTGGGAGGAGGAGCCGCCGCCGCTGCGCGCGCACGACTGCTCATGCAGCTCGCGCACAGACAGCGCACGCTCTGCCCCCTCAACTTCTCTGTAGGACAGGAAAGGGGGAGAAGGGGAGCGTCCCATTCTGCGGTTTAATTCGTTTATGTGAGTGGTAATAAAAGGGGTCAGACTTCCCTTTTCACATCTTCCCAAATTAGCAATCCATACTTCCTTGGGAATTGCCCCTCCTCCAGGGGTTCTTTGGGCGTAGGTGCATGGGGGACCCACGTGTCCCGGTTAGGTGTGTTTTACGCTGGAAATTAGGCGCAGGAGTTTGCTGAAATGTAAGATTGGTACCACCTCCTAGTCCTGACTTGGTTTTTCAGGTTTGAAAAGGACCAAAATCTAGTCAAAGGAGCCGTCTTTTGGGGGTCGGCCTGGGCCTGAAGGGAAAAGGGGCACTTTACTTTGCAACACACGCACATCTGGGGAAACGAATGAGACTTAGAATGGTCTTATGTAATTTGTTACATACAGATACACATATATAAATGTATGTAATTTTATATATACAGATTTATAATAATATTTTGTAATGTGGAGCAGGTAAAATGGTATCTCAGGTAATTTTATCCACAGGATGTAGCTGGGCTATATAGGAGCCAATAGAAAGAGTGCCACGGCTATTGCTTGCTAAGAATGATGGTGTGTTTAACAAACTCCTGATCAGGTTGTTTTCCTCATTTCTTAAATATCTAGCTTACTTTGCATTGAACTATTTCTGGAAAGGCATGAGCTAAATTAACCATTTTATTTATTTATTTTATTTTATTTTATAACTTTTATATACCGCGCTATTTGTTATCAGTGCGGTTTACATACAACAAGGGTGCACAGTCAGAAGTCTGTTCTGTGCTTACATTGTAACAGGAGTTTAAACTTGGAACATACATTAAAGGAAAAACATACCATAAAGGAAAAACAAATTTCCCCAGCAATGTTAGTTTAGTGATATTTGTAAACATAAGTGGAAGAGAGATTTTGAAATAATTTGGGAGGAGCGCAGGAGTGTCTGGCTTCTGAGACCCTTGTATGCCATGTTGACAGAGGTGCAGCCCTGCTTCCAGCTCCTCAGAATGGGGTTGGTGGGATCCCCTGGCTCAACAAGCCCAGTATCCCAAGATCTGTACACCTTCCGGCCAGAGACACCATGCTGTGTCTTTCGATTGGGACGGCGCTCTGATATCTGTGATGTGGCGCAAGTGTCTGAGAGAAACCCAGATCTGATCTCCCAGGTCCATGCAGAGATACATGCGGGGAGAGGAAGGTGGCAGTGGAGACTGGAGAGTTTACATTGTGGACTGCAGCACTCATGGCACTTACGTTAATGATGTCCGTGTCCATCGTGGCATGCGGGTGGAGCTGTCGGACAGTGATATGGTGATTTTTGGGCACAAGGAGGCTAAGAACTGGAAGTAGGCTCATGGGGGGGCTTGGACTGGAATTGGGCTGAGTGGAGGGGGAGCTAGGATTTGACATGGGCTGATGGTGGGGCTAGGAAATGACTAGAAATGGTCTGATGGGGGGCTAGGATTGGAAATGAGCTGATGAAGGGACTCGGACTGGAAATGGATGGGGGAGCTAGGACTGGAAATGGGCTGATGGGTGGCTAGGACTGGAAATGGGCTGATGCAGGGACTAGAAGGGAATGGAAGCTGGGTGAGACTGGAACTAGAAGGGAGCTGATGTTGGGGGAGGATTAGAATGGGATGGGACTGGGAGAGTAAAATGGAGAGGGGAAAAATATTTTGTGTGGGAGGGATGAAAAATCTACAATTGGCTGGGTATTGGGAGAGTAAGGGGGGATTGATGATGGAGGGGTAAAATTTGTGTGGATGAAATAGGAATGAGGAAAGAGCAAAAGGAGAAAGATTAGTATGTTAAAGCAGATGTAGAGAGAGAGAATGGAAAAAAAAACTAGAAGAGAGAAGAAAGGACAAATGGACAGTCATTGTCTCCTATTACCCCCAGATGGAACCGTCTCGTTGCAAAGAAACAAGCTCAGGGTTCTCATTGATTTGGAATTCTAGTGAGTTAAATAAAATAAATCACTTTATATTCATTTTTTGGTGTAGCTGTATTTTATTTTGAAGGCATGTTTAAATACAATTAAATTAAAATTATTAAATTAAAACAAGCGGGCCACAGAAAAATTATCAAACGTTTACCGGTCCGCGGCGATAAAAAGGTTGGGGAGCACTGCATTAGATGATAAAGGGGTTAAAGGAGCACTAAGAGGCGACAAGGCAATAGCGGAGAGACTGAATGAATTCTTTGCTTCGGTCTTTACTGAGGAAGATGTAGGGATGTTACCCATGACTGAAGTGGTATTTAAAGGTGAGGAAGAATTGAAGGAAATATCGATACATCGGGAAGATGTATTACAACTATTAGATAAGCTGAAGAGTAGCAAATCAACTGGGCCGGATGGTATACATCCAAGGGTGTTGAAAGAACTGAAATACGAGATTGCAGACCTGCTATTAGTAATCTGTGAACTATCATTAAAATCATCTCTAATACCTGAAGACTGGAAGATCGCCAATGTAACACCAATTTTTAAAAAGGGTTCAAGGGGTGATCCGGGAAACTATAGACCAGTGAGCCTGACAGTACCGGGAAAAATGGTAGAAACCATCATAAAGAATAAAATTACTCAGCATGTAGATAGTCATGACCTAATGGGAGACAGCCAACATGGCTTTAGACAAGGAAGATCTTGTCTTACTAATCAATCTGTTATGTTTTTTTGAAGAAGTGAATAATCTGGTGGACAAAGGTGAGTCGGTTGATATTGTGTATCTGGACTTTCAGAAAGCCTTTGACAAGGTCCCTCATGAGAGACTTTTGGCAAAACTAAAGAGACATGTGATAGGAGGCAGTGTACTATTGTGGATCAGGAACTGGTTAAAAGATAGAAAGCAGAGGGTAGGGCTAAATGGCCAATTTTCCCAATGGAGAAAGATGAATAGTGGTGTACCCCAGGGCTCTGTGCTGGGTCCGCTGCTTTTTGACATATTCATAAATGACCTGGAAAGTGGAATAACGAGTGAGGTTATCAAATTTGCAGATGACAAAACTATTTAAAGTTGTTAAAACCCAAGAGGATTGTGGAAAATTGCAAGAGGATCTTGATAAATTGGAAGACTGGGCATCAAAATGGCAGATGAAATTTAATGTGGACAAGTGCAAGGTTATGCACCTAGGGAAGAACAACCCAAACTATGGTTACACGATGCAAGGTTCCACATTAGGTACCACCACCCAGGAAAAAGATTTAGGCGTCATTGTGGATACCATGTTAAAACCCTCGGCCCAGTGTGCAGCGGCGGCCAAGAGAGCAAATAGAATGCTAGGTATGATAAGGAAAGGAATGGAAAATAAAACAAAAGATATTATAATGCCTCTATATCGTTCCATGGTGAGACCGCACCTTGAATATTGTGTGCAATTCTGGTCGCCGTATCTTAAAAAGGATATAGCGATTTTAGAAAAGGTTCAGAGAAGAGCCACCAAAATGGTAAAGGGGATGGAAGGATACTCCTATGAAGAAAGGCTAAAAAGGTTAGGGCTCTTTAACCTGGAAAAGAGACGGCTGAGGGGAGATATGATAGAAGTCTATAAATTAATGAACGGAGTGGAACGGGTAAACGTAGATCGATTGTTTACCTTATCAGAATATAGAAAGACTAGGGGACATGCAATGAAGCTACAGGGTAAATAGTAATTACACTTACCTGGTAATTGTAGTTCCTTGAGAGACGACAGCTTAGTCCTCGACGTATGGGTAGTGCACCTCCTCCTGCAGCATGAAGACTGGACCAATCAGATTTCAGCTCCACTGGAATAAGCACACCCTGCAACTCAGGAACTCCAGTGAACTACTGACAAAGCAAACTCAAACACATAGCTAACCTTTAGTAAAACTGCTCTCATAGGAAATATATTCCGCCACCTAACTGGGTTTTTTTTTTTTTTTTTTTTTTAAATCAACTGGTGGCGTAGGCCACATACTAAAAATTATAACCAACCGGAACGGAAAGTCCCGCTCCTGCCACAGCGAAAAACTTAGAGAGAAAAGAAAGTAACATGAAACGCACTCACCTGGAAAAATCGTCTTCTTCATCCAAGGCGTGCCGTGCGAAAAGAAACCAGGGAGAGGCAGGAGGACTAAGCTGTCGTCTCTCAAGGAACTACAATTACCAGGTAAGTGTAATTACTATTTCCTTATCGTTCCTCCAGCTTAGTCCTCGACGTATGGGATGTATCAAAGCAGCCTAACGGGTGGGATTGTGCCAGCCGGCACGCAGAACCGCAGCACCAAAGCCAGCATCGCTCGCCGCCAAAACATCAAGACGATAATGTTTACTGAAAGTGTGCAAAGACGACCACGTGGCCGCTTTACAAATATCTACCGGGGAAACCAGACTGAATTCCGCCCAGGATGTCGCTTGTGCTCTCGTAGAGTGAGCCCGCAGTCCCGGCGGCGGAGACCGACCGTGCAATATGTAAGCCGAACCAATCGCCTCTTTAATCCATCTGGCAATAGAAGCCTTCGCTGCCGCTTCCCCTTTACGAGGACCACCAAACAGCACAAACAAGTGGTCTGATTTACGAAAATCATTTGTAACTCGTAAATAACGGCGGAGAACTCTTTTGAGGTCCAACCGACTCAAACCACGATCAGAAGCATGCCCTTCGGACTCCGAAAAAACCGGAAGAGAAACAACCTGATTCAAGTGAAAAGGAGAAGTCACCTTTGGCAAGAAAGATGGCACAGGCCGCAGAACCACTTTGTTAGGCGAGAAAGACAGAAAAGGCTCCCTGCAAGAAAGAGCCTGGAGTTCGGAAATACGGCGTGCGGAACATATAGCCACTAGGAACACCGTTTTAAGAGTCAAATCCTTTACCGAACTACCAGAGAGCGGCTCAAAAGGAGCTGCACTTAGGGCACGTAGCACTAAATTAAGATCCCACGCGGGAACCGATACTCTACGGGCTGGCCGTAACCTAGACACAGCACGCAAAAAACGAACTACATCCGGATGCGCCCCTAAAGCCACGCCCTGCACTTTACCGCGATAACAAGACAGAGCCGCCAATTGGACTCGCAAAGAGCTGGCGGCTAGACCCTTAGTAAAACCGTCTTGCAAAAAATCCAGAATTATCGGCAGAGAGGCCGTAGCCGCTCTGATCTGGTGTCCGGAACACCAGTCCTCAAAAATACGCCAAACTCGAACATAGGCCAGCGAAGTGGATCGCTTTCGCGCCTGCAAGAGGGTCGCTACCACTGAGCGGGAGTAACCGCGTTTTCTTAGCCGAGCCCTTTCAATAGCCAAGCCGTAAGAGAGAATCTCTCCACTTGGGGCATGCGAAGTGGACCCTGACACAACAGGTCCGGTAATAAGGGAAGTTTCCAGGGAGGACCGTCGATCAGCCTCATCAGATCGGCATACCAAGGACGACGCGGCCAATCCGGCGCGATTAAGAGCACCCGACCCCGGTGGGCTTCGATACGTTGAATAACGCGCCCCAACAGTGGCCATGGAGGGAATACATAAAGCAGACCCGTGGAAGGCCACACCTGCAACAGAGCATCCAGACCTTCGGACATCGGCTCTCTTCGCCGACTGTAGAATCGAGCCGCTTTTGCTGAGCGGCACGTGGCCATCAGGTCCATGAGTGGTTGGCCCCAACGCAGCACCAGCTGCGCGAACACCCGGGGATGTAGCTCCCATTCTCCGGGATCCACCTGAACTCTGCTGAGGAAGTCCGCCGTCACATTGTCTTTTCCGGCGATATGTGCTGCGGATATGGCTGACAGGCGAGGCTCTACCCATTCGAACAACGTCCGAGCCTCCGCCGCGAGGCCGACACTTCCGGTTCCCCCTTGCCGGTTGATGTAGGCCACGGCCGTTGCATTGTCTGAGAGCACCCGAATCGCTCGAGCCGATATCCGAGTCTCGAAGCCCTGCAATGCCAAGCGAATGGCTCGAAGCTCCAACCGGTTGATCGACCAGGCGCTCTCTTCTGGGGACCAAAGACCCTGGACGAACTGGCCCTCGCAGTGAGCACCCCAGCCCGTCAGACAGGCGTCCGTTAATAGCGGAATCCAGTTCGGCTGCTCCAATGGCATCCCCACTCGCAGAGTGAGCGGATTCAACCACCAGGAGAGATCCCTTCGAACCGACATCGGGCAAGGCAGACGCCTGTTTAGCGGATCGGACTGGTTGGACCAGCGGCGGAGTAAGGCTTGCTGGAGGGACCGCATGTGAAACCGCGCCCAAGGAACCACCTCCAGAGAGGATGCCATCGTCCCCAACAACTGCAGGTATCGCCACGCCGACGGGGCTGGAGACTCTCGAAACTTTCGCACCAGAGACTGAAGAGTCAAAATCCTGCGTTCGGGTAGAGAAACCAACCCCTGGCAAGTCTCGAATTGCACCCCTAAATATTCGAGAAGCTGTGTTGGAACCACCTGGCTCTTGAGTGGGTTGATCACCCAGCCGAGAGACTGTAAGAGAGTGATGACCTTTTCTGTCGCTGCCAAGCTCTCTGCGCGCGATTTCCCGCGAATCAACCAGTCGTCCAGATAGGGATGAACCAGCACCCCGTCCTTGCGGAGAGCCGCGGCAACTACCACCATGATCTTGGTGAATACGCGAGGTGCGGTCGCTAGACCGAATGGTAAAGCCTGAAACTGGAAATGCCCCCACGGAAGCGCAAAGCGCAGATACCTCTGCTGGTCTTCTCGAATAGGGATATGGAGATAAGCCTCCGTGAGGTCGAGGGACGTAAGAAATTCGCCTCGACGAACGGCTACTATGACAGACCGTAGCGTTTCCATCCGAAAGTGAGGGACTCTTAGACAACGATTCACTCCTTTGAGATCCAATATGGGTCGCAGATCGCCTCCCTTCTTTGGCACCACGAAATAAATGGAATACCTTCCCAGACCATATTCCGCTGGTGGAACTGGAATGACCGCCCCCAGTTGAAGAAGCCGATCGAGCGTTTGGCGCACCTGCAAGGTCTTCTGAACCCCTCGACAGGGAGACGCTACAAAGGAGTCGAGCACTGGACGGGCCAAATCGAGAACATACCCGTCTTTGATAATGTCTAGTACCCACTGATCGGAAGTAATTTGGATCCAAGCGGAGAGAAAATGTCGAAGGCGTCCTCCGATCATCGGCCGCTCCACCTGGACCCGCTGTCTTTCATTGGGGTTTGCGGGGGCCCGGGGCACCTCCCGCCGTGAACCCTCGACTGGCTCCACGAAATCCGCGAAAACTGGACACCCGGGAACTATATCTACCCCGCTGGGCGCTGGCGTAACGGGGTGACCGGAACCTACGAAAGTCCCGAAATTGTCCCCTAGTGACCGGAATGGATCTACCCCGCTTGGGCCGATCTTCTGGTAAGCGACCGCCTTTGGATTCACCTAGATCTTTGACCAACTTATCCAAATCCTCACCAAAGAGTAGTTTACCCTTAAAAGGTAACTTGCCCAACCGTGACTTAGAGGAACCATCGGCCGCCCAATTTTTTAGCCAAAGAGCTCTACGAGAAGCCACTACCGAAGCCATGCTATTGGAGAGAGCTCTGATGAGATCGTACTGTACATCCGCCAAATAAGACGTACCAGACTCCAAGCGGTGAAGTTCCGTCAGCGTATCAGTGTCTAAGGATGGAGAACGCTGAAATCGCTGAACCCACCGCAAACAGGCACGGGCTACCCAAGCCCCACAAACCGAAGCCTGTAACGCAATCGCATCCGCCTCAAAGGCCTGCTTCAACAGACCATCCATCTTCCTGTCCTGCGGCTCCCTCAAAGCCGCACTCCCTTCAACAGGAATGGTGGTCTTCTTCGTCACCGCCGACACGGCTGCGTCGACCTTGGGAGATCGAAAACGGTCCAAATCCGTTTCTGCCATAGGATAAAGACGACGCATGATCTTAACTCCCTTGAGACCAGTCTCAGGAGTGTCCCACTCGGTGTCCCACTCGGTCTGAATCATCTGGTCAATAACTTTATGAAGTGGAAAAACCACTTGAGTCTGACGAACAGCTTGAATGATGGGATCTACGCCGTCCGGCTCTTCCGCCTTAGGCGCAGAAGACAAGCCTAACGTCTGAAGCGCTTCCGAAACAAGAGCTGGAAGCTCCTCACGCCGGAAAACCCGAATAATCCTCGCTTGATCCTCCGGCTCCGGAAGCTCTCCTTCCTCCAAGCCGTCTACATCTCCCTCCGGATCGAACTCGGGATCATCCCCCTCAGGCCAGTCCGCCTCCACAGAACCAGGGTCGTGCAACCGCGGCCGCTTCGGCGCTCTGATGTCGGACAATGGAGGCTCTCCAAGAGGGGACTGGAGGGATAGTCCCTGCGGTGGTAGAGGGATTGACTACATTGGGAGCTGAGACACTACTGGGCAGTCCACATGTGCAGGCGGGAGAGGGGAACCACATTCACGGTCGAGGACATATGGCCCAAGAGACATAGCATGGACCAAGTGGTGAACTGGTGGGCGCTCTGAATGCGAGTCGCCAGAGCCTGGAGGCAGGTAGAGTGATCCACCAGCAAGAAGGCCATGGCCTGCCGAGTATCGAGGTGCGCCCCGATGAACTCGAAAGCCTGTGCCGGCTCGAGGTGAGATTTTGGGTAGTTGACCAAGAACCCCAAACTCCCCAAGAGGACAGTGCGCAACATCGACAAAGTAGGGAAATACCGATATGCCCCGGCACCGAAGGTGAGCGGCGGCCATGACAAAGCACTTCGTGAAGACCCACAATGAGGATGCAAGGACAAAGGGGAGCACCCTGTACTGGAAGTGATCTCCCTGCACCCTGAAACTCAGGTACTGCCTATGTTGGGGGTGGATCAGGACATGGGCGTAAGTGTACTTTAGATACAAGGAGCATAGCCAGCAGCACACCAAGAGAGGACATCTTGAATTTCTCCCGCATCAGGAACTTATTTAGCTTGTGGAGATAAAGACAGGGGGTCTGCGGCCCATCCTCTATCGGGACGAGGAAGTACCGGGAATAAAAGCCCCGACCTTGAAGGTGGGGAGGGACCTTCTCGACTGCCCGTTGGGCAAGGAGAGAGTGCAGTTACTACTGCAGCAAGAGCTAGTGTGCGGGGAGTCAAGGAGGCTCTGCCGGGGAGAAGGGGGTGGGAGCCTGTTGAAGTGGAAGCAATAGCCCTCCTGGATGACATGGAAGACTCAAGTGTCTGATGTGATAAGCGCCCACAATGGGGCAAAGCAGGGTAGGTGTCCCCCCCCACTGGCAGCTGCACCACTGGAGGGCAAGGGGCAATGCCACTGGGGTCAAACCCCTTAAGGGGGTTGTGGGGAAACCGGCATCTAAGGCTTTGGGCTACGGTGACCCTAGCCAAGCTTCCCCTGTGCGGGAGTGGACGGTGCGGGGGTAGGCGGGTAGGCAGGGTACTGGGAGCCTTTCCTGGGAAAGAAGGGCTTCTTCATAGGTTGCTTCTTCTGAGGCAGCATCGAGGTCTTGCGGGAGAGACGGGTCCTAGTGACATACTCTGTCTCAATCTCCGTAGCCTTCTCCTCCATCGGTTTACCAAAAAGTTGTTCGCTGAGGCAGGGTACGCCCAGGAGCTTCTCCTGCACCCACTGCTCCAAATCCGAAGACTGGAGCCAAGACTGGCGGTGGGCTCCGATGTCAGCAGCCGCCACCCGAGCCGATGTCTCGAAGCTCTCAAAGGAGGTTCGAGAAAGCAGTTACTTACCTGTAACAGGTGATCTCTGAGAACAGCAGGAATAAGTCTTCACATATGGGTACGTCGGTACCGACAGAGTCTGCGCGGGAACGCTTCCCAGCGTCCAATCAAGAGCTTTTGGAAGCATCCAAGCATGCCTGCGTGCTGCCTTCCCCAACTGCCTCTCCTCAGTTAAGTTTTAAAGCTGAGACAAAGAGAGAGAGAGGGGAAAGGAAAGATAGAGATACAACTCCTGGGGAGGTGGGAGGGTTGTGAAGACTTATTCCTGCTGTTACCAGTGATCACCTGTTACAGGTAAGTAACTGTGCTATCTCCAGGAACAAGCAGGAATGAGTCTTCACATATGGGGACTCCCAAGCTGAGATGCCTGGAGTCCGAGCATGTCATAGGCTGGAACATGCTATCTCCCAGAACACCAGGCATCCTGAGGATGGAGGGTAGGAGATGAAGAAAGAAGGATGCTGTGGAACAGCTAACCTAGCATAGAACTGCAGAGATGGACTCCATGTGTGGATGATGATGGTCATCAATAATATTGCAAAGGACATTGCAATTTGGACCTCCCCTGACAGGATTTCACAGAAGTATGGAGGCTCATGGATCTACTGAGAAAGCTAGTAGAGGAACCTTGAAGAGGACCTCACTGTAAGAGTAGTTACTCACCTATAACAGATGTTCTCCAGGAGCAGCAGGAATCGGTCCTCACTTATGGGTTACATCGCCGACGGAGCCCTCGCGGAGCAATTTCCCCAGCTTTTGAAGAAAGCCTTTGGGATTGCAATGCGCATGCGGGGTCCCCTTCCCACCCAAGGGTGCCATCTTGCTCAGTCTGATGACATAGCGGAAGATAGCAAAAACAGATAATAAAATGACTGCAACTCCAAGGGGAGGAGGGCGGGTAGTGAGGACCGATTCCTGCTGCTCCTGGAGAACACCTGTTACAGGTGAGTAACTACTCTTTCTCCAGGACCAAGCAGGAAGTCAGTCCTCACTTATGGGACTTCCCAGCTCAAGGCTACCGGAGGCCTCAAGCCGAAAATGAGCTCCCTCAAGCTCAACAGCACAGAAGGAAGGAATCTTCTCTGAATATGCATCCGGCCGGTAGCCAGACACCGGGGCCGGAGGGAGGAGTTGCCTAAACCTCAAAGAGATTGTGGAGGACTGCCTGTCCGAAAGCACTATCCCTGCGGGACTCCCTCTCCAGGCAGTAATGGGCTGCAAAAGTCTGGCTGGAGGACCAGGTAGCGGCCCGGCAGATGTCTGCCAACGGAACAGAGCGTAGGTGAGCAACTGACGCAGCCTTCGCCCTGACACGGTGCGCCGTGACTCGACTTTCTAGGGAGAGGCCGACCGCCCCATACGCCCAGGCGATGCAGTCAGCTACCCAGGTGGACAAAGTACGCTTAGAGACAGGTACCCCCAACCGATTGGGGTCGAAAGAGACGAAAAGCTGAGCAGCTTTTCTATGCTCACGCGTACGCTCAAGGTAGAAAGACAAGGCTCTTCGACAGTCCAGGGTATGCAGGACAGTCTCAGCTCGGCTGGCATGCAGCCTGGAAAAAAGGTCGGAAGAACCACCTCTTGATTGATGTGGAAAGAGGAAACCACCTTCGGAAGAAACTTGGGGTGCGTCCGTAAGACAACCCTATTCTTGTAGAACTTAGTATAAGGGGGCTCCGACACTAGGGCCTGTAGTTCACTAACGCGCCTAGCGGAGGTAAGAGCCACGAAGAAGAGAGTTTTCCATGAGAGGAAACGAAGGGGGCAGGTAGCCATAGGTTCAAAAGGCGGGCAAGTAAGCCTTTGTAAAACCACATTGAGATCCCAGTTGGGAGCCGGAGGGCGCAGCGGAGGCGTAAGCAAGAGCAGACCCATGAGGAAACGCGCCACCAAGGGGTGCGAGGAAAGAGGCTGGCCCTCCACCTGCGAGTGATGCGCAGAGAGGGCACTGAGGTGGACCCTGACAGAATTGGACTTGAGGCCTAGGTCGGAGAGGTGAAGCAAATATTGCAGTACCACCGACACTAAACAGGCGAAGGGGTCATCAGAGCGCTGAGAACACCAGACCGAGATGTGACGCCATTTAAGGGCGTAAGATTTCCTGGTGGAAGGTCGCCGAGACACCAGGACTACCGCCTCCACCTCCGGAGAAAGAAAGAGCGGAGCTAGGACTACCCTTTCAGCAGCCAGGCCATCAGATGGAGGGCCCGGAGGTTGGGGTGTAGAAGAGTGCCCTGATCCTGGGTCAGGAGATCGGGCTGAAACCCCAGAGGAAGAGGAGTTTCCACCGCTAGCTGCAGGAGTAGAGGGAACCAGGGTTGTCTCGGCCACCTGGGCGCTACCAGGATCACGGATGCCCTGTCCTGGACAACTTTGAACAGGGTCCGGGACACAAGTGGCGTGGGAGGAAAGGCATACAGTAGGCCCGTGGACCACGAGATGAGGAAAGCATCCGGCGCTACTCTGAGAGGATGCAGGTGCCGAGAGCAGAACCTGGGAACTTGCCGGTTCAGAGGACTGGCCCCACCGGCGGAAGATCTGCCGGACAACTGAGGGGTTCAACCTCCATTCGTGTGGCTGCAGAATCCGGCTCAGTTTGTCAGCCAGGCAATTGTCCAGCCCGGGCAGGTAAACAGCCTTGAGGAGGATGTCGTGGTCTACTGCCCACGAGCACAGTCTACGGGCCTCCTGACAGAGAAGGAGGGAGCCTGTGCCCCCCTGTTTGTTCACATAGAACATGTCCACCTGATTGTCCGTCTGCACCAGTACAGACTGACGAGAAGTGAGGTAAGAGAAGGTCCGCAGAGCTAGGCGGATCGCCCGCAGCTCCAGGAAGTTTATCTGCTGAGCCGCCTCCCAAGGAGTCCAAAGGCTTTGGGTGCGCGCTCCCTGGCAATGCGCTCCCCATCCCAGGAGAGAGGCATCCGTCGTAAGCACCTGGGAGGGTGTGGGAGACTGAAAAGGCATGCCGAGCATCAGGTTGGGCAGGTGAAGCCACAATTGCAGAGAGGAGACCAGATGGTCGGAGATCTATGGCAGGTCCGTCAGACTCCCAGTGGCCTGATGCCATTGAGTACGAAGGCTCCACTGAACAGGCCGCATATGTAGGCGGGCATTCGGGGTGACATGGACCGTGGAGGCCATATGACCGAGCAGCTGCAGGAATCGCCTGGCTGGGGCCGGCGACGTGCTGTGGAACCTGCCGGTCAGAGCTATGAGCCTGTCGGCTCGCTCCCGAGGCAAGAAGGCACGAGCCCGCAGAGTGTCCAGCCGTGCCCCTATGAACTCGAGATCCTGAGAGGGGCGCAATTTGGACTTTCCGAAGTTTATGACGAAGCCCAAGTGCTGAAGCAAAGCCACTGTGCGTTGGGTGGCCTGAGTGACCTCTACGGAGGACTGCGCCCGTATGAGCCAGTCGTCCAGGTAGGGGAAGACGAAGAGGCCTTGAAGCCTCAGGAAGGCCGCCACCACTGCCAGGCATTTTGTGAACACCCTGGGAGCGGAGGATAGGCCGAAGGGCAGCACGCGGAACTGATAATGTCTTCCCGCCACCACAAATCTCAGGTATTGCCGGTGGTCCGGGTGGATAAGGATGTGGGTATAGGCATCCTTTAGGTCCAAGGAGCATAGCCAATCTCCCTGCTGGAGGTAGGGCAGTAGGATTCCAAGGGTAAGCATCCTGAACTTTTCCCGCTGCAGGAACTTGTTGAGGTCGTGTAGGTCCAGGATGGGTAAGGACAAAAACTGAAAAGGAAAATGTGAAAGGGCTCGATAAGGATATCGAAGCCGGGAGGGGACACGCGAACCGAGAAAAAACAAACTAAAGAAATAAATCAACTTTTTCAGCGGCAATAAACTACGTCTGTAGGGCTCCGTGGAAAAAAGAAGACTGAGCAAGATGGCACCCTTGGGCGGGAAGGGGACCGCGAATGCGCGCTGCAATCCCAAAGGCTTTCTTCGAAAGCTGGGGAAATTGCTCCACGAGGGCTCCGTCGGCGATGTAACCCATAAGTGAGGACTGACTTCCTGCTTGGTCCTGGAGAAAGTGGAGGTAATAATCCTGTAGGAAAAGCAGTGGAGGTCAGAATCTTGAAAGGTTAACAGGTAACCACAGTAGGGAAACTGGGGTAATCCAAAATCGCTAGGCCTTCAGCAGAAGGCTTTATGAGAAAAACCCTAGCTCTTTTGGAGGCAGAGTGAGTCACTCTTAGGAGCAAAAAGAGAAGGCTAACCGATTTGGACAAACAGGCACAGTCCTTGTGGGGAGAAAGGGTGTGGGAACTCCATGTATCCCAAAAAGAGAGGACAAATGCCTGAGGCGTTAAAGCCTGTGATTAACTGAAGATCCACAATGTCTCTCCTAACTGGGGTAAGCTAGGAGAGATATTGGGCACGGAGAGCTTCAGAGGTACATGAGAATTAGACTTACCTGCTATTTGTTGTTCCTTAAGGAACTCTAGTCCAGTCCCGGAACCATAGAGTTGTGAACCTCCACCAGCAGCTTTGGAGACTGAAAGATGTCATCGCTTTGATGTCACTGGTATAACTTGCCAAGCACCGCTCCTCTTCACCAGTACCTATTGAAAAAGCAGACTAAGCAGAGCAACAAATAAGATGGAACAGGAAAACCAATGAAGTAAACACCTTGTAACTACTGTATAAGAAAAAACAGGGAAAAAACTATGTGCTCCGGACACCCGCCCATTGGCGTCTCAGAGCCCCCCCCCCCCCCCCCAAGAAATCTTACTCCTCTCTTTTTTTTTTATATTTAAACTTCAGGCTGAGTATTATGCAATATCCTGGGAGAGATCCGGGACTGGACTAGAGTTCCTTAAGGAACAACAACTAACAGGCAAGTCTAATTCTCATTTCCTTTTCGTCCCTCTAGTCCAGTCCCGGAACAATAGCGGATGTAACAGAGCAGTGAATATCAACGGGAGGGACCCGCAAGCCCAGCCTGAAGTACCGCTGAGCCAAAACGCACATACCCCTTTGCCTGAACATCCAACCGATAGTGCCTTGCAAAAGAATGCAAGGAGGACAAAGTCGCCGCCTTACAAATGTCCTCAACCGGCACTAAACTGAATTCTGCCCAAGACGCCGCCTGCGCCCTGGTCGAATGTGCACGAAGACCCATCGGAACTACCTTGCCTTTTAACAGATAGGCCAATGCAATAGCCTCCTTCAACCATCTAGAAATGGAGGACTTTGCCGCTGCCTCACCCTTTTGCAGCCCGCCAAAGGCGACAAATAACCTGTCCGACTTCCTGAAATCCTCCGTCTTACGGAGATACCTCTTGAGCACCCGCCGGACATCCAAATGATGCAGCCGACCACTCGACTGAGCCTGCTGTTCCAAAGAAAAAAGCAGGAGCAACACCACCTGGTTAACGTGAAACCGCGACACCACCTTAGGCAAAAAGGCCGGGACCGTGCGCAGAACCACCTTGTGAGCGAAAAAAGACAAGAAGGGCTCTCGACAAGACAGCGCCTGCAACGCCGAAATCCGCCAAGCGGAGCAAATAGCCACTAGAAAAACTGTCTTCAAGGTCAAGTCCTTAAGGGATGCCTAACCTAACGGCTCGAACGGCACCCCCATCAACGTCTCTACCACCACATTGAGGTCCCACGGAGGGATTGCTGTACGTCTCGGCGGCTGCAAAAGCAGCACTGCCAGCAAAAAATGCCAAATATTGCTATGCACTCCTACCAACTGTCCCTGAATCCTCCCCCGGAAACAGGAGATACCCACAAGCTATAGCCGCAAGCTGCACCCGCAAGGAGCTAGCCGCCAGGCCTTTCTCCAGGCCATCCTGCAAAAAAGAAAGAATATGAGGCACCGAAGCCTTTAAAGGCTGTAGCTTGCGCTCCCCGCACCAAGCTTCGAACACCCGCCACACCCTGGTGTACGCAAGCGAGGTGGAATGCCTCCGCGCTCTCAATAACGTACCTATGACTGCAGCCGAGTACCCCTTGGCCCTTAGCCTAGCCCTCTCAAGAACCATGCCGTAAGCGAGAATCGACCCACCTGCGGCATGCGTAGCGGCCCCTGCAGTAATAGGTCCTCCCGAATCGGAAGTCTCAATGGCCTGTCTATCAGCAGCCGAACCAGATCCCCATACCAGGGCCTTCTGGGCCAATCGGGCGCTATCAGAACGACCACGCCGAGGTGCCCCTCTATGTGCTGAACCACCCGTCCAATGAGCACCCAAGGTGGAAACACAGAGAAGTCCGTCCGCCGGCTACCGCCGTGCCCACATCGAGGCCTTCCGACATGCGCTCTCTTCACCTGCTGAAGAACCTGTCCACCTTCGCGGACTCGAAGCTTGCCATGAGATCCATGATCGAAGACCCCCAGCGCTGCACTAGGCTTGCAAAAACCTCCGGGTGAAGACTCCACTCCCCCGGATCCACTCTGCGGTGGCTTAGAAAATCTGCTTCGACATTCTCCACTCTGGCGACGTGCTGCACCGACAACGCTACCAAGTGACGCTCGGCCCAGCACAACAGCTGACCGGCCTCCGCCTCCAACACACTCCCCGTGCCGCCCTGGCGATTGATATAAGCTACCACCATCGCATTGTCGGACAAGACCCGTACCGCCACGCGACCCAAGGTTTCCTGAAACTGTCGCAACATTAGATACACGGCGCCCATCTCCAGCCAGTTTATGGACCAACGCTGTTCCGGATCCAACCAGGACCCCTTGGCAAACCGCCCTTCGCAATGTGCCCCCCAGCCCGCGAGACTGGCATCCGTCGTCACCAGCCGCCAGGATGGAGCCTCCAGCGCCACGCCCCCTTCCAGGCCGCAATCACCACTGAAGCTCCTGCCGCACCTTTGGAGGACACACGAGCCGTTGAGACAAAGCGTCCCGTTGATGAGACCAACGCCGGAGAAGGGCACTCTGCAAAGGACGCATATGAAACCTGGCAAACTGCACAACTTTGATCGTGGCTGCCATCGTTCCGAGCAACTGTAAATACTGCCACGCCGTCGGAGCCCTGTAAACAAAAAATTCCGCACAAGCTCCCTCAAGGCTCGTGACCTCGCGCTCGGGAGAAACACCACTCCTTGGTACGGTCTCGAAGTGGGCACCCAAGTATTCCAGAGTTTGAGTAGGAAGCAGCTTGCTCTTCGCAAAATTGACCACCCAGCCTAGGCTTTCCAAGAACTCCACCACTCGACCGGTGGCCGCATCACTCTCCTCCCTGGACTTCGCCCGAATCAGCCAATCGTCCAAATAAGGATGCACCAGAATCCCTTCCTGGCGAAGCGCCGCCGCTACAACCATCATGACCTTGGTGAACGTCCGAGGTGCCGTCGCCAATCCGAACGGCATCGCCCGGAACTGAAAATGGCCCATGGGCACCGCAAAGCGCAGGAACTTCTGATGTTCGAGGCGCACGGGAGGTCCAAAGACGTTAGGAATTCCCCCGTCCGGACAGCCGCAATGACCGAGCGTAAGGTTTCCATCCGAAAATAGGTCACCCGAAGGCATCGATTCACTCTTTTCAAATCCAGAATAGGCCGAAAAGTGTCGTCCTCCTTTGGGACGACAAAATAGATGGCGTATCGACCGCACCCGTATTGATCTACTGGCAACACCGCCCCGAGTTGCCGTAGCCGACTTAGCGTGTCCGAGACCGCCCGCAACTTCCGCAGAGCTCTGCACGGGGAAAGGACAAAGGAATCTATGACGGGTCGATTTAGCTCCAGAGCATATCCCTCTCGAATAACCTTCAACACCCACTGATCCGTGGTAATTTGGACCCGGGCAGGGTAAAACTCCCATTACCTTCCTCCCACGGGAAGGACCTCCAACTGGGCCCGCCTCATCTCATTGGGATTTCTTTCCGCTAGAGGAGTGGAAGGAGGAAAACCCCCTACCCGCCCCCTGGAAACCTCGGAACGGCTGGCCCCGCGACGGGAACCGCCCCCGCTGAGGCGGGACAAAACACGAGAACCGAAATCTACGAAAATTCCTTGAGAGACCCAGGGAGGCAGTTGTCCCCCGGCCCTGCTTTAGCTTATCCTCCGGGAGCAGACCGCCCTTGGACTCCCCAAGGTCATTGACCAGCTTCTCCAAATCTTCACCAAGAGTTTCCCTCGAAAGGGGAGTTTACTAAGCCGCGCTTTGGAAGACCCGTCTGCCGACCAGTTACGCAGCCAGAGATACCATTGCGCCGCCACCACGGAGGCCAAACCTTTGGCCAGGCCTCGAATAAGATCGTAGTGGATATCTGACAAATACGCCGTGCCGGACTCCACCCGTGCTAATTCCTCCGCCTGCTTTTCCAGGAGGCCTTCCTGCAGCAGCTGGGACCACCGTAAGCAGCCTCGAGCTACCCACGCTCCCGTTATCGAGGCCTGCAAAGAAAGGGCACACATATCAAACACTTGCTTTAACAGAGTCTCCAATTTCCGGTCCTGTATATCCTTTAACGCCGCGGCGCCTTCAACTGGAATTGTGGTCTTTTTAGTAACCGCCGACACCGCCGCATCCACTTTTGGGGAAAGGAAATTTTCTCTATCCTGGTCCGACAGCGGATAAAACCGGGCTAAAGCTCTGGTGCCTCTCAGCGCCGATTCCGGGGCGTCCCACTCCTCCTGAATCATGTCCCGAAACACTCTATGAACCGGGAACACTCTCTGGGACTTCCGAACCGCCTGCAAAAGAGGATCCTTTAACGCTTCCTCCGCCGACGGCACCCACGCGGGCATACTGAGCGTCTTTAGGGTTTCCGCAATCAGCGCCGGCAGCTCCTCACGCTGGTGCGTCTGGCATTGACGAGGGACCCACCGTCGGCTCCGGGAGATCCAAAGGCGGCGGCTGGGAGTCTCCTACCTCCGAAGGAACCGCTGCCTGCTCCGCAGCCGGTCCCCTGAGCGCCTTTTCCATCACTGCTGCCTCTAAAGAACAGCCCCTGCACACCCCAGACTCCAAAACCTTGCTGCGCCTCACCCCACAGACGAGACAGCGGGCCTTAGCTGGCATCTTTAGTAGGGCCTCCTTTCTCAACGTGTGCTACCCCCAGAGGGGAAAAAATACCAGGCTCCTATGATGAACCAAACCCCAATAAGAGAAACAGGGCAATGTCTCAGCCAGAGTCCCCCCCACAAAGAGAACCCTGATTGGGACTTAAAAAAAAAAAAAAAAAAAGACAAATCAACGCAGAACTGCTCAATTAGCTGAAACCCGGCTGACCAGAGCAAAAACGAAGCTCCGCAGGCCGGGAAAGGAACGATGGAGAGCCCCACGCTAAAACCGCGGCACCCAAAATGGCCACCGGCAACTTTTCCCGCTCAAATCCAGCAAGAAAATGACACCACGTCGCAAGGCGCTAACCGCCCGCAGACGGAGGCCGCAGAAAAAAGGGGAGTCCCGGGAGCCCACACTCACCTCTGCCGCGATCCTAGCATCGAGGAAGGAGAGGGATCATCGGAGTGCCACCAGCCCCGGTGCACAGCCGAACGCGGCTTCAGTCCTGGCGGTTCTGCCTGCAATGAAGCTGGGAAAAGCCTCACCGGATTGTCGACCCCGGCGCTGCCGCTGCTCTGCCAAGCAACCCTCAACCTGCTTCTCACCCCTTTCACGCGGATTAGGGAGCAGGGAGGAAACTGAACAGGGGAGATCTGCTGCTCTAAGGCACCGGGAAGAAAAAACTCCCCACTGGCTTCAAGTCCCAGCCCTGCTGCTGCACAGTCTGACAGCCTTAAACCTGCTCCTCATCCTTTTAAGTGTGTTCGGGAGCAGGGAGGCACTGATTAACGCACCAATGCTCTTTTACACGCTGGGGCCCATGCACCAGAGACTAAGAGAGAAAGAGAAAGGAGAGAAATAGGAAGAGGGAAAAGAAACCGGTCCACAGCCAGGAGAAACTCTTTCAGCAGCAGCAGGACAGCACCTAAAAGAAACCCAAAAGGCAAAATTACCCAAAATAAAACTAAATATTCAAAAAGAAAAAACTCTGCTTATTTATTCCTACTGAGCCCAGTCCCAGGCTCAGAACCTCCAAGCTGCTTGGAGACTGAAAGTACTGGTGAAGAGGGGCGGTGCTTGGCAAGGTATACCAGTGACATCAAAGTGATGACATCTTTCAGTCTCCAAAGCAGCTGGTGAAGGTTCACAACTCTATGGTTCCGGGACTGGACTAGAGGGACGAAAAGGAACTAAACCGTTAGGTTATGGTATAAAAATTGTTGACTACCACCGGAGTGGTTGTGTGTGTAGAACCCCAAACCTGCTAGATATCATAGGTATGGGTAAAGCCCCTCTGTCAGAATCATATAGCTATATGAGGATAGACAGTGAGATAGATATGTATCCACATACTTATCTATCTATAATAAAATATCTTAACAGTATTCCTGTTTAATGTAAACCGCGCTGATGAAAAAGAGTGCGGTATAGAAGAAATACAAATAAATAAATAAATATATATATATGATAGATAGATAGACAGACATAAGAATATATTTATAGTGAGATATGGCAGGGCATAAAATACACACAAAAAATAAATATGGATTTGTAGGCCTACATATGGGTGTCTGCAATTAAATAGACAGAGATATGCCTACAGCACAGTGATCACATAGGATATGTGGAGAGGAAAGATTCATCTAATAACAAGGAGGTGGAACCTACTTGAGAAGGCATATAGAGAATCTATTCCTCCTGGTCATGATCTGCAAGAATGCTAGTTAGTGAAAAATAACCAGGACTGTTACGAGAAAAACAAGGGACAATGTCAATGTGCAGCCAGCAAGTGCCGAGTCTTCCAGGACTCTAGCATGGTAAGGAGACAGAAGACGCCTAGAGATGAGTTACCATGTTGACCTGCTTAAGGGCAAAGGTATCATGCTTCTTACCATGAGGACGAGCATATCCGCAATTGGGAATACTATGGACCAAAGCAGGGAACTGGCAACTCCTTGAGCTTTCACGTAAGAGAAGGCCTATGTCCTTTATATCAAAAAAGGAGATGGTAAAGAAGGGAGAACCTTCTAGTCATGGGAGACATGACTGAAAAGCCTTTTCTAACCAGCTAGGATAGCTGTTGGAGAAAAAAAAACCCATAATCTCTAGCAAGGGCCCATAGTGGAAAGCTTCTCTGTAGATTGCAGAGAGCATGATGCAGGAGAATGAGGAGATAGAACTGGCTGTTAGAGAGCCAGTATCTCTGCCAACTATGCTGCCAAACTCAGGAAAATGAAGATGGCAGAATAGAAGACAATCTATAAAGCTTGTAGTGGGATGATCTCCAAGAGAGATGAAGCAGTGACTTGGAGCCACTACTAAGACTAGACAGAATGTTAGTGGAGGACAATCTGGTTGTTTGTGGACAAGAACCAGTGATCCAAACATTATAACTCCTGCATAGGCAGCTGTCAGGGAGACAGCAGAAAGAATCTTACTGTTCAAAAACATAAAGAACTGACAGAACAGGAGAAGGAAACTCTGGACATGTCTGATAAGCTGCCCCAAAGCAAGATTGAGTAGAGGAGGTAAACTCCGCACTAGAAAGTGAGAAAAGTAGAGAGGCTGAAGAAAAAGTCTCCCAGTAAGTAATTCCCTCTTACAGGGGAAAAGCTTTGTAAGAGGGTGAAGAGAATGGAGCTAAAGAAGACTTACGAAGTAGGAAGTCTATAGAAAGGAAAGATAGTTCCTGTGCCAGCATGTATCATTTGATAGTGGTTAGACCTCTTTCCCTAGTAGGAAAAAGAGGAGAAACCTGTGACTTATAGGCATGAATATCCTGACAGCTCATAGAAATATAGAAAAAATTGATATCTTTTGGAAAAGGATCCATGTGTAGGGGTTAGAATGAAGCGGTGGATTGCCTCCATTGAGAATAAGCAACTGTAGATGCTAACCCCAAGAGTCACAAGCATGTGATGACTGATCAGAAACCCTGCAGATGCTGGGTTTCCTGAGCCTGGTGAGAGGTTGTATTCTTCAGACCAGGACGATGTCTCCCCTGTTGGGGAACATTTGTATGATGGGCAAGTGATGAATAAAACCACCTTCTCCTGTGGGAAGAAAGTTTGGTAGGAGATTTCCTACCTAGTGGGACAGAAGGTGGTGTAGAAGAAACCTTAGGAACAGGTAAATCAGTGGATAACTGAGTAACCTGACGTAAAGACTCCTTGTTGAAAAGATTTTCTCCAGTGCAAGGAGTATGTCCCAGACGTTGTTGTGCCCATTTGTCCAAGTCTGAAGATTGGAGCCAGGCTCTACGTCGTGCCCCTATAGCAATAGCAGAAGTTCTGCTAACAGACTGAAAAGAGTCTAGGGAAGCACGAGAAAGAAACCAAGAAATATTCTGGATATGCTTAAGCAGTGAAGAATAGTCTTTACTCCTAGGATCTGGAAGGAAAGGAGTCAAAAGATGTAACTGCTTTGTGACCGCAAGAGAAAGACTCATATAAAAGATATATGAGAGAATTCTGGCAGAAAGCATAGATGTCTGGAAGGTTTGACGTCCAAAGGCATCTAGTGTCTTAGACTCACGACCTGGAATTGCTGATTCATTCATTCATTGCTGATTCCACTACTATGGAATGATGAGGAAGCTGAGTCTTTTGAAACCCTGGAGAGGGGGGCACCTGATATAAAAGATCAGTTGCCCTGGGAGGTGGGGGTACCCTTAAAGGTGTTTCACACATTCCTAAAAGGAGATCCTGCAAGGAATGATGCAAAGGAAGCAATATGTTGTCCTTTGCTTTGGCAGAAACAGAGCCTTGTGGAGGATCATGTCCTGGAATAGGAATGGCAAGAGATCTTGCTATATCCAGGAGGAAACTCTGAAAAGAGGGATCCCAAACAGGAATCTCCCCTGGACAGGGTAGATATAAAGAACTAGCCTGAGCATCCACAGAGTTATCCAAATATATAGGAATAGAAGATCCTGCAGAGTGCAGTGTGGAATGCTTAAAAGATGGTTGCTGGTACTGGCTGTCAGGAGCAGCCCCCATCCTTACCACATCATTCATGCCAGGTATCGACTCCAAGCTTGGTATAGAATGGCGTGATCCTGTTCAAAAAGGCATGGCAGGAATTGGCGACGATGCTACTTTGGGTACTGGTACCGATGCTGATACCGGTACCGATGTCGGAGTCGAACCCGACAAAGACATCGGAGCAGTCATCTGTGACAGTTCAATCGATACCGAGGTAACCGAAAACCTCCGGCCGCTATCCTCGGTACCGAAGCACCGGTATCGATCGGTGTCGGTACCAAAATCTATTGGTACCCAGTCTTCTAGACTAGAGATCGATTCCAAACTCGGCATAGAGGGCAAAGAGCCTGATAAGCGAAGCATGGAAGGCACCGACCGTGAAGGTAATGAGGACATCGGTAACAACTTCGGTACCGTGTCGGATACCAGTGAAGGAAGGGTAACCAGTGGCAACTCAGTTGGCGTCAGGGGAACCGAGAATTGAGGATCCGAATCATCGGAACCGAGCCTTCAGTACCGTCGACAGCCGGTACCAAGGCGAGTCGGTACCCAGTCCTCCAGACTGGAGATCGATTCCAGTCTCGGCATCGAAGGAAGCGAGGCTATCGATGCACATCAGGAGGGTACCGAAGTCGGTTGGAGTATCGGTATTGGTACTGATAATGGAAAGTCAATCTGGAGAGTATCCACCGGTCACGAAGGTACCGAGGACGCCAGATGACGATCCCTGGTGAGGAGTGTTTCATCCAACACCAGTGCCGGGTTATCGGTACCGCTCGAAGCGGATGCCACCACCGTACACAGCTTAGGTATGTTCTGTGGGGGGTGAAGCCCAGGAACAACCTGAAACCCCTTATAGGCTTTGGAGACCGAAGACTCCCGCCGGGTTTTGAGGCCAGTGGGCCCTCGAGGGCAAGGCCGGAGCAGTCTACATGCTGCGCATGAGACCTACCACTCGAGGACTGGCTAGTCTTAACAGACTGTTTGTGGGTTACCTGATCCTGTGTGGACGAAGAAGGGGACGGTGCCCCGAAGCTGGAGGGCAACCGTGTATCGAGGGAGCCTCGATAATGAAAACCTCTTCTTACCCAACTGTTGTCAGGACCCAAGCAGGTTAGACACCGACTTAGAGGGTCAAAAATTAAAGTTGTACTGCCACAGTCTGAACATTTCTTGGAGAAAGTGACTGGCGGTTCCATGAAGGAAAAAGAAGAGGCCTAAAAGGCCTAAGAGACCATGGGACACTAAGAAGAAAAAATATCCCGTGGAAAAGGAAAAATTTTCAAGAAAAGAAAACACCGGCGGTACCGGTGGCATCGGGAAGACAGCCGCGACCACAAGAAAACTAAAAAATAAAAACAAGAATTTTCTGCAGTGACAGGAGGACATCCTGCCGGCTCCGCGGAAAAATGAAAACTGAGGAGAGGCAGTTGGGAAAAGCGGGAAGGCAGCACGCAGGCGTGCTGGGATGCTTCCAAAAGCTCTTGATTGGACGCTGGGAAGCGTTCCCGCGCAGACTCCATCGGTACCGACGTACCCATATGTGAAGACTCATTCCTGCTTGTTCCTGGAGATATATACTTGGAGCAATCCGCTACTTATTTCAACGGGATGAGGAACATGTCAAGGGACTCTCCCTCGAGGCCCGCGGAGAAGCCTCCAAGTTCTTTTGCCAAGTCGCGGACGAACATAACCATATATAATTGGTATGCCTAGATGCAACAGGAGAGCATAGAACCTTGATAGGCATTGCGATCCAGGGCATCAAGGGCTCTGGACTCTCGGATCGATGGGACCGAGGAGTGGGACTTCAGGCGATTCTGCTTCCTCATGGCTGATTCCACCACTACCAAGGTGTGAGGAAGTTGAGTCTTACAGAAGCCTGGTCCTCGCTGCACCTTGTACATTGTGTCAAGGCGTTTGCTCACAATGAGAACGAGGCCGGGGTCTCCCACATGTGGAGCAATAGCCGGGAGAGAATCGGCGGCACTGGCTCGGTGAGGGATTCCCTGGGCAGGGCCTCGTACTGAAGAATATCAAATTCTTCATCACGAGGGTCTTCCTCGGCCAGGGTGACCAGGTTGAGGGCCCGAGCCATGTCCCAAATAAAAAACAAAAAGGAGGTGTCCTCAGGTGGTGAATGTCACAGGAGATAAGGCAGCGAGTGGTCCGATAGAAGATCCCGGTGGATACGAGTCTCAGGGGATGTGTCCCCATCAGATTCATAGTCCGAGAAATCAGTCAAAGGATCAGAGCTGGGAGGTTTGCCCTGTCTGATGACCGACGGTCTGGAGCCGGAAGCCCTAGATGATCTCGCTTCCGAAGAACGGGAGATCAAGCAAGACAGATGTTGAGGACCCTCACGAGGCTCTCAGGTGTTTCCTGGACAGATTTGGGTATCCAACGCGAGGGACCCACGGATTCTGGCCGCAAGTCAGCGAAGCTGTCCTGAGTGCCTGCTGGGAAGCAATGAACGCAGAAATGCTGTGTTCTAGTGCCAGCATATGGGACTCCCACGCGAGCATGGGGCCCTGGGACGCCGATACCGGGGTCACCAGATCGGGAGTCGAGGAGGAGAGGGTGGGTCCTCACGAGACTGGATGCCTTCACCGGAGGCCTCAATTTCTCTGTGAAGTACCTTGCAGGGCCGCTCCTTGTCTGACTCACAGGAACACCAAATGGGACTAAGCAACTGGGCGCAGGAGCACTTGCGCTTGTCAGGGGCCTCACAGTGCGACTTCGAAGCCGCCTTCTTTTTGTGCTGTTCCACCTCGGAGGACCCCTGCTCCGAATGCCACCTGGAACACGGTGCTGCAGGGGGAGAACCCACCAGAGGGGAGACGACCGAGGGTGCCACCAGGGACTAAGAAGCAGCCTTTTGAAAAATGCCTTCGAACTTCTGCTTACGGCTGAGCAGGGCCTTAGAGGACATTTTCTTACAGCGCGAACAGAGCTCTGGGTCATGGTCGGCTCCCAGACACCTTAGACAGCAGTCATGAGTGTCATTAAGCAACATGTTCCTAGAGCATCTATCGCATTTTTTAAACCCGGTGGCCATGGGGGCAAAAGATGGCCTCTGCGAGGTCGAAAACCCATGTGGCCAGTGGTTGGAAAGAAATAAGCGGCGAAGCCCGGGAAGAAAAAATTCAGAAAAGCTATCACCGCATGCTCCAAATGAGAGCAAGGGGAAGATAGGCAGAGGACCGGTGCAACCGGAAAAAAAGAGATATGACCTGTTAAGGCAAGGAAAACAAAAACTTTATCTGAGAGACTTGCGTCCGAAGGGCTCTGTGGAAAAGAGGAGACTGAGCAAGATGGCACCACTGGGCGAGGAGAGGACCACGCATGCATGGTAGCAATCCCAAAGGCTTTCTTTGAAAGCTTGGGAATTGCTCCATGCGGGCTCCGTCGGTGCTGCCGTCACCCATAAGTGAGGGCTGACTTCCTGCTTGTTCCTGGAGAAGTTGATCTTGTGTAGACTTTCTTGGAAGGACCAATCTCTCTGAATGTGAAACCCATCGAGATGCGCTCCCCAAGCCAGTCTGGATACATCTGTCTATATTTTTTTTACGTTGGAGCAATTTGGAAGGGGAGAACACTGAGGAAATCGTAATGAACTGTCCACTATTGCAATGACAATGAGTGGATTGGTGACATACATATGATCCCTGAGACGTCTTGTGGCCTGTGTCCATTGAGTTCTCAGTCCACTGAGCCAGTCTCAATTGCAGATGTGCAAAGGGGGCTACATGCACTGTAGAAGCCATGTGTCCTAGAACAGTTAACATCCTGCAAGTTGTTATCTGATGACTCAGTTAAGTCTCTCATACTATTGCTGCCAATCTATGAAGTCTGTTGTGCAGGAGGAAGGCTGTTGCCTGAGTCATGTCGAGCAGAGCTCCTATGAATTCCAATTGTTGGGAGAGCTGAAGATGGGATTATGAGTAATTTTTGACAAACCTTAGTATTTCCAGCACGCGACTGGTCAACTGTGTTGATTCTCTAACTTTTTCCTGAATGGAACTCTTGATCAGTCAATCATCCGTCCAAGCAGGGGAAACCAAACACTCCCTGCATCCAAAAGGTAAGCAGCAACAAGCACAAGGCATTTCATAAAGATGCAAAGTGCTTGAGCAGGAAGTTGTGTTTCCCCAGAACGATTCTGAGATACTTCCTTTAAGTAGGATGTATCTGAATGTGGGTATATGCGTCCTTTAGATCCAGGGAGCATAGCCAATTTCCTTTTTAAAGATAAAGGAGAAGGCTACCCAGAGAATTCATTCTGAACTTTTTTCTGACCAGGTATGTGCTCAATCTATTAGGGCCAGACCCCTGTTTTCAGGTGTGGGGGGGGGGGAGATCAGGAAATACATGGCATAAAACCATCACCCTCTTAGCTCTGGTAGCATGAGCTCAATTGCAAGATCTGCCAAGAGGGTGGTGATTTATCTCTGAAGTAGTTCCTGATGCTGAGGGTCCATGTAATGAGACCTTGGAGGAGAATTTGAAGGAATGTTAAATAAATGCAATTTGTAACCATTTTGAATAATTTGCAAAACCCAAGTGTACCAGGCAATAAGGGGCCGCCTTTGGGCAAAAAAAGAGTAAGCCTCCATCTGACAGGAGAGTTCTTCATTGTTGTTACAAGTAGAGTGCCTATGCTCTACAGGAACCAGTCAAAGCTGCAGCCCAGGTTTTGGCTAAGGAGAAAGCTGGGGCATCTGGGGATTCTCAAGCTTAGACTATGGTCGAGGAGCCTGCTTTGACTGGGAATAGTGGAACCCAAGAAAGTACTCCCATGGGGGTTCAGTCAGATGACACCTATGCATATGCGAGGGCTTCTTTCCTGCTTGTCCACGGAGAAATACTGTTAAGCTACTTTGTCAAAATGGTGAACGAAAAGGGAAATTTAAGACTCAGATTGTACAAAGGGATCTGAAATATCTTAACAGTTAAGTACATTACCAGTCTTCCATGTATTCCAGGAATTTTTCCAGATCTTTTCTGTTCAATTAGTGCATCGAGAACCTTTCCTCGACTGTTGTTTGTAGCCAAAGAACTTTTTGCTTCTTCTACCTTCTGACGAAGATCTCTAACAACATGTTTAATATTTGCTTCTTCTTTTGAAAGTTTTTCAAGTTCATTTTCTTTCTAAAAAGCAATTTTAAACACAACATATAGAAAGCTTATGTACTTAAAAGTTAATATAATATTCCAATAATTTTAGGGCACAATATTCAAAGGGATTAGCACAGTTAGCAAACCTGCTAACCATGTTAATCCCCATCGCTAGGATATTCAGTGGTACTAGCACTGTTAGTGCCACTGAATATCCATAGGTGCCACTGCTGCACACCATGATGCTATATGGTTAGCACTGAGGCGTTCTCGGATCGGCACCCGATGATAACCGGACAGCAGCTATATTCAATCACTGCACGGTTATAGTTAAGCAGTTTAAGACAGGCACAGTAAAGGCTGGCCTAAGTTTTGCCACAAAAGCTAACTGGACAGCAGCTAAATTCCTATCAATGTTATGCCACTTAGGGCTCTACCAACACTGTGCACAATACTTTACAATAATCATATTGCTTGGATTTCAAAGGATAATAAACAAACATATCTATATCGTCAGAGTTGCCCGAACACAAAAATGACCAGAGTGGACTATTTATTAAATGAGTAATAAAGTACATGAAAGGAATACAAGAGGGGTCTACATGTTATGCACCTTTATACAACTACCCCAAAGAAAGTAGGCAAATGAATTTACACTTGCTCCAAGGACTATGTGGTGAAGGGCAAGGTATTAGCCATATCCCGGACAAAGTCAAGGAAGGAGAGGTCCTTGGGTGAGGATTGCTGGCGCAGCAGTAGAAAAGACTGGTCTGAGGACTTGTCATCGGTCTCCCACTGCGAGTTGGAACTGTATCGAGAATCAGTCAGGCATTGTGAACACCTAGGGGTGATGAAGAGGGCTGGGCGCACTGAAATGGAGGTACTTGTGGGAGACACCTGAGGCCTCAAACGGGATTGGAAGAATTGACAGAAATAGTCTCGAAGCTAATGCTACTCTAGCAACAGCTGGATTTCCTCAGGCAACACCCACACAGTAAGGGGACCAGTTGATGGGCCAGAGGACCCGAGGAAACGGGCATCGGGCCCCGCTGCTGGGCCAAGAAGGCAGTGAGGATGTCTTACAAGGCTGCCATCTTGACCTGAAGGTCAGAAGGTTCTGCAGCCACCAGCACAGGCATTGAGGGCATCTGTCCCAATGCTGGTTCCATCGAGGGGATTTCCTCGATAACGATGGCCTTGGAGGACCAATGCCAATCCCCCGATACTGCTGGGGTCTCCTCTCAACGGGGCAGTTTCGAAGGCCACTCCGGGCCATCGCTCTAAAGCTAAGGATTCAGATGCTGGTGACAGAGTATTACCCCTGGCTTCCTCAACACCCTTCGATGCTGCAATGGACAGGATCCGATCCTTCTCGGGAAGGCCTTCAGCAGATGATCCCTGGTCTGATGCCCTGTGACCTCAGGGCTCTGAGTGGATGCGACCACCAGTCAAGGACAAGGCCTCCATGGCGGCCACCAAGGGAGTGGATTCTATACTCAAAGACAGGGCCATAGAGGAGTTCTTGTAGCCAAAAAGCATCTCCCGCTGACTTTCACAATTCCTGGGACCCTTGCTCATCTGAAGATAGAGCGAATAGGCAGAGGCATCATGATCTGCACCAAGGCACCACAGGCAGCAGTCAGGGGAATCCATGCTGGACAAGGTGTGCCTGAAATGGTCACACTGATAAAATCCACTAAGGACATAGCAAGGAAAAGGGTACCCACAAGATGAAACTCAAAGGTTCTGGGTTAGGGAGGGTGCAAGAAAAATCCATCACAATAGAACAGGAAAAAAGAAAGATAACCCAAAAAAAGTGACGCCATGGTGGCAAAAGTTGCAGGAACAGAAAAGGTGACAGTACGCAAACGGATTGAAGAATAAAGAAAGAATAAAGAAAAAAATGCAAACTTTTTCCAGGGTGCAGACAAAACGGCAACTGAAGGTAAGATGGCATCCTTGGACAGGAAGGTGACCTCACATTCATGGTCTAATTCCCAAAGGCTTTCAGTGAAAGATGGGGAACACTCACTGGGCGAGCTCTATCTGCACAGACATCACTCATATGTGAGGACTGATTTCCCGCTTGTTCTCGGAGAAAAGCATAGTTACTTACCTGTAACAGGTGTTCTCCATGGATAGCAGAAATCAGTCCTCACATATGGCAACAACAGAGCCTAGGCGAAAGCATCTTCACAGCTTTCAAAGAAAGCCTTTGGGAGATGCCACCATGCATGCATGGTCCACTTCACACCCAAGGGTTCCTTTTTGCTCAGTCGTTTAACATAGCTAAGACAGCAAAAAAACAAATTGGCATACTTAAAGCAACTATGGAGGGATGAGAGAGAGCTGAGTACTGATTCCTCTGTCCCTGGAGAAAGCGTAGTTACTCACCTGTAACAAGTGATCTCTGGGAACAGCAGGAATTTAGTCTTCACATATGGGTATCGTTGGTACCGACGGAGCTTGCGCGAGAACGCTCCCCAGTGTCCAATAGAAAAGCTTTTCGGAGCATCCCACAGTGCCTGCATGCTGCCTTTCCTGCCATTCCAACTCTCCCTCTTCAGTTGAGTTTATAGCTGAGACAAAGGAGAGAAAGAGAGATAGAGAATACTCCTAAGAGAGGTGGGTGGGTGGGTTGTGAAGACTAAATTCCTGCTGTTCCCGGAGATCACCTGTTACAGGTTAGTAACTACGCTAATCTCCAGGAACAAGCAGGAATGTAGTCTTCACATATAGGGAGTCCCCAGCTAAAAGATGCCAGGGAGATGGCCCCAGGAAGCTGCAAACCCATGGTGAGATGGGTCATGCTTCCTCCCATGGATCTCTGGCATCCAAATCCGGACAGTGGGTAGCAGTTGCATTAAGTCTGAAACAGATGCCGAAGAACAGCTTGGCCAAACAAGGCATCCCAACAGGAGTCCTTGTCTAAACAGTAGTGGACTGCAAAAGTGTGCAATGAACCCAAGTAGCTGCTCTGCAGATATCATCTATAGACACAGAATGAAGGTTAGCCATAGAGGCTGCCATGGCTCTCACACTGTGAGCTGTGACATGGCCTTCGAGAGAAAGCCCCTTACTCTCATAAGCGAAGGATAAACACTGTGCAATCCAGTTAGAGAGTGCTCTATTGGAAACTGAAATCTCAAATGACTAGAATCAAAAGCACCAAAAAGTTGAAAAGATTTTTTATGCTGCTGCATTCTTTGAAGGGAAAAGGCTAAGGCTCTTTTGCAGTCTAAGGTATGAAGGTTCCTTTCTGCATTAGAGGCATGAGGCCTCGGAAAGAATACAGGAAGGTAAATCGCTTGGTTTAAGTGGAAAGGCGAGACCACCTTTGGCATAAAGTGAGGATGAGTCCTAAACTTTCTCTTAGCCTACCTGAGGGACAACCCTCCCCCCTGCTGAGTTAGTATTGTGGATCTCCATTTCCTGTGCTGCACGTGGGCTTGCCCTGATAGAGTAGTTACTCACCTGTAACAGGGGTTCTCCAGGAGCAGCAGGAATCAGTCCTCACATATGGGTGTCATCGGCACCGATGAAGCCCCAGCGGAGCATTTCCCCAGCTTTCTATGAAAGCCTTTGGGAATGCAGGCACGCATGCGCGGTTCCCTTCCCGCCTAAAGGTGCCATCTTACCTCAGTCAAATGACATAGCTAAGAACAGCACAAAAAAATGAAAAATAAACTATGTACAACTGCAACTCCAAGGGGAAGAGGGAGGGTTGTGAGGACTGATTTCTGCTGCTCCTGGAGAACACCTGTTACAGGTGAGTAACTACACTTTCTCCAGGACCAAGCAGGAAGTCAGTCCTCACATATGGGTGACTCCTCAGCTCTGGGCTACCGAGGAACCCAGCCTGAACAAGAGAATTCCCACTAGTGTCAGCAGCAAAGAAAGGCTTTTCCAGGACACAACCTCCACTGGTAGCCCAACAGAGGGCAGGAGTTGCCTAAACCTCAAAGAGATTCCGGAGGACTGCTTGGCCAAAAGCACTGTCCCTACGGGACTCCCTCTCCAGGCAGTAATTGGCCGCAAAGGTCTGGCTTGAAGACCAAGTTGCAGCCCTGCAGATGTCTACCAAGGGCACAGAGCGGAGATGAACCACTGAGGCAGCCATTGCCCTGACTCGGTGGGCCGTAACCAGACCCTGCAAAGGAAGGTCAGCCGCCTTATAAGCCCAGGTGATACAGTCAGCTACCCAGATGGATAAAGGTACGCTTGGAGACAGCCAACCCCAACTTATTGGGGTCAAAGGAGACGAAGAGCTGCGTACGGTCAAGGTAGAAGGATAAGGCTTGCATGAGGCCTAGGGAAGAATGTTGGAAGAACAACCTCCTGGTTGAGGTGGAAAGAGGAGACAACCTTGGGGAGGAACTTTGGATGAGTCCCAAGAACTACCCTGTTCCTATAAATCCTGGTGTAAGGTTTATCACAGACCAGGGCCTGAAGCTCACTCACTCGCCTAGCCGAGGTGAGGGCTATCAGGAAGAGAGTCTTCCAGGAAAAGAAGCGTAGAGGGCAAGTAGCCATCGGCTCAAAGGGTGGGTGAGTCAGTTGCTGCAAAACCACATTCAGCTCCCACTCAGGAGCAGGACGACGGATGGGGGGCTTGAGCAAAAGCAAGCCCCTGAGAAAGCAGGACACCAAGGGGTGACCTGACAGAGAATGTCCCTCCACCAGTGAGTGGTGAGCTGCTAGAGCTCAGGTGGACCCGAACAGAATTGGACTTAAGTCCCTGATTTGATAAGTGAAGTAAGTACTGAAGCACTACTGGCACAGTACAGGAGAAAGGATCCTTTGTACGAAGCTGACACCACACAAAAAACCTCTGCCATTTGAGGGCATAGGTTTTCCTAGTGGACTGTTTCCTAGAGGCTAGGACAACCTCCTCTACTTCCTGAGGCAGGCCCAAGAGAGCCAAAACTACCCTTGCAGCCTCCAGGCCATCAAATTGAGAGCTTTGAGATTGGGGTTCAGAAGGGAAACCTGCTCCTGCGAGAGAAGGTCGGGCTGCAACCCCAGAGGTAGTGGGGAATCCACTGTCAGTTGAAGCAGAAGTGGAAACCAAGGCTGCCTCGGCCACCTGGGAGCTACCAGCAGGACCGAGGCCTTGTCCTGAAGAGTCTTGAAAAGAGGTCGGGCCACCAAGGACGTGGGAGGAAACGCATACAGGAGGCCCTGAGACCAGGACATCAGAAAAGCATCTGGTGCTATCCTCAAAGGATGCGGTTGCCTGGAGCAGAACTTGGGCAGTTGCTTGTTCAGCGGACTGGCAAAGAGATCTATCCAAGGGAGACCCCACTTCAGGAAGATCTTCTGAACGACCAAGGGATGCAGCTGCCACTCGTGGGGCTGCAGAATTCTGCTCAACCGGTCGGCCAGGCAGTTCTCCTGGCCTGGAAGGTACACCGCCTTGAGAAGCATGTTGTGCTTTAGGGGAAAGGAACAAAGGTCTTGAGTCTCCCGACAAAGGAGCTTTGACCCAGTCCCGCCATGTTTGTTCACATAAAACATGGCTACCTGGTTGTCTGTTTGAATCAAGACTGTGCGGTGAGCTAGAACCGGAGATAAAGCCTTGAGAGCTAAGCGGATAGCTCGAAGTTCTAGGAGATTGATCTGTTGGGCTGCCTCCCAGGGAGACCAGAGGCCTTGAGTGCACTTGTCCAGACAATGAGCACCCCAGCCCTGCAGAGAGGCGTCGGTGGTGAGAATGACCGAGTATTCCGGCATTTGGAAGGGCATCCCCCTTCAGCAGATTGGGTGGATGTAGCCACCAGCTGAGGGAGGACAAAAGGGGTCTGGACACCCTTATCCTGTCTCTTAGGCGGCCTGTGGCCTGAGACCACCGAGTCCGAAGGCACCCCTGTGCAGGCCTCATATGGAGCCTGGCATTGGGAGTCATATGCACTGTCGAAGCCATGTGGCCCAGGAGCCTGAGGCAGAGTCTGGAGGAAACCAGGGACCTGTTTAGGAACTGTTTGGCCACGTCCATCAGTCTTTGAGCCCTGTCTTCTGGCAAGAATGCTGTTGCCAGTTGAGAATCCAACCTTGCCCCTATGAACTCCAAGTTATGGGAGGGGAGCAAAGTGGACTTTGCGAAGTTTATGACAAAGCCCACCTTTTGAAGCAAAGCAATGGTTCTGAGGGTGGCTTGTCTGGCCTCCAGGGACGTCTGACCCCTGATGAGCCAGTCGTCCAGAAAGGGAAAGACAAAGATGCCTTGATTTCTCAGGTAGGCCGCAACCACTGCCAGGCACTTGGTAAAGACCCTGGGAGCAGAGGTCAGGCCAAAAGGTAGTACTCTGTACTGATAATGGTTTCCTCCCACAATGAACCTGAGGTACTTTCTGTGGTCTGGATGAATGAGGATGTGAGTGTACGCATCCTTTAGATCTAAGGAGCATAGCCAATCTCCCTGCTGGAGGTAGGGCAGAAGTGTTCCAAGAGTAAGCATCTTGAACTTTTCTTTCTCGAGGAACTTGTTGAGGTTCCTGAGGTCCAGAATGGGTCGAAGGTCACCGGTCCTTTTGGGTACCAGGAAATACCTGGAGTAGAATCCGTGACCTTGCAAGTGGGGAGGCACAGGCTCCACCGCCCAGTCCACCAACAGATCTTGGAGCTCACGAAGGAGAAGGTATACCCATGTAGAGCTGGTAGGTCTGGACTCGACAAGCAAGCATAGAGCCCTGGAAACACTTCCTACCGAGGGCATCCAGGCTTCGAGCCTCTCGACCGGGAGGCACCGAGGAGTGCATTTTCTGACTCTTAAGTCTATGCATGGCCGATTCCACCACCATGGAATGGTGCGGTAGTTGTGCCTTTTGGAACCCAGGGCTCTTGCAGACTCGATAAATGGAAATCGACCCGCTTGCTTAACACCGGCGACGACGCCGGGCTCTCCCACATGCGGAAGAGAAGTCGTTCCAGCATCGGAGGAACCGGTACAATAAAGGCCTCCTTTGGGGGAGAGTCATATTGGAGGGCGTCGAGCTCTTCGATTCGAGGCTCCTCCTCGGGATCCGTGGGGAAGGACAAGGCCTTGGCCATATCCCGCACGAAGTCCGAGAACCGGGTATCCTCCGGGGGGGACCGTCTCCGAGGTTCGGACTCAAGGGAGTCCGATGGGACACACCGAGTTCGAAAAGAACCAGGTGACTCTTCGTCCTCAGATTCCCAGGCTGTTTCCTCGGAGGTGGAGTCGAGCGGCTCCGGTCGGGCGGGCATCGATACCGTCCGCCCCGACGCCGAGAGAGTCAGCGTCGACCACCGCGGTCCCGAAGGGAGGACGAAGGAGAACGCGACCGAGGATCGACTCGAGCTCGTATGGACTCGAGGATCGGCTCGGTCTCCGGGGTCGACTTGGACGTCGACGTCCCGGTGGTCAGGGCAGAAGCACCAGCGAGGCTAGCGATCAATGCCCGCTGCTGGTCCATTAAGGCAGCGAAACTGCTCTCCAAGGCCGTCAACCTGAGTCCGAGCTCAGGAGACCCAGCAGCCCCCGACTCGGGCCCCGACGGCGTCGGGCCCGACGTCAGGTCCTTCGGAGGCGAGTCCACGAGGACAACAGTACTCACGTGAGCGGGCGAGTCCATCTCGAGACGAGGATGTTTGGAAGGCCTTTCCATCTCCGAGGACCCGGGACGGGAATCGGGGCTATGCGACCTGGCCCTCGAGGAACCAGGAGCGTCCACCGACCCCGCCCTCGCGGGTTTCTTCTTCCGATGATGCTCCCGGGTAGGAGACCCCCGTTCAGAGGAACTGCGACGATGCTCAGGACCAGTCCCGAGATGTCGAAGCCTCTGACGAGGTCCGAGCCCGGCCGGAGTCAGAGAAGATACGTTCCCGCTGATGCGGCCGACTCAACGTTTTTGAGGACATTTTGCTACACAGACCACAGATCATCGGGTCATGATCGGGTCCGAGGCAGCGGAGGCAGTAGTCGTGTGTGTCGGTAAGAGACATGAGCTTCTTACACCGATCACACTTCTTAAACCCGCTGGCAGCCATCGGGGGAAAAAGGGCCCCTGCGAGGTCAAAAGACCGGGCTGCCAGTGAAAAAGAAAAAAGGCGCGAAATCTGTCACGAAGGACAAAAAAACGAAAAATAAAGAACGGACTCGCAACCGGCGTCGCGGGTTCGGGAGGGAAAAGAACCGGCGTCGAACCGAGAAAAAAGACAAATAAATCAACTTTTCTAGCGGGGAATTACAAACAACGTCTGTAGGGCTCCGCGGAAAAAAGAAGACTGAGCAAGATGGCACCCTTGGGCGGGAAGAGGACCGCGCACGCGCGCTGCAATTCCCAAAGACTTTCTTTGAAAGCTGGGGAAAATTGCTCCGCGAGGGCTCCGTCGGCGCCGACGTCACCCATATGTGAGGACTGACTTCCTGCTTGGTCCTGGAGAACAGGAGACTCCTCGTACACCGTCTCCCAGGTGGAATCATCCGAGGAGTCAGGGTCCGACCCCGCGGGGCCCCGATGCACCGCCCCGACACCGGGGGCACCGGCATCGACACCCTCGGTCCCAAATGGGAAGTCGAGGGAGACCTCAACCAAGGACAACTTAGAGCCAAGAGGGTCCCGAGTATCGGCTCGGTCTCCGGGGTTGACTTCGAAGTCGACGTCCTGGTGGTCGGAGCAGATGCACCAGACAGACTGGCCATCAGTGCCCGCTGCTGCTCCATGAAGGCAGACAATCTGCACTCCAAGGCTGTCATCCTGAGACTCAGCACGGGAGACGCAGCAGCCACAGACTCGGGCCCCGGTGGTGGCGGGTCCGACGTCGGCTCTCTGGGAGGAGAGTCCACGAGGACTACGGGGCTTACGTGTCCAGCACACTCCGGCACCACGTGAGGAACTCTGGCAGGCTTCTCTTGGTCCACGGGCCCGGGACGGCGGTCGAGGGACCAAGGGACCTCCTCCGACGCTGCCCTCGCGAGCTGCTTCTTCCTCTTGTGTTCCCGGTCGGGGGACCCCCTGTCCGAGGAGCTTCGACGGTGCTAGGGATCGGAATCCCGAGATGTCAAGGCCTCAGACGATGTCCGGGCCCGGCAGGAGGCAGAGTCCGAGAAAAACCTCTCTTTCTGATGCTGTCGACTTTTGAGTGCCTTAGAAGACATCTTCCCACATGGCACACACGACTTGGGGTCGTGGTCAGGGCCAAGGCACCGAAGGCAGCAGTCGTGTGTGTCGGTGAGAGACATAGGCTTCTTACACCGAACACACTTTTTGAAACCACAGGAAGCCATCGAGGAAAAAAGAGCCCCTGTGAGGTCAAAAGACCGGTCTTCCAGGGAAAAATGAAAAAAAGGGTGCCAACGCCAGCCACGAAGGGCAAAAACCAAAAAAGAAATAAGCAGGCTTGATACCGGTGTAACGAACCCGACGGGAGGGGAACAGGCATCGAACCGGAGAAAAAAATAGCGAAAAATCGCCGAAGAAAATATCACTTTTATCCGGGAGAACAGGACACACGTCCGATGGGCTTCTCGGAAAAAAAGAGACTGAGGTAAGATGGCATCTTTAAGCGGGAAGGGAACCGCGCATGCGTGCCAGCATTCCCAAAGGCTTTCATGGAAAGCTGGGGAAATGCTCCGCTGGGGCTTCATCGGTGCCGATGACACCCATATGTGAGGACTGACTTCCTGCTTGGACCTGGAGAAAGCCTTTGCCAGAAGAGAGTCCAGCCTTGCTCCTATGAACTCTAAGTTCTGGGAGGGGAGCAAAGTGGACTTTGCGAAGTTTATGACAAACCCCAAGCTTTGTAGAAGAGCAATAGTCCTCAGGGTGGCTTGATTGGCCTCTGGCACGTCTGACCCCTGATGAGCCAGTCGTCTAGATAGGGGAAGACAAAGATTCCCTGATTTCTCAGGTAGGCCGCCACCACTGCTAGGCACTTTGTAAAGACTCTGGGGGCGGAGGTGAGGCCGAAAGGCAGCACTCTGTACTGATAATGGATCCCTCCCACAAAGAACCTGAGGTACTTTGTGGTCTGAATGAATGAGGATGTGAGTGTACGCATCCTTTAGATCTAAGGAGCATAGCCAATCTCCCTGCTGGAGGTAGGGCAGAAGAGTCCCAAGAGTAAGCATCTTGAACTTCTCCTTCACTAGGAACTTGTTGAGGTTCATGAGGTCCAGAATGGGTCGAAAGCCACCGGTTCTCTTGGGCACCAGGAAATACCTGGAGTAGAAACCGTGACCTTGTAAGTGGGGAGGCACAGGCTCCACCACCCTGTCCACCAACAGACCATGAAGCTCTTGTAGAAGAAGGTCTGTGTGCAGGGGAGGCCTTGGAGGCTCCCCTGGAAAATATGGTGGAGGAAGTTGGTGAAAATGGAGGGCATAGCCCTTGTGGACTATCTCCAGCACCCAACTGTCCCTGGTGACAAGGGGCCACTGGTGGGCAAAGAGGGTGAGGCAACCTTCTGTGCAGGGTTGGGAGAGCAGTGGAGGAGAGGCTATGCTCAAGGAGTCAAAACCCCCCACCCTGCTGAGTGGTAGCAGGGGCCTGATGCTTGGGGGTCAGCTGCCTAAGGGGGCCCATTACACTGGCCCTTGGCTTGCTGACCCAGGGGGGCAGCTTGGGCAGCCTGATATTGCGGGTACTGTTTGTAGGCAGTGCCCTTCCTCGGGTAAAAAGGCTTTTTACCCGAGCCCTTCTATTTATGAGAAGGGGCAGAGGTCTTCCTCGACAGCCTTGTCCGTGTGAGGTGCTCAGTTTCGAGCTGAGCGGCCTTCTCGGTCATGGCCTTGCCAAAAAGGTTTTCACCTCGGCAAGGGACATCGACCAACTTGTCCTGAACCCATGGTTCGAAGTCCGATGACTGCAGCCATGCCTGACGTCGAGCCGCGATGCTGACTGCCGCAACTCCGGCCAAAGCCTCTCGAAGCCATCGTAGGCGGCGCGGGACATGAACTTCGAGCAGTCCCGAATCCCCGAGAACAAGGACTTAAATCTCTGCAAGGGATCCACGGAGAGACCAGCAGAGAACCCGGCCAATTCCTTGGCCAGATCCCGCAAGTACATGCCCATGTACAGCTGGTAGGACTGAACACGGCAAGCAAGCATCGAGCCCTGGAAGCACTTTCTACCAACGCCATCGAGGTTCCGGGCCTCCCTGCCAAGGGGCACCACGTAGTGTATCTTCTGGCTCTTCAGACGATGCATGGCAGATTCCACAACCATAGAATGGTGTGGTAGCTGTTCCTTTTGAAAGCCAGGGCTCTTCCGGAGTCGATAGATCAAATCGACTCGCTTGCTGAGAACCGGCGCCAAGGCCGGTGCCTCCCACTTATGGAAGAGGAGTCGTTCCAGCATCGGAGGAAACGGAACAGTAAAGGCCTCCTTCGGAGGAGAGTCATACTGTAGGGCCTAGAGCTCCTCAGCTCGAGGCTCCTCCTCGGGGTGCGTCAGGATAGCCAAGGCAGTGGCCATATCCCAGACGAACTACGAGAACCGAGTATCCTCCGGGGGGGACCTACTCTGGGGCTCAGACTGTGGTGAGTCCGAAGGGACGCACCGAGTCTTGAAGGTATCAGGAGACACCTCGTCCTCCGTCTCCCAAGCTGACTAGTCCGAGGAGGAGTCAGGGTCCGACCCCGCGGGGCCCTGGAGCACCCGCCCCAATGCCTGAGACACCGGCGTCGACGCCCTCGGTCCCGAACAGGAGGTCGAGGGAGACCGCGACGGAGGTAGACTCCGAGCCACGATGGACTCGAGTATCGGCTCGGTCTCCGGGGTCGACTTCGAAGTCGATGTCCCGGTGTTCGGGGCAGATGCGCCAAACAGGCTGGCCATCAGTGCCTGCTACTGCTCCATGAAGGCAGACAATCTGCTCTCCAAGGCTGTCATCCTGAGACTCAGCTCAGGAGATGCAGCAGCCACTGACTCGGGCCCCGGCAGCACAGGGCCCGACGTCGGCTCCCTGGGAGGAGAGTCCTCGAGGACTACAGGGCTTACGTGTCCAGCAGACTCCGGCTCCATGCGAGGAACTTTTGCAGGCTTCTCGAGTTCCACAGGCCCGGGGCGACGGTCTTAGATCTGGCCCTCGAAGATACAGGGACCTCCTCCCACCAAGCCCTCGCGAGCCGCTTCTTCCTCTTGCATTCCCAGTCGAGGGACCCCCTGTACGAGGTCCCCCTGTCCAAGGAGCTGACAACGACGCTCGGGATCAGAATCCCGAGATGTCGAGGCCTCAGATGAGGTCCGGGCCCGGCCGGAGGCTGAGTCCGAGAAAAGCCTTTCTTTTTGCTGCTGGCGACTTCGGAGTGCCTTGGAAGACATCTTTCCACATGGCCCGGACGACTTAGGGTCGTGGTCGGGGCCGAGGCACCGAAGGCAGCAGTCGTGTGTGTCGGTGAGAGACATCAGTTTCTTACACCAATCACACTTCTTAAAACCGCTGGAAGCCATCATGGAAAAAAGAGTCCCTGCGAGGTCAAAGGACCGGCCTTCCAGGGAAAAATGGAAAAATGGGCGCGAACGCCAGCCACGAAGGGCAAAAACCGAAAAAGAAGAATCGGGCTCGATACCAGTGTACCGAACCCGGCGGGAGGGGAACCGGCGTCAAACAGGGAGAAAAAATAGCAAAAAATCGCTGAAAAAAATCTAATTTTAACCGAGAGAACAGGACACACGTCCGGTGGGCTTCACGGAAAAAAAGAGACTGAGGTAAGATGGCACCTTTAGGCAGGAAGGGAACCGTGCATGCGTGCCTGCATTCCCAAAGGCTTTCATAGAAAGCTGGGGAAATGCTCCACTGGGGTTTCATCGGCGCCGATGACACCCATATGTGAGGACTGACTTCCTGCTTGGTCCTGGAGAATGATTTTCTGTTCCTTAAAAAAAGGAGTGCTTTCCAGAGCTCTCCCAAAAGGTGATTTTTGCTGAGTTTGCTACATAACTGAGTTTTGTCTTCAAATAACTGAGAATCTGTTTGTCTCCACAAATTTATCTATCTGTCCTTAGTAGTGGGTTCCCTTACCCACTCCATTGCTGTAGAGTTTTAAACTTTCTCTTAGCCTACCTGAGGGACTACCCCTCCCCCCTGCTGGGTTAGTGTTGCGGACCTCCATTTAATGTGCTGCATGTGTCTATTTGTCCTTAGTGGTGGGTTCCCATGCCCACAGTTCAGGAACAGCCTACTGGCCAGAGATACGTAGGTTCCCGCCCACCCTACCCCTCGCCCCACCCACCCCAGTGGCTACATTACCTATATAGTGGTCACATACGTGCCATCTATCGTTCCTATCCTGGGTTAAAAGCCACATCGTCTTCATCTTTTCTTCTTCTTCTGGGACTGCATAAACATGTCGTGTATTCAGAGCAATAACTGCAGTACTTTCATTCCAAGACGAATCATTTGGAGCCTAAGAGCTTGTCCTATATGCCTAAAGACAGCTGCCATGCATGAAGACGTGACTCTACTAAGCAAAGACCTAGCTGCCATGCATAAAGAAGTGTCTCTACTGAGGGAGGAACTGGCTGCAATGAAGCGCACCTCTTCTAGGATACAAACTGAACAAAGTCCACCACCGCTCCCACAAAGAATCAAACGCCCCAGGAACAAATGGATCACAGTGGGTTCTGGTAGATTGCGACCAGTAACACAGACATCCTGTACATCAAGAGATATCCCTGCACAATGCCTTCTCTGCCTTGGCTAATGAGGATGCCCAATCCAAAGAAACTGAAGGGCCCTTAAATGAGTCAGACAATGCCCAATCCCCTGCTAAAGCACCAAATATAAAGAAAACCTCACCAAACAGAAAACTACTACTACTTGTAGATTCCATCATCAGAGGCACCAACTCGGGAACACAATTCAAAGGAGAGAAGATAGTCATGTGCCTACCAGGCTCTTCAGCCAGAAGGAATACAAACCAAGTTGTTGAATTACTTAGCGCAAAAAGTGAACACTCCAAACTTGATGTTATTATCCACTTAGGTACAAACGACCTGGCTAGGAACAGTGCCTCCAAAGCCCAAAAGGACGTCCAATCTCTGGGAGAGAAACTTAAGCGCGTTGTTAACACTTGCATTCTCAGAGGTTCTACCTGTTCTTGGTAAGGGGACAAAAAGGCTGCATCGCATTAAGAGCTTTAATACATGGCTCCAGACATGGGGCAAACAAGAAGGATTCAGATTTATTGTTAACTGGGACAACAGATGGACCAACAAGAGACTATACTGTGCTGATGGACTACATCTCTCTGTCGCAGAGAAAAGAATCCTAAGTGAAAAATTCAGGCAGTATGTGGATATGCATTTAAACTAGGAAGAGGGGGTGACGGATGTGGAAGGTCAACATCTGCATGCCACCCCCAGCAAAAGCAGAACACCATCAGAAACAGCCACACTTTTAAACCACACATCAAAAACATGTGAGAAGAAGTAGGCAGAACAAAATCATTGCAAAATACACACAAGCCAGGAAAATGCTTGAAAGCAATGAGCACAAATGCTCGAAGCTTAGCCAACAAAATTCCAGACCTGGAAGCCCTAATGGTGGAAATGAATTTGGACATTGTGGCCATTACAGAAACATGGTTTAATGAATCGCACGATTGGGATATAAACATAGCTGGCTATAATCTATTCAGAAGAGACAGAGAAAATGGAAAAGGAGGAGGAGTAGCCTTGTATGTCAAAAGCAATATTAAAGCTACTGAAATGCAGGGGAGATGGGGAAAAGAAGCAGCGCTCTGGATTGCGTTGGAAAGAGGAGATGGCACTGTCATCCATATTGCTGTAGTCTAGACCTCCGACTCAAATTGAAGAGAGAGATAACAAATTGATTAAAGATATTGCCAAGATAGCAACAAAGGGGGAAGCGATCATATTGGGTGACTTTAATCTACCTGATGTGGATTGAATTACTCCTTCTGCACATCTGGAAAGAAGCAAAGAAATTGTGGACGCTCTCCAAGATGCATTATTTAGACAAATGGTGATGGAACCAACCAGGGAAAGCTCAACGCTGGAAGTAGTGCTCACCAACGGTGATAGTGTGTCAAATGTCTGCGTCAGTGCCCCTGTGAGCAACAGCAACCATCACACGGTGTGGTTTGAAATAAAAGACATGGTACAGGCCAATCGTAGCAAGCTCAAAGTCCTAAACTTCAAATACACTGACTTCAATAAAATGGCAGAGTACTTAAAGGAGGAGATGACGGAGTGGAAGGAGATAAAGGTAGTGGAACTGCAATGGGCTAAACTAAAGAAGGCAATAAAGCACAGTTACTTACCTGTAACAGGTGAACTCCGGAACAGCAGGAATTAGTCTTCACACGTGGGAGACGTCGCTGACGGAGCCCGCATGGGAATGCTCCCCAGCATCCAAACACAAAGCCTTTGGGAGCACCCCCCGCGCCTGCGCGGTGGCTTCCCGCCCTTCCTACTGCCTCTCCCCAGTTGAGTACATAGCTGAGAGAGAGAGAGGAAGAGGAAGGAATAGAGAGATACAACTCCTAGGGGAGGTGGGCGGGTTGTGAAGACTAATTCCTGCTGTTATGGAGATCACCTGTTACAGGTAAGTAACTGTGCTATCTCCAGGAACAAGCAGGAATGAGTCTTCACACGTGGGGACTCCCTAGCTGAGAGTGCCAGGGGAGATCCCATAAAATGCGGAGCCCTGGCAGGCAGGCATTTGCCCAACCTGGATCCCCGGCATCCCCTGAGGGATGTAGGGGAGGAGTTGAGAAGAAAAAGATTCCAGAGGAAGAGCAAAACCAAAGACTACATGGGAAGAGTAGGCTTTAGAATGCAAGACAGTATCATTAACAATTTAATGAATTAGTACCACATAGAGCTCACCTACCGGATCGTAGGAAGGAGAACTGTGATGGAAAGTACCGTAGACTCAGTAGCGCAGTCTTCGAGGGAACTCCACAGCAGTGAGGGGGAAGTTCCAAATCCGGAAGGGCAGGAGACCCAGGTGTCAACTGGTGCAGGAGAAGATCGGCAGGTCTTCAAGGAAGCTTTAGGGGAAAAGCTGAGCACTCCATCAGGAGCAGAGTCCCTAACCCTGAGGGCTAGAGGTAGAAGACTGGCCGATCTGGAGAGCCCAGTCCGGAGGAGAACAGGGGCATACCCCTGAACCGAAGAGTACACCATCAGCCCTAGCTGAGAAAAGGAAGACATAGGGCCTGAACCTCAGGAAGAGGTGCATAACAAAAACAAATAGAAGCTGTTGACTGCACAGCAGCAAGTTGAATATAACTGGTCCCAGATAGCGAGCCGTAAGAAAATAGGCAAGCGGACTGGTCGGACCCCGTAAGGATTAACGCAAGTACCTGCAATAGGGAGGTAGACAATAATACACAGGGCGCTGTGGACATCTCCCAGTGGGCGCCTACCGATACCTTGATATATATATATATATTACATATTTATCTGTAAGTAAGGCAGCCCAGGTACTAAAACATGCATGTCGAGGGACAGACATACGGGAGTATAACACTGATAAGTCGGACCTGCCACTGATCCACAGAAGAGCGCCCACCTGGGAAGGTGGCGAGGAGAACCAAGAACAAAAAAAGGGGGTCCAAGTCTATGGAGCAGTGGTAGATCAGCGGGATTAACAGTACGGTTGCGTGAAGGGCACATCAGGTGAAGGTCTACGAAGTGTCCCCATGGCAGGCACGCCGGAGGAACTCGTCTCCCGCACCAAACGGGAGACAAGAGGGTATAGTCACCGAGAGTCAAAGGAGTGACTAAGAAGACCATTCCCTCATATGGAAAAACCCGCATAACAAGGGCACTTGCCTTATGGGAAGCTGCTCTGACGATTGCAGAGGGCAGCGTGCAGGAGGCGGGGGGAAACTGACAGTAGTCAGAGGCGTCGCCCCATCCCGGAGGCTAGAAGGTAACCTGCGGGGAGTGGCAATACGCTAGGTAGCAGAGCATCTGGCAGAAGCATTAAGCCCGCTTGGTGACTCCTGCATGCACAGTAACTGACAAGAACAGGGGGTGGGTCTACACCGGGAGAAGAATTTACGGTATGGCACCCGCTCAAGCAGGGGAACCCCGGAGAGAAGGGTTCGAGGGACTTACCTAAGGGTAAGGCAGTTGAAGGATAGAAGGCCTTGTGGCCAGAATCATCAAGGAGGGAATACCGTAACTCCCGGACAAGCATCCGAACCACCTGCCATACTGAAAACGAACCCCAGTGTAGAGCTAGAAGAATAAACTTCCGGTAGAGAAGTTAATCGTAGGCCGCCACATACAAGTGCCTAAGGCCCCTTGGTATGAGCATCCTGGCACGGGCCCGGGAACCACCGACCGGAGTGAGACGACCCTTGCTTAGGCGCACCTGGCGGGTGGGCGGACGGCTTAAACTTTCTCTTCCTCGGGAAAGGAGGTCTGGCAGGACATTTCCCACCCCAGGGGGGGAAGAGAGGGTTTAGGATGGCTTCCAGTGCTAGGAAGGTCAGCGGAGCACTGAGCAACCTGACGTAACGCTTCGCTATGGAAGAGGTGTTCTCCAGCACATGGAGAATTACCCAGATTATGCTGTGCCCATCTACCCAAGTCGGACGCCTGCAGACAGGCAGTACGACGGGCTCCAATGGCAAGAGCAGAGGACCTGCTAACAGACTGAAAGGAGTCTAGAGAAGCACGAGAAAGGAACCCAGAGATATTCCTGCAATGATAAAGCTGCAAGGAATATTCAGAGGCCTTAGTTGCAGACAAAAAGGGGGACAAGAGAGATAATCTCTCGGTGAACTCCCGGAGTGTCAGGCTCACATAAAACATATATGAAATAATTCTGGAAGCCAACATGGACGCTTGGAAGGTCTGACGCCCAAAGGAGTCCATCGCTTTAGAGGCACGACCGGGAGGGCGAGAAGAATGTTTCTTCTTACTTCAGACCTTTCGCAGCGCCGATTCCACCACAATGGAATGATATGGAAAGCGTAGTTACTCACCTGTAACAGGTGTTCTCCAGGAGCAGCAGGAATCAGTCCTCACATATGGGTGACGTCGGCGCCGACGGAGCCCTCGCGGAGCAATTTTCCCCAGCTTTCAAAGAAAGCCTTTGGGAATTGCAGCGCGCATGCGCGGTCCCCTTCCCGCCCAAAGGTGCCATCTTGGCCAGTCTGATGACAAAGCGAAAAGACAGCAAAAAATTTGCAAAAACTAAATCATATGACTGCAACTCCACGGGGAGGAGGGAGGGTTGTGAGGACTGATTCCTGCTGCTCCTGGTGAACACCTGTTACAGGTGAGTAACTACACTTTCTCCAGGACCAAGCAGGAAGTCAGTCCTCACATATGGGACTCCCCAGCTTAAGGCTACCGGAGACCCTAAGCACAAAAATGAGCTCCCTCCAGCTCAGTAGCACAGAAAGCGTAGTTACTCACCTGTAACAGGTGTTCTCCAGGAGCAGCAGGAATCAGTCCTCACATATGGGTGACGTCGGCGCCGACGGAGCCCTCGCGGAGCAATTTTCCCCAGCTTTCAAAGAAAGCCTTTGGGAATTGCAGCGCGCATGCGCGGTCGCCTTCCCGCCCAAGGGTGCCATCTTAGCCAGTCAGATGACATAGCTAAAAAAGACAGCATAAAAATTTGCAAAAAAACTTAAGCAGATGATTGCAACTCCACGGGGAGGAGGGAGGGTTGTGAGGACTGATTCCTGCTGCTCCTGGAGAACACCTGTTACAGGTGAGTAACTACGCTTTCTCCAGGACCAAGCAGGAAGTCAGTCCTCACATATGGGACTCCCAAGCTTAAGGCTACCGGAGACCCTAAGCACAAAAATGAGCTCCCTCTAGCTCAGCAGCACAGAAGGAAGGAATCTTCGCTGAATTATTACCCACCGGTAGCCCACATCCGGGATGGAGGGTAGGAGTTGCTCAAACCTCAAAGAGATTACGGAGGACTGCCTGTCCGAAAGCACTGTCCCTGCGGGACTCCCTCTCGAGACAGTAATGGACCGCAAAAGTCTGGCTCGAAGACCAAGTAGCGGCCCGGCAGATGTCTGCCAGCGGAACAGAGCGGAGGTAAGCCACTGACGTAGCCTTTGCCCAAACACAATGAGCCGTGACTCGACCATCCAAGGAGAGTCCGGCTGCCCCATAAGCCCAAGTGATACAGTCCGCAACCCAGATGGACAGAGTACGCTTGGAGACCGGGAGTCCCAATTTATTGGGATCAAAAGACACAAAAAGCTGAGCAGCTTTACGGTGCTCCCGCGTACGGTCAAGGTAGAAGTTCAATGCTCTTCTACAGTCCAGGGTATGGACGACCATTTCAGCTCGGCTGGAGTGTGGTCTGGGAAAGAAGGTCGGAAGTACCACCTCCTGATTGATGTGAAAAGGGGAGACCACTTTTGGAAGAAATTTTGGGTGAGTCCGTAGGACTACCCTATTTTTGTAGAACCGAGTGTAAGGGGGATCAGACACGAGGGCCTGCAATTCACTTACGCGTCTAGCGGAAGTGAGGGCTATCAAGAACAATGTTTTGCAAGACAGAAAACGGAGAGAGAGAACAGGTAGCCATAGGTTCAAAAGGCGGACAGGTGATCCGCTGTAAAACCACATTCAGATCCCAGTCAGGCGCTGCCGGGCGCAGAGGTGGTTTAAGTAGAAGGAGACCTCGGAGAAACCTCGCTACGAGAGGGTCGCTGGAAAGAGGTCTGCCGTCCACCGGCACATGATGTGCTGAAAGAGCACTGAGGTGAACTTTGACGGAGTTGGACTTAAGTCCCAGATTAGAGAGGTATAGCAAGTACTGCAAGATCACCGACACCGAGCAGGAGAAGGGATCCTGAGACTGTTGGGTACACCAAACGGAAAAGCGACGCCATTTAAGGGCGTAGCATTTGCGGGTAGAAGGTCGCCAAGAAGCTAGGACGACCTCTTCCACCTCTGCCGGCAGGAGAAGGGGAGCAAGGACTACCCTCTCAGCAGCCAGGCCATTAGATTGAGAGATCTGAGGTTGGGGTGTAGCAGAGACCCCTGATCCTGAGTGAGGAGATCCGGTTGAAACCCCAGAGGGAATGGATCCTCTACCGCTTATTGCAGCAGGAGTGGAAACCACGGCTGTCTGGGACAGCGAGGGGCCACCAGGATCATGGAAGCTTTGTCTCGGAGAACCTTGAAAAGAGTTCGAGAGACTAGCGGGATGGGAGGAAAAGCATACAGGAGGCTCTCCGACCACGAGAGTAGAAAAGCGTCTGCCGCAACTCGAAGGGGATGTGGCTGACGGGAGCAGAAGCGAGGAAGTTGCCGGTTGAGAGGACTGGCAAAGAGATCCATCGTGGGGAGGCCCCACTTTAGAAAGAGCTTCTGAACTACCAAGGGATCCAGGCGCCACTCGTGCGGCTGGAGGATCCTGCTGAGTTTGTCCGCCAGGCAATTTTCTTGGCCTGGGAGATAAACTGCCTTGAGAAGAACGCCGTGACTGACGGCCCAAGAGCAGAGCTTCTGTGCCTCCCGACAGAGAAGGAAGGAGCCCGTGCCCCCCTGCTTGTTCACGTAGAACATGGCAACTTGATTGTCCGTCTGGACAAGGACGGACTTGTGAGAGGTCAGGTGGGAGAAAGCCTTGAGAGCCAGGCGGATCGCTCTGAGCTCCAGGAAGTTGATCTGCTGAGCAGACTCCCACGTGGTCCAGAGGCCCTGAGTACGTGCCCCTTGGCAATGTGCTCCCCAACCCAGGAGGGACGCATCTGTCGTCAGCACCTGGGCCGGCTGAGGTAACTGAAAAGGCATGCCGAGTACCAGGTTCGGCCGATGAAGGCACCACCGGAGAGACGAGGCCAGCGGCTCGGAGACGCGCACTAGGTCTGCTAGGCCGCCTGTGGCTTGTTGCCACTGCTTGCGAAGACACCATCGAGCAGGCCGCATATTCAGGCGGGCATTGGGGGTCACATGGACGGTGGAAGCCATATGGCCGAGCAGTCTCAGGAAGCGCCTGGCGGAGACCAGGGGCTGGCTGCGAAAACGGTCGGCTAGGTCCATGAGCCGTTGAGCCCAGTCGAGAGGCAGGAAAGCTCGTGACTGAGGAGTGTGCAGTCTTGCGCCGATGAACTCGAGATCCTGTGAGGGGAGCAAAGTGGACTTTGCGAAGTTTATGACAAAGCCCAAGTACTGCAGAAGAGTCACCGTGCGGTGTGTGGCGTTGGTGACCTCCGGAGCGGACGCTGCTCTGATGAGCCAGTCGTCGAGGTACGGAAAGACATAGAGGCCGTGAAGCCGGAGATGGGCCGCCACCACCGCGAGACATTTTGTGAAGACTCGCGGTGCGGAGGACAGGCCAAAGGGCAGTACTCTGTATTGGTAATGATTTCCTGCCACCACAAACCTTAGGTATTGGCGGTGGCTTGAGTGGATGAGGATGTGCGTGTAGGCATCCTTTAGATCCAAGGAGCATAGCCAATCTCCCTGCTGGAGGTAGGGCAGAAGGATTCCAAGGGTAAGCATTTTGAACATTTCCCGCACGAGGAACCTGTTGAGGTTGCGCAAGTCCAGGATGGGTCTGAGGCCTCCTGTCCTTTTTGGTACTAGAAAATACCTGGAATAAAAGCCTTGACCTCTCAGGTGGTGGGGCACCGGTTCCACCGCCTGTTCCTGTAGAAGACCTGCTAACTCCTGAAGGAGTAAGTCCCTGTGCAGAGGGAGTCGTGGAGGTTCTCCCGGGAAATAGGAGGGAGGGACCTGGTGGAAGTGGAGAAGATAGCCTTCTCTTACGACTTGAAGCACCCAGGCATCTGAAGTGATGTTGGACCACCTGTGGGCGAAGTGAACCAGGCGGCCTCCGGTGCTGGGAGGAGCCAGCGGAGGGGGAGAGGCTATGCTGAAGGAGTCAAAAGCCCCCACCCTGCTGAGCAGGGGCTGGTGGTGCAGGCTTGGGGGCTTGCTGCCTACGGGACCCGTTACCCCGTCCCTTGGCCTGCTGGCCCTGTTGGGGAGCTGCGGGGGCCTGATATTGGGGGTAGTGTTTATAGGCAGCTGCCTTTCTCGGGTAAAAGGACTTCTTTCCCGAGCCCTTCTTTTTCTGGGAAGGGGCGGAGGTCTTCCTAGAAAGCCTAGTCCTGGTGAGAGTCTCTGTCTCTAGTTGTGCAGCCTTCTCGTCCATAGGTTTGCCAAAGAGGTTTTCACCTCGGCAGGGGACATCGACCAACTTGTCCTGCACCCAGGGCTCAAGGTCAGACGACTGAAGCCAAGCCTGTCGGCGGGCACCGATGCCGGCTGCGGCCACTCGAGCCGATGCTTCAAAGCCATCATAGGCTGCTCGGGATATGAATTTTGAGCATTCCCGAATGCCAGTGGACAAGGCTAGGAACCTCCGCAAAGGTTCCTCGGACAACCCAGCGGAGAATCCGGCTAGCTCTTTAGCCAGGTCTCGGAGATACATGCCCATGTATAGCTGGTAGGTCTGGACACGACACGCAAGCATAGAGCCCTGGAAACACTTCTTAGCAATGCCATCCAGGTTACGGGCCTCCCTGCCAGGAGGCACCGAGGAGTGCATCTTCTGGCTCTTAAGACGATGCATGGCCGATTCCACTACCATGGAATGGTGTGGTAGCTGTGCTTTTTGGAAGCCAGGGCTCTTGCGGACTCGATAGATAGAATCGACCCGCTTGCTCAGGACCGGCGAGGAGGCCGGACTCTCCCACATGCGGAAGAGTAGTCGTTCCAGCATGGGAGGAACCGGTACAGTAAAGTGTTCCTTGGCGGGAGAGTCATACTGGAGGGCGTCGAGCTCTTCGGCTCGAGGCTCCTCCTCGGGATCCGCAGGGAAGGCCAAAGCCTTGGCCATATCCCTGACGAAGTCCGAGAACCGGGCATCCTCCGGGGGGGACTGCTTCCGAGGTTCTGACTCAGGTGAGTCCGAGGGGACACACCGAGTCCGAAAAGAATCAGGTGACTCTTCCTCTTCAGACTCCCAGACCGACTCCGACGAGGAATCGGTGGGGTCGGCCCGGGCAGGCCGCGGCGCCGGCCGCCCCGACGCCGAGGGAGTCGGCGTCGGCGACCTCGGTCCCGAACGGGAGGCCGAGGGTGACCTCGACCGAGGATCGACTCGAGTTCGCATGGACTCGAGGATCGGCTCGGTCTCCGGGGTCGACTTAGACGTCGACGTCCCGGCGGTCGGGGCAGCGGCGCCAGCGAGGCTAGCGAGCAGTGCCCGCTGCTGGTCCATGAAGGCAGACAGTCTGCTCTCCAAGGCCGTCAACCTGAGTCCGACCTCAGGTGACCCAGCAGCCCCCGACTCGGGCCCCGACGGCGTCGGGCCCGACGTCGGCGGTCTCGGAGGCGAGTCCAGAAGGACCACAGGACTTACCCGAGCAGGCAGCTCCGACTCCATGCGAGGTCGCTTCGAGAGGTGCTCCTTCTCCAAGGACCCGGGACGGCTATCGGGGCTATGCGACCTGGCACTCGCGGAGCCAGGAGCGTCCACCGACGCCGCCCTCGCGGGTTTCACCTTCCGTTGATGGTCCCCGGAGGGAGAACCCCTGTCGGAGGAACTCCGGCGACGGTCCGAGCTGGAACCTCTGGACGCCGAGGCCTCCGACGAGGTCCGGGTACGGCTGGGGACAGCGAAGATCCTATCCCGCTGATGCCGCCGACTTCTCAACGCTTTGGAGGACATTTTGCCACAGGCCCCACAGATCATTTCTTCATGATCCGGGCCCAGGCAGCGGAGGCAATTATCGTGTGTGTCAGTTAGTGACATATTTCGGTCACACTGACCACACCGCTTGAAACCACTGGCAGCCATCGGGGGAAAAAGGGCCCCTGCGAGGTCAAAGGACCGGGCTGCCAGTGAAAAAACCGAAAACGAAACTGACTAAATCAGAAAAAAACCGAAAAAGAAGACGAGGACTCGTGACCGGCGTCGCGAGTCCGGGCGGGAAAAAGACTGGCGTCGAACCGAAGGAAAAAAGAGAAAATTACGAATAAAATCAACTTTTTTCGCGGGGACACGACGGGTACGTCTGTAGGGCTCCGCGGAAAAAAGAAGACTGGCTAAGATGGCACCCTTGGGCGGGAAGGCGACCGCGCATGCGCGCTGCAATTCCCAAAGGCTTTCTTTGAAAGCTGGGGAAAATTGCTCCGCGAGGGCTCCGTCGGCGCCGACGTCACCCATATGTGAGGACTGACTTCCTGCTTGGTCCTGGAGAAGGAAGGAATCTTCTCTGACTAATCTCCAACCGGTAGCCCAACATCCGGGATGGAGGGTAGGAGTTGCTTAAACCTCGAAGAGATTACGGAGGACTGCCTGTCCGAAAGCACTGTCCCTGCGGGACTCCCTCTCGAGTCAGTAATGGGTTGCAAAAGTCTGGCTCGAAGACCAAGTGGCGGCCCGGCAGATGTCTGCCAATGGAACAGAGCGGAGGTAAGCCACTGACGCAGCCTTCGCCCTAACCCGATGAGCCGTGACTCGACTTTCCAACGAGAGGCCTGCCGCACCATAAGTCCAAGCGATACAGTCAGCTACCCAGATGGACAGAGTACGCTTGGAGACAGGGAGCCCTAATTTATTAGGGTCGTAAGACAGGAAGAGCTGAACAGTCTTAAGGTGCTCCCGCGTACGATCAAGGTAGAAGGTTAACGCCCTCCGACAGTCCAGGGTATGCAAGACCATTTCAGCTCGGCTGGAGTGTGGCCTGGGAAAGAAGGTCGGAAGCACCACCTCCTGATTGATGTGAAAAGGGGAGACCACTTTTGGAAGAAACTTAGGGTGAGTCCGCAGGACTACCCTGTTCTTGTAGAACCTAGTGTAAGGGGGATCAGACACTAGAGCCTGCAGTTCACTAACGCGTCTAGCAGAAGTGAGGGCTACCAGGAATAAGGTTTTCCAAGAAAGAAAACGGAGAGGACAGGTAGCCATGGGCTCAAAAGGCGGACAGGTGATCCGCTGTAAAACCACGTTCAGGTCCCAGTCGGGGGCTGGGGGGCGCAGAGGTGGTTTAAGGAGGAGACGACCTCGGGAGAACCGTGCCACGAGAGGGTGGCCAGAGAGAAGCCTGCCTTCCACCGGCACATGATGTGCAGAAATAGCACTGAGTTGAACTTTGACCGAGTTGGACTTTAGTCCAAGATTGGAGAGGGAAAGCAAGTACTGCAAGACCACCGACACCGAGCAGGAGAAGTGGTCTTGAGACTGTTGAGTACACCAGGTGGAGAAGCGACGCCATTTAAGGGCGTAGGATTTCCGGGTAGAGGGTCGCCTGGAAGCCAGCACGACCTCTTCCACCTCTGGAGGCAGCAGGAGGGGAGCAAGGACTACCCTTTCAGCAGCCAGGCCATCAGATGAAGAGATCTGAGGTTGGGGTGTAGGAGAGACCCCTGATCCTGGGTCAGGAGATCGGGTTGAAACCCCAGAGGCAACGGAGTATCTACCGCCAGTTGCATCAGAAGCGGGAACCACGGTTGCCTGGGCCCCAGGGAGCTATCAGGATCATCGAAGCCTTGTCCTGGAGAACCTTGAAAAGTGTTCGAGACACCAGCGGCATGGGAGGAAAGGCATACAGAAGGCCCGTGGACCATGAGAGCCGAAAAGCATCCGCCGCTACTCGGAGGGGATGCGGTTCCCGAGAGCAGAACCGAGGAAGTTGCCTGTTCAGAGGACTGGCAAAGAGATCCAGCGTGGGGAGGCCCCACTGGAGAAAGATCCTATGAACCACCAACGGGTCCAATCTCCACTCGTGTGGTTGGAGGATTCTGCTCAGTTTGTCTGTCAGGTAATTTTCTTGACCTGGGAGATAGACAGCTTTGAGGAGGATTCCTCGGCTGACGGCCCAAGCGCAGAGCTTTTGTGCTTCCCGACAGAGAAGGAAGGAGCCAGTGCCCCCCTGTTTGTTCACGTAGAACATGGCCACTTGATTGTCCGTCTAGACGAGGACGGACTGGCGAGTGGTAAGGTGGGAGAAGGCCCAGAGAGCCAGGCGGATCGCTCTGAGCTCCAGGAAGTTGATCTGCTGGGCAGATTCCCACGGGGTCCAGAGACCCTGAGTACATGTCCCTTGGCAATGTGCTCCCCAACCCAGGAGAGAAGCGTCGGTCGTCAGTACCTGAACAGGCGGAGGAGACTGAAAGGGCATTCCGAGCACTAGGTTGGGCAGATGAAGCCACCACCGTAGAGAAGAGACCAGCGGGCTGGAGATTCGTACTGAGTCTGCTAGTCTCCCCGAGGCCTGACGCCATTGTGAGCGAAGGCACCATTGAGCAGGCCGCATATTCAGGCGGGCATTGGGGGTCACATGGACCGTGGAAGCCATATGGCCGAGCAGTTTCAGAAAGTGCCTGGCCGAGACCCGGGAATGGCTGCGAAAGCGGCTGGCAAGAGCCATGAGCCGTTGTGCCCTGTCGAGCGGCAGAAAGGCCCGCGCTTGAAGCGTGTTTAACCTGGCGCCGATGAACTCGAGATCCTGAGAGGGGAGCAAAGTGGACTTTTCGAACTTTATGACAAAGCCCAAGTACTGGAGCAGAGTCACAGTACGTTGCGTGGCGTGAGTGGCCTCCGTGGAGGACGGTGCTCTGATGAGCCAGTCGTCTAGGTAAGGGAAGACAAAGAGGCCTTGAAGCCGGAGATAAGCCGCCACCACTGCGAGACATTTTGTGAAGACTCGTGGTGCGGAGGACAGGCCAAAGGGCAGTACCCTGTACTGGTAATGATTGCCTGCCACCACAAACCTTAGGTATTGTCGGTGTCTTGGGTGGATGAGGATGTGACTGTAGGCATCCTTTAGATCCAAGGAGCATAGCCAATCTCCCTGCCGGAGGTAGGGCAGCAGGAATCCAAGGGTAAGCATCTTGAACTTTTCCCTTTCCAGGAACTTGTTGAGGTTCCGCAAGTCCAGGATGGGTCTGATGCCTCCAGTTCGCTTTGGTATCAGGAAGTACCTGGAATAAAAGCCTTGACCTCTCAGGTGGTGGGGCACCGGTTCGACAGCCTGTTCCTGAATAAGACTTGCCAACTCTTGAAGGAGTAAGTCCCGGTGAAGAGGGGGTCGCAGAGGCTCCCCTGGAAAGTAGGGGGGAGGTACCTGGTGGAAGTGTAGAAGATAGCCCTTTCGGACTATGTGGAGCACCCAGGTATCTGACGTGATGTTGGACCACCTGTGGGCAAAGTGGACCAGCCGGCCTCCCGTGCTGAGAGAAACCAGCGGAGGGGGAGAGGCTATGCTGAAAGAGTCAAAAACCCCCACCCTGTGGAGCAGGGGCCGGTGGCGCAGGCTTGGGGGCTTGCTGCCTACGGGACCCGTTACCCCGTCCCTTGGCCTGCTGACCCTGTTGGGGAGCTGCGGAGGCCTGATAATGAGGGTAGTGTTTATAGGCAGCCGTCTTCCTCGGGTAAAAGGGCTTTTTCCACGAGCCCTTCTTCTTCTGGGAAGGGGAAGAGGTTTTCCTGGAGAGCCAAGTCCTGGTGAGAGTCTCTGTCTCGAGTTGTGCAGCCTTCTCGTCCATAGGTTTACCAAAGAGGTTTTCACCTCCGCAGGGGACATCGACCAACTTGTCCTGCACCCAGGGTTCGAGGTCGGATGACTGAAGCCAAGCCTGTCGGCGGGCCCCGATGCCGGCTGCAGCTACTCGAGCCGATGCCTCAAAGCCATCATAGGCTGCTCGAGAGATAAACTTTGAGCACTCTCGTATACCCGTGGACAAGGCCAGGAACCACCGCAAAGGTTCCTCGGAGAGACCAGCAGAGAATCCGGCTATTTCTTTAGCCAGGTCCCTGAGATACATGCCCATGTAGAGCTGGTAAGTCTGGACCCGACAAGCAAGCATAGAGCCCTGGAAACACTTCTTACCGATGCCATCCAGGCTGCGGGCTTCCCTGCCGGGAGGCACCGAAGAGTGCATCTTCTGGCTCTTGAGCCTATGCATGGCCGATTCCACCACCATGGAATGGTGCGGCAGCTGTGCTTTTTGGAAGCCAGGGCTCTTGCGGACTCGATATATGGCATCGACCCGCTTGCTTAATACCGGCGACGACGCCGGGCTCTCCCACATGCGGAAGAAAAGTCATTCCAACATCGGAGGAACCGGTACAGTAAAATGCTCCTTTGCAGAAGAGTCATACTGGAGGGCATCAAGCTCTTCGGCTCGAGGCTGCTCCTCGGGATCCGCAGGGAAGGCCAAGGCCTTGGCCATATCCCTCACGAAGTCCGAGAACCGTGCATCCTCCGGAGGGGACTGTCTCCGAGGTTCGGACTCGGGGGAGTCCGAAGGGATACACCGAGTCCGAAAAGAATCAGGTGACTCTTCCACCTCGGATTCCCAGGCGGACTCCTCGGAGGAGGAGTCGAGCGGCTCTGGCCGGGCGGGCACAGACGCCGTCCGCCCCGACGCCGAGGGAGTCGGCGTCGACGACCGCGGCCCCGAACGGGAGGCAGAAGGGGACCTTGACCGAGGATCAACTCGAGCCCGCATGGACTCGAGGATCGGCTCGGTCTCCGGGGTCGACTTAGAAATCAACATCCCGGCGGTCAGGGCAGAAGTGCCAGCGAGGCCAGCGATCAATGCCCGCTGCTGGTCCATGAAGGCAGCCAGGCTGCTCTCCAAGGCCGTCATCCTGAGTCCGAACTCAGGAGACCCAGCAGCCCCCGACTCGGGCCCCGACGGCGTCGGGCCCGAGGTCGGACCCCTCGGAGGCGAGTCCACGAGGACAACAGGACTTACGAGAGCAGACGAGTCCATCTCCAGACGAGGCTGTTTGGACGGCTGCTCCAGCTCCAAAGACCCGGGGTGGCTATCGGGGCTATGCGACCTGGCCCTCGCGGAGCCAGGAGCGTCCACCGACACCGTCCTCGTGGGTTTCTTCCTCCAATGATGTTCCCGGGTAGGAGACCCCCTCTCAGAGGAGCTCCGACGGTGTTCAGAGCCAGATTCCCTGGACACCGAAGCTTCTGACGAGGTTCGGGTAAGGCTGGGGTCAGAGAAGATTCTCTCCCGCTGATGCTGCCGACTCTGCAAAGATTTCGCGGACATCTTGCTACAGGCTCCACAGATCATTTCTTCATGATATGGGCCCAGGCAACGGAGGCAGCAATCATGTGTGTCAGTAAGAGACATAAGTTTCCTACACTGAACACACTTTTTAAAACCACTGGCGGCCATCGGGGGAAAAAGGGCCCCTGCGAGGTCAAACGTTCGTGCCGCCAGGGAAAAGTGAAAAAAGCGCGCATTTGTCACGAAGGACAGAAAAACCGAAAAGAAGGGGAGGCCTCGCAACCGGCGTCGCGAGGCCGGACGGAAAAAGGACCGGCGTCGAACCGAAGAAAATACTAAAATAAAGAAAGAAAATCAATTTTTCAGCAGTGACTTGTAGACAGCGTCTGTAGGGCTCCGCGGAAAAAAGACGACTGGCCAAGATGGCACCTTTGGGCGGGAAGGGGACCGCGCATGCGCGCTGCAATTCCCAAAGGCTTTCTTTGAAAGCTGGGGAAAATTGCTCCGCGAGGGCTCCGTCGGCGCCGACGTCACCCATATGTGAGGACTGACTTCCTGCTTGGTCCTGGAGAAGCTGGTGCTCCCGGAAACCCGGGGAGGGGGGCACCCGATACTGAGCATGCATGGCTGTAGACGGTGCAGGAACCCTCAAGGGTGACCGCCAAACCCCCAGCAGAAGATCCTGCAGAGAGGGGTGCAGAGGAAGCATTACGGCTGCCTGTTCCGCAGAACCTGGACTTAGGGGAGGCCCCGGGATAGGGATGGCAAGCAAGTCCGCCATGTCAAGGAGAAAATCCTGAAAAGACGGCTCTCCCAACGGGGCTACTCCGGGGGAGGCTAAGGCAGAAGGTGCCGCCTAGACACCAGCAGGCCTAGCGGGCTGGTGCCCGCTGGACAGAGGACACCAACAGTCCCGATTCGAGGCCGCAAGTACTGCGTCTACGGTTCTGGGACCTGATGCCCAGGAAGGCATCGACGGGGTCGATGGCACCGACAGAACCACAGTAATCGGCCTCGGCACCGACCCCAGGGACGGCACTGCCCTCGGCGTAAAAAGTGGGTCCGAAGAACTTGGAGAGCAGAGGTCAGCAATCTATGCACTGAGTCGCCCGAAACTTGTCGTAACCAAGCCCTCAAGACTGGATATCGACCCGAGACAGGGCATCGAACCGAGCAAGGGGACCGGCCCCCTCCTAGAGGGCCCCGGCAGCGGTGGCGTCATCGGCGAAGCCGAACCCGGAAAGCGAAACAGGATCGCATCGATCGGTGCCGCAGGCATCGAGGACCCCCGAGGGCGAAGCTCGGTGAAGTGGGAGACACCCGACACCGGCGACGACTGCGGGAGATAGGTACCACTAGACGCCGGTACTCCTCTCGAGCCTGTCTTACTGCGAGGAGAACCCCTCCGGGGCTTATTAACCGGCCCCGAGGGTACCCAGGTAACCCGGCGACAGGCCCCGGCGCTTCTTGACGCCGGGAACAACCCGGCTGTTGGCCGGGACGACGGGCAACCCTGCTGGGTCGAATCGATCGAGGTCCCCGATGCCCCCTACTAGCGACGAGCGGAGCACTCGACGTCCGCATCGATGCCAAGGGATCGCCCGTCCGGGACAGATCAATAGGTCCCGAAGGTACCGGGGGAGCCAGGCTGCGACCCCTGGTGAGGAGTGGAGCACTCGACACCGATGCCAACGCCGGGGAGGCCGGGCTGCTCAAAGCCGGTACCACCCCCGTGCAGGACGGATGCAGTAAAGCCAGTCCAGGCCGAATCGAGCGGCCCTGAAGGTAGCAAGGGCACCAGATGACGATCCCCGGCTACGAGGGAAACACTCGACGCCGATGCCGAGGAATCGGTACCGCCAAAAGCGGGTACCACCTCCGCGCATGGCGGGGATGCAGGAAAGTCAGACTGGGTCGAGTCGATCGGCCCCGGAGGCGCCGAGGACACCAGCTGACGATCCCCGGCGAAGAGTGGAACACTCAATGCCGACGCCGATACCGGGGAATCGGCACCGCTCGAAGCGGATACCACCCTCGAGCACAGCTCGGGAATGTTCTGTGAGGAGCTAACCCCAGGAACAACCCGAAACCCCGCAGATGCTTTGGAGCCTGAAGACTCCAGCCGGGGTTTATTTGCCAAGAAGGACTCGAGGGGGAGGCCGGAGCCGTCGTCATGCCGCGCATGAGACTCACCCCTCAAGACTTGGCTAGTCTTAACAGACTTTTGCGTTGTTACCTGATCCTGGAGAAAAGACAAAACCGATGACCGCACCTTAGGAGGAAAAATGTCATTGAGGGACACCCGAAAAAGGGAAGGTCTTCTCCCGATACTGAAACCCGGAGGAAAAGGGATCAGGACCCAAACAGGAGAGGCACCAGGCAGTGATGTCTAAGCAGAAAACGGAGTCTCCACAGTGAGGGCACTTCTTAGGGGAAGAAGGCTCCATGCTGGAAGCCCGGTAGCCTCAAAAGGACCAGAGGGAAAGTTCCCTCGAGTGATTAAAGAAGAAAAAAAACACCGGTGAAGCCGGGAAAAAAGTCCACGCCCACAAGAAACAAGAAAAGGAAAAGAAAAGAAAGAAGTTTCTGCGGTAGCAGGAGGAAAGTCCTGCTTGCTCCGCGGAATACGAAAAACTGGGGAGAGGCAGTAGGAAGGGCAGGAAGCCACCGCGCAGGCGCGGGGAGTGCTCCCAAATGCTTTGTGTTTGGATGCAGAGGAGCATTCCCGTGCGGGCTCCGTCGGCGACATCGCCCACGTGTGAAGACTCATTCCTGCTTGTTCGTGGAGATAAGGGGCAACAGATAAATATGTAAGAAAAGTAAATAAAAAAGAGAGAAAAAGGAAACCTATTTGGTTTTCCAAAGAGGTGGCTGCTCAAATAAAGGCAAAAAAAGCAGTTACTTACCTGTAACAGGTGATCTCTGGAAACAGCAGGAATAAGTCTTCAAATATGAGTATCGTCGGTACCGACAGAGCCTGCACAGGAACGCTCCCCAGCGTCCAGTAAGAAAGCTTTTGGGAGCATCCCACAGCGCCTGCGCGCTGCCTTCCCGCCTTTCCCAACCGCCTCTCTCCAGTTCGAGTTTTAAAGCTGAGACAAAGAGAGAGAGAGGAAAGGAAAGAAAGATAGAGAGATACAACTCCTAGGGGAGGTGGGTGGGTTGTGAAGACTTATTCCTGCTGTTCCCAGAGATCACCTGTTACAGGTAAGTAACTGTGCTATCTCCAGGAACAAGCAGGAATGAGTCTTCACATATGGGGACTCCCTAGCTGCAGATGCCAGGGAGAGAGACCCCATGGTTGTGTGCCCTTGCAGAGGGCTCCACCTCCCCCCATGGATCTCTGGCATCCGACCAGGGTAGGTGGGTAGGAGTTGATTAGGAATGGAACAGGTGTTTGAGGACAGCCTGACCAAACGAGGCATCCCGGCGGGAGTCCTTGTCCAAACAGTAATGGGCTGTGAAGGTATGAACCGAGGCCCAGGTGGCCGCTCGACAGATTTGTTTGATGGACACAGAGTTTACATGAGCCATTGAGGCTGCCATGGCTCTCACATTGTGAGCTGTCACATGGCCCTCCAGAGATATGTTCCTACTCTGGTAGGCGAAAGAAATACACTGAGCAATCCAGTTGGACAGTGTTCTCTTAGAGACTGGAAGCCCTAAATGAGAAGGATCAAAAGCAACAAAGAGTTGAGAAGACTTTCTATGTTGCTGTGTTCTTTGTAAGTAGAAAGCGAGAGCTCTCTTACAATCCAAGGTATGAAGATTCCTCTCTGCACTTGATGCATGAGGTCCTGGAAAAAAGACAAGTAAATATACCTCCTGGTTCAGATGAAAAGGCGAGACCACTTTAGGCATAAAGTGTGGATTGATCCTGAGGACTACCTTATCATGATGGAAGCTTGTAAAAGGTGGATTAGCCACCAAAGCTTGCAACTCAGTGATGCGGCGTGCTGAGGTGACTGCAATGAGAAAAACTACTTTCCAAGAAAGAAATTTCAAGGAGGTGGTGGCTAAAGGTTCAAAGGGTGGCTTCATAAGCTGGCCAAGAACCAGGTTTAAGTACCATGCCACTGGAGGTGGTCTAATGGGAGGTTTAGTTAAAAGAAGGTCTCTCATGAATCTTGCTATAAGAGGGTGAGAGGAAATAGGTTGTCCATTGAGAGAATTGAGGGACGCTGCAAAAGCACTCGAATGGACTCTTACTGAATTCGTTTTAAGGCCTGCATGGGATAGATGCAGGAGATACCCTAGTAGAGAATTCAGAGGTATTGCAAGAGGGTTTAGAGCCTTCTCTGAACACCAAATGGTAAATCTTTTCCATTTGAAAGCATAGGAACGCCTAGAAGGCGGCTTTCTAGAGGCATGAACAACATCTCTGACTTGCTGAGAGAGATGAAAATCTTGAAGGTCTAGGCCCTCAGCAACCAAGCCCTGAGATGGAGCGACTGGGGGTTTGGGTGCCATAATGTTCCCTCTTCCTGGGAAAGAAGGTCTGGTGCAGAGCCCAAGTCCAGGGAAGGAGCTTGAGAGAGATGCAGAAGTAGAGGGTACCACACTTGGCGTGGCCAATGTGGAGCTATGAGGACCATGGTCCCTCGATCTCTCTGAAGCTTGAATAGTGTTTTGGGAATTAGGGGAATTGGTGGAAAGGCATAAAGGAAGTCTTGACCCCAGTGAAGGAGGAAGGCATCCTTGGCCTGAACTCCCTGACACGGAATTCTGGAACAGAACCAGGGAAGTTTGTCATTCCACGGACTTGCAAAGAGGTCTATGTCCGGGGTTCCCCAAATTCGAAAAATCCTGGCTACCTGGTCCATGTGGAGGGACCACTCGTGTGGGAGCAGAACTCGACTGAGTCTGTCCGCCCAAGAGTTTTGAACGCCTGGAAGATATACTGCCAGAAGATGGATGTGATGCTCTCTGGCGAAGGCCGACAGTCGCAAAGCTTCGTTGCAAAGCGACAAAGAGCCAGTCCCTCCCTGCTTGTTTACATAGAACATGGCTACTTGGTTGTCCGTATGGATGAGAACTGTCCTGTAGCTGAGCAGGGAATGGAACACTCAGAGCTAAGAATATTGCTCTGAGTTCCAAGAGATTGACATGCAGAGAAGTCTCCTGTGGAGACCAGATGCCCTGGGTGGAGAGATCCTGCAGATGAGCTCCCCAACCCATTGGAGAAGCATCTGTTGTCAGAGTTGCTTGGGGTAGCGACTGCTGAAAAGGGGACCCCAGCAACAGATTTGGAGAGGACTTCCATCACTGCAGAGACCAAAATAGGCGACTGGAGTTTGCTATTTTGTCTGACAGGCAACCTGATGCCTGAGTCCATTGGGTGGACAAAGTCCATTGAGCTGCCCTCATGTGAAGGCGAGCATATGGAACCACATGCACAGTGGATGCCATGTGGCCTAATAGTTGTAACATTTCTCGAGCAGTTAAATGGGACTTTAACTGTATCTGGGAGGCTAACTGCACCAAGCGTAGGCAAAGGGCCTGAGGAAGATACGCCCTTGCAGTTATGGTATCCAGCAAGGCCCCTATAAACTCCAGCGACTGAGTAGGGGTGAAATGGGATTTGGGGATATTTATTACTAGTCCCAAATATTGAAGGATACGCATTGTGCAGGTTAGACAAATCTGGGCCTCTGACTGGGATGGAGCTCGAATGAGCCAGTCGTCCAGATATGGGAAAACGAATATTCCTAGGGTGAGTAGAAATGCAGCTACTACTGCCATGCATTTTGTGAACACCCTTGGTGCAGAGGCCAGACCGAAAGGAAGCACCCTGTATTGGTAGTGCTTTCCTTGAAAAAGGAACCGAAGGAACCTTCTGTGTGTTGGATGGATGAGGACATGGGTGTACGCATCCTTGAGATCTAAAGAACAAAGCCAGTCCTGACTCTGAAGGTATGGCAGCAGAGTACCAAGAGAAATCATCTTGAATTTCTCTTTGAATAGAAACTTGTTCAATTCTCTGAGATCTAAAATGGGTCTGTAGCCCCCTGTTTTCTTTGGAATAAGAAAATAAGGGGAGTAGAACCCTGAGCCCTGTTGAAGAAGGGGTACTTCTTCTATTGCCCCTTGGGCAAGAAGGGTAGCAATCTCCTGACCCAGAACGTTGAGGAGAGATGTTGGAGAATTGAACTGTTTCACCATGGTGTGGGGAAGAAGGTTTAAGAAATGAAGCTTGTACCCTTCCTTTATAATGGAGAGGGTCCATTGCTCTACTGTGATTTGCTCCCATCTGGGAGCAAAGTAAGCTAACCTTCCTGGAATGGTGAGGGGCTCTGGTTCTTCCAGAGCCAGAAAGGCTAAGTTCTCTAGCTGCAAGTCAAAGGCACTGAGGAGGCTGAGGCTGCTGGGCCGTGGGAGGCCTGGCAGCCTTTGACTTGGCCTGTTTAGGTGGTTGCTGATGCTTTGCAGCAAAACGACCCGCAGAAGAGGCCTGCTGACCATAAGCAGGATAGTATCTTCCCTTTTTAGAAAAAGGTGTCTTTTTGAACAATCTTTTCTTAGCAGGAGCAGAGGTAGACTTTGAAAGACGATCTAAAGCAGAGTTTTCAGCATCCATCTGAGTGGCCTTTGCTTTCCAATCCCTGCCAAAAAGGTTTTCACCTGTACAAGGAAGATTTCCCAGTTCATCTTGGACCCAGAGTTCAAAATCAGATGCTTGTAACCAAGCAATTCTGTGTGCACCTATGGCAATAGCCGAGGCTCTGCTTACACTCTCAAAAGAGTCAAAGGCTGCACGGTTGGAAAATTTGGAAACATCTTGGACACGTTTAAGCCAAGTGAGAAATTCCTGCCTTTTATCTTCTGAAATAAAAGGGGCTAAAGTCTGCAGATGAACTGTGACTTTTTAGAAACATCCCCATATAGAGACTATAGGAGCTGATTCTGGCAGCAAGCATATTAGCTTGGAAAACCCTTCTGCCAAAAGCATCAAGGGTTCTGCATTCATGTCCTGGAGGATTAGATGAGTGTCTCTTTGCATTCTTTATTTTCCTAATGGCAGACTCTACCACAATAGAGTGGTGAGGAAGCTGAGACTTATGAAAGCCAGGACAAGGAGGGACACGGTACATGGTGTCTAACCTACGAGAATGAGAGGTAGTAAGAGGAGTCTCCCACATGCTCAACATAAGATCATAGAGAATCTCATGAATAGGTAAGGTGGCTGCTTCTTTAGGAACCTTAGGGTATTGCAAAATATCTAATTGCTTGGCTCTAGGCTCTGACTCAGGGGCCACTGTAATGGAGAGGCCCCTAGCCACTTCCCTAATGAAGTCTTGAAAACACAAGTCTTCTGGAGGAGACATTCTTCGTTTTGGAGAATCAGACTCCTGAGAAAGAAGTACCGGTGCCTCGAAAGAAGCCTCCGAATCAGAGTCTTTGGAGGAATCGAAGTATCGCCTGTCTGGATGCTCCTGTAAAGCCAGATACGCATACCGAGTGGGATCGACATCGGGAGTAAGCAGTACCGGTTCGGTACCGATGGGCATCATAGGACAGGGTACCGTTGCAGTCGACACCGAAGCCGATGAAGATGCAATCTGTACCGGCACAGGAAACTATGACGGTGCCGGAGTCGGTACCGGCAACGGAGATTGTTGCGGAACCGAAGGCGTCGAAGCCTGCATAAACGCCGTTAGGGTGCGCTGCATGGACAGAATCTTCTGATCCATCGACGCCACCAGAGTCTGGATGTCGGTACCGGTGGAGGCCACCGGTACCCCAGAACACGGCAACAGGTGATCGGTCGCATGTCAACCTGTGACTCCATAGATAATGCTTTGGAAGTCGGAACTTCCCGCCGGGGTAATTTTGCCGGTGTGGATTTCTCGATGCTTAGAGGGAAATTTGCCCTTCAAGGACCGGCTAGATTTATGTTTGGTTACCTGAGATCCATGGGAGGAAGAAGCAGCCCTGGAAGACGTCGATGCCACCGAGGCTGCATCAGAGGGAAACAGGGTACTGAGCTTGTCTGCTCGGTTCTGCCGACCTCTTTTAGACATCATGGTACAGGACACACAATCCGTGATGGAATGGTCAGGACCCAAATATTTTAGACACCAATCATGGGTGTCGGTGACAGAAATGGTACTGCCAAACGTCATGCACTTTTTAAACCCAGAAGCAAGCTTCTCCATGAGGAGAAAAATGTTCAGGCCTAAGGCCCAAACCGCAAATGCACAGTTGAAGAAAGAAAAGGTTTGGGGGGTTTTTTGGATAAGAAAGAAAAGAAAAGACCGGCGGTACCGGTCTGACGTCGAAGGCGGCAGACGCGACACAGAAAAATAAAGAAAAAAATAAAGAATTCTTCTGCGGTGACAGGAACACGACCTGCTGGCTCCGCGGAAAAGAAGAATTGGAGAGAGGCGGTTGGGAAAGGCGGGAAGGCAGCACGCAGGCGCTGTGGGATGCTCCCAAAAGCTTTCTTACTGGACGCTGGGGAACGTTCCCGCGCAGGCTCCGTCGGTACAGACGATACCCATATGTGAAGACTCATTCATGCTTGTTCCTGGAGATCACACTTTCGCAAAATTCAAAAGCTTGCAAACAGAAGAACACAGAAATGAATACAGGATCCAACTCAAAGAGTCTAAAACAGTAATAAGGATAGCAAAATCAAAGGCAGAGGAAAGGATGGCTAAAGATGTTAAGGGTGACAACAACACTTTCTTCAGGTATATTTGAGAAAGGAAGATCAGAGTTAGAATTGCAGGACTCAAAAGTGCTGGGAAAGGACTCGTGGAAAGTGACACTGAAAAAGCGAAATTGCTAAACAAATACTTCTGCTCTGTTTTTACTAAAGAAGATCCTGGAGATGGACCAGCTGTGACTCCCAAATATAAAAATGGGAATGAAGAAGACACCACACCATTCACAGAAGACGAGGTGTTAGAACAACTTGCTAAACTGAAAGTGGACAAAGCCATGGGACCAGATGGGATACATCCCAGGATACTGAAAGAGCTCAGAGAGGTTCTTGTAGGACCATTAAAGGATGTCTTCAACAGATCCTTGGAAAGAGGAGAGGTTCCTCAGGACTGGAGAATGGCTGATGTCGTACCACTACACAAAAGTGGTGACAGGGAAGAAGTGTTAAACTACAGGCCCGTGAGCCTTACCTCGGTGGCGGGAAAAGTAATGGAGGCACTCCTGAAAGAGCGAATAGTGAACTTTCTCAAAACCAACAGGATGCAAGATCCGAGGCAACATGGTTTTACCGACGGACGGTCTTGCCAAACAAATCTGATTGAGTTCTTTGACTGGGTGACCAAGGAACTAGATCAGGGGCATGCGATGGATGTCATCTACCTGGATTTCAGCAAAGCCTTTGATACTGTTCCTCATAGGAGGCTTGTCAACAAACTCAGTAGCTTGGGGATGTGTCCCAAGATGGTAAACTCGATTAGAAATTGGTTGACTGACAGACGACAGAGGTGATTGTACATGGAGCTCACTCGGATGAGAGGAAGGTGATTAGCGGGGTGCACCAAGGTTCGGTCCTGGGCCTGGCACTGTTCAATGTATTTGTGAGTGATATTGCTGAAGGACTGAATGGAAAAGTCTGTCTTTTTGCAGACGACACAAAAATTTGCAACAGAGTGGACTCCCCTGAGGGAGTGGTTAACATGAGGAAAGATCTACAAAAGCTGGACGACTGGTCTAATGCTTGGCAAGTACGATTTAATGCGAGAAAGTGCAGTGTCATGCACTTGGGTAGCAGAAATCCAAGGGAAATGTACGCGATAGGGGGCGAGAGGTTGGTATGCACTGTTCAGGAGAAAGACCTTGGTGTGATCATCTCTGATGATCTCAAGGTGGAAAAACAGTGCAACAAGGTGGTGGCAAAAGCCAGGAGGATGTTGGGCTGCATACAAAGAGGGATTACCAGCAGAAAGGAAGAGGTACTTATGCCACTGTATAAGTCACTGCTGAGGCCTCACTTGGAATACTGTGTTCAATTTTGGAGACCGTATCTTGCAAAAGATGTAAAAAGACTGGAAACTGTTCAGAGGAAAGCGACCAAAATGATTTGGAGCCTGCGTCAGAAGCCTTATGAGAAGAGACTTGAAGACCTAAATATGTACACTTTGGAGGAGAGGAGGGACAGGGGAGATATGATTCAGATCTTTAAATATACTTAAAGAGAAAAAACCTCTTCCAAAGACAGGGGGAAGTTGTAAAACTAGAGGGCATAACATGAAGCTGCAAGGTGGTAAATTGAAAGGCAATGTCAGGAAATATTGTTTCACTGAAAGGGTGGTGGATGCTTGGAATGCCCTCCCGATGAAAGTGATGGGGGCAAACACCGTGACGGAATTCAAAAAGGCATGGGACAAACACAGTGGATCCCTTTACAGCAATAGGATAAAAACAAGATAAACGGTACCATCTAACTTCTGAACCATATAACGTTTCAACAAATAGGGGTGTCCCACATGGAGTGGTGGGTTTACCCATAAACAAAGACATGGGGAGGGATGGCCTGCACAGAGCGACAGGTGCACCTACTCTTGCCATCTTGCTGGGCAGACTAGATGGACCATGCTGGTCTTTATCTGCCGTCATTTACTATGTTACTATGTAAGAACAACCTTACCATGGTGAAATCTTTTATAAGGAGGATCAGCCACTAAAGCTTGTAAATCACTAATGCGTCGTGAAGACATAATTGCAATTAGGAAGATGACCTTCCATGAAAGGAATTTTAGAGCTGTAGTGGTTAAAGGCTTAAAGGACGGTTTCATGAGCTGCCCGAGAACAAGGTTCAAATCCCATGCCACCGGTGGTGGTCTAATGGGAGGTTTTGTTAGTAGAAGACCTCTCATAAATCTTGCTATGAGTGGATGAGAGGAAATAGGTTGTCCATTTAGAGGCTTGTAAGAGTCTGCAATAGTACTAAGATGGACTCTTACTGAATTGGTCTTAAGACCAGAATTTGATAAATGAAGGAGATACTACAGTAACGATTCCAAAGGTATCGCAAGAGGGTTAAGACCCTTTTGAGAACACCATATCGTAAACTGTCTCAACTTAAATGAGTATGATCGCCTTGTGGCAGGTTTTCTGGAAGCCTGAAGGATATCCTTTACCTGTTGAGAAAGGTTGAGATCTTGAAGATCTAGGCTTTCAGCAACAAGGGGTCCTGAGATGCAGGGGACTGGGGATTCGGGTGCCATAGCGTTCCGTTCTCCTGGGAGAGAAGATTTGGAGCGCATCCCAACTCCAGAGGTGTAGCCCAAGAGAGATGTAGAAGCAGAGGATATCACGTTTGCCGTAGCCAACGTGGAGCTATGAGTATCATACAACCTCTGTCTCGCTGAAGCTTGAGCAGTGTTTTGGGGATGAGGGGAATGGGTGGGAAGGCATAGAGGAAGTCCTGACCCCAATGAAGGAGGAAAGCATTCCTTGCCTGACAGTTTTGAGCCGAAATCCTGGAACAGAACTGGGGAGGTTTGGCATTCTGAGGACTTGCAAAGAGGTCTATGTCTGGGATTCCCCAGATGTAGAAGACTCGGGCAATCTGGTCTGAGTAGAGAGACCATTCGTGTGGCAGCAGTATTTGGCTGATTTTGTCTGCCCAAAGGTTTTGAATGTCTGGAAGATATACCACGAGGAGGTGAATTTGATGCTCTCTGGCGAGGGCCCGTAGTCATAAAGCTTCGATGCATAATGACAGAGAGCCTGTTCCGCCCTGCTTGTTCACATAGAACATGGCTACTTGATTGTCGATTTGGACTAGGACTGTCTTGTAGCTGAGCTGGGCTTGGAATACTCGAAGAGCAAGGAAGATTGCTCTGAGTTCTAGGAGGTTTATGTGAAGACAAGCCTCCTCTGGGGACCAGAGACCCTGGGTGGGGAGATTGTGCAGGGGGCCCCCATCCCAACTGGGACGCAACTGTTGTTAGAGTGGCCTGGAATACGGGCCTGCTGGAAGGAAAGCCTATGAGAAGGTTTTCAGCGATTGCCACCATTGGAGGGATGAAATAAGACGTTTTGAGTTTCTTATTTTTTTCCGACAGGCGACCTAAGGCCTGTGTCCACTGAGAGGATAGGGTCCATTGCGCTGCTCGCATGTGAAGACGAGCATAGGGAACCACATGTACAGTGGATGCCATATGTCCCAGTAGCTGAAGCATCTCCCGAGCAGTTAGGGAGGTTTTTACTGCTACTTGGGAAGCTAGCTGCACTATGCGAAGACAGCGGAGCTGTGGAAGGAAAGCCCTTGATTACCTGGTTTCTAAACGAGCTCCTATAAATTCTAGGAACTGAGAAGGAGCGAGATGGGATTTTGAAAGGTTTATGACCAATCCCAAGTAATGCAAATCTCGCAGTGTGCGAGTAAGAGCAGAGTTGGCTTCTGGAGTTGTGGGTGCTCGAATGAGCCAGTCGTACAAGGGAAGACTAACATCCCCAGTGTCCGTAGGAATGCAGCTACTACAGCCATGCATTTTGTGAAAACTCTTGGGGCAGAAGCCAGACCGAAGGGAAGAACCCTATATTGGAAGTGTCTTCCCTGGAAAAGGAATCGAAGGAACTTCCTGTGATCTGGATGGATGAGTATATGAGTATAAGCATCCTTTAGAACTAGAGAACATAGCCAATCCTGACTCTGAAGGTATGGCAGAAGTGTTCGAGAGATAAGTTTTGAATGTTTCTTGGAACAAATTTGTTCAATTCTCTGAGTTCCAAAATGGGTCTGTGTCCCCCTGTTTTCTATGGGATGAGAAAATAGGGGGAGTAGAAATATGTACCCTGTTGAGGTATGGTTACCTCTTCTATTGCTCCCTGGGCAAGAAGTATTGTGACCTGCTCACTCAAATGATTGGCGACAGGGGTTTTAGAATTGAACTGTCTTATGATTGTAGGAGGGGGCATGTTGTGAAAATGAAGTCTGAACCCCTCTTGTACAATGGATAGAGTCCAATGTTTTGATGCTATTTGGTGCCATCTGGTGGCAAACTGACATCTGTCGGGGATGGTAGAGGGTTCTAGACCCTGCAGGGGCAGGAAGGCTAAGTTCTCTAGAAAAGAGTAAAAGCCCCTGAGGAGGCTGAGCCAGCCGAGTTTTTGGGAATGTTGTCTAGTTAGTTGCTGTTGTCCCTTTTGGGCAGCATGGACTGGACAGTGACCCTGCTGGGTCTAAGGAGAATAAAACTTCTTTTTCTTGTTGAAAAAGGGTTTTTTAAAATTAGATCTTTTCTTTACCGGGTTGGCTGTAGACTAACAACCTGCCCAAGGTAATATTGTCAGTCAATCTCATTAGCTTTTTCTAGCCAATTCTTGCCAAAGATTTTCTCCTGTGCAAGGAATGTTGCCCAGTTTATCTTGTACCCAAATTTCCAAGTCTGATGCCTGAAGCCAGGAAATCAAAAAGGTTTTATTACTCTGATGGTACCTACTAGAACTCCAGAAGTTATTTAATGAACTTTCATGTTTCAACACCAAAGACTATATATAATTATTTTTGTTAACTGGGTCTCAGTATATCAGGGAGCTATGGCATTGACTGTTTCGCCAGTAACTGCTCCTGTTTTTTACATCAATGACCCTTTTTCTGAAAAACCGTCATAAACACCTGGTGTTGTCAATCCAAGTGTTTAGGATAGTTGATACCACCAAGAGCAACTTGGAGGTGTTAAAAAAAGAAGAAGATTCCGCGTTACAAAGTTTGAAAAAATCTGCCACAGAGGAACAATATACTAAAGGTGTAAATGAGCTCAAGCAGAAAACAACACGGGTTTATGAGGAAGTCAAATTAGTGAAGACCAATAAGTTAAAACGAGATCATGGGGATTATACAAGTGGATACGTATACCCCTGGATGAACCCCAAACGACAAGAAAAAAAGAAAGTATCTTTTGGTGGTAGTTCTGAGGGAGAAAATTCATCAAGTTCTGAAGGTGATTTACGGCGACAGGATTTTCAAGGTGCCAAAAATGGCTCAGTCAAGAAGAAAGACAAAGTCAGAACCGAAGAGATTGTCCAACAGACGTCGTTAATTGGGACCTCCAATTCAATTGTGATCAACATTTCAGACCTTCCAGTACCAAGTGAATACATCCAGTTACTGGAGAGAGGCCTTTCTTTCGTGCCTCAGGCTGGTTTTGATATGTTTCAATTTAGAGTCCATTTAGAACACTTGCTCCGAAAATTACATCTAAATTTTTTTTTGCAACACAAGATGCGGGGTGACATAATACAGAGGACACTCTTGTGGATCGGGTTAAGCTGCCTTTAAGATCAAATTGGTCCCCGCCAGGACCGCTACCAGAAGCTCTATCTGTGTTTCGCACTATGATATTGCAAGACGTGCATTTACTCACACAAGAAAAACCGATGAAGTGGCATGCGCTTACGAATGTAGAACATGGTATTATGGAAGATTTACAATCTCGGGATAATCTTGTAATCTGTAGAGCGGACAAAGGAGGTGCAATTGTGCTCATGGCTAAACAAAGTTATCTTCAGGAAGCGTATAGTCAGTTGACTGACATCAACACCTATGAGATTTTATTAACAAATCCGACTGAAGAGTTATCCAAACAGATCAAAGTAATTACATTAGAAGCTCTGAAAATAAATGGATATCGAACAAGGAATGGAAGTATTTAAATCCTCCTAATCCAACCTTAGCACGATTCTATTTAGTCCCAAAAATTCACAAAAGGCTCCACAATCCCCCAGGTAGACCTACAGTGTCCACCAGAGGGTCACTGTTAGAACCCCTTTCAGTATATCTGGATTCCTTTTTGAGGCCATTAGTACCACGGATCCCATCTTACGTGAGATACAATGCACTTTTTACAGCTCTTGGAAACCCAAGCTCAGGCAGTGGTGGAACCAGACCTCTGGCTAGTGACATTGGATGTAAATGCACTATACACGAATATACCACAAGAGCGAGCCCATGCGGAGGTAATGACATTGTTCAATACCCGATCGGATCTTACTGTCGGGCAATTATCATTTTTGGACCACATTACCAAATTGGTGTTATATCATAACCATTTTCAGTTTGAAGACCAGATATATCATCAAAAAACAGGGGTGGCCATGGGCGCCAGATGTGCCCCCTCGATCGCTAATATTTATATGGGAGCTTTTGAGGCGGAGTGGCTAAAACAATCTAATTGGTTCAACCAAATTCGCCTCTGGTGTCGTTACATAGATGACATTTTTGTCATCTGGATAGGTTCTGTAAAATCTCTGCATGAGTTTGTGGGATGGCTCAATACCCGAGAAAATTCCATTCGTTTCACCAGTAATTACAGTCAAACTTGCATCCCGTTTTTGGATGTGGAGGTGCGCAGAGGTGACACTGGGTGGGTCACAAATATTTTTTGTAAACCTACGGATCGTAATGCCATACTACATTACGACAGTTTACATCCGCGGAACTTGAAGGATAGCCTTCCGTTGTCACAGTTCCTCCGATACCGAAGGAACTGTTCAGACACTCAAGAGTTTAAGAACCAAGCTAAGGTTTTAAAACAAAAATTTTTACAACGTGGATATCCCGCTAAAATAATAAATAAGGCTTATCATAGAGCCCTCTATAACCATCGTGAGCATCTACTGCAGCCCAAGCCTCCTAAGGAGATGGATGCATCAATCAATCTGGTGACAATATTCTCCTTATAGTAGTGCTATTCAAAAAATAATCAAGAAACATATGAATGTGATTCGCAGTATTCCAGAACTCCGGGAGAAATCTATCCGATGCGTATGGACCCGAAATAGAAATTTGAAGGAATTGGTCAGTCCCACCGTTTTACCTTCTCCAACTACACAGATTTTAGGTGAAGTAGCAGGGCATTCCAGTTGTGGAGATTGTACATTTTGTGAGGTAAATCAAACTATTCTGTTTTTTGAATATGGAGGTAAACGTTACAATCTCAAACATTCAACCAACTGTCAAACCACTCAGGTGGTGTACGCTATCCAATGCCCGTGTCAGTTGTTATATATTGGAAAGACTCTTCGCTCTTTTAAGACCCGATTGGTAGAACATCGAAGTAGACTGAATTGTAAGATCACTACAGCTCCTATAGTGGCTCATTGCCTTACGGTACATCACACTTTTAGTGACCTCCGATGCTTTTGTACTGAGAGAGTTCGCAAAGCGATAGGTGGTCGATCATTAGATCAAACCCTTACATAACGAGAACAATGCTGGATTTTTGATCTGCAAACTGTTACCCCTGGAGGGCTAAACACTCAAATTGACTGGACTTTATGCCTCTGATTGACGTGTTTACGTCACATCATGCACCTTCACCACTTTTGCCATTTAAAGGTCTACTCCCACTCTACAAGCCGCATGCGTGGCGTTTTTTGACATCCTGCAGAGAAAGGTTTTTGGTTAACACTTGTGGTGAGATCTGTTTTCTCAAAACATTAGCGCTAGATGATATGTTCACTGTTAAATAATACTTGAAAGTATTATGTTAAAAATTTGCCTTATTTTTCCAGAAAGACAAATAACATAAGGAAGAGGCTCATACGCCCCTGAAGAAACGAACTTCAGTTCGTGAAACGCGACAGCGCTGAGTGTTGGCGTTGGGACCCAACACATTAAGATAAGCCTAACTTTATGTATTTGAATGCCGATGATTTGGAAATACATGCCTAAACACTTGGATTGACATCACCAGGTTTTTATGACGGTTTTTCAGAAAAAGGGTCATTGATGTAAAAAACTGGAGCAGTTACTGGCGAAACAGTCAATGCCATAGCTCCCTGATATACTGAGACCCAGTTAACAAAAATAATTATATATAGTCTTTGGTGTTGAAACATGAAAGTTCATTAAATAACTTCTGGAGTTCTAGTAGGTACCATCAGAGTAATAAAAATGTTTTGATTGGCTTAGCTGTTATATTACTCACAAGTCATAAGACCATAGAAGATTGAAGCCAGGCAAAGCACAGTTACTTACCTGTAACAGGTGATCTCTGGAAACAGCAGGAATAAGTCTTCACATATGGGTACGTCGGTACCGACGGAGTCTGCGCGGGAACACTTCCCAGCGTCCAATCAGAAAGCCTTTGGAAGCATCCCAACACGCCTGCGTGCTGCTTTCCTGCCTTCCCAACTGTCTCTCCTCAGTTAAGTTTGAAAGCAGAGACAAAGAGAGAGAGAGCGCAAGGAAAGGAAAGATAGATAGAGAAAAAGCAACTCCTAGGGGAGGTGGGTGGGTTGTGAGGACTTATTCCTGCTGTTCCCAGAGATCACCTGTTACAGGTAAGTAACTGTGCTATCTCCAGGAACAAGCAGGAATGAGTCTTCACATATGGGGACTCCCAAGCTCAGATGCCCAGAGCGAGTCCTAGCATGTTGCAAGTCTAGAATGAGCCATGCTATTGCTTAGGACCTCAGGCATCCTGGGGATGGAGGGTAGGAGTTGAATACAGAAGAGGAGCTGTGGAACAGCTGGCTAGAACAGGGTTTCTAAACGGGAAGACCCTGCATAGAGGGTATTTGGTAGTAAAATATTGTAATCTGGGCCTCCCTTGTAGACCTTGCACAATTCTACTGAGGTACATATGGATCTATTAGAAGAGCCAGTGAATGTGCTGAAGGGGTACCTCACTGGAAAGTAGAGGTAATAAAAGCAGAGAAAAACAAGTGGAGGTCAGAACCCTTCAGGGTGAGAAATGGCCCCAGGGGAAAGACTGGGGTAGTAAAAGAGGTAGAGCTTCAGCGGAGACGCAGAAGGCAATATTAAAGAAAGCTTAAGCTGTTTAGGTCCAAAAACAGTATAAATTTAGGACCCAAAGAAAAAATGAGTCTGACCTAACTGGACTGGGGATGGAATCAGTCCATGTAGGGGAGAAAGGGTATGGAGACCCTTGTATCTGATAAGAAAGTAAGGACAGACTCAGGAGCGTTAAGCGTTAGGTTAACTGAAACTCCGTAATGTCTTTCCCTAAATGGGGTCAATTAGGAAAGAAGAAAAGTACATGGAGAGCTTCAGGGGTACCCAACCTATATGGTAAGGAAAATTTTGTCAAGTACCACAGGAAGTGGTTATAAGTGTCGTCACCTAAGTATGCTGGCATAGCAATGATAGGGGTAGTGCCCATCTGTCAGGATCATATAGGAATATAAGGATATCTGAACCTAACAGAACAGATAGATGAGTATATGGATACATATCTAAAAATATATCTCAGTAGATCTATAAATATATCTATGTATATATGTTGTTGTTGTTAAGTGCCGTCGAGTCGGAGTCGACTCATGGCGACCCTCTGGATAGCTATCCTAAATTGTGTTCGGTCTTCAGTCAGGCGGCTCATTGTTGACAGGCTGGTACCCGTAGCTGCTGTTATTGTAGCGATCCATCTCATTGCTGGCCTTCCTCTTTTGCGTTGACCTTCTATCTTGCCAAGCATGATGTCTTTCTCTAATGATCTCTCTCTTCGCATGATGTGTCCGAAGTATGAAAGTCGAAGTCTTGTCATCTGAGCTTCTAAAGAAAGCTTAGGTTTGATCTCCTCTAGTACCGACTGGTTTGTTCTTCGGGCAGTCCATGGTATACACAGTATTCGCCGCCAGCACCATAATTCAAAGGCATCAATTTTCTTCCTGTCTGTCTTTTTCACTGTCCAGCTTTCACATCCATATGATGTTATTGAAAATACCATGGCTTGAACAAGTCGAATCTTTGTATGGAGAGCGACATCTCTGCTCTTGAGAATCTTATCTAGGTCTTTCATAGCCATTCTGCCAAGAGCAATGCGTCGTATGATTTCTTGACTGCTTGTTGCTTCTTTATTGATAGTTGATCCAAGTAGGTTAAAGTTGTTCACGATTTCAATTTCTTCTCCTTCAACGATGAACCTGTTGATTTTGCCAGTTGTCATGATCTTTGTCTTCTTTACATTAAGGTGCAGGCCCATTTTGAGACTATGTTCTTTGATTGTGAGAAGCAAATGTTTCAGATCATCTTCACTTTCAGCCAGTAATGTGGTATCATCAGCATAGCGAAGGTTGTTGATGAGTCTTAAACCAATCTTCACACCTCTGTTGTCTTCATACAGTCCTGCTTCTCTGATGATTTGTTCTGCATATAAATTAAACAGGCAGGGGGAAAGTATGCAGCCTTGTCTTACACCCTTGCTTATTTTAAACCATTCTGTTTCTCCTTGTTCCGTTCGAACTGTTGCTTCTTGATCAATGTACAGATTGCGCAAGAGAACGATCAGGTGTTCTGGTATACCCATTCTTCTTAATGTGGTCCAGAGTTTCTCATGGTTTACACAGTCAAAAGCCTTGCTATAGTCGATAAAGCACAAATAGATATCCTTTTGGTATTCTTTAGTCTTTTCAAGGATCCATCTCACATCCGCAATGATGTCTCTCGTTCCTCGCCCTTTCCTGAACCCTGCTTGCACTTCAGGTAGTTCTTGTTCTAGGTATGGCTGTAGTCTCTTTTGAATAATCTTCAGTAGAATCTTGCTGGCATGTGGGATCAGAGCGATTGTGCGATAATTTCCACAGTCAGTTGGATCACCTTTCTTTAGTATTGGTATAAACACAGATCTTTTCCAGTCAGTTGGCCATGATGTTGTCTTCCATATTTCTTGGTAGAGCCGTGTAAGTACGGTAACAGCTGCATCAGATTGCTGCAATACTTCTATGGGAATGCTATCAATGCCTGGTGCTTTGTTCTTTGATAAGGCTTTCAATGCTGCTTCAACTTCTTCTTACATCACCAATGGTTCCTGATCATAAGGTATAGGTTGAAACGGCTGTTGGTCCACTTGATCTTTATCGTATAAAAACTCTGTATACTCCTTCCACCTTTTCTTGATCTTCTCAGCATCATTCAACATAGAACCTTGAGCATCTTGTAACATTCCAATTCGAGGCTGGAACTTTTTCTTTAACTCTCGCAGCTTTAGGAAAGCCGATCTTGTTCTTCCTCTAATAGTTTCTGCTTCTATTTCCTTGCAAGTGTCATTGTAGTACTTTTCCTTGTCCTGTCTTGCTGCACGTTGGAAATCTCTGTTGAGTTCTACGATTGTCTTTCTTTCTCCTTTGGCTTTAGCTTCTCTGCGTTTCTGGGCAATTTTCAGAGTTTCTTCCGTCATCCATTTTGGCCGTTTTTGCTTTTTCACCTTTTGTAGAGACTTCTCGCTTTCTTCTAGCACAACCTTCTTGATGTCATTCCATAACTCTTCCGGAGCTCTGTCATTTGTATCTAAAGCAGCAAATCGATTTTGCAGGCAGTCTTTAAATTCCAGTGGTATATTCTCAAGGTCATATTTTGCTGCATTCATGAGTGGTTTGCTCTTTTTCAACTTTAGCTTGAGTTTGCATACTAGTAGTTGATGATCTGTACCACAGTCAGCTCCAGGTTTTGTCTTGGTTGATGTTACAGAGCTTTTCCATCGTTGACTTCCACAGATGTAGTCAATTTGATTTTTATACAATCCATTGGGTGAAGTCCATGTGTACAGTCGCCGCTTGTGTTGCTGGAAGAAGGTGTTTGAGATGAATAGATCATTGGTCTTGCAGAATTCTATCAATCTTTCTCCAGCTTCATTTCTGTTGCCAAGTCCATATTTTCCAACTACTTTGCCTTCTTCTTTGTTGCCAACTTTTGCGTTCCAGTCACCCATGACTATCAGGATATCCTGTTTGCATGTTCTGTCAATTTCAGCTTGTACTTGTTCATAGAACTCTTCAATTTCATTCTCTTCTGCAGCTGTTGTTGGGGCATATACTTGAATTATAGTTGTGTTGATAGGCAATCCTCGTAGACGAATAGAGATTAAGCGTTCGCTGACTGCATTGTATTTCATTACAGTTCTTGCAAGTTTCTTCTTTATTATAAACGCAACACCATTTCTTCTTTGTCTTTCATTTCCAGCATAGTAGACCATGTGATCATCTGATGCAAAGTGCCCGATGCCAGTCCATTTCAGTTCGCTGACACCCAACAGATCAAGTTGTACACGTTCCATTTCATTCTTGACCACCTCCAACTTCCCTTGGTTCATGCTTCGTACGTTCCATGTTCCAATGTGTAAGACATCTTTACAGCTTCTGACTCTCATTTCATGCGCAGCTACATCAGCAGTCAGACTTCCCGAGGGCTTTGATCCAACCACATCATAAATGCTGGCTTTACTCTAAAAAGTCTTCAGCTCTTCCCCAGTAGCTAGTTGAGTGCCTTCCGACCTGGGAGTCTCATCTTCCAGCACCATAGCACAATTTGTTTTGTTGTAACTATCCATTGGGTTTTCATGGCAAGATACAGAAGTAGATTGCCGGGCCTTCCTTCCGCGCAGTTTAAGTTTGGTGTTGTTGCCGTTGTCACAGAAATGTGATCCTCCGCCGTCAACACTATCCCATTCTGCTGCTGCCCAGATGGGTGGTTTGTCTTCGTCTGGCACCTCAGCTGAGACCTGTCCATCTTGGGAGACCCTGCCAATAGTTAAACTACCGATAGTTTAGCTCTCAGCATCACTGATGCACGCAAGCCCTCACAGCACGACAAGCTGCAAAACCAAGTGGTATATATGAATATATTAATATATCTATAGGAGATATGGTAGGGGCCGAAGACGTGTGTGTGTGTGTGTGTTGATTCCCCCTAGGGAGAGAGGAAGATTCATCTAAGAGCAGGAAAGTTAATACCTGCTTGAATAGACATACAGAGAAAAACTCTTTTCCTGGTTATGATTGGCAGAGTCAGAGGAGAGGTCTGGATTCTTTTCATAATCTGAGTTCTTGAATAACCAGGATGGCCTACGTGAAAAAAGTCAGAGGATAACTTCAGACTGTAGGCAGGAAGTCCAAATTTCTCCAGAATTGCCATATGGAGAATGGATAGAGGACGCTACTGGAGGAAGATATCCTAGTGACTTGCCTATGAGGGCAAGAGGGGTATTGGGTGTCCTCTAGCTGCCATTGAAGAAAATTATATCTGACGAGAAGACCAAAGGAGATATGGGCCAAGCCAGGGAATTGGCACTTCTTTAGGTTTTCACGTAATGAAAGGCCTGAGACTGATGTCTCAAAAGAGATTTAAGATGAGATGGTAAAGGTAGGAAATACCTACCAGTCATGGAAACATGACTGGGGTAACCCCCTTTTAACCATCTGGGGTTATCTGCTAGGCAAGATAATAATGCACTCTAGCAAGGGCCCATAGTGCAAAGCTACTCTGTAGACTTCCAGAGAGCATGCTGCACGTTGGTTAGAAGAAAAACTGGCTGTGGAAAGCCAGCAGGTAACCAAGTACCAACCAGGTTGTGATAAGAGGGTTTCCCAAACGAGGTTGATAACCTGTTTGGGACTTAGCACAGAGGCTAAAAGGATTGCTAGTGGGAGGGGAATCCCTGGTTGTGTGGTGGACAGAACCAGTGACTTAACCACTAGGAATTGCTGTATCTGTAGCAACGTACCAGGGCAGCGGAGAAAGCACAGTTACTTACCTGTAACAGGTGATCTCCGGAACAGCAGGAATTAGCCTTCACACGTGGGAGACGTCGCTGACGGAGCCCGCACGGGAATGCTCCCCAGCATCCAATCAGAAAGCCTTTGGGAGCATCCCCCGCGCCCGAGCGGTGGCTTCCCGCACTTCCTACTGCCTCTCCCCAGTTGAGTTTCATAGCTGAGCCAGAAGGAGAGGAGAGGAAGGAATAGAGAAAATAGAGATACAACTCCTAGGTGAGGTGGGCGGGTTGTGAAGACTAATTCCTGCTGTTCCGGAGATCACCTGTTACAGGTAAGTAACTGTGCTATCTCCAGTAACAAGCAGGAATGAGTCTTCACACGTGGGGACTCCCTAGATAAGGATGCCCGGGGAGATCCCATAAGCGCAGCCCAGGACGGGATGGCATTTGCCCAACCTGAATCCCTGGCATCCCCTGAGGTATGGAGGGCAGGAGTTGAATAGAGGAACAGCGAATCTAAAGACTACAGAGGAAAGTCTTTAGAGTGCAGAACAGGTACCATTAAGATACAGCAAAAAAAAACCCAGGCTACGGGAGAGTAGTCAGAGGGGTGCATGAAGAGTATCATTAAGCATTTAATGAGTAAATGACCTAGTACCATATAGAGCTCACCGGCCATTAGGTTTTAAAGAATTAATGGTTTAGAACCCTGTATAGCTTACCCACCGGGTTGTCGGAAGTAGTCCTGTGATGAAGACACTGTAGACGCAGTAGCGAGGACATCAAGGAAACTTCACCGCAGCGAGGAGGAAGTTCCAAATCCGGAAAGCCATGAGATCCAGGCGTCAGCTGGGTCAGGAGAAGGACGGCAGGTCTTCCAGGAGGCTTAATGCAAGCTGAGCACTCCCTTAGGAGTAGAGTCCATAACTCAGAGGACTAACAGTGGAAGACAGGCCGAACTGGAGAGCCTATCCCGGAGAAGAGTAGAGATGTACCCTGGAGCAGAAGGAGTACACAGTCTGCCCTAGCGAGAGATAGGGAGACAAGGGTCCAGACCTCCGGGAGGAGGACCTAACTGAAAAAAGGAGCTGTTCACTTCACAGCAGTAGGGTACCACCAGTCCGCGGGCCGATCGAGGAATAGGCAGGTGGACTGGCCGGACCCACGGGGGGGTTGAGTACCGGCCATAGGGGGAAAAAGGCGGTAGAAAACACAGGTACTGTGGGCATCCCCCAATAGGCGCCTATCAAGCAGATGATATCTAGTACATCTAAGCCGGTGGACATGGAGACGCCCCCTCCGGTACTAACGCAGGTATGCCGGGGGGCCTACCTCCATGAGCAGCACTCTGGTAAGGCAGATCTGCCATCAATCCCCAGAACGTCCACCTGGAGAGGTGGCCCCAAGATCCGTCAGAGGAGGGATCTTTTCCGGAGGGCAAGGGCAGATCGGCGAGCTAAGAGCGCGGTAGCATGGGGGACGGAGGATAGCATCAGTCCGGTAGAACGCCCCAGGGGTTGGAGTCCCCATATGTGTCCACAGGACCTGCACGCAGAACTCGTCCCCCGCACAATTGGGGGACATGAGGGTATAGTCCCTGGTAAGTATTGGGGGACTATAGCGGCTGGACGGGGAATTCCGGTACGGAAGCAATCAGCAATAGAATACAGGCTGAGAGGGGTTCGTGGACGTACCGAAGAGTAAAGTAGGGTGACCGTGGGCCATAGTTATCACGGAGTAAGGTGGTCTCCCTTTCCCACAGAGGAGAATACCTGAACCCCTAGCTAAGTCCCCGAACCATTTGTCAATTGAACGAGCCCCAGAGTAGAGCTCGATTTTAAACCTCTGGTAAGGAGGTTAAGTGCAGGCAGCCGCCGACCTGAGCCTAAACATGCTTAGTATGAGAGTCCTGGCGTGGGCCCGGGGACATCAACCCGGGGTGAGAGGTCCCTTGCTTGGGCGCGCCTGGAGGGTGGGCGGAGGGCTGACATTTCCTCTTCCTAGGGGGGTCTGGAGAGGCGTTTACCACCGCCGGTGGGGAGCCGGGCCCTAGGCTGGCTGCTAACTCTGGGAAGGTTAGCGAAGCACTGTGCAACCTGACGTAAGGCTTCGCTACTGAAGAGGAGATCTCCGTCGCAGGGAGAAGTACCCAGGTTGTGCTGTGCCCCTCTACACAACTCGGACGCCTGCAACCATGCTGCACGGCGTGCTCTAATGGCAACAGCAGAGGCTCTGCTGACCGACCGGAAGGAGTCCAGAGAAGCACGAGAAAGGAATCCGGAGATATTCCTGCAGTGATAAAGAAGCAGGGAATATTCAAAGACCTTGGTTGCAGATACGAAGGGGGATAACCGAGATAACCTCTCGGTGACCTCCAGAAGTGACAGACTCATATAAAATATATATGAAATAATTCTGGTCGCCAGCATAGACGTTTGGAAGGCTTGACGTCCTAGAGTATCTAGAGTCTTCGAGGCGCAGCCTGGAGGGCGAGAAGCATGCTTCTCCTTGCTTCCGGCCTTCCTCAGCGCCGATTCCACCACAATGGACCGATGTGGAAGCTGGTGCTGCCGAAACCCCGGGGACGGAGGCACCCGGTACAGAGCCTGCATCGCAGTCGACGGCGCCAGAACCCTCAAAGGCGACCGCCAAGCCCCCAGCAGGAGATCCTGCAGGGAGGGATGCAGAGGAAGCATCACGGCTGCCTGTTCCGCAGGGCCTGGGCTCGGGTCCGGGATAGGGATGGCCAGCAAGTCCGCCATGTCAAGGAGGAAATCCTGAAAAGGCGGCTCTGCCGGAGGAGTAACGGCGGGAGAGGCCGCCAGGGCACTAAGAGGCCGCTCAGGCCGATGCCCGCTGGGCAGAGGAGGGGACCAACCGACCCGGACCGGGGCAGTCAACATGGCGCCGTCGGCTCCTGGAATTGATTCCAAGCTAGGCATCGAAGGGGTCGATGGCACAGACGGCACCACAGGAATCGGCATCGGCCCCGAACCCGGGGGCGGCGCTTCCCCCCGTGACTGGAGCAAATCCACGGCCGCCGGAGGGCAGGGGCCAGCAGTCTCTGCTCTGAGTTGCGGGAGGGGACAGGGGCAGATCCCGAGAAGTGCAGTGGCCAGGCTTTCAAGGCTGGACAACGACTCCAGGCTGGACATCGAACCGAGCGAGGAAATAGACTCCCTCCTCGAGGACCCCGGCGGGAGCGACCACGCCGGTGGTGGAGATCCCGGAGCGCAGATCGGAACGGTGGAGATCCTGGAGCGCGGATCGGAACCGCGCCGACCGGTGCCGCGAGCATCAAGGGCCCCCGAGGATGGAGCTCGGTGGAGAGGGGGTCATCTGACACCGGCGCCAATGTCGATCGGCGGGCGCTGCCCATTGCCGGGCCCCCTCTCGAATCCATCCTACCCGGAGGGAAAGCCTGCCGGGGCATGCAGCCCGTCCCCGAGGGGACCCAGGTCACCCGATGACGAGTCCCTGCGGGGGGGGGGGGAGTGCCAAGCCCCTGCGGCGGGATAGAGGCGATCGAAGACCCCGAGGCCCCTTTTCTAGGAAAGGGCAGGGCCCTCGACGACCGCGTCGATGCCGGGGGGTCGCCAGTGTGCTGGTCGACACACCCCGAGGTCCCCGGGGAAGGTTGATGGCGGTCCCTTGAGCTCGACGCCCCTGCCGTCACCAGCGGAGTGGCACCGCTCAAAACCGGTACCACCCTTGCCAGGAGATCATCCCCGGCGAGGGGTAGAACCATCGACGCTGGCGTGCTCGAAGCATGTACCGCCTCCGCGCATGGCCGGAACGCAGGGCCAGACTGTCGAGTCGATCGGCCCCAGAGGTGCCGAGGGCAGCGGCTGGCGATCCCCGGTGGGGAGCGGGTTACTCGACGCCCACGGGTCGGCACCGCCCGAAGCGGATACTACCCCCTTAGGGACGCCATACCGGCACGAGTCGGTCAGCCCAGGAGGCGCCGAGGACCGCAGCCGCCAATCCCCGGTGAGGAGCGGAACGCTCGACACTGACGTCGAGGGGTCGGTACCGCTCATAGCGGGTACCACCCCCGCGCATGGCAGTGATGGAGGAACGCCAGGCTAGACCGAGTCGATCGGCCCCGGAGGCGCCGAGGACAGCAGCCGACGATCCTCGGTGAGGAGCGAAACGCTCGACACCGACGCCGGGGTCTCAGAACCGCCCAGAGCGGATACCACACAACAGCATGGCTGGGATGTAGGGAGGTCAGACCCGGTCGAGTCGATCGGCCCCAGAGGCGCCGATGACACCAGCTGACGATCCCTGGCGAAGAGTGGAACACTCGACGCCGACGAATCGGCACCGCTCGAAGCGGTTACCTCCCTCGGGCATGGCTCGGGAATGTTCTGTGAGGAGTGAACCTCAGGAACATCCCGAAACCCCGTAAATGCTTTGGAGCCCGAGGACTCCCGCCGGGGTATATTAGCCAAGGGGGACTTGAGGGGTCGGCTGGAGCTGTCGCCATGCCGCGCATTAGACTCGCCCCTCAAGACTCGGCTAGTCTTAACAGACTGTTGTGTGGATACCTGATCCTGGAGATTATAACAACCCGATGTCGTCGAGGGATATCCGAAAAAGGGAGGGTCTTCTCCCGACACTGAAGCCCGGGGGATCCGGGAAAGAAGGGTCAGGCCCCAAACAGGAGAGGCACCAGGCATTGGAGTCCAATTGGAAAATTAGGTCCCCGCCGTGAGGGCACTTCTAGGGAGAAGACGACTCCATGCAGTAAGCCCGGTAGGCCTCGGCGCCCAGAGGGGAGGGTCCCTCCAGGCGACCAAAAATAAATGAAATTTAAATGAAAATTGATTGAAAAGTAAGAAAGAAAGGGGCACGGAGGTGCCACCGTCGGCGGGAAAAAGCCGTGACTACAGAAACAAGAACAAAGGGAAAATATTTCTGGGGTGGCAGGAGGGACGTCCTGCCTGCTCCGCGGAAAACGAAAAACTGGGGAAAGGGCAGTAGGAAGGGCAGGAAGCCACCGCGCAGGCGCGGGGAATGCTCCCAAAGGCTTTCTGATTGGATGCGGGGAGCATTCCCGTGCAGGCTCCGTCGGCGACGTCTCCCACGTGTGAAGACTCATTCCTGCTTGTTCCTGGAGATAATTTCTTTTCCCTATCCCTGTTTTAGATTGGGAAAAGAAACAGGCCTGTTAGGATTTCCTATTGTCTGATGGGCTGCCCTAAGGTAAGAAGGGGGGGGGAAACTCCGGAAGGGAGAATCGCCCAGTAAGAGTAGTTACTCACCTGTAACAGGTGTTCCCCAGGAGCAGCAGGAAACAGTCCTCACATATGGGTGTCATCGGTGCCGATGAAGCCCCAGCGGAGCATTTCCCCACCTTTCTATGAAAGCCTTTGGGAATGCAGGCACGCATGCGCGGTTCCCTTCCCGCCGAAAGGTGCCATCTTACCTCAGTCAAAAGACAGTTTATTTTTTCATTTTTGTGTGCTGTTCTTAGCTATGTACAACAGCAACTCCAAGGGGAGGAGGGAGGGTTGTGAGGACCGATTCCTGCTGCTCCTGGAGAACACCTGTTACAGATGAGTAACTACTTTCTCCAGGACAAAGCAGGAAGTCAGTCCTCACATATGGGTGACCCCCTGGCTCTGGGCTACCGAGGAACCCAGGCTGAACAAGAGAACTCCCTCTAGTCTCAGCAGCAAAGGCCTTTCAAGGACACAACCTCCACCGGTAGCCCAACAGAGGGCAGGAGTTGCCTAAACCTCAAAAAGATTCCGGAGTACTACCGGGCCAAAAGCACTATCCCTACGGGACTCCCTCTCCAGGCAGTAATGGGCTGCAAAAGTCTGGCTTGAAGACCAAGTTGCAGACCTGCAGATGTCTACCAAGGGCACAGAGCAGAGATGAGCCACTGAGGCAGCCATTGCCATGACAAGATGGGCCGGGACCCTACCCTGCAAAGGAAGGTCAGCCGCCTTGTAAGCCCAGGTGATACAGTCAGCCACCCAGATGGACAAGGTACGCTTGGACACAGCCAACCCCAACTTATTGGGGTCAAAGGAAATGAAGAGCTGAGTAGCCCTTCTATGTCCTTGCGTACGGTCAAGGTAGAAAGATAAGGCCCTCCTACAGTCCAGGGTATGCAGGACTGCTTCAGCCTGGCTAGCATGAGGCCTAGGGAAGAATGTTGGAAGAACCAACTCCTGGTTGAGGTGGAAAGAGGAGACAACCTTAGGGAGGAACTTTGGATGAGTCCTGAGGACTACCCTGTTCCTGTAAATCCTGGTGTAAGGCCTGTCACAGACCAGGACTTGCAGCTCACTTACTCGCCTAACCGAGGTAAGGTCTATTAGGAAGAGTGTCTTCCAGGAGAGGAAGCGAAGTGGACAAGTAGCCATCGGCTCAAAAGGTGGGCAAGTCAGCTGCTGCAAGACCACCTTCAGCTCCCACTCAGGGGCAGGAGGACGGATGGGAGGCTTGAGCAAAAGCAAGCCCCTGAGAAAGCGGGACACCAAGAGGTGACCAGATAGAGACTGCCCCTCTACCAATGAGTGGTGAGCTGCTAGAGCTCAGAGGTGGACCCGAACAGAATTGGACTTAAATCCCTGAATGGATAAGTGCAGCAAATACTGAAGCACCACTAGCACAGTACAGGAGAAAGGATCCTCTGTACGTACGTGACACCACAGAGAAAACCTCTTCAACTTGAGAGCATAGGTTTTTCTCGTGGACTGTTTCCTAGAGGCTAGGACAACATCCTCAACTTCCTGAGGTAAGCCCCAGGGAGCCAAAACTATCCTTGCAGCCTCCAGGCCATCAAATTGAGAGACCTGAGATTGGGGTGCAGAAGGGAACCCTGGTCCTGTGTGAGAAATTCGGGTTGCAACCCCAGAGGCAGTGGAGGATCCACCGCCAGTTGAAGCAGAAGAGGAAACCAAGGTTGTTTCGGCCACCTGGGAGCTACCAACAGGACCGAGGCCTTGTCCTGGAGAATCTTGAATAGGGTTCGGGCCCCCAAGGGCTTGGGAGGAAACGCATAGAGGAGGCCCTGAGCCCAAGATATCAGAAAAGCATCCGCTGCTATCCTCAGAGGATGTGGTTGCCTGGAGCAGAACTTTGGCAGCTGCTTGTTCATGGGGCTGGCAAAGAGATCTATCAAAGGGAGACCCCATTTCAGGAAGATCTTCTGAACTACTAAAGGATGGAGATGCCACTCGTGGGGCTGCAGTATCCTGCTTAATCTGTCTGCCAGGTAGTTGTCCTGGCCTGGAAGGTACACAGCCCTGAGGAGCATGTTGTGCTTGAGGGCAAAAGAACAAAGGTCCTGAGCCTCCCGACAAAGGAACATGGACCCAGTTCCGCCATGTTTGTTCACATAAAACATGGCAACTTGGTTGTCTGTCTGAATCAGGACAGACTGTTGAGCCAGGGTAGGAGTGAAAGCTTTGAGTGCTAATCGAATAGCTCTGAGTTCGAGGAGATTGATCTGCTGTGCAGCTTCCCAGGGAGACCAGAGGCCCTGGGTGCACTTGCCCAGACAATGAGCTCCCCAGCCTTGCAGGGAGGCATCTGTTGTCACCACTACTGTGTACCCTGGAATCTGAAAAGGCACCCCTTTCAGTAGGTTGGGTGGGTGCAGCCATCAGTTGAGGGAGTGCAGAAATGGTCTGGACACTCTTATCCTGTCTCTGAGGCGGCCTGTGGCCTGTGACCACTGAGTCCGAAGGCACCACTGTGCAGGCCTCATATGGAGCCTGGCATTGGGGATGACATGTACTGTCGAAGCCATGTGGCCAAGCAGCCTCAGGCAGAGTCTGGAGGAGACCAAGGAGCTGATGAGAAACTGACTTGCCAAGGCCATCAGCCTGTGGGCTCTGTTTTCTGGCAAGAATGCCTTTGCCAGGAGAGAGTCCAACCTTGCCCCTATGAAATCCAAGTTCTGGGAAGGGAGCAAAGTGGACTTTGCGAAGTTTATGACAATCTCCAGGCGTTGTAGAAGAGCAATGGTCCTGGGGGTGGCTTGATTGGCCTCCTGACCTGTCTGACCCCTGATGAGCCAGTCGTCCAGATAGGGGAAGACAAAGATGCCCTGATTTCTCAGGTAGGCCACCACCACTGCTAAGCACTTTGTGAAGACTCTGGGGGCGGAGGTGAGGCCAAAAGGCAGCACTCTGTACTGATAATGGTTTCCTCCCACGATGAACCTCAGGTACTTCCTGTGGTCTGGATGAATGAGGATGTGAATGTACGCATCCTTTAGATCTAAGGAGCATAGCCAATCTCCCTGCTGGAGGCAGGGCAGAAGGGTTCCAAGAGTAAGCATTTTGAACTTTTCTTTCACTAGGAACTTGAGGTTCCTGAGGTCCAGAATGGGACGAAGGCCACCGGTCCTTTTGGGCACCAGGAAATACCTGGAGTAGAATCAGTGACCTTGGAAGTGGGGCGGCACAGGCTCCACCACCCTGTCCACCAACAAACCCTGAAGCTCCTGACGGAGAAGGTCTGTGTGCAGAGGAGGCCTTGGAGGCTCCCCTGGAAAATATGGGGGTGGCAGTTGGTGGAAATGGAGGGCATATCCTTTGTGGATTATCTCCAGCACCCAACTGTCCCCGGTGATAAGGGGCCACTGGTGGGCAAAGAGGGCTAGGCGACCTCCTGTGCAGGGTTGGGAGAGCAGTGGAGGAGAGGCTCTGCTCAAGGAGTCAAAAACCCCCACCCTGCTGAGTGGTAGCAGGGGCCTGAGACTTGGGGGTCCTCTGCCTACGGGGCCCATTACACTGGCCCTTGGCTTGCTGACTCTGGGGGGCAGCTTGGGCAGCCTGATATTGCGGGTACTGTTTGTAGGCAGTGCCCTTCCTCGGGTAAGAGGACTTTTTACCCAAGCCCTTCTTTTTATGAGTAGGGGCAGAGGTCTTAATCGACAGCCTTATCCGGGTGAGGTGCTCGGTCTCGAGCTGAGCGGCCATCTCGGTCATGGGCTTGCCAAAAAGGTTTTCACCTCGGCAAGGGACATCGACCAACTTGTCCTGAACCCATGGCTCGAGGTCCGATGACTGCACCCATGCCTGGCGTCGAGAGCGATGCTGGCTGCCGCAACTCGGGCCGAAGCCTCGAAGCCATCGTAGGCGGCACGGAACATGAACTTCGAGCAGTCCCGAATCCCCAAGGACAAAGACTTAAATGTCTGCAAGGGTTCCTCGGAGAGACCAGCAGAGAATTCGACCAACTCCTTGGCCAGATTCCGCAAGTACATGCCCATGTACAGCTGGTAAGACTGGACACGTCAAGCAAGCATCGAGCCCTGAAAACACTTTGTACCGACGCCATCGAGGTTTCGGGCCTCCCTGCCAGGAGGCACCGTGGAGTGCATCTTCTGACTATTCAGACGATGCATGGCCGATTCCACAACCATGGAAAACCAGGGCTCTTATGGAGGCGATAGATCGAATCGACTCGCTTGCTAAGAACTGGCGCAGAGGCCAGTGCCTCCCACATACGGAAGAGAAGCCGTTCCAGCATCGGAGGAACCGGGTCAGTAAAGGCCTCCTTCGGAGGAGAGTCATACTGCAGTGCCTCGAGCTCTTCAGCTCGAGGCTCTTCCTCGGGATCCGCCGGAATAGCCAAGGCAGTGGCCATATCCCGGACGAACTCCGAGAACCGGGTGTCCTCCGGGGGGGACCTACTCCGGAACACAGACTGGGGTGAGTCCGAAGGGACACACCGAGTCTTAAAGGTGTCAGGAGACTCCTCGTCCTCCGTCTCCCAAGCCGACTCGTCCAAGGAAGAGTCGGGGTCCGACCCCGCGGGGCCCTGGAGCACCAGCCTTGACGCCGGAAGCACTGGCGTCGATGCCCTCGGTCCCGAACGGGAGGTCAAGGGGGACCACGACCGAGGACGACTAAGAGCCATGATGGACTCGAGTATCGGCTCGGTCTCGGGGGTCGACTTAGACATCGATGTCCCGGTGGTCGGGGCAGATGCGCCAGACAGGCTGGCCATCAGTGCCCGCTACTGCTCCATGAAGGCAGACATTCTGCTCTCCAAGGCTGTCATCCTGAGACTCAGCTCGGGAGACGCAGCAGCCACTGACTCGGGCCCCGGCCGACGTCGGCTCTCTGGGATGAGAGTCCTCGAGGACTACGGGGTTTACGTGTCCAGCAGACTCCAGCTCCACGCGAGGAACTTTGGCAGGCTTCTCTTGTTCCACAGGCCCGGGGCGACGATCGGGGGTCTTAGACCTGGCCCTCGAGGAGCCAGAGACCTCCTCCGACGACGCCCTCGCGAGCCGCTTCTTCCTCTTGCGTTCCCGGTCGGGGGACCCCTTGTCCGAGGAGCTTCGACGGCGCTTGGGATCGGAATCCTGAGATGTCGAGGCCTCAGACGAGGTCCGGGCACGGCCGGAGGCTGAGTACGCGAAAAGCCTTTCCATTTGCTGCTGTCGACTATGGATTAACTTGGAAGACATCGTCCCACATGGCCCGCACGACTTAGGGTCATGGTCAGGACCGAGGCACCGGAGGCAGCAGTCGTGTGTGTCGGTGAGAGACATTAATTTCTTACACCGATCACATTTCTTAAAGAGACTGGAAGCTATCAGGGAAAAGAGTCCCTTCGAGGTCAAAAGACCGGCCTTCCAGGGAAAAATGGAAAAAAGGGCGAGAACGCCAGCCACGAAGGGCAAAAACCGAAAAAGAAGAATCTGGCTCGATACCGGTGTACCGAACCTGGCGGGAGGGGAACCGGCGTCGAACCGGGAGAAAAAAATAGCTATAATTGCCGAAAAAAATCTACTTTTAACCGGGAGAACAGGACACACGTCTGTTGGGCTTCTCGGGAAAAAAAAGAGACTGAGGTAAGATGGCACCTTTAGGCGGGAAGGGAACCGCGCATGCGTGCCTGCATTCCCAAAAGCTTTCAAAGAAAGCTGGGGAAATGCTCCGCTGGGGCTTCATCGGCGCCGATGACACCCATATGTGAGGACTGACTTCCTGCTTCGTCCTGGAGAATAGAAATACGTATAAATAAAAAATAAAATAAAAAAAGGAGACTGAGCAAGATGGCACCCTTGGGCGGAAAGAGGACCATGCATGCATGGTGGCATCTCCCAAAGATTTTCTTTGAAAGCTGGGGAGATAATTCTATGCGGGATCCATCAGCGCAGACATCACCCATATGTGAGGGCTGACTTCCTGCTTGTTCCTGGAAAAACTCTTCAAATTAATCTATTATAAAATTACCCACTAAATGGAGAAAATAATTTTGCAGAAAATACTTCTCTACTACAGTGGAAATATTAGTTTCAAGCCAATATGGAATATTTTTCAGTATTGTTAGGTCCATCTATAACATGTAATTCTAAACATTTACAAATCTGCCAATACTTTATTATACCCTCCATGTAGAGGTATTCGATTGAAATCGTGCTTTATTCTTCCCCAAATAGCGGCACAGCGCAGCACTGGTCGGAATTACCAAGGTAATTGAAAAACAGTTTTTCTGTTTCTCAGTTTCAAAAGACGACTGAAAACCTAGTTGTTCATTTTTTTTGCATCTTATGTGTATTTCTTCTTGCTGCAAAATCGCACAGAACCACCATTTTTATTGGGATAGTTGCAGTATACAATTCTGTATTAGATTAGAATAGATTGCTACCCTCTCTTCCTTTCCTGAGATCTCTGAAGAGGAAACTGCACTCCTCCTTTCTTCCTCCAAACTCACCACCTGCTCCCTCTGATCCTATCCCCACCCCCTCCACCGTTGTCTCTTCCATCTCTCATATTCTCAACCTGTCGCTCTCCACTGCAACTGTCCCTGCAGACTTCAAGTATGCTGTGGTCACACCTCTCCTCAAGAAACCCTCACTCGATCCCAACTGTCCTGCTTATCGACCTTCCTTTCATTTCTAAACTACTCGAACGTGCGGTTCACCGCCGCTGCCTCGAATACCTCACCTCTCATACCCTCCAGGATCCTTTACAGTCTGGCTTTCGTCCTTAACACTCTACTGAAACGGCTCTTGTCAAAGTCTCCAGTGACTTGTTCCTGGCAAAATCCAAGGGCCTGTACTCTGTCCTCATCCTTCCTGACCTCTCTGCTGCTTTTGACACCGTTGATCACAACCTTCTCCCCAATATCCTGTCCTCGCTTGGCTTTAAGGGCTCTGTACTATCCTGGTTCTCCTCCTCTCTCTCCCATCGCTCCTTCAGTGTGTTCTGGTGGCTCCTCCTCCTCTGCTACCCCGCTCCCAGTGGGTGTACCCCAAGGATCTGTCTTGGGTCCGCTCCTTTTCTCTCTCTATACCCAGTCCCTTGGTGCATTTATCTCTTCCCATGGCTTTCAGTATCATCTGTATGCTGATGACTCCCAGATCTAGCTGTCTACGCCCGAAATCTCTCCGGCAATCCAGACCAGGATCTCTGCTTGCCTTTCCGACACTGCTGCCTGGATGTCTCACCGCCGCTTGAAATTGAACATGGCCAAGCCTGAACTTCTTATCTTCCCCCCTAAAACTTCCCCCCCTCCTCCTTTCTCAGAATCTGTGGATGGCTCTGTACTCCTTCCTGTTTCCTCAGCCCACAATCTGGGGGTTATCTGACTCCTCTCTCTCTTTCTCCACACATATCCATCTTGTAGCTAAGACCTGCCGTTTCTTTCTCTATAACATTAGGAAAATGCACCCCTTCCTCTCTGAGCACACTACTAAAACGCTAATCCACTCCTTAATCACATCCCGTCTTGACTACTGTAACCTACTCCTTGCTGGTAACCCTCTGAATAATCTCTCTCCCCTTCAATCTGTCCAGCACTCTGCTGCGAGACTAATCTTCCACCAGCCTCGTCATGCCCATATTACTCCTCTTCTCAAGTCACTTCACTGGCTCTCTATCCCTTTCCGCATCCAGTTCAAACTTCTCCTGCTGACCTATAAATGCATTCACTCTGCGGCTCCTCAGTACCTTTCTTCTCTTGTCTCCCCTTACAACCCACCCCTTGGGACCTCTGCTCTTCTAGTCAACTGCTTCTATCTATGCCCTTCTCTCGTACTGCTAACTCCAGACTTCGCATTTTTCACCTTGCTGCACCCTACGCCTGGAACAATCTACCTGTAGCTGTACGCCAGGCACCTTCTCTACCCTCTAACGCTTTTGAATCTTGACTCTCCTAATCTCCTTCCCTTCCCTTGTTTTACTTCTGCTTACACCTCTGTGTTTTGTTTTGACTAGATGGTTTTGTTTTTTTGAATAGGATTGTAAACTCTGATGAGCAGGGATTGTCTCTTATGTCTGTGCAGCACTGCGTACAACTGGTAGCGCTATACAAATGCTCAGTAGTAGTAGTAGATTAGAAGAGAAGCTAAATGCAAGGTATGCCACACTGTATAAGACAAATATATGAATTTTTTTGTGTGTTGCTATAAAGTTTTATAGGACTAGCACCAGAATAAATCTAAAATTTATTTAAGTTGATACGGTATGGTGAAAGTTTACTTACCTTATAATTTCCTGTCCAAGAATCCTGCTAGATGAATACAAATGTGTTATGTCCCCATGCCAGCAGATGGAGAGAGAAAAATCGAAAGCATTGTGTCATCATTATTAGGACCAGTGCAATTAGAGGCACTCTTCAGCATTCATATGACAAGCACCTTAAAAAAACAAAAAAAAACAAAAAATTTAAAAAAAAAAAACCAAACAGAACACGAAACCTGTCCCTCTCCTGCGCAAAAGAGCTTCCTTCCCCTGGAGCACAAAGGTTCAACACAGCCGACCAAAAATCTTGCTTATAAACTCAAACAAGCAGGAACCCGAAAAGCTTTCAAGAATAGAGCAGCAAATAGCTTCCTGTTAGATTGGGCAAGGACCCATCCTCTGGATTCCAAGAATGGAAAAGAGTGGTTACTCACCTGTAACAGGTGTTCTCCAGGAGCAGCAGGAATCAGTCCTCACATATGGGTGACGTTGGCGCCGACGGAGCCCTCGCGGAGCAATTTCCCCAGCTTTCGAAGAAAGCCTTTGGGATTGCAGCGCGCATGCGTGGTCCTCTTCCCGCCCAAGGATGCCATCTTGCTCAGTCGAATGACATAGCGGAAGACAGCAACCATAAGAATGACTGCAACTCCAGGGGAGGAGGGAGGGTAGTGAGGACTGATTCCTGCTGCTCCTGGAGAACACCTGTTACAGGTGAGTAACCACTCTTTCTCCAGGACCAAGCAGGAAGTCAGTCCTCACTTATGGGACTCCCTAGCTTAAGGCTACCGGAAACCTCAAGCTGGAAAAAGAGAGCTCCCTCCAGCTCAACCGCACAGAAGGAAGGAATCTTCTCTGAATACGAATCCGGCCGGTAGCCAACATCGGGGCCGGCGGGTAGGAGTTGCCTAAACCTCAAAGAGATTGTGGAGGACTGCCTGTCCGAAAGCACTATCCCTGCGGGACTCCCTCTCCAGGCAGTAATGAGCCGCAAAAGTCTGGCTAGAAGACCAAGTAGCGGACCGGCAGATGTCTGCCAACGGAACAGAGCGGAGGTGTGTGACAGACGCCGCCTTCGCCCGGACACAGTGCGCCGTGACTCGACTCTCCAAAGAGAGGCCGGCTGCCCCATACGCCCAGGCGATGCAGTCAGCTACCCAGATGGACAGAGTACGCTTCAATACAGATAACCCCAACCGATTGGGGTCAAAGGAAACGAAAAGCTGGGCAGCTTTCCTATGCTCACACGTACGGTCAAGGTAGAAGGACAAGGCTCTTCGACAGTCCAGGGTATGCAGAACAGTCTCAGCTCTGCTGGTATGTGGCCTGGGAAAGAAGGTCGGAAGAATCACCTCTTGATTGATGTGGAAAGAGGAAACCACCTTAGGAAGAAACTTAGGGTGAGTCCGTAAGACAACCCTATTCCTGTAGAACCTAGTGTAAGGGGGCTCCGACACTAGGGCCTGTAGTTCACTAACTCGCCTAGCGGAGCTGAGGGCTACCAAGAAGAGAGCTTTCCATGAAAGGAAGCAGAGGGGGCAGGTAGCCATGGGTTCAAAAGGCGGGCAAGCCTTTGTAAAACCACATTGAGGTCCCAGTCAGGATCCGGAAGGCGCAACGGGGGCTGAAGCAGAAGCAGGCCCCTGAGGAAACGCGCCACCAAGGGATGCGAGGAAAGGGGCTGGCCCTCCACCGGCAAATGATGTGCAGAGAGAGCACTGAGGTGGACTCTGACAGAGTTGGACTTGAGGACTAGATCGGAAAGGTGCAGCAAGTATTGCAGTACCGCCGACACTAGGCAGGCGAATGGGTCCTCAGAACGCTGAGAACACCAGAAGGAGAAGTGACGCCATTTGAGTGCGTAAGACATCCGGGTAGAAGGTCGCCGAGACGCCAGGACAACAGCTTCCACCTCCGAGGGGAGCGAGAGTGGGGCCAGGACTACCCTCTCAGCAGCCAGGCCATCAGGTGAAGGGCCCGGAGGTTGGGGTTCAGGAGAGTACCCTGATCTTGGGTCAGAAGATCGGGCTGAAACCCCAGAGGGAGAGGGGTGTCCACCGCTAACTGCAGGAGCAGAGGAAACCAGGGTTGCCTCGGCCATCGGGGCGCTATCAGGATCATGTAGGCCCCGTCCCGGGCAACCTTGAATAGCATCCGGGACACCAGCGGCGTGGGAGGAAAGGCATACAGTAGGCCTGTGGACCACGAAATGAGGAAAGCATCCGGGGCCACTCTGAGGGGATGCAGATGCCGAGAGCAGAACCGGGGGAGCTGCCGGTTCAGGGGACTGGCAAAGAGGTCCACGGTGGGGGAGCCCCACCGGCGGAAGATTTGCTGGGCAACGCCGGGGTTCAACCTCCACTCGTGGGGCAGCAAGACCCGGCTCAGCCTGTCGGCCAGGCAATTCTCCTGCCCGGGCAGGTAAACAGCCTTGAGGAGGATGTTGTGGTCGACTGCCCAGGCGCACAGTCGCCGGGCCTCCTGACAGAGCAGGAGGGAGCCCGTGCCCCCCTGTTTGTTCACGTAGAACATGGCCACCTGATTGTCCGTCTGCAACAGTACGGACTGGCAAGAGGTGAGAGAAGGTCCGCAGAGCTAGGCGGATCACCCGCAGCTCCAGGAAGTTGATTTCTTGAGCCGCCTCCCAAGGAGTCCAAAGGCCTTGAGTGCGCGCTCCCTGACAATGCGCTCCCCATCCCAAGAGAGAGGCATCAGTAGTCAGCACCTGGGAAGGTGCGGGAGACTGAAAGGGCATACCCCGTATCAGGTTGGGCAGGTGGAGCCACCACTGCAGAGAGGAGACCAGGCGGTCGGAGATCTGTAGAAGGTCCGCCAGACCTCCTGTGGCCTGATGCCATTGAGTGTGGAGACACCACTGGACAGGCCTCATATGCAGTCGGGCGTTCGGCGTGACATGGACAGTGGAGGCCATATGACCGAGCAGCTGCAGGAACCTTTGGGCCGGAACCGGAGACGCACTGTGGAACCTGCCGGCCAAAGCCATGAGCCTGTCAGCTCGCTCCCGAGGCAAGGCGGCACGAGCTCGCAGAGTGTCGAGCCGAGTTCCTATGAACTCGAGATCCTGAGAGGGGCGCAACGTGGACTTCCCGACGTTTATGACGAAGCCCAAGTGCTGAAGCACAGCCACCGTACGTTGCGTGGCCTGAGCGACCTCTGGGGCCGACTGCGCCCGGACGAACCAGTCGTCCAGGTAAGGAAAAACGAATAGGCCCTGAAGCCTCAGGAAGGCCGCGACCACCGCCAGGCATTTTGTGAACACCCTGGGGGCGGAGCACAAGCTGAAGGGCAGCACGCGGTACTGATAGTGTTTCCCGGCCACTACAAATCTGAGATATTGTCGGTGGTCCGGATGAATCAGGATGTGAGTATAGGCATCCTTTAGATCCAAGGAGCATAGCCAATCTCCCTGCTGGAGGTAGGGCAGCAAGATTCCAAGGGTAAGCATCCTGAACTTTTCCCGCTGCAGGAACATGTTGAGGTTGCGCAAGACCAGAATGGGTCTGAGGCCTCCTGTCCTCTTTGGGACCAGGAAGTATCTGGAGTAGAACCCCTGACCCCACTGAGGTTGGGGCACTGGTTCCACAGCCTGCTCCTCCAAGTCAGGGCCGGATTTACCTATACGCCATGTACGCCATGGCGTAGGGCCCACAAAAAGCTGCCGCGGCAGCATGGGCAGTCCCGCGGGGCCCCCTCTGCCCTGCCGAATCCCCGGCTGAGCCCCTCCGTGCCGGCTTTGAGAGGCGCGAAGGGAGAGTGTCTCCCTCGCGTCTCTGTTAAGCCTGCAGGGGCTGATGGGAAATTTCCCATCAGCCCCTTCGGGCTTAACAGAGACGCGAGGGAGACACTCTCCCTTCGCGCCTCTCAAAGCCGTCGCGGAGGGAGGGATTCGGCAGGGCAGAGGGGGCCCCGCGGGACTGTCTATGCTGCCGCGGCCTTGGTAGCAGCCAGCGGTTTTGCTTTTTTAAAATTTCATTTTACTTGAGCCGATGGGGGGGGGGGGGTAGGACTGGAAAAAAGGGCTGGGGGGGTTAGGACTGGTAATGGGCTATGGGGGGGGGGGGTTAGGACTGGTAATGGGCTGTGGGCTGATGGGGGCTGTCTGGTAATGGGCTATGGGGGGGCTAGGACTGGAAATGGGCTGGGGGGTTTAAGACTGGAGGTGGGCTGATGGGGTTAGGACTGGTAATGGGCTGTGGGCAGTTGGGGGGGTTAGAACTGGTAATGGGCTATGAGGGGGGGTTAAGACTGATAATGGGCTGTGGGCTGATGGGGGCTGTCTGGTAATGGGCTATGGGGGGGCTAGGACTGGAAATGGGCTGGGGGGGTTAAGACTGGAGGTGGGCTAATGGGGTTAGGACTGGAAGTGGGCTGATGGGGGGTTAGGACTGGTAATGGGTTATAGGGGGGGCTTAAACTGAAAATGGGGTGATGGGGGGTTAGGACTGGAAATGGGGTGATGGGGGGTTAGGACTGGAAGTGGGTTGATGGGGGGGCTAGGACTGGTATTGGGTTGGGGGGTTGCTAGGACTGGAAATGGGCTGATGGGTGGCTAGGACTGGAAATGGGCTGATGCAGGGACTAGAAGGGAATGGATGCTGGGTGAGGCTGGAACTAGAAGGGAGCTGATGTTGGGGGAGGATTAGAATGGGATGGGGCTGGAAGAGTAAAATGGAGAAGGGAAAAATATTTTGTGTGGGAGGGATAAAAAAATCTACAATTGGCCAGGTATTGGGAGAGTAAGCGGGGATGGAGGATGGAGGGGTAAAATTTGAGTGGATGAAATAGGAATGAGGAAAGAACAAAAGGAGAAAGATTAGTATGTTAAAGCAGATGTAGAGAGAGAATGGAAAAAAACTAGAAGAGAGAAGAAAGGACAAATGGACAGCAGACGATGGAGAGTTAGCAGAAGACACGAAGAAACCAGAAGAAAGTGGCTGGAGCAATTGCAGCTGAAACAAAATGCACAAAAGGTAGAAAAATATCTCTTTATTTTGAATTTATTAATTGGAATATGTCAGCTCTGGTAAATGTGCATCATTAACGTCTGCGCTTTGTTTAGTACAAGAGCAAATTAATGTATGGTTTTATTTCTACAGTGTTGTACATTCCAAGTTTGGCTTTTGGGATTCCCAGTTTAATTATTGTCTTCCTGTTTCTAAATTGTGATTACTTGTTTGGTGATGGTCTATGTTCTGCATGTGTAAATGACCTGAGGTGTTCTGTTTATATAATTCCTATTTGACATTGCCACTTGTTCTCTTTCCCCAGTAGGTCATGTATTGTTGTTCTCTGAAATGTATTGGTTTAATATTTGCAGTGTTGCCTTTTGATTGGTAGAGTATGGTGCTTTGTGAGTCCTGGTAGTGCTGTTAGGATACGGCGGGTTTGCTATGGGTTGGCACTGGATTATAGTAATGTAGAAATCTTTTAGTCTTTCTTTATCCATACACTCTAAGAGGCACGTTTACTAAAAGTTAGTATATGGTAACATTATGCAATGCAAATATTTATGCAAATGAGGCCCCTTATGCAAATGAGGCCCCGCACGCCCCTTGGGCCGCCCCTGCTGGGGGCCCACAATTTGTTGGCGTAGGGCCTCACTCAAGGTAAATCCAGCCCTCCCTCCAGTAGACCCTGCAGCTCCTGAAGGAGTAAGTCTCTGTGCAGAGGGGGCCTCGGAGGCTCCCCGGGAAGTAGGGGGGAGGCACCTGGTGAAAATGTAAGAGGTAGCCTCTTTGAACCACCTGCAGCACCCAGGAATCGGATGTTATGGCTGACCACCTGTGAGCAAAGTGGATCAGCCTGCCCCCCGTGCTGAGCGACGGGCGCGGAGGGGGAGAGGCTATGATGACATAGTCAAAAAACCCCACCCTGCGTGTCAGGGGGCTGTGTAGCGGGCTTGGGGGCCCGCGGCCTACGGGGGCCATTCCCCTGACCCTTAGTCTGTGGGCCCTGAGTGGAAGCCGCCGGTACTTGGTATTGAAGGTGGGATTGCTTATAGGCAAGCACCTTCCTCGGGTAAAAAGGCTTCTTCCCCGGACCCTTCCTCTTCTGCGGGGGAGCGGAGGTCTTTCGGGACAGTCGAGTGAGAGTCTCGGACTCGTGTTCCGCAGCCTTATCGGATATGGGCTTCCCGAAAAGGTTGTACCCATGGCTCGAGGTCGGATGACTGGAGCCAGGTCTGTCAGCGGGCACCGATGCCGGCTCCGGCTACTCGGGCTGACGCCTCGAAGCCGTCATAGGCCGCCCGAGAAATGAACTTCGAGCACTCTCGAATACTATCGGACAAGGCCAGGAACCTCTGCAAAGGCTCGTCGGAGAGACCAGCCGAGAACCCGGCGAGCTCTTTCGCCAGGTCTCAGAGAAACATGCCCATATACAGCTGGTATGTCTGGACTCTGCAGGCAAGCATGGAACCCAGGAAGCACTTCCTACCGAGGGCATCCGGGTTATGGGCCTCCTTACCCGGGGGCACCGAGGAGTGCATCTTTTGACTCTTAAGCCGATGCATTGCCGATTCCACAACCATGGAGTGGGGTGGCAGTTGCGCCTTCTGGAACCCAGGGCTCTTGCGGACTCGATAAATCGAATCGATCCGCTTGCTTAACACAGGTGTCGAGGCCGGGCTTTCCCACATGCGGAAGAGCAGCCGCTCCAGCATCGGAGGAACCGGCACAGTAAAGGCCTCCTTCGGGGGAGAGTCGAACTGGAGTGCCTCGAGCTCTTCCGTGCGAGGCTCCTCCTCGGGATCCGCGGGGAAAGCCAAAGCCTTGGCCATATCCCGCACAAAATCAGAGAAGCGCGTATCCTCTGGAGGGGATCGCCTTCGAGGCTCCGACTCGGGCGAGTCGGAGGGGACGCACCGGGTCTGAAAAGAGCCGGGCGACTTGTCCCCTTCCGTGTCCCAGTCCGACGCCTCCGTGGAGGAATCGAGGGGCTCAGTGCGGGCGAGGGTTTGTCCCAACGCCGGCGTCGACGACCTCGGTTTCGAACGGGAGGCCGAGGGAGACCTCGACCGAGGATCGACTCGAGCATGTATCGACTCGAGGATCGACTCGGCTGCCGGGGTCGACTTTGGTGTCGACGTCCCGGTGGTCTGGGCAGATGCACTGGCGATGCCGGTCATCCAAACCCGCTGCTGGTCCAAGAAGGCAGAGATACTGCGCTCCAAGGATGTCAATCTGAGGTCAAGCCCAGAAGACCCGGCAGCCACCGACTCGGGCCCCGACGGCGTCGGGCCCGACGACGGTTCCGTAGGGGAGTCCAGGAGGACAGTAGTACTCACGTGTGGCTCCACCTCGAGTCGAGGAAGTTTAGAAGGTCTCTCCGCCTCCGAGGACTCGGGGCGGCTGGCGGGGCTATGCGACCCGGCCTGCGAGGGACCAGATGCGTCCTCCGACGACGCCCGCGTGAGTTTCCTCTGCCGACGATGCTCCCGGCCAGGGGACCCCCGCTCAGAGGAACTCAGACGGTGCTCGTGGCCGGAGTCACGAGACGTCGAAGCCTCCGACAAGGTCCGGGCCGGACCGGACTCGGGGTCAGAGAAGATTCGGTCCTTTTGCGATTGCCGACTCCTCAGCGACTTGGAGGACATCTTGCCACACGGACCACAGCTCCCAAAGTCATGGTTGGGTCCGAGGCAACGGAGGCAGAAATTATGCATGTCTGTAAGAGACATTAATTTAGAACAATGATCACATTTTTTGAACCCGCTGGCAGCCATCGGGCGAAAAAGGGGCCCCGCGAGGTCAAAAGACCGAGCCGCCAGGGGTGGAAAATAAGTGGCGGGAACGCCAGTTAAAAATTGAAAACAACAAAAAAAAGAAATGTGAACGGACTCGATAAGGAAAAATCGAGGCAGGGCAGGAAAAGGACACGCGAACCGAGAAAACAACAAGAATTAATCAACTTTTTCAGCGGTGGTAACAAACTACGTCTGTAGGGCTCCGCGGAAAAAAGAAGACTGAGCAAGATGGCATCCTTGGGCGGGAAGAGGACCGCGCATGCGCGCTGCAATCCCAAAAGCTTTCTTCGAAAGCTGGGGAAATTGCTCCGCGAGGGCTCCGTCGGCGCCGACGTCACCCATAAGTGAGGACGGACTTCCTGCTTGGTCCTGGAGAATCATCAGCTATGTAAAATTTCACCTTCCATTTCATCCTGCTAGACAACTCAGGACAAGTGGGAAACTACCAAAGCTATGACTTTTAGGCAGGCGTAAGAAACCACTGCTTTAAGAACCTCCGTCCCAAAAGCAGCATCCACTTGGGCCTGACATCCTGTTAAGCAAAACCAAGGCCCTAAATTCAGACTAAGAGGATGCTTGCACCCAAGTGGAATGGGCATGCAGCCATAATGGTACCAGCCTACCGTTCTAGATATAGGCCGAAGTGACTGCTTCCCTTAGCAGCCCAGAAAGCCTTGGAGGCCACCTTTGCGTAGATCACAAAATAGGACAAACTGTCTGTTCATTTTATGGAATAGATTAGATATCTTCAAACAGCGGTGTGACACTCTGCTAACGACAAACAGTTGCTAGTCCTGGTCTCTTCCAGATACTTGTTGGAAGAAAGGGTCGGATGGGAAACCATCTTATTGACATGAAAGGCCAAGACCAATACAAATACAAATTCTGGCAGGACAAGGACTGCAATTCCAAACTATGCAGGGCCAAACAACTTGCCACCAAGAATATCCCCATCAGTTGAAAGCCTTCAGTATTGCCCACCTGAACTGTTCAATGAGAAGAACTATGAGCCCCCAGCAGCACCATCCCCAGAGAGGAATGATTACCTGAAGAGGGGGCAGGGGAGTTTAAATCGAAAACCCCCATGAAGGAACCAGGATATATTAGGATGAGAGGCGAAGGCGCAACCAGCTATTGGCTCCCTAAAACAAGCCAGCACCACCACCTGCATTGCGCTTAAAGAGCTCCTTCTACAGAAAGTCATGAAGAAATGCCAAAAGACACGGCAGATCGGTACATGTGTTTAGTGGTGGAAACGGGCACCAGACAGGAATGTAGGCCAAAAAGATAGAATTACACCACGCTTTCAGAAAAGTAGAAATCACCGCCGCATTATAACCCTAGCATTTCATTCTGTGCCTCTCAAAGACCAAGTCATAAGAGAATGCAGACAGGCTGTCTATAAGGCTGGATCCTTGGTGCAAAAGCAGCCTCCCTTGAAGAAGGGAGCGAGGCCTCCCTGTCTAAAATCAGACCATTTGCACACCAGGATTTTTGAGGCCATTACGATGCCATCAGAATCACCAACCCTGGATGATCCACTATTCTCATCAGCATCCCACAGAATGTCATTAACACATACAGCTATGGCTGACAGTGCATTTGCGTTGCAGGAGTCAAACTCCTTTATACCACTGAAGGCAGCTGGTATCTTGGCATTCACCTGTGAAGCCATCAAATGCAGTGCTCCCAAACATTCATCACAGGACACAAGGTCTGTGGACCCAGTTCCCACTCCTCTGGAACAAGGATGTGATTGCCGAGGAGTCTACATTAACATTTTCATTGCCTGCAATATGCTGTGCTATGATCACCAAATGGCACTGCACCCAAGGAAAGGAGCTGGCTTATGTGCTGAGCCACCATCTCTCTAAGTGACTTATGTCATCCGGCAGAGAGACAAAATCTCATTGTCCAAGAATACCTGGAGCGCTCAACCTTGTAATAGGAGCCTGACAAGGAGCAAGGCTAGATTAATGCCCCACACCTTCAGCCTGTTAAAAGGACAAGCCACGTAATGTGAATATCAAGGTGTCTTAATACTGTTTCAGGCAGTCAGCCCCCAAGCCTGACACACGGGCATAGTTGTTAGAATAACCCACTACAGAATCTCCAGATCCACTCCCTGGGACGAGATAAAGCATTGGGCTCAGCATAGCAGACTTCTCATCACTGAAGGCAACAAGGGGAGACATACCTTGTAATTTTGCAAAAGCAGAGACCAGTGGGGAAAAACTGACTTCTGGAAAGCATGTGGGTCCTCATCCAGAGGACAAGCTCCAGCATGGCTTCCACTGACCCCTAGAGTTGCAAATAATCTTAGGCCCTGGAAGCCCCATGGAACCAGAATGCCTCGAGTTGGCCTGCCTCACTCTGATAGGAAAACACTGGCCAGGCAGGTATCGAAGAATGACCCAAGGTACTTCAGAGATTGGGTCGGCATAGAACGACTCAGACTGGTTCACAACTCAACCCAAGTTCTGCAGAAGCTGCAGCACATGTGCTGTTCTTGTGGCCCAACAATTCCAAAGCATCTTGGCGCAAATAACCCAGTTGTCCAGATAGGTATGAATATTGATTCCTTTGCAGTGTCAACATTACTACTAAGACCTTGGAGAACGTTCTGGGTGATATGGCAAGGCCAAAGAGCAGACCTCTAAACTGGAAATCCTTGCCCAGGATAAACCACAGAAACCTCTGCTGTTCCTCGCATTGGCTAGGTCAAAGGACATTAGAATGTGCTTCCTCGTGACTGATCAAATGACAGATCATAAAGTCTCCAAGTAGAAGCGAGACACTCAGGCAGCCGTTGACCACACCAAGGTCAAGAATGGGGCAAAAGGAGCTATAGTATTTGAGAGCTGTAAAGTATATGAAATAACATCCCGTGCCATACTTGAGAAGCAGCATGGATACAATGGTCCAAAGCTGAAGAAGCCTCTACAAAGTGGAGACCTGGAAGGGGATATCACAAACTAGCCCAAGAAAGGATATTTGAACTTTCTGCAGAAGCAGCTACGGGGAAAAACATCAAAAACCCAACAATCCTGTGTGATTTTGAGGTGTGTGTTTGTGTATGTCTAGAATAGTCCAGACAAGTGGGTTAAGTCCCCCTGCCAGCAGATGTTGGAAACTGAGAAAGTGCCAGAAGCTTCAGCGAGTCTGCTCTGACATATAGAGGCACACCCCTAGGTGTCACCCTCAGTAAACTCCTGTAAAAGCAGGGGAAGCCCCTTGGAAAATGAACCAAATTGAATACAAACAGGTGAATCTGGAACTGAGAGCACCAACTAGTGCAACTATGCACAAGACCACCAACAAGGTTAAACTGATATTTAAGTATGAAGCAGAAACTACAGCCGCTAGTTCAGTAAAGCTCTGATAAAACGACTCAAGACAGCCAAAAGGCTGTCGCTGAAGAACACAGTGAGGAGTGGGCCATGGACTGGTATAGCAGGATTCCAGGACAGGAAATTAACAGTAAGTGAAATTTCTCCTTCCATTTCTTCCTGCTAGACCAGTACAGACAAGTGGGAAGTACTCAAGCTACACCCCCGCTGAGAGGGAAGAGACAGACAGTTATCACACTGGCCCCAAAATGCAAAGAGGTTCAAGGGTGGAGATCGAGGCAATAGTGGCACGAAAAGGTAGACAGAGGACCAAGTGGCTGCCCTACAAATATCAATGGGCGAGGCGTGCAACCATTCTGCCCACAAAGCTGCCTGAGCCCGTGTGGAGTGAGCATGAAGCTCCACAGGGATGGGCTTGCAATGAGGATATAAGCAGACTCGAAGGCGCGCTTGATCCAATGTAGGATAGTAGTCTTTGAAACAGCAAGTCCTTTACGAGGACCTATAAAACAGTACAAAAAGGTAGTTGGACTGCTGAAAGGAATGTGTACTATTAAGACAGCGCCAAAGGACTCTCTTGATGTTATTTATTTATTTATTTATTAACAATTCTTATACACCGCACTATTAGCCATCAGCGCGGTTTACATTGAACAGAAACATCCGACAATTTACATATGTCTGGTCATTACATTTAACAGGAAGTAGAACTTGGATAAACGGGTTAACTATATACATTGGTGGTTCACCTGATAATGGACACGGTCAACTATATACATAGGTGGTACAACAATACAGAAAACTGCTTGTTATTTACATTGTGGGGTAAGCCTGATGCATGGGTCTGCCTGTTTGACTACTTCTGCTACTCGCTTGGGAGTTATGTTCGGAGCTGTCATTGAGATATTTAAGGAAGAGGAAATGTTTTAACGCTTTTCTGAACTGGCTCAAGTTGGGGATTGCTCTGATTTGTGCTGGTAAAGCGTTCCATAGAGTTGGGGCGCAGAGTTGGAAGGCTCTGTTGGCTGTGGATCTGGTGCATCTTGTGGTTTCATTTGGGATGACTAGCATGTTCAACTCTGCGGTTCTTCGTGGCCTGTTTGGTGCAAGTGGTTGGATGAGGTTAGAGAGAGAGGATGAGGTAAGCCCCTTAGCAGCTATGAACGTTAGCAGTAAAGTCTTGAAACTGATCCTTGCTTGAATGGGGAGCCAGTGTAACTGTCTTAGGAGGGGAGTCACGTGGTCTCTCCTGGATGCCCCAAAGAGTACCCGCGCTGCACTGTTCATAGCCAGTTGCAGGGGGTTCAGGGTGGACCGTGGGAGTCCTTGTAGTATGGAGTTTGAGAAGTCGAAATGGGGAATTATAAGGGCTTGATAAATGGTGCGGAAATCATCCGGTTCGAGTTGCGTGCGTAGGTGTCTGAGGGATCTGATTTTAAAGTAGATTGCCTTGACAGTATTGGCTATATGGTTCTTCATGTCAAGGTTTTGGTCTAACATTACTCCAAGGCAACGTATCGCAGGCTTCACTTGTAGTTCGGCATCCTTTACCTTAACACAGCTAGGTGGGGTGAAGTTGGTAATCCTCAAGACGAAAAGGACTTCTGTCTTTTTATGTTGTATTCGTAGGTTTTGTGACAGGAGCCACTCTGATATGGTGTCGAAGCAGTTAGTCAGAGGGGCGAGGTCTAGGCTATCCAGTGATATTGGCATATATAATAGCACATCGTCTGCATATATCATGTAACTGAAATTGAAGGATCTGATGTCACAGATGGGTTGGATGTATATATTAAACATCAATGCAGATAGGGAGGATCCTTGCGGTACACCATGACTTTGTTGGAATGGTTCTGATGTAGCTCGGACATGCTGCCATCTTCCGGACAGGTAAGATTTGCACCATTCGAGCGCTGTTCCGCGGATACCTTTTTCCCTTAGCCGGCAGATGAGAATTTCGTGGCATACCGAGTCAAAAGCCGCTGCTATGTCTAGAAAGACAAGAGCGAAGCCATGTCGTATGTTATCCACACCTGAGATTATGTTGTTGAAGAGGGTTGTGAGTAGTGTTTCCACTCCATGTGACTCTCTGAATACATGTTGGCTGGATCTAGGGGGGCTGAGGTGTCTATATGATCCTGTAATTGCCTGTGCACTATTTTCTCGATGATTTTTGCAAGCATCGGTATGCTAGATATGGGCCTGTAAGATTCTACCTTTTGAGGATCGAGTTTGGTATTCTTTAAAAGAGGTCTTACAGAGGTCTGCTTGAGAGTAGGTGGGAAAGAGCCAGTGGTAAAGGATTGGTTTAAGATTTTGGCTATAATTGGGGATAGGTCACATCGCAAGTCCTTTATCCAATGTGCAGGACAAGGGTCCATGTGCGCAGTGGTTGTGTTTAGGGCTAGGATGGTATCTTCAATAATTTTCTTCGAAGGAGTGGAGAAGGCTGTCAGTGGTGCTGGGTAGTCTTGTTCGTCAGGAGGGTCCGGTATTAATATTTTGTTGGTCTTGCACATTTTAGATTGCATGCAGATCGCCTAGTCCTGTGGGTGGATACCGTTGTGGTGCTCAGGGGTTGGTTCTTTGGCAATCGTTTTAACTAGGTTAAACAAGTCATGCGGTTTATTCAGAGACCGTTTCAGGGTATCTGTGTGGTATTGCCTGATCTTGTCTGTGATGGCTTTACGGTGAGCTGCCAGGTGTTGGAAGTAGGCTGCTTGGTCACTGCTGGTGAGTGACTTTCTCCATCGCTTTTCCAGCCGTCTTAGAATGGTTAGTGAAGCTTTTAAGTCGGCTGTGAACCATGGGGCTGATGATCTCTTCTTTGGGTTCTTGTTCGTTGGAGGGCGGATAGCAATTGTGCTGAGTTTGCTGTTCCAGGCAGCGATCAACTCGTCTAGGCTCAAGGCGGTCTCATCAATGAGTGTGCTTGTTTCGGCGATGATGCGTTCTCTGTTAAGTGGGTAGAAACGCCTGGCAGCTGGGTTAGGAGTCTTGCTTGTAACCGTTTTTGGTTTATGTGAGCAGTTGAGGGTAGGCATCTGAAAGGTGATGAGTTTGTGGTCAGTCCATGGGACTGCGGTTATTGATAACACGATGTCTTGTGGTTGATCCAGAATTAGCTGCGGGGCGAATATGAGGTCAAGAATGTTGCCTCTCTCGTGAGTGGGGTCTTGCACCATTTGCGTGTATCCAAGGATATCTAGGGCTTCTATGAATGCGGTTGCTTGAGTGTCCTGTAATGATGGTAAGTTGATATCCCCTAAGATCCAATTAGGTTTATTTGGACCCTGGGTAAAGGATGCCAGGTTTATTATGGTTGCCAGGTCGTCTGAATCTGCTGACGGTGATCTATAGACCAGGTTTATGGAGCATATATTGTTGGAAATTGATACCGTTTCTAGGTGGTTGTTACTGTTGGATTCATCCATTTTAAACTGGAGGTCAGCTCTGGTGATGAGTACTCCTCCCCCTCTTTTGTTCTGTCTGTGTCCAGTGAAGGCAGTAAAATTTGGTGGGAGTAGCTGGTTGAGGATGATATTGTCTTCCGCTGAAAGCCATATTTCAGTGACCATGAGGATGTCTAGGTTGTGGGATATTATTATGTCCGTGAACACTGGCCACTTGTTTCGAAGTGAGCGGGCATTTATAAGTGCACACTTCAGGCTACTAGGGTAGAGATTTTTAGTTTGTCTGGCTTTCGTGTTGTGTTGTAGTGGGACATGTAGTAGGAGGTGGTGGTGCGGAAGGTTAGCCCCGCGTGGGTTGTAATAGGAGTCTCCTGACCATTTTCTCTCACTAGTTGGTACAATAGGAATGTGATTGTGTGACGTAGTGAGGGCTAGTAGTTTGGATGGCAAGATTATGAAAAGGAGGTAAAGGCTCATTAACCTGATGATTGTGTCTTCCATTCTAACTCTCTGCCGTAGGAAGCTTATTTCGGGAGGTGAATCAGAGGGGTTCTTGGCAGGCTGGGGCTGGCTGGATCTTAGCTAGTATATTGTGCAACAGGCAAGCAGGCTCTGTGTGTCATACAATAAATTTGCTGGAACATTCCTCTCTTAGGTATGAAATAGGTGTATACCTACACAGCATAATGCTGAACAGGAAAAGAAAAGAAAACTTCTCTGGCTGGTCTGTTCTGGTACAGATATCTGTTTTGCACTGCTGCAGTATTAAGTTACATTACTTAGCAATACATTAAATTACATTACATAGCATGTCTGAGAATGAGGCTTTCCTGTCCAGTTTGATCTGGTGGGGTTTTTTTTTTTTTTGCACTGGGAGTGCTTGAATTAATTGCAATATTGGTTGTCAATAGTTTCAGGCTGTTCTGATCTAGTACATATATTTGGTACTGCACTGCTTAGACATGTTCAGCTGTATGCAAGCGACGTTGACTACACGAAGGTCTCTCTGTGACGACAAACCCCGCTCCATCGGAAAGGAAGGTAGAAAATGGTATGATTCACATGAAAGGGCAAAAGCACCTTGGGTAAAAAGGAGAGCATGACAAAGCGACTCTCCCTCCAATGTGAACAAGAGAAGGCTCTCGGCAGGAGGCCACCTGTAGCTCTGACACTCGTCTCGCTGAAGTGATAGCTAAAAGACAGGCTTCAATGACAGATCCCTGAGAGTGATATGCTTAATTGGCTCAAAGGGGACCTTCATAAGGCTCTTGAGCACCTGGGAAAGGTCCCAGGGAGGGACAAAGGAGCAGAGAAGAAGTGTGAGCATGCATATTCCGCATTCTTGTGATGCTGGTGACCAGCACGATAAAAGGGCCCATTGTAGAGACCACATGCATACCCACGCCCATGGTACAACTTTGAGCATTGCCACCATGGCTCCTAAGACCTAAAGATAGTCCCACAATCGGGGCTGAACCTGAAGACAGAACGCTTGTAGTTGACCAATGAGGTTTGTCAGACGGCTGCCTGGGTGAGAATCTTCACAGTCTTGACAATGCATATATTTATATGATTTTTTTGCAAGGTATTGTGGGTAATGTAGTTCATTCACACCAGACACAGCTGCTGACAATAATTTAGTTGTGCACAAGTGTTAAAGCCAATAAGATACTTCTTTATTTATGGGGTTATTTCTCCCAGCACAGATATGCTTGGTAGCACATAAATTAGGTTACTTGCTTGCAGTGTTTAACTTGGTAAAACAAAGTCAAAAATCAAAATCAGGAAAACAACCTTCAAACTTGTCAGGCAATTAGCTAATGTTTTCTTAGCATATCTCTAACAAACGAAAAGCCACCAAGAAAGAAATAAACTGTTCTTGTAAGGTTAACTTCTGATTACTTTCCACACAGATCCAGAAGTAATTCTCTCCTAGCTCACAAGCAATTAGGTGCAGCTCAATTGCTATCAGTTATCCAGCTGAAACCCTTTAGCTGGATGGCTTCCTACTGTGTGAGTCAAATCCTGTTTCAGGAGCTTTTCTTAGTGGAATAAAGAACAAATTTATAATTTCTTTGTGATGGCTGCTGTGCTTTATCACAGAAAGTTACCAACGGAGTTTGGATAGAGAGCAGTCCATATAAACAATATCTTGATCTATTATTATTTCCCCTTCATCAACAAGCATAGGGTCACTATCATGAATTGGCACAGATGAATCTTTCAATGGAGCACTTTCAGGAGAACACTTATTTCCCTGCTGTCTTTCAAGGTTATAGCTAGGGCATAGATCAATGTTCATACCTGAGCTTCCATTGTTGCTATAGTTCCTCTCTATATAGCCTGGCCAGTATGTAGTCCAGTTCTTATGTCCAGCCTTCCAGTCCTGATCCCTGGACACTGGATCTCTCTTCACATACCTTCTGGCATAGGTCTTAGAGTCCCTTCCACGTGCAGCTGTCTCCCTCACAGGTAGACTCTGGTGATTCCTTGTTCTGCAGCACCATTCCACTGGCTTTCCCCAGTCCAATGGTCTATGCTGGCCCTTGGAATACCTCCCAGTATACGTACTGCCTTGGACTCTTCTAGACCTCTCAAAGGCTTTTCTCCTCTTCCTTCCAGAGGGTTTCTTTCCTTCTCTATCCGTCCGGTTTGGCTTCTGCTTCTGCTGATTCTTCAGATGAAACGGATGATCCTTCTCTGCATATCCAAGGTGATCATGAAGATGGTCATCTGTAGAATAAACTCTACTCTTATTCTGCTTGGATGAGTGCTCCTCCCTAATACAGCGCAGCTGTGCTGAATCAGGCCCTGCCCTTTGAGATGAGTGCTTAGGGATTACCTCATAGCCCTCCTGATTGAACACACGTTTTCTCACTTCAGCTCCTCTCATGGCTGTTGGAAACCTGGTGCATTTTGGGACTGGTAGTCTTTTATGGCAAAATTCTGTTTTCTCATTTCTACCAGCACTGACAGGTTGCTTGTTCAGAGTCACTTCACCTTTTCTATAGCTCCTTCCTGAGCTATGATAAGCTTCCTTATCACAGGTTCCACAATTTTGTTTAACAGTTTTTTTAAACAGCTTTGTCATTTCAATCAAAGCGATTTACATTGTAACTAACATGGTAATCGTACATTAAACAGGTACATTGATAACTTGGATTTTTCTGAGCAATGGAGGGTTAAGTGACTTGCCCAAGGCCACAAGGAGCGCTAGTGGGAATCAAACCCTGGTCTCTTAGTTCCCAAGCCAGTGCTCTAACCACTAGGCTACTACTCCACTCCTATGAATCATTCCTATGTAAGAAAGACCCAACAGAGACAGGTGTCGAAGCAGGCCCCCAGGAACTGTGTAGGCAAAGACAGCATTTGAAGTGACTGATCACACAGCTCAGATGCCAGAGGAATGAGACACAGGAGATGGTCTCGAGAGCATACGGATACAACTTTGCCCTAATGAGCCAGTCGTCCAATTACAGGGGAACACTGATTACCTGTTTCTGCAGGGCTGACGCCACTACCACTATGACCTTGGAGAAGGTATATGGAACTGTTGCGAGACCAAATGGCAATGAGCAGAACAGCTGCACCCGAGCAACATGAAAAAGAGAACGCACATTTGATCGTCATGGATCAGGATACGAAAGTAAACCTCTGCCAGATTGAGGGATGCCAAGAATTCTCTGGTCAAAACCACCTGAATCACGGATCAAAGGGTTTCCATTTGGAAATCAGTAACCCGGGGCAACTGAATGACACTCTTGAGGTCCAGAAAGGGCCGAAAGGTTCCATCCTTATTTGGGACGACAAAATAGAAGGAGTAATGGCCGGATGTTGTCTCAGAGGCACGGGACAAGTGGCGTCTTGTTTTGGGAGCTAACCACAAAGGGAGACTATAAAGGTGTCTTTGATGAGCCTAGCGCAATGGAGCACATAGCCATAGTGGACAATATTGAGAACCAACTGATTGATGGTGATCTCCTCCCACTTGCGGGCAAACAGGACCAGCCGATGTAGAGTGGGCTTCAAAAACTGTCAACAGGAGGAACATCAAGGGCCAGAGAACCTAAAGGGGGCGGTGAAAGAATGTCTATAGGAACCTTCACATGGGAGATGTGAAAAGGAACGATTCATCTAATAACAAGAAGGTGGAACCTACTTGAAAAGATATAGAGAATCTGTTCCCTCTGGTTAAGATGGAGCAGGAATGCTATCCAGTGAAATAACCAGGATGGTTGCGTGGAAAAACAGAGGATAATATCAGTATGTGAACAGCAAGTCCTGAGTCCGGTAGAACTCTAACATGGTGAATGGACAGAAAACGCAGAGGATGAGATACCAGGTTGACCCACTTGAGGGACAAGGGGGGGTATCATGCGTTGTTTAGTTAAATATGTGCTGTCCATGAAGGATAAGGATACCATGAGGACAAACTGCAAGGAAAAAGAGCATATTTCCTGTAGGAATTAGGTAACTCTTTAGACTGTCACGTAGAGAAGGCCTATGTCCTTTATTAAAAGGAAATAGAAGGGTGTAAAGAACCCTTACAGTCATAAGGAATGACTGAGGAAGCCTTTTTCAACCATATAGGATAGTAATTAGAGAAAAAATCCCGATGCTCTCTAGCAAGAGCCCATAGTGGAAAGCTTCTCAGTAGGATTGCAGAGAGCATTATGCAGGAGAATTGGGAAATAAAACTGGCTGTTGGAGAAAAACCAGTTGCCACTTCAACTATGCTGCCAACTCCAGGGATTTGGAGATGGCAGAAAAAAAGCGGTAAGGATTATCCAAGATAGATGAAGCACTATTTTGGAAGCACTACTAAGGCTAGACAAAAAGTAGTGGAAGACAAGACTGGAACTTGTAGAAAAGTACCAGTAGTCCAATCACTGGAACTTCTGCATGGGCAGCTGCTGAATAGAACAGCAGATAGGATCTTTCTGTTCTTAACAGAGAGAACAGACAGAACAAGAGGAGAAAATCCTGATCATGTCTGATGAGCTGCCCAAATGAAAGAAGGGAGGTTAATCCAGAGAAAAAAAACTCTACAATGTAAGGGAAAGGAAGACTAGAAAGGCTAAGAAAACCTTCCAGTGGTATGGTACCACTCTTACAGGGAAAGCCCTGGAAAAGAGGGCAAAGAAAAATAGGAGCTGAAGGGAGACTTGCCATATGTTAAGTCTGTAGAAGGAAAAATTCATGGTGGTACAGAAAAACTAGCATAGATGTTTGGAAGGTTTGACGTCCAAAGGCATCCAGTGTTCTAGATTCACGACCTGGCGGGTAAGAAGAATGCTTCTTCTTGCTTTTTACCTATCTCATTGCTGATTCCACCACAATGGAATGATGGGGAAGTTGAGTCTTTTGAAACCCTGGAGAGGGGGGCACCTGATACAGAAGATCAGTTGCTGTAGAAGGTGAGGAAACCCTTAAAGGTGTTTCCCATATTCTCAGAAGAAGATCCTGCAAAGAATGATGTAAAGGAAGCATTATATTTTCCTTTTCCCCAGAAGAGCCTTGTGTAGGATCATAGCCAGGGATAGGAATAGCAAGGAATGTTGCCATGTCAAGGAGAAATTTCTGAAAAGAAGGATCTCCAATGGGAACGATCCCTGGAAAGGCTAAACTTGAAGAACTAGCCTGGGCACCGGAGGATGTACTTGTCCGGTGCAGAAAAGGATCCCTAATGGATGGATACTGGTACTGGCGGTTATGACCTGAGACAGTCAGTACTGCATCGTCCATGCCAGGTATCAACTCCAAACTGGGTATAGAAAGGAGCGATCCTGGTGAAAAAAGCATGGAAGGAGCTGGTCCCGATGTTACTGCAGGTACCGGCATCGATACCGATAGCTGTGCCGGAATAGAAGGCGATACCGACATCGAAGCAGTCATCGGAGGCTGCTCAAGCGGTACCGAGGTAACCAGAAACCCTTGGTGATTATCCTCGGTACAAAGCATCCGGAATCGGTAAGCGTCGGTTCCGAGATGTGTCGGTACCCAGACTTCCAGACTAGATATCGATTCTAGACTCGCCATCGAAGGAAGCGAGTCTATCGATGCATGTCTAGAGGGTACCGACGTCTGTGGTCGTATCGGCGGTGCTGCCGATACTGGAAAGTCAATCTGGGACGTATCGATCGGTCCCGAAGGTACCGAGAACGCCAGATGACGATCCCTGGTGAAGAGTGGATCGCTCAACACCAATGCCGATGCCGGGGTATCGGTACCACTCGAAGCGGATGCCACCACCGAGCATGGCTCAGGTATGTTCTGTGAGGGGTGAGCCCCAGGAACAACCTGAAACCCCTGAAAGGCTTTGGAGACTGAAGACTCCCGCTGGGGTTTCGAAGCCAATAGGGTCTTGAGGGCAAGGCTGGAGCCGTCATCATGCTTGGCATGAGACCTACCACTCAAGGATTGGCTAGTCTTAACATATTGTTTGTGGGTTACCTGATCCTGTAGAGAAGAAATGGTCGGTGCCCTGACACTGGAAGGGAAAACGGTATCGAGGGAAACTCGAAATGGAAAATCTCTTCACATAATATTGTAGCCTAATGGCTCCGGAGGAAAAGGGTCAGGACCCAAACAGGTTAGACACTAGTTATTGGAGTCTAAAAAGAAAACTGTATTCCCACAGTTAAGGCACTTCTTAGGAGAAGGCGGCTCCATAATGGAGAGGCCTTACAGGCCCAAAAGTTTAAAACAGAAACTGAGGGAAAAAAACTCCCTGAGTTTGGGAAAAAGAAAAGAAAAAACCACCGGCGGTACCGGTGGAGTCGGGGGAACAGCCGTGATCACAAGAAAACCAAAAATTAAAGAATTAAAGAAAAATTTTCTGCGGTGACAGGAAGACGTCCTGCCGGCTCCGCGGAAAAACGAAAACTGAGGAGAGACAGTTGGAAAGGCGGGAAGGCAGCACGCAGGCGCTGAGGGATGCTCCCAAAAGCTTTCTGACTGGACGCTGGGGAGCGTTCCCGCGCAGGCTCCGTCGGTACCGACGTACCCATATGTGAAGACTCATTTCTGCTTGTTCCTGGAGATAGGGGATCTGCCTGAGGGGGACTCTGAGCTGCCTCCTGTCCTTGAGGGTCAGAGAGGCGCAAGGAATCTACAAGTTGCATGATTAAGGCCGAAAGTTCCTCCTTTTGGAACAATCTGACATCCCGAGTCTCTTCCTGATCCAACCCCAAATCAGGGAGAGACGATTCTTCACGGTCAGAAGAGTTTGGGCTATCCTCGATGGAGAAAGGATGCTGATCAGCTGTTCAGCCAGGAGAGGCCCAAGAAATTTCCTTCGGGGACGGTGTCTAATACGAAGAGCTACGACTGTCTGTAGCACGCCACTTTCCTAGGCATACTACCACAGCCGTGGGTTTAGAGGAAGAGAAGGGACCTCCTGCTTGGGAAGACTATGCTGATGTCCAAAGATCCCAAACTTGTTTGAACAGGGACATAAATGAGCCGAATCCTGGTCTGCACCCCCTGCACTGGGCTGCTGTGGGAGCAAGAGCGGAGGAGGGGGAGCATCCCCTGAGGGAGATCCCAGAGACAAGTTACGAATTGTTAAGTTGGAGGGAGCTGAGGTATCCGGCATGGAAAGCATGTGCTCCACCTCGTCCTCATCCTGCACTTTCCTGGAAGATTCCCCCAGGTGATAAATGCATGTGGAGCACAGTCAGTCTGCTAAAATGTGGCGCTTCCTGCCATAGGCAATACACTGGGTTAAAGGAAGTGGCATCGAGAATGCCTGCAAACTGCGGCATTACTAGCTGTCTTGGATGCACAGCCAAACTCTGGAGTGCAGGAAAAAAATACGAGCCAAATTTAAAATGGCCACAGCGTTTGATGACTGCGTGGCAGGCCGCTGAGCAGGAAAAATTGCAAGAATGAGCTGAACAGCAGGCACATACTACTAGAGATGGGATGAGGGGAGCTAGCCTGTTCCAGGATGGAGAGGACTCCACTGGCGATAAGGGGGTTAAAAGGCTGAAATCACTCACTGCAATCTTCTGAACAGCAGCTGCCACTCGCGGAGGAGAAATGCAAGTGTTGAGCACTGAAGGCTGTTGAGTCTGTGCCAGGCTTCTGGACATGAAATTACAATTTAGGAAAAAAAAAAAAAAAGGGGCATTCTCCTCTGGATACTACAGCATTGAAGGCTCCCCACCTGCAACGTGTTCCACCAATCCTCCTGACCAGGAGGAGTGTTCCCCTTGAAAGAGCTGCATGGGTCCTATTGACCAGGAGCTGCTTTGCTCACACTACACTGGAAATTCAGTGGGAAACTTCAAGGAAACATCTCCTAGGTTCCCTGAAGACCTCTACAAAGACAATCTCTACTAGCAGAGACACTTAGGCCCTTAAGATAGCAGGATGCCAGGAGTAGAGAAACAGACATCCATAATCTGTTAGAGATAGAGAAATACTAAGGGTGAAACCTAGGGGAACCTCTATATATGGCAAAGCCCACACTTGCTGAAGCTTCTGACACTTGCTCTGTCTCCAACATATACTGGCAGGGGAACTTACCGTTAATTTCCTTTCCTGGAATCCTGCTAGACCAATCCAGACTAGGTTACTTTCCCCTGACAGCAGATAATGGAGAAAGAGAGTCAATCAGAAGCTTCAGCCACATCCCCTCTCCGGCTGTAACCCATCACCTCTAGGGGTCAGCTTCAGTTTGCCACTGTCAAAACATAAGGTCTTTCAAACCTCAAACAAAACTACTAACTGCCAGAACAGATATATTTATCAGGATGCACAAGCTCCCCGGGAACCATGTGCGGGAATATGCGCTTAGCAGAACTATGTACAAGGCAGATACCAAACCCACCGATGAAACAAGGATGGCATATGTCAGCATTGGCCCAGTGAAATCTGAAATTGCAGATGCATCCTGGACTGGTCTAGTAGGATTCCAGGAAAGAAAATTAACAGTAAGTAAAATTTCACCTTCCAGCTCATACTGCTAGACTAGTTCAGACTAGCAGGAAGTACCAGAGGTATTTCACCTCCAAGCAGGAAGAAACAGCTGTGGCCAACACATTGGCTCCAAAGCATGCTGCTTCCCTGGCTTTGAGGTCCAAGCGATAGTGTCGGGCAAAGGTAGAGTAAAATGACCAAGTGGCCGCCCAGCAAATATCTAGCAGCATGAACAGAGGACCACTCTGCCCATGATGCCGCTTGAGTTCTCGTGAAATGAGTGAGTAACACCCTCAGGCACGTGCTTGTCATGAAGGATATAAGCTGATTCAATTGTTCGCGTAATACACCATGCAATGGTGGACTTTGACGTGGCCTGCCCTTTACAGGCTCCCTCCGTCAAGACAAAGAGCCTGTGAGTCGGAAAGGGATGGTCACCTTCAGATAGTGATGCAATGTAAAACGAACATCCAGCAGACGGAGGATCACACTATCTTCCAAGCATTGTTCCTTCAGGAAGGATGGGAGAAACACTGACTGGTTCACATGAAAGTCAGAAATTACCTTGGGAAAGAAAGATGGAACCATCCTTAAGGAAACTCCCGCCACCAAGAAGGACAAGAAAGGAACTTGGCATGAAAAGGCTCGAAGCTCCGACAGCCACTGAGCTGATGTGATCGCCACTAGAAAGCCTGAATTGAGGGTCAGATCCAGCAGGGTGACCACCCGCAGGGGTTTGAAGGGCGAACGTCAAAGTACCTGTAGGACGATGGGCACGTCTCATAACTGCACTACCAGGTGGGAGGAGGTGAGGTCTTAGAGCACCGACTCCATGAAGGAAACTACCCACACATCTGCATGTGAGGCTAGGGAGTGCCCTTTGAAAAGGCCTCGAAAACAAGGCCACCACTTGTACCTTCAGCTTATTGAGGGAGAGGCCACTTTCAAATCCAGTCTGTAAAAAGGCAAGAATGTGCAGTACCTGTGCTTGCCATGGGGAGAGCAATTGATCCTTGTACCACCGCTTGAAAAAGCACCAAACCTGGGCGTATGCCTTGGATGTAGATGCTCTTAAGGCTTTGAACAGGGTGGCTACCATGGACTCATGGTATCCCTTGCGAATCAGTCTGTGCAGCTCAAGAGCCAGGCCATAAGCAAGTACGGAGCAGGGTCGTACAGGAGACTCGGCTCTTGCTGTAGCAAACCCCTAAGGGAGCCTAGTGTCAGAAGCATGGATTTGGTTAGCCGTACCAGGTAGGCATACCACGGACGGCGGGGCCAGACCAGGGCTATCAGGACCACCCATCCCAGATGTGATGCTACGCGCCACAACAATCGACCAATCATTACCCATGGAGGAAAGACATACAGGAGTTGAGAGGTAGGCCACTCCTGCAACAGAGCGTCAATACCCTCTGAATTAAATTCCTTCCTTCTGCTGAAGAAGAGTGACGCCTTGGTGTTGGAGAATGTCACCATTAGATCTAGGGAAGGGCGACCCCACTTATACACAATGCGCTTGAAAGATCAAGGCGTCAGTTCCCACTCACCATGATCCAAGGAGTGCCAACTGAGGAAGTCCGTCTGGACTTTGTCCACTCCCGCAATATGCTGAGCCGACATAGCTTGCAAGTGACACTCTGCTTACAGGAAGAGAAGGGCCATCTCCCAGGCATTTGGTGCCCCTCTGTCTGTTAAGATAGGTTACAGTCGTAGTATTGTCTGACACGATCTGGGCTGCCAAGGGCGAAGGAGAGGAAGGAAGCGCTGTAACACTAGCCGGATTGCTCTAGGTGGTTGATGATCCAGCTTGGCTCAACTGGGATCCATGTGCCCTGCAGAGAGGGGACTTGGCAATGTTTGCCCCAACCAACGAGGCTTGCATCGGTCATGAGGATGATCCAGTTGGGAATTTCCAAAGGAGTTCCTTTCATAAAGTTGTCGTGGGTGAGCTGCCATGGAACAGAGCACCTGTAGGTAATCCCACACCGTTGGGGATCTCATCCGTTGAAAAGTCTGGATCTGTTTGAATATCTTCCGGGCTCTCTCCTTCATTAGAAATATGTGACCCTTGCGCATTTCGAAACAGGCCCCAAGAAAGTATAGTGATTGTGATGGGTGCAGTGCACTTTTCGCTCGATTTACAACCAATCCAAACTGTTCCAAAAACTCACTACTCATTGTACCGCTGAAAGACTCGTGGAGGTAGTCGGCCTGTATCAACCAATCATCCAAGAAGGGGTGAAACCAAATGCCTTGACGTCGTAGCCACCACAAACATGATTTTGGAGAAGGTGCAGGGTGCTGTTGCCAGACAGAAGGGCAGTGCACAGAACTGATTGTGCTGAAACAGAATGGTGAACCACAGCAATCTCTGATTATCATGGTAAATTGGAATATGAAGGTATGCCTCTGTGAGGTCCAAGAATGTGAGAAATTCTCTGTGTCTCACTGCCTGTTTGACTGACCTCAGCATCTCCATGCGGAAGTGAGGGATGCGAAGATAGCAGTCGACTCCCTTTAGGTCCAAGAGCCGCCAAGAAGTTTGGTCCTTTGTGACAACAAAATAGGTGAACTACCAGCACAGGTTCCTCTCGAGTGCTGGGATTGAACAGATTGCTCTGCGTTGGGACTAGGTGCTGCAGTTTCATGTACCATGAGCAATAGGGTGGGTGACCCACAAGGGGACACAAGGCAGGCATCCTGGATGGGTTTGGTGCAACTGAAGGAATACCCGAGGGTTACCACCTCGAGGACCCAACTGTCCAATGTGATCTGGGACCATTCAAGGAAGAAAAGGCACAAGCTCCCCCTTATCTGCCGCACCCCAGAATAGACTCGAAGGTGGTCAGCGGGAGGGACCCCCTCCTTTGGTGAACCTAGTGGAGGAAGAGAAATGGTCCAGTGAGTGGTAAAACCCCTGAAAAGGCTGCGGCTGGATACTGAAACTGTCTGGGCATGGAGAAAAGGGACTTCCCGGGTATGTATCAGCAAGACTCCCGAAAACGGGACCGTCCTGAGGAGAATCCCCCGGATCTGAGCAAAGAGGCTTTGGGTCTATTCTCAGGTAGCCGTTGAGGCTTGACTTCTCACAAAGTCTTTCACCAGTTTTTCCAAATCCTCAGCAAACAGTGGGCGGCCCATGAAAGAAAGTCTAGCGAGTTTGGATTTTGATGCAGGGTCCGCATTCCAATAGCAGAGACAGAGCCAATGACATGCCACCATCACTGTGGCCACCGACTGAGCAGCGAGGTGAAGATCGTAAAAGGGGTCCGCCAAGAAAGCAATGGTTAATTCCAGCTGTGCCAACGAGGGGATCCTCCGGCAGCAATTGGATCCATCGAAACAATGCGTGCTTTGCCAGGCCCCCCACAAATGGATGCCTGCAAGGAAAGGGATGAGGAAAAGACAGTTTAAGAGACCTTCCACTTTACGGTCAAGCTGATCTCTCAGAGCAGTGCCCCCCCCCCCCCCTCCACTGGGATAGTTGTATGCTTCGTGACCCATGTCGACAGCGCATCCACCTTAGGAAATCAAAGACATCTGTTGATCTCTGTTGGGGGCCAGGCATATATCTGACCCAGTTGGAGAGCGGAGCGTAAGGATGCATCTGGAGAGTCCCACTCCATGGACACCATTTGCTGGAGCTCTGTAGAGAAAGGAAAAGCCTTGGAGGGCTTATGAATGCCTACTATAATGGGGTCCAGCTGTGAGGTGCCCGTAGCCGCAGTAGATACGGCTGGAGTTTCTGCGCAATGAAGAGTTTCAACAGTTTGTGCAATTAAGGTAAAAATCTCATCTTTGCTGAACGGAAGCAAATTCTGACCTTATTCCTGGTCATCACGGTCGTTCTCCAGGGGGGACAATCCGCCCTCTTCTCGTTCAGATGCACTTCTGTGATGCTGAGGTCCCTGACTGCATTAGATTCCAGGTTTTTGAGAAAAAGCCATGAACTGAGCATTCACCTCCGGCTGCATGTAGGAAGGGCAGGCTTACGCCCCAAGCAGACCCTCCTTAGGTGATAGAATCGGCAGATTTGAGTTTGCCGCACAGGCTCCCCTGGCTGGCAGCGAGTTTAAGGGAGCACTCACTTCCCCTTCAATCTGTTTTTCCTGTATCACCTCATTACCTTGAGATTTAGCCCCTTTATATGCAGCACAGGACTCTGCTCAGACTGTCCGCTACGCAAATGTCCTGGCCTGTGAGGGTACACCGCTCGCAGAAGCATGTTCCGTGCTGGAGGGGAAAAAAAAAAAAAAAGAGCCATTGCTTCCTAGCAGAGGGCGTACAAACCCTGCCCCCCCCCAGTTGATATGAAAAACATGGCAACCTGGTATGCTGTCTGGATCAGTACAGGTTGGTGACACAGGTAGAGGTAGAACGTTCATAGGACCAAGAAGATAGCCTTGAGCTCCAGGAGACTGATCTGAAGGAGCAACGACTCCTTGCGTGGCAGTCTCCAAAATGCCCCCACCCCCAACCCAGGAGGGAGGCATCAATGGTCAGGGTCCTCTGCAGCATGGGTACCTGGAAGGGCATTCCTGCCTGGAGGTGGCAAAGGTTTTGCCACCAGCTGAGGGACTCCAAAAGCTGGCAGGTAACCCTGATGCTGTCCTGTAGCCTGCCAGTGGCCTGAGTCAACTGCAAGCATAGGCACCACTGGGGTGTCCGCATGTGTAGGCGGGCAGAAGGTGTGATGTGGCCTGTCAAGGCCAAATGGCCCAGAAGGCAGAGGAGACGACGAGCTGGCACCGACCGGCAGCGTTGTACCTCTCCTGCCAGTTGCCTGAGGCATTCTGCCCTTTCTCTTGGGAGGATGGCCTTGAACTGCAATGTGTTCAACTGGGCACATATGAACTCCAGACTGGGTTGGAAAGAGGTGGGATTTGGGGTAGTAGTTCATGAACCCAAGGTATTGCAACAGAAGGGTTGCATGTTCTATGGCCTAACTGACCTGAGACCATACTGTCCCTGATAAGCCAGTTATCCAAATAGGGGAAGACAAAAGCACCTTGTAGGCACAGGTAGGCGGATACCACCGCCAGGCATTTGGTAAAGCCCCTTGGCGAGGAAGCCAGGCCGAAGGGTAGTACCTTGTACTGGTAGTGCCCTTCTCCCACCATCAACCATACTGCTGGGGCTTCTGAGGCCCATGGTTTTGTCCTCTAGGTTGATAACCTTGTTGCTAGCCCAAGAAGGGCTGGTAGTGTCAACTCTGATCAAAGGGCCCTTTTTCCTCAGGAAAAGAGGTCTCTTACCCAATGGGTTTCTTACGGGGGGAAGGATGAGATCTTTTTGGAGAGCCTCTGTCGAGTCACCACATCAGCCTCTATATTGGCTGCCTTGCTGGCCATAGGCTTGCCAAACAGGTTCTCCCCAGTACAGGGGACGTCGAGCAGCTTTTCTTGGACCCACTGCTCGAGGTCCAAAGATTACAGCAAGGCTTGGGGCTAGGTTCCGATGCCAGCCGCTGCTACCCGAGCTGCTGACTCAAAGCCATCATAGGCTGCCCAAGAAAGGAACTTAGAGCAGCCCTTGATCCCGGAGGTCAGGGATTGGAATCGTTGTAGGGGTTCCCCAGTAAGCCCTGCTGAAAACCCAGAAAACTGCTGGATTAGGGGCCTTGAGGTACATACCTATGTATAACTCATAGGCCTGGATCCAACACCCCAGCATTGAGACCTGGTAGGACTTGCGCCCAAGGGCATTGAGGGCTCTAGCATCCCTACCAGGGGGAAAAGAATGAGTCTTCAGGCTTTAAGATTCTGCATGGTTGACTTGACAACCTTGGAGATAAGTGGGAGTTGGGGTTTGTGGAACCTGGCCCTTTCCTGACGCAGTACATGGCGTTAAAAGTGCCAGCTGACCAACGGTACAGATACCGGAGTCTCCCACATTCTCAACAGGAGCTATTCAAAGATTGGCTGCACTGGCACCGTTAGAGTTTCCTTGGGTAGAGACTCATACTGGAGAATCCCAGGCTCTTCAGTGCATGGGTGGTACTCCACCATAGTTTGCACAGAGGGAGCTCCGGCCATAACCCTGACAAAGTCATGGAAGGCCACGTCCTCCGGAAGAGAATGGCGATGGGGCACCGGGTTCAAGAGGATGTTGTGGTGAAGTCTGGTTTCCAGAGATGCCTCAGTCTCCCACTCGGAGTCAAGGGGTGATGATGAATCCAAGGGCCCCCTCCTTTCTACTTTCTTCTCAGCTGCTGTCTCCACAATGCACAGAACTGAGGAAACCTGTGAAATCAGAGAAGAGAACTCCTTGTGGAAGAGGCAAATGACCAGAGGAGTCGTTCCCACTAAGAGAGCTACTCCTCCTTCCAGACTCCCATTGCTGAGGGGGGAACCGGGATCAACATCTAGCTCCTCAGCCTCTGGAGTGGGGCAAATCTACGAAAATGATGTGAACCTCAAGGGTGCTTGTCAATGCCCCCGGAAGAGGTGAAAATGTTTTATCAGTGGCTTGGAGAGGAAAGTGAAAACCACTGATGGAGCTGCAACTTTAGGCCACCCCATGGCAGAATTCTACGAGAGGGAGAAAGCCTGCTGCATGAAATCCCCAAAATCCTGCAAGGAACTGCAGGGGAACCCAGGTAAAAACAGGAGCCACAGGTGGGGCCCCACTGGTGCTACTACCTTCCAGGAGCAACAGTGGAGGGCCCTCTGTGCCCACCCCTCCCCCACGAGGGAGACTGGAAGCTGAGCTGGAAGACAGATCATGATTTGATAAAATGGCAGTAGTTCCCTCCATTTAAGTCAGCCCAGGAATGACTGGGGAAGCGTGAACTGCCAGTTCCCGATGCACCCATGAGTTCAGGTGGTCCCCCCAAGTTAACCGAGCCACCAACTCAAACAAATAAATGAAGAGGGATGACTCCTACTCTTCATGTAGGGAGATTTCACCATTTCCCTGCCTAGAGACCTTTTTAGAGCTAAAGTAGTTAAAACCAGGGTCTTGCAAAAAGTAAAGGTGATCCAATTCCTCAGATCCTTCTTGCTGATGCGCTTGCTTTCCCTGTGAAGTCACTGCTGCGCTCTGACCCCTTTTTACCAGGGGTCCCTTGGCCAAATGCATGGAGAAAAAAGAAGATCGAGAAGGTATCCCGGTCCAGATGGTCCCTCTATAAAGGCCATACTTGAAGGATAAAGAAGAAGAAATCCAGAGAACACTGTCTGGAATCTGAAGAATTCATTTAACTCCTTGCTGCTACATCTGTAGGAAGCATCTGCTCAACCAGTCTCAGTTTGTTGCGGTAGAAGAAGCAGAGGGGGAACATCTAAGATAGTGATCAGAAACAGCTGATGTTGCAGTGGACTCTTTTTCAGCAGACATCTCTGCATCCATCTGGGAGGAAAGCCATGTGGAAGATCGTTTGCTGGCAGGGCCTGAGGAGACCACTCCAAAGCCCACCCCTGAATCTTTTGCACAGTGCCCAAACAAAATCCACAGAGCCAGTGTGACACCAACCAGTATTTCTTAGCAGATGTGTTTGTAAGCAGATAATGGCATTTCCAACCATGCCACTCACGCGCACAAAAATCGCATTCATATGTGCAGCTAGTTCATATAGCCTGTGAGCAGAGAGCAGCTGCATGGCAGAAGAACACTATGGATGCACACACCACAAAACGCACAGACCAAAAGCATAATGGCAAATGTGCTCATTAAGAATTGAAACACTTGAAGTTTTGTGAAGACAAGAGACTTGATCGGACTGAATCCAGACTAATCAACTGGTCTACATTTTGAAATGGGAGCAGATCCTTTTCTTTCTCCTTCGTGCGGGAAACATCACCGAGATATTTATAAGCTTTTATAAACTACTAATCTGTACAGAACATTCAAAGACGTTTACATCCACATAAAAATGTCTTAAACCACAATATTATCTTCAAAAACACCATTTAGCATAATGCAATGTATCATAACCCCCTGGACACATCTGCTATTGAGCTCAACTGGGAAGAAGCTTTTCGACCAGCTGCCTAGAAGCATACACAACTGTATCAAACACATTTGCTGGACACAGTAATACTGAAATGTGCCCCTAGCTGAATCAGCATTAGTGGCAGTGATGCCACTGAAAGCTTTTAGTTCTCTCTCAGACTCCACATCTGCTGGTAGGCAAACACAACTCACTTATCTAGACTGGTCTAGCAGGATGATCTGAAAATAAAGAGGAATTGTGCAAACACTAACCTCCTTTAGTTCCTGCTCAGTTCGAGGAAGTCTTATTTGCAGTTCATTAATGGCTGCCTTCCTTTCAGTCAGCGTTTGTGAGGCAGTAGTTAGGGCTTGTTTTGCCTTATTCAACTGGGATACAGCTGTGTTATGGCGACTGAGGTAGATATCTAATTCCGAATGGGCCACATCCATCTTTGAACGGGCTTCATTTACTGTTTTGCTGAATTCCATAAGCTCTTTCTCCTTGTTCTATTAAAAAAAAAGTAATCATGTCTAATTCAAAACATTACTTTTCAATCAGTAACAGCTGGAAAAGGAAACTGCAGAAAATCCATTTCTAGCTTTGACCTATGGTATAACAAAACATGTTTACTGGACTTTCAGTACAGGGTACTGAAATAGTTATTTTATTAAAGCTAAATACTGCAAGATCATTTCATAAATGAAGCTAAAAATATAGTAAATGGTTTATCTAGAAATTGCATTTTGCTTTTAGTTAGCCAAGGGGCCAAAAAAGGAGCTGTTTTCAAAAAGGGTAAAATGACAATTGAAAATTGACCTCCTGAGATGTGAATGGAATTAGATGACTACCATAGTATATATATAATTTTGGCCAAATTATTGAAAAGAAATAAGGCAGCCTGACTTTGGCTACTGAGATCAGCCTGTAGTGGTCTACTGCAATGCACTAAGAGTAATTTTATAAGGGGGTTCATAGAAAAAGCTGTTACATAGGAGCTAGTGCTTTCCCACTATTGGCTAAACCAGGCATTAACAAATTCTTGTTAAATATAGGAGTCATCTCAAAAACTTGAGCCAGTGACAGATCTCTCTTGCTTCATATCTCTCCCTCCCAACATTGTCCTAGACATTAAAGGGGGAGTGGGAGGAAGCACTTCAAGATAGAGTAGTTACTTCACCTGTAACAGGTGTTCTCCAGGAGCAGCAGGAATCAGTCCTCACATATGGGTGCCGACGGAGCCCTCGTGCGGAGCATTTCCCCAGCTTTCAAAGAAAGCCTTTGGGAATTGCAGCGCGCATGCGCGGTCCTCTTCCTGCCCAAGGGTGCCATCTTGCTCAGTCTGATGACATAGCTAAGAGACAGCAAAAATAGCAAAAAGAAATCATATGACTGCAACTACAAGGGGAGGAGGGAGGGTTGTGAGGACTGATTCCTGCTGCTTCTGGAGAACACCTGTTAAAGGTGAGTAACTACTCTTTCTCCAGGACCAAGCAGGAAGTCAGTCCTCACATATGGGACTCCCTAGCTTAAGGCTACCGGACACCTCAAGCGGAAAAATGAGCTCCCTCTAGCTCAGTAGCACAGAAGGAAGGAATCTTCTCTGAAAACGCCCCCGACCGGTAGCCCAACATCCAGGCCGGAGGGTAGGAGTTGCCTAAACCTCAAAGAGATTATGGAGGACTGCCTGACCGAAAGCACTGTCCCTGCGGGACTCCCTCTCCAGGCAGTAATGGGCCGCAAAAGTCTGGCTTGAAGACCAAGTAGCGGCCTGGCAGATGTCTGCCAATGGAACAGAGCGGAGATGAGCCACTGACGCAGCCTTCGCCCCGACACGATGAGCTGTGACTCGACCCTCCAATGAGAGGCCGGCTGCCCCATAAGCCCAGGCGATACAGTCAGCGACCCATATGGACAAAGTACGCTTGGAGACAGGTAGCCCCAATTTATTGGTGTCAAAAGAAACGAAGAGCTGAACAGCCCTCCTATGCTCCCGCGTACGGTCAAGGTAGAATAAGGCCTTCCTACAGTCCAGGGTATGCAGGACCATTTCAGCCCGGCTGGTGTGCGGCCTGGGAAAGAAGGTCGGAAGAACCACCTCTTGGTTGAGATGAAAAGGAGAAACCACTTTTGGAAGAAACTTAGGGTGAGTCCGTAAGACTACCCTATTCCTGTAGAACCTAGTGTAAGGAGGATCAGACACTAGGGCCTGCAGTTCACTAACCCGCCTAGCAGAGGTGAGGGCTACCAAGAACAAGGTTTTCCAGGAAAGAAAACGAAGAGGGCAGGTAGCCATAGGTTCAAAGGGCGGACAGGTAATCCGCTGCAAGACCACATTCAGATCCCATTCAGGGGCTGGCGGGTGCAAAGGAGGCTTGAGGAGGCGGCGGCCTCAGAGAAAACGAGCCACCAAAGGGTGGTTGGGAAGAGGCCTGCCATCCACCGGTGCGTGATGCGCAGAGAGAGCACTGAGGTGGACCCAGACAGAGTTGGACTTAAGGCCCAGATTGGAGAGATAAAGCAAATATTGCAAGACCACTGCCACCAAGCAGGAGAAGGGATTCTCCGACTGCTGAGCACACCACACGGAGAACCTACGCCACTTAAGGGCGTAGGATTTTCGGGTGGAGGGCCTCCTGGAGGCCAAGACGACCTCTTCCACCTCACGAGGCAGCAGGAGGGAAGCAAGGACTACCCTCTCAGCAACCAGGCCATCAGATGAAGGGACCGGAGGTTGGGGTGTAGGAGAGTCCCCTGATCCTGTGACAGGAGATCGGGTTGAAACCCCAGTGGAAGAGGTGTGTCCACCACCAGCTGCATTAGAAGCGGGAACCAGGGTTGTCTCGGCCACCGGGGAGCCACGAGGATCATCAAAGCTCTGTCTCTGAGAACTTTGAAGAGTGTCCGAGACACCAGTGGTGTGGGAGAAAAGGCATACAAGAGGCCTGTGGACCATGGAATCAGAAAAGCATCCGCCGCTACTCTGAGAGGATGCGGTTGTCAAGAGCAGAATCTGGGAAGTTGACGGTTCAGGGGAGTGGCAAATAGATTCGCTGAACCACCAGCGGATCCAATCTCCACACGTGAGGCTGGAGGATCCTGCTCAGCCTGTCTGCTAGGTAATTTTCTGCACCTGGGAGATAGACAGCTTTGAGGACGACGCCATGAAGGACGGCCCAAGAGCACAGTCTCCGTACCTCCTGACAGAGAAGGAAGGATACTGTGCCTCCTTGTTTGTTCACGTAGAACACTGCAACTTGATTGTCCGTCTGGACCAGCACAGACTGGTGAGAAATTAGGTGCGAGAAGGCTCGCAGAGCTAGGCGAATGGCTCTGAGCTCTAGGAAATTTATCTGCTGAGCAGACTCCCAAGGAGTCCAGAGGCCTTGAGTACACATCCCCTGGCAATGTGCTCCCCAACCTAGGAGAGAAGCATCGGTTGCCAGCACCTGAGAAGGTGGAGGAGATTGAAAATCCACTCCCAGCACCAGGTTTGGGAGATGAAGCCACCATCGCAGAGAAGAGACCAGGAGGTTGGATACTTGCACTGAGTCCGCCAGGCTCCCCGTGGCCTGATGCCATTGAGTGCGAAGGCACCACTGAGCAGGTCGCATGTTCAGGCGGGCATTGCGGGTCACATGGATCGTGGAAGCCATATGGCCGAGCAGTCTCAGAAATTGCCTGGCAGAGACCAGGGAATTGCTGGGAAAGTGGCTGGCGAGATCCATGAGCCTGTGTGCCCTGTCTAGAGGCAGGAAGGCCCGCGCTTGAAGAGTGTTCAATCTTGCGCCGATGAATTCGAGATTTTGAGAGGGGAGCAAAGTGGACTTTGCGAAGTTTATGACGAACCCCAAGTGCTGGAGCAGAGTCACAGTGCGATGAGTGGCCTGAGTTGCCTCTTGGGAAGACTGGGCTCTCATGAGCCAGTCGTCCAGGTATGGAAATACAAAGAGGCCCTGAAGTCTTAGATAGGCCGCCACCACTGCGAGGCATTTGGTGAACACCCTGAGGGCGGAGGATAGGCCAAAGGGCAGTACCCTGTACTGGTAATGATTTCCTCCCACAACAAACCTGAGATATTGTCTGTGATCTGGATGAATAAGGATGTGAGCATAGGCATCCTTTAGATCTAAAGAGCATAGCCAGTCTCCCTGCTGGAGGTAGGGCAGCAGGACTCCAAGGGTAAGCATCTTGAACTTTTCCCTTGCCAGGAACTTGAGGTTCCGCAAGTCCAGGATGGGTCTGAGGCCTCCTGTTCTTTTTGGTATCAGAAAGTACCTGGAATAAAAGCCTTGACCTCTCAGGTGGTGGGGCACCAGTTCCACAGCCTGTTCCTGAAGACGACTTGCCAACTCCTGAAAGAGTAAGTCCCTGTGCAGAGGGAGTCTTGGAGGCTCCCCTGGAAAGTAGAAGGGAGGTACCTGGTGAAAGTGAAGAAGATAGCCTTTTTGAACTATATGAAGCACCCAGGTATCTGATGTTATGGCTGACCATCGGTGGGCAAAGTGGACCAGCCGGCCTCCTGTGCTGAGAGAAACCAGCGGAGGGGAAGAGGCTATGCTGAGAGTCAAAAACCCCCATCCTGCGGAGCAGGGGCCGGTGTTGTGGGCTTGGGGGCCTGCTGCCTACGGGACCCATTACCCCGTTGGGGAGCTGCTGAGGCCTGATGAGGGTAATGTTTATAGGCAGCCGCCTTCCTCGGGTAAAAGGGCTTTTTCCACGAGCCCCCCTTCTTCTGAGACGGGGCAGAGGTTTTTTTGGACAGCCGAGTCCTGGTCAGAGTGTCGGTCTCGATCTGTGCAGCCTTTTCAGCCATGGGCTTGCCAAAGAGGTTTTCACCTCTGCAGGGGACATCGACCAACAACTTGTCTTGTACCCATGGCTCAAGGTCGGATGACTGAAGCCAAGCCTGTCGGCGGGCACCGATGCCGGCTGCGGCTACTCGAGCCGATGCTTCGAAGCCATCGTAGGCTGCTCGAGAGATAAACTTCGAGCACTCTCGAATGCCAGTGGACAAGGCCTGGAACCTCTGCAAAGGTTCCTCGGAGAGATCAGCAGAGAACCCGGCAATTTCTTTTGCCAGGTCTCGGAGATACATGCCAATATAGAGCTAATAGGTCTGGACTCGACAAGCAAGCATAGAGCCCTGGAAGCACTTCCTACCGAGGGCATCCATGTTCCGGGCCTCCCGGCCGGGAGGCACCGAGAAGTGCATCTTCTGACTCTTGAGGCGATGCATGGCCGATTCCACCACCATGGAATGGTGCGGTAGTTGTGCCTTTTGGAACCCGGGGCTCTTGCGGACTCGATAAATGGAATCAACCCGCTTGCTTAACACCGGCGCCGACGCCGGGCTCTCCCACATGCGGAAGAGAAGTCGCTCCAGCATCGGAGGAACCGGTACAGTAAAGGCCTCCTTCGGGGGAGAGTCATACTGGAGGGCATCGAGCTCTTCGGCTCGAGGCTCCTCCTCGGGATCCGCGGGGAATGCCAAGGCCTTGGCCATATCCCGCACAAAGTCTGAGAACCGGGTGTCCTCCGGGGGGGACCGTCTCCGAGGTTCGGACTCGGGCGAGTCTGATGGGACGCACCGAGTCCAAAAAGTACCAGGGGACTCTTCGTCCTCCGTTTCCCAGGCTGACTCCTCGGAGGAGGAATCGAGCGGCTCCGGTCGGGTGGGCACCGATGCCCTCCGCCCCGACGCCGAGGGTGTCAGCGTCGACGACCTCGGATCGACTCGAGCTCGCATGGACTTGAGGATCGGCTCGGTCTCCGGGGTTGACTTGGACGTCGATGTCCCGGTGGCCGGGGCAGATACACCAGCGAGGCCAGCAATCAATGCCCGCTGCTGGTCCATGAAGGCAGCCAAACTGCTCTCCAAGGCCGTCAACCTGAGTCCGAGCTCAGGAGAACCAGCAGCCACCGACTCGGCTCCTTCGGAGGTGAGTCCACGAGGACTACAGTACTCATGTGTCTAGGAGACTCCATCTCGAGACGAGGATGTTTCGAAGGCCTCTCCGACTCCGAGGACCCGGGATGGCTATTGGGGCTATGTGACCTAGCCCTCGAGGAGCCAGGAGCGTCCGACGCCAACCTCGCGGGTTTCTTCTTCCGATGATGTTCCCGGGCAGGAGACCCCCGCTCAGAGGAACTCCGATGATGCTCAGGACCGGAGTCCTGGGACGTCGAAGCCTCTGACGAGGTTCGGGCCCGGCCGGACGCGGAGTCAGAGAAGATTCTTTCTTTTTGTTGCTGCCGACTCCTCAACGCTTTAGAGGACATCTTGCCACACGGACAACAGATCATCGGGTCATGATCAGGTCCGAAGCAGCGGAGGAAGCAGTCGTGTGTGTCGGTAAGAGACATAAGTTTCTTACACCGATCACACTTTTTAAACCCGCTGGCGGCCATCAGGGGAAAAAAGGCCCCTGCGAGGTCAAAAGACAGGGCTGCCAGTGAAAAAAGAAAAAATGGCGCGAACGCTGGTCACGAATGACAAAAACCGGAAAAATTTCGAACGGACTCGATACCGGTGTATCGGGTCCGGGTGGGAAAAGGATCCAGCGTCGAACCGAGAAAAGAAAAACAAATAAAATCAACTTTTTCAGCGGCGATCACAAACAGCGTCTGTAGTGCTCCGCGGAAAAAAGAAGACTGAGCAAGATGGCACCCTTGGGCGGGAAGAGGACCGCGCATGCGCGCTGCAATTCCCAAAGGCTTTCTTTGAAAGCTGGGGAAATGCTCCGCACGAGGGCTACGTCGGCGCCGACGTCACCCATGTGAGGACTGACTTCCTGCTTGGTCCTGGAGAACAGCAGCAACTCAAAAAGATTTACTAAGGCTATATTTCCATGGTGTCAATAGGCAAGAAAAGTTTAGTAAATCAATCCCTTAAGGTGCTGCTGTACATTATTGGAAAAAGCCACCAGTCTCCCACTCTCAAACACGTATTGTGTGTGACAGCACCTCCTTAACAAGGAAAGCAAATGGTCATGTATTGTGGCAGGCTAAGGTCTACAATAGCCTGTGAACGTATGGGAAGCCTGTAAGCTAGGCCTGAGCCCCTACCCCCACTTGAAACTAGTAGTGCTGAGAAAGACCAAAGTCAGTGGAGGTTTGATAATCTGCCCTAAACTGCTTTTGATAATTTTGTATGAATCCTGTATGAATCCTTTATTAAAGTATTCGATGCTGATGATAGATATGTTCCAGTGTTCTGCATTCTCACATTCTCTGAGCTAGAAATGACCTTGAAGTAGAAATGTATCCATGTGTAAGACTGTGCCTTTGTGAGGATAGTCTGAGCAGGGGGAGCCAGGAGCTGGGCCCACAGGGGGTCCCCGATTGGACAGGTGCATGGGGCGTTGGGACCAATAGAAAGTTTGCATGTATTAAACTGAAAGAAATGTATATAATGAATTTGATCCTGTATAACTTTGCTCGGTCACTTTTGGATGCTTTCCTGTCTGAGCCTGTGCACAATAAATTGACTTGGAACCTGCAACCGACTCCTGGTTTTATTCATTGTGTGCACTTCGCTGCTACATATTCCTGGTGTGTTGGCCGAGAATGTGTGAGTAGTGGATGGTATTCAAGTGAATATTCCATGTACCTTCGCCTCCAGGTTTGGTCCGGTTGGAACCGTGTCTGTCCGACCATGGGGAAACCTCAGGCGCCACCGGTACTCTTGTATCGGAGAGGGTTCCGTCTGGCCTCGGCGGACTACTGGGTCCAGCTGGCCAACACCTCCGAACCCGAGGGGAGTCCAGGCTCCAACCCATGTACTGGTTTGGTATCAGGAGCTGGATCCGGTGAGTAGAAATTCTTTTGTTTCTTAGTCAGTTAGGTTTGGGTAAGTCTTGCATGAGTATAAGCAAGACTGATTTGGTAAAAGGTACCGAGAGCCTGATCACCTCTCAGGGCACGTCCGAGTAAGCCTTGCATGAGTATGCGCGAGGCCCAAACTACTGCCCTTTTCTTGGTTTGGTAGCAGTCCGAGTACGTCTTGCATGAGTGTGCACGAGACCGGCTGCTTTTGGTTAGTTAGATAGGGCCAGGGGAAATTTGGGAAAACGTTTTGCTAGCATGTTTGGTTGTGTGCGCGTGAATGAGAGGTCTTGAAACAGACCACGTGAAAGCGGACTCCTGAGTAGCACAGTTCCTTGCCGGGCGACCGCGCCAAGGTTGCGAAAAGGAGGAAGCGTTTGGTGTTTGTCTCCTTCATTCTTTGGGCTGCACGGACCCCTTACCTGCAGCCATACTAACTGCTCCTATTGTTTGTTGTCTTGTACGTTGAACATTGTAATTATGGGAGGGGCGGAGTCCATGCAAACTCCGTTGCAATGTATGATCAAGAATTTCAGTAGGGGATTTACTGGAGACTATGGAATTAAAATGTCTCCGTCCCGCTTGAGAATGCTTTGCGAAAGGGAGTGGCCTGTGTTAGTCACTTCATGGCCCCGTGAGGGCACCATTGATGTTAGTGTAGTATCCCGTGTCCACCAGATTGTAAGAGAACACTCAGATCAGTTCCCGTATATAGATTCCTGGTTAAGTATTTGTGAAGAACAGCCCTCTTGGATAAGGCGGTGCTATGAGGAACAGTGTAGAATATTAGTTGCAACCACAAGAGGGCCCCGGACTCTTTAGGAAGGGAAGCTACCTGTGTATCCTGCCCCAGAGTCCCCAGATATCTTGACTCGTTTACCTCAGTACCCCTGTAGGCCAGTTCCCACGGCACCGGCACTCCAGGCAGAGCCTGGGGCAGAAGCCCAGCGATTACTGCCACAACGGCAGAGAGAGTCCCCTCCCCCGAGGGATAGCCCCGAGTCCAGCCTGAGTGCCTCAGGAGGGCCAGCGTCCCCTGAGGATACCAAGAGCGGAGACTCGCCAGCCAGATCAGGGTCGCCTGTTGAGGACGCTTATACCCGGCAGTCATATGATTTAAGAAATACTGTAAAGAAAAAGAAAGAGGGACATCTAATGCCATTGCGTCAGGTACCTGGTTTACCTATCCTGAATGACCAGGGCCAGATGGCACCAGGACCAACCAGTTTAATCTATGAACCCTTCTCCACTACTGATTTGTTGAACGGGAAAATGCATTATGCATCATATACTGAGAAGCCCCAAGATTTAACTGAATTAATGTCAAGTATAATGCAAACTCATCAGCCTACCTGGTCTGATTGCCGACAGCTCCTGTCTACCCTCTTTACTACTGAGGAGCGAAAGTGAATCGGACAAGCGGCAGTCCGCTGGCTAGAAGAAAACCCTGTAGATGGAGCGGGCATAAATCCTCCGCAAGCAGCCGCCGCAGCCTTCCCGAATAAGGACATCAGATGGGATCCGAATGATGAAAGGGGGGCGGCGGCCCTAACTCGATTTCGCCAGGCCTTGATGCAAGGCCTGAGGGGGGGAAGCCAGAAAGCTATGAATATCGGGAAGTGTCAGAAGTCATCCAGGGTCCAAATGAAAGCACAGCGACCTTTTATGAGCGGTTGTCTGAAGCCTACAGATTATATACTCCATATGATTCAGCAGCCCAGGAAAATTTGCGCATGGTGAACGCAGCCTTTGTCAGTCAGTCCCAGGGAGATATAAAGCGGAAATTACAGAAAATGTATGGATTTGTGGGCATGAATACAGCACAGTTAATGGAAGTTGCTCAGAAAGTGTTTGGGAATCGTGAAAGTGAGTGTAACAAAGAAAGTGAACAGAAAATGAAGAAAGCGGATCTTCTTGCTGCCGCTTTAGTTGAACGACGTGGAGGTTTTCCTAACCGAAGGACTAGAGAACGTGGAAGAGGCAGCGGAAATAGCAGGTCTCCATTGGGAGCGAATCAGTGCGCCCATTGCAGGGAAGAAGGACATTGGAGAAATGAATGCCTGCATCTTGGCTCCACCCCCTAGAGGGGAGGAGGGAGCACTTGGAGAACAGGAGGCCGATTTCAGAGTCGAGGAGGAGTAAACCGAGCACAGTTCCGGCAAGAGAGAGAAGAAGCCATTGAGGGAGTGGTAGTTGCCGAGGGCTATGATATGGATGAAGACTAGGCCAGACAGGGCTCCAAGTTTACCCTGGGTCACCAGGAGCCTATGGTCAGTTTGAAAATAGGGGACCAATATATGGACTTTATGGTGGATACAGGAGCAGAACCATTCAGTGGTGGCAAAGCCCGTGGCCCCTTTGTCCTCTCGATCCGTCACCATTGTTGGGGCCACCGGGGCAAGGGCCACCAAGCCTTTCCTACAGAACCGCACGTGCGAATTAGGGGGACAGAAAATAACACACCAGTTCCTGTATATGCCTGAATGACCTATTCCACTTTTGGGCCGAGATATGCTTGCCAAGCTCCAGGCGCAAATATCCTTTGCTGAAGGAGGAAAAATGCAAATGACTGTAAACTCAAAGCCTGCTGGATTGATGATGCTGACTGTCCCCCGAGAAGAAGAATGGCGGTTCTATAGTGCATCTATAGTGGCGGTTCTATAGTGCATCTCCAACCACGATTGGTGGGGGTATACAGGAACTGCCTATCTTTCAGCTCCGCCTGAAGTATGGACGGAGGATAATCCACCTGGCCTAGCGAAGAACATAGCCCCCATTATTGTCACCCTCAGACCGGGAGCGGAACCAGTGCATGTGAAGCAGTATCCTCTCCCTCGACCAGCTATTGAAGGTATCCACTGCCATCTGATGAAATTGCTGGTATGGACTCCTCGAAGAATGCCAGTCACCTTGGAAGGGTTCTCCCAGTCAAGAAACCTGGGACGGGGGATTACCGCCCAGTACAAGATCTGAGGCGAGTGAATGATGCAGTTGAAACTATACATCCACTGGTACCAAATCCTTATACTCTCTTGGGACTGATCCCCTGCTGAGGCTGCCAACTTCAACGTCTTGGATTTAAAAGATAGCGTAGTTACTCACCTGTAACAGGTGTTCTCCAGGAGCAGCAGGAATCAGTCCTCACTTATGGGTGACGTCGGCGCCGACGGAGCCCTCACGGAGCAATTTTCCCCAGCTTTCAAAGAAAGCCTTTGGGAATTGCAGCGCGCATGCGCGGTCGTCTTCCCGCCCGAGGGTGCCATCTTAGCCAGTCAGATGACATAGCTAAAAAAGACAGCATAAAAATATTTGCAAAAACATAAGCAGACGATTGCAACTCCAAGGGGAGGAGGGAGGGTAGTGAGGACTGATTCCTGCTGCTCCTGGAGAACACCTGTTACAGGTGAGTAACTACGCTTTCTCCAGGACCAAGCAGGAAGTCAGTCCTCACTTATGGGACTCCCAAGCTTAAGGCTACCGGAGACCCTAAGCACAAAAATGAGCTCCCTCTAGCTCAGCAGCACAGAAGGAAAGAATCTTCGCTGAATTATCACCCACCGGTAGCCCACATCCAGGATGGAGGGTAGGAGTTGCTCAAACCTCAAAGAGATTTCGGAGGACTGCCTGTCCGAAAGCACTGTCCCTGCGGGACTCCCTCTCGAGGCAGTAATGGACCGCAAAAGTCTGGCTCGAAGACCAAGTAGCGGCCCGGCAGAAGTCTGCCAGCGGAACAGAGCGGAGGTAAGCCACTGACGTAGCCTTTGCCCGAACGCAATGAGCCGTGACTCGACTTTCTAAGGAGAGTCCGGCTGCCCCATAAGCCCAAGAGATACAGTCCGCAACCCAGATGGACAGAGTACGCTTGGAGACCGGGAGCCCCAATTTATTGGGGTCAAAAGACACAAAAAGCTGAGCAGCTTTACGGTGCTCCCGCGTACGGTCAAGGTAGAAGTTCAAAGCCCTTCTACAGTCCAGGGTATGGAGGACCGTTTCAGCTCGGCTGGAGTGTGGTCTGGGAAAGAAGGTTGGAAGTACCACCTCCTGATTGATGTGAAAAGGGGAGACCACTTTTGGAAGAAATTTTGGGTGAGTCCGTAGGACTACCCTATTTTTGTAGAACCGAGTGTAAGGGGGATCAGACACGAGGGCCTGCAATTCACTTACGCGTCTAGCGGAAGTAAGGGCTATCAGGAACAGTGTTTTCCAAGACAGAAAACATAGAGAACAGGTAGCCATAGGTTCAAAAGGCGGACAGGTGATCCGCTGCAAAACCACATTTAGATACCAGTCAGGAGCTGGCGGGCGCAGAGGTGGTTTTAGTAGAAGGAGACCTCGGAGAAAACTCGCCACGAGAGGGTCGCTAGAAAGAGGTATGCCGTCCACCGGCACATGATGTGCTGAGAGAGCACTGAGGTGAACTTTGACGGAGTTGGACTTAAGTCCCAGATTAGAGAGGTAGAGCTAGTACTGCAAGATCACCGACACCGAGCAGGAGAAGGGATCCTGAGACTGCTGGGCGCACCAAGCGGAAAAGCGACGCCATTTCAGGGCGTAGCATTTGCGGGTAGAAGGTCGCCAGGAAGCTAGAACGACCTCTTCCACCTCTGCCGGCAATAGAAGGGGAGCGAGCAATACCCTTTCAGCAGCCAGGCCATCAGATGTAGAGATCTGAGGTTGGGGTGTAGCAGGGACCCCTGATCCTGTGTTAGGAGATCTGGTTGAAACCCCAGAGGGAACGGATCCTCCACCGCTAATTGCAGCAGGAGTGGAAACCACGGCTGTCTGGGCCAGCGAGGAGCTATCAGGATCATGGAAGCTTTGTCTCGGAGAACCTTGAAAAGAGTTCAGGAGACTAGCGGTATGGGAGGAAAGGCATACAGAAGGCTTTTCGACCATGAGAGCAGAAAAGCATCCGCCGCTACTCGAAGGGGATGCGGCTGCCGAGAGCAGAAGCGAGGAAGTTGCCGGTTGAGAGGACTGGCAAAGAGATCCATCGTGGGGAGGCCCCACTTCAGAAAAAGTTTCTGAACTACCAAGGGATCCAGTCGCCACTAGTGCGGCTGGAGGATTCTGCTGAGTTTGTCCGCCAGGCAATTCTCTTGGCCTGGGAGATAAACTGCCTTGAGAAGAATGCCGTGGCTGACGGCCCAAGAACAGAGCTTCTGTGCTTCCCGACAGAGAAGGAAGGAGCCCGTTCCCCCTGTTTGTTCACGTAGAACATGGCAACTTGATTGTCCGTCTGGACAAGGACGGACTGGTGAGAAGTCAGGTGGGAGAAAGCCTTGAGAGCCAGACGGATTGCTCTGAGCTCCAGGAAGTTGATCTGCTGCGCAGACTCCCACGTGGTCCAGAGACCTTGAGTACATGCCCCTTGGCAATGCGCTCCCCATCCCAGGAGAGAAGCATCGGTTGTCAGCACTTGAGCCGGCAGAGGAGGAGACTGAAAAGGCATTCCGAGCACCAGGTTCGGCCGATGAAGCCACCACTGTAGAGAAGAGGCCAGCGGGCCGGAGATGCGCACTAAGTCGGCTAGGCCACCCGAGGCCTGTTGCCACTGCTTGCGAAGGCACCACTGATCAGGCCGCATATTCAGGCGGGCATTGGGGGTCACGTGGACGGTGGAAGCCATATGGCCGAGTAGTCTCAGGAAGCACCTGGCGGAGACCAGGGACTGGCTGCGAAAACGGCTGGCTAGGTCCATGAGCCGTTGAGCACTGTCGAGAGGCAGGAAAGCTTGTGCCTGAAGAGTGTGCAATCTTGCGCCGATGAACTCGAGATCTTGTGAGGGGAGCAAAGTGGACTTTGCGAAGTTTATGACAAAGCCCAAGTATTGCAGAAGAGTCACAGTGCAGTGTGTGGCTTTTGTGACTTCTGGAGAGGACGATGCTCTGATGAGCCAGTCGTCTAGGTACGGAAAGACATAGGCCGTGAAGCCGGAGATAAGCCGCCACCACCGCGAGACATTTTGTGAAGACTCGTGGTGCGGAGGATAGGCCAAAGGGCAGTACTCTGTACTGGTAATGATTTCCTGCAACCACAAACCTTAGGTATTGGCGGTGGCTTGGGTGGATGAGGATGTGCGTGTAGGCATCCTTTAGATCCAAGGAGCATAGCCAATCTCCCTGCTGGAGGTAGGGCAGAAGGATTCCAAGGGTAAGCATCTTGAACTTCTCCCTGACGAGGAACTTGTTGAGGTTGCGCAAGTCCAGGATGGGTCTGAGGCCTCCCGTTCTTTTTGGTATTAGGAAATACCTGGAATAGAAGCCTTGACCCCGCAGGTGGTGGGGCACTGGTTCCACAGCCTGTTCCTGAAGAAGACTTGCTAACTCCTGAAGGAGTAAGTCCCTGTGCAGAGGGAGTCGTGGAGATTCTCCCGGGAAATAGGAGGGAGGGATCTGGTGGAAGTGGAGAAGATAGCCTTCTCTCACCACTTGAAGCACCCAGGCATCTGAGGTGACGTTGGACCACCTGTGGGCAAAGTGAACCAGCCGGCCTCCTGTGCTGGGAGGAACCAGCTGAGGGGGAGAGGCTATGCTGATGAAGTCAAAAACCCCCACCCTGCTGAGCAGGGGCCGGTGGTGCAGGCTTGGGGGCTTGCTGCCTACGGGACCCGTTACCCCGTCCCTTGGCCTGCTGACCCTGTTGGGGAGCCGCGGAGGCCTGATATTGAGGGTAGTGTTTATAGGCAGCCGCCTTTCTCGGGTAAAAGGACTTCTTTCCCGAGCCCTTCTTCTTCTGGGAAGGGGCGGAGGTCTTCCTAGAAAGCCTAGTTCTGGTGAGAGTCTCCGTCTCGATTTGGGCAGCCTTTTCAGCCATGGGCTTGCCAAAGAGGTTCTCACTTCGGCAGGGGACATCAACCAACTTGTCCTGCACCCAGGGTTCAAGGTCAGACGACTGAAGCCAAGCCTGTCGGTGGGCACCGATGCCGGCTGCGGCCACTCGTGCCGATGCTTCAAAGCCATCATAGGCTGCTCGAGACATAAATTTGGAGCATTCCCGAATACCAGTTGTCAAGGCTAGGAACCTCCGCAAAGGTTCCTCGGATAGCCCAGCGGAGAATCCGGCTATCTCTTTAGCCAGGTCTCTGAGATACATGCCCATGTAGAGCTGGTAGGTCTGGACTCGACAAGCAAGCATAGAGCCCTGGAAACACTTCTTACCTAGGCCATCCAGGTTGCGGGCCTCCCTGCCAGGAGGCACCGAGGAGTGCATCTTCTGGCTCTTAAGCCTATGCATGGCCGATTCCACCACCATGGAATGGTGCGGTAGCTGTGCTTTTTGGAAGCCAGGGCTCTTGCGGACTCGATAAATGGAATCGACCCGCTTGCTTAACACCGGCGACGATGCCGGACTCTCCCACATGCGGAAGAGTAGTCGTTCCAGTATGGGAGGAACCGGTACAGTAAAGTGCTCCCTGGCGGGAGAGTCGTACTGAAGGGCATCGAGCTCTTCGGCTCGGGGCTCCTCCTCGGGATCCGCAGGGAAGGCCAAAGCCTTGGCCATATCCCTGACGAAATCCGAGAACCGGGCGTCCTCCGGAGGGGACTGTTTCCGAGGTTCGGACTCAGGCGAGTCCGAGGGGACACACCGAGTCCGAAAGGAATCAGGTGACTCTTCCTCTTCAGACTCCCAGGCCGACTCCGAGGAGGAATCGGTGGGGTCGGTCCGGGCGGGCGGAGGCGTCGGCCGCCCCGACGCCGAGGGAGTCGGCGTCGACGACCTCGGTCCCGAACGGGAGGCCGAGGGTGACCTCGACCGAGGATCGACTCGAGCCCGCATGGACTCGAGGATCGGCTCGATCTCCGGGGTAGACTTAGACGTCGACGTCCCGGCGGTCGGGGCAGAGGCGCCAGCGAGGCTAGCGATCAGTGCCCGCTGCTGGTCCATGAAGGCAGAGAGTCTGCTCTCCAAGGCCGTCAACCTGAGTCCGACCTCAGGTGACCCCGAATCGGGCCCCGACGGCGTCGGGCCCGACGTCGGACCCCTCTGAGGCGAGTCCAGGACGACTACAGGACTTACCCGAGCAGGCAACTCCGACTCCAGACGAGGTCGCTTCGGCAGATGCTCCTTCTCCAAAGACCCGGGACGGCTATCGGGGCTATGCGACCTGGCCCTCGCGGAACCAGGAGCGTCCACCGACGCCGCCCTCGCGGGTTTCATCTTCCGACGATGGTCCCCGGAGGGAGAACCCCTGTCGGAGGAACTCCGGCGATGGTCAGAGCTGGAACCTCTGGACGCCGAGGCCTCCGACGAGGTCCGGGTACGGCCGGGGTCAGCGAATATTCGTTCCCGCTGATGACGCCGACTCCTTAATGCTTTGGAGGACATCTTGCTGCAGGCCCCACAGATCAGTTCCTCGTGATCCGGGCCAAGGCAGCGGAGGCAATTATCATGTGTGTCAGTGAGTGACATATTTCTGTCACACTGAACACACCGCTTGAAACCACTGGCAGCCATCGGGGGAAAAAGGGCCCCTGCAAGGTCAAAGGACCGGGCTGCCAGTGAAAAACCGAAAACGAAACTGACAGAAAAACAGAAAAACCGAAAAATAACAGAAGGACTCGCAACGGAGTCGCGAGTCCGGGCAGGAAAAGGACCGGCGTCGAACCGATAGAGAAAAAAAGAGATTAAACACGAAAAAATCAACTTTTTCAGTGGGGACAAGGCGGGCACGTCTGAAGGGCTCCGCGGAAAAAAGAAGACTGGCTAAGATGGCACCCTTGGGCGGGAAGGGGACCGCGCATGCGCGCTGCAATTCCCAAAGGCTTTCTTTGAAAGCTGGGGAAAATTGCTCCGCGAGGGCTCCGTCGGCGCCGACGTCACCCATATGTGAGGACTGACTTCCTGCTTGGTCCTGGAGAAAGAATGCTAGGTATGATAAGGAAAGGAATGGAAAATAAAACAAAAGATATAATGCCTCTATATCGTTCCATGGTGAGACCGCACCTTGAATATTGTGTGCAATTCTGGTCACTGTATCTTAAAAAGGATATAGCGATTTTAGAAAAGGTTCAGAGAAGAGCTACCAAAATGGTAAAGGGGATGGAAGGATACTCCTATGAACGGAGGTTGGTCATCAACATGGCCATCGCCCTCATATAATGCACTGAGATTCAATGCTCAAGGGCAAGGCAGGATGGCTCACAAGTAGGGCAATATAGTCCGCCACCCAAGTGGACAGAGTTTGCTTAGTCATGGGGTTCATATGATACGAAAAGCTGAAGAGCTTTGCAACGGGCCTGAGTCTGCTGTAGGTAGAAGGACAGGGCCCATTTGTATGAAAGCACTAGGTTCCTCCCTGTCTGTGTGAGGCCGTGCGAAAGTGGTGGGGAGGACCACCTCTTGGTTGAGGTGGAAAGGAGATGACAACTTTGGGAGGAATTTGGGGTGCGTGCGGAGCACTACCCAAATTCTTGTAGAACCGTGTGTATGATGATCTGCCACCAGAGGATGGATTTCATTCGCTCTACGAGTGGACGGAAGGGCCACCAGAAAAGCCACTTTCTGAAACAGGTACCAAAGGTGACAAGTAGCAAGGTGCTCGAACAGTGGTTTTATGAAATGAGAAATAACCAGGGTTGAGATCCCATTCTGCTGTTGGCAGGTGGAGAGGGGACTTGGATAAAAGGAGGCCCCAGAGGAACTTGGAAACCAAGGGCTGGCATGAGAGTGGTTTCACATCTACAGGATGATTGTGCGTGGATATACTGCTCAGGTGCACCCTCACAGGAGTTTGATGTCACCGACAGTGCCCGTGTGGGAACAACCCTCAGTGGGAACGATCCCAAGCTTCCACGGGATGCTTGGGGGAGATCCACCATGCATATGTCTTTCTTCCAGCACAAAAAAGCCATCTTAACTCACTATATTACATCACAGCTGAATCAAGCCAAAGAGTAAAACCTCCACAGGCAGGAGAGAAGGTAGTGAGGACTGACTGCTGCTGTTCACACAGAACACATGCTACAGGTGAGTAAGCGTACTCACCTGTAACAGATGTTTCCCAGGGACAGCAGGAATCAGTCCTCACATATGGGTGACGTTGGCATTGATGAAGCACTCATGGAAGCATCCCCCCAGCTATCAAAGAAAACCTTTTGGAGATGCAACCACACATGCGCAGTCCCCTAGCGACCAAGGGTGCCATCTTGCTCAGATGACATAGCTAAAAGATGGCAAAAATAAAAGATGATAAAAAAGCAATTCCAAAGGGAGGAGGGAGGGTTGTGAGGACTGATTCCTGCTGTCCCCGGAGAACACCTGCTACAGGTGAGTAACGATGCTTTCTCCGGGAACAGGCAGAAAGTCAGTCCACACATATGGGATTTCCCAGCTACAGGCTACCGAAAGCCCATAGGAAAAATAGGGCTCCCTCAAGAGGAGCCGCAACCAATAACAATGGTGTCCATATACACAGACTAAACAAGACTCCTGCGTCCAAAGATCTAGCACGCCGGAAGCCTGAACATAGAAGGGTCGGAGGGTAGGAGTTGCCTACACCACGAAACGGTTATGGAGCACAGCCTAGCTGAAGGCACTGTCCCACTGGCACTCTCTTTCCAGGCAGTAATGAGCTGCGAAGGTATGGACTGAAGACCAGGTGGCAGCCTGGCAGATATCTGCCAGTGGGACCAAGGACAGACGCGCTACAGAGGTCGCCATAGCCCTGACTTGGTGTGCCGTGAAAAGGCCATCGAACGGGCGATACAGTCTGCCACCCAGGTGGACAGCAAACACTTGGTCACCGCTCCCGCAGCTTACTGGGGTCGTAGGAGACAAAAAGCTAAGAGATCTTGTGGTAGCCTTTTGTGCGTTGAATATAGAAGGAAAAGGCCCTACTACAGTCCAGGGTGCGGAGGAACGTGTCTACAAAACAGGCATGAGGTTTCGGAAAGAAGGTAGGGAGCACCACCTCCTGGTTGAGGTGGAAAGAGGACACAACCGTCAGAAGGAATTTAGGGTGTGCGCAGAGCACCACCATGTTCTTATAAAACATGGTGTAGGGCACCTCAGCCACAAAAACTTGGAGCTCGCTTATCCTGCGGTCAGAAGTAGGCGCGACCAGAAAGACCACCTTCCATGAGAGGTAATGGAGGAAGCAAGTAGCCAAGGGTACGAAGGGCGGGCTGGTGAGCTGTCTCAGAACCACATTCAGATCCCATTCGGTCACCGTGTGGCGAACCAGAGGCTTAGACAACAGCAGGCCTCGTAGAAAGCAGAACACCACTGGCTGGGACGAGAGGGGCTTCCCGTCTATCTGGTGGTGGTGCGCTGCTAGGGCGCTAAAGTGCACCCTGACAGAATTAGACGTGAGACAGAAGTGAGAGAGGTGGAGCAGGTACTGCAATGCCGTGAAAACCAGGAAAGAGAAGGGGTCAGCCCCCCGCTCAGTGCACCAAACTGAGAAGCTGTGCCACTTGAAGGCGTATGCCTTCCTGGTAGAGGCCTTGTGCGAGACCAGCAGGACGTCCTCCAGCTTGCTGGGGCGGTGGAGTGGGGCTAGAGCTACCCTATCAGCCACCAGCGAGAGAGATCCCAGGTCGGGGTGCAGGAGAGAGCTCCCCTCCTGAGAAAGTAGCCAGGGAGCAGACTCCAGGGGTATGGAATTCTCTACAGCTGCAGAAGCAGCAGGAACCACGGCTACTGGGCCACCAGGAAGCTATCAATATGAGGCCCTGTCATGGAGGGTCTTGGCAATAAGTGGCATTGGAGGGAAGGCGTACAGGAGTCCCTCTGACCATGAGACCAGAAGGCATCAGTGGCCACACCCTGGCAGGGTGCGGCTGCCGGGAGCAGAAGCAGGGCAACTGATGGTTGTCCAGGCTCGAAAACAGGTCCATCACTGGTTCCCCCCAGGTCTGGAAAAGCCGGCTGTCTATTCTGGGGTCCAGCTGTCACTCGTGCGGCTGAAGAATCCTGCTGAGCCTGTCGGCCAGTAAGTTGTCATGGCCCGGCAAGTACACCGCTCTGAGGAGGATACCCTGATAGAATGCATAGGAGCAAAGGTCTAGCGCTTCCTGACAAAGGGCACAGGACACCATGCCCCCCTCCTTGTTCACACAGAACATGGCCACATGGGTGTCCATCTGGACTAGGACTGACAAGTGGCATATGTGATGATGAAAAACCCTCAAGGCAAGATGATGGCTTGCAGCTCCAGGAGATCGATCTGCTGGGCACTCTAATCCAGTGACCAGGTGCCCTGGGTGTGGAAGCTCTCGCAAATGGCTCCCCAGACGAGGAGAGAGTCCGTGGTGACGACCCACGAGTGGTTGGGGGTCTGAAAAGGCACACCTGCCTCCAGGTTTTGAGGCGACTGCCATCAAACCAGGGAGTTCGTCAGCTGATGGTTCACTCTGACTCTGTCCTGGAAGTGGCTTATGGCATGGGACCACTGATCCCGAAGACACCACTGTGCTGTTTGCATATGGAGATGGGCATCTGGAGTGACGTGGACTATGGAGGCCATGTGACCGAGAAGGCGCAGAACATGCCTGGCTGACACAGAGGTGCGCTGCTGCACGTCCCGGGCCAAAGACGTAAGTCAGATTGCCTAGTCCCGGTCTACGACTGAAGGATGTTGATCCTTGCACCGATGAATTCCAGCCCATGTGTCGGACAAAGGATCGACTTGGGGTAGTTTATGACAAAGAATAGGTGTTGCAGAACCTGGGTGGTGCGTGCAGTTGCCTGTTGCACTTCGGGGACTGTGCTGCTAATGAAGAGACAATTGTCGAGGTAGGGGAAAACAAAAAACCCCTGGAGCCTAAGGAAGGCAGCGATGACTGCCAGGCATTTTGTGAATACTCTTGGGACTAAAGCTAGGCCGAAGGGTAGCACCCTGTATTGGAAAAGATTGCCTATCACAAAGCGTAGATATTGTCTGTGGTTTGGACAGATTAGGATGTGGGTATTGGTATCTTTTAGGTCTAAAGATCATGGCCCGTCTCCCTGCTGGATGTATGGCAGCAATGTTCCAAGGGACAGCATCTTGAATTTCTCCCTCACCAGGAATTTGTTGAGGTTCTGCAGGTCGAGGATGGGCCTTAGGTCCCCTGTCCTCTTTGGAACGAGGAAGTATTTGAAGTAGAACACCTTGCGCTTGAGGTGGTGGGGCACCAGTTCATTGCTTTGTCCTCGAGAAGCCCTGCCAACTCCGCCAGAAGGTTCCGGTGGAGGAGAAACCTGAGGGGATCTCCCAGGAAATAAGGGGGAGGTGTTTGAGTTAGATGGAGAAGTAAACATTCCTGACCACACTTAATGCCCAGGAGTCAGTGGTTATGGCTTCCTACATGTGGGCATAGAGGGTGAGGCGACTCCCTGCGGGCTGATCTCCTTGAGGGAGAATGGCTATGCTGTAGGAGTCAATAACTCCCTCGTAGCTGGGCGAGAGCCTGAGCCTGGGGCTTGGGAGCCTTCTGCTTACGCGGGACATGCCCATGTCTCTTGGCCTGCTGCTCGTGTTGGGGAACCGGTGAGCACTGTTCTTCTAAGCTGTGCGCGTGCACACACACCTCACCGAGTGAGCGCACATACTTTAACAGAGCGCACAAAAATTACGGTTCTGATTCTGATAGAAAACAGAGACTTTCTTAAAATTGAAAAGCTGTTGTGTATTTATGGTTTTCACAAGTTCTACAATATTTTCTAGTGCAATGTGGTGTACATACCGTATTCTGACGTGTAGTCAAATTTTAAAGTATATAACTCCGAGTGTCGTTATGTGGCGCACAAAAATTTAACCTTCCTTCAAAAGCTGCACAGCTGATATTTTAAGCACGCACACAGCCTACAGAAAATTAGAGGGAACATTGCCGGTGAGGCCTGGTAAGGTGGGAAGTTTCAGTAAGCAGTCGCCTTCCTCGGGTAGAAGGGTATTTTCCCCGAGCCTGTCAGGGAGAGGCAGTGTTCTTCTTGGAAGCCTAGTCCTCGTCATGAACTCAGTATACAGCTAAGCAAGCCTTGTCGGTAATGGGCTTGACGAAGAGGTTCTCCCCTAGGCATAGGACATTGACCAACTAGTCCTGCACCTACTGCTCGAAGTCGGACGACTGCAGCCATGACTGGCGGCACGCACTGATGTCCACCACGGCTACTCAGGCAGTCGAATCGCAGCCATCATAGGCCACCGAGAAAACTTGGAGCATTCACAGATGGCTTTGGATAGGCTCCTGAAGTGCTGCAAAGGTTCCTCAGAGGTGCCAGCAACTAATGCTTGCAATTCACTGATGCAACGTGCTGATGTGATTGCAATGAGAAAGATAACTTTCCAGGAAAGGAATTTCAAGGAGGTAATAGCTAAAGGTTCAAAAGGCGGCTTCATGAGCTGCCCAAGAACCAGATTCAGGTACCACGCCACTGGAGGTGGCCTAATGGGAGGCTTAGCTAGAAGGCCACTCATAAATCTCGCTATGAGAGGATGAGAAGAAATAGATTGTCCATTTAAAGGCTTTAAAGAAGCTGAAATAGCACTTAAATGGACTCTTACTGAGTTAGTCTTAAGTCCTGCATTAGATAAATGAAGGAGATACTCCAGTAATGATTCCAGAGGTATCGCAGAGGGGTGAAGACCCTTTTGCAAACACCATATGGAAAACCTTTTCCACTTGAAAGCTTAAGAGTGTCTTCTGGAAGGTTTCCTGGAAGCACAAAAGACATCCCTTACTTGTTGAGAAAGATTAAGACCATGAAGGTCTAGGCCAGGGGTGGGCAAACCTTTTGACTCGAGGGCCGCAATGGGTTCATATATTGGACCCGAGGGCCGGACCAAGAGTAGATGGACGGTGTGTATGTGTGAATTAATATAAATTTTGGGATTCTGCAATAAAGATCTATAAATAAAAATAGGAGTTAAAACAGAAATTACTAAACACAACAGAAGAAGAATAAAAATTAAAATAAGCAAGTGCAAATAATAGCGTGCAATTGAAGAAGAAGGAGATACCATCATGGACACTAGTCAGAAGGCCTCAGGAGATTACCATATTTTTCACCCTATAAGACGCATCTGCCCATAGGCTGCTTGTTATGTTGGCTAGCGCTTTCTTCTCTTCTAGCTGCATCACAAAATGACTGCCAGGCGCCGCATGGATCGCTCCTCACTAGCAGGCGTGCGGAAAGGCAGTTGACGTCATCTGACGTGACGTCAACTCCCTGCCTGCGCCGCCTGCACGTGGCCCCGCCCCCCCACTAGCTGCTGGCCGGCCCAGCCACTACCATGCCATCCATACAGGCTTATGAATGTTGGGAGGGGCCGGATTAAAAGGTCCGCCGGGCCGTATATGGCCCGCGGGCCGTAGTTTGCCCACTCCTGGTCTAGGCTCTCAGCAACCAGGCCCTGAGATGCAGAGAGTGGGGATTGGGATGCCACAACATCCCGCTCTCCTGAGACAGGAGATCTGGAGCAGATCCTAACTCCAGAGATGGAGCTTGAGAGAGATGCAGGAGCAGAGGGTACCACACCTGCTGTGGATCTATAAGAATCATGTGGCCTTTGTCTCTCTGAAGCTTGAATAGGGTCTTGGGAATTAGAGGAATGGGTGGAAAGGCATAAAGGAAGTCCTGACCCCAATGGAGGAGGAAAGCATCCCTGGCCTGAGAATCCTGAGCCGGAATTCTGGAACAGAACCAGGGAAGTTTGGCATTCAATGGACTTGCAAAGAGGTCTATGTCCGGAGTTCCCCAAATTTGAAAAATCTTTGCTACCTGGTCTGCATGGAGAGACCATTCGTGTGGAAGCAGAACTCGACTGAGTCTGTCTGCCCAAGAGTTTTGAATACCTGGCAGATACAACGCCAGGAGATGAATTTGATGCGCTCTGGCGAGGGCCCATAGTCGCAAAGCTTTGTTGCAAAGTGAGAGATCCTGTTCCTCTCTGCTTGTTCAGATAGAACATAGCTAATTGATTGTCCGTCTGAATTAGGACTGTCTTGTAGCTGAGCTGGGTATGGAACACTCGAACAGCAAGGAAGATTGCTCTGAGTTCTAGGAGATTGATATGTAAGTGGGCCTCCTGTGGAGTCCAGGTGCCTAGGGTAGAGAGATCTTGCAGATGAGCTCCCCAACCCACTTGTGAGGCGTCTGTAGTTAGAGTGACCTGGGGTAGGGGTTGCTGGAAAGGGGACCCCACCAACAGGTTTTGGGTTGACTGCCACTATAGTAGAGACAAAATAAGGCGACTTGTGTTTGCTATTTTGACTGATAGGCAGCCTGATGCCTGAGTGGATAGAGTCCATTGGGCTGCTCTCATATGGAGGCGAGCATAGGGAACCACATGCACGGTAGATGACATGTGGACTAGTGGTTGTAACATTTCCCGAGCAGTGAGATCAGTCTTTAAAGAAGTGGAGGAGTGGCCTAGTGGTTGGGGCAAGGTACTTCAGGCCGGAAGGTCGGGGGTTCAAATCCCACTAGAGGACAGCAACCTTGGGCCGGAAGGACAGGGGTTTCTAGTCCCATAGGTGCTCCTTGTGGTCTTGGGCAAGCCACTTAACCCTTCATAGCCCATGTTCCCTGTAAAATAGTTATCTCCAAGTTATAATGCCCTGTTCAATGTAATTTCAGTTTCTTCAATGTAAACCGCACTGATGCAGAATAGCGCGGTATATAAGAGAATGTAAATAAATAAAATAAATAAACACTGCCTGTGAGGCTAACTGCACAATGCGTAGGCAGCAGGCCTGTGGAAGATAGGCCCTTGCTTTTCTGATGTCCAGCAAAGCTTCTATAAACTCTAGGGATTGAGTGGGAGTTAGGCTGGATTTTGGGATGTTTATGACCAGACCCAAATACTGAAGTATACGCATTGTGCAAGATAAGGAAATTCTGGCCTCTGACTCTGATGGGGCTCGAATGAGCCAGTTGTCTAAGTAGGGGAAGACGAATATTCTTAGAATGCGAAGAAATGCTGCCACTACAGCCATGCATTTCGTAAACACCCTTGGTGCTGAGGACAGGCGAAAAGGAAGAACCCTGTATTGGTAATGCTTCCCTTGAAACAGGAAGAGAAGGAACCTTCGGTGAGTTGGATGGATGAGGACATGAGTGTACGCATCCTTGAAATCTAAAGAACAAAGCCAATCCGGACTCTGAAGGTATGGCAGCAGAGTTCCCAGAGAAATCATCTTGAATTTCTCTTTGAACAGGAATTTGTTCAGTTCTCTGAGGTCTAAAATGGGTCTGTGTACCCGTTTTCTTTGGAATAAGGAAATAAGGGGAGTAAAACCCTGTACCCTGTTGGGAAATGGGTACGTCTTCAATTGACCTATTGGCAAGAAGTAAATTGACCTCTTGACTCAACTGAGTGCTGAGAGAAGCCTGAGAATTTAACTGTCTTACCACCGTAGGAGGGGGCATGTTGAAGAAATGAAGCTTGTATCACTCTCTTACAATGGAAAGAGTCCATTCTTCTGCTGTTATCTGCCCCCATATGTGGGCAAAATGACATAACCTTCCTGGGATGGTGGAAGGCTCTGGACTGTTCAGGGCCAGGAAGGCCAAGTTCTCTAGATGAGAGTCAAAGCCCCTGTGGAGGCTGAGTCTGCTGGGCCGGTTGAGGCTTAGCAGTCTGATTTCCTTTGCTTTGGGGGCTGCTGTCCCTTTCGGGCAGACTGACCTGCAGAATGCACCTGCTGGGTATAGGAGGGAAAAAATACTTTTTTAGATAAGAATGGTTTCTTGTAGGATTTTCTCCTTGCAGGATCAGCTGTAGCCTTGAATAGCCTATCCAAAGTGGTGTTATCAGCATCCAAGCTCATTAGCTTTCTCTTGCCAATTTTTGCCAAAGAGATTTTCGCCTGTGCAAGGGATATTCCCCAGTTTGTCCTGTACCAAGAGTTCTGAGTCAGATGCCTGGAGCCAGGCAATTCTACGAGCACCTATGGAAATGGCAGAGGTTCTGCTTATGCACTCAAAACAGTCAAAAGCTGCACGATTAACAAACTTGGAAACATCCTGGGCATGTTTGACAAGTGTAAGATAATCCTGCCTCTTATCAGGAAGGAAAGGGCTCATAAGCTCTAGATCTCCTGTAACCTCCTTAAGGAACATTCCCATGTAGAAGATGAAGGAACTAATCCTGGCAGAAAGCATAGAGGCCTGGAATGTTCGATGCCCAAAAGCATCAAGAGTCCTACATTCATGTCCTGGAATCCAGGACAAGGAGACACTCGATACATGGTATCCAGCCTACGGGAATGAGGAGAGATGGTAAGAGGTGTTTCCCACATTCTTAACATGACATCACGCAAGATCTCATGAATAGGCAAAGTAGCCGCTTCCTTGGGAGCTTTAGGATATTGTAAAATCTCCAACTCCTTTGCTCTGGGCTCTGTTTCAGGAGCCACTGTGATGGAAAGACCCGTAGCCACCTCCCTGATAAAATCCTGAAAGGATATATCCTCTGGAGGAGACATCATACGTTTAGGAGAAGGCTCCTTAGAGAGAAGTACTCCAGCATCGACAGAGCTATCAGAATCCTCAGCGTCATCGGAGGATTCGAAGTATCTTCTGTCCGGGTGCTCTTGTAAAGCACGATACCGATACAAGTCGGTACCGGAGGGGTCGGTACCGGCCTGTCGATACTGGAGGGAACAGCATGACTCTGTGTTGGTAGCATACTCGCCGATGTCGATGCTGTCTGTACCAGTACCAATATAGGTGCCGGAACAAGTTGAACTGTCTGAAGCGGTCCCGAAGGCACTGATGCTGCAAGAAGAGCTGCCAGACTGTGCTCAATGGCCAGGAATCTCTGGTTAATTGACGCTGCCGATGCCTGCGTGTCAGTACCAGACGGTACCCCAGAGCATGGCACCAGTAGTTCTGCCGAGGTTGAGGTCTCGAGAACATCCTGGAGCCCCAATAGTGCTATGGAAGCCAAAGCCTCCGCCGGGGTAATTTTTCCGGTACAAGTCCCTCAAGGGCAACGCCAGAGACATCTCGATGCTTGGAAGGAGATCTACCCTTTGAGGACAGGCCAGGTTTATATTTGGTTACCTGAGATCCATGGGAGGAAGACGAAGCCCTGGAAGATGTCGATGCCATGGATGCTGCATCGGAGGGAAAAAGGGTGCTAAGCTTGGCAGCTCGGTTCTGCCGGCCCCTCTTCGAAATCATCCCACAGGCAACACACTCCGAGATGGAGTGGTCAGGACCTAAACATTTGAGGCACCACTCATGAGTGTCGGTGACGGAGATGGTACCACCACACTTGGAACACTTTAAAACCCGAAGCGGGTTTTTCCATGTTGAGGAAAAATTGGGCCTAGTGCCCAAAATGGCACGTGGCACCCAAGAGAAAAAATGATGGAAAATCCAGATAAAAGATTAGAAAGAACCGACGGTACCAGTATAGCGTCGAGGAAGGCAGACGCTACCACAAAAAAGAATGAAAAATATGGGATAATTTCTGCGGTGACAGGAAAACGACCTGCTGGCTCCGTGGAAAACGAAGAACTGGAAAGAGGCAGTTGGGAAAGGCGGGAAGGCAGCACGCAGGCGCTGTGGGATGCTCCCAAAAGCTTTCTAATTGGACGCTGGGGAGCGTTCCCGCGCAGGCTCCGTCAGTACCGATGATACCCATTTGTGAAGACCACATTCCTGCTTGTTACTGGAGATCACTAAAACCTTGGACATGTCTTTGACGAAGTCCACCAGTGGGGACCTTCTCAGAGGTTCAGAAACCAGGGAATCCAAGGGGAAATAGCGGTGTCGCAGGTGTCCGGGGACTCTTCGTCCTTGGTCTCCCAATCAGAATACTCTGAGGAGGACTCAAGGGGCTGCTCCTCAGAACCCGAGGGACCCAGCCACCTATGGATTGTCCAGGGAGCACTCGTCAGGGAAAAGCGAGGTCCCGTCAAGAGGGACATCAGGCGAGACCTCAGCTGAGGATCGACTCGGCCTCCGGGGATGTCCTCGATGTCAGGTGCCTGGTAGTCAGGGCAGAGGAACCAGACATGCCGAACATCAGCGGACGCTGCAGGTCCAAGGCGGCAGTTACACTGTGCTCCAAGGCCGCCATTCTGGACTCCAGGCCAGATGGTTCTTCAGCCTTTGGCGTTGGCACCAAGGGACTCAGGCCTGCCACCGGTTCACCTGGAAGCGAGTCCTTGATGAGGACAGTTTCCAACTGCTGAGGATGGTCCAGATCCTTCCAGAGGACCTTGGCCAGCTGATCCCTCTCCGATGGCTCAAGCAGACACAAGGTGGTCCAGGCATGGCAGGATCCCGGTTGATCGGAGCCATCCAAGGACGTCACTTTCGAGGGCTTTTTATTCTTGTTCGGTTCCCTCGAGGGAGACCCCCTTTCGGAGGACACATAACACTCTGGCTAGGAGAGTTCCTCCCGAGGTGTCGAGGCCTCAGACGAGGTCCTAGCCTTCGGATTCATCGGGGATTCTGGAAAAATGTTATCATGCTGCTGCTTGTGGCTCCTAAAGGTCTTAGAAGACATCTTTTTACAAAGAACACAGGCCACTGGATCATGGTCTGCACTGAGGCATTAGAGACAGCAGTCACGTGTGTCAGTCAGTGACAGTTTACCGCAACGATCACACTTTTTAAAGCTGCTAGTCATCATGGGGGGAAAAAAAAGAACCTCAGCGAGGTCAAAGACTCTTCGGGCTGCCAGCGGTGGGAAAAGAGCGAAATGCCAAAAAGGAAAAAAAAGCAAAACTTAAACAAAAAGGAGCCGACCCCGATACCAAGGTCAGCGGTGGGAAAAGTACCAGTGCAAACGGAGACTAGTAGAAACTCGAAAAAAAATAAATCAACTTTACATGGGGGGAAAAGAAACATCTAGTGGGCTCTGCGGGAAAAGGAGACTGAGCAAGATGGTACCCTTTGACGGGAAGGGGACCCCGCATGGATAGTAGGAATCCCAAAGGCTTACTTTGAAAGTTGGGGGGTATGCTCCGCAAGTGCTCCGTCAGCGTTGACGTCACCCATATGTGAGGACTGACTTGCTGCTTGTTCCTACAGAATGACCACATGGTATATGTTTCTATGCAAGACAATTAAAGTATTACAAACCTCCTTTTCTTCTTGAAGACCCTGTGTTTCTTTTTTAAGACTATCCATCACATCCTTTAATTTTAATTCTTCTGCTTCTTTGCATTTTTCAAGCGTTTCCTTTTTAACTGTTGCTTCTGTGATAATTTTTGTACTATTCCCAGGCACACATTTTAGTTCTTCAACCTATAAAAAGACAAAAGAAATGTTAACTAAATTAACAGCTGCAAGATGGGAAAATTTTTTTTTAATTTTAATACTTAAGCTTTAATAATTCAACCAGAAACATACAAGTCAAACTGAGTTGCAAAACAGTGAAAGGAGCCTGGTACAAATCAGTGTCTAAGATATACACAAAGAAATGTCACGTATCATATACCTACTTAAAAAGAACGGGATGAGGTGAGCTTTTAAAAAAAAAAAAAAAAAAAAAAAGGAAAAAGGAAAAAAAAATCAGCAATTATAAAAATTTCAGGTGATTAATAGCATAAACTATCAAAATAGATACCAGAAACTAGAGGCTCCGGTGTTAAAATGAAACCGAGCAAAAGGAATTCTTCCAGAGACTGAATCAATACATTTAATATTGAAGGTTTAAAACTTTTTTTTTTATTATTTTTATTTTTTATTTTTTTTTTAAGTAACAAGGGAAAACACAAATATATCTTGGAAATTTAAAGAAAAAAGTAAGCCTTACAGATAACGAATAATCTAGGTCTCAACTGCAGAAACTGTCCCCCCCACCCTCACCCAAGCCTAATGAATCTTCAGAGAAGCCATCTAGATAAACATGTTAAACAGAACCATAAAGGAGGGTATATTGCTCCTTAAAGAAGCTTGACAATAGCAAATCCCTTTCAAAGACATTCTGAAAGGTGGAAACCATCATATCCCTATTGGTGGTCTGACCTCCATGGTGAGTACATTTATGTAAACATTGTTAAAACAGAGGATAGGGCAGTTTATGGCGTTCAATGGATTTCAGGATCCGAGGCAGCATGGTTTTACTAGAGATAGGACTTGTCAGACAAGTGATTAATTTCTTTGACTGGCGACCAGAGAGTTGGACAGAGGGAGACACCTAAATGTAATGCACTTAGATTTCAGTAAAGCCTTTGACACCGTTCCATATGGGCGACGTAAATATTGAGCACCCTAGGAATGGACCAAAAAATGACTGACTGGTTATAAAAATTGTTCGAGAGGGAGTCAACAAAGGTAAATGTATCTCACTCAGAGGAGAACCTTTCCAGTGGTGTGCTACAGGGATCAGTCCAATTTTAAAATTTTTGTAAGTGATATAGCAGAAGAGCTGTTGGGTAAAGTTTGCTTCTCTGCAGATAGTAAAATCTGGAATAAAGGAGTAAAGGTAGGCAAAAGGTGACATTTTACTTACCAGATAATGTCCTTCCCTTGAGTCCTGCTAGACCAGTCCAGATAAGTGGGTTATGTTCCACTACCAGCACACTGGTTGAGACAAAGGACCAATGAAAAGTGAAGGTCTCAGTGACAGAACTCCCATGCTACTATTCGACTCAGCCACCAGAAGTCTTTTCATTACCCATCCCAAAGCATATGGGAGAACATGGCAAGCCTAACAACCTCAATGTGGGCAAAAATGAATAAGCAAACAGGAAAGAACTATGTACAAGGAGGCATGAACAGAAGGCTGTCCTTAGAGAATCAACCTGCAGAGCCTAGAATAAAAACTACAGTGGACCCTACAGAAGAGAGCAGACAGTTAAAGGAGCTGGCTATGAAATGGTTTAGCAGGACTAAAGGAAAGGACATTATCTGTTAGTAAAATGTCACCATCCATATCGTCCTGTTAGACCAGTCCAGACAAATAGAACGTACCAAAGCTACCATTCCACTGGGTGGGAAGATGATACAGCAGTTCACAAAATTTTAGAACCCAAGGCCAACTGTTTCCATGTATGGACATCCAATCAGTAATGCGTGACAAAAGGCGAAAGTGAGGACCACACTGCCACCCAACAAATGTCTGCAGGGGTTACCGAGCTTGATTCAGCCCAAGAGGATGCTTGCGCTTCAGTAGAATGGGCATGCAAACCCTCCAGAACCGGTCAGTTTTGCAAACGTATGTCAAGGCAATGGCCACTTTAAACCAGCATCCCAATGTAGACTTAGCCGCAGTCACCTTTATGTGGACCAGCAAACAGCATAAAAAGATTGTTAGACTTATGAAAAGTATTCATAGCCTCCAGGTACCAGAGAAGCACCGTCCGGACATGCACAAGTTGAAGATCTTTATCCTTACCCCGACACTGCTCTTTAGAAAAGGAGGGCAAGTAAACCATCTGATTCATATTAAAGGGAGAAATCACCATAGGTAAGAAAGGCGGCACAGGCTTCATGGAAATGTTCTTGGGGGGGGGGGGGGGGAAAAAAAAGGTAATGATCCGGGCAAGAAAGAGCCAACAGCTCTGATATATACCTTGCAAAACAAATTGCAATCAAGACCATCTTAATCAAGTTCATCAGAGTAGTGCGCTTGAACAGCTCAAAGAGCAGATATCAGGGCCCTTAGAACCACATACAAATCCCAGGAAAATACCAAAGATCGGAGGGCAAGATGCAGACAGACACTTAAACCCTTTGAGAAAGTGCAAAACACCCAAGTGTAAGGCTAAAGTCTTGCCAGCCACAGGTGGCCTTTATGCAGTATGCTCTGGAGAAGTGTCTTCAGGGAACTAAGGAAAAGACACTTCTCCAGACCATACTGCATAAAGGCCAATAAAGTGACCATTTCAAGAGCCAAATGCCATGAACCACATCTTCACTCAAAGAGGCACTAGATCTGCACATATGCCAGCCTGTTAGACCTCCTCCAGAATCCAAGCAGAGTGGAAACCATAGCCAGAGATTAGCCCTTACATGTCTGCCGTATCCTTTCAAAAGACAAGATGTAAACAAGAAAGGAACCGGATCTTCAAGGACGATAAGTCCCTGCTGCAATAGGCCCTAAGACAGAGACCAACGAAGAACCAGCATTTTCAGAAGACGCATCAGATCTCCAAACCACACTCTCCTCATAAAAACTTATATAGAGGGCAGACCGCCGGGTCGTGGTGCGGCCTGAGGCACCAGAGACAGCAGTTGTGCATATCGGTGAGGGACACAATTTTCCCACACCGATTGCATTTCTTAAAACCACTGGTGGGCATCGGGGAAAAAGGACCCCAGCTAGGTCGAAGATCCTATGGGCTGCCAGCGAAGGAAAAGAGAAAAAGAAGATGCAAAGGTAAAATTAGAACAAAAACTATGACAGAACCGACACGATACCAGAGTACCGAGGCAGGAAGCAGGAAGGATACCGGTTTTGAATGGTCGGACCAAAAAGGCAGAGAAAAAAAAACTTTTTCTGGGATCCTTGGGACAACATTTGATGGGTTCCACGGAAAAAAGGAGACCGCGCAAGATAGCACCCTTGGGCAGGAAGGGGACCACACATGCATGGTAGCAACTCCCAAAGGCTTTCTTTGAAAACTGGGGATTTGCTCCGTGGGGGCTCCATCGGCATCGACGTCACTCATATGTGAGGACTGACTTCCTGCTTGTTCCTGGAGAAAATAAATGCAGCAGGCACAGACTTTGTCAAGACTAGGCCAGAGCATTGATGTACTTGGACCAGCCTCCTTGAGGCAACTAAAGTAGCAGAACACTTTGGCATTGGAGCGGGTCGTCATAGATAAACCTCAGGGCGACCCAAGCAGGCCAGAATCAACTGAAATGCCTCCTGACTTGACTCCCACTCTCCAGGATACAGAGTGCCGGTAGACGTAGTCTGCTTCCACATTGTCCGACACAGCAATGGTGTTGAGCAAAGGCTAGGAGGATCTCCTTCACAAAGGCAAAACAGGAGCAACATCCCCAGAGCTACACAGACACTCCCTTGTGCAGCCTTCGCAACTGAAACAAACCATCACCATGGTACTGTCTGAAAACACTTAAAAACTACCCGGTTCTTGGCCAGGGGCTCGGAACGCAGAAGAGCAAACCTGATGGCCCTTGCCTCAAGGTGGCTGATGGAACACACTGCTTCCCTGCAGGTCCAAAGGCCCTGTCAACGTGCTCCCCCCGCACGAGAGTGGCATCAGTTGTCAGAAGCCCCCAAGAGAAATCATACAGCAGCATGCCCTCTCTTAGTTGACCAGGCTGCTGACACCACTGCAAGCTGGACCTCACCATCATCGGGAGCGGAAGCCTGTGCTAAAACACCTGAGAACACTTGTACCACCGAGCCAGCAAGCACCACTGGAGCGATCGCATGTGAGCAATCACCCATTGAAGCATCCCTCTGGTCACCGCCATCAATCCGAGCAGCTGAAGATAATCCCAGACTCTGGGAGCCTGCTGCGCACAAAAAAGCATCAGGCAAATAAAGTCTTGACTTCTTTTCTGACAGGAAAACAATGCCAACATGAGCGTATGAATGCACATCCAGAAACTCCAGACTGGTAAGGCAAAAGTTGGGTCTTTCCCTGATTGATCACCCAGCTGTGTTTTTCCAAAAAGGACACCACTAGGGACGCCACCAAAGACGCTTCTGAAAGGGAATGGGCTTGGATGAGCCAGTCATCCAGACAGGGATGGACACAGATCCCTTGGCACTTCCCTTTGAGAGGCCATAACCCAAAAGGGAAGGCAGCGAACTGATGAGACAAGCATGGCAAAAAGCGGATACTTCTGCTCATCTTCCCAGATCGGAATATCAAAATATGCCTCGGCCAGATCCAAAGAATCCAAATATTCGAATCAGCGCACTGCTTGAATCAGAGCAGGTGGTATCCATCTGAAAGCACAGAATGCACAAGTGCTCGTTGACCTCCTTGAGATCCATTAATGGGTTGAAAGGAAGAGACTCATTTGAGTACCAAAAAAATAGATGGAGTATTTAACATTACAATATTCTTCTGGGGGGACAGGCATGATGAATTCAAGCATAGCAACTTGTCTAAGGTGGTCCAAATGGTGACACACTTGATTGCAGAACCACAAGAGGAAATGCAAAGGTATCCGGAATCGGCTATTTGCATTTCACGACATAAGCAAACTGAACGGTGCCTAGCATCCAGCAAACTCTAGTAACCCAGGACCACTCCTGAAAGAAAAGGTGAAGCCTGTCTGCCAATGGAGGAACCAGGGAGCGGGCCACCAAACCTTCATTGCGCAGCTGGGGAAGGTACTCCTCTAGACAGGAACAAGTCCCTCGGCACACGCACTCCATGAAAGGAACGAGCACTGGACTGAGGACTAGCCAAAGGCACAGAAGGGAATAAATAATAATGAGAATCCGAAGACACTAAGAAATCCAGCCAGCGCACCATTGGTATACGGGTGGAGACTGAAAAGAAAGGGGCAACAGCCGTTTAACAAGCCCCTTGGACCTGTCTTCTGGTATGTGGTATGATTTAGTGTCACCAAGATCCTTAAACGGCAGATGAAATTTAATGTGGACAAGTGCAAAGTTATGCACCTAGGGAAGAACAACCCAAACTATGGTTACACTATGCAAGTTTCCACATTAGGAACCACCACCAAGGAAAACGATTTAGGCGTCATTGTGGATAACATGTTAAAACCCTTGGCCCAGTGTGCAGCGGCAGCCAAGAGAGCAAATAGAATGCTAGGTATGATAAGGAAAGGAATGGAAAATAAAACAAAAGATATTATAATGCCTCTATATCGTTCCATTGCAAGACCACACCTTGAATATTGTGTGCAATTCTGGTCGCCGTATCTTAAAAAGGATATAGCGATTTTAGAAAAGGTTCAGAGAAGAGCCACCAAAATGGTAAAGGGAATGGAAGGATACTCCTATGAAGAAAGGCTAAAAATGTTAGGGCTCTTTAACCTGGAAAAGAGACGGCTGAGGGGAGATATGATAGAAGTCTATAAATTAATGAACGGAGTGGAACGGGTAAACGTAGATCGATTGTTTACCTTATCAGAATATAGAAAGACTAGGGGACATGCAATGAAGCTACAGGGTAAACTATTTAAGACTAATAAAAGAAAATATTTTTTCACTCAACGTGTAATCAAACTCTGGAATTTGTTACCGGAGGATGTAGTAAAGGCTGTTAGTGTAACTGGGTTTAAAAAAAGGTTTGGACAAGTTCCTGGAGGAAAGGTCCAAAAACCATTATTAAAAAGGGATCCAGAATATCAATGCTTGACCCAGTACAAGCACTGTAGAACCTGTGTCTTTTGGGGAAACTGCTAGGTACGTATGACCTAGATTGGCCACTGTTGGAAAAAGGATACTAGGCTTGATGGACCTTGGTCTGATCCAGCATGGCATATCTTATGTTATGTTCTTATGTATACAGTGCCTTTGCCACCAGGGCTTGGAGCTCGCTGATCAGGTGTGCTACCAGGAACATGATCTTTCACCAGAAGTACCTCAAGTGGCATGTAGCTAGAGGCAAAATGGACGGTGAGTGAGCTGTGCCAATATTACATTGAGGTCCAATTCTGTTGCTGCAGGTCGGAAGAGAGATAGATAGGGACAACAGGAATCCTCTCAAGAAGCACGTGTAGCCAGTGGCTAGAGCGAAAGGGGCTTCCACTCAACAGGATGGTGATGAGCCGACAGGGCACTGAGGTTCAGTCTCACAGAGCTTGAATTGGGCCCAGATTGCAAGAGATGAAGAAAGCACTGCAGCACCAGATGCAGCAGGCAGGAGAACGGGTGCACCAGCTGCAGCAGGCAGGAGAACGGGTGCACCCACTGCTCCATGCACAAGACCGAGAACCTGCACAGATTGAAGGAGTAAGCTCTCCTGGTAGAGGTCTTACAGGAGGGCAAGCAGGATCTCTTCCACTTCTCCCAAGAGGCTGAAAGGGGCCAAGGTCACCCTTTCAGCAGCAACGCAGTCAGTGATAGGGACCCCAGGTTGGGGTGCAGAAGAGAGCACTCCTGAAACAAACCCCAAGGAGTTCCCCAGGGGGATTGAAGTATCCACTGACAACTGGAGGAATAGAGGGAACCACGGCTGCCTGGGCCACCGTGTAACACCAGAACCAGCAACGCCTTCTCGCGAAAGAGAGTGTAGTTACTCACCTGTAACAGGTGTTTTCCAGGGACAGTAGCAATCAGTCCTCACATATGGGTGATGCTGGTACTGATTGAGCCCGAACGGAGCATTTCCCCAGCTTTCAAAGAAAGCATTTGGGAATGCCATCATGCATGTGTAGTGCTCTTCCAGCCCAAGGGTACTATCTTGATCAGTCAGATGACAGCACAGGAAAAGGATTAAAAATACCAAGAAGAGTGGGCAACTCCAAGGGGAGGTGGGTGAGTCGTGAGGACTGATTCCTGCTGTCCATGAGGAACTATGCTTTCTCCAGAACAAGCAGGAAGTCAGTCTTCACCTATAGGAATCCTCAGATACAGGCTATCTAGGACATGTAGAAAAGCGCCAGGGTAAGTCGCGAACAGACACTGGTAACTGAAGACAGCCCGAGGACCCCAGGTCCCCATAAGACGACCTAGTACCCACATTAGAAGGGTTGGAGGGTCGGAGTTGCCTAAACCCCAAAAGGATTACGGAGAATGGCTTGGCAAAAGGCACTGTCCAAAAGGGACTCCATCTACAGGCAGTATTGCGTCAAACATGTTAGCGGAGGATCAAGTTACAGCTCGGCAGATGTCGGTCAACGGCATGGAGTGCAGGTGTGCCACTGATGTTGCCCTCGCATGAACACAGTGTGTTGTGACTCAGAAATCCAAGTTGATGCAGTCTGCCACCCAGATGAAATGGGTCTGCTTAGTGACCCCGAGCCCCAAACGGGCAGGATTATAGGAAACAAAGAGCCGCTTGGACCTGCGGTGAGAATGCATATGCTGTAGACAGAAGAAGAGAGCCCTTCTACAGTCTAGGGTAAGGACCAGGCGCCCTCCCACAGGTAGCTGGGTCGACAGGGTGAGCGGCTATGCATCTGGACTCAAAGGCCTAGGGACGAAAGGGCCGGTGCCGGGGTCTGACTCAAGGGTCCCTTAGGTTTACGCAGGCTATGGGGGCCGCTCTTGCTTTGTCCACCCTGGGGTTGAGTTGGAGCTGGATAATAAAGGTGGATAGCGCTGGTAGGGAAGACACTTTGCCTGGAAGAAAGGCTTCTTGCCCTGTTGCTTCCTCCCCGGGAGCGAGGAAGTCTTCTGGGAGAGATGGGTGCGAGTGATGTACTCCGTTATCAATCTCCGCTGCTTGGTCCTCCATCGGTTTGCAGAAGAATTGCTCACCCAGGCACAGTACATCAAGCAGTTTTTCCTGGACCCATTGTTCGAGGTCCAAGGACTGCAGCCAGGCCTACCGCCTGGCCCAGATATCAGCAGCTGATACCCGAACAGAGGAATCAAAGCTGTAGTATGTAGTGTGAGAAAAACTTTGAACAGTCCCCCACTGACTTCAGGAGGGACTGGAAACGGCAGAGGTAATCGCCATTGAGGCCCGCTTGGAAACCTCCAAGCTCCTTTGTGAGGTCACTAAAAAAAACATGACTATATATAGCTGGTAAGCCTGGATGCGTCACACCAGCATGGAGCCTTGGTAGGACTTACGCCCGAGGGTGTGAGATTCCCTACCCATTGGGAACGAAGACAGACTCCAACACCATCGAGTTATGAGAAAGTTGTGCCCTTCCTGAAGCTAAGCCCTCGCTGGACTTTGAACATGATGTCCGGGGACTTGCCGACAATGCGGATAGACGCAGGTGTCTCCCACATGCGGAGGAGCAGCAGAGCTAGGATGGATGGAACTAGAACCGTGATGAATTCCCTAGGCGGAGCCTCGTATTGTAAAATATCAAATTCCTACTCACGGGGCTCCTCCTCGGACTGCATGGAGAGCGCTAGGGCTCAAGCCATGTCCTGCACAAACTTCAGAAAGGAGGTGTAATTCGGGAGGAGACCTCTGCTTCTGAATAGGCAGAGAAGGATCCGAGGGGAGGTCCCGACGAGCCTGGGAATCAGGGGAAGTGTCCCCGTCAGAGTCCCAGCCCGAAATATCCGAGGAAGACTATGGAGCTAGGTTGCTCGAGCAGAGCCTGTGCTGGGCTCGAGGACGAAGCCCGTTTGGAGCCGGAGGCACTGGATGGGGAAGATCTTGCACCCAAAGACTGGTATAGAGATAGAGACCTTTGCCGGGATCCCTCATGAGGAATCTGGTTCACGGGGGTTGCCACGGTGGTCTGAGGAGCCATCACAGGTGTCACCCTCGAGGTCTCGGGGTGCGTGCCAGCAGGGACTGGCACCAGCACCTGCTGGGCAGCAAGGAAGGGAGAAATGCTGCGCTCCAGCGGCAGCATTCGGGACTCCCACTAGGGAGTGGAGACTTTTGATGCTGACAACAGGGTAACCGGGTTGGGAGTCTAGGAGGAGAGGTGGTCCTTGTGGGGATAACCCTCGGGACACCGGTTGCCATCAGAGGACTCCATATCTATACAAGGTACCTTTCACAGACACTCCTTTTCAGACTGCTGAGGGGTGCTGAGGGACTAAGCGCAACAGAGCTCATGCTTGTCAGGAGCTCACGAAAGGGTCGAGACCTTCTTCTGCTCCCTTTCGGGGGACCTATGCTCGGAGTGACACCAGGGCCACGGAGCAGCCGCGGGAGAACCCAGAGGATGAAGGATGGTGGAGTGCGAGGCTACCGGTGACAGGAGTCGCCTTTAGGAAAATATCATCCAGTTTTTGCTTACGGCTCTGTAAAAAGATGTCCTCCAAGGTCATCCAAAGGGAGCAAAGCTGCGGGTTATGGTCAGCTTCTTGGCACTTAAGACAAAAGTCATGGGTGTCCGTGAGTAACGTGTTTTTGAAGCATGTCACAATTTTTAACACCTGAGGACATGGGGGCAAAAACAATCCCAGCAAGGTCAAAGATCTTTGGCTCGGCCAGCAGTTGAAAAGGGCGCAAAACGCGCTAGAGACAAACTCAGAGAAAAAAAGTCCTGGGGCCCGATGCCGAGGCAGGGACACTGGGGATGGCGGGAAGAGGACCAGAAAACCGGAATTAGAGAGACAATTATGAGACATTTTCCAAGGTACAGGGGACATGCGCCCGAAGGGCTCTGTGGAAAAAAGAAGACTGATCAAGATGGAACCTTTGAGAGGGAAGGAGACCATGCATGCATGGTGGCATCAGAAAGGCTTTCTATGAAAGCTGGGGAAATGGTCCGCACGGGCTCTGTCTGTGCAGACACCAACCATATGTGAGGGCCGACTTCCTGCTTGTTACTGCAGAACACTGAGTTGTTTTTTTTTTATCAGCGGCATGGGTGGGAAGGCATACATGATGCAGTCTAACCACAGGATGAGGAATGCATCTGCTGCAAACTGGACAGGTGTGGCTGCCGGGAAAAGCAGCGAATCCAAAATGAAATATCCCACAATCAGTGACAAAAGTTAAACTATAAACATGAAAAAGTCCTTGAATCAGTCCAAATTGATATCTACTAATGTTTTTTTGTCGAACACCATCGAGGGACGATTAGATTTTAACTTATCCACACCAGACTGGTGAAGTCCATTTTATTCTCATTAAAGTTCTTTATGTGATATGAGTACTTTTCATACTTAAAAAAAAAATCACAATCACTTAGCTTGTTCAAACCAGCAATTCGAAGAAATTCAAAACACGTCACTTAATTTGTCCAAGGCAGCAGTTCCAAAGCTATCCAAAGCATGACGTGCACGTTTCGGGATATCATAATCCCTGTGTCAAGTGCTCCTTCAAAGCCAACCGCCGCTATCAAACGGCAGCCAAATCATCATATAGGACCACAAGTTTTACCATTGGCTGATAAATCATGCCATTTAAAAACATCATCCAATAAATGTAGGAAAAATCCACAAATGCTGGGAAACCCCAATTCCGATTTGTCCGGTATCTTAGAAATCATATTTAAAACAGATGAATCACTCTTAGTGGCTGATAGATTGTGTCATACAGCAAAGAAGAACTTCCAACTAGAACAGAAAAATCCCACAATGATTGGGAAACCCCATTTCCGATTGGTATATTATAAAAATAAACTGGCCCATTCAATTTCCCGGTTTAGACCGAAAGGATGAACCGCCTTCAACAAACAAATCCAACGCTGTTCACACCATTCTAACTTAGCAGTGCAATCTCCCCCCTGCGGAACTTTTGGAACATGATCAACAAAAGTCCAGGTGAGCTCAAATGAATGGCTGGAATCTCAGGCAGTGACAATGCTCGGAGGGAAAGATATGTTTGCCTGAAGCTCCAGGAGGATAATCCGCTAGTTGCCCGCTGAGACCAGCTGCTCTGGATGCTGAGTTCTTTGCAGTTGGCTCCTCATCCCAGCAGGGAGGTGTCCACAGTGAGGACCATTAGAGGGCTGGAGGTTTAGAAGGGCATCCCCTGTCTGCAGATGTTGGGGATTTTGTCACTAAAGACAGATTCCACCGACTGGTGGGTCGCCGAGACAGTCTTGGAGACAGCGGTGGCCCATGTCTACGGCACATGAAGGCACAACTGAGCAGCCCTCATTTGCAGACGAGTGTCCAGGGTGAATGGACTGTTGAGGCCAATTGTCCAAATAGGTGCAGTAGAAGCTGAGCTGACACTGAGGGACAAAGCTGCACATCTCTGGCCAGTGCCATGAGAAGGTATGGCCGGCCCAGGGGAAGGAAGGCCATTGCCTGAAGAGTGACCAGCCTTGCTCCTATGAACTCCATACATTACGTCAGTAAGAGGTGGGATTTGGAGTAGTTTATCATGAACCCCTGATGTTGCAAGACTTGGAAAGTGCATGCTGAGGCCTGCTGCACCTCTGTGACTGCCTCCTTTTATGAGCCAATCGTCAAGGTTAGGGAAGACAAAAAGCCGTCTTCCTCCGTCTCAGGGGGTACTACTGCAAGGGATTTGGTGAAGATCCTAGGGGGGAGGCCAGGTTGAATGGTAGTAACCTGTACTGGTAGTGACCACCCCCACCATGAAGCAAAGGTACTGCCTGTGGATGGGGTGAATGAGTATGTGGGTATAGGCATCCTTCAGATCCAAGGAGCATAGTCAGTATCCTTGCTGGAGGTAAGGCAGCAATGTTCTAGGGAGAGCATCTTAAAAAGTCTCCATCACCAGGAACATGTTCAGGTTGTGCAGGTCCAGGACGAGCCTTAGGCCCCCTGCTCTTTTTGGAACAAGAAAATACCTGGAGAGCCTGTTCCAACTGAGATGATGGGGAACTGGTTCTACCGTTTTGTGGGGAAAAAACCTGCAAGTTCGTTCCAAAGGAGGTCCTGGTGAGGGGGAGACCTGGGGGGGGGATCTCCCGAGGAGAAAGGAGTGGTGTTAGAAAGGTTGAGGAGGTAATCATCCCTGATCATATGGAATGCCCAGAAATCTGAAGTGAAGGTTGGCCACCTATGGGCATACAGGATTAGACGTCCTCCTGTGGGCTGATGCCCTTCTTGGGGTGGAGAGGATATGCTCAAGGAGTCAAAAGCTCCCCCCTTGGCTGGGCTGGAGATGGGGCTTGGGAGCTTTCTGCTTACTAGGGCCTTACCCATATCCTTTAGCATGCTGATCCTGGAGGATTGAAAATGTGGGTAGTTTTGTTATGCAGCCCCTTTCCTCAGGTGAAGCGTAGGAACTGTTACAGGTGTTCTCTGGTAATAGCAGCAATCGATCCTCATATATGGGTGACGTTGGGGACGACGAAGCCCGTGCAGAGCATTTCCCCAGCTTTCTAGGAATGCCTTTGTGATATTTATTATTTGGTTGCATTTTTATACTGCCCCTTCCAGAGATCAGGGGCGGTTACATATAACAAGGTTTAGAACTTTATACAATGAACAGATAGTTTTGAGGCATGCCCTCACTCAATTTACATGCAGCAGTACAAGGGAGACTGCTGAAACTATTTACATAGCATTTACAATAGTGTCCTTACTGTTGACAACTTACTGGTACAAATCTCGACTAGCCAATTAGTTGAGTGTGTAAGGGTAGTAGGAAGGAGATGATATCTGAGTGAAGGGAGAGGATACAGGGTGAGGTAAAGAAAGACTGGCCTAGGTGTTGTAGTATTCTTGAAAGAGGTATGTTTTTAGAGCCTTGCAGAATGATAGAAAGTCCTTGTTTACTCTTAACGTATCTGGAAGGTTATTCCATTGGAGGGGTGCCATATATGAGAATGCTCTGCTACTCATAGATTTTTTGGTGTTGCATATATTGTGTGATACATTTAGTATGTTTTGGTTAATGGTTCATGTGTTTTTATTAGGGGGCTGAGTTTAGATGAGTGTGGAAAGGTGAGATGGGGCTACATTATGTATTAATTTGAATACCATCATCATCATCTTGTAGAGTACTCTAACTTGGATGAGGAACTAGTGGAGTGCCAGTAGGATGGGTGTGATATGCTCTGAGAACCTGGATTTCATTATGATTCTTACTGTTACATTTTGAGCCATTTCAAGAATGTCTAGAGTTTTTTTAGGGATTCCCTATAGTAGGCCATTGCAGAAGTCCAACTGTGGGGTAAAAGCGCTTGAACTACTGTTCTGAAGTCAGACAGCTCAAATAGGTTTTGTAACGGTTGTAAAATTCTTAGCTTGTAGAATATTATTCCGTTTAATGACCATAGATGGGTCTCCATACTGAGAGTTTTGTCGAGTAACCCCTAGGTATTTTATTTCCTGTTAGACATTAAAGAGATTGTTATTCAGGAGGATTGTTGAAGGGGGATTGAATTCAGGGTTTTTTGTGATGAACATTAACTCTGTTTTCTTGAGGTTGATGCTCATATTTTCTTGAAGCCATGTTTGGTTTTCTTTGAGGCAGGCTGCTAGGGATTCGCATGTCGGGTTACTTGTATCTATAGTTTGGTGCACAACATTATGTCTGCATAAAAGTGAAAATATATTTTGTATTTTTTGAATATTGTGCAAATGGGTTTTAGGTAAAAATTAAATAAGAGCTGATAAAGCTGACCCTTGGGGTATTCCTTGGGTTTGCGGGAATATATTTGATGTTTTTTTTATTAAGGTGTACCTGTTGAACACGGTTTGTTATATATAGAAACACAGAAATATGACGACAGAAAAAGACCACATGGCCTATCTAGTCTGTCCTTCCATAACTACAACAGTCCCCTTTTTTACCTTTAGAGATCATCTGTGTTTGTCCCATGCTTTTTTGAATTCAGATACTGTCCTCATCTCTACCACCTCCACTGGGAGACTATTCCACAGATCCACTACTCTTTCCGTAAAGAAATATTTCCGCATATCACTCCTGAATCAATCTCCCTTCACCCTCATCCCATGTCCCCTCGTAGCAGAGCTTGCTTTCAATTGAAAGAGGCTCTCTCCCTGAACATTTATGCCACGGAGGTATTTAAACATCTCAATCATATCACCTCTATCCCGCCTTTCCTCTAAGGTGTACATATTAAGATCCTTCAGTCTGTCCTCATATGCTTTATAATGAAGACCACTAATCATTTTAGTAGCCACACTCTGCACCGACTCCATCATGTTCACATCCTTTTGCAGAATTGCACACTATACTCCAAATGAGGTCGCACCAAAGACTTATACAGAGGCATTATCACCTCCTTTTTTCTGCTAGCCATTCCTCTCCGTATGCACCCAAGCATCCTTCTAGCTTTTGCCGTCGCCTTTTCTACCTGTTTAGCTACTTTAAGATCATCAGACACAACCACGCCTAGGTCCCGCTCTTCTTTAGTGGACAAAAGTACTTCATCCCCTATACTATATTGCTCCCTTGGATTGCTGCAGCCCAAATGCATGACCTTACATTTTTTAACATTAAATCCCAGCTACCAAATTCTAGACCATTCTTCAAGCTTAGCTAGATCCCTCATGTTATGTACCCCTTCCTGGGTGTCTACTCTATTGCAGATTTTGGTATCATCTGCAAAGAGGCAAACCTTACCTGAAAGCCCTTCCGCTATATCACTAACAAAGATGTTAAAAAGAATCGGACCAAGGACAGATCCCTGGGGCACACCACTGGTAACATCCTTCTCCTCAGAGTGAGCTCCATTTACTTGTACTCTTTGTCACCTCCCACCCAACCAATTTCTAACACAAGCAGTAACTTTAGGGTCCATCCCTAGGGTGCTCAGTTTGTTTATAAGTCGCCTGTGAGGAACAGTGTCAAAGGCTTTACTGAAATATAAATACACCAACATCTAGGGCTCTCCCTCGGTCCAACTCCCTGGTCACCCAGTCAAAGAAATCAATCAGATTTGTCTGACAAGACCTGCCTCTGGTGAATCCATGCTGCCTTGGATCCTGTAATCCGCTGGACTCCAGAAACCTCACTATTTTCTCGTTCAGCAGCGTTTCCAATAATTTACTCACCACCGAAGTTAAACTAATCGGCATGTAGTTTTCAACCACATCCTTACTTCTGCTTTTGTGTAAAGGCACCACATGAGCCTCTCTCCAGTCCTTTGGCACCACTCCCAACTCCAACGGGGCATTGAAAAGGTCAGTCAGTGGAGCTGCTAGAACGTCCCCAAGTTCCTTCAGTATTCTCGGGTGTATCCCATCCGGACCCATCGCTTTGTCTACTTTAAATTGAGATAGTTTCTCACGAACAGTCTTTTGAAATTTGTTCAAGATGTCCTTTGCTTCTGCTCCTATTTGTGGGTGTTTTCTGAGGTCCTGCTCCTCGTTCTTCATCTATTAACACAGAACAAAAATATTTGTTAAGCAATTCCGCTTTATCCTTATCAGCTTCTACATATTCCTCCTCTGCACCCTTGAGTCTGACAATACCACTCTTGCCCTTCCTCTTCTTACTAATATATCTGAAAAATGTCTTATCCCCCCATTTTATTGCAATGGTTATTTCCTCATCCTTTTGAATCTTTGCCTTCTTGACTACTTTGCTAGCTTCTCTAAGTTTTTCCAAATACAGATGCCTGTTTATTTTATTTAACTGTATTTATATCCCGCTTTTCACCCTGTCAAAGCGGTGCTACACTCAAGGGTGGGGGTAATTAAGTATAAGGGTGGGGCCATCACTAGGTAGGCAACATTGATGATTTCGACATAGGACAGACTTTAGACATGGACAGTATAGTTCAGTTTTCGATCAGAGGTCCATAGTGGGTGCGATCAGGGGTTGGCGCACTTTCCGGTGGTAGTTGCTTTGAAGCATTCTTGGAATAGGATGGTTTTTAGCTGCTTTCTGAATGACGTTAGATCGTTATTGTTTCTAAGGTGGCTCGGTAGAGAATTCCATAGGGATGGAGCATAAAGTTCGAAGGCTCGATTGCATGTCCGTTGAGAGCATTTGGTTCTTTTGTGAGGGACGGTGAGGGAGTTGCTGGAGGCCTGTCTGGTGGTTTTGCCATGGGCTGGACGAGACAGCAGGGTGCGGAGCTGGGTGTTCTGTGTTTTGGTGGATGGCTTTGTGGGTGAGTAGGATGGATTTGTATTTAGTTTGTGCTTCGAAGGGAAGTATGTGCAGGTCTCTTAGAATTGGGGTGATGTGGTCGCTTTTCCTTGCTCTCTGAATGATTCTCGCTGTGGTGTTCAATGCGGTTTGGAGGGGGTTGGTCTGTGTGGCTGGTAGTCCATGGTAGATTATGTTGCAGTAGTCCAGATGTGGGAGTGTCATAGCTTGCATTACCGTCCTGAAGTCTTGAGGTTCGAGGAGGGGTCTGAGATGTTGCACTGTTTTTGCTTTGTGGAATATAATTCCGGTGGTTTTAGTAATTTGTTGCTTGAGGGTTAGGGCTTGGTCAATGATGATGCCTAGATATTTTATTTGTGGCTGTATTTGAATGCGTGTGGTTCCTATGTTAAGGTGTGTGGGCGGTGTGAAGTCTGGGTCTTTTGTCACTATGAGGGCTTCAGTTTTCTTTAAGTTTATGGATAGGTTATTTTCTTGTAGCCAGTCGGATACTTAGGTGAAACATGCTGATAGATGTATATTTGTTGGATTTGTGGTTGTAATTGGGGCGTAGAGCATGATATCATCAGCATATAAATGAAAGTTGATGTTGTGGGTACATATGACTGAGCAGAGCGGTTGTAGGTAGATGTTGAAGAGCATGGCAGACAGCGTGGATCCTTGAGGTACTCTTTGGTGTTGTTGGAACAGGGGAGAGGTCGAGGTGCTGGTACGGATTAGTTGTTGTCTATTAGTTAGGTAGGATTGAAACCATTGAAGTACGGTGTCTTTGATCCCAATCGACTGCAATCTGCGTATGAAGATGTTGTGGGAGATGGTGTCGAAGACTGCTGATATATCAAGGAAGATCATGGCATATCCAGAGTGTTTTTCTTGGGTTCCTATGATGAGGGTGTTCATCAGTGTGGTCATGAGGGTCTCGACTCCGTACAGTGGGCAGAAGCCGTGTTGTTGTGGGTCCAGTATATTGTTGTTGTCCAGGTGTTCTTGAAGCTGCTGCTGGACTAACTTCTCGATTATCTTGGCGGTGAATGGTAGGCTTGCTATCGGTCTGTAGGATGCAGGGTCTAGGGGATCTAGGTTTTGTTTTTTTAGGGATGGTCAAATGATTGTAGTTTTGAGGATGTCTGGCATGCGACCTTGGGAGAAAGATTCGTTGACAATACGGGTCAATGGTGTGCTCAGGTCTTCTTTGGATTTCTTTATCCAGTCTGTGGGGCAGGGGTCCAACAGTGGTGTTTAGGCGGGAGATGGTGGATGATATTTCTTCTGTGGTGGTTTCTATAAAGGTGGTCCAGTCACTGTGTATGTTGGGGTGGTGGTTTGTTGTGGTTGCCTCGGCGTTCAAATATGGGTTTTGTGGTTGTTGGAGCTGTTTGTATTGTCGGGCCAGTGACTCTGGTGGAATCTTCGGTAGCTGGTCAAAGTTATTGGGTGCTTTTGTCAATTTTTTGACAATCTGAAAGAGTTCACAAGGTTTATTTATGGATGTGTTTATGATTTTCATGTGGTAGGGTTTTTTTGCTTTGTCGGTCTCATAGTGGTATGCGTTGAGTTCATATAGGTTGGTTTTTTTTGTCACTTTCATTTTTGGTTTTTCTCCATTTTCTTTCTGTTCTTCTGAGTTTTGTTTTTAGCTTTCAGAGATTGGGAGTGAACCATCTGGCCTTTGTGGACGTAGGTTTAGTGGTGGCATTGTTTGTTGGCGCTTCGGACGCAGTGGAGATCGTGGTATTCCAGTTGTGGATTAGGTCATCGATGTTACTGGAGTTTGTTTTTAGTTTTGGTAGGGTTTGCGCTAAGAAGTCCTCTTTGTTAAACGTTTTAAATCTTCTAGTGTGGTGTCTGTCATCCATGTTGGTCATGTGTTGGTAGGTGTGGGATATGGTAATGAGGTAGTGGTCTGACCAAGGTACAGGTGAGATCTGCGGGTTCTTGGATGAAGAGGCAGTTAGGGAGTTTAGGAATATGAGGTCCAGTGTGTTTCCTTTGTCGTGTGTGGGTTCCTGTATGATCTGTATCAGGTTCATTGCGGTGGTGAAGGTTTCTGCTTGTTCCTCTTGGAGTGATGGGAGGTTAAAGTCTCCTAGGATGATTTGCTTGCTCTTTTGCCGAGCTGGTGCTCTCAGATATGAACTGTAGTATCCTTGGTAGGTCAGTGTTTGTGGTAGGTGCCCGGTAGATTAGGCATATTGAGAGGTGTTTATTGGTGAGGGTGAGGAGATCTGCTTCATTGGTAGTTTCAGAAGAATAGATCCTAAAATGGAGGTCGGCTTTTGCTATGATGGCTACACCTCCACCTCTGGTGTGTGCCTGGGAGCAGTGTTGGGAGATTGTATCCTATTGGGGTTAGCTGGTTCATTATCACAGTGTCGGTATCTGTTAGCCAGCTTTCTGTTACACAGAGGATGTCGATCTTCTCAGTTGTGATTAGTCCTGGAGCATGTGGCATTTGTTTCTGACTGAGCGTGCGTTTATTAGTGAGATGGAGAGGTGGTGGTAGTTTGAGGGGTTGGGGGTGTGAGTTGGTGTGTGCCGTGCGAGAGAGTGGGTTTGTTTGGGGTTGTAGGTGTGTGTGGGTTGTGTTGTTAGGCCAGAGTAGGTTATTGAGCGTGTCTGTAGGGGAGGGGTAGAGGGTCAGGAGAGGGGTGAGGAGGTAGACAGGGGCTAAGAGGGGTGGCATGATCCGTGAAATTACCTGGTGTTTGGGGGCCAAGCGGTGTTTGTGCTGTTTACTTGGAGTGGTGGAGTCAGTAGTCGTAGTTGCCTGTCTTCCTCTCTCTGTGATCTCTTGTATTTCATGAAGGCCTCCCTCTTTTTCTTCACTTTTTCAGCTACTTCTTTCGAAAACCATAGTGGTCTCCTTTTCCTTTTACCTTTATTTACCATTTTAAGAAAAAGGTTGGTTGCCCTTAAAATATCCCCTTTCAGTTTTTCCCACTGTTTTTCTATATCCCTCAGCTGTTCCCATCCAATTAACGACTCCCTGAGGTATTGGCCCATCTTGGCAAAGTTAGTCTTCCTAAAGTCTAAGATCCTCGCCTTTGAATGGATTCTAACAGCCCTAGTCCTAATACTGAACCACACCATCTGGTGATCACTGGATGCAAAATGATCTCCCACTACAGCATCAGAAACACTTTCACCATTGGTAAGCACCAAGACCAGTATGGCTCCTTCATGTGTGGGGTCTGTTACCAATTGCCTGAATAGTTCTCCCTGTAGAGAATCCAGGATCTCCTTACTTCTAGATGATACTGCAACAAGAATGTGCCAATCAACATCTGGCATATTGAAATCTCCTATAAGTAGCATTTTCCCTTTCCTAGCAATGCTGGGCATGTCTTCAATTAACTCTGTCCACCTCTTCCTCTATAAGGAGAACCAGTTCCTATATGAGGAGAACCAGTTCATAGTGGTTCCTGTTATTACCAAGGACTTGAGTATTGTAATCATGGTTAGGTGGTTTACAGTGTCAAACGCTGATATTAAATCCAAGAACATTAGAATGAACATTTTTTTGGTGTTCTCCAGGCCTTTTATTAATTTATCAAACACTAGGAGAAGTGTTTCAACGCCATGAAAGGGTCGAAAGCTATATTGTTGATCTAGTGTGTTTGTTGAGTCTATATAGCCTTGGAGATGACGAACTGCTTTTTTGATAGTTTTGGCTATAAAAGGGATGCTTGAAATGGGTTTGTATGCAGAGGGGTCATCTTTGTTAAGTGTTTTATTTTTTAGTATTGGTCGGATTATGGATCTTTTGAGGTTGGAAGGCATAGTTCCTTGCTGGAGGGATTTCTTTACCATATTTTGTATGATTGGTGCCATTTCAGTTTTCCTTGTCTTAATCCAGGCTAATAGGCACGGATCTAGAGGGGATGTGGTAGTGTTTAAGTTTGAGATTATGACTAAGATTTGTCTAGAGTCAATGGTATGGAAGGTATGCCAAGTTTTTGCAGGTGCTATTGATGCTATATTTGTTGAGTACAAGTTTTGATTTTGGATTTTAGTTTGCTGGCATAGAAATCAGCCAGGGTCTGTGGTTGGATTGGTGCTTTTGAATTATTATCTTGTGGGAGCTTGGTAATTGATTTTACAAGCTCAAAAAATTCCCTTGGGCGATTTATGGCATTGTTTAGTATTTGAGTGATAGCTCTTTTTCAGTAAGTTTATTGCGTCCTTGTACATTGTAAGAAATGACAGGTATTGTGATTTATTTTCTATGGTCGTTTTAGTTCTCTATTTTTGTTCCGCTTTTCTAAGGTCTTTCTTTTTCATGATTAGGTCTGTGTTGTACCATGCTTCCGATTGCTTATTCATATTGGTTTTAGGTTTGGGTGGTGTTTGAGACTGCTTCTATTCCTGCATTCCACTGATGTATGAGTACCTCAAGGTCAGTTTGTTTCGTATTGATGTGGGAGTTAATTGAATTTATTAGTGTGTCTTTATCAAAGGTTTTGAATCTGTGAGTTGGGCGTGTGATGGTGGTTCCTTCGTAGGGTGGTGTATTGAAGTATTAAATGTAAATTGAATTAGATAGTGACCTGACCAGGGGACCTTTGTTATGTTAGGGGGGGGTGCCTGTAACTGTGGGGACAGGTGTCTGCTTAGGGAGGAATACCATGTCGAGTATATTTCCCTTATTGTGAGTGGGGTTGTGTATTATTTGTTGACATCCCATTTGGTCCATTGCTTCCAAAAATGCATTTGTGTGCATGGTTTGGAGGGATGCTAAGTTAATGTCTCCTAATATTATCTGTGGTTTTCTTATTGGGGTTGTACATACTGTTTCTAGCAAGGATGCTAGTACTTCATGGTTAGCTGAGGGTGGTCTGTAAATGAGGCAGATTGCCAGGCTTTTGGTCTCAATTGAGTATATCTACTCCTTCAAGTGAGTTATGTTTGCTGGCGTATACGTTTAGGGAAGTTTTTGCAATTATCATTACCCCTCGCCTTCTCTTATTGGTACGGCTACAAGTAAATATTTTGTAACCTGGTTTCTTTAGTGGTTGATGAGGACTGCATAGGTGTCAGCTAGCCAGGTTTCCGTGATGCATAGAATATCTGTTTTTTTATCCTTAAAGATGTCCTAAATGAGTAGTAATTTATTTATAATTGACCTAACATTTATTAGGAAACAGTTTAGTGGGGCTGTTCTGGTGTTGTGTGTCCTTACGCTTGGTGGTGTTTCAATTTTGATTAAGGGAGCAAGGACTAGCCTTTCAGCAGCCAGGCCATCAAATTGAGGGATTTGAGGTTGGGATGCAAGAGGGACCCCTGATCCCGAGTCAGAAGGTCGGGTAGCAACCCCAGAGAAAGTGGAGTTATCCACTGCCAACTGCAGAAGAGGGAACCACGGCTGCCTGGACCACCTGGGGACTATCAGGATCACCGTGGCTCGGTCCTGCTGGATTTTGAATAGAGTCCGGGCCACCAGAGGTGTGGGAGGAAAGAGTAGTTACTCACCTAAAACAGGTGTTCTCCAGGAGCAGCAGGAATCAGTCCTCACATATGGGTGACATTGACGTTGATGGAGCCCTAGCGGAGCATTTTCCCAGCTTTCCATGAAAGCCTTTGGGAATGCAGGAAGGCATGCGCGGTTCCCTTCCCGCCTAAAGGTGCCATCTTGCTCAGTCAAATGACATAGCTAAAAACAGCACACAAAAATGAAAAAATGAACTATGTACAACTGCAACTCCCAGGTGAGGAGGGAGGGTTGTGAGGACCGATTCCTGCTGCTCCTGGAGAACACCTGTTACAGGTGAGTAACTACTCTTTCTCCAGGACCAAGCAGGAAGTCAGTCCTCACATATGGGTGACTCCCAAGCTCTGGGCTACCAAGGAGCCAGGCTGAACAAGAGAACTCCCTCTAGTCCCAGCATCAAAGAAAGGCTTTTCACTGACACAACCTCCACCGGTAGCCCAATGGAGGGCTGGCGGGCAGGAGTTGCCTAAACCTCAAAGAGATTTCGGAGTACTGCCTGGCCAAAAGCACTGTCCCTACAAGAGACTCCCTCTCCAGACAGTAATGGGCCACAAATGTCTGGCTTGAGGACCAAGTTGCAGCCCTGCAGATGTCCACCAACGGTACAGAGTGGAGATGAGCCACTGAGGCAGCCATTGCCCTGACACGATGGGCAGGGACCCGACCCTGCAAAGGAAGGTCAGCCGCCCTGTAAGCCCAGGTGATACAGTCAGCTACCCAGGTGGACAAGGTACGCTTGGACACAGCTAACACCAAATTATTAGGGTCAAAATATATGAAGAGCTGAGTAGCCTTTCTAAGCCCCTGCGTACGGTCAAGGTAGAAGGATAAGGCCCTCCTACAGTCCAGGGTATGCAAAACTGCTTCAGCCTGGCTTGCATGAGGACTAGGGAAGAATGTTGGAAGAACCACCTCTTGGTTAAGGTGGAAGGAGGAGACAACTTTAGGGAGGAACTTTGGATAAGTCCTAAGGACTACCCTGTTCCTATAGAAGCGGTTGTAAGGCCTGTCACAGACCAGGGCCTGAAGCTCACTCACTCGCCTGGCCGAGGTTAGGGCTATCAAGAAGAGTGTCTTCCAGGACAGGAAGCGTAGGGAGCAAGTAGCCATCGCTCAAAAGGTGGGCGAGTCAGTTGCTGCAAGACCACATTCAACTCCCACTCAGGAGCAGGAGGATGGATTGGAGGGCTTGAGCAAAAGCAAGTCTCTGAGGAAGCGAGACACCAAGGGGTGAACCGACAGAGAGAGAATGTCCTTCCACCAGTGAGTGGTGAGCTGCCAGAGCTGAGAGGTTGACCCGAACAGAATTGGACTTAAGTCCCTGATTTGATAAGTGCAGTAAGTACTGAAGCACTACTGGTACAGTACAGGAGAAGGGATCCTCTGTACGGAGCTGACCACACACAGAAAAACTTTTCCATTTCAGAGCATAGGTTTTCCTAGTGGACTGTTTCCTAGAGGCTAAGACAATGTCCTCAACTTCCTGAGGTAAGCCCCAGGGAGCTAAAACTACCCTTGCAGCCTCCAGGCCATCAAATTGAGAGCTTTGAGATTGGGGTGCAGAAGGGAACCCTGATCCTGAGAGAGACGGTCGGGTTGCAACCCCAGAGGCAGTGGGGGATCCACTGCCAGCTGAAGCAGAAGTGGAAACCAAGGCTGTCTCGGACACCTGGGAGCTACCAGCAGGACCGAGGCCCTGTCCTGAAGAATCTTGAACAGGGTTCGGGCCACCAAGGGCGTGGGAGGAAACGCATACAGGAGGCCCTGAGACCATGAGATCAGAAAAAGCATCTGCCGCCACCCGCAGAGGATGCGGTTGTCTGGAGCAGAACTTTGGAAGCTGTTTGTTCAGTGGACTGGCAAAAAGATCTATGGATGGAAGTCCCCATTTCAGGAAAATCTTCTGAACCACCAAAGGATGCAGCTGCCACTCGTGGGGCTGCAGAATCCTGCTCAACCTGTCAGCCAGGTAGTTTTCCTGGCCAGGGAGGTAGACAGCCTTGAGGAGCATGTTGTGCTTGAGGGCAAACAAGCAAAGGCCCTGTGCTTCCTGACAAAGGAGCCTGGACCCAGTTCCGCCCTGCTTGTTCACATAAAACATGGCTACCTGGTTGTTTGAACTAGGACAGACTGATGAGCCAGGGTTGGAGAGAAAGTCTGAGGTCTAACTGAATAGCCCTGAGTTCCAGTAGATTGATTTGCTGTGCGGCTTCCCAGGGAGACCACAAGCCCTGGGTGCACTTACCTAGACAATGGAGCTCCCCAGCCCTGCAGGGAGGCATCCGTGGTCAACACCACTGTGAACCCAGGCATCTGAAAAGGTACCCCTTGCAGCAGATTGGGTGGGTGCAGCCACCAGCTGAGGGAGAAATTGTCTGGACACCCTTATCCTGTCTGAGGCTGCCTGTGGCCTGTGACCACTGAGTCCGAAGGCACCACTGTGCAGGCCTCATATGGAGCCTGGCATTGGGGGTCACATGCACTGTCGAAGCCATGTGGCCTAGAAGCCTCAGACAGAGTCTGGCGGAGACCAGTGACCAGCTGAGAAACTGGTTTGCTAAGTTTATCAGTCTTTGGGCTCTGTCTTCTGGCAAGAATGCCTTTGCCAGCAGAGAGTCCAACCTCACCCCTATGAGCTCCAAGTTCTGGGAGGGGAGCAAAGTGGACTTTGCGAAGTTTATTACAAACCCCAATCGTTGAAGAAGAGTAATAGTTTTGAGGGTGGCCTGTCGGGCCTCCTGGCACGTCTGACCTCTTATGAGCCAGTTGTCCAGATAGAGGAAGACAAAGACTCCCTGATTTCTTAGGTAGGCCACCACCACTGCCAGGCATTTGGTAAAGACCCTGGGAGCGGAGGTGAGGCCAAAAGGCAGTACTCTGTACTGATAATGGTTTCCTCCCACAATGAACCTGAGGTATTTTCCGTGGTATGGATGAATGAGAATGTGAGTGTACGCATCCTTTAGATGTAATAAGCATAGCCAATCTCCCTGCTGGAGGTAGGGCAGAAGTGTTCCAAGAGTAAGCATCTTGAACTTTTCCTTCTCTAGGAACTTGTTGAGGTTTCTGAGGTCTAGAATAGGTTGAAGGCCATCGGTTCTTTTGGGTACCAGGGAATACCTGGAGTAGAACCCTTGACCTTACAAGTGGGGAGGCAAAGGCTCCACCGCCCTGTCCACCAACAGACCTTCGCTATCTACTCCTCTTCGTCTGGAGGAAAACTATCTTACTTTTCGGTCCCTGCTAAAAACACACTTCTTTGTCTTTGCTTTTAATCTCCCAGCCGCAGCCAGCTGACCTGGTTTATACATGTTTGCCTGTGTCTCCCCCTGTCTTGGCCTTTCTATGTATTCTCTTTTTCTTTCCTCTTTCCTGTCCAGTTATGTATTTCTTTTCTTGCAATGAGGGCTTGTGCACACCACTGTAATATTTTTGTAAACCGCTCTGGTGTAATGAAGAGCGGTATATCAAGTTAAATAAACAAACAAACCTTGGAGCTCTTGAAAGAGAAGATCTGTGTGCAGGGGAGGCCTTGGAGGCTCCCCTGGAAAGTATGGAGGAGGCAGTTGTTGAAAGTGTAGTAGATAGCCCTTGTGGACTATGCTTAACACCCAACTGTCTCCAGTGATGAGTGGCCACTGGTAGGCAAACAGGGCGAGACGACCTCCTGTGCAGGGTTGGGAGAGCAGGGACGGAGAGACTATGCCTAAGGAGTCAAAAAACCCCACCCTGCTGAGTGGGAGCAAGGGCCGGAGGCTTGGGGGTCCTCTGCCTACAGGGCCCATTACCCTGCCCCTTGGCTTGCTGACCCTGATGGGCAGCTTGGGCAGCCTGGTACTGTGGGTACTGTTTGTAGGCAGTGCCCTTCCTCGGGTAAAAGGGCTTTTTACCCGAGCCCTTCTTTTTGTGAGAAGGGGCAGAAGTCTTCCTAGACAGCCTTGTCCTCGTGAGGTGCTCGGTTTCGAGCTGAGCAGCCTTCTCGGTCATGGGCTTGCCAAAAAGGTTCTCACCTCGGCAAGGAACATCGACCAACTTGTCCTGAACCCATGGCTCGCGGTCCGATGACTGCAGCCATGCCTGGCGTCGAGACGCGATGCCGGCTACCGCAAAACGGGCCGAAACCTCGAAGCCATCGTAGGCAGCGCAGGACAAACTTGGAGCATTCCCGGATCCCCGAGGACAAGGACTTGAACCTCTGCAAGGGTTCCCCGGAGAGACCAGCAGAGAACCCGGTCAGCTCCTTGGCCAGGTCTCGCAAGTACATGCCCATGTACAGCTGGTAAGACTGGACACGGCAAGCAAGCATCAAGCCCTGGAAGCACTTTCTACCAAAACCATCCAGGTTCCGGGCCTCCCTGCCAGGGGGCACCGCGGAGTTTATCTTCTGACTTTTCAGGCGAGGCATGGTCAATTCCACCACCATGGAATGGTGTGGTAGCTGCGCCTTTTGAAAGCCAGGACTCTTCCGGAGTCGATAGATCGAATCGACCCGCTTGCTTAGAACCGGCGCTGAGGACGGTGCATCCCACATCCGGAGGAGGAGCCGTTCCAGCATCGGAGGAACCGGAACAATAAAGGCCTCCTTCGGAGTAGAGTTGTACTGTAGGGCCTCGAGCTCCTCGGCTTGAGGCTCCTCCTCGGGTCCGCAGGGATACCCAATGCGGTGGCCATATCCCGGACGAACTCCGAGAACCGGGTATCCTCCGGGGGGGAGGGGAATCTACTCCGGGGCTCAGACTGCAGTGAGTCCGACGGGACGCACCAAGTCTGGAAGGTGTCGGGGGACTCCTTGTCCTCCGTCTCCCAGGCGAACTCATCCGATGAGGAACCGGGGTCCGACCGGGCGGGGCCTGTGAGCACCCGCCCCGACGCCAAAGGCACCGGCGTCGACACCCTCGGTCCCGAACGGGAGGTCGAGGGAGACCGCGACCGAGGTCGACCTCAAGCCTTTATGGTCTCGAGTATCGGCTCGGTCTCTGGGGTCGACTTCGATGTCGATGTCCCAGTGGTCGGGGCACATGCGCCAGACAGGCTGGCCATCAGTGCCCGCTGCTGTTCCATGAATGCAGACAGTCTGCTCTCCAAGGCTGTCAGCCTGAGGACCCAGCTCAGAAGACTCAGCAGCCGCCGACTCGGGACCCGACATCGGCTCTCTAGGAGGAGAGTCCACGAGGACTACAGGACTTGTGTCGAGCAGACTCCGGCTCCACACGAGGTACTTTGGGGGTCTTCTCCTGCTCCATGGACCCGGGGCGACGGTCGGGTGTCTGAGAGCTAGCTCTCGAGGAGCCAGGGACCTCTTCCGATGATGCCCTCGCAAGCCGCTTCTTCCTCTTTCGATCCCGGTCAGGGGACCCCCTATCCGAGGAGCCCCGACGGTGCTCGGGATTCGATTCCCGAGATGTCGAGGCCTCAGACGACGTCCGAGCCCGGCCAGAGGCCGAGTCAGAAAAAAGCCTTTCTTTTTGGTGCTTACGACTTCGCAGTGCCTTGGAAGACATTTTCACACATGGTCCACACGTCTTAGAATCGTGGTCAGGACCGAGGCACCGAAGGCAGCAGTCGTGTGTGTCGGTGAGAGACATTAGCTTCTTGCACCGATCACACTTTTTTCCACGATGGCTTCCAGTGGGTTTAAACAGAGTCCCCGCAAGGTCAAAGGACCGGCCTTCCAGGGAAAAAGAAAAAAGGACGTGAACGCTAGCCACGAGGAGCAAAAACCAAAAAAAGAAGATCGGGCTCGATACCGGTGTACCGAAACCGGCGGGAGGGGAACCGGCGTCAAACCGGAGAAAAAATAGCAAAGGATCACCAAAAAAAGCTAACAATTTTCCGGGAGGACTAGGACAGACGTCCGGTGGGCTTCATGGAAAAAGAGAGACTGAGCAAGATGGCACCATTAGGCGGGAAGGGAACCGCGCATGCGTGCCTGCATTCCCAAAGGCTTTCATGGAAAGCTGGGGAAATGCTCCGGAAGGGCTCCGTCGATGTCACCCATATGTGAGGACTGACTTCCTGCTTGGTCCTGGAGAAAGGCATATAGCAGGCTCTCTGACCAGGGGATCAGGAATGCATCTGGCGCTGTTCGCAAGGAATGCGGTTGCCTGGAACAGAAACTGGGTAGTTGCCTGTTCAGCGGACTGGCAAAAAGATACATGTTCGGAAAACCCACCTTCAGAAAGATCTGTTGAACTACCAGAGGATCCAACTGCCACTCGTGAAGCTGCAGGAGTCTGCTTAGCCTGTCCGCCAGGTAGTTTTCCTGGCCTGGGAGGTAGACCACCCTGAGGTTCATGCCCTGAGTGACAGCCCAGGAACAGAGAGCTTGTGCTTCCAGGCACAGAAGTCTGGATCCTGTGCCTCCCTGCTTGTTGAGGTAGAACATAACCACCTGGTTGTCAGTCTGAACTAGGACAGACTGGTGAGACAGGACCTGAGAGAAAGTCCGTAAGGCTACTTGAATGGCCCTCAATTCCAACAGGTTGATCTGCTGGGCGGCCTCCCACGGAGACCACAGGCCTTGGGAGCGTGCCCCCCAGCCCTGCAGGGAAGCATCAGTTGTCAGTACCTGAGTGTGTGGGAATGCCTGAAAAGGAACACCACTGACCAGATTTGGGAGATGCCTCCACCAGCGTAAGGAGTCCACCAAGAGTTTTGACACCTTTATTCTGTCTGACAATTTCCCTGTGGCCTGCAGCCACTGCGTCCTGAGGTGCAACTGAGTCGGCCTCATGTGCAGCCGGGCATGTGGGGTGACATGCACTGTGAAAGCCATGTGACCTAAGAGCCAGAGGAAGTGTCTGGCCAAGACTAGAGAGTTCGCACGAAACTGGACGGCCAACTTTATCAGCCTGTGAGCTCTGTCCATAGGCAAATAGGCCTTTGCATGGATGGTATCCAATCTGGCCCCTATGAACTCCACGTCCTGTGAGGGGACTAAAATGGACTTGGGGAGGTTTATGACGAACCCCAGGTGCAGAAGCAGGGATATGGTTCTGAAGGTGGCCTGCCTGGCCTCTTGTGGAGAATGGCCCCTGATTAGCCAGTCGTCCAGGTAAGGGAACACAAAGATCCCGGGGTTCCTGAGGTAGGCCGCAACAACCGCCAGGCACATTGTAAAGACCGTGGGGGCGGTGGTGAGGCCAAAAGGAAGCACTCTGTACTGGAAGTAAGATTCCAAGGGTAAGCATCTTGAACTTTTCCCTCTCCAGAAACTTGCTCAGATTTCTCAGGTCGAGGATGGGTCTGAGGCCTCCTGTTCTTTTTGGTACCAGGAAGTACCTCGAGTAGAAGCCTTGCCCTTCCAGGTGGTGAGGCACCGGTTCCACCGCCTGGTCCCTTAGTAGACCTTCCAACTCCTGAAGGAGTAAGTTTCTGTGCAGAGGGGGTCTTGGAGGCTCCCCTGGAAAGTAGGAAGGGGGGGGTATCTGAGTGAAGTGGAGCAGATAGCCTCTTTCGATGATGCTTAACACCCAAGTATCCCCTGTGATGGCTGGCCACCTGTCTGCGTACAGGGTCAGCCAACCTCCTGTGACCTGGAGAGGAGGAGAGGCTATACTGGCATAGTCAAAAACCCCCTCCCTGCTGAGAAGGAGCCGGAGGCAGCGGTTTGGGAGACTTCTGCCTACGGGGCCCATGACCTTGCCCCTTGGCCTGCTGGCCCTAGTTGGGGAGCTGCAGAGGCCTGGTAGTGAGGGTAGGTTTTGTAGGCAGCGGCCTTCCTCGGGTAAAAGGTCTTTTTCCCCGAGCCCTTCTTCTAAGAAGGGGCAGAGGTTTTCCTGGACAGCATTGTCCGGGTAAGAGTCTCAGTCTCGAGTTCTGCAGCCTTTTCGGCCATGGGCTTGCCGAAGAGGTTTTCACCTCGGCAAGGGACATCGACCAACTTGTCCTGTACCCACTGCTCGAGGTCAGAGGATTGTAGCCAGGCCTGGCGGTGTGCACCGATGCCAGCCTCTGCTACCCGGGCCGAAGCCTCAAATCCATTGCAGGCTGCTTGAGATATAAACTTCGAGCACTCTCGAATACCAGAAGACAAGGCCTTGAACCTCTGCAAAGGTTCCTCGGAGAGACCAGCAGAGAACCCGGCAATCTCCTTTGCCAGGTCTCGAAGGTACATGCCCATGTACAGCTGGTAGGTCTGGAAACGGCAAGCAAGCATAGAGCCCTGGAAGCACTTTCTACAGAGGGCTTCCAGGTTCCGGGCTTCCCTGCCGGGAAGCACCGAGGAGTGCAACTTCTGACTCTTCAGGCAATGCATGGCCGATTCCACAACCATGGAGTGGTGTGGTAGCTGTGCCTTTTGGAATCCGGGGCTCTTGTGGACTTGATAGATGGAATCGACCCGCTTGCTTAGAACCGGCATCGAGGCCGGCGCCTCCCACATGCGGAAGAGCAACCGCTCCAGCATCAGAAGAACCAGGACAGTAAAGGCAGCCTTGGGAGGATTGTCATACTGCAGAGCCTCGAGCTCCTCGGCTTGAGGCTCCACCTCGGGGTCCGCAGGGAATGCCAGTGCTTTGGCCATGTCCCTTACGAAATCCGAGAACCTGGTATCCTCCGGAGGGGACCTTGTCCGAGGCTTGGAACCCGGTGAGTCCAAAGGGACGCACCGAATCCGGAAGGTGTCAGGGGACGACTCCTCCGTTTCCCACACCGATTCCTCCAAGGAGAAATCGAGCGGCTCCGAGTGGGCAGGCACCAACTCCATCCGCCCCGACGCCGAGGAAACCGGCGTCGACAACTCCGGTCCCGAACGGGAGGCCGAGGATGACCTCGGCCGAAGATCGACTCGAGTTCGCATGGTCTCGAGGATCGGCTCAGCCTCCAGGGTCGACTTGGACATCGATGTCCCGGTGGTCAGAGCAGATGCGCCGGTGAGACCAGAGATCAGCACCCGCTGCTGCTCCATGAAAGCAGACAATCTGCTCTCCAAGGCCATCAACCTGAGTCCAAGCTCAGGAGACCCAGCAGCCTCCGACTCGGGCCCCAACGTCGGCTCCCCCGGAGGAGAGTCCACGAGGACTACAGTACTCACGTGACTCGGGGCCTCCGACTCTACACGAGGATGCTTTGCAGGCCTCTCAGACTCCGAAGACCCAGGACGGCGATCGGGGCTATGCGACCTGGCACTCGAGGAGCCAAGAGCGTCCACCGATGCCGCCCTCGCGGGTTTCTTCTTCCTTCAGTGCTCCCTCGAGGGGGACTCCCTTTCAGAGGAGCCCCGACGATGCTCGGGGTCAGACTCCCGAGACGTCGAGGCCTCTGACGAAGTCCGGACCCGTCCAGAGGCAGATTCAGAGAAGATCCTCTCATGCTGGTGCTTACAACTTCATAATGCCTTGAAAGACATTTTGCCACAGGGACTACAGATCGTAGAATCATGGTCTGGCCCTAGGCACCGGAGGCAGCAGTCATGTGTGTCGGTGAGAGACATCAGTTTCTTGCACCGATCACACTTCTTAAAGCCACTGGCAGCCAACGGGGGAAAAAGGGCCCCTGCAAGATCAAAAAATTGTGCAGCCAGGGAAAAGAAAAAAGGCGCGAACGCAGTCTCTAAGGACAAAAAACGACAAAAAAAGAGATCCGGGCTCGGCACCGGTGTACCGAGTCCAGGCGGGAAGGAACCGACGTTGAACCGAAGAAAAAACTCGACCCAACACAGAAAAAAAAGAAATTAGACCTTACCTGCTAATTGTCTTTCCTGGAGATCTCTCCGGGCCAGTCCAGGAACAAGTGGGTTGTCAATCTCCTTCAGCAACTGAGGACTGAAATCTTAAACTTTGAAGAGCTGGTATCTGACTCCCTCTGCTGGCCACTCCCAGTCTAACCTTAAAGCAGATGAAAAAATTAATGGCCAAAAACCAGCAGAAAAGTAGGAAAAGGGGAAATACGAAACCGCAGCAGCGTCACAGTGATGTGATGGAACAGGCAAAAACCAGGTTTCTCACCGGGGTGTTTTTCTTTTTTTTTTAAATTTAATTATTTATTTATTTGTTTCAAAATAAACAAGATGATAAAACGTAACCCATGAACGAGAAGCCATGAGTGAGAACAGAAAAAACAACACATTAGAAGCCATGACGCGGACGCCACCACTAGCCGTCGAGAATCCTTAGGTACCCGCGCTACACGGAAATGTGACCAAAAAACATGGGTGGGTCTTGGACTAGCCCGGAGAGATCTCCAGGAAAGACAATTAGCAGGTAAGGTCTAATTTCGGTTTCCTGTTTGACTCTCCGGGCCAGTCCAGGAACAAGTGGGAAGTACCAGAGCAGTATCTAACCACGGGAGGGACCGAACAGGCATACAAGGACGCCGACGCCCTCACACAGGCCTAGCTCTCGGCCAAGCCCGCAAGCCTGCAAAGTTTCGCAAACACGGAAGCGAAGACTATGGAGCTGCCCGACAAAAATCCACCGGCGGAACCCAAGCATATGCCGCCCAAAAGGACACTGGGGTGCCCGTAAAACAATCACGAATAGCCGTTCCCTGCGCTCTGCTAGGACAGCCCAATCGCCCGTCCACCAACGGACGACTAGAAGCGGTTGCGCCCTTTCGAGACCCGGCAAAGAAAAAACCGTTCTGAGTCCCAGAAAGACGTAGTGTTTCGGAGGAGCTCCTGAGCCATCTAAGAACATCGCCAATGGGAAGATCCCCGACCCGAAAGGAGAGGAGAGCGATAGACTGAGTAATAGATAATCTAGAGACGATCTCCGGAAGAAAGGAGGGAACCGTCCACAACCGCATTCCATCCTCTGAAAAGTGTAGATAGGGAGCCCTACACGATAGAGCAGAGAGATCCGAAATCCACCTCGCGGAACAGAAAGCCCCGAAAGAGGCCATCCGTAAGAAGATCCCCGAGCGAGAAAGCGCTGCATGGGAAAACAAAAATGAGGTCGCGCCACGTCGTAAGCAGTGAAGACAAAATCTACAGTGGAACCCCATCGCGAAGAGGGGATCGAAAGTACTGAACCGCTTGAAGGAAAAAAGGAAGCCGCGCTGAAGGAGCTGGAGACGAAGGCCGCTCACACCTCTGCGAAAGGAAGAGATCGCCGCTAAGCGCCTTTATCCAAACTGTCCGGAAGAAAAGACAGCACGAGCGGAACTAAGGCATTGCTCGGCCGTAGTTCGGCTCTCCGCAGCAAGACCCTGAAAGACGCTATCCCCGAACCAAAGCTAGGGACTTGGAACGTCTGCGATCCCGCAGCTCAGAGACTATGACCGAAGGCGAAGACCCTTACCAGAACCACCGGTCCCTGCTCAGAGCCAAGCCGGAAGAGCAAAGCAATCCACTTCGCGCATGAGTCGAGGTCCCTGGAACAGAACCCCCCCCCCCCCCGAGGGATACTGCCAAGCTTTGTGGATGAGAAGACGCCCAAAATCCGCATACCACGCCTGCTAGGGCCAAACTCTAAAGAATCACTACGCCGCAGCGACCTGCTATCCTCCGAAGCACTCTATTGACCATCCTCCGGTGGCCATGGCTTTCCCAGCCCAACGAGACCATCCAACATGCGCACCCTGCGCTTGCGGAAGATCCCGAGAAGCTTTGGCCCCGCCGAAGGTAAGCAGAAGAACTACTATCGGCTGCCTCCAACACAGGGTCAGATTGTGAAACACCACAGCGTGCAGTGACCAAGCCCCGGAACCAGCACAGGCGTGTGAAGTAAAGCCGCCAGGCTTTAAATTTTATTTACTTATTTATTCATTTATTTATTTATTTTTTATTTTTATTTTTTTCCCCCGTTTCTGCCGCTGACAGGGCTAGGGAAAGCACTTCTGTCCATAACCTGAGCTGCAGACTCCGCTGCAACAACTCCGCGCTGCCAGTGCCGCCGCGATGAGAGAAAAAAAGACACCGACAGCGCCTATTCCGAGAAAAAAACATGCGCATCGCCGTCTGGGAGCAGAGCTACCAAAACCCCACCAGATGAAGGGAACAATTCTGGATCTCCGGTGCTCAAGCCCCCGTGCAATGACGCCGGACTCTGATCTCCGCAACCGACGAAACTGAGAGCTGTCGCAACCAACACCCCGGCGGGCTGGCTTAAGGGAAGCCCTGCACTCAGAAGAACCGGCCCCGGCCACCACCGGAGACTATCGGAGACGACGCTCAACCGGGGCAACCCGTATGCCAAGGGCAAATCTGGAGGATTGCAGTGCGATAACCACACTCACTGCAACGTCCGCAGGTGGGCCCTTGCCCACAGAAGGACGCCGCCATGTACGCATGGGGCAGCAGCTAACGCCACGCCGACAACGCTCGAAGATGCAAGAAAGCTTGCACCAGGACAGGAACGGCAACACGGAGCCTAATAGCAGAAAAAATACCCCGACCTGTACGGTGAAAACCGCCCTTAACGAGAGAAATCTCGAAACCGGCCACAACTGAACGTTGGCTCGATTGAGCACCCAACGCCGGAGCTGCAGGAGACGGAGACTCCTATACCAGCTGGGTTCGAATTAGCCAGTTGTCGAGGTAAGGGTGCACGACAAAAACGCCCGCTCTCCGTAAGGCCGCCGCCACTACTACCAGCAGTGAGTAGCTGACGTCACCGGAAGTGCTATAGCCTGCCAGAGAGAACTGGTTGGGTGGTAGAAAGGTGCGAGGAGTCGCATCCAAGCCAATCGGAGAGGCTGAAAAGTGGAAATGACCCGTATGCCCCGCAAAATGGAGCAAGACGGTGAAGCTCTGGCCGTTATACAAAGGCATTAGTAACCCTAGGAGAACCTTTAGGGTTATGCCAGCTTTCAGCTGTTTTTACCCTCTAGGCCTCCCTACACTGAGATTGTGACATTGAAATCCAACTATCATATTTACAATACCAGCACCCAGACAGAAGGAGCCTAGAAAAACACATTATTGGACATCACACTGCCATACATTAAGCTAGTAAAGCTGTTTACCAAGGCCCGTGGCTATTTCTCAGTGGAAATGGGAGATCTGCAAACTTCCCAGCCTTCCTGCAGATAAAAAACATATACCAATGGTTTCACTGGGGTAAATTGCAATCTACACCTCTTCCTGTGGCCAATCTGGCCAAGGAGTAACAGAGAGGAAGATTGTGAAGCATGTTAAGAGCTCCTTAATATTATTATTCCGTACATTGCAACAGTAATGGGTGACTACAGAGAGATACACCCACGAGAAGAGGCGGGCATACGACTTAAGGTTTGCCTACGGGTTAATGCTTTGAGCAAACTCTAGGTCAGCGATGGCGAACCTATGGCACGCGTGCCAGCTGTGGCACGCGAAGGCCTTGCAGCTGGCACGCGGGAAGGTACGCAATTAGTTTGTTTTTTTTTTTTCAATTTTACTTGTCTGCTGCCGCTGTCGGGGCCGCCGCGGCAAAATCGAGCGTGCCGCGGGGCCCCCCTGTACCCGGCAGAGCCTGCCCTCCCCGTAGCAGCTCTCTCTTTGGCAGCTCTCTCTTTGGAGCTGCAGTCAGACGCGCCGGCTTGCAGAGCGCGAAGGGAAGAGTTTCCCTTTCGCGACTCTGTTAAGCCCGCGGGGACTGATGGGAACTTCCCATCAGCCCCCGCGGGTTTAACAGAGCAGCGAGGGAGAAACTCTTCCCTCGCGCTCTGCAAGCCGGCACGTCTGACTGCAGCTCCAAAGAGAGCTGCTCCGGGGAGGGCAGGCTCTGCCGGATACTGGGGGGCCCCGCGGCACGCTCGATTCTGCCGCGGCGGCCCCGACAGCGGCAACAGACAGGTTTTCTTTTTTTTTAATTTTCCCTGGGCTGGGGGGGGGGGGTTAGGAGTGGTGATGTGATGGGCTGGGCTGGGCTGGGGGGGGGGTTAGGAGTGGTGATGTGATGGGCTGGGCTGGGCTGGGGGGGTTATGAGTGGTGATGGGCTGGGCTGGGGGGGTAAGGACTGCTGAAGGGCTGGGCTGGGGGGGGTTAGGATTGGTGATTGGCTGGACTGGGGGGGTTAGGAGTAGTGATGGGCTGGGCTGGGGGGGTGTTAGGAGTAGTGATGGGCTGGGCTGGGGGGGTGTTAGGAGTAGTGCTGGGCTGGGGGGATTTAGGAGTGGTGATGGGCACTGGGCTGGGGGGGGTAGGAGTGGTGATGGACACTGGGCTGGCTGGGGGGGTTAGGAGTGGTGATGGGCACTGGGCTGGCTGGGGGGGTTAGGAGTGGTGATGGGCGCTGGGCTGGGGGGGTTAGGAGTGGTGATGGGCGCTGGGGGGGCTTAAACTAAAAATTGGGTGATGGGGGATTAGGACTGGAAATGGGCTGGTGGGATTAGGACTGGAAGTGGGTTGATGGGGGTTAGGACTGGTAATGGGCTATGGGGGGGCTTAAACTGAAAATTGGGTGATGGGGGATTAGGACTGGAAATGGGTTGATGGGGGTTAGGACTGGTAATGGGCTATGGGGGGCTTAAACTGAAAATTGGGTGATGAGGGATTAGGACTGGGAGTGGGCTGATGGGGATGTTAGGACTGGTAATGGGCTATGGGGGGGCTTAAACTGAAAATTGGGTGATGGGGGATTAGGACTGGAAATGGGCTGGTGGGATTAGGACTGGGAGTGGGCTATGGGGGGCTAGGACTGGTAATGGGTTGGGGTTGCTAGGACTGGAAATGGGCTGAGTGGAAGGGGGCTTGAACTGCAAATAGCTGTTGGGGATGGGGCTTGGAATGGAAATGGGCTGAGGGGAAGTGGGGGGCTTGAACTGCAAATAGCTGATGGGGACGGGGCTTGGAATGGAAATGGGCTGAGGGGAAGTGGGGGGCTTGAACTGCAAATAGCTAATGGGGAGGGGGACTTGGAATGGAAATGGGCTGAGTGGAAGGGGGCTTGAACTGCAAATAACTGATGGGAAGGGGGGCTTGGAATGGGCTCTTAGGGGAGGGAGCTAGGACAGGAACTGGGCTGATGGATGGGCTAGGATAGAACTGAGAATTGGGTGTTGGGGGAGCTAAGATTGGAAATGGGCTGTGGTGGGGGCTTGGATTGAAATGGACTCATGGAGGGGCTAGAACTGGAGGTAGGCTCATGGGGGGCTTGGATTAGAAATGGGCTGAGTGGAGGGGAGCTAGGATTTAACATGGGCTGATGGTGGGGCTAGGAAAGGCCTAGAAATGGGCTGATGGGAGGCTGGTATTGGAAATGAGCTGATGAAGGGACTCGGATAGGACTGGAAATGGATGGGGGAGCTAGGACTGGAAATGGACTGATGAGGGGACTAGAAGGGAGCGGATACTGGGTGGGGCTGGAACTAAAAGGGAGCTGATGTTGGGGGAGATTAGAAGGGGATGGGGCTGGGAGAATGAAATGGAGAGGGGAAAAATATTTTGTGTGTGAGGGAAGAAAAATGTACTATTGGCCGGGTATTGGGAGAGTAAGTGGGGATTGAGGATGGAGGGGTAAAATTTGAGTGGATGAAATAGGAATGAGGAAAGAGCAAAAGGAGAAAGATTAGTATGTTAAAGCGGATGTAGAGAGAGAGAATGGAAAAAAAAACTAGAAGAGAGAAGAAAGGACAAATGGACAGCAGATGATGGAGAGTTAGCAGAAAACATGAAGAAACCAGAAGAAATTGGCTGGAGCAATTGCAACTGTGTAACTGAGCTGAGGTATTCTGTTTATGTAATTCCTTTTTGACATTGCCACTTGTTCTCTTTCCCCAGTAGGTCATGTATTGTTGTTCTCTGAAATGTATTGGTTTAATATTTGCAGTGTTGCCTTTTGATAGGTATGGTATGGTGCTTTGTGACTCCTGGTAGTGCTGTTAGGATACGGCGGGTTTGCTATTGGTTCTAAATGGGCAGTGTTTGTAGTAGTTCCTAATGTGCCTGGCGGTTGGCACTGGATTATAGTAATGTAGAAATCTTTTAGTCTGTCTTTATCCATACACTCATTAAGAGACATGTTTACTAAAAGTTAGTGTATGTTAGCATTATGCAAATATTTATGCAAATTGACATGCTGGCACTTTGAGGAAATTCTTTGGTTTTGTGCGGCAGTTTGGGCACTCGGGCTCAAAAAGGTTAGCCATCACTGCTCTAGGTGTATCCGGAGGGCTAATGGCAAAAGTCTGGAGAGTGAAAGAAATTGAAAGAGTCTAGCATAGAAAGACTCGCAAGGACTTAAAGTACCAACTGAGGAAAAGTGAAAAAAATAAATTACACCACCAAATGGAGGTGGGAAAAAAGCAAGAAAGAGCGCAGCTTCAAAGAAAAGATGCAGACCTGAATAAAAGTGTAGGGCACGAATTATGGCGGACGCTCAAACAAGAGCATAAAAAATTCGTGAGTAACAGCAATCATCGTGGAACACGTACTTAGCTATTGAAAAAAAGCATTCGATAATACAGGTTAAACTAAGCAAGCCAAGCCGTAAATAAATCTACGTCCTTTGAACCTGGACAAGACAAACACCCCAGACTCCCTTATATCTGCAAGCCAGGATGTCTGAGAAAGCGGATTTTTTTTTTTTTTTTTTTCGTTTCGATGCATGACACCAAAATAGATTGTGTAATCCTTGGCCCCTGTCAACATGCTAAATGAGGTAGCAGTTATGATGAGTGACAATGAAGGCCTGCTAGGGATGTGTTTTCATTTCAGGCAACACATCAATCAATATACAGAAATTTAAACTACTTTGGTTTATTTTAAAAGGCAAAATAACATGCCATGTAAACTTTAAAAAAGGATATAAGTATGTACACAGTTTCAACAAAAACAAAAGATTAGAAAATGGATCAATTTACATGAATGAGACTACAAAAATTTTTAAAGTCAGCATTACATATGCTGTTAAAAGAGTTTCAGAACCCAAAACTGAAGCAGCAATACCAATTTCACAATAGATAGCCCAAAAAGCCCAATACTGCCGCTGTGATTGTGAGGCTCAAGAATAGTGTTTACACCAAACCAGTGATGTTGAAGCATCCGATAAAACAACTAATGTGCGTCATTCACATTTATTTCCATTAACCTTCCGCAGTTCTAAGCAATCACTGCTGCACAGTACACTAAGACAGAACAATAGTATCCAATTCACTCAGAGGTACAAACACAAAGGAAATATGACTGTGTCTGTAGGCCATAGGAACAGTGTTAGCCAGGGTTGCCGTTCCCGCCAAAAATAAACCGTTGGAGAGGCCTGCTTATGAGACAGGAGCTATGCTTACAAGGCCTTACCCCAAACGGAGCAAACCGAAATCCAACTTTAAATCCCAAACCAAAAAACGAAGAAAGAAAAAAGCCCTGTTCAAACCGGCTCCTGAGAGACCGCCGCGGGAAAAAGAAATGTCGACGAAACGCCAAGAAAAAAATGGCCGCCGGCACACACAAAACCAAGAAACCAACTGAAAAGAAAAAAGAAAAAATGACCAACCTTAATAAAAAAAGACTCCTTCTCCTGCAGCTCCTGGCACCCACTGCTAGTGGGGAGGGAAGCTGAGCCCCGGAGGTAGCAGGCAGGTATCTGGGGCTCCCAGCACCGCACTGCTCTGTGCTATAGTAAATGGAGCTGAAAGTGAGACAGGCTCTGCCTCTTCAGCCCCGTGCCTCGGAGCGCCGCTAAAAATTTGTCGGATGCAATGTACACTGGTAGGAACCCTGCTAGGGCCCCCTGCTATGTACCAACGCTGAAAGTACACAAAATAAAACAAAAAGAAATAAAAGTTCTAAAGCTTAAGCATCTGAAAGTGGGAGCCAGCCAGGATCACGTCCTTCAGCTGCTGAGGACTGAAAAGACTGGGAGTGGCCAGCAGAGGGAGTCAGATACCAGCTCTTCAAAGTTTAAGATTTCAGTCCTCAGTTGCTGAAGGAGATTGACAACCCACTTGTTCCTGGACTGGCCCGGAGAGTCGAACAGGAATCAACTTTTTTCACGGGTGAGAAGGACAGGCGTCTGTAGGGCTCCGCGGAAAAAAGAAGACCGAGCAAGATGGCACCTTTGGGCGGGGAGGGGATCGCGTATACGTGCCTGCATTCCCAAATACTTTCTTTGAAAGCTGGGGAAATGCTCCGCATGGGGGCTCCGTCAACACCGACGTCAACCATATGTGAGGACTGACTTCCTGCTTGGTCCTGGAGAATATCGTGCTTACATGGGATGTGTTGTGTGTGTGTATGTCAAGCAGATATGGGTACACATTATCAAGCAGAAGTAAATGCTTATCAACATTTCTGATATCTCCATGGTCTGATTACAGTTATTTTACTCTGGATTACAAGTTTTATACAGTACGAATGCGCTTTAGATAGTCTATTGGATGACTGTAGTATGTTGCTAGGTGTTTGGCGGCCTATCAAAGGCCCTGTGTATTGGTCGATGTCTATTGAGGTAAAGGATATGTATGCTATCACGCATGCATGGTCCCCTTCCTGCCCAAGCGTGCCATCTTGCTGAGTCAGATGACATTGCTAGGACAGCAGGAAAAACTAACACAAGCTAGGGAGGGTGTGTTGTGAGGACTGATTCCTGCTGTTCCTGGAGAACACCTGTTAGAAGTAACTATGCTTTCTCCAGAACAAGAAGGAAGTCAGTCATCACATATGAGACTCCTTAGCTCCAGGCTGCCAAGGATCGATTCACGACAGCACCAAAAGCAACCAATCGGGTAGCCGTGAGTTACAACAGATGAGTACCCACTGAGAGACTCTGCAAAACCCTAGTGTCCAATGACATAATAACTCAGGTAGCCTGAACATAGAAGGGTTGGAGGGCAGGAGTTGCCTACACTCTGAAAATATTATGGAATACTGCCAGGCCAAAGGCACTGTTCCTTGTGGGACTTGCTCTCTAGGCAGTACTGATCTGCGGACGTATGAAACAAAGACCATGTGGCAGCCTTGCAGATCCCCATCACCTGCACTGAGCAGAGGTTGGCCACCGATGTAGCTATCTCACTCACATGAAGAGCTGTGATCCAGTGCTCAAGGGAGAGGACAGCTCATGAGAGGCGAGGGTAGTAGGGTCGGCCAACCAAGTTGACAGTTTGCTTAGTCATGGGGAGCCCCAGTCTAATGGGGTCATAAGACACGAAAAGCTGAGGAGTTATCCGATGGGCCCGAGTCCTCTCTAAGTAGAATGTCAGAGCCTGGTGCAATCTAGTGTATGACACATTCGTTCCGCCCTATAGGTGTGAGGTCACAGAAAGAAGATCAGGAGGAACACCTCTTGGTTGAGGTGGAAAGGAGATACCAACTTTCGGGAGGAATTTGGGGTGTGTGCGGAGCACCACCCTATTCTTATACAACCTCATATATAGTGGATCTGCCACCAGGACCTGGAGCTTTCTCACCCTTTGAGTGGATGTGAGGGCCACTAGGAAGGCCACTTTCCAAGACGGGTATCTTAGGGGGCAAGTGGCTAAAGGCTCAAATGGCGGTTTAGTGAATTGGGAGAGCACCACATTGAGGTCCTATTCTGCCACAGGAGGGCAGAGAGGGGGCTTGGATAACAGGAGGCCCTGAAGGAACCTAGAGACCAAGGGCTGGCTTGAGAGGCGTTATCCCTCTATAGAGTGGTGGTGCGTGAATATGGTGCTCAGATGCACCCACACAGTTGGGATTTCAGCCCGGAGTGCGAGATTTGCAGTAGGAACTGAAGAACCAGTTGCACATGGCAGAAGAGATTTTCCTCCTCCTCTGCACGCCAGGCAGAGAACCTTCTCCATTTAAAGGTGTACGACCATCTGGTGAAGGGCTTTTGGGAGGCCAGTAGGATGTCCTGAACTTCCCCAGGGAGATTCAAAGGGGCCAAAGCTCCCCTTTCAGCAGTCACACTTTTAGCGTTAGCAAACCAAAGTTGGGGTGCAGGAGAGAGCCATACTCATGGAAAGGAGATCAGGGGCCCAACCAGTGGGACTTGGAGAGCAACCAACAAAGAAAGCAACAGGAAACCGGGGTTGCCTGGGCCATCTGGGGGTGATCAGTATAACCGATAGCCTCTCGCTCTAGATCTTGAAGAGGGTCTTGGCGACCAGGGGGAGTCTATGGAAATGCATAGAGTAGGCCCTCTGACCACAAAATCGGGTGCGGCTGGCAAGAGGAGGCAGCTGTGCATTGCTCAGGGAGGCGAACATATCTGTAACGGGCCTACCCCAGCGGTGGAAGATTTCCTTCGTTACCCTGGGGTTCAAGCTCCACTCATGTGGGCAAAGGACTCTGCTCAGCTTATCTGCTTAGCAGTTGTCCTTGCCTGGCAGGTATAATGCTCACAGGAGCATGCTGTTGCACACTGCGAAAGAGAAGGGCCACCGCCTCCTGGTAGAGGGAGTACGAGCCCATGCTCTCCTACTTGAAGCAAAACATGGCAACCTGGTTGTCCATATGGATCAGCACAGGTCGGTGCCTCTGTCAGAACGCTCGCAGGGCCAGGAAAATTGTTCTGAGTTCTAGGACATTGATCTGCAAGAGTGACTACTACTGAGACCAGTCCCTTGCGTCAGACGGTCCCTGCAATGCACCCCCCCCCCCCAACCCAAGAGAGAGGCATCTGTTGTCAGGGTCCTCTGCGGTGCAGCTGCCTGGAAAAGTATTCCCGCCTGTAGGTGGCGCAAGTTTTGCTACCAGGTGAGGGACTCTGCCAATTGACGTGTGACACTAACCCTGAACAGAGTTCTGCCCGTGGCTTGAGTCCACTGCAAGCAGAGCCACCATTGGGCAGTTCAAATTTATAAGCGGGCTAATGGTGTGACATGGACAGGCGGAGGCCACGTGGCCCAACAGGCAGAGGCGGCACCGACCGGCAGTGTTGAATCTCTCCAGCAAGTTGTATGTCTCTTGGGAGGACAGCCTTGACTTATAATTTGCCCAAGTAAGCCCCTATGAAGTCCAGATTTTGGAATGGAGATACACGGGATTTGGGGTAGTTGATGACAAACCCCAGGAGCTGCAGTAGGAGGGTTGTTCGCTCTGCGGCCTGACTGACCTGCGAGGCCATACCTACCCTGATTAGCCAGACATCTATGTAGGGGAAGACAATAGCCCCTTGTAGGTACAGGTGGGTGGCTACCATCGCCAAAGCACTTGGCAAAGACCATTGGTGAGGCGGCCAGGCAAAGGGCAGCACTGATCTGGTAGTGTCCTCATCCAACAACGAACTGTAGGTACTGCCTGTAGAAGGGATGGATCAGGATGCGAGTGCACGCATCCTTTAGTCCAAAGAGCAAAGCCAATCTCCTTGGTGGAGATAAGGCAGCACTATTACAAGGAAGAGCATCTTGAACTTCTCCCTCACCAGAAACTTATTTAAGTTTCGCAGGTCTAGTATGGGCCTGAGGCCCCCATTTCTCTTTGGAATAAGTAGTACCTCAAGTAGAAGCCTTTTTCCCATAGATATTTGAGTACAGGCATTACTGCATCGTCCCTGAGCAGACCTGTGAGCTCTAAAAGCAGATGAGTCTGGAAAAAGAGAGGCTGCACTGGCTCTCCTGGAAAGAACTTCGGTGTTATCTGTTGTAAGCAGAGGAGGTATTCCTTCTTTACCACCTGCAGCACCCACTGGTCTGAGGTGACCTCGGCCCAACTATGGGCAAAGAGTAATAGGCTGAATCCTGTCGGCTGGTGAAGGTCTCCTAAGGGAGTTGAGGCCCTGCCCTGGGAGTCAAATGCCCCCCGCCCCCCCCCCCCCCCAGTTTGGGCAGGAGCCAGGGCCTTGGGCTTCTGAACTCCCTGTCCCTGCCTCTTAAGTCTTAGGGTGAGAACCCTGTTGGCCCGAGGACTGGTAGTGGTGACTCTATTGGAAGTGCCCCTTTTTCCCTTAGAACAAGGGCCTTTTCCTTGAGGGCTTCTTGCAGGGGAAAGGAAGAGGCCTATTTTTGGGAGCCTCTGGCAGGTCACCACTTCTGCTTCTATCTCGACAGCCTTGCTGGACATGAGTTTGCCCAAAACGCTCTCACCAGTGCAGAGGACGTCGAGCAACTTGCCCTGAACCCATTGCTCGAGGTCTGATGACAGTAGCCATGCTTGGCGTTGAGATATTATGCCAAACGCTGATACTCGAGCTGCCAACTTGTATCAGTCGCAGTCTGCTCGGGAGAGGAATTTAAAGAAGTCCTTGATCCAGGATGAAAGAGCTAGGAACTGTTGGAGAAGTTCCCCAGCCAGACCTACAACTCCTGGGTTAGAGCCTTCAAATACATGCCTATGTATAGCTCATTGATCTGGATACAATCGAGTAAACAGCCGTGGTAGCACTTGCACTTGCGCACAAGGGCTCTAGCATCCCTTCCAGAAGGAATGGTAAAGTAAGTATTCTGACTCTTTTGAGCTTTTGCATGGTTGACTTGACAACCATGGAGTTACGTGGGAGTTAGGACTTGTGCAACCCAGGCCCCTTCCTGACGTGGTATATAGTGTCAAGGCGTCAGCTGATCACTGGTACTGGACACCAAGGTCTCCCACATTCGCAAACGTAGCCACCTGAGGAGCAGCATAGTGAGAGTTTCCTTGAGTGGAGATTCGAACTGGAGAATTTTGTTCTTCGGTGCGTGGATCCTCCTCCGCCCCCAGTTTGCATTTAGAGGGCTAGGGCCATCTCACTGACAAAGTCAGGGAAAACCACGTCTTTACCACTGGCATCGATGCCTGTGTCTCCCACTTATGGAGCATTAGTCATTCCAGGGTGGGTGGGATGAGTACTGGGAGAGAGTACCTCAGAGGGTTCTCATACTGGAGGATTTCTAATTCCTCCGTCCGAAGGTAGTCCTTCGATTCAGTTGGAAATGTGAGGGCTATTGACATATCCCGCACGAAGTCAAGGAATACTATATCCTAGGGAAGGAATGCTGAGGCTCTAAGGGTAGTGAGTCCGAGGGGACATTGTGGTGGTGTCGGGTATGAGGGTCCTCTGTCTCCAACTCCAAATAGTCTAAAGAAGATTAGAGCGAAGGTCGGCTTGCGGTTTCAGGGCCAGAACCCTGCCCGCATCCCACAAAGGCCCCATGGCTGGTGCCATAAGTGATAGCCGGGGAAAACCTCGGTCCCATCCTGCGGGACCCGGAGCAAGACAGAGGCTAGACTCGGGGCCTTATGATCTCGAGGATCGGCTCGGCCTCCGGAGAAGTCCTCGATGTCAAGGGCCCAGTGGTCTGGGCGGAGGAACCGATAATACCTGACAATACACACTGTGGGACCATCAAGGCAGTCAGACTATGCTCCAGGGCCGCCATCCTAGATTAGAGTCCAGAAGGTTCAATAGCCAACGTCGCAGGAATAGAGAAACTCTGGGTCGGTGCATTTTCCCCAAAGGGGAGTCTTCAACGAGTATAGACTCTGGTGACAGAGACCAATCTGCAGTCAACTCCGTTTGGGCTATCTCTGATGACTGTTCCCACTCGAATTCCCCTGACAGCCGTCGTGAACTGCACGATCCGGACAGAGGCTTACCCGACCCATTGGAGCCATCCAGAGACGCTGCCTTCATGCGTTTCTTCTTGTGTTACCTTGAGGGAGACCCCCTTTCTGAAGACCCATGGCATCGACTGGGGTCTGCAATAGTGCCATGGGAATCCGCGGCTTCAGAGGGAGGCATTGGCCTTCAGAGCTGGGGACTCTAAGAACTTGTCATGCTGCTGACAGCTCTTGAGGTGGACATGGTTTTGCACAGATTGCAAGACAAGGGGTGGTGATCCAACCCTAGGCAGCAGTCATGTGTGACTGAGGAACATTATCTTGGCACATCGATCACACTTCTTAAAGCTACTGGTAGCCATGAGGGAAAAAAAGTACCACGGCAAGGTCAAAGACCAGCAGTGCTGCCAGCTGGAGAAAAAAGGGTGCGAAGGTGCAAAAGGAAGGAAAAAAGGGACCCGAGACGCGATGCCAGGGCAGCAGATTTGGATGGTGGGAAGAGTACTGGTGCACAACCTGAGAGTGCTTGAAACTCAGGTTGAGTAAACAACGTTTTCTGGGGGAAAAGAGACAGGCATTAGAATTGCGCCATGGAAAAACGGAGACTGAGCAAGATGATACCCTTGGGCGGGAAGGGTACCACACATCTTTGGTTGCACCTCCCAAAGGCTTTCTTTAAAAGCTAGGGAGATGCTTCTGCGAGCGCTCTGCCGGCGCCAACATCACCCGTATGTGAGGGCTGACTTCCTGCTTGCTCCCAGAGAACTAAGGATCTAGTGAAGACTGAAGAATGGTTGAGAATTTTGCAGTTGAGATTTAAGCACTAAAATAAAAAAATACAAGGTCATGCATTTAGGCTGAAAAAAAATATATATATATATATAATGGGGTGAAATACTTCTGTCCACGAAAGAAAAGCGGAACCTGGATAGGGTTGTTTTTGATGATCTTAAGGTACATAAACAGGAATAAAAGTCTTCAAAGGTAAAAGGAAAACCAAAGTGAAGCACAAAGTAGGAGTTCTATCCGTGCTTGGCCACCGATGAAGACTCAACAGAAGGAACCACCATCACATAGGAGGAAACCCCTGCACATGCTCAGAGTTTTTCTGAACTCTTGGGCTCTGGGAGTAGTTCGACTTGGTGCATATAGAGGGTAACATCACCCATGTGTTTGGCTCATTATATCCTGCTTGTCCACTGCTGTCTTCATCATTTGGATGAATATTAGGTTGGGGGACGAAGTGGATGTCTATTTCCTTTTCAACAATCCTGAGTCACCTTCAGTTCTATGCCTGTCCATAGAAAAAGAATCGATCTGCAACTATACCTTTTCCTTGTCCTTTTGCAATTGTTTCTGGAGCTTTTTGGATTTACTTTTGGCATGTTTTAGTTTCTCTCTCACATCAACATCCTGCAGGTCCAATTGAGTAAACTGTTTTCTGCTTTCCTCAATGAAATTGGTAATTTTATTAAGTCTCCTGATAGGGAAAGAGACCAAAGAATGAAAAATGTTAGATTTGAATCTAAGAATATATCACATTGAAATAAAAAAAGAAATAATCTAAACCAACGGTTCTCAAGCCTGTCCCTGGGGACAGCCAGTCAGGTTTTCAGGATACCCACAATGAATATGCATGAGAAATTTGCATGCCTACTTCCATTATATGAAAATCTCTCATATGCATATTCACTGTGGATACCCTGAAACCCTATTGGCTGGAGGTCCCACAGGACAGATCTAAACCACAATCCTTCTGTCTCCCCACTATGCCTAAAATTTACAACACTAAGGAATGATAAAGTGAGGAAATAGAAGGTTCAAAAAGGTTGTGTATTACAGACAAAGTGTGCACCACATATTTACCAATTAACGCTGAATCTGATTAATAAAAGAAAATATGAAAAGTAACACAAGTTAGGACATATTACAGTTATTCCTATACTTAAAATGTTTTTATTTTAGCACTTAAAAAATGAAGACAACCCAAGATTATGACAGAAATGAAATAGACCCCCTCCACTTCCTCCACAAACCCAATATTCATCCAAATCATGAAGACAGCAGTGCTATTAACAAATACAAGGCCATGGGTTTCAGTGGGAACACAAAGACCCAGTAATCTGTATGGGTCTCCAGTCTCAGAAATCCCACATAGGGGAAAGAAGACAGAGCCTAGGAACATTCAGACACCTAAAGATTCCATGACTGCCAATACTGGGTATGTGTCAAAATGAAGGCCGTGGAAATCGGTGACAATAGCATCACAACCAATGCTCTACTTACTTTTCTACGTCCTTTAAGGCTTTATTTTTAACTTTCATTTCATCAGCAAGTTTATTACTTTTTTCATTAACATTTTTAGTGTCTTCGTGTATTTTTTGTTTCTGTATTTCCATTTCACTAATACGTTTCTGCAGATCATGGCTAGTGGAAACAAAACAGATAAACACCATATAATTTATAAAATAAAATTTAAATATTTTAAGCGATTAACAAAATCAAATTTGATAGAACCATCCAGAAGTGACAGCCCTCAGTTTGTCCATCCCAAAATCCAGTTTTATACAAATAGGAAATTAATGCAAAGCATGGCTCTTGAAATTCTTTTCAAACTCTCTCTGGCTCACATGTGCATGCATACACCCAAATGTTAGGATTTGCATTGTCTGTGTACGTGCATATTTCTGTGGGCTGGTACGTGTGCGCAATTGTTTATATATGTGCATTTTTTGAAAGTCACAGCATGTGTACTTGAATGTGTGATGTGCATATTTGCAGGCAGACAAATTGCTGGCTAAATGTATGTCTGTGTGTTTGTGGACATGACAGTGTATGATCTCCATTGATTCTGTGAATCAATTGGCAGAGGGACGGGCTGATTGACTGGGGAGAGTGCGTGTGGGAGCACTGCAGTAGTTAGTACTGCTTTACCTTAAGAAATATACTGAGGCTCTTAATCTCTCTTCCATCTCATACCACACACAAAAAAACCTTACTTCTACAGTATAGGAACTTTCCCTCACCTTTATCTGTGACTAGAGTAGCATTCCAGTGCTTTGCTCACATAGCTTTACATTGACTAAGGGCTGGCGCCACCATTAGGAGAGCTAGGCAGTCACCTACAGAAACAGCCCTCTGGGGGCTGGCAGCAGCAAGAATGAGCATGGGATAGGCAGGGTGGAGGAACCGCCTATGCTGCCTAAAAGCATTGCACTAGCACTTCTTTGGCTGGATTCTATCAACTATTCTCTACTACTAGATAGATTAAAAACACTCAGGGCAGACTCACTCACACAGTGGTGAGGACTACAGAACTGCAGTGGTGAAATTTTACATAACCGGTAATTTCCTTATCATGGAGTCCTGCTAGACCAGGTCCAGAAAAGAGGGCACACACTCGCAGCAACACAAGAGCACAAACAAGAGCGAAATGAAAAGCAGAAAACCTTTATTCATCATAACCAACACGGCTGTTATGGCATTGGCCTAAATCAAGGCTATGACAATAAGGGTGCAGAATGAAAATGGTGAACAACCTGGGAATGAAGCAGCAGATAGATTGCACCAGGCAGGAAAACAAGCTAAGTCCATTGGTGCACGAGTGAGAATCTGCGCCCGCCAGGGGAAATCCTTGCAGGAAGCCAACGTTCTTAGATTACCACAGGGGAACTGGGGCTGCAAGAGACAGCTGCAGCAGCAGCAGGAACCACAGTTGCCGGGACCAACCAAGAGCAATGAAGATTACCATGGACCAGTCCAACTAAAACTTTAGCAGGGTTCGTGGAAAGAACAGAGTGGGAGGATATGCATACAGCAGACTCCCTGCCCATGGAAAGAAAAAGGCATCTTCTGCAGCTAGGGCCCGGGATGGTATCCGAGAGCAAGGCAACTGAACACTGCAGCAACTGGCAAAGAGGTCCATCATCTGAGTACTCCAGCACCGGAAGAGAGTAGACAATGGCTGAGTTCAGTCACCATTCGTGTGGCTGAAGTACCCTGCTGAGCCTGTTTGCCAAAACATTCTTGTGTCCCAGTAGGTAGGATGCCAGAAGGAAGAAGTATGCCCCTCCCTAGCACAGGAGGTATGAGCTCATGCCTTCCTGCTTGTTGAGGTAGAACATTGCTACCTGGTTGTCCATATGGATGAGGGCCACGTGATTCGACAGTTCAAGAACAACTGAAGGGCATTTGCCGATGCCAAGAGCTCAAGGAAGTTGATATGAAGGAGGCTTTCCTCCTGTGTCCAGACGCCTGGGAGCAGAGACCTTTAAATTGGGCTCCCCACCAGAATTCGGAGGCATCCGTGGAGAGGACGCTCTGGATGGTGGGAATGGAAAGGCAGTCCTGACAAGAGGTTTGGCAGATGCTGCCACCAAGCGAAGGAGCTCACAAGGGGTCTGGTAACCTGTACGTGATCATCTAGGCAACCTTCGGCCTGAGACCAATGAGCGCTGAGGGACCACTTGGCCTGCCCCATTCACAGGCAGACGTCTGATGTCATGTGACATGTCAAGGCCATGTGCCCTAAAAGGAGCAGCATGAGGCGGGCTGACGCCGTCACACGACACCACACTTCGGTCGCCAGGGACACAAGTCATTGGGACCAGTCTAGAGGAAGAAAGGCCCTCATCCAAGTAGTATCGAGGAGGGCTCCTATGAACTCCAGACATTGTGTGAACTGCAGACTCTGCAAGCAGCAAGAAAGTGCAGCGGCCTGCTGAACAAACATCTTCTGGTGAGCCCGCCCTTATGAGCCAATCTACATAGGGGAAAATAGGCAGCTTGAAGCCAGAGATAGGCAGTGACCACTGCCAGACACTTGGAGAACACCCTTGGAAGGGCAGAGAGCCAAAGGGCTGAACCCTGCACTGATAGCCTACAACAAATCAGAGGAACTGACGGTACCTGGGACGAAACAGGATGCGGGGATAGGCATCCTTTAGATCCAATCTCCCTGCTGGAGGTAGAGAAGCAACATTTCAAGGGAGACCATGTTCAACTTATCTCTGATCAGAAAACAGTTGAGGTTCCGCAGATCTAGTATGGGACGGTACCCACCTGTTTTTTGGAGACAAGGAAGTATCGGGAATAGAACCCCTTGTCCCAGAGATGTTGAAGGAGTCAAAAGCTCCCCACAGGCTGGGTGGGAGCTGGTGTCTGAAGTTTCTGAGCATTTGGCTAAATCGACCAGTGGCCCTAATTCTTGGGCTGGGGGAACTGTTACTGTTGCCCCAAGAAAGGCTGGTACTGGCCATGGTGAAAAGACCCCTTTTTCCTTGGGAAGGCTGATCTTATCACCGACCGTGTTTTTTGGGAGAGGGTCGAGGTTTTCCCAAGAGAGCCTCTGACTCAGCCACTTCGTCGGCATGGGCCTACCAAACCAATTTTCCCCAATGAAGGGGACATCAAACAATTTTTCTTGCACCCATTTCTCAAGGTCAGATGTCTGTAACCAGGCCTGCTGCCAGGCCCCTATGCTCAATGCTGCCACATGGGCTGCTGATTCAAAGCAGTCGTAGGCGGCACAGGATAGGAACTTTAAACAGTCCCGGATCCCAGATGTCAGGGCTTAGAACTTCTGAAGGGGTTCCCTGGCGAAGCCCGCAGAAAAATCTGACAGCTCTTGGATGAGGCCCTTGAGGTACATCCCTATGTACAACTCATAGGCCTGTATCTAGCATTCCAGCATGAATCCCTGAAAGCACTTGTGCCTGAGGGAGTTGAGGGTTTGGCCTCTATGCCCAGGGGGGACAAAATAGATCTTCTGGCTTTTCAGTTTTTACATCGAGGACTTCACAACAATGGAGTTATGCAGGAGTTTGGACTTTTGGAAACCTGGGCCCTTCTTGACATGTTCGATGACATCGAGGTGTCGGCTGACCATTGGCATAGAGATAAGAGTCTCCTACATCCACAGGAGTGAATGCTCGTGGATGGGCTGCTCCGGCACCATCAGAATCTCCTCTGGAGGGGACTCATACTGGAAGATGGGTAAATTAGACTTACCTGCTAATTGTTGTTCCTTGCGGAACTCTAGTGCAGTCCCGGAACCATAGAGTTGTCAACCTCCTCCAGCAGCCTTGGAGACTGAAATACATCAGCGCTTTGCTGGCACCAGTATAAGTAGGCAAGGACCGCCCCCTCTCACCAGTACCTATTGACAAAGCACACTGAGCAGAACACCACATAAGGAGAATTAACCAGAATACATTCAACAGAGCAAAACATATATATATATATATATATATATATATATATATACATATATATATATATATATATATATATATATATATATATATATATATATATATATATATATATATATATATATATATAGATAGATATGGAATAGAATATTCCACGTTTCACTTCAAGAAAAATGATTAGTTCTATTTATTATTTTTTATTTATTTATTTTTTTTAAATAAAAGTAATTGCATTCATCGACTGTGTCTGCATAAGAACATCGTCTGACAACACAGAAGCGCCCTACCACACCACCTCCTAAGAGAATGGGCAAGCAAGAGCGCCACGCAAGAGGGTCCTCCAATAGCTTCATCCCGCGCCCCCCGGAAGCAAAGATAACGCAGAGAACACGCGGGAGCCGAAACAATCAGGCTGGCAACTCTTCAAACCAAGGGAGGGATCCGGGACTGGACTAGAGTTCCGCAAGGAACAATTAGCAGGTAAGTCTAATTTACCCTTCCTTAGCGTCCCTCTAGTCCAGTCCCGGAACCATAGAGGATGTAACAGAGCAGTGAACATCAACGGGAGGGACAAGCAAGCCCAGCCTGAAGCACTGCTGAGCCGAAACGCCCATCCTCCGCTGACAAAACATCCAAGCGGTAATGCTTGGCAAAAGAATGAAAGGACGACCAAATCGCCGCCCTACAGATGTCGCCCACTGGGACCAGACTGAACTCTGCCCAAGACGCCGCCTGCGCCCAAGTGGAATGAGCCCGAAGACCCTGCGGAACCAACTTGCCTTTCAAGACGTAGGCCGATGCAATAGCTTCCTTCAACCAACAGGAAATAGACGACTTCGCCACCGCTTCCCCCTTACGCGGTCCCCCGAACGCCACAAAAAGTCGATCCGACCGCCTAAAGGACGCCGTCCGGGAGAGATACTTCTTGAGAATCCTGCGGGCGTCCAACAGCCGCAACCGATCCCCAGATCCGGCCCCATCGCGATCGGAGAACACCGGAAGAGAGACCACCTGGTTAACATGAAAAGCGGACACCACCTTGGGTAAGAACAACGGAACGGTACGGAGAGCCACCTTGTGGTCGGTAAAAGAGAGATAGGGCTCCCTACAAGACAAGGCCTGTAGCTCCGAGATCCTCCTAGCCGAACAAATCGCCACCAAGAAAACTGTCTTCAATGTGAGATCTTTTAGCGAAGCAGTGGACAACGGCTCAAACGGAGGAGCCAGCAAGGCTTCCAACACCAAATTCAAATCCCACGGAGAAACAGTACATCGCCGTGGCGGCCGCATGAGCAACACCGCCCTCAAAAACCGCCGGACATCCGCGTGAGCACCGAGAGACTGACCCTGCACTTTCCCACGGTAGCAGGAAAGGGCAGCCAGCTGCACTCGCAACGAACTAGCCGCCAAACCCTTGTCCACACCATCCTGCAAGAACGAAAGGATCTGCGACACGGAAGCTCCCAACGGACGCACGGTATGCTCCGAACACCAAGCCTCAAAGATGCGCCAGACGCGAATGTACGCCAAAGATGTTGAACGTCTACGCGCCCTCAGCAAGGTCGAAACGACCGCCGCCGAATACCCCTTAGCGGTCATCCGAGCCCTTTCAAGAGCCATGCCGTAAGCGAGAACCGAGCTACCTGAGGCATGCGCAACGGACCCTGACACAAGAGATCGCTCCGCTGAGGGAGCCTCCACGGGTGATCCGCTAACAGTCTCACCAAATCTGCGTACCATGGCCGCCTGGGCCAATCGGGCGCCACCAGCACCACGAGGCCCCGATGACGCTCTATGCGCTGCACCACCCGGCCTATCAGAGCCCAAGGTGGGAAGACAGAGCAGCATCTCTTGCGGCCAGGGCTGCGCCAGTGCGTCGAGCCCCTGACATCCGTTCTCACCGTCTGCTGAAAAATCGCTCCACCTGAGCAGATTGGAAGGTCGCCATGAGATCCATTAGGGGAACACCCCAGCGCCGTACCAGAAGCGCGAAGACTTCGGGGTGAAGGACCCACTCTCCCGGGTCCACCCTTCGGTGACTCAGAAAATCCGCCGCTACATTCTCTACGCCTGCCACATGCTGTGCCGACAGACACTTCAGATGCGATTCGGCCCAAGCTAGCAACTGAGCCGCCTCCTGCTCTAGCGCCACGCTGCCTGTGCCGCCCTGCCGATTTATGTAAGCGACGGTGGCCTCATTGTCCGAGAGAACCCGAACCGCCTGCCGAGCAAGAGTCCCCTGAAACGCTTGTAGAGCCAGAAACACCGCTGGCATCTCCAACCGATTGATGGACCATTCCTTCTCTACCACAGACCACAGGCCCTGGGCATACGCGTCCCCGCAACACGCCCCCCACCCCAGAAGACTGGCATCCGTGGTCAGCAGCTTCCAGGATGGAGGCTCCAAGGGCATGCCCGCGGCTAGATTCTCCGGGCGTAACCAACAGCAAAGATCCAGGCGGACCTCCTGGGGACAGATCACTCGTTGAGATAACGCATCGCGCTGATGAGACCAACGCCGGAGGAGCGCGCTCTGAAGTTTCCGCATATGCGCTCTGGCCCAGGGCACCACCTCAATCGTTGCTGCCATCGTGCCGAGCAACTGGAGATACTGCCACAGCCTGGGCGCTGTCTACCGGAGAAAGTGCCGCACCAGCCTCCGCAACGCCTGCGCCCGCTGATCCGACAAGAACACTGCCGCTTGAAGCGTCTCGAAGCACGCCCCCAGGTATTCCAACGACTGCGAGGGAGTCAACTTGCTCTTCGTAAAGTTGACCACCCAGCCCAGACTCTCTAGCAACCGCACCACCTTGGCGGTGGCCTCCACACTCTCCGCCCGAGACTTTGCCCGAATTAACCAATCGTCTAGATAAGGATGCACGAGCACCCTCTCCTTGCGAAGAGCCGCCGCTACAACCACCATGCCCTTTGTGAACGTGCGTGGCGCCGTTGCCAGGCCGAAGGGTAACGCCTGAAACTGAAAATGTCCCATGGGAACCGCAAACCGCAGGTAGCGCTGATGCTCCCGCCGAACCGGGAAATGCAGGTAAGCCTCCGTGAGGTCGAGCGAAGTCAGAAACTCTCCCTGCCTGACAGCCGCTATGACGGATCGAAGAGTCTCCATGCGAAAGTGACTTACCCGGAGAACCTTTTAAAATCTAGGATAGGGCGAAAGGATCCCTCCTTTTTCGGCACCACGAAATAGATGGAGTACCGACCGGAACAGTACTGGTCCCCTGGCACCGGGACGATGGCCCTGAGGCGCAACAATCTCTGCAATGTATCGAAGACGGCCCTCCACTTGAGCGGAGCACTGCATGGCGAGAGAACAAAAAGGAATCTAACACGGGACAATGAAGTTCGAGAGCGTAGCCCTCCCGAATTACCTCCAGAACCCACTGATCTGACGTAAGTTGGACCCAGGCAGGGTAGAATTCCCGCAACCGCCCCCCAACGGGAACTACATCCACCTGAGCCCGCCTCATCTCATTGGGGCTTTTTACCAGAGGCGGAGGAGAAAGGCAGAGAAACCTCTGCCGGCTCCTCTGATGCTACAAAACCCCTGGCTTCGAGTTGGGAACCGACCACGCTGGGGCTGACCAAAACGAGCCACCCGAAAACTGCAAAAATCCCTAGGAGCACCTCGAGACCCAGAGGCAGTCCTGACCGGCTTCGGTTTATCCTCCGGAATACAACCCCCTTTAGATTCACCGAGATCCTTGACCAGCTTTTACAAATCCTCACCGAACAACTTACCCCGAAAGGGAAGTTTACTGAGACGAGCCTTGGAGGAACTATCGGCCGCCCAATAGCGCAACCACAAATACCGCCGTGCCGCTACCACAGAGGCCATAGACTTAGCTCCACTACGGATGAGATCATAATGAATGTCCAACAAATAGGCGGCCCCAGATTCCAAACGTGCTGCATCCTCCACCTGCGCTGTCCCAACATCCCCCTGTAATCGTTGGGACCAACGCAAGCAACCTCTCGCAACCCAAGCCCCTGCCACGGCGGCTTGCATAGAGAGGGCACATACATCAAAAACCTGCTTCAATAGCGTATCCAACTTCCTATCCTGCACATCCTTCAACACCGCGGCGCCCTCAACCGGAATCGTAGTCTTCTTTGTGACTGCTGACACCGCCGCATCAACCTTGGGAGACCGAAAAAGCTCCCTATCCTGATCCGACAACGGATAAAGGCGCGACAAGGCCCGAGAGCCCCTTAGCGCCGATTCTGGCGAGTCCCACTCCTCCTGAATCATCCCTCTAAAGACTCTGTGCAGGGGAAAGACCTGCTGGGACTTACGCACCGCCTGGAGCAGAGGATCCTCCAGAGCATCATCCGGCAACGTCGCCTCCGCCGGCATATTCAACGCTTTGAGAGTCTCGGCAATCAAGGCCGGAAGCTCTTCCCTACGAAACACCCTGACGAGCCGACTATGCTGCTCCGTGTCAGGTAACTCTCCCTCCTCGAGCTCCTCACCGGAGGTGTTATCCAGGTCCACGTCCTCCATCCCGAGGTTTTCCCCCAGATGAGACGGAGAATCCTCCTCTGCCGACCCCTTGGCCACTTTCGCAGCAGGAGCGCCGTCTTCCGTCCGAATCAGGGACCCCGGATGCTTTTGCCCCTCCGAGGCACGAGACGGAGAGACTACCCCGGGTTGCAGGAGCGCAAACGCTTGCTGCATGAGAGAGAAGAAATCTGGCGGAATCCCCGGAGCTAAGGCCACCGAATTCTGACCCTGCGAACACGAGGACCCCTCCCCAGGGGAAGACTCCGGCCCCTGAAAATCCAGAGTCAGAGGTAAAGCCGGCACCGCACCTATCGGAAGCCCCTCAGCGGCGACAGCCGGAGAAGGAGCTGTAACCTCCATAACGTTGGAATCCAGAGTGCAGGACCCACACACACTGGACCCTGTCAGTAAACCCCGCTTAGCTCCACAAACCACACAGCATGGCTTCGCAGGCATACTCAGTGGGAAGCTCCCTGCCACCCACTGTCCGTGGGCCAGCAGCACAGCCTAGCAAAAAAGAGGCTTGTGAGGCAGACTTAAGAAACCCCCGATTAACAATAAAGTAGGTTTTTTTTTACATTCTTCACACACTATGACCCCAGAGCACCCCAAAGTCAAACCCAGAAGGTCTGCAGCCAAAACGAGGGTTAGAAAGCCCAGAAAAAGCAAATTTAAAGGAAAAAAGCAAATCAGGATTTTTTTCATAATGGCCGCCGCAGCAGATTCCCGCCGAAAAAACCACGCGACAGACCACCCCGAGAGGAATAGAAAACCAAACTAAGTCTTCACCCCCTGTTAAACCTTAAGGGGCCCCCAAAAAGCAGAAAATTAAACCCCTCTTACTCACCACTGCCAGATGGGGTGAAGGAGAGATGCAGCAGCCTCGCTGGAGCTCAGCCTGACTGTGGCTTCAGCTCCAACACCAGCAGCAGTTTCTCAGCTGCCCTGCCAACTCCGGGCCACTGCTGTCAGCCTGCAACCTGCTCCTCACCCTTTAACGCGGGTTCGGGAGCAGGGAGGCACAGAAATACCCTTGTGCTGACTTAACCCCACAGTGCTCGTCTAAGCAGTGGGGCAGGGAAAGGAAAGAAGTAAAAGTAAAAGTAAGAGGTAAGGGGGGGGGGGGAAGGGGGGCAGATGGAGCCAGAGGAAGAAATCTCCTGCACCAGCACAGCTCCTGCAATCAAAACCCAGAAGGGCAAATCAATAAAAATAAAGTCAAATTTTAAGGTAAAAGTATTCTATTTAGCTCTGCCTATATCCCTAACTGAGCCCAGAACTAGGCTCAGAATCTCCTTCAGCTGCTTGGAGACTGAAAGTATTGGTGAGAGGGGGCGGTCCTTGCCTACTTATACTGGTGCCAGCAAAGCGCTGATGTATTTCAGTCTCCAAGGCTGCTGGAGGAGGTTGACAACTCTATGGTTCCGGGACTGGACTAGAGGGACGCTAAGGAACTACAGTTTTTTGGTACAAGGGTTGTCCTGTGATTCGGCTGGGACCAAGGGGGACCCGGGTCATATCCCGGACGAAGTCGTGGAAAGCCACATCCTCAGGCTGGGAATGGCGCCAGAATTCTGAAGACAACAGCTCTGAAGGGACATCTCGGTGCAGAGGTCTCAGGAAAGACCTTGACATCATTCTCCCAGTCAGAGCCAGAGGATGTTGAGGATTTAGAGTCGGGGGGGGGGGGGGATCTCATGCCTCAAGGCAGGCCCCACGAACCAAGTTCCTTGTGTAGGTTTCTGGTCAGACTCCCAGAAACAGGCCAGGGAAGACCAGAAACCAGATAATCAGGACCTCAATCGATGCGGAGGTCTCATCCAAGTCTGGTGGCGCTGGGGGCCTGGCTCAATGCCTGGGAACTCCCATGCAGTCGGAGGTCCGGTTGTTGGGGAAGATGATGCGGACAAACCTGATATCATTGCCTGCTGCAGGGCCAGGATAGCAGTGATGTTCTGCTCCAGGGCCACCATTTTGGACTCTATGACAGAAGGCTCCGCAGCTTTCAGTGTGGGCACCGAGGGTCTCGGGCCTGACGCAGCACTATTGCAAGTGTATCCTCGACAAAGATCATGGCCTCAGGAAGACTCGCACAGTGGCCACCGGTCGAGGACTCTTACTAAGAGACTTTAAGGGGGAGCTGTTCGGAGTCACCCAAGTCCCACCAAGGGTCTTTACTGGGTTTCACCAGTGGAAACTTGACTGGCTTCGAGGATTTTTTCTATTTTGTTCCGGGGTATGGCGTCTTTATGGAGGAGCCACCACTACAGAACTCCAAAGACGCCTGGGATGTACACGGTTTGGGGCTCTGTATCAGGGAAGCTGGGGCAGAGTCAGACCACATAACAGCCTCTCCTGCAACTCCAACCTTTTCTTATTGGTTCTTGGAGTCCATGGACAGGCCCGCCTGGACCTCTGACCTGATCTCCAACCCATATATAGTTAACTAATTATTTCCCAAGTTATAACACCTGTTTCATTGTAAATACAGCGCAGCCTAGTCTGCGATGTATAAGTTATTGTTGTATGTAAACCGCACTGATTTTAAATAGCGCGTTATATGAGATGTTAAATAAATAAATAAATGGCCTGACACAGGCTGCAGGTGGTACTGTTGTGGTCTGGGCAGAGGAAGTGCAAGCAGCAGTCATGGGTGTCTAACAGACATGGTTTGACCGCAGCGGTCACACTTTTTAAACCTACCGGGAGACATGATGGGAGACACCCAGCCAAGGTCAAAGACCCCCCAGGGAAAAAAGGGCACAAACACCGGTTGAGGCAAGCATCGTCAAAAAGAAGGGAAGAGGCGAGGATGATATCTGGGATGACTCCGGATTGAGCTGGGAAGAGGAGCTGGTATGCAAATCAGGAACAACAACAACTTTTAGGATAATTTTTAGAGGATTTTTCTAAAGAAACAGGATTAGCATCAGAAGGGCTCCACAGGAAAAAAAAAAAAAAAAAAGAAGAGTGAGCAAAATGGCACCCTTGGGCGGGAAGGAGACCACACATGCATGGTGGCATTCCCAAAGGCTTTCTGTGAAAACTGGGAAAATGCTTTGCATGAGCTCTGTTGGCACCAATGTCACCCATAAGTGAGGACTGACTTCCTGCTTGTTCCTGGAGAACTGCAGGTAATTTCTGTAAGACTTTCTTCTTCAGGTAAGATGACTGGAAGGATCAGCGGTGTTCAGAGAAAGCCTGGTCCTGGTTACATATCCAGACTAACTCTTGGGCCTTTTCAGTCATGGGCTTGCCAAAGAAGTTGCCCCCTCGGCATGGGACATCTATCAACTTATCCTGAACCCATTGCTCCAAGTCAGAGGACTGTAGCCAAGGCCAGACAGCGGACAATAATGCCCACAGCAGCTACCCAGCCAGAGACTCTAAGCCATCATAGGCTATCCGAGTAACAAGCATGGACCAGTCCTTGACCGAAAAGACCAGGGTCCGGAACCGCTCTAGAGGTTCATCAGTCAGAACAGCTGAGAACCCAGCAAGCACCTTTGCCAGGTCTATCAAGTACATGCACATGTACAACTGGTAAGACTGGATGTGGGCCATGAGTACTGAGCTCTGATAACACCACTTACCAAACCCATCCATGGTGTGGCCCACCTGCCCGGGGTAAACGAAGAGTGCGTATTCTGGCTTTTGATCCAATGCATGGCCAACTCCACCACCACAGAGTTGTGTGAAAGCTGTGACTTTTTGATCCCGGGGATTTTGTGGACTCTAAACTGGGAATCGCGTCACTAACTCACAATAGGAACAGTCACCGTGGCTTCCCACATACCGAAGAGCAGATGTTTTAAAATAGTGTCATGAAGTGGGTATCAATAAAGACGCAAACTTGAAAAGAAACCCTGTTTCTCAGAGAAATCTAGATGTGCAGTTACCTCAAGGCATAGCTAGAGGGGGCAGGAGTGATCATACAGGAGCTAATGAGCCTAAGAGAGCTAATGACTTGCACCTGGGAATGAGCCTGGGAGTTTCAAAGGAAAGATTCCTTTATAAGCAGAAGCTGAATGCTAGCAAAGGAGAAACAGCTCTATTGAGAGGAACAGCTCTATTGAGAGGAACAGCTCCAGAGGAAGGGCAGAACTGGAACCGGATCCAGAAAGTAGGAACATCTCTACTGAGAGGAACACATCAAAGGAGAGGACAGAGAGAAGGAACAGCTCTGAGGGAAGGAGCAGCTCTAAGAGAAGGAGAAGGACTTGGAGAAAGAATCCTACCTGAGCAAGCCCAAAGGAACAGAGTTCACAAAGGTGGAGTTCCGAAGGGCCAGGCTAAGCGAGTAGCTGTTCAGAGGGAGTCTGCTGGAGAAAGCACTAAGGCTAGAGAGTGTGCCACTCCCTGTACCCACAACGTTCCTGATTCAAAAGCAGAGACACGTATCCAGAGAACCAGAGAGAGGTTTGAAGGAAAGCCTGCAGTCTCTGGGAAATACTAGTCAAGTTTTACCAGGCACCAAAGGAAAAGCAGTTTCTGACAAAGCTAAGTTCTTACTGAAGCACAAAGTTGAATCCACACCAGGTTTTACCAAGCTGCCAGAAAGCACAGCCCTGCCTAGAGCCTGTCGGCAGAGAACCTGTTGCAGGAGAAACGTTTCTGGGAGAGAAAGCTCCACGAATTCAAACCACAGAGGCTCCAGGTATGAAAGCTTTATTCATGATACTGAATGCTTAACACCTAGAGGCACTGCTAAAACAAATACTCAGTTTGTAAGGAAGAAGAAACCATGGACAGTGACTACTGATGATGAATGTAGTGGAGCAGAATCCATGGAAATTGAATATATAAATGCTGTTCCCATTCCTCCACCAGAAGAAATGGATTGTGGTTTGTGCATGGCCACGAGCCTAGAATCTGTAGCCACTGTATAACTGAGAAGAAGTTGTTTAATTCTTATTGTGTTGGAATGAAGTGAATTCCTCTGATTAACCCTTGCACTAATTGTGGAATTTAACAATTAGTCAGCTTGTTAATACTGGTTACTTTTGAAACAAAGGACATTCTTTTGATTTCTCAATGTCTTATTTGAACCCTTGCACAGACAGGGAATAAAGCCTTGTTTTCCCTACACTTGGTTTGATTATTGAGCTCTCATAGGAAGCTGGAAATAAGTAAGACCATTTCGCCATTCGTGGACCTTACATTTCATCACGCTCCCTAAATAATTTCTATCGTGGAGCATGCCCATACTTCGAATGGTCACCAGGGGATGCCCTCACGACAGAATGGCGTAGTTGTTTGGATTTGGATACAGTCCTAAGACATACTGGAAAGAAAAGAAAAATTACCAGTATTCAGCTTGGGAAAAAAAAAAAAAAAAAGAAAACCCGGACTGGAAGTGAAGAAACTCTGATCGGAGGAGAAAACGTGGACCGGACCACAGAGAATCCGGAACAGAAAGCGAGGTTCCTGACTACAGTGGAGAGTGCTACAACGCAGAGCAGCACCACCCTTGCTGAGAGCTGGAGTCTACACTTCTACCAGGTAACAGGTAGAAGGGCATGACTTGAGTGGATAAGAGTTTAAAATTTAAAGGGAAATTTAAAGGGAAAAAAAAAAGGGAAGTGTAGGTCTGATTTTTGGTACAGCCACACTTGGGTTTTTGGTTCTTTTTTGTTTCTCTTTGTTTTCCAGGGGATCTCATCGCCATGGAGCAGCGAGAGATGTTTAGCTGGATGGCTGCACAGTTCAGCAAGCAAGCGGAACTGGCTGCGCAAACACAGCAGCATGCAATCTTGGCCATGCAGGAACAGCAGAAGCCAGTCTTGCAGATGCTGGAAACCTGGATGAGCCATCAGCAGAAGACACCGGAAGAAGCCACAGGACATCTAAAGCAGAGCTCAGGACTGGGCAACTGTCCGGTAGGACTAGGGTCCTACGAGACTCTAACTTTGGGGAAGTTAGGGGTAAATGATGATCCAGTTGACTTCCTGGACTCTTTTGAAAGAATAGCTCTTTCTGTGGGTTGGCCGGAAGAGCAGTGGTCCATTAGATTGGCAGTTTCCCTCACTGGAGAGGCACTGTCAGCCTATAGGGCAATGCCCGCTTCGTTAGCGAACAATTATAGCGAGGTAACGAAGGCCATCAGGGAACACCTGGGCCTGACTCCTCTCGTCTATAACCGTAAGCTACGTGTGGCGCACCTTGAAGTAGGTGAAACGCCGAAAACATTAGGTCACAGGCTGAAGAGCTTAGCCGAGAAGTGGCTGAGGCCTAGTGAAAAAAAACATTGAAATGCTGATGGATATGATAATCCTTGAGCAATTCATGACTGCAGTACCCAGTAGTATACAGAGCTTCCTTATCCTACAGAATTGTCGCACTACTGCAGAGGCTATTGCCTTGACTGAAAGGTATTTACAGGCTGAATTAGCTACCCAGCGTACTGGGGAGGTAGCAAAGATGGCAGCAGCGACATTCAAGCAGTCATCAGGAAGTCTCTCACAGTATAAAACACAAAATGTGAAGAGTGATAAGAATGTAGAGAAAAGTCATTCTAAAAGATGTTTTGGCTGTGGAAAATTGGGACATGTTATGAATGAGTGCCGAGTACGTACTGCTCTCATGGGGGAGAACAGACAAATGTTATCAGAAGGATTTGTACTTGATGTCACTGTACAAGGAGTAGCTGCCAAAGCTCTACTTGACTCTGGCGCGGACCAGACAATGATTTCACACAAGCTCTGGTCTGTTATCAAAGAGCAAGCTACGTCCGCCCCAGAGCAATCAGAGGGCAGAGTCAAGATAAAACGTGTGCATGGCGCTGCCACCTTTTATCCTGTGTACAATTTACTGGTCAGAGGTTTGGGAATAGAAAAAAAAAATGATAGCTATAGTGCCCAGATAACCTAAAGAGCTAGTCTTAGGTAGGGAATGGCCACAGTTTGAAAGAGGCCTAGAGAAAGATCTAAACCCCAGAGAAGCATCAGAATACAGAACCATCAGATCCTCCGCACGAGACTTGTCCTCTGGCACAGCCACAAAGAACAGAGCCTTTGACATCCTCTCGCACAAAGTCAAGGAACGCAAGGTCCTCATGTGGGGACCACCTACGTTCATGTGGCAGGGAGGACGCCAACAGGACATCCCTATGAAGCAAAGTATTGGGCAACTTGCCCTCTGTCTTCCACTCCAAGTCAAAGTTAAGTGCCTTGAGAACTCGACAGGCATCGGACAGATGCCTTGAAGGAGGCATCCATGGGGACAGAGAGGCAGGATGCCCTGACGCTGAAGCGCTTGGGGGCGAGACCCAAGGCCTCAAGAGTGATGAAGTCCACCCACGGCTCTGCTCGGAGTGAATGCTTCTTGAGAACTGGCTGGACATGCTCTGGTAATGTCCTTGAGGAGGTCAGCCCCAACGTCGGTAACCAAAGACCCGGAGATGAGCATTGGACCACGCTGTGAGTCCAGGAAGGCAGATGGCTGGGCTCCAGGGCCACCATCCTGGCCTCGAGTCCAGGTGGCATCTTAGCCACAGGTATGGGCACTGATGAAAATCAGGTACAGAGCTGGCTCCCCCAATGGGAAATCAACGATGGTGATGGGCTCTTCCTCCCGATGGGATAGCTTGACGGGACTGCTCTGGCCATCACCCTCAGAACGAAGACTCCAGAGCAAGTGAGCAGAAGGTCTCACTCCTGGCTCCAGCATCAGACCTGGTCGAAGACCTTAACCAGGGGGGGGGGGGGGGGAGGTCCTCAGAGGACGATCCCCGGGGCTCCGGAATGAGATTGGTCACAACAAATTCCACACTCTATACTGGGGCTGAGAGAGGACTTATGGCTAAAGATAGATTCCCACTTGGATTCACGGCTCTTCCGACTCTTGCTCGATATATGCGGGCAGATGGAGTCGTCATGATCTGCACCAAAGCAGCGAAGTTAACAGCTATGGCTGTCTAGGATGGACAAGGTGCAGGAGCACTTGCCACAATGAATGAAGCAACTGACCAATGACATAGTGGGTAAGATGACTCCCACGAGATCAAACACACACCCCAATCAGTGTAAGCATGAGGAAAAACCCACGCTTAAATTTTTTCTTACTTTTTTAAGAAAAAACAATGCCGAGACGGGTATGATCCCAGTGAAGGGAAATATGAACATGAATATGTAAAGGAAGACCAAAAAGCCAAGAAAAAGGACAGAAAAAAAATAAACCTTTTACTGAGTGGACAGACAGGATATCTGCTCGGCTCCGTGGAAAAAAGACTAAGGTAAGATGGCACTCATGGGCAGGAAAGGTGAACATGCATGTGTGGTGTAACTTCCAAAGGCTTTCTTTGAACGCTAGGGAATAATTACCGCGCAGGCTCTGTCTGTGCCGACATAACCCATATGTGAGGGCTGACTTCCAGCTTGTTCCCAGAGAACCCTTCTTTCAACTATTTACCAAACTTCTGCTTACATGTACACAAATTCTACAAATACATTCAAAATTCTGCAATAACTCCTACTGCTGAGTCAGCTGCAAGTCCCTCAGGCTGGGTAATGGACTGGTCTAAAGGGACTAAAGGAAAGTAAATTAATATGTGTCGAGGGGTGTGCCGATGACCTCCAGTGTCTGCAGTGGCTCGAGGTGGGACTTGGAGTAGTTGACCAGGAAGCCGAGGTGCTTGAAAAGAAAGATCACGCGCGACGCCATCAGGCGGGCTTCGCCGACCAAGGAACCCGTAACGAGCCAGTCATCGAGGTAGGGGAAGATGGGTATGCCCTGCACCTGAAGGAGGCAGCGGCCATGGAGAGGCCTTTTGTGAAAACCCGCGGTGCGAAAGCAAGTCCTAAGGGGAAAACTCTATACTAGTAGTGTTCCCCCTGCAACCTGATGTACAGGTATTGCCTGTGTTGGGAGTGAACTAAGCTGTGGACGTAACCGTCCTTGAGGTCGAGCATAGCCAAACACCATGCTGTAAGAAGGGCAGCAAAACGCCAAGAGAATTTGAATTTCTCCGGCACCAGGAAATTGATGAGGTTTCTGAGGTCGAGGATGAGATGCAGGCCCCCCATCTTTTTCGGGACGAGAAAGAAGGGGGGAGTAGAACTCCTGATATCAAAAGGTACCACAGTACCTTCTTGACCACTTGTTGGGTGAGGAGGATGGACCGTTCTTGCTGCAAAAAGGTCTGGTGCACGAGGAGAAGAGTAGGCTCCACTGGGGAGAAGGGAGGAGGAAGCCTGTCCAAGTGGTGAAGGTATCCATCTCGGATTACACGAAGGAACCAGGTACGCCCAATCTGGGGAGAAAGGGGACAGGCGTAACCCCAATGGTGGAAGAGCTAACGGGTGGCGAGAGACTGCACCAACGGAGTTAAAACCCCTGTGTAGGCTGGGGCAGTGCCGGCGGTTGTGCTTTAGGGCCTTTAAGCTTACAGTGGCAATGTGCACATCTCTTGCCCTGTATGCCGGGAGCTGGTGCACAGGTGGGTGGAAAGAGAGGGTAACCCCGGTAAGGGAGCCCCTTCCTATGGAAGAACGGCTTTTTTGGCTGCTGTTTCTTCCTAGGGAGGGAGGTGGTATTGAGTGAGAGATGAGTTTGAGTCATGAACTCAGTTTCTATCTCAGCGGCCTTATCCTCCATTGGTTTAGCGAACAGTTGTTCGACAAGGCAAGGGACGCCCCAGAGCTTCTCTTGGACCCACTGCTCCAAGTCCAAAGACTGGAGCCATGCCTATCGCTGGGTCCCAATGCCCACTGCAGCCACCAGTTCAGAGGACTCAAATCCGTAGTTTGAACACTCCATGACGGATTTAAGAAGGACTTGGAATCTTAGGAGGGGTTCACCCCAAGGCCTGCGGCGAAACCACCAAGCTCCTTGGCAAGGTCCCACAGGAACATGCCCATATAGAGTTGGCATGCCTGGATACAGCAAGCGAGCATGGAACCCTGATAGGCCTTATGCCCCAGGGCATCGGGGGCTCTCGACTCCCTAACTGGGGGGACCACAGAGTAAGACTTCATGCTCTTGCTTCTGCATCGCTGAATCCACAACCATGGAGATGTGCGGGAGCTGGGTCTTCCTGAACCCCGGGTCCCCCTGAACCCTATACATGGTGTCGAGGTGCTTGCTCACAATGGAGACAGAAGCAGGTGTCTTCCACATGCGGAGGAGCAGCCTTGACAATATGGAGGGAACCGGGACAGTAAGAAATTCCTAAGGTGGGGACTCATACTGTAAAATATTGAGCTCCTCAGTTCGCAGTTCCTGTTCAGTCTGTGAAGTCAGACTGAGGGCCCGTGTCATATCCCGCACATACGACGTGTCTTCAGGCAGCATATGCCTCTAAAAGGCAGGCGGGAAAGGGTACGATGGGAGGTCCCTGTGGGCATGGGTTTCTGATAAAGTATCCCCATCAAACTCCAAGCCCGAGAGGTCCGAGGAGGAGTCTGAACTGGGCAGATTGCCCCATTCAGAGACTGAGGTCCACTTGGAGCCAGAGGCCTTGGAGAATCGTGCTCCCGAGAACCGGGAGGGCGAGCGAGACAGACACCGAGGATCCTCACGAGGCCCATGGTACTAGTTGGTTTCCAGGGCAGATTTTGGTGTCCCTCTCAAAGGAACCTCAGTCTCTTCCATCCCTCCTCGAGGAACGGGCCAGCCATGCAGGACGTGGGCACCTGCTAGGCAGCTAGAAAGGCAGAAACGCTGCGATCTAGTGCAAGCATTCGGGATTCCCACGCGGGTGTGGGACCCTGTGATGCCAACATTGGGGTTATCAGGTCTGGCGTGGAGGAGAGGGAGCCACACCGGGACGACAGTCAGGAGACCATGCGCCATCACCGAAGACCTCTGTATACATACAAGGTACATTTTGAGGCTGCTCCTTATCTGACTCTTGGGAATGCCACGGGGGACTAAGCACCCTCGCTTATCCGGAGCCCCTGACAGCAACTTCGAAACCTCCTTCTTAAGCCGCTCCACGTCAGGGGACCCCTGGTCGGAGTGCCGCCGAGAACACGGAGCTGTAGTGTGGTATCCAAGCAGCAGAGGGGGCGACCAAGGGTGCTGCCGAGGATTCCGGGGCCACCTTCCGGAAAATGTCATTGGACTTCTGCTTATGGCTTATGGTAGAAAGAGAGCAGAGCTCCGTGTCATGATGTGAACCAAGACACTGAAGACAACAGTCATTGGTGTCCGTGAGCGACATGTTCTTGCAGCATCTAGCGCATTTTTTAAAACCGGTGGCCATAGGGGCCCAAAAGGACCCCTGGGAGGTCAAAGACCTTCGCAGCCAACAGATGGAAAATAGAAGGGCACGAAGCTCGCAACAGGGGGGGGAAAAAAAAAAATTAAGAACATCCCCTCGCTCGATGATAAAAGGAGGGCAAGGGGGGGACGGAAGAGGACCGGTGGCAACTGGAAAAACCACAGCCCAGGAGCTGAAAAAGAAACACTTTTTTCATGGAACAAGGATGTGCGTCCGAAGGGCTCCACGGAAAAAGGAGACTGAACAAAATGGCATCCTTGGGCGGGAAAAGGACCACGCATGCATGGCAGCAATCCCAAAGGCTTACCTTTGAAAGCTGGTGAATTGCTGAACGCCAGCTGAGTCAATGCCGACATCACCCATAAGTGAGGGCTACCTTCCTGCTTGTTCCTGGAGAATGCAGGTAGCTGAACCAGGAACCGAGCTGCTTCTTGTTCATTATAATGACCTAGCCTACCTGGGTGTCTAAAGGTGCACCAAGATAGTCCAAGGATTAAGAGGGGAAAGTATGACAGTTTGTTTGCGGTTTACCACCCAGGTCAAAGAATCCAGACACAGTATTTGAATTCAAAAAAGAATGGGACAAACAGAGTGATCTCTAAAGGAAGAGGGGACTGTTGTAGTTGTTGATATGGAAGGACAGACTAGATAGGCCAATGTGGTCTTTTCCTGTTGTCAATTTTCTAAGTTTCTACTACCCAGGCCGTGAGCAGAAAAGACTCAGACTGCAACTTGGCATGGATTAGCTAGTAGTCCAGGTAGGAACTGACACAAAAGCCCCCCCTCCCCCCCCCCGAAAGCTATTACTAGTACCACTATGAACCTGAGGAAGGCTCGGAGAGCTTTCCTGAACACGATGGGCAGGGCAAAAAACTGAAAATGCACACTTTAAAAGAGTAGCAGCGGTTTCTGCAGTTTGACATTAAGAGGGTATATGAAAATATGCCTCGGTCAGGTCCAATGACACAAGAAACTCCCAGCCAAATAGCATGGATTACAGAACTTAGAATTTGCATTCAAAACAAAACCACTCGCAGACCAGCATTTATTCCTTTTAGATTTATACTAGGTTCCTTCTTAGGAACGACTAGGGACAGAGTACCTTCCTATTCCACTCCTCAGGAAGAAAGAGGGAACAATAGCCTGAAGGTACAGGAGTATTTCCAGAGTGGCCTTGAAGGTTTCTTAGTCACAGAACCACACAGAGACAATGAATGTGGTAATAGGTTTTGCACACTCCAGGATATATCCATGCTGAATGATGTCAAGAACCCAAAGACCAGTGGCAACTTGGGCCCACTCCTGGTGAAAGAGGTGGAAAAAGCTACCCACCAGAGGTAACCTACAATAGGTCCCCTGCCTGTTACTGGGCAAAGCAGGACGCATCAGCAGTTAGAGTAGTCATTGCAGGCCCCATGAAAAGGCTGACAGTTTATTTAACAGGTTTCTTATACCGCTTTATCATTTAGTCAAAGCAGTTTACATTTTAACAAGCTTGGTAATATACATTAAACAGGGACATTTATAACTTGAATTCCTCTGAGGCAATGAAGTGTTACGTGACTTGCCCGAGGCCAAAAGGAGTGCTAGATGGAATTTAACTCTGGTTTCTTCATTGCCAATCAAGTGATCTAACCATTAGGCTGCTCCTCCACTCCAGATGTTCTGAGGCTTGTCAAATGAGCACAACTGCTTACTTGGGAGACAGTGCCAGGAAGCCTAAAATTGTGAGAGATGCGCACAAGAGCAGGACCGCTTAAAAAGAAGTTCATGGCTTATCTTACAATAGCCATTATGGCTTTGCCACACAAAGTCCTTCACCAGATTCTCCAGATGTTCCCAGAAAAGAAGACTAACCTTAAAAAGGAAACTTGGACAGCCAGCACATGACCACCATAGCCACTGTGATCTCAATTAGTGAAAGAGAGAAGAGATCATAAAAGGCATCTGCTAGAAATGCTACAACCAGACTCCAGCTAGGTGAACGAGGAGATCTCTAGAAGACGCTGAACCTGGTACAGAAACACACATGCCGCTAGACCATCACAAACAGCTGCTCTGAGATCTAGCGAGGAAGTTGTGAATACAGTCTTCAAGAGCTTCCACCTTATAGTCCCGCTAAACCCTTAGAATTGTGGACCCTCTCACAGGATTTTGGTACTTTTAGCGACCACCGTCACTAATGCATCCACCTCAGGAAATCAAAGCCAACTATCAATATAACCTAGACACAGGTGGGCACAGGGCATAGAGCTTGCTCATGACCTTGACTCCCCATAAGGGTATATCCAGAGTGTCACATTATGCCAGACCCGTGCATCAGAGGTCCTTCAGAAACGGAAAGGCTCCGGAAGGCCTATAGAGACCTTCCAGAATTGGATTCCCTTCCCTCATCCTCTGCAGAAAGCTCTGCTATCTGGAGTGAAGACTATATCTGCACAATTAAAGCTGAGAGCTTCTCTTGAATAAAAAGGCATACCACCAGAGCAGAGATGCAAATAACCCTCTTCCAATCTGTTAGCACCCCTGGAGCTGTCAGGAACCAGATTCCTGATGATGATCCAAGACCTCGTGAGGACAACAGAGCCCTCCTCCTCCCCCATTGCCTGTAAGTGTGATATTTGCATCCTCTGGATGTAGGCACTTCTGCAGAGGGAGTCCTGGCAGGCCAAGATGTCTGCCAGTTGTTGGGCTGATAGCTTTAAAGGCCCCTTTAAGGGGGGTCTTGTGCTACAACTGGAGCCCCCTGTCAAAGCACAATGGTGGTGCAGAAAGTGAACAATCTCCATGGCAACTGCTCTCAAATATCAGGAGATGGCAAATCCCTTGATCTCCAATGCACTAGCCATCACTTGTCCCTCTTGATAAGCCATGTGGCAGAAGGATGGGGGGGAGGGGGGGGGAGGAGAAACCATGCAGGGGCTGCCTATGCAGCCCAACAAAATGGCAGCATTTCCCATTTTTGTTCCATTCACAGCATGCTGAGAAAACGGCTGCCCCATGTGTGACAAGACGACAGAAAAGGGAGAGGAGTAGTGGAAGGACACAGACACTATGCCAGTTCCTTGTATCGGCTGCACATAACTCATACATTTTATCCTCTCAGCATGTCAGCCACTTACCCCAAAAGAGGCAATAATGGCCGCAAGGAAGACTGACACTATAACAAGGTCCGGGTGGTAGAGAGGCCGAGAAACATGTTAGGAGCCAAAATTAATGCAAAGGCTGGAGTGCTCGTCTTAGATGCAGCCAAATTCAGCCTCTGGTCCTGTGGTTACCCTAAGTGAAAAGCAGCAGAGGGGAAAAGGAAAATCCATGTGTCATCCCCTTAGAGTTAGCAAGCATGGTAAGCAGCCTCAAGGCTACAGTCAGATGTAGAAGAGCAGAAAGGTAAAATTAGACCTAACCTGCTAATTGGCTTTTCCTGAGTAACTCCAATCCAGTCCTGCACCTCTGGATAGTCAACACCCACCAGCATCTTGGAGATTGAGATCTTATTAATGATATCAATTATACTTAGGCAGCTGGCTCCACCAACCAGCCCCACAAACCTATTGAAAAAGCAGACTCACAGAACAAATAAATAGGCAAACTTAACAAAAAAATGGAAATTACACATACCTGGTAATTGTAGTTCCTGGAGGGTCCAGTTTAGTCCTCCACAATCGGGTAGTGCACCTCCTCCTGCAGCCTGGAGACTGGACCAATCAACTCTTTCTGTATGATGTATGCAGGCGGAGCTCCCATAAGCCCCCAGTGACTAGTAACAAAGCATACTTAAAGAAGCAACACATGATACTGTTATAAAAAGACTTTTAAACCCTAAAGAGAAACTGTGTCCCTAAGAAGGTCCCAACCCCTCCCCAAACGAGGAAGTCAGACCGCTGGACTGTGCCCCTATCGACGCACCGGCAATAAAAAGGACAGCCCCCACCCAGACCCCCAAGGGAAAAGGCTGGAAGAAAACCCGCAACAACCAATGGACCGGAAGCGCGGCCGAAAGGAGCAGCGAAGCCAGAAAAGATCAAAGAAAAACGCTCGCAGACCGAGCTATTCGCCAAAGCGCGCCGCAACAGACAACCTGAGACGCGGGAGGGAAGGACGACTAAACTGGACCCTCCAGGAACTACAATTACCAGGTATGTGTAATTTCCATTTCCTGAGCGGTCCTCCAGTTTAGTCCTCCACAATCGGGATGTAACAGAGCAGTCAACACCGGGCGGGACCTTGCCAGCCGGCGCGCAGAACAGCCGAACCAAAACAAGAATCCCGAGCGGCCAACACATCCAACCTGTAGTGTTTACTGAAGGCATGCAACGTCGACCAAGTGGCCGCTTTACAGATTTCCGCTGGTGGAACTAAGCTAAGCTCCACCCAGGACGTCGCCTGAGCCCTGGTAGAGTGGGCTCGCAACCCCTCCGGAACCGACCTATGCTGCAACAGATACGCCGACGCGATCGCCTCTTTGACCCAACGCGCGATAGAGGCTTTAGCCGCCGCCTCACTTTTCCGCGCGCCGCCAAACAGCACGAACAAACGGTCGGTTTTTCGGAAGGCCGCAGTTACTTTCAAGTAACGCTGAAGAACGCGTTTCACATCCAGGTATTGAAGTCCTCTGTCCGCAGGACTGTCGGAAACGGCCTGCAGAACCGGGAGGAAAACCGCCTGATTTAAATGAAAAGGCGAGACCACCTTCAGCAAAAAGGAACGAACGGGCCGAAGGACCACACGATCTGGGGAAAAGGACAAAAAAGGCTCCCTGCATGAAAGCGCTTGGAGTTCAGAGATCTGTCTGGCAGAACACATGGCCACGAGAAAAAACGGTCTTCAGAGTCAGATCTTTAAGAGACGCCCGTCGGAGAGGCTCAAAGGGCTCTCGAACCAAAGCCCGCAGAACGAGATTCAAGTCCCACGGAGGAACGGAGATTCTACGCTAAGGACGCAAGCGACCAACCGCCCTGAGAAAACGTTGCACGTCCAGATGAGCCCCGAGAGAAAGCCCCAACACTTTGCCCCGGTAACAGGAGAGAGCCGCCAACTGAACCTTCAGAGAGCTGGCGGCAAGACCTTTATCAAAGCCATCCTGAAGAAAACTTAAAACAACGGGCACGGATACCGTCGCCGCCCGCACACCCCGTCTGGAGCACCAGTCCTCAAAAACTCTCCACACGCGCACATAAGTGAGAGAGGTGGACGCCTTGCGCGCCCGAAGGAGAGTGTTAATTACCGCAGGGGAGTAACCCCTCTTCTTTAAACGAGCCCTCTCAATGGCCAAACCGTAAGCGAGAATCGAGCCACCTGGGGCATCTTCAGTGGCCCCTGAAGAAGAAGATCTGGTAACGAGGGCAGGGGCCAGGGAACGCCATCGCGTAATCTGACCAGGTCGGCATACCAAGGTCTCCTGGGCCAGTCCGGAGCTACCAACAACACCCGCCCCCGGTGGCTTTCTATGCGCTGAACGACCCGAACGATCAACGCCCACGGAGGAAAAGACATAAAAAAGTCCGGACGTCGGCCACGGCTGAATGAGGGCGTCGAGCCCCTCGGACATGCGTTCTCGGCGCCTGCTGAAGAAGCGACCCGCCTTCGCCGACGGAAACGTCGCCATGAGATCCATGACGGGAGGACCCCACCGACGAACTATCTGCGCATAAACCTGCGGGTTCAGTTCCCATTCCCCGGGGTCTACCCGCACTCTGCTGAGAAAGTCCGCTTGCACATTCTCCGTGCCTGCTATATGCGCTGCCGAGATCGCCGGCAGACGAGTCTGTACCCATGAGAACAAAGCCGTCGCCTCCGCTTCCAAGGGCACACTGCCGGTGCCCCCCTGGCGATTGATGTAGGCCACGGTCGTCGCATTGTCCGAGAGCACGCGAACCGGCCTCCCTAGTACCATGGTTTCGAGGGCTACCAGGGCGAGCCTCACCGCCCGAAGTTCGAGCCGGTTGATCGACCAAGAAGCCTCCAGGGAAGACCACGTCCCTTGCGCGAAGCGATCCCCGCAGTGAGCACCCCAGCCGGAGAGGCTGGCATCCGTCGTGAACGGAACCCAAAGAGGAGGTTCCAAGGGAAGCCCCATCCGCAGGTTTTTCGAGCAGAGCCACCACCGGAGCGACCGACGAACCGGCTTCGGGCAAGGCAACCTCATGTTCAAAGAGTCGAACTGGTTGGACCAACGGCATAACAAGGCACTCTGAAGTGGACGCATATGGAACCTCGCCCAAGGAACCACCTCCAGGGTTGCGGCCATCGTGCCGAGGAGGCGAAGGTACCACCACGCGGACGGGGCAGGCAAACGCAGGAAGAGGCGGACGAGGTTCTGTAAGGCTAGAACACGGTGCTCCAGCAAACACACCAGACCCCTGACCATGTCGAAACGCACTCCTAGGTATTCGAGGTCTTGAGTCGGCAGCAGACGGCTCTTCTGTTCGTTGACCACCCATCCGAGATCCTGTAGCAGAGAGACCACTCTGCTCGTGACTTGCACACACTCGTCGCTGGACTTCGCCCGAATTAACCAATCGTCAAGATACAGGTGAACAAGGATGCCCTCTTTCCGCAAGGCCGCTGCTACCACCACCATCACTTTCGTGAAAGTACGGGGAGCAGTAGCTAGACCAAACGGCATGGCCCGAAATTGATAGTGACGCCACGGAAACGCGAAACGGAGGAACCTCTGATGAGACTCTCGGATGGGAATGTGTAAATAAGTCTCTGAGAGATCGAGGGACGAGAGAAACTCCCCTTGCCGCACCGCTACGATGACAGATCGCAATGTTTCCATCCGAAAGTGCGGAACTTTGAGAGCACGATTCACGCCCTTGAGATCCAAGATGGGTCGGAGAGAACCGTCCTTCTTTAGAACTACAAAATAGATGGAGTAGCGACCGGCACCTCGCTCGGAAGAAGGAACGGGAACCACCGCCCCGAGGGATAAGAGATGATGAAGGGTCACGCGCAGGGCCCAAGACATTTGATCGCCCTTGCTGGGGGACAGAACAAAGGAATCCTGGAGCGGGAACGCAAACTCCAGCGCATAACCCTTTTCGATTATCTGCAGCACCCACTGATCTGAGGTAATTTGGGCCCAAGAAGGAAGAAAATCGCGTAAGCGACCCCCGATGACCGGACTTCCCTCCAGAGCCCGCCTCGCTTCATTGTGGCTTGCGATTAAAGGAAGAGGACGAGGAGGTGGAAGCTCCAGAGAAGCCTCGTCCAGCTCCTCGGAAACCACGAAACCCCTGGGAGAGCGATCCAAAACGACCGCGCTGAGAACCCCAAAGACGGGAAGAGCGAAATCTACGAAAGTCGCGAAACTGGCCGCGCGCAGAGGGCACGGTTCTAGTTAGCTTGGGCTTATCCTCCGGTAGTCTACCGCCCTTAGACTCACCAAGGTCCTTAACGAACTTATCCAGAGCATCACCAAACAATAATTTGCCCTTGAAGGGCAATTTACTGAGAAGGGACTTTGAAGAACTGTCGGCCGCCCAGTTACGCAACCAGATGGACCGGCGCGCCGCTACCAAAGAAGCCATGCTATTAGCCAATGTCCTAATTAAGTCATAATGCACATCCGCCAAGTACGCCGAGCCAGACTCTAAGCGGGTGACCTCCAACAACCCCTACTGATCCAAGCCAGAGGCGGAGCGCAAGTGCTGCGACCAACGTAAACAGGCGCGAGCCACCCTAGCGCCACAAATCGAGGCCTGCAGGGACAAAGCATTAGTATCAAAGGCTTGTTTCAATAAATTATCCACCTTCTTATCTTGCGCATCCTTTAAGGCAGCACCACCCTCCACCGGGATGGTGGTCTTCTTAGTTACCGCTGACACCGCAGCATTCACCCGCGGGGACTTAAGTCCTTGTCCTTGTCGGCTAAGGGGTATAGACGATTCATAGTCCGAATGCCTTTCAAACTGGATTCTGGTTGATCCCACTCGGATTGGATCATTTGTTCCACCACACGGTGCATGGGAAAAACCACCTGGGACTCCCGCACCGCTTGAATGAGCGGATCCTCCAAACCGTCATCCTCTAGAGGCCGAGGGACCGCCAAGTGAAGGGTCTGAAGAGACTCCGTAATCAAGGGCACTAACTCTTCTCTACGGAAAACGCGAATAATCCGCGCTTGGTCTTCAGGTTCTTGGATTTCACCGTCCTCCAAATCGTCTCCCTCAGCATCAGGATCACCCTCCGCCTCCAAATCAGGATAACCCACGGCATCCTGATCGAGTTCCAGGGATCTAAACCTCTTGGCGGCCGGCGGAGAAGAACGCCGGCCACCCCCCCCCCCCCCGAGGACAGGGAGGGAAGAGACGCAGGCAAAGCCTCAGGCAAGTGACCGGACCGGCTCAAGCGAAACGCCTGGTGCATAAGGAGCACAAAATCCGGGGAAAAATCGACGGATGGGGATGCAAGGGCATTGTTTAGCACCTCCGTAGGCTGGCCTGTAGCAGGGGGAACAGAACAAGGCGGAAGAGAGCCAGGCGAAAGATCCCCTTCCGTCAAATTAGGAGGGCCATCAGGTTCCGGCAGCTCCTTCAACACTGGATGATGTTCTAAGTCAGCCGAAATAGAGGCGCAGCTGCGACAGATGCCAGAGTCCGCCACTGCCGCTCTACGCGACCCACAAACCACGCACTGCGGTTTGGAAGCCATGTCAATGCAATAGTAGCACAGCAAAGACAGGCAAACTGACCCCACAGAGAAGGAAAGCTGAAGTTGCTAACCCGATTAAAAGTGCTTTTTTTTTTTTTTTTTTTGAAAAAAATAAAATACTCCCCTGAATCCTCAGAGTGTCCTCAGCAAAATTGCCAAAAAAATTAGTCCGAAAAACGCAAGGGAAGCCCGTGCACAAGTGTTGAAGCCGGATGAAAAACCCCTTTCAGGGCTTCAAAATGGCCGCCGGCTCATGCAATCGCACTCAAAAAACGGCGCGAAAAATAAGGCAAAATAAAGAAATGAAAATAACAGCAAAAGAATGGCAAGAGACAGGCAGGGGGGGGGGGGGGAAATAAAAATCCCGGGCTCGGACCCCCACCGCCGAAACGAGGCTCTGATGGCAGTCAACTCACCTTGCTAGAGCTGAAGGGAAACGTGCTGCAGCACCCGAGGCAGAAAGTAAAGAAAGAGTCCTACCCGGCACCAGCAGAAAACTGACAGGAAGCAGCTCAACACCAAGGAGCTGTCTGCAAAGGGTAGATCTACTCCCCGTGCTGTCCAGGGGAGAGATCAAACCTGACTGCCAACAGCCTCCGGTCCGGAAGGCAGGAGCCCAATGCAGGACTGACTTCCCGGGAGGCCCCCCGAATCACCTTTCCTTTTTTTTTTTTCTTTTTTTTTTAAACACTTAAAGGAACAGCTACCTAATGAAACCAAAGGAGTAAGGCAAAAGAAAACACCCAAAACTAACTAGTGTTGCTTCCCCAAGTGCCACTAAGTGTGCCCAGGATAGGCACACAAGTCCTCAAGCTGCAAGGAGACTGGACACACTGGGGGCTTATGGGAGCTCCGCCTGCATACATCATACAGAAAGAGTTGATTGGTCCAGTCTCCAGGCTGCAGGAGGAGGTGCACTACCCGATTGTGGAGGACTAAACTGGAGGACCGCTCAGGAATGCTATTTACATTTGGACCCCAACAAACTCCCCATGGAGCCTTCACCCCACAGAATGAGGAAGCCTACCTGTGAACAACCTACTGGCGAACCACCCCAATCCTACGAAGGGACAAATCCGCCCAGGGAAAAGTAAACTTTGTTTTGTTGCTTCGGGCAGTAAGACCCTAACAGCAGTTCTGGCACCACTCACAAGGCTCAAACGCCGCAAGCGACGCATTCCCCAGACCCTAAAATGAAAGCTGAAATTCTTCAGACCCAGGGTTGCATTGTTCGAACAGCTAATCACTAGGGAGGATTCTGGACTCTGACTGGAGTTACTCAAGGAAAGCCAATTAGCAGATAAGATCTAATTTTACCTTATCATCCATCCAGTCCCAACCCGCACCTCTGGGAACTAACAGATCAGGGGCCCATGATCCAGACTTCAATCACCACCACCCCAAATCTGGAAGCCCATACCGCCTGGACATCCAGGTGATAATGCTTCACAAAAGGTGTGAAGGGAGGACCAAGTGGCCGCCCTATAAATCTCTGCCGGCAGCACCATGCTGAACTCTGCCTAAAAAGCCACCAGCGCCCTGGTCAAGAGATCACAGCCCCATGACACTGACTATCCTTTCAGCACATATGCTGACACGTTAGCTTCCTTAATGCACTAGGCTATAGAAGCCTTAGCTGCTCTCTCTCCTTTGCGTGGACCCCAAACAGAACAAACAATCCAACCTACAAAAAGGAGCTGTCCTTTTTAAATAGCAGCGCAATACTTGCTGTACATCCAACCAGCGCAAATGCGGATCTGTGCTTTCCCCCGGAGTGCTCAACAGCACCAGCAAGAAAGCAGCTGATTAAAATGAAAAACTGACACTACCTTGGGCAAAAAGGAAGGCACTGAACAAAGAGCCATCTTTACCTTGGAAATAGAAAGGAGAGGCTTCTTGCAAGACAAAGCTTGCATTTCTGAAAACCGCCAAGTCGAGCAAATTGCCACCAGAAAAATCATTTTAAGAGTCAAGTCCTTCAAAGTGCAGGAGCTGAGAGGCTCAAATGGTTCCTTCGCTAGAGCTGACAACACCAGATTGAGATCCCAAGGGGAACCACAGACCGTAATGGTGGGCACTGCTGCTTTACTGCCTTTAGGAATCTGATTGCATCCGGGTGTACTCCCAACAACACTACCTAAACCATTATTAAGAAGGGACCCAGGATATCAATGCTTGAACCAATACAAGCATTGTGGAACCTGTGTCCCTTGGGGAAACTGCTAGGTACATATGACGAGATTGGCCACTGTTGGAAACAGAATACTGGGCTTGATGGACCTTGGTCTGACCCAGTATGGCATATCTTATGTTCTTATGTACCTGGATGCTACCATGATAACATGTAATGGCCGCTACCTGTACCCTCAACGAATTAATAGTCAATCTCTTTTTAAGCCCTGCCTGTAGGAAAGCTAGCATCTCTGGTACGGTAGCCAAAAAAGTCCACACCACCTCTTTAAAGATGCGCCACACCGATATGAGAGACAGAAGAGGACCGCTTACAAGACTTCAACAAAAAGTAATTAGATCTTACCTGCTAATTAGTGTTCCTGAAGGAACGACAGTCCAGTCCCTTTACTTCTGGGTTGCGTAACCCTTCCAGCAGCTTGGAGGCTGAGCCCAACCTTTTTGGAGGTGGAGCGGTACAAATACCACTGAGACCACCCACCAACTCCAGTAATCGACTGAAAAAGCAGACTAATAAATGAGCCTCTGTAACAACTCTAACATAAACCTAACAAACATGCAAACTCCGGGATGTGGTACGACTGTTGACCCACCCGTTCCCTTATCTTCTATATATAGGACATAGGTAATTGGAAGTAAGAGGAGAGGGAGAGGAGGAGGGAAGGCGCTGTAGGAGGACCGCCGGCTTACACACTCCTGCCCTCCCTTACCCCGAACTGGTTCTCCGCTCGGTTCGCTGTCCTGCCCTTTTCTGACAGGCCTTCAAGTCCGACATAGCCGGGTGGGATCAGGGACTGGACTGTCGTTCCTTCAGGAACACTAATTAGCAGGTAAGATCTAATTACTTTTTCCTTATCGTCACTCCAGTCCAGTCCCTTTACTTCTGGGAAGTACCCGAGCAGTTCAATTCTGGGTGGGATTCGGCAAACCGGACTGAAGAACCGCTAGGCCAAACCGAGCGTCCGCTGAACTCTGCACGTCCAGCCTGTAGTGCTTCGTGAAGGTATGCAGAGAGGACCAAGTTGCCGCTCTACATATATCTAGTGGGGGGACTAAACTGCATTCTGCCCATGAAGTAGCCTGAGCCCGGGTGGAATGAGCCCGCAGCCACCCCGGAAACTGCTTGCCCTTCAGAATGTAGGCGGAGGTAATCGCTTCCCTAATCCACCTGGAGATGGAGGCCTTGGCCGCCGCTTCCCCTCTGTGTGGACCTCCGAACTTGACAAATAGCCGGTCTGATTTCCGGAACGGAGCAGTGCGGGAGAGGTAGCGTTTTAGGATCCTTTGAACATCTAGTAGCCTAAGCCTGCTATCCCTGCCTACCAGACCCTCGGCTGTGAAGGACGGGAGTGAGACTGCCTGGTTTACATGAAAGGGAGAGATTATCTTGGGAAGGAAGGAGGGCACCGTGCGCATAACGACCTTGTCTTTAAGAAAGGCCAGGAAGGGGGGCTTGGCGGAGAGGGCTTGTAACTCCGAGACCCTCATGGCCGAGCAGATCGCTACCAGGAAGACTGTCTTCAGGGTTAAGTCCTTCAAGGAGGCCCTCTTCACTGGCTCAAAAGGTTCCCCCATCAGCGCATTTAGTACCAGGTTAAGGTCCCAGGGAGGGATGATCGACCTCTGCTGGGGCCGCAGACGACCAACTGCTCTTAGGAACCTGGCGACGTCCGTGTGAACCCCTAACGGCTTGCCTTGGATCTTTCCTCTATAGCACGCAATAGCGGCTAGCTGTACTCGTAGTGAACTATGTGCTAAACCCTTTCAAACCCTGCTTGTAAAAATTCCAGGATCTCCGGGACTGATGCCGTCAGGGGCTTCCTTCGGCGCTCCGCGCACCATGCCTCAAAAATGCGCCAGACCCTCACATATGCGAGACACGTCGAGCGCTTCTTAGTGCTCAACAATGTCGAGATTACTGCACCCGAATATCCTCGCTTCAAGAGCCGCGCCCTCTCAAGGGCCAGGCCATAAGCGAGAATCGATCCACGTGAGGCATTCGAACCGGACCTTGCCTGAGAAGGCCGCTCCTGCAGGGCAGTCGCCACGGGTGGTCGGCCAACATTCTCACCAAGTCCGCGTACCAGGCGCGACGGGGCCAATCCGGTGCTATGAGGATTACTATGCCCTGGTGGGACTCCACTCGCTGGAGAACCTTGCCGATCAGGGCCCACGGGGGGAATACATATAGGAGTCCCTCTGACGGCCACTTCTGCGACAGGGCATCCAGACCTTCGGACATTGTTTCCTTTCGCCGACTGAAGAATCGGTCCACCTTGGCCGATGAGAATCTTGCCATGAGGTCCATTACTGGGAGACCCCAACGAGCTACTATTTGGTCGAAGATCATCTGCTCCAGTTCCCACTCTCTGTGGTCTATCCTGTGCCTGCTGAGGTAATCGGCTGTGACGTTGTCCGTGCCCGCCACGTGCTGGGCTGAAAGCGCTTCGAGGTGGACCTCTGCCCACTGGAGGAGAGCGTCCGCCTCCTTCTCCAGGGCAGGGCTGCTGGTACCGCCCTGGTGGTTGATGTACGCCACCGCGGTGATATTGCCGGAGAGGACACGGATTGCTTTTCTTCGTACCCAGGGCTCGAGATTCTTGAGCGCTAGGGTGACGGCCCGTAACACCAGTCTGTTGATGGGCCACTGAGATTCCAACGGAGACCAGCGGCCTTGGCCGAACTGGTCCTCGCAGTGTGCTCCCCAGCCTGATAGGCTGGCATCCGTCGTCAAGAGAACCCACTGGGGGGGTTCGAGAGGCATCCCCCGTTCCAGGTTTTTCGGGTGTTGCCACCAGCGAAGAGCTCGTCTGGTCCGTGGGGCGCAGGGTAACCGTGTTGTTAGTGGATGGAGTTGCGGAGTCCACCGTCGCAGTAGAGCTCGTTGCAATGGGCGCATGTGGGCTCTTGCCCAAGGTACTGTCTCTATCGTCGCTGCCATTGTGCCCAGGACCTGAAGATAATGCCACGCTGAGGGGTTTCGCTTGCTTAGGAACCGGGTGACCAGTAGCTTTAGGTCCCTGGCTCGGGATGGGGGCAAGAACACTCTGCCCCTGCCGGTGTCGAACCTTGCTCCGAGATACTCGAGATTCTGGGAAGGGGTCAGCGTGCTCTTTGCTCGGTTGATCACCCACCCCAACTCTTCTAGTAGACGAACTACTGTGCCCGTCGCAGTGCGACTTTCCTACTCTGACTTTGCTCGGATCAGCCAATCGTCTAGGTATGGGTGGACCAAGATCCCTTCCTTCCGGAGGAAGGCCGCCACGACCACCATCACCTTGGTAAACGTTCGCGGAGCTGTCGCTAGGCCGAAGGGGAGGGCCTGGAATTGAAAGTGGCCCGATGGTACCGCGAATCTTAAGAACTGTTGATGGGATTTTCTGACCGGGATATGCAAGTAGGCCTCTGTCAAGTTGAGGGCTGTCAGGAACTCCCCGCTCCTTACGGCTGCGATGACTGACCGTAGGGTCTCCATTCTGAAGTGAGGGACCTTGAGACAGCGATTGACCTGATTTAAGTCCAGGATTGGTCGGAAGGCGTCTTCCTTCTTTGGCACCACGAAGTAAATCGAGTATCGACCTAAGCCGCACTGATCTGGAGGCACTGGTGACACGGCCCCGAGTGCAATTAAGCGTGCGAGGGTTGATTCCACCGCTGCCTTCTTTGCGGAGGAGGTACCGCAGGGGGACAGAATAAAGGCTGGAGGTATCTGCTTCGAGAATTCGAGGGCGTAGCCCTCTCTGATTACTTCTAGTACCCATTGATCCGCCGTGACCCGGGACCAGGCGGGAAGAAACTGCCTTAAACGTCCTCCTATGGGCAACTCTTCCCCCTGGGCCCCCGTGGCTTCATTGTTGTTTTCTAAGGGACGAGGAGGAGGAGAAGGAGGATGCCGCTCCAAAGCCGCGACCTGCTCCCCGAAACCCTCGAAATCCCTGGCCCCTAGAGGGGAAACGCCCCCTGGAAAAAGGGCTGGATCTGGCGGGACGAGATCTCCTGAAGTCCCTGGGTTGGGAACGAGCCGGAGGAAGCGAGCGGTTTTGTTTCGGTCTATCTTCCGGGAGCCTGCCTCCCTTGGACTCGCCCAGGTCCTTTACCAGCTTCTCCAAATCCTCGCCAAACAACAGTCTCCCTTTAAAAGGGAGTCGACTCAGGCGAGCCTTCGAGGAAGTATCGGGCCGCCCAATTGCGTAACCACAGATATCGCCTGGCCGCCACCACCGAGGCCATGTTCTTTGCCAGGCTTCTGATGAGGTCATACTGACTATCCGCCAAGTAAGCTGTTCCCGACTCCAACTTGCTCGCGATGGTCCACGTTTCTTCTGCGGAGCTCTCGTCTGTCTGCAGTTGTTGTGACCACCTTAGACCGGCCCTGGCCACCCAAGCCCCTGAGACCGAGGCTTGTAAGGCGAGGGCGCTTACGTCAAAGGCCTGCTTCAAGAGAGTATCCAACTTTCTGTCTTGGGGATCCCTTAGGGCCGCACTACCCTCCACTGGGATAGTGGTCTTCTTGGTGACCGCTGACACCGCCGCATCTACCCTGGGAGACTTTATCAGTTCTTTGTCTGCCTCTGAGAGGGGGTAGAGACGAAGCATGGACCGGACTCCTCTTAGACTTGACTCCGGTTGATCCCATTCTTCCTGGATCATCTGTCGCACTACCCTATGTACAGGGAAGACCTTCTGGGATTTTCTAATGGCTTGGATCAATGGATCCTCTAACGCTTCCTCTTCTGCAGGCGTATCGGAGGACATATTGAGAGCCTTCAGGGACTCGTTAATCAATGCCGGAAGCTCATCCCGACGAAATACTCTAATTATCCTAGCCTGGTCCTCTTCCGGAATCTCCCCTTCTTCTAGCTCCTCCTCCTCCTCACCAAAGTCCTTGTCTGAAGGTGACTCCTCCGGGGATCCCTGGGACAGGGTCTCCTCTTCGCTCATCCGAAGGCGCTTAGGTGGAGGGTCGGAGTCCGCAGTGGGCGCCCTCGGGGGCCTGGCTGGCTTCACCTCTGCTGTCGTAGGCGCCGCTCCCCCTGTCCCTGAGTTCTGCTTACGCAGGCAGTATGCCTTATGGAGTAAGAGAATAAAATCCGGGGAGAAAAAATCCCCTGCCCCCGCCTCTCCCACCGTGAGGGGGGAGGGGGATAGGGAAGGGGTGGGCAAGTCCGAGGACGTAGATGGAGGGGCTTGAGATCCCCCCTCCCCTACTGGGAGTTCGTCTGACCCCTGGCAGGCATTGGCCATAGTTAAATTAATGTCCTGCTCCGCCGAGGCTGCCAACGCGGCACAGTTCCTGCAGATACCTGTTTCTGCGGACGTACCCCTGCGTATTCCACAGGAAAGGCAGCGGGACTTAGTTGACATGACCTGGTGCTGAGGCCTTCCAGTAGCAGACCTCTAGGCCCGGGGAGAGAGACTCTCCTCTAATATGTAGAGAGCTTTCTCCCTGATCAGTAGCTCCGCGGTTTATTTTCACTTCCCCCCAAAGTGGTACTCAAGGGAAGAAACCGGCTGTAACTCCTGAGGCCAAAGAAAACCCCGTAATGAGGAAGAATTAAATAGAGGGAGATTAATTTCGGGGTTGGGTTAATTAAAGTTACTCACTCCAGAGAAATGAAATAAAACAAATTAGGGCATAACAAATTAAACTGAAGATAAATTACAGCTAAAACCCTTTCAGAGTTAGTACTTGCAGTTTTGTGCACTGTGCTGAGGATCCGTGCTGATTCCGCGATGTTTACCCGTTGGCTCTACACGTGGTAGGCCTTACCACGTGGAGCCAGAACGGGGAGCTCTCAGACTCTCACCCGGCAGCTGCCCGACTCTCTCCTAGCACACCGGAGCTGTAAATTGTCGTTCCCGGGGAGGATCGCTGCCTAATTTCACCCTCGCGGTCCTCGAAAGACCGGGTTTCGCTGCCGCGTCCCTTTGCCTCTGGACGGGTCTGGCGGTCCCGGCAGGCCGGCGGTACTGCCTCAAGCGCTCAGCCTCCGGGGGGGCTTCGGCGCGAGGCAGCAGTGATCAGCGCGTCTCAGCAGAAGCAGAGAAGCTGAAGATCCTCCTTGGCTGTGAGCCGCGGCTCTCCTCCGACGCCCGAACCGGGTAGGAGGGGGGGGAGGAGAGGGGAGAGAAAAGAGCAGGAGGAATTAAAGAGGCAGAGTCCTGGAAATTACAGCTAACTACCAACAGTATAGAAACTGCAGGGGAATTAAAGAAAAATTAAATAAAGTAGCCAACTTAAAAGAAGTAAAAGTTAAAGAAGGACTCCAGTAAGCCCCAGGCTTACGGAACCCTCCAGCTGCTTGGAGGCTGAGATTACTGGAGTTGGTGGGTGGTCTCAGTGGTATTTGTACCGCTCCACCTCCAAAAAGGTTGGGCTCAGCCTCCAAGCTGCTGGAAGGGTTACGCAACCCAGAAGTAAAGGGACTGGACTGGAGTGACGATAAGGAACGTGGCGATTACCGATACTGAATAGCCCACATCTTCTTAACCTAGCCCGTTCAAGAGCCATGCCGTAAACAAGAATCGCTCAATCTGCAGCATTTGCATTAGCCCCTGGGGAAAAAAGGTCTGCCCCGACCAGTAGGCGCCATGGTCGATCTGACTTTAGTCTGACTAGGTTCATATACCAGGGGTGCCATGGCCAATCCGGGGCAATGAGAATGACCCTTCCCGGATGAACATCGATTTGTTGCACCAATAAGCCTACGAGGGCAAACGGCGGAAAGACACAGAATCCCTTCCGTGAACCACCTCTGCACCAGGGCATTCAAGCTCTGACATCCATTCTCTTCTGCTGAAAAAAATCTTACTTTGGCATTGGCAAAGGTTGCCACAAGATCAATAATCTAAGTGCCCCATCTTTGCACTATCTGGCAGACATCCAGACATAGTCCATTTCCACGGATCCATGTGGAACCGGCTCAGATAATCGGCCATCACATTTTCTATTCCTGCCACGTAAGCCGCTGAAAATGCCTGGAGATTCTCTTATGCCCATGTTAACAGATTTTTGGGCTATGCTACCAGATGCACCCTACCAGTGTACACTTGCCGACTGATGTAGGTTACTGTGGTAATGTCTGAGAAAACCCAAACTGCTTTCCCCAGCAGCCAGAGCCGAAACCTCAGCAGTAACAGAAAGACCGCTCTTATTTGCAGCTTGTCGATGGGCCAAACCGCTTCCTCCGGAGTACAACACCCCTGAACAATCTGTCCGTTGCAGAGGGCCTCACACACCGAGAGGAAGGCATCAGTCATCAAGGGGATCCACTGATGCCATAAGAGCGGCATCCCAGGTGCCAACTTCTTGGGTCGCGATCACCACCTTATTGCCTTCTTTCTCTCATTCAGGCATGGCAGTGGCTGCGCACGGGATATAGCCGATATGACCATCTGCACAGTAGCACTCTCTGCAACCGTCATATGCGTGCACCCATGGGACGAGCTTGATGGTTGCCACAATGGTCCCTAGCAGTTGTAAATAATGCTATGTTGTCAGCTGCTTCATGTGTAGATATTGGCGCACCAGGCGTCAAAGTCATGGCATCCTTTGGTCCAGCAGAAACAACCTTACGCTGTGGGTGTCGAAGCGAGCCCCCGGGTACTCGAGGACCTAGAAACATCTTAAATGACTCTAGGGCATGTTGATCACCCATCTTAGACTCTGCAGGAACTCCACTACTCTTGCTGTGGCCTGCTTGCTTTTGCGCTCTGATTTTGACCAGATGAGCCAGTTGTCAAGGTAAGGATGTACCAGGATCCCTTCATGGCAAAGCACGGCCACCACTACCACCAGGATCATGGTGAAGGTACGTGGAGCTGTCTCTAGGCCAAAGGGTAACACCGGAAACTAAAAAATATCCCATAGGCACCGCAAATCTTGGAATGGTAGACTACCCAGTCGAGGCGCATTAGGAAGGAGACCAGCTGGGAAACTGTCTTGTGGGCCTTCAAAAGGGAACCTAGATGAATGAGCCAGTCATCCAGGTAGGGATGTGCATGGATGGCCTGTTTGCACAAGGCTGCTGTTGCCACTATCATAACTTTAGAGGTGGTTTGTTGAGCCAAGGCCAGGCAGAAAGCACAGTTACTTACCTGTAATAGGTGATCTCTGGGAACAGCAGGAATAAGTCTTCACATATTGGGTACGTCGGTACCAACGGAGCCTGCACGGGAACGCTCCCCAGCTTCCCAAAAAGGAAAGCTTTTGGGAGCATCCCACAGCACCTGCGCGCTGCCTTCCCGCCTTTCCTAACCAACTCTCCTCAGTTCGAGATTAAAGCTGAGACAATAGAGAGAGAGAGGAAAGGAAAGATAGAACAGAGATACAACTCCTAGGGGAGGTGGGAGGGTTGTGAAGACTTATTCCTGCTGTTGCCAGAGATCACCTGATACAGGTAAGTAACTGTGCTATCTCCAGGAACAAGCAGGAATGAGTTTTCACATATGGGGACTCCCTAGCTAAGATGCCTGGGAGATCCCCAAGGATATGAGACCCTGAAGGGGTCTGCGTCCTCCTATGGATCTCAGGCATCCATCCAGGGAAGGAGGGCAGGAGATGTTTAAGAATGGAACAGGTGTCTGAGGACAGCCTGACCAAACAAGGCATCCCGGCGGGAGTCCTTGTCCAAGCAGTAATGGGCTGTGAAGGTATGAACCGAGGCCCAGGTGGCTGCTCGACAGATCTGGTCGATGGACACAGAATGAGATGAGCCATAGAGGTGGCCATGGCCCTCACATTATGAGCTGTGACATGGCTCTCCAGAGAAAGGTTCTTACTCTGGTAGGCGAAATAAATACACTGAGCAATCCAATTGACAGTGTTCTCAGAGACTGGAAGTCCCAAATGAGAAGGATCAAAAGCAACAAAAAGCTGGGAAGACTTTCGATGTTGCTGTGTCCTATGTAAGTAAAAAGCAAGAGCTCTCTTACAATCCAGAGTATGAAGATTCCTCTCTGCACTGGATGCATGAGGAGCTGGAAAAAAGACAGGTAAATATAACTCTTGATTAAGATGAAAAGGTGAGACCACTTTAGGCATAAAGTGTGGATTTGTCCTAAGGACTACCTTATCATGATGGAACCTTGTATAAGGTGGATTAGCCACTAATGCCTGCAGTTCACTGATGCAGCGAGCTGACGTAACTGCAATGAGGAAAATAACCTTCCATGAAAGAAATTTCAAGGAGGTAGTGGCTAAGGGTTCAAAAGGTGGCTTCATGAGCTGACCAAGAACCAAATTCAAGTCCCATGCCACCGGAGGAGGCCTAATGGGAGGTTTAGTTAAAGTTAGGCCTCTCATGAATCTAGCAATGAGAGGATGAGAGGAAATAGGTTGTCCATTGATGGGCTTAAGGGATGCTGCAATAGCACTCAAATGGACTCTTACGAATTTGTTTTAAGGCCTACATTGGAAAGATGCAGGAGATAGTCTAAAAGAGAAATTAAAGGTAGTGCTAGATGGTCAAGACCCTTTTCAGCACACCAAATGGAAAACTTTTTCCATTTAAAAGCATAAGAACGCCTGGTGGAAGGTTTTCTGGAAGCATGGAGGAAATCCTTCACTTGTTGAGAAAGATTCCAGTCTTGAAGGTCTAGGCCTTCAGCAACCAAGCTCTGAGGTGTAGGGACTTGGGGTTTGGGTGCCACAAAGTCCCTTCCTCCTGGGACAGAAGGTCTGGAGCAGCTCCCAAGTCCAGAGAGGGGGCTTGGGAGAGATGTAGAAGTAGAGGGTACCACACTTGGCGTGGCCAGCGTGGAGCTATGAGGATCATAGATCCTTGATCCCTCTGGAGTTTGAACAGAGTCTTGGGAATCAAGGGAATGGGTGGAAATGCATATAGGAAGCCCTGACCCCAATGGAGGAGGAAGGCACCCGTGGCCTGAACTCCCTGACACGGATGAACCGGGGAAGTTTGGCATTCCACGGACTTGCAAAGAGGTCTATGTCCGGGGTTCCCCATTCTTCAAAGATTGAGTACCTGATCCATCTGCAGGGACCATTCGTGTGGAAGCAGAACTCGACCGAGTCTGTCTGCATAAGAGTTTTGGACTCCTGGGAGGTATACTGCCAGGAGATGGATTTGATGCTCTCTGGCGAAGGCCCACAATCTTAAAGCTTCGTTGCAAAGCGGCAGAGAGCCAGTTCCTCCTTGCTTGTTTATGTAAAACATGGCTACTTGATTGTCCGTATGAATGAGGACTGCCTTGTAGCTGAGGAGGGTATGAAAGACCTTGAGAGCTAGAAAAACGGCTCGAAGCTCCAAGTGGTTGATATGAAGGGAGGTCTCCTGTGGGGACCAAGTGCCTTGAGTGGAGAGGTCCTGCAGATGGGCTCCCCAACCTGTTTGGGAGGCATCTGTTGTGAGGGTTGCTTGGGGCAACAACTGTTGGAAGGGGGACCCGGCAACAGATTTTGAGTGGACATCCACCATTGGAGAGACCAAAAGAGACGTTTGGAGGTTGCTATTTGGTCAGAGAGCACCTGAAGCTTGAGTCCACTGGGTGGACAAAGTCCATTGAGCTGCTCTCATGTGTAGGCGAGCATAGGGTACCACATGCACTGTGGAAGCCATGTGGCCTAGCAGTTGCAGCACCTCCCGGGCAGTTAAGTGGCTCCTTGACTGAATCTGGGAGGCTAACTGCACTAGACGTTGGCAACGGGCTTGAGGAAGGTAGGCCCTTGCAGTAGTGGTATCCAACCAGGCCCCTATGAATTCTAGGGACTGAGTAGGGGTGAGCTGAGACTTTGGGAGGTTTACCACAAGTCCCAGATACTGCAGAATGCGCCTTGTGCGGTCCAAGGAATTCTGGGCCTCTGACTGAGATGGAGCTTGAATGAGCCAGTCGTCCAGGTATGGGAAGACAAATATTCCCAGAGTTCGTAGAAATGCAGCAACTATTGCCATGCATTTGGTGAACACTCTTGGAGCAGAGGCCAGACCGAAAGGAAGAACTCTGTATTGGTAATGTTTTCCTTGGAAAAGGAACCGTAGGAATCTTCTGTGAGAGGGATGGATGAGGACATGGGTGTACGCATCCTTGAGATCTAGAGAACAAAGCCAATCCTGACTTTGAAGGTATGGAAGGAGAGTGCCCAGAGAAAGCATCTTGAACTTCTCCTTGCATAGAAATTTGATCAATTCTCTGAGATCTAAGATGGGTCTGTATCCCCCTGTCTTCTTTGGAATGAGAAAATAGGGGGAGTAGAACCCTGACCCTTGATGAAGAGGAACTTCTTCTATTGCCCCTTGAGCAAGAAGGGTAGCTACCTCTTGACCTAGAAGGTCGAGAAGAGATGTGGGAGAATTGAAATGTCTCACCATGGTGTGGGGAGGAAGGTTTGAAAAATGAAGCTTGTAGCCCTCTTATGATGGAGAGGGTCCACTGCTCTGATGTTATTTACTCCCATCTGGGAGCAAAATGAGCTAACCTTCCTGGAATGGTGAGAGGTTCTGGCTGCTTTAGAGCCAGAAAGGCTAAGTTCTCTAGCATCAAGTCAAAAACCCTGAGGAGGTTGGGCCTGCTGAGTTGCAGAAGCCCCTGTAGGCTTAGGCCTGGCCTGTTTAGGCTGCTGACGCTTAGTGGCAAAGCGACCTGTAGAAGATTGTTGGCCAGAAGAAGGAAATCTGCCCTTTTTAAAAAAAGACTTTTTAAAAGGCTTTTTCTTAGCAGGAATGGAGATTGACTTTGAAAGTCTATCCAGAGCAGAGTTTTCTGCATCCATTTGAGTGGCTTTTATTTGCCATTCTTTGCCAAATAGGAAATCTTCCCTATACAGGTGAAAACCTAAGCCATCTTGAACCCAGGGCTATAAATCAGAAGCCTGGAGAGAAGCAATTCTGCGAGCAGCTATGGCAATGCCTGAGGCTCTGCTGGCACCTTCAAAAGAGTCAAAGGCTGCTCTGTTGGAAAACTTTGAAATGTCTTGAGAATGCTTAAGCCAAATGAGGAATTCCTCATCTCGTGAATTGGTAAGGTGACCGCCTCTTTAGGAGCTCTAGAATAGCCAAAAATATCCAATTTTTTAGCTCTAGGCTCTGATTCAGAAGTTACTGAAATAGAAAGTCCTTTAGCTACTTCTCTTATGAAGTCTTGAAAGGACAAGTCTTCTGGAGGAGACCTTCTTTTTGGAGAAGAAGGCTCTTCAAGAAGGGCTATGGATACTTCAGGAGACTCGTCTGATGTATCAGAATCAGAGGAATCGAAGTATCGCCTGTCAGGGTGCTCTTCCAACGCTCGATACGCGTATCGAGCCGTATCGACATCGGGCATCCCCAGTACCGGATCGGTACCGGTAAGTAGCCCTGGACAAGGAACCGCTGCAGCCGGTATCCTGGTTGATGTTGATGCAGTCGGTACCGGTATCGGTGCTGGTGCCGGTACGGATCCGATACCAAGAACGGAGTTTGCTTCGGTACCAGCGGCGTCGCAGCTTGAATGAAGGCCGTAATAGCCTGCTGCATGGACAGAACATTGTGATCCATCGACGCCATGAATGCCTGGAAGTCGGTACCGGGAGATTGTGCCGGTACCCCAGAGCATTTTAACAGGTGATCGGTCGAGGCTGTGCCATTGATGTCAACCTGTAACCCCATAGGAGCAGCTTTGGAAGCCGGAGCTTCCCGCCGGGGTTCTTTTGCTGGCGCAGGATCCTCGAGGGCAAGCCCAGAGGCATCTCGATGCTTAGAGGGAGATCTACCCTTCGAGGACCTGCTAGGTTTATGTTTGGTTACTTGAGATCCATCAGGAGAAGACGACCTGGAAGATGTCGATGCTACCGACGGTGCATCAGCGGGAAACAGCACATGGAGCTTGGCTGCTCGGTTCTGTAACCCCTGTTTAGACATAAGAGAGCAGGACTGACAATCCGGAATGGAGTGTTCAGGACCCAAACATTTAAGGCACCATTCATGGGTATCTGTAACAGAAATAGTACCGCTACACTTAGTGCATTTTTTGAACCCGGAGGCTGGATTTTCCATGAGGGAAATTTTCTTGTGGGCCCTGAGGCCTAAGAATAAAAATACACCAAGTGAGGAAAAATATCGATTTTTTTTTTTTTTTTTAAAAAGAAAGAAAAGACCGGAAGTACCGGTCCGGAGTCGGGGAAGGCAGACACGCGACCAAAGAAATAAAATAAAGAACTTCTTCAGCGGTGACAGGGCTCGACCTGCTGGCTCCGCAGCAAAGAAGAACTGAGGAGAGTTGGTTAGGAAAGGCGGGAAGGCAGCGCGCAGGCGCTGTGGGATGCTCCCAAAAGCTTTCCTTTTTGGGAAGCTGGGGAGCGTTCCCGTGCAGGCTCCGTCGGTACCAACGTACCCAATATGTGAAGACTCATTCCTGCTTGTTCCTGGAGATTGGCAGAACACAGAACTGAAAGAGATGTCCCAGGATGGCAAAGTGCCGAAAACGGTGCTGACTTCCTAGATGGGGATGTGGAAAGATGCTTCCGCCAGGTAGAGTGAAGCGAGGCATGTCCATTTGAAAATGAGGTACTTGAAGGCTACGATTTACTTCCTGGAGGTCGAAAATTGGAGCCGTCCTTCTTGGGCACCATGAAGTAGATGGAGTAATGGCCAGAACCTCTCTCTGAAGGAGAAACTGGTTGGATGGCTCGTAGAAGTAGGCGCTGGACGGTGGAGCAAAAAGTCTCCCTTTTCCGGGGCGCCCCACAAGGCGAAAGAAGGAAGGCATTGCAAATGGGTAGCAGGCACATGAGAGCATAGACCTGGGAGATGATGTCGAGGACCCCCTGCCGTGAAAATAGCACCAACTAACCTACTGGTGGTGTCATCCAGGATGGGCTCCCCACCTCATCAGTGGGAGGACCAAGCAGCGCCAGAGATCTTGGCCAGGGCTACGTAGAAATCCTGTCGTCCTCTGACGCCACAAAAAGGCTGTAATTTCTGGCCAAAACGGCCAGACAAAGCTGAAGTAGACGATTACTGGGCAGGTAACACAAGGAGTCGCAAAATCTGGTATGTCGCGTGGACGGCAAATAGCTTCGCTGCAAAGAGTAGACTGTAGATGACTTTGGCTTGTCTTCCGGTAGATGGTGGGGCTCGAATTCTCCCAGGTCTTTGAGCAGCTTGTCAAGATGTTCGCCAAGGAGCTTACCCTTAAAGGGAAGCCTGGAGGCGGAATCCGTCGACCACTGATGCAGCCAGAACCAGCGATGGGTTACGGTGACTGCGGCCACAGAGCATGTCAAGAGGCAAAGCAGAACATAAACAGCAACTGCCAAGAAGGCTGTGACCAATTCCCAGCATGCCAACATTGGATCCATCGGTAAGCGCTGAATTCAGCACAAAAAGAAAACAGGTTGCCAGACCACCCCAAACTGAAGCTTGGAATGTCAACGTAGATGAGAAGGCCTTTCTGAGGAGAACCTTAACCTTCCAGTCCTGCTGATCCCGAAGTGCTGCACCATCTTCTAATGGAATGGTGTGGTTTTGTGTCTAGAAAATCCAGCCACCAGAGCCTCCACTGTTAGAAATGCAAACCAAATGTTCATATCCGCTGGTGAACAGATGGTGTTGACCCAAACACCGAGCTGTACGTAAGGAGACATCAAGCAAGTCCACTCCCTAGACACCATCTGTTGGAGATCTGGTGGGAAAGGAAAGGCCCTAGAGAACTTACTAAAGCCCTGCAGGATGAAATCAGGCTGAGAATGCGCCTGGGGCTGCTGCTGTTCAGGAGGATTAGCGAAGCTTAAGGTATTCCCCACTTGGGCAAAGATTACTGGTAGCCAGTCCTTGCGGATAGATGGATATTCTGTGCACCCTCCTTGGACATCGGCTAAGGCCTCCAAGGGACCATTCACCATCTTTGTAGTTGGAGGCTTCCAAAATCTCTTCGGCTGAGGAAAAAAAAAAAAAAAAAACGTCCTCCTCTGGGACAACAGATGACCAAGCACTTGAGACCCAAGATACCCCCTTGGGAGGGTGGCTGCCGTCCTTATGAGCAGCATTCAGTCGAGTGTGCTTCTAGGACCCTGATGCAGAGCGCATCGCTGCTTTGTGGGTGGAGACAGACTCCGAGACAGCCATGGTAGGGTCCGAGTGACTGCCTGAAGAGGGCTAAGAAATGGAATCCTGTTCCTGAAGAGGAGCCTCCTGGGTCAGAAATGTCTACCATGGAAGGGACCGCAGGCTGGGGCAGTGGGAGCAGTGGGTCAATTGCTTCCTCTGCTGGCACACTGGTCCTGGGGTCTGCAGGGCAGGTAGTGCAGATGAGCCCTCTGTTAGAGTTGTACATTGGAACAGTATTGAAGATCTTCCCTGGGTAAGCAAGCAAGCTGAAGACCCCCCGGACCCTTAGATCATTGTGCTTTGTGCTGCCCACGATGCATCTCTGTAAGAAGGAAGGCATCGAGTAAAAGGAGCGCTGGCGGTCAGAAGAAGCAGCTCTGCGGCTCAACGGCAGAAGAGACTGGCAAGGAGTAGCTGGTACAACCGATGAAGCCTGCCAACACTATCAGACCGCTTGCCTCAATTGCATGCCCAGGAGGAGAGAAAGATGACTGCCGCACTTTGCAGAAGCTTGTCTGTGCTATCAGACTGCTAACGTAGCTTCCCTCATACAACTGGCCACGTGGCTGAGGGGAAGGAAAAGATGGCCACCATGGAAACCCTGCACGGTAACCAGACTAGAGGCAGGAACAGATCTCTCAATAGCCACAGATTTGAGCTGGATTACAAAAACCCAACTGTACGAGCGACTGCATTCTGTGTTCCAGGAAGGTAAAGAAGAGCGGCAGACCTAGGGGGAGGGAGGGGGGGGTGGTGAGGAACTTACTCACTGTGCCCAATGTGATTGCAGGAGAAGTAGAGCCGGGGAGCCAAGGCAGGCACTTGATGGAAACTGCTGCTGTAGCTAAACTCTATAAAAGCACCGAAGGCTCCCACAGCTGCAAGCCTACCAGGTCCTCGTGACCAGGAGGCGGCCTCCCCCTCGCTTAACGGGAACTCGACTAGTCCCGTTGACCAGGAGCTCAACCAGATCCCCAAAGAGTTGAGCTGGGAAATTCCAGAGGGCACCTCCTGTGCATGCTGAAAACATCCAGCTGAAATTAGCAAATTAAAGGAAAACCTGAAAAAAAAAAAAAAAACAGGACCACCACCAGCACCTGCTAGAGACAGAGAAAATACTGAAGGTGACCTCTAGGGGTACAGCTATATATCTACCAGGGCTCAGCCAATCAAGCTTCTGGTAATTTTTCTCTGTCTCCAACATCTGCTGGTAGGGAGAGCTAAACCCACTTGTCTGGACTGGTCTAGCAGGATGAATTGGAAAGGAAACTAAACAACCGAAAAAGGTAAAACTAAGTAAGAAAAAAATTGCAACCAGCAGGTGGGAATATGAAAAGGACACTGCTGGTGGCAGCAGCGACAGAGGAGGGAATAACATTATCAACTGGAATATAAAGACACATCCATTGAGCTATGGGGATAAACAAACATTAACCTAAAATGGCACAGTCGCTGCAGGCAGGAAGATGGTATGCTTCGGCTCATAGCTGGGGAATGTTCCTGCACAGGCGCCATTGAATGACATCACCCATACATGAGGACTTCATATCTGCTTGTCCACAGAGAAACGCAGAATACATAAACTCTTGGATTCAGTAGTAGGTACTTAAAAGATAGTCTACAATATGTTCTCGCTTTTCAAAACCATTAGTGTAGCTAGATTTAAGAGAGATCTGAATGAGTTACCAGAGGAAAGGTCCACAAACCATCATTAAATTGACAGGAATTCCACTGCTTATCTCTGGAAAAAGCAATATGGAATAGATTTTACCTTCAGAAACCAGACAGGTAGTTACCTGGATTGGCCACTGTTGGAAACAGGATACTGGACTCGATGAAACTTTGGTTTGACCCAATAAGAGTAGTTACTCACCTGTAACAGGTGTTCTACAGGAGCAGCAGGAATCAGTCCTCACATATGGGTGACGTCGGGGTCGACGGAGCCCCCATGCGGAGCATTTCCCAGCTTTCAAAGAAAGTCTTTGGGAATGTAGGCACGTATGCGCAGTCCCCTTCCCGCCCAAAGGTGCCATCTTGATCAGTCAAATGACAGCACAAAAAGAAAATGAACTATATACAACTGCAACTCCAAGGGGAGGAGGGAGGGTCGTGAGGACCGATTCCTGCTGCTCCTGGAGAACACCTGCTACAGGTCTGTACCTACTCTTTCTCCAAGACCAAGGAGGAAGTCAGTCGTCACATATGGGTGACTCGCTAGCTCTGGGCTACCAGGAACCCAGGCTGAAAATAGAGCTCTCTCTAGAACCTTAGCAACAGTGAGAATCTTCTCCGAGACCACACCTGAACGGTAGCCCAACACCAGGGTCGGAGGGAAGGAGTTGCCTAAACCTCAAAGAGATTACGGAGTACCGCTTGCCCAAAAGCACTGTCCCTATGGGACTCCCTCTCGAGGCAGTAGTGGTCCGCAAAAGTCTGGCTTGAAGACCAAGTAGCGGCCCGGAAGATGTCTGCCAACGGAAGAGAAAGGAAGTGATGCGACCCTCCAGGGAGAGGCTGGCTGCCCTGTACGCACAGATGAAAACAGTCTGCCAACCAAATGGACAATGTACGCTTAGTGACAGACAACCGGAATTTATTAGGGTCAAAGGAAATGAAGAGCTGAGAAGCCCTTCTATGCCCCTGCGTATGTTCTAGGTAAAAGGACAGCGCCCTTCTACAATCCAGGGTATGCAAGACAGTTTCGGATGGATGAGGATGTGAGTATAAGCATCCTTCAGGTCTAAGGAGCATAGCCAATCTCCCTGCTGGAGGGTAGTGCAGTAAGATCCCAAGAGTAAGCATCTTGAACTTTTCCCTCTCCAGAAACTTGTTCAGATTTCTCAGGTCGAGGATGGGTCTGAGGCCTCTTGTTCTTTTCAGTACCAGGAAGTACCTCGAGTAGAAGCCTTGCCCTTCCAGGTGGTGAAGCACCGGTTCCACCGCCTGGTCCCTTAGTAGACCTTCCAACTCCTGAAGGAGTAAGTTTCTGTGCAGAGGGGGTCTTGGAGGCTCCCCTGGAAAGTAGGAGGGGGGTATCTGGGTGAAGTGGAGCAGATAGCCCCTTTCGATGATGCTTAACACCCAAGTATCCCCTGTGATCGCTGGCCACCTGTCTGCGTACAGGGTAGGCCGAACTCCTGTGCCCTGGAAAGGAGGAGAAGCTATGTTGGCATAGTCAAAAAAACCCTCCCTGCAGAGCCGGAGTAGGAGGCTTGGGGGCCTTCTGCCTACGGGGCCCATGACCCTACCCCTTGGCCTGCTGGTCCTGTTGGGGAACTGCAGAGGCCTGGTAGTGAGGGTAGGTTTTGTAGGCAGCAGTCTTCCTCGGGTAAAAGGTCTTTTTCCCCGAGCCCTTCTTATGAGAAGGGGCAGAGGTTTTCCTGGATAGCCTTGTCCGGGTAAGAGTATCGGTCTCGCGTTCTGCAGCCCTTTCGGCCATAGGCTTGCCAAAGAGGTTTTCACCTCGGCAAGGGACATCGACTAACTTGTCTTGTACCCACGGCTCGAGGTCCGAGGATTGTAGCCAGGCCTGGCGGCATGCACCGATGCCGGCCCCGCTACCCAGGCCGAAGCCTCAAATCCATCGTAGGCTGCTCGAGATAAACTTCAAGCACTCTCGAATACCAGAAGACAAGGCCTTGAACCTATGCAAAGGTTCCTTGGACAGACCAGTAGAGAACCCGGCAATCTCCTTTGCCAGGTCTCGAAGGTACATGCCAAATGTACAGCTGGTAGGTCTGGACACGGCAGGCAAGCATAGAGCCCTGGAAGCACTTTCTACCGAGGGCATCCAGGTTCCGGGCTTCCCTGCCGGGAGGCTCTGAGGAGTGCATCTTCTGACTCTTCAGGCGATGCATGGCCGATTCCACAACCATGGAATGGTGCGGTAGCTGTGCCTTTTGAAACCCGAGGCTCTTAAGGACTCGATAGATGGAATCGACCCGATTGCTCAGAACCGGCATCGAGGCCGGCGCCTCCAACATGCGGATGAGCAACCGCTCCAGCATCGGAGGAACCAGGACAGTAAAGGCCTCCTTGGGAGGAGAGTCATACTGCAGAGCTTCGAGCTCCTCGGCTCGAAGATCCTCCTCGGGGTCCGCAGGGAATGCCAGTGCCTTGGCCATGTCCCTTACGAAATCCGAGAACCTGGTATCCTCCAGAGGGGACCTTATCAGAGACTCGGAACCCGGTGAGTCCGGAAGGTGTCAGGGGACTCCTCTGCCTCCATTTCCCATGCCGATTCCTCTGAGGAGGAATCGAACGGCTCCGAGTGGGCTGGCACCGACGCCATCTGCCTAGACGCCGAGGGAACTGGCGTCGACGACCTCGGTCCCGAACGGGAGGTTGAGGGTGACCTCGGCAGAGGATCGACTCGAGTTCGCATGGTCTTGAGGATCGGCTCGGCCTCCGGTGTCGACTTGGACGTCGATGTCCCTGTGGTCGGGACAGATGCTCCGGTGAGACCGGCGATCAGCAACCGCTGCTGCTCCATGAAGGCAGACAATATGCTCTCCAAGGCCGTCAACCTGAGTCCGAGCTCAGGAGACCCAGCAGCCTCCGACTCGGGCCCCAACGGCGTTGGCTCCCCCGGAGGAGAGTCCACAAGGACCACAGTACTCACGTGACTCGGGGCCTCCGACTCTACATGAGGATGCTTTGCAAGCCTCTCCAACTCCAAAGACCCGGAACAGCGATCAGGGCTATGCGACATGGCCCTCGAGGAGCCAAGAGCGTCCACCGATGCCGCCCTCGTGGGTTTCTTCTTCCTTCGGTGCTCCTTTGAGGGGGACTCCCTTTCAGAGGAGCCCTGACGATGCTCGGGGTCAGACTCCCGAGACGTCGAGGCCTCTGACGAAGTCCGGACCCGTCCAGAGGCAGATTCGGAGAAGATCCTCTCACGCTGGTGCTGACAGCTCCGTAATGCCTTGGAAGACATTTTGCCACAGGGACTTCAGACCATAGAGTCATGGTCTGGCTCCAGGCACCGGAGGCAGTCGTATGTGTCGGTGAGAGACATCAGTTTCTTGCACCGATCACACTTCTTAAAGCCACTGGCAGCCATCGAGGGAAGAAAGGCCCCTGCAAGATCAAAAAATTGGGCTGCCAGGGAAAAGAAAAAAAGGCGCAAACGCAGTCTCTAAGGACAAAAAACGAAAAAAAGAGAGATCCGGGCTCGGCACCGGTGTACCAAGTCCAGGCGGGAAAGGAACAGACGTCGAAACGAAGAAAAAAACTCGACAACGCAGAAAAATCTACTTTTTTCACAGGTGACAAGGATTGCCGTCCGTAGGGCTCCGCGGAAAAAAGAAGACTGAGCAAGATGGCACCTTTGTGCGGGAAGGGGACCGCGCATGGGTGCCTGCATTCCCAAAGGCTTTCTTTGAAAGCTTGTGAAATGCTCCGCATGGGGGCTCCGTTGATGCCGACATCACCCATATCTGAGGACTGACTTCCTGCTTGGTCCTGGAGAATAACATTTATGTTCATATGAGCAGAAACTGAGAATTCTATACTCTTAAGCCATGTAGTTCAGTCTTTAAATACATCTGCCATAAAATGGTAGGCTGTTTCAACTGAAAAATTCTCTCCTCCCTTTCATGATGAGAGCTCACGTAAAAATTTCATATCAAGGTTTACTTACATATAATATTGACAGATATGATTTCTTTTCTTAAATATTTCATTTTCCAAGGTAAGAAATTCAATAGCTTTGTCTTTCTCTCCTTCCAGAGCATCCTTTTCTTTTTCTACCATTTTAACTCTGTTTAACTATAAAGAAGAAAACATTTACAACAGGACTTCAAAGAGGGAAATACAGTATTAAATTGCAAACAAACACCAAGTACACGTTTCAGCAGAATTGGCCATTTGTGTGCCTGCATCTCCCTGCTCATTTGCAGAGAAACCCTTGAGTGGGGACTGTCCTCAACCCAATGTTTAATAACTTTAGAAAAATGGCCCGATTGAAGCAGTGTCTTGGAAGAGTCAAACTGTTTCCATGTTATAATAATGGACCTGACAGCATCATAAGAGATATTCAAGCATATTGAAATTTTTCTTAATAGTTTTTCTCCAATCTGTACCTCCGACTTATTTTATCCTGGAGCTCAGCGTTGGACAAATTTAGATCTCCGCTTCAAATTCATGTCATACAACAAAAACAGCTTGATTCTTTATCCAGGAAAGCACCGTTACTTACCTGTAACAGGTGATCTCTGGGAACAGCAGGAATAAGTCTTCACCTATGGGTACGTCGGTACCGACGGAGCCTGCGCGGGAACGCTCCCCAGCTTCCCAAAAAGGAAAGCTTTTGGGAGCATCCCACAGCGCCTGCGCGCTGCCTTCCCGCCTTTCCTAACCGCCTCTCCTCAGTTCGAGTTTTAAGCTGAGACAAAGAGAGAGAGAGAGAGGAAAGGAAAGATAGAGAGATACAACTCCTAGGGGAGGCGGGTGGGTTGTGAAGACTTATTCCTGCTGTTCCCAGAGATCACCTGTTACAGGTAAGTAACTGTGCTATCTCCAGGAACAAGCAAGAATGAGTTTTCACATATGGGGACTCCCTAGCTAGAGATGCCTGGGAGATCCCTCAGGTTATGAGACCCTGGGAAGGGCTCTACCTCCTTCTATGGATCTCAGGCATCCATTCTGGGAAGGAGGGCAGGAGTTGATTAAGAATGGAACAGGTGTTTGAGAACAGCCTGACCAAACAAGGCATCCCGGCGGGAGTCCTTGTCCAAGCAGTAATGGGCTGTGAAGGTATGAACCGAGGCCCAGGTGGCCGCTCGACAGATCTGGTCGATGGACACAGAATTTAGATGAGCCATAGAGGTGGCCATGGCCCTCACATTATGAGCTGTGACATGGCTCTCCAGAGAAAGGTTCTTACTCTGGTAGGCGTAAGAAATACACTGAGCAATCCAATTGTACAGTGTCCTCTTAGAGACTGGAAGTCCCAAATGAGAGGGATCAAAAGCAACAAAGAGTTGAGAAGACTTTCTATGTTGCTGTGTCCTTTGTAAGTAAAAAGCAAGAGCTCTCTTACAATCCAGAGTATGAAGATTCCTCTCTGCACTTGATGCATGAGGAGCTGAAAAAAAGACAGGTAAGTATAGCTCTCGATTAAGATGAAAAGGTGAGACCACTTTAGGCATAAAGTGAGGATTGGTCCTAAGGACTACCTTATCATGATGGAACCTTGTATAAGGTGCATTAGCCACTAAGGCCTGCAGTTCACTGATGCGGCGAGCTGAGGTGACTGCAATGAGGAAAATAGCCACCACCTCCTTGAAATTTATTTTCTGGAAGGTTAAGGGTTCAAAAAGTGGCTTCATAAGCTGACCAAGAACCAGATTTAAGTCCCATGCCACCGGAGGAGGTCTAATGGGAGGTTTAGTTAAAGTGAGGCCTCTCATGAATCTTGCAATAAGAGGATGAGAGGAAATAGGTTGTCCACTGAAAGGCTTAAGAGATACTGCAATAGCACTCAAATTGACCCTTACTGAATTCGTCTTAAGACCTGCTTTGGAAAGATGCAGGAGATATTCCAATAGAGAATTCAAGGGTAGTGCTAGAGGGTCAAGACCCTTCTCAGCACACCAAATGGAAAACTTTTTCCATTTAAAAGCATAAGAACGCCTGGTGGAAGGTTTTCTGGAAGCATGGAGGAAATCCTTCACTTGTTGAGAAAGATTCCAGTCTTGAAGGTCTAGGCCTTCAGCAACCAAGCTCTGAGGTGTAGGGACTTGGGGTTTGGGTGTCACAAAGTCCCTTCCTCCTGGGACAGAAGGTCTGGAGCAGCCCCCAAGTCCAGGGAGGGGGCTTGAGAGAGATGCAGAAGTAGAGGGTACCACACTTGGCGTGGCCAGCGTGGAGCTATGAGGATCATAGATCCTTGATCCCTCTGGAGTTTGAACAGAGTCCTGGGAATCAAGGGAATGGGTGGAAAGGCATACAGGAAGCCTTGACCCCAGTGAAGGAGGAAGGCATCCCTGGCCTGAACTCCCTGACACGGAATTCTGGAACAGAACCGGGGAAGTTTGGCATTCCACGGACTTGCAAAGAGGTCTATGTCCGGGGCTCCCCATTCTTGGAAGATTCTGAGTACCTGGTCCATGTGCAGGGACCATTCGTGTGGAAGCAGAACTCGACTGAGTCTGTCTGCCCAAGAGTTTTGGATTCCTGGGAGGTATACAGCCAGGAGATGTATTTGATGCTCTCTGGGGAAAGCCCACAATCTTAGAGCTTCGTTGCAAAGCGACAGAGCCAGTTCCTCCTTGCTTGTTTATGTAAAACATGGCTACTTGATTGTCCGTATGAATGAGGACTGTCTTGTAGCTTAGGAGGGTATGAAAGACCTTGAGAGCAAGAAAAACTGTTCGAAGCTCCAAGTGGTTGATATGAAGAGAGGTCTCCTGTGGAGACCAAGTGCCCTGAGTGGAGAGGTCTTGTAGATGAGGTCCCCAACCTATTTGGGAGGCATCTGTTGTAAGGGTTGCCTGGGGCAACAACTGTTGGAAGGGAGACCCCAGCAACAGATTTTTGGTGGACATCCACCACTGGAGAGACCAAAAGAGACGTTTGGAGGCTGATATTTGGTCAGAGAGCTCCTGATGCTTGAGTCCACTGGGTGGACAAAGTCCATTGAGCTGCTCTCATGTGAAGGCAAGCATAAGGTACCACATGCACTGTGGATGCCATGTGGCCTAGCAGTTGTAGCATCTCCCGGGGAGTTAAGTGATTCCTTGACTGAATCTGGGAGGCTAACTGCACTAGACATTGGCAACGGGCCTGGGGAAGGTAGGCCCTTGCAGTGGTAGTATCCAACCAGGCCCCTATGAACTCTAGGGACGGGGTAGGGGTAAGCTGGGACTTTGGGAGGTTTACCACAAGTCCCAGATACTGCAGAATGCTCCTTGTGCGGTCCAGGGAAGTCTGGGCTTCTGACTGAGATGGAGCTCGGATGAGCCAGTCGTCTAGGTATGGGAATACAAATATTCCCAGAGTTCGTAGAAATGCAGCTACTATTGCCATGCATTTGGTGAACACTCTTGGAGCAGAGGCAACGACGAAAGGAAGCACCCTGTATTGGTAATGTTTTCCTTGAAAAAGAAAACGGAGGAACCTTCTGTGAGATGGATGGATGAGGACATGTGTGTACGCATCCTTGAGATCTAGAGAACAAAGCCAATCCTGACTCTGGAGGTATGGAAGGAGAGTGCCTAGAGAAAGCATCTTGAATTTCTCCTTGCATAGAAATTTGTTCAATTCCCTGAGATCTAATATGGGTCTGTAGTCCCCTGTTTTCTTTGGAATCAGAAAATAGGGGGAGTAAAACCCTGACCCTTGTTGAAGAAGAGGTACTTCTTCTACTGCCCCTAAAAGGTCGAGAAGAGATGTTGGAGAATTGAAGTGTCTCACCATGGTGTAAGGAGGAAGGTTTGAGAAATGAAGCTTGTAACCCTCCCTCATGATGGAGAGGGTCCACTGCTCTGATGTAATTTGCTCCCATCTGGGAGCAAAATGAGCTAACCATCCTGGAATGGTGAGAGGTTCTGGCTGCTTTAGAGCCAGAAAGGCTAGGTTCTCTAGCATCAAGTCAAAAACCCTGAGGAGGTTGAGTCTGCTGAGTTGCAGCAGCCCCTGTAGACTTAGGCCTGGCCAGCTTAGGTTGCTGACTCTTAGTGGTAAAGCGACCTGTAGATGATTGTTGGCCAGTAGTAGAAGGGAATCTGCCCTTTTTGAAAAAAAGACTTCTTGAAAGGTTTTTTCTTGGCAGGAATGGAGGTTGACTTTGAAAGTCTATCCAAAGCAGAACTTTCTGCATCCATTTGAGTGGCTTTTATTTGCCATTCTTTGCCAAACAGGTTTTCACCTGTACAGGGAAGATTTCCTAAGCCATCCTGGACCCAAGGTTCTAAATCAGAAGCTTGGAGCCAAGCAATTCTGCGAGCAGCTATGGCAATGGCCGAAGTTCTGCTGGCACCTTCAAAGGAGTCAAAAGCTGCACGGTTGGAAAAACTTTGAAATGTCTTGAATATGCTTAAGCCAAGTAAGGAATTCTTCCCTTTTATCCTATGGAAGAAAAGGGAGGAAAGTGTGCAGTTTATCTGCAACTTCTTTTAGAAACATACCCATGTAAAGACTATAGGAGTTGATTCTGGCAATAAGCATACTGGCTTGGAAGATTTTCCTACCAAACGCATCTAAGGTCCTACATTCTCTTCCTGGGGGCACAGAGGAGTGTCTTTTTGCACTCTTTATCCTCTTCATAGCTGACTGCACCACGATAGAATGGTGAGGAAGCTGTGTTTTATGAAAACCAGGACAAGGAGGGACACGGTACATAGTGTCCAATGTTCGAGAATGAAGAGAGATAGTGAGAGGAGTCTCCCATAAGTCAATCATGTGCTCATAAAGAATCTCATGAATTGGCAAGGTGACTGCCTCCTTAGGAGCCTTAGAATAACCCAAAATGTCCAATTTTTTAGCTCTAGGCTCTGACTCAGAGGTTACTGAACTAGAGAGTCCTTTAGCTACTTCTCTTATGAAGTCTTGAAAGGACAAGTCCTCTGGAGGAGACATCCTTCTTTTTGGAGAAGGTGGTTCCTCAGGAAGGGTTATAGATACTTCAGGAGACTCCTCTGACGTATCAGAATCTTCAGAGGAATCAAAGTATCGCCTGTCAGGGTGTTCTTCTAAAGCTCGATACGCGTATTGAGCGGTATCGACATCGGGCGTCATTGGTACCGGTTTGGTACTGATGAGCATCCCTGGACAGGGAACTGCTGCAGTCGGCAACCTGGTTGATATCGATGCAGTCGGTACCGGTACTGGCGCTGGTGCCGGTACCAGAGCCGATACCGACAACGGGTTTTGTTGTGGTATCAGCGGCGTCGCAGCTTGAATGAAGGCCGAGATAGCCTGCTGCATGGATAGAACATTCTGATCCATCGACGCCATAAATGTCTGGAATTTGGTACCGGAAGGTTGCGCCGGTACCCCAGAGCATTCTAACAGGTGATCGGTTGAGGCCGTGCCATCGATGTCAACCTGTAACCCCATAGGAGGAGCTTTGGAAGCCGGTGCAGGATCCTCGAGGGCAAGCCCGGAGGCATCTCGATGCTTGGAAGGAGATTTGCCCTTCGAGGACCAGCTGGATTTATGTTTGGTTACCTGAGATCCATGGGAGGAAGTAGAGGCCCTGGAAGACGTCGATGCTACTGAAGCTGCATCAGAGGGAAACAGCACATGGAGCTTAGCTGCTCGGTTCTGTAAACCTCGTTTAGACATCAAGGAGCAGGACGGACAATCCAGAATGGAGTGGTCAGGACCCAAACATTTAAGACACCATTCATGGGGGGGCGGAGCCTGATGTCCAGCGGGTTAGACGCTTCGCGCTGAAGCTCCCGAGGGGCCTACTCAGAATCCTGACTTAATATCTGCATAAACCTAATATTTTACACCGAACTTACCGGGGTGCCTTGGGGGGAATGGCGATCCACAAACCAGTGCGCTTGGACTTCGGGTCTCCCTCTTCTTCGCATGGAAAACGTTCCAAAACAGAGTTGTCTTCCCCACTAAAGATGGTTCCACTTCGGGTAAGCCCCGAAATGCAACAGGAGATCCTGGAGGAAATACGTGGTGTGAAGGAACTGGTACAGTCCAACGGAGAAGCGCTCCGAGCCATGCGAGAAGATTTCGGTATACTTCAGGACCGGCTTGAAGGTCTTTCACTGCGGCTGGACAATATGGCGGGGGTCCTCGATTCGCACGCGGTGCGCTTGGTGAACCTGGACAAGGCTGAGCGTCACATACAGAATCTTCAAAAAGAGTTAGAGGATTGCAATAATCGTGCTCGTCGCAATAATGTAAGGCTCATAGGAGTTCCAGAGGGGGCGGAAGCAGGAGATATCCGAGAATTTCTGGTCAAAACTCTCCCTTCCTTGCTGAAGATTACCTTTTGCAGAGATCTGGAAATTGACCGAGCATATCGTGCTCCTACTAACATCGCACTCAATCGGACGACGACCCCCCGGCCCATTATCTTCCGTTTGCTGAGGTATCAGCAAGTTGAGCAAATTCTCAAAGCCGCCCGGGTGATGCAACATCTGCAGTTTGACGATCATAAAGTCTCTTTCTTCCCCGACTTGGCAAAATCCACAGCTGACCGGCGGAAGGGACTCCTTGCTTTTCGTCCTAGACTTCAACGGTTACAGGCTCGCTTTGGCCTCTTATATCCAGCGAAGCTCAGAGTGACTCTCCATAACCAAACTAGAACCTTCGAAGATCCTGCTCTGCTAGCAACATTTTTAGATTCCAAAGAGGCAGACCAGATGCGCTAAGTCAACAATTCGGATAGACTCCGCTGGAACTGCCCGCCATTTTGAATGGCCCGGCGCGGTGCTCATTGCCTGGAATAGAGACTGCCTGGACCTTCCTTTCTTTTATTTCTACCTCTCTTGGTCTCCTTTTCCTCCATGATGTGCACCTCGGTTGGATTCGGAGCACGCACAGCTATACCGGTTATATGCTTCAATTTAGGCCTTCTCTGGGGTTTCACCCCGCAGACATCAGGTCGCCTGTAATTTCTGGGGTTTTGCTTCTTCTCTAAGGCACTTCGGTGCTCCTATTGTTATATTGGGCGCTTCATGATTTTTCATTGGCTTATTTTCTATCATATCGTGTGTACAGTCATTTATAGTTGATATGAGGGACATTGCGCAACTCGGTGCGCCATCATGTTCCTTTCTCAGAATGTTTGACTTTGTTGTATGGCCTTATGTATGCTCTTATTACTGAACGTAAGAGGCATCAATAGTCCAATCAATAGAATGACCATCCTTAGTTATTTTAATCATGACCATACTGATTTAGTGTTTCTTTAGGAAATCCATTTCACCTCTGTCGAACCACTGAAATTTGCTGCCAAACCTTATATGGTGGCTGCCTATTCTCCCGCCGTTTCTGAGCGGGGCGAGGTAGCCATCCTAGTTGAGAAATTTTGGCCAACCACTGTAGTGGATACTAGCTCTGATGGGGAGGGTAGCTGGGCCTGTGTATATTTTAAGGTTGGAGATCGTGCATTTGCGTGTATTGGTATCTATGCTCTGAATGTGGATGACCCTGCTATTGTTACCCGGCGGTGCTTCTACCAAGTATTTGCTCCTTTGATAGATAGACTGCCGCCTAGAACGAGTGGTCCGCCCAAGAGTCTCCACACCCTGCCAGCCCTGATGAAAGATTTTGCGTGAGTTGATATATGGAAGTTGCTTCACCCCTCAGACTTAGAGCTCATCTTTTCTCAGCCCCCCCCCCCCACCACTCATAATCTAGATCAGATTTTTTTTTTTTCTTATCTCCTCAGTACTGCTATCCCAAGTAGACAAATACTCCTGATAGGTTGGCCAATTGGAATGCCATCCAGTGCGCTTGATGCTGGGCATGCCATGTGGCCTTTGGTCTACTAAACTCCTGTTAAGTATGAATGTCCCGCATTACAGTATTACTGGAGTCGGGCCTGGGGTCGTCTTCATTCTATTTTATATTTCCTTAATCACGAAATATTGGGAAAATAGCTCTTTTGAGTTCTATTGAATGGTGAAATATATCTGTCTTTATTGTAAATATGTGCAAATACCTAGTATGGCTGCCTCTTCCGTTCAATTATTCCCTATTGGTCTGGCTAGAAGACGCTCAACGATTATGTTCAAAATTTCAATGCTCTCAGTTGACTGTTTGATTCTGTATTAATCTTTGTCACATGCTCATCCGGTATCATAGATTCTACTTCTGTTTGTTTGATGTACAATAATTGTTGTATGTAAGCGCTCATGTGATGATTCTTATCAGCTTAGAGAAGAAGCATTGGGGTGGGGGGTAATTGGGGTTGCTTTCTTTATTGTATGTGTGTATTTGTTTCTTTTGGTGTGTTGTTACTTTGTTTGTTGTAAAATGAAAATAAACGTTTAAAAAAAAAAAAAAAAAGACACCATTCATGGGTGTCGGTGACAGAAATAGTACCGCTACACTTAGTGCATTTTTTAAACCCAGAGGCTGGTTTTTCCATGAGGAAATTTACTCGTGAGGCCTAAGGCCCAAGAGAAAAAACACACTAAGTGAGGGAAAAAAGTGTTTTGTTTTGTTTTTTAAAAGAAAAGAAAGACAGACCGGCGGTATCAGTCCGACGTCGGGGAAGGCAGACGCGCGACCAAAGAAATAAAATAAAGAACTTCTTCAGCAGTGACAGGAACACGACCTGCTGTCTCCGCGGAAAAGAAGAACTGAGGAGAGGCGGTTAGGAAAGGCGGGAAGGCAGCACGCAGGCGCTGTGGGATGCTCCCAAAAACTTTTTTTTGGGAAGCTAGGGAGCGTTCCCGCGCAGGCTCCGTCGGTACCGATGTACCCATATGTGAAGACTCATTCCTGCATGTTCCTGGAGATTATTTGAATCAACTACAGCAACCGGAGAAAGGTGGAGTCTAACTTATTATGGAACTTAAGGCACATTTTGGAAACGGGGCTAATTTCGGTTTCCTACAACAAGAATGTGAAAGTTTATACAAATCTAAACATTTTGTTTTCTTATTCAAAGGGTAATTAAATAGAAATTATACTTACCTGGTAATTGATGTTCCTGGAGGAACTCCAGTTTAGTCCACACTTCTGGGTAGTGTACCTCCTCCTGCAGCTTGGAGACTGGGCATGTCCAAAAACGTGACACTGGATGTAGTCTGCTGACATCTCCAATCAGCCCCAGTGAACTATTGACAAAGGACACTTAAAGGAGCAACAAATAAGTAGCCAACCACAAACAAGAAATGGCATGCAAAACTGAACTCAACTACTACTATATACAAACGAAGTTGTACTCTGGCCGCCAGGCCTCATTCCTCGTGCCAGCTCCTTTTGCCCCATCCAAAGCGCCAGATTAGCAAGGATAAGAAGAGGCAGAAGTAGTATTGAAATAACGTACCTACCGGTCATTGTCTTCCTTTGCTGACTGAACATGAAATGCTACCGTACCATCCCGGGTGGGAATGAGGACTAAACTGGAGTTCCTCCAGGAACATCAATTACCAGGTAAGTATAATTTCTATTTCCTTATCATTCCTCCAGTTTAGTTCACACTTCTGGGATGTAACAGCAGTACTCATTGGGAGGGACCTTTCCAACCGGCCTGCAACATCGCTGACCCAAACACATCGTCCTTCGCCGATTAGACATTGAGACGGTAGTGCTTGCTGAACATGTGAAGAAACAACCAAGTAGCCGCCCTACCAATTTCCATGGGTGGAACCAAACTGTGCTCCGCCCATGAAGCCGCTTGCGCTCTAGTCAAATGCGCTCGCAACTCCGTTGGAACCTGTCGCCCCGACAATAAATACGCTGATGCAATTGCTTCTCGAATCCACCTAGAAATAGAAGCTTTCGCGGCCGCTTCGCCCTTACGGGAACCCCCGAACAAAACAAATAGACGGTCCGACTTACAATAGGACTCGGACACCTTTAAATACTGTTGAAGCACTTGCCCTAAGTCCAGCCGACGAAAGCCCCGATCCACCTTAGCGCCCTAGAACGACCCGAGCACCGGCAGGGTAACTGTCTGATTTAAATGAAACTGAGAAACCACCTTAGGCAAAAAGGAAGGAACAGGCCAAAGAACCACCTTTTCTCTAGAAAAGGACAAAAAACGGCTCCCTGCAAGATGACGCTTGCAACTCGGAAATACGCCTTGCTGAACAAATGGCCACCAAAAATACCATCTTTAAAGTCAAATCCTTCACCGATGCCCGCTATAACGGTTCGAAAGGCTCCTTAGCCAGCGCTCCCAGAACCAAATTAAGATCCCACGGAGGCACCACTACTCTACGAGATGGGTGCAGCCTGGAAACTGCCTTCAGAAAACGCAATACGTCTGCATGAGCGCCACTACTTGAACCTTGCCTCTATAGCAGGCCAGCATCGCCAATTGCACTCTCAAGGAACTGGCCGCTAGCCCTTTCTCAAAGCCCTCCTGTAGAAAACTTAAAACTATTGGCACGGACACCTATGCTGCCTGCACCTGCCTCCTTGAACACCAATCCTCAAAAATACGCCAGAGACGTAGACTGCTTTCGCGCTTTAAGTAACGCCGCAATAACTGCTCCAGAGTAGCCTTTTTTTTCCTTAGCCTCGCCCTTTCAATGGCTAGACCGTAAGCGAGAATCGATCCACCTGAGGCATCTTCAGAGGCCCTTGAAACAGATTCTCTGATGCCAGCAACCTCCATGGCTCCCCATCGAGAAGACGCATGAGATCTGTGTATCATGGGCATCTTGGCCAGTCCGGAGCCACCAGCAACTCTCTCCCCCGGTGTGCCTCTACACGCTGAACCACTCGGCCTATGAGCGCCCACAGGGGAAACATGTAGAGAAGACCCGACACCAGCCACCTCTGTATCAGTGCATCGATCCCCTCTGACATCCGCTTTCACCGTCAGCTGAAAAACCGACCCACCTTTGCCAACCAAAATGTCGCCATAAGGTCCATGATTGGAGGCCCCCATCTCTGCACCAGTTGCGCAAACACTTCCAGATGCAGCTCCCATTCCACGGGATCCACGTGCACCCTGCTGAGGAAGTCCGCCGTTACATTGTCCTTCCCAGCAATGTGTGCCGCCGAGACTGCCAACAGACGAGGTTCTTCCCAAGAGAACAGCACTTCCGCTTCTTCCTCCATTGCCAAACTTCCGGTACCGCCCTGCCGATTGATATACGCCACTGTAGCGGAGTTGTCCGAGAGCACCCGCACCGCGCAACTTCTTACCATCGTCTCGAATGCCTGTAGCACCAACGCCACCGCTCTGAGCTCTAACCTGTTGATGGACCAGGCGCTCTCCGGAACTGACCAGTGGCCTTGCGCTAAGAGCTCTCCGCAATGAGCTTCCCAACCTACAAGGCTTGCGTCCGTTAACACCAGTAGCAGCTCCGGCTGCTCCAGCGGCATCCCGACCGAAAACTAACTCGGCCTCAGTCACCACAGCAGCGCTTGCCTGACTCCGAGAGGGCAGGGAAGACGTCGGCTCAGCGAGTTGGACTGATGAGACCATCGGCGCAGCAGCACCCGTTGCAACATCTGCATATGAAACATGGCCCAAGGCACCGCTTCCAATGTTGCCGCCATCGTACCTGAGATAACTCCATGCTGAAGGTGCTGTCGTGGCTCTGAATTGGCTTACCACCTGCCGAAGAATTTGGAGTCGACTATCCGGCAGAAAAACCTCAACCCGCTGGGTGTCGAATCGCACCCCCAGGTATTCGAGGTCTTGGAACGGGTTCAGGCGACTCTTGGACGAATTGACCACCCAACCGAGTCCCTCCAAGAATTTCACCACTTTGTTCGTAACCTGTATACTTTCGGCCTTGGATTTTGCTCGAATCAACCAGTCGTCGAGATAGGGATGCACCAGAATACCTTCTTTTCACAACACTGCGGCTACCACCACCATGAAAGTGTGCGGCGCCATAGCCAGACCGAACAGCAACGTCTGAAACTGATAGTGTCCCCACAGCAACGTGAAACGCAGAAACATTTGATGACCCGCTCTGATTGGAATGTGCAAATATGCCTCCGTCAGGTCGAGAGACGTCAAGAACTCCCCTTGACACACCACCACAATGACAGACCATAAGGTTTCCATCCTGAAATGCGGTACCTGGAGACAACGGTTTACGCCTTTGAGATCCAATATAGGACAAAGAGATCCGTCCTTCTAAGGAACCATGAAATATATTGAGTATCGACCCCTACCGTAGCCTTCCTTGGGCACAGGAACGACCGCTCCAATCTGCAACAGCCGATCTAAAGTCCCGCAAACTGCAAGCACCTTTTGATGTCCCCTGCAGGGAGACATTACAAATGACTTGCAAACTGGCCTTGCAAACTCCACCGCATAGCCATCGCAAATTATTTCCAACACCCATTGGTCGGTCCTTATCTGGGTCCAGGCAGGAAGAAAGCTTCGAAGACAACCTCCTATTAGCTGCCCTCCTGCCGGGACCCCCCCCTCACTTCATTGCGACTTACGACTGGCTGCTGCGGTCGCCGCGACAAAACCTCTACCAGCTCCTCGAAACCCTCAAAATCCCTGGGCCCGAGAAGGAAACCTTCCTCTTTGAAAACCACCCAAGCGAGAAGTCCAAAACCTTCTGAAATCTCGAAAGGGACCCCCTAAAGGCTGCTGAGGACTTTCACTGCTTAGGCTTATCTTCCGGCAGTCTTCCCCCCTTGGACTCCCCTAAGTCTTTCACGAGCTTATCGAGATCCTCTCCAAATAACAATCTCCCTTTGAACGGAAGCTTACCAAGTTGTGCCTTGGAAGGACCGTCTGCTGCCCAATTTATTAACCACAAAGACCTGCGGGTGGCCACTAACGACGCCATATAATTAGCTAGAGCTCTGATCAAGTCATAATGCACGTCTGACAAATAAGCGGATCACGACTCCAGACGATCAAGCTCCCACAGACTCTTGTTCCAGCCGAGTAGACTGCCGCAAACCTTGAGACCAGCGAAGATACGCTCTTGCCACCCAAGCCCCACAAATGGAAGCTTACAAGGACAAGGCGTTGGCTTCAAAGGATTGTTTCAACAACCCATCCACCTTTCTATCCTGCACATCCTTTAAAGCCGCGCTCCCTTCTACCGGAATAGTGGTCTTCTTGGTCACAGCCGATACCACCGCGTCAACCCGTGTGGAACGAAACCTTTCCTTGTCCTTATCTGCTAGGGGATACAACCTATTCATAACCCAACCGTTTCTGAAGCCTGCTTCTGGCTGATCCCACTCATTCTGAATCATCCTATCAACCACCTTGTGAACGGGAAACACTATTTTGGTTTGCCATACCACTTGAATGATCGGATCCTCTCCAGTATCTTCCTCCACCGGCTGGTCAGCAGCCCAGCTTCAGTGTTCGAAGAGATTCCGTGACAAGAGTTGTCAACTCATCCTTCCGGAATATACGAATTATCTTGGCCTGATCCTCCGGCTCCAGGATTTCTCCTTCCTCCAATTCTTCTATTCCGGCCTCCAGATCCATCTTGTTCTCTTCTGCCTCCTACTATTCTACGTCAGAAGGTGAAGGCTCCCGTGGCCTGGAACGCTTGAAAGGCCTGGCAGAAGCAGTGCCCGCTTCCGCCGTGCCTGACTGTTGTAACACAGGAGACCCTGGCAACGGTTCCAGCAGCTTACCTTGCCTCCGCAAACAAAATGCCTGATGTATAAGCAACACAAAATTAGGGCAGAAATCTCCGAGTTGATGCCCTGCATCCGCAGCAGGCCCCGAAGGACCGGGCATGAGTTCTTGCCCGGCTGCTGGAATAGAGCCCTGCATGGCATCTCCGTCTGCCTCAGCGGAGACAGCCTGTAGCTCCTGTCCTATTTTTATTTCCATCTGCTGCTCCACACTGGCTGAAGCCGCTGTACAGCTGTGACAAATTCCAGAGTCCGCGCTAGCAACCCTATGGGACCCGCAGACGACAAAAAGCGGATGGGAAGGTGAAATTTCACTTACCGTTAATTTCCTTTCCTAGAATACTGCTAGACCAGTCCAGACAAACGGGTTGTGTACCCCTGCCAGCAGATCCTGGAGACAGAGAACTCTACCAGAGCTCTAATAGGCTGAACCCTGGTGATGCTGCTGAGGTGATGAGACTGTACCCCAAGGGGTCTCCCTCAGTATCGTATACAAGCTGAACTTCATTATAACTGAACAACTAAATACAGCCAGTCAAGCCGAACCGGCTTCAACTATATACAAGGTGCTGAAAGCACTCCCAGAAACCGAACGCTGCCCAGGAGGAGGAAGGGACCAGAGGCTCACTTGTCAGGCCTCCGGAATGAAAAACAAAAAGGCAGGAAATAACGGCGGCTCCACTGCACCAGCAGGACTGTGACTAACAGCAGGGTGGGTCCTGGACTGGTCTAGCAGTATTCTAGGAAAGGAAATTAACGGTAAGTAAAATTTCACCTTCCAATTCATACTGTTAGACCAGTCCAGACAAACGGGCAGTACCCAAGCTACCGACCTCTAGGGTGGGTCCAAAGCCGCCGAAAGCACTGCCGCGCCAAAACTCATTTCCTGTCGAGCCTGGACATCCAATCGATAGTGACGGACAAGAGTCGATAAAGATGACCAAGTCGCCGCCCGGCAAATGTCCAGAGGCGCCACACGGGAACGCTCGGCCCAAGACGTTGCCTGAGCCCGCGTGGAGTGTGCTCGGAGCCCTACAGGCACCGACCTTCGCTGAAGAATATAGGCTGCCTCAATAGCTCCTCTTAACCACCTGGCGATAGTAGCCTTAGAGGCTGCAAACCCCCGACGGGAGCCCGCAAAGAGGACAAAGATGATCCGTCTACTGCAAAGAATTGGTGACTTTAAGATACCGACAGAGGACTCGTTTGAGGTCTAACGCACGTAGGTGACGCTGACGATACGCACACTGCTCTTGAGAGAATGACGGCAAGAAGAGAGGCCGAATGACATGAAACGGAGTAACCACTTTGGGCAAATAAAGGACGGAACTGTCCGAAGAGTTACGCCCTCCGACGAGAAAGAAAGATAGGGATCTCGACAAGAGAGCGCTTGGAGCTCGGAAATGTGCCGCGCCGAGGTTATGGCCACCAGGAACACCGTCTGTAAGGTTAAGCCTTTGAGCGAAGAGGTCCGTAAGGGCTCAAACGGCAAAGCCACTAAAGCCCGGAGGACAAGGACGAGGTCCCAGGACGGCAATACCGGACGGCACGGAGGCCGCAAGGACTTAACCCCTCTGAGAAAACGCGAGATGGCATGCGAGGCGATAGAACGCCCCAAAACCGGACCACGGAAACATGCGATAGCCGCCACCGGAACCCGAAGAGTTCCGAGAGCCAGGCCCTTGTCAAGGCCGGCCTGGAGAAACACCAGAATGTCCGGAACGCCACTACGCCAGGGAGACACCCTGCGCTGTGAACACCATGATTCGAAAAGACGCCACACCCGAGCATAGGCCAAGGAGGTGGAAGAACGCCGCGCCCTAAGCAAGGTGGATACCACGCTAGTCGAATATCCCTTGCGAGCTAGCCTGCGGCGTTCAAGAGCCAAGCCGTAAGTGAGTAAGGAGCCGGGTCTTCCATGGCAATTGGCCCCTGTTGCAGAAGCACCGGAAAGCCCTGCAGCGGCAGAGGCGCTGCTCGCGAAAGTCGGACGAGATCCACAGACCACGGCCTGCGAGGCCAATCCGGAGCTACCAGAATCACCGGCCCGTGATGCTCTCTGAGCCGTTGAAGAATCTTGCCGACCATGGACCACGGAGGAAAGACATACAGAAGGAGTCGAGGCGGCCACGGCTGCAACAATGCATCTATCCCATGCGACCAGCTGTCCTTCCATCGGCTGAAGAAGATCGGTCCTTTGGCATTCTCCCACGTCGCCATGAGATCCACCGCCAGCTGACCCCATTGCTGAACATTCAGCCGAAAAGGAGCCGATGCCAGAGCCCATTCTCCGGGATCCAGCGTATGGCGGCTGAGGAAGTCCGCTTCGATGTTGCTTTTCCCCCGCAATGTGTTGCGCTGAAATGGCGAGTAGATGCCGCTCCGCCCACGAGCAGAGGAGCCTCATTTCTCTCGAGACCCCCGGACATTTCGTGCCCCCTTGGCGGTTGAGATATGCCACCGTCGTGGCATTGTCGGAGAGAACACAAACTGCCTGACGGTGTAGGACAGGTAGGAATCTCCGTAAGGCTAAGCGAACTGCTCTCGCCTTGAGGCGACTGATGGACCAGCGGGCCTCCGGAGGCGCCCAGACCCCCTGTGCTGCGTGCGTGCCACAAAGCGCTCCCAACCCGGAGAGACTGGCGTCCGTCTTGAGAAGCAGCCAGCGCGGAGACTCCAAGGGAATCCCCTGGAGAAGGTTGCGTGCCCAGAGCCACCAACTAAGGTCTAGCCATACCGCCGGCGGAAGTGGAAGTCGAACCTGATAGTCCTCCGACACTGGCGACCATCGCGATAGGAGCGCCCTCTGCAACTCGCACATATGCGCCCTCGCCCAGGGCACATCGATGGTCGCCGCCATGGACCCCAGAAGCTGGAGGTAATCCCAAGCTCGAGGCGCCTCTCGCCGCAAGAATCGCTGGAGCTGATCCACAATCTTTCTGAAGAGACCTTGTGTAAGCATCACCCGCCCGCGGTGAATGTCGAACCGAGCACCCAGAAATTCAAGGTCCTGAGATGGCTGGAGGCAGCTCTTGGAGTGATTGATCACCCACCCCAGGCTCTCCAGGAAAGCCACTACGCGGGCTACCGTCTTCGTGAGCCTCTGACAGAGAGTCTGCCCGAATTAGCCAATCGTCCAAGTAAGGATGCACTCGGACCCCCTGTTTGCTTAAGGACGTTGCCGCCACCACCATTATCTTGGAGAACGTCCGTGGTGCTGAGGCTAACCCAAAAGGCATGGCTTGGAACTGAAAATATCGGCCTAGAACAGCAAATCTGAGGAATCGCTGATGCTCCATCCGGATGGGAATATGAAAATAGGCTTCTGCGAGATTGAGCAATGCCAGAAATTCGCCCTTGCGCACCGCCTGGATTACGGAACGTAACGTCTCCATCCGAAACTGAGGAACCCGAAGGTTGCGGTTTACTCCCTTGAGGTCTAGAATAGGACGAAAAGAGCCATCTTTCTTGGGCACAAAATAAATGGTGTACCGACCTGTCCCTGCTTCGTGGGGCGGGATGGGACAAATGGCGTTCAAGAGAAGCAGGTGCTCAAGAGTGGCCTGGATGACCCGGCGCTTCTCGGGAGAACCTGCAGGAGAGACTAGAAAGGCCTCGGGGATCGGGCGAGAGCACTCGAGAGATGCTGTCGAGAACCCAAAGATCGGAGGTAATTCGCACCCACTCCTGAGAAAACAATACCAGACAACCTCCTACTGGTGGCACAGACCGGAGTGGACCTAGCGCCCCGTCAGCGGGAGGACCTCACGGTCCCTGAGAACTTTCCCCCCGCAGAGTAGGAGTCGGAACCTTTCCGGGCCCCCCCAAAGGACTGGTTTCCTCTTCCAGAGAGATTAGGCTGAGCAGGCGGCAAGGAAGGTTTGAAGGAACGATACCTCCTGAAGTCCCTACTTCTGGAGAAACGGCGAAAAGATTGTGCTCAAGAAGACCTGCGAGACGAAGCCCGCGGCCTATCCTCTGGTAATCGTTGGGGCTTAACCTCAAGATCCTTCACGAGATTGTCCAGCTCCTCGCCAAACAGAAGCTTACCCTTGAAAGGCAACTTAGAGATTCTGGACTTGGAGCCGACATCCGCCGCCCATTGACGAAGCCACAGCCAACGCCTTGCCGTCACAGCTGCCACTGATCGAGCCGAGAGGCGCAACAGATCATAAAAGGTATCAGCCAAGAAGGCCGTGGCAGACTCCAGCCGACCGAGAGAGGAATCTTCTGGCAAACGCTGGATCCAGCGCAAAAGCGCTTGGGCTGTGAGCCCCCCGCATACCGTCACCTGCAGAGCCATGGAGGACACAGAGAAAGCAGTTTTCAATAGGTTTTCCACCTTCCGGTCCTGCGGATCCTTGAGTGCCGCTCCTCCCTCCACAGGGATGGTGGTATGCTTAGTAACTCCGGAAACCAAGGCATCTACCCTAGGATACACAAGCCACTGCTCCAGAAGCTCCGGCGGCCAAATATATAGCTGCCCTAGGCGACGAGCGTTTCGCATTGGCGTGTCCGGAGAATCCCATTCCCGGGACACCATTTGCTGCAATTCAGTAGGGAAGAAAAAGCCTTAGAGGGCTTTCGAATACCCTGCAAGATGGGGTCTGCCTGAGACTGAGCTTGAGAGGCTTGAGGTTCCGCTGGCGCGGAAAGACGAAGTGCTTCCGACACCTGACCTATGAGGGCGGACAACTCCTCGGGAACAGAAGAATCCGATGCAGAATACTCCCCATCTTCGCGCCCAGAAAGATCCTCGGACTCTCCCTCGGAAAACCCATCCTTGACAGGGTCGCGATCATCCTCCATAAGCAAGTGCAATGACTTAGACGTACGTTTGCGAGCTACCGTACTCTTAGAAAGCTTACGGCCAGAGGAAGCAGCCAAGCGCTCAGGTGCCGCTGGCTGCTGTCCCACCGAAGGAGCCGAGGATTCAGCTCGCCATAAGGCCCATGCCTGGTGGAAAAGCAGGAGAAGTTGGTCCTCGGAGGGTGAGCCAGGTGCCAAGGAGCTCATGGCAGCTGGAGAGACCCCCGTAGGGGTTCCCTGCAATGTGGGCACCAAAAAAGAAGTTAGCGGACCCTCCAACGCAGGCAATTCAGGAGCCGTGGCCTCCTGAACTGACAAAAATGCTGAAGACTCCCCAGGGTGCGCCAGACAGGGTGCGCATTGTTGAATTTTCAGCTCCTGCTTCCTGTTGCACACAATGCACCTAGGACCAGAAGAAGGCATTGTGTGGTCAAAACAGTGAATTTTAAAAAAAAAATTTTCTTTTCCTGATCACTCCTCTTTTATAGGTCTCAATCCCAGGGAAAATCCCCTTTAAGGAGGTGGAAGAGACAGAACACACAGCAGAGCAGAGCTGGGCTTCCCTCCAAAAATCAGAGCTCCGGGGAAAAACAAAATGGCCGACAGAAAAATAAAAGTTAAACAAACACTCAAAAAAGCAGCGATTTTGCTAAAAAAAAAAAAAAGGGCAGAATCCAGCCCCCCAGGCAAGGATTGACCCCTCTACCAAAAATGGGACAATTCTGAGACCATAAAAATTTGGCAGATTTGGACCCCTCAGGAGCTTCAGCATGCATAGACAAACAAAAGCTGTACTCACAGATGGCGGCCAGTGCAGGGATTCCAAGGGCAGGATCAGGAAAACAACATCTGATGCCAAAAGAACACTAACTCAGAGGGAATGCCAGAGTGTTAGTGAGCCCTTCTTCCAGCCAAGGCTGCCCTCATGGCTAGCTGCTGGGAATGCCTTCAGTCAGCGAGCGTCACTGTTTCTGTACAGGAGCTCAGTTGAAACACCCTGCCAATAGAGGGAATCACTCCCACAGGAGAGGAGCCCCCGAGCCGTGCCCCGAAATAGGGATATTAATACTTCCTGCAAAAGGAGCAAAACAAAAAAGCTACCAGATCTGCTGGAGACAGAGAAATACTAAGGGAGACCCCTTGCGGTACAGTCTCATCACCTCAGCAGCATCACCAGGGTTCAGCCTATTAGAGCTCTGGTAGAGTTCTCTGTCTCCAGGATCTGCTGGCAGGGGTACACAACCCGTTTGTCTGGACTGGTCTAGCAGTATGAATTGGAAGTCATCCTATACGTGTCTGTCCCCCGTGCTAATGCCCAGACAGAACACTCCGTCCTCAAGAATTCTAACACTATAATAATTTTTTTTTTTTTTTGCAAGGATCCTTAATCAGCCAGCAGATTTAATAAAGCAACGAGGCTCCCAAGCCCAAAGGCCTGAAGTGATAAATCCAACCACCACCTTAATTAACTTTCCAACTAACAGCCACTCCCTCCGCTAATTCATATAGCCCCAAATGCTAGAAAAACCAAATTTAAAACAAAGACTAACAGAGGGAGATAGGGTAAAAAAACAGCCTAGTGTGAGCCCCGATGCAGCGACACGCCACGCAGCGAACAGGCTGCCAAAATGGCCGCCGCTGAGAAAAGAAAAAAAAAGGCGTGAAGAATTCTGCCGACACCCGTGGCCTCTTGTCAGCCTTCTACGCTGATTGCCTGCTCTCTACCCCACATACCTGCGTGCTGATTAAACCTCCGGCGTTTTCCAGCCACCGCGGTGACTCTGCTTGCCCCCTTGCTCAGCCGCACAGCGATCAGGGCACCGTCGGCAAGCCGCTGTCTGCCCCAAAAGGTAAGAACTCGCAGGGTCCCAGCTGACAGGAACGCCAGAGTCTCACTGCTGCTTCCTGCACACAGAGCTCTCTCCCGTATGCACAAGGGAGAGAGATCTGGTCCGGACAAAGAAATTCAGCTGAGCCAAGCTGTATGGGGAGGCAGGAACCGGCACAAGCACTGACGGCAGGCTTTGTCATTTTATTTTATTTCTTTTAAAGCTACAGTCCCAGAATAAAGAAAAGGCAAATTGAAAGCACCAAATTAAATACAAACTCTATTCTAACCTAACCGCTCCTTATCTGTTCCTCTAGTGAGCCCACACCCTAGGCTCACTACGTCCTTCTGCTGCATGGAGACTAGACACACTGGGGCTGATAGGAGATGTCAGCAGACTACATCCAGTGATGTCACGTTTTTGGACATGCCCAGTCTCCAAGCTGCAGGAGGAGGTACACTACCCAGAAGTGTGGACTAAACTGGAGGAACGATAAGGAAGAATATTTCAGCATGAAAGAGCACTTTTCATAAATTGTAGATCAGTAGAAACACTACCTGCATTTCGAATGGTACGTTTCACATCCTGCTTCATAGGAAATACATGGTGTGTAAATATACAACACTTCATATATTGTTTACACACCATGGGCATAAAACCAGTAATGTTTTACAAACCTACATTACAATATACACTAAATAATCAGTCTCAAGCTATTAGTTATGAATGCATTAAAGACTGAACATATTTTTACTTACTTTTTTTTTTTTTTTAATGAACTGGAAAAAAAACACACACACACACACACACACCCCCCCCACACCACCACCCATGAGAGCAAAAGCGAAATTTCTTACCTTTTCTCCTCTTTGTTCATTTAACATCTCAACTCTACGACATAAAATCAGAATGGGCTCCTTCAGTCTACAGGATCCAATTATATCTTCCAGATATTCAAGCATGCCTTCATCGAGTTCAGTCTGGCCCTTAGGTTTCATCATAGCAATCTGCTCAACTTCACCCTATAATCAAGATAGCGAAGTTACATATCTATAACAGGATAACAGATCATCCCTCACAAATGAATGACATCATTCAAGAGAGCCTCGGCCAAAGAATCAAAGCTCTTGAAGCTGCCAGACACAAGAATACAGAACCATGTATTTTAAACTTCCTATATTTGTGTTGCCAAACAGGGCCACCCCTCATTTCTTTATGAAACTACGCTACAAGTAAAGACTAATTATCCTGCTGTCCCTGAAGGATGTTAAAGGCAAGCAACTTTGTCTCCAAGAACTAGATATATAGTAGGAATTACCAATCTTTACTAACAAGGGGAAAAAAACGAAACAAAAAAAAAAAACATAGAATGCGAAGAGGGAAATAATTTTTGTAGCAGAACTAGTTGCTTCCCCACCCCTTTAAAAACATAGTAACCCGGAAATAAAAAAATAATTCACTCTGGGGAGGATGGAAATGTATTTCAAACTTCAGATTATGTAGGTGAGAATGCCGAAACCTGTTGCATTGAGAATCAATCTCCAAAACAGCAATATGTGAATGTGTGGACAGAAATCCATACTACAAACTTCAATATTTCTTCTATGGAGGCTGATCTTACGTGGGCCACAAACACCACAATGCCTTTGACTCTGTGAGCCTTCACATGCCCGTCCAGGACAAGCCTGTCTGAACAAAGCAATATGCAATAAGCTATCTAAGACAGTGTGTGCTTGGCCAGGTTGACAACAATATGCTTGCGGCTAATTAAACGAATTGCTGAGTGAACTTTCTAAAGACTTTAGTACATTTCAAATAGAAGGCAGGGATCCACTGAAATCCAAGATACACAAGGCACATTCACCTTAATGGACATATGGCCTGCAGAAATACAGTAAGGATGGCAAATGGCTAAGACTGAAATCAGATGCCACTTTAGGCAGAACTCAGAATGCATGTGCAAAACCTTCCTATTGAGGAAAAACTACTATATAGGGTAGATAACCAATGCCTGAAGCTAATAAGATCTTCCAGGTCAGAACAATTTACTTTCTTCATGATGGCAATATGTGCCAAATCAGTTAGGGTATGGTTTAACAGACAAACTTTCAGTTTATTTCTCTCTCACCTGCACCCCCCCCCCCCCCCCCAAGGTACCATCTTTGATTTAAAGGCAGTTAAATAGGAAAGGAGGAAAAAATCACTTTCAGCTTTAACTGGTTTAAACGTCATCAGCAAATTTAGGCTTTAAGAACAGATTTATTCTAAGTCCTTGCAGTTCACCTTGAGTTGAACATTAAACAAAGCCCCTTAAACTTATTAGGTATATTTAAATTGGTTCAAATATCACAAAGAGCAACTATAACTTAACATCCTTAAGTAGCTAGACAAATCATTGTAACAAACATGCAGACAGCAGTGAGATGGGAGCTGTCCAGTCTTTATACAGAGTTTCACATGTATAAATTGCAGCATTTTGCTAAAGTATTCATCCCTTTGGCTTCTGTCCTGTTTTACTGCATTACATATAACCTGGAATGAAAACGGAGGTTCATTTGGATGTTAGGTAATGGGCCTAACAATATAGTTCACATTGGTGAAATGAAATGACAAAAAACCCTTATATATCTATCTATAAAAAAACAAGTAAAAACTGAAAGGTTGCGAGTACATATGTATTCATCCCTTTTGCTATGAAACCACTAAATAAAGTCTGATCCAACCAATTAACCTCAGAAGTTGCATAATTAGTTGATAAGGGTCCACCTGTGTACAATCAGGGTCACAATGATGCCTGTATAAATAAACATATTCTGAAAGGCCCCTAACTGCACCACCACTAAGCAAGCAACATGAAGACCAATGAGCACACCAAACAGGTCAGAGACAAAAGTAGTGGAAAAGTATAGATCAGGGTTGCGTGTTAAAAAAAATATCCCAAATTCTGAATATCCCACGGAGTACCATTAAACTTATTATAACAAAACAGAAAGAATATGGCATCACTATAAACCTGACAAGAGAAGGCCAACCGCCAAAATTCACAGACTGCGCAAAGAGGGCAATCAATCATAGATGCCACAAAGACACCAAGGTTAACACTGAAGGAGCTGCAAAGATCGACAGCAAAGATGGGAATATCTGTCCATAAGACCACTTTAAGCCATACACTCAACAGTGTGGGGCTTTATGGAGGAGTGACCAGAAAAAAGAGCCATTGCTTAAAGAAAGAAATAAGAAAACACGTTTCGAGTTTGCACAACAGCATGTGGCGGAACCTTGAAACACATGGAAGAAGGTTCTCTGGTCAGATGAGACAAAAATTGAACTTTTTCGGCATCATGGGAAATGCCATGTGTGGCGCAAACCCAACACTTCCCCATCACCCCGTAAACAACATTCCCACAGTGGTGGCAGCATCATGCTGTGGGGATGGTTTTCATTGGCAGGGACAGGAAAAGTGGTCAGGATTGAAGGAAAGATGGATGACACTAAATACAGGGCAATTCTTGAGGAAAACCTGTTGCAGTCTGCCAGAGCTTTGAGACTGGGACAGAGGTTCACCTTTCAGCAGGACAATGTCCCTAAACATACTGCTAAAGCCGGTTTAAAGGGAAAAATTTAAACGTCTTGGAATGGCTCCTATGAAGGAAGGCTAGAAAGGTTAGGGCTCTTTAACCTGGAAAAGAGACAGCTGCGGGGAGATATGACAGAAGTCTATAAATTAATGAACTGAGTGGAACGGGTAAACATAGATCGATTGTTTACGTTATCAGTATAGAGAAAGACTAGGGGACATGCAATGAACCTACAGGGTAAACTATTTAAGACTAATAAAAGAAAATATTTTTTCCCTCAACGTGTAATCAAACTCTGGAATTTGTTACCGGAGGATGTAGTAAAGGCTGTTAGTGTAGCTGGGTTTAAAAAAGGTTTGGACAAGTACCTGGAGGAAAGGTCCATAAACCATTATTAAGAAGGGACCCAGTATATCAATGCTTGACAAAATACAGGCATTGTGGAACCTGTCTCTTTTGGGGAAACTGCTAGGTACGTATGACCTAGAATGGCCACTGCTGGAAACAGGATACTGGGCTTGATGGACCTTGGTCTGACCCAGAATGGCATCTCTTATGTTCTTATGTAAAGCCCAGACCACAGTCCAATTGAGAAAATGTGGCATTATTTGAAGATAGATAGGTTATGTTGATGTAAGCAAACTTGGAGTTGGAGCAGTTTTGCCTTGAGAAATGGGTGAAAATCCCAGTGGCTACATGTCCTAAGCTACTAGAGGCATACCCCAAGAGGCTTCCAGCTGTAATTGCAGCAAAAGGTGGCTCTACAACGTATTGACTTTCGGGGGTGACTATATATGTACACTCCTACATTCAGTTTTTTATTTCTCTTAATTGTTGTTTGTGTCACAATAAAGCGTAGGTACTCACCTGTAACAGGTGTTCTCCGGGGAGAGCAGGAATCTGTCCTCACATATGGGTGACGTCGACACCGACGGAGCCCTCGTGCGAAGCAAATCCCCAGCTTTCAGAGAAAGCCTTTGGGAGTTTCCATCACGCATGTGCGGTCCCCTTCCTGTCCAAGGGTGCCATCTTGCTCAGTCAAATGACATAGCCAAAAAGACGGCAAAAAGAACAAAATGTAATAGGACTGCAACTCCAAGAGGAGGAGGGAGGGTCATGAGGACTGATTCCTGCTGTCCCCAGAGAACACTTGTTACAGGTGAGTAACTACGCTTTCTCCGGGAATAAGTAGGAAGTCATTCCTCACATATGGGACTCCCCAGCTATAGGCTACTGAGAACCCATAGCCAAAAAAGGCTCCCTCTATGAGATCCGAAAGCAGCCACAATAGAAATCCAAACTAAAGGAATAGCACTCTGGCAGCCTGAACACAAAAGTGTCGGAGGGCAGGAGTTGCCTAGACCTCGAAAAGGTTACGGAGTACAGCCTGGCCGAAGGCACTGTCCCATCAGGACTCCCTCTCCAGGCAATAATGGGTTGCGAAAGTCTGACTCAAAGACCAGGTGGCGGCCCAGCAGCTGTCTGCCAAAGGAACAGAGCGCAAATGAGCCACTGATGCTGACATGGCCCTGACCCTGACCCTATGGGCCGTAACATGACCCTCCATCGGAAGCTAAGCTGCCTTGTGTGCCCAGGAAATGCAGTCTGCCACCCAGGTGGACAGCGTACGCTTTGAAACCGCTACCCCCCAGCTTATGGGGGTCGTAAGATACGAGAAGCTGAGAAGCCTTCCGATGCGGTTGCATACGCTAGACATAGAAAGCCAACACCCTCTTACAGGCCAAGGTATGCAGGACCAACTCTGCCCGACTGGCATGCGGCCTGGGAAAAATGATAGGCAGAACCACCTCCTGGAACATTCGAAAGTGGTCTCCTCGTTCCAAAGGAACTTGGGGTGCGTGCGAACCACCACCCGGTTCCTATAGAACCTAGTGTAGGGTCTTTCCGACAAAAGGGCCTGGAGCTCACTCACACGCCGAGCGGATGTGAGTGCCACCAGGAAACCACCTTCCAAGAGAGATAGCGTAAGTGGCAGGTAACTATCAGTTCAAAGGGCAACCTAGTAAGCTGCCCTACCACATTCAGATCCCACTCGGTCGCCAGGGGGAAGACCAGGAATTTCAAGAGAAGTAAGCCTCTCAGAAATGGAGAGAGGCTTCTCATTTACAGAAAAGTGGTGCGCCGAAAGGGCAATGAGGTACACCCTGACAGAGTTGGACTTGAGGTCCAAATCAGAGAGATGGAGAAGGTAATGCAGAACCACCCCTACCGGGCAAGAGAAAGGATCTACCTCCAGCTCCTTCTGCCATGACACAAACCTGCACCATTTCAAGGCGTCCGTCCGTCTAGTCAATGGCCTCCGCGAGACCAGCAAAACCTCTTAAATATTCTTCGGAAGGAGGTTCGGAGCGAGAATTACCCCTTCAGCAGCCATGCCACCAAGCTGAGGGAGCTGAGATTGGGGTGCAGAAGAGAGCACCACTCCTGAGCTAGAAGGCGCAAAGGAGGACCCCTAAGGGAAAGGGAACCTCCACCGCTAGCTGCAGAAGAAGCGGCAACCAGGGTTGCCTGGGCCACCAGGGGGCGATAAGGATGACCAGGGACTACATCCTTGTAGGGTTCTCTTCTATGTACCTCTCTGTCTTCCTTATGTCCTCCAAGTCTGCTACTGTGGCCTCCAGATTGGACTTGTTCCCTGAGAGCAAAGAGCTCCATTCACCTAGTGCACACGTAAGACCTCTCACCAACTGGGAGAAAATCATACATGTGACAATCAATGCAAGAGACTGGAAAGCCCCCCATCTTGCTGCTGGACTGCTGTCTGCATCTTAGTTTTAAGATTTTGTTTAGGTATTTAAGTTGTTTACTTAAGTTTTGCTGGGATACTTATACTAATAAAACTATACTTAATATGTTTAATGGACTTTGTTCACCTCAACATTAAATCCCAGATCCTTAATATATGCATAATGAATATAAACAGCTGCACCCTAGAGTGAATATGGACTCCTCCTTCCCTTTAAAAGGTTTAAGCACTTATAAAGCTACGATTATCAAAGGGGTGGGTGGGAAAAATACTTATTAAAATTTGGCTGCTACACAGTGGCCTTTCCTATGCTTCTAAGGTAAAGGCTTACCAATTTCCTGGGTCATTCACATAGAACTTGGTGTGATAGGAGGGCCTTTTAAAATTACCCCTTTGATCTGTCACTTTAACACCTATTTAAGACAACTTCACAGATCTTTTACCTCCTAATAGGAAGGGCTCTTTGTAAAGGTCACTAGAAACAAGTTTTTCTTTCTACTCAGACTATTCTACTTGTATGTTAAGCTATATTCAGATTTGATTTGATTTACATAATAAAGCTCTCTAGAAACAAATTTATTTCAGTAACTATTTACTCCATTTCATTTTCTAGGTTAAGCTCTGATTTTATTTAAAAGAAAAATCTCTCATATTCTATTTCTTCTTATTTTATGTTTTATGCTAAGCTATATTCTGCTTTGACTTAAATACAAAGCTCACTGGTGGTACCAAGATTGACTGACTTAGCAAACACACTGAATTCTGAAATACACAAATTTATCAGCTTTAACCCCAAGTCGTCCCTTTTACCCCCCGTTTTGGGTTTACTCCAGAAGATAATACTCGCAAGTGTAGATCTACTTCAAGTTTTAGCAGTCCCTTTTGGTAGTCCTTCAAGACCTGTGGGCATAATGTACCAAACGACCCCCCCCCCCCAAGTGTGTTGCAGGGCTGTGCCCCCAGGGCGAAAAACGGCTTTGCCCAAGGAGTGAAAAACCCCCTCCAGGTTGCACCAGTGGCGTGGTCTGGGGATTGTGGGACAGGCTTACTCGGAGCATGGCCCTGTTAGGGAGCTGGGAAGGCTGGGTTCTGGGGTAGTTTCTATAAGCCTTCCTCTTCTTTGAGAATGAAGACTTTCTGCCTGAAGCCTTTCTTCGGGAACGGTCAGCGATCTTCTTGGAAAGCATGGCCGTCTTAGGTACTCAGACTCCAACTTGGCAGTCTCGTCTGTCATGGGTTTGCCAAAGAGGTTCTCTTCCCTGCAGGGGATATTGACCAGCTTGCCTTATACCCATTGCTCCAGGTCGGACTGTAGCCAGGTCTGGCGTTTGGCACTAATGCCCGCCACAGCCACTCTAACCGCTGACTCGCAGCCGTCATAGGCTACCTAAGTAATAAACTTTGAGCACATTCTGACTGTGAAGGACAGGGTCCAGAACAGCTGGAGGGATTCCTAAGAGAGCAGCAAAAAACCTGGCAAGTTCCTACACCAGGTCTTACAAGTACATGCAACTGGTAGGCCTGGATCCAGCTGAGAAGCATTGAACCCTGGAAGCACTTCCTGCCTATAGCACCCATGGCACAGGCCTCCCTACCCAGAGGCACAGAGTGTGTATTCTGGCTATTAAGCCTATGACATATGGCTGACTGTGCCTTTTGAAACCCGGGGCTCTTACGGACTCGATAGATCGAATCGACCCGCTTGCTTAGAACCGGCATCAAGGCCGACGCCTCCCACATGCGGAAGAGCAACCGCTTCAGCATCGGAGGAACCGGGACAGTAAAGGCCTCCTTGGGAACATAAGAACATAAGATATGCCATACTGGGTCAGACCAAGGTCCATCAAGCCCAGTATTCTGTTTCCAACAGTGGCCAATCTAGGTCATATGTACCTAGCAGTTTCCCCAAGGGACACAGGTTTCACAATGTTTGTATTGGTTCAAGCATTCATATCCTGGGTCCCTTCTTAATAATGGTTTATGGACCTTTCCTCCAGGAACTTGTACAAACCTTTTTTAAACCCAGCTACACTAACAGCATTTACTACATCCTCCGGTAACAAATTCCAGAGTTTGATTACACGTTGAGTGAAAAAATATTTTCTTTTATTAGTCTTAAATAGTTTACCCTGTAGCTTCATTGCATGTCCCCTAGTCTTTCTATATTCTGAAAAGGTAAACAATCGATCTACGTTTACCCGTTCCACTCCGTTCATTAATTTATAGACTTTTATCCTATCTCCCTTCAGCCGTCTCTTTTCCAGGTTAAAGAGCCCTAACCTTTTTAGCCTTTCTTCATAGGAGTATCCTTCCATCCCCTTTACCATTTTGGTGGCTCTTCTCTGAACCTTTTCTAAAATCGCTATATCCTTTTTACGATACGGCGACCAGAATTGCACACAATATTCAAGGTGCGGTCTCACCATGGAACGATATAGAGGCATAAAATCTTGTGTTTTATTTTCCATTCCTTTCCTTATCATACCTAGCATTCTATTTGCTCTCTTGGCCGCCGCTGCACACTGGGCCGAGGGTTTTAACATGGTATCCACAATGACGCCTAAATCTTTTTCCTGGGTGGTAGTTCCTAATGTGGAACCTTGTATCGTGTAATCATAGTTTGGGTTGTTCTTCCCTAGGTGCATAACCTTGCACTTGTCCACATTAAATTTCATCTGCCGTTTTCATGCCCAGTCTTCCAATTTATCAAGATCCTCTTGGGTTTTAACAACTTTAAATAGTTTTGTGTCATCTGCAAATTTGACAACCTCACTCGTTATTCATAAATGACCTGGAAAGTGGAATATGTCAAAAAGCAGCGGACCCAGCACAGATCCCTGGGGTACACCACCTTTCTCCATTGGGAAAATTGGCCATTTAGCCCTACCCTCTGCTTTCTATCTTTTAACCAGTTCCTGAACCACAATAGTACACTGCCTCCTATCCCATGACTCTTTAGTTTTGCCAAAAGTCTCTCATGAGGGACCTTGTCAAAGGCTTTCTGAAAGTCCAGATACACAATATCAACCGACTCACCTTTGTCCACCTGATTATTCACTCCTTCAAAAAAACATAACAAATTAGTAAGACAAGATCTTCCATGTCTAAAGCCATGTTGGCTGTCTCCCATTAGGTCATCACTATCTACATGCCGAGTAATTTTATTCTTTATGATGGTTTCTACCATTTTTCCCGGTACTGACGTCAGGCTCACCGGTCTGTAGTTTCCCGGATCAACCCTGAAACCCTTTTTAAAAATTGGTGTTACATTGGCGATCCTCCAATCTTCAGGTATTAGAGATGATTTTAATGATCTTCACAGATTACTAATAGCAGGTCGGCAATCTCATATTTCAATTCTTTCAACACCCTTGGATGTATACCATCCGGCCCAGGTGATTTGCTACTCTTCAGTTTATCTAATAGTTGTAATACATCTTCCCGATGTATCGATATTTCCTTAAATTCTTCCGCACCTTTAAATACCACTTCAGTCATGGGTAACATCCCTACATCTTCCTCAGTAAAGACCGAAGCAAAGAATTCATTCAATCTCTCCGCTATCGCCTTGTTGCCTCTTAGTGCTCCTTTAACCCCTTTTATCATCTAATGGACCAACTGACTCTCACAGGTTTTTTGCTACGAATGTACTTGAAAAGGTCTTTACTTTGCGTTTTTGCTTCCGCAGCAAGCTTATTCTCAAATTCTCCCTTTGCCTGCCTTATCAATGCCTTGCATTTGACTTGCCAGTGCTTGTGCTGTTTCCAGGTTTCGTCATTTGGCTCTTTTTTCCATTTCCTGAAAGATGCTTTTTTGGCAACAGCCTCTCTGACCTCACCTTTAAACCATGCTGGCAGTTTTTTGGACTTCTTTCCACTTTTCTTAAAGCGTGGAATACAGCTGGTCTGGGCTTCCAAGATAGTATTTTTCAACAGCCAAGCCTGATGTACGTCTTTAACCTTTGCAACTGCTCCTTTTAGTTTTTTCTTAACTGTTTTCCTCATTTTATCATAGTCTCCCTTTCGAAAGTTAAAAGGCAGTACTGTGGATTTCCTTACTATCCCTCCTCCACTAATTAAATCAAAGGCAATCATGCTATGATCACTATTGCCAAGTGGCCCCAACAACCTTATCTCTTGCACTAGATCTGGTGTAACACAAAGGACTAGGTCTAATATGGCTTCCACTCTGGTCGGTTCATGAACCAGCTGCTCCAAGAAGCAGTCATTTATTTAATCTAGGAACTTTATCTCCCTAGCATGTCCTGACGTGATACTGACCCAGTCGATACCGAGGTAGTTGAAATCACAATTATTACTGCGCTGTAACTTTTGTTAGCTTCCTTGATTTCTTTGAACATTATCATCATCCATTTGGTCATTCTGGCCAGGCGGTCGATAGTACACCCCCACTGCCATCGCCTTCCCCCTTTTACATGGAATTTCAATCCATATAGATTCTACAGCAGATTTTGTTTCCTGCAAAAAACTTTAATCCTTTCTGACTCAATGCCCTCTCTAACAGAGAGCAACCCCTCCACCAATTTGATCAGCTCTATCATTACGATATAGTTTGTACCCAGGTATCACAGTGTCCCACTGGTTGTCCTCCTTCCACCATGTCTGTGATATTCCAATCATATCTAACCTTTAATTTAGTGCTATATATTCTAACTCTCCCATCTTATTTTTTAGACTTCTAGCATTTGCATACAAGCATTTTAGAGAATGTATTTTATTCATATTAATTTGGCTATTGTTAGACATGGGTAATTTGGGATCTTTAAGCTCTGTCTGCTCCATACTTGAGGGCATTTGGGCTGGTTTACTCTTTTGTGGAACCTCTCTGCTTTTGGTAGTATCCTTAAAAGATGCATTCTTCTGAACCATCCGCTCTTGGGCGACTGTCGGCTTTCCCCTAATATCTAGTTTAAAAGCTGCTCTATCTCCTTTTTAAAGGTTAATGCCAGCAGCCTGGTTCCATCCCGGTTAAGGTGAAGCCCATCCCTTCGAAAGAGCCCCTCCTTTCCCCAGAATGTTCCCCAGTTCCTAACAAATCCAAAACCCTCATCTCTGCACCATTGTCTCATCCACGCATTGAGACTCCGGAGCTCTGCCTGCCTTTTGGGTCCTGCGCATGGAACAGGAAGCATTTCGGAGAACGCTACCCTGGAAGTTCTGGATTTCAACTTCCTACCTAAAAGCCTAAATTTAGCCTCCAGAACCTCCCTACCACATTTTCCTATGTCATTGATACCGACATGTACCAAGACAGCAGACTCCTCCCCAGCACTATCTAAGACCTTATCTAGGTGGCGCGTGAGGTCCGCTACCTTCGCACCAGGCAGGCATGTTACCAGGCGATCCTCACGTCCACCAGCCACCCATCTACATGCCTAATGATCGAATCACCAACTATAACGGCTGTCCTAACCCTTCCCTCATGGGCACATGGCCCTGGAGAAACTTCCTCGGTGCGAGAGTGTTTTACATCACCTGGAGGACAGGTCCTAGTTACAGGATCACTTCCTGCCACACCAGGGTGATGCTCTCCTGTCACGTGACCTCTCTCCTCCATGGCAACAGGGATGCTGCCAGACTGGAGGTGGGACTTCAGGACTATATCCCTGTAGGTCTCGTCTATGTACCTCTGTCTGTCTTATGCTTTCCAAGTCTGCTACTTTAGCCTCTAGAGAATGGACTCGTTCCCTGAGAGCAAAGAGCTCCTTGCACCTAGTGCACACGTAAGCCCTCTCGCCAACTGGGAGAAAATCGTACGTGACACTCAATGCAAAAAAGACTGGAGAGCCCCCATCCCGCTGCTGGACTGCTGTCTGCATCTTAGTTTTAAGTTTGTGTTTAGATCTAAGTTCTTTACTTACTAAGGGTTGCTATGGATATTTATACTAATAAAACTGTACCTAATACGTGTAATATACCTTGTTCACCTGAAGCTTAACTAATCTCGGGTCCTTAGTGTATGATTGATTTGGGTAACGAGCTTCACCTGAGAGCACCTCCTTCCTTTTAAGATGTGTAAGTACCTATAAAGCTACGATTATCCCAGGGGTGGATGGGTGTGTGGAGGGAGAGGGAAATAACACTTATTAAAAGAGGGCTGCTACACAGTACCCTGTCTTGTGCTGCTGAGGTAAGCTATATTCTGATTTGATTTAAATTATAGCTCTTAGCTGCTGCTAAGCTCTAACTTCTTATGAAATTTAAACTACAAGCTCTCTGCTGGGTTCTAAATTTAACCAGAAAGCTCTCTTCTGTGTTTTAAATTTAAGCTAAAAGTACTTTGCTGATGCTAGGCCCTGAGTGACTATTAAATTTAAACTACAAGCTCTCTGCTGGGTATGAAATGTAACCAGAAAGTTCTCCTCTGTGTTTTAAATTTAAACTTAAACTGCTGCTACTAGGCCCTGACTGATTTAACAAAAAATAGTGGGTTCACAGATTAATTAGCTTTAATACAAAGAATTCCTTTTAGAAAATTACCAGAAGTATATACTCGCAGTTGCAGATCTCTCTCCAGAAGTAACAGTCCCTTTTTCTAGACCTTCAAGACAGGAGGAGAGTCATACTGCAGAGCCTCGAGCTCCTCGACTTGAGGCTCCTCCTTGAGGTCCGCAGGGAATGCCAGTGCTTTGGCCATGTCTCTTACGAAATCCGAGAACCTGGTATCCTCCAGAGGGGACCTTGTCCGAGGCTCGGAACCCGGCGAGTCCGAAGGGATGCACCAAGTCCAGAAGGTGTCAGAGGACTCCTCCTCCGTTTCCCACGCCGATTCCTCTGAGTAGGAATCAAGCGGCTCCAAGTGGGCGGGCACCGATGCCATTCGCCCCGACGCCGAGGGAACCTGCATTGATGACCTTGATCCCTAACCGGAGGCCGAGGGTGACCTCAACCGAGGATCGACTCGAGTTCGCATGGTCGAGGATCGGCTCTGCCTCCAGGGTCAACTTGGACGTCGATGTCTCGGTGGTTGGGGCAGATGCGCCTGTGAGACCAGCGATCAGCACCCACTGCTGCCCCATGAAGGCAGACAATCTGCTCTCCAAGGCCGTCAACCTGAGTCTGAGCTCAGGAGACACAGCAGCCTCTGACTCGGGCCCCAACGGCGTCGGGCCCGACGTTGGTTCCCCGGAGGAGAGTCCACGAGGACTACAGTACTCACGTGACTCGGGGCCTCCGACTCTACACGAGGATGCTTTGCAGGACTCTCCGACTCCAAAGACCCGGGACAGTAATCGGGGCTATGCAACCTGGCCCTCGAGGAGCCAAGAGCGTCCACCGATGCCGCCCTCGCGGGTTTCTTCTTCCTTCAGTGCTCCCTCGAGGGGGACTCCCTTTCAGAGGAGCCCCGACGATGCTCGGGGTCAGACTCCCGAGACTTCGAGGCCTCTGACAAAGTCCGGACCCATCCAGAGGTAGATTCAGAGAAGATCCTCTCACGATGGTGCTGACCACTCCACAATGCTTTGGAAGACATTTTGCCTCAGGGACTACAGACCATAGAATCATGGTCTGGCCCCAGGCACCGGAGGCAGCAGTCGTGTGTGTCGGTGACACACACCAGCTTCTTGCTCCGATCACACTTCTTAAAGCCACTGGCAGCCATCAGGGGAAAATGGGCCCTTGTAAGATCAAAAAATTGGGCTGCCAGGGAAAAGAAAAAAGGCGCAAACGCAGTCTCTAAGGACAAAAACCGAAAAAAAGAGAGATCCAGGCTCGGCACCGGTGTACAGAGTCAAGGCGGGAAAGGAACCGACGTCGAACCGAAGAAAAAAAAAAACTCGACCCAACGCAGAAAAATCAACTTTTTTCACGGGTGACAAGGACAGGCGTCCATAGGGCTAAGCGGAAAAAAAGACTGAGCAAGGTGGCACCTTTGGGCGGGAAGGGGACCGCGCATGCGTGCCTGCATTCCCAAAGGCTTTCTTTGAAAGCTGGGGAAATGCTCCGCATGGGAGCTCCGTCGATGTCACCCATATGTGAGGGCTGACTTCCTGCTTGGTCCTGGAGAATAAAAAAAAATTCCTTAAACCCAGCTACACTAACAGCTTTTACCACATCCTCTGGTAACAAATTCCAGAGTTTGATTACACTGAGTGAAAAAATATTTTCTCTTATTAGTCTTAGAGAAGTTACCCTGTAGCTTCATTGCATGTCCCCTAGTCTTTATATTCTGATGACGTAAACAATCGATCTACGTTTACCCGTTCCACTGCTTTCATTAATTTATAGACCTCTATCATATCTCTCTTCAGCCATCTCTTTTTCAGGTTGAAGAGCCCTAACCTTTTTAGCCTCTCTTCATAGGAGTATCCTTCCATCCCCTTTACCATTTTGGTGGCTCTTCTCTGGACTTTTTCTAATAACGCTATGTCCTTTTTAAGATACGGCGACCAGAATTGCACACAATATTCAAGGTGCGGTCGAACCATGAACGATACCGAGGCATTATAATATCCTTGGTTTTATTTTCCATTCCTTTCCTTATGATAACTAGCATTCTATTTGCTCTCTTGGCCGCCACTGCACACTGGGCGGAGGGTTCTAACATGTCATCCACAATGACGCCTAAATCTTTTTCCTGGGTGGTGGTTCCTAATGTGGAACCTTGCATCGTCAAACTATTGTTTGGGTTGTTCTTCCCTAGGTGCATAACTGCACTTATCCACATTAAATTTCATCTGCTATTTTGATGCCATCTTCCAATTTATCACGATCCTCTTGCAATTTTCTAATCCTCTTGGGTTTTAACAACTTTAAATAGTTTTGTCTCACCTGCAAATTTGATAACCTCACTCATTATTCCCTTTTCCAGGTCATTTATGAATGTGTCAAAAAGCAGCAGACCCAGCACAGATCCCTGGAGTACACCACTATTCACTATTGAGTCGTGAAGGACTACAAAAGGGGATTGCTTCGACTGGAGAGAGATCTGCAATAGCGACCCTCACCGCTTGTACATCCAAGAGATAATGCTTTACAAAAGGTATGTAAAGACGCCCATGCTGCGACTCTGCAGATATCCTGCCGGTGGAATCAGACTCAACTCCACTCAGGAGGCCACCTGCAGCCTTGTCAAATGGGCCTGCAGCCCCACTGATACCGCTTTATGCTTGAGCATATAAGCTGAGCTAATCGCCTCTCACCTAACAGGAAATGGATGCCTTGGAGGCCGCCTACCCCTTGTGAGGACCTTCAAACAGAACAAACCGATCGGTCTTCCTAAACAGAGCTGTGCCTTTTAAGTAACGCCGGAGGCTTTGACGTATATCCAGAAGTTGCAGAAGGGGATTCGACCAAGAACCTCCCTCCCCTGAAAACACCAGAAGAGTAATCAGTTGATTAACGTGAAAGGCAGAAATCACCTTTGGGAGAAGGATGGAACCGGACACAGTACCACCTTCTCCCTCAAAATGGAAAGAAAAGATTTTCTACAGGATAACACTTGCAACTCTGAGATCCTCCTAGCCAACCAAATAATCACCAAGACCACCACCTTTAGAGTCAAGTCCTTCAGTGAATACTTGTCCAGCAGCTCAAAGGGCACCATGGCCAACGCCGAAAGCACCAAATTAAAGGTCCCATGCGGAAACTATCGATCTTATTGGCGGTCGAAGCTACGTTACGGCCCGAAGGAAATGCACCATGTCCAGGTGGGCTGCTATCTTCTTCCCCTGCACCTTTCTCCAGTAACACACCAGTGCTGCCACCTGCACCCTCAGGAATTACATACCAAGCCTTTTCTAGCCCGTGCTGAAGGAAGGTCACTAAGTCCCAGATGGGGGCCTCCAGGGGTCTCAGTCCCGTTAACGTACCAGTTCTCAAAGATCCTCCAGACCCTCATGTAGGCCAGGGATGTGGAGCGCTTATGCGCTTTCAGTAGGGTTGCAATGACAGCTCTTGAATCACCCCGCTTAACTAAGCCCTTTCAAGAGCCATGCTGTAATTAAGAATCGATCCACCTGATGCATCAGGATTAGTCCCTACACCAGCAGGTCACTCCTGCTCGGGAGCCGCCAGGAGATGTCCACTAACAGCTTTACCAGGTCAGTATTCCACGGCCTGTGCAGCCAGTCCAGTGCAATTAGGAGGACCATTCCTCTGTGCGCCTCGATCCACTGCACCACCCGCCCAATCTGGGCCCACGGAGGAAACACAAAGCAGACCTATTGCCGGCCATTGTTGTACTAGGGCGTTGAGGCCCTCCAACATACTCTCCCTTCATCTGCTGTAGAATCTACTTGCCTTTGCAGACACCATGGTTGCCATGAGGTCCATGACTGGAGGACCCCAGCGGTGAACCAACTGTGCAAACATCTTGTCGTTTAATGTCCATTCGCCGAAATGCACTCTGTCTCTGCTGAGGTAGTCCAACCACGTCGTTTGATTTTCTGTTCACTTGAGCCGCCGATAGTGCCTGGAAAATATTTTCCTTCGTCCAGGCCAGCAAGGTGTCAACTTCATTCTCCAGTTGGACACTGCCTGTGCCCCCTTGCCTGTTGATATATGCCACCGTAGTGACACTGTCCAAGAACACTCGCACTGCCTTCCCCCTAGAAGAGCCACAAATATCCGGAGGGCCAAGCGGATTCTACCGTCAACCAGCTGCCCTGTGTTATCAGCATCTGGCAGTGGGCTCCCCAGCCTGACACAAACTGGCATCTGCCGTGAGGGCAATCCACTCTGGCATCTCCAAAGGCATCACTGCTAGCAATGTGTCTGGCCTCAGCCACCAGAGTGCCAGCTTCATCTCCCTTGAACAAGGCAATTGTTTTTCCAATGGTGACGACAGACTGACCATCTCTGCAGGAGGGACCTCTGTAGTGGTCTCATATGTGCCTGTGCCCGTGCCCAAGGCACCAGCTCGATCATTGCTGCCATCGAGCCCAGGAGTTGCTGTCGGAGCCGGCTTCAGTAGAAGAACCTGCCCTGAAGCCGCAGCTTGTTCATATGCTCTGGGGTAAAGAGACCTTGCCCTCCTGCATCCAAAAGCAAGCTCCTAGGTAAATGAACTCCTGAAACGGGCTCATATTGCTCTTAGCTGCATTTATCACCCAGCCCAGGCTCTGAAGGAACTTGACCATCTGAGCCGTGGCCCTTACACTTTTTTCCCTGGATTTTGCCCAAATTAACCAATCATTGAGGTAAGGGTGTACCAGAATTCCTTATTTTCGCAGCACTGCTGCTGCGATCATGACTTTGGACCTGGGAGCTGTAGCTAGACAAATGGCAGCACAGTGAATTGAAAATGTCCCACGGGTACTGCAAATCTTAGGAATCTCTGATGCTCCCACTGGATTAGGATATGCAGATAGGCTTCCGTGAGATCCAAGGACGCCAGGAACTCTGTCTGATGGCTACAATCACTGACCTCAGGGTTTCCATATGAAACCGTGGGAATCAGAGGCAGTGATTCATGTGTTTGAAATCTAAGATCAGCCAAAAAGAGCCTTACTTTTTGGAGACCATAAAATAGATGAAGTATCAATCAAATCCTGCTTGGCTTTGTGACCGCCTGCAGTCGAACCAATCTCTGCAAGGTGTCCTGCAAGGAGATTGCAGGAAGCTTTCTTTGAGCGGTCGCGCAAACTCAAGGGTATAGCCCTCCTTGATGACCTCCAAAACCCACTGGTTAGAGATGATCTGGGCCCAGATAGAGCAAAATCCTTGCAGCCTTGCCCCATTGGAACCGACTCTGCCTGGACCCACCTCGCTTCATTGGGGGTTGAGGCAGAAGGGAAAAAACCCTTCCTGGCTCCCCTGAAGCCTTGAAAGGGCTGACCTCTATAGGGAAATCTTCCTCTCTGGTAGGTCATAAATAGATTAGACCTTAAGTGCTGGAAATCCCATGCTTGTCCTCGACCTTGCGCCAATGTAGTCCCGGCTTCTGCTTGTCTTCTGGGAGCCTTCTGCCCTTGGACTCTCCCAAGTCTTTAACCAACTTCTCCAGAGCCTCCCCGAATAAGAGCTTTCCCTTGAACGGGAGTCTGCCCAGGTGCAACTTGGAGGAACCATCTACCGACCAGTTCCAGGGCCATAAATATCTGCACACAGAGATAACTGCTGCCATACTACGGGCTTGGCATCAAAATCAGGTCATAAAAACGCTATGTAGGCCACCCAGGACTCCGGCTTAGCTGCTTCCAGGAGACCTGGCCCCTGCTGCTCTGTCTCCTCCTGGAAACCTTGTGTCCAGCACAGGCAAGCCGCATTAACGTTGGCTTGTTTCAATAAGGTCTCTAGCTTCCTATCTTGGATGTCCTTCAGGGCCGAACTGCTCTCAACTGGTATAGTGGTCTTCCACCTTGGGAGGAGAAAAAAAAAAAGCAAGCACTCTCCCTTCATCGAGAAGGGGATAAAAAGGCACACCATCGTTCACACTCTTCTCAATCCTCTTTGATGACCCAATGTAATGGGAAAACTGACTGTGGTTTCCTCACCGCCTGAACAATGGGTCTTCCCGAGGTTCTTCCTGGGTCATATTGAGGGTGTTCAGGGAATGCGCTATCAGTTCCTCTCTAAGGAACACCTGCCCAATCCGGGCCTCTTCCTCCAATGGAAGCTTGCACTTTTCCAGCTCGTCTGCCTGAGGCTTCCTCCTGCGCCTCCGGCCCTTCTGAAATTAATCGAGGTCGCATCGACCCAGGCCTCGGTCCCACACCTGGCCTTGGCTGGGGGACCTCCTTGTGCGCTGGTGGAAGCTTCCTCCTCCGCTGAGTGTAGTTTATGGGCCTCCTGCGTGGCCCCGGCTCCCGAGTTCCTTTGTTGGATGCAAAAAGCCTTGTGCATCAGAAGGACGAACTCTGGGGAGAAGCCCCCCGCTAAGTGACAGAATATCCTTGGAAGTGGAAGGTCTAGGAGTCTGCATTTCCTGGGTCCTTGTTATGACCCTAGGCTGCTTAGGGGGGAGTTCCTGTCCCGTTATTGAGGCACAGAACCTCTGCCCCTAGTTAAAGGTTTTCCACCTTGCTCCAAGGCACCTGCTCCCTCCAGTAGGTCATCCTCTAGGGACGTGCTTCCGTCTCACAGCCCCTGCAGAACCCTTTTTCTGACACACGCTGCCCCCCCCCCCCATGACCCGCATGCTGGGCAGGTAGGCCTTGCAAGCATGCTTTCTCTTTTCTTTGTTTAAAAAAAACCAAAAAAAAAAACCACCACTTTCAACTCAACCCTGCTGTAGCAGATAAAGCCAATATACCAACTTCCCAAAGGGCTGGGTGCCATGGGAAGGAACAGAAATCCAAAATGGCCTTTTCAACTTTCTTTTCCTGCCTAAACGCTGGCGGTATGAGGCATCCCCCAACGGCTCCTGCTATTCGGCCTTCCTTCTCTTTGCCCTCTTGGTCTCAAAAAATTCCCTGAAAATGGCACCATGGATCCAAACTTACTTGTTCTCATACGAGAATGAGTACCGCATTTTACCAGCACTCCGCTCAGTTCCCTGCCAGCTTTGGTGGTTGCGCAACTCTTGTCTGGCTGTGCCAACACGTACCACTCAGCCTGCCCCAAGGCTTCGGTGGTCGCATCGCTCTCAATCCGAGGAGAGGCCTGCCTGCTGAAAAGAAAGCAATTCAAAACCAACAGAAACCGTTGATACCCTCCACCATCCACCCGACAAAAATAATAGTGGATGGTGGAGGGGATCAACAGTATTCTGTTGGTTTTAAATTATTTCACATTTTGAATACTGTTTATCTGGGTATTTGGCAGTTGTGCTGCAAAGAAAGGGCATGCTTGCGGCTCCACCGGGCGGAAGAAAGGGAATTTGAGGAGCAAAAATGAAAATTACACTTATCTGGTAATTGTAGTTCCTGGAGGATCCAGTTTAGTCCTTCTCCTGCAGCATGGAGACTGGACCAATCAGCATCTTTCCCTCTCAGTATGTATGCTGCTGGAGCTCCCCATCAGCCCCCCAGTGAACTATTAACAAAGCAGACTCAAAGAAGCAACACATTAAACAAATATAAGTCATAACTACCCAGAACTAACCCCCCCCTTGCACGCCAATATGACCCCCTCCCCAAACGAGGAGGCCAAAACTCTGCACATTGCTTTTGCTGCTTACCTGAATTAACCTACCGTTCCAATTATAAGAAAAGGACTGATACTCGACAGAAAAAAAGGAGAGAACCATGGGACCCCAAGTAGAAGAGTCCAAGAAAATACATGGAAACGTCTCTCCCCCTCTCGCAGGAAGCACGCCGACCTGAAAAAACTGCAAGTTGGGAGGGAATGAGGACTAGACTGGATCCTCCAGGAACTACAATTACCAGGTGAGTTTAATTTTCATTTCCTGAGCGGCTATCCAGTTTAGTCCTCCACATCCGGGATGTAACAGAGCAGTAATCAATGGGCGGGACCTTGTCAACCGGCGCGCAACACCGCTGATCCAAAAGACGAATCCCAAGCCACCGACACATCCAATCTGTAGTGTCTACTGAAAGCGTGGAGAGAAGACCAAGTCGCCGCCCTGCAAATTTCCACAGGCGGAATAAGGCTATGCTCCGCCCACGCCGCCACCTGTGCCCTAGCAGAATGGGCCCAAACCCCAACGGGACCATACGCCCTTGCACAATGTACGCAGAAGCAATAGCCTCTTTAATCCACCGCAAAATGGACGATTTCGCCGCTGCTTCACCTTTTCTCACTCCGCCAAACAGCACAAACAAACAATCGATCCGTCTTACGGAACGTCTCGGAAACCTTTAAATATCGACGCAGCACGCAACCTACATCCAAGCGATGCAACCCGCCGTTCGCGTTACCAGCCCTGTCCGATTGAAACACCGGAAGGAAAACGGACTGATTCAAATGAAAAAGGAGAAACCACCTTAGGGAGAAAGGATGGAACTGGCCTCAAAACCACCCTATCCCTAGAAAGTGATAAAAATGGTTCATAAGAACATAAGATATGCCATACTGGGTCAGAACAAGGTCCATCAAGCCCAGTATTCTGTTTCCAACAGTGGCCAATCTAGGTCATATGTACCTAGCAGTTTCCCCAAGGGACACAGGTTCCACAATGCTTGTATTGGTTCAAGCATTGATCCCTGCACGAAAGCGCCTGCAACTCTGAAATACATCACGCAGAACAGATAGCCACTAAGAAAACCGTTTTCAGAGTCAGATCTTTCACAGACACTCAACGGATAGGTTCAAAAGGTTGTTGAACCAACGCTCGTAAGACCAGGTTCAAATCCCATGGTGGTACAGAAAGCCTGCGCAACAGCCGCAGTATGGCCACCGCCTTGAGAAACCGCCGTGCGTGCGCCCCCAGAGGTACCACAAGCACTTTGCCCCTGTAGCACCTTAAGAGAACTAGCGGCCAGACCTTTGTCAAAACCATCCTGCAAGAAACTGAGGATGATGGAAACAGGAGCCGTCGCTGCGCGAACTTTACGCCGCGAGCACCAATCCTCAAAAATCCTCCACACCCGCACATAAGTGAGCGAGGTGGACGTTTTCCGCGCTTGCAGTAAAGTGGCAATGACCGCTGATGAATAGCTTTTTTTCTTCAACCGAGCCCGCTCAATGGCCAAACCGTAAGCGAGAACCGATCCACTTGAGGTAACCGAAGAGGCCCCTGAATCAAAAGGTCCGGTACCGGAGGGAGTCTCCATGGAACCCCGTTGATCAACTGCACCCGATCCGCATGCCAGGGACGCCGAGGCCAATCCGGAGCTACCAGAAGGACTTTCCCGTGATGGGCCTCGATGTGCTGGATGACCCGGCCGATCAATGCCCATGGCAGAAAGACATATAGAAGGCCGACCTTCGGCCATGGCTCAATTAGCGCATCGATACTTTCGGACATACATTCCCTTCGTCTGCTGACGAACCGACCTGTCTTTGCTCTCTGAAATGTCGCCATGAGGTCCATGACTGGATGGCTCCACCAACGAACTATTTGCGCGTAGATCTGCGGGTTCAGCTCCCACTCCCCGGGATCCACCTGCACTCTGCTGAGAAAATCCACCATCACATTGTCTTTTCCCGCGATATGCGCCGCTGAGATAGCCGGTAGACGAAGTTACACCCACTCGAACAATGCCTCTGCCTCGTCCTCCAAAGCTACGCTGCCTGTGCCGCCCTGCCGGTTGACGTACGCCACCGTTGTCGCATTGTCCGAGAGTACTCGAACCGCTCGCCCCCTTAACGTCGGCTCGAAGGCTAAGGCCCGTCGCACCGCCCGAAGCTTGAGACGGTTGATTCACCAGGCGGCTTCCTGGGCTGACCACGTCCCCTGTGCGAAACAACCCTCGCAGTGGACTCCCCAGTCCGTCAGACTTGCATCCGTTATCAGCGGAATCCAAGAGGGCTGTTCCAGTGGCATGCCCGCTAGCAACGACGGCAAATCCATCCACCACCCCAGGGCACGACTCACCCACCCCGGGCAGGGCAACCACTTGTTCAGCGAATTGGATTGGTTCGACCAACGTCACAAAAGGGCCCTCTGAAGGGGACGCATATGAAACCGAGCACATGGCACCACCTCCAGCGTTGCCGCCATCGTTCAACAACCGCAGGTAACACCAAGCGGAAGGAGCGGCAATCCCGAGGAACGTGCGCATGAGCCGCCGCAAGACCTGAGCACGCCGAGCTGGTAAGCACACCAAATCTTTCGCTGTGTCGAAAAGAACATCAAGGTAGTCGAGGGACTGAGTCGGCACCAAATTATTATTATTATTTAAAGTCTCTTCTATACCGCACTATTCAGCATCAGCGCGGTTTACATTGAACAAAGAATTTACACATTTCCGATGGTACTTTGTGTTGTCAGACGGCTGCCTAGGGTGAGAACTTACACAATCTTGACGATGCATATATTCATATGATTCTTGCAAGGTATTGTGGGTATTGTAGTTCATTCACTCCCAAACACAGCTGATGACAATAATTTGAGTTGTGAAACCAAGTGGTAAGATCAATAAAATACTTCTTTTATTGATGGGGTTTAATTTACCCAGCACATGTATGCTTGATAGCACTATAAATGAGGTTACTTGCTTGCAGTGTTTAAAATGGATAACAAAAAGTCACAAAGTAAACCAGAAAACAACCTTCAGCTTGTCAGGCAATTAGCTAATGTTTTCTTAGCAAATAATTACCAAATACAAAGGCACAAAGTAAAAAATAAACGCCGATCTCAGCAGTGATTCTCCCTTGCTCACACACACAATCAGGTGCAGCCCTAATTACTATCAATGGACCAGCTGAAAGCCTTTAGCTGGCTGGCTGCTACTGTGTGAGCCCAAATCCTGCTTTAAGAGCTGTTTGCAGTGGAAATAAAGAACAAAGTTAGGTTTCTTTGTGATGGCTGATGTGTTTGCTCATAGACAGCTAGCAATAGCATTTAGATAAAGAACAGTCCATGTAAATAGTTTCATCTGCTGTATTTCCCCCTCCATCAACAATCATAGGGTCAATATCATACATTGGCACAGATGAGTCTTTCATTAAGGCACTATCATGAGAATGCTTATTCCCTTGCTGCCATTCTCTATTATAGATAGGGTCTGGATCAGTGTTCATACCTGAGCCTCTCCTGCTATCATTATTCCTCTCTGTATAGCCTGGCCAATATGTAACCCAATTCTGATGTCCAGCCTTCCAATCTTGATCCCTGGACACTGGATCTTCTCTCACATACCTTCTGGCCTTGGTCTGAAAGTCCCTTCCACATGCAGTCTTCTCTCTTCCATGTAGCCACTGGTGATTCCTATCTCTGCCACTCCATTCCTCTGGCTGAATCCAGTCCAATGGACTCTGCTGGCTTTTGGAATACCTCCCAGTATGAGTACTGCCTTGGAATCTCCCAGACCTTCCAATGGCCTTTCTTCTCTTCCTTCCAGAGAGTTTCCTTCTCTCTCTATCTGCTTGGCTTGGCTTCTGTTTCTCCAGGTGATACTGGTGCTTGTAGCCGTTGCTGTCTCTGTATCTCTTCCTCCCTCTGTAGCTCTTCCTGAAGCTGTTCTTGAAACTGTCCTTGAAGCTGTTATCTGAAAAATAAGCTCTATTCTTATCCTGTTCTAATGTGTGCTGCTCCCTAACACAGCGCAGCTGTGTTGAATCAGGCCCTGCCCTTTGAGATGAGTGCTTAGGGATTACCTCATAGCTCTCTTGATTGCACACACATTCTCTCACTTCAGCCCCTCTCATGGCTGCTGGAAACCTGGTGCATTCTGGGACTGGTAGTCTTATGTGAAAACTCTGTTTTCTTGCTTCTACCAGAACTGACAGGTTGCTTGTTCAGAGTCACATCATCTTTTCTATAGCTCCTACCTGAGCTATGATAAGCTTCCTTATCACAGTGTTTACATTTGAACAGGAAGAAATAACTTGGATAACAGGGGTAACTATTTACAAATTAAGACAGAATCATGAACATTTCTTGGTTTCAGCGTTATTGGTTTTGGGAGGTCTGTGAGGTGGTTGAAATAACTGCAATGAAATGACTTTTCTTTACATTGACCACGCAGCTGAGAGACTGCAGCAGAGTCACGACCCTTTCCGTAGCCTGCAAGCTCTCCTGCTCGGACTTCGCTCGAATCAAACAGTCGTCTAGCTAAGGGTGGACTAAAATGCCGTCCTTTCGCAATGCCATCGCTACAACCACCATGATTTTGGTGAAGGTACGCGGAGCAGTAGCCAACCCAAACGGCAATGCCTGAAACTGGACGTGCCCCCACGGTAGCGCGAACCATAGAAATTGCTGATGAACTAACCTGATCGGAATGTGCAAATAGGCCTCGGAGAGATCCAGGGAGGTTAAATACTCCCCTTGGCGCACCGCTACAATGACGGATCTCAAGGTCTCCATTCGGAAATGTGGCACCCGGAGACGATTGATGCCCTTGAGGTCCAGAATGGGACGAAGCGATCCGTCTTTCTTTGGCACCACGAAATAAATTGAGTAGCGACCCGGCTTCCGAGTGCAGAATGGAACAGGGACCACCGCTCCTAAGGCTATGAGACGATCCAATGTTAACCGAATAGCCTGTTCTTTGTGCTGCCCTTTGCTTGGTGATAGGACGAAGGAATCCCGAAGGGGGGAAGCAAACTCCAACGCATAACCCTCTCGGATTACCTCCAGCACCCACTGATCGAACGTTATTTGGGCCCAGGAAGGAAGTCCCGAAGATGACCCCCGATAACTTGGCTTCCCTCTGGGGTCCGCCTCGCTTCATTGCGGTCTGCGAGCAAAGGAAGAGGAAGACGAGGAGGCCGCAGCTGCAAACCCCCTGCCCGCTCCTCGAAACCCCCAAAACCCTTGGGCCCCGAGACCCAAACCTGCTTCGCTGGGAATCCCAAAGGCGGGAGGAATGAAATCTCCGACCGCCCCTAAAGGAACCACGCGAGGCCGGCAAGCTCTTGCCAAGCTTAGTCTTATCCTCCGGCAGCCTTCCGCCTTTAGAGTCTTCTAGATCTTTCACTAACTTATCCAGATCCTTTCCAAACAACAACTTTCCCTTAAAAGGAAGTTTACTGAGACGCGACTTGATAGACCCATCTGCCGCCCAATTCCGCAACCAAATGGATCTCCTCGCCGCTATCAAGGATCCCATACTATTTGCCAATGTTCTAATCAAATCATAATGGACATCCGCTAGATAAGCTGAGCCCGACTCCAACCGGGTCGCCTCCAACAATATCTGCTTGTCTCGGTTGCTGTCTTGCTGTAAACGCTGAGCCCATCTCAAGCAAGCCCTAGCCACCCAAGTTCCGCAAATCAAGGCCTGTAAAGACAACGCATTGGCTTCAAAAGCCTGTTTTAACAACCCGTCTACTTTCCTGTCTTGAGAGTCCTTCAATGCCGCACTCCTTGACAGGAATAGTCGTCTTTTTGGTTACTGCAGACACCACCGCGTCGACTCGAGGCGACTTTAACTTGTCTTTGTCCTTGTCAGCTAGCGGATATAAGCGATTCATTGACCGAACGCCCTTCAGACCTGACTCCGGTTGATCCCACTCAGTTTGAATCATCTGATCCACCACTCTGTGAACCGGAAAGATAACCTGAGACTCCCGCACCGCTTGAATGAGGGGATCCTCCAGACCGCCATCGTCATCTGGAGGCGCTGACGCGAGATTGAGCGCTTGAAGAGATTCTGTAATCAAGGGAATCAACTCCTCTCTACGAAAAACTTGAATGATCCGTGCCTGATGCTCGGGCTCCAGGATCTCTCCTTTCTCTAGTTCCTCCTCGAAATCCTCAGGGACCCCGACTACTTCGGGCTCCTGGCACTCCAAGTCCTCGTGCTCCATCGCCGAGACCCTACAACGCTTAGTTGGATGCAGGATATCTCTCCCACCGTCCTCCTCTATTCGGGAGAGAATGGACGCCAGGGGAGGCACAGCACTTGGCAACCTGCCTAAGCGTCCCAAGCGAAATGCTTGATGCATAATAAGGACAAAATCTGGTGAGAAGTCCATTAAGGAAGATTCCGTTGCCACCTCCAACACCGGCCCCACCTGCCCCTTAGGCACCACAGGAGACTTGGGTGTAAGAGGGCTTGGAGACGGCTCTCTCTGTCTGTGTGGTAGGACTAACAGGACCTGCCATAGTCTTACCTTCCATCTGCTGCTCTATGTCCGAGGAGACCGCCACACATCCCTTGCAGATCCCGGACTCAGTCACAGGCCCTCTGCGAGGACCGCACGCCAAACACTGCGGCCTTGCAGACATGGTAGAAATTAGCAAACTAGCTATACACCTGTCAAAGGAAAGCAAACAAAAATAAAATTCCTTTTCGTTAAGCAGCTTTTCTTTTTTTCTTAAACAGGAAACGCCAGGATCGAGCAACAGAAAAAACGCCACCCCGGGACTGCCCAAACCCAGAGGGCTCTCAGTGGCAGTTAGCAGAGTGTGCGCGGGAAAGAAAACAGAAGAGAAAACAAAAAATAAAACAAGAAACGGCGCTACAAAATGGCTGCCGCTACCGGTGGCTAAGGGAAAATAATGGCGGGAAACACCAGGAAAGCCCCGCGTCAAAATGGCCTGCTAAAGACAAGCACCTGCATGTCTCACAGCTGCCAAAAGGAACTCACCCCGCTGACTCCAGCGCTTCCGAAGTCGGACCGGCGTTCCAAAACTGAGCTGAGAACGTGCTACCGTCCTGTGCTGAAATCAGCAACTTCCGTTGAAAGGGAACACGCCTGGACCGTGGATCAAAGCACAGCCGACTGTTGAAGCAACGACCAGGACTGTTAGCGACAGAGCTCTCCCCCGTACTAAGGGAAGAGAGCTAGTGCTGTAGACTGCGTTCAGCGCTTCTGCCGAAGGCTCGGGCAGGTGGTCTGTGCAGGTTCAGCTCCTCGATCAGCTTCCCGCCCCCCCCCCCTTTTTTTTTTTTTTTTTTAAAGGCACAGCCACCGAAGTAACTAAAATGAAAAATACACCCCAAAATAGAGCTAAAAAAGAAATTCTAAATAGTGTTGCTACTGAAGCCTACAAGTGAGCCCAGCGCCAGGCTCACACGTCCTCCAGCTGCACGGAGACTGGACACACACTGGGGGGCTGATGGGAGCTCCAGCAGCATACATACTGAGAGGGAAAGATGCCGATTGGTCCAGTCTCCATGCTGCAGGAGGTGGTGCACTACCCGGATGTGGAGAACTAAACTGGATAGCCGCTCAGGAACTTCCCCTTTCGTTGGCAGACTGGGTTCCCGCACTCAGCTTGGGCCCAAGCCTCCTCTCCTCTGTGTTGCCGGTTAGACAAAAAACACCTTGGCTACTTCAATGAGGAAGGGTCCCCGAGCAGAGCTTCCCCCTTCCTTGCGGCACTGGTGTTGCAGGCCACGCAGAGCAGGGAAATAAGGAGAAAAAGTTCTAAAAAGCTGAGGTGGTCACTAGGAGTCCACCCACAAGGAAAGACACTTCTATCCAGCTGCTTGGAGACTGAATACTGGGGACTGGGAGGAACGTCTGGCTGCCCAAGTATGCTACAGTCAGAAGACTGACATGCTCAGTCTCCAAGCTGCTGGACAGGCATGACTATCCATCCATGTTGGGACTAAACTGGAGGATACAATAAGGAATAACTGATAGTATAAATGTTTGTTTGTTTTTTAAATTATGAAACAAGGCATAAATAGGTAACCTGCATGGAACAAATTTGTAGCCCTGGCTACCTTGGTCAGGCTACAAAACAGCCTGGGCTGGTGTTTATCTGCTCCTCATCTAGTATGTTACTATGTGAAGGAAGGCAACTGGTTCAAGTTCATATCACCCTTATTTTTTGTCTAGTAATAGATATCTGTTCATATGTATTCTTGTCAAAATAGTTATTGAAAGAAATGCAGGTCTGGTTGTGACCCATAAACTGTTGATAAAATGTTCCTATAACCATATTCACTAAACAGATACACAATACAGCTGTCAAACAGAATTACACAACAGAAGCCCATATTTATTGAAAAGGTTTGCAAATAAGTTATTACCTCAATTTGATCACACACTTCCTGAAAGCAATTTACTTCAATGAAAAAGAAACGTAACATATATGTTATAACACTTGCAACAACAATACCACCTTAAAATTGCAGCAGTTAAGTATCTATCCACTGGAGTTCATGATTTAAAAGAAAATATTAAATCAGGTGTCCACTGGCACCAAATTAATAAGCACTTTTATTAAAAAATACACACACACACACCACCACCAGTTTAACTCCAGCATTAAGATGACAAAGATTTGTACTTTTTGACCAACGTTCACCGAATCTTTCTAAACAGGTCCCTATGGGATGGTACAGATACCACTATAAGCTTGATATTGTATAAGCAAGGTAGCAGCAGAAGCCAAAGCAGTATGGACTGCAAGTTTTACTCATTAAAAATACATAACACCCTCTTGCATTCAGGATAAATTTACAATACATATTCATCTTCCAAAAGCAAGAACTTCAGCCAGGAATAAGGTTAAATTAGACTTACCTGCTAATTGTAGTTCCTGGAGTAGATCCAGTCTAGTCACGTACCATTAGAGTTGTCTACGTCCTCCCGCAGCTAGGAGACTGAGGATGTCACTTTTTCCAGTGACCTAGTATAAGTAGTCCAGGGACCGCCCCTTATAACCAGTTAACTCTTGTCAAAGCCGACTCACCAGAGCAACAAACAAGTAAAAAACCTTGAACAAAACCTGAACTCCTAAACTATCTATCCAAACTATTGCCGGACAACAGAGCCGCCCCTTCTCCCCAGCCCCCTCTAAGGAAGCCAGACACTCTCCAGAGAAGCTAGGGGCTCCATATTCTAGCTTTGCCATGCCATCTCAGCAGGACAGGCGGACTCCACTCCCTCCAAGGTGCTCAGGCTACCTCCTGGCAGTAACCTTCCGGGCAGGAAGCGGGACTAGACTGGATCTACTCCAGGAACTACAATTTGCAGGTAAGTCTAATTTAACCTTCCTTATCGTAGCTCCAGTCTAGTCCCGTACCATTAGAGAAGTAGCAGAGCAGTGAATACACTCAACAGGAGGGGCCTGCCAAACCAGCCTGAAGCACCGCCGAACCAAACGCCGCATCTCTCCTCGCCTGCACCTCAATTCTATAATGCTTGACGAAGAAGTGCAAAGACGACCAAGTTGCAGCCCTGCAAATTTCCATCGCAGGAACCAAACTATACTCCGCCCAAGACGCTGCCTGAGCCCTCGTCGAATGCGCTCTCAAACCCTGCGGCACTACTCTGCCCTTCAGAATATACACTGAAGCAATCGCCTCTTTAATCCACCGAGCAATAGACGCCTTAGAAGCCAGCTCTCCTTGACATGAAGCCCCAAACAGGACAAACAGTCCATCTGATTTGCGCAGCGCTGCTGTATGCTGCAAATACACCTTAAGCACTCTCCCCACGTCCAACTTATGCAACTTGTCCTTCGTCCCCCCTTCCACTGACCTGGCAAAGACAGGCAAGGTCACTTCCTGGTTAACATGAAAGGCGGGGGGGAAAAAAAAAAAAAAAAAAAAAAAGAGGGTACTTTACGCAGTACTACCTTTCCTTCGCCAAAGGACAAGAAGGGCTCCCTACATGATAGAGCCTGTAATTCCGATCCTCCTTGCCGAAGTAATGGCTACCAAGAAAACCACCTTTAACGTGAGATCCTTCAGGGTCGCCTGGGATAATGGCTCAAACGGCTCCTTCAGCAACGCCTCTAAAACCATGTTGAGATCCCAACCTGGAACCACTCTTCTACATGGGGGTCTCAGAGAAACTGCCCTCAAAAACCGCTTCACATCTCAATGAGCCCCCAGCGATATCCCCTGCACATTCCCACAGTAACAAGAAATAGCCAACTGCACCCGCAAGTAAGACGCTGCGAAACCCTTGTCCAACCCATCCTGTAAGAAGGACAACACTTGCGCTACCGTAGACTTCAAAGCCTGCAATTGCCTTTGCTCACACCAGGCCTCAAACAACCTCCACACTCTTACATACGCCATGGACGTGGAGCGCCGCCTTGACCTTAACAACGTAGCAATCACTGCCGACAAGTACCCCTTAGTCATCAGCCTAGCCCTCTCAAGAGCCAGGCTGTAAGCGAAAATCGATGAACCTGCGGCATGCTTAACGGCCCCTGCACTAGCAGATCCGCTCTGTCCGGTAACTTCCACCAGCAGGCACGTCAAATCGGCATACCACGGCCGCCTTGGCCAGTCTGGCGCTATTAGCATAACTAACCCCCCCGTGCTTCTCTATGCGCTGGATCACTCTGCCTATGAGCACCCACGGCGGAAACACATACAGAAGCCTGTGTTCCGGCCACCTTTGAATCAGAGCATCCAGCCCTTCTGACATCCGTTCCCTTCTTCCGCTGTAAAACCCGTCTCCCTTTGCCGACTCGAACGTTGCCATCAGGTCCATCACTGGCCGACCCCAACGCCGAACCAGCTCCTCGAACACTTCCTGATGCAGACTCCATTCACCCGGGTCCACTCGCACCCGACTCAAGAAATCCGCCGTCACATTGTCTACTCCTGCTACATGCGCCGCCGACAACGCCTCTAGATGGCACTCTGCCCATGCTAGCAACCCGTCCGCTTCCGTCTCCAACTGCACACTGCCTGTTCTTCCTTGACGATTTATGTATGCCACCGCTGTGGCATTGTCCGAGAACACCCGGACCGCCGTTCCCTGTAGGAACCCCTGCAAGGCCTGAAGCACCAACCACACTGCTCTCAGCTCCAACCTGTTGATGGACCACATCTTTTCCTGGGCAAACCACTGGCCCTGGGCAAACTGCCCCTTGAAGTGCACCCCCCAACTGAACAGACTCGCGTCCGTCGTCAGAGGCTTCCAGTCCGGTGCCTCCAGCGGCATGCCCTTCTCCAAGCCCCCCGGCCGCAGCCACCATCGCAGTGACCTCCGGGCTTCCAGCGGACAGACCAACTGCCTGGACAAAAGGATCTGATTGGTGGGACCACCTCCTCAGCAACGCCCTCGTAGAGGTCTCATGTGAGCCCTTGCCCATGGCACCACCTCTATCGTAGACGCCATTGTCCCCAGCAGCTGCAGATATCATCACGCCGACGGCGCCTTGAGCACCCGGAACTCCCGGATTAGTCGCCTCAACTTCCGAACTCCCTCTAACGGCAAGAACACCCTTCCACTGCGCATATCGAAACGGGCTCCCAAATACTCCAGCTCCTGGGTCGGTGCCAACTTGCTCTTTACCATGTTGACCACCCAACCCAAGCTTTGTAAGAAGGATACTACCAGACTGGTCGCCCTCTGGCTCTCCTCCAGTGACTTTCCCCGGATCAACCAGTCGTCCAAGTAGGGGTGCACCAACACTCCCTCCTTTCTCAACGCCGCCGCCACCACCACCATAATCTTGGTGAATGTTCTCGGCGCCATTGCCAGCCCAAAGGGCATCGCCTGAAAATGGAAATGCCCAATAGGCACTGCAAATCGAAGGAACCGTTGGTGCTCCCCCCGATCGGAATGTGCAGGTAAGTTTCCGACAGATCCAATGAGGTGAGATACTCCCCGTCGTACCGCAACCATGACTGACCGCAACGTCTCCATCCGGAAGTACGACACCCGGAGACACCTGTTCACTCTTTTTAAATCCAGAATAGGCCGCATGGTACCTTCTTTCTTTGGCACCACAAAATAAATAGAGTACCGACCGCTGCCTTGTTCTTCTAATGGCACCGGCACCACCGCCTCTAGCGCCATGAGCCTTTCCAACGTCTGTCTCACCGCCTCTGGCTTGGCCCGCGATCCGCACAGAGAGCGCACAAACGCGTCTTGCACTGGGCACTGGAACTCGAGAGCATAGCCCCTCTGCACAATCTCCAACACCCACCGATCCGAAGTAATGTGGGCACAGGCAGAAATGAAATCTCTTAACCGACCTCCTACCGGTACTGCCTCTGCCTGGACCCCCCTCACTTCATTGCGGCTTTTTTGGCGCCAGGGAACGCTGATGCCGCAAAACCTCTGCTCCTCAACAACCTCAAAATCCCTGAGCCCTAAAGGGAAATCTGCCTCTCTGCCCCGGAGCAAACCTGGAGGGTCGAAAACGCCTGAACTCTCTCAGCTGGCTTCTAGAAGGTCCACCTGTACGATTCTGCTTTTATCTTCCGGTAATCGACCCCCCTTTGATTCCCCTAGATCCTTAACCAACTTTTCCAAGTCCTCTCCAAAAAGGAGCTTGCCCTTGAAAGGGAGCTTGGCCAACCTTGCCTTGGATGCACCATCCGCTGCCCAATTCCGCAGCCACAGATACCTTCTCGCCGCCACCACAGACGCCATACTCTTAGCTAGGCCTCTAATCAAATCATACTGACTATCTGCTAGATACACCGCTCCCGACTCAATACAGGCTGCCTCTTCCGCCGCTCCCTCCTCCTGAGCCCCGTTCCACCTTTGGGACCACCTGAGACACACCCTTGCCACCCAGGCCCCGCATATCGAGGCCTGCAAGGATAGGGCATTTACCTCAAACATCTGTTTCAACAAAGTATCCAATCTCCGATCCTGCGTATCCTTAAGCGCAGCACTGCCCTCTACTGGGATAGTGATTTTCTTAGTCACCGCGGAGACCGCAGCATCCACCTTAGGTGTCTTAAACATATCCTTACCGGTTCCACCAGAGGATAAAGCCGAGCCATGATCCTAGCCCCCCTGAGGCTAGCTTCCGGGGTATCCCATTCCTCTTGAATCATTCCCTTGAAAATCCTATGAATGGGAAACTACCTCTGCGACTTCCTCACTGCCTGCAACAGCGGATCCTCCAGTGCCGACTCCTCTGTAGCCCCCGAGACCGGCACATTCAACGCCTTTAAGGTCTCAGCAATCAAGGCCGAGAGCTCCTCTCTCCTAAACACCTTTACTATTCTAGATTGCTCCTCTGGCTCCGCAATCTCTCCTTCTGCCAAGTCCTGATCACCATCCGACTCCTCTAATACCAGAGAGTCCTGCTCCTCTCCCTCCAAGAGCAGCCTGGGTCTTTTGTTGGCACCATTCCCAGCAACCTCTTCTACCTTAGCTCCTGGCTTCTTGACCCCTCGGGCCTCTGCCCCCTCGGACGCCGGTATTGCTACCCAAAGCCCACTCAGAGCCTGCTGCAGCAGCGTCAAAAACTGTGGCGAAAAGATCGCTCCCAGACCCCCCTGTACATGGACCTGGGGTAAAGACCCATCTGGCGCAGAAGACGGCCTTGGCAAGGGTTCGTAGCCCCCCCCCTCGGGGACATTGGAGAGTCCTTAACAATATCCTCCTCTGCCGTCTGCTCTGGCTCTCTATCTGCCATGTCAGCCTCAAAACCGCAGCCTCTGCACACTCCTGTCTGAGACCGCGCTTCTGCATGCCCCACACAAGAGGCACCGCGGCTTACTAGGCATTGGACCCGCAGTCCAAACAGGGACCCCAGGGAACCTTGGACCCACTGGAAACCCCCAAATTCCTTCTCAGTCCCTTGACCAGACTTCTTGTTTCTCTGTGTTTTTAAAAAGACTGTAAATCCTACACCAGGCTCCCCCAACTATAAAGAAACCAGGTCCCCTCTGGAGGCTATCCCCAGTTCCCGTGCTTTTCCCCAAGCGGACCAGGCCTGCAGCACCAGCACGCGAGCGAGCTGTCCTTCCTGCACGTGGCCCCAAGTAAGCTGTCAGGTCCCCCGCTGCACTAAAACCTGCTCCTACCACCCCGAATCGCCACCCCTTGCTCTTACCCGATGGCGATCCCGGTGCCGATCAAATCAATGAATCACCGCGTTGCTTTCGCCGTCTGAACCGCCGCTCCTCAACTTCACCAGAGCGTGCGCGGCCACGGCACCGTCCTCAACGGCTCCTTTCCCACCTTGGGGGAAACGAAGCCGGAGGGCCCCTACACAACCCCCACACGCTCCTCTGGATAGACTCCCCACCAGAGAGAGAGGGGAGAAGGGGGGAAGCTCACCAGCAATGCTGCAAATGTTACTCAGCACAGTAAAAAAAAAAAAGCGCCAAATTAAAGGGCAAGAAACCCCTCTTTTTTCTTTTTAAATCTTCTGTTTTAAACTAACTAAAGTTAAGCCTAAAATCCTTATTAGCTGCTCCAGTGAGTCCCGGACCAATGGACTCACAACCTCCTTCCGCTGCCTGAAGACTGAGCAAAACTGGTTATAAGGGCGGTCCCTGGACTACTTATACTAGGTCACTGAAAAAGTGACATGCTGTCTCCTAGCTGCGGGAGGACCTAGACAGCTCTAATGGTAAGGGACTAGACTGGAGCTACAATAACTTCTGGAAAATAAGTTTCCTTATTTCTGACACTTCTGTCCATATCCCTTTGATATTCTGATGGGCTTTACCTCCTTATTCTCCCGTTTCCTCTAAACTATCCAGAGGGCTACTACATTTTATATGCTCTTTTGCGAAGTATTCCTGAGCAGCAGGCTCCACAGATCCTTACCACCACCCGATTAGGCACCAAGAAATTATCCAATTCTACATTTGAGAAGGCAGACAAAAATGATCATTTTTTAAAGTGGCACTTAACCTCAGTTTTATTAGTTTGAATCAAATATAGGTCATCAGGGATCAGATTAAGACATTGTTATCCATTTTTCCTCACTTGTTTTAAAAAACAAACTTTTTCAGTTAAACAAATTATATATATATATATAACCAGAAAGTCACCAAAACAGCAATATAATGCAGTCTTTTTAGTACTCTATATACAAAACTTTAAAGAGGAACCGTCTTGTATATACTACCACTACTAAGCATTTATAAGTATATAAGAACATTGCTAGAAATGAATACTAGTCACTTATCAAAGTGGTTGTGATTTTTTTTTTTTTTTTGCAACAGACCTGTTTTTTTTAAACTGACATTTATTATGGTGTTGAAACAGTGAATTTCAAGTTTAATGTCACTGAAGGCCATGTATTCCCACACATGGATCTGCAGTAATGCCAATGCAGGAAATGCATGCATACAAAAACATTCAAAGTCAATTTCCCATTTAAAACAGATAAAAGATAAGATTGGAGTAGCAGCCTGGTGGTTCGGGCAGCATCCTGGGGACCAGAAAGACCCGAGTTCAAATCCCATGTGGCCTTGGTCAAGCCTCTTAACTCTCCACTGCCTCAGGTACAAAGTTAGATTCTAAGCCCTCCGGGGACAGGAAAATGCCTACTGTACCTGAATGTAACTTGCTTTGAGCTACTACTGGAAAGGCGCGAGCTAAATACAAGTACTGTAAATAAAAGACAAATTGTTTATAAAGCTATAGCTAAGCTTGCATAGTAATTAATGTTCATTTACAGGGTGGGGCACAGTACAGGTGAAATTAGGCCTTACCTGCTAATTACCTTTCCTTGAGCTCTCTCCAGGCCAGTCCAGGGAAGGTTAGGGTTGTCAATCCCCTTTAGCAGCTGAAGACTAAAAGAAACTTTAAAACCTGCTGACAGGTTAAGCCATTCCCCCCGACGTCAGTGTACCAGTCTTCTCTTGACAAAGCAGCAAAAAAGGCAACCTAAGTGATAAGACTCTACATTCCCTAGTACCGAACAACGCAATATAACGCCAAACATGGCTCAGTCGGACAAAAATCCCCCTGTCTATTATTTTTTATTTTTTTTATTTATTTATTTATTTATTTATTTTAACTAAAACCGAATGAAACATATGCTCCCTCGGAAAAGTCTAAGGAGCTCCCAAATCACATCTACCCAGCAAGCTGATTCGTTGTTACTCTTAGGCACAGGTAGTCTGACAGATGGAGAAGACAAAAGTAAAGGGTGGGCCCTGGACTGGCCAGGAGAGAGCTCAAGGAAAGGTAATTAGCAGGTAAAGCCTAATTTCACCTTCCTTATCGCTTCTCCGGGCCAGTCCACGGAAGGTTAGGGCAGTACCAAAGCAGTACCTAAACTCGGGAGGGCCCCGCAAGACCTGCTATCAATGCAGAAGCCCCCACCTTCGCATCCTCTCTGGCGTGAACATCCAACCTGTAATGTCTGGCAAAGGTATGGAGAGAGGACCACGTCGCCGCTCTGCAAATATCTACCGGAGGAACAAACGCATACTCCGCCCAGGAAGTCGCCTAAGCATGAGTGGAGTGGGCTTTGAGACCCGGAGGCGGTACCTTCCCTCCAGCCTCGTAAGCCGCCACGATGGCGTGCTTTACCCAGCAAGCAATGGAGGACTTCGAAGCCGCTTGCCCCTTTCTTGATCCCACAAATAGCACAAACAACCTATCTGACTTACGAAAAGATTTAGTGACCTGTAAGTAACCTTTCAAGACACATTCCAGATCCAAACTGTGGAAAACCCGCTCCATGGGCGAATCCGAAAGGTCGGAGAAAAAGGGCAAACGCCACGGACTGATTAACATGAAATGAGGAAACTAGCTAAGGCAGAAACGAAGGAACAGTACACGTAAGAGCACCTTTTCCGGCAAGAATTGAAGGTAGGGCTCTCGACAGGAAAGCGCCTGCAAATCAGAAATCCTACTTGCCGAACACAAGGCTACGAGAAAATCCGTCTTCCAGGAGAATTCCTTCAAGTGCTTTGAAGAAGCCGAGGCAAACGGCTGACGTGCTAACGTTTCCAAGACCACACCACGTGGCGCAACAGAGGTCGAATGAGCCAGGCCGCATGAAAAAAAAAACATTGCACATCCCGATGCACCGAGACACGGCGACTCTGCACCGGCCTTCTGAAGCAAGAGAGGGCAGTCCAGTGCACTTTCAACGTGCTGAGTGCCAATCCCTTATCCAAGCCTTCTTGAAGAAACAAAAGCAGTTGCGGTAGAGCGGTAGACATAGGCCGAAAACCTCGCTGCGCGCACCAATCCTCGAAGACTCGCCAGATTCGAACGTACGCTAGCGAAATGGCAGACAGTTTGGAACGTAGTAGAGTAGCCACCACGGAATCCGAGTAACCTTTACGTCTCAAGCGACTCCCTTCAAGAGCCAAGCCGTAAGCAAGAAGCAATCGACCTGAGGCATGAGAACCAGACCCTGATTCAAGAGATTGACCCGGACCGGAAGTCGCCAAGGAGAATCTATCAAACGTCGCACCAGATCGGCATACCAAGGACGTCAAGGCCAATCCGGCGCAAAACAGAATCACCGCACCTGGGTGCTTGGCTATGTGCTGAATGATCCGACCCAGCATCGGCCACGGAGGAAACACGTATAGGAGCGCGGCGGCAGGCCAGGGCTGAACCAACGCGTCTAGACCTTCCGACATGCGCTCCCTACGCCTGCTGAAAAACCGAGGCGCTTTGGCATTGGCGAAAGTAGCCATGAGATCCATCACCAACTGCCCCCAGCGAAGGGTAAGGTCGTGAAACACTGCCGCGTTCAACTCCCACTCCCCGGGATCGAGGACATTGCGACTCAGATAATCGGCTTGCACGTTGTCCTTGCCCGCCACGTGCGCCGCCGATAAAGCTACCAGATGACTCTCCGCCCAGATCATTAATTCCTGACATTCGGCGAGCAAAGGAGCACACCTTGTGCCCCCCCTGCCGATTGATGTAGGAGACTGTCACAGCATTGTCGGAAAAAACCCATACCGCTGTCCCCTCTACCAAGGGTGCGAAATGAAGGAGCACGAGCCGCACTGCTCGGAGTTCCAAGCGATTGATCGACCACAAACTCTCCTCTTCGGACCATGACCCCTGTGTAATCTGAGACAGACAGTGAGCACCCCAGCCCGAGAGACTGGCGTCTGTGGTCACTAGCACCCATGCTGGATCCTACAAGGAAACCCCCGCTCGCAGATGCGTGGGATCCATCCACCAGACCAGACTTTGACGTACCAGCTCCGGACAGACCAGCCTCTGGGAGAGAGGATGAAGCTGAGGAGACCACCTGGAGAGTAACACCTGTTGCAGAGGTCTCATATGTGCCTTGGCCCACGGGACAAGATCCAGGGCCGCCGCCATGGACCCCAAGAGTTGTAAATAGGTCCATGCCGAAGGAGCTGGAATCAGCAAAAAAAACAAGCAACTTGCTCCAAAATCTTTAGCACTCTGCTCTCAGGTAAAAAAAACGATCCTCTCGCCGTGTCGAAGAAGGCTCCGAGATAAGTTGTTGCATCGGCTGCAAGTGGCTCTTTGCTTGATTGATGACCCAACCCAGCTGCTCGAGAAGCTGAACCACGTGAGTAGTTGCCACGACTGAAGCCAACAGGGAGTCCATCCTGATCAGCCAATCGTCGAGATACGGATGTACCCGAATCCCTTCCTTTCGCAGGGCTGCCTCCACTACCACCATCACTTTCGTGAAGGTTCGAGGAGCAGTCGCCAGACCGAAGGGCAACGCCCGAAACTGGAAATGACCCATAGGAAGGGCAAATCTTAAAAATCGCTGGTGATCTGGCCTGATGGGTATGTGTAGATAAGCTTCCGTGAGATCTATGGCTGAAAGGAATTCTCCCGGCTGCACCGCTCGAATAAACGGACCGCAGCGTCTCCATCCGGAAATGTGGAACTCGTAAGGCACGGTTTACATGCTTGAGATCCAGAATTGGCCGAAAGGATCCTTCCTTTTTGGGCACCACAAAATAAATCGAGTACCGACCAAAGCCGTACTGGTCGTGAGGAACCGGAAACACCGCCTGCAGCTGTAAAAGCCGTGCTAGTGTCGGCAACTACCTTTTTCTTCAGACCGAAAGCACAAGGAGACATCACAAAAGCGTCTGTCAAGTGGTGAACGAAATCCAGTGCATAACCTTTCTGAATGATTTCTAACACCCATTTGTCCGAGGTTATTGCGGTCCAGGCCAATAAAAAGTTTTGTAGTCGCCCTCCTACAGGAACTGGGGCCTGGACCAGCAAACCTTCATTGCGGTTTCTTCGCAGAGGTTTGCTGGGTGGTAAAATAGGATCTTCCGTAGCCTCTAGCACCGTGAAAGGACTGACCGCGGGACCCGAAATAGGTTCTGGGATAGGGAGCAAATCGAGCTCCTCGGAACCAACGAATATCTCGAACTTGGCCTCGTTGCCCTGCTCCTCCTCTAGACGCCTTAGGATGATCCTCCGGCAAACAACCCCCCTTGGAGTCCCCGAGGTCTTTAACAATCTTTTCTAAGGCCTCTCCAAACAGTAACTTTCCCTTATAGGGTAGTTTGCTGAGTCTCGACTTGGACAAAACTTCAGCAGCCCAAGTACGCAACCAAAGAAAATGCCGGGCCGCCACCAGCGAGGCCATAGACTTCGCAGCAATCCTTACTAAATCATAGAATGCATCTGCTAGATAAGCCGCCGCAGAGTCCAATTTAGCCCCTTCCGGAGAAGAAGCAGCTGCCGATTCCGTAGAGGTATCTCCCTGAATCCAACGGATGGAAGCTCTGGACACATACGCCCCACAAATGGAAGCCTGCAGAGCAAGGGCGCTAGAGTCAAAAGCTTGCGTGAGGAGAACCTCAAGCTTTCGATCCTGTAGATCTTTAAGTGCCGCTGCCCCCTCTACCGGAATGGTAGTTTTTTTAGTGACTGCAGACACTAAAGCATCAACTTTAGGCATCTTTAAGAGCTCTTTCTCCTCTTGAGGCACTGGGTAAAGACGAGCCAGGGCACGACTACCCCGCAGCGAGGCCTCCAGACACTCCCACTCAGATTCAATCATCTGCTTTATGACGCGGTGCACAGGAAAACAACGTTGTTCAGATTTAAAACCCTGCAACAGCGGATCTTCGAGAGGTTCCTGAGAGACATAAGGAAGAAGATTCAAAGCAGATAAAGACAGAGATAAACGCTCCCAGCTCCTCCTTCCGAAATACCCTAAAAACATTAGGATCGTCGCCAGGAGCTCTCTCTCCTTCCTCAAACTCCTCTGAGCACACGTCCAAGCTTGGTTCAGAGAAGAGCTCTCCTTCCTCTAAAATGTGATTGTCGGTGACCAGAGGCTCTTCAGGGTCCAATCCGGACTGAGCCTGTATCCATGACTGGGAAGTACCTTCTCCAGGGTCTACAGCCGCCCGCACTGGCTGACTGAGCTCTAAAGGAACCAGAACTAGGAGAGTCTGACTGAGAGGCTTTCAATAAAGCATTATGGAGTGCTAAGCTAAACTCGGGAGAAAAAAGGCAGACAGCCCTTCCTGAGCATCAGGAATCTTCTGCGACATCTTAGGGAGGCGGAGTGTCCTTAGAGGACTTTGATTTGCGCTTCCCCGGCTTATGATGGCCCGCGGGAGAAACGGATGGCTCACTCAAAATGGCCACCGTTCCTGCCTTTTCGGAGGCTAATATAGGCCTCTCTGAATCTGAAGAGAGCTTTCCCTCCATGTGATATCTGCTGGGAAAGCAAGCCACTCGAGCGCGAAACACAGGCCGAACGAAAACAACTGACCCCCCCAAAAAAGAAAAAATATTAGCGCACCGGAGCCCGTATGCGGAGAACTGCTCGCTGCAGCGAAACTGACCAGACAGGCAAGCCTTGCCTCTGAGACACAGATCTCACCTGACCTGAGTGCCGCAGCACAGCCTCGCCGTTTCTCTTCCCCGCTGCTAGCGGAAGTAGCGGCAACAAGGTTGTCTTGCCAGGTAGAGGGTAACTGGGGCTCCCAGGACCAATCTACCGATGATAGAGAGACCCTCTAGAGAAGGCAGGCTCTACACTTCTCCGCCGCCGAGAATAAGCAGGCAGGGGTCGTCTACTATGTCTTCCAGAGGGCAAATATAAATTTACAATTTGTCGGCTCTACCAGTTTTAAAACAGCAGTGGAATATAGCGCCTTATCAGCCCCGCTAGAGCTAAAATGCTATAAGTGAGGAAGACGAAAATAAGAAAATCTGTAGAAGCAGACTGTCAGCATCAATCTTCAGCTGCTGAGGACTGAAAGACTGGTACACTGACGTCAGGGGGAGTGGCTTAACTTGTCAGCAAGTTTTAAAGTTTCTTTCAGTCCTCAGCTGCTAAAGGGGATTGACAACCCTAACCTTCCCTGGACTGGCCCGGAGAAGCGATAAGGAACTGTTTTTATCAGCAAGAATCAATGAGATCTACACACATCCCTTAGAAGAGGGAAAGAATCTCCTAGTCATCCTCAACACGCAATGTGGCCTTCAACTTTATCAATCTTCTGTTGGCCAGGCCCAAAGATATTGGTCTTAAAAGAACAGATCTGTTCTTTCCTTGACCAAATGTACTCTGTGCAATTTGGAACGCACGCTTATTAGCCTCCCACCCACTTAAATATGGTATCCTGTGGTTCTATTCTCACTCTCTTCTTTTCCCCCTCTTGCAATCCTTATTCAAGTTTATGGAGTTAGTGCCTTCCTATAGACAGTTAAAATCCAGCTTCTGATCCTAGCTGAACGTCAAGAGCCAGAAGTCATTGATAAACTGTTGTCTTGACATTGGTGTCAATTGCTGCCTTCCCACAACAAACTAAAGTCACCAAAATCAGAAGCCACCTGATTCACTAAGATTCATACCCTCATTCAAACATCAGGTCTTACCCAAGAACGTTGCAAGCACACTTGGGAATTCAGCACGAGTCACCTCACCTTCAGATCCCTAGTCAAAAAATCATCATTCTTATCTTGGATTTTTTTTTTTTTAAACACAGTACAAGGCAAGGTTCGTTCAGGCACAGTAGGAAAATCTACCTTCTCAAAATATGTATACTTACCCATGGTTTTGCTCTTAATCATGCTGACTACTGTAACTCCCTTCTCCTTGGTCTAAAACTCTCTGCTATTCTACTCCTTCAAATAATCCAAAATATAAGATGTGATCAAAAAGTATCAAGGCTTGTTCTGTAGCTATAACACAATACGTCTCACCACGATGCTATTAAGTATGCAGTTATGTGCAGAGTGTAGCGTGGCTGCAGCACACCTGTCCTTTTTTCAATCACATGATGTTTGGTATCATGCAAAAGCAGTTCAATGGATTTACAATGAGTGAAAAAATGTAACTGCAAAATTTGCATTAAATTCTGCCAGAAACTTGGAGATTTGTGCAGACACTTAGGACAAGTTACAGCAAGTGTATGGAGATGAATGCATGAGTCATGCTCGAGTTTATGACTGGTACAAACGTTTCCAAGAGGGCCGCTAAAGTGCTGATAGTGAAACATTTTGGAAAGCCATCCACAAGCAGGAATAAAGATAAAGTTGAATCAGTACGTGCACAATGTGTTCAAATCGTCGATTACTATCAGGGAGCTTGCTGAGGACATGGACATCAGTTTCAGGTTGGTACAGTCTATTCTTACTGTCGATTTGGGGATGAGATGTGTCTGCAAAATTGGCCCCGAAACTCCTGTCCCGACCAAAAGGATTGAATGTCTGCAGCCAGGGAGTTGCTAGAATGCATTGAGAATGACTCCAATTTCATCGAAAAGATTACTACTAGTGATGAATCATGGGTCTATGGTTATGACCAGGAACCTAAGGCTCAATTCTCACGAGAGAAGACGCCAGACTCTCCCAGACCCAAGAATGCTCCTCACCTGATGAACTATGTCAAGGTCCTGCTCACAATTCTCTTTAGATTACCAGGGTATTTTTCATCATAAGTATGCTCCAAAAGGCCAAACCAGAGTACCATGTTCAATTTATGATGAACTGCATCTATCAAACAAATCAGAAGAGGCCAGAGTTGCACAGGAATGATGAATGGTTGCTTCATCACAATAATGTCCCAGCTCACGCATCACATCTCATCCAGCAGTTCTTGGTCAAACACCAAACTGAGCAAGTCCGCCAGCCTCCGTACTCACCTGACCTCGCACCCTGTGACTTTTTGTTTCCGAAACTGAAATGACCACTGAAAGGAAAGACTCGAAGACTTGGATACCATTAAGTAAAATTTGACACAGCAGCATCAAAGCATAACAAAAGAGACATTTCAAAATTGTTTCCAGCAAGGGCAGGAACGCTGGAGGAAGTGTGTTTTCTCGGAAGGGGACCACTTTGAAGGAGACAGAGTGCAATAAATAGAAATTAAACTTACCTGGTAATTGTAGTTCCTGGAGGGTCCAGTTTAGTCCTCCACATCCGGGTAGTGTACCTCTTCCTGCAGCACGGAGACTGGACCAATCAGAATCTTGCTCTCCTGATGTATGCTGCTGGAGCTCCTATTAGCCCCCCAGTGAACTATTAACAAAGCAGACTTAAAGAAGCAACACATGAAAGAAGTAAAAAATATAAACCATAGTATAACTAAGCCCAATTACAGTTAAGATGACCCCCTCCCCAAACGAGGAAGCCAAGACACTGCACATTGCTTCTGCCGCTTACTTGACACAGCTGGTAGCAACAGATAGGACAAGAAAGAACGGACCTTGCAGAGAAGGGAAAGACCTAGAAACCCCTAACACAAGGGTTCCCCAGGAAATGTCTTATAGGACTCTCCTTCTCCCTGTATAAAGTGCACCGGACCGAAAAAAATGGGAGGGAAGGACGACTAAACTGGACCCTCCAGGAACTACAATTACCAGGTAAGTGTAATTTCTATTTCCTGAGCGGTCCTCCAGTTTAGTCCTCCACATCCGGGATGTAGCAGAGCAGTTAGGAACGGGCGGGACCCTGCCAGCCGGCGCGCAACACTGCCGAACCAAAACAAGAATCCCGAGAGGCCAACACATCCAATCGGTAGTGTTTGCTGAAAGCATGGAGACACAACCAAGTAGCCGCTTTGCAAATCTCCACTGGCGGAACCAGACTATGTTCTGCCCACGACGTCGCTTGCGCTCTAGTAGAGTGAGCCCGCAACCCCACCGGGACCGCACGCCCGTGAACAACATACACCGACGTAATCGCTTCCTTAATCCACCTAGAAATAGATGACTTCGCCGCTGCCTCACCTTTGCGCACCCCGCCAAAGAGCACAAACGATCCGTCTTGCGGAAGGATTCGGAAACCTTCAAGTAACGATGCAGCACGCGCCGTACATCTAAGCGATGCAAACCAGCCTCGGAGTGACCTGCCTTGTCCGAGTGAAACACTGGAAGAAAAACGGACTGACTCAAGTGAAAAGGAGAAACCACCTTAGGAAGAAAGGATGGGACGGTCCGCAAAACCACTCGATCCTTAGAAAAAGATAAGAACGGTTCCCTGCACGAAAGCGCTTGTAGCTCCGAAATGCGCCGTGCCGAACAGATGGCCACCAGAAAAACCGTTTTCAGGGTCAGATCTTTCACGGACGCTTGCCGAAGGGGCTCAAAAGGCTGACGAGCCAAAGCTTGCAGTACCAGATTCAAATCCCAAGGCGGAACAACTCCTCTTCGGGACGGTCTCAGCCGGAAAACCGCTTTGAGAAACCGCCTAACGTCAGCGTGCGACCCCAGAGGAATCCCTTGCACCTTGCCCCTGTAGCACGCGAGAGCTGCTAGCTGAACTTTTAAGGAACTGGCGGCTAGCCCTTTGTCAAAGCCATCCTGCAAAAAACTGAGAATCATGGAAATAGGGGCCGTCGCCGCCCGAATACTGCGGCGCGAACACCAGTCTTCAAAAATGCGCCACACTCGTACGTACGCGAGGGAAGTGGAGGATTTGCGAGCCCGCAGCAGCGTGGCAATAACTGCTGATGAATATCCCTTTTTTCTCAAGCGAGCCCTCTCAATGGCCAAACCGTAAGCGAGAATCGAGCCACCTGAGGCAGCTGCAGAGGGCCCTGAATCAGCAGATCCAGAAGAGCCGGGAGCTTCCACGGCACTCAGTCGACCAACCGCATCAGATCCGCATACCATGGACGCCTGGGCCAATCCGGAGCCACCAGGAGCACTGGACCGTGATGCGCCTTGATGCGCTGGATCACCCTGCCGATCAACGCCCATGGCCACGGCTGAATCAGAGCGTCGATCCCTTCTGATATGCGTTCTCTCCGCCTGCTGAAGAAGCGACCTGTCTTGGTCGACTGAAACGTCGCCATGAGGTCCATAATGGGAGGACCCCACCTGCGAACTATCTGCGCGTATACCTGCGGGTGCAGTTCCCATTCCCTGGGATCCACCTGCACCCTGCTGAGGTAATCTGCCATGACATTGTCTTTTCCCGCGATATGCGCTGCCGAAATTGCTGGCAGACGGAGCTCGACCCACTGGAACAATGCTTCTGCCTCGTCCTCCAAGGCCACGCTTCCTGTGCCGCCTTGCTGGTTGATATACGCCACCGTCGCTGAATTGTCCGAGAGTACTCTGACCGCTCGCCCCCTCAGTGTCGACTCGAAGGCCTCCAGCGCTCTCCGCACCGCCCGAAGCTCGAGGCGGTTGATCGACCAGGAGGCTTCCCAGGCAGACCAAGCGCCCTGCGCGTAACAACCCTCGCAGTGGGCTCCCCAACCTAGTAGACTTGCATCCGTTATCAATGGAAGCCAAAGAGGCTGCTCCAGAGGTAGACCTGCCCGCAACGTCCGAGAGCACCTCCACCACTGCAGAGACCGACGAACACGGCCTGGACAAGGCAGTCGCTTGTTCAACGAATCCGTCTGGTTGGACCAACGGTGCAACAGGGCTCTCTGAAGCAGACGCATGTGAAACCTGGCCCAGGGAACCACCTCCAGGGTTGCCGCCATCGTTCCCAATAACCACAGGTACCACCAAGCGGAAGGAGCAGGCATCGCGAGGAACGTGCGCACTAGACTTTGCAAGGCTTGAACACGCCGAAGCGATAAGCAAACCAAACCTCTTGCCGTGTCGAACTGAACTCCGAGATACTAGAGAGACTGCGTAGGGATGAGCTGACTTTTCTTTGTATTGATCACCCAGCCGAGAGATTGCAGAAGAGCCACCACTCTCCGGATAGCCTGCAAGCTCTCCTCTTCGGACTTCGCCCGAATCAACCAATCGTCTAGATAAGGGTGGACTAAGACGCCCTCCTGACGCAAAGCCGCCGCCACCACCACCATGATCTTGGTGAAGGTACGCGGCGCCATCGCTAAACCGAAGGGTAGAGCTTGAAATTGAAAGTGTCCCCACGGGAACGCGAACCGTAGGAAAAGCTGATGCACCGACCTGATCGGGATGTGCAAATATGCCTCGGAAAGATCTAGAGAAAAGTTAGGAACTCCCCTTGACGTACCGCCACAATGACGAATCTCAGGGTCTCCATACAGAAATGAGGTACCGGAGACTACGATTGACCCCCTTGAGATCTAGAATAGGACAGAGGGACCCGTCTTTCTTTGGCACCACGAAATAAATGGAGTAACGACCCAGACCGCGCTCGGCAGACAGAACTGGAACCACCGCTCCCAAAGCTATTAGGCGGATCCAACGTTAACCGAATTGCGAGTTCCTTGTGCTGGCCGTTGCTGGGAGACAGAACAAAGGATTCTCGAAGGGGACAGGCAAACTCCAATGCATAGCCTTCTCGGATGACCTCTAGAACCCACTGATCTGAGGTTATCGTGGCCCAGGAAGGAAGGAAGCTGCGAAGACGACCCCCGATAACCGGACTTCCTTCCGGGGCCTGCCTCGCTTCATTGCGGTTTACGGGTAAAGGAAGAGGAAGAGGCGGAGACTGCAGATGCGAATCCACGGCCTGCTCCTCGGAAGCCGCAAAACCCTTGCGACCGTGATCCAAATCTACCTCGCTGGGAACCCCACAAAACGGGAAGACCGAAATCTCCGAAAGTCCCAAAACGGACCCCGCATGACCGGCAAATTTCTACTGAGTTTAGGCTTATCCTCCGGAAGTCTACCACCTTTAGAGTCTCCCAAATCTTTCACCAACTTATCAAGATCTTCCCCAAACAACAATTTTCCTTTAAAAAGGAGTTTACTGAGCCGCGACTTAGAGGACCCATCAGCAGCCCAATTTCTCAACCAAACAGACCATACTATTAGCCAATGTTCTAATCAAATCATAATGAACATCGGCCAAGTAAGCAGACCCAGATTCCAAGCGAGACACCTCCAACAAGTTTTGCGGATCCAAGTTGGAGTCCTGTCCTAAACGCTGAGCCCATCTTAAACACGCTCGAACCACCCAGGCTCCACAAATAGAGGCTTGCAGAGACAGGGCATTAGTTTCAAAGGCCTGCTTCAACAAGCCGTCTACTTTCCTGTCCTGCGTGTCCTTCAAAGCCGCACTGCCTTCAACTGGTATCGTAGTCTTCTTGGTGACGGCCGAAACTAGTGCGTCCACTCGTGGCGACTTGAACTTGTCCTTGTCCGCCAGAGGGTACAACCGGTTCATTGTGCGAATGCCCTTTAGACCGGATTCGGGCTGATCCCATTCAGTTTGAATCATCTGATCCACCACACGATGCACTGGAAAAACCACCTGAGAGTCCCGTACGGCTTGGATGAGGGGATCTTCCAAACCTTCCTCCTCCACCGAGGGGACCGAGGCAAGATTGAGCGTTTGAAGAGACTCTGTAATTAACGGAACCAACTCTTCTCTTTGAAAAACACAAATGATCCGGGCCTGATCCTCAGGTTCCGGGGATCTCCCCTTCCTCCAGTTCCTCACCAATGTCCTCGGTCTCTACTGCCAACTCAGACTCCTGCCAGTCTGCGTCCTCACTCGCTAAAGAGAACCGAGAGCGTTTAGCCGGCTTCGAGACAATCCGCTGCCCTTCTTCACCTAAGCGGGAGGGGAGGGGCAACGGAGATAAGCCTGCTTCTGGCAGCTTGCCCAAACGGCCCAAGCGGAACGCCTGATGCATCAGAAGAACAAAATCCGGAGAAAAGTCCATCGAGGAAGGGTCTAATGTATCCCCCTGCCCCTTGGGTGGCACCGGGGAAAGGGGAGCTTGGGGAGCTGGAGACGACTCCCTGTCAACCGGCCTGGCCGGACTGACGGGGTCCAACAGAGCCTTGCCTTCCATTTGGTGTTCCAAGTCCGAGGAGACTGACGCGCAGCCCTTACAAATCCCGGACTCTGATACAGCCCCTCTGCGAGACCCGCAGACCAAACACTGAGGCCGTGCAGACATTGAGGAAAAAAGAGGCCACAAGTTCCAGAAGGACCAAAGAGCCAGCAAAGAAAAAAAAAAAGAAACCAAAAAGGCCCGCATGCACTGCCGCGGCACCGCCGGACTTACCCCCTGACGCTGGAGAGTTGAAAATCGGAGAGCTGCTTGCTGAATGACGGCGGGACAGCCGCGATCAGCGTGAGAGGAAATCCTGCAGAAGCGGCAGCACGCCAAAGCCGTGAACCGAACACAGCAAGCGCAGCAAGCCAGGAATGGGGCCGACCCTGAGAGATCTCTCCCCCGTACCATCAAGGAGGAGAGTTCTACAAAAGCACACTGCCTTCAGCACCTCTGCCAGCGGCTGGGTAAGAAGGTCCGTGCAGGTCCGGCTCCTCTATCGGCTCCCCTTTATTATCTGTAAATGTAGATTTAAAGAGACAGCTACCTAACTGAAATAAAAGAACGATAGCAAAAAACCAAGAAAGGAAAATGCCAAAATTAGCTAACTAGTGTTGCCTCCACATCCCTAAGTGAGCCCAGAACCAGGCTCACAGGTCCTCCTGCTGCACAGAGACTGGACACACTGGAGGGCTAATAGGAGCTCCAGCAGCATACACCAGGAGAGCAAGATTCTGATTGGTCTAGTCTTCGTGCTGCAGGAGGAGGTACACTACCCGGATGTGGAGGACTAAACTGGAGGACCGCTCAGGAACTGTCAGTGTTATACTTCTTGCGTTATTGTAGTCTTGATACTTTTTGATCACACCTTGTATAGTTCAGGAAGCTCCTCTATGGTGCATGTAAGTTTGATCACATCACCCCTCTCAAAGGAACAGCAGTAGCCGCTTATCTTGAATTTGATCCAACCAAAATATTCATGCTGGTTTACTGTGCCTTGCACCATGGCCATCCAAGGTCTCCTTCAGATTGCACAATCCATTGCAATATTGCCTGCTCCCTTAGATCCTCCCAGAGCAACCTCCTCTCAATGCTTCCCACCAGAATCAGACATAAGAGGTATACTAATAGGCTCACAGTAGTAGATGATCAACAGGTTACACTAGTTAACGGCCTGGCAGCTGCTTATTCTAAACATACTGTCATAGATGCTAGTTCTGTGGGTGCAATGGATGTTGAGCACTACTAACACTGAGGAAACTTCTTCTCGGTATCTAGGAGAGAAGATTTTGCTTTGTATTTAGCCCCCCCCCCCCACCCACCCACCCAATCATTTTGAAGAGTTGTCTTCTATGCCTAATGTTACTAACTTCATGGGGGGGGGGTTCGTTTTATGATGAACTGTAAATTCAATCTTCTCCCTATTTGCGTTGTCCTGTAGTTCCATACTGTTGTGCTGCCTATGTCTTATCTAGCTTCTCTGTCCAATTTTCTAAGTGCCCTCCTGGATTCCTCATTGTGATGTGCGTGACAACCATTAATATAATCAAATTAATAAACTAAACTAAAAACCATCTCAAAATCTATGGTAAATGCTCCATTCAAGTTATATGCCCATACTGGTTGCCTTCTCTACTTCTGGGCTGATCGAACATAACATATAGAAGAGGCATGCCTTATAGAATTCTATTGTTCCATACCATGCCTCCTGGCCAACTGTGGTAAGCACAACATCCAGTAGCAGAATATAGTAAAAAAAAAAAATTTAAATTTGGGGGGTATGGGTGGACGAGGAAGAGGGGGAGAACCACACCTCTAATTTAAATTAAATTTTATCCCACAATTCCTATACAATCCTTTTTAAATAATAAAACTGATGAAGTGTTGGAAAGCTCATTATCAGTGAGAAACAGAAAGGGGGGGGGGAGGGTAGGCTTGTCAGAAACCAAACTAAAAACTAACCAAGCACTCTGCCCCATTGGCTTTATCTAGAATGCTGGGCCAGATCAAACAAGAACCATCACTCAATTTTTTTAAAACCAAAATGCTTGTCAAATAGTTACTGAATTTGATTGCTGTCATTTTGTGAATGACTGAAGTTAGTACAAATTTCAATCCTTTAAGCATCAAAATGTAGTCCTTAATTGTCAAGCAGAGAAACCAGACAGATCATGCTACATTCTGCACCATAACAAAATTGGAATATATTTAGTAGGAATCATGGACTTTTACACTCCTGGCATTAATTCCATTGTGTTTGTTTATCTTGACTATCTTCATCATACCCCAATAGCACACAAGCTCCATTTTGGAATGATTTTGTTATTCTTCAGGGCATCGTTAATCACGGTCTCACTTTAATATGGTGCTCAAACCTGCAATGCTGTGAACCAGAATTCAATAAAAAGCCCCAAAAGATTCATAATTTAACACTGTTCCCAATCCACTCCACAGTATAAAAGGAATCAGACTGAAATCCAACAGGAGCTGTAAAACCACCCAAGAGCCCACCAGCATATGCTGCAATAATTTGGCTGGCAATAATAGAAGAATCTTGCATTTCAGTGCTCTCTGGGGCAATTTCTCCAAATGGGTTAGGTTTGCACATACCATGACAGTAATGAACCTCACTCCCAAGCCAGGATAGGTGGACTGAAAAATTTACTGTCTCAGACAGTTATCTATTTACAATTTGTATCTATGCCTACCATTACATCTAGATAATTAACATCTACAATTCTCTATGAACCTAATGTTTAAGCTTCCTCAACATCATGGGAGTTTAGTACACATAAACAAGCAGGTTAGGCTTATCCCCACATTTCACCATTTATCTTAAAATCTATTATATCATTAAAATGATCAAACTACTTCAGAAAAATCCTTTCCTACTTATTGCATCTTGTTTATAATATCCGTTTATGCTGTTTCCACCTCAAACTGCTAAACATAGCTGCCTGGTGAGATGTTCCAGAACTGTACATCTCCAGAGAACTATTACTTAAAAATAAAACTTCACTTTAGTCAAATGTTTAATAAGGCATCTAGGAAAAACAGTCTCTACAAAATTACCTAACAAATACACATTGTAGGAGTTACTTTCTAATAAGCACAGGAAAAACACAACCCACACAGACACCTTTTGTTTTAGAAATAACAAGATCTATCTCGAGTAAATGCATGCTTTTCTGTATTAACATGCACATTATACAATACATCATTACACTATGACTACACCTAATATTTAAGCAACTTCGAAAAACTTCCAAATCAAGATCTTACGTTTCTATAAACAGAATACACTAATTCAGTGTCCTGCAAAAAAGCACCTTAAAGGCTAGTCTTTAAAAAACACCCCCCCCCCCCCCAAAATAGATTTTTACCTTGGTGACATTCTTAATACTTTGGTTTAATCACAGCTGTTACAGCAGTTTGTAGTCTTGCAACAAATAAGAAAACACACACATACAAAAGGCATTTGGAGGGGGGGGGGAACTAAATGTGCACATGCATGTGGGATGAAAAACTAATCTGCTTATCCATGAAACTGTTGCCAAAATACTAAGAGTAGGTAAATGAATGATGCACAATTACATTGGTTTAAGAAAAGTTGCTCAATTCTTGCCACGCTTAAGCAGCACAATAACATTGGGGTTTAATATTTACTTTACTACACCAATATTTACGTGCTGCTAATGTGGAGCAAGTATGACACTTATCCTAATATATGAAAAATTAATTCAGCAGGGGGGCAAAAAAACCCCAACCCCCCCCCCCACACTCACTCCCCATACAATCTAATCTTTAATTGAATATGAAAAGCCAAAAAACTGATATCTTCAACTGTTTTATTTTCCTTAAAGTTCCAAAGCAGCAAACAACGATTAGCATCTTTGTAATAGCATGCAAACCATGATGTGCTGCTACAGTATTTTAAGGTCCTTTAAACACAGGATTCCCTATACTACCTAAATTACAATATCAGCATATTACAACATTGCATGATCTAGATAATATAATTAGCACTCACTTGTAAAATTAGGAACCTGTTATGGTCTAGATCAATTCCATGGCTTCGGAGCAGGATTCCAACATCTCTGAATGTTGCTTTCTTTCCACTGATATAATAACAAGAAGAATTATCTTTATTGGCTGTTCTGGATACATGGAAAGTGCTATTAGGAACAACTTCATAATCATCACCTTCCTGTTTTGAGAGAAAAAAAAATTCAAATTCCACATTAATATTTAAAATTTCTATTTTAGGACAGCTGAATTTGTACTCATACTCCAAAATATGAAATCTTCACCAATTCCCAGTTCAAAAGGGAACTTTCTTCTATGGTTCAGAATTATTTCAGTTTCTTACCCTATAATTTTTTGCCTTCAAGTTTAGAAATAAAGCCATAGGGATATATTTCTCTGGGAATATGACCCTTAAGACTTCCATTTTAAGTGCCAGTGGTATGCGTACTTTCTATCCAATAGGAAAAAAAAAAAGTTACTACCAATACTAATCTTAATTTAGTGGACTTCAAATAAAAAAAACTGCAAAGTTTGTTTGTTTTTTTATTATATTAGAATACCCGATGTATCCAATATTCCAAATATTTACATGGTCACTTATCTGCAATACTTAGCACAAGCTAAGTGTTAGGGCCTGTTTACTAAAGCAAACCACCTGGTAGCGCTGGAGTTCAGGACCTGTGCTAAAAATGCAACACAGGCTTTAGCATCAAAAATCCCGCACTACTCTGGTAGTGCGAAAAGGGTGGAAAGCATGCATTGCTGACACATCTCAACTAATACAGGGCACTTGTGGCCCGTGCTAGCCATGCTTGATGCTCTTACTGTCACCTCAATGGGTGGTGTTAAGCATGCCTGCATGCTAGCTTGTGCTATACTGGGTCTTGGGCCCATGATAGCTGCAGGGGGATGGAAGCACACGCACCCTGAAGTTAGCACTGACCCCCCCCCCATTAGTAACACAGCTCACCCCAATTAACAGCGCAGTACTTAGAAAATATGCCTAAGTATTTGCAAAAGAGACCCTTGGGATCTTATACTACTAATGTACATTAAAATCCTCCAAAATTAAGTGACCTAGAAAACGATTTTTAAAATGTTGTAAATGAAAGGCATAACAAAAATATTCTGCAGTACTGTAAAAAGTCTGCTTTTAACTGAAGGCATAAGGGGTCTTTTCAACATACTGTTTTCTAAAACTAGCCAGAACTTCAAAAATGTTTAACTAAATCTTTGTAATAAAATTTAATGTAAAACATATTTCACACTCAGTCCATCTTTAGACTTGGGTACAATCGCCACAACATTTATACTTTGTACTAAACTGAATTTCAATCTAGTCTATTACTGTATATAGTCAGAACCACGACAAACGCTATTTGTTTCTTAAATCAGTTGATATAAACAGTATTTGTAGTAGAAAATAAAATATGCAAATATATGTTATTTAACTTTTCAAAAAAAATTAGTATTACCTACAGTGACAATGAAAAAGACTACTTTATATATGGGAGAGATCAGCAGCATAGACATCTTTTAGTTGCGAGAGGTACATATTTTCATATGAACATTGTTGGGAGTTTTGCCAGTTAAGATTTAAAAATGAAGGAAAAAACTGGGCTTAAGGTAGATCCAAACTGCTCAAACTGTCACTGTCAACAGCAGACATTTTAGGAACATATCTGAAAAGACGGCTATTCGATTTCATTAGAACTTCAAAGCTTAAAGATGAATCCACTTAATATTTTGTATGAATCTGCCAAACTCTAAATACTATCCCACTTTCAAAATGTATCTTTTTAAACTAATGACAATGTTAATTCTAACCAAAAATTTCTACTTAAAATTAGCAGGAAAAAATCTTTTGGGATATAGTACAAACTCCACCAATGAAGAAATGCAATTTTACAACATTCTACTTTGCACTTAAAATATATTATCCAAATAATTCCAGTAAAAATTTGACTTAAAATATTTGAGTTCAGAGTGCTTATTGCAATTAAAACTTGCATTCTATTAGAGATACAATTCTAACTAAGCACAGTTCAAAAATTGACTTGCCACTTGCTTTTCTTATACTAAAAACCTTACCTTATCAATTATCTTTTGGAAATGAACCTCCACAGTACAACTCTGAATGTCCTTGTGCTCATCAGAATTATGGATCAAAACTGACAATTTTTTTGATCTGATCTTTTGGGCTCGGTACCCAAATACAAAAAGCATTGAATCAATTACATTAGATTTTCCACTGCCATTTGGGCCAATAATACATGAAAAACGCTGGAGAGAATAGGAAATAGAACAAAAATAAAAACACACAAAAAAGTACTTATTAAAATTTCAAATGCACTATTTTAGTTGCAGACAGCTTAACACTTTCTTAAAGAGCAGAAAATCAGATGGAGGGGGCTTAAATAAAGGTTTCTCCCATTTTGTGCCTATGATAAAAATGCTTAGTAGAAAAAGATCCTAAATTATAAAATGTTTGTTTTTTTAAATGTCAAAAAAAAGAGAAAAAAAAACATTTCACATGTGCCAGACAGAATGCATTTGAAGACATTTCTAATAACGTTTTTCCTATAAACCTTGCAATTTTAGAGTAATAAGTTCATAATTAACCACAAAAAATTGCTATTATGTATCTAAAATCTGTTTAGAGGTTGATGGTGTTGCTTTGCAATTTAACCCTTTCAAAACATTACAAGACAAAACTGAAAATAAAAGTCCTGAGAAAATTGTTAAAAGCTCTCATGCCTTTCAAAGAATAGTCAAATAAACTAAATAGTAGAAACGTTTTATTATTAAACCACTTCAATTGCACATAAAATTAATTTAGTTATAGGTAATCTAAATGTTAACAATATCAGATTCTCACTTAATACTCTTCACATGTGCTTAATAATGCATAGAGGAATGGGATGGGCCACGGCACCACCAATATTTTGCCCAACATGGCATCAACAACTAGAGAGCTTAAGGTGGGGCTGGAAATTGGTTTGGTTGGTCCCTCCAACCAAAACGATGTTCCACTGCCCTTGGCTTAATGTTTGAAGAAAAATAATAAACATGTCACCACTGTGCCTTCTATGGTAAAAGCCCTCAAGTAGTGTAAAATTAAAAAAAATACATAGGTAAAATACCTTATGAAAAGGTCCTAGAATTTGCATCCCTGCGTAGGATTTGAAGTTCTGATTTACAATATGAGTTATCATGAGTCGAGGAGCTCCAGCTTCATTGGTCATTGCTGGAGGTGGGGGAGGAGGAATGCTACTCAAAATCTCTTCTAAACTCCTATCATTTATCTCACTGGGAACTTCTAAAGAAATTACCAAAAAAAAACAAACAAGAATATACTGATTAGTAAATCAAAGCAATGTAAGTCATTACAACAACCAACTAAAAAAAAAACAAATCCCAAAACAAAAAAAATTCAGAAGAAATGCACCCCATGTTTCACTTGAAAGGAAAATTAGAAAGCTGGCATCACTGCCATTCTTCTCAAAAAAACTTTTCTTCTTTTTTGCAAAGCTACATTATCAGGCATGTCAACAAATTTTATGTTTAGGAAATAATGTTTTAAATCATATGAATTTCTAAACAACAATGTAAATGTTGTTTAGGAAATTTCAGATTTGTCATAAAAGGAAGTAGGAGTTTATTTATTTATTTATTTATTTAATGATATTTTTATACCGCCTTATCAAACAATCAAAGCGGTTTAACAAACAAGAAATATAAAAGCAGTGATAATATGAACATGTAGTAATGATAATTACATGTAAAGTAACAGTGTGTTTTACAGAAAGATATAAGTTAAGGAACTATGTCAAACCAACAAGTCAATTAAAGTGTATTAAAAACAGGTCTTCTCTCCCTCAATACAATTAACAAAACAAAACAAAAAAAAAAAACACAACAACATTCAACCACTGATGCCAATATGCATCTTTGATTCATCAATTTACCTGTAAAACAAAATAAAACCCCACTAATACTTCATTCTAACACAAGATCATTAACCCCTCTCCTCCAGTTTTCGATACAGAACAAATGATTACACAGGCCAACAACTTGAAAGTCAAATTAAGGTATTAGATGGCTACAGAAGCCACCCCCTAAACTGTCAGCTATAAGCAATAATAAGGAACTGTCACTCATACAGCTTTCAACGCTTACCCTTCCTAAAGTACACTGTGACGAAGACTTTTTCCAGCAGTCTTACTGTTTACGTCAACTTCATAGCGGATGTTATCACCTTAACAAAAGGCTACGGCAACAGCTATTAGGAGCAAAAATGAAGCTTAACCATGTAATCTCGTTTTAAGTTCAACGTTCTAGTAATAGTCCATATAAAGACGTCACCATCCTTGCCTCTTACCTTGTGGTGGAGCTTCCCCATTTTCATTGCGGATGACGTCTACCTCCATTTCCACCTCCTTGGACGCATATGGGGGATGCCCGCCTCTGCCTTTAGCTGCTGTGGACTGCTTAGTCTTCTTGCTCGGCATGATTGCTTAAACCCAACCCCCACAAAAGAGAAATTTAATAATTAAAACACAAAACCTAGCTAAGTTTGCTAATACAGTTTAGCGTGATATATACGCCTGGATGAATCAGAATATAGCAAGTCAGCTCTTTAATAATTAAAACGTGAGCAAAGGAATGACACCCAACTTTCCTAAAGTAGATTCAAGTCAAGTGAATAAAACTCGCTTTCATAAAGCTATAAAAAGTTTTAACGTTTTAATCACCATGATGATCAAACACATCCTAAAGAGGAGACCCACCATCTCAGACTAAAAACTGCCGGAGGGCTACACTGCCTGTCATATCCTCCTGTATCGAATTAGAGGGCACATGGGACGGATTATAAGGAATGACCCCGAACTTCATGTTAAATTACCTCTAATACCATCCCTAGATTAACATGCAAATCGTGACAACAAAAATCAGTATCTGATAAAAAATAAAAAAAATTTCAAAATCTAGCGCACGCTTAAACAAATCATCACTCTGCGAAATAAAACCAGTAGTGGTTAAACTAGAGCCTCGGGGCAACCACACGTACACTGATAGGGAGTACCTACAAAAATCATTAATAGCATTTAAAAATAAATGGAAGGGAAACCAGAGAAATACATTAAACAACATACAATTAAACCAAAAACAATTTGTAAGAAGACAATACTCGTAAACACATACAGAGGGTGAATAAAAGGATGATATTTTAAAAATTCAACATGAGTGTCGGAATACTATATAGCGATCCAGATGACAAAGCAATAGATCTCGAACGGAAACAAACTCGGAAGTCTGAAAAATAGAAAATGTGCCTTTAGAAACAAAATACTACTAAACTACTGCAATTTAAAACAACAAACACATTTTGCTATAGTTCCACGAACCTGACATAACTCAACTTGACCTCTTCACAAGTTTAACGCTACTTTCTAAGAAACTTGTTTACAAAGCGCCTCAGTCTGTCATTACCTTGCTCGCCCCACTCAACCTACTCCCGTTAAAATAAAATTAAAAAAATAAAATAAGCCAAAATTAATCTTCATACCACTCGAATGCAACATAGACTTTACCTGTATACTTTAAGATTTTTTTCTCTATTTTTTGAAAGTATGTTGAAGTTTCCGTGACCAAACTTAAATGAATAAATTAAGGAATTTGAAAGAGCTCAAGACCTCAGCTACGACCCCTGTTTGCAGCTCGGCTGCTCTACTCGAAAATGGCGCCCAAAATCCAAACTCGAACCGAAATTCGTTACAAAGGCGCAGGGCATTCTGGGAATGGCCTCTGCGATTTGAAAAAAATGCTTGGGCCGCTGCCATCTTTTCGCTATGAGGTGGCGGCATTGCCTTTGCTATAACCCAGTACTATTATTTGTAGCATTTAGACAGTCATCATATTTATCATCGAGCTTATTTTATATATAAAGAAATAAAATGGCTATAATTTTTCCCTCATAAACTCAAGGTGTTTTGGTTCGGAGAACAGCGTTACATGGGAAGGAAAGCGGGATTGGGCGTGGCATTAAACAGAGCTGTTTAAATTTAATGATGAGAATAAAGGACAAGAACGAAAATAAACGTGAAGATTGGAATCGGGTCACTGAAGCATGACGTGGTATGTATAATATATATATTTTTAAACTGTGAAATCAGTTTGTGGGTTTATTTTACGGAACAGATTTACAGGAAGGGAGCAGACAGAGGAGCTCTCGCGAGAAGTTCAAGTAACTATAGCGACAAGCACAGCCAAGTTCCTGGTAAGTGGTAATGTTTATATTAGACGGGGAAGAAAATAAACGCTGAACGAAGAATAAAGGTTTGAAAGGAAGTGTGAGTATTTTTATTTAATACATACATACGGCTATTGTCTTATTATTAAGACATATTTCTTCTATAGAGTAGAACAGTTTTTAATGTTCCGATGGAGGCGCTTAGATGTATGTCAAGGATATAGCCACTGATGGTGCATCCTTTAAGAATGAATGATGGTCGGTATTCCTCCCCCCTTAAACAAAATTAAGTCCTTTTCCAATCTGTGTCCGTTAACCTTAGCCCTAGGTCTGTCTTTTGTGGTTTTTTAAATCAGGTAGGGGGAACACGGCCCCTTTTCTTGTCTTCCTTGCCCGGTGGTAATCCCTTATGCTTAGAGAATGAGAGACAGCTTGAATAGCAGCAGAGTTCTGTAACTTTTCCGAGCACGTTCACCTTGGCTTTTTCGCTATTGGAATACATACTCAGTTTGTGGACTTCTTAGACTTGTATTTTAAGCAGCTGTACTCTTAATTATGGACCATTTTCAAAATATGTCTTCTTTTTGAAACCTTTATTTCTTTAGATTTCAAGACATGATGATAGAGTTGCCAAGTTACCTAGATCCAGGAGAGACTTTTTTTGCCAGTTCTGGTTTTAAATTTACATTGCATTGCAGTATGGTATTTGTAGTCCCTGATTTTACCTATTGGAATCAGTGCTGCAGGTCCCATTGCTGTAGCAAAGTGCAACCAATGAATAAATCCAGGAGTCAATTGACAGGGTCCAAGCCAGTTTATTGTGCACAGGCCCAGTCAGTCAAAGCTTCAAAAGGAACTGAGCAAACGTTTTTACAGAGACATAACCATTTATACCCTTTTTCAGTTTGATACATGAGAACTTTCTATTGGTTCTAGCTCGATACATGCAAACTTCTCATTAGTTTCACGTTCACTGCACCTGTCCAATTAGAAATCCCTCCGGGGCCTAGCAACCAGCCCCCTCCCTTAGGATTGTTCTAACAATCTTGATTTTGTTACTTCTCTACTGCAAGGTTATCCCTAGCTCCAGGAATGCCTGTATTGAAACATTTCTTTTCTTTCACACACAAGAGAATAATGAAAGACTTTATGAATTCATAAAAACTTCTTATTAAGCAGTTTAAAACAGTTTTCTTATTTCTCACAGATTTTTGGTTCTTTTCTAGCTATAATGGGAGTTAGGATCCAGGCCTAACTTACAGGCCTTTCATAGTAGCAGGCCATGCTAGGCCATAGCCTACCACATTCCCCCCTTTGATTATTCTCACCCGCAAGTGAGAAAGGGTGAGAATTAAATCACTCATTAGTCATTTAACACATTATACTGGTGTAATAGCATCATCGTGGGGTATAGGGTAATATTGCCACATAGCTAATACCTTCGCAGCTGCCTTCCGCTCTAAAGTGTTATCAATTCAGAGCTTTCAGTCTATGTGCCCCAAAACTTTGGAACACCCTTCCATCACACATTAGGACCATCCCTGATCTCAGCCAGTTCAGGAAGGCCCTGGAACACCACCTGTTCCTCAAATACTTCCCCGAGAATAAAAAAGCACAATCTCATCCAAACATCAATAACTACATTCCAAACACGTAAACTTTCCTGTTTCAACAGCTCATCAAACTACTTCAACAGATTAACATGACACTAATCATACTCTGACACTGTTATGTAAATATTTGTTGTGTATATAGTTACTCCTGTTATCCTGTTATCCAAGTTGATGTTCCTGTTAATTGTAAAACCAGATAAATGTATCTTGTCTGAAGTTCCTTGTAAACCGCGCTGATAAAGAATAGTGCGGTATATAAAAATGTTAAATAAATAAAATTGCTGAAGTTATCATGCGTAAGCAAAGGGGTAGGAGTCAAGGGAGCAATAAGCACATAGCTAATATGAATAATACAATAAACATAAGGGCTTTTAGACCACCAATCCATGAAAATAATGACCCAAACCACCCATCCATTTTCAAACTGTGCCAGGTCTGGACAGGCACAAATGTCTTCTCTCTCATCTGGGTGGCTAGATCTTCAACTACATACCCATTATTATCAATCTGTAAACAGCAATTACTTAAGTTTAACTTCCCACATACCCCACCTTCAGCTGCTAACAAATAATCTAAAGCTAAACGATTTTGATAAATGGCTGTGCGCATTTGCGTACTTTGCTTTGCCAGAAGAGTTAGTGCTTTACTAGTTTCATTAGTTATTATTTCAACAACAGCTTGCAAACGTATTATTCGATTAATCATATAAACAGGGGTACGATATCCCCATGTCCCATCCTGCTCCCAAGTAGCAGGTCCATAGTATGAAATAATTCTCTTAGGTGGCCATTCTTCAGATGTCGCATCCCATTTGTCCCATTGGCCTATCTTCAAGGCCTCCTTCAGCTGTCGACCTCTGTACACAGGATATCCCAGTTGTTCTCCCTGGGATGTAGGCAAAAGGAAAAAGGAAGGTTGTATGGTTCCCAATGCACATGCGCCTCCCCAATGGTGAGGGAGCCTAGCATATGCTCTGGTTCCGCAAATCCAATACAGTCCAGGTGGTGCTTGCCAGGAATTATATGCTGCTAAGTTAGTCCAGATACTGGCGAGTTTGGGAAACTGAACTAGAGGATTGGAAGGTTCAGTAGCATTGACTCCTGACCACCAAGACGTCTTCTTAGTGGTACTGTTGTAGAACGTCTGATTGAGACAGACCAGCTGCCCCACTTCCATATTAAACAATGGTCCATAGCGAGAAAAACATAAGTTACCCACAATGGAGTGGGCCAATACCCATTCACGCGTGGTATTGTGTATATTAGTCTGATTTATATGGAACAGAATAGTTCAATTCTTGTGCCTCCCAAGGCCATTGGTCTCCCATCGTAGTTCCTCCACAAAATAAACAGTCTGAAACGCGGAGACTAGATGCAACTGCTCCTGCTAGCTCAAGAAACAAGTTCTGAGAGGCAGGAGGAATTTCAAACTCTGCTTTCATGGCCTCGTAGAAGGAGTGATGTATACATGAGTCTTGGTGTTCAATTGCAGATATAAGATAGTCCCAGGATCTATACCTCCTCCTGCTATACGCAACCCAAATTTGTATCCTTGCTTCCATTGGCTGGGGGTGACTATGAGGAGTTGCAGGGGATTACAGGCACCTTTCTGGCATTTCTTGGGCTCTGGTAATCTGATCTTTGTCAGGCTGCCTTTGCGGTGATCACCATCTCGTCCCATAGGTGCATTCTTCCATGTAGCAAAATATACGCAGTCCCATTTTGGGCAAAAGTAATCATGTTTAGATGTAGTAGTGTAAATGGTGGCTGCAGAGTTCTTTCCTGTACACCGTCCCCATCCGTAGGCTCCTTCTGGACACATATATTTATCATCATGGTAGTATGCTCGCTCCCATGACCCACATCTGTGGTAAGCATTTCTGTTAATTGCATCACAAGCATCAAAGTTCAAGATAATAGGTTTTGTAGGGTTTGCAAGGGGTTTTGTCGCATTCAGGATGGCTCCATCTTCATCATTCCAACGTATCTCAAATGTATAATATGAAGGGTTTTGTCTGGGGTTATAACGAGTCTTACTTTTCCCCTTTGTGCAAATATTCAGTTCGGTGCCATTATAAATACACCGGCTGACTGTACCAGTGCAAGTATAGTAGGAATGATAGAGTATAGTCTGAGTAATCTTCTGTCCTGTTCGGGTGGTAGTTATGCAAGCTGCACAAGGGGATAGGGCAAAAGTCTTTTCCAAGATTCCTAGGATCACCACTCCCACAAGGCAATAGTGGAAGAACATTGTGATTACATTTCTTGGAGGTTAACTGGAAAGTTGGGTATGATGAACTTGTTGAGTTTTCTTCTGTTTCTGCTGTGATGGTCACTCTCGTGTGACGAAGGTAGATTCTGAAGATTCTCTATAACACCGGCTGTCTTCTCAATGTGAGTCGCAATGGAGTCTCAGGATCATTCACTGACATCCATTGGTCAGGATCAGGAGTAGCTGCCGGCTTCACTTGACTGTGGTGGATCCAGGGTTCAAATTCTGCAACTTTCACTGCAGTGGGGGTTGACAGGATGACGACATATGGTCCCTTCCAATGCGGTGCCAGCGGGGTCTTTTTCCACTCTTTCACCCACACGGACGTTCCTGGCTTGAAGGGATGCAGAGGCTCGGTCAGGTTGATGGGTAGTCGATCTTGTCCCCACGTTTGGAGATTCTGCAAGACAGAACCTAAAGCTAATAGTTCTTGTCTAGTTATTTCCAATCCTATCTGTCTCATGTCTCCCTTTATTCCCTGCACTATGGGTGGAGGTCGCCCATGCAAAATCTCAAACGGGGAGACTCCTAGGGATCTGGTGGGAGCTGAACGTATCCTAAGAATGGCTATAGGGAGAACTTGGAGCCACTTCAGGTGTGTTTCTTGGCAAAGCTTGGATAACTGAGTTTTCAAGGTTCTATTCATACGTTCCACTTTTCCTGAGCTCTGGGGTCTGTAAGCAGTGTGTAACTTCCATTGTATTTGCAGAGCTCGAGCTAACTGTTGGGTCACTTGGGATACAAATGATGGACCATTATCTGACCCTATAGTTGATGGCATTCCGAATCAGGGAATGATCTCATGAAGCAATACCCTAGTGACTTCTTGGGCTTTCTCAGTTCAGGTGGGGTAGGCTTCTACCCATCCCGAAAATGTACAGACTAACACTAACATATAGTGATATCCATTTGCATGGGGCATTTCAGCAAAGTCTACCTGTATATCACTCATTGGGGTCACCCCTACTGACTGAACTCTTGGGGGTGGAATGGGACCTTGCTTGGCATTATTTTTGGCACATATCAAACATTGTTGTGCCACCGAGGCGGTCAGGGATCCTAACAGTGAAATACAGAAATGGGGTCTCAGGGCTTTATCCGTAGCTGTCTTTCCATAGTGTGTGACTTGGTGAAAAGCTTGAACAAAGGCTGGCCCTAATGCTTCAGGGATGACTGTAGGACCTGGAGGTGGGCTACCTTCTGGGGGTGGCAACACTATCCAACCTTGTTCTGTCAAGACTCCTCCCTCCTTTTCACAATAATAGTCTAACTCTCTTGTAGTGTATCGGGGTGCCCAGGAACTGAGGGGCACAGGGAATAGAGCTGCTTGCATTTCAGTATCTTGGGTCCTAATTTGTCCTGTGGTGGCTGCCTTCCGGGCTGTGGCATCTGCAAATCTATTCCCTCGTGTGACTTCTCCTGCTCCTGCCTGATGACTTCGGCAGTGCATGACTGCCACTTGTTTGGGGGCCCACACAGCATCTAATAACATCAATATCTCGGGCCCATACCTAATGGCCTTACCCCCTGAGGTGATCAACCCTCGCTCTTTATACAAGGCTCCATGTGCATGCAAAGTGGTGAAAGCATATTTGGAATCTGTGTACACATTTAAGCGGAGTCCTTCTCCTAATGTCAAGGCTCTGGTGAGGGCTATCGATTCAGCTTTCTGTGCAGAAGTTCCTGGGGTCAGGGCTGAGGACTCAACTACCAGATCAAGGGTCACCACTGCATATCCAGCACAACGATGTCCATTGATGACCAAAACTGCTTCCATCCACAAAGAAAGTCTGTTCAGGGTCCTCTAGTCTAGAGGGACATCGGTCAAATCAGGGCAACTTGAAAATAGTGTCCATGGTTTCTAAGCAATTATGATCAGGGGGCCCAGGACCAATTGGGAACAACGTAGCAGGGTTCAAAGCTTGACTGACTTTCAACTGTATCTGGGGGTTTTCGCACAGCATGCTCTGATATTTCAACATTCGTGCATTGGTTAGCCAGAAGTTTCCTTTGTGTTCCATGAGAGTCAGAACAGAGTGTGGCACAGTGACTTGAAGAGTTTGTCCCAGTGTGAGTTTATCTGCTTCGCCCACTAGGAGGGCTGTTGCTGCAACAGCTCTCAAACAAGGGGGGCCATTCTTTTGCAACTACATCCAATTGTTTTGACAGATAAGCTACTGGTCGTTGCCAAGATCCAAGAGATTGCGTCAATACTCCCAATGCGTTTCCTTGTGACTCATGGACAAAAAGATGGAAAGGCTTCTGAACATCTGGAAGACCTAAAGCTGGGGATGACATCAGGGCATTTTTCAGGGACTGGAATGCTGCATTTTGTTCAGGTCCCCATTCTAGTGGAGATTTTTTCCATTCCTCTGGTGACTTGGTACAGCGGTTTTGCAATCAGCGCGAAGTTGGGGATCCATATGCGACAGTATCCCGCGACCCCCAGGAAGGCTCTTACTTGCCTCCTAGTGGTTGGAATGGGGATACTGCATACAGCTTCTTTGTGTTCTGGTCCCAGACGTCGGATCCCAGTGGACAACTGGAATCCTAGATACTTGACTTCAGTTTGGCATAGTTGTGCTTTGGCTCTTGAGACTTTGTATCCAGCCTCTTTGAGAAGGTACAAGAGTGCACTGGTGGCTTGTAGGCATTCACTTTCTGAGTTGGTGGCTCTGAGCAAGTCATCTACATACTGAAGAAGAACCCTCTTTCCTGGGTCCACTGGGTAACTTGAGAGATCTTGATTCAGGGCAGCACTGAAGAGAGTAGGTGAATTCTTGAATCCTTGGGGTAATCTGGTCCAGGTGAGCTGGCCTCGCCTTCCTGTTGTGGGGTCTTGCCATTCAAAAGCGAATAAAAGTTGACTGGTGGGGGCTAGGCGCACACAGAAAAAGGCATCTTTCAGGTCCAGGACGGTGAAATGAGTAGCCTCAGCGGGGATCAGTCCCAAGAGAGTATAAGGGTTTGGTACTACAGGGTGTATAGTTTCAACTGCATCATTCACTCGCCTCAGGTCTTGTACTGGGCGGTAGTCCCCTGTCCCAGGTTTCTTTACTGGGAGAAGGGGGGTGTTCCAAGATGACTGGCATTCCTTGAGAAGTCCATACTTCAGCAGTTTCATCAAATGGCAATGGATTCCTTCAATAGCTGGTCGAGGGAGAGGATACTGCTTCACATGCACTGGTTCCACTCCTGGCTTGAGGCTGACAATGACAGGGGCTATGTTCTTCGCTAGGCCAGGTGGATTATCTTCTGCCCATACTTCAGGTGGGGCTATGAGGTTGGCAGGTATACAGGGACTGGTTGACTTTATTGGAGGTGCACTATAGAACCGCCACTCTTCTTCTCGGGGGAACAGTCAGCACCATCAATCCAGCAGGCTTTGGGTTCACGGTCATTTTCATTTCTCCCCCTTCAGCAAAAGATATTTGTGCCTGGAGCTTAGCAAGCATGTCTCGGCCCAGTAGTGGAATAGGGCACTCAGGCATATACAAGAACTGGTGCGTTATTTTCTGTCCCCCTAGTTCACACATGCGGTTCTGTAAGAATGACTTTGTGGCTTTGTTTCCAGTGGCTCCAACAATAGTGACAGATCGTGAGGAAAGAGGAGCTACTGGCTTGGCTACTACTGAATGTTCTGCTCCTGTATCTACCATAAATTCCATGTATTGGTCCCCTATCTTTAAACTGACCATAGGCTCCTGGGGACCCAGGGTGAACTTGGAGCCCGGTCTGGCCTAGTCTTCATCTATGTCATCCAGGTCATAGCCCGTTGCTACTGCCACTCCCTCAATGGCTTCCTCCCTCTCTTGCTGGAACTGTGTTCAGTTCATTCCTCCCCTCCTTTGAAATCGTCCTCCTGGCCTCCAGGGACTCCCTCCTCCCCTCGCGGGGGCGGAGTCCAGATGCGGGCATTCATTTCTCCAATGTCCTTCCTTGCAGTAGGCGCACTGATTTGCACCCAATTGAGGCCTTTCGCTTCCGCGGCCTCTTCCACGTCCTCTGGTCCTTTGATTAGGAAAACCTCCACGTCGTTCAGTTATAGCAGCAGCAAGAAGATCTGCCGCCTTCTTCATCTTTCGTTCACTTTCTCTGTCTCGTTCATTTTCACGATTCACAAATACTTTCTGAGCAACTTCCATTAACTGTGCTGTATTCATGCCCGCAAATCCATCCAATTTCTGCAATTTTTGCTTTATGTCTCTCTCGGACTGACTAACAAAGGCCGCATTTACCATGCGTAAATTTTCCTGAGCGGCGGGATCATATGGGGTATACAATCTATAAGTTTCAGACAACCGCTCATAAAAGGCCGCTGGGCTCTCATCTGGACCCTGGAGAACTTCCGATACTTTCCCGATATTCATGGCCCTCTGGCCTCCCTTCTTCAGGCCCTGCAATAAGGCCTGGTGAAATTTGGTTAGGGCCGCCACCCCCCTTTCATCATTCGGGTCCCACCTGGGATCTTCATTGGGATATTCTGCAACAGCTGCTTGCGGGGGGTTTATTCCTCCCCCTTCTACAGTGTTTTCTTCTAACCAACGGAGGGCTGCTTGCCCAATTCGCCCTCGCTCCTCAGTAGTAAAGAGGGTGGACAGGAGCTGGCGACGATCGGCCCAGGTAGGCTGATGGGTTTGCATAATGCTAGACATTAATTCTGTTAATTCCTGAGGCTTGGCTGTATAGGATGCATAATGCGTTTTCCAGTTTAATAAATCTGTGGTGGAAAAGGGTACATAAACTAAGCTGGTTGGTCCTGGCGCCATCTGGCCCTGATCATTTAAAACAGGTATTCCAGGCACTTGGCGTAATGGCATTAGGTGCCCTGCTTTCTCCTTCTTCTTTGGAGTTACGCTTCTCAAATCATAAGGCTCCCGGGCACAAGTCTCCTTGGTGGGTGACCCTGAAATGGCAGGAGAGCCTCCGCTTTCTATCTCGTCAGAGGACTCGAGTCCCCCTGACGTGCTTGGGCCTGACTCGGGACTATCACTCGAGGTAGGGTGCTTCTTAGGCTGCTGCTGCAGTATTTTCTGGGGCTCCTCATCTGGCTCCACTTCAGGCCGTGGTGCTGGGGGAACTAACTTCTGTGGGTACTGGGGTAACCTAGCCAGGATATCTGGGGACTCTGGGGCAGAATACACAGGCGGCTTCTCCTCCTTAACTTTTCTGGTTCCCCTAGTAGTAGCTACAAATATTTTACAGCGCTCCTCATAGCAGCGCTTCATCCATGAGGGCTGCTGTTCACACACACACTTAACCAGGAATCTATATAGGGGAACTGGTCAGGATACACTCTTTGAATAAGCTGATGAACTCGAAAAACTGTTTCTAAATCAAAGGTGCCCCCACGGGGCCATGAAGCAGCTAGCGCGGGCCACTCCCTTTCACATAACATTTTTAATCTGGACGGAGTCATTTTCATACCATAATCACCCGAAAATCCTTTACGGAAATTCTTGATCATACATTCCAACGGAGTTTGTGTGGACTCCGCCCCTCCCATAATCTGAACGTACCTACGTACACTACCTACGTAGTCTACTAACTACGTACGCTACGTACTCTATGTACATGTAATGACGTACAAGACAACGAACAATAAGGATAGGTAGTATGGCTGTAGGTAAGGGGTCCGTACAGCCCACAGAACACTGGGGGGGGCAAACACCACTCTCTTCCTCCTTTTCACGACCTGGGCGCGGTCGCCCTGCCAGGAACTGCGCTACTTAGGAGTCCGCTCTCGCTCGGTCTGTATTTCAAGACCTCTCACTCACACAAGCAAGCATATTTCAACAGGAAATCATATTTCAAGTGCCCAGGTTTTCTGACTAACTGACTATTTCAAACAAGTCTATACCAAATATACCAAATCAGTCCTGCGCACGCAAGACGTTGTCCCAGGCTGTTCTTTCTGACTATCGAGTCACAAAAATGTCTACTCACCGGATCCGGTACCCAATACCACACCAGCTCCTGAGTTGGAACCTGGACTCCCCCGGGTCGGAGGTGTTGGCCAGCTGGACCCGATGGCCCGCCGAGACAGGCGGAACCCTCTCCGGCACAAAGGGGCCGGCGGCGCCTGAGGTTTCCCCTGCGGTCAGACAGACACGGTTCCAACCGGGCCAAACATCAAGGCGAATTGCGTGAATTATTCACTTGAATACCATTTACCACTCGCACTTCCCAGCCAACTCACCAAGAATATGCTGTAGCAAAGTGCAGTCAATGAATAAATCCAGAAGTCAATTGACAGGGTCCAAGCCAGTTTATTGTGCACAGGCCCAGTCAGTCAAAGCTTCAAAAGGAACTGAGCAAACGTTTTTACAGAGACATAACCATTTATACCCCTTTTTCAGTTTGATACATGAGAACTTTCTATTGGTTCTAGCTCGATACATGCAAACTTCTCATTGGTTTCACGTTCCCTGCACCTGTCCAATTAGAAATCCCTCCGGGGCCTAGCAACCAGCCCCCTCCCTTAGGATTGTTCTAACAATGGTACAGTTCTTGATTTTGTTACTTCTCTACTGCAAGATTATCCCTAGCTCCAGGAATGCATGTATTGAAACATTTCTTTTCTTTCACACACAAGAGAATAATGAAAGACTTATGAATTCATAAAAACTTCTTATTAAGCAGTTTAAAACAGTTTTCTTATTTCTCACAGATTTTTGGTTCTTTTCTAGCTATAATAGGATCCAGGCCTAACTTACAGGCCTTTCGTAGTAGCAGGCCATGCTAGGTCATAGCCTACCACACCATAATAGGATGAGCTTGTGAAATATCCAGGACTGGCTTAAAATCTCACTCCTGGAACTCAGTCACTCTGTGATAAGGGTAATTTTAGAAAGGCATTCTTCATGTAATACCCAGTTTTAAATGTAGAAAGTGCTATGCAAAATTTTCTGCATATTGTGATGAGGAAGCCTCTAGTGAGCATATGGAAGTAGAAGAAAAGAATGATTTTACCTTTAAGAAAAGTGACATCCCTGCAGTACACACGTTTCAGCGTTTGCCAAAAGAAAGCAAGCACAGAGAAATTGAAGCTAGGCTGCCACACCCAAGCTCTGCTGACGTAGTAGCAAGCTTGGAACCTAATTACAGACACCTGTCCAGAGAGGCAGAGACACGGCTCAGAGAACAGGAATATAAACCCTAGCTAGAGAGAGAGAGTCATGACGAGAAGGCAGGAGGATAAGGGAAGAACAAGGAAGAGACAGGAGAACAACAACAACGACGACGGCAGCACACGAGAGGGAACACAGGAGGAGACACAGCTGGAGAAGTGGAGGTGAAGCAGTCAGAGCAGAAGGGGAGAAGAGAAACCTTCAAACCCCAGTGCCGGATAGAAAGGTTCAGAGAGTTCAGAGGTGGGAGCCCAGGACTCAGTCCAAGAGTCTACAAAGCCTAGCCTGGAACAGGGAACCGGGGCAGAGCTCCAGGGAGGAACTCCAACAAGGGAACCAGAGACTGCTTCCCCATAGCTGGAGAGAGATTGCTGAACAGAGCCAGAGAGGAGTCTCCACAACCTCAGGTACCTGTAATCCCTATCACATAGAGCTGTGCTCAAAGGAGACACAGAACCCCTTAGGGAGGAGTTACCCTAAGACGTATGATAGTAGCTTGAAGCAAAACACTGCAAGTCAGGAGTTGGAGGAAATGCAAGTGGACTGTAATGAGAATGATTCATTATCATCTGAAGTACCTATGGACTGTACGTACGTTGTGTTTAGCTGATGACATTGAATCCCTTTGCTAGTGTATATTGGAGAGCTGAGGGAAGACAAAGGAAAAGAGAATATTTTTCTTTGTTGAAGGAAGCTGCTATGTTTTTTTTTTATCTGTTAAGCAGTTACACTTTTGAGTAAAGAATGTGAAGCTCAGCCAGCATACTTGTGCAAATAACCTTGAGCGAGCAACTGAAGAATTATCCTGATGCAATCTGCATTGAACCTTTTGTTTGGGGAATAAATTTTGTCATCTTTGCCTTTACCACTGGTTTCACAACTATTTGTTCTTAGAAGGCAAAAGAACTACCACTTCCAGCAGGCTTAGCTGGAACAAAATAGTTCATCCCACCTTCTATAAGGAGAACATAATGGCAACCCTAACCCTCTTAGCCTGAGACGGAGGGCTAGGGCATGACAATATCCACCTATAAAAGTATGCACAAGGAGTGATCCTACTTATCCTTTTAAAATTGTATAAAATATGTATTCCTGTTGTGGAGTGTGGGGTTGGTATGTATATTTTGCAAAATGTGCAATATACATTTGTCAATCTAGCAGATATACCTGTCTATGCCTCTTTCAGAATAAGTATAAATAATATACATGTGCTCGCTGCCATTGATGCATATATAGGGGGTGGTTTTATGAAGCTTTTGCTGTCAGTTAAGCTTACTTTATATGCGCATATACAGTTAAGTATGGCACAGAAAGTTTTCACTTTTACGCTACTTGTATGTGTTTCTTGAAGTGTTTGGGCAAAGCAGAAACAGGTGGGATGGATGCATATACATAAATTTGTGGAAGACAATGATGGAAAAGCTCAATAACATCAACAAAGACAAAACCTGGAGCCGACTGAGATACAGATCACCAACTACTAGTATGCAAACTCAAGCTAAAGTTGAAAAAAGAGCAAGCCACTCATTAATGTAGCAAAATATGAACTTGTGAGTATGCCACTGGAATAAAGACTACCTGCAAAATCAATTTTCTGCTTTAGATATAAATGACAGAGTTCCAGAAGAGTTATGAGATGACATCAATAAGGTTGTGTTGGAAGAAAGCAAGAAGTCTCTAAAAAAAAAAAAAAAAAAAAAAAAAAAAAAAAGTGAAAAAGCAAAAACAGCCAAAATAGATGAAAGAAGAAACTTGAAAATTGCCCACAAATGCAGAAGTCGTCGAATCAGCATTAAAAGCCTTATCAAAGCACTGGGCATTGATGGAATTCCCATTAAAGTATTACAGTGGATGCAGCTGTTCCATACTCTGCCAGAAAATTAGGAACACAAATTCATGGCCAACTGACTGGAAAAGATCTGTGTTTATACCAATACTGAAGAAAAGGTGATCCAACTGACTGTGGAAATTATCTCACAGTTGCTCTGATCCCACATGCTAGCAAGATTCTACTCATCATTCAGCGGAGACTACAACCATACCTCGAACGAGAACTGCCTGAAGTGCAAGTAGAAACAGAAACATAGAAATATGATGACAGAAAAGACCACATGGCCTATCTAGTCTGTCCTTCCTTATCAACAACTACAACAGTCCCCTTTTTACCTTTAGAGATCATCTGTGGTTGTCCCATGCTTTTTTTTTAATTCAGTTACTGTCCTCCCAGTGGAGGTGGTAGAGATGAGACTATACCACGGATCCACTACTCTTTCCGTGAAGAGATTCAGGAGTGATATGCGGAAATATTTATCTACCTTCACCCTCATCCCATGTTCCTTCATAGCAGAATTTGCTTTCAATTGAAAGAGGCTCTCTCCCTGGACATTTATGCCACGGAGGTATTTAAATATCTCAATCATATCACCTCTATCCCGCCTTTCCTCTAAGGTGTACATATTAAGATCCTTCAGTCTGTGCTCATATGCTTTATAATGAAGACCACTAATCATTTTAGTAGCCACCCTCTGCACCGACTCCATCTTGTTCACATCCTTTTGAAGGTGCGGTGTCCTGAATTGCACACTATACTCCAAATGAGGTCGCACCAAAGACTTATACAGAGGCATTATTACCTCCTTTTTTTCTGCTAGCCATTCCTCTCCGTATGCACCCAAGCATCCTTCTAGCTTTTGCCGTCGCCTTTTCTACCTGTTTAGCTACTTTTAAGATCATCAGACACAACCACGCCTAGGTCCCGCTCTTCTTTAGTGGACAAAAGTACTTCACCCCCTATACTATATTGCTCCCTTGGATTGCTGCAGCCCAAATGCATGACCTTACATTTTTTAACATTAAATCCCAGCTGCCAAATTCTAGACCATTCTTCAAGTTTAGCTAGATCCCTCCTAATGTTATCTACATCTTCCTGGGTGTCTACTCTAGTGCAGATTTTGGTATCATCTGCAAAGAGGCAAACCTTACCCGACAGCCCTTACGCTATATCACTAACAAAGATGTTAAAAAGAATCGGACCAAGAACAGATCCCTGGGGCACACCACTAGTAACATCCATGGCATAAAAGTAGGGCTGAGGAAAGGATGAGGAACGAGAGACAACACTGTGGATGTGAGATGGATCCTTGAAAAGACAAAAGGATATCCATATGTGTTTTATTGACTACAGTAAGGCTTTTGACTGTGTGTAAACTGAGAAACCCTGGGTATACCAGAACACCTGGTAGTTCTCTTGCACAACCTTCACATTGATCAAGAAGCAACAGTTCAAATAGAACTAGGAGAAACAGAATGATTTCAAATCAGCAAATGTGTACGACAAGGCTGCATTCTTCCCCTACCTCTTTAATTTATATGCAGGGCAAATCATCAGAGAAGCAGGATTGTATGAAGACAACAGAGGTGTGAAGACTGGTGGAAGACTTATAATCAACCTTTGTTATGCTGATGATTCCACATTACTGGCTGAAAGTGAAGACTATCTAAATAATTTGCTTCTCATGATCAAGGAACATGGTCTTAATGGGCCTGCACCTTAATGTTAAAAAGGCGAAGATCCTGACAACTGGCAAAATCAGTAAGTTCATCATTGATGGAGAAGAAAGTGAAATAGTTGACAACTTTAACCTTCTTGGATCAACAATCAATAAAGAAAGGACAAGCAGTCAAGAAATCCGATGATGCAGCTCTTGGCCGAATGGCTATGAAGGACCTAGACAAGATTATCGAGCAGAGATGTTTCTCTCCATACAAAGATTTGACTTGTTCAAGCCATGGTATTTTCGATAACATCATATGGATGTGAAAGTTGGATAGTGAAAAAGATAGACAGGAAGAAAATCGATGCCTTTGAATTATGGTGCTGGCAACGAATACTGTGTATATCATGGACTGACCGAAGAACAAACCAGTCAATACTAGAGGAGATCAAACCTACGCTTTCCTTAGAAGCTCAGATGACAAGACTTCGACTTTCATACTTTGGACACATCATGCAAAGAGAGAGATGGTTAGAGAGAGACTCCCACAAGCAGAAGAGCAGGGGAAGGTCATGATCCCGGCCCAGATGCAAGCTTGGCAAGGTAAAAGGTCAAGGAAGGCCAGCAATGAGATGAATCAATACAATAACAGCAGCTAAGGGTGCCACTCTATCAACAATGAGCCACCTGACTGATGACCGTACACAGTTTAGGTCAACTATCAAGAAGGTCGCCATGAGTCAACACTGACTTCATGGCACTTAACAACAGCATGAATATTTTATGAGAGCAGAAACTCAAATTTACACCTCTGCATTTGTGCAGTTTTGGAGTTGGATCTGGAAGCCTGTTTTATAAAGATATATAGCAGCCTGTGTTGTTTTTATAAAATAACGATTCACACATAAATAACCTCATCCAGAAAAATCCAAAATAACTTCATACACTTTAAAGTTTATTTATTAGACCCTTTTATATCTGATCCACAGGCATATTCTAGGTGAAACTGAGTATCCGTGGTCCCATTTTACTATTTTTATTATTAAACATAAATAATTTTAAATCATCCGCATTTTCAAGCAGCATATGAGAGGACATTTTCCAATACTTTACACTTCTGTAGGTATGAAGGTCGTCAAAATTCAATCATAAACTGTCCTGACAAGTCCATAGCATGCCCACATGTTTCACAAACCTAAAGCTGTATCTAGGGAGTTGGTGACTGTGCCATCTCATAGGATAACTTCAATTCAATAGTACAGTTTTGGTCAATATTATTGGCACCCTTGCATTTTAGAGATGTTGTGTACAGTATGTTGTGATGTATTTGAAATATTCCCACTGTATGTTGTCATAATATTGTACTGGTATGTTCAAAGATATACAACAAAAAAAGATGTCTGTGCAACTTAAACATAGTAATTTCTAGGAAAAAAAAACCCAAATATGACCTGGACAGTATTAATTGCACCCTTCACTAACATTTGGTTGCACTACACTTGGCAATGGTGGCAACCTCTAAAGGTTTCTTGTAGCCATCTATAAGTTTTTCATACATCTGTCTGCTGGCAATTTCGCCCGCTCTTCAACTATGATTTTGTTCCAGCTCATGTATGTTTCCAGGATTCCTTTTACCAGATTTCAGTTGTTCCTAAGGGTTTTCGATTGGATTGAGATCAGGACTCATTGCTGGCCAGTTTAAAACGGTCCATTTGTTCCCTTTTAACCGTTCTTTTGTACTTTTGGATGTATGTTTTGAATCACTGGAGTCCAAAAAAGAGAGCAAGCACTCATGCAGAAAGAGCAGCACACAAAATAGTGGGGAGTCTATGGCAGTAGCGTCAAAACCTTATTGTAGCACCATCCCAATGTGTTTCGGCATGTGCCTTCCTCGGGGTCTAGCCTCATAAGAAATAAATAACAACAATTATGGAAATGATAAAACAGAACATATAAATTAACACTATAAATGATAAAATAATGTGAACAAATTAAAAGTTTGTCTTTCACACTGACCTCATGCTCTCAAGCCTCGTAAGATCAGCGCCAGATTTTCTACAATACGTGTCAGCTTCAGATAGCAAGCATGTGTGTGTGTGTGTGTGTGTGTGTGCTGCAGAACTGTGGAGCCTCTGTGTGATTTGCAGAGGTGGAATGTCTGTATCTGAGTATATGTGTGCAGTGAAGAGGTGCAAGGTGCCTCTTTGTGTGGCCGGGGGAGGTGGTATTCACCTTTTGGCAAATATGCATTGTGCCGTTTGGTCCCCTTGCATTGATCCCTTTAACCTTCAACACCCTGCACTCTTCCTTCCCCTTCCATCCCCTACCCACTCTCTGTCCCCCTTCTGAACTCTCTCCCTTTCTCCCTCACGCCTAGCATGCCTACTCTCTGCCCTCCATTCCCCGTATCCTTCTTCCGTTATTTTTATTTTAAGTTTTTGTAGCATTACTCCCCATCCTTCCCATCTAACCTTTTATTTTATTGCAGGCCCTGATTGGCTCTCCTGTCCATGGAAGATGGGATCCCCGCAAGCTGCCTGCTGCCTTCCCTTCCTGTTCTGCCCATGGGGATCTGATCTCCCATAGGCAGAAGAGCAGGGGAAGGTCATGATCCCGGCCCAGATGCAAGCTGTCTGCCCGTGGGGATCCCATCTCCTGTGAGCAGACAGAAGTGGACTTTTACCACATGATCACGTTTTTCTTTATTGTCCCTCCAGTCCAGTCCAGACACATGGGTTATGCCCTATCACCAGCAGATGGAGACTGAGAATCACAGGATTTAGGGTTCTGTGCCAATCCTCACAGTCCAGTATTTTTCAGTCTCCAGCAGATGGTGATGAGCTTCTGTGCAGTCTGGACTCCATCGAGATGATATTGGGGCAGCGAGGGGAGGGTGGAGTGGAGTATAAGGAAAGAGCAGAAGGATTTAGAATAAAAAGTTGCATTTTGATGGAGAACCAAAGCTATTCACTTGGTTCAGCTCCATGGGGTGCAGAACCTGTCTTTAAAGGTCCTTCCCCTTCAGAAAGGCTTGCTGTCTATTCAATTAAGATCTCTTTGCATTTGGGGCATTCCTCCAATCCCTTTCCCCAATTCTTGGAAGGGGCCCAGAGCGTGGTCTTTATAAAGAATCTGGCTCTTTAGATTCTTAAAAAAATCAGAGGCCCCAACAGCAAAAGAGCTTTCACTGCATAGACTGAGCAGTACCGGGTGAGCATTGTAGTCCCTGCTCATACTTCGGACTTAAGAGGTGAGAGAAGCTAAAATTTTTCCTTTCAGTTTACCTCGGATGGCCCTGTGGGGATTTTGCAGTATGCCAGCGGCATACATGGCTTGCATGGCCTATGGCGCTCACCGCAGTCAGACATCAACCAAGGGTCTTTACAAAGCATGTTTGGATGAGGAGAAAATGCTGGAAACTGCTTTGAGGAATTCAGAGGCGGGCCCCTTGGCACCGTCGGCATCTGAGCATGATTTGTCCTTAACGCAGCAATCCCCTCATCTACGGGACTCCGTGGTTTTGGCGGGCAGTGTGACCATATTGCCTCTGGAGGTAAGGGATCCGCCAATACTATTTGGGCCACGTTTAAATGCTCCAGACCCCTCAGGGACCCAGCATATGATTTTAGGGGATCAGGGGGGCAGCTTAGTAGGCTCAGCCCTGCCTTTTACCCCAGAATTTGTTGTTCTTTTGCACCAGGCCTACTGTTTAAAGCAGGGCCAAGCACAGGCTTCCCTTCAAGCCTTGAACCTCTTTTGCCAGCTACAAAGGTGCTTCAATCATTGGCTAAGTGGCGTAGAATAGAGAAGATTGCATGGGAGAATCAGGGGTCGATCTCAGGTGCCTCTGAGGATCCTTTAGAAGGTCCCTTGGGTTTGTGGGGGGATTCTGCTGGTAATGAGCTAGAAGAAGGCAAAATTCCTCCAAGGGAAGACCCCAATATCATTAAGGGTATTCCTTAGAGAAGAACTAACAGTTTATTAATTGCTCAATCCTTGGGAGCACTTAATATTCCACACACCTCTCCGGAGAAAGAGGGGGATCTAGAAGACCTTCTGTTACAGGGTGTACAAAAACCTCAAAATACTTTCCAGTGCATAAAGCCATCAAGAAAAAGACTGAGGCAGAAGGGGAAATCCCAGAGGCTGGCTTACAAGGTGGTAGGTCTATAGCTCGTTTGTACCCAATCCCTCCGGAAGAAAAGGATTTGTTTAAGTTGCCTAACGTGGATGCGCTGGTTAACAGTGGTAACTATAAAGATGACTATTCCTAAAGGAAGGTGGTGTGACCTTGAAAGATGCCCAGGATAGGAAACTGGAAACATTGTTGAAGCAGTCATTTAAGATCAATGCTTTTGATGTCACAGGTGTCTGTTTGTGGTGCGCTTGTTTAAGATGGGCACAGAGCTTTCCTGAATCAAATTCATGTCCTCAAGAGACTGTCAGAGGCGGCCAAGCTGGAATCGGGTACTGCTTATCTCCCAGATGCATTGTATGATCTAGTCAGTGCTTCGGCAAAGTCTATGACTTCTATGGTGTCGGCCAGAAGGCTACTGTGACTATGCAACTGGTTGATGGATGTGTCCTCCAAGACCAGGCATTGTAAGCTGCCTTTCAAGGGAAAGCTTCTCTTTGGGGAGGTGTTGGACAAGCTCGTTAAAGAATTGGGCAAATCCTAAGGTGCCCTGACTTCCGGAAGATAAGCCTAAAGTGGGAAGAATGCCTTCACCTACTCTAGTTCAGAGATTTCAGGAGATATCATTCAGCGTGCTTCGTGCCCTTTCAAAGGTCTCATTTATTCCTTCAGAGGTCAGTTATTTTGTGGAGGAAAAGGAACGAGTAGAGGTTACTATTCCAGAGGAGTCATAACTGTCAAAAAGCAAGAATGAAGTGAGGGGAACCCAGGCGGAGGTGATTCTGGTAGGAGGTCATCTTCAAGCCTTTTACTCCTCTTGGGTCAAAATAACAACCAACAAATGAGTGCTGGAAGTGGATCGAGAGAGTTAGTTATACTCTAGAACTGGCCAGGCCTGTAAATCAGGGAGAGTATTTGATTGACTTAGATCTCACTGAAGAATGCTTACATATTCCCATTTGACCGGATCATCAGAGGTATCTTCGTCTCCTGACGAAGGGGGGAGGTGTGTCAAGATTGCTGCTCAGCATGTTCTTTATGGGCAAATGCAAAGCCAAGGCCAAGACAGGGAAGGTACCCTAGAATGCCATGGCGTTATCGCATCGAATGGATCTGTACCTGTGTGAGCAGACTTCACCATCAAGTTCCAGTGAGGCTCTGGCTATGTTGACACCGGTCTGTGGACCCAGCAATGTTCTCGGAGGCATACATCTCATCCTCAAAGGAGTGTCTTACTCTGTCCCCTCGATCAGCAGCACTGCAACAGGTATACGCTGGTGTCTCCTGGCTGGAAGGTGATGTGGTGGAGTCCAGGAATTGAGGGAGTGCAGCTGTTGCAAGTGCCGAGAGATCTTCACTGTCAGCTGGTTTAGCTGTAGCACCGGGAGGACTTGGGAGAGGGGTTGAGTCAGGTAGCCTGAATGGTTTGAGTTTGTCAACTCTCCCTGCTTCTCAGTCGGCTCAGTCCAAAGCTCTCTCACCAGCAGTTAAACTTATCTGGTCTTACCAGTGTATTTTACTGTAGCTGTTTCCAGTCAGACTCGGCAATTATAGTCAAGGATTCAAAACCAAGCTGGTATTAATGCTCAACAACAGACTGTAATGGAGGGTTTGCATTATATCATTATGGATCATGCTGTTAAGAGTGACTGTCCGGGACTCTAATATTGCCATTATGAAGGACTTAACCACTTTAAGTTAGAGGCCTCACGTTAGGGCTTCCAATTTGAGGTTCATCAATTTTCCTAAATCTGCTCTTGTTTCTGCTAGGGAAATGCAATGCTTCAATTAAATATCTACGAAACAAGTGCCCAAAGAAGCCCCCTCCCCCTCCCCCCCATTCTCTTATTTATTATCTTCCTGTAGGAACAAAACAGTCCTCAGGGGAGCCCCAAATGATGGACATGCTGAATGTTTCTGCACTGTTAGAGTCTTAGTTGGAGTCTCTGTCATCCGCAACTTTCTTGGTCACTTGTGCACTGTCAGTGGACAGGGATAGGATTCATAAGCATTTCTTTAAAAAACAGGTCCCTTTCCTTGGTTGCAACGTGAGGGTCTTTCCAGATCTTGCACGAGAGACTCAGAAACGTCGTAGCGATTTTTTTGTTATTGAAGCAGGTATTTTGCAATTGAGGGCCCTTTTTTCTTTTTAAAATTTCCCTGCAAGTGCCTAGTTAAATGCAATTCAGTAAATTGTTTTCTATCAGCTTTCTGAATTAGCTTTCATTAATGCTAGGCAGGTAATTTATTTTCCGCCTAGTGTGCATTGAACCTAAGATGCTCTATGTTATAGTATGCTGATGCATTCAGGTTTAGCCTTTTTTTTTCTTTTGTTGCCTATTGTGGGTTGTTTGTTTTTTTTCTTTAACCATATTTAAGAATCATGCCTTCCTCCAGTTTGTGGGCTTGTGGAATCTAGCTTTTTGTATATTTTTTTCATTGCATGTGATTGGTTTCATTAATGTATTTCATTTGCTATGTTCCTGTTTATAAACAAGTGGATACTTGGATATGTTGCAGGTTGAAGATTTTTTATGCCAATGGGTCATTTCTAATTCCAAGATTTGCCCTTTGGTCTGGCCATGGCTCCACGGACCTTTATTTAGCAAAGCTTATATATCGCTTTTCACTGGGTCATTACAGGTTCAATGGAACAATTTAACTAACTTATGTACAACAAACAAGTGACTTATGCATGTACCCGATAACCCATATACAGTCAAACCTCGGTTTTCATGATTAATCCGTTCAAAAAAGTCTGACTAAAACCGAAACGGACTAAAACCGAAGCAAGATTTCCCATAAGAAATAATGTAAATTCAATTAATCCGTTCCAGACACCCAAAAATATTGACAAAAAATACATTTTATAGAGAATAACTATCTTTTTACATACAGAAAACAATGAGAAATACATATAAATGACTAATGAAATGGATAAATGAGCATGTAACATCACTTTTACCTTTATTGAAGACTTTTGTTGGCATATGGGACGCACTCCAGCCAGCTCCAGCTGCTCTCCCCTCTGGGGATCGAGCAATCACCACCAGCAGCGGAGGTGGGAACAGCCATCTTGGCCGTCTGCACAATCGGGGCTCCAGCCTGCCTTTTAACTTAGCAGCCATCACACCCAGTTACCAAGCTCACAGTGTCAGGAGAGGTAGTGCCAATGTCAGCAAAAGTAAGGGCACCAGAAAGAGGACAGTGCCCGAAGTCACACCAGCCTGTAGGGCAGCCACTCCTACACAGTGTCGGGAGAGGTGGAGAGGCAGTGTCAGCCAAGCAGCAGGCAGTTGAGAAACAGTGGGACAGAGAGTCTTAGGCTGCCTCCGGCCCCCCTAAGGTAGTAGCCTGACACAGGTGAGAGTCAGAGAACAGCGTGGGGCTGTGCCAGCAGGAGCCTGCAGCTGCAGACTGCAAGGTTTCAAGGAGAGGCCGCGTGTGCAGGCCTGCAGGACACCCAGAATCCAATCGGGAGGGCAGGGGCCCCGGCGGGAGACTGGGCCGCCAAGGAGAAGCAGATTCGGTCACCAGCTCCTGTCCCGGTTCAAGGGATGTGCAGGGGAAGAGGCAGCAGGCAGACGTACCCCTCTCAGGATAGATCGTATTGGTGAGGGATGGTGACAAGCGCCGGCGGCTGCCACGTGGATGTCGCTTGGTCCCGATAAATCTCCCCTTCAGTTCTGCAGCGCGACAGCCAAGCTCCAGACGTTTGTAATAGGTTCCTCCTCCCGTTTATCAGACCGCTGCTCAGACCGCAGGCAATAGTGAGGGCTCAGCCCGCAGGCCCCGCAGGAGCCTATCAGGCAGCTTTCTTCTGTGCCGGATACGCTGGCAGCAGCGTCAATCGGGGGAGAGTCCGGGGCAGGAAGCAGTTTCGGGCAGGCCACGCTGGAGCGTTGAACTCCTCGGCTCCCCAGAGGTCCCGCAGAATCGCTGGCTCAAGCTCCGTGGGAGATCGCTGGCTCACGCTAATCCATGGCAGGTACGGGGGGGGGGGGGGGTAAAATGCTGTACGAAAACCGAGACAACGTACGAAAACCGAAACAAAATCTTGATGGAAAAAGTCAACGAAAACCGAATCGTACGAAAACCAGGGCATACGAAAACCGAGGTTTGACTGTATATATATGTCAGTAGTTATATACAGTAATACGCTATATACAGTGTTTGCACAAAATGAGATTAGAGGAGATGTTTTTTGTGTATTTGAGTGTGTGCTTTGTAGCTGGAGGGTTGGGAGAGGGGCCAAAATGTTCAGTGAACAGGTGGGATTTTAGGTGTTTGGGGAAGGTATGGGGAGGGTCTGATATGTTTCTGACTGAGTCTGGGAGAGTGTTCCAGATAGATGGTACATATAGTTCAAAGGATCGTGCACATGCTTGTTGGTTGGTTTTTGCTTTTGCATGGGGGATGATAAGAGTGTTCCTTATCGTCCCTCCATTTCAGTTCCTCACCTCTGGGTTGTGCACCTCTTCTCGCAGCATGGAGACTGGGCATGTCAGAACTGTGACACCATTGTAGATATCCTGCTGGCAGCTCCCAGTGTGTCCAGTCTCCATGCAGCTGGAGGTAGTGAGCCTAGGTGCTGGGTTCACTAGAGGAGCAGATAAGGAGCTTTAGGCAGCTTAGCTAGGGTTTTTAGTTTTTATTTTCTCCCTATAACGTTTTTTATTTTGATCTGTAGCTTTAAAGCTTGTTAAAAAAGAATAAAGCAAGGGCTGAGAAGGGTATTGGAAGGGATTTAGAGGAGGTTTTGTTTTTTTTTTCTCCCTCCCGTTTATTTCTATCCCCTTTGCCTGCTCTTCTCTCCTTGTTGGCACGGAGGGGAGTTCTTTAGCAGGCTTTTCATCTCCTTACCAGCACAGTTTTCTGCGCTGCAGATTTCCAGTCAGAAACTGTCGTCGGGCCTTGTTTCTCTGCTGCTGACTGACAGCCTTTCTCAGCTGTGCTGCTCACAGGAAGCCTGTTATTTTTATCGGGGTGCAGAGAGGATCCAAAGGTCTCAGAGGAAGAGGTGAGTGTTTAAATCTTTGCTGCTAGTGTCCTGTGAGCAGTTTTGAGGCCTGCTGCTGTGTGTGAAGCATGTTCTGTGGGTTAGCAGAGCTCAGGATTTTGGCGGGCCTTTTTCCCGCTGTTTTTCTTCACAGTGCTCTTTTTCTTTGACAGCTTTCTTTAATTAATCCTTGTAGTTTTCTGGTTATTTGGAATTAATTTTGATTTACTTTTAATTTTCAATGTTTTGGAACTCTTAAAGGGCCAGTACAGAAAAGTAAAAAAAATAAGAGAAGATTCTGCACGTTCTTGTTCTATTGCCCTTTTTGGTGGTCTGCGGGAGCCATTTCCTTTTCGTTCCTCCAGTTTAGGCCTCCACCTCTGGGTAGTGCACCTCCTCCTGCAGCTTGGAGACTGGACCAATCAGATCTTGACATCACTGGAAGTAGCGTGCTGGAATTCCTCCTCAGCCCCAGTGTGTCCAGTCTCCATGCAGCAGGTGGACTTAGTGAGCCTAGGTGCTGGGCTCACTAGAGAAACAAATAAGGAGCAGGATAGTTAGCTAAATTTCTCCATTTTTTTTCTTGATTTGGTCTTTTTGCTTCATTCTCCATTGATTTAACTTATTTGCTATTAACTTAATGGCTGGGAGTTCTTCTAAATTGTAGTGGAGCTGTCACTTTAAAAAATAAAAAAAAAAAGAAACGGAGTGAGACCTTTTGAGGCTTCCCTTCCCTGCCAAGCCACGGCCCAGGTAAATCATGGCTATTGTTAATTAAGGATCTCTGAACCCAGGACTTCTCGGAGCAGAGCTCCTCGGGCGGCGCACTGTCAGCCCGGTAGCTGCGGTGTTTTTGCCGTGGCTGTGGGAATAGCTTTAAGCTCCTGTCCCCTTGGTCGGAGACTACGTTGCCTCACCGGCTTAGGATTTGCGGCACCTTGGTCTGAGCTTTCGGGGAACGCCATTTAGGAGCACGGAGCTGCCTGAAATCTGAGCTGGGTGTCCGTTGGGGCTGGCGGGCCGCTAGGCGCAGCGCGCCAAAATCCCTGTGAGAAGCCGCAGCCATTTTGATCGCGTGGCTTCCACAGCCTTACTCGATCACGCTGCCTCAGCGCGGGTCTCCGGAGCGGCATTTTTCTCCGGGCCGCGTTCTGGGCACTTCAGACAAGGTATTGCTTTCATTTCTTTAATTTCTTTGGTTTCCTTTTCTTTGACGGCGTATTTATTTTGTTCTTTGTTAAGTTTATTTCGGTCTCTCAGGGGTCTCAGAGGATTTCAGGAGGGTTATTTCCCTTCTGGCACTCAATCCAGACAGTATAATTGGTAGCAGCAAAAAAAAAAAAAAAAAAGGAAAGATCAATGGATAAATAACTAAATGATTATATAAATAAGATTGAGTTACAGGCCCGGAGGAAAGGCCAGTAGACACTCTGAATGACAGGTCAGGTACTGCCCTGAGGCCTAGTAGTAACTAAGAGTCCCTTCAAGGCTGGGGACCCATGTCAACATCTTCCCAGTGTATCATTTGTGGCACTCGTAGGGGTGCTAACTCTGTGACAGGCGTCTGTCAATGTTGTGCATCAGTTTCAGTCAGTATGGAACAACAGTTGGAGAGTTCCCTAGCTTCCGTTTCCGAAGGAGCGCTAGCGGGAGCAGAGAGTGAAGCGGCGATAGCGGGCCCTTCAGCTTCGCTCCCAGAAACAATTTTGGGTGTAGTTGGCGCGCAAGCAGATCTTGGTGTTGCGTCGCAGATGGATGACTTTTCTCCAGACTTTGTTTTACTGATGCATCAGGCGTTTGTCGCAGGCGGCAGGGACTGCTATTAGGGTCCCTGCCTGTCTCTTCCTCTAGTGCGCGGTCTGGTATGGTGGAGCACAAACCTTTAGTGTTGAAAGTGGCCAAAAGACCGTGGCCTACTGATCCTTGCCTGGTTGAAGCGGACTGGCAGGAGGGAGAGGAGGCTGACCTATGGAATGGATGCAGAGCTGGATGAGTTAGAGGAAGGGGAGATCCCTGAGCTGGAGGATCAAGCGCGAATCATACAGGTGTTTCGAAAGGAGGAGTTGCCTGCTCTTATTATGGAGGCCCTTCAGACGCTTAGGCTAGCTGCGGAGCAACCGGTCGAGGAGGAGGATGGCGCGGATCCGATTATTCAAGCGGTGCATCAGACACAGGTGGTCTTTTCATTCCATAAAGTCATAGATGAGATGATTCAGCAGGAGTGGGATCATCCCGAATCCGGTCTTAAGGGGTTAAGGATCATGAACAAGCTGTATCCCCTGGCGGATAAGGACAAAGAAAAATTCTGTTCTCCGAAAGTTGATGCTGCGGTTTCAGCGGTCACTAAAAAGACCACAATCCCGGTGGAAGGCAGTGCGGCTTTGAAGGAGGCGCAAGATAGAAAAATGGATGGGTTGTTAAAACAATCTTTTGAGGTGGATGCAGTTGCTTTGCAGGCCTCCACATGTGGGGCTTGGGTAGCAAGGGCCTGTCTTCGCTGGGTCCAGCACCTCAAGCAGTCGGCGTCCTTAGAGCTTGAAGTGCGTGAGCTACAACGTTTGGAATCCGGTTCGGCGTATCTGGCAGACGTACACTACAACCTTATCAGAGCCTTATCGAATAGTATGGCTTCATTGGTAGTGGTGCGTAGATCCCTCTGGCTAAAAAATTGGGCGGCTGACGGATCTTCTAAGTCGCGCCTGGGCAAGCTTCCTTTCAAGGGAAAACTGTTGTTTGGGGAAGATCTTGATAAGTTAGTAAAGGATTTGGGAGAATCCAAAGGCGGTAGGCTTCTGGAGGACAAGCCTAGGCGGGGGAAATCTCCTTTGGCCTTTCGGGGTCAGTTTAGAGATTTTCGCAGGTTTCGGTCACCCCATTTTGCGGGTTCCCAAAGAGGAAGATTTGTGTCTAGAGCCCAGAGTTTTTTCGGGGGTTTCGTGGGGCAAGTAGAGGTTTTGCAGCAGTGGCCCCCATCATCCCTCGGAAGTCACAATGAAGGGCGGCGGGTCCTGGCAGGAATTCAATTGATCGGATGTCGTCTTCGGGGGTTTCTTTTTGCCTGGACCCACATTACGTCCGATCAGTGGGTCTTGGAGATCATCCGTGACGGATACGCCTTAGATCTCGCAAGGCCGGTGTTGGATTCGTTTGTGCGTTCCCCATGCAGGGGGCCTCAGAAGGCACTCCAGGTACGGCAGATGTTAGACCGTCTTCCGCAGTTGGGAGCGGTCGTCCCTGTTCCGTCAGCAGAATACGGCATGGGTCGTTATTCTATTTATTTCGTGGTGCCAAAGAAGGATGGCTCTATTCGTCCCATTCTAGACCTCAAAGGGGTAGATGCATACCATGCAGAAACAGACAGAGCAAAAAAGGCCTACCATTCGAAGATCATAAACACATCAATAAACAGACCACGAGAACTCTTCGAGATTGTCAAAAAACGGACAAAAACGCCCAACCATTCTGACCAACTGCCAAACATCCCACCGGAATTACTAGCACGACAATACAAGCAGCTTCAACAACCACAAAACCCACAATTAAACACAGAGACAACAGCAACAAACCACCCCACCACCATTGACAAAGACTGGAGCACTTTCGAAACAATCACGAAAGAGGAAATATCATCCACCATCTCCCGCCTGAATACCACCACCTCTCCACTAGACCCCTGCCCTACAGAATGGATAAAGAAAACCAAAGAAGACCTGAGCACACCATTAACCCGCATTGTTAATGAGTCCCTCAACCAAGGACGTATGCCAGACCTCCTCAAAACTTCAATCATCCGTCCAACCCTAAAAAACCACAACCTGGATCCCCTTGACCCCGCCTCCTACAGACCTATAGCAAGCCTCCCGTTCACCGCCAGAATCATTGAGAAGATGGTCCAGCAACAGCTCCAAGAACATTTAGATACCAACAACATACTGGACCTGCAACAACATGGCTTCCGTCCACTCCACAGAGTCAAGACCCTCATGACAACATTAATGAACACCCTCATCATAGGAACTCAAACCAAACACTCTGGCTATGCCATGATCTTCCTAGACATATCAGCAGCCTTCGACGCCATCTCCCACAACATCCTCATACACAGACTACAAGCAATTGGCATCAAAGATACCGTACTTCAATGGTTCCACTCCTACCTAACCAATAGACAACAACTCATCTGCACAAACATATCAACCTCACCCCCCTTCCAGCAACACCAAGGAGTACCCCAAGGATCCACACTATCTGCCATGCTCTTCAACATCTATCTGCAACCATTCTGCACAATCATACGCACCCACAACATCAACTTTCACATCTATGCAGATGACATAATGCTCTATGCACCAATCACAACCACTAACCCAACAAATAAAACACCTATCAGAATGCTTCACAGAAGTATCCAGCTGGCTGCAAAAGAACAACCTGTCCATCAACATAAAGAAAACAGAAGCCCTTATAGTAACAAAGGACCCAGACTTCACCCCACCTTTGCACCTCAACATTGGAACCACACAAATACAAATACAACCGCACATAAAGTATCTAGGGATCATCATAGATCAAGCACTCGCACTCAAGCAACAAATCAAAAAAACCACTGGAACAATATTCCACAAAGCCAAAACAGTACAACGCCTCAGACCTCTCCTTGAACCACAGGACTTCAGAACAGTGATGCAAGCCATGACACTCCCCCACCTGGACTACTGCAATATAATCTACCACGGACTACCAGCCACCCACACCAACCCACTCCGAACTGCCTTAAATACCACAGCAAGGATTATCCAGAAAGCAAAAAAACGAGACCACATCACCCCTGTCCTGAGGGAGCTACACATACTCCCCCTTGAAGCAAGAACCAAATACAAAGCCGCCCTACTTACCCATAAAGCTCTCTACCAGACTCAGACCTCCCAGCTCCGCACACTACTACCCCGACCAGCCCACAACAGAACAATCAGACAATCCTCCAACAACTCCCTCACCATCCCCCATAAACGAACCAAATGCAACCAACGGACCTGCAACAGAGCCTTTGAACTATATGCACCAACCCTCTGGAACTCTCTACCAAGTCACATCAGATGCAATGGAGACTCCTCATCATTCAGGAAACAACTAAAAACCACCCTATTCCAGGAATACCTCAGACCAGAAACAAGCACCCACCATTGACCACCTCCCAACCCCCCTAGTTCACCCCCATGAACATATGCTCTAAGAGACTGTAACACTATGTCTATATCCCAATTATTTGTTAAAATCATTAATGTTGGACGCCCGGTGAAAGCCCCCACCCCCAGAAGCTGATTACTGTCCACCCCCCCTCTCAATGTTGCACCGCTTTGACCCGGAGAAAGGCGGGATATAAATACAGTTAAATAAAATAAATAAATCGCTGTCTCCGGGTGCCGCATTTTCGTATGAAAACGCTACGGTCGGTTATTGTCGCAGTACTGCAAGGGGAGTTTTTGACGTCCCTCGATCTCACAGCGGCCTACCTCCATATCCCCATCAGGGAATCCCATCAAAGGTTTCTGAGTTTCGCGCTTCCTTGGGGGCATTACCAGTTTTTAGGCTCTGCCCTTCGGGTTGGCAACGGCGCTGCGCGTGTTCACCAAAATAATGGTGGTAGGTGCAGTGGCGTTGCGGAAAGAAGGTGTGTTGGTCCATCCGTATCTAGATGATTGGTTGATTCGGGCTAAGTCCCGAGCCGAGAGCAAGAGGGCCACGGAAAAGGTAGTAGCTCTCCTTCAGTCTCTAGGCTGGGTGGTCAATCCAGTCAGAAGTCACCTAGCGCCGACTCAGGTTCTGGAGTACTTAGGAGTGCAGTTCGATACTCGGAAAGGATCGGTATTCCTGACAGAGCGGAGAGCTCTGGCTCTTCGGAGCCTGGTGTGGACCTTTCGGAAACTCGCGGCACCATCGGCGTGGAAATACCTCCAAGTGCTTGGAACAATGGCGGCGACATTGGAGGTAGTTCCTTGGGCCAGGCACATCAAGGAACACAAGTCTCCACGGAACCGAAACAGCCCCACCTCGCCAAGACCAACAGACTTCCTCAACGTGTCGCTGAGCTCCCTTAGGGTTGAGCTCGCGTGGAAGCAAGGAACCAAGTGCATCACAAATCGCAGCAAGTATACTTTACCAAAATAACGGTATTCTTCTTAACAGACTCATTTTGAACAGCTGAAATTGCCGGACTAAACTAATTATTATATCTTGAAGAACACACGATTGTTAGTATTATACATGCTGTCCCCAAACTATCCCTGAATATTACTGTTGTCAGTATTTTACCCCCAAGGTTACATGTTTAACTCATCACAAATTCCCTATTACCATTAATGCATTACAGAATCACAACTACCACCAAATAACTAACCCATTGACTTACTGTTGTCAGTATTTTACCCTGTAATTACTGTTGTCAGTATCTTACCTTGTATTTACTGTTGTCAGTATCTCACTCATATTATCTGAAATTGTCAGAAATCTACATTGATTTACTGTCCTCAATAACTTATCCTGAAATTACTGTCGTCAGTACATCAATTTTGATTTAATATTGATGCTTCTCTGTGACATTACTGTGGTCAAAAGTTTACACTTACTGTTGTCAGTAATTCAATTCTGACTTAGTATTAGAACACTGTTGTTAGTATTAGAATTACCATCAGTATTGGAATTACAGCTGTCAGCAATTCATTTCTGACTTAGAATTAGAATACCACTTTGCTTTACTGTTGTCAGTAGGTTACATTATATTTACTGTTGCCAGTAACTCTAATGCAACATTATTTAACATTTTGCAACATCACCCTACTAGATTTTATCACTCCTACCAGACACACACATCACCATCACTCTATTTCCACAACTCAAAAGACTTAAGCACCAGATATATAACATACCCAATTAACGCAAATCATTCTCAAAACTAATTCCCAGACAATCCCCCAAAACAAACTTGAAATTAAACAATGCCTACTCAACCTTCCTCCCCCATCAGGATTATATTAATTTGCCTATTTATCCTCACACTGATAAACCTTACAAAATGTATAAGAAACAGCTATAATAGACCTATTCCAATAATACAAAGTACATCACGCTATGACCATCCAACACCTCTACTCAAAAATTGGACCAACTCCAAACCCAAACAACCTAGACTAGTCTATATAATAATTGAACCTAACAACAACCCCAAGCAACCACAACCAACTTCTACTCAGAACAACACAACACTCACCTGCCAACTGATCAATGCAAGATCCATGAGAAACAAATTACCAATCTTTACAGATATCATCAATGATAATAAAACAGATATTGTCTGTATAACAGAAACATGGCTCAAAGATACAGACTCAGTATTCATGAACCAACTAAAGTCAACCGAATACGAGATCTTCCATACCCACCGAACAAATAAAAAGGTGGAGGAGTACTAATAATAATAAGGAAAAATCTTAACGCAAAACTAATTTCATCCAACAATATTGATAATGTAGACACACTAACTATAAAAATTAAATCCACAAAAATATGCCTAATATATAGACCCCCTGAATACAATACAGACAACACTGATAAACTAATTGAACTACTAGCATCATCCACGGACACAAATCCAATAATACTGATGGGTGACTTTAATCTCCCTTCTACACCCAACAACCATCCAAACCACTTCACTGAAGCAGTAAGCAATTTGGATTTCCACCAAATAATAACAGAACAAACACATAATAAAGGAAAAACTCTAGACATGGTATTCCTACCAAACTCACTCCACAACCTATATAACCCCAAATCACTCTCAAACATACCAGTCCCCTGGTCAGACCATTACCTTCTAAAATTCAATATCACCATCCCCGACAACATTCACACTAAACGAACACAACCTCCACAAAATAAAAGATTTAGAAAGTTTAATGAAGAAGAATTCTTAGATCAAATAATTCCTCACCTCACCCTGACTCCCACAAATTTAGAAGAAACTATCAAAACCTGGAACAAAACTATCTCACTGGCAGCAGAAAAAAAACCTAATCTGTCTCAACATAATAAAAATGACAATATAACTGATAAAAAAAATGTCCCATGGTTTAACATGACACTTAAAAATCTCAAAAGACAACTAAGAATGGACGAAAGGAAATGGAGGCAAAACAAATCACCAACAACTCATGAGAAATACATAAATACCCTTCATACATATAAAGTAACAATAGACAATTCTAAAAGAAACTATTACTCTAACTTACTCAACAATTCAATTAACCGACCAAGAGAATTATTCTGTATAATTCAGAAACTAACAAACAAAACGTACAATTCAGATGAAATATCCATAGATATAACCCCACAAGACTTAGCTCAATACTATATCAATAAAACAAAAATACAAACAAATAACCCCCCAACAACACACACCGATATGAAACAAACAACCCCTGATAACTGGTCCAACTTCAGCCTGATCTCAAAGACCACACTTAAAACAACCATATCTAACATAAATACAACTACCTCATACCTTGACCCATGCCCAGTTGACTGGATAAAAAAGACACTCTCAATACTCTCTCCCTTCATCCTCCCTATGGTTAACATATCACTAGACGAAGGATATATACCACCATCTCTCAAACATGTCCAAATAAGACCAATACTTAAAAATAAAACACTAGACAAATTATCCCCAAAATCATATAGACCCATATCGAGCATTCCCTTCATGGCCAAACTTATTGAAAAAATAGTTCAAACACAACTACAGGAATATATTGATACATTGAACCTCCTTGATGAACACCAATATGGCTTCAGACCTTTCCATGGAGTTGAAACACTGCTAACAGTCCTTTATGACACCTTACTAAGAGGAATCGATGACACTAAACAAGCCTTCATCCTAGTATTCCTCGACATCTCTGCCGCATTTGACAGTGTAAACCACATAACAATGCTTAACAGACTTCAACAAATAGGAATTACATCCACTGTCCTTAACTGGTTCAAATCCTACCTATCAAACAGAACCCAAACAGTGAGAATTCTTAACCAGACATCTAACACATTCGACCAAACACAAGGCCTCCCACAGGGATCAGCACTATCAGCACTTTTGTTTAACATTTACTTACAACCAGTCAGCAATATCTTTAAACGTCATAGTGTTCATTATCATATCTACGCTGACGATATAATGTTCTACCTACCATTTAAAATCCCACACCCTCCACTACAACAGATAACAGAGTGCTTTAAGGAACTAACAATATGGCTCAATGAACAGAACTTACACATTAATTTCGCAAAAACTGACGTTCTATATATTACTAAAAACCAAACATACACACCCCCAAGCACCATCACACTTGATAACCATGAGATCAACATAAAAAAAGAAATAAAATACCTGGGTGTGATACTTGACAATAAACTTAACATGGATTCTCACATAAAATATCTAACAAAAAACATACACTACAAACTTAAGACCTTGAAACAACTAAGACCATTAATCCACTTACAAGACTTCATAACCATAATACAAGCCATCATCACCCCACACTTTGATTTTGCAAATCTAATTCTTAATGGCATCACAAAGCAAAATATTAAAAAATTACAACTAACTCAGAACATCGCAGCAAGGATAATAATGAATATAAGCTCAATTGAACATATCACACCGACATTAGCCGAACTCCATTGGCTACCTATCCACAGCAGAATAAAATATAAGATATTACTTACAACATTTAAACTAATAAATAACTTAGCGCCAACTATACTCAATACACTCATCAAGATAGAAATAGATAAAAGATCACAAAGAAGTAGAAACACTAACACTATAACAGTACCAAAAGACTACACAAAAGCAAAAAAACAAACCAACATGAGAGCATTCTCACACTCAGCCCCTATCCTCTGGAATAACCTTCCTGACAACATTCGCTCACTATCAGACATAAAGGAATTTAGAAAAAAACTGAAAACCCATTTATTCTCATTGCATTACAACCAAGGATCAGAGACTGGCCAGACGACACAAAGAGACGCAGGTTAACTACTACAATTCAAACAACATATACCCACGTGCCTGAAGCCTACATAAAGTATACAACCACACGCGACATATGATACAATTTGTATATATTTACTATGTATATATGTTATAATAGTTCAATAATTTACTGTTTAAATTTATACCGTTATCTGTATCTAGTTCATCTGTTCTATGTAAAACGACTTGGTATGATACTATCCATACCATACAACACACTGTTCATTGTAAACCGCACTTGATACTTGTGAAAGAGCGGTATAGAAATAGTTGTTAAATAAATAAAATAAATAAATAAATATGCGGTCGTTGCAATGGGCCTTGCTTCACCGCTGGTCCAATCAGTCCGATGCGTTGAGCAAATGGCTTCCTTGCCCGCAGCAGGTCCGGAGGGATCTGCAGGGGTGGATGCGTCTGGCGTGCTTACGAGCGGGAATGCCTTTGGAACAGCCGGAGTGGATTCCACTATTAACGGATGCAAGTCTAGCGGGCTGGGGAGCGCATTGCGGCGTAGACTTTGCTCAGGGTCTTTGGTCTCCTCCAGAGGAGAGCGATTGGTCAATCAACCGATTGGAGCTGAGAGCGGTGTTTCTGGCTCTACAGAGCTTCGAAACCCAAGTAACGCGACGAGTGCTTAATGACACTGTGGCGACCGTGGCTTACATAAATCAACAGGGCGGTACCGGGAGTGCGGTCATGGAGGAAGAATCCCGGGGTTTATTCTCTTGGATAGAACTGCGGTTGCAGGCGATTTTGGCGGCACACATCGCCGGAAAAGACAACGTGACGGCAGATTTTCTCAGCAGGGTTCAAGTGGATGCAGGGGAATGGGAACTGCATCCCAAGGTTTTCGCACAGCTCGTTCGTCGTTGGGAAACACCAGTCATGGATCTCATGGCCACTTTACGATCGGCAAAAGTGAATCGGTTCTTCAGCAGAAGACGGGAACCCATGTCGGAAGGGATTGGCGCCCTCTTGCGACCTTGGCCCTCGATAGGTCTCCTCTGTGTTTCCTCCGTGGGCGCTTCTCGGGCGAGTGATTCAGCGCATCGAGGCGCATCGCGGAAGGGTGCTGTTGATAGCGCTGGACTGGCCCAGGCGTCCATGGTATGCCGACCTGGTAAGATTATTAGATGGAACTCCATGGCGCCTTCCGCTGTCCCAGGACCTGCTGATCCAGGGTCTGCTTCTGATGCTGCGTGTGGAGAGATTCTCGCTTACGGCTTGGCCATTGAAAGGGCGTGGCTAAGAAAGAGAGGTTATTCCAAGTCCGTAGTGGCGACCTTGCGTCAGGCGCGTAAACGTTCAACTTCGCTCGCTTATGTACGCGTTTGGCGAATCTTCGAGGACTGGTGTTCGAGATGTCAGGTCCGCGCTGCCACGGCGTCGGTACCGGTGATATTGGATTTTTTGCAGGATGGCTTTGAAAAGGGGCTAGCCGCTAGTTCCTTAAGGGTGCAGTTGGCGGCTTTAGCCTGTTACAGAGGTAAGGTACAAGGCGTAGCTCTGGGAGCGCACTTCAATGTCGTGCGGTTCCTCAAGACGGTTTCTAAATTGCGTCCGGCTCATCGGATTTCTGTTCTGCTGTGGGATCTCAACTTGGTGTTATGGATGCTGGTTAGAGCCCCATTTGAACCCTTATCCCAAGTTTCGTTAAAGGATTTGACTCTTAAAGCTGTGTTTTTGGTGGCTATTTGTTCGGCTCGGCATATTTCGGAGCTTCAGGCGCTTTTGTGTAGGGAGCCCTTCCTATGTTTTTCTTCGCAGAAGGTGGTGCTCAGGCCAGTGCCTTCCTTTCTGCCCAAGGTGTCTTCCCCCCTTTCATATTAATCAGACAGTGTCGCTGCCCGTTTTGCGGGCAGCAGGAAACCAAGCTTCTGACCGGGGCCTTAGTCGCTTAGACATAAAGAGAGTGGTGCACCGCTATTTGACAGTCACCGAGTCCTTCCACAAGTCGGATCGGTTGTTTGTTCTGTTTGGGGGTCCCAGGAAAGGAGAGGCTGCGGCTAAAGCATCCAGATGGATTAAAGAGGCTATTGTCTCCGCTTACATGTTGCAGGGGCGCCCGGCTCCAGTAGGGCTTCGGGCTCATTCTACTAGAGCGCAGGCAGCATCCTGGGCGGAACACAAATTAGTTCCACCGGTAGAAATTTTGTAAGGCGGCAACTTGGTCATCGCTGCATACTTTCAGTAAACACTATCGGCTGGACGTGCTGGCGGCGGGGGGCTCCGGTTTTGCGGGCCGGCTGGCAAGGTCCCTCCCGTTAATACCGCTCTGCTACATCCCAGAGGTGGAGGGCTAAACTGGAGGAACGAAAAGGAAATAATAATTACACTTACCTGGTAATTGTAGTTTCTTGAGTGATGACAGTTTAGTCCTCATTCCCGCCCTCAGGGTTATGAGTTGGCGCGGCACGCGTTCAGTCCTGAGAGGCGTCTATACAGGTGAGTGTTTTCAAGATAACGGCCAGTTATCAAGTTCATTATAGTTGGGCTGTCTGTTCTCTCGCTAGCTGTCTCTGGCTCGGCAGGTGGAGGAACATTTCATGAGGAAAATTTCATTCTTTCCGTTGTTAGGGAAAGTTCAAGTTTTGTTCAGTTTTTGGATTAATTATAAGATGTTAGCTATTTGTTTGTTGCTCTTTTGAGTCTGCTTTGTCAATAGTTCACTGGGGCTGAGGAGGAATTCCAGCACGCTACTTCCAGTGATGTCAAGATTTGATTGGTCCAGTATCCAAGCCGCAGGAGGAGGTGCACTACCCAGAGGTGGAGGACTAAACTGTCGTCACTCAAGGAACTACAATTACCAGGTAAGTGTAATTACTATTTCCTTTACTATCCAGTCTCTTGGATCCCGTAGCGCTAATGCCTATGCAGCCACAATGCCTGGTTTGTGGCACCCATAGGGTCTCGGACGTGGGGGTGTGTCGCGGCTGCGCATCTGAGGCGCTTACTATGGAGCAAGAAATGCAGGATCGGTCTAAAGAAGGCACTGCTCTGGTGGCGCAGGGTGCTGCCGCTTCTGTGGAAGTGGAGTCTCTGCGGGAGTCTCCGTCCGCTCTTCCTACTTCAAATTTGGCTTTGCCTGGTAATTCCGCCACTCCCATGGTGTCTGGGCCAGCTGTCGAGGGTTTCTCCCCAGATTTTGTGCTGTTCCTTTCCTCAGCAGAATGCTGTATCTTCTTTTTTTTTTATCTTCAGTTTATATTAGTTTACATTAGTTTTTATTAGTCTGTGTATTCGGGCTGTAGCAGTTTGTGAAAAAAAAATCTACGGGTTTTCTTTTTTTTTTTTTTTTTTTTGCTTAGTACCTTGAGTGTTTTCTAGGCGCAGAGGGGTTTTTGAGCTAATGCCTCCGCGTCCACGGTGTCTTGTCTGCAGTACCCGGCGTGGGACGGTGTCCGACGCCGGAGTGTGCCGTGGCTGTGCTGCAGAAGCACTTAACCATGGAGCAGGAGCTTCAAGATAAGTCTAAGGAGGGAGCATCTGTGGCTGGGCAAGGGGCTCAGGCCCCTATGGAGGTGAGTCCCCTCTTGGAGACTCCAGTCTTTCCGTAAGGAACAGCCTTGACAGCCCTAGGTCCTTCTGTCCCTCTAGTCATAGGGGGTGGGGCTCTGGCAGGGTTTTCCCCAGAATTTGTGTTTTTACTGCATCAAGCCTTTTGTTTGCGCCAGCAGGGGGTCATTGCAGATCTCTCGGTTGTCGGGGCCAGGGGGGGGCTGCACCTCGGCGGAGAAAGTTGAATCTTCGGCAGGGGGCCTGGTTAAGAGGGCTCAGTCCATAGAGGTCCCTGTATGGTTGCAGGCTCATTCGACCAGGGCTCAAGCAACTTCGTGGGCGGAGTATACTTTGGTTCCATCCGTTGAAATTTGCAAGGCAGCTATATGGTCTTCTTTGTATGCCTTCAGTAGGCATTATTGTCTGGCTTTTCAAGCGGCAGGGGATACCTGTTTTGGATCAGCGGTTTTGCGGGCCGGTTTGTTGGGTCCCCCCAATAAGGCACTGCTCTGTTACATCTCAGAGGTGCGGGACTGGACTGGAGGGACGATAAAGAAAGAGAAATTAGACTTACCTGCTAATTGTTGTTCCTTGAGGAACTCCAGTCCAGTCCCGGATACCACCTGGGGTTCGGTCGCTCAAGTCGGAGCTTGTCTGGTGGCGATAGATGCAGTCTGAGTGAAGGATGGTCGCAAACTTAGTGCGGCTCAAGCTAATTTTCAGCTTGCTATTCTTTCTTTTACTCTACGTTGTGCTCGGTTGCGCTCTTTCTCCTTGACTATTTGTTTCTCCCGTGGCGGTGGAAGGAACAGTTTCCTCTATTGGCGGGAGGGGAGAGTTGTGTTAAGGGTTTAGTTAATGTATTTCCTTGATATCTTAGCTACTTATTTGTTGCTCCTTTAAGTCTGCTTTGTCAATAGGTCACTGGGAGCTGTTGGGAGGTGCCAGCAGTATATATGCAAGTGATTTCAAGTTTTGACATGCCCAGTCTCCAAGCTGCGAGAGGAGTTGCACTATCCAGAGGTGCGGGACTGGACTGGAGTTCCTCAAGGAACAATTAGCAGGTAAGTCTAATTTCTCCATATATGTCATATTGGATCAGACAAAGATCCATCAAGTCCAGCATCCTGTTTCTGACAGTAGCCAATCCAGGTGACAAGTACCAAACAGTTTCCCAAAAAAGACACACAGGTTCCACGGTGCTTCTATTGGGGCACGCAGTGGATTTTCCGGGTCCTCTAATAATGTTTATGGACCTTTCCTCCAGGGACTTGTCCAAACCTTCTTCTTTTTTTAAACCCAGCTACACGAACAGCTTTTACTACATCCTCTGGTAACATTTTCAGAGTTTGATTACATGTTCAGTGAAAAAAAATATTTTCTCTTATTAGTCTTAAACGGGTTACACTGTAGCTTCATTGCATGTCCTCTAGTCTTTCTATTTTTTTGATAGCATAAACCAGTGATTCTTGACCCAGTCCTCTGGGACCCCTAGTCCAGTCAGGTTTTCAGGGTATCCACAATGAATATGCATGAGATGGATCTGCATACAATGGAAGCAGAGCAGTTCTTTATAATGGTTTCTACAATTTTGCCCAAAACTGATGTCAAGCTCACCAATCTGTAGTTTCCCGGATCACCCCTGAAACCCTTTTTTAATAATTGGCATTATATTGGCCATCCACCAATCTTCAGGTATTACAGATGATTCTAATGATAGTTCACAGATTACTAATAGTAGGTCTGCAATCTCATATTTCAGTTCTTTCGACATCCTTGGATGTATACCATCTGTCCAGGTGATTTGCTACTCTTTAGTTTATTAAATAGTTCCTTATCGTTCCTCCAGCTTAGTCCTCGACGTATGGGTAGTGCACCTCCTCCTGCAGCATGAAGACTGGACCAATCAGATTTCAGCTCCTCTGGAACCATCATACCAGGCATCTCTGGAACTCCAGTGTGTCCAGTCTTCATGCAGCAGGAGGACGTTAGTGAGTCTCACTGGGCTCGCTAGTTGTTAGTTACTTGTCTTTTTTCTCCCTAGCTAACCTTTTGGGTCTTTATTTTTTGTCCTATTAGGGCTTCTTTTCATTTACTTAATGTGAGGTTCCTGTCCCTTTAAATTTTGCATTTCTCTTCACAGCACTCCGTGGGGGGGGGGGGGGGGGGCCTGAGGAAGGGTACCTCTCCTGCCCAGCCTTTGCCGCTTCTATTTTAAGTCTATTTCTTTGGGTAATTGGATCTCTGCCCCAGGAATCTTCGGGGCAGAGCTCTTGCGGCGGCGGTACTGCAGCTCTTCTCCAGAGGCTTGGTAAGTCGGCTGCGCTGGTACCGGGGAGTGCTGACGGCTGTGAGAGATCGGGACTGCTGCTGAGCCGAGTCCTGTGCTCTCTTCGGCCGTTCGGGGATCCCCTCAGTGCGGGAGCAATTTGTTCGGGGGGCTCCCGGGGTCGCGGTAACCCGGGGGGGGGGGCGCGATCTATGCGGCGGCAGTGTGGCGTTTCCCTCGCGCTGTTTTCTCAGCGGGGAGAAAAGCGCGCCAAGATTGCCTGGCTGCCGCGGCCATTTTTGTTTCCCTGACTCGCGGTTTTTTTCCTCGTGTGTCCCGCGGTGAATTTCTTTATTTCTTTGCTTTCTTTTCGTTCTTTTAGCTGGTTTGCTTATTTCCTTTAATTACTTTCAGTTTCTATTGATTTTCTGCATTATTTTCGTTTCGGCCCTTTTGCCTCGGACTGCAGCGGTCCCGCGGTTAAAGGGGGGGGAGGGGATTTCAGCGTGTTCTTTCCCCTTCCTTAGCGGGGCGGTTGTGGTCTTCGCGGCTGGGTGAGCAATTAAAAAAAAAAAAAAAAAAGAAAGCAAGGGGCTAGAGTTAAGAAACCACAGCTGCTTTTGCTGGGCAAAGGGGTGACGTCCCCTCTCCCTTCACCGGTTCTCTGTTGCTAGCTACTGCCCAGTTCCCGCCTGGTTCTTCTGGGTCAGTGAGCCTGTGCTGCCCTCTCAGTATTGAGCACTGACAGCTAACTCCCTTCAGAGCAAGAGGCCCCATGCCAGGGGGATCTCTTTGCCTCATTTGTGGTTCTCGGCGGGGCGCCGACGCGGAGACCGGTGTGTGCTCACGCTGTGCCTCGCTGTCTCGCAGCATGGAGCAGCGCCTGGAAAGTTCTTTGGCTACGACGGAGCAGTCCGGAGCTGCGGCAGGGGACCTGGTGTCGCCGCTGGAGGGACCTTCGGGTCTTCCTTCTACCAGTTGCTTGGCGTCTGGGGGACAGGCGGACCTCGGAGGGGCCTTGCCCTTGGAGGAGTTTTCTCCCGATTTTGTTTTGCTCCTGCACCAGGCGTTCTGCCGTAGGCGCCAGGTTCTGGGAGCTGCGCCTCTTCCAGCGCAGGGAGTCTCGGCTCACTCCTCTTCGGGGGAGCCTCCGTTGTCCGGCAGCACGCCTCCTAAGCGGCCACAGATGCCCGACCCCTTTCCTTCAGAGACGGAGTGGCCTGAAGGTGATGACCCTGAGTTCGACCAGGAGGTGGATGCAGACGGCTTGGAAGAAGGCGAGCTTCCAGAGCAGGAGGATCAGGCTAAGATTATTCGCGTTTTCCGACGTGAAGAGCTGCCGGCTCTGGTTTCGGAAGCGCTTCAGACTCTGGGATTGGCCCCTACTGCTACGGTGGAGGAGGCGGACGGGACTGATCCCATTATTCAGGCGGTACGACAATCTAAGGTGGTTTTTTTTCCCCATTCACAAGGTTATTGACCAGATGATTCAGGCAGAGTGGGACACCCCTGAGTCGGGTCTCAAGGGGGTTAAGATCATGCGTCGGCTTTATCCTTTATCGGACACAGATCTAGAGCGTTTCCGATCTCCCAAAGTCGACGCGGCCGTCTCGGCGGTGACTAAGAAGACCACAATCCCGGTAGAAGGGAGTGCGGCTTTACGTGACCCGCAGGACCGGAAAATGGACGGGCTATTAAGACAAGCCTTTGAGGCGGACGCGATAGCATTACAAGCTTCCGTTTGCGGAGCTTGGGTTGCCCGGGCCTGTTTACGCTGGGTTCAACGTTTTCAACAGACTCCTTCCCTGGAGCCAGACATGCTGACGGAGATCCACCGATTGGAATCTGGTACGGCGTATTTGGCGGATGTCCAGTATGATCTCATCAGAGCTCTCTCCAATAGCATGGCATCCGTGGTAGAGTCACGCAGAGCCCTTTGGTTAAAAAATTGGGCGGCCGATGGGTCTTCCAAGTCGCGGTTGGGCAAATTGCCTTTTAAAGGTAGACTGCTCTTTGGTGAGGATTTGGATAAGTTGGTCAAGGATCTGGGAGACTCCAAAGGAGGTCGCCTGCCGGAGGATAGACCCAAACGGGGTAGGTCGCTTCCGGTCGCCCGGGGGCAGTTTCGGGACTTTCGTAGGTTCCGGTCGCCCCGTTATGGGGGCCTCCAGCGTGGCAGATATAGCTCCCAGGCGTCGAGCTTTCGCGGCTTTCGAGGAGCCAGCAGAGGATTCTCGGCGGCTGGTTCTCCGGCCGCTCGCAAGCCCCAATGAAGGGCAGCGGGTCCAGGTGGAGCTGCCTGTGATCGGAGGACATCTTCGACGTTTTCTCTCCGCTTGGACCCAAATTACTTCCGATCAGTGGGTTTTGGACATCATACGAGACGGGTATGTTCTCGACTTAGCCCGTCCCGTGCTCGATTCCTTTGTAGCGTCCCCCTGCCGGGGTGTCTGAAAGACCCTTCAAGTCAGGCAAACGCTCGATCGTCTTCTCCAGCTGGGGGCAGTCATTCCCGTGCCGCAAGCGGAATATGGTCGGGGAAGGTACTCCATCTATTTCGTGGTGCCAAAGAAAGGTGGCGATCTTCGCCCCATCTTGGATCTCAAAGGTGTGAATCGTTGTCTGCGGATTCCCCACTTTCGGATGGAAACCCTCCGGTCCGTACTAGTCGCCGTCCGCCGTGGCGAGTTTCTCACGTCTCTCGACCTCACGGAGGCTTATCTCCATATCCCTATTCGAGAAGACCAGCAGAAGTATCTTCGCTTCGCGCTGCCGTGGGGTCATTTCCAGTTTCAGGCTTTGCCCTTCGGTCTTGCGACCGCGCCACGAGTCTTCACCAAAGTCATGGTGGTTGTAGCGGCAGCCTTGCGCAAAGAGGGGGTACTAGTTCATCCCTATCTGGACGATTGGTTGATTCGCGGGAAGTCTCGCGCAGAAAGCTTGACGGCGACGGCGAAAGTCGTGGCGCTCTTGCAGTCTCTCGGCTGGGTGGTCAACCCCCGCAAGAGCCATCTGGTTCCGACGCAGTTTCTCGAATATTTGGGGGTGCAGTTCAAAACGTGCGTGGGATTGGTGTCTCTTCCCGAACGCAGGATATTGGCCCTTCAGTCTCTGGTGCGGCGGTTCCGAAAGACGTCGGCTCCGTCGGCCTGGCACTACTTGCAGTTGCTGGGGACGATGGCGGCCTCCCTGGAGGTGGTACCTTGGGCACGCTTTCACATGCGTTCGCTCCAGCGAGCCTTGCTCCGTCGCTGGTCCAACCAGTCCGATTCCCTGACCAAACGTCTCCCTTGCCCGCTGGCCGTTCGGAGAGATCTACGTTGGTGGTTGAGTCCCACCTCGCTTCGAGTGGGGATGCCATTGGAGCAGCCGGCCTGGGTTCCGCTCTTAACGGATGCCTGCCTGACGGGCTGGGGCGCACATTTCGAAGGCCAGTTCGCTCAGGGTCTCTGGTCTCCGGAGGAGACCGTTTGGTCGATCAATCGTTTGGAACTTCGGGCCGTTCGATTGGCCTTACAACACTTCGAGACCCGGATCTCGTCTCGGGCGGTTTGGGTTCTCTCCGACAATGCGGCGACTGTGGCCTACATCAACCGGCAGGGCGGAACCGGAAGCGTCGGTCTGGAAGCGGAGACTCGGACGTTGTTCGAGTGGGTAGAACCCCGGCTGCCAGCCATCTCGGCGGCGCACATTGCCGGAAAAGACAACGTGTCCGCGGACTTTCTCAGCAGAGTTCAGGTGGATCCTGGCGAATGGGAACTCCATCCGAGAGTGTTCGCGCAGCTGGTTCGGCGTTGGGGCCAGCCGGTCATGGACTTGATGGCCACGTTCCGCTCGGCAAAGGCAGCTCGGTTCTACAGTCGTCGGAGAGAGCCGATGTCCGAAGGTCTGGATGCTCTTTTGCAGATTTGGCCCTCTGTGGGTCTTCTCTACGTGTTTCCTCCGTGGCCCCTGCTGGGGCGTGTGATTCAGCGTATCGAGGCGCACCGGGGTCGGGTGCTGTTGATAGCGCCGGATTGGCCTCGTCGTCCTTGGTATGCCGATCTCATGAGGCTGGTGGACGATCCCCCGTGGCGGCTTCCTTTGGTTCCGGATCTGTTGTGTCAGGGTCCTCTTCGCATGCCTCAAGTGGGGAGATTCTCTCTTACGGCCTGGCTATTGAAAGGGCTCGGCTGAGAAAACGGAGTTATTCCCGTGCGGTCGTGGCGACATTGTTACAAGCGCGCAAACGTTCCACCTCGCTGGCCTATGTACGGGTTTGGCGTATTTTTGAGGACTGGTGCTCTCGGCATCAGATTCGAGCGGCTACAGCCTCTATTCCGATGATACTGGATTTTTTACAAGACGGTTTTGCTAAAGGTCTGGCCGCCAGTTCTTTGCGAGTTCAATTGGCGGCACTGTCATGTTATCGCGGAAAGGTTCAGGGCGTCTCTTTAGGTGCTCATGCTGATGTCGTTCGTTTCTTGCGGGCTGTTTCTAGATTGCGTCCGGCCCGCAGAGTCTCGGTACCACCTTGGGATCTTAATTTGGTGTTGCGGGCTCTCAGTGCAGCCCCTTTTGAGCCTCTTTCTCGTAGTTCGGTAAAGGATTTGACTCTCAAGACGGTGTTTTTAGTGGCGATTTGTTCGGCACGCCGTATTTCCGAGCTCCAGGCTCTTTCTTGTAGGGAGCCTTTCCTGTCTTTCTCGGCTCAAAAAGTGGTTTTGCAGCCTGTGCCTTCCTTTTTACCTAAGGTGACTTCTCCTTTCCACTTAAACCAGGTAGTGTCCCTTCCGGTATTTTCCGAGTCGGAAGGGCGTGCTTCTGATCGCGGTCTCAGTCGGTTGGATCTCAAGAGAGTTTTGCGACGCTATTTAAAAGTTACCAGCGATTTTCGTAAATCGGACCACTTGTTTGTGCTGTTTGGCGGTCCCCGCAAAGGAGAAGCGGCGGCGAAGGCTTCTATTGCTCGGTGGATTAAAGAGGCGATTGGCTCGGCTTATCTGTTAAGCGGTCGGGTTCCGCCTGTTGGGTTGCGCGCTCATTCTACGAGAGCGCAAGCAACGTCCTGGGCGGAGTTCAGTTTGGTTTCGCCGGTGGATATCTGTAAGGCGGCCACGTGGTCTTCGTTGCACACTTTCAGTAAACATTATCGTCTTGATGTCTTGGCTGCTAGCGATGCCAGTTTTGGTTCCGCGGTTCTGCGTGCCGGCTGGCAAAATCCCGCCCGTTAGGCTGCTTTGATACATCCCATACGTCGAGGACTAAGCTGGAGGAACGATAAGGAAATAGTAATTACACTTACCTGGTAATTGTAGTTCCTTGAGAGACGACAGCTTAGTCCTCCTGCCTCTCCCTGTCTCATTTCTTTTAGCACGGCACGCCTTGGGTTCAGAGGTCTGTATTCCCAGGTGAGTGTGTTCCCTTGTTTTTTCAATCTTTTCGCTCCAATGTTTCTTTGTCTTTTCTTCTCACTCTGCATATGCTGTGGCAGGGGCGGGACATTCCGTCCCTGTTACTTGTGGCCTTTGGCTGCAGTATAAAAAAAAACAAAAAAAACAAATTAGCATAACATACAAGTGGGGCCCTATTAAAGGTTAGCTATGTGTTAAGTTTGCTTTGACAATAGTTCACTGGAGTTCCAGAGATGCCTGGTATGATGGTTCCAGAGGAGCTGAAATCTGATTGGTCCAGTCTTCATGCTGCAGGAGGAGGTGCACTACCCATACGTCGAGGACTAAGCTGTCGTCTCTCAAGGAACTACAATTACCAGGTAAGTGTAATTACTATTTGTAATACATCTTCCTGGTTTATCAATATTTCTTTCAGTTCTTTTGATGCATCACCTTTAAATACCATATCGGTCATGGGTAACTTCCCTACATCTTCGTCAATCAAGACAGAAGCAAAGAATTCATTCAGTCTCTCTGCTATGGCCTTGTTCCTTCCTAGTGCCCCTTTTACCCCTCTATCATCTAATAGTCCAACAGGGGTTTTTTTGCTACAAATGTACTTGAAAAAGGTTTTATTATGCATTTTTGCTTCCACAGCAAGCCTTTTTTTCAAATTCTCTTTGCCTGCCTTATCAGTGACTTGCATCTAGCTTGCCAGTGCTTTTTGTTTCCAGCTTTTGTCATTTTGCTCCTTTTCCATTTCCTGAAAGATGCTTTTTTGGCTGCAACAGCCTCTCTGACCTCACCTTTAAATCATGCTGGCAGTTTTTTGGACTTCCTTCTACTTTTCTTAAAGCGTGGAATACAGCTGGTCTGGGCTTCCAAGATACTATTTTTAAACAGCCTGCTTGATGTAAATCTTTAACCTTTGCAACTGCTTCTTTTAGTTTTTTTTTTCTTAACTATTTTCCTCATTTTATCATAGTCTCCCTTTTGAAAGTAAAAAAGGTAGTAATGTGGATTTCCTTGCCATCCTTCCTCCACTTTTCTTAAAGCGTAGAACACAGCTGGTCTGGGTTTCCAATATCTTACCTGCTAATTTTCTTTCATTGAGTCTCTCCAGTCCAGTCCAGAACCTGCCCAATCACAGTTTCTTTTCAAGGCGAGCCAGGACAGCGAAGATTTGAAATGTCCTGTTCCTATTATTCGATATGTTAACTGTCTACAAGAAATACAAGAAGCAAGTTTTAGTGGACCATCTATCTATATTTGGTTCTCTGTGATTATGTAACTCTACCTCTGACTTATATGAATGTATATAGTTTTGACATGTTCTTGCAAAATTTATCTAATATTTCTCTTTGTGGAGTTTGCTTTGTTAGAATACTGGACTTTGAGGATTGGCACAGGACCCTTTATAGTGTGACGTCATCAAAATCCTGTGATTCTCAGCCTCCATCTGCTATTAATAAGGCTTCCCAAGCATCCTGCTAGACCAGTCCAGTGGGTAGTGCTCCCCGTCAGCAGATTGGTGAGACAGAGAAAATCACAGAAGCTTTGTCACATCATTGCTGATATATAGCCATGCACCCCTAGAGGAAATCTTCAGTATTTTCTCTGTGTCAGTAGATGGTAGAAATCCTACTCCTGTGGGAGTTGGAGCATTTCTAAAAACCTGGTCATGCTGCAGGTCTTGAGGTGCTCCTGATCAGGAGGATCAGTTGAGCACTTCTTTTGGTGAAGTTCTCCTGTACACAAGGTACAGTGCAGCCTCCCAGTTCAGCAAAGCAGCCTTCTTTTTCAGCAAGGCAGCCTTCCTTTTCAACAGCAGAGTTCCTGTACATGATGTACAGTGCGGCCTGCCTCTTGAGCTTCCCTCTAGCTTGGCATCCTGCAGTTAGGACTCCTCACAAGCCGCTTGGACCTTGTTTAAAAAAAAAAAAAAAAGAAAAGAAATAACAGTACACTCAAGGGCGAAGCTGCGGCACTGACCAGCTGTCGACCCGGCCCATTCATCTCAACAGCTACCTCTTTCTGGTGCTACCGCGTGCTCTTCCCACAGAAAGTCCTTCAGCCCTGCTCCTCTGTCCCCTCTGCTTCTCTCCTGCCGCTGCATTCCTCTCAGCACCACAGTTCTTTCTGTTTCGTTGCCGCCTATATCTCTTTCCACCGCCACATTCCTCGCAATGCCATGGTATTTGCAGTACCGTTGCAGCTGCCACATTCGCTGCAGGTTCTTGCCCCAACAGTTTTTGGGTTCCAGCAGAACACTAGAGGCCCCTTCTGTTGGCGGTACTTTAAGTTCCTCCCGCCAAAATCTCTTTAGTGCGGAGGCCATTTTGAGGCATGGTATTTCTTCCGCGTCTGCTACTGCGCCTTGTTTGGAATATTGGGGCGTATAGCTAGGCCCACCTCGTTGCAACGTTGCTTGGCATGTGAAAGGAAACACAGACTTTTCCTCAATAGCCTCTGTGCCGCATGTAGGGATGATCCTGGAGGCCCTTCCAATGCCTTGTCTCTTCTAGCTGCAGCATTGTTGACTCCTAAGCCGCCATCTTCCCTGGGCCCTTCAGATTCTCTTCCTCTGGTTATCCTCCCTGACCATAGCTCTGGACCACTGCCCAGCTCGTCGCTGCCTCGCTATTCTCCTGCGCAGCATCCTCAGATCAACAAATTATGGCTCTCCTAAGAACATAAGATATGCCATACTGGGTTAGACCAAGGTCCATCAAGCCCAGTATCCTGTTTTCCAACAGTAGCCAATCTAGGTCATAAGTACCTAGCAGTTTCCCCAAAAGACACAGGTTCCACAATGCTTGTATTGGGTCAAGCAGTGATATCCTGGGTCCCTTTTAATAATGGTTTATGGACCTTTCCTCCAGGAACTTGTCCAAACCTTTTTTAAATCCAGCTACACTAACAGCTTTTACTACATCCAGAGTTTGATTACACGTTGAGTGAAAAAATATTTTCTCTTATTAGTTTTAAATAGGCTACCCTGTAGCTTCATTGCATGTCCCCTAGTCTTTCTGTATTCTGATGATGTAATCAATCGAACTAGATTTACCCGTTCCACTCCATTCATTAATTTATAGACCTCTATCATATCTCCCCGCAGCTCTCTCTTCCAGGTTGAAGAGCCCTAACCTTTTTAGCCTCTCCTCATAGTGGTATCCTTCCATCCCCTTTACCGTTTTGGTGGCTCGTCTCTGTACCTTTTCTAATAACACCATGTCCTCAATACGGCAACCAGAATTGCACACAATATTCAAGGTGTGGTTGCACCATAGAACGATACAGAGGCATTATAATATCCTTTCTTTTATTCTTCATTCCTTTCCTTATGATACCTAGCATTCTATTTGCTCTTTTGACTGCTGCACACTGGGTGGAGGGTTTTAACATGTTATCCACAATGACGCCTAATCTTTTTCCTGGGTGGTGGTTCCTAATGTGGAACCTTGCATTGTGTAACCATAGTTGTGAAAGTTTTATAAGGTAATACTGTGGATTTCTTTACCATCCCTCTTCCATTAATTAAATCAAACGCGATCATGCTATGATCACTATTGCCAAGTGGCTCCAACACCCTTATCTCTTGCACCAGATCTGGTGTTCCACTAAGGACTAGGTCCAAAATGGCTTCCCCTCTGGTCGGTTCATGAACCAGCTGCTCCAAGAAGCAGTCATTTATTTCACCTAGAAACTTTTATCTCCCTAGCATGTCCTGCCATGACACTGACCCAATCAATACCGGGGTAATTGAAATCACTCATTATTTATTACTGTGCTGTAACTTTTTTGTTAGCTTCCCTGATTTCTTTGAGCATTTCATCATCCATTTGTTCATTCTGGCCAGGCAGTCAATAGTACACCCCCACTGCCATTGCCTTCCCCTTTTTACATGGAATTTCAATCCATATAGATTCTACAGCAAATTTTGTTTCCTGCAAAACTTTAATCCTTTGGGACACAATGCCCCCTCTGACATAGAGCACAACCCCTCCACCAATTTGATCAGCTCTATAATTACGATATAGTTTGTACCCAGCTATCAGTGTCCCACTGGTTGTCCTCCTTCCACCATGTCTCTGAAATACCATTCATATCTAACCTCTCATTTAGTGCTATATATTCTAACTCTTCCATCTTATTTTTTAGACTTCTAGCATTTGCATACAAGCATTTTAGAGACTGTATTTTATTCATATTAATCTGGCTATCGGTAGGCAGGGATAATTTGGAATCTTTAAGCTGTCTGCTCCGTACTCAAGGGCATTTGGGCTGCTTTTATCTTTATTGGAACCTCTCTGCTGATATCCCCTAACTTCATTCTTTTTGTAGTATCCTTCAAGAATACATTGTTCTGAACCATGCGCTCTTGAACGACTGTAGGCTCTCCCCTATTATCTAGTTTAAAAGCTGCTCTATCTCCTTTTTAAAGGTTAATGCCAGTAGCCTGGTTTCATGCCTTCGGAAGAGCCCCTCCTTTCCCCAGAATGTTCCCCAGTTCCTAACAAATCCAAAACCCTCATCTCTGCACCATTGTCTCATCCACGCATTGAGACCCCGAAGCTCTGCCTGCCTTTTGGGTCCTGCGCATGGAATGGGAAGTATTTCGGAGAACGCTACCCTGGAAGTTCTGGACTTCAACTTCCTATCTAAAAGCCTAAATTTAGTCTCCAGAACCTCCCTACCACATTTTCCTATGTCATTGGTACCGACATCTACCAAGACTGCAGACTCCTTCCCAGCACTATCTAAGACCTTGTCTAGGTGGCGTGTGAGGTCTGCTACCTTCGCACCAGGCAGGCATGTTACCAGGCACATGTCCACCAGCCACCCAGCTATCTACATGCCTAATGATCGAATCACCAACTATAAAGGCTGTCCTAACCCTTCCCTCATGGGTACATGGCCCTGGAGAAACTTCCTTGGTGCAAGAGGGTTTTACATCACCTGGAGGACAAGTCCTAGCTACAGGATCACTTCCTGCCACACCAGGGTGATGCTATCCTGTCACGTGACCTCTCCTCCATGGCAGTAGGGATGCTGCCAGACTGGAGGTGGTACTTCAGGACTATATCTCTGTAGGTCTCGTCTATGTACCTCTCTTTTCCTTATGTCCTCCAAGTCTGCTGCTCTAGCCTCCAGAGATTGGACTCGTTCCCTGAGAGCAAAGAGCTCCTTGCACCTTGTGCATATATAAGACCCTTCACCAACTGGGAGAAAATCATACATGTGCTACTCAATGCAAAAGACTGGAAAGCCCCCATCTCGCTGCTGTCTGCATCTTAATTTTATTTATTTATATATATATATTTTTTTTAATTTAGTTATTTAACCAGTTTTATATACCATCTTTTCCTTCAAAGTGGTTTACATGTAGCTAAGTTGTGTACATTTGTGGGGTTAGGTGAGGATAGGTAATTGGGAGGGATGGGTATTAGGGGAGGTAGAATGCGACATGGATGATTTGCCATAACTTATAATGGCTGTTGCTTGGTTGCGATCATACTCATATGTTGGTTTGTAGGTTCTGGAAGGGTCCATAGTATTCTACAAATAGTGTGGTTTTGAGCATACTTTTGAAGTCCTTCATGTCACTCATGGATCTCATGCTGTTTTATGGTTGTGTTTAGATATTTAAGTTCTTTACTTACTATAAGGGTTGCTGGGGATACTTATACTAATAAAAGTATACCTAATACGTTTAATGTAACTTGTTCACCTGAAGCTTAATTAATTTCGGGTCCTTAATGTATGCCTGATGAAGATAAACAGCTGCACCTGAGAGTGAATATGGCACCTCCTTTCCATTAAGAGGTGTAAGCACCTATAAATCTACGATTATCCCAGGGGTGAGTGTCAGGGTGGGAGAGAAAGAAGACTTACTAAAAACTCTTTTGCCAGGCCTGGGAGGCTTGATGTGTAGGTCCCTTACCAGAAACTCTTCATCCTGCATCGCCTCAGAAAAAGCGTGCAAGGCTCAGCACCACGGTTGCATCTGCTTCTCTTACTGCTGACCAACCCCATAGAGCCTCCTCTCTCCCAGGGGACTTGCACCTGTTGGAGAAGGCAGGGTGTGCCACTCGGAGGATTTTTCTTGTCAGTCAGAGTCTGATAAAGAGGAAGGGGAACTTTTGCCCCCAGAAGAGGAGCCCGAAGATCAGGAGTCTCGAGATGATGGACAGGACATCCGGCTGTTCCAAAAGGAGGAGCTCCCGGCTTTGATTGCCCAGGTTACTGAGGCTCTTCATCTTTCCAATGCTTCAGCTCCGTTGGATCCAGCTAAGGCTCGTGGATCCCATCATCATGGGCATAAAAAAGCCTTCCAAGGTCTTTCCCTTCCCTTCCGAGGTACAGCAGATGGTTACCATGGAATGGGACATTCCAGACGTATCCTTGCGATCTGCTCTTCGCTTAGGCCAGTTTTATGTCTGATCCCCGGAGGATCTGGATAGATGGCTGCGTTTTCCCAGGGTGGATGCTATTGTTATGGCAGTTACTAAGCATACCACCATCCTGGTCAAAGGTAGAACTGCCCTTAGAGACCAGATTGACAAGAGTTGAAATTCTTCTAAAAACGTCCTTCCCATCGTCTTCCTTAGTGCTGCAAGCAGCAGTATGTGTGGGTCTTGCCTCCCGGGCCCTACTGCGATGGCTTCACTCCTTCCCGAGGACCCGGCAGTGCCTCTGCTTAAATCGGTCAATGCCTTTATCATAGATGCTTTGTATGATCTACTCAGCCTCTCCGCTCATTCAGTAGCGGCTAGAATGGTAGCCTGCTACTGGCTTTGGCTATAGCATTTTAATGCAAATGCGGCGTCCAAAGATCACCTCACCAAGCTCCCCTTTAGAGGCAAGCTTCTTTTCAGTGAGGACCTGGAAAAGCTCGTCAAGGATCTGGGAGAGGTTAAACCGCAGCACTTACCAGAGGACCAGCCCAGAGCGACTTTTCGGCACGTAGGAGTGATGCCTTCTGCAACCTGTTCTTATAAAGGACGTTTCAAAGATGCCAGTCTCTATGGTCCCAGCAAGTCCTTTTGGGACATCCCCCGCACCAAGGAGAATTATTCCTCCAATACCAAGTTCTCAGGCCCTCATGTCCCATCCATTGACGGTCTCTGGGACCATTCCCACCAATGGACTCCAATAACGAAGGTCAAGTAGGTGCTCGAGGTGGTCTCAAAAGGCTACGCCCTCGAGATGGCAAGTCCTATTCCCAAGGGTTTTCCTGGTTTCCCCAGAAAAAGGAGTCGCTGTTCGACTGGCGCTTCAGCATTTGCTTCATCTGCGGTCAATCCACCCAGTCCCTTCTGCAGAACACTGTGCCGGAAACTATATTCCATATACTTTGGGCCAGAAAGAACCGTTCTTTTTGGGAACCACATTCTTGACCTCTAGGGAGTCAGTCGCTGTCTTCATGTGCCACACCTCCGCATGGAGACACTCAAGTCCATCATCCAGGCAGTCCGTCCTGGAGAGTTTCTCGCATCTCTGGATTTAGCTGAGGCATACTTCCATATTCCCATTCGGCAGGAACACCAGCAATATCTGGTTTTTTTCTGGTCCTCTGACGATTATCAGTTCCAAGCTCTACTCTTTGGACTGGCCACTGCGCCCCGTACCTTCTCAAAGGTTATGGCAGTGGTAGCAGCATCCTTATGACATCAAGGTATTCAAGTTCATCCATACCTGGACAATTGGCTCATCAGGGCCAAGTCTCATCGCGAAGCGCAGTCAGCAGTAACTCATGTAGTCGGGGTTCTGAATCAACTGGGCTGGGTAGTCAACCAGTCCAAGAGTCTTCTCCAGCTGACGCAGACGCTCGACGTCTTGGGAGCTCATTTCGATACAGCAGTAGGCCATGTCTTTCTCTCCTAGAATCGGTGCCGGAAACTGGTCGCTCAGGTTTATGATTTTCAGCGCAAGCCATCCCTTATGGCTTGGGGCTATCTACAAATCCTGGGCTCTATGGCGACCACCCTCGAGGTGGCTCCCTGGGCTCAAGTGCACATGCGACCCCCTACAACGTGCCCTTCTCTCCTGCTGGTCCCCTTCCACCCAAGAGTTTCAGACTCCATTACCCCTACCACCCTCAGTATGGTGCTGTCTCCCTCAAATCTGCGGAAGGGAGTACCCTTGGATACTCCTCAGTGGCAGTTTCTTATGACTGATGCCAGCCTGGGAGTGCACTGCCTCGGCCGCACAGCGCAGGGGTCTTGGACAGTCCACGAGTCCACATGAACAATCAATCTGCTTGAAACCCAGGCCATTCGTCTAGCGTTTCTGGCCTTCCACTCTCTCCTTCACGGTCATGCAGTGGGAGTTCTTTTAGACAATTCCACCACACCTTCTTACCTCAGGGCGGGACCAAGTGCCAAGGGGTGGCCTGGGAAATGGCCTGGATCTTCCCCTGGGCAGAGAGCACCATGCAGGCCATCTTCACACAGCGCATTGTGGGAATGTTCAGGTGGATTTTCTGAGGCTGCACACGTTGGATCCCAGCGAGTGGGAACTCGCTCCAGAGGCCTTTGTAGCCATAGTGTGCAGGTGGGGTCACCCAAACATGGACCTCATGGCCACCTCAAAGAACACCAAGTCGTTGGCCTTCTTCAGCCGTCAGGCAGAAGTGCAGTCTCAGATACTGGATGCCCTAGCTCAGGCCTTGCTCAGCTCCAATCTTCTGTACTTCTTTCCTCCATGGCCGCTGATCAGTCGTGTACTGTGCAGGATAGAGACGCATCCCGGCCTAGTGATCCTGGTGGCCCCTGATTGGCCACGTCACCCCTGGTATGCCGACCTGGTACGCCTGTTACGCAAGGCGCCTCTCCCAACAACAGGGGTCTTCTCCATCAAGGACCCATCTTCACGGAGGGCCCACTCTCTACTCGCTTATGGCCTGGCTCTTGAGTGGCGCAGGCTAGAGCGCAAGGGTTATTCGTCACAGGTGGTTGCCACTTTACTTAAAGCAAGATGACCCTCAACCTCACGGGTATATGCCCGAGTTTGACATCTCTTTTCGTGGTGCGCCTGGTTGGCGGTCTCCCCGTGGAAAGTGGGGTTCCCTCTTATTCTTTCCTTTCTGCAATAGTGGTTTGAGAGGGGTCTGTCCCTTAGCTCCCTAAAGGTTTAGGTCGCTGCCTTAACATGTTTTAGAGGTTCAGTCTGAGACTTTTCCCTCGCATCTCATGTGGACACCACCAGGTTTCTGCATGGGGTCCATGTTCTTTAGCCACCGGTTGGCCCGGTAGTGCCTAACTGAAGCTTTCTCTAGTCCTCTGCTCTCTCACTAAGGCCCCGTGAGCCGCTTCATTCTTCCCCAAGGGATCTCATGCTTAAGACAGCATTCCTGGTGGCAGTCACATCTGCTCGACGGATCTCTGAACTCCCAAGCCTTACCTTGCCGGGACTCCTTCCTCTCTTTTTCGCGGAGGGGGTCACCCTTCATACAGTACCAGCTTTCTTGCCTAAGATCTTGTGTGACTTTCATCTTAATCAGTCTGTCTCTTCCGGCCTTCTTCCAGGATCAGGAAGCGGGTCCTCGGCGGACTCTGCATCTTCTCAATGTTAACCGCGTCTTGCGTCGCTACCTTAAGGTCACCAATCAGTTTCATCTTTCTGACCACTTGTTTGTGCTTTTCGCAGGTCCCCGAAAGGGGGCTGCCACTTCTAAAGCGACGATAGCGTGCTGGATCAAACAGGCCATTGAATCAGCTGACATCCTCCAGAATAAACTTGTACCTATTGGACTTCGAGCCCATTCCACTTTGGCTCAGGCCACCTCCTGGGCAGAACGGTCGATATCTGCAAGGCAGCGACATGATCGTCTGTCTACCTTTGCACGTCATTATCATTTGGATCTCCAAGCCAGGAAAGCAGCTCATTTCGGAGCCAGTGTTTTGGCCGCAGCGGTTTCTTCCCGCCCTACCGTAGGGTAGCTTTGGTACTTCCCACTGGTCTGGCCTGTTCTAGCAGGATGATTGGGAAGGGGAAATTTTGACTTACCGTTTTTAATTTCCTTTCCTGGAATCCTGCTAGACCAGTCCAAGACCTGCCCTGGTCTGTTCTCAGCCTTTTGCCGCCTTCAAGAAATATGATGATACATAGCGGCAACAGTCGTCTTCTCCTTGTACATGCACACATTTGGACATTTCACAGTTGATTGCTGTTCAGTGATGGAGCCTCATTTTGGTGGTTAGTTTCTTTTGTGTAACTTTACAGTCTAGTTCTCCTTGTTCCATTGTTGTGGAGTAGTTCTGCTTGCCATAGTTATACTGACGCTTCCCTCTAGGGGTGCGTGGCTGTATATCAGCGATGATGTCACAATCTGCTGACAGGAGTGCACTACCCACTGGTCTGGACTGGTCTAGCAGGATTCCAGGAAAGGAAATTAACGGCAAGTCAAATTTCACCATAACCTATGCGTCTGGACTGGACTGGAGAGACTTGAGGAAAGAATTAGTAGATAAGGTCTAATTTCACCTTTTTAAAGAGAGAAAGTAAATCCCAGGTGCAAATTTCTAGTCGCCATGGCAATCTAGCCTCTCTGATTTGTCAAGCCCTGATATAATCCAAGTAAATCTAACTTAATTGTCTAAATATATCTAATATAAAGAGTATTTCATTGAGGAGGATTATACTGGAGCCCACTACTCTGCTATATAATGCCAACTTTAATGTACAGTAGTGGCCAAAAAATTAAGGCAGAGTCCAAAATATCTGAATTTTATTAGAAAAGTACGTGTTATTGTCACTTTCATGGTCAAAAGCTTTAAGAACCAAAGAGAGAGAGATGTCATTTTCAAAGTTTTATTCAGGAAACAATATACGTGTCAATATTTGATAGGGTGTCCATGATTTTTCAGCACAGCCTGGATTCTTGTAGTCATACTGTTAACTAGCGTTATTACAGTATGCCGGAGTGATTTCGTTGACCCATACTTGCTTGAGTATGTCCTTGAAATCTGCTTCTGAAGTTGGACTGTGTGCTGCCACCTTTTTCTTAAGATTCTAACAGTTTTCAATTACATTGAGATCCGGAGAGTTTGATGGCGAACTTGGTAGCAGTTCGTTCTTGTCCACGAACCATTTTTTGACTGTTTCTGCAGTGTGGCACGGTGCCGAGTCCTGCTGAAATATAGTTGTGCCAGAAACATTCATTTGGGTTTTTTTAAACTTTACTATTCAGCATGGATATGTATTTTGCAGCATTTATTCTTTCACCTTTCTCAAATATGTGCAGGCCACATCGTCCATTCACCAAGATACCACCCCATACCATGACCGATGGTGGGTGTTTAACAGTCTTGATCATGTACTTTGGATTTAGTCTCTTGCCTGCTGGTCGATGGACGTAGTTGTAACCACTCCCACGTACTTGTTGAAATGTACTTTCATCTGTGAACATTACCCTCCCACCATTCAGCAGATTTGTCTTTCATCTTGCTACAAAACTGTATGCGGGCAGCAATTTGTTTCCTGGTCATCATAGGCTTCTGGCAGGTCTTCTGGCCATGAGTTTGAATTCATCCACAAGCCGTCGTTGGACAGATCTGGCAATTATCTTTATTCCTCAATCATTAGCTAACTGAGCCACAAGTTGAGATGAAGTATGTGGGAGGGAGGGAGGAGTGGTCTAGTGGTTAAGACAAGGTGCTTCAGGCCGGAGGGCCGGGGGTTCAAGTCCCACCTGGGGACAACAATCTCAGGCCGGAGGGACTGGGATCTCTAGTCCTATAGGCACTCCTTGTGGTCTTGGGCAAGCCACTTAACCCTCCATTGCCCATGTTCCCTGTAAGTATTAGTGTATGTGTCTCATATCCCCTCGTGTTAAATGTATCCCCCAATTGACCGCTTTGAACCGGTGAAAAGCGGGATATAAATACAGCTAAATAAATAAATAAAAATAAATGTAATAATGCTTTTGAGGAATCGGTCATCTCGTCCAGTAGTTATCCGTGTACGGCCTCCTGATTTCAGAACATTCTAAACTGCACACCTTGATATATGCAAATGTTTTGCAATAGCACATTGCGAATATCCTTCAGCATGGAGTGTGACAACTTACATAAGAACATAAGATATGCCATACTGGGTCAGACCAAGGTCCATCAAGCCCAGTATTCTGTTTCCAACAGTGGCCAATCTAGGTCATACGTACCTAGCAGTTTCCCCAAGGGACACAGGTTCCACAATGCTTGTATTGGTTCAAGCATTGATATCCTGGGTCCCTTCTTAATAATGGTTTATGGACCTTTCCTCCAGGAACTTGTACAAACCTTTTTTAAACCCAGCTACACTAACAGCCTTTACTACATCCTCCGGTAACAAATTCCAGAGTTTGATTACACGTTGAGTGAAAAAATATTTTCTTTTATTAGTCTTAAATAGTTTACCCTGTAGCTTCAATGCATGTCCCCTAGTCTTTCTATATTCTGATAAGGTAAACAATCGATCTACGTTTACCCGTTCCACTCCGTTCATTAATTTATAGACTTCTATCATATCTCCCCTCAGCCGTCTCTTTTCCAGGTTTAAGAGCCCCAAACTTTTTAGCCTTTCTTCATAGGAGTAGCCTTCCATCCCCTTTACCATTTTGGTGGCTCTTCTCTGAACCTTTTCTAAAATCGCTATATCCTTTTTAAGATACGGCGACCAGAATTGCACACAATATTCAAGGTGCGGTCTCACCATGGAACGATATAGAGGCATTATAATATCTTTTGTTTTATTTTCCATTCCTTTCCTTATCATACCTAGCATTCTATTTACTCTCTTGGCCGCCGCTGCACACTGGGCCGAGGGTTTTAACATGGTATCCACAAGAACGCCTAAATCTTTTTCCTGGGTGGTGGTTCCTAATGTGGAACCTTGCATCGTGTAACCATAGTTTGGGTTGTTCTTCCCTAGGTGCATAACCTTGCACTTCTCCACATTAAATTTCATCTGCCATTTTGATGCCCAGTCTTCCAATTTATCAAGATCCTCTTGCAATTTTCCACAATCCTCCTGGGTTTTAACAACTTTAAATAGTTTTGTGTCATCAGCAAATTTGATAACCTCACTCGTTATTCCACTTTCCAGGTCATTTATGAATATGTCAAAAAGCAGCGGACCCAGCACAGATCCCTGGGGTACACCACTATTCACCTTTCTCCATTGGGAAAATTGGCCATTTAGCCCTACCCTCTGCTTTCTATCTTTTAACCAGATCCTGATCCACAGTAGTACACTGCCTCCTATCCCATGACTCTTTAGTTTAGCCAAAAGTCTCTGATGAGGGACCTTGTCAAAGGCTTTCTGAAAGTCCAGATACACAATATCAACCGACTCACCTTTGTCCACCTGTTTATTCACTCCTTCAAAAAAACATAACAGATTAGTAAGACAAGATCTTCCTTGTCTAAAGCCATGTTGACTGTCTCCCATTAGGTCATGACTATCTACATGCTGAGTAATTTTATTCTTTATGATGGTTTCTACCATTTTTTCCCGGTACTGATGTCAGGCTCACCGGTCTGTAGTTTCCCGGATCACCCCTCGAACCCTTTTTAAAAATTGGTGTTACATTGGCGATCCTCCAATCCTCAGGTATTAGAGATGATTTTAATGATAGTTCACAGATTACTGATAGCAGGTCTGCAATCTCAAATTTCAGTTCTTTCAACACCCTTGGATGTATACCATCCGGCCCAGGTGATTTGCTACTCTTCAGTTTATCTAATAGTTGTAAGACATCTTCCCGATGTATTGATATTTCCTTCAACAGCCTCTCTGACCTCACCTTTAAACCATGCTGGCAGTTTTTTGGACTTATTAAAAAAGGGCTGCTACACAGTACCTTGTCCTGTGCTGCTGAGGTAAGCTATATTCTGATTTGATTTAAATTATAGCTCTTTGCTGCTACTAGGCTCTAACCTATTATGAAATTTAAACTACAAGCTCTCTGCTGGATTCTAAATTTAACCAGAAAGCTCTCTTCTGTGTTTTAATTTGAAACTAAAAGTACTTTGCTGATGCTAGGCCCTGAGTGACTATTAAATTTAAACTACTGCTGTCTACTGGGTATGAAAGGTAACCAGAAAGTTCTCTTCTGTGTTTTTAAATTGAATCTTAAACTGTTGCTACTAGGCCCTGACTGATTTAACAAAAAAATAGTGGGTTCACAGATTAATTAGCTTTAAAAGAAAAGCAATTCCTTTCAGAAAAATTCCCAGAAGTATATACTCACAATTTCAGATTTCTCTCCAGAAGTAACAGCCCCCCTTTCCAGTCCTTCAAGACGTCCCTCAGCCCCCCTTTCCAGTCCTTCAACTTGTCCCTTTACAAAGTCATTAATATCGCACTTTCTACCCATCTTGATTGTATAGTTTACATGTAACTTTCAATCTTTTCCTAGTTGTAAAAATTCAAAACTTTATCTAAGAAACCTACTACAGAGTGTAAGTAAACTAAAATGGACGCCAGACGCATGGTGTGATTAATCGCCATGCTGATTAAATAAGTAAGCACGTGTGACATCTCCACAGTACATTATTTAACAATAAATTGTAGAAAAAGATACCTGCCTTAATTTTTTGGCAACTACTGTAGTCCTCTGTTTCCAAACTTTATTTTATATATTCAGGGAGGTTGCATGATGTGCTGAGAGGGCTCGGACATGTACTGAGCTTTCTCCAGGGCTTCCCCCACCCCACTGGCTGTTTTGAACCCCGACTTGCGGTGAAAGAACCTCAGAAGGGTGCGTGAATATAAACAATATCAAGATTGATCACCCTCAAAACTAGAAATCGTCAGCAATGAAATCTGCCTGGCGGGAATAAGACAAACCAGCCGCAGCGACACGGAAAATGGCAGATGGACCCCCTTCACCAGACCAGCCGACCCAGATTGTTGATGAGGCTTCTGTGGCGTTCGTTAGCAGGTTGCGTGGCAAATTTGAAGCGCTGATGGGGCAGCTTGACGGCATCAGCAAGCAACTAGAGCCATTTGGGGCATGGATGCAGGCAATGGAAGGGCATGTGTTGCAAGTGGAAGATGATCTCCAGGCCACAGACACAGACATAAAAGCTTTGCAGGCAACGGTGGCCTGGCAGGGTGAAAAGCTGGATGACCTCAAAAATAGAGGTCGCCACAAAAATTTAAGTTTCACTGGAATCCCGGAAACAATGAAAAACGCAGAGCTCCATGGATATTTGACTACCTTGCTCGCTACCCTGCAGCTGGGGGATGACTGCGGCCCACTAATAATTGAACAAGTGCAGATTGGGGCCTACTCACACAGGTGACATGCGGCCTTGGCTGTTGCTCGCCAAGTTCTCGAATTTCCGACCAAAAGATAAAATACTTCAAGCAGCCAGAGCCAAAGGACTGATCCAATGTGATGAGACCCGTATACAGATCTACCAGGACTATTCGGCACAGCTCAGTCAACGGCGCAAAGCGTACACTAGTGTCTGTCAGCAGCTGATTGAGGCACATATTAAATTTATGGTACAGTACCCAGCCCGCTTGCGTATTTTCCACAACAGCTCAGCCACAATGTTTGAGACCCCGGAAGAAGCCCTGAAGTGGGTGCAAACACTCACAAATGTCTAACTTGGTAAGATCGGGTCCTGACTTTATCGGGAACTAAAGGTGCTTGCAAGACCTTGCCACCCAATATAGGGACATTCAGAAATGGGTCAGCCACTGGCAATACGAGTGGACAGATTGGGGATGCTGTAATCTGAGCAAGCCCTCGAGTAATGGACCTAAGGCTGATAAGCTGGGTGGCAAGAACACAGCATAGCTAGGACCGGTCTGAACAGATCCAGAGGCTTGAGCAACCTTTGCTCCGACTAGTGATGCAATGAACAGAACTGCGGCAGGCTGGAGGGTCCTGGAGATCTGGTTTCATGTTTAATGATTGATGTTCCAAGAAACATAAATAGGGACATTTTTTAAGTTGGTTTCTTGGCTGTTCATTAACTAAGCTGCTATCGGGGGACCGAGTGGGAGGGTTATTGAACCTTTGCATGTAAATTGAACACATGCAGAGTTTGAAATAACATGAATTACTGTACTTGGGACTTCCTCAACTAACTCCAGTTCCCCCTAGTTTTGCCGCCACGCGCCAGTAAACCACAAAGTATACATGTATGTGCAGGCCTGATTGGGCATTGACTGGAGGCACAACCCTACATCATTGAGGTGCGGTGGTCCTCTTGACTGAATCCCCGAGCAAGGAATGCCTTTGCAACCAGGAAGGGATTCAGGATGGAGAGAGTGGATCGGTAAAAGGGAGAATGTGGGGCAATATGACTGTGGAAGAGACTCCTAGGGATAAGAATGGGTATTGGGGGAGACAAACATCATAGGGGTTTATACATTGGGATGGGATGGCATAAATCGAATAGGGGTGGCTAGGAAGGTCAATTAATGGAGAAGTTAAAGGGTAGGCCTCTGGTGGAACTGACTGCTCCTGGGCCATTATAAGAAGAGCCAGGGTCCACTTAGGCAGAGGCCTATGCCCAGACACTGGAGGGAATGGGCTGGAGTGGAGACAAGGAGGGAGCCAGGCCAGTTAGAGTGTGAGCTGTCATGGGTTGCATGCAGCATTCGCAGGCTGATTGGAACGTAATAGAAGCAAGAGAAGTCGGTAGGGGGGAACAGGATTACAAAGAAGAGGGGGGGGAGTACCCTAACATCAAGTGTGACCACACTAAATGAGTCGAAGGGAACAGCTGGGGATGGGATATGTGGAGGGTGAGGGGGGAAAGAGATTGGGGGGCCATCTACCAAATTTAGCTCCCCATGGGGAGGGGGGGTCCTAGGCTGGGGGATCCTTGCAACGCCATTAACAGACATCATCCAGGTTGAGAATTATCTCATGGAATGTCTGTGGATTGGATAGCCTCCTGAAAAGCCGTAAGGTGCTATGGGCCCTGGCTCAGCATATGGGAGATCTTATTCTGCTACAAGAAACACACTAATCAGTAGGGGACCTGAACAGGATGCATAGCGGCATGGTAGACCAAGTGTTTGGGGCATCAACACGGGGTAGGAAGGGGAGGGGGATTGCTGTCCTCATCCAGAAGGGGATTGGGTTTCAAGCTGATCATATAGCTGCAGACCCAGATGGCCGATTTGTATTAGTACAGGGAGACCTGCAAGGACAACCTGTGATCTTGGGAAGTATTTATGCCTCAGTGTTCTGGATCAGAGTTCCTTTGCGAAGGTGGCAGCAGAAATTGACAAATTGCTTGATCATCCCATAATACTTGGAGGTGATTGGAATGGAGGTTTTGTCCCGAGCCTGGATGTCTCGGCTCGGGGGGGGGGGGGCAAGGGGGAAGTCGCCTGTATGCGGCACGCCATCTGAGCTGGTTCTGTAGATGATGCCAGTTAATAGACGTATGGTGGACCTTCTATCCCAATGAAAGGGACTATATACATCTGTCTCAGACCTATGGCACTAGCACACGGTTAGATTCTATTCTGGTCTCCAAAGGGTTTTTCTGAGCAGTGGGTGACGCAGTCATTGGACAAAATGAGATTTCAGACAACACGCCTGTCTGGATAGACTGGACAGAAAGGAGCCCGCCCAAAGGAGAGGCCCCAGGGCGCTTTCCCTTGGATTTGTACCGCGATGAGGGATTTCAAATATACCTTGTAGAGAAGTGGGATAATTATGAGCAGCATAATAGGAGCTACCTTGACGATCCAGAGTTATTTTGGGGAGACGACATAGCATATGTGGTGAAACAGCGGCGGGCTATGGCTACTAGGATTCTGCGGTAGAGAAGCAGCTTTGTCGGTAACCCTGCTTCTTGGCACAACAACCAATGGCAATCAACTGGGTGCAGCTCCTGGCCACACAAGTGACCTTAAACACCATCTTACACCAATGGGCGAAAAAGGTCCTTAGCTTACTATAGATATCCGTTATACCAATTTGGGGACAAGCTGGAAAACTACTAGCGTGTGCTGTCTGTTATGCAGCCAGGACTCCCATTACAAGACCGGACAGGGACTCTACAGAGACACACCCCTGACATTGGACAAGTCTTTTGTGGTGTATTACTGCTCTTTATAAAGAGGGGAAGAAGTATTGTAATAGCAGATTAGGCAATATCTGGCCAAGGTGGAACAACCAAGGCTATCACAGGAGCAGCAGAGCCAACTGGCTACTTCAATAACAGCTGAGGAAGTCCAACAGATAATTACAGGGGCTGCTCTGTCGAGCCCTGGGGCCCAATGGATATAGAGCGGAATATTACAAGCTGTTATCGCCGCGGGTCATACCTAACCCCCCCCCCCCCCTTCCCAGTTGCAGTGTTTAATCACTGACTGACTACGGGAACTTTTAAATATGACATCAACACGGCCCATATAGTGGTGTTTCCTAAACTAGGGAAGGGACCCATCCTTGCAGACTCCTATCGCCCTATTGTGCTTTATAAGCCTAGCTGATCGCCTGGCCTTATATCTCCTACATCTGGTACTCCCGTGTCAGACTGGTTTTGTGCAGGGTTGCTATCCAACTTGTAATGTCTGATGCATTCTTGGGTCACTGGAATGGGTTCGAGTCCAGAATATCTCATCATTGCTGGTGAGTTTCGATGCTGAGAAGGCCTTTGATAGAGTGGACTGGCCATATATATTTGAGACCCTAGAGGCATATGGGCACTTTACCAGCAGCCCAAGGCGGTAGTGGGAGTTAATGATGGAACTAACCTGAGATTCAAGATAGAACCTCTCTCCGCTGCTGTTCATGCTTTCCCTACAGTAGACCACCTGCTGAGGATTATTCACTAATGTGCTGATATAGAGGGGGTGACAATAGGGACTTCCACATTTAAGATATCTGCATTTTGTGGATGACCTTATGGTTTTGTTAACTGAACCACAGACATCCTTGCCTTTACTGCTAAATGAAATTTCAGAATTTGGGGCAATATGGATGTCTCTGGGGGATTGCAGAACTGTTGGGGATGGCTTTTCCCCTTAAATGGGAGGACACTAAGTTTTTAAATACATGGGAATATGGTTACCGGTCATCCCCACACAACTATCCCTTTTAAATATCACGCCCTTCCTTTTCGTCCCTCCAGTCCAGTCCTGGAACCTCTGGGTTTAGCACCTCCTCCAGCAGCTTTGGAGACTGAGCACGTCATCATTTTGATGACTCTGGTATAAATAGCCGAGGACCGCCTCTCCGCTCAAGTAGTCTCAGTCTCCAAGCAGCTGGAGAGGTGGTGAGCCTGTAGTCCAGGGCTCACTAGAGGACAACTAAGGAGGTGTAGTGTAGGGATTAGTGCAGGTGATCCTTTAATAGATACAGAGGATAAGAAAAAAAGAAAAGAAAAGGGACTGAAGAGCTGCAGGGATCTGGTCTGCTCTCTCTTTTTTTTTTTTAAATACTTTATTTAAATCCACCAAGATTACAAGCAAACCAAAATGGTACAATGAACAGACCATCCACAAGGGGTGTACTCTTATCCCCCCTGGAAGTCAACAAAAAAAGAATATACCAGGTGGCTTTTTATCATATTTTCCCCTCCCCCCTCCCTTCCCAACCACCCACCCACCCATCCACCCCCCCCCCCCGCCCCATACTCCCTCAGCAGCCAATCAAACCTAGAACAAGAAATGGAAGCACCAACTATCCACCCCATCTCCCCCATAACCATTCAGCACCCCATTTGGAGGATTTCATTGCGGCTACGAGCCCCTAACTGCTGAATATAGGGTTCCCAGACTGACATGAACCCTGTCCAGCGCTTGACACTGCCCCTTGCATGCCAACGTTCTAACAACATCACCTGATGGAAACTATTCCGCCACTCATTGAAGGTTGGCGGTTGATGTTCTCGCCATGATCGGAGAATCGGCCCCTTACCCACCAGACAGGCCTTCCTCAGGAGCAGTCGTTCCCCTGCTTTCGCAGGCCCGGGAGGGGCCAGCAGGTCCAAGACCACAAAGGAGCTAGTCCATCTTACTCGCTGCCGCAACAACCGGCTGAGAAATTCCCTTATCTTCGCCCAGTAAGGCCGCACTCTGCGACAACTCCACCACATGTGTAGCAAAGTCGCCAGGGGTTCCGAACAGCGAGGGCAACTACCATCCGCCCCCAATCGACTTCGAAGAGCCCTCCGCGGTGAGAAATAAGCTCTAGTCACACACTTAAATTGGATCTCTCTCCAACGAGCCCCCTGTGCCACACAGACAATGCGCGTCAAAGCCTTGCTGACCGACCCCGGAGCCACTTCCCCGCCCAATTCTACAGCCCAGGCCAGCTCGACCCCACGATAATCGGGCAAGACCCGGTAACAATTCAACCGACCCTTCAATTGAGATATGGACGGGCGACTCTCTTCCCCTATCCCAAAAAATTCCAAGATCTTGGCGGAGCGGTCGATGTGCAGTGCCTCCCTCTGTAACGAGGCCACATAGTGGGAAACTTGCATATATGCAAAGCAATGCTTAGTGGGCAAATCGTACTCCCGACTCAGGGCCAAAAAGGACTTGCAGCGCCCCGAGGGTTCTACGAGATGACCCACCGTCCGTATCCCACGCGCCCACCAGTCTCTAAACGCCGTTGTTTCGGACCCTGGGGCGAACTGAACATTCCCTCGAAGGGGTAACCAACTGGAAACACCCCAAGGCGCAAGCCAGAATCTATTAAGCTGTTGCCAAGTACGTCTAACCGAATCCACTAAGGCGCTCTTCTGTACCGCCTCCGGTAAGTCACTATATCGCCCATGCAATACCCCCAATAGGGTCCATGGAGCCACCACGCATTCTTCCATAGCCCGAGGGGTATAATCGTCCGTCCCACCCAACCAATCTCCCAGATGCCGCGCTTGGCACGCCAGCGCGTACATCTTTAAGTCAGGTAGCCCCATACCTCCGTCCTTCCACTTCCCCAATAACCTACCCCAGGGAATCCGAGCCCGCTTCCCTCTCCAAAGGAACCCCTTAAGCAAAGCTTCAATCCGTCTCAAGTCCCGACATAATAGCCAAACGGGCAGAGTCTGTAACCAGTATAAGATACGTGGTAAGATAACCATCTGTACTGCCGCAATTCTACCCGACAAGGACAATGGGAGGGGTTCCCAGGCTTGCAACTGTGCCATCAAACGCCGCAAAATACGATCAAGATTGCGCCTATAGAGCACTTGAGGTTGCCGGGGCAGCACTATCCCCAAGTAAAGAAATTCCTCCTCCGCCCACCGGAGGGGAAATAGCCCCCCCCAGGCCCCACGAATACCCCCCAGCGTATCTAACGCTTCAGATTTTTCTTGATTGATGCGGAGCCCAGCTAAGGCCCCAAATCGCCCAAACTCCTCCAACAGACTTCGAAGAGACGCAACCGGGGAAGTCACATGGACCAAGAGATCATCCGCGAAAGCCGAAATAACAAACGCCTGCGAGCCCATCTCCACTCCCTTAATCGCATCCGAAGTCTCAACCTGGCGAATCAAGGGGTCTAGGGAAAGAACAAATAACAACGGAGACAGGGGGCAGCCCTGACGCGTTCCCCTCTCCAAGGAAAACCCTTCCGAGAGCACTCCGTTGCACAGTATCCCCGCCGTCGGGTTTATATACAAACTCCGCACCATGCTACAAAAAGCATCCCCTATTCCATAGTGTGGCAGCAGCCCCCAGAGATATTGCCAATTCACCCTATCGAATGCTTTTTCAGCATCAAAGCTGACAAGTAACGAGGGTATCTGTCGCGCGTGCACCCATTCTAAGGAGGCCAAGATTTTTCGGAGATTCCGAACGGCGTATCTCCCCTTAACAAAACCCACTTGCGCCCCATGTACGAGGTTCCCCAATACATCAGCCAGCCGCAAAGCCAAAACTTTCGCAAGCACCTTTAAATCAAAGTTGAGGAGAGAAATCGGCCGATAAGAGGCCGCGAGCAGCGGATCTTTACCCGGTTTGGGAATCAGAGTAATATGGGCATGGTTCTGCCCCCAACTAAAGACCCCCCGGTCCCCCCTCATACTAAACACCTCCCGTAACACAGGACTGACACAGTCACCCAGTATCTTGTAAAATTCCGCACCCAGGCCATCCGGTCCTGGGGCCTTACAGCAATTTGCCGCAGATATAACCGACTGTATCTCCTGGGAGGTGATGGGCTGATCCAGCGCCCCCCTCTGCTCCTCTGTAAGCCGCGGCAGATTAAGATCCCGCAAATAGTCCGGCAGGGGTGTACCAGACCCCGGCTCGGCTTTGTATAAAGTCTGAAAGAACCCCCGGAAAACTCTGGCAATGTCCCCGTTCTCCTTATACACGGTCCCCCTTTCATCCTGAAGGGCCGCCACCCGAGTGGAGCCTCGCCTTCCCCTCAAACATCGGGCCAACAGTTTCCCAGGCTTATCGCCGTAACAATGCAACCAGTAGCGGTAGTAAAGAACTGATTTCTTGGCTTTCTGATGCAGGAGCTCATTGAGATCTACTTGAGTCTCCCATAGCCGCTTCTTATTCTCGGCCGATGGGATTTGGGCACACCTACGTCGAAGTTGAGTAACCCGTTGCTCTAGTGTAATGATACGTTCCGCGAGTATCCGACGCTTCCGCGCGGCATATCCTATGATATCTCCCCTAAGAACCACCTTCGCCGTTTCCCATATCAATTCGGGGTCGTCCTCGTGGACCTGATGATCGCTGGCGAACTCAGCCCACCTTTGACGCAGAAATTGACGGAACTGCATATCATAGTACAACCCCAAAGGAAATCGCCAAAGACGCATCCGAGCCACATCCCTCCCCCAATTCAAATCTAGCCAGACCAATGCGTGGTCGGATACCTCCAGGGGACCTATTTGGGCCCCCTCCGTCTGAGCAAACAACCCCCTCGACACAAACAAGTAGTCGATACGGGCACTGGTACCATGCGCTCTGGATTGGTGTGTAAAGTCTTTTTCGGAAGAATGCAACAGTCGCCATGGATCCACCAACTCAAGACGTTTACAAAAGCGTTGCAGTAACCGAGAGGACGTCCCCCTCTCTCTCGTCTCATCCCCCCGCGAAGTATCTAAGCCGACATCCATAACCCCATTAAAGTCCCCTCCCAAAATCAAGGGGCACTCGGGAAGTTGCTCCAAGCTGGAGGCCAATCTACTATAAAACACCGGGTCAGGGACATTAGGTCCATAGAGGGCCCCTAAAATCACCGGCTTCCCTTCTAATTGACCATGGACCAAAAGAGATCTACCCACGGCATCCGCGATAACAGTCTCCGCCACAAAGCGGATCCTCTTATGAACCAGCAGAGCTACCCCCCCCCCTTGTGCCCTGTCGCCGGGGACCCCCATACCTGCCCCACCCAGGACCTGCAAAGTTTACTGTGCTCCTCGGCCGTCTGGTGGGTTTCTTGTATCAGAGCTATATCACAGTCGTGCCGGGCCAACGCCTGGAGCACTTTAAATCTTTTAATGGGGTTACCCAAGCCACAGACATTCCAGGTAATAACCCTCAGGGTGATGGGGCAGTGTCAAGGCTCCTCCAAAAGGACAAATCCAAACGTACTAGAGGGGTTCCCCCAGCCTGAAACCCCCCGTGTTCTTCTGCTAAAATAGTATTGTGCTGCCAATTCTGAAGCCCCAGAGTGTGAACCCTCCCCTCCTTCGATATCCCCCCCTCCCCCAACCTCCCCCTCCCCCCCCTCTCCCCCCTCTCCCCCCCACGCCCCTCTATCCCAAAAGGTCCGTCCCTCAGGTCGGATGCTTCCCTTGGCAATCGGGGCCATCCCTGTCCCATGTTCAGTTTCAGTAGTCCCCACTACCCAGCTAGATTAGCGTATAGCTCTCCCCTTACCCATCGCCCTTGTCCTCCCCTGGTCCCTTTCTACCCTTAGTTCTCTCCACCCCCCTCCACCTTCCTTCCCGGACCTTCCCTCTTATCCCTACTCCCATCTGGCATACCCCCCCCCTGTTAAGGAGCCTCGCCCCCACCCCCCTCCCCAGACCCTAGCTAGAAGAGCCAGGCCTCTACTAATGGACCGGCGGTGTAATGCCCCACTACCCTCCTCATCCCACATACAAATTCCCCACAACTACCCATGCTGTTCACCACCACCCTCAGGGAACAATCCGCATCTATTACCCCCCCCCCCCCGAGGCCCTCCCCCAATCCTTCGTTCCCGATAATTTCCATGGGTAAGAGTCAGCTATAAGGGAGAAAGGAAAGTGCACTTACCTAGTCCCCCATTCCGAGAATAACAATGTAATTAACCACAGAGACATATACCAAGGGTTACGTTGTTGCTATTACGGGCCCAAATGCAACCAAGTATCTTGCCCGCTGCTACAGTAACCCTTCCATCCCCTTTATAATACACCCCAGCCAGTAGCAAGAAGATAAGCTAGTAACAAACACAAAGTAAGAGAAAAAAAGGAAAACCTTAAAGACAAACACTCAAGAGAGGGAGCAGCCCGGCCTCTCAGGCCACTATTTGTCCATGTCGCAGTGTCCAGGCTCCCGCCACGTGCTCCTCACAGCAGGTCCCTGCTCCCGGGCGCCCTCCATAACCGCAAAGACAGTTCACCGAGTCCAGATTGTAGTTCAGGAAATAGAGTCTGCCGATCCATTCAGCGATTCCAAGAAGGTAGCCGCCGCCTCAGGAGTCGAAAAATAGCGTGGCTGGCCTTGATACTCCACCCTCAGCCGGGCCGGGTAGAGGAGAGAGAAGCGCACTCCCTTTTTAAACAGCTGCGCACAGCTATGGGAAAAGGCCCGACGCTGCTGACCAACCAGGGCAGAATAATCCTGGAAGACCAGAATTTGTGCGGTCTCCTGGTTTGGCCCTTTGCGACCCCGCGCCGCCCGGAGGACGTCTTCCTTCTGCCTGTAGTCCAAGAAGCGGACGAGCACTACACGCGGGCGTCGCGCTTGATCTCGCCGGGGGCCCAACCGGTGGACCCGTTCCAGCCGCACAGAGTCGTCCCGCTGGCCTCCCAGAAGCTTCACAATCCAGTCCCGCAGGAAGCCGTACAGCACACTATCCAGCACCATTTCAGGTATGCCCACGAACCGCAGATTCTTGCGCCTCCCGCGATTCTCCAGGTCGTCCAATTTTTCTCCTTGTTGCTTAACAAGGGTCTCCAGGGCCTCCACCTTGGCTTGCAGCGGATGTAGGATGTCCTCCACCGTGGAGACGCGTGTCTCCACCTGTTCCATCCACCCTGTGAATTCAACCACGCGCTGATCAACCGCGCGGATCTGCTCCTTCAAGTCCTGGAAGCGGATATCGAGCGCTTGGACCACTGCCGCCGACACCTCCGCAACGAGCCCCTGGGCGCCTCCTGATCCCGGGCTATTAGGCGTCCCCTCAGCCATCTTGGGTTCGGGTGCTCGTGGCTTTTCCCGCCGCACCGCCTTCGATGTCATCTGGCAATTTATCTTGTTACCGGCACACCTTCCCGGACTCACTGCCTCCTACTGCACACCTCCGTCTCAGGTAGCAGGGAATTCCACTTAAAGTGGGCTTTAATAACAGATTTGCAGGGTTGGCTACCCGGAGCTGACCAGAGTGCAGCCGATCAGCTCATTTGCCAAACCGGAAGCGGTCTGCTCTCTCTTTTTTTTCTCTCTCTCTCTCTCTCTCTCTCTCTCTCTCTCTGCTACTACCTTCTCCCCCCCCCCCCCCTTCTCAGCTCGACGGACAAGGGTTGGAAGAGGGGGTTGTTGCATCAGATAGCCTCCCAGTTCCCAAATCCACACTGATGGGTGAGGAGCTGGTGGAAGGCTCAGGACGCCGAGTGAGAGCGTTGTCGTGAGGCGACAATCTATCCAAAAGTGCTTTCGGCAGTGTTTTTTCTCCCTCAGCGCCGAAGCCGCGAGTACGGCTGAGCACGTGGGGAGAGCCGCAGCAGCGGTGAACTCCGTCAGCGAGCAGAGGTAAGAGCAGGGAAAGACAGCCTTTAACCAGACACGATTGTGGGCAGGCCGTTCTAGGCAGGCGTGAGCGTTACCGTGTGGTTTTCACGCGGGAAAGGGAGATGACAGTTTCTTCCATGGTGGTCTGTGCTCGGGCCTATAAGTTAGTGTGTTTGGTTTACCTAACCCTAGGCACTCAGTTTGCTGAAGTGTACTTAGTTTGAGGCAGTGTTTTGAAGAGAAAAAAAAGCTTTTCTTTTTTTTTTTTTTAATTTATTTTCTGCTGTCTTTTTTTGTGCTGTGGTTTTAAGTGGTAGGCGTTTTTGATTTTAATATCTGAATTTTTGGAGTGCATTTCCTGGGGGGGTGGGGGTGGGGGGGGCTTAGCCAGAGGGAGGAATGCCTTCCAGGTCCCAGTGTTTAGTATGCGGTATGAGACGAGGAGCGGTGTCAGAGACAGGCGTTTGTAGAGGTTGCATTCAGGAGGCAGCCTCAATGGAGCAAAGTCTGGAGGGGGGAGCAGAAGCTCAGAAGGAGCCTAGTATAAGCCTGCCTGAGTCCGTGGTTCCTTCTGCTCCATCTCAGGAACCGGTGGCGGGGTCCTCGTCAGCGCCAGATCCAGCCTTTCTACCAGTTTTAGGACAGGGGCCGGCATTGTTTCCCCCTGACTTCTTTTTATTGCTTAACCAAGCTTTTTGCTTACGGCAGCGGGGTCCGGAGGGCAGCCCTGCTGAGGTGGAGCAGAGAGACAAGCAGCCGGGGTCCCCAGTCAGTTTGGGGGCAGGCAGCGTCACCTCTAAAAAGCCAAGGCGCTTGGGGAGGGTCTTGAGCGGTCGGAGGTTTTCGAAGCTTTGGGTACTGCTGAGGGCGATCAAGAGTTTGATATGGAAGATGATTTAGAAGAAGGTGAGCTCACTGAGCCAGAGGAGCAAGCTAGGGTAGTTAAGAGTGTTCAGGCGAGAGGAGTTGCCAGCACTCATTGCGGAGACGCTTAGAGCACTAAACATGCCTTCTAATATCCCATCAGAGGATGCTACATTGGAGGATCCGTTGTTGCAGGCCTTCCATAAGACCGAGAAGGTGTTTCCAATTCACAGGTTAGTGCATGGCATGATTCAGCAGGAATGGGATATGCCGGAGGCAGGTCTTAAGGGTTCCAGAGCTATGGCCCGCCTCTATCCCCTGTCGGATCAGGATCGAGATCTGTTTCGCTCTCCAAAGGTCAATGCAGCGGTTTCTGCGGTCACCAAGAAAACGACAATCCTGGTGGAAGGTAGTGCGGCTCTCAAAGATGTCCGGGATAGGAAATTGGATACGTTGTTGAAGCAAGTGTTTGACATCAGTGCCCTTTCGATGCAGGCCTCTATTTCGGGGGCATGGATGACTAGAGCTTGTTTTCGTTGGTTACAGCGAGTCCAAATAGATCATGGGGTAGAACAAGCTGATGAGGTGGCTCGGTTGGAGTCCAGGGCGGCGTATCTCGTGGATATTCATTATGACCTTATTCGAGGGTTAGCGAAGAGTATGGCCTCGGTGGTGACAGCGAGGCGTTATTTGTGGCTGCGTAACTGGGGGGCCGACACGTCCTCGAAGGCTCGACTGAGTAAACTTCCTTTCAGAGGAAAGCTTCTTTTTGGAGAGAACTTGGCCAAGTTGGTGAAAGACCTGGGAGAGTCCAAGGGGGGGGGGCGTGTCTTCCAGAGGATAAGCAAAAGCAGAATAGGCCCACTACAATGCCAAAGGGACAACAAAGAGTGTTTTGCTGTTTCCGGTCTCCTCATTTTGGTCAATATTAGCGGGGACGGTTTCCCGCTAGGAATCAGGCATTTCGAGGGTTTCGGGGAGCAGGCAGAGGCTTTGCTTCTCCCTCATCCTCAAACCTTAGAAAGACACAATGAAGCGAGAAGTACCCAGGTAGGATTGGAACCTGTAGGAGAGCGGCTACGGGACTTTTATCTGGCCTGGGTCCAAATTACATCGGATCAATGGGTGTTGGAGGTTATTCGAGAAGGGTATGCTCTAGAGTTTCAACGTCCAGTGGTCAGTTGGTTCATTCAGTCGCCTTGCAAGGCGCCGGCCAAGCGAGTGGCAGTAAAAGAGACCTTGGACAGACTCTTACATCTCAAGGCAGTGGTGCCGGTGCCACCCGATCAATATGGTTGCGGTCAGTACTCCATATATTTCGTGGTACCGAAGAAAGAAGGCAGTTTTCGGCCCATCTTGGACCTCAAGCGGGTAAATCGCTGTCTTCAAGTGTCACATTTTCATATGGAAACGCTGCAGTCGGTCATAGTGGCGGTCAGAAAGGGAGAGTTTCTTACGTCCCTATACTTGTCGGAGGCTTACCTTCGCATCCCAATCCGGCCGGAGCACCAGCAATTCCTCAGATTTGCAGTGCCAATGGGTCATTTTCATTTCTGAGCGTTGCCGTTTGGCCTGACTACAGCACCGCGGACATTTACCAAGGTAATGATGGTGGTGGCGGCGGCAGCGCTGCGCAAGGAAGGAGTTCTGGTTCAACCCTATTTGGACGACTGGTTGATAACACGTGAAGTCAAGGAGCGAGAGCTCATCAGCAACCGCCCTAGTGGTACAACTTTTTCAGAGCCTAGGTTGGGTGGTCAATTTTTTCCCAAGAGCAGGTTGACCCCGTTGCAGAGCCTCGCTTATTTGGGAGCTCGTTTCGACATTTTCAAAGGAAGGGTGTTTCTTCCAGAGGGGCGAGCGCAGGGATTGCGAACTCTAGTGCGCAGGTTTCTAGCCAAAAGGGTTCCCATGGCGTGGCGGTATCTGCAGCTTCTAGGAACCATGGCGGCCACGCTCGAGCTTGTACCGTGGGCGATGGCCCATATGAGACCCTTACAAAGGGCGTTGCTCCGCAGATGGTCACATCAGTCCGGACTCTCTGTCTCGAAGACTCCTCTGCCCGTCAGCGGTGCAGTTAGCCCTTTGGTGGTGGCTAATGCAGGGCTGTCTAGAGAAGGGAATGCCGCTGGAATCCCCATCTTGGGAACCATTGACAAACGGATGCCAGTTGTGGGATGGGGAGCGCATTTTGAGGGATAGTTTGCTCAGGGGCAATGGAGTTCCCTGGAGAAAGATTGGTCCATAAACATACTAGATATGAGAGCAGTATTCTTGGCACTCAGGCGTTTCAAACTTTGTTTGCAGGGAAAGGCGAGTCGAGTTCTTTCAGACAACGCAACAACGGTAGCCTACATCATTCGGCAAGACGGCACGGGAAGTGTGCAGTTGGAAAAGGAAGCCGATCAGCTGTTAGCTTGGGACGAGGAGAATCTGCTGGCTCTGTCAGCACAACATGTGGCAAGAGTGGACAGCATGGAGGCTGCTTTCTTGAGTTGACACTGAGTGGAACCCAGAGAGTGGGTTCTTCAGCCAGAGGTGTTTTCACAGATAGTGTGCCGCTGGGGGACGCCAATAATGGATCTTATGGCGACGTTTGAGTCGGCAAAGGCCAGTCGGTTCTTCAGCAGAAGGCGGGAACAGATGTCGGAAGGCCTCGATGCGCTAATGCAAGGGTGGCTGGTGGAAGGTCTCCTGTACGTGTTTCCGCCATGGGCCTTAATAGGTCGAGTGGTTCAGCAAATAGAACTGCACCGAGGTCTAGTGATCCTGATCGCACCAGACTGGCCAAGGAGACCATGGTATGTGGATCTAGTTTGCCTACTGGTGGATCAGCCATGGCATCTTCTGTCATGGAGGGATCTATTAATTCAGGATCCGCTTCGCATGCCTCAAGTGGATCGGTTCTTGCTTACGGCCTGGCTCTTGAAAGGGCAAGGCTGAGATCCAAGGGATATTCCGCAGCGGTGGTTTCCACCTTGTTGAAGGCCAGGCGTAGGTCTACTACATTGGCGTATGTTCGAGTATGGCGTATTTTCGAGGCATGGTGTGCTGACAGACAGTTTCAGCCTTCAAGGGCTTCAATATCGCACACTCTTTTCTGCAGGATGGTTTTGAGAGAGGTTTGGCGGCTAGTTCTCTGCGGGTACAGTTGGCAGCGCTTTCCTGTTATCGGGGGAAAGGTGCAAGGCAAAGTGTTATGGGCGCATGTAGATATAAAGAGGTTTTTGAGAGCGGTGTCTCTCTTGAGGCTGCCGTGTAGAGTGGCTGTGCCGACGTGGGACCTCAATTTGGTGTTAGAAGCGTTGGTTCGAGAACCCTTTGAGCCTTTGGGGAAGGCTTCTCTTAAAGATCTTACGCTAAAAGCGGTGTTTTTAGTAGCCATTTGCTCCGCTCGGAGGATCTTGAAGTTGCAAGCTTTGTCATGTTGTAAACCTTTTCTATCTTTTTCTGAACAGAAGGTTGTCTTGAGACCGGTGCCATCTTTTCTGCCTAAGGTGGTCTCGTTTTTTTCATGTGAATCAGGTAGTTTCTTTACCGGTATTCAATGGAGTTGATGACTCTAACGGAAAATTGTGGCTCTTAGATGTTCGGCGCACTCTTAGGAAGTATCTGAAGGTTACAGCCTCTTTCCGCAAATCGGATAGATTGTGTTATTTGAGGGGCCTAGGAAAGGGGAAGCAATGGCCAAATCTTCCATTTCCAGATGGCTCAAAGAGGCGATAGGCTTTCCCTTCAAAAAAGTATGCTGAAGCTGAGGGCGCATTCGACGAGGACGCAAGCTGCTGCATGGGCAGAGTATAGTTTGATGCCAGCCAGTGAAATTTGTAAGGCGGCAACTTGGTCAATGTTGAGTTCTTTTGTCAAGCATTACCGTCTTGATGTTCAGGCGGCAGGAGATGCCTGTTTTGGATCGGCGGTGCTTCAGGCTGGTCTGGCAGGTCCCTCCCGTTAATCTTCACTGCTCTGTTATATCCCCAGAGGTTCCGGGACTGGACTGGAGGGACGATAAGGAAAGTGAAATTAGACTTACTGCTAGTTGTTGTTCCTTGAGGAACTCCAGTCCAGTCCCGTATCCCACCCTGGTGAAGCTGCGGCTTGAAGTGGAGTGGCGCTGAGAGTAGGCTGAAGATTCTGTTTGATGGGGTAGGCAGTTCTTCAGGGAGGACTAGAGTTTGGTAGTAAGGGGAATTGGGTTGGTCCACTGTTGTCTTTTGGGGGGAGGCAGGGGGGCAGACCTGTGCAGCGTGCTGTGTGATACTCTTAAAGTGGGAAGTTCACTTATATATATATATATATATATATATATATATATATAATAATATGTATATATGTGTATGTATTTATTTATTACAATCTTTTATATACCTCGCTATTTGGTATCAGCGCGGTTCACATACAACAACATCAACAGAATAACAGGCTATTCCGTGTTTACAGCAAACAGGTATATAAACTTGGGTAACATAAAGTTAACTTATTACAAACATGATTATATAAAAGGTATCATGACAACACAGTCCTAGTAATCTTACTGAGAAAGTGGGAGAGGCTATTTGAAGATAAGGCGTGTGTATGTGTGTGTGTATATATATATATTGATATTGTTAACTACTTATTTGTGGCTCCGGTGAGTCTGCTTTGTCAATAGGTACTGGAGCGGACAGGCGGTCCTCGGCTGTTTATACCAGAGTCATCAAAATGATGATGTGCTCAGTCTCCAGCTGCTGGAAGAGGTGCTAAACCCAGAGGTTCCAGGACTGGACTGGAGTTCCTCAAGGAGCAACAATTAGCAGGTAAGTCTAATTTCACCTTACTCAAATGGATCCAAAATATGCTCCGAGATTGGATCTCTCTCTCTCTCTCTCAGGTCGGGTGGCAACCTATAAAATGATGGTCTTCCCTAAAATCCTATATGTTTTGAAACTGCTCCCGTTGCGATTGCTGCGGTGGGATATTCAGGGAATGGAACACCTGATTCAGACCTTCCTCTGGAGGGGGAGAAAACCCAGATCGAAAATTGGCCGTCTACAGGGCCCATGGCAGCAAGGGGGACTGGGACTCCTCTGACATGTGAGCGACTGGCTAAATGGTAATTCAGTGTATACCCCCCTAAGAATTTGAGTCGGCGATGGTCACCCACTTTTCTCTTGTCTCAGTGATGCATTTGCCTCAAGCATTACTATCGAAGCGTCTTTGAGGGAGCCTCCTGATCAAGGAGGTCTTTTGGGCCTGGCGAACTCTGTGGCCAGTTAGGGATCTTACCGGAGGTGCCACTGCAAGGTCATCTGGCTTTTGTGCCTAGTATAGACTCCCAATTCTTTCAGGAGTGGGCTTCCCGGGGCCTTGCCCAGATGTGCCAGGTGGTAGATATGGAAGGACATCTGAAACCGTTCGCAGAACTTAGAGAATCATATGGCCTACTGACAGGACATGTTTATGCATATCTGCAACTCCATCATTTAGCCTCGATGAAGGAATCGAGATGAGGGATGAGACAGGAAAGTCTTGACGAATTAGAAGATGGCAACCAAAATCCGATCCCTAAGTATTGTCAAGCCCTAAGAGACCTTCCTTGAGAGCGGTGTTATGACCGTCTCACCCAGCAATGGGAAGCAGAGTTGGGAATCACATTAGCTACCTTTGATTGGGATGCATTCCTAAATTGATAGCTGGGGCAAGGTTCCAAAACATGCGTTTTAAAATTCTGGAGCAAGGGTACATTTTCGCCCTACAGGGCCTGGAAAGCAGGATTTGTAGATAATAGACATTCCTTTGCGTCCCTCTAGTCCAGTCCCGGAACCATAAAGTTGTCAACCTCCACCAGCAGCTTTGGAGACTGAAAGATGTCATCGTTCTGATGTCACTGGTACAAATAGGCTAGATCCGCCCCCTTCCACCAGTACTTTCAGTCTCCAAGCTGCTTGGAGGTTCTGAGCCCGGGACTGGGCTCAGGAGGAACAAATAAGCAGAGCTTAATTCTCTTAGTAGCCCTGATTTGGGTTGGTTGTTGAGTTTTGATTTGTTTTTTCCTTAGGGGTGCCTGCTGCTGCTGACAGAGATCCTGTGCTGCTGTGGCCTTCTCTCTTCTCTGCTGCTCTCTTGCTGAGCTCCCTTTCTCCTTCCTCCCCTCAAAGGGATATCTGAGTGCCCCACGATTTAAACGAGCACAGGGGTGTGTCTGTGGTATGGTAGCCTCCCTGCTCCCGAGCCCGATTTGGAAGGGTGAGGAGCAGGTAGAAGGCCGAAGTGACTGGCAGCAGCAAGGCAGTACTACTGAGGTCTCAGTCAGTCCCAGGAGCTGACGCCGTGTGAAAGGCTGTGCTCCCGAGGGGTTTAGCGCTGCCCTTCCTTCCTCTCCTCTCAGCATCGCGGTGAGTACCCCAGAGCTTCGGGACTCGTTGGGGGAGCGCTTTATTAGACTGTAGTGGGATCCGGCGGCTCTGGAGGATGGCTGGGGGCCTGGCTGCGTGATTTTTGGTGGCGCGAACGTTGCGGCGGCAGCCATTTTGGGTGCCGGTTTTTTCAGCGCTGGTTTTCTTCAGCTCTTTTCCACGGTCTAGGAGCTTCGTTTTTAGATCAGACTGGCAGGGGGCAGCTAGTTAGGGCTGCCTTGGTGGAATTCAACCAAAAAAAAAAAAAAAGAGAGAGAGGACCCCTAACGGATATACGCTCCTGGGCTGCAAAGCTAGATAATATGCCTGCTAAGCCACGCTGCCTCGTCTGTGGAGTGAGGCGCGGAGAGCTTTTGGAAACTGGAGTGTGCAAGGCCTGTTCCTTAGAGGCCGTGGGCATGGAGAAATCCTTGGGGGGAGGCTCTGGGGATCAGGCAGAGGCTTCCTTCGACGGCAGGGGGTCCGAGCCCCCCTCCTTGGATGCTTCGGAGCCGGTGGCGGGTCCGTTCTCGACTTGGAGCGCTCCTTTGTCGGGGGAGGGGTCCCAGGGTGCCGGAGTGGCGGGCATCCCTTCGGATTTCTTCACGCTACTGCAGAAGGCCTTTGCCTTGCTGCAGCCCGAGTTGGGAGCTCAGTCTCAGAGCCCACCTAGCTGGAAATGACCGGGGTCGGGGAGTCTTCCGGAGGGGGAGATGGTCCCGCCTAAGAGACGTAGGGTGGTTCTGGACCTGACCCCGGAGGCTGGTTAGATGAGGAGGTAGGTGTGCATGACCTAGAGGTGGACGACGCCTCGGACGAGGAGTTGGAAGAAGGAGAATTGATGGACGCGGAGCAGCAGAGCAGAGTAGTCCGCGTGTTTAGGCGGGAAGAGCTGCCAGCATTGATTGCTGAGACGCTAAGGACTTTGAACATGCCCGCCGGGTCCACGTCCTCTGAGGAAGTGTTGGAGGATTCGCTTTTGCAGGCCGTGCGAACATCGCAACGGGTGTTCCCCATACATAGTCTTTCGGAATATGATTCAGGAGGAATGGGACTCGCCGGAATCGGCGTTGCGGGGGACCAGGGCCTTGGCCCATTTATACCCGCTCTCCGAACAGGATAGGGAGCTTTTTCGTTCTCCAAAGGTGGATGCGGCGGTTTCGGCGGTCACAAAGAAGACCACCATCCCGGTTGAGGGAGCCGCGGCGTTGAAGGATGGGCAGGACAGGAAGTTGGATACCTTGCTGAAGCAGGTGTTTGATATGTGTGCCCTATCTCTGCAATCCTCGATCGCGGGGGTGTGGGTGGCGAGAGGCTGTTTACGGTGGTCTCAACGACTTCAGGGTTCCCTCTCGGAAGAACAGGCCGGGGATGTTGCACGGCTGGAGTCGGGCACGGCGTACTTGTCTGACATTCACTACGATCTCATCCGCGGTCTGGCCAAGAGTATGGCCTCGGTGGTGGCGGCTCGCCGATATCTGTGGCTATGTAACTGGTCGGCTGATGGATCTTCCAAAGCGAGGCTCAGTAAGCTCCCTTTTCGGGGAAAACTACTGTTTGGGGAAGATCTGGAAAAGTTGGTTAAGGACCTCGGGGAGTCCAAAGGGGGTCGTCTCCCGGAGGATAGGCCGAAGCAGGGTCGTACAATTTCGGGGTCCAGAGGCCTTCCAAGGGATTTTCGTAGGTTTCGGTCTTCTCGTTTTCATCAATCGCAGAGAGGCAGGTTTCCAGTACGTGGCCAGTCGTTTCGGGGGTTCAGAGGGGCAGGCAGAGGTTTTGGCCCCTTTCAGTCCTAGGGTACTAAGGAGCCGCAATGAGATAAGGCGGACCCAGGTGGAGGAGGTGCCCGTGGGAGGAAGGTTGCGGGATTTCTAGCCTGCCTGGGTCCAAATTACCTCAGACCAGTGGGTGCTAGAGGTCATTCGGGAAGGCTATGCTCTGGAGTTCCAGCGGCCCGTCTTCGATTCCTTTGTTCTTTCCCCGTGCAGGGCTCCTCGGAAGCTTCAAGCGGTAGCAGACACCCTGCGGCGTCTCCAGCAGCTCGGAGCGGTGGTGCCAGTTCCAGAAGACCAGTGCGGTTCCGGTCGATACTCCATTTATTTCGTGGTCCCCAAGAAAGAGGGTACCTTTCGGCCGATTCTGAACCTAAAGAGGGTGAATCGTTGCCTTCGCGTGACCCACTTCCGGATGGAAACCTTGCGTTCCGTCATTGCGGCGGTTCGGTCAGGGGAATTTCTGACGTCTTTAGATCTTACGGAAGCTTATTTGCATATCCCCGTGTGGCAAGAACATCAACGCTTCCTACGTTTTGCGGTGCCGATGGGGCATTTTCAGTTCCGGGCGTTGCCTTTCGGCCTGGCGACGGCTCCTCGGACGTTCACCAAAATTATGGTGGTGGTGGCGGCCGCTCTTCGCAAGGAGGGGATACTGGTGCATCCTTACTTGGACGATTGATTGATTCAGGCGAAGTCGAGGGAGGAGAGCTCGGCAGCCACTGCTCGGGTGGTCGGTTTGTTGGAAAGCCTCGGTTGGGTGGTCAACGTGGCAAAAAGCCGGCTGACTCCCTCTCAAACTCTGGAGTACTTGGGAGCGCGCTTCGAGACACGACAAGGAATGGTGTTTCTCCCCAGCAAGAGAGCGCAGGCTTTGAGAGAACTTGTGCAACAGTTTCTGGAGCGCAGGGCGCCGACAGCCTGGCAGTATCTGCAGTTGCTAGGCACCATGGCAGCTACGATCGACTTGGTGCGGTGGGCCAGGGCGCATATGATGCCCTTGCAGAGTGCTCTCCTCCGGCGTTGGTCTCACCAGCGAGATGCGTTGTTGCAACGTCTGCCGTGTCCGCCGGAAGTGCGTCGGGCCCTTCAATGGTTGCGTCCCGACAGTCTAGTACAGGGCGTGCCTCTGGAGCCTCCTTCCTGGCGGTTGGTTACGACCGATGTGAGTCTCGCAGGATGGGGAGCATATCACGAGGGAGCGTTTGCTCAGGGGACTTGGTCGCTGGAGGAGCGCCAATGGTCCATCAACAGGTTGGAGATGCGAGCGGTGTTTCGAGCTCTTCTGGAGTTCCAGGCCGCTTTACGTCAAGAGGCGGTACGCGTGCTTTCCGACAACGCGACGACGGTTGCCTATATAAATCGGCAAGGCGGCACGGGCAGTGCGTCCCTAGAGGAGGAGGCGAATGTGCTGTTGGCCTGGGCAGAACAGAATTTGAAGGCGTTGTCAGCTCAGCACGTCGCCGGCGTAAACAATTGCGAGGCGGATTTTCTGAGCCGTCGCAGGGTGGACCCGGGGTTGTGGGCTCTCCACCCTGAAGTCCTCGCGCTGATTGTGAGACGTTGGGGGATCCCGGTGATGGATCTCATGGCGACCTTGGAGTCTGCGAAGGTAAAGCGGTTCTTCAGCAGGCGGAGAGAGTGGATGACGGAAGGCCTCGATGCCTTGGCGCAGCGGTGGCCCGTAGAGGGTCTTCTTTATGTGTTCCCGCCCTGGGCGCTCATAGGCAGGGTGATCCAGCGCATAGAACGGCACCGGGGTTGGGTGGTGCTGGTGGCGCCGGATTGGCCAAGGAGACCGTGGTATGCGGATTTGATTCGGATGTTGGCGGACGCTCCGTGGAGGCTCCCGTTCCAAGAGGATCTGTTGGTACAGGGGCCGCTGCGAATGCCGCAGGTGGGTCGATTCTCGCTTACGGCTTGGCTCTTGAGCGGGCTCGGTTGACGGCCAGGGGGTACTCGGCGGCAGTCATTGCTACCCTCCTGAGGGCGCGCCGACCGTCGACGTCGCTGGCGTATATCCGCGTATGGCGTGTCTTTGAAGCCTGATGTTCCGAGCGAGCCCTTAATCCCTTAAGGACCTCTGTCCCCCATATCCTTTCTTTTTTGCAGGCTGGGATGGAGAAGGGGCTCGCGGCCAGCTCCTTACGGGTGCAGCTGGCAGCTCTTTCCTGTTATCGGGGAAAGGTTCAAGGTCAGGTGATCGCGGCGCATAGTGATATTCGGCGTTTCCTGCGAGCAGTGTTGTTGCTGAGGCCGCCAAGGCGGACGATTATTCCTCCGTGGGATCTCAATGTGGTGTTGGAGGCCTTGCTAGGGGAAGCGTTCGAGCCCTTGGGTAGGGCTTCGCTGAAGGATTTGACCCTGAAGACCATCTTCCTGGTAGCGATTTGTTCCGCCAGAAGAATTTCGGAGTTGCAGGCATTGTCTTGTCAGGAACCCTATTTGTCCTTTTCGGGTGACAGGGTTGTTTTGCGTACGGTTCCCGCCTTTTTGCCGAAGGTAGTGTCCGATTTTCATGTTAATCAGGTAGTGTCGCTGCCGGTGTTTTCCGCGGAACAGAAGACTCAGTCGGGTGGCTGCTTGCATCGATTGGATGTGCGGTGGGTGCTCAAGAAATATCTCCGTAGGACGGCGTCGTTCAGGAAGTCCGACAGGCTCTTTATTGCCTTCGGGGGCCCGCGCAAGGGCGAGGCGGCGGCAAACTCCTCCACTTTTAGATGGTTAAAGGAAGCTATTGCTTTGGCCTACATTTTGAAGGGCAAGGAGGTTCCGGCGGGCCTGCGGGCGCATTCCACTAGAGCACAGGCGGTGTCTTGGGCGGAAGTCAGCTTAGTGCCAGTGGCGGATATTTGTAGGGCAGCGACCTGGTCCTCGTTGCATTCTTTTGCCCGGCATTATCGCCTGGATGTGCAGGCGCGGGGAGATGGCCGGTTTGGTTTGGCTGTTCTTCAGGCTGGGATTTCTGGTCCCTCCCGTTGATATTCACTGCTCTGTTACATCCTCTATGGTTCCGGGACTGGACTAGAGGGACGCAAAGGAAGAGTAAATTAGACTTACCTGCTAATTGTTGTTCCTTAAGGAACTCTAGTCCAGTCCCGGATCCCTCCCAGTATTCGTATGGAGTGCAGCCTGAAGTTTCACGTGAGAGGAGAACAAGGAGGTGGACAGGTAAGGGCCATTAGTTGGATTTTTTCAGCGAGGTTGAGCACGGAGAGGCGATGAGATGAGACGGGGTCTCAGAGACTCTAATTTGTTTGCTGCAGCAGGTGCTAGTGGGCGCTACAGTGCGGTAGTCCTGTTTGTTCAGGGCGGTTATTTGTCTATTCGTAAGTTCACAGTTTCTGTATAAACCGCCGTCGGCAGGGGCAGTGGGTGTTCTTGTTTTTTTACTGCTACCCTGTCTTGTTCGATATTTTCATATAACTACTTATTTGTTGCTCTGCTGAGTCTGCTTTGTCAATAGGTGCTGGTGGAAGGGGCGGATCTAGCCTATTTGTACCAGTGACATCAGAACGATGACATCTTTCAGTCTCCAAAGCTGCTGGTGGAGGTTGACAACTCTATGGTTCCGGGACTGGACTAGAGTTCCTTAAGGAACAACAATTAGCAGGTAAGTCTAATTTACTCTTTCCCATGGTGCAAGGAGGACTGAGCCCACTAGGACATATGTTCTGAAGCAGGTGTGGTGATTTTGGGGCCAGGTCCAGAGATACGTGGAGGGAGTTGCTAGGACATCATCTGGTGTTGATCCCAGGTCTAGCTATACTAGATGCCCAAGACCCCTTGGGCATTTCTAGCACAGGGAGCCGGCTATTGGTCAGGAAAGGCTGTTTCGTTGCTAAACAATGTATACTCCATCGGTGGCGGGATCCAGAGGGCCCGGGATACTGGGAATGGCGGAACGCCCTGTACCAATTCATTTTATGGGAAGGGTTGGTGTCCAAAATGACCATAAAGAGGAAGGAACTCTTCCTTTATGGTGTGGTCTACATACTGGGACAACCAAAGAGGAAGGAACTCTTCCTTTATGGTGTGGTCTACATACTGGGACAACTCTCTCCCAGAGCACGTAATGACGTGCTAACAATATGAGTCCTGAGGATGGTGCCCCAGCCTTGTTTATGCAAGGGACTTGAGACTGGTGGATGTTGGAGAAACCTGGTGGTGGTCCCCCAGGATGGGTTAGAGGGAGAAAGGAATAGCCGGTTGGGCGAACAGTGGCTGAACGGTAAGAACACCCGTGAGCTGCTGTTCAGGCGACGAGTAGGGCTTTGAGACAGAAGGGAGAGGAAGACGGATCGTAAGAGGCAGGGGGGAGGGTGGAAGGGGAAGAAACTAAAAATTAAGGTTGTGAAAGCTTAGAACGTATAATCTAAAGGACAGGATTTTCTGACTTCTCCAATATGTTCCCTCTAACTTTTACTATCTTGAATGTACAGTAGGAGGATTAAAGAGACGTTCTGGAAATAGACGTTGAAGCTACATTGAAAGTAGGACTTTACAAGGTTAGATTAATGATATTTCAAGTGCATGTAAAATGGGAAAGTTTTATGTTTATGGTTTGGCTTGTTATTGCAAATAAACATATTCAACATAAGTCAAAATTTCAATCAAATACAGAAGGTAAATTGTGAAACTTACAGGCATTTCTATCCAACTAGTAAGGAAATCGAACCCCTTCCTAATAAAGAAACCTCAAAATATCCGAATCTATCATGTATTACTGGAGGAAGAAAGCAAGCAAGCAACAACAACAGAAGAAATTTAAATCTAAGATAGGCAACCATGATATAATCTTTACTGATCATTTTCTTATCAAACTGTAGCCCTCCATACATTAAATAAAAGATTAATTAGAAATTTATCTTTGAAAAACACTTTCTAGTTGAACTGGATGAAAAAAATTAATCTTTCCCCCATGGCTAATTAGACATTTACAGGGGAACTTAAGGAAAAAAAATCCCTCCCAATGTTCAACACACTCTGCTTAAGACAGAGAAAAGATTTTCTCTTCAACTGCGTTGCTTATGCCACATCTGGGAATAGTGTCATTTTTTTTGTTCTTATAGTAACTCTTAAATATCAGCATTTATTTTCTTGGGAGCTCAGGGAAGTCAATAAAGTTGCTCTAGTGGAATTAGCAGAAAATTCCAGAAAAGCTGAAAAGTTCAGATCTGTTGAGACTACCGTGTCCATTCTCTCTTTTCTTTTCTCCTCCTGTCATTTCACTTTTGGGACAAAACATCTTCATAACCCCAATATTCTCTCCATTTGGCACCTTCATTACTACTTTCAGATACATTTTCCATAGCTGCTGAGCAGACAAATACCAGGTGCAAAGAAAGTTAAGCAGTCTCAGATTACAACTCCACAACTGATTTTCCAAAGATTCAGTCTTATAATACAGAGCTAGGCTATCCTTACCATAAGGTCCCCCCATGGATTGCAACATTTGTACCTAAAATTGCAGAGGGCTAATCTGCTGCTACATATGAGAAGCTCTAGTATCAAGCTCCTCCAATTTCATGATGGTGACCTGAGAAAAGTCCATTTTTCTGAGAAATCAAATCCAATAGAGTTCTTTTGGTTCTTCTTACAACCTCCCATATATCTTCTAAAGTTATTCTCTTGGAGGATTTTTTCTTTATTCCTAATTTTGCTGCCAATATTTCATTTGGGAGGGGTGCCTTGTTCTCAGGGAGTTTAAACAGAGAGCTCTCCATTAAATTTGGTGCCAGCTCCAAACTGGGCCTTTCTATCTTCCCACAGGTCTTCACACTGCAGTCTTCCTTCCTGGTTGTAGATCAGCAGCCTGTATAACACTTTAACCTTCCTGGGTTGTGAAATCTGACTCTGGAAGTGATTCTAAGAGGGAGTGTCCATTTTCTTGCACCATCGGAAGGAGAGGAGGAGATCAACTGCCAGAGCTTAGGGTAATATCACGCACACTGGAGGATTCCAAAACCGGACTACTCCCCACTACAGAGGCATCAGAACAAGTGCTCCCCTGTTGACAGGGACCTGCAGAGGGTACCTGGACCCTCTGAAAGGATTAATATGGAGAATGGCTTGGAATTTTGCTGATAACCTGAAGCTTGATCTGTAGCAGCTTAGCAATGTATGTGTATAGAAGCCAAGGTTGAATTTTGTAGATGTTTGTAAAAAAAAAAAAGAGACAGGATGTTTTTGCTCATCCTGATTAAGCTGAGCAATGTCTGCGCCTAGTTTGACCTGTAACATGTAGGGTCCAATATTTATTTGGGTGAGCTATGCGCCGCATCTGCACTTAGCCCTTCCCGCTGACCTTTAAACCCAGATATTCAATGCCGCAGCGATGGTATTGAATATCCCGACTTGGCGCCGAGTGGATTCGCCCGCAGAGTCTAACAGGGTAGCGGTGATATTGGACCACTACTCGGTTAGCATCCGCAGCTAGAACTAGGTGATCCAAAACTTCACCTAGTGTTAGGCGCAGATCGAATATCGGGCCCGTAGTGTTTGCTTTTGCACTATTTTTTGTTTATCTACGTGTTACAAGTCAAGCTAATGATGTAGAGCGATAAGACAAATTTGTACAATGTAGCAGTTTCCTAATAAAATAAGTAATATGGCCGAGCTAGAGTAAGGATTATGGGGGGGAGTTGCTCAAGTTTGCAGGCCCGAATTTCTCTGCTTAAGCTTAAGTAGTACTGTCACTGATATGATTCTGTGTATGTGCGATGGGATCCATTCTCTAAATTCAATTAAGGCATGCAAAGAGCCAAGGTTGAATTTTGCTACCTGGTGTAATTCCCAGTCAAGAGTAGGTCATGCAAAGAGATTTTCATTCCCCGTGGCTATATGGGTGTTCATTGGCTCAGAGTCAGAATAGAAACTTTAATGGCGTAAGTTTGCTTTACCCATTATTATTGGTGATAAAGATGTTGACTTGGGGAGCTACCAGTACATGCATCCTTTCACAGCGCCATCTTGACATGCTCCCCCCTTCTATTTCCAGACTTTAATGGAAAAGTCACTGAAAAATAATTCTGAAGAACTTGTTTAGCTTAAAGCCAGTTCCAGTATGTTCCCACTGATGTTAAACTATATTGTAAATATATTTCTATGTTTTATTAAATTAATTTATACGGTTCTATTTATGTTATGATATAAATGAAGGTTGGTTGTCCCCATTTGGCTGTGAGTTTTATAGGGCTGCAGGAAAGATTCACTTTGAAGCATTAATAAAACATCATTATATTTCTATTTGCAAAATATATATGGGAATTATACACACACATAAGGGCTAATTTTATAAAGGAACATGCTTACTAACGTGCATTAACTGTTAGTGTGGGTGCACTTCACACTATCTCAGTGGGTGGTGGTAAGTGCATCTGCTTGCCAGTTAGCATGGTCCCATGTGGTTGCAGCATGCTGCCTGCAAAAGAACGGACACACACACACACACACCTCTCATGAATATTCATAGTGGATATCCTGAAACACGATTGGCAGGGGAATCCCCAGGACAGATGTGGGAAACCACTGCTATAGGCATTGCTGAATACACCGTGTGGACAAAGTACACATGATTTATAAAATATTCTAATCTATGTATATACTTGCATACTCTAGGCATGGATATTTATGCCTGTTCTCAAGCAGGCATATTGTCTGAACCTTCAGGATAGGCATACTTTCTACTGAATTTGTGAAAGTATTTTCTGAAGACACATGGGCACCTCTGTCTTTATAAAATTGTCTTGGCTTTTAAACCTAGGTGCCCTTTTGTAAAATTACCCTCCTAATGTGTGCATATGCATAACGGTTACCTATCAGATAAGGTATATAGAGGGAAAAAATGACTTCTGTAATTCACAAGTGAGAAACCAGAAGTGATTTCTGGAAATTCTTTTTCCCCATAAGTAAACGGAGGGAGAATTTGCATGTAATGCCCAACTGTTATGAATTTTTTTCAGTGCTCTGTTTTTCTATATACATTTACTTTTGGGGAATATGGTGCAATGTGTAGAAATGGACAGATAAAGGGATACCAGAACCCCCAATATGTAATTGAAGATGGATGAATTTCTTGATACAGAATGTGTTTAGAAGTTTAGCTTTTCACCTACTTCCTCTTAAATAGAATAGGATGTCATGATCATGAGTTCTGTGTAACCGTTTTTAAAATAGTCTGGGACATTGTTAACGTAAGCATGAAGAGTAAACATAGGCTATGAACTGTGCAACCATAGTTCATTGTACAGTCACTGCTGACAAAACATAATTTTTGCAACTTTTGCAATTATAAATAATTTTGTCATAATCAAGTGAATTTCATCTAATACACTGTAATTAGATCTTACTCTGTAAAAAGAACTTTGGCGACAACTTCCCCTTTTTCTTTAATAAAAGGAGCTTTTTAGGAGGAAGAATTTGAATTAAATAAGCGTGGAACTATGCATGTCCATAGACCGTTTATTGTCTTCCCTCTGAGCTCAAAGAAAGTAGCACTTGTGTGTGTGATTGTGTTCTGTATTACTCTGCCTGTTTCTCGCTGCTTGAGGACCAGAGACCAAAAAGAGCTGTGGTATTGTGGCCAGATCACGGAGTTTTCTTCACAATGCAGAATTTCCAAGTAGCTATAAAGGCATTGGTCTGCCTGGGCAAGGAGGTGGCACCTGCAGGTGTTTATTTTCAGTTGGCCCACTAGGGAAAAGAAGCTGTAGCCGCAAGTATCGCTTCACGTGATCCCAAGATGAAGAAGCTATGGCCACTTGGATCTAGGGAGAGAGGCTGCATATGCAGGTGCCAGCTCACGCAGGCCAGGATGGATGCTGCAGCTATGAGTGCAGATACACATTAATCCAAAAGGAAAAGCTGTGTAGTTTTGGGGATCAAATAGGTGGAAGCCAGCTTTTATGAACCTAAGATGGAAGCTGCAGCCATGAGTACTGGTTTGGACAGGGCCATTGATAAGCCCAAAGCCAGAAGGGACTGATGAGAGTGTCTTGTTGGGGAAGTAATGAGCAGAGAGAGAGAGAGCAGGGCAGGGGCTTAAGCATGTTGGGGGGGGGGGGCATAAAGAAAGTAAGCTGGCGTTCCTTAGCGTCCCTCCAGTCCAGTCCCTTTCCTCTGGGTTGTGCTCCCCTTCAAGCAGCATGGATACTGAGCCAATCAACAACTTGCTGACCCTCTGGCATAAATACCACTGGCACCACCCACCAGTTCCAGTAAGCTCAGTCTCCATGCAGATGGAGGGAAGCAGTAAGCCAGGGATCAGGGCTTACTGGAGAGACACTTAAGAGCTAGAGGGAGTTAGATTCAGGGTTCCTTGATATACTATTTTAAATTACTTTATTTAATTTCCTTGATTTTCCTTAATTTTATCCTTTGAGAAGTTGGAGTCCCCCCTTCCCCCCCCCCCCCCGGGACCTTTATTTTCCCCTCTCTGATTGAGGAGAAGGAGGAGGCTTGCAGTCCGCCCGCAGCGGGGACAGTGAGCGATGTGAGCAGGGTCGGAAGCCGTCTCTTCAGTGCGTTGCCAAGGAAGTGCCGGCCACCGCAGAGAGAAAGCCAGGTCTGCCTCACGCCGAAGCCCCGGGTGCAGAGGATCGCCGAAGTTAAGGAGTGTTCTCAGCGTGTACCAAGCAAATGGTCGGCAGGAGGAGACAGCAGCGGCGAACCGCATAGTGATTGACAGCCACGTGGCTGCTGACCACGTGGCTAAACGCGGGCTCTGAAGGCCTTGGGGAGGAGGAGTTGAGGAGGTGAGTGCATTTCTTTCTTTCGCATGGCGTTTATAAGAGGGGCAAGGAGGAATCCTTGGCTTGGGAGGGGAGCTCAACCTTAATTGATTTTAGGGCTCATTTAAAAAAAAAAAAAAAGGATAAAGGTAAAGAGGAGATAAAAGGAAGAGAAAAACTGTAAATACAGGTTAGGTGATAGAGATATATGGAGAGAGATAGCTGTGGATATAGTTATAGAAATGTATATAGATATATTTGATAGCTACGTTTAGACAGTGGCAATATAAGTTGATTGCTCAGCGCCATGCCATGTAGACCGCACTGTCTGGTATGCAGCACCCAGCGGGGCACAGTCTCAGAAGCTGGTGTCTGTAGACGCTGCGCTGCGGAGGCTGCCTCAGTGGAGCAAGAGATTCAGATGGGGCAGGATTTACTACCCTCCGACTCCCAGGGGTCGGGGGATCCTCTGGAGGTAGACCCGCATACAGCCCTCTCATCTGCCATTAGGCTTGGAGCAGTCGGCTCCGCCACTCTCTCAGCCCACGCCCTCCACTTCCTCAGGGATTCTTGAGGGAGGAGGTGGGGTTCCCCTGAGTTTATTTTGCTACTGCATAAGGCTTTTTGTCTGCGGCAGCAGGGAGCGAGTGGATTGTCAGCCGCGCAGGGGCGCGTACTTGCAGAGCGGGAGAGCAGCAAGGGGCAGGAGGAGGCGGTCGTACCCCCTAAGCGGGCTAGACTGTCAAATGAGGATGTTCGCGGATCCTGCTTGTCTGAGATTCTGCAGGGCGAAGCCTCTGATAGGGACTTGGAGGAAGATGAGGAGGAACTCGAAGAGGAAGAGATCCCAGAGGAGGAACAGGCTCGGATTGTTAGGGTGTTCCAGCGGGAGGAGCTCCCGGCGCTGATTGGTGAGTCCCTGAAGGTGCTCAACATGGCGGCAGGCGTTCCAGTGGACGAAGAGGTGTTGGAAGACCTGTTGATTCAGGTGGTCAGGAAATCGCAGAAGGTTTTTTCCGGTTCACCGAGTAGCACGGCAGATGATTCAGGAGGAATGGAATCAACTGGAGTCAGGTTTAAGGGGATTGCATTCTATGACACACTTGTACCCTTGCCTGAAATGGATAAGGAATTGCTTCGATCCCCTAGAGTGGATGCGGCAGCGTCGGCGGTGACAAAGAAGATGACTATTCCAGTTGAGGGCAGTGCGGCCCTTAAGGATGCCCAAGATAGAAAGCTGGACACTTTATTAAAGCAGGCTTTTGATTTCAGTGCCCTGGCCTCCAGGTTTGTGGGGCCTGGGTAGCCTGGGCTTGCCTGCGATGGTTGCAGCAGCTTCAAGGCGCTGACGACCGCTCCGGAGATGCGCAGGGGGAGGCAGCCAGGATCGAGTCAGGAGCGGCTTACCTGGCTGATAATATGATCTCATTAGGAGCTTAGTGAAGAATATGGCTTCGGTGGTAGCAGCTCGGCATTACCTGTGGCTGCGCAATTGGGTGGCGGATGCTTCTTCGAAGGCATGCCTTAGCAGACTCCCCTTTAAGGGAGAGTTGCTATTTGGGGAGGATTTGGACAAATTGGTAAAGGAGCTCGGTGAGACTAAGGGAGGCAGGCTCCCTGAGGAAAGGCCAAAGCGGTCAGCCATGGGAGTTTCGAAGGTTTCGTGCGGCGCAGTCGACACCCTTTCAGAAGGCCCGTTTCCCCTCTAGGGGGCAAGGTTTCTGGGGATTTCGAGGGGCAGGAAGGGGCTTTAGGACTTCTTCCTCCTCCTCGGGTCCTAGGAAGTCACAATGAGACAACGGGTGCCCGGGAGGGAGTTCTGCCAGTGGGAGGCCGTCTAAGGCAATTTTTCTCCGCCTGGGCCCGGGTGGGTTCTGGAGGTGGTCTGAGAAGGACATGCCATCGAATTTGCCAGACCAGTTCATCCGGCGTTTCTACAGTCTCCTTGCAGATCCCCAGCAAAGGCCGCGGTGGTGGAAGACACTCTCGCATGGCTGCTGTTGTTGGAGGCTGTGGTACTGGTTCCTTTAGACCAGTACGGCTGTGGTCGATATTCCATTTATTTTGTAGTGCCCAAAAAGGAGGGTGCCTTTCAATCAATCCTAGACCTAAAACGGCTCAATCGTTCTCTCAAAGTTCCGCATTTTTGCATGGAAACTCTGAAATCAGTGATTGTGGCCGTCCGGCAGGGAGAGTTTGATGTCTCTGGACCTCACAGAGGGGTATTTGCATATTCCCGTACGCAGGGCACATCAGCAGTTTCTGAGGTTTGCGGTGCCAGGGGGACATTTTTCAGTTTCAAGCATTTCGGAAGTCGGATCGTTTGTTTGTCCTATTCGGTGGACCGCGGAAAGGGGAAGCCACGGCCAAGGCATCCATCTCTTGGTGGATCAGGGAAGCTATTGCGTCAGCTTACATTCTGAAGAGAATGCGGGTTCCGGAAGGGTTCTGAGCGCATTCGACACGTGCCCAGGCGGCCTCGTGGGCAGAATACAGTTTGGTTCCGCCTCTGGGCATTTGTAGAGCAGCTACCTGGTCGTCTCTGCATACCTTTGCCAAACATTACCGGGTGGATGTTCAGGCAGCAGTGGATGCTGGTTTTGGGAGAGCGGTGCTTCGGTCCGGTCTTATGGACCCTGCCCAGGTTTGAACTGCCCTGTTACATACCAGAGGAAAGGGACTGGACTGGAGGGACGCTAAGGAAAACGTAATTAGGCCTTATCTGCTAATTAGTGTTCCTGAAGGAACTCCAGTCCCTGATCCCGCCCGTTTTTTTCAGTGTTATATTTCAGGATTCCAAACGCTGGCCCGAAGCTGTCGACAAGGGAGTGGAGAAGATGTAAGGATGCTCCTCTCGGAGGTTTTCGGTGGCAAGATGATGTGGTCCAGTAGGGCGCCCTGCAGAATGGTTAGGTAAGAACAGGTGCGGTATCAGATAAGCCGCCGCCTCTTCCGGGGACTGGAAGGTTCCTTTCGGGAGACGCGGGAGGGGCTAGTTTTGAGTTTATTTTCTGAAGTTAATGTTTTAAGTTTGCTTAATTGTCTCTCCGTTAAGTCTGCTTTTTCAATAGAATACTGGAACTGTTGGGGGGTGGTGCCAGTGGTATTTATGTCAGAGGGTCAGCAAGTTGTTGATTGGCTCAGTCTCCATGCTGCTGGAAGGGGAGCACAACCCAGAGGAAAGGGACTGGACTGGAGTTCCTTCAGGAACACTTATTAGCAGGTAAAGCCTAATCCTTTTTTTTGCTGGAGCGGGATAGGTTGGTAAGAGCAAGTGGGCCTCGGGCCTGGGGGGGGGGGCAAAGAAGGGTGGAGGGAGAGCTGGCGGAAGAGGAAATGATATGTCAAATATTTTAAGTAAAGAAATAGTGAACTGGCAAAGAGAGAGTCAGCAAGGTAAGGGAGAGGACCAGGTCTTATGATGGGAGAATGGTGCACAAATAAAAATAAAATATGCAGCCTTTACTTGTTTAAATTTTGTGCAGAAATCTCTCAGGAGTAATGCAATGGAAATTTTATCTCTTAACACGTAATTATTTTGGTTTGATTGTACTTGATGGTGTTCCTGCAAAGCAGTAACTACTGTTAAAGTAACTTACTTTGACATTAATTCCATTCTAATTACAAAGCGTTGCTTGTGTTTCTAAAAAGAAATAATGTTACATGTACTACTTTATGGGAGTTTAGTGGTTGCTCAAGTAATTTTTTGTATAATAATAATTAAACCCACTCAGGTGCTTTATCCCTATAGCTATATTGTAGTCAGAAGTTTCCAAAAATATATGCTAAACTTAGATTTCTCATCATCCCTCCAGGCCAGCACAGGGAACCATATACGCTTGGATAGTCACCATTCTCCAGCAGCTGAGAACTGAGCATGACAGGATTTCTGATAGCCCAGTAGAAGAGCTCCCCCTCGAGCCCATACTTCCAGTCTCTCAGTTCTCAGCAGCTGAAGAAGGCGCTCCCCCCTGCCTCGCGTGTGGTAAAGGTTTGCTATCTGTTCTAGAGGTTAGGTTTAGTTTGGGCCGCCAAATATTTGCCTTAAAAAAAAAAAAAAAAAAAAAAGACACTAAAAGTTGAAGGGGCAGTAGGGGAGGGTAGAGCCTGCCTAACCTTTTCCTCAGGGTTAAACTACCTGAGAGCCCCAGGTCCCTTTCCCCCTCCTCTACTTAGGGGCTCCATTTCCTGCCCGTTAGCTATGGGGAGGGGAGTCTCAGGGCTCCGTTGTGCTGTTCAGCGTCTTTTTGCGAGTCCCTTGCCGGTTCAGTCTTCGCGAGCTGCGGGGCAGTGTAATTCGACAGGTGCTTCTGTGCTCATTGGACAGTGCATGGTGGAGACATTAGTGCATGCTGCCCTTCTCTGCAGCCTGTGCCGTTTTTGCGAGCAGCCGTGGAGTTGCGGCTTTGGGTTTGTGCCGGCGCTGTGTCGTCTTGGGGCAGTTGCTTCATCGGAGATTTACCTTCCGTGGTTCGCATATGGCTTCGAGTGTGGGGAAGGAGTGCGATGTGACCCAACAGGCTTAGTCTGATTTGGCAGGAACCGCGGCCATTATAGAAGCGGCAGCCATTTCAGAGGAGACAGCACTAAGAGCGGGAAAAAGAAGAGAGTGAAGTCGGCAGGTTTAAAAGTATCTCTGCCGGAGCTGCAATCCACTGCTGATTTGCCTGAGGGCTTTTTTTCCCTCCACAGGGCCTACTGTTTTGAAGAAGAAGCAGGCCCTAGTGGAGGCTGTGCCAGGAAAAAAGAGCTTCTTGGGTCCAGAGAGGACCACCTGCAGGGGCAGATGCATTGCTGGACAAGACAGATGACAAAGGAGGCCTGGGGGAGATGGAGTCATGGAGGGCTTGGGACTCCCTGCATTCGCAAGCATCGGAGGATCTGGGGAAAGGCCCCTCAGACCTCTGGGGAGAACAGGCGGCTATGGAATGAGAAGATGTGGGTACTCTGTCGGGAGAGGATCTCAATATCTTCTGTGTATTCCATAAGGAAGAGTTGTCAACCCTGATTGCCCAGACTTTGGTGGCTCTCAATATTGGGCCTGTTCCACCAGCGGAAAAACCCTTGGAGGATCCCCTTCTTCAGGGGTTTAAAGGGGCGCAGATGTGCTTTCCTGTGCACAGAGTTATTAGGAAGATGATTGACGAAGAGTGGGAGTTCTCAGAAGCCATCCTGAGGGGTAGCCAAGCCTTGGGGAAACTTTATCCGATTCCGCAGGAGGATAAGGAGCTTTTCAGGATGCCCAACGTGGATGCCTTGGTGTCAGCAGTCACCAAGAAGACCACTATTCTGGTTGAGGGCGGAGTGGCCCTCAAGGACCTACAGGACCAAAGATTGGAGTCGCTGCTAAAGCAAGCATTTGACTCCAGTGCACTAGCTCTTCAAATGGCCATTTGTGGAGCTTATGTATTCAGGGTCTCCATCCGGTGGATTCAGGGGAAGCCGGATCAGAGGATGGTTGCAGGTTAGAGTCGGCAGCTGCCTACATGGCAGATACATTTTATGATCTTGTTCTGATACCTCGAAGACCATGGCTTCAGTGGTGGCGGCTTGGAGGTTCCTGTGGCTCCGGAATTGGGTGGCGGATGCCTCCAAGTCAAGATTAAGTAAGCTCCCCTTTAAGGGCAAACTCCTCTTTGGGGTGGCGTTGGAAAAGATAGTTAAGGACTAGGGGGATGGAAAAGGGGGCCGACTGCCAGAGGATCAGCCCAAGGTGATCAAGACGGGAGCCCCCCAATGGGATCAGATTAAGGATTATCGCCGTTTTTGAGGGGCTCGCTTCTCTCCCTATCAGAGAGGCCAGTTAGGTTCTTGTGGCCCATCCTTTCGGGGATCCAGGGGTTTCGGGCAGGGTTTCTACTCTTCCTCTCTGGATCAGAGCAAAAAATCACAATGAAGCCAGGCAGACCCAGGGGGGTCGGCTACAGCAGTTTTATGCCGCCTGGGTTGCCCTTATGTCTGACCAGTGGGTCTTGGAAATAAATCGAGAGGGGTATGCACTTGAGTTTGCAAGACCGTTTCAGGGAGCATTTGTTCGGTCACCTTGCAAGGCTCCCGAGAAGGTTGGGGCGGTGCGGCAGACTGGACCGCTTCCTACAGATGGGGGCAGTAGTTTGAGTGCCCTCAAGCCAGTGCGGCTTAGTTCGATACTCCATATATTTTGTGGTTCCCAAGAAGGAGGGAGGTTTCTGTCCGATTCTGGCCCTCAAGCGTGTCCATCGTTCCTTATGGGTGCCGCATGTCCAGATGGAAACCCTTCGGTCCATGGTGATAGTAGTGCAGCAAGGTGAATTCCTCATAGCTTTGAACCCCACGGAGGCCTACTTGCATATTCCCATGAGGCCTGAGCATTATCAATTCCTGCGGTTCACAATGCTGATGGGGCACTTTCAGTTCCGGGCGTTGCCCTTTGGACTAACCACAGGTGCCACGAACCTTCACGAAGGTGTAATGGTGGTGGCGGCGCTATGTCAGGAAGGGATTTTAATGCACCATATCTAGATGACTGGCTCATCAGAACAAAGTCCAAGGAGGACTCTCATGATGCCATAGCGCAGGTCCTCGTGCTGCTACGGAGTTTGGGTTGGTTGTCAATCTCAGCAAAAGTCAACTCCAGCTCCAGCAGCATTTGGTTTACTTGGGAGCGCAGTTCAACACGGCTGTGGGCCGTGTCTCCCTTCCAGAGGAGCACATTTGCAAGATTCAGCAGCAGATAGGCAGATTTCTGAGCAAGCCTGTGCAGCGGGCATGGTACTATCTGCATCTGTTAGAGTCCATGGCAGCGGACCTTATGCCTTGGGCCAGGGCCCATATGCGCCCTCTGCATCATGTGCTCGGGCCCTGCAGTCGCAGTCAATGTGTAAATGTCTGGAGTGTCCGGTGGACATGAGGCACAGCTTGCAATGGTGGCTCCAGTCCAGCAATCTGGCAGTGGGAGTGCCATTGGAGGCGCTGGTGTGGACGCTGGTAACAACTGATGCCAGTCTCTCAGGCTGGGGGGGCCTACTGCGACTCCCGGATAATGCAGGGCCGGTGGTCAGCGGAAAAGAGTTTGTGGTCAATAAACCGCCTGGAACTGCGGGCTGTGTTCCTGGCACTGCAGCACTTTCAAAAGCCTTGGCTGATGCGAAAAGCGGTGCGGATTTTTTCAGACAACACAACCACCGTGGCTTATACCAATCGGCAAGGGGGCACAGGAAGTGCCACACTCTTGGACAGCCTGGAGATTCTGGCCTGGGTGGAACGCAGCTTTCTGGCGCTCTCGGCAGTGCATGTGGCAAGCAAGGAGACTATCCAGGCGGATTTCCCCGGTCAGCATCGTCTGGATCCAGGCGAGTGGGAGTTCAACCCAGCAGTGTTCCATGAACTCACACGTCATTGGGGTCAGTTGGTCATGGACCTCATGGCGACGAAGGCAAATGCCAAGGCAAGCAAGTTTTTCAGCAGGCACAGAGAGCCCATGTCCAAAGGTCTGGATGCCCTAGTGCAGCTGTGGCTGTCTGAGGGGCTGCTTTGTTTTTCCTCCGTGGCCGCTCATAGGGCATGTGGTGCAGAGGTTGGAAGAACACGCTGGGACAGTAATCTTTATTGCCCCGGATTGGCCGAGACAACCATGGTACGCGGATCTCAGACTATTTTGTTCTCGCCTCCTTGGTGGCTCCCTGACCGGATCAATCTCCTGGTCCAGGGTCTGGTGGTCATGCCTCAGGTAGCAAGATTTTCACTTACAGAATGGCTCTTGAAAGGGCATGCTTAGGAAGGCAGGGCTTCGCGCCAGTTGTGATAGTGACCATGTTACAAGCCAGGAAACATATTACCACCTTGGCGTATGTGTGAGTATGGAGGATTTGAGGCATGGTGCAGAGATTGCGGTTTTCAGCCGTTTAGTTGCTCTTTGCCGGATATCCTGCTGTTTCTTCAGCAGAGGCTGGAGAAAGGACTGGTGCTTAGTTCCCTTAAAGTGCAGGTGGTTGCGCTGACCTGTTACAGAGGGCGTGTTCAAGGTCATTCTCTTTCAGTGCATCCCAATTTGGCACGGTTCTTGCAGGCGGTAAAGCAGCTGCGGCCCCCAGGAGACCAGTAGTTCCGCTGTGGGACCTCAGTCTCATGTTGACAGGTCTGACGACAGCTCCCTTTGAGCTGTTAGCGTGGGTGTCTCTCAAGGATCTCGCCCTGAAGACGGTATTCTTGGTGGCGCTGTGCTTGGCACGCCTGGTTTCGGAGCTCCAGGCTCTGTCCTGTACAGAGCCCTTTCTGCATTTTTTTCAAGGAGAAAGTGGTCTTGCGCCCAGTTCCTTCCTTCCTTCCTTCCTTCCTTCCTTTCTTTCTTTCATGTATCACCATGGCCTGGTTCCCACTAACTTTCTCTTTTCTCTGTGCTCTGCCTTTACCCTTTCTCTCTCATTCCTCTGCACCCTGCTCTCAACCAGTCTTTCTTCCCAGCAGGCCCTACTCCCTAAGAAGTCAGCAACTCTTTACTTTTCTCTCCACCTCCTCTTTTAGCCACCCACTATCCAGGCATCATCTTCTGCCAATTAGAAGGCTTGATAGAATTCCATTCCTGCTGCTGTTGAAAAAACAGCACTTTCACACCTGCTTGAGATTGTGGGACTTGCACTGAAGTTCTACACTACCTGACTTAAACCTAGTGAAGGCCATGCATGCAGGTATAGAAGAACTGTTTATTCAGCAGAAATTCAGGCTTTAAAAAAAAAGCATTGGAGACACAAAATCCCGGGGGCTAAGCTGCAATTTTTAGGTGCCATAGTGATCTGGTGCCTGGAATTTGGCAAGCCCTGAGTTGTGCTATTTCAAATGTTTTCAGTGAACCAGGTAGAAGCAAGAGGTCCTGCTTCTCCATTCACCTCTCTGCTTTTTTGATCCTGCTCATCAAAGAATGTATGTATTCAGTATTGATTAACACACACATTTTTTGTCCTTCGTGTTCCATTGGTTACATGTTCTACTGATATCTGTGGTCGAACAGCACAGTTGGTTATGATTATTTTATTTCTTATATTAATTAAATATAGTATGCTACTATGCAATGTTGCTTTATGCATTGTAGTATATTTTGTTCAATGTGAACCGCACTGATCTGAATAGCGCGGTATAAAAGAAATGTTAAATAAATAAATAAAATAAATACTACTGATGATGATTGTTTTTTTACTTCCTTAGGTATTGTAGTCCAGAAGAAGGCACTCTGTTCTTACCTTGATTTGGACAATTAAGGACTAAGGAACTTGAGAAAAATGAGACTGAAGACTTCACTTTTAAAGGAACCAAAACATATCCTTTGACAACTTGCTTATAGCAGTTAAAATAAAAGACATTGCAGATGCTCACAATACCTTCAGGCCCTTTTTCATTTAGGATTTTCTCATTGGCCAGATAAAGAGTAAGAAAGAAAGGCTATATAGAGTAAGCATAACTGAAAGTGGGGAAAACTATGGTGCTGGATGGGAGACATTCTAGCTCATTAAGGGAACTCATAGATGTTCTGATGAATTCACCGAATGAGCTGTCCAACACATCTTTGGAGATAGGATTGGAGAAGGGAAGACATTTCATTTCCTGTCTTCCTAAAAATAGAAGCATGTAGGATACTAGAAACTACATACTCGTTAGTCTGATCTTGGTGGTGGATAAATTAAGAGGGGCTTCACTGAAGGATAACCTTGAATCCAATAGGTTGCAAGATCCAGGACAGTATGGTTTATTAGAGGGTGATCGTGTTAAACAAATCTGATCAGCTTCTAAGGGTGACTAGAGAATTTCCTGAGCATACGGGAAGGTGGGTTTTAAAAATGATGATTATTATTAGGAGAAACTGCACATCAACAAAGGATTTATAATGCATGCACACAATGTGGGATACTGGGGAAAATAACTGAAAATTGTTGGAAGTTGTCTGCATTAGGTTATTCAAATTAATAGTGAAATTCTGATTTTCTTTAATTCTGTCACACACAAAGAGTTAGTTAGCTGTCTGGGATGGACTACAGCTGATGAACTCTATTCATGCGGGGATGATCACCAGATCTTGAAGTGGAACCTGTTAACTAGTGAGACAATCCAGTTAGTTAAACTTCCAGATATCTATCCAATTGATCTACACTGGTTTCCAAAAAGTGTGGCTGGAAAGAAGCAAACACAAGCAGAGACTTTTGTGCTCACAAGTTCAGATGGTAATCTATTATTAACAAGCACATGATTAAATAAATGGTATTCTTTGGGACTATCCTGCATTTACATCTAAGGCCTTTTGATTTTAGGTTTTTAACTGCTAAAGTGCAAAAATGTAAAATGTGTGTTTATTGGATAAACCCTGGGAAAGCACCACTTCCCCTAGTTCTCAACCCTCCCTTTGTTTGCCTGGGATACTCCACCTAGTTTTTGTGCCATTTCTCCATGGACAAGTAAGATGAGTCAGCCACACATGGGTGACATCATCCGATGGCGCCATGGACTGAATTGTTCTCCAATAGCTCAGAAGAGTCAGAAAGCTCTTCTGAGCATGTGCCAGTCGCCCCACCCCAGGGCCCATCCCTTCTCCCCCTATTCTATCTGCCCTGCCATGCAGACAGATTCTCCGCTCTCCTTTATCTTTATTTTGTCACTTGCTTGACTTCCCATGCCGAAGCGTCAGGGTGGTTTACAATAAATAAATAACAGGCTGCGGTTTGAAAAGGAAAGGAACGGCAATATCTGACAGGAAAGGCAAGAGAGTAGAGCACTCTGTCCATTTATTTATTTACATGCACAAAATTTAAACTATTTTTAATGCTTCTCTTTATACTTACTTCCAGATCATAAGTACCTTCAGGAAGCTGTTGCAAGCGGACCTTCCACTTCAGGAGGCCTGTGGCTGTAGAACTTCCCCTTGGCTGACCGGCCAACTGACCATGTGCTCAGTCCTTGACTCCACACTCAGCTGTGGCTTCATATACAGCAGACTTGACCACCCCGAATCAGGAGGAACATCGCACCAGTTAAGGAGCTAACTGGGCACAGGATGTGCCGGGGAAAGGCCTCCATGCCCGGCTTATCGGGAGGACTCCCGATGGCTGATGGCCCGCCAAGCCCCAGCAGTGCTCCCCAGGCCTGAATCATGCTTGACCGATGCTGCCTGGGAGGGATCTGAAGATAGGGTGCAGCTGCTGGGGATCACTGCTGCCCCTGCAAGAATGATCGGCTCATCCTTTTAGCGACAGTCAGGAGCGGGTTGCAGAGGCTCAGATTAGCAGTGACAGCAGCATCCTCTTTTTCAAATCCTTGCTGCTCTCAAGGTACCTGACACAGAACTTCCAATCACTCGGCAAAATCTGCTCGGCATGGTACCTAAAGCACCTCATCACTGGGCCGTATCCACGGCGCATCGGTGTGTCATCACTGGCTGCCCAGAATGGCACTGAACTCCTCCCTATTGCATGTATCGGCACGTCATCATGCCCTGCAGGATTGCAGATGAGAGGGCGCAGACACTGGAGCTCTCTATTGTGGCGCAATTGGAGCCACAACTCTCCTTCCCGGTGCCACTGCTCCCGACGCACAATGTAAACACTAGTGCACAGGCTCCTCCCTATCTCGGCGCATAGTGTTGGACCTCTGTGCTGACCCCAACGCCACCAGAGCAGGAGCCTCTGGGACTGGCCAGTGCAATGCTGATCACTGCGCTCCAACCCCCCCCCCCCCCCCACTCCACCTCTTCCCCACTGGCCAGGAGCTATCCATTTGCTACTTTCTTTGACCACAATTGGAGAAGCTGTTCCCCACATGGCTGACACAGCGGCGACTTCGCACTCCTTAGGATAAATGGAGAGTCACCAGTAGTCGTTGCCCGAGGACCTTATGCACCTTCACTCCCTCCATAGTTAAGGGAATCATTCTGGCACCGAACACACCTTGATGGCCAGACCTCGCTGGAAAATGCAAGAAGTATGCTCCCCTGGGGGGGCGGAGTCTGGTTTCTGGTCAAGATGGACGTGTTAAGAGCTGTGCTCCGGAGAGCAAAGACAAGAATCCTGACTTATGCAATCTTTAATCAAATAGTTTCTACCTACTTTGATACCATTTGATCCCGGATATGTCAGGTCCCAAACAGACGCGGCTGGATTACCAAATATCTCAAAATGCGTAACGAGAACCAAGACAGAACCTCTCTTACCTCACAAGATGGCGGTCACTCAAGATTGTCCTGAGGCCTTACAGGAGCTCCTGGTTGAAATTCGGGCAGTCAAAGACTTGGTCAAAGCTAATGGAGCATCACTATGTGCAATGCAGGAAGATATTAATGCTTTGCAAACTTCTTTGGAGTCAATTACGACTTGTTTGGGGAAAGTAGAGAATGTGGTGGCTTCACATGGGGAGAGGCTCGAGGCCATTGAGAAGCAGGCCAAGTTGATACACTCATTACAAAGAGAGGTGGAAGACAGTAATAATTGCTCTCGGAGGAATAACATAAGAATACTAGGAGTTCCTGAGGGAGCAGAGGGCCCTGATATGGTGTCCTTTTTGCAGGCTACAATTCCAGGTGTGTTAAAGTTGCAGTTTGCTATGCCGTTCGAGATCGAGTGCACCCATAGAGTGCTTACTTGGTCCGTGGTCACGGGCAAGTGTCCATGCCCAATCATCTTGAAAGTTTACGTTTTCAGCAAGAATTGCAAATAATGGGAGCAGCCAGATCATTTTCAACTTTGGAATATCACGGACATAAACTCCTGTTCTTCCTGGACTTCGTGAAGGCGACGGTGGATCGGAGAAAGTTAGTTTTTTTTCTGGCGTTGCGTCCACGCTTGTTACAACTGCAGGCCTGTTTTGGACTGCTCTATCCTGCCCGCATGAGAGTCATGCTGCATAACCAGACCAAGACTTTTGATGATCCCAGGGAGTGTTATGCATTTCTGGAGTATAAAGAGTCGGCGGTGAAAGTCACTTTGCAACTTTTATTTGCTACAGTTCTAAGACGTTTGCTATCATGGGCGTTTGACTGGTCTGAGGTCGTGTAAAGGCGACTTATCCATGCAGAAGCGACTTTTAATCATGTAACATTGCTATATACTGGGACACCCATTCTGTCTCTTTTGAAGGAGCTCCAGAGTACTATCCTGTTTAAGATGTCTGTCTTGTTTTCTCTCTCTCTCTTCTTTTATGTTGTTTGGGATGTCTGTGGTAGCTGGGAGAGTCTTGGTGCTTGGAGGAGTGGAGTGCCCTTGTTCACTGGGATGGATCTTGTAGGCCATAAACTGATTCGAAAAGGGCTGCCCTGCCATGCAGTTCTGGTTTTCTTCTCTTTTCCTTTTTTCTTTTTTTTGGGGGTTTTGAGTACATAGTCTTTACTCTTATTAAGGGAGGTGGGCAAAGCGCGAGATTCTGAGTGACATAGAAGTGCGGAAGTACTAGGTCATTTTGCCCTCCGTGTCTGTCTTGTCCTGGTGGGCTCACCCGCTAAGTTTTGTGTATTATATAGCCCCCCTGGGTGAGGTGGTTTTGGGGCAATGTTTTTTTTCAGAGTTAGGTGTGCTTATTGTGAGTGATCATATGACAGGGCCAGGGCTAAAATGTGCCTCTTTTGTTGGGTTTTCTTCTTTGGGCTATAAGTGCAGCTAATAATTTGAGGGCACTTAAGAAGTTGTTCTACAATGTAAAACTAAATGCTACAATTTGATATGTTTCTGCAACATGTGACTGTCAATCTGAGCTATATTGTTAGTGTGCTTTCCTTTAAGGTCGTTTAACTGAATGTTAAGGGTATTAACAATCCCATTAAGAGGGAAAAGATTCTTCTGTATGGTAGGAAAGAAAGTGCTGACATCTCACTGCTGCAGGAGACACTCTTGAATGTAAAGGAGTTGTTAAAACTAGATATAAAACCCTACTCTTTAGGGGCTTTTCAGCTGCCCATCATAAGAATAATGGGGTAGCCATCTTAGTGAGGAAAGTTCTATCCCCCATGGTTCTTCAAATATCACGTATAGATTTTTCCTAGTTTCCAAGGGATTTTGTTCTAGAATTAGTGAGTCTACTATTCATGCAGCTCACATTTCTGATCACTCTGCAATCTCATTTACCCTCTTTGACTCAGCAGGCTTTCAATAATATCACAGCAAAGTGGTCGCCGGTCTAACTTTCTTGGTGGTGTCGTCTTGAAGCTATAAAAATGACTATCACTCCTAAAGTGAATTATATAGTAGAAATGCTACCAGTCTTTCTTACAAGTAAAGACTATCGTCAAATGGAAAGGATTCTAGTTCAATTTCTATGGAAAATAAGCCACCTAGAATTGCTCTCAAGAAGCTTAAATCTTAAAAAGAGGAAAGGGGTGATTTTTCCCTGATTTTCAGGCCTAGCATTGTGGTATTTTTTGTGTTTTGTATTGTGTTTTTGTTTTGTTTTTTTTACTAAAACAAGGCTCGCGATGGGTGGAGGGGGCTGTAGGTATATGTTCAGTATGGCTTGAACTAGAAGAGAAATTAAATACTCCTTTCCTCTAGAATCTACTTCCTAGCATGGTGTCTGTTGGGAGGTTGAAGTCTCATAGGGTTATATCGGATACTCAGAAGGCTTTTCAACAATTAGCAAATGTAATTCCTAAGGAGGATTGCCTATTGAAAGGTTGCTAAATGGGATAAGGCAGCTGGGAATGAGTGTTAGTCTCGTCGAGGAGATGTCGGCACTTTGAGACATATGGTGTATGATTGTCCTAACATTCAGTCTTATTGGGTTTCAATATGGAACTGTATTAAAGAGGTACTGGGCTTCCGGGCCACTCTCTCCTGGTCTGGGGTCGTTTTTCAATCAGCAATTGGCATCTTGTCGTTACAGAGGGATTGTGAGTTTTAATTGACTTCATGTTGAAAGTGGACCTACATCTCGTTATTTCTAGCTGGAAACACACAGCAGAGCTCAGCTGATGTGAATGGTGGAATGCTTGTGCTTATGCTACATATATGCGCAAATACCATGATGTGGTAGTTCCCTTACACCCTCCTCTTTTCTTAAGTGGAAACTCATACAGAATTACATCTCTAAAGCACGATATGAGATATAGTAAGGGGTTATTAGACAAATCTTCTAATTTCTTATGTAGTGGAGTGGTTGCTCTTCTATAGCCCTTGTAGGCCTCGCAGGCTTGCAGATGTTTTGTGTGTTCTTTGTATAGCCCCTGATGATCGCATGATGGGGGAGCAGAGGAGTAGCCTAATGGTTAGAGCACTGGCTTGGTAACCAAGCAACCAGGGTTCGATTCCTACTAGCACTCCTTGTGGCCTTGGGCAAGTCACTTAACCCTCCATTGCCTTGGAAGAAAGGCCTGGCAATCTACTTCCGGTCACACTGCCAAGAAAACCCAGGAGCCTCTGGGTTGCCAGGAGTCAGGACTGACTCAAAAGCACACATTGCATTTTTTGATCGCATGATGATGGGAGGGACAGGGTGGGGTGGGCTGTGATTAGCCTTTTTCTTATCTCTTGTGTATTTTGATTTACTGCAAGTTGGTTTTCTCTTATGTTTATATTTTGTTGGAAAATATAAAGAAAGAAATTTAAAAAAAAAAAAAAAAAAGGTATGCTCCCCTGTCGATCGGTGAACCCCAGGGGTGCTGATGCCCCAGTTCAATTCCCACTTCAGTGCACTCCCAGGTCAGGATTCCCACAGGGAAAACACCTTTTAAGGAGGCTACGAAGCAGTAAAAAAATAAAATAAAATACTCACCTTTCCGGCACGGAGCTGCCACATTGAAGGAAGAGTGCTGCAGATCACTCAGACTCCTCGCCCCCAACTACCAGAATCTACGGCTTCCCTTTTCCTTGTGACGGACTGCTTGTGCTGACCACCACAATACCTTGCAGGAGCCCCACACATTGAGACACTTCCATAGAGGGGCAACTGACATGGCAGCGACTTCAGGGGCAGTTGCCTGAGGGCCTCCAGCACCTTACCCCCTCCAGCATCAAGGACATCATTCTGACCCTTCCTCTGCCATGTCTCCTCTCAGGAGGGGAACAAGGGAATAGAGGAGTAAGCATAGTGGTTAAAAACAATGGGCTGCTGCCTGAAGGTCAAATTCGATTCCCACTATCACTCCTTGATGCCCTTGTTACTTCCATAGACCTCATTGGCAGGTACAAGACGTATGCTCCTGGACCCTCGCAGCACTCCCACTTCCTCGTGTCTGGGCCAGGACAGTTTACCACCAGCTTGTAGGATTCTGATGGGGGAGCCTTCTGCAAATTAACTACCTTCTAACACAGGCCTGCCTCAAGAGCAGCTCTCCAACCCAATAATCGCCAGTTCAAGGTTGGCCTATGCTGTTCATTATGCAGGGGCCTGACAAGGGCATAGCTGGGCTCCAAAGAGCCTTTGCTAGTCTCAGCACCATGACAGGCACATCACTGGAGATTTGACTGCTCTTCTAGCAAGTTGCCAGCCCTGTGAATTAGCTCTGAACGGATGGTATATGCGGATGGAGGCTCATACCTACACCCCCCTCCCCCCCCCCTGCTCCCCAGGGGTTAACTACAACTGCCCCTATAAGTTGTAGGCCACTTATCACGTTCCCTTCTTACTGCGCTGGGGAAGGCAGTGGCACCCAGAGCTCTCGACCACCACCAGGCAGTCACCACCTTGGTGATATAGTGGTGAGCATACTTGCCTCCCAAGTGAGGATGCCTGATGCCAACCTACTTCTTGCATGAGTAGACGAGTAGCCTGATGGTTACAGTACTGGCTTGGGAACCAGGAGACCATGGTTTGACTCCCATTAGCGCCCCTGGTGGTGCACTGACCTTCACTGAGCTCCAGCCTCCTGGGCAGGGCAGAGCAGAGCAGTGCAGTGACTTTTAGTTCTGCATTACACTCAAAGTATGGGACACTGATATGGGCCTGTAGCTCTACATGTCGTCTTCCAGAACTAGGGCAACAGTGCTGCCTTTGCCACCACAAGACACAGCTGCTTTCTTCTGTGGACCCAGGCCTGAGACACACATCTTCTGCCCTGCATGCCTGCTCCACAGTTGGGCTGATCTGAAATAGTCACCCCAAGAATGGACCTGTGTCCTCCTGTATAGGTATACGACCAAGGGAGAGAATAAGAAAATAAAGGTCCCACTACTGGTCTGACCAAAGTCCAGCAAATCCAGTACCCTGCTTCCAGTGGTAGCCAACCGAGGCCACAAGTACCAATCAGACTCCCAGAAGGCAAGTTCAACAATGCTTGTTCCCGGGTAACCATGGGTATTCACTTAACAATGGCTTATGAACATGACAGGTTCAAACCCCTCTAGAATTCAGCCACACCAGCAGTGTTACTACATCCTCCGGTAACGACACCAGAGTTGGGAGGGGTCCCCCCCAAGGAAGAGAGAAGTGTATAATTCCTCTCTTTGGGCTTAAGTGGGTCACGTTGTACATCATTCTTACATTCTATAGTACTGCAACTTTGAATAAAGGATTGCGTTCTGGCAGCACCAGTGCAGACCCTTCTACATAAGAGGATCTCCTGAGGTCAAGTTTCCTGCAGCGGTGAAATGGTTCAGCTATGCTCCTATTCCAGCTTCGCCCCCCCCCCCCCTCCTCCACAACAGTGGCTCAACCCTCAACACAAAGGACTTAACTTGATCAGATTGTCCTGATCTGATACAGAGACACAGCAGCCCCGAAGAGGTCCTCGATTCTGTAAAGTTATGTAGGCCACCTGGTCAGTGCAGCAGGATCTGACCCCACATCTGTTCACCAACCCTGAAGACCAAAATCTGATTCTCCTCTCAAATGCAGGGCTTATTCATGGCCCAGGTGTTGTGGTGGCATCCCTTTAAAATCCACTCCAACCTAAGGATCCATAGCATGACCCTGCCCCCTCGTGTCCTACCAACTTCACCCACATGGCTGTAGATAACGCTAATACAAAGTGCAGGTTGAGGAACACATACTGCCTACCAGGCCATTCCACAGACTGTTGCTGCCTCGGAACCTCGTCCATTAGGAGCGCAAGCATGATGCTCTGTAGCTTCTCCCATCAGCAGAGAAAAGGGCTGATGGTGGGTGTAACAGTACATAAGGTGGAGCAGCAGTCATCCCATCCAACAGGAGGGTCAATGACCATAGATACTTAGAGGGGACACAGCAACCCCTAATAAACTAGTGAAGGACACCCCATGTGAAATAGCACTACAACCCGGAATAGGGCTATAAAGAGGGGCTGCATGCATTGGAAGGCAAGTAGGCTCCTCCCTACCGACCACCACCACCCAAGTTGTAGCACTGCCTTGGGTGGAGGAGTACTTTAACAGGCCCGGGGACCAAGAGATCAGGGCTCGATTCCCACTAGCACTTTGTGTGGCCTTGGGCAAGTCACTTAACTTGGATTTCCTGAGGCAATGGATGGTTATCAATGCCCCTGTTTTAATGTACATTACCAAGTTTAAACTATATGTAAACTGCTTCGACTAGAAGGATAATGCTGTAAATATATAACCCAGAGACCAGAGTGGATTCCCAGTAACACACCTTGCTTGGGCAAGTCCTATAACCCTGGCATTCTACTTCCAACCGTACTGCCAAGAACACAGGTGACCCTGGGTCACCAGGAGTCAACCTTGACTCAAAAGGCACGCACTGCAGACCAGTGATACCATCCACTAAGATGTTACCTCCCCTGACATCCTGCATGGAAATTGGCTTGCTATTACCCGCCAACCCTCTTGCTCCCCAGTCATTGGAGGACTTTCATCCTGACCCTGCTTATTGAGACGTCCATCCCTATAGGGAGGCCTCATCCCCCCCACACCCCTGCTACGTGGATTAGGGCAAAAGGCCTACAAAGAGAGACAGACTTATTGACTGATTTATCTATGAAATAATAATAATAATGATAATAAAATAAACAAGCCTAGCCTCAATCTTGCCCAGCACAGCATCAGCAATAATGAGCTTGAGGACAGGGCTGTTCTTTCAGTACAGTTGTTCCACTGCCCTCACCACAGACTAATAATCCTACACTGACATGCGACCTCTGCAGCTTCAACGAGGACCATTACAAAATTCCCTCCTCCCCTCTGACAACTACAGCTACACGTTCACCTAGTCCCAGGAGGACCGGATAGTCTCCTAAGGGCAAGGAGTTCCTTATTTCATCAGTGGTTTCCAGTATTCCAGGGTGTCGGGTATCCTGCTATCAATCTACAACGGACCACCATAATCCTCCCACAGAACATTCTGTATCTCCAGTTTGCTCCAGTAGCATCCTTGTCTCTCTAGTTCTCGGGAGGCAACCCTCTCAGCCTGTCTTCAGCTGCTCAGTACAGGAGGGACCGGCACAAACAAAACCTACTCCCAGGGAGCCGCCTCCTTGTGCCACCCCGAAGGGCTCCACTTGCCAGACCACAAAGAAGCAGGCACCATCATCCCATGGGAAACACATGCCACAAGATCATGCACCCTTCCTCCATGACAATCAGGGCGGGTTAGCTGAAAATTCTTACAGCAGGCATACCCAGCTGGCATGCCATGTGCGCACCAAATACAAGCCAGCATCACTGTGCTACATGGGCATCCCTAACTGCTTCATCCTACCACAACACACCTCACGGGCTGTGAAAGGGGAGCACAAACTCCTACAAGAAGCATATCTTCACAGCCCTGAGATAGGGAGTCCTCCATATGTGGCTGACTCATCCTGCTTGTCCATGGAGAAAGTGAGGTTACTTACTTGTAACTGGTTTCTCCGTGGACAGCAGGATTAGTCAGCCACACAAACCCACCCACATCCTCTCTAGGATGAACTTGTTCTCCACTTGCATACGTTTGTGCAGCTGAAGAGTCATATATTTGGTTCCACTGGAAAGATACCCAGTATTTTAGTATCTGTGACACAAAAACACAGTAAACTCAGATTTCCTCTTCGTCTCTCCGGGCCAGTCCAGGAATGGTAGGGTAGTCAGCCCCCTCCAGCAGCTGAGGACTGAAAAACACAGTCTTGCTGACAGCCTATACAGCTCCCCCTGGTGCCAGAGACTCAGTCTTTCAGTCCTCAGCAGCTAGGAAGGACGTGTGGCTGACAGGCTCCCGTTAGAATAAACAGGCCAGAGGCAAAGAGAAAAAAAAAAGTTGGGTCAAAAGGTGGTACACTGAGGTTCTGGCGGGTCCTAGCAGGGCTGTAAGTCCAGAGGTGTTTAAAAGAGTAGTGGGGCAGCAGAGACAGAGCCTGCCTCGTTTTTTCATGGAGTCGCCGTTCCTGCCCGGGGGGGGGGGGGGGTAAGTGGCTGGGAGCCCCAGTGCACTCCTCTCTACCTCCGGACCCTCTTCAGATCTCGCTGGGAGCGGGAGCAATTTAAAGTTGAAAAATTTTAGAATTGGACTCGTCAGGTAGGATCAAGGTTTTTCCGCGGGGTTCTTGGTTCGGTGCCAGGGTTCGCGGCCGTTGAGGGTTCGCGGACGGTTTCTCCTCCATGCGCATGCTGCCGGTTTCGGCGGTGTACATTCAATGCAGAGGTTGCCGAGATTTATTTTATTTATTTATTTAATGTCTTTTATATACCGCGCTCTTTAGAAGCAGTGTGGCGTACAGTTAACAAATTTGTGCAGTGCAGACAGGGTCTACACTGGACTTACAGAGAACAGGGATTTCTTCACGGGGCTGACAGGGTAACTGTGTACATATTAAGATACATAGAAATATGATGACAGAAAAAGACCACATGGCCTATCTAGTCTGTCCTTCCATATCAACAACTACAACAGTCCCCTTTTTACCTTTAGAGATCCTCTGTGTTTGTCCCATGCCTTTTTGAATTCAGTTACTGTCCTCATCTCTACCACCTCCACTGGGAGACTATTCCACGGATCCACTACTCTTTCCATAAAGAAATAGATTCAGGAGTGATATGCGGAACTATCTCCCTTCACCCTCATCCCATGTCCCCTTGTAGCAGAACTTGCTTTCAATTGAAAAAGGCTCTCTCCCTGAAATTTATGCCACGGAGGTATTTGAACATCTCAATCATATCACCTCTATCCCGCCTTTCCTCTAAGGTAATGTATAGGCAAACTGGCTGTCATAGGCGACATGGTCAGCTCACAACTATTTACAGGTTGGTTTAACTATGTACAGATTGACAGATACTTTCCACCTGCCAGGAGTATCATGATCTATCGGGTGGGGCTGCACTCGTGCTATTTTCTTTGTCAGGGCCGGGGCTTTGCCGCACGTGCTACCGGCGCGGCAGCAGGATACACAGGCTCCTGGAATCATCAGTGGAGGAGAAAGCGGCGTCGGGAGACATTTTAAATAGGCCTCAGAGCGTGGCAGAGAAGGCGGGAACGGTGGCCATGATGCAGCAAGCTGCCATTTCTCCTATGCTGCCAGACAAGCCGGGGAAAAGAAAATCAAAAACAAAGAAGCCTTCTTTGTCTCCAGTTTCCTCTCATTCGAAGTCTTTGATTATGAAGGACTCGATGGAGGCTTTATTTTCGGCGGATTTCATCCTGGCTATGCACAAAGCTTACTGTTTGAAGATGGATCAGACTCGAGGCAAGACTTCTCCCTCTCGGGATAAGTTCCCAGGCAGTAGATTTTGTTTTAGAGGATCCAGGAGAGGGGTCTTCTGGGCAAACTATTGACATGGGAAGGGGTTCAGACCCTTTCAGTCAGCAGACCACAGGGTCCAGGGGGGGGCTGAGAAGTTTGATACTCTGTCAGATTCGGTTTTGGATCCCTGGGCCTTGGAGTTGGAGGAAGGTGAGCTACTGCCAGGCAAGGATCCGAATGTTTTCAGGGTGCTTCGCAAGGAGGAGCTGAGAGCTCTCATTGCTCAATCCTTAGCGGCACTTAATATTACCCTTCCAGCGGTCCAGGAGGAACCACTGGAGGATCCTCTGCTCCAGGGATTTAAAGTGGAGCATAAGTGTTTTCCAGTCCACAGGGTGATCAAACAGATGGTAGAGTCCAAATGGGAGTGCCCGGAGGCTACGTTGAGGGGTAGGCGGGCCATAGGACGTCAGTACCCGATACCGCAGTCGGAAAAAGAACTGTTGCGAATGCTAAGGTGGACGCGTTGGTTTTGGCCGTAACTAAGAAGACTGCGATCCCGGTTGAGAGGAGGGGTGGTCCTCAAGGATCTCCAGGATCAGAAATTAGAGGCGATTCTTAAGTAAGCCTTTGATACATGTGCACTATCGCTGCAGGCTTTGATTTGTGGGGCCTATGTGTCCACAGTCTCCATTCATTGGCTCCAGGGGGAAGATTCGCCAGAGGGTGACGAAGGTTCCTCTCTAGAGGGAGCGAAGTTGGAGTCTGCAGCGGCATATTTGGCGGATGCCTTTTATTTATTTATTTACAGTCTTTTCTATACCGTGCTTTTTAGAATCAGCTCGGTTTACAGTAACAGCAACTTTTTTTATACCGCGCTCTTTAGAATCAGTGCGGTTTACATGTATACTAACAGGTACTTTTTATTCCCTTGTCCCCGAAGGGCTCACAATCTAAATGTACCTGAGGCAATGGAGGGTTAAGTGGCTTGCCCAAGGCCACAAGGAGTGGCCATGGGACTAGAGACCCCAGTCTCTCCGGCCTGAGGTTGCTTGTCCCCATGTGGGAATTGAACTTCCGGCCTAAGGTAACCTGTCCCAACCACTGAGCCACTTCTCCTCGAACAGTTACAGGCAGCGCCGGTACTGGTCTTACATAGAACAGGGTTATTTAACTTGGGCTAACTGGGATAAACTATGTACATGCTCCAGGCTAGGCAGTCGGGTCAGCAACCGGACTGCCTAGCGTCTATTTACACTTTATGTGACTATATGTACATGCTCCTGTCAGGGTGTCTAGTAGTGTTACCGTGCAAGGCTGGGGCTGTGTGTTGTAGGTGGGTTGGGGTGACTGTTTTGGTAGTTGCGGATGGCCAGCTGTTGTGTGTCTTCGTTATGGGAATAATGCAGCAGGAAAAGGTGGTGTTTCAGTGCCTTACTGAACTGGGTAAGGTCTGTAATGGCCCGGAGGCCAGGTGGGAGGGCATTCCAACACATGGGGGCATAGAACACGAAGGCTCTATTTCTTGTTGCTTGTGAGCACTTCGTAAACTTGCTAGGGATACTTAGGGTATTGGCTGTGGCTGATCTTCTGGCTCTGTTTGGGGGAGTGGAGATAATGAGGTCTCTGATGGAGGAGGAGGTGAGACTGTTGATGGCTTTGAAGGTCAGTAGTAGGATTTTGAAGGTGAGTCTGCAGTGGACCGGCAGCCAGTGGAGGTGCTTCAAGATTGGTGTTATGTGGTCTCTCCTGGTGGCACCAAGTAATATTCTGGCTGATGTGTTCATTGCCATCTGCAGTGTATTCAGCGTGTTTTTCGGTAGTCCCTGTAGGATGGCGTTAGCATAGTCAAAGTGAGGGTTTACCAATGCTTGGTAAATTGTCCTGAAGCCGTCTGGTTCCAGGAGAGGTCTTAGGTGCCAGATTGTCCGTATTTTGTGGTATACTGCTTTTATGATTTGGTTAGAATTTCCGCTAAGTCAATGGTGTCAGTCATTGCTGCTCGGTGCTTCCTCTGGCTGAGGAATTAGGCGGCGGACACATCGTCGAAGGCTCGTCTCAGTAAGCTCCCCTATAAAGGCAAGCTGCTCTCTAGGGAAGCTTTGGAGAAGATTGTAAAGTACTTAGGTGATTCCAAAGGAGGACGGCTGCCGGAGGATTGGCCGAAGGCAACCAGGCCGGGGGGTCTGCAGAGAGGTCAGGGCAGAGATTTCCATAGGTTTCGAGCGTCTCCCTTCGCTCCCTATCAGAGAGGGCGTTTTCAAGCCAGGGGGGCAGCCCTTTTGGAGGGCGCGGGGATTCGGTAGAGGGTATTTCACCTCCCAACAGAATCCCTCCAAAAAGCCGCAATGAAGGGCGGACGGCCCAGGCGGAGGTGCCCATAGGGGGACGTTTGCAGGAGTTCTACTCAGTCTGGGCCGCAATGACAACGGACCGGTGGGTGCTAGAGATTATCCACGAGGGTTAGGCACTGGAGTTCTCTCAGCCGCTGCCAGAAGTTTTTGTGATGTCTCCTTGCGGAACTCAATCGAAGAGAAAGGCAGTACACAACACTCTGCAGCGTTTGCTGAACATTCAAGCGGTGGTTCTGGTGCCTCAAGGGCAGTGTGGATTAGGTCGATACTCGATTTATTTCATAGTTCCCAAAAAGGAGGAGTCTTTTCAGACGATTCTTGATCTGAAGCATGTGAACTGTTGCTTGCGGGTGCCACATTTCCGGATGGAAACGTTGAAATCGGTCATACGAGCGGTGAAACCGGGAGAAGTGCTTTCTTCCATAGATCTCACGGAGGCTTATCTGCATATCCCTATCAGACCAGAGCATCAGAGATTCCTACGCTTTGCTGTGCCCATGGGACATTTTTCAGTTCCGGGCGTTGCCCTTTGGTCTGGCTACAGCGCCGCGCACATTCACGAAGGTGATGGTGGTGGTGGTGGCGACGTTGCGAAAGGAAGGAATTAGAGTGCATCCCTACCTCGACGATTGGTTGATCCGGGCAGGGTACGAGGTGGAGTCGATCAGTGTTACAGGGTGAGTCGTGTAATTCATGGAAGGACTTGGTTGGGTGGTAAACCAGGCCAAGAGTCAGTTACAACCGGTAACATGTTTGGTGTATCTCAGAGCCTTATTCGATACGGTAGCCGGGATAGTGTTTCTTCCCGAGGAAAGAGTGCAAAAGATCTTGGGACAGGTTCGAGCATTTTGCGAATGAAGACCCCAACGGTGTGGTGGTACTTGAAGCTGCTGGGGTCCATGGCGGCGGCCTTGGATCTTGTGCCGTGGGCTCGAGCTCACATGCGGCCACTTCAGTGGGCTCTGCTATCCAGGTGGTTGTCACAGGATCATCCCTTCTCTCGGCGGCTGCTATGCCCAGAGGAGGTCAGAGACAGCTTGCAATGGTGGCTAGAGCCCAGTCACCTTCAGGTGGGCGTTCCTCTGGAACAGCCAGATTGGGTGTTGGTCACCATGGATGCCAGCCTTTCGGGCTGGAGAGCACACTGTCTTTCTCATGTAGCGCAGGGATGCTGGACTGCAGAGGAGATGCGATGGTCGATCAATCGCCTAGAGCTGAGGGCAGTGCAGTTAGCACTGCAAGCCTTTCAAGACCTGGTGATCGGGAAAGCGGTTTGAGTTTTCTCTAACAATGCAGTGAGGGTGTCATATATCAATCGGCAGGGAGGAACAGGCAGTGCAGCCTTGCTGGACGAGAGTCATCTGTTTTACTGGGAGGAGAGTCAGTTGGTAGCCCTATCTGCAGCGCATGTGGCAGGAAAGGACAATGTGCAGGCCGATTATCTCAGTTGCAATTTCTTGGATCCGGGAGAGTGGGAGCTGAATGCAGCAGTCTTTCACGACATTACGGTGCGATGGGGATAGCCAATCATGGATTTGATAGCCACTCTCACCAATGCCAAGGCGACGCGTTTTTTCAGCAGGCGCAGAGAGCATATGTCAGATGGTCTCGATGGGCTGGTGCAACCCTGGCCGACGGAGGGGCTGCTATATGTGTTTCCACCTTGGCTGATGCTTGGTCGGGTTATCCGGAGGATAGCGCTCCATGGGGTGAAGGTTGTTTTGATAGTGCCAGGTTGGCCAAGGAGACCTTGGTATGCGGATCTGGTGCGTCTTCTCGTGGATCGCCTTGGAGACTGCCCGATCGACTAAATTTGTTGAGTCAGGGTCCCGTCTTAATGCTGCAGGTGGATCGGTTCTCGCTTACGGCTTGGCTATTGAAAGGGAAAGATTGCGACTTAAGGGATACTCAGCGTCGGTCATAGCTATTCTGTTGCAGTCCAAGAAGAGGTCAACAGCGTTGTCCTATGTGAGTGTGTGGCGCATATTTGAAGATTGGTGTACAGGAAGAAGCGTTAAACCTTTTTCATCATTACCGGAGATATTGCTGTTTTTGCAGGGAGGTCTGGATAAGGGTCTGGCCCTCAGTTCGCTTAAGGTTCAGTTGGCGTTTCTAGCATGCTATAGGGGTGAGGTGCGAGCTTGACCACGCACCCAGATGTTCTACGTTTCCTTAGGGCGGTGAAGAATGTGAGACCGCCACTTAGACCGGTAGTGCCGCCCTGGGACTTAAACTTGGTTCTAGAAGCGTTAGCGAAACCACCCTTTGAGCCCGCAGGAGCGGTGAGCTTAAAAGAGCTTTCTTGGAAAACTGCCTTCCTGGTGTCACTGTGCTCGGCAAGGCGGATTTCGGATCTGCAAGCGCTCTTGTGCCAGGAGCCGTACATCCAGTTTTCGGCTGAGAAGGTGGTACTACGGCCAATACCTTTCTTTCTTCCGAAGGTGGTGTCTGGGTTCCATTTAAATCAGCCAATTTCTCTGCCGACTTTTCCTGGTCTGGGGAAAGAGGAACGGGATCGTTCCCTTAGGTGGCTAGATCTGGCTAGGGTGCTCCATAGGTACCTCAAGAGGACCGAGTCGTTTCGAAGGACGGACAGGTTGTTCGTGATTTTTGGAGGTCCACGCAAAGGGGAGGCGGCTTCCAAGGCTTCAATTGCCCGGTGGGTGAAGCAGACGATTGCAGTGGTGTATGCGGCGCAGGGGAAGTCTCCACCCGTGAGTCTCAAGGCTCATTCTACTCTAGCTCAGGTGACTTCGTGGGCGGAACTCGCTTTGGTTCCGCCGGTGGATATCTGTTGAGTGGCAACTTGGTCGTCTCTTCACACTTTTGCGAAGCATTATCGGTTAGATGTTCAGGCTAGGGGGGGACGCAAATGTTGGTGCTCGACCATATTGGTAGGGCTTGCAGGTCCCTCCCGGTTTTAGGTACTGCTCTGGTACATCCCTACTGTTCCTAGACTGGCCCGGAGAGGCGAAGAGGAAGGAGAAATTAGGCCTTACCTGCTAATTGTCTTTCCTTGAGTTCTCTCCGGGCCAGTCCAGGGCCCTCCCAGTTCATTTGCGCGTTGGATAGCTGTAACGTATGGCACTGACTTTCTTTTAGAGTTGGTCGGTGGAGTATGACTTAAGGATGTTTTTATGAAGTGGATCACTGGGCGTGATTTCGGGCCTGGCTTCCGGGATTTTGTCAAGGACGGCTCTGCCTTTGATTCTCCCTTCTTATGGGGGAAAGGGATGATGGGGTTCCTTAAAAATTAAAAAAATAATAATAAAATAAAATAATAACAAGGGGGAAGTTTGATTTTTTGATTAAGAGTTAAGAGGCTAGTAAAATTATGATATTTAGCTGCTTTGTCAATAGAAAACTGAGTCTCTGGCACCAGGGGGAGCTGGATAGGCTGTCAACAAGACTCTGTGTTTTTCAGTCCTCGGCTGCTGGAGGGGGCTGACTTCCCTACCATTCCTGGACTGGCCCGGAGAGAGCTCAAGGAAAGACAATTAGCAGGTAAGGCCTAATTTCTCCTTTTCGTACCCTCAAAAGGACCTGACTCCTAATTAGCTGGATAATAAAAACCTAAGAGTAGAAGCTGTACCTGCATCTTTGAAGGTTATTTCTTTAACTTAAGTATAGTCCATCATTTTTGGTACATTTTGTAATAAATTTAATTGCTATATTGCAGCGGGCAATTGACTTTGCCTCCTCACTAATTTGCAGAAATTGCTGTTAGTACAATAGATTTTTATGAGTTTTGGAAGAGACTTTCCTTATTGTCCCTCCAGTCCAGTCCCACACCTCTGGGTAGTGTACCTCTTCCAGCAGCTTGGAGACTGAGCATGCCATCTTTTGATGACATCAGTGTACCTATCCAGCTGGCACTGCCTACCAGCTTCAGTATGCTCAGTCTCCAAGCACCCGGATGAGGGTAGTGAGCCAGGGTGCTGGACTCACTGACAGGACAACTAAGGAGCATTGGTTAGGATTAGCTAAGTTTTTGGTGTTCCTTTCCCCTGTAATACAGGTTCTTTTATTTTTAAAGTTTAGAAAGAAAGGGAAAAAAAAGATAGTAAAGCCAGGAAGAGGCTGCAGGGCAGAGAGGGAGGTTTTTCCCCTCCCCTTCCTTTCCCAGGAGCCAGAGGGAGTTGTTGGAGTCCTCCCGCAGCCCGAGTTTTCAGGCGTCTTCCAAATACAATATTGGGTAAGGAGCTGCCGCGTAGGCAGAGCTAAGCAGACCGGCAGTGCTGAAGCTGAGAATCGATGGCTGAGCGCGAGGGAGGAGAAAAGCCGCGTTGGGCAGAACGGTAACCTTTTAAATGTGCGGTATAGTGGCTGCAATATCGCCGGAGAACCTGGAGGAACAGCGCAGCTTGCAGGTGCGTGTTTTGGGGCATGAAGCTGCGCAGGAAGCGCTAGAGGCAAGTCTTTTGTTTTTCCCCTAGGCCCACGTGTGCAGCCGGCTCCCGCTCTGTGTTTTGGCGTGGGGAAGGCCAGCTGCTGGATTTTTTTCTCCGGTGCAGTCAGGAATGTTTATTTACACTTTATTTCTCTTTAGATTGATTTATTTGATTTCGGGATTTTCTTTGATTTAAATTGAGTTACTGCATTACATTTTGACCTTATTTTATTAGAGTCGGAGCTGGGCTGGCTGGGCCTTGCCTTCTGGGAGGGGCACTAAGAGAAGGGTCCTCTTGCCCTCCTGGGTTTGTCGTTGGGGGGAGACTTGGCAGGTGGGGTGAACCCGCGGCACATCCCACCATGCCAGCTCAGCCTCAGTACCTGGTGTGCAGGACCTGTTGGGGAGTGGTCTCTGAAGCAGGCGTTTGCCTTTGCTGCACACTTAAGGCTGATGCCTTGGAGCAGTATTTGCAAGACAAGTCGAGCAGGAGAGTTCCTCCTTGGTGCCCGGGGGCCCTGCCCTGGCTTCAGCAGAACCAGACCTCAGTCCTCTAGGTATGCCTGGACCCTCTGCCCCTCAAACCCAGGGGGCGACAGGTCTCCTGGGGGATTTTTCACCAGAGTTTTTCTTGTACAGGCTGTCAGACGGCTGCCTGGGTGAGAATCTTCACAGTCTTGGCAAGTGCATATCTCTATATGATTTGCAAGGTATTGTGGGCAATGTAGTTCATTCACACCAGACACAGCTGCTGACAATAATTTAGTTGTGCTCTTGGGTAAAGCCAATAAGATATTTATTTATGGGGTTATTTCTCCCAACACAGATATGCTTGGTAGCACATAAATCAGGTAACTTGCTTTCAGTGTTAACTTGGAAAAACAAAGTCAAAATCAGGAAAACAACAAATGAAAAGCCACAAAGCAAGAAACAAACTGTTCTTTTCAGGTTAACTTCTGATTACTTCCCACATAGATTCAGAAGTGATTCTCTCCTAGCTCACAAGCAATTAGGTAAGGCTTAATTGCTAGCAGTTATCCAGCTGAAACCCCTTAGCTGGCTTGCTTTCTACTGTGTGGGTCAAATCCTGCTTCAGGAGCTTTTCTGAGTAGATTAAAGAACAAATTTGTATTTCTTTGTGATGGTTGCTGTACTTTATAACAGAAAGTTACCAACGGAGTTTAGACAGAGAACAGTCCATATAAACAGGATCCTCATCTGCTATTATTCCCCCTTGTTCAACAAGCATGGGTTCAATATCATGGATTGGCACAGATGAATCTCTCAATGGAGCATTTTCAGGAGAATACTTGTTTCCCTGCTGTCTTTCAAGGTTATAGCTAGGGCATAGATCAGTGTTCATACCTGAGCTTCCATTGCTGCTAGAGTTCCTCTCTATATAGCCTGGCCAGTATGTAGTCCAGTTCTTATGTCCAGCCTTCCAATCCAGATCCCTGGACACTGGATCTCTCTTCACGTTCCTTCTGGCACAGGTCTTAGGGTCCCTTCCACGTGCAGCCGTCTCCCTCACAGGTAGCGTCTGGAGATTCCTAGTCCTGCAGCACCATTCCTCTGGCTTTCCCCAGTCCAATGGTGTATGCTGGCCCTTGGAATACCTCCCAGTATATGTACTGCTTTGGACTCTTCTAGACCTCTCAAAGGCTTTTCTCCTCTTTCTTCCAGAGGGTCTCTTTCCCTCTCTGTCTGTCCGGTTTGGCTTCTGCTTCTGATGATCCTTCAGATGAAACTGATGATCCTTCTCTGGATATCCAAGGTGATCATGAAGATGGTCATCTGTAGAATAAACTCTACTCTTATTCTGCTTAGATGAGTGCTCCTCCCTAACACAGCGCAGCTGTGCTGAATCAGGCCCTGCCCTTTGAGATGAGTGCTTAGGGATTACCTCATAGCCCTCCTGATTGAACACACGTTTCCCCACTTCAGCTCCTCTAATGGCTGTTGGAAACCTGGTGCATTCTGGGATTGGTAGTCTTTTATGACAAAATTCTGTTTTCATATTTCTACCAGAACTGACAGGTTGCTTGTTCAGAGTCACTTCACCTTTTCTATAGCTCCTTCCTGAGCTATGATAAGCTTCCTTATCACAAGGCGCAAGGCGTTTTTGCTTATGCCAACAGTGGTTGGTGAGTGGGTCATCCGCATCGGCACTGTTCTAAGAAGCTGTCTAGTGCAAAAGAGGATGAGATGGTGGTAGTGTCAGCTAAGAGGGGCAGAGGCCCAGAGGAATGGCAGCAGTTGCCATTGTCAGAGGGGCCTGGAGAGTGATGACTTGGACACAGAACTCGATTTGCAGGAGATGTTGGAAGAAGAAGAGATCCCAGAACAGGAGGATCAGTCCCGACTTGTTTGGGTGTTCCACCGGGAGGAGCTCCCGATGCTCATCTCGGAAGCCTTGAAGGCCTGAATGTGCCACTAGCCTGCCAGCGGAGGATGGGACATTGGAGGATCCTTTGCTCCAGGCGGTGCAGAAATTGCAGAAAGTTTTCCCAGTGCATATGGTGGTACGGCAGATGATCCAGGAGTGAGATCTGCCGGAGGCCGTTCTTAAGAAGTTGCATGCTATGACGTGCCTCTACCTGCTACCGGAGCAAGAATGCAAACCCCATCGTTCACCTAAGGTGGACGCGGCTATGTTGGTGGTTACCAAGAAGACTATGATTTATTTATTTATTGATATTCTCTTATATACCGCGCTATTCTGCATCAGTGCAGTTTACATTGAACAGGGCATTATAACTTGGAGATAACTATTTTACAGGGAACATGGGCTATGGAGGGTTAAGTGGCCTACCCAAGACCACAAGGAGCACCTGTGGGACTAGAAACCTCAGTCCTTCCGACCCAAGGTTGCTGTCCTCTAATGGGATTTGAACTCCCGACCTTCCGGCCTGAAGTACCTTGCCCCAACCACTAGGCCACTCCTCCACTCATGGTAGATGGTAGTGCGGCTCTCAGGGGTGTCCAGGACAGGAAGTTGGACCCCTTATTGAAGCAGGCATCTTTTGCTACAGGCCTCCTTTTGTGAAGCATGGGGGGCTAGGGCCTGCCTCCGCTGGTTACAAAGGGTTCAGCATCTGGGAGAGCTGGAGACTGACCGGCCTGGGGAGGCGGCCAAGTTGAGTCAGGGGCGGCCTTCCTAGCAGACACCCATTATGATCTCATCAGGGCCCTCTCCAAAGGCATGGCCTTGATGGTGGCGGCCCTCCACTACCTGTGGCTCCGAAATGGGGTGGCGGGGATGGTTCCTCCAAGTCCTGCCTCAGCAAGCTATCCTTTAAGTGGAATCTTCCTTTTGGGGAGGACCTGGACAAGTTGGTCAAAGACTTGGTTGAATTCAAGGGTGGTCGGTTACCCTGGGATAAGCAAAGCAGGCTCGAAACCCTTCAGCTCAAGGCCAGCCGAGGGATTTCAAGAGTTTTCATATCTTCTGCTTTAGCCTGGCCCAGAGGGGCAGATTCCCTGCCAGAAGGCAGGGGTTTCGAGGTTTCCGAGGTGCCGGCAGGGGCTTGGGAAGTGCTCTACTTCAGGACACAAAAGCATTCAGTGAAGCGAGGGGGGGTCCAGGTGGGGGTACTACCCGTGGGAGGTCAGCTGCGGGAATTTTACCCTGCCTGAATCTAGATCATGTACAGCCAATGGGTTTTGGAGGTCATCAGGGAGGGCTGTGCCCTAGAATGGAATCGCCCAGTGAACCCATTTTTCATTCAGTCCCCCTGCAAAGCACAGGGCAAGGCGCCAGCAGTAGTAGAGACTTTGTCTTGTCTCCTGAAGCTTAGGGCTGTGGAGCTTGTGATACGGGACCAGTACGGCTGCTTTCGATACTTCATTTATTTCGTGCTGCCCAAAAAGGAAGGTTCATTGTGGACAATTCTTGGCCTTCAGGGCATGAATCGCTGCCAGTGGGTACCACATTTCCAAATGGAGACACTGAGATCGGTCATAGTGGCAGTAAGGAGCGGGGAGTTTTTGACGTCTCTTGATCTCACGGAAGCGTACCTGGACATTAACATCCATCCAGAACATCAGTAGTAGTTTCTCTGCTTTGCGGTGCTAATGGGCCTTTTCCAGTTTTGTGCAATGCCCTTGGGCTGGTAACAAGCCCTCGTACCTTCACCAAGGTGATGGTGATGTTGGCGGCAGCGCTCCACAAGGGAGGAATCCTCGTACATCCATACCTCTACGATTTGCTGATCCGAGCAAAGTCGAGGGACGAAAGCAGAGAGCAACAGCGCAAGTGGTGGAGTTCCTCCAAAGTCTCGATTGGGTGGTCAACCTGGCCAAGAGTCACTTACATCTGGCGCAGGAGCTAGAGTATTTAGGGGCATGTTTCGACACCCGTGTGAGCAGGGGTCTTCCTGCTGGAGCATCGGGCACAGGGGCTACAACAGTTGTTACAGCAGTTCCTGAGCATGACAAGGCCGTCTGAGTGGCCTTATCTGCAGGTTTTAAGGACTATGGCGGCTAATCTCGAGCTGCTTCCATGAGCGAGGGCAGTTAGGCAACCTCTGCAGAGAGCTCTATTCTGGTGGTGGTCCCATCAGAGTCAACCCCTGTCCCAAGTACTCCCTCGTCCACAGAGCAGCAGAAGAGCTCTCAAGTGGTGGCTGCGCCCGGGGAGCGTGAAAGGAGGCATGCCCCTCAGGGTCCTGGGTGGATCCTGTTGATTTCGGATGCCAGTCTGTCAGGGTGGGGAGCCCATTGTGAAGGGCTCTTTGCCCAGAGACAATGGAGCCCACAGGAAGCTCGTTGGTTGATCAACTTGCTCAAGTTGCGAGTGGTGGCCCTGGCGCTGCACAGTTTCAGAAGAAGGTTGCAGGGAAAGGTGGTCTGCATCTTTTCGGACAATGCAACCACAGTGGCTTACATCAACCATCAAGGGGGCATGGGCAGGCGGCCCTGGAGGAGGAGGCCAAAAGCTTGTTCTGCTGGGTAGAGGTCCATCTTCAGGCTTGGTCGGTGGAGCATGTAAGGGAGTCGACCAGGTGATGGGGGACTACCTCAGTCGTGTGCACGTGGACCCCGGAGAATGGCGGCTCAACCAGGGAGTGTTAGAGCAAGTAGTGCGCCGATGGGGCGAGCCAGTCATTGCCCTGATGGCAACATTCGAATCGGCCAAGGCCAGCCAGTTTTTCAGCAGAGGAAGGCAAAGGATGTCTTAGAGCCTAGATGCTGTAGTTTAGAGGTGGCCCGCAGAGGGTCTTCTCTATATATTTTTCCCATGGGCTCTCATAGGATGAGGAGTGAAATGGATAGAGGTGCATCGCGGGTTAGTAATTCTGATTGCACCAGATTGGCCATGGTGCCAGTGGTATGCCTACCTGGTCCGGCTACTAGCAGCATGGCCGTAGCGTCTACCAGTTCGGAAGGACCTCCTAACGCAGCGACCACTCTGCATGCCCCCAGGTGGATCGATTCTCACTTGCGGAATGGCTCTTGAAAGGGCAAGGTTGAAGAATAGAGGAAATGCAAGCTCGGTGATAGCTGCATTGCTACAGGCCTGGAGGAGGTCTACATGCCTGGGGTACATCCACGTATGGTGCATCTTTGAGTCGTGGTGCGGGGAGAGGCAGGCGCATCCTTCGCTTCCTCCATCCTAGACATCTTGGTGTTTTGATGAGTTTTTAGCCGCCAGTTCCTTGCTGGGCAGCTGGCGGCGATTTTCCTGTTTTCGAGGAAAGGTCCATGGGGTGCAGTTAGCCACTCACCCTGACATCCTGAGATTTCTGAAGGCTGTGAGTCACTTCTATCCTCCCTGGAGGGTGGTGGTACTGCCATGAAATCTCAATCTCATGCTGATGGCGCTGTCTGGGGATCCCTTTGAACCTCTGAGTTGGGCTTCCCTGAAGTCGGTTTTCTGGATGGCTGTTTCTCGACACACAGGATTTCGGTGCTTCAGGCCTTGTCTTGTTAGGAGCCATTCCTTTCGTTCTCCAGGGAGAGGATAGTTCTTCGGCCGTTACCTTCATTTTTGCACAAGGTGGTTACAGCCTTTCATGGGAACCAGGTGATTTCTTGGCCAGCTCTGATGAACACGGATGGGTGCTCGGCCAACCCACAGTTGCGCCACCCGGATTTGTGAAGGGTCCTCCAGAGGTATTTGAGAAAGGATGCCGTCCTTTCCGAAATCTGATAGTCTGTTGGTTTTGTTTGGGCCTCCTTCTCTAGATGGATCAGGGAGGCAATGATGTCTGCATGCTTCCTAAAAGGTAAAGTGGTGCCGACAGGATTGCGGGTGCATTCAATGAGGGCTCAGGCAACTTCGTGGGCAGAGTTTAGTTCCACCAGTAGAGACTGGTAGGGCGGCGACGTTGTTGTCACCTCATACTCTCTCTAGGAACGCTCACTTTGTGTCTGCAGTGCTTCAGGCCAATTGTGCAAGTCCCTCCCATTAGTGTAACTGCTCTGATACATCCCAGGTGTAGGACTGGACTGGAGGGACGATAAGGAAAGAGAAATTAGACTTACCTGCTAATTGTTGTTCCTTGAGGAACTCCAGTCCAGTCCCGGAACCCTCCCTCAGTGTATTTTGTGATAATCTGTGGGCACCCCGGTCCTGAAGCCATTTCCTTGGTGTTGGAAATTGCCAGAGGATGTCAGGGAATGGGGTGCAGTGGACGATGGAGGGGGATGAATGGACCGATGGGGCTGTCAGTCTCTTGTTCCCCACTAGTTGGAGTTGCTCTGGTGCTGAACGGGTAAGGCTCCTTCTCCTGGAGGGGTTCCCTTCCCAGGTAAGGGGGGGGGCAGTTTAGGCATGGTAGTGTTTAATGTTTAAAGGTTTAACTACTTATTTTATTGTTCCTGTGAGTCTGCTTTGTCAATAGGTTACTGGAGCTGGTAGGCGGTGCCATCTGGATATGTACACTGATGTCATCAAAAGAGGACATGCTGTCTCCAAGCTGATGGAAGAGGTACACTACCCAGAGGTGCGGGACTGGACTGGAGTTCCTCAAGGAACAACAATTAGCAGGTAAGTCTAATTTCTCTTTTCTATTAATGACTATTTATTTCAGTTATCTTATTTTGCAGTGCTTGGGTATAACATTTGTCAAGCTTTCATATAAGAACATAAGAAATGCCATACTGGGTCAGACCAAAGGTCCACCAAGTCTAGTATCCTCTTTCCAACAGCAGCCAATCTAGGTTAATAAGCACCTGTCAGGTTCCTAACAAGTTATGCAGATTCCATGCTGCGTATCTCTGGGTAAGCAGTGGGTTTCCCTGGTCCCTTTTTTTTTTTTTTAAATAATGGTTTATGGACTTTTCCTCCAGGAATTTGTCCAAACCTCTTTTAAACCCAGCTACACCAACAACTTACTACATCCTCTGGTAACGAATTCCAGAATTTGATTACACATTCAGTGAAAAAATATTTTCTCCTATTAGTCTTAAATAGGCTATATTGTAGCTGCATTGTGTGTCCCTTTTAGTCTTTCTACTCTTTAAAGCAGTAAACAACCCATCTACGTTTTCACATTCCACTCCATTCAGTATTTTATAGACGTCTATCATATCTCAGCTCAGCTATCTTTTGGCCAAGTTAAAGAGCCCAAATCTTTCCTCATAGGGATATCATTTTATCCCCTTTATCATTTTGGTGGCTCTTTTCTGTACCTTTTCCAGTTCTGCTATATCCTTTTTAAGATATGGTGACCAAAATTCGCACAATATTCAAGGTGCGGTTGCACCATGGAACAATACAGAAGCATTATAATATCCTTTGTTTTATTCTCCATTCCTTTCCTTATGATTCCTAGTATTCTATTGGCATTGCATTTTATTTTGTATTTTGGGCTAAGATTTTGCAGCACAGTGAAAAGTAATTTTAAATGGTGTTAAATGTTGTTTATTTTTAATGTATTGTAATACCAGGTTTATGGGACCTATATCTCATAATATAGGAATGAAAACGTGCTGAAATTCTCAGTTATCTTGTGGAACTCATTGTTATTTCATGCTGTAAAGTTAAACAGTATAGCTAAATTCAAAAAGGAATTAGACATGTTTTTGTGGAACACTGTAAACTATTATCATAATGGCTGAATATGCCAGCATAGGTTCAGAACATTCTTAAACTATGACTATTAGAAACTGGAAAAGCATAGAAGTGGATAGACTACTTTTACTGTTTACTGTGATCTGATGTAGTTTTAGTAGTCTTTATGTTTATCGGGATTACTGTATTTTAAACACCAGTTTTAACATTTTTAGGCAAGTTTCATCTAATATCAAAATTAGGAAGAGTGGAAAAAAGTGTAGAAGCGCATTCTGGAGCTGTACTTGCAGGAAGGTGGAATTATGAAGGAACAGCATTATTAACAGGTAAATGAAATTGTGAAATTAATTCTCTCATTCTTCTACATCTTACATAATTAAAATTGACTGTAGTATTTAAATAAAGTAGGAAGGAGTAGCCTAGTGGTTAGAGCACTGGCTTGTAAACCAAGAGACCAGGGTTTAATTCCCACTAGCACTCCTTGTGGCCTTGGGCAAATCACTTAACCCTCCATTGCCTCAGAAAGAAGGCTTGGCAATCTACTTCCAGTCACACTGCCAAGAAAACCCAGAAGCTTCTGGGTCGCCAGGAGTCAGCATTGACTCTAAGGCACACATTGCATATCTCCTCCCCACCCAGATCAGCCTTCCGTGCTATTTAAGTAAAATGTTCTGTCTATAGTAGCAAGCAGGAAGTCAGTCCTCACTTATGGGTGACGTTTGCACCGACGGAGCCCACGCAGAGCAATTCCCCAGCTTTCAAAGAAAGCCTTTGGGATTGCTGCCACACATGCGTGGTCCTCTTCCCACCCAAGGGTGCCATCTTGCTCAGTCTCCCTTTTTCCGCGGAGCCCTTTGGACGCACGTCCTCGTCCCTCAGAAAAAGCGTTTCTTTCTTAGGCCTCTGGCCTGCTATTTTTCCAGTTGCACCAGTCCTTTACCCATCCTTCCCCTGCTCTTCTCTCTTTTCAAGCAAGGGGATGTTTTTTGTAGCATTTTTTTCCCTTTTGCGGGCTTCATGCCCTTTTTTCTCCCAACCACTGGCTGACCTCGCAGGGATCCTTTTTGCCCCGATTGCCATCAGTTTCAGAAAATGCGACAGGTGCTCCAAGAGAATGTAGCTTAGACACCCATGATTGCTGTCTGTGGTGTCTCGTGGCCGGCAATGATCCGGAGCTCTGCTCACTTTGTAAGAAAATGTCCTCCAAGACCCTGCTGAGTCGCAAGCAGAAGTCCGAAGACATTTTCCGTAAAGCCCCTAGTTGTCTCTCCGCGGTTGGGATCCCCTACCTCGGCCCTCGCTCAAGGCGGCACTCCAACCAGGGGTCCCCTGAAGGGGAGCAGCGTAAGAAGAAGGCCTCAAAGTCGCTGTCGGGGGCTCCAGACAGGCGTGAGCGCTCCTGTGCTCGGTCGCTCAGCCCTCCGTGCCTCTAAAGGTACCTCGTACAGATACAGAGGCCTCCAGTGATGGTGCCCGGTCTCCTGAGGGCCGTCCCAGCGAGGACTCCTTCTCCTCCTCCTCAACACCCAACCCAGTGACCCCTGTGTTGGCATCGCAGGCACCCGTATGCTGGCAGTCCCGTATGCTGGCACTAGAGCGCAGCATTTCTGCGTTCTTAGCTGCCCAGCAGGCACTCACACCCAGCACTGCTGGCTCGCACCTAGAGACCTAAACTCCCTCGAGAGGGATGTCGAAACCCGCCCTGGAAACCCTCAAGAGCCACAGGCTTCGTGAGGGTCCTCAGTGTCGGTCTCGCTCACCTTCCCGTTCCTCGGGGGCGAGATCCTCTGGCTCCAGACGGGGCAACTAACCCAAATCGGATTCCTTCTCGGATCTCTCGGGTTGGGAGTCAGATGGGGATACTTCCCTGGAGACCCGCGCCCACAGGGACCTCCTTTCGGACCCATCCCCGCCTGCTTTTCAGAGGCATTCGCCACCCAAGGACACATCCTTTCTAGTGTTCGTGCGGGACATGGCACGGACCCTCAACCTGGCTACCCAGGCCGAGGAGTAGCCTCGAGCCGAAGAGCTCGATATCTTGCAGTACGAGTCCCTGCCTCGGGAGTCTCTCACTGTCCAGGTTCCTCCCATCCTGTCCAGGCTTCTACTCCGCATGTGGGAGACACCTGCCTCTATTCCCATTGTGAGTAAGCTGCCTCTATTCCCATTGTGAGGATGCTAGGTATCATAAGGAAAGGAATGGAAAATAAAACAAAAGATATTATAATGCCTCTATATCGTTCCATGGTGAGACCGCACCTTGAATATTGTGTGCAATTCTGGTCGCCGTATCTTAAAAAGGATATAGCGTTATTAGAAAAGGTTCAGAGAAGAGCCACCAAAATGGTAAAGGGGATGGAAGGATAATCCTATGAAGAAAGGCTAAAAAGGTTAGTGCTCTTTAACCTAGAAAAGAGACGGCTGAGGGGAGATATAAATAGAAGTCTATAAATTAATGAACGGAGTGGAACGGGTAAACGTAGATCGATTGTTTACGTTATCAGAATATAGAAAGACTAGGGGACATGCAATAAAGCTACAGGATAAACTATTTAAGACTAATAAAAGAAAATATTTTTTTCACTCAACGTGTAATCAAACTCTGGAATTTGTTACCGGAGGATGTAGTAAAGGCTGTTAGTGTAGCTGGGTTTAAAAAAGGTTTGGACAAGTTCCTGGAGGAAAGGTCCATAAACCATTATTAAGGAGAGACCCAAGATATCAATGCTTGACCCAGTACAAGCATTGTGGAACCTGTGTCTTTTGGGAAAACTGCTAGGTACGTATGACCTAGATTGGCCACTGTTGGAAACAGGATACTGGGCTTGATGGACCTTGATCTGACCCAGTATGGCATATCTTATGTTATGTTCTCGACGCAATGTACAGGGTCCAATGCGGCCCCGGGTTTAGGAAAACCCAGCTTCCCCATACCTCCATGGTGGTGGAATCAGCGATGCAGAAGCAAAAGAGCCCGAAGTCTCATTCTTCAGTTCCGCTGGTTAGGGAGTCGAGAGCCCTCGACACCTTGGGGCGCAAGGCCTACCAAGGGTCCATGCTCACATGCCGTATTCAGGCTTACCAATTGTACATGGACATGTTCTTACGCGACCTTGCAAACGAGCTAGGTGATTTCTCCGCGGGCCTCGCACACAAACCCCTCCTTAGGTTCCAGACCCTCCTGAGGTCAGTCGCGGAGTGCTCGAAGTAACTCTCCTATTCCACCTATGATGGATTTGAATCCTCGGCCCGTGTGGCAGCTGCTGGCATTGAGGCCGGACACCAGGCATGGCTCCAGTCCTCGGACTTGGAGCAGTGGGTCCAGGAAAAGCTCCTGAACGTCCCCTGCCTTGGCGAGCAACTTTTCGGTAAGCCTATGGAGAATAAGGCCGCTGAGATTGAAACGGAGTTCGTAACCCAAACCCACCTATTGCACAAGACCTCCTCTCTCCCTCAGAAGAAACAGGCTAAGAAGCCGTTCTTCCCGAGGAAAGGCCTACCTTACCGGGGTTACCCATCCACTCCCACGCTGGCCACAGCAACACAGGGGGAGGCACCCCACGGCCATCGCAAGCCAAAAGGGCTCAAGGCCCAAACCCTGGCACCGCCTCAACCCGCTCAGGATTTTTGACGCCAGCAGCATAGCCTTTCGCCCCCCAGCAGCTTCGCAGCCGGTAGGTTGACACCTGTCCCTCTTCACCCCTCGGTGAGCGTCTGTCACGTCGGACACCTGGGTCCTCAGAGTGATCCGAGATGACAAGTATCACCTCCACCTGGACAGGCTTCCCCCTCCCTTCTCCCTAGCAGAGCCTTCTTGACTCCCCGTACACCAGGCATATCTGCAGCGGGAGCTGGCCAACCTCCTCGCCCAGCAGGCGGTCAAGAGGGTACCAGTGCACCTACGAGGTCGAGGTTTCTCTTCCCGGTACTTCCTCTTCCCAAAAAAGTCGGGAGGTCTACGGCCTATCCTCAACCTCAGAAAGTTAAACAAGTTTTTAGTGCGGGAGAAGTTCAAAATGCTATCGCTTGGTGGTTCTTCTGCCTTTCCTCCAGCAGGGTGATTGACTGTGCTCCTTGGATCTCAGGGACGCTTATCCCCATATCTTGATTCACCCCCAGCACAGGCAATATCTACGCTTCAGGGTGCAAGGGGAACACTACCAATACAGGGTGCTCCCCTTCGGGCTCACATCTGCCCCGCGGGTCTTTACAAAGTGCCTCTCCATGGCCGCTGCCTCCCTCAGCGGCAGTCTTCCCTTTCCTCAACGACTGGCTCGTCACGGGGTCCTCGGCTGGAGAAGCTCGATCGGCAGCATCCCGCACGATTCTCCTCCTTGAATGTCTGGGGTTCCTGGTCAACTACACCAAGTCCCACCGGTGCAGGCCTTGGAGTTTATCGGCGCACGCCTCGACACCCAGCGAGTGACCGCCTTCCTGCCTGCAGACCATGCGGCCCGTCTCTGAGCCCTGGTGGCTCTGGTCCAGAGCAGCACTCGGGTCACGGCGCAGACTATGCTGTGCCTCCTGGGGCACATGACCTCCACTGCCCATGTCATCCTCCACGAGCGGACGACCCAGTGGTGCCTCAGTGCCCAGTGGAGCCCGGCCTCAGGCCACCTTAGAGACCCCACTCGGGACTCGCACAACCTTCACAGGTCCCTGGACTGGTGGCAGGACCTCCGCAACCTGCTCCAGGGGCTGCCCTTCCAAACCCCACAACACGAGCTCATCCTGACGACGGATGCTTCCCTGCTGGGGTGGGGAGTCCACTGCGGTGCGCTGTGCACTCAGGAGCGATGTTCACCTGAAGAGTCCAAACATCAAATAAATTTGCTCGAGCTTCGGGCGGTCCAATGGGCCCTGAAGGCCTTCGTGGACCATCCGAAAGGGAAGTTGGTACTCGTGCAAACCAACAACCGAGTAGCGACGTTTTACATCAATGAGGTGGGCACAGACTCCTGCCTCTTCTGCTGCGAGACGGTCCTCCTCTGCTCCTTTGCCTTCCATCGGGGGATGACTCTACGAGCGGTCTACCTTCCAGGCCACGAGAACGTCCTCGCGGACAGACTCAGCAGGATCCTCCGCCCTCACAAGTGGCAGCTAGACCCAGAAGTGGCCTGCCTCTTGTTCCATCGCTGGGGGACCCCTACCATGGACCTGTTCGCCAGCCCAACAAACACGCAGCTTCCCCGCTTCTGCGGACCGATTCCGCACCCGCGTACGGAGGCCCAGGATGCATTCCTCTTGAGCTGGAACTCCGGGCTTCTTTACGCATTTCCTCCCACTTTTCTAATCGCGAGTACCCTCCGCAAGGTTCAGTGGGAGCAGGCGTTGGTGATCCTCATCGCTCCCTCGTGACCTCGACAGCCGTGGTTCCCACTCATGCTCCGGCTCTCGTCTGAGCCCCCAGTTCCCCCGGGCTCTGCCCTGGACCTGCTGACGCAGGAGGAGGGATGGGTGCTCCACCCGAACCTGGTCTTGTTGCTCCTCATAGCCTGGCGGCTGAATGGGTATCCCTAGCCCCACTGGACTTCCCAGGCGATGTCCTCCTCATATCAAGGAAGGGCTCAACGAGACGAGCTTACGCCTTCAAGTGGTGGCGCTTCTCGATCTGGTGCTCCGGGCTCCAGATTGACCCATTCTCTTGTCCTACCAGATGGGTCCTCCGGTACTTCCTTCGCCTCTCGAAGGAAGGGCTGAAGTCAGACTCGGTCAGGGTGCACCTGAGCGCCATCTCAGTGAATCACATCTGCGTTGAGGATAAACCCCTCTTCAAGCAGTCCTTGGCCTGCTACTTTATGCAGGGTCTCTTGCTTTCCAAACCTCCCATCTGGCCTCCCCTGGCAGAGTGGGACTTGAACATAGTGCTCATGCAGCTTACGCGTTCACCTTTTGAGCCGATGGTGACGTGCTCGCTTTGGCACCTATCCTGGAAGGTGGTCTTCCTGGTGGCTTTGACCTCAGCCCGTCAAGTCAGCAAACTCATGGCTGATGCCCCTTACACCAGGTTCTATAGGAACAGGGTGGTCCTTCATACCCACCCCAGGTTCCTGCCGAAAGTTGTCTCGGATTTCCATCTCAATCAGGAGATAGTCTTACCGACCTTCTTCCCAAGACCTCATGCCGACCAGGCATCGGCAGTTTTGCATACACTCAGCTGCAAGCAGGCTCTTGCCTTCTATCTGTAGCGCATCCAGCCTCATCGCAAGTCTTGCCGGCTCTTCCTGTCCTATGATCCCAATCACCTGGGGCAGGCAGTCACAAAACGCACACTCTCCATCTGGGTGGCGGACTGCATCGCCTTGCGCTGCGCTGGATTGGAAGGTCACCGCACACGGTGTTCGAGCCAAGGCAGCGTCAGTAGCTTCACTGCGCTCAGTGCCCCTGACAGACATCTGCTGGGCTGCGACCTGGACTTCAGAGAATACCTTCACTTCACACTACTGCCTGGAGAGGGAGTCCCGTCAGGATAGCGCCTTCGGCCAGGCTATACTCCGTAATCTGTTCGGGGTATAAGCAACTCCTACTCTCCGACCCTTCTCGACAGCTACTGAGGGTTTTGCCCCGAGAACTCGGGCTCCTTCGGGTATCGGCTTCTGCTCACGACCTCATGGAGGCGTGTTTGGTTTCAGGTTCAGTAGCCTGTAACTGGGGAGTCCCATAAGTGAGGACTGACTTCCTGCTTGTTCCTGAAGAAAGCGTAGTTACTCACCTGCAACGGGTTTTCTCCAGGGACAGCAGGAATCAGTCCTCACTACTCTCCCACCTCCCCTGATGAGTTGCTGGATTTTTGTCCTTCCCTTTTCATCTGCTTGATAGGGCTCGAGCTATGGGATCTGACTGAGCAAGATGGCACCCTTGGGCAGGAAGAGGACCACACCTGCGTGGCAGCAATCCCAAAGGCTTTCTTTGAAAGCTGGGGAATTGCTCCACGCAGGCTCCATTGGTGCCGATGTCACCCATAGGTGAGGACTGATTCCTGCTGTCCCTGTAGAACACCTGTTACAGGTGAGTAACTACGCTTTAGTTTGATAAATTATGCTAAAAGACAAACTTTCAGATATTTTTTATAAAGCTGACTTATTAGTAAGCAAAGGAAAAAGAAAAGTCTCTTATAATTTGGTTTAGGCTGCTTAGTAGATAAATTACAATTATTAACAAGCAGGTGACTGAATAGTGGCATTAAGAGGGATTTAAAGATAAATCTGCTTATTTAAGTATGGGAACTAGTATGCTCATCTGTTAAGAAGGGTAAGGGACCGTAGAGCAGGCCTTTATAAATTTTCTTGGAATCGAGGAGCCAGTGGAAAAATTTTTGAGCCAGCTGTATGACCTAGTTCACCGTGCCCCCCCCCCTCCCCACAAGGTATATCGTAACTTCCTTTTTTTCCTGTCTGACTGTTTTCCCATTTTCTGGAAGAAAAGATAGCTTAATTAATCAGGCTCTTAATGTGCCATGCACAGTGCTAGTACAAGGCAGTGGCCCTTCTCCTACCCCTCCCAGTTCTCTCAATGAGAACTCTGTCAGCATCTTTTATAGTTGCACCTGATGCTACTTTTTTTTTTTTTTACCTTTTCTGTTTCTCCAGTGGCCTGGTAATGATGAAGCAAAAAGGTCTCTCATAACTCCCATGCCCTGCCTTAACTCATTCTCTTTCTGTCTCTGTCCTCCTACCCCCCCCCCCCCCCCACACACACACCTTGCCTTTGCTAGTGTTTCCCTCTCCATAACACCGCACCCTGCCTTCTTCCAGTCTCTCTTTCTCCATAACCCTAGTCTCTCTCTTCATAACCCCGCACGCTACCAGTCTTTCTCTGGAGATAAGCAGGAGGATGTAGGCACACTCGATTGGTGATGTGTGATGACAGAATTGGTGCCGGCTGTCCCCTAACTCAGAGAAGTCCATGCATATACCTTCCTGCCTCCTGTTCCCACTCTTCTTCAGTTTATTCTGACTGCAGACTATTCAGCCACGGTTTTCTCTTCCTCCATAGAGTTGTCACCGATTTCTTCATCATTTTCTTTGTTTTTGCTCAACTTTGCAACCACAAAGCTCTCCGCTTTGTCAGCAATGCTAAGAACAACTTAAAAAAAAAAAGGAAAATCAACTTAAGAGCCACCATGCAGTTTGCCGCGCTACAGGGGGAAACCTTATTGCTCTTCTCACAGCTGCCCAGCACGCCCCTGAAAACACAGTAAATGTGTGTGTGTGTGTGTGTACACACACACACACACACACAACAGGAAGGCAGCAAAAGCAGTGAGGAAAAAAACCAACAGACATGGCAGCAGTTGCTGCTTCATATTTTTCTCTTTGAACATGGCGGCTCCTGCCTGCCCCAGTCGGCCTAGATAAGGCCCGATCGGGGACAGAGGTGACTGCCGTGTGGCCAGAGGCAGACGATGACCTCCCAGTGCTGGCACTGAATAAAACAGCCCAGAGTCTTAAAATACATGCCAGGGGCTCGACTCCCTCTCCTCCAAACCCAGAATCAATGGGCCGACCCCCTCCCCCTATACTTAAGTCTAATGGCATCTCGAGCTGGGAGAGACACCTGGAAGCTCAAACAGTCTGCAGGACCTACGATTCCATAAAAGGAAGGCTGTGGAGGACCCTCATGAGCCTTCAGCACACAAATCCTAGCAGGGGAGATTCTAAGCTGCCTCCATGCCCGCCCTCTTCTCCTCCATTTCTATGGCATATGGTAGGTCTTCCCCTAGTGACTCTATTGCAGCTACTCAGGTGGTTTGTCAAAGACAGCATGGCCCTGCTGGAGGCCACCCTGCTTGGGGATTGGGTCCCTTCTTCCTCCCCAACAAGACCCAACCTTCGAACCCCCTGCCACCTCACTCAGCTTTCAGGACCCTCCTCCTCTGATTGACTGAAGGGCCACTCAGCGTCTGGGGGACGATGCCTGTTCCTTCTCAAGCGTGCCATATTCACACCGCTGGGACCTGGAACCATCCCTCATGAGAGACAATGACATATCTCCTTCCCCAGATCACCTGACTGCAGAAGAACCCTTGAAGGATTGCTCATACCCCAAATTCCTGCAGAAGCTGTCCCATGCCCTTGCGCTTGGTGATTCGCAAACTCCCACCAACAAGAGGGATTTTCAATCCATCCTCCGTGCTTGTAGCACCCCCAAGGAGATCCTGGCTCTGCCAGTCCCCCAGATCTTACAGGATCTCCTCACATCCATCTTGAAAATGCCAGTCTCAGTCCATGCCACCGCCCAGACACCTCAACCTCAAGTACAAGGTGCTGCCCACTCCCAGTTTTCAGCATCAACAACCTCCACACCAATCCATCACCTCTGAAGCTGTATTCAGAAAGTCTAAAAGCATCAAGTCCATTGCCCATGCCCTCCCAGGGAAAGACCAGCAGACCCTGGACTTCATTGGCAGGAAATCCTTTCAGAGCGGAATCCTGGCCATGAAAATTCTGGCCCATCTCCTCCAAATACTCCAGTACCATCATGACCTTCTCCTGCAGATGGAGAACCTTGGTAACCTCACAGGAGAGGATAAACATCACCTCCAAGATAACCTTGAAGAGTCCTTATATCACATTATTTGTGCTGCCTATGACTCAGTTGCCCGATCAACAGCCATGGCTATCTTTGCTCGATGCACAGCATGGGTCTTTGTGAGAACCTCCATGACTGTCTGGCTGATGCCCCCTCTCAAGGAAACGGTTTCTTTGGGCCCAAGGTTCAGGAAGCAGTCTCCAAAATAAAGCACCATTCCTCCACGGTGAGAAACATAGAAACATGATGGCAGTAAAAGACCACAATATCTAACTAGTCTGACTTTCCATATCAACTACTACAATAGTCCCCTTTTTTTCCTTTAGAGATCCTTTGTGTTTGTCCCATGCTTTTTTGAATTCAAATATTGTCCTCATCTCTACCACCTCCACTGGGAGATCATTCCATGCATCTACCACTCTTTCCATAACGAAATATTTCCACATATTACTCTGGAATCTGTATAAGTCTTTCACCCTCATCCTATGTCCCCTCATAGCAGAGCTTGCTTTCAATCAAGAGGCTCTCCTCCTGTGCATTTATGCCACGAAGATATTTAAACGTCTTTATCACATCACCTCTATCCCGCCTTTTCTCTAAAGTTATACATATTAAGATCCTTAAGTCTGTCCTCATATGCTTTGTAGCGAAGGCCACTAACCGTTTTAGTAGCCACTCTCTGCACCAACTCTAACCTGTTTATATCCTTTTGAAGGGGCGGTCTCCAGAATTTCACACAATACTCCAAATGAGGTCGCACTAAAGACTTAAACAGAGGCACTATCACCTCCTTTTTTTTTTTTTTTCTGCTTGACATTTCTCTCCCTATGCACCCAAGTATCCTCCTAGCTTTCGCCGTTGCCTTTTCTGTTTAGCTACTTTAAGATCGTCAGACACAATCACGCCTAGGTCCCGCTTTTCTTTTGTGGACAGAAGTATTTCACCCCTTACACTGTGCCCACTCCCTTGGATTCTTGCAGCCCAAATGCATGATCCTGCATTTTTTTAGCATTAAATCTCAGCTGCCAAATTCTGGACCATTCTTCAAGCTTAGCTAGACCCCCCCCCCCCCCTCATGTTATCTACTTCTTCCTGGGTGTCTATTGCAGATTTTGGTATCATCTGCAAAGAGGCAAACCTTACCTGACAGCCCTTCCGCAATATCACTATCAAAGATGTTAAAACTAATCAGACCAATGATAGATCTCTGCGGCACACCACTGGTAACCTCCTTCTCAGAATGAGTTCTATTTACTTGTACCCTTTGGCACCTCCCACTCATCCAATTTCTAACCCAATCAGTAACTTTAGGGTCCATCCCTAGGGTTCTCAGTTTGTTTATAAGTTGCTTGTGTGGAACAGTGTCAGAGGCTTTACTGAAATCTAAGTACACCACATCTAGGGCTCTCCCTCAGCTTTAACTCCTTGGTCACCCAGTCAAAGAAATTAATTATATTTGTCTGACAAGACATGCCTCTGGTAAACCCAATCTCCAGGAACAAGCAGGAATGAGTCTTCACATATGGGTACGTCGGTACCGACGGAGTCTGCGCGGGAACGCTTCCCAGCATCCAATCAAAAAGCTTTTGGAAGCATCCCACCACGCCTGCGTGCTGCCTTTCCCAACTGCCTTTCCTCAGTTTTCGTTTTCCGCGGAGCCGGCAGGACGTTCTCCTGTCACCGCAGAAAATTCTTGTTTTATTTCTTTAGTTTTCTTGTGGTCGCGGCTGTCTCCCCGACGCCACCGGTACCGCCGGTGTTTTCTTTACTTTTCTTGTGAAATCCTTCCTTTTTCAAGGGATATTTTTTCTTCATAGTGTCTCACGGTTTCTCAGGCCTTTTAGGCCTCTTCTTTTTCCTTCATGGAACCGCCAGCCACTTTCTCCAATAAATGTTCAAACTGTGGCGGTACAACTTTATTTTTAGACCCTCAAACTCGGTATCTAACCTGCTTGGGTCCTGACCTTTTTCCTCCGGAGCCTTTAGGCAACAGTTTGGTGAGAAGAGGTTTTCAACATCGAGGTTCCCTCGAGACACGGTTTCCCTCCAACTTCAGGGCACCGTCCCTTTCTTCTTCTACACAGGATCAGGTAACCCACAAACAGTCTGTTAAGACTAGCCAGCCCTCGAGTGGTAGGTATCATGCACAGCATGTAGATGGCTCCGGCCTTGCCCTCGAGGGCCCACTGGCTTCAAAACCCCGGCAGGAGTCTTCGGTCTCCAAAGCATATGAGGGGTTTCAGGTTGTTCCTGGGGTTCACCCCTCACAGAATATACCTGAGCCGTGTCCGGTGGTGGCATCCGCTTCGAGCGGTACCGATACCCCGGCATCGGCACTGGTGTTGGATGAAACACTCCTCACCAGGGATGGTCATCTGGCGTCCTTGGTGCCTTCGGGACCGGTGGATACCCTCCAGACTGACTTTCCATTATCGGTACCAGCACCGATACTACCACCGATGTCGGTACCCTCCAGACGTGCATCGATAGCCTCGCTTCCTTCGATGCCGAGTCTGGAATCGATCTCCAGTCTGGAGGACTGGGTACCGACTCGCCTTTGTACCGGCTCCCGGTGGTACCGAAGGCTCGGTTCCGATGATTCAGATCTGCAACTCTCTGTTCCTCCGAGGCCGTTTGAGTTGCCACTGGTTGGCCTTCATCCACCGGTATCAGACACGTTACCGAAGTCGGTACCGATGTCCACATTACCCTTGCGGTCGGTGCCTTCCATGCTTCGCTCATCAGGCTCTTTGCCCTCGATGCCGAGTTTTGAATCGATCTCTAGTCTGGAAGACTGGGTACCAACACGCTTTGGTACCGACACCGATCGATACCGGAGGCTCGGTACTGAGGATAGCAGCCGGAGGTTTTCGGTTACCTCGGTACCGATTGAACTGTCACCGATGGCTGCTCCGATGTCTCTGTCGGGCTCGACTCCGACATCGGTACCGGTATTGGCATCGGTACCAGTATCCACAGTAGCATCGTGGCCAACTCCTGCCATGCTTCTTTCAACAGGATCGCTCCCTTCTATACCAAGCTTGGAGTCGATACCTGGCATGGATGATGTGGTACTGACGGTCGCTGCTCCTGACAGCCAGTACCGGCAACCATCCCTTAAGGATTCCACACTGCACTGTGCAGCATCTTCTATTCCTATATATTTGGATAGCTCTTTCGGTGCTCAGGCTAGTTCTTCAGATCTAACCTGTCCAAAGGAGATTCCCATTGGAGATTCCTCTTTTCAGAGTTTCCTCCTGAATATAGCAAGATCTCTTGCCATTCCTATCTCTGGACATGATCCTGCACAAGGCTCTGTTTCTACCAAAGCAAAGGAGAACATAATGCTTCCTTTGCATCATTCCTTGCAGGATCTCCTTCTAGGAATGTGGGAAGCACCTTTAAAGGTACCCCCACCTTCCAGAGCAACTGATCTCTTATATCAGGTGCCCCCCTCTCCAGGGTTTCAAAAGACTCAACTTCCTCATCATTCCATAGTAGTGGAATCAGCAATGAGGCGGGTAAAGAGTAAGAAAAAGCACTCTTCTTATCCGCCAGGTCGTGAGTCTAAGACACTAGATGCCTTTGGACGTCAAACCTTCCAGACATCTATGCTTTCTGCAAGAATTCTCTCATATATTTTTTATATGAGTCTATCTCTTGAAGAGGTCACAAAGCAATTACATCTTTTGACTCCTTCCCTTCCAGAGTCCAAGAGTGCAGGCTATTCTTCACTGCTTAGGCATCTTCAGAATATCTCTTGGTTTCTTACTCGTGCTTCCCTAGACTCTTTTGAGTCTGTTAGCAGGACCTCTGCTATAACTATAGGGGCACGACGTAGAGCCTGGCTCCAAGCTTCCGACTTGGACAAGTGGGCACAGCAAACACTGGGACATACTCCTTGCACTGGAGACAGTCTTTTCAACAAGGAGTCTTTATGTCAGGTTACTCAGTTGTCCACTGACTTACCTGTTCCTAGGGGCTGTTCTGCACCTTCTTCTGTCCCAGTAGGTAGGAAATGTCCTGCCAAACTTTCTTCCCATAGGAGAAGAAGGTTTTATGCATCATCTGCCCATCATACAGATGTTCCCAAACAAGGGAAGCATCGTCCTGGTCTGCAGAATTCAACCTCTCACCAGGCTCAGCAAACCCAGCAACCGCAGGGTTTCTGATCAATCTTCATCAGATGCTTGTGACTCTTGGGATTAGAATCTGCAGTTGCTTCTTCTCAATAGAGGCAATCCACTGCTTCATTCTAAACCCTAGACATGGATCTCTTCCCAAGAGACATCCATTTTTTCTATGTTCCATGAGCTGTCAGGATGTTCATGCCTATAGGTCACAGGGTTCTCCTCTTCTTCCTGCTAGGGAGAGAGGTCTAACCACTATCAAACAATAGTTTCCTGTGCCAGCATGTCTTTTTTCCTTTCTATAGACTTACTACTTTGTAAGTCTTCTTCAGCTCCATTCTCTTTACCCTCTTACCAAGCTTTTCCTCTGTAAGAGCGGTATTGCTTCACTGTAGGGCTTTTTCTTCAGCCTCTCTAGTTTTGTTACTTTTCCAGTGCGGAGTTTTCCTCTCTGAGTTGACTCCTCTTTTTCAATCTTGCTTTGAGGCAGTTCATCAGACATGTCCAGAGTTTTCTACTCCTGTTCTGTCTGTTCTTTCTGTTTTTAAACAGTGAGAGTCTTTCTGCTGTCTGGCAAGCAGCTGCCTATGCAGGAGCCTTAATGTTTGGACCATTGGTTCTTGTCCACCAGCAACCAGATTTGTCCTCCACTAACATTCTGTCTGGTCTTAGTAGTGGCTCCAAGTCAGTGCTGTCATCTGTCTTGGAAATTGTTTCACTACAGACTTGTTGGATTGTCTCCTTTTTCTGCCATCTCCATTCCCCTGGGTTTGGCAGCATAGTTGACATAGGTTCTGGCTCTCCAGCAGCCAGTTCTGTCTCCTCATTCTCCTGCATCATGCTCTGCAATTCTACAGAGAAGTTCTCCACTATGGGCCCTTGCTAGAGAGCATGGTTTTTTTTTCTCCAACAGCTATCCTAGATGGTTGCAAAAAGGCTTTTTCAGTCATGTCTCCCATGACTAGAAAGGTTCTTCCTTTTTTCACTATCTCCTTTTTAATATAAAGGACATAGGCCTTCTCTTACGTGAAAGCTTAAGGAGTTGCCAATTCCCTGCTTTGGTCCATAGTATTTCCAATCGGGAATGCGCTTTTTCTCCTTGCAGCTCGTCCTCATGGTAAGAACGCATGATACCTTTTTGCAGGTCAGCATGGTATCTCATTTTTATACGTCTTCTGTTCACTTACCATGCTAGAGTTCTGGAATACTCGGGACTTGCTGGCTGCAGACTGATATCATCCTCTGCTTCTCGTAACCGTCCTGGTTATTTTGCTAGCTAGCATCCCTGTAGCTCATAACCAGTTGGAATAGATTCTCTATATATCTTCTCAAGTAGGTTCCACCTTCTTGTTATTAGATGAATCTTTCCTCTCCACATTTCCTATGCGAATACCCTTCTGTAGGCATATCTCTGTCTGCTTCATTGCAGACACCCATATAGAGGCCTATATATTCATATCTATAGCATACATCTTACAGATGTCTGTCTATCATTTGTGTGTATTTTATGTCCTTTCATATCTCGCTATAGATATATTCTTATATGTCTATCTATATATCTATATGTAATATATATATATATATATGTATCTGTCGAGATATTTTATTATCGGTAGATATGTATCTGCATATTTATCTACCTGACTGTCTAGGCTCATATAGCTATATGATTCTTACAGATGGGCTTTACCCATACCTATGCTATCCAGCATGTTTGGGGTTCTACACGCACAACCACTCTCTGTGGTAGTTAACAACTTCTACCATAATCTTAAGGTTTAGGTACCTCTGAAGCTCTCCATGTTCCAGTATCTCTCCTAGCTGACTCCAGTTAGAGACATTGCGGATCTTCAGTTAATCACAGGTTAACGCCTCAGGCATTTGTCCTTTCTTTTGGGATACAAGGGGTTTCCATACCTTTTCCTCCCACAAGGACTGTGCCTGTTTGTCCAAATCGGTCAGCCTTCTCTTTTTGCCCCTAAGGGTGAGCCACTCTGTTGCCAAAAGAGTTCGGCTTTTGTCATAAAGCCTTCCGTTGAAGGCCCACCGTTTTTGTACTACCCCAGTTATTACTGGGGTTCCCTCTTACCTTTCAGGAATCTGACCTCCACTGTTTTTTCCCTACAGGTTTATTACCTCCACTTCACAGTGAGGTCCTCCTTGAGGTTCCTCTACTGGGTTCCCCAGTAGATCCCATGAACCTCCTTACTGCTGTGTAATCCTGTTAGGGGAGGTCCATATTGCAATATTTCTTTCAATATCATTGATGATAATTATCATCCACACATGGACTCCTTGTCTGCAGTCCTATGCTAGGTCAGCTGTTCCACAGCGCCTTTCTTTTTCAACTCCTACCCTCCATCCTCAGGATGCCTGGTGTTGTGGGGGATAGCATGTTCCAATCTATGACATGCTGTGACTCCAGGCATCTTAGCTTGGGAGTCCCCATATGTGAAGACTCATTCCTGCTTGTTCCTGGAGATAGCACAGTTACTTACCTGTAACAGGTGATCTCTGGGAACAGCAGGAATAAGTCTTCGCAACCCACCCACCTCCCCTAGGAGTTGTATCTCTCTATCTCTTTCTTTCCCTTCTCTCTCTCTCTCTCTCTTTGTCTCAGCTTGAAACTTAACTGAGGAGAGGCAGTTGGGAAAGGCGGGAAGGCAGCATGCAGGCGTGGTGGGATGCTTTCAAAAGCTTTTTGATTGGACGCTGGGAAGCATTCCCACGCAGACTCCGTCGGTACCGACGTACCCATATGTGAAGACTTATTCCTGCTGTTCCCAGAGATCACCTGTTACAGATAAGTAACTGTGCTTGCTGCCCCAGACCCTGCAATCCATTGGACTCCAGAAACCTCACTATTCTCTCTTTCAGCAGCATTTCCAATAATTTATTCACCACAGAGGTTAGACTCTGGCCTATAGTTTCTTCAGGAACAAGCAGGAAGTCAGTCCTCACTTATGGGTGACGTTGCCACTGACGGAGCCCGCGCAGAGCAATTACCCAGCTTTCAAAGAAAGCCTTTGGGATTGCTGCCATGCATGCATGGTCTTCTTCCTGCCCAAGGGTGTCATCTTCTTCAGTCTCCCTTTTTCCGCGGAGCGCTTCGGACGCATGTCCTCGGCCCTTGGAAAAAGTCTTTCATTTTTGGCCTACTGGCCTTCTATTTTCTGGTTGCACCAGTCCTCTACCCGTTCTTCCCCTTCTCTACCTTTTTAGAGCTGTTAGGGGACAATCTTTCTTCGCATTTTTTGCCAACGGGCTTCACGCCCTTTTCTTTTCCTAATCACTGACAGCGTGGGTCTTTGACCTCGCATGGGCCATTTTTGCCCCTCTGGCCACCGGATTGAAAAAATGCGATAGATGCACCAGGAACATGTTGTTTACAGACACCCATGACTGTTGCTTGCGGTATCTCGGGGCTGACCACGATCCAGAGCTCTGTTCGCTCTGTAAGAAAATGTCCTCTAAAGCCCTGCTCAGTCGTAAGCAGAAGTCCGAAGACATTTTCTGAAAGGCTGCCTTGGAATCCCCGGTGGCGCCCTTGGTCGTCTCTCCTCTGGTGGGGTCCCCAACTTCGGCCCCGTGCTCTCGGCAGCACTCTGACCAGGGGTCCTCTGAGGTGGAGCGGCGCAAGAAGAAGAAGGCCTCGAAGTTTGTCGGGTGCTCCCGACAAGCTCGAGCACTTCCGCACTCAGTTGCTTAGCCCCCTTCGGTGTTCCCGACAGTCGGACAAGGAATGGCCCCGCAATGTACCCCGTGCAGATACGGAGGCCTCCGGCGAAGGCGCCCGGTCTCCTGAGAACCGTTCTGGTGAGGAACCCCTCTCCTCCTTGATGCCTGACCCGGTGACACTGGGGTCGGCATCCCAGGGCCCCATGCCCGTGTGGGAGTTCCGAATGCTGGCACTGGAACGCAGCATTTCTGCGTTCATCGCTTCCCAGCAGGCACTCACAGTCAGCTTCGCTGACCCGCACCCAGAGACCTTTGGTCCCTCGCGTGGGACACCTAAATCCATCCACGAAACCCCTGAGAGCCGCGGGCCTCGTGTGGGTCCTTGATGCCCGTCTTGCTCACCCTCCCGTTCCTCAGGGGTGAGTTCTTCCAGGGCCTCTGGCCCCTAGCGGGCCCCGGCCGCAGGACAGGGCGACCTGCCCGGCTCGGACTCCTCGACCGAGTTCTTTGATTGGGAGTCCGATGGGGACACCGCCCTGGAAACCCGTACTCCATCGGGACCTTCTGTCAGACCCCTCCCCACCCGCATTCCAGCGATGCTCGCCACCCGAGGCACCTCTTTCCTGGTGTTTGTCTGGGATATGGCACGGGCTTTTAACCTGGCCACCCAGGCCGAGGAGGATCCTCGAGCTGAAGAACTCAACATTCTTCAGTACGAGTCCCCGCCTAGGGAGCCTCTCACTGTCCCGGTCCCTCCCATTTTGTCTCGGCTGCTGCTCAACATGTGGGAGGCACTTGCCTCGGTCCCCATTGTGAGTAAGCGTCTTGACACTATGTACAAGTTACAACGTGGCCGTGGGTTCAAAAAGACCCAACTTCCCCACATCTCCATGGTAGTGGAGTCAGCCATGAGGAAACAGAAGAGCCCGAAATCGCACTCTTCGGTCCCTCCGGGCCAAGAGTCATGAGCCCTTGACGCCCTGGCCGCAAAGCCTACCAAGGTTCCATGCTATCTTGTCGCATTCAAGTATACCAACTACACATGGGCATGTTCTTGCACGACTTGGTCAAGGTGCTCGGGGGTCTCTCCACAGGCCTCGAGGGCGAGCCCCTTAATAGGTTCAGTGCTCTGTTGAAGTCCATCGCAGACTTCTCAAAATACCTCTCCCGAGCCACCTACGATAGATTCAAGTCAACAGCTCTGGTGCCCACCGCCAGGCATTGCTCCAATCATCAGATTTGGAGCAGTGGGTACAAGAAAAGCTCCTGGACATCCTCTGCCTCAGCAAAGCAGCTCTTTGGCAAGCCGATAGAGGATAAGGCCGCGGAGATAGAGACAGAGTTCGTTACCAGAACCTGTCTCTCACGCAAGACCTCCACTCTTCCCCGGAAAAAGCAACAGGCCAAAAAGCTTTTCTTTTCGAAGAAGGGCCTTCAGTACCGTGGCTATCCACCGTACCCGACCACCCTCCACACCGACCACTCCGGCGCAGGGTAAGTCCATCCAGGGGCATTGCAAGCCGAAAGGGCCAAAAGCCCAAACCCCGGCTCCACTACAACCCGCACGGGGGATTTGACGCCATTGGCATATCCCCTCGTCCTCCAGCCACGCAGCAGCCAGTGGGAGGACGTCTGTCTTCTTTTGCCCCTCTGCGGACTTCCATCACCTCGGACACCTGGGTTCTCCAGGTAGTCTGCGACGGCTGTCACCTTTGCTTCGACAGGCTTACACCTTCCTTCTCCCCGACAGAGCCTCCTCGACTCCCCACGCACCAGGTTTTACTGCAGCGGGAACTACTCTCTCTCCTCATCCAACAGGGAGTCGAGAAGGTCCCCCCGCACCTTCAAGGTCTGGTTTCTATTCCCGGTACTTCCTTGTCCCGAAGAAGACAGGGGGTCTGCGGCCCATCCTCGACCTCCGAAAGTTAAACAAGTTCTTGGTGCAGGAGAAGTTCAAGATGTTATCCCTTGGCGTTCTGCTGCCCTTCCTCCGGCAGGGCGACTAGCTATGCTCCTTGGATCTAAAAGACACTTATGCCCACATCTTAATCCACCCCCAGCACAGGCAGTACCTGCGCTTCAGGGTGCGGAGAGAGCACTTCCAGTACAGAGTGCTCTCCTTTGGCCTTGCGTCCCCCCCACGGGTCTTCACGAAATGCCTCTCCACGATCGCCGCCTGTCTCAGGCTTCAGTGCGTGTTGGTCTTTCCCTATCTCGACGACTGGCTCATTACGGGATCCTCGGTTGAGGAAACCTGGCGAGCGATGCCACACAGGATCCTTCTGTTGGAAAACTTGGTGTTCTTGGTCAACCACCCAAAGTCCCACCTCGAGCTGGTTCAGACCCTAAAGTTCATCGGGGTGCGGGTGACCGCATTTTTGCCAGCAGATCGCGCCGACTGCCTCCGAGCCTTGGCAGCTCGTGTCCAAAATACCTTCCTAGTCACAGCTCGGACTATGCTATGCCTCCTGGGACACATGGCCTCTACCATCCATGTGGTCCCCCATGCCCACCTGCACATGCAGGCAGCTCAGTGGTGCCTCAGTGCCCAATGGAGCCGGTCTATCGGTCGCTTCAAGGACCCTGTCAGGGTCTTTCCCGACCTTTGCTTGTCCCTGAGTTGGTGGCAAAACCCCCACAACCTCCTCTGGGGGTTATCCCTCCAGGCCTCACAGCACAACGAAGTGCTGACAATGGATGCTTCCCTGTTAGGGTGGGGAACCCACTGTGGATCGTTGTGCATGCAGGTGCAGTGGTCGCCCGAGGAGTCCCAGCAGCAGATAAACTTGCTCGAACTCCGGGCAATTCGATGGGTCCTGAGGGCCTTCGAGGACCACCTCAAGGGACGGTCGATACTCATACAGACCGACAGCCGCGTGGTGATGATCTACATTAGCAGGGAGGGGGGTACCAGATTGTGCTCCCTCTGCTGGGAAACAGTCCTCCTCTGCCGTCCGGAAGATGTCCCTCAGGGCGGCCTACCTTCCGGGTCAGGAGAATGTTCTGGCGGACAGGCTCAGCAGGATCCTTTGCCCTCACGAGTGGCAGCTGGATCCAGTGTTGGCAGGCTGGCTGTTCCTTCACTGGGGGACACCGGCGATAGACCTATTCGCCAGTCCCCAAAATGTGCAGCTCCCCTGCTTTTGTGGACCGGTACTGCACCCGAGCAGGGAGAGTCTGGATGCATTTCTCCTGAGCTGGTTATCCAGCCTACTCTATGCATTCCCTCCCACCCTTCTCATTGCGAGAACCCTCTTCAAGGCTCAGCAGGATTGGGCATCGATGATCCTCGTAGCCCTCTCGTGGTCTCAGCAGCCCTGGTTCCATCTTCTGCTTCTGCTCCTGCTGTCGACGGAGTCCCCTGGGCTCTGCCCCGGGTCTCCTATCACAGGAGGAGGGACAGGTGCAGCACCTGAACCTAGCCTCCTTATACCTCACAGCCTGGCGGCTGAACGGATCTCCCTAGCTTTGCTGGCTCTCCCTAGCTTCGCTGGCTCTCCCTAGCTTCGCTGGCTCTCCCTAGCTTCGCTGGCTCTCCTGGAGGAGGTTGAGGAGATCCTCCTCACCTTGAGGAAGGACTTAACTAGACGAGCCTATGCCTTCAAGTGGCGTCGCTTCTTGGACTGGTGCTCAGGGCTCCAGATTGACCCATTCTCGTGTCCCATTCAATGGGTCCTTCAGTACTTCCTCCATTTCTCAAGGGAAGGTCTGAAATCGAACTCTGTCAGGGTACACTTGAGCGCCATCTCTGTGAACCACCTCCCCATTGAGGGAAAGCCTTTCTCGGGGCAGCCATTAGTCTCTTGCTTTATGTGGGTCTTTTGCTATCCAAGCCGCCCATCCAGCTTCCCCCGGTGGAATGGGATCTGAATGTGCTGCTCATGCAGCTGATACATCCACCTTTCGAGCCAATGGCAACATGCTTGCTTCGGCACCTGTCCTGGAAGGTGGCCTTTCTGGTGGCACTGACCTTGGCCCGCTGAGTCAGTGAGCTCTAGGCTCTCATTGCTGATGCCCCTTACACCAGGATCTATAGGAATAGGGTGGTCCTGCGTACCCACCCCATACTCCTGCCAAATGTTGTCTGATTTCCATCTCAACCAGGAGATAGTCCTGCCGACTTTCTTCCCAAGACCCCACGCCAACCATACTCTCGATTGCAGAAGGGCTCTTGTCTTCTATTTTGCAGTGCATCCAGACTCATCGCAAGTCTGGCCGACTCTTTGTGACCTATGATCCCAATCAACTGGGACAGGCAGTTACCAAACACACTCTCTCTGTTTGGGTGGTGGACTGCATTGCCTTTGCTCATACAAAAGCAGGTGCCTCGTTAGATTGTCGAGTCACCGTGTACGGGGTTCGGGCCAAAGTGGCCTCGGTGGTCTCGCTGCGCTCCATGCCTCTGATGGACATCTGCCGAGCGGGGACCTGGTCTTCCACGAATACCTTCACTGCACACTACTGCCTGGAGAGGGAGTCCCACCGGGATAGCACCTTCGGCCAGGCTGTACTCCGTAATCTGTTTGGGGTATAAGCAACTCCTGTCCTCCAACCCTTCTTCATAGCTACCGAGGGCTTCGCCTCGAGGACCCGTAGATTCAGGCTCCTTCAGGCATCGGCTTCTGCTCATGACCTCGCAGAGGCATTTTTTGGTTATGGGTTCGGTAGCCTGTAGCTGAGGAGTCCTATAAGTGAGGACTGACTTCCTGCTTGTTCCTGGAGAAAGCGTAGTTACTCATCTATAACAGGTGTTCTCCAGGGACAGCAGGAATTAGTTCTCACTACCCTCCCACCTTCCCTGATGAGTTGCTGTAGTTTTTTCCTTCCCTTGCCATCTGCTTAGTAGGGCTTGAGCTAAGGGATCTGACTGAGCAAGATGCACCCTTGGGCGGGAAGAGGACCACGCGTGCATGGCAGCAATCCCAAAAGCTTTCTTTGAAAGCTGGGGAATTGCTCTGCGTGGGCTCCATCAGTGCGCAGGTCACCCATAAGTGAGGACTGATTCCTGCTGTCCTTGGAGAACACCTGTTACAGGTGAGTAACTGCGCTTTCAACCACATCCTTACTTCCGCTTTTGTGTAAAAGGACAACATGTGCCTTTCTCCAGTCTTTTGGCATCACTCCCATCTCCAAAGAGGCATTGAAAAGGTCACTCATTGCAACTGCTAGAATTGTCCCTAAGTTACTTCAGTATTCTCGGATGTATCCCATCTGGTCCCATCGCTTTGTCTACTTTTAGTTTAGCTAGTCCTCATGAGCAGTCTTCTGAAAATCGTTCGAGATCCTTGTCACTTCTCTTTCTATTTGTGGGTGTTTTCTGAGGTCCTGCTCCTGGCCTTTCATCTATGAACACAGAACAGAAATATTTGTTAAGCAATTCTACTTTATCCTCTTCAGCTTCTACATATTCCTCCCCTTCACCCTTGAATCTGATAATACCATTTTTGCCCTTCCTAACATATCTGGAAAATATCTTGTACCCCCATTTTGTTTCATTGCTTATTTCTGATTCTTTTTGTATCTTTGCTTTTCCTGACTACTGACTACTTTGCTAGCTTCTCTAAGTTTTTACAAATAGAGATGCCTATCCTCCTCTCTCTATGATTTCTTGTATTTCATGAAGGCCTCCCTCTTTTTCTTCACCTTTTCAGTTACTTCTTTTGAGAACCATAGTGGCCTCCTTTTTCCTTTTATCTTTATTTACCTTTCTAACGAAAAGGTTGGTTGCCCTTAAAATATCCCCTTTCAGTTTTGCCACCTATTTTTTCAACATCCCCCAGCTGTTCCCATCCCACTAATGACTCCTTGAGGTATTGGCCCATCTTGGCAAAGTTAGTTTTCCTAAAGTCTAAGACCCTCGCTTTTGAGTGGATTTTATCAGCCCTAGTCCTAATAGTGAACCAACCATCTGGTAATCACTAGATACGAGATGATCTCCCACTATAACATCAGGAACACTTTCTTCTTTGGTAAGCACCAAATCCAGTATGGCCCCTTCATGTGTGAGTTCTATTACCAGTTACCTGAATAGTTCTCCCTGAAAGGAATCCAGGATCTCCTTACTTCTAGATGAAACTGCAGCAGCATATTGAAATCACCTATCAGTAAAACTACTTCTTTCCTGGCAATGCTGTCTTCTATTAAATCTCTGTCCATTTCTCCCTGTGAGGGGGGATCTGTATATCACGCCATTTCAAATGTATTTCCCTTTCTCTCTTTCTAGTTTAACCCACAGTGCCTCCTCTCTCCCTTTTAAGCCCTGTAATTCTATAGCTTTAATATTTTTTGCATATAGTGCCACTCGTTCTCCCCTTCTTACTACACTATTCTTCCTGTATAAAATATTGCCTGGTATAATTTCATCCCAGTCATGGAAGTTTGTGAACCATGTCTCTGTAAGCACCAAGTCAGCTTCTTCCATTAAAGCCTCAACATCTGGGATCTTATTTCCCATGCTATGGACATTTATACACACCTCTTTCCAGATGTTGCCCCTTTTACACCTTTCTATAGAGGTATTTAATGTTCTCCAGGAACAAGCAAGGAAGTCAGTCCTCACTTATGGTGTGACGTTGGCACCGACGAAGCTCACACCGAGCAATTTCCCAGCTTTCAAAGAAAGCCTGTGGGATTGCTGCCGCACATGCTTGGTCCTCTTCCCACCCAAGGGTGCCATCTTGCTCAGTCTCCCTTTTTCCATGGAGCCCTTTGTACACACATCCTCATCCCTTGGAAAAAGTGTTTCTTTTTTCATTCTCTGGCCTGTTATTTTTCCGGTTGCACTGGTCCTCTACCCATCCTTCCCCTGCACTTTTCTCCTCTTCGAGCAAGGGGACGTTTTGTAGCATTTTTTTCCCATTTTGCGAGCTTCGTGCCCTTTTTTCTACCAACCGCTGGCCGCGTGGGTCTTTGACCTCACAGGGGCCCTTTTTGCCTGAATGGCCACCGGTTTCAAAAAATGTGACAGGTTCTCCAAGAATGTGTCGCGGGGCTGACCATGATCTGGAGATCTGCTCTCTTTGTAAGAAAATGTCCTCCAAGGCCCTGCTGAGTCTTAAGCAGAAGTCCGATGACCTTTTCCGTAAGGCCATCCCATATCCCCTCGTGTTAAACGTATCCCCCAATTGACCGCTTTGACCCGGTGAAAAGCGGGATATAAATACAGCTAAATAAATAAAATAAATAAATCCCCGGTGGTGCCCCCAGTTGTCTCTCCACGGGTGGGATCCCCTATCTCAGCCCTGCACTCAAGGTGGCACTCTGACTAGGGTTCCCCTGAAGGGAAGCGGCTTAAAAAGAAGAAGACCTCAAAGTCGCTTTCGGGGGTTCAGACAAGCGCGAGCGCTCCCGCGCTTGGTCATTCAGCCCCCGCGGCGTTTCCGAGAGTCTGACAAGGAGCAGCCTCGAAAGGTACCTCGTACAGATACAGAGGCCTCCGGCGATGGCGCCCGGTCTCCTGAGGGCCGTCCCGGCAGAGACCCCCTCTCCTCCTCGATGCCCCACCCAGTGACCCCGCGCCCGCATGGGAATCCCATATGTTGGCTCTAGAACGCAGTGTTTCTGCATTCTTGGCTGCCCAGCAGGCACTCACACCCAGCTCAGCTGGTTCGAGCCTAGAGACTGAGACTCCCTTGAGAGAGACGTTAAAACCTGCCCTGGAAACCCCCGAGAGCCGTGGGCCTCATGAGGGTCCTCAGTGTCGGTCTCGCTCTCGCTCGCCTTCCCATTCCTCGGGGGCGAGATCCTCCAGTGCCTCTGGCTCCAAATGGGCCTCTGCCTCAAGACGGGGCAACCAACCCGAATCGGATTCCTCCTCGGATCTCTCAGGCTGGGAGTCAGATTGGGATACTTCCTGGGAGACCCGCGCCCATAGGGACCACTCTTCGGTTCTGTCCCCGCCCGCTTTACAGAGGCGTTCGCCACCCGATGACACATCCTTTCTAGTGTGCAGGACATGGCACGGGCCCTCATCCTAGCTACTCAGGCTGAAGAGGAGCCTCGAGCTGAAGAGCTCGATATCTTGCAGTACGAGTGTGGCTGCATACCCCTGCTGTCTATGGAGAAACCCCTGTTACAGGTAAGCAACTATTCATTCTCTCTCTCTCTCTCTCTCTCTCTCTCTCTCTCAGCCCACCCAAACTTTGCCCAGTCCCTTTCTCCATAGCCTTTGCACAATGCCTTCACCAAATCTGATTCTCTCCCTCCCCATTCCTGTCAGCTTGCTGTTTAGAGCCTTACTGAAAGTGGCACATTTGCTGATTTTTCCCACTGCAACAGGCACTCTCCAAGCAGCCTGAGTCACAGTGAAGGAAGTTCAGATGGATTTTGTGGTTTCAAGTCTCGTGAGACTTCAGACTATGAGATTAGCCCGAACTTCCTCTATCATGTGACTCAGGCTGCTTGGAGAGAACTGATCGCGGAGGTAAAGTTAACAGCATGCTGTTTTTACGGCAGCACTGGCGCTCGCCAGAACCTTTGGGTGCAATTTCTAGGTGCTGTAGTGACTTGGTATCCGGGATTTGTCAAACCTTTCCATAGAGGGAGAACAACAAAACTAGCTTAGATAAGAAGTGATATCCTCCAAAAATTCAAGCTTGTACAGCTGATCATTGGAATGTATTTGTAGCAAAAGCAGTATAAATGAGTATACTAAACTATGTCAATGCTACTATTAAATTTGAGTTGATATGGTTTGCAACATTCTTAATTAATTTGTATTTCTATTAATTATTGCTTTAACCTTAATTTAAATAACACAGTGCATAAGACAACCAAAGCTGAATTGGAACCAACAAACACATAACATGCTGGAACAGAACTTTAAAATATGTTTTATGCTTTCTGGGGCTGTGTTATACATACAATTAGAGGACATTTTTTTCATTAGTAGCTTTCATACTAGTCAGTCAAGATTAAACATTTGTTTGGTCTATACTTGTTCCTTCTACAATGCAAAAAAAGAGTTGTTCAAACGTATATGTACTGGAAGTCATACCAAAAACCTTTTGCTTCTCCAGATCCAGCAAACTATGGGGTTTGTTTACAAAGCCGCGGTAGCGATTCGCGATCGTTATCGGAGCCGCGGCCCCATTGAATGAAGATCCAGGGTTTTTTTGTGTGTCAAACTTACATGTAGACAGATCTTTTCCTCTTGAGATTTTTTTTTTTTGGTGTTTGTCGTATTAGGCACACAGTTTGATTATTCTTTACATTGTAACAAAGTTTAGATTTTACTACTTTCCAGCGAGAATTTTACTGTTTAAATTCCACACCCTACCCTTGTAAAATTGCATCGCTATTCAGTTCTGCATACCTGTGTTTATGGAATGTGGTTTACCCATGCTACTTCTTTAAGTACTGTACTTGGTTATAACAGTTAGTGTAATGTTTTGCTTGAATGTTTTAGAGAATGAGTACACTTGATGTCAAATTTATTCCAAAAATTTGAATGTATTTGACATTTTTCTAGCATGTGTCATTATCAGCAGTGAGATGTATTGTGGCTCCCAGCAAAAAGGAAGATAGTAAAGGGCAGGATTTAGCAATGGCTTTCTCCTATTCTGTATGGGAAAAAAACACAAAGAGGGCAGAAAACTTAAAACTGTTATTTGTTCAAGACAAGTAGCTAAACAGATATTTTAGCTGAACTGGACTTCTGAAGTGCTATTGATAGCTTTGGTGATTCTCATAAATAGTACACAATAATTAAGGTTAAATGTTTGTTCTCATAATACCCATGTTTAACTCACACCTTGTTCATTTTTATAGAAAAATGCTCATTTTCTTATGCATTTGTCAAAGTTCATCTTTTAGCTATTGACTTCCTTCTGAACTATTATTAGCATCTTGTGTTTGTATCCCTTGGCTTTCACCTTTTTATTATTTTCCTTGACTCTCCTAAAAACCCACCACAGAGTACTTTAGTGCATTACTGTTATCAAAATTATCCACTTTGTCATAGGTTTATCTTTAAAAGACCTTACCCCATAGTCTTATGTTTTTATTGCTTGCATGTATTTAGAAAGAAGCCTTTGAACTGAACCTTGCCTCTTTTTAGCTATGTTTTTTTCCCCTCAACAATGGTATGTGGTGGTGGGGGGGGGGGGGGAGTACACTTTCTATTACATTTTTGTAGTACTTGTCATTTTTCTCTGTGGAATTGTATCTTTAAGATTTAGACATTCCTAGTTATTTCTTACATTTTTCAGCCATAGGAACCCTTTTCAGCATGTTTCAAAAATTTAAAAAGCATTGTTAATTTTGAAGGGGCTGATTGGCTGGCTGTCACAGGAGCTGTCCGGGCTATAGTGCTGAACAGTAGAAAAGTGTTTTAATAAACTCTTTATTGGTCATTCTTCTATTTGCAGAATAAATGTATTTAATATATTTAGGAGCTTGTTTACTAAAGCTCGGTAAGTTTTTTGTTTTTGCCTTTTCATCCCTCTAGTCCAGTCCTGGAACCTTTGAGTTTAGTATTTCTTCCAGCAGCTTTGGAGACTGAAACATGTCATCGCTTTGACACCTGTATAAATAGGCAAGGTCCGCCCCTCTCCTCCAGTAGTTTGTCTCCAAGCAGCTGAAGAAGGTTCTGAGCCTGGGACTAGGCTCACTCAGCACAAATAAGCAGAGATTCTATTTTTTAAATGTTTTCAAAGATTATGAAATATTTTTTAATTTGAGTTGCTTTTACTTTAAGATGGATATTTCAGGGCAGAAGGATACTGTTAGCTGAGGCTTCCTTGTCTGTCTGTCAGATTTTTTTCTATTTTGATTTTCCTTCTCCTCTTCTCTTCCCCCCCCCTTCCTCTCCCCCCCCCCCCCTCCGTTTGACTTCCCCCACATTGTAACAAGCATCGGAAGGACTGACCGGATGCATATGCCTCCCTGCTCCTGAACCCGCTTGAACGGGTGAGGAGCAGGTAGCAGGCACGGGCTGGAGCCCTGCAGAGAGGAGAGGAAGCAGATGCTGACAAGCTGTGTCTGCCGCGCCAGAGCCGAAGCCGCTGTTTCGGCTGAGCTCCGATGCTGGTTGAGACCCCCACTGAAGCGGTGAGTCTGTTAGTTTGGCGGTCGGTTTAGGTCAGTGTTTTTTGGCTGGGGAGGACAGGGAGCCGCGATCGCGCGGGGCCTCGAGGTTCCGGCATTAAGGCCGGACCGCATAAATTTGCACGGGAAGCGTGATGGCGGCCATTTTACCTCGGCAAGCAAAGGGGCATTTCATTTAGGTGCCTGGAGGCCTCCGAGGCTCGTTTTGGCTTCAGTTGCAGTAGAGAAGGCCTAGCCTGATATCATATAGATATATAGATAGATATAGATATATTTTTTTAACAGTGATTGGTGGACTCGGACTGCTGAGGGTGTTCAGCTTTCCCGGGGAAGTTAGTATGCCGGCGAGACCTCGCTGCTTGGTCTGTGGCACGAGGCGCGGCACAGTCTTGGAGTCAGGTGTGTGTAGGGGCTGCACTCACGAGGCGGCTGTAATGGAGAAGGTGCTGGATTTGGAGACCGAGGGACAGTTGATGGTTCCTCATGAAGAGGGGGAAACCCTGCCATCTCCACTGTTCTCCTCGGAGCCGGTAGCGGGGCCATCTACTGGGGTAGGGCCGTCTCCTCCACTGGGATTGGGCCAGGTGGGGGGGTGCCTCCCGTGGTTCCACCGGATTTCTTCGTCCTTATGCAGCAGGAATTTGCTTTGTTGCAGCCCGGAATGGTGTCGCCTCCTCCGGCCGCGCGAGGGGAGAAGAGGTGCGGGACTTCATTGCGGTCTGAGGAGGGGTCTGCCCCTGTCAAGAGAAGTAAGGGGGTGGAGAGCTCAGCGCCCCTGCCCTGGGGGGACCTAGAGGCGGGTGACGGGGATGTAGAGGACGTCTCGGGGGATGATTTAGAAGAAGGTGAGTTGCCTGACTCGGAACAACAAGCTAGGGTAGTCAGGGTGTTTAGACGGTAGGAGCTGCCAGCTCTGATTACCGAGACGCTCAAAACGCTAAACATGCCCTCTACAGTGCCGGCATCGGATGAAGCATTAGGGGATCCGCTCTTGGGTCGTCCATACCACCTGCAACGGGTGTTTCCCGTTCATAGAGTGTTTAGGAACATGATTCAGGAGGAGTGGAATTTGTCCGAGTCGGCCCTGAGAGGTTCTAGGGCGATAGCTAAGCTGTATCCACTATCAGACCAAGATAGGGAGCTTTTTCGCTTTCCTAAGGTAGATGCAGCGGTGTTGGCTGTTACTAAGAAGACTACGATCCCGGTAGAGGGCGCCACGGCGCTTAAGGATGTTCAAGACAGGAAATTAGATACCTTGTTGAAGCAGGTGTTTGATATAAGTGCCCTTTCCATGCAGGCCTCGATAGCGGGGGCGTGGGTGGCGAGAGGCTGCCTGAGATGGTCCCAACGAATACAGGGTGAAAAGCTGGGAGAGCAGGTTGAGGAGGTAGCACGGCTGGAGTCGGGGACTGCCTATCTGGCGGATATCCATTATGACCTCATCCGGGGGCTTGCAAAGAGTATAGTGTCCGTAGTGGCAGCTCGGTGGTATTTGTGGTTGAGAAACTGGTCTGCCAACGGTTCTTCTAAGGCTCGTCTCAGCAAGCTTCTGATAAGGGGGAAGCTTTTGTTTGGAGAGGATTTGGATAAGTTGGTCAAGGACCTCGGGGAATCCAAGGGGGGACGGTTGCCTGAGGATAAGCCTAAGCAAGGCCGTCCTAGTACAGGTCCCAAGGGGTCTCAGAGAGTTTTGTAGGTTTCGGTCCTCTCGCTTCGGCCAGTCACAGCGAGGAAGGTTTCCAATGCGAGGCCAGGGATTATGAGGATTTCGGGGGGGCGGGCAAAGGTTTTGCGCCCTTCCCGTCCTCAAACCTTAAAAAGCCACAATGAGATGAAGGGGATTCAGGTGGGGTTCGTGCCCGTGAGAGGACAGCTACGGGAGTTTTACCCTGCCTGGGTCCAGATTACGTCAGACCGGTGGGTGTTGGAAGTCATTCGAGAGGGTTATGCGCTAGAGCTCCATCGACTGGTGTTAGATTCCTTTGTCCTGTCACCTTGCAGAGCCTCGCACAGGGTCCGGGCAGTTCGGGAGACGCTACAGCGGCTGCTGCAGCTCAGGGCAGTGGTGCCCGTCCCATCGGACCAGTGCGGATGCGGTCAATACTCCATCTATTTCGTGGTGCCAAAGAAGGAAGGCACATTTCGGCCTGGATTCTGGATTTGAAAAAAGTGAATCGATGTCTCCGGGTGACTCATTTCCATATGGAGACGTTGCGCTCCATGATTGCGGCGGTCAGGAAGGGAGAGTTCCTTATGTCATTGGACTTCACGGAAGCTTATCTACACATCCCCGTTCAGCGAGAGCATCAATAGTTTCTACGGTTTGCGGTGCCCATGGGGCACTTTCAATTCCAGGCCTTGCACTTTGGTCTGGCAACGGCGCCAAGAACTTTCACCAAGATCATGGTGGTGGTGGCAGCGGCACTCCACAAGGAAGGAGTGCTGGTGCACCTGTATTTGGACGATTGGTTGATTCAAGCAAAGTCAAAGGTAGAGAGCGACGCAGCCACCGCCCGGGTGGTGCAGTTGTTGGAGAGCCTGGGCTGGGTGGTCAACTTTGCAAAGAGCAAGCTGGTTCCCTCACAGTCTCTGGAATATCTGGGGGGTGCGATTCTATACAGAGCAGGGAGCGGTGTTTCTTCCGGTTCAGCAAGCACAGGGGTTAAGAGAGCTCGTGCGGAGGTTTCTGTCTCAACCGGTGCCTACAGCTTGGCAGTATCTGCAATTGCTCAGAACAATGGCGACCACAATCGAGATGGTGCCGTTGGCCAGAGCTCACATGCGGCCGTTGCAGAGGGCTCTACTCCAGTGGTGGTCTCATCAGTCGGACGTGCTATCTCATCGGCTGGTCTGCCCACCGGAGGTGCGGCAGGAACTTCTCTGGTGGTTACGGCTGGAGAGTTTGGAGAAGGGCATGCCTCTGGAGGCCCCAGCCTGGAGACTTTTGATGACGGATGCAAGTCTGTTGGGATGGGGAGCGCATTGTGAAGGGAGGTTACCACAGGGACAGTGATCGCTGGTAGAGGAGGAGTGGTCGATCAACAGATTGGAGATGAGGGCGGTGTGTTTGGCCCTCCTGGAGTTCCAGTCATGGTTGAGACAGACGGCGGTGCGGGTGCTGTCCGACAATGCGACTACAGTAGCCTACATCAATCAACAGGGCGGCACAGGAAGTGCGGCATTAGAGGCAGAGGTGAGTCAGACTGGGCCAAGCTAAATCTGAAGGACCTGTCGGCCCAACACATGGCTGGAGTGGACAATATCGAAGCGGATTACCTAAGTCGGCGCAGGGTGGATCCTGGAGAGTGGGTGCTTCACCCGGACGTGTTTGCTCTAGTCGTACGACGCTGGGGGACGCCTCTCATGGATCTAATGGCGACCTTCGAGTCAGCAAAGGCAGCACGATTTTACAGCAGAAGGCGAGAGTGAATGTCGGAGGGTCTCGATGCGTTGGCGCAGAGGTGGCCGGTGGAAGGTCTCCTCTGTCTTTCCTCCTTGGGCTCTCATAGGCCGAGTGGTACAGCGCATAGAGAAGCACGAGGGCCTGGTGGTTCTGGTGATGCCCGATTGGCCCAGAAGACCTTGGTATGCGGATATGGTGCGTCTGCTGGTGGACAGTCCATGGAGACTTCCACAGCGGGAGGACCTGTTGCTTCAGGGGCCGTTACGTATGTCGCAGGTGAATCTGTTCTCGCTTACGGCAGGGCTCTTGAAAGGGCTAGGATGAAGGCCAAGGGCTATTCCGCGGTAGTCATTTCTTCATTGTTGAAGGCGCGGAGGCGATCTACATCGTTAACGTACGTACGGGTCTGGCACGTTTTTGAGGCCTGTTGTGCGGATCTGAGACTGCGGCCCTTAGGGGCGTCGATTCCACAGATTCTTTCGTTTTTGCAGGATGGCGTGGAGAAGGGTCTCGTGGCTAGTTCTTTGCGAGTTCAATTGGTGGCGCTATCTTGTTACCATGGTAAGGTACAAGGTCAGGTGTTAGGAGCTCATGTGGACGTTCGAAGATTTTTGCAGGCCGTGTTACTCATGCGGCCGCCGCACAGGTGTTCGGTTCCGGCTTGGGATCTGAATTTGGTGTTGGACGCGTTGGTCAGGGAACCGTTTGAGCCGTTAGGTAAGGCCTCTCTAAAGAATCTGACTTTGTAGACAATTTTTCTAGTAGCTATTTGCTCCGCTCGCAGAATTTCGGAGTTACAGGCTTTGTCCTGTAAGGAACCGTATCTTTCCTTCTTCGATCACAAGGTGGTGTTGCGTACGGTTCCTGCATTCTTGCCTAAGGTGGTTTCGGTTTTTCATGTCAACCAGGTGGTTTCGTTGCCGGTATTCTCAGGGGAGCAGAAGGAAGCAACGGAAGGTAAATTGCATCATCTTGATGTTCGTCGGGCACTCAAGAGATACCTCCACGGCAATGTTCCCTCTAATTTTCTGTAGGCTGTGTGCGTATAAAATAGCAGCTGTGCAGCTTTTGAAGGAAGGTTAAATTTTTGTGCGCCACATAACACCACTCAGAGTTATATACTATAAAATTTGACTACACGTCAGAATACAGTATGTACACCACATTGATTTTAAAGAAATTAAATGAAAATAGACTATTACTAAATGAAGCGGAAAAATTCTAGTAATTACAATCACAACTTTTAAATTTTAAGACGTCTATGTTGTTTTCTATCAGAATCGGAACTGTAATTTTTGTGCGCTCTGTTGTAAAGTATGTGTGCTCGCTCGGCGAGGTGTGTGCGTGAGCACACGCGCACAGCTTAGAGGGAACAGTGCTCCGCGGGACAGCGTCCTTCCATAGGTCGGACAGGTTGTTTGTGTCTTGAGGGTCCACGGAAGGGGGAGGCGGCGGCGGCAGCAAAGTCATCCATTTCCAGATGGTTGAAGGAAGCCATTGCAGCTGTGTATATTTTGAAAGGTAAAGTGGTACCGGAGGGTCTTCGAGCTCATTCGACTAGGGCGCAAGCGGCATCTTGGGAAGAATTCAGTTCGGTGCCGGCCGTGGATATTTGGAGGGCGGCGACTTGGTCGTCGTTGCATTCTTTTGCTAAGCATTATAGGCTCGATGTGCAGGCGTCTGGAGATGTACGTTATGGGTCAGCAGTACTTCAGGCTGGGCTCGCAGGGCCCTCCCATTGATATTCACTGCTCTGTTACATCCTCAAAGGTTCCGGGACTGGACTAGCGGGACGAAAAGGAAGATGTAATTAGACTTACCTGCTAATTGTTGTTCCTTAAGGAACTCTAGTCCAGTCCCGGATCCCACCTGGGGTGTTTTGCTGTCAGCCTGAAGTTCGTAGCGTGCAGTGAGGTATTGGGAAGGTCCTCCGTAGGAGCTAGGTTGGAAGGAGCAGATGGGATCCTTTCTAAGCAGTACTTTGTTTGCTCTGGGGGTACGTGCTTCGTCCAGAAGAGCGTATTTTACATTTTTATACTTGTACCTTAAGGGTGCGGTTTCAGACAGTTAAAAAAAAAAAAAAAAGTTTTACTACGTATTTACCTGCTTACTTATTTAACTACTGATTTGACTACTTATTTGTTGCTCTGCTGAGTCTGCTTTGTCAATAGGTACTGGAGGAGAGGGGCGGACCTTGCCTATTTATACAGGTGTCATCAAAGCGATGACGTGTTTCATTCTCCAAAGCTGCTGGAAGAGATACTAAACTCAAAGGTTCCGGGACTGGACTAGAGTTCCTTAAGGAACAACAATTAGCAGGTAAGTCTAATTACATCTTTTTTGTTTTTGTTTTTTTTTATACTTCACATAAGTTGCAAAACTTAACTTCCTTATCGTCCCTCCAGTATAGTCCAGACGTGTGGGGGTTATACATGCCTGCCAACAGATGGAGGCTGAGAACCACTGAGTTGATCTTGACATCACCACATAAAGGGTCCTGTGTAGCCTCACTCTCACCGGCATTTCTCAGTCTCCAGCAGATGGTGGTTGTTTATTCCTGTGCTGTCTGAATTGGATTGAAAGGCTCATAAGGAAGGGGTGGTAGTTGGCTATGGCTGTCAGCAGACTCTGGGGTGCAAACCTGGTGGTGTCAGGTCCCTCCCCTAGCGCCCCCCACCTCCCCCAGATTGGCTGTATTTTATATTGGGGGAAGCTTTATAGAGAAGTTGCTAGGCATAGCCTGTCTTAAAGTGCCATCAGGCTGAAGGTAAGCTTACCCAGGGCCTAATATTCCTCTCAGGGGAAGGTAGCCGGCAGACAGGGGAATAATGACTTTTTAAAAAAAAAAAACCTGTTGCTTTGGAGGCACTGCTTCTTCCTGTCTGGGTTGCAGCAGGCTGTGCTGTTGAGAAGGGAAAGCAATAAGGTTCCTTGCCTGGTTGTTCTCCAGCACTTTGTTTTGTGTTTGTTTTCTGAGGAGTAGGTGTTTGGGATACCGTATGCTCCAGGGGGCCCTTTGGTATTTGCGCTTCTAGCTTTAGTTTATTTTGGTGCGAAGGCTGCTGTCATTTCCCAGAAACTTGGGCTGGCTTGTTTTGTTTTGTTTTTTTAATAAAGAAAATACTGGAAGAAAGTGAAGGGACTGACTGGATCAAGCCGCTTGCGGTGGGTTCCCCAGTTTAAGTGGTAATTTGGGGATGAAGCTCTGCCGTAGTGTTTCTAGACTTTCCCTTAGCTTTTTGCTTTTGAATCATTTGGGAGTGAGCAGGACGTTGCAGTGCTCAGTCGGCAGTCTGGGGGAATTCGTTTAAAGCCTGTCAGATCTCGGGGTTGCTGACTGGTCTCCATGTGGTGGATTTCATGTGCTACCCCAGCAATTTGAAGTCTCAGAAGAATAAAGAGTTGCCTAGCCCTGGTTTTGTGGCTCTACGAGGCTGTTTCCTCGAAGCGGGTGTACGAGTGCAGATCCATGCGGCCGAAGGCTTTTCACCACAGATGGCAGCCATTTGGTGTTCTGGACTCCCATGTCTGTTTTTAGGGCATATGGCGGTGTGTATAGAGCTTAGGGACTTCGTTGTGCTTCAGAGGGCTTGGCTGCCTCTCCTCCTCCTCAGATTTGTGTATTTTTCGGGAGCAGTAGAACTTGAAATATTCTATATGTATGAAAGAAAAAAAACGGGTTGACAGGTTTCAATGGTTTCAATATCTGTTCCTTGCATCTGCGGCAGGGGACATTTTTCTTTTCTTGGGGGGGGGGGGGGACACTCTGAACATATAGTGTAGCAGTTTATTTCTGAGTTTAGTTTGCTCCTGACCTCCTTTGATAGGGGGAACGGGTGTGTCAGCTTATTGCGCTTACTTAATCGCTGTCCAGTGGACTTCTGAACCTAAAGCCTGAGAGCTTGAAAGATATTTAAATAAATAAATAACAAAAGTAGCAATTCTTGACAAGGCGGCTTAGGGTTACGAGCTAGTCCTGATCTATCCACCTGTGTCTGTGCTCAGGTTTGTTCTCCTGGGATTCTTTTTAGTCACAGCAGTGTCACTTTGAGTATTCTTCTGTGTCCTGCGGCAGTTCCATTAGGTGCATGCCTTTAGTTTAGTTTGGTTTCCATGTATGTTTGGGGTTTGTGTTCTATGGTATGAGGCTGTTTGTGATCACTCTCTGTATTGTGCATGGACCCAGTCATTGGTTGCTTAGCTCCAGGTCTTAAGACAGAGCGGGATAGCATATCCTAGGAAGAGCGGCCTGTCACATGCTTTGTAGTGGCTGGAAATTGAGCAAGAAATATGCTTTAAAAAAAAAAAAAAGAGAGAAAATGAGAAAAGCTCCCTTATGTGTGAACACTGTTTGTTTGTTGTTGTCCTTTCTGCATACTAATTCTGCCAGTTGTAGGTTGCTTTGTGGTAGGGGAGCTCTCAGAATTGTGGTAGTTACTCCTCCAGTCTTAGAAGTTTGACTCTGCAGTTTGCCCTACGATTTTAGTCCTTTTCTCTTGATTGTCTCTCTGGAGAGAATACTGTACAGGTTCATGAGATACTGTTTGTTCTGAAGAGGGGTCTCCTAGTTCTGAGCTGCCTCAGCGGGATCCAGAGGGTTGTTGTGGCCTTTCTGGTGGCCAGCCTCCTTCGTGGTCCATCAGAGAATGCTTGGTCCCAGATTTATACGAGCTTTTTCCTGCTTCTTGGTTGAAGTATCCGGCGTTATGAGCTCCTATGGTTTCCACAGCTATGATGGAACAAACATATGCTTAAATCACAGTATAAGGAAGGTCACAAAATGTTTTAAAAAAAGACACTTTTTTTTTTTTTTTGTGCTTGATGCTTCATGTAGCGCTCTCTTGGTAGCTGGCGTAATCTGGAATACTCTACTGTCAACACCTTTTCAGAGCTGCTCAGCTCTTCTTGGCTGAGGAGCCCTGGGTAATATGTATCTCCAGGAACAAGCAGGAATGAGTCTTCACATATGGGTACGTCGGTACCGACGGAGTCTGCGCGGGAACACTTCCCAGCGTCCAATCAAAGAGCTGTTGGAAGCATCTCACCACTCCTGCGTGCTGCCTTCCCGCCTTTCCCAACTGCCTCTCCTCAGTTTTCGTTTTTCTGCGGAGCCGGCAGGACATCCTCCTGTCACCGCAGAAAATTCTTATTTTTTAGTTTTAGTTTTCTTGTGGTTGCGGCTGTCTTCTCGACGCCACCGGTACCGCCGGTGTTTTTCTTTTCTTTCTTGTAAAATTTTCCTTTCCAACGGAATATTTTTTTCTTCATAGTGTCCCACGGGGTCTTAGGCCTTTCAGGCCTCCCCTATTTTTCCTTCATGGCCACGAAATGTTCAGTTTGTGGCGCTACAACTTTATGTTTAGACCCTTGAAGTCGGTGTCTAACCTGTTTGGGTCCTGACAACAGTTTGGTGAGAAGACATCTTCAACATCGAGAATCCCTCGATACACGGTTGCCCTCCAACTTCGGGGCACCGTCCCCTTCTTCTTCCACTTTGATTCAGGTAACCCACAAACAGTCTGTTAAGACTAGCCAGTCCTTGAGTGGTACGTCTCATGCACAGCATGTAGACAGCTCCGGCTTTGCCCTCGATGGCCTCCTGGCTTCAAAACCCCGGCGGGAGTCTTCGGTCTCCAAAGCGTATAAGGGGTTTCAGGTTGTTCCTGGGGTTCACCCCCCACAGAACATACCTGAGCCGTGCACGGTGGTGGCATCTGCTTCGAGCGGTACCGATACCCCTGCATCAGCACTGGTGTTGGACGAAACACTCCTCACCAGGGATCGTCATCTGGCCTCCTCGGTGCCTTCGGGACCGATGGATACGTCCCAGATTCTTTCCCTTATTGGTTCCAACACCGATACTGCCACCGACGTCGGTACCCTCCAGATGTGCATCGACAGCCTCGCTTCTTTTGATGCCGAGTCTGGAATTGATCTCCAGTTTGGAGGACTGGGTACAGACTCGCCTTGGTACTGTCTCACGGCGGTACCGAAGGCTCGGTTCCGATGACTCGGATTCGCAACTCTCGGTTCCCCTGAGGCTGTTTGAGTTGCCACTGGTAGACCTTCATTCACCGGTATCGGACACGGTGCCGAAGTCGGTACCGATGTCTTCATTACCCTCACAGTCGGTGCCTTCCATGCTTCGCTTCTCAGGCTCCTTGCCCTCGATGCCGAGTTTGGAATCCATTTCTAGTCTGGAAGACCGGGTACCAATAGATTTTGGAACCGACACCGATCAATACCGGTGGCTCGGTACCGAGGATAGCAGCCGGAGGTTTTCGATTCCCTCGGTACCGATTGAAGTATCACCGATGACGACTACGATGTCTTTGTCGAGCCCGACTCCGACATCGGTACCGGTATTAACTTCAGTACCAGTATCCACAGTAGCATCGTGGCAAACTCCTACCATGCTTTTTACAACAGCATCGCTCCATTCTATGTCAAGCTTGGAGTCGATACCTGGCATGGACAATGTGGTAAGGACGGTTGCTGTTCCTAACAATCAGTCCAAGCAACCATCCCTTAAACATTCCACACTGCACCCTGCAGGATCTTCTATTTCTATATCTCTGGATAACTCTGTGGGTGCTCAGGCTAGTTCTTTAGATCTAACCTGTCCAAGAGAGATTCCTGTCGGGGATCCCTCTTTTCAGAGTTTCCTCCTGGATATAGCAAGATCCCTTGCCATTCCTATTCCAGGACATGATCCTGCACCGGGCTCTGTTTCCACCAAAGCAAAGGACAACATAATGCTTCCTTTGCATCATTCCTTGCAGGATCTCCTTCTAGGAATGTGAGAAACACCTTTAAGGGTACCCCCACCTCCCAGAGCAACTGATCTCTTATATCAGGTGCCCCCCTCTCCAGGGTTCCAAAAGACTCAACTTCCTCATCATTCCATAGTAGTGGAATCAGCAATGAGGCGGATAAAGAGTAAGAAAAAGCACTCTTCTTATCCGCCAGGTCGTGAGTCTAAGACACTAGATGCCTTTGGAAGTCAAACCTTCCAGACATCTATGCTTTCTGCAAGAATTCTCTCATATATTTTTTATATGAGTCTTTCTCTTGAGGAGGTCACAAAGCAATTACATCTTTTGACTCCTTTCCCTCCAGTTTCCAGGAGTACAGACTATTCCTCGCTGCTTCAGCATATCCAGAATATCTCTTGGTTTCTTTCTCGTGCTTCCCTAGACTCTTTTGAGTCTGTTAGCAGGACTTCTGCTATAGCTATAGGGGCACGACGTAGAGCCTGGTTCCAAGCTTCAGATTTAGCCAAGTGGGAACAACAACGACTGGGACATACTCCTTGCACTGGAGAAAATCTTTTCAACAAGGAGTCTTTACGTCAGGTTACTCAGTTGTCCACTGATTTACCTGTTCCTAAGGGTTCTTCTACACCTTCTTCTGTCCCAGTAAGTAGGAAATGTCCTACCAAACTTTCTTCCCACAGGAGAAGAAGGTTTTATTCCTCACTTGCCCACCATACAGATGTTCCCCTACAGGGGAACCATCGTCCTGGTCTGAAGAATCCAACCTCTCCCCAGGCTCAGCAAACCCGGCCTCTGCAGGGTCTCTGATCAGTCAACATCAAATGCTTGTGACCCTTGGGGTTAGAATCTACAGTTGCTTCTTCTCAACAGAGGCGATCCTTTACTCATTCTAACTCCTACACATGGATCTCTTTCCACAAGACATCCATTTTTTCTATGAGCTGTCAGAATGTTCATGCCTATAAGTCACAGGTTTCTCCTCTTCTCCTGCCAGAGAAAGAGGTCAGACCACTATCAAATGATAGTTCCTGTGCCAGCATGTATTTTTCCTTTCTATAGACTTACTACTTGGTAAGTCTTCTTCAGCTCTATCCTCTTCACCCTCTTACCACGGTAAGAGCGGAAGAGTGTTTTTCTTCAACCTCTCTAGGTTTGTCACTTTCCAGTGCGGAGTTTTCCTCCCTGAGTTTCCTCCCCTGTCTCAAATTTACTTTAAGGCAGTTTATCAGACATGTCCAGAGTTTTCTACTCCTGTTCTGTCTGTTCTTTCTGGTTTTAAACAGTAATTTCCTTAGCGTCCCTCTAGTCCAGTCCCGGAACCATAGAGTTGTGAACCTCCACCAGCAGCTTTGGAGACTGAACATCTTCATCTCTTTGATCATCCAGCTATATGCTGGATATATTATTTGTTGTAAATAACTGCCCCGGTTACCCAAGTTATTGTTCCTGTTCGATGTAAAAACAGATATCTGTATTTTGTCTGATGTTTCTTGTTCTATGTAAACCGCGCTGATTATGAATAGTGCGGTATATAAAAGAGGTTAAATAAATAAATAAATATGCAGCCCCAAGGACCGCCCACACATCAGTATCTCAGTCTCCAAGCAGCTTGCAAGTCAGAGCCCAGAACTGGGCTTCTTAGGAACAAATAAGCAGAGCTTTAGTGTTTTATTATTTTCTAGATTTAGGTGCTGGGCTGCTGCTGTGGAGGAAATCTTTGACTGTGTCCCTTCTGTCTTTCTCTAATCTGTTTTTTTCTCTCTGTCTCTCTTTCTGTCAGTCTCCCCATAGGTCAAACAAGCAGGGGAGCTGCACAGGACACAGGTCTCCTTTCTACCGAACCCCCTTGGTGGGTGAGGAGAAGGTTGAAGACAATTACAGGCAGCAATTGAATACAGCAGTAGGCTCTGAGGGTCCCCTGACTGATTTAGGGGTTCCCCGAGCTGCCCTGAGCGGTTATTACTCTGTTATTGACTCTGATAACTGCTACTCAGAGCTTGTGACAGGCACGCTGGACAGCACTCTCAGTGTTTTGACCCCCCCTCCACTCCTGTGTGTGGGTGAGTAGAGTTTGAAGCTTTTTCTTTCTAAAGACAGTGGTGGAGGCCTTGGGGTGGCCTGGAATCAGCTCTGGGGAGTGTTTTAGACCTTTTGGGTATTTTTTCTGGTCCTTTTTTTGGCGGGATCGGGTCCGGCGGCCATTTTGGATTTTTTTCAAAGTTGTTTTTCTTCGTGTTTTTTTTTAGGGATAGGAGCTTCGTTTTTGCATTTCTTGGTCAGATATCAGCCAATTGACTCCAGCTCTATCTAATCCTGCAATTTGGAGCGTTTTTGAGCACTTTTAAAATCGCGATTTTTTTTTTTTCTGCTCTGTTTGCTTCAGCAAGGTGTTCCAGCTTTGCTGGCAAAGGGCTGTGTGCATAGCCATGCCTCCTAGTACTCGGTGTCTGGTCTGTGGCATTCGTAGAAGTAGTAATTTGGAAGCCCGAGTCTGTGCCACTTGTTCTGCTGTGGGTGCTGGCATGGAGGATCCTCTGGAGGGCTCCAGTGCAGATCTCCCACCTGTATCTACAGAAGGGACATCAGAGCAGGCAGAGACGGTCCTTGGTCCGGGGATTTCTGCGGTGCCGGAGCGTCTGTTGGCGGGGGGCGTCCAGGAGGGATCCCTGGGAGTTCCACCCGCCTTTTTCTCTCTCATGCAGGAGGCTCTGGCTCTCTTGCAGCCGGCGGGGGGAGGCTCGGTCCTGCCCCGCCGTGGGCTAAAGCGTCCACTTTCAGTGGAGGGAGACACTGGTCCACAAAAGAAGAGCCGGCCCCCGAGTGTTGCGGATTCTGCGCCTCCTGGGGACGAATTCCACGAGGGGCTGGGGGAGGCTCTCGAGCTGGAGTCTGCGGAGGATTTAGAAGACGGCGAGTTGGTGGACGACGAGCAGAGTAGTAGAATAGTGCGTGTATTTCGTAAAGAGGAACTTCCGGCACTGATTGCCGAAACCCTCAAGGTATTGAACATACCCGTGGAAGATGCCACTGCGGAGGACAAGTTGGGGGGCAGGCAGTTATTTGGAGAGGACTTGGATAGGTTGGTAAAAGATCTCGGGGATTCTAAGGGGGGTCGGCTTCCGGAGGATAAGCCCAAGCAGGGGAAGCCGACCTTCACCTTCCGGGGGTCTCAGCAGTCCTTTCGGAGGTTTCGTGCCTCCCGCTTTGGTCAGTCCCAGCGTTCCAGATATCTGGGGCGCGGACAGATTTCCGCGGTTTTCGGGGGGCAGGTAGAGGTTTTGGCTCCTTCCAGGCGCAGGTCCCCAAAAGGTCGCAATGAAGCGAGGCCAGCTCCGGTGGCGGTGATTCCCGTAGGGGGCAGACTGCGGGATTTCTACCCTGCCTGGGCCGCTATCACATCCGATCGGTGGGTGTTAGAAGTGATACGAGAGGGATATGCGCTCGAGCTACATCGACCGGTGCTCGATTCCTTCGTTATGTCCCCATGCAGCGCTCCCTGGAAACGACGAGTCATATCCGATACACTTTCCCGGCTGCTTCGGCTCCAGGCGGTCGCCCCCATGCCGGAGGGGCAGTTAGGGTCCGGTCGATACTCCATCTACTTCGTCGTGCCGAAAAAGGAGGGCACCTTTCAACCAATCCTGGATTTAAAGAGAGTAAATCGGTGCCTCCGGGTGTCGCATTTTCGCATGGAAACGCTGCGCTCGGTCATAGCGACGGTCCGCGAGGGGGAATTCCTAACATCCCTAGACCTTACGGAGGCCTATTTGCACATTCCCATTCGCCGGGAACATCAAAGATTTCTGCGGTTTGCGCTGCCGATGGGCCATTTTCAGTTTCAAGCCATGCCCTTCGGCCTAGCGACAGTGCCACGGGTCTTCACGAAGATCATGGTGGTGGTAGCGGCGTTCCTGCGGAAGGAGGGTGTCCTCGTGCATCCCTATCTCGACGACTGGTTGATCCGGGCGAAGTCGAGGGAGGAGAGTCTCCGGGCGACGGCGCGGGTCGTACAGGTTTTGCAGTCGTTAGGTTGGGTGGTCAATCGGGCGAAGAGCAGCCTTCTTCCCTCGCAGACCTTGGAGTATTTGGGGGCGCGTTTCGAGACCGGCAACGGGAAGGTTTTCCTCCCAGTGCACAGAGCGCGGGCCCTGAGGCGGCTGGTGGAGCAGTTTCTAGCGAGACGGGCGTCCTCGGCTTGGCAATACCTTCAGCTTCTCGGCACGATGGCGTCGACCATCGAGGTAGTAACGTGGGCGAGGGCGCACATGCGGCCTCTGCAGCGAGCGCTGCTGCGTCGATGGTGTCATCAGTCCGACTCGCTAGCTCGTCAGTTAGTTTGCCCCTTGGAGGTTCGGCGCAGCCTTCGCTGGTGGTTGCGACGGTATGCCCTTGGAGTCTCCCGTCTGGCGTCTGCTGATGACGGATACCAGTTTGAGCGGCTGGGGGGCTCATTGCGAGGGCCAGATTGCTCAGGGCCAGTGGCCCTCGCGGGAGAGCCGGTGGTCCATCAACCGACTGGAAATGAGAGCCGTGTGGTTGGCTCTGACAGCGTTTCAGCCTTGGCTGCAGGGAGCGGCGGTCAGGGTGCTATCCGACAATGCCTCCACGGTAGCCTACATAAATCGCCAGGGAGGCACACGCAGCGCGGCGTTGGAAGCGGAGGCGGATCTGCTTCTGGATTGGGCAGAGCGGCATCTTCAGTGTCTGTCGGCCCAGCATATTGCGGGGGTTCACAATGTGGAGGCGGACTTTCTGAGTCGTCGCAGGGTAGACCCCGGAGAGTGGTCTCTACATCCCGAGGTATTTGCGTTGCTGGTCTGTCGTTGGGGTCTGCTGATAATGGACCTCATGGCGACCTTCGGGTCCGCGCAGGTCGAAAGGTTCTTCAGCAGGCATCGGGAACGCATGTCGGAAGGCCTCGATGCATTGGCACAAAGGTGGCCAAGATACGGGCTGCTCTATGTCTTTCCTCCGTGGGCTCTGCTGGGTCGCCTGGTACAGCGGATCGAGCGGCATCCGGGTCCCGTGGTTCTGATTGCCCCGGACTGGCCTCGTCGGCCTTGGTATGCGGATCTGGTGCGGTTGAGTGTGGCCAATCCGTGGCTCCTTCCTCCTCGGCCGGATCTCCTTCTGCAGGGGCCGCTGCAGATGCCTCAGGTGGCTCGATTCTCGCTTACGGCATGGCTATTGAGAGGGCGCGAATGAGAGCCAAAGGTTATTCTCCGGAGGTCATTGCTACCTTGTTGCGGGCGCGGCGTCGGTCTACGTCGCTAGCGTATGTCCGGGTCTGGCGTATTTTTGAGAGCTGGTGTGCGGCTCGCGAGTTGCGGCCTTTGCGGACCTCAGATCCTCTCCTTCTTGCAAGCAGGGATGGACAAGGGCCTGGCGGCCAGTTCGTTGAGGGTACAACTTGCAGCTCTTGCGTGTTTTCGAGGCAAGGTTCAGGGCCAGTTATTGGGGTCCCATGCGGACGTGAAGCGCTTCTTGCGAGCGGTGTTGCTTATGCGTCCTCCTTGCAGGGCTTTAGTGCCCTCGTGGGACTTGAATTTGGTGTTGAGGTCTCTGGTGGCTTCGCCGTTTGAACCCTTGGCGCAAGCTTCGTTTAAGGACTTGACGTTGAAAACGGTGTTTCTGGTAGTGATCTCGTCAGCTCGCAGGATCTCGGAGTTGCAGGCTCTTTCGTGTAGGGAACCCTATCTGACTTTCTCTGCCGACAAGGTGGTATTGCGACCGGTTCCCTCGTTTTTGCCTAAGGTAGTTTTGGCGTTTCACATGAATCAGGTGGTGTCTTTCCTGGTGTTTGCCAAGGAACGGGGCAAGCACGCGGATAACTCCTTGCACGCGTTAGATGTCCGTCGAGCTCTTCGTCGGTATTTGAGGGAAACAGCGGCCTTCCGTAAGTCCGATCGCCTATTTGTCGCATTTGGCGGTCCGCGCAAGGGGGAAGCGGCGTCGAAGTCTTCCATTTCCTGCTGGTTGAAAGAGGCGATTTCGTCGGCATTCCTTTTACACGGCAGGATGGTTCCTGCCGGGCTTCGGGCTCACTCGACTAGGGCGCAGGCGGCGTCTTGGGCAGAAGTTAGCTTGGTACCGGCGGTGGATATTTGTCGGGCGGCGACGTGGTCGTCCTTGCACACCTTTGCTAAGCACTATCGTCTGGATGTGCAGGTGGCGTCGGATGCGCGGTTTGGGTCTCGGGTGCTTCAGCCTGGACTAGCGAGGCCCTCCCGTTGAGATTTACTGCTCTGTTACATCCTCTATGGTTCCGGGACTGGACTAGAGGGACGCTAAGGAAGAGTAAATTAGACTTACCTGCTAATTGTTGTTCCTTGCGGAACTCTAGTCCAGTCCCGGATCCCTCCCTGTCTATCTGTTCTCGCTGCCAGCCAAGAAGGTACATTCATTATAGGAGTCTGCCAGGGTTTTTGTTCTCTATACTTTCGGTCAGAGCTCCTCTGCTTGCAGCACGCCTTAGTTTCCTTTCGGGGTTAAATCTTGGGGGTGAGCAGTGGCGGCTCTTGTTGCATGCGTTTTGCACAAGGGTCGCCACGGCCGTTCTGGTCCGCCTTCCCGTAGGCGGGAGGTTGTTCTTACGCAATTGGAAAAAGAAAAAAAAAAATTTTTGCTAGTAGTGGGAACTTTAGGGTCAGGATCCTTTTTTCCACTGTGTTGTTATATCTACTTATTTGTTGCTCTGCTTAGTATGCTTTGTCAATAGGTACTGATGTGTGGGCGGTCCTTGGGGCTGCATATAGCTGGATGATCAAAGAGATGAAGATGTTCAGTCTCCAAAGCTGCTGGTGGAGGTTCACAACTCTATGGTTCCGGGACTGGACTAGAGTTCCGCAAGGAACAACAATTAGCAGGTAAGTCTAATTTACTCATCCTTTCTGCTGTCTTGCTAGCAGCTGCCCTTGCAGGAGCCTTAATGTTTGGTCCACTGGTTCTTGCCCACAAACAACCAGATTTGTCCTCCTCTAACATTCTATCTGATCTTAGTAGTGGCTCCAAGTCAGTGTTTTTCATCTATCTTGGAAATTATTTCACTACAAGCTTTCTGGGTTGGTCTTCTATTTCTGCCATCTCCATTCCCCTGGATTTGGCAGCATAGTGGACTGAGATACTGGCTCTAGCAGCCAGTCCTATCTCCTCATTCTCCTGCATCATGCTCTCTGCAATTCTACAGAGAAGCTTTCCACTATGGGCCCTTGCTAGAGAGCATGGGGTTTTTTTCTCCAACAGCTATCTTAGATGGTTAGAAAAGGCTTTTCAGTCATGTCTCCCATGACTAGAAGGTTCTCCCTTCTTTTACTATCTCCTTTTGCCATAAAGGACATAGGCCTTCTCTTACCTAAGGGCTTAAGGAGTTGCCAATTCCCTGCTTTGGTCCATAGCATTCCCAATCGGGGATATGCTCTTTCTCCTTGCAGCTCGGCCTCATGGTAAGAACGTATGATACTTTTTGCTCTTAAGCAGGTCAACATGGTACCTCATCCTTATCTGTCTTCTGTCTACTTACCATGCTAGAGTCTTGGACGACTAAGGACTTGCTGGCTGCAGATTGATATTATCCTCTGTCTTCATATAACCATCCTGGTTATTTTAATAGCTAGCATCCTTGCGGATCATAACCAGGGGGAATAGATTCTCTATATATCTTCTCAAGTAGGTTGCGCCTCCTTGTTATTAGATGAATCTTTCCTCTCCACATGTCCTATGTGAATACCATGCTGTAGGCATATATCTGTCTGTTTAATTACAGACACCCATATTTAGGCCTACATATTCATATTTACCTTTGTGTGTATTTTATGCCCTTCCATATCTCACTATAGATATATTCTTATATGTTTATTCATATATCTATATTTATATATGTATATGTATTTCTCCAGGACCAAGCAGGAAGTCAGTCCTCACATATGGGTGACGTCGGCGCCGACGGAGCCCTCGCGGAGCAATTTTCCCCAGCTTTCAAAGAAAGCCTTTGGGAATTGCAGCGCGCATGCGCGGTCCCCTTCCCGCCCAAGGGTGCCATCTTAGCCAGTCTTCTTTTTTCCGCGGAGCCCTACAGACGTGGTCTTCCAGTCCCCGCAGAAAAGTTGATTTTCTTCATTTATTTTCCATTTTTTCTTCGGTTCGACGCCGGTCTCTTTCCTGCCCGGACTCGTGACGCCGTTGCGAGTCCTTCTCTTATTTTTCGGTTTTTCTGATTTTTCTTGTCAGTTTCGTTTTCGTTTTTTCGCTGGCAGCCCAGTCCTTTGACCTTGCAGGGGCCCTTTTTCCCCCGATGGCTGCCAGTGGCTTCAAAAGGTGTGTTCAGTGTGACAGAAACATGTCTCTCACTGACACACATGATCATTGCCTCCGCTGCCTCGGCCCAGATCACGAGGAACTGATCTGTGGTGCCTGCAGCAAAATGTCCTCCAAAGCCTTACGGAGTCGGCGGCATCAGCGGGAAAGAATCTTCACAGATCCCACCCGTACCCGGACCTCGTCGGAGGCCTCGGCGTCCAGAGGCTCCAGCTCTGACCATCGCCGGAGTTCCTCCGACAGAGGTTCTCCCTCGGGGGATCATCATCGGAAGACGAAACCCGCGAGGACGGCGTCGGTGGACGCTCCTGGTTCCGCGAGGGCCAGGTCGCATAGCCCCGATAGCCGTCCCGGGTCTTTGGAGCAGGATCGTCTCATGAAGCGACCTCGTCTGGAATCGGAATCGCCTGCTCGGGTAAGTCCTGTAGTCCTCGTGGACTCGCCTCCGAGGGGTCCGACGTCGGGCCCGACGCCGTCGGAGCCCGAGTCGGGGGCTGCTGGGTCACCTGAGGTCGGACTCAGGTTGACGGCCTTGGAGAGCAGACTGTCTGCCTTCATGGACCAGCAGCGGGCACTGATCGCTAGCCTCGCTGGCGCCTCTGCCTTGACCGCCGGGACGTCGACGTCTAAGTCGACCCCGGAGACCGAGCCGATCCTCGAGTCCATGCGGGCTCGAGTCGATCCTCGGTCGAGGTCTCCCTCGGCCTCCCGTTCGGGACCGAGGTCGTCAACGCCGACTCCTACGCCCGCCCGACCCGACCCCACCGATTCCTCCTCGGAGTCGGCCTGGGAATCTGAAGTGGAAGAGTCACCTGATTCCTTTCGGACTCGGTGTGTCCCCTCGGACTCCCCTGAGTCCGAACCTCGGAAGCAGTCCCCCCCCCCCCCGGAGGATGCCCGGTTCTCGGACTTCGTCAGGGATATGGCCAAGGCTTTGGCCTTCCCTGCGGATCCCGAGGAGGAGCCTCGAGCCAAAGAGCTCGACGCCCTCCAGTATGACTCTCCAGCGAAGGAACACTTTACTGTACCGGTTCCTCCCATGCTGGAACGACTACTCTTCCGCATGTGGGAGAGTCCGGCATCGTCGCCGGTATTAAGCAAGCGGGTCGATTCCATCTATCGAGTCCGCAAGAGCCCTGGCTTCCAGAAAGCACAGCTACCGCACTATTCCATGGTGGTGGAATCGGCCATGCATAGGCTCAAGAGCCAGAAGATGCACTCCTCGGTGCCTCCCGGCAGGGAGGCCCGCAACCTGGATGGCCTCGGTAAGAAGTGTTTCCAAGGCTCTATGCTTGCTTGTCGGGTCCAGACCTACCAGCTCTACATGGGCATGTACCTTAGAGACCTGGCTAAGGAGATAGCCGGATTCTCTGCTGGATTTTCCGAGGAACCTTTGCGGAGGTTCCTAGCCTTGTCCACTGGAATTCGAGAATGCTCCAAATTCATTTCTCGAGCAGCCTATGATGGCTTTGAAGCATCGACTCGAGTGGCCGCAGCCGGCATCGGTGCCCGTCGACAGGCTTGGCTTCAGTCGTCTGACCTTGAACCCTGGGTGCAGGACAAGTTGGTCGATGTCCCCTGCCGAGGTGAGAACCTATTTGGCAAGCCCATGGCTGAGAAGGCTGCGCAAATCGAGATGGAAACTCTCACCAGAACAAGGCTCTCTAGAAAGACCTTTGCCCCTTCCCAAAAGAAGAAGGGCTCGGGAAAAAAGTCCTTTTACCCGAGGAAGGCGGCTACCTATAAACACTACCCTCAGTATCAGGCCTCCTCAGCTCCCCAACAGGGTCAGCAGGCCAAGGGACGGGATAACGGGTCCCGTAGGCAGCAAGCCCCCAAGCCTGCACCACCGGCCCCTGCTCAGCAGGGTGGGGGTTTTTGACTTCATCGACATAGCCTCTCCCCCTCAGCTGGTTTCTCCCAGCACAGGAGGCCGGCTGGTCCACTTTGCCCACAGGTGGTCCAACATCACATCAGATGCCTGGGTGCTTCATGTTGTGCGAGAAGGCTATCTTCTCCACTTCCACCAGGTCCCTCCCTCCTATTTTCCGGGAGAGCCTCCACGACTCCCTCTGCACAGGGACTTACTCCTTCAGGAGTTAGCAAGTCTTCTTCAGGAACAGGCTGTGGAACCGGTGCCCCACCACCTGAGAGGTCAAGGCTTTTATTCCAGGTATTTCCTAATACCAAAAAGAACAGGAGGCCTCAGACCCATCCTGGACTTGCGCAACCTCAACAAGTTCCTCGTGAGGGAGAAGTTCAAGATGCTTACCCTTGGAATCCTTCTGCCCTACCTCCAGCAGGGAGATTGGCTATGCTCCTTGGATCTAAAGGATGCCTACACGCACATCCTCATCCACCCAAGCCACCGCCAATACCTAAGGTTTGTGGTGGCAGGAAATCATTACCAGTACAGAGTACTGCCCTTTGGCCTATCCTCCGCACCACGAGTCTTCACAAAATGTCTCGCGGTGGTGGCGGCTTATGTCCGGCTTCAGGGCCTCTATGTCTTTCCTTACCTAGACGACTGGCTCATCAGAGCATCGTCCTCTCAAGAGGTCACACAAGCCACGCACCGCACTGTGACTCTTCTCCAGTACTTGGGCTTTGTCGTAAACTTCGCAAAGTCCACTTTGCTCCCCTCGCAAGATCTCGAGTTCATCGGCGCAAAATTGCACACTCTTCAGGCGCGAGCTTTCCTGCCTCTCGACAGAGCTCAGCGGCTCATGGACCTAGCCGGCCGTTTTCGCAGCCAGTCCCTGGTCTCGGCCAGGCGCTTTCTGAGACTACTCGGCCATATGGCTTCCACCGTCCACGTGACCCCCAACGCCCGCCTGAATATGCGGCCTGCTCAGTGGTGCCTTCGCAAGCAGTGGCAACAGGCCACGGGCGGCCTCGCCGACTTAGTGCAGATCTCCGGGCCGCTGGCCTCTTCTCTGCAGTGGTGGCTTCATCAGCCGAACCTGGTACTCGGAATGCCTTTTCAATCTCCTCCGCCTGCTCAAGTGCTGACGACCGATGCTTCTCTCCTGGGATGGGGAGCGCATTGCCAAGGGGCATGTACTCAAGGTCTCTGGACCTCGTGGGAGTCTGCGCAGCAGATCAACTTCCTGGAGCTCAGAGCAATCCGTCTGGCTCTCAAGGCTCTCTCCCACCTGACTTCTCGCCGGTCCGTCCTTGTCCAGACGGACAATCAAGTTGCCATGTTCTACGTGAACAAACAGGGGGGCACGGGCTCCTTCCTTCTCTGTCGGGAAGCGCAGAGGCTCTGCTCTTGGGCCGTCAGCCGCGGCATTCTTCTCAAGGCAGTTTATCTCCCAGGCCAAGAAAATTGCCTGGCGGACAAACTCAGCAGAATCCTCCAGCCGCACGAGTGGCGACTGGATCCCTTGGTAGTTCAGAAACTTTTTCTGAAGTGGGGCCTCCCCACGCTGGATCTTTTTGCCAGTCCTCTCAACCGGCAACTTCCTCGTTTCTGCTCTCGGCAGCCGCATCCCTTTCGAGTAGCGGCGGATGCTTTTCTGCTCTCATGGTCGAAAAGCCTTCTGTATGCCTTTCCTCCCATACCGCTAATCTCTCGAACTCTTTTCAAGGTTCTCCGAGACAAAGCTTCCATGATCCTGATAGCTCCTCGGTGGCCCAGACAGCCGTGGTTTCCACTCCTGCTGCAACTGGCGGTGGAGGCTCCGTTCCCTCTGGGGTTTCAACCAGATCTCCTAACACAGGATCAGGGGTCCCTGCTACACCCCAACCTCAGATCTCTACATCTGATGGCCTGGCTGCTGAAAGGGTAGTCCTTGCTCCCCTTCTACTGCCGGCAGAGGTGGGTCGTCCTAGCTTCCCGGCGACCTTCTACCCGCAAATGCTACGCCCTTAAATGGCGTCGTTTTTCCGTTTGGTGTACCCAGCAGTCTCTGGATCCCTTCTCCTGCTCGGTGTCGGTGGTCTTGCAGTACTTGCTCTACCTCTCTAATCATGGACTTAAGTCCAACTCCGTCAAGGTTCACCTCAGTGCTCTTTCAGCACATCATGTGCCGGTGGACGGCAGACCTCTTTCCAACGACCCTCTCGTGGCAAGGTTTCTCCGAGGTCTCCTTCTCCTTAAACCACCTCTGCGCCCGCCAGCGCCTGACTGGGATCTGAATGTGGTTTTGCAGCGGATCACCTGTCCGCCTTTTGAACCTATGGCTACCTGTCCTCTCCGTTTTCTTTCTTGGAAAACCTTATTCTTGATAGCCCTCACTTCCGCTAGACGCGTAAGTGAACTACAGGCCCTCGTGTCTGATCCCCCTTACTCTCGGTTCTACAAAAATAGGGTAGTCCTACGGACTCACCCTAAATTTCTTCCAAAAGTGGTCTCCCCTTTTCACATCAATCAGGAGGTGGTACTTCCGACCTTCTTTCCCAGGCCACACTCCAGCCGAGCTGAAATGGTCCTGCATACCCTGGACTGTAGAAGGGCGTTGAACTTCTACCTTGACCGTACGCGGGAGCACCGCAAAGCTGCTCAGCTCTTTGTGTCTTTTGACCCCAATAAATTGGGGCTCCCTGTCTCCAAGCATACTCTGTCCATCTGGGTTGCTGACTGTATTACTTGGGCTTATGGAGCAGCCGGACTCTCGTTAGAAAGTCGGGTCACGGCTCATTGTGTTCGGGCGAAGGCTACGTCAGTGGCTTACCTCCGCTCTGTTCCATTGGCAGACATCTGCCGGGCCGCTACTTGGTCTTCGAGCCAGACTTTTGCAGTCCATTACTGCCTCGAGAGGGAGTCCCGCAGGGACAGTGCTTTCGGACAGGCAGTCCTCCTAAATCTCTTCGAGGTTTGAGCAACTCCTACCCTCCATCCCGGATGTTGGGCTACCGGTGGGTAATAATTCAGTGAAGATTCCTTCCTTCTGTGCTGCTGAGCTAGAGGGAGCTCATTTTTGTGCTTAGGGTCTCCGGTAGCCTTAAGCTTGGGAGTCCCATATGTGAGGACTGACTTCCTGCTTGGTCCTGGAGAAAGCGTAGTTACTCACCTGTAACAGGTGTTCTCCAGGAGCAGCAGGAATCAGTCCTCACAACCCTCCCTCCTCCCCTTGGAGTTGCAATCATCTGCTTTAGTTTTTGCAAATTTTTATGCTGTCTTTTAGCTATGTCATCTGACTGGCTAAGATGGCACCCTTGGGCGGGAAGGGGACCGCGCATGCGCGCTGCAATTCCCAAAGGCTTTCTTTGAAAGCTGGGGAAAATTGCTCCACGAGGGCTCCGTCGGCGCCGACGTCACCCATATGTGAGGACTGATTCCTGCTGCTCCTGGAGAACACCTGTTACAGGTGAGTAACTACGCTATATGTGTATATGTATGTATCTGATGAGAGATTTTATTATACAGTCAAACCTCGGTTTTCATGATTAATCCGTTCGAAAAAGTTTGACTAAAACCGAAACGTATGAAAACTGAAGCAATATTTACCATAAGAAATAATGTAAATCCAATTAATCCCTTCCAGACACCCAAAAATATTCACAAAAAATACATTTTATAGAGAATAACTATATTTTTACATACAGAAAACAATGAGAAATAACTATAAATGACTAATGAAATGGATAAATGAACATTTAACATCACTGAAAGCAAGCTAAGTACAGTACTGTACAGTACAGTATGTTAGCATCTGGCCTTAGCGACCCCTGACAAGCTGCTGTGCCCAGCTCTCTTCGGAATCACATTGGATTCAGCCCATTAAAATACCTTTACATTATCTGCTCAATGCTTCAGAATGGCAGAAAATCTTAATGATATAGCTTCAGACGTACCCTGCAAGAAAAAGAACTGCCTCCCACATTCATGCAACATCTCCTGCTTACGTTGACAGCTTTTCTTCCCTGCTACCTCCGAGCCTGAGGGGGCGCTCCAGAGAACGGGCAGGCGGTGGACGAGATCGGGGCCTTCCTCTCCGCGCAATCCTTGCCTCTCTAACTCTGACCAGGCTCGAGGATGTGTTTCATTTATGTGCTCAGCTGGCTTTCGCTTCTCATCACGCTGGCGATCGGTGAGTCCGGGGGGCAGTGCTGCCGGGACCGGGCGGGCGTTCTGGCAGTGTATACAGACCGGTGTGCAGCGCAAGGGTGTATGTATTTACAGTACTGTACTTTACGAAAACCGAGGCGATGTATGAGAACCGGGACAAAATCTCAGTCAAAAAAGACGTTGAAAACCGAAGCGATGTATGAGAACCGGGACAAAATCTCAGTCAAAAAAGACATTGAAAACCGAAGCGTATGAAAACCGGGGCAAATGAAAACCGAGGTTTGACTGTAGATAGATCTGTCTCCACATACTTATCTATCTCACTGTCTATGCTCATATAGCTATCTGTTTCTGATAAGAGGGATTGTGCCCATAACTCTGCTATTCAGCAGGTTTGGGATTCTGCACACACAACCACTCCTGTGGTAGTCAACAATTCTTATACCATAACCTCATAGGTTTAGGTACCTCTGAAGCTCTCCGTACCTAATATCTCTCCTAGCTTACCCCAGTTAGGAGAGATATTGTGGATCTTCAGTTACTCACAGCTTAACGCCTCAGGCATTTGTCTTCACCCTGGGATACAAGGGGTTCCCATACCCTTTCCCCCACAAGGACTGCCTGTTTTTCCAAATCGGTTAGCCTTTCTCTTTTTGCTCCCAAGAGTGAGATGCTCTGCTGCCAAAAGAGTTTGGTTTTTACCATACAGCTTTCACTGAAGGCCCACCGTTTTTGTACTACCCCAGTTTTTCCTACCAGGGGTGCCTGTTACCTTTCAGGATTCTGACCTCCTCTTTTTCCTACAGGTTTATTACCTCCACTTTTCAGTGAGGTCCTCTCCACGGTTCCTCTACTGGCTTCCCAGTAGATCCATGGACCTCCATACTTCTATGAAATCCTGTTGGCGGAGGTCCATATTGCAATATTCTTTGCAATATCATTGATAACAATCATTATCCACACATGGACTCCTTTCCTGCAGTCCTGTGCTAGGTTAGCTGTTCCACAGCATCTTCTTTCTTCAACTCCTACCCTCCATCCTCAGGATGCCTGGTGTTGTGGGGGATAGCATGTTCCAACCTATGACATGCTCGGACTCCAGGCATCTCAGCTTGGGAGTCCCCATATGTGAAGACTCATTCCTGCTTGTTCCTGGAGATAGCACAGTTACTTACCTGTAACAGGTGATCTCTGGGAACAGCAGGAATAAGTCTTCACAACCCACCCACCTCCCCAGGAGTTGTATCTCTATCTTTCCTTTCCCCTCTCTCTCTCTTTGTCTCAGCTTTAAAACTTAACTGAGGAGAGGCAGTTGGGAAAGGCGGGAAGGCAGCACGCAGGCGTGGTGAGATGCTTCCAAAAGCTCTTTGATTGGACGCTGGGAAGCGTTCCCGCGCAGACTCCGTCGGTACCGACGTACCCATATGTGAAGACTTATTCCTGCTGTTCCCAGAGATCACCTGTTACAGGTAAGTAACTGTGCTATACTGGTCGACCTCTGCTTTCCATGCAGTCCTGACGGGGTGATGTGGGCTGAGGTCTACTGTTTTCTAGTTCTTAGGCTAGATCGTGACCTTTAGTTTCTCATTTGTAAAGATTTTTCAATCTTTTTTTTTTTTGGTAGTAAGGGGTCTATTTATTCATGCCTTGCTTCTAATGTTCTCAGTGTCAGCTATTAGGTCTTCAGTAATTGGCTCCAAGTGGATGTTTTCATTTTTGGTGGTGAAGTCTTCTTTTACTATGCTTTTGATATCTTATTTTAATTTGCGGCTTGTGTTGTCAAGTTTAATTTCTTCTTGGTCTCTAGTGGTCAGTACTCCAGTAAAATTGTCCTAAGGACTCTAGAAGAGGGTCCAGAAGTGGGGCTCAGTTTCTCTCCCTGGCTTTCTAAGACGGCGCTGAGTGCCAATGCGTTGTCTGTCATACTAGTCTGTGTGGTTTTTCATTTTAGGTTTCGCTTAGATGCCTAGGTTATTGGTCTTATCGGCGTAAGTGATATGAGAAGTCCTCTAGCCTATCGATGCTGGCCCATCAAGGGGATGCATCCTGAGCTGGGGTGAACAAGTAGGGAGTTGCCTTGTTCGTTTAGTAGTCTCTTTTCTTCCCATCGCTGTTTTGGGATCTTTCGGTTTGTTGGCCGTCCCCTACCTAGATGAGTAAAGAGAATGAGAGAATTCTTCATGGATCGATGCATGAATATTGCAGAGCTGATATTAATCTGATGTACTGAGTTTGCCTGGGGGGGGGGTTCTGCCAGTTGCACATATGTCAAGAGGGCTCAGAGGTCCTCCAGTTGCCCTGCAAACTATATACAAAAATAAAATGCAGCTAAGGGACTGTTTGATACCCTTGGTACCCAATGAGGTTTTGGTGGTGCAGCTTCAGCTACTGGCACTATCTCGGGTTTCTGTGGGAAGCTCCATATTTTCTAAGTTGAAATAGAGACTCTGTGGGTTCCTGGTGATAATTCCCTACTTTGCTCTGTGTGTTTCTGCCAAGATGGTTCACTGGCCTCAGCAGCAAGACTGTCAGGGCACGCAGTAAGATACGTTCTTGGTCCTACTTTCCAGATGGTAGTTTGTTCGGAGTTCCTTTCGCTAGGCGACTAGCTCAGTGGTGGGCTCCAGAAAGTATCTCTGGCTAGTGGATGTCAGACCTCTTGGGGGCACATGGAAGGGCAAGACCACCGGGGGCTGGTGGCGCCCTCTAGATGCACTAAGTTTTCTAGGTAGTAGATTCTGACTGGAAGTTCTGAATGGACTTTGTGGGACCAGGTTGTTACTGCAGGCTGTCCAAGTACAACTGGATACGGTGGCTACAAGACTTAAGGTTCAGTTGGGGTTGAATTCTCCCTCTTCCCCCCCCCCCCCCATGGAATCCATAACTTCTTTACAGTTCTTTTGCAGTTGACCAGTTCCTTTCAGGTTTCTCCTTATGTTTGTCCAGCTTTGGTGGCTGGAAACGTGTTGGGGGGGGGGTCCTTATCGTTCCTCCAGTTCAGTCCTCCACCTCTGGGTAGTGTACCTCCTCCTGCAGCTTGGAGACTGGGCATGTCAAAATCGTGACATCACTGGATGTAGCCTGCTGGTCTCTCCCATCAGCCCCCAGTGTGTCCAGTCTCCATGCAGCAGGAGGACGTAGTGAGCCTAGGTGCTGGGCTCACTTGAGGAACAGATAAGGAGCAGCTTAGTCAGGGTTTAGGTTTTCAAACTTAAATCTCCAGTCTTAATTTAAATTGGCAAAGACTAATTAAAATTACTTTAATTTAATTACTTTAATTTAATTTAATTTAATTTCCTTTGGGCAGAGGAACTGTCCCTTTTAAAAAATAAAAAAAAAAATCCCATCTGGCTTTCTCTTTTTTTTTTTTTTTTTTTTTTTTTCTATCTCACCCCAATCAGCCAGCTCACTGCTTAGGATCTCTCCCCCTGGACTGTACGGGGGGAGAGCTCCGCGGGCCGTACCTGCACACTGAGTGTATGTGCGCCGGCAGCGTTTCTCTACGGCGGGATTACTTTAACAACTTGATCCGGCAGAGCAGCTCTTGCTGCGACTGCCGCTCGCGACAGCGCCAAACGGCATCGCGGCTTGAGAGGCTGCACTTCCCAGGATAAGAAGAGCGTCCTTTTTAAGTTTCTTCTGATTCTAATTTCGGCATCGCAGGTAAGGCCCTCATGCTCGGATGGGAGTGATTTGAGTTGTTCAGCAGCGAGAGTTTTTTTGGTGCCAAACAGGCCTGATGGGGATCGGCGCCATTTTCTCTACACGGTCAGTGCCACGTGGCAGGGTTACAGCGGCCCGCGTTTGGGAGAAAGCGCCAGGACGCAATCCAGAGTTAAATCCTTGTTTAATTTAATTTCTTTTTATTTCATTTTGCTTATTTAATTTTCGGGGGGGGGGGTCCCTTCAGTTTTTAGTGGGGGATTCTTTGAGTAGTTCTTTTTTTTTTTGTGTGGCGTCATTTCCCTTTGTTGAAAAAAAAAAAAGGGACAGCTTTACTTTCAACTTTGCCTTCTTGCTTTCTGACTTGGCAAGCAGTTGTTGGGGGTATAGCTAATGTCATCGCACCCACAGTGTGTAGTCTGCGGTACCCGCAGAGGCACAGTCGCTGACACCGGAATCTGTCGGGGCTGCGCTTCTGTTTCTACCAGCGTGGAACAGCAGATAGAGTATACTGTGGTTCTAGATCCCCTGCGTCCATCGGCTGGGACCAGAGAAGAGGCGCTGATAGTCACGCCTCCAGGGTCCTGTCAAGAGGGACTTGCGGGTCCGTCAAGTGCGTTACCTGCAGTAGGTTCAGGACCGCAGCTAGGGGGTTTCTGTCCGGATTTTGTGCTAATTATGCATCAGGCGTTCTGTTTGAGGCGTCGGGGGAAGTTACCTGAGCCATTGCTGATGGCGAATCTTATGCAGCAACCTCGATTAGGGGAGCCTGGTAGCATTTCTCCGAGACCCCCAAAGAGATCAAGGCCTCGTGAACTTTCTCCCCCAAATTTGGAGTGGCACAAGACAGATGAGGCCGAGGTAGAACTCGAAGCCGGTGTGGAGGAATTGGAAAAAGGAGAAATCCCCGAGCCTGAGGATCAGTTGAAAATCATTCCGGTATTCCGGAAGGATGAACTGACGGCACTTATCATGGAATCCCTCCAGACGCTAAATCTCGCTACAGCACAACCGATGGAAGAAGGAGAGGTGGAAGATCCTATCATTCAAGCGGTGAGACGGGCTCAGGTAGTGTTTCCCGTCCACTGGGTGGTAGATCGGATGATCCAGGAGGAGTGGGATCAGCCAGAAGCAGGACTAAGAGGGGTCAGGACCATGAACAGACTCTATCCCTTAGCGGATAAGGACAAAGAGAGGTTCCGTTCTCCGCAAATTGATGCGGCAGTTTCAGCGGTCACAAAGAAGACCACTATCCCGGTGGAAGGTAGCGTGGCCTTAAAAGATACGCAGAATAGGAAAGTAGATGGTTTATTGAAACAATCATTTGAGGCTAACGTGCTATCCTTGCAAGCTTCCATTTGTGGAGCTTGGGTGGCGAGAGCATGTCTCAGATGGTCTCAACGTTTACGCCAGTCGCTGCAACTAGAGCAGGAAAGTATAAGGGAGCTAGATCGTCTAGAGCTGGATTGGCATATTTGGCAGATGTGCACTACAACTTGATCAGAGCATTAGCAAATAGTATGGCTTCGTTGGTTGCCGCCCGGAGATCTCTGTGGTTGAGAAATTGGGCGGCCAATGGCTCGTCTAAGTCGCGTCTCAGTAAGCTTCCTTTTAAAGGGAAGTCGTTGTTTGGCGAAGATCTTGACAAGTTGGTTAAGGCTTTAGGAGAGTCCAAGGGCGGAAGGCTCCTGGAGGATAAGCCTAAACAAGGGAAGTCTTTACCAGCCTTTCGGGGTCAGTTTAGAGATTTCAGGAGATTTCGTACTTCTCGCCTGGGTGGTTTCCAAAAGGGAAGATTTGCTTCTAGAGCCCAGGGGTTTCGTGGAGCAAGTAGAGGTTTCGCAGTGGCTTCCTCAGCAACAACTCGAAAACCACAATGAAAGGAGGTGAGTCCCGGTGGGAAGCCCACCGATAGGAGGGCGGCTTCGGGGATTTCTTCCTGCCTGGACCCAAATAACATCCGACCAGTGGGTGCTGGAGATCATTTGCGAAGGTTATGTGCTGGACTTGGCAAGAACAGTGCTGGACTCGTTTGTGATGTCTCCCTACAAAGGTCAACAGAAAACTCTTGTGATTCGTCGTACGTTAGACTGGCTTTTACAGTTGGGAGCAGTCGCGACGGTCCCAATAGCAGATTACGGCGTGGGTCGCTACTCTATCTATTTTGTGGTGCCAAAGAAAGACAGATCTCTCCATCCTATTCTGGATCTAAAAGGGGTGACTCGCTGCCTTCGAGTGCCACATTTCAGGATGGAAACTTTGAGGTCGGTCATTGTGGCGGTGCGCCATGGAGAGTACTTGACTTCCCTCGATCTCACAGAAGCGTAGTTGCACATCCCAATCAGAGAGATTCATCAAAGGTTTCTGCGGTTCGCTCTGCCTTGGGGACATTATCAGTTCCAAGCATTGCCATTCGGTCTGGCGACAGCCCCACAGACCTTCACCAAGATCATGGTGGTGGTAGCGGCGGCAATACGAAAGGAAGGAGTTCTGGTTCACCCTTATCTCGACGATTGGCTGATTCGGGCAAAGCCAAAGGCCGAGAGCGTTCAGGTTACAGACAAGGTGGTGAAGTTTCTGCAGAGTCTTGGCTGGGTGGTCAATTCGACCAAGAGCCGCTTACTTCCGTCCCAGGATCTCGAATATCTGGGGGTATGGTTCCACACACGGCCAGGAGCGGTGTTTCTGCCGAATCGTCGAGTTCAAGCCCTTCGGCAGTTGGTGCACAAGTTCAGGTCCGTTCCAGTGCCCTCAGCGTGGACTTACCTTCGCGTGCTGGGAACAATAGCGATGACCTTGGAGGTAGTTCCATGGGCCAGATTTCATATGCGACCATTACAGAGAGCGCTACTCCGCCGTTGGTCACATCAGTCCGACTCGCTGAACAAACGGCTTCCCTATCCTCTCCGGGTCAGGCAGTCCCTTTGGTGGTAGCTGCTTCCAGGATCTCTGAAGACGGGCATGCCCCTGGAACAGCTGGAGTATTTATTTATTTAGCTGTATTTATATCCCGCTTTTCAACGGGTCAAAGCGGTCAATTGGGGGGTACATTTAACACGAGGGGATATGAGACACATACGCTAATACTTACAGGGAACATGGGCAATGAAGGGTTAAGTAGCTTGCCCAAAACCACAAGGAGTGCCTATAGGACTAGAAATCCCAGTCCCTCCGGCCTGAGATTGCTGTCCCCAGGTGGGACTTGACCCCCCAGCCCTCCGGCCTGAAGTACCTTGTCCTAACCTCTAGACCACTCCTCCCATTGCTGATGGACATGAGTCTTGCGGGATGGGGAGCACATTGCGGAGATCTCTTCACGCAGGGCACTTGGACTGTACAAGAGAACAAATGGTCAATCAACCAGTTAGAACTCAGAGCGGTCTGTCTGGCGTTGCAAATGTTCGAAGCTGTGGTGACGGGCCGAGCGGTGCGAGTGCTGTCCGATAATTCCGCGACGGTGGCCTACATCAATCGACAGGGCGGTACAGGAAGTGTGGCCATGGAAGAAGAAGCAGAGGCACTGTTCTCTTAGGTATAGCCTCGACTACCAGCGATCTCGGCGGCACACATTGCAGGGAAGGACAGTGTGATGGCAGATTTTCTCAGCAGGGTCTGAGTGGATGCCGGAGAATGGGAGTTGCATCCGGACGTGTTCGCGCAGATAGTTCGCAGATGGGGACCGCCAATCATGGATCTCATGGCGACCTTTCAGTCAGCAAAAACGGGTTGTTTTTTCAGCAGACGGCGCGAGAGGATGTCGGAAGGAATCGACGCCCTTATAGAACATTGGCCGTCGTCAGGTCTCCTCTGTCTTTCCTCTGTGGGCACTCATAGGTCGAGTGGTGCAGCATATCGAAGCTCATCGGGGGAAAAGTGTTGATGGTGGCCCCGGACTAGCCAAGGTGCCCATGGTACGCTGATCTCCTTTGGTTGCTTGACGGGAATCCTTGGAGGTTACCGACATCGGTGAATCTGTTGCTACAGGGTCCGCTTTGAATGCCTCAGGTGGATCGGTTCTCGCTTACAGTATGGCCATTGAAAGGGCTAGATTAAGGAAAAAAGGTTACTTTGCAGCAGTCATCGCAACTTTACTTCGAGCAAGGAAAAAGTCCACGTCTCTTGCATTTGTGCGCATATGGCATATTTTTGAGGACTGGTGCTCATGGAGGCAAGTGCGTGCAGCTACAGTATCCATTCCCTTGGTGTTGAGTTTCCTGCAAGACGGGTTTGATAAGGGTCTGGCAGCCAGTTCCTTGAGAGTTCAGTTAGCAGCCCTCTCCTGCTATAGAGGCAAAGTCCAGGGAGTGGCTGTAGGTTTGCATGCAGATGTGTTGCGTTTTCTTAAAGCAGTATCCAGGCTGCGGCCCTCTCATAGAGTCACGGTTCCTCCGTAGGATCTCAACTTGGTTTTAGGGGCGTTAGTTAAGGAACCATTTGAGCCTTTATATCAGGCATCGGTTAAGGATTTAACCTTAAAGACAGTGTTTTTGGTAGCCATCTGTTCAGCGAGGTGAATTTCGGAGTTGCAGGCGTTGTCATGTAAAGAGACGTTTTTGTCTTTTTCCAGAGAAAAGATGGTGTTGCGACCAGTTCTGTCGTTTTTGCCAAAGGAAGTTTCTCCGTTTCACCTAAATCAAATGGTTACTCTTCCAACTATAAGTTCGGCGGAGGGGAACGTCTCGGACCATAATTTACGCTGTTTAGACATAAAGAGGGTGCTTCGGCAGTATTTAAAAGTCTCGGAAGCCTTTTGCAAGTCAGACCGCCTATTTGTGTTGTTCGGTGGCCCCCGCAAAGGGGAGGCGGCGGCGAAAGCGTCCATTTCCAGATGGATTAAAGAGGCGATTGCGTCAGCATATCTTTTGCAAGGCCGTACAGTGCCAGTGGGCTTGAGGGCTCACTCTAGTAGAGCGCAATCGACATCATGGGCTGAACACAGTTTGGTTCCACCAGTAGAAATTTGTAGAGTGGTTACCTGGTCCTCACTTCATACTTTCAGTAAGCATTACCACCTGGATGTCCTGGCGGCGAACGATTCCTGTTTTGGGGGGGCGGTGTTGCGATCCAGCTGGAAAGGTCCCTCCCAATAATTACTGCTCTGTTACATCCCAGAGGTAGAGGACTGAACTGGAGGAACGATAAGGAAATAGAAATTACACTTACCTGGTAATAGTTGTTCCTTGAGGAACTCCATTTCAGTTCTCATTCCGTCTGGGGATGGAATCGTTAGCAGTGGTGGATCAGTTGGGAGACGTGCAAGGCTACAGGTGGGTATAGCCCTTAATTGGTTCGTAGTCGTCTTAATTCGTCCTTTCTCTTTTCTCTCTGTCTTTGCTTTCTCTTGTCTTTGGCTAGGCATAGGGCAGAAAGGAGAGAATGCAAAGAACAGTCCCCTTCTCTCTGGAGGGGGGGTGTTGTTAAATAAGTTATGTGTTATGCGTTCAGTTGAGTAATAAGGTTGAAATTATTATAATAGCTACTTATTTGTTACTCCTTCGAGTCTGCTTTGTCAATAGTTCACAGGAGGATGATGGGAGAGACCAGCAGGCTACATCCATTGATGTCGACATGATTTTGACATGCCCAGTCTCCAAGCTGCAGGAGGAGGTACACTACCCAGAGGTGGAGGACTGAACTGGAGTTCCTCAAGGAACAACAATTACCAGGTAAGTGTAATTTCTATTTTTTCTTGTTTGGGGCAAAGTGGCGCCATCTTTGTTGGTAGTTGCTGATGGCTTTGGTGTTCAGAAGAATGTTCTCACTGTATTTGGAATTGCTGTGGTCCCATTATTTGTTCTTAGCAGTAGAGCGGCCATGAGTTGTGCCTTTGATGCTGTGTAAAAAATAGGTCTCTCATGGTTTTCTTGACCTGTGGTCCTAGACAATCGGACTTCATCTGGGGATTCGATTCTCCTGCTATCCTTGGGGTGCTGGTTGGTTTGTTTGGTTGCAGTTGCCTCAGGGCTTCATGGTTGCCATGCTGTGGTACAGTTGTTTCTCGTCACTGACTCCATTTAAGGTTTTTCGGTCTTTCCCTTTTAGCTTCTTGCGAGCATAGATATCTCTTTCTTCAAGGACTACTAGGTCAGTTTGGATACCACTGGTGGTTTCATTGGATGCTCATGGTTCTTAATGAGGTTTCTTCTCAGAGTTGTATTTGCTTGTTTTCTTTACCTCTTCTTCTTTGTCTGTTATGGGTTCTGGAAAACAGCAGGCTGTTTTGCTACTCAGAACTAGTTGCTTCTGGCAGGCCTTCCTCTATGTGCCACCTTGGGCTACGTATTTTTAGTGGGGCAGTTTGGCCCGAAGCTATCTTCTATTTCTCTCTGGTTTCACTGTTGTTGGCACGGGTCAACCTCCAGGGCTGATTCCCTTTAATATTTCAGGCTGGGCTGTTCTGTAACCCTCCCTATTCTTGGGTTCTGCTCTGTTATATCCCTATTATTGGGTTCTGCTCTGTAACCCTCCCTATTCTTGGGTTCTGCTCTATTACATCTGGACTGGAGTGACGATAAGGAAGGAGAAATTGTCTTTCCTTAAGTCCCTTCAGTCCAGTCCCGGCCTTCATGCTTGTCGACTGCTAGGTCTATTAGATCCTGCAGTTTCAGGTATGTTTTTATCAATCATATTCCATTACCACTTGATGACGAGATGATGCGGCTCTGGGGATTTTCGACTTATGTCCTTGGGAGCCTGAGTTCGGTCTTCTCTTCCTGCACTTCTTTGGGGTAGGAATCTTTTTTGGATGAGTATGATCACTAGTGGCAAAGTCTTTGTTCCTTATCGTTCCTCCAGTGCAGTCCTCAACCTCTGGGTTGTCAACCTTCACCTGCAGCTAGGAGACTGGCATGTCAAAATCATGACATCACTGGATATAGGCTGCTGCTCTCGCTCCACCTCCCCAGTGTGACCAGTCTCCTTGCAGCAGGAGGAAGTTGTGAGCCTATTCTGGGGCTCACTAGGGGAACGGATAAGGAGCACTATAGGCTAGGGTAGCTACTTTAGATTTTAGGCTAATGCTGTGGGTTCTGTCTTTAAAAAAAAAAAAAAAAAAAGAATTAGCCCCAAGACGTGGAGCCCTTATCTAAGGGTTCCGGTTTCTCACACAGGGGAGGTGGGAGAAAGGTTTTTGGCGGCTCTTACACCTTCCCTGTCAGGGACCAGGTTATTTAATTACCTCAGTGCCTTCCCGGGGACCGTCGGATCTCTCACCCAGGACTTTCGGGTGAGAGCCCTCCCTCAGGTCAGTGACTTCTCAAAGGACCGCACTCCCGAGCTCGGCTGGTGCAGTGCCGGCTGTGAGGAGCTGAGCTTGGCTGTACTCCTGCAGGCTCGCGGTGGTGTGCCCGAGTCCACTTGGAGGGCCGGGAAGCGGCTTTACCCCAGCGCAGACCTGTCCGGTAAGCAAGTAACCGGTTCAGGCGGCGTCTGGTGCATGCACGTCGGTTCTTTAATTCTCCAGGACCAAGCAGGAAGTCAGTCCTCACTTATGGGTGACGTCGGCGCCGACGGAGCCCTCGCGGAGCAATTTTCCCCAGCTTTCAAAGAAAGCCTTTGGGAATTGCAGCGCGCATGCGCGGTCGTCTTCCCGCCCGAAGGTGCCATCTTAGCCAGTCTTCTTTTTTCCGCGGAGCCCTACAGACGTCCCCGTCTTGTCCCCGCGAAAAAGTTGATTTTCCTCTTTATTTTATACTTTTTTCTTTCGGTTCGACGCCGATCGTTTTCCCGCTCGGACTCGCGACGCCGGTCTCGAGTCCTCTCACGTTTTTTCGGTTTTTCTGACTTAGTCAGCTTTCGTTTTCGTTTTCCCTGGCAGCCCGGTCCTTTGACCTCGCAGGGGCCCTTTTTCCCCCGATGGCTGCCAGTGGGTTTAAGCGGTGTGGTCGGTGTGACCGAAATATGTCACTAACCGACACACACGACTTTTGCCTCCGCTGCCTGGGCCCGGATCATGAGGAACTGATCTGTGGGCCCTGCAGCAAACTGTCCTCGAAGGCGTTGAGAAGTCGGCGGCATCAGCGTGAGAGAATCTTCGCTGACCCCAGCCGTACCCGGACCTCGTCGGAGGCCTCCGTGTCGAAAGGCTCCAGCTCGGACCGTCGCCGGAGCTCCTCCGACCGGGGTTCTCCCTCCGGGGACCATCGTCGGAAGGAAAAACCCGCGAGGGCGGCGTCGGTGGACGCTCCTGGCTCCGCGAGGGCCAGGTCGCATAGCCCCGACAGCCGCCCCGGGTCCTTGGAGAAGGAACACCTCCCGAAGCGACCTCGCCTGGAGTCGGAGATGCCTGCCCGGGTAAGTCCTGTAGTCCTTCTGGACTCGCCTCCGCGACAGCCGACGTCGGGCCCGACGCCGTCGGGGCCCGAGTCGGGGGCTGCTGGGTCACCTGAGCTCGGACTCAGGTTGACGGCCTTGGAGAGCAGACTGTCTGCCTGCATGGACCAGCAGCGGGCACTGCTCGCTGGCTTCGCTGGCGTCGCTGCCCCGACCGCCGGGACGTCGACGTCCAAGTCGACCCCGGAGACCGAGCCGATCCTCGAGTCGATGAGAACTCGAGTCGATCCTCGGTCGAGGTCGCCCTCGGCCTCCCGTTCGGGACCGAGGTCGCCGACGCCGACTCCCTCGGCGTCGGGGCGGCTGGCGCCGCACCCTGCCCGGGCCGACCCCACCGAGTCCTCGTCGGAGTCGGTCTGGGAGTCTGAGGTGGAAGAGTCACCTGATTCTTTCCGGACTCGGTGTGTCCCATCGGACTCTCCGGAGTCCGAGCCTCGGAAGCAGTCCCCCCCGGAGGATGCCCGGTTCTCGGACTTCGTTAGGGATATGGCCAAGGCTTTTTCCTTCCCTGCGGATCCCGAGGAGGAGCCTCGAGCCGAAGAGCTCGACGCCCTCCAGTATGACTCTCCCGCGAGGGAACACTTTACTGTGCCGGTTCCTCCTATGCTGGAACGACTACTCTTCCGCATGTGGGAGAGTCCGGCCTCCTCGCCGGTCCTGAGCAAGCGGGTCGATTCTATCTATCGAGTCCGCAAGAGCCCTGGCTTTCAAAAGGCACAGCTGCCACACCATTCCATGGTAGTGGAATCGGCCATGCATCGTCTTAAGAGCCAGAAGATGCACTCCTCGGTGCCTCCTGGAAGGGAGGCCCGTAACCTGGATGGCCTTGGCAAGAAGTGCTTCCAGGGCTCTATGCTCGCCTGTCGTGTCCAGACTTACCAGCTATACATGGGCATGTATCTCAGGGATCTGGCTAAAGAGCTAGCCGGATTCTCCGCTGGTCTCTCCGAGGAGCCCTTGCGGAGGTTCCTAGCCTTGTCCACGGGTATTCGGGAATGCTCAAAGTTCATGTCCCGAGCAGCCTATGATGGCTTTGAAGCCTCGGCTCGAGTAGCCGCAGCCGGCATCGGTGCCCGCCGACAGGCTTGGCTTCAGTCGTCCGACCTTGAGCCCTGGGTACAGGACAAGTTGGTCGATGTCCCCTGCCGAGGCGAAAACCTCTTTGGCAAGCCCATGGCGGAAAAGGCTGCACAAATTGAGACTGAGACTCTCACCAGGACCAGGCTTTCTAGGAAGACCTCCGCCCCTTCCCAGAAAAAGAAGGGCTCGGGAAAAAAGTCCTTTTACCCGAGGAAGGCAGCTGCCTACAAACAATACCCCCATTATCAGGCCCCTGCAGCTCCCCAACAGGGCCAGCAGGCCAAGGGACGGGGTAACGGGTCCCGTAGGCAGCAAGCCCCCAAGCCTGCACCACCAGCCCCTGCTCAGCAGGGTGGTGGTTTTTGACTCGCTCAGCATAGCCTCTCCCCCCCCGCTGGTTCCCCCCAGCACCGGAGGCCGGCTGGTTCACTTCGCCCACAGGTGGTCCGGCATCACCGCGGATGCCTGGGTGCTTCAGGTCGTGCAAGAGGGCTACCTTCTCCACTTCCATCAGGTCCCTCCCTCCTATTTTCCGGGAGAGCCTCCGCGCCCCCCTCTGCACAGGGAGTTGCTCCTTCAGGAGTTAGCAGGTCTTCTGCAGGAACAGGCGGTGGAACCGGTGCCACACCACCTGAGAGGTCAAGGCTTCTATTCCAGGTATTTTCTGATACCAAAGAGAACAGGAGGCCTCAGACCCATCCTGGACTTGCGCAACCTCAACAAGTTCCTTGTGCGGGAGAAGTTCAAAATGCTTACCCTTGGAATCCTTCTGCCCTACCTCCAGCAGGGAGATTGGCTATGCTCCTTGGATCTAAAGGATGCCTATACGCACATCCTCATCCACCCAAGCCACCGCCAATACCTAAGGTTTGTGGTGGCAGGAAATCATTACCAGTACAGAGTACTGCCCTTTGGCCTGTCCTCCGCACCGCGAGTCTTCACAAAATGTCTCGCGGTCGTGGCGGCCCATCTCCGGCTTCACGGCCTCTATGTCTTTCCGTACCTCGACGACTGGCTCATCAGAGCAGCGTCCGCTCAGGAGGTCACCAACGCCACGGGCCGCACGGTGACTCTGCTGCAGCACTTGGGCTTTGTCATAAACTTCGCAAAGTCCACTTTGCTCCCCTCACAGAATCTCGAGTTCATCGGCGCAAGGCTGCACACTCCTCAGGCGCGAGCGTACCTACCGCTCGACAGGGCTCAGCGGCTCATGGACCTAGCCGACCGCTTTCGCAGCCAGCCCCTGGTCTCCGCCAGGCGCTTCCTGAGACTGCTCGGCCATATGGCTTCCACCGTCCATGTGACCCCCAATGCCCGCCTGAATATGCGGTCTGCTCAATGGTGTCTCCGCCGGCAGTGGCGACAAGCCACAGGCGGCCTAGCAGACCTAGTGCGCGTCTCCGAGCCGCTGGTCTCGTCTATCCGGTGGTGGCTCCGGCAGCCGAACCTGATATTGGGAATGCCTTTCCAGTCACCTCAGCCGACCCGGGTGCTGACCACCGATGCATCCCTCCTGGGCTGGGGAGCACATTGCCAAGAGGCACGTACTCAGGGCCTCTGGACCAAGTGGGAGTCTGCTCAGCAGATCAACTTCCTGGAGCTCAGGGCGATCCGCCTAGCTCTCAAGGCCTTCTCCCACCTGACCTCCCAACAGTCCGTCCTTGTCCAGACGGACAATCAAGTTGCCATGTTCTACGTGAACAAGCAGGGGGGCACGGGCTCCTTCCTCCTCTGCCGGGAGGCACAGAAGCTCTGCTCTTGGGCCGTCAGTCACGGCATTCTCCTCAAGGCAGTTTATCTCCCGGGCCAAGAAAATTGCCTGGCGGACAAACTCAGCAGGGTCCTCCAGCCGCACGAGTGGCGTCTGGATCCCTTGATCGTTCAGAAGCTCTTCCTCAGGTGGGGCCTCCCCACGGTGGATCTCTTTGCCAGTCCTCACAACCGGCAGCTTCCTCGCTTCTGCTCTCGTCAGCCACACCCCCTTCGGGTTGCGGCGGACGCCTTTCTGATCTCATGGTCGGGGAGCCTTCTGTACGCTTTCCCTCCCATCCCGTTAGTCTCTCGGACTCTTTTCAAGGTTCTCCGAGACAAAGCCTTCATGATCCTGGTGGCCCCTCGCTGGCCCAGGCAACCGTGGTTTCCACTCCTGCTGCAACTGGCGGTGGAGGATCCAATCCCTCTGGGGGTACAACCGGATCTCCTCACTCAGGATCAGGGGTCCCTACTGCACCCCAACCTCAGGTCTCTCAACCTCATGGCCTGGCTGCTGAAAGGGTAGTCCTTGCTCCTCTTCTCTTGCCGGCGGAGGTGGAGGAGGTCGTCTTGGCTTCGCGACGGCCTTCTACCCGCAAATGCTACGCCCTTAAATGGCGTCGCTTTGCAATCTGGTGTTCCCAACAGTCTCAGGATCCCTTCTCCTGCCCGGTGTCGGTGATCTTACAGTACTTGCTACACCTCTCTAATCTGGGACTTAAGTCCAACTCCGTCAAAGTTCACCTCAGTGCTCTTTCAGCACATCATGTGCCGGTGGACGGCAGACCTCTCTCCAACGACCCTCTCGTAGCGAGGTTTCTCCGAGGTCTCCTTCTACTTAAACCACCTCTGCGCCCGCCAGCGCCGGACTGGGACCTGAATGTGGTTTTGCAGCGGATCACCTGTCCGCCTTTTGAACCTATGGCTACATGTTCTCTCCGTTTTCTGTCTTGGAAAACTCTGTTCTTGATAGCCCTCACTTCCGCTAGGCGCGTAAGTGAATTGCAGGCCCTCGTGTCTGATCCCCCCTACACTCGATTCTACAAGAATAGGGTAGTCCTACGGACTCACCCAAAGTTTCTGCCTAAAGTGGTCTCCCCTTTTCACATGAATCAGGAGGTGGTACTTCCGACCTTCTTTCCCAGACCACACTCCAGCCGAGCTGAGACGGTCCTCCATACCCTGGACTGTAGAAGGGCATTGAACTTCTACCTTGACCGTACGCGGGAGCACCGTAAAGCTGCTCAGCTTTTTGTGTCTTTTGACCCCAATAAATTGGGACTCCCGGTCTCCAAGCGTACTCTGTCCATCTGGGTTGCGGACTGTATCTCTTGGGCTTATGGGGCAGCCGGACTCGCCTTGGAAAGTCGAGTCACGGCTCATTGCGTTCGGGCAAAGGCCACGTCAGTGGCTTACCTCCGCTCTGTTCCGCTGGCAGACATCTGCCGGGCCGCTACTTGGTCTTCGAGCCAGACTTTTGCGGTCCATTACTGTCTCGAGAGGGAGTCCCGCAGGGACAGTGCTTTCGGACAGGCAGTCCTCCGTAATCTCTTTGAGGTCTGAGCAACTCCTACCCTCCATCCCGGATGTGGGCTACCGGTGGGTGATAATTCAGCGAAGATTCTTTCCTTCTGTGCTGCTGAGCTAGAGGGAGCTCATTTTTGTGCTTAGGGTCTCCGGTAGCCTTGAGCTTGGGAGTCCCATAAGTGAGGACTGACTTCCTGCTTGGTCCTGGAGAAAGCGTAGTTACTCACCTGTAACAGGTGTTCTCCAGGAGCAGCAGGAATCAGTCCTCACTACCCTCCCTCCTCCCCTTGGAGTTGCAATCGTCTGCTTATGTTCTTTTTGCAAATTTTTATGCTGTCTTTTTTAGCTATGTCATCTGACTGGCTAAGATGGCACCTTCGGGCGGGAAGACGACCGCGCATGCGCGCTGCAATTCCCAAAGGCTTTCTTTGAAAGCTGGGGAAAATTGCTCCGCGAGGGCTCCGTCGGCGCCGACGTCACCCATAAGTGAGGACTGATTCCTGCTGCTCCTGGAGAACACCTGTTACAGGTGAGTAACTACGCTTTTCAGCCGTTCCAGCGGCCTGCGGCGTTCGTTCACGCCCTTTTTTCTCCTCTTCGGGTCCTGCGGCGGCCATTTTGAACGCGGCAGGGAGCCGCGTGTTTGACGGCGCTATTCGTGCTGTGCTCCGGAGGACGGTGGTACTGTTTAGTCCCTGTTCTTTCCTGCTATTTATTTGCCCTTTTCTTTATTTTTCTTTCTTTCTTTGATTTGGGCAGTGCTTTTCTTCTGGCGTTTCTGCCTCCGGTTTGGGGGGCGGGACTGTGCTCTTCGGTTCAGGATTTGGGAGTTTAAGCTTGCTGTTTTCTTCTTACCCCTTATTTGTGGGGCTCTCGTTTCCGTGAACATTCATTCCTAACTGCATACGGGGCCAAACACTTAAAAAAAAAACAAAAAAAAAAACAATAACAAACAATCACGGAACTAACGCCAGGGGGACGTTTTAGCGGTTATGACCACCCGACCGCAGTGTGTGGTTTGCAGCACTCGGAGGGGAACAGTAGCGGACTCTGGGGTTTGCCGCGGTTGTGCATCCCTCTCGTCCTCTGTGGAACAGCAGATTGACCTTAAGGAGCCCTCTGAGCTGCAGGTGGCCCCGCAATTGGCAGGGGGGATTCCCTTGCAGAGTTCGGAGCACGGCCCCGCGGTTGAGGACACGGGGGGGGCCGTCGGATTCGCTCCCGAGTACTCAGTCGGCGGATCTTGGGGATTTTTCCCCGGTTTTTGTGTTGTTGATGCACCAAGCCTTTTACCTACGTCGGCAAGGTAAGCTGACATCTACGCTCCCGCCCTTCCTCCCACCACCACTCCTCGAAGGGTCGGAGCTGGGGGGCGAAGGCCCCTCCGCGCCTAAAAAGGCGAAGCCGTCGTGTGAGCCGGACACTGAGCGGCTAGAGGTTGAGGATGCTGACTGGCAGCCTGAGGAGGGGTTTGAGGATCTCGAAGACGGTGAGATTCCCGAACCCGAAGATCAAGCCAAGATCATCCGGGTATTCTGTAGGGAAGAGCTGACAGCCCTAATTACGGAGTCTATGCGGATCTTAAACCTCCAGTCGCCGACCGCTGCTGAGGAGGAGCTGGAGGATCCCGTGATCCAGGCAGTGCGCTGTACGCAGGTGGTGTTTCCTCTGCATAGAGTAATTGACAAAATGATTCAAGACGAATGGGATCAGCCGGAAGCGGGGCTCCGAGGTATTCGAACTATGAATCGGCTCTACCCGCTGGCTGACAAAAATAAGGATCGGTTCCGTGCCCCGAAGGTGGACGCGGTGGTATCTGCTGTCACTAAAAAGACCACTATTCCGGTTGAGGGCAGTGCTGCCTTAAAGGATACTCAGGACCGGAAGGTTGACGGGTTGCAGAAGCAGGTTTTTGAAGCGGATGCTATATCCTTGCAGGCCTCCATCTGTGGTGCATGGGTAGCCCGGGCGTGTTTGCGCTGGGTTCAGCGTTTACGCCAGTCTCCGCAGTTGGCTACTGAGGAGCTGTGGGAGCTCGGCAGGCTGGAGTCAGGGGCTGCATATTTGGCGGATGCCCATTATGATTTGATCCGGGCGTTGGCTAATAGTACGGCTTCAGTGGTAGCCGCCCGTAGGTCAGTCTGGCTGCGTAACTGGGCGGCGGACGGGTCTTCTAAGTCCCGGTTGAGTAAACTCCCCTTTTGAGGGAGATTGCTTTTTGGAGAAGATCTCGATAAATTGGTGAAGGATCTCGGGGAGTCCAAGGCTGGTAGGTTCCCGGAGGATAGACCAAAACAGAGTAAGACTCCGCAAAGTTTTCGTGGCCAGTTTCGGGACGTTCGGAGGTTTCGCACTTCTCGGTATAGCGGCTACCAGAGGGGCTGTTATTCGACGCGGGCCCAGGGGTTTCATGGGTTTCGGGGAGCCAATAGGGGTTTCTCTTCGACTGCCTCCCCAGCAGCCCGCAAGTCGCAATGAGATGAGGCGGGTCCTCGCGGAGGAACCTACCATAGGCGGGAGGCTTCGGGAGTTTTTCTCTGCTTGGACCCACATCACTTCCGATCAATAGGTGTTGGAAATTGTTCGGGATGGTTACGCGCTGGAGTTCGCGCGGCCCGTGCAAGATTCCTTTGTACTGTCCCCCTGTCGGGGCCGCAGGAAGACCCTGGAAGTCCGCAGCACTTTAGAATGCCTGCTGCGCTTGGGCGCGGTCGTGGAGGTCCCAGAGGTGGATCGCGGACTGGGTCGTTACTCTATTTATTTTGTGGTGCCAAAGAAGGGCGGAGCATTACGGCCCATTTTGGATCTCAAAGGCGTGAACCGCTGTTTGCGGGTCCCTCATTTCCGGATGGAAACCTTGCGATCCGTCATTGTAGCGGTTCGTCAGGGAGAGTTTCTCACGTCGCTCGACCTGACGGAGGCGTACTTACACATCCCGATTCGTCCGACGCATCAAACGTTTTTGAGATTCGCTCTACCTTGGGGTCACTATCAATTCCAAGCCTTGCCATTTGGTCTTGCCACCGCCCCCCGCACGTTCACCAAAATTATGGTGGTGGTGGCGGCGGCGGCGTTGCGCAAGGAAGGCATTCTGGTGCATCCCTATCTCGACGATTGGTTGATTCGGGGCAAATCCGAAGCGGAAAGCAGGCAGGTGACCAGCAGGGTGGTCGAGTTTCTGCAGAATCTCGGTTGGGTGGTCAACCCGACCAAGAGTTGTCTGGAGCCTTCTCAGGTGCTAGAGTATCTGGGAGTCCGGTTCGACACGAGACAGGGAAAGGTCTTCTTGCCGTTCAAGAGAGCTCAGGCTCTGCGGTGTATGGTGCGCAAGTTCCGGGTCACTTCTTCCCCATCGGCATGGGACTACCTTCAGGTGCTAGGGACGATGGCGGCGACCTTAGAGGCGGTTCCTTGGGCCAGGTTCCATATGCGTCCGCTACAGAGAGCGCTGCTTCATCGCTGGTCTCATCAGTCGGATTCCCTGGGCCGCCGTTTGCCGGTTCCGTCCAAAGTCAAGCAATCTCTGCGGTGGTGGCTGCAGCTGCCATCTCTGGAGGCCGGGATGCCGCTGGAACCTCCGGAGTGGCTTTCGCTCTTGACTGATGCCAGCCTGATGGGCTGGGGGGCCCACTGCGAGGGCCGGTTTGCGCAGGGGCGTTGGTCTCCTCTGGAGTTTTCCTGGTCGATCAATCGCCTGGAACTTCGAGCGGTGGCTCGGGCGCTTCTCGCGTTCGAGCAGTTAGTGATGGGTCGGTCGGTTCGGGTTCTTTCCGACAACTCGGCGACGGTCGCCTACATCAATCGCCAGGGCGGCATCGGAAGTGCAGCGATGGAAGAGGAGGCGGATCTCCTCTTCTCTTGGATAGAAGGTCGCTTAGCGGCAATTTTGGCGGCGCACATCGCAGGGAGAGACAACGTGCGGGCAGATTTTCTCAGCAGGGTTCAGGTGGATGCAGGGGAGTGGGAACTGCATCCGGAAGTGTTCGATCAGATCGTCCTGCGTTGGGGGACGCCCATAATGGATTTGATGGCGACCTTTCACTCTGCGAAGGCCAATCGGTTTTACAGCAGGAGACGGGAGACAATGTCCGAAGGCATAGATGCTCTGTTGCAGCGCTGGCCGGTGTCGGGTCTTCTGTACGTGTTTCCTCCGTGGGCCTTGATAGGACGCGTGATTCAGAGGATCGGGGCTCATCCAGGTAGGGTCTTGATGGTAGCTCCCGACTGGCCGCGGCGCCCTTGGTATGCCGATCTGGTATGTCTTCTGGACGGGGAACCGTGGCGGTTGCCAGAGAGGGCGGATCTGTTGAGACAAGGGCCCCTCTTCATGCCGCAGGTGGATCGGTTCTCGCTTACGGTCTGGCCATTGAAAGGGCTCGGCTGAAGAAGAAGGGCTATTCGCCTTCAGTTGTGGATACCTTGCTCAGGGCCAGAAAACAGTCTACTTCTTTGGCCTATGTGCGCGTTTGGCGTATATTTGAAGATTGGTGTTCGCGGCGGGGGATTCGGGCTGCGACTGCCTCTATTCCGGTGGTTCTCAATTTTCTTCAGGATGGCTTTGATAAGGGGCTTGCGGCCAGCTCATTGCGGGTTCAGCTGGCGGCCCTCTCTTATTATCGGGGCAAGGTACAAGGAGTGGCTCTCGGGGCTCACTCTGATGTTTTGCGGTTTCTCAGGGCGGTCTCTCGGCTGCGACCATCGTGCAGGGTGGTGGTGCCGCCTTGGGATCTCAATCTCGTGCTGAAAGCTTTGTCCGCTTCTCCCTTTGAACCGTTGAGTAAGGCGTCGGTGAAGGATTTGACCTTGAAAGTGGTTTTCCTAGTGGCTATATGTTCTGCCCGGCGAATTTCTGAGCTGCAGGCCTTGTCCTGCAGGGATCCTTTCCTGTCTTTTTCTAAGGAGAAAGTTGTCTTGCGGCCCGTCCCATCCTTTTTGCCTAAGGTGGTGTCGTCCTTCCACTTGAATCAAGCGGTTACCTTGCCGGTGTTGGGGTCGCTAAGCGGTTCGGATCAGGATCGCTGTTTGCACCGGTTGGATGTGAAAAGGGTGTTACGGCGTTATCTGAAGGTGACTCAGCCTTTTCGTAGGTCGGGTCGGATCGGCTCTTTGTGCTGTTTGGCGGTGTTCGCAAAGGGGAGGCGGCGGCTAAGGCCTCTATTGCCAGATGGATCCGAGAGGCGATTGCGTCCGCTTACATGCTTCAGGGGCGGCCCGTGCCCGTCTGTTTCTGGGCTCATTCTACTAGAGCTCAAGCAGCTTCCTGGGCGGAACACGGCTTGGTGCCCCCAGGGGAAATTTGTAGGGCGGCGACTTGGTCGTCTTTGCATACATTCAGTAAGCATTACCGTCTTGATGTGGCGGCGGCCAATGATGCTTGTTTCGGTTCGGCGGTTTTACGTGCCGGATGGAAAGGTCCCACCCCATGATTACTGCTTGGTACAACCCAGAGGTTGAGGACTGCACTGGAGGAACGATAAGGAAATGATAATTACACTTACCTGGTAATTGTAGTTCCTTTAGTGACGACAGTGCAGTCCTCAGTCCCGCCTGGAGTTCTTTCAGGTTCAGCTCAGCCTTCGGATCAAGTGGAGACGAATTTCAGGTAGGTCTCCTGTCAGTCATTTTAGTTTCCTTGGCATACTGCAGGGAAGGTTTAAGACCGCCTTATCTAGGTTGGTCAGTGTTCAGTTTAGTTGATTATGTTTCTTGTAGCTACTTATTTGTTGCTCTCTTGAGTCTGCTTTGTTAATAGTTCACACTGGGGAGGTGGAGCGAGAGCAGCAGCCTATATCCAGTGATGTCATGATTTTGACATGCCAGTCTCCTAGCTGCAGGTGAAGGTTGACAACCCAGAGGTTGAGGACTGCACTGTCGTCACTAAAGGAACTACAATTACCAGGTAAGTGTAATTATCATTTACAGGAATACTGGCAAGAGCGAGGCTGCATGGGACCCTTTATGTGGTGACGTCAAAATCAAGTCAGTGGTTCTCAGTTTCCATCTGTTGGCAGGTGGGCATAACACCCATGTGTCTGGACTGGAGGGACTCAAGGAAAGACAGTTAGCAGATAAGGCCTAATTTCACAATGTGGTAAGCACAAAGCCTGTGTGGTAACTATTGGATGCATGGCCAGCATCTGCCCTGCAGTTACCTTACTGGACTAGCCTTTCCCATTACAGTAACTGCCACAGCAGATGGAAAAGTAAGTACATCTGTGCTACCTCCCGATGCATTTATCACAGCCTCATGCGTTTTAAATTATTCTTATTTCCCACCACCCCCTACACGTTCCCTAGTGGTGTAATGGTGTGGCAGGAGTGATTGTCTGATGCTCCTGCTCTATTGCCTCCCAAGTTCAAAATGGCGGCTCTGACCTCACACAGTAATCTCACAGTACTACCACTAGGGGTCAAGCTGCCAAATAAGGAGCACGCTATATCTTTTCAATAACTCTGCTAGATGTATTCCTGCCATAATCTTAAAATTCAATTATTATTCTTATTATGGTCTTTTAAATCTCATAAATTATATCAAAAGTACCAATCTTGTGGTGACTACTACACATTTATAGTAATTCTTCTATAAAAATGAATTCTCTTTCTTTATTGTCACAGCCAATATTTTCTTCTTACACAGCATCTAATAATTAAAATTTATGATTGTTTTTTGTGCTTCTTCCTCTCTCCTTTTTTTTTCCATTGTCTGATCATGACCGTGAAAAGCCTGGCAGCTAACAAACGTGATTCCTTATCGTCCCTCCAGTCCAGCCCCGCACTTCTGGGTAGTGTACCTCTTCCAGCAACTTGGAGACTGAGCATGTCAGCTTTTTGATGACACTAGTGTACTTAAGCAGCTGGCACCACCTACCAGCCTCAGTATGCTCGGTCTCCAAGCAGCTGGAGGAGGTAGTGAGCCATGGTGCTGGACTCTTTGAAGGGACAACTAAGGAGATAGGTTTAGTTAGAGTTTGCTTTTTATTTCCACTGTTAAGGTGCATGTGTTTGTTTTTAAAGGCAGAAGTAAAAAAATAAAATAAAATCAGAAGGAAGAGAGAGAACCCAGGGGACAACAGGGCTGAGGGGAGGATATTCCTTCTTGCCCCCTTGCCCCCCCCCCAGGATTTCGGGGGGGGGGGTGTAATTCTGTGAGGGCCTTCCTCAGTCCGAGACTTCTGGTGGCTCCCGAACTCGTCATCGGGTGAGGAGCCACCACGGGGGCAGTAGTTGATTGACGGGAGTGACAGACTGCAGCCCCAAGTCGCCCCCCCCCCCCCCCTTAGCGCTGAAGCCAGGAAAGAAGGCTGAGTGCGAGGGGTAGAAAAGCCACACTGAAAGAGGCTCCAAGGTAAGAGGGGGAAGGACAGCCCGGAACACGAGGAGACAGAGTGGTCTGCAGCCGCGTGATTGGGAGCCTGCAGCGGTGCGGGAAACTCCCTCCGCTGTGTTTAGGCCCAATTTCTTCTTCAGGCCCACGTGCATTTTAACCTGTGTTTTGGGTGCCCGGGAGAGGCAGCCACCAGAGAAAAAAGCAGGACAGAGCAGCTTCTTCCTAGGGGGCCATTTACAGTTTCCTTTCAGTTTCAGTTAATTAGATTTTGGTACAGTAGTTTTATTTTATTTTAGTTCAGGTACTCTAGTGCTCTGTGCCTGAGTCCGTGGAGGTGCACTGTGCTAGAGATCCTTTTACCTACCGGGTACAGATTGAGGGCATTCTGGGGAGTGCCTGCAGCCCTTCCCATTATGCTAGCCAGACCGCAGTGTCTGGTATGGGATGGTATCAAGGGGGGTGAACCCCACTTCATGCCACATTATTAAATTTTGAGCTGTATAACACATGGAATGCTTATTCAGTACACAATGACTTGATGTAGACCTGTGGAGAAAACCCAACTTACTTTGTTGCTGGGCGGATTTCAGAGAGCTGTTGTGCTTGGTCAGATGATATAAGTGACGGTTTGTTGAGACATTGTGACTTTCTCCTGGGAAGGGTCAAGCAAAATGTTAGAGACAGAAATAAGTGAAAGATTTATTTTATTTATTTATTTACATTCTCTTATATACCGCGCTATTCTGCATCAGTGCGGTTTACATTGAACAAACTGAAATTACATTGAACAGGGCATTATAACTTGGAGATAACTATTTTACAGGGAACATGGGCTATGGAGGGTTAAGTGGCTTGCCCAAGACCACAAGGAGCACCTGTGGAACTAGAAACCTCAGTCCTTCCGGCCCAAGGTTGCTGTCCTCTAGTGGGATTTGAACCCCCGACCTTCCGGCCTGAAGTACCTTGCCCCAACCACTAGGCCACTCCTCCACTCCATATAAGCAGGAAAAAGTGCTGCATAAAGGTTTTAGTAGCTACAGTTTTATTCTGTGAAAAACATGAAGTACCTGCATATAAGAAATATATATAACTAAAAAGATAGACACATTCAGTGATAGGAGACAAATGAAATCCTTCCATCTGTCTATGGCCAGTGAATAACCTAACATGATCATCCCTTGTCTCTCAGCACAGATTTTATTTTATTTTATTTATTTGCTTTATGTACTGCCCCTTCCAGAGATCAAGGGCGGTTTACAATGAATATAACACAATTATATTATAACATAGAACTCGCTTTTAATGTCTTAACAGCTATTTAGCAAAGGAGCTAAATAACATATTAAAGTAACTTATTTACAGAGTATTTTGGAATAGCTATTCCATTTTCAAAGGGTGATATTGCGTATAAGGGAAGCTGTACTCCCTTATAAAAATATGAACTTCTACTCAGCGGAAATGTCAGAGTCTGATTGGATCAGTGCATGGTACATGTCATATTTGTGAGGTACAACATGGCAGCGCAATCTAAAAATCCTCAAGATATGCGGGACCCAACGGGGAGCGGTCTTGGAGGCAGGCGTCTGCCTAGACTGTACGCAAGAGGCTAAGTCATTGGAGCAGAGCCTGTAGGATGAGAGTCCCTCCCGGTTGCAAGGGACCCTGGGGGCGGGGGGTACCATGTTACCTTCAACAGATCCAGCTCCCGGTCCCTGCATAATGCCCTCAAATCCAGGGAGCAATAGGACTCCCAGGGGAGTTCTCACCGGAGTGTCTTACTTTTGCATAAGGTGTTTTGCCTACGTCAACAGGGCTTGGCAAGCGGCTCCTCAGCCCCAGAACGTGGAGCTAAGAGGGCATTGGACAAGAGCACAAGTCAGGGGTTGTGACATCTAAGTGCAGGTTAGAAGCTCAGAGGAGTGGCAGCAATCGCCATTGTCGGAGGGGTTGGATGGGGAAGACCTTGACACAGAGCTAGATCTGGAGGAGGAGCTGGAAGGAGATCCCATAACAGGAGGATCAGGCCCAGGTTGGTTCGGGTGTTTCACCAGGAGAAGCAGCTGGCGCTCATCTTGGAGTACCCTCAAGGCCCCGAATATGCCCGCTAATCTCCCTAGCAGAGGAATAGGCACTGGAGGATCTGCCACTCCAGGCAGTGCAGAAATCGCAGAAAGTCTTCCCGGTACAGGGAGTAGCATGACAGATGATCCAGGATGAATGGGATCTGCCGGGGCCAGTCTTAAAGGGAGTGTGATCCATGATGTGCCTGTACCCGCTGCCGGAGCAAGAACAAGAGCTCCTTTGATCGCCCAAAGTGGACGCAGTGGTGTCAGCATCAGTAGAAGAGACCTTGACTCATCTCCTGCAGCTAAGAGCCATGGAACCAGTTCCGAAAGACCAGTACGTCTGCAGTTGATACTCCAGGTATTTTGTGGTGCCCGTAAAGGAAGTTCCTTTTGCCCGATTCTCAACCTCAGGGGCATGAACCTCTGTCTCCGGGTACCGCATTTCTACATGGAAATGCTGGGATCAGTAATAGTGACAGTAGAAAGCAGAGCGTTCTGGACGCGTCTCGATCTCACGGAGGCATATCTGTATTTTCTCATCCATCCAGAACATAAGCAGTTTTTCTGCTTTGTGGTGCCAAGGGGTCATTCCCAGTTTCGAGCATTGCCCTTCGGTCTGGCGACTGCCCCCTATACCTTCACCAAGGTCATGGTGGGGGTGGCAGCAGCTCTCCGCAAGGAAGGGGTTCTCGTCCATCCGTACCTAGATGATTGGCTGATCCGGGCAAAGTCCAGGGACGACAGCAAAAGAGCAACAGCGCGGGTGATGGAGTTCCTTCAAAGTCTCGATTGGGGAGTCAACCTGGCCAAGAGTCAGTTATGGCCGGCCCAGGAGCTAGAGTATTTGGGAGCGTGCTTCGATACCCGCGTGGGCAGGGTTTTCCTGCCGGATCGCCGGGCGCAGGAGCTGCGACAGTTGATACGGCAGTCCTGAAGATGGTGAGATCATTGGTGTGACATTATCTGCAGGTTCTGGGGATCATGGCGGCCACTCTCGAGATAGTCCCATGGGCAAGGGCACTTATGCGATGGCTGCAGAGGGCTCTGCTCCGTTGATGGTCCCATCTGAGTCAAAACCTTTCTCTAGTATTCCCTTGCCGTGGAGCACCAGGAGAGCCTTCAGGTGGTTGCTGCATCCAGGGAACTTGGAAGATGGCATGACACTTGATTTCCCGGTGTGGGTTCCGCTGATGACCGATGCCAGTCTGTCAGGTTGGGAGCCCATTGCAGAGGACACTTTGTTCAGGGACAGTGGAGTCCGCAGGAGGCCCTGTGGTCGACTAATAGGCTCAAGTTGCAAGCGGTGACCTTGGCGCTAGAAGGTTTCGAGCCATGATTGCAGGGGAAGGCAGTCCGAGTCCTCTCGGACAATGCGACCACAGTGGCTTACATCAACCGGCAAGAAGGCACAGGCAGTGCAGACCTGGAGGAGGAGGAGGCCAAAAAAGCTGTTCGGAGGGGCAGAGATTCGCTTCCAGGCGTTAGCCCTGCGAGTCTTCACAAAATGCTTGTCAGCGGCTGCAGCCTACTTCTGACTACAGGGCATATCAATTTACCCTTACCTCATCACGGGCGCATTTGCAGAGGAGGCTCGCTTCGCGGCGTCTCACACAGTCCTCCTCCTCGAGCGCCTCTGTTTCTTAAACAACAAGGAAGGAGGTACGGGCTCCCGCCCCCTCTGTCGGGAGGCAGTCCTCTGCTCCTTTGCCATAAGCCCAGGCATCATGCTAAGAGTTGTCTACTTCCCAGGCCAGGACAATGTCCTCAGATAGGCTCAGCAGGCTTCTCCGCCCGCACGAGTGGTGCCTGAGTCCAGAGGTGGTTCTCCCCCTGTTTCGCCACTGGGGGACTCCGTCCATAGACCTGTTCATCAGTCTGGTGAACGCACAGCTTCCCCATTTTTGTGGGCCGATACCGCACCTGAGCAAGGTAGCCCTGGACTTGTTCCTCTTGAACTGGACCTCCGGGCTTCTATATTCGTTTCCCCCCACTCCTCATTGAGAGTACCCTCCACAAGATTCAGCGGGACCGAGCCTTGGTGATTCTCATGGCTCCCTCATGGCCTCAACAGCCTTGGTTCCCGCTTCTACTCCGACTCTTGTCGGAGCCCCCAGTCCCCCTGGGCAATGCCCCGGGGCTGCTGGCACAGGAGAAAGGACGGGTGCTTCACCCGAATCTGGGCTCACTATCCCTAATAGCCTGGCAGCTGAATGGGTCTCTTTAGCCTCGCTGCACCTCCCAGAGGAGATCGAGGAAATTCTCCTCGCATCGAGGAAGGACTTGACAAGACGGGCCTGTGTTCTAAACTGGCAGCGCTTCTTGATCTGGTGCTCCGAGCTCTAGATCGACCCGGTGGGTTCTCCAGTACCTTCTCCACCTCTTGCAGGTGGGGCTGAAATCCAATTTGGTCAGAGTTCACCTGAGCGCCATTTCAGCCAACCATTTCCCTGTCGAGGGTAAACCCCTCTCAGGCCAGCCTCTGGTCTCTCGCTTCATGCGGAGACTCTTGCTTTCCAAGCCCCTGTCCGGCCTCTGCCAGTGGAATGGGACCTTAACATCGTGCTCATGCAGCTGACGCAGCCACCCTTCGAGCCGATGGTGACGTGCTCGCTCTGGCACCTCTCCTGGAAGGTGGTCTTCCTGGTGGCGGTGACCTCTGCCCAGCGAGTCAGCAAACTGCAAGCCCTCATGGCCGCGGCTCCCTACACTAGGTTCTACGGGAACAGGGTGGTCCTCTGAACTCGCCCCAAGTTCCTACCGAAAGTTGTCTCGGATTTCCATCTCAACCAAGAGATAGTCTTATCGACTTTCTTCCCGAGACCTCATGCTGACCAAGCTTCGGCGATCCTGCATGCGCTCGACTGCAAGAGGGTTCTCGCCTTCTACCTGCAGTGTACCCAGGATCATCGTAGGTCTGACTGGCTCTTCATCACCTACGATCCTAGCCGCCTGAGGCTTGCAGTCACCAAGCACACCCTCTCCATCTGGGTGGCAGACTGCATCGCCTTTGCCCAGGCAAAGGCAGGAGCCCCACTGGATCGACGAGTCACCGCACATGGCGTCCGTGCCAAGGCAGCGTCAGTATCTTCACTGCACACGGTACCTCTGACGGACATTTGCCGAGCTGCTACCTGTTCTTCAGCAAATACCTTTGCTTCACACTACTGCCTTGAGAGGGAGTCCTGCCGGGACAGCGCCTTCGGCCAGGTTGTACTCCATAATCTTTTCGGGGTATAAGCAACTCTTGCCCTCCTCCGACCCTTCTAATACAGCTACCAAAGCTTGGCCCTGAGGACTCGGGCTTCTGCTCACGGCTTCGTGAAGGCATTTTCTTGCTTACAGGTTTCGGTAGCTTGTAGCTGGGGAGTCCCATAAGTGAGGACTGACTTCCTGCTTGTTCCTGGAGAAAGCATAGTTACTCACCTGTAACAGGTGTTCTCCAGGGACAGCAGGAATCAGTCCTCACTACCCTCCCACCTCCCCTTCAGAGTTGCTATTCATCTCCAGGAACAAGCAGGAATGAGTCCTCACATATGGGTACGTCGGAACCGACGGAGCCTGCGCGGGAAAGCTCCCCAGCTTCCCAGAAAGGAAGCTTTTGGGGCCTCCCACAGCGCATGCGCGCTGCCTTCCCGCCTTCCTGACCAACTCTCTTCAGTTCTTCTTTTTCCGCAGAGCCAGCAGGTCGTGTTCCTGTCATCGCTGAAGAAATTCTTATTTTAATTTGTTTCTTTGACCGCGTGTCTGCCTTCCCCGATTCCAGACCGGTACAGCCGGTCCTTTTTTCGTTTATTTAAAAAAAAAAAAAAAATAAATAAATATATATATATATATATATATATATATATATATATATATATATATATATATATATATAATTACGTTTTCTACACTTGGTGTATTTGTTCTGTGAGGCTTCTAGGCCTTCTCAGGTCTCCCTCATGGAAAAACCAGCTTCCGGTTTTAAAAAATGCACTAAGTGTACCGGTACTATTTCAGTTACAGACACCCATGAGTGGTGTCTTAAATGTTTGGGGCCTGACCATTCCATTCCGGATTGTCCATCCTGCTCTCTGATGTCCAAAAGGGGCTTACAGAACAGAGCAGCTAAATTTCATATGCTGTTTTCTACCGATACTCCAGCATCAACATCCTCCAGGTCTTCTTCTCCTGATGGATCTCAGGTAACCAAACATTCTTCGGGCAAGTCCTCAAAAGGCAAATCTCCCTCTAAGCAGCGAGAGGCCCTTGCAATTAACCCTGAGGACCCTGCCACAGCCAAACAACCCCGGCGGGAAGCTCCGGCTTCCAAAGCTCCTCCTATGGGGTTACAGGTAGACATCGATGGCACGGCCTCGACCGATCTCCTGTTGGACTGCTCTGGGGTACCGGCTAACACCGGTACCGACTTCCAGGCAGTTGTGGCGGCTATGGGTACTACGGTACAATCCATGCAGCAGGCCTTACTGACTTTTTCATTAATGCTGCACCGCCATCGGTACCGCGACAATCGGTTCCGATTCCGGTACCGCAACCGAAACCGGTACCCAGAGCATCTACTTCCAGTAGCATGCCGGTTCCGGTCTCCGGTTCCGGAGCTTTCTTCGATACCGCTCCGATACCCGGTACGCCCGATGTCGGTACCGATCGGTACGCGTATCGATCTCTGGAAGCAAATAGACGATACTTTGAATCCTCTGAAGATTCTGATACATCAGATGATTCTGCTGACGTCTCTTTTACTCTTCCTGAGGAGCCCTCTTCTCCAAAAAGGAGAATTGTCTCCTCCAGAGGATTTGTCCTTTCAAGACTTCATTATTGAAGTAGCTAAAGGACTCTCCATATCTGTATCCTCTGAAAAGGAACCTAGATCAAAAAAATTAGATATTTTAGGATACTCTAAGGTTCCCAAAGAGGCGGCCACCTTACCCATACATGAAATTCTTCAAGAACACATGATGGATTTGTGGGAGGCTCCTCTCACCCTATCTCCACATTCTCGACGTTTGAACACCATGTATCGGGTTCCTCCTTCTCCTGGTTTTCAAAAGACTCAGCTTCCTCACCACTCTATTGTGGTGAAGTCTGCTATGAAAAAGATAAAGAGTACCAAAAGACACTCTTCTACACCTCCAGGAAGAGAATGTAGGACTCTGGATGCTTTTGGCAGAAAAATCTTCCAAGCTAGCATGCTTATTGCCAGAATCAATTCATACAGCCTCTATATGGGCATGTTTTTGAAAGAGATTGCATTAAAGATACGTCAGTTTCTCCCCTTTATCCCAGAGGATAAACAGGAGGAATTCCTTCTTTTGCTAAAGCACACTCAAGATGTTTCAAAGTTCTCCAACAGAGCAGCCTTTGACTCTTTTGAGGGGGCAAGCAGAGCCTCTGGCATAGCCATAGCTGCTCGCAGACTGGCTTGGCTCCAGGCCTCTGATTTGGAACCCTGGGTACAAGAAGGCTTGGGCAATCTGCCCTGTACAGGTGAAAATCTGTTTGGCAAAGAGTGGCAAATCAAAGCCACTCAAATGGATGCAGAGAATGCTGCTTTAGATAGACTTTCTAAGTCTACCTCTACCCCTGCCAAGAAAAAACCTTTTAAGAAAACTTTCTATAAAAAGACCAGATTCTCCACAAATACTGGCCAGCAATCTTCCCAAGTTCGCTTTGCTCCTAAGCATCAGCAGACTAAACAGGCCAGAACAAAGGCTACAGGGGCTGCTACAATCCAGCAGTCCCAACCTCCTCAGGGTTTTTGACTTGATTCTAGAGAACTTAACCTTTCTGACTCTGCAACAGCCAGAACCTCTCACCATCCCAGGAAGGTTGGCTCATTTTGCTCCCAGATGGGAACAAATCACATCAGAACCGTGGACCCTCTCTATCATCAGAGAGGGCTACAAACTACATTTCTCCAGCCTTCCTCCCCATACCATGGTGAGACAATTCACTTCTCCCCCATCTCTCCTGTACCTGTTGGGCCAAGAGGTGACCACTCTTCTCGCCCAAAAGGCAATAGAGGAGGTTCCTCTTCCTCAACAAGGGTCAGGTTTCTACTCCCCTTATTTTCTCATTCCCAAGAAAACAGGGGGGTACAGACCCATTCTGGATCTCAGAGAATTGAACAAATTCTTATTCAAAGAGAAATTCAAAATGCTTTCTCTAGGTACTCTCCTTCCATACCTACAGAGTCAGGACTGGCTTTGTTCTCTAGATCTCAAGGATGCGTACACACATATACTCATCCATCCATCCCACAGAAAATTCCTACGGTTTCTGTTCCAGGGAAAACCTTACCAATACAGAGTACTCCCTTTCGGTCTAGCTTCTGCTCCAAGGGTATTTACCAAATGCATGGCAATAGTAGCTGCATTTCTGCGCACTCTGGGGATCTTTGTCTTCCCGTACCTGGACGACTGGCTCATCCGAGCTCCATCTCAGTCCGAGGCTCAGACTTCCCTGGACCACACCAGACGCATACTGCAGTATCTGGGACTTGTCATCAATCTGCCAAAGTCTCAACTCACCCCTACTCAGTCCCTAGAATTCATAGGGGCCTGGCTAGATACTACCACTGCAAGGGCTTATCTTCCTCAGGCCCGTTGCCACCGTCTAGTGCACTTGGCCTCTCAAATTCAGTCCAGAAGCCACTTGACTGCCAGAGAGATGCTACAACTGCTAGGCCACATGGCATCCACAGTTCATGTGGTGCCTTATGCTCGCCTACATATGAGAGCAGCTCAATGGACCTTGTCCACCCAGTGGACCCAAGCATCAGGAGCTCTCTCATACCAAATAGCAACCTCAAAACGTCTGTTTTGGTCTCTCCAATGGTGGATATCCACTCAAAATCTGTTGTTGGGGGCCCCCCTTCCAACCTTTGTTACCCCAAGCAACTCTCACTACAGATGCCTCCCAAACAGGTTGGGGAGCTCATCTCCAAGACCTCTCCACTCAGGGCATTTGGTCTCCACAGGAGACCACCCTTCATATCAATCTTTTGGAGCTGCGAGCAATTTTCCTTGCTCTCAAGGTCTTTCATACCCTCCTCATCAACATGACAGTCCTTGTTCATACCGACAATCAAGTAGCCATGTTCTACATAAACAAACAAGGAGGGACTGGCTCTCTGTCGCTTTGCAACGAAGCTCTAAAACTGTGGGCCTTTGCCAGAGAGCATCGGATCCATCTCCTGGCAGTATACCTCCCAGGAATCCAAAACTCTTGGGCAGACAGACTCAGTCGAGTTCTTCTTCCACACGAATGGTCCCTGCACATGGATCAGGTACTCAGAATCTTTCAGGAATGGGGGACCCCGGACATAGACCTCTTTGCAAGTCCGTACAATGCCAAACTTCCCCGGTTCTGTTCCAGGATTCCGTGTCAGGGAGCTCAGGCCAAGGATGCCTTCCTCCTTCATTGGGGTCAGGCCTTCCTATATGCCTTTCCACCCATTCCCTTGATTCCCAAGACTCTATTCAAACTTCAGAGGGATCAAGGATCCATGATCCTCATAGCTCCACGCTGGCCACGCCAAGTGTGGTACCCTCTACTTCTGCATCTCTCCCAGACACCCTCCCTGGATCTGGGAGCTGCTCCAGACCTTCTGTCTCATGAGGAGGGGACTTTGTGGCACCCAAACCCCAAGTCCCTTCACCTCAGAGCTTGGTTACTGAAGGCCTAGACCTTCAAGACTTGAATCTTTCTCAACAGGTGAAGGATGTCCTCCATGCATCGAGGAAACCTTCCACCAGGCGTTCTTATGCTTTTAAATGGAAAAGATTTTCAATTTGGTGTGCTGACAAAGGTCTTACCCCTCTAGCACTACCTTTGAATTCTTTACTCGAATATCTCCTGCATCTTTCCAATGCAGGACTTAAAACCAATTCTATAAGAGTCCATTTGAGTGCTATTGCAGCATCTCTTCAGCCTATCAATGGACAATCTGTTTCCTCTCATCCTCTTATTGCAAGATTCATGAGAGGTCTAACTTTAACTAAACCTCCCATTCGGCCTCCTCCGGTGGCATGGGACTTAAACGTAGTTCTTGGTCAGCTTATGAAGCCACCCTTTGAACCCTTAGCCACTACCTCCTTAAAATTCCTTTCCTGGAAAGTCATTTTCCTTATTGCAATCACTTCTGCTCGCCGCATCAGTGAACTGCAGGCTTTAGTGGCTAATCCACCTTATACAAGGTTCCATCATGACAAGGTAGTCCTTAGGACAAATCCCCACTTTATGCCTAAAGTGGTCTCACCTTTTCATCTTAATCAAGAGGTATATCTACCTGTCTTTTTTCCAGCTCCTCATGCATCAAATGCAGAGAGGAACCTTCATACTCTAGACCAGGGGTCGGCAACCCGCGGCTCCGGAGCCGCATGCGGCTCTTTCTCACCTTTGCCGCGGCTCCGGAGCACACTGCCCGCCCGGTGACAGGCAATAGTGTTGTAAGCTCCCTCCCTTCTTCTGCAGCCGCGGCTCCCTGCCTCTTAGGGAACCGCGGCTGTGCTTTTAAAATCATCTCGGAGCCCTTCCTGTCTTGACGGGCTCCGTGCAGCATTGTCCCGCCTCCAAAACTTCCTTTAGAGGCGGGACAATGCTGCATGGAGCCCGTCAAGACAGGAAGGGCTCCGAGATGATTTTAAAAGCACAGCCGCGGTTCCGTAAGAGGCAGGGAGCCGCGGCTGCAGAAGAAGGGAGGGGAGCTGACATGGAGGGAGGGAGCAGATATGGATGGAGGGAGGGGGGCTGACATGGAGGGAGGGGGGCTGACATGGAGGGAGGGAGCTGATATGGATGGATGGAGGGAGGGGGGCTGACATGGAGGGAGGGAGCTGATATGGATGGAGGGAGGGGGCTGACATGGAGGGAGGGGGCTGACATGGATGGATGGAGGGAGCTGACATGGATGGATGGAGGGAGGAGGGGCTGACATGGAGGGAGGGAGCTGATATGGATGGAGGGAGGGGGCTGACATGGAGGGATGGAGGGCGGGGGGCTGACATGGAGGGAGGGAGCTGATATGGATGGATGGAGGGAGGGGGACTGACATGGAGGGAGGGAGCAGATATGGATGGAGGGAGGGGGGTTGACATGGAGGGATGGAGGGGGCTGACATGGAGGGATGGAGGGGGCTGACATGGAGGGATGGAGGGGGCTGACATGGAGGGAGGGAGCTGATATGGATGGATGGAGGGAGGGGGCTGACATGGAGGGAGGGAGCTGATATGGATGGAGGGAGGGGGGCTGACATGGAGGGAGGGGGGCTGACATGGATGGAGGGAGGGGGGCTGACATGGAGGGAGGCGGGGCGCTGACATGGTGGGAGGGTGCTGATATGGATGGAGGGAGGGGGGCTGACCTGGAGGGATGGAGGGGGCTGACATGGAGGGAGGGAGCTGATATGGATGGATGGAGGGAGGGGGGCTGACATGGAGGGAGGGAGCTGATATGGATGGAGGGAGGGGGGCTGACATGGAGGGAGGGAACTGATATGGATGGATGGAGGGAGGGGGGCTGACATGGAGGGAGGGAGCTGATATGGATGGAGGGAGGGGGGCTGACATGGAGGGAGGGGGGCTGAAATGGATGGAGGGAGGGGGCTGACATGGATGGATGGAGGGAGGAGGGGCTGACATGGAGGGAGGGAGCTGATATGGATGGAGGGAGGGGGGCTGACCTGGAGGGATGGAGGGGGCTGACATGGAGGGAGGGGAGCTGATATGGATGGAGGGAGGGGGGCTGACATGGAGGGATGGAGGGGGCTGACATGGAGGGAGGGAGGGGGGCTGACATGGAGGGATGGAGCACTGGTAATGGGGTTGAGGGGACTAGCACTGGAAATGAGCTGATTAGGGGAGGCTAGGACTGGTAATGAGCTGATGGGGGGTAGGACTGGTATTGGGCTGATTAGGGGAGGCTAGCACTGGTAATGGGGTTGAGGGGGGATTAGCACTGGAAGCGAGCTGATTGGGGGGCTTTGAATGGGCATGGGCTGATTGTGGGGAGGGGAGGATAGAGCTGCTGGCCCTGGAAGATAACTGGGGGCTAAGGCTGCCATGGTATTTGTACTAGAAGGGACTGGTCAGTGGGGAAGGAGGGGGATTGGAAGGAAATGGACACCAGTGGCAATCATGGGAATGCAAGTTGACATTGGAAGGTACTGGGAGTGAGGACTGGAAAGGGGCTGATATTGGGGAGGGTTACTGGGACTGGAAATAGGCTGATGGAAAGAAGTGAAGAAAACGAAAGAAGAGATAAGAAATGGCAGATGGACCATAGACCACAGAAAGAGAGCTAAGAGAAGACAGGAAAGCAGAAGCCTCAGATCGGGACCAGCATGATCAAAGAATAAATTGGTCAGACAACAAAGGTAGAAAAAATAATTTTATTTCATATTAGTGATTTGACTACAGAATCATCATAATTTTGAAATCAAATATTGTTACTTGTTGTTGTGATATTTTCTGGCGTATTTATTTTGGTGTGCGAAGGAAGAGGGGTAGTCTTATACGGCGAGTATAGGCCAAACACCTATATTTTAACAGGAAAAGTAGGGGGTCGTATATAGCATTAAGGTAAGAAACAATATATGCAGTGTTAGATTTGTTTTAAATGTCGCAATGGTTTTGCGGCTCCCAGTTTTTTTTTTCCCTTCGGAAACGGGTCCAAGTGGCTCTTTATGTCTTAAAGGTTGCAGACCCCTGCTCTAGACTGTAAAAGAGCTCTTGCCTTTTACCTCCACAGGACACAGCAACATCGAAAGTCTTCTCAACTTTTTGTTGCTTTTGATCCTTCTCATTTAGGACTTCCAGTCTCAAAAAGAACACTGTCCAATTGGATTGCTCAGTGTATTTCTTTTGCTTATCAGAGTAAGAACCTTTCTCTGGAAGGCCATGTCACAGCTCACAATGTGAGAGCCATGGCCACATCTATGGCTCATCTTCATTCTGTATCCATTGATCAGATCTGTCGAGCAGCCATCTGGGCCTCGGTTCATACCTTCACAGCCCATTACTGCTTGGACAAGGACTCCCGCCGGGATGCCTTGTTTGGTCAGGCTGTCCTCAGACACCTGTTCCATTCTTAAACAACTCCTGCCCTCCGTCCCTTAATGGATGCCTGAGATCCATAGGAAGACGAGGAACCTTTCAGGGTCTCATACCCTTGGGGATCTCCCAGGCATCTTAGCTGGGGAGTCCCCATATGTGAGGACTCATTTCTGCTTGTTCCTGGAGATAGCACAGTTACTTACCTGTAACAGGTGATCTCTGGGAACAGCAGGAATTAGTCCTCACAACCCACCCACCTCCCCTAGGAGTTGTATCTCTCTCTCTCTCTCTCTCTCTTTCCTTTCCTCTCTCTATTGTCTCAGCTTTAAACTCGAACTGAAGAGAGTTGGTCAGGAAGGCGGGAAGGCAGCGCGCATGCGCTGTGGGAGGCCCCAAAAGCTTCCTTTCTGGGGAGCTTTCCCGCGCAGGCTCCGTCGGTTCCGACGTACCCATATGTGAGGACTAATTCCTGCTGTTCCCAGAGATCACCTGTTACAGGTAAGTAACTGTGCTTTATCCTTCCCTTGCCATCTGCTTAGTAGGGCTCTAGCTATGGGACCTGACTGAGCAAGATGGCACCCTTGGGCAGGAAGAGGACCACGCATGTGTGGCAGCAATCCCAAAGGCTTTCTTTGAAAGCTGGGGAATTGCTCCACGCGGGCTCCGTCGGTGCCGATGTCATCCATAAGTAAGGACTGATTCCTGCTGTCCCTGGAGAACACCTTACAGGTGAGTAACTACGCTATATCCACCCTGCCCATCTGCTTTTCCAATCCCAAGAACTGCTATGCTTATCCCATGTTTTTTTTAAATCTGATGCTATAGAAACATTTAACAATTTTGCACCTTCATACAGCTTCTCTCCTGACCTATTCAGCTATGCAGCCCAGATAGTTTAAAAAGAGCATGTACCCTCCAAAAGCTGAAGAAAAATTGACAGGATTCAAACCTGTACAGAGTGACCCCAATAGATTTACTTGTCGCAGTTCAGAAGTGGTAATGTTAAGAGAGAAAAATATCGTTGTATTCCATTTTTTATAATTTGAAATTTCTATATTCCCTTTTAGCTTTTTACAATTTAATGTATCTTCTTTCATCTAATGCTATTACTTTTTCTTATTAAACTAAGGGCCATGTTCACTAAAGCTTAGTATGTGCTAATGGACATTGGCATGCACTAGGCACCGTGCTGCCCATATGAATAAGATGGGCAGTGTGCCACTTGGTGCATGCTAATGTTCGTTAGCTTGCACTAAGCTTTAGTAAACATGATCCTAAGTGATTGCTTTCTTCAAACAGTTGTGTCATTTCATTATCTGCAAAAAATTTTTTTTTCCAGGCTTTGATACCTTTTAAAGAAAATACACAAAAGATGGATGTAAATCTTGAGACCATACTGGGCCCTTTTTCAGAAAGCTAAACAGAAACTGTATAGATTTCTAATGCTTACATTATTAGGTCTTGTGTTGGAATTTGTTAGATATATTTTATTGTATTATATTGAAAAACAAATCTGTTAATACTTTGTTTGCAGCTGGTGAAGATGGGCAAATAAAAATTTGGTCTAAAAGTGGGATGCTGAGATCTACATTGGCACAGCAAGGTAGAATTTATAGTTTATTTGTATATATGTGTGGTTTTTAATGCTTTTATTTGAAGATATTCAATATATACTTTAATATAGGGGGTCGTTACGGAACAGTTCTGTGGCATTCATATAAATGGCTTACATGTGTAAATACCAATTTTACAATGCTGTCATTTACACATGAACATAGATGTCATAGGGTGTGCTATTTATTTATTATTATTTATTACAACTTCTTATATACCGCACTATTCGGTATCAGCGCGGTTTACATCATAACACAATGACCATAACAAGCTGTTTGGTTTTACATAGAACAGGAGTACAAACTTGGATAACAGGGGTGAACTATATACATGTCATAATTACACGGAACAAGATTGGAATGTGCTATGTGCTTTGTTTAAGTGATCAAAATTATATCTGAATTTCTCATTCTCCAGGAGCAAGCAGGACGTCAATCCTCACTTATGGGTGACGTCGGTACCGACGGAGCCTGCATGGTGGAATTCCCCAGCTTTCAAAGAGAGCCTTTGGGATTGCTGCCACGCATGCGTGGTCCTCTTCCCGCCCAAAGATTCCATCTTGCTCAGTCTCCCTTTTTCCATGGAGCCCTTCGGACGCACATCCTCGTCCCTCGGAAAAAGTGTTTAGTTTTCGGCCTCTGGCCTGTGTTTTTTCCAGTAGCACAGGTCCTCTTCCCGTCCTCCCATGCTCTCTTTTTCCTTTGAGCGAGGGGACATCGTTTTTCTGTAAAAAAAAAAAAAAAAAAAAATTCCTTTGCAGGCTTTGCGCCCTTTTTCCCCTCAACTGCTGGCCACAAAGGTCTTCGACTTAGCAGGGGCCCTTTTTGCCCCAATGGCCACAGGTTTTAAGAAATGTGACAGATGCTCCAAAAACATGTCGCTCACGGACACCCATGACTGCTGTCTTCGGTGTCTTGGGGCTGACTATGACCCGGAGCTCTGCGCTCTCTGCAAGAAAATGTCCTCCAAACCCCTCCTAAGTCATAAGCAGGCGTCCGATAACATTTTCCAGAAGGTAGCCTCGGAATCCCCGGCGGCATCCTAGGTTGTCCCTCCGCTGGTGGGATCCCTCACTTGGGGCCCGCGCTCTCAGCGGCATTCCGATCAGGGGTCCCCTGAAGTGGAGAGGCGTAAAAAGAAGATGATGTCAAAGTCGCACTCTGGGGCTCCAGACAAGCGCAAGCGCTCCCGCGCTCGGTCACTCAGCCCCCCCAGCATTCCTGAGATTCGGACAAGGAGCGGCCTCGAAAGGTACCTTGTACAGACACAGCAGCTTCCTGCAATGGCGCCCAGTATCCAGACGGTCGTCCTGGTGAGGACCCCCTCTCCTCCTCCACGCCAGACCTGGTAACCCCAGTGTCGGCATCGCAGGGACCCATGTCCGTGTGGGAGTCCCATATGTTGGCACTGGAGTGCAACTTTTCTGCCTTCTTTGCTGCCCAGCAGGCACTCATGCCCAGCATGGCTGGCCCATGCCTCAAGACCGAGGTTCCCTCGAGAGGGACACCCAAACCTACCCTGGAAACCCCCAAGAGCTGTGGGCTTCGTGAGGGTCCTCGGCTGCGGTCTCGCTTGCCTTCCTGGTCCTTGGAGTGAGATTCTCCAGGACCTCTGGCTCCAAGCGGGCCTCAGCCTCTGGATGCGGCGACCAGCCCGAGTTGGACTCCTTCTCGGACCTCTCAGCCGCAAAGCCCATTGTGGTCCATGCTCACATGCCGCATTCAGGCATACCAATTGTATATGGACATGTTCCTGCGTGACCTCGCAAGGAGCTCAGCAGGTTCTCCGCAGGTATTGGGGGTGAATCCCTTCTCAGTTTCCAAACACTCCTGAGGTCCGTTGAGGAGTGCTCTAAGTACCTCCCCCGTGCCACGTATCACAGGTTGGAGTCCTCCGCCTGAGTGGCAGCAGCCGGCATCAAGCCCAACGCCAGGCATGGCTCCAGTCCTCGGACCTGGAGTAGTGGGGTCCAGGAGAAGCTCCTGGACATCCCCTGCCTCGGAGAGCAACTATTTGGTAAGGCCATCGAAGATAAGGCTGCTGAGATAGAAACGGAGTTCATGACTCAGACTCGTCTCTCGCGTAAGACCACCTCTCTCCCTCAAAAGAAGCAGCAAACCAAGAAGCCGTTCTTCCAAAAAAAGGGGCTCCCATACTGGGGTTACCCACCCTTCCCGCCCACCCCTGCGCCAGCTTCTGGCACGCAGAGGAAGGGAGGAGCGTATGGCCACTGCAAGCCTAAAGGGCCCAAGGCCCAGCCAATGGTGCCACCTAAACCCTCACAGGGTTTTTGATGCCGACAGCATAGCCTCTCGCCCCGCCCCCTGTCAGCACTTCTGCCGGTGGGAGGACGCCTGTCCCTGTTCGCCCCACAGTGGGCGTCGATCACGTCAGACACCTGGGTCCTCCGGGTGGTCCGAGTTGGATATCGTCTCTGCCTGGACAGGCTCCCTCATCTGTTCTCACCAGTGGAGCCTACTCGGCTCCCTTCGCACCAGACTTTCTTGCAGCAGGAGCTGTCCAACCTCCTCACTCAACGGGCGATCGAGAAGGTACCGCTGCACCTTTGAAGCTATGGGTTCTACTCCTGCTACTTCCTCGTTCCGAAAAAGACAGGGGGTCTACACCCCATCCTCGTCCTCCAGAACGAAAACAAATTTCTGGTGTAGGAGAAGTTCAAAATGTTATCTCTTGGCGTCCTGCTGCCCTCAAGGACGCTTACGCCCACATCCTAGTTCACCCCCAGCACAGGCAATACCTACGCTTCAGGGTGCAGGGGGAGAACTACCAATACAGGGTGATCCCCTTCGGGCTCGTGTCTGCACTGCGGGTTTTCACAAAGTGTCTCTCCGCGGCCGCTGCCGCTGCCGCCTGCTTTAGGAGGCAGGGCATATCCGTCTTCCCCTACTTTGATGACTGGCTCATTATGTGGACATCAGTCGGCGAAGCCTGCTTGGCAGTGTCGCACACGATCCTTCTCTTTGAGTGCCTCGGCTTCTTGGTCAACTACCCCAAGTCCCACCTCGAGCCAGTGCAGACCCTGGAGTTCATTGGCACACGCCTCAACACAGAGCGAGCGACCGCCTTCCTGCCCACGGATTGGGCAGACCGCCTCTGGGCCATGGCGGCCCAGGTCTAGAACAGGACTTGGATTATGGCATGGGCCATGCTGCGCCTTCTAGGACACATGGCCTCCACCGTCCATGTGGTCCCTCACGCCCGCATGCACATGCGGATAGCCCAGTGGTGCCTCAGGGCACAATGGAGCCAAGCCTCCAGCCAACTCAGAGACCCTATCCGGGTCTCCTGCAGTTTCCACAACGCCCTGGATTGGTGGCAGGATCCCCCAAAGCCTCCTTCGGAGCATGTCCTTCCAAACCCCACAGCACGACCTCGTCCTGATGACGGATGCTTCCCTGCTGGGTTGGGGAGCCCACTGCAGCGCATTGTGCACCCAGGGGCAGTGGTCGTCCGAGAAGTCTCGGCAGCAGATCAACCTGCTCGAGCTCCGGGCGATCCAATGCACCCTGAGGGCCTTCGAGGGGCTACCTGAGGGGGAAGTCGGTGTTCGTGCAAACCAACAATCAGGTAGCCATGTTCTACATAAATAAGGAGGGGGGAACAGGATCCCGCCGCCTCTGCTTAGAGGCGATCCTCCTTTGCTCCTTTGTGTTTTGCCAGGGGATGACCCTACAAGCAGTCTACCTCCCAGGCCAGGAGAATGTCCTCGCGGGCAAACTCAACAGGATCCTGTGCCCACACAAGTGGTGCCTGGATCCGGAGGTCGCCGACCTCTTGTTCCTTTGGTGGGGGACTCCATCCATGGACCTGTTTGCCAGCCCAGTGAATGCACGGCTTCCTCACTTCTGCGGCCCAGTTCCACATCCAAGCAGGGTACTTCTGGATGCGTTCCTCTTGAGCTGGACCTCCGACTTTCTTTATGCTTTCCCTCCCTCTCCTTTCATTGCGAGGACCCTCCACAAGGTTCGGCGGGACTGAGCTTCGATGATCCTCGTGGCCTTGACAGCCTTGGTTCCCTCTTCTCCTCCGGCTCTCATCCGAGCCTCCAGTCCCCCTGGGCTGTGCCCCAGGTCTGTTAACACAGGAGGAGGGTCGGGTGATCCACCCATACCTGGCCTTGCTGTCCCTGTCTTCCCGCCTATCGCAACATCATCTTCTCCAGTCTGTTTTCCACAGAGCCCCACAGACATGAACCTTTCTGGTGCGAGAAAAGTTCAAGATGGTATCTCTAGGTACAGCTCCCTTATCTTCAAAAAGACGATTGGCTATGCTCCCTGGATCTAAAGGACCCATATACCTACATACCGATCCATCAAGCCCATAGGAAACATCTCTGATTATTCCTAGGAGAATAACACTTTCAGTACAGAGTGTTACCCTTCGGATTGGCCTCAATGTCACGAGTCTTCACAAAGTGCCTCGCAGTAGTGGCGGCCTATCTCAAACACTAAGGGTTTTTGTCTTCCCTGATCTGGATGACTGGCTCATCAAAAGCAATCAACACAGTTGACCATCCAGGTGTTAGAGCTGATGGGTTTCATTGTCAATTACCGAAAGTCCCAACTTCAGCCCACCCAACAACTGGAGTTCATAGGGGCTCTCCTTGACACAACTCAAGCAAAGGTCTTTCTCCCACTGAACCGACTTGACAGCTTTAGTCCACGATACCCAGTGGAGTCGTCTGACACCAACTCACAGGATGCTGACCGTTCTTGGCCACATGACCTTCATGATGCACGTCCCTCCCATAGCTCACCTGTCAGTGGGACCAGTTCAATGGACACTGCATACTTAGTGGAAGCCAACCACCAGCTACCTTTGGGATCAGGTGGCAGTCACCATACATCTTGTCCAATCCCTGCACTGGTGGTTGGATCATCAGAACCAGCTCAATTGTCTCCCTTTTTTAGAACATAAGATATGCCATACTGGGTCAGACCAAGGTCCATCAAGCCCAGTATCCTGTTTCCAACAGTGGCCAATCTAGGTCATACGTACCTAGCAGTTTCCCCAAAAGATAAAGGTTCCACAATGCTTGTACTGGGTCAAGCATTGATATCCTGGGTACCTTCTTAATAATGGTTTATGGACCTTTCCGCCAGGAACTTGTCCAAACCTTTTTTAAGCCCAGCTACACTAACAGCCTTTACTACATCCTCCTGTAACAAATTCCAGAGTTTGATTACACATTGAGTGAAAAAATATTTTCTTTTATTAGTCTTAGTTTACCCTGTAGCTTCATTGCATGTCCCCCTAGTCTTTCCATATTCTGATAATGTAAACAATCGATCTACGTTTACCCGTTCCACTCCATTCATTAATTTATAGACTTCTGTCATATCTCCCCTCAGCCGTCTCTTTTCCAGGTTAAAGAACCCTAACCTTTTTAGCCTTTCTTCATAGGTGTATCCTTCCATCCCCTTTACCATTTTGGTGGCTCTTCTCTGAACCTTTTCTAATAACGCTATATCCTTTTTAAGATACGGCAACCAGAATTGTACACAATATTCAAGGTGCGGTCTCACCATGGAATGATACGAGGCATTATAATATCTTTTGTTTTATTTTCCATTCCTTTCCTTATGATACCTAGCATTCTATTTGCTCTCTTGGCCGCCGCTGCACACTGGGCCGAGGGTTTTAACATGTTATCCACAATGACGCCTAAATCTATTTCCTGGTTGGTGGTTCCTAATGTGGAACCTTGCATCGTGTAACCATAGTTTGGGTTGTTCTTCTCTAGGTGCATAACTTTGCACTTGTCCACATTAAATTTCATCTGCCATTTTGATGCCCAGTCTTCCAATTTATCAAGATCCTCTTGCAATTTTCCACAATCCTCTTGGGTTTTAACAACTTTAAATAGTTTTGTGTCATCTGCAAATTTGTTAACCTCACTCGTTATTCCCCTTTCCAGGTCATTTATGAATGTCAAAAAGCAGCGGACCCAGCACAGATCCCTAGGGTACACCACTATTCACCTTTCTCCATTGGGAAAATTGGCCATTTATCCCTATCCTCTGCTTTCTATCTTTTAACCAGTTCCTGAATAGTACGCAAAAGTACACTGCCTCCTATCCCATGACTCTTTAGAAGACGCTGCTCCAGAAGGCGTTGCCAATAGACTTATCCAAGCTGGGTTGAGGAGAGCATCTGGATGGCCTCCATACCCAGGGCTTCGGACTCAAACAGGAGAGCCTGCACCAGATCAATTTCTTGGAATTACGAGCCATACTGAATGCCCTCTCGGCTTTCCGGAATTGCCTAGCCAACCAGATTGTCTGTAGGTCTGAATCAGTACAATCAGGTTGCAATGTACTTCATAAACAAACAGGGGGGGGGGGGTACAGGGTAGTCTCTCCTGTGCAGTGAGGCATTCTGGTTGTGGAAGTTTGCCATCACTCACGGGTATGGAGTTAAGGGCCACATACCTGCCAGGGGAACAGAATACCCTGACAGACCAGCTGAGCCACATCCTCCAGCCACATGAGTGGACTTTGGACAGAGATGTCATGGCCCGGTTCTTTTGGAAGTGGGATACCTTATATCTATTTGCAACTCAGTATAATGCTCAAGTGGATCATTTCTGCGTCAGGGTCACTTTGCACAGCAGGCTGGTGCCGGATGTTTTCCTCCTGCACTGGGGGAAGGGCCTGCTATATGCATATCTTCCCATACCTCTCATAGCAAATACCCTTCTGAAACTCCAGATGGATACAATGATCCTCATTGCTCCGTATTGGCCCTGACAGCCATGGTTCTCCCTTCTGCTTCAGCTCTCCCAGTGAGAACCTCTGCAGTTGGGCTCTGTCCCAGACCTTATCTCACAGGAAAACAGGAGGATGCTCCACCCCACTGTCAGATCCTTGGCCCTCACTGCATGGTTTTTGAGAGGCTAGTCCTCTTGGAGCTTAACCTACCCAGTGGAGTAACAGATGTTCTTTTGGCCTCAACGAGAAGGTCTTATGCTTTCAAATGGAAACGACGCTTCCTGGTGTGCAGGACGGGCGCTGGATCCCTTTAATTGCTCCATCTACAGACTATTCGAGTACCTTCTACACCTCTAGTAGTCTGGTCTCAAGTCCAACTCTGTCAAGGTCCACCTCAGTGCAATTGGAGCTTACCATCGCAGCATGGAGGGAAAATCCATATTGACTCTGCTTTTAGTAGTTTGCTTCACGCGCAGTGCTTGCTCCTCTCAAAACCTCCCTTCTAGCCTCTGGTGGTGGCTTGGGACTGCAATGTGGTTCTGGCGCAGCTCTTGGTAACTCCCTTTTGAGTTGCTAAATTCCTGTCCTTTGAAGTTCTTGACATGGAAGGTCTTGTTCCTGGTGGCAATTACCTCAGCACGCTGTATTAGTCAGCTCCAGGCTCTAGTGGCTTATCCACCATACGCCTGGTTCCATCATAAAAGTGGTCCTGAACACTCATCCTTGATGCCTCCCAAAAGTGATATTGGCTTTCCATCTTAGTCAGTCATTTTGCTGACTTTCTTTCTGAGGCCTCATGCCCATAGAGGGGAAGTAGCGCTGCACATGCTGGGACTGCAAGCGAGCCTTGGCAGACAAAGGTCCACTTAAAGTCCAACCAGCTGTTTGTCTCTTTTGACTCCAGCAAGCTAGGGGCTGCCATTTCCTAATGCATTCTTTCAATATGGCTGGCAGACTGCATCTCTTTCACTTATGCCCAGGCTGGCCTGAGCCTTGATGGTCATGTCACGGCCTACAATGTCAGAGCCATGGTGGCATTGGTGGCCAACCTGCACTCAATCTCCATGGAAGAGATCTGCAAGACTGCAACATGGTTTTCTGTCCACACATTCATATCTCACTACTGTCTGGATGGAGATTCTCTATGCGACAGCAACTTCGGACAGTCTGTACTCCAACATCGATTTAGGGATCAGAATCTAACTCCATCTGCCCCAAGGCCCTACTGTCCATCCATGCTTCCAAAAAACAGCATGATTGATAGTGAATGACACTGTACGGTGAATCTGATGAATTCACCTTTGGGGACTAGTAATGCTGTACATAGTAGTTTATTTAGTTCTTCTTTCATTTTGGGCTTCTTGGCCTCCTCAGTTTTCGGTAAACTGTAGTTTCGGAGTCCCATACGTGAAAACTTCATTCCTGCTTGTCCATGGAGAAAATGTAGTTACCTATAGCAGGAATAAGCCCTCACAGCCCTCCACCTCCCCGAGGAGTTGTCTTCTGCTACAGCTTTATCATCATACTGGAGAAGATGGCACCATGGCAGGCGGGAAGACAGGCAAACAGGCACGGTGGAGCCTCTCAAAATCTTCCAATAGAAGCTGGGGAACATTCCCATGCGGGGCTCTGTTGGTGATGTCTCTCATACACGAGGACTTATTCCTGCTGTCCATGGAGAACACCTGCTACCTTACACTCAGCTTAGGCAGCAATTGTTGGACTTATTTAAAAGCAGAAAACAAGAGGCAGCCTTTTTTTTTTTTTTTTAAAGGAAATGTGTTGGAGTCCACGTGACACATGAGCGAGTGAAGACGTGTCTCTGCTCGCTCCGGGGCCACCTCGAACAATCTGCTAAAAATCTAACTGTTCGTCCCCCGGAGGGAGACCACGGGTGGAGAAAGAACCAGCTCCAGCCTCTGACTAGAACTAACAGGCTGCAAAACGCAGAGAAATGCCACCTCCAATACGCAAAGAAAGGAAGAAGGAGAGAGTGCCAAGGCCTGGATCCCCGACCTTGGCGGGAACGCAGCCCTCCTCACCGAGTAAAGAGAGTGTGGAGTCTGCCACTGAGGATTTGGCAAGGGAAGTGGTAAGACAGTTGGACCCCAAATTTGACCAGATATTATCAAAGTTGGAAGTCATGAGCGCATCGATGATGGAAATGAGCCAGAGAATAGAGGAGCTGGAGAACAGAGTGGCGGCAATTGAGGACGATGAAGGATGACAGGCGAGGGAGCACGATGGCTCTCGGGCGAAACTGGAGGCCTTACAAAATAAAATTGATGACCTAGAAAATCACTCCCGCAGAAACAACATACGCCTGGTGGGTGTTCCGGAGACAACTACTGATCAGCAGCTGTTGCCATTGATAGAGCAATGGCTGCCAAAGGCTCTGGGACTTGATTCATTGGTGGGAGAAATCAAAGTGGAACATGCTCACCGCATCAGAGGGAAAATGGTGACCAGGCCACGGCCCAGAGTGGTGATAGCGCGGATCCTCAACTTTGCACACAAGGAACAACTGATGCAAACAACTGATGCACCGGCAGCTAATTCTGGACAACAAGCTGCCTTTATTTCAAGATTATTCAGCCTTGGTCACAGCAAAGAGAAAGGAGTTTACGCCAGTGTGTGCGGCTTTATTCCAAAAGAACATCAGGTTCACGCTGACTTTTCCAGCCACCTTGCGAGTGTACAACATGGGGAAAACTTTTGTTCTTGACTTGGTGGGAGCGGCCAAGGCGTTTCTGGCGGACTTGGAGAAAAACGTGCAGGCGCAGAACGGAGAAGTGGGTCTGTGCCCTGGATCGTAAGGACGGATGGTTCTGGGGCTATTATTATTATGGCAGTACTTTTAAGGCGGAAATGAGGCCTGTGGTAGAGAGAAAGTCACCCTTGGGTGCAACCAGGCCCATGAATATTCGAGCGGGTGGATGACTGCATTATGTTAACGGGTGTTTACTGATTTGTTTTGTTTATTACACTGAATCGATGTTATTGATATCCTGTTCTGATACTTTTTGCTGTCATATTTTAAGCCTGAGGATATGGAGCAATTGATATGGGTTGGGGGAAGGAATGTAAAGCAGACGAGAGAACATTGCCCTCCAATGCATAATTGCTTGTATGTACTTGATTTAGGATGCCGTCTGGGGGGCAAGTTGGGAGGGGGCACCTCAATTTTGATATCCCTCCAGAGAGGGGGAGCTTGGGGCGGCCCCGCAGTGCACGGTAGGGACTCGTAGTTCAACCAAGATGGTTGAAAGTGGGATGGAAGGCTTTTTACCTGGGGGGTGGAGGGGGGTTAGGGAGGGTGCGCAGGGTAGGGGACGGAAGGGGCTGAGGGGAGGGAGGGAGGGGAGCGGGAGGGAGGGGAGGGAGGGAGGGGAGCGGGAGGGGGGACAGGGAGGGGAGCACTCATAGGGTCCGAGGGCAATGCAGGGCAGAGACGTGGAAAAGGGCGGGAAGGGCAGGACCACATCATAATTCCAAGGTGCAGCCTATCTTGGGTAGTTTCCAGGCTGGGGGTTGAGGCTGGGCAACCCCGGGCAGTGAAATGGGAGGAATACATAGTGTCACCCTCTGCTAAGGGGAACCAATGAGACAGCATATGCGATTTATATCGTGGAATGTTGGGGGGATAAATTCGCCAGTGAAGAGAACGAAGATACTACAGGCCCTGCGGAAAAGTAAGGCCCAGGTAGCATTGCTGCAGGAAATGCATCTCAGTGCAAAGGAGCATGTCAAACTTAAAAAGGGTTGGGTGGGGCAAGTGCTTGCTGCTCCCTCGGGGAGCCGGAAAAGAGGGGTGGCAATTCTGATAAGTAAAGAGATTCAAGTGGAAGTGTTGAGAGAGGACTTGGATCCCTCGGGCAGATACCTGTTTGTGCACTTAAAGTTAAATGGAGAGGAATTTTTTCTAGGGAATGTTTATGCCCCTAACATCTATGATTGCTGCTTTTTTCAATGGATAGGTCACAAAGTGGGTAATGCCCCGCGGATTCCGTTAATTGTGGCGGGCGATTTCAATTGCCCTCATGATCCTGAGCTGGACAAGTCGGGTGTGAAGGAGAAGGGAGGTTGGAGCAAGAAGGGAGTGAGCTACTTATGTCAGGCAGGGAGACTGGTAGACACCTGGAGGACCTTGCATGGGGGGGAAAAAGACTTTACACATCTGTCTAGGGTGCACCACACCTGGTCTAGACTTGATTATATTTTAGTGATGGAGAGAGAATTTGACAGAGTGGTAAGTTCTGAAATTGCGCCTATTCTAGTGTCGGACCACGCCATAGTGAGGATGGATTGGAGGGGGAGAGACAGAGGGGAGTCACGATGGGCTTTCCCTAGACAGATGTGGAAGAACAAAGGCTTTCAACAGTATTTAATGCAAAAGTGGGAAGAATATCTACAATTTAATGAATCCAGTGCTTGATCTGCCACCTTGTTTTGGGAAGCTGGGAAGGCCGTAATGAGGGGGCACATTATTGCGTATGTGGCTAAAGAGAAACGCAGAATAAATGGGGAGGTATTGATATTGGCGCAGGAAATGCAGCGGTTAAAGCAGCTGTCCTTGGGGGCCCAGGGAAAAGAACACGTCCCGGCTTATTTAGAGGTTCAACGGAAGCTGAATGGAATTCTACAAGAGCGAGCGGTATACAGTATGCAATATTACCGACTTCATTTCTTCAGATATGGCAACAAGACGGGTAGTTTGTTGGCCCGCTTGGTGAGGGAGGGGGGGAGGGCCTAAGGTGGTACAACTGTTAGAGATAGTGCAGGGGTTAGGCTTTCAGACCCCAAAAGCATAGTGGAGGTCTTCCGGCAGTTTTATGAACAGTTGTACACCCCGGAATCGGAGGATAGAGAGAGCGAGAAGGCTTTTTTGGATAAGATAGCGCTACCAAAGATTTCGAGGGAAGACCTTGAGGAGTTAAATAGACCGATAGGAGTGGAAATCCAGAAGGTGATTAGAGGGGGGAAACCACATAAGGCTCCCGGGCCGGATGACTACGGAGTAGAATTCTACAAGATGTTAGAATTGCAGGTAGTCACCACCCTGGCTGCAGTGTATGGGGAGGTGTTGAATGAGGGAGGTTTCCCTCATGATATGAGGACGGCCACGGTCACGGTCATTCGTAAAGCTGGGAAGGATGTGGAAGATCTGGCTTCATATAGGCCGTTTTCCTTAATCAGCTATGACATGAAAGTGCTGGCTGGGGTGTTAGCGAAAAGGTTGCAAATAATCCTTCCGAAGTTGATTAGCCCCTGTCAAACAGGTTTCGTTAAAGGCAGGGAGGCCTTCTACAATATTAGTAAAGTTCTTCTGGGGGCGGAATTGTGTGTGCAGCGAGGCAAACCTTTGCTATTGGTAAGCCTGGACGCGGAGAAGGCCTTCGACAGGGTGTCTTGGAAGTACATTTTTGAGGTGCTTAGGCGGTTCGGTTTTGAGGGAGCCTTTTTGACTTGGATACAGGCACTTTATATGGCACCTTTGGCGTTTATAACAACGGGTGGACAGCATTCAGAATCTTTTGAATTGCAAAGAGGGACGCGGCAGGGCTGTCCGCTATCGCCTCTGTTTATCATACAGATGGAGCCCCTGTTGAGAGTGTTAGAGCAGACGGAGGGGATCCAGGGGATCGAATGGCCAAAAGGGGGAGTGAAAGTTAGTGCGTTTGCGGACCATCTCCTACTGTGTTTGACGAATCCGCAGAGTTTGTTAGAGTGCGCATTATCCCAAATTGAGCAGTTTGGAGAGTTCTCTGGCTTAAGAATCAATAAAGCGAAGTCGATGGGGTTAGGAGGGGAAGTTAGGGGGGGATGGAGGGGTACCTTCCCGTTAGTATGGGCGGAGGATTCCATCCGCTATCTCGGTATCCAGATTCCGCGTGAGCTCCGCACACTGTATGCAGTTAATGTAGAGCCAATGCTGGCTAGAACATTAGAAAGGCTGAAGAAATGGAGAGAGCTGCCTATTTCATTGAAAGGGAGAATAGCTCTCTTTAAAATGATTGAGGTAACGAGATGGATATATCTTCTACGGAATGCCCCGATATGGCTCTTAAGGAAGGACCTAAAGACTCTGGAGAGGCACTTGTCAAAGTTTTTATGGAAGGGGAAGAAAGCGCGCATTGCCTTTGCGACTTTGTGAAGGCCGGAGTGGGAAGGGGGGGCGGGCTTGATATCTCTGCGGGAGTACAATCTGATTAGTCTACTGCGGCCGCTACGAGATTTAGTAGTGGGGACGACTGAAGTAGTCCCGATTTGAGTTGATTGACCACCTTTCCGAGCCGTTTCACAGAATGTATTTGATGCATAAGCCGGGTAGAGAGCTGCCAGAGTCCTGGGGGCACTCGGGCTACCTTGGGGCGGTGTGTCAGGCGTGGAGGCTGTTATGTCAGTATAGGGGATGCGATTGGAGGTGCTCTGATTGTCTCCCACTGAGGGGAAATGGGGACTTTGCACCGGGGAGGCAGGGGGTGGTGGCTAAGCAATGGGCACAAAGTGGAGTGGAGTATGTGGGTCATTTGAGGATGGCGCAGACAGCACAGCTGGACTCCTACCAGTCATTGCGCGGAGGGTACCAATTGAGAGTACCAATTGAGAGCGCAAGATTTTTATTTCTACCTGCAGGTGAGGCATTACTTGCAAAGCCTGCGGCGCAGAACATCTAGGGGCCTACAGTGGGAGGCGAGAGGAATGGTGGATCTCTTTCGGGCCTTGGAGGGGAAAATTACAGGCCGGAGACTGCGGAAAGAGCTTAGAGCGGGGAAAGATACGACAGGGTTGGAGCTCTTAGAGAGTAGGTGGAAGGCCGATGGGATTTTGGAAGGAACGGTAGAGCGCTTACATAAGGCCTTTCAGCACATAGCAACAGTGTCGGAATCAGTGCAGTTGCAGGAAGTGCAATATAAATTTCTGTGGCGAGGATATGTGCATGATGCCTGGGCGGCACATGCCGGTATTTCTTCCACAGATACGTGCCACTTGTGTGGAGTGGGGAGGGGCACGTTGGCGCACAAGTTTTGGCTGTGTGCCACTATTCAAAGATTTTGGGGGGGGGAGTCGGAGGGAAGCTCCGTGGTTGGATTGGCCAGCAAGTGAACAATAGTGCCTGAATGGTGTCTATTTGGGTCTTATGAAGATAAGGCCCTTATAGAAGGGAGTAAACGCCAACTTTGTGAGAAGGGCTTTGTGGTGGCTAAGCAAATGATTCTGAGACACTGGGTAGCGCCCACGGAGCCTAGTGTGCAGGAGTGGGAGAGCCGGATGCGGGTTTTACTGGCTATGGAGCGCTGCACGGCACGTTTACTAGGCGCGCAGCGGATGGATAAGTTTAAGGGGGTCTGGGCTCCGGTTCTAGAGAGTGGGCTCGACGTAATAGGGAATGAATAGTGGTGAGGGGGAACAGGGTGATACGTAGGCTGATGTGCATAACACCAAGAGTTAACGTGAGGAATTTTGCTCTGTTCAGATGGGAGGGGGGGGAGGATAGGAGGGGGATAGGAGGGGGAAGAGCGAGGCGGGGGGAAGGGGGTATGGGGGAGCGACAGGGGAGTTATTGAGAGTTATTGAAATGTTGGTCATTGCATGCTGATCACTGTGAGTTATGGTTCACCAAGGGCTGTGGAATTATTCTATATGATAGATATGCTAAGGCAATGGTGTAAGAATTAGAAGGAGGTGTCGTAAGATGTATCTACAGACCACTAGAATGTGAAATTGCTGATTGTTATTCGGTAAAAGTGGCTGTTTAAGATTGCTGTAAGATTGCTGTTAGATTGCCCTGCCTCTGTCAGACTGATAATGTTATACTGAGAGTAATGGCCTGATTGGATGTATTGTGAATTGTTTCGAGCTATATTATGGATAAAGCTAATAAAAATGATTTTCAATAAAGGAAATGTGTTGATGCTGGTTAAAGCAGCGTCCCATGCTACGGTGGCCATAGCTGCACGCTCTGACAAAACTGCTTCTCTGAGATTTAACATTCCATCAGGTCTGAGTCCCCACCTCAGCTGTTGTTTCTTCCACATCAACAGACATTTACGCACATGCAGGAGGCGTTTCCTCCTGCAAGTGCCAGCGGTTGCAGCAACACTTATCAGCCATGTCAGGCAGAGCTCACAGCCACCAGCTTTTCAGCAGCTCCTGCTTCTCATTTAAAAAGGAAAGCATTGTCTGTGGAAGCATCTCCCTTGGAGGCCATCATAAGTGAATTATAAAACAAAAGTAGAGCCAGTTCTCCATAATTTGCCCAACATAAGGCAGACTCAGAAAATGGTCAAAACTACAAAAGCAAAAAAAACCTCTCTAATCCCTCACCTCGCAATTTTTTTTCGTTGGTATTTAAGTTTTATTGATTTCTTGTCTGACACAAAAAAGAGTAACTTAACACAGAGTTGTATATATGAGCACATAGTTGTTCAGACCTCTACTGAAGGAAACTTGCCCCTCTCCTTGCAGCTCTAAGGAAAAGAGCTCCCCCAAGGGGAATGGGAGAGAACCTATCTTATTTGAGTGGAGGGAGTAGCCTAATGGTTAGAGAACTGACTTGGTAACCAAGAGACCTTGGGCAATTCACTTAACCCTCCATTGCCTCAGAAGAAAGGCCTGGCAATCTATTTCTGGTCACACTGCCAAGAAAACCCAGGAGTTGCTGGGTCGTCAAGAGGCAGCATTGGTTCAAAGGCACACATTGCATTTGTACTCCTTCACAGACTATGGCCCCCTTGGTCCAGTGTGCAGCCCTTTGCATTTGGCTATATTAAATTTTTACCTGCAATTCCTCAGAATCTTCTGCCATTTTAATGATCTTCTCACTCATTGCTCTTTTCTGAAGCTCATTTATGAATATGTTTTACAGCACAGGTCCCAGTACAGACCCTTGAGACACTCTACAATTGACCTTTTCAATTTGGAAAACTGACCATTTCCTTTGCGTCCCTCTAGTCCAGTCCCGGAACCATAGAGTTGTCAACCTCCTCCAGCAGCTTTGGAGACTGAAAGATGTCATCGCTTTGATGTCACTGGTATAACTAGGCAAACTCCGCCCCTTTCCACCAGTACTTTCAGTCTCCAAGCAGCTTGGAGGTTCTGAGCCCGGGACTGGGCTCAGTGGGAACTAATAAGCAGAGCTTGGTTTTTTGAAATTTCACTTATTTTACTTTTTTGATTTGGTTCTTTGTTTTTTCTGTTAGGTCAGAGCTGCTGCTGCTGAAAGGGTTCCTGTATCTGTGGACCTTTCTCTTTTTCTCTCTTCCTCTCTCTCTCTTCCCCCTCCCTCTCTGAATTGCCCCAGCATCTATACGAGCACAGGGGGAACAGGACTAATCAGTGGCCTCCCTGCTCCCGAACCCACGTTGAAAGGGTGAGGAGCAGGTAGAAGGCGATTGCCCTAGCGTCTGAACGAGCACCGGAGGAACAGTGCTAATCGGTGGCCTCCCTGCTCCTGAACCCGTGTTGAAGGGGTGAGGAGCAGGTAGATGGCGGGCACTTGCAGCAGCAGCGACGCAAGGGGCTTGAAAGCCAGTGGAAGTTGTGCCCGGCTCAGTCAGAGCAATGAGCAGCTGGAGCTGAAACCGTGAACAGGCTGTGCTCCGGTGTCCTTGTGGGCTCCTCTCCCTCACTCCCCCCTCCCTCTGGGATCGGCGGCGGTAAGTCCCTGCACTGACCTGGTTTTTGGGAGATGGTTAACTTGGTGGGGAGGCTTTGCGGCGGCTCCCGGGCTTGCAGGGTGGCTCGGGGCCTCGCCGTGTGTGGTGAGAGAGAATGTTTTGTTTTGAGCGGGAACGCTCACGGCGGCCATTTTGGGGCCGCGTTTTCAGCGGCAAGATTTCATCGGTTTTTGTTTGCAGCCGTGGGAGCTTTTGTTTGGCCTTCGGGTCAACGGGGTTTGGCTAGAATGCTACCTGGCTTGCTATAATACAAGAGAACTTCGACCCACACAGTCAGCACCCAGTGGGGCTTGGATATTTCTGGCTGTTAGATGTTGCAGAGATCAGCCTGGGGTTTTTCTGGCTGGTGCAGGTTGCGGAGATCAGCCTCCGGTGGGTCTACTCTCCATGTAGCAGGAGGCACAGCTCCTGGGGGGAACGGATACGGGGCATTTCTGTCTTAGAGTGTCAAATATGTAGGCTCTTATTCTTAGATTGGATTTTTCTTCATCGGAGTTTCACTTTTTGAATTTTTGCAAAAGTGCTGTGCTGTGGAGTTCTGTCTCTTTTTCTTCTCCTCTTCTCTTTGCCCCCTCCCCTCTTTCCTCTTCTCTAGCTGTGCTGTCTTCCCGTGCTTCTCACGAGCGGCTGGGTAAAGGCAGGGCTTCTGATTTCAGCTTCCCTGCTCCCTCACCCGCGATTAGGGGTGAGGAGCAGGGGAACGGTTGAGGGGGGGCGAGTTTGTGAGCGCCTTAGCCTGCATTGCCAGCGCGGAGCGGAAGCCGCGAAGAGGGCTGTGCTCCGACACGGTGGCGTCGCCTGAGTTTGCTGACGAGAGCGATTAGCCTCCGGTGGCTCGGGGGGAGTAGCTGGTTATCCTTTACGCTGCTAATTTCCTTTTTCGGGCCTTCATTCCGTTGCGTTTTGCATCGGGGGTGATTGGTGCTGTGTGCCTCGTGTCGCTCCGCAGGAAAAACGGCGGGGGCCATTTTGGAAGCGGCTTTTGATATTTCGGCACTTCAGAGCTTGCTGTTAGTGTTTTACAGCTTCGTTTTTGGTGCAACGATATGCCCTTAGCTGGGAGCACGATACTGCGGCACTGGATATATTAAAAAAATGGTCTGTCCTCTTTAGTTTTAAGTTTATTCTTAGTTTTATAGGACAGCCGTCTGGCATTGCTTCCACAGGTTCTTTCCCTCCTAATCATGCCTCAGCGGAGCGTCTGTTCAGTCCCCGGGTGTTCGGCAACTGGCCTGGTTTTAGGTTCCGGGGCAGAGCCCTCGCTTGTAGTTGGAAAGAGGGTCCGGCTAGTAATGTACCTTGGTATGTCTTATAGTGTCAGTTGCCCAGTGGTCTGTGTTTCTCCGGATCTGGTTTAGAAACCTTAGGATGTAATAAAGTATATAATGGTTAACTGTCAAGCAAGAAGGGCTGTGGCCGCCAGAGGGCGGCGGATACACTCAATGGGGCCTTTCTCTGACTGTGTGTTTACAGCCCTTTCTACTTGCTTATTCTAGGTATTGCTCCGCAGATCATCTTTATATGACCAAGATTGAAGCTCTTGCCTTCTGTATAGTTGATTGGGGCTCGGTTGCCCTACCGGCCACAGCTGCTCATGCCTCACATATTGTATTCGGAGCCCCCGTCCCTGCGGTGGGTGGGGTTGACGTACGACATCATTTTACTCCTCAGGTTCACATCGGTAGCAACCTCTCCGACTTCCACTTGCAAGGTGCCTGTGTGTTTCATGGCTCCACTTAGTGGGCTCATCCCAGGAAGTTCTTCTTCTCTTTCTGGAGCAGGATTTCGAAAGGATATACAAACTCTCTTTAGTGAGAGATAGCCGGTTTCTTTTTGGCTACAACTGTGGCTTTCTTCGGTGGCCTTTGGTGTCCTGACCCCACGGTCTGGACGCTGTTTGCTTCCAGAGGTTCTACTCTCTCTTTCTCTCTTCGGCTCCCTGACAGATGCAGCAGGCTAGCAGGGCGTGAGCAATGCATCCAGCGACACTGAATCCCTCAGGATGAGGGGGGGAAGGTCAGCTGGGTACAGCGGGGGATGGTAGCTTCTTGAAAAGGTATAAGTGCAGTTCGGGTAGATTTTGACTGATCTGCTTTAAGTTCATTGGAGTTGGTGGACACTTGGTTTTTGGGGTCCTATATGCCCTTTCCAGGCCGGGCCCGGAACTCTCGGGCTCCCCAGTTCTGACTTCATATCCCTACCTAAGAGTGGATATTCCCTAATCATCTTGAATAGGACGGGTACAATTTTCCTGAAATATGCTAATATTAACCCAGCTGCAGATTCTGTTTTGCAAAAACAAGAACAAAAAAAACCAAACATACGGGCATAGCTATGTTAATTTTCAAGAAACTCCTCCCGCTTTCCATAGACGGTCTTCTCAAGCGTTCGTTGCGGGATACCTATCTTGGACAGTTGTAACCGGAGCTTGGGTGAACGCCCTGGCCAGTCCACAGCTGTGGACTGCTCTGCCGTAAACATTATGTTCTGTGTGGTTTCTTCTTGGAGAATATTCCCATTTAGTTGGACTTTCCCTGACTTATTGGATTTAGGGGATTTGTAATGTCTTCGGTCTGCCTATAGGTGGTTTCCTTTTACTTCTAGAAAGGGCAGAGCAACGCAGGGAGGTTGCACATTCGCACTCGGGCCGTTGAGGCTATTTAGGCTCCCCTGCCATTTATCAGAGGTTCTCCAGTGCGGAGAGTATCTGCGGGTATTCAGAGTCTGCTTTGATGGCGGCCGGAGAAGCGCAGCCAGGCTAGTTCTCCATCAGCACTAGCGGCTGCTTAGATTCTGGTAGGCATACATCATCTGCTGTGTTGGCAAGGTGGCTTCCCCGCGGCTTGGCATCAGCCTAGATGGCTGCCGGTTTGGCCTGTGACTGTGGAGGCTGCCTGGATGTCGGGCCTTGCGTTCTCTGGAACATATCCTGCATACCCTGTATCATTTATCTTCGAGCAGCTACGGACAGGACACAATGCACTCTCGCATGCCTTTTTGCTTCGGTGGTCTAGAAGTGTAGTCTTTACCAGGTGGTGTCCTGGGAGCTTCTTTGCAGTTTCTCGGCTTCTTCTTGGTTGACTCGGTGGCCGCTGCGGAATGAGAAGACGGTCTTTCTAACACCAGGTGCTAGTGGACCTTAAAATATCAAGTCCTTCTTGGTGCAGTCAGACGGCATGCGACATTTCTCTAGCAGGACGGCTGGGATGTCTCTGACGGTACTTGGGGGGTTCTTTCTTCTTCATGTTGTTGGCACCGAAAGAGCTTCTCCGCCTATGCTGAAGGAATTTTTCGTTAGATGATGTCTTTAAAAAAAAAAAAAAAATAAATAAAAATAACATGTTTAAGCTGTCCCGAATTTGCCTGTTCTTGCTTGACATTGTGAGACTCGGCAGGGGCAGGTCTGGGTACTGCGTGAGTGGGTGCACGCCTTGCACTTGCAGGGGCTGTGGACTCACTGTCTGGAGGAGAGTTCTACCAATCTTCAACGTACGGTACGAAAGTAGATGGTTCACTGTGACGATCGTTGGGGGCACTGCTCTGTCCTTGCAAGTTCCACTTTGGGAGTCTGGGGGGGATGAGAGCATGCTTCCAGGGGTGCCAGTATTTCCGGCACTCTATTCGCCTGGAGCAGGTAAGGATCAGGGAGTTGCATCGACTAGAGCCTGCTCTGCTTTATGGGGCAAATGTGCAGTATGGTTTAATTCGAGCGCTAGCTAGTATTGTTGGCTTCCTTGGGGTTCTCCCGGAGATCTCTTTGGTGGAGGAATGGAGCGGCTGATGCTTCATACAAGTCAAGGCTCCGTCAGCTCTCAGTTACTGGTCTTTGTCTTGTCCTTTCCCCTTCTGGTAGCCATTTGCTTCACTTGGGGCTTTCGGTTTGGCAGGCGCTGTCTTGTAAGGAACCGTCTTTGTCCTGTTTTCAGTCACAAGGTAGTGATGCGCAAGGTCCCAGCTTTTTGGCCAAGGATGGTTTCGGTTGTTTCACGTCAACCAGGTGTTGTCGCTTCCAGTGTTTTCGGTGGAACAGAAGGATCAGTCGAGCGATCGGTTACTTCTTTTGGACGTTCGACGGGTGCTTCGGTAGTATCTCCGTAGAACAGCATCTTTCAGGCAGTCCGACAGGTTGTTTGTCGCCTTTAGAAACCCGCGGAAGGGGGCGGCGGTGGCGGAGTCCTCAATTTCGCGGGGACTTGAGGAGTCCTTGGCATCGGCCTACCTGTGGCAGGGTACGGTTGTTCCGGTTGGTTTTTGTGCGAATTCCCTGGGCGAAGTCCAGTTTAGTGCTGGTCGGAGACATTTGTAGGGCGGCGTCTTGGTCCTCACTGCATTCCTTTGTGCGGCACAATCGGTTTGCTGTACAGGCGCAGCGGGCTGGACGTTTTGGGTCATCAGTACTTCAGGCTGGGCTTTAGGGTCCCTCCCGTTGAAATTCACTGCTCTGTTACATCCTCTATGGTTCCGGGACTGGACTAGAGGGATGCAAAGGAAGGGTAAATTAGACTTACCTGCTAATTGTCGTTCCTTAAGGAACTCTAGTCCAGTCCCGGACCCCTCCCAGTTTATTGCGTGGCGTGCAGCCTGACGTTCCAATAAATAAATAATATAAATATATTACAACGACGGCAGAGGACTTCGGAACTCTGTCCGATAGGGAGACGGAATGACACACAGGTTTTCGAAGAGTATTTTTGTTTCCGGGTATGAACGTGCACAAGAGAGTCACAGGGCGACCCTTTCTTTATGCGTAGCAGTGCCCTGTCGGCTCTGGAGCGCGGTTATTCCGTCTTCAGGGGCTAGATGTTTTTGCTGAGTTACGGGGACATCTAGTTCCTGGGCAGTTTTAACTACTTCTATTCTTAGTTTTAACTACTTCTATTCTTTTATGCTTATTGCTGTACCTGCTTATTTGTTATTCTGTTAAGTCTGCTTTGTCAATAGGTACTGGTGGAAAGGGGTGGAGTTTGCTTAGTTATACCAGTGACATCAAAGCGATGACATCTTTCAGTCTCCAAAGCTGCTGGAGGAGGTTGACAACTCTATGGTTCCGGGACTGGACTAGAGTTCCTTAAGGAACGACAATTAGCAGGTAAGTCTAATTTACTCTTAGTCGTCCTTACTATTTTGTGTCTTCCAATCCAAAATAGTGTGTTGCCACCTATTCCATGATGATCTAATTACTTGAGGAGTCTTGTGGGTCTTTATAACTGTCCAGTAGACTTGCAGCCAGGAGCAGAGATTCTGCGAGTGAATTTCTGCCTTGTTTGCAATGTAGCTAAAGGATTATGTGAGTATTTACAATACAATATGAAGAAGGGTTTCATAAGGCCTTTGTCCTCTTCCAGGAGCTCCGATCTTTGTTCCAGAAAACAAGATAGGGTCAGGGAGCGCTATGTGGATTACCGGGCCATCATTATAATAGTATTCCTGCTGGAATTCTGCAAACAGAATTCAAACCTCTATGTCAAAAGGTCTGAATTATGCACAGTTCTGCATGTTTTGCTTTGTTTTTCATAATGACACAACATATTGTTTTTGTGATACTTTAATTTAACATCCAATACGGAAAAAAATTCACAAAATGCAAAATTTTAAATTATTGTGTGCAAACTTTCAGCAGGAATATAATAAGTACTCTTCTCCCTATCATTAATGAGCTCATGGAGTGTGGGAGGGGTGATGAATGGGAAAAGAAACTCTGCCCCGATATGGATGTTTCAAATACCTAGCAATGCCATTTTGATAAAGGAATAACCTGAATACATTATAAAACCTGGTAAGTGAACTATTTATCTTATTTATTTATTGAACCATTTTTATAGACAGCTTTTCTTGGAGTCAAAGTGGTTTACAGATAACTAGTTTAGAAGGAACGCATTACATTCAACTTTCGGAATATATGTACTGTAACAGAGTTGTAACTGGGGTGAGGGAGAGCTTTCAACATGGTGGAGGGACGGAATTAAAAGAAGAACATAGTAACTTTGTTTGGGTTGGTATGAGTGTTATTGTACGTGTTACGTTTCTCTTACAAAGTGATCTCCAGGAACAAGCAGGAATAAGTCCTCACATATGGGTACGTCGGTACCGACGGAGCCTGCGCGGGAAAGCTCCCCAGCTTCCTAGAATGGAAGCTTTTGGGACCTCCCACTGCACATGCGCACTGCCTTCCCGCCTTCCTGAACAGCTCTCCTCAGTTTCTCTTTTTCCGCGGAGCCAGCAGGTCGTGTATCCTGTCACCGCTGAAGAAATTGTAGTTTTTTGTTTTGTTTCTTTAGACCGCGTACCTGCCTTCCCATACCGATACCGGTATCGCCGGTCTTCCTTTTTCTTTCTAAAAAAAAAAAAAAAATTATTTTCTTTTCTTTTATTATTTTTTCAGCACTTGGTCACTTCAGTTAGGCCTTCAGGCCTACTTTAATTCTCCACATGGAGAAGCCAGCCCCTGGATTTAAGAAGTGTACCAAGTGTACTGCTGTAATATCAGTCACAGACACCCATGAATGGTGTCTTAAATGTTTGGGGCCTGACCACTCCATTCCGGACTGCCCTTCCTGCTCCCAAATGTCTAAGCGTGGGCTGCAGAACCGGGCCAACAAATTCCATGTGCTGTTTGCTTCAGAGAATCCAACATCACAGTCATCCCGGTCATCATCCCCGGATGGATCTCAGGTAACCAAACCTTCTGTGGGCAAGTCCTCAAAGAGCAAATCTCCTTCAAAGCATCGAGAGGCTCTTTAGTTTTGAGGACCCTGCCCCAGCCAAACAGCCCCGGCGGGAGGTCCTACCTCCTAAAACGCCAATACAGGGGCTACAGGTTGACATCGATGGCACGGCCTCGACAGATCACCTGTTGGACTGCTCTGGGGTACCGGCCCATACCGGTACCGACATCCAGGCAGCCGTGGCGTCTATGGGCAATACTGTCCAATCCATGCAGCAGGCCGTCATGGCTTTCATTAAAGCTGCAACGCCATCGGTACCGCTTCCAGCGGTTCCGGGCCCGGTTCCGGTATCGTCCGCCATGCCGGAACCCAGGCCTTCCTCTTCTAAACGCAAATCGGTACCGTATGGGCTTTCGCTCCATACCGCTTCCATACCCGGTACGCCCGATGTCGATACCGATCGGTATGCGTATCGTGCGTTGGAGGAAACTAGAGAATACACCGATTCCTCTGAGGATTTTGTCTCCTCTGATGAGTCTGCAGAGCTCTCCCTTGACCTTCCTGAGGAACCTTCTTCTCCAAAAAGGAGAATGTCTCCTCCAGAGGATTTGTCCTTCCAGGACTTTATTTTAGAAATGGCTAAAGGCCTTTCTATCACTACCTCCTCTGAAAGGGAACCAAGGTCAAAAAGATTGGATATTTTAGGATACTCTAAGTCTCCTAAAGAAGCAGTTACTCTGCCTATCCATGAAATCCTTCAGGAACAATTGATGGATTTCTGGGAGAACCCTTTAACTCTGTCTCCTTATTCCCGTAGGTTGGACACCATGTATCGGGTCCCTCCTTCTCCTGGTTTTCAGAAAACTCAATTGCCTCACCACTCCATTGTGGTAAAGTCTGCAATGAAAAAGATCAAGAGTACTAAAAGGCACTCTTCTACACCTCCAGGAAGGGAATGTAAGACACTAGACTCTTTTGGTAGGAAAATCTTCCAGGCTAGTATGCTTATAGCCAGGATTAATTCCTACAGCCTCTATATGGGCATGTTCCTAGGGGAACTTGCCAAGAAAGTACGGCATTTTGCCTCCCTTATCCCTGAGGATAAACAGGAGGACTTCCTTTCTGTTGTGAAACAACTTTTAGATGTTTCTAAGTTCTCCAACAGAGCTGCCTTTGATTCCTTCGAAGGAGCCAGCAGAGCTTCTGGCATTGCTATTGCAGCCAGACGTCTGGCTTGGCTCCAGGCTTCTGATCTGGAACCCTGGGTTCTAGATGGCTTACGGAATCTGCCCTGTACAGGTGAGAACTTATTCGGTGCAGAGTGGCAAGTTAAGGCCACTCAAATGGATGCTGAAAATGCCACCTTAGAGAGACTTTCTAAGTCCACTTCTACTCCCACTAAGAAGAAGTCTTTCAAGAGGCCTTATTATAAGAAGGCCAGATATGCTTCCAATACTGGCCAGCAATCTTCTCAACCTCGTTTTGCGGCTAAACGTCAGCAAACGAAACAAGCAAGAGCAAAGCCTGCAGCAGCTACTACAGCTCAACAGGCTCCACCCCCTCAGGGGTTTTGACTTGCCCCTAGAGAACTTGCCATTCCTGGTTCTGGACCAACCAGAACCTCTCACCATACCTGGAAGGTTAGCTCACTTTGCTCCCAGATGGGAACAGATCACAACAGAGCAATGGACCCTCTCTATCATCCGAGAGGGTTACAAACTTCATTTCTCCAGCCTTCCTCCTCATCACATGGTGAGACCCTTCAATTCTCCATCTCCTCTCCTAGCCCTGTTGGATCAGGAGATCTCTTCTCTGCTTGCCCAAGGGGCCATAGAAGAGGTTCCTCTTCATCAACAGGGGTCAGGTTTCTACTCCCCCTATTTTCTCATTCCAAAGAAAACAGGGGGATTCAGACCAATCCTAGATCTGAGAGAATTGAACAAATTTCTGTACAAGGAGAAATTCAAAATGCTCTCTTTGGGCATTCTCCTTCCATACCTTCAGAGTCAGGACTGGCTTTGTTCTCTAGACCTGCAGGATGCGTATACACATCTACTCATCCATCCATCCCACAGAAAATATCTTCGCTTTCTGTTCAGGGGAAGTCATTACCAATACAGAGTACTTCCCTTCGGTCTCACCTCTGCCCCAAGAGTCTTTACCAAATGCATGGCAGTCGTAGCCGCATTTCTCAGAAGCATGGGGATTTTCGTATTCCCATATCTGGACGACTGGCTCATTCGAGCTCCAACTCAGTCGCAAGCCCAGATTTCCCTAGACCGCACAAGGAGCCTTCTGCAGTATCTGGGACTGGTAATAAACCTCCCCAAGTCTCAACTCAGCCCTACTCAGTCTCTAGAATTCATAGGGGCCCAGTTGGACACCACCACTGCAAGAGCCTACCTTCCACTGGTTCGGGGTCAGCGTCTGCTGAGCTTGGCCTCCCAAGCCCAGTCCAGTACTCACTTGACAGCCAGGGAAATGCTACGCCTCCTGGGCCATATGGCCTCCACAGTACATGTGGTGCCCTATGCTCGTCTTCATATGAGAGCAGCTCAATGGACCCTGGCCACCCAGTGGACTCAGGCGTCAGGAGCACTCTCAGACCAAATACAAACCTCAAACCGTCTGTCTTGGTCCCTCCATTGGTGGATATCCACCAAGAATCTGTTGTTGGGGGCTCCCTTTCAGCCCTTGCTACCCCAAGCAACCCTCACAACAGATGCCTCCCAATTGGGGTGGGGAGCCCATCTGCTAACTCTCTCCACTCAGGGCACTTGGTCTCCACAGGAGGCCACCCTTCATATCAACCTCCTGGAACTGCGAGCAATTTACCTTGCCCTCAAGGTCTTCCATACCCTCCTTGCCAACCTGACTGTCCTGGTTCAGACAGACAATCAGGTGGCCATGTTTTACATAAACAAACAAGGAGGAACGGGCTCTCTGTCGCTTTGCAACGAAGCTCTCAGATTATGGGCCTTCGCCAGAGAGCACCAAATTCATCTGCTAGCAGTGTACCTTCCAGGAGTTCAAAACTCTCGAGCAGACAGGCTCAGTCGAGTTCTGCTGCCACACGAGTGGTCCCTACACGTGGACCAGATAACCAGAATCTTTCAGGAATGGGGGACCCCGGACATAGACCTCTTTGCAAGTCCGTGGAATGCCAAACTTCCCCGGTTCTGTTCCAGGACTCCATGTCAGGAAGCTCAGGCCACGGACGCCTTTCTCCTCCATTGGGGTCAGGCGTTCCTATATGCCTTTCCACCCATTCCACTGATTCCCAAGACTCTGTTCAAACTCCAGAGAGATCACGGCTCTATGATCCTCATAGCTCCACGCTGGCCACGCCAAGTGTGGTTCCCTCTGCTTCTACAGCTCTCCCAGGGATCCTCCCTGGACTTAGGAGCTGCACCAGACCTTCTGTCTCAGGAGGACGGGACTTTGTGGCACCCAAACCCCAAATCCCTACATCTCCGAGCTTGGTTACTGAAGGCTTAAGTCTTCAAGACTTTAATCTTTCTCAACCTGTGAAAGATATCCTTCATGCCTCTAGGAAACCTTCCACGAGGCGGTCTTATGCTTTCAAATGGAAACGTTTTTCCATTTGGTGTGCTCAGCAGGGCCTTGACCCTCTGGCACTTCCTTTGAATTCCCTCTTAGACTATCTCCTGCATCTTTCCAATGCGGGCCTTAAGATGAATTCTGTAAGAGTCCATTTAAGTGCTATTTCAGCATCCCTGAAACCTATAAATGGACAACCTATCTCCTCTCACCCTCTTGTTGCAAGATTCATGAGAGGCCTGACCCTCACTAAACCTCCCATCAGACCCCCCCCGGTCGCATGGGATTTGAATCTAGTGCTTGGTCAGCTTATGAAGCCACCTTTTGAGCCGTTATTTTCTACCTCCTTGAAATTTCTTTCCTGGAAGGTACTATTCCTAATTGCAGTCACTTCCGCTCGTCGCATCAGCGAACTGCAAGCTCTAGTGGCTAATCCACCTTATACAAGATTTCATCATGACAAGGTGGTCCTTAGGACGAATCCCCACTTTATGCCTAAAGTGGTCTCGCCTTTTCATCTTAATCAAGAGGTATATCTACCTGTATTTTTTCCGGCTCCTCATGCCTCCAGTGCAGAGAGGAACCTTCATACTCTGGATTGTAAAAGAGCTCTAGCCTTTTACCTTAATAGGACTCAGCCACATCGAAAGTCTTCTCAACTTTTCGTGGCTTTTGATCCTTCACATTTGGGACTTCCAGTCTCCAAGCGTACACTTTCCAATTGGATTGCTCAGTGTATTTCCTTTGCTTACCAGAGTAAAAACATTCCTCTGGAAGGCCATGTCACAGCTCACAATGTGAGAGCCATGGCAACTTCTATGGCTCATCTGCACTCTGTTTCCATTGATCAGATCTGTCGAGCCGCTACCTGGGCCTCGGTTCATACCTTCACAGCCCATTACTGTTTGGACAAGGACTCCCGCCGGGATGCCTTGTTTGGCCAGGCTGTCCTCAAACACCTGTTCCATTCTTAGACAACTCCTGCCCACCTTCCCAGGATGGATGCCTGAGATCCATACGAAGATGGCGAACCTTGACAGGGGATCCCATGCATCTAAGCTAGGGAGTCCCCATATGTGAGGACTTATTCCTGCTTGTTCCTGGAGATAGCACAGTTACTTACCTGTAACAGGTGATCTCTGGGAACAGCAGGAATTAGTCCTCACAACCCACCCACCTCCCCTAGGAGTTGTATCTTTTATCTATCTATCTTCCTGTCCTCTCTCTATTGACTCAGCTATAAACTCGAAACTGAGGAGAGCTGTTCAGGAAGGCGGGAAGGCAGTGCGCATGTGCAGTGGGAGGTCCCAAAAGCTTCCATTCTAGGAAGCTGGGGAGCTTTCCCGCGCAGGCTCCGTCGGTACCGACGTACCCATATGTGAGGACTAATTCCTGCTGTTCCCAGAGATCACCTGTTACAGGTAAGTAACTGTGCTTTCCATGAATAGGTGAGTTTTGAATCTCTGCAAAAATCGGCTATTTCTGTGGTGGATCTTAAGTCTTGTAGGAGTGCGTTCCACAGTGTGGGTGCATAGAATGAGAGAGCTCTTTTGCATTAAGTTTGGCTGCTGCTTGCCTTCTGGGTTGGAGTAGTAAGTGTGTTTTGTGCGTTCGCTCTTCTGGCTCGGTCATTTGATGTTAGGCATATGAAAGGCTGGAGGTATTAGGCAGATCTGGGGGGCAAGATGGGCGGCTGAGTGAACCCATGGCGTTTCTCCACTGGAGCCTTTGTTCTGCTCTGGCTTTGCTTTGCTGACTAGATCACTGGAGATTGGGAGGAGAAAGTGCAAGCAGGCAAGCCAAGCCTTCCCTTGGGCAGTGTTGGAATGATTAATGCGGGCCAGCAAATGCTACAAACCTGTGGTTTTATGCCAATGAGCTCAGGAGCAGCATCTTTGGCAGCCCTGCTGAGAGGTGACCCGGCAGAGCTGAGCATTTTGGTGGTTTGGCTTTCCCCCGAATCGTGGACCCCCCCATTTCAACCCGGAAGTGTTTCTGCATGCGGTGGAGTGCCTCCCGATGACCAGGTTTTGAGCACGCCTGTATCAGGAGGTGAAGAGGGCCCACCGATGCATGGCTCCCACATGTCTGCTTCTGTGGCTGTTGATGGACTGGCGGGGTCATCGAAGGTGGTGCCAGGTGCTGCGACAAGTGGTGGAGAGCTGTCTGTCGGGGGGGTTTGAAAAACCCATGAATATCACATTGGAGACGCTGTTGCAGCATTGAACAATTCCCTGTTTGTGGTTGGAACTGTGAGTAATGAAGTTGTGACATTACATAGTAGCATAGTAAATGACGGCAGATAAAGACCAATCTCCAGGAACAAGCAGGAATGAGTCTTCACATATGGGTACGTCGGTACCGACGGAGCCTGCGCGGGAACGCTCCCCAGCGTCCAATCAGAAAGCTTTTGGGAGCATCCCTCAGCGCCTGCGTGCTGCCTTCCCGCCTTTCCAACTGCCTCTCCTCAGTTTTCGTTTTTCCGCGGAGCCGGCAGGACGTCTTCCTGTCACCGCAGAAAATTTTTTCTTTAAATCTTTAACTTTTTGTTTTCTTGTGGTCGCGGCTGTTCCCCCGACTCCACCGGTACCGCCGGTGTTTTTTTCTTTTCTTTTTCCTAAACTCAGGGAGTTTTTTTTTTCCCCTCAGTTTCTGTCTTAATTTTTGGGCCTGTAAGGCCTCTCCATTATGGAGCCTTCTTCTCCTAAGAAGTGCCTTAACTGTGGAAATACAGTTTTCTTTTTAGACTCCAATAACTGGTGTCTAACCTGTTTGGGTCCTGACCCCTTTCCTCCGGAGCCATTAGGCTACAATTTTATGAGAAGAGATTCTCCATTTCGAGTTTCCCTCAATACTGTTTTCCCTTCCAGTGTCAGGGCACCGACCATTTCTTCTCTACAGGATCAGGTAACCCACAAACAGTCTGTTAAGACTAGCCAATCCTTGAGTGGTAGGTCTCATGCCAAGCATGATGACGGCTCCGGCCTTGCCCTCAAGACCCTATTGGCTTCAAAACCCCGGCGGGAGTCTTCGGTCTCCAAAGCCTTTCAGGGGTTTCAGGTTGTTCCTGGGGCTCACCCCTCACAGAACATACCTGAGCCATGCTCGGTGGTGGCATCCGCTTCGAGCGGTACCGATACCCTGGCATCGGCACTGGTGTTGAGCGATTCACTCCTCACCAGGGATCGTCATCTGGCATTCTCGGTACCTTCGGGACCGATCGATACGTCCCAGATTGACTTTCCAGTATCAGCAGCAACGCCGATACGACCACCGACGTCGGTTCCCTCTAGAATGCATCGATAGACTCGCTTCCTTCGATGCCGAGTCTGGAATCGATATCTAGTCTAGAAGACTGGGTACCGACGCGTCTCGGAACCGACGTTTACCGATTCCGGATGCGCGGTACCGAGGATACTCACCAAGGGTTTTTGGTTACCTCGGTACCGTTTGAGCAGCCTCCGATGACTGCTTCGATGTTGGTATCGCCTTCGATTCCAGCACAGCTACCGGTATCGGTATCGATGCCGGTACCTGCAGTAACATCGGGACCAGCTACTGTCATGCCTTTTTCACCAGGATCGCTCCTTTCTATACCTAGTTTGGAGTTGATACCTGGCATGGACGATGCAGTACTGACTGTTTCAGGTCATAACCGCCAGTACCAGTATCCATCCATTAGAGATGCTTTTCTGCATCGGACAAGTACATCCTCCGGTGCCCAGGCTAGTTCTTCAGGTTTAGCCTGTCCAGGGATGGTTCCCATTGGAGATCCTTCTTTTCAGAAATTTCTCCTTGACATGGCATCATTCCTTGCTATTCCTATCCCTGGCTATGATCCTACACAAGGCTCTTCTGGGGAAAAGGAAAATATAATGCTTCCTTTACATCATTCTTTACAGGATCTTCTTCTGAGAATATGGGAAACACCTTTAAGGGTTTCCTCACCTTCTACAGCAACTGATCTTCTATATCAGGTGCCCCCCTCTCCAGGATTTCAAAAGACTCAACTTCCCCATCATTCCATTGTAGTGGAATCAGCAATGAGGAAGGTAAAAAGCAAGAAGAAGCATTCTTCTTACCTGCCAGGTCATGCATCTAGAACTCTGGATGCCTTTGGACGTCAAACCTTCCAAACATCTATGCTGGCAACAAGGATTCTCTCATATATTTTTTATATGAGTCTATCCCTTCAGGAGGTCACAAAGAAATTATCTCTTTTGACTCCTTTTCTATCAGAGCCCAAGGCTGCAGACTATTCCTTACTTCTTAGTCATAGCCAGAATATCTCTTGGTTTCTTTCTCGTGCTTCCCTAGACTCTTTTGAGTCTGTTAGCAGAACCTCTGCTATAGCCATAGGAGCATGACGTAGAGCCTGGCTCCAAGCTTCAGACTTGAACAGATGGGCACAACAGAGACTGGGTAATACTCCTTGTACTGGAGAAAATCTCTTCAATAAGGAGTCTTTACGTCAGGTTGCTCATTGCTCCACTGACTTCCCTGTTTCTGAGGGCCATCCTAAGCCTTCTTCTTCCCCAGCAGGTAGGAAATGCCCTACCAAACCTTCTTTCCCTAAAAGAAGAAGGTTTTATTCTTCTCCTGCCCATCATACAGATGTTCCCGAACAAGGGAAACCTCGCCCTGGTCTGAAGAATCCAAACTCAAGCCAGGAAAATTAACCCTCAATAGGGTTCTAATTAATCTCTTTATAGCCTACAGTTCACTTCTTCTCAATAGAAGTTTTTTCACTGTTTTTTCATTTAAACCCCTACACATGGATTCCTGTTTCCAGGACATCCACTTGTTCTTAGGTATGCTGAGCTGTCAGGATATTCATGTCTATGGGTCACAGGGTTTCCTCCCCTTCCTACCATGAAGAGAGGTTTGCCAACTATCTCATGATAGTTTTTCTGTACCATCATGAATTTTTCTTCTACAGACTTACCTTATGGCAAGTCACCCTTCAGCTCCTATTTTTCTCTACCCTCTTTTCCAGGGTTTCCCCTGTAAGAGTGGTACCATACCACTGGAAGGCTTTCTTGGCCTTTCTAGTCTTCCTTTCCATTCCAGTGTAGAGTTTTTCTCTTGAGTAAACCTCCTTTTTTTTATCTGGGCAGCTCATCAGACAGGGGCAGGAATTTCTCCTCTTGTTCTGTCTGTTCTCTCTGTTAAAAACAGAAAGATTCTCTCTGCTGTGCTATTCAGCAGCTGCCCATGCAGGACTTCCAGTGATTGGACCACTGGTGCTTTTCCACAAGTTCCAGTCTTGTCTTCCACTACTTTCTGTCTAGCCTTAGTAGTGCTTCCAAGATAGTGCTCATCTATCTTGGATAATCCTTATAACTTCTTTTTTGTCCATCTCCAAATCCTTGGAGTTGGCAGCATAGTTGAGATGGCAGCTGGTTTTCTCCAACAGCCAGTTTTATTTCCCAACTCTCCTGCATAATGCTCTCTGCAATCCTACAGAGAAGCTTTCCACTGTGGGCCCTTGCTAGAGAGCATGAGGGTTTTTTTCTCTAATGACTATCCTATATGGTTGAAAAAGGCTTCCTCAGTCATCCCCCATGACTGTGAGGGTTCTTTACACCCTTCTATTTCCTTTTAATAAAGGACATAAGCCTTACCTACGTGACAGTCTAAAGAGTTACCAAATTCCTACAGGAAATATGCTCTTTCTCCTTGCAGCTTGTCCTCATGGTATCCTAATCCTTCATGGACAGCACATATTTAACTAAATAACGCATGATACCCCACCCCTTGTCCCTCAAGTGGGTCTTCCTGGTGTCTCTTCCATGCGTATTCTGTCCATTCACCATGTTAGAGTTCTACTGGACTCAGGACTTGCTGTTTACAGACTAATATTATTCTCTGTTTTCTTGCAGCCATCCTGGTTATTTCACTGGATAGCATTCCTGCTCCATCTTAACCAGAGGGAATAGATTCTCTATCTTCTCAAGTAGGATCCACCTTCTTGTTATGAGATGAATCATTTCTCTTCACATCTTCCATGTGAGGATTCCTATAGACATATCTCTGTCTGCTTAATTGCAGACATTTATCTTTAGACCTATATATTCATATATGTACATATGTCTATATACATTTCTTTAGATACATGTCTGTCAGCCATGTGTGCATATGTTATGCCCCCTGGATCTCGCCATAAACATATGTGTATATATATATATGTATATATATGTGTGTGTGTGTGTGTATCTGTCGAGATACTTCCTTTAGGTAGATATGTATTCACATACTTATCTCTCTAACTGTCTGTGCTCATAAAGGTGTTTTCCTTTCCTATCTATTCCAGACAGTGGGCTTGCACATGTTCATACTATTCCACAGTATGTTTAAGCTATTATGCACACAACCACTGCTGTGGTACCGACAGCTCTTACCATAACCCTAGGTTCAGGTATCCCTGAAGCTCCCTATTCCTTTATCTTCCTACCTCTCGTCAGTTAGGAGAGACATGGGGGATCTTCAGTAGAGTTGAGGTTTTCAACTCCTCAGATATCTGTCCTTTCTTGGGAATATGGGTTTTTTCTCCATACCCCTTCTTCCCTCAAGGACTAGGCCAGTTTTGTCAAAATCGGTCAGTCTTCCTCTTTTGCTCTTCACTATCAATAACTCTGTAGCCAAAAGAGTTTTCAGCTTTTCCATAAAGCTTCCCACTAAAGACCTACCATTTTTTGTACTACCCCAGTTGATTCCTGGGGTCTCTTGTCACTTCTACATTTTGACCTTCACTTTTATGTCAGTGAGGTCACCTTGAAGATTCCTCTACTGGCTCTCCAGTAGATTCCATCAACCTCTCTACCTCCTGCAATCCAGTAGGTAAGGTCCATATTGTGATTGTTCATTTCAATATATTCATGATGATTATCACAAATACAAGGACTCCTTGCCTGTAGTCCTTTCTTAGGTCAGCTGTTTTTCCTACAGCTCCTCTCTTCTTAACTCCTGCCCTCCATCCTCTGGATGCCTGGACATATGAGGTGTAGCATGTTTCAATCTCCAACATGCTGGGGCTCCAGGCATCTTAGCTTGGGAGTCCCCATATGTGAAGACTCATTCATGCTTGTTCCTGGAGATAGCACAGTTACTTACCTGTAACAGGTGATCTCTGGGAACAGCAGGAATAAGTCTTCACAACCCACCCACCTCCCCTAGGAGTTATATCTCTCTATCTATCTTCCTTTCCTCTCTCTCTCTCTTTGTCTCAGCTATAAAACTCAACTGAGGAGAGACAGTTGGAAAGGCGGGAAGGCAGCACGCAGGCGCTGAGGGATGCTCCCAAAAGCTTTCTGATTGGACGCTGGGGAGCGTTCCCGCGCAGGCTCCGTCGGTACCGACGTACCCATATGTGAAGACTTATTCCTGCTGTTCCCAGAGATTACCTGTTACAGGTAAGTAACTGTGCTGTATGGTCCATCTAGTCTGCCAGTAAGATGGCAGGAGTAGATGCACCCCTCCCCATGTCTTTGTTTAGGGGTGCACCTGCCACTCTTTATATGCCACCCTTCCCCATGTCTTTGTTTAGGGGTGAACCCACCGCTCCATGTAGTACACCCCTGTTTGTTGAGAAATTAGATGGTTCAGTTTTATTTTATTTTATCCTGTTGCTGTAAAGGGATCCCAGTAACCACCTCCAAGGAACTCTCCAGGAAACCCAGTAAGGTCTCCTGCCAATTCTGACATTAAAAGCTGAGTTGCAGGAGGTCTTCAGAACTTATGTGGAACAGTCGGTGAGATTGACCCAAGTTTCTGCATATCTGGAACAGCTTCGGGGAGTACAGGAGGCCAGGATTAAAGAAGGGACTGTCCTCTCTAGGAAGTTGGAGAACCAGGCCAGGAAGTTTAATTTGAGACTGCTTAATTTTCCTCATTCTCCTTTGTATTCCCCTTTGGAGATGGTGCGTAGATATTTAGGGGACGTTTTAAAGCATTCCCAGAAGCAACTACCCCCTCTGAGTAGGGCCCAGTATCTATCTTTGGGATCCGCTTCTTTGGTTACTGCAGGGGCCACTTCCAATGTGGCAGGGGACCTTACTCTGTTTCCTGGAGAGTTCCTTGGAGGTGGTTACTGGGCACTCAACATTGCTTATTACGCTAGTTCTGGAGTCTGATAAGTCATTGATTCTTAGGTCTTCAAAAATTTCAGGGTGCAGTTTATGGGCTTTTTTGTATTTTCCCAGATTTGGCTCATGACACCCATGCGAGGAGGAGGGAGTTCTTGGGGTATAAACCCCGGGTTCTCTCCATCAGTGGGTCTTTTTTGCTTAAGTTTCCTATAAAGGCAAGAATTTTCTGGGGGGTTTTGTGCCGAATCAGCTGCTGGAATTTTTGGAGGCCAGGGAAGGGTCCATAACTAACAGATTCCTGTCCAGCTGATATATGAGACTCCGCTTAGCCTTGTATGATTTTGTTCTTTATTTGGGTTCCCAAATCAAATATTTCTTTGTTCCCCTCTCTTTTTTCCTTTTAATTGTAGGCTTAGTAGTGATATTTGCTTTAGAGAGTGGTTTGTACTCTTTGATATGTGTTAGGTTTTTTTCACTTCTAGTTATTTAATGGAATTACCATGTATTTCTTTTCATTCATGTTATGCCTGAATGTATAATGTTAAAACTTAATAAATATAAAATTTAGAAAAAAAGACTGGAGGTATTTTGGGGATAGGTTGTGGGTTATCTGTGAAAATGGTGAGCATTTTGTCATTTTTGTCGCCCTGTTATGGTCGTTTTTTCGTTTCACTACATCCTTTTTGATATAGATTGACCAGAGCTGCACACAGTACTGCTCTCAATCCAATCGAGAACCTTTGTAAAGCGTTGAAATCTGCCATTGGTAAAAGAAATCCTGGAAACATGAGCTGGAACAAATCACAGTTGAAGAGTGGGAGAAACTGCCAGCAGACAGATGTATGAAACATAGATGGCTACAAGAAACATTTGGAGACTGTCATTGCTGCCAAGGGTTGTGCAACTTAAATATTAATGAAAGGTGCTCTTAATCCTGCCCAGGTCATCTTTGTGTTTTTTTCTCAGAAATTACTACATCTAAGTTGCACAGACGTCTTTTTATTTCCCTTTGAACATATTAAAATATGATGACATACAGTTGGAATATTTCCAATTATTTCTCAAGATATTGTACACAACATACCTAAAATTCATGGGTGCTGATATTGACCACAACTATATGCTTTGGGATGAATACTAAAGAGACCTCCAGTGGCTGAGGCAAATAGTCATGGGAGTGATGTCGTTGAAACCTGGGCTTTTCATTGTTTCTTTTTCTCCATCAAATTGCTGATAGGGGAATACAACCCACTTGTCTGGACTGGTCTGGCAGACTCAAGGAAAGGACATTAACTGGTAAGTAAAATGCAAGGTTCTACATTGGGAACCACCACCCAGGAAAAAGATTTAGGAGTCATCGTGGATAACATGTTAAAACCCTCCGCCCAGTGTGCAGTGGCGGCCAAGAAAGCAAATAGAATGCTAGGTATCATAAGGAAAGGAATGGAAAATAAAACAAAGGATATTATAATGCCTCTGTATCGTTCCATGGTACGACTGCACCTTGAATATTGTGTGCAATTCTGGTCGCCGTATCTTAAAAAGGATATAGCGTTATTAGAAAAGGTACAGAGAAGAGCCAACAAAATGGTAAAGGGGATGGAAGGCTACTCCTATGAAGAGAAGCTACAAAGGTTAGGGCTCTTCAACCTGGAAAAGAGACGGCTGAGGGGAGATATGATAGAGGTCTATAAATTAATGAATGGAGTGGAACGGGTAAACGTAGATCGATTGTTTACGCTATCAGAATATAGAAAGACTAGGGGACATGTAATGAAGCTACAGGGTAAACTATTTAAGACAAATAAGAGAAAATATTTTTTCACTCAACGTGTAATCAAACTCTGGAATTTGTTACCGGAGGATATAGTAAAAGCTGTTAGTGTAGCTGGGTTCAAAAAAGGTTTGGACAAGTTCTTGGAGGAAAGGTCCATAAACCATTATTAAAAAGGGACCCAGGATATCAATGCTTGACCCAATACAAGCATTGTGGAACCCTGTGTCTTTTGGGGATACTGCTAGGTACGTATGACCTAGATTGGCCACTGTTGGAAACAGGATACTGGGCTTGATGGACCTTGGTCTGACCCAGTATGGCATCTTATGTTCTTATGTCCCAGAGAAGTGTGCAAGAAATGTACTCCACCTATATACTTTCTACTCCTGGAAACTGACAGTACCAGAAAAGAACTAACGTATCTCTGACATAGAGCTGCTAGCGATAGCACCATTCCTCAAATGCCTTTTATCAAAGGGATCCAAGATGGCAGCAGCCTGAACGGCTTGCCACTTCACGGCTTCAACATGGGTAAGAAGAGGTAGGCAAAGCAGGCTAAGCAGCCCCAGGCTGTCCTGCCTACCTTATCTTCAATTTCCTCTGGTCCGGTTGACGTTTTTCTGTGTAGAGAGCAGTGTCCGGTCATCGAATGGAGGGAGGATGGAAGAAATTCCAGCTGTGGGGCTGTTGGAACGCTCTAACTCCCAGTCCCCTTCAAGTAGTGAGCTCCTGTCCCTGGAGGCGCGGAGGCCCTCCAAGTTGGCCTGCCCCAGCGTAACCTCAGACAGGTTAGAGGTTGCCGGAACTCCTGACTGAGGTGTTCTTGCCATCTCCCCCCCCCCCCTTTTGGGGATGCCTGATGCAGGTAGAGCGGAGTCTGCTTGGCCTTCTCTGGGTCATCGTATGGGCATAGAGCCGAAGAGGGTATGTCTGTTGCAGCTGGTTCAGTTGCAGGTTCCTGCCCATTGGAGTCCTTGGAGCATCTTGACACTGTGGAGAGCATTTCTTCTTTTTCCTTTTGAGTTGCAACATCCAGAGCAGTTTACATTAGAAACCATTTTTACTGCTATTAAGCTCCTTGAGGAACCTATTACCCCTCAGATACAAACTCTGCTAATGAAGGTTCATCACAATTTTGAGACCTGTTCAAGAAACCGTGAGTCAATTAATTCTTTGAAAACAGCTATAGCGGATTTATCTACTCATTTTGAGTTCTGTGGAATTACTGTCAGAAGCCTTTGTTAAAGACTCAAAACTTGAAAACTCATTTAGAACAGCTGGACAATTATAGTCATTTAGCTAATCTTCGGTTGATACATTGGGAGACTTTGGAAAATTTATCTGCCAAGGATATGTTTAGATAGTACTTGGTGGATGTATTGAGGGTTCCTTCTGATTCATGTCCTTCTTTATTTATTTATTATTTATTGAAGTTTTTTTTTTATACTGCCTTCTCGAGTAAGCTTGTTCAACCTGCTAAGCCCCTCATCCCAGCTAGCCCACCCTTCTCCGTCCCTCAACCCCCACTTGGTCATTTCTCAAGTGAGACCCAACACACCATCACAGCCTTCTCTACCCCAACTGACAGAGTCATTCAAGACACTATCTTAAATATAAACACCACTACAGCACCCTCTGATCCGTGTCCAGCTTCCTGGATAAAGTCCCTGCGTGCCGAGCTCAGCCCATTCCTATCCAAACTTATAGATGTATCTTTCTCTACTGGAACATTCCCTCGAAGCCTGAAACAGACTGCCATCAGACCACTCCTAAAAAACAGTAAGTTGGACCCCTCTATGATGGAATCCTATAGGCCTATCTCCAGCATACCTCTCCTATCAAAAATCATTGAAAAGATTACTCAACGTCAATTACAAGCTCACATAGATACCAACGCACCCCTGCATCCCTCCCAGCATGGATTTCGTGAAGCGCTTGGTGTCGAAACGCTACTGACAACCCTATTCAACACTCTAACCATAGGTCTGGATAACATCAGACAAGGCTTTGCACTAATCTTCATGGACATTGCCGCTGCCTTCGACACCGTAGACCACGAAGTTCTCCTTCGACACCTCAGAGAGAAGGGAGTTCACGGTTCAGCTCTATCATGGTGCGCGTCATACCTCACGGACCGTTGGCAACATGTCCGTTCTGGCCCTTCCACCTCTGACCCCTTCCCCCAAACAAAAGGTGTTCCACAAGGCTCCTCCCTATCCGCCTTGCTGTTCAACATCTACATGCAACCCATCTGTGACCTTATCCACTCATTTAACATCAACTGCCTAGTCTATGCTGACGACGTCTTGATGTACATGCCAATCTCGACAGAACATCTTGACCTCTCCCCACTAAGCAAGTGCTTCGACTCAGTCACAGACTGGATAAACGCACAAATGCTTAAGTTAAACTTCAAAAAGACAGAAGCCCTCTTCGTCACCAGGAATCCGGCATTTATTCCACCCCTGTCCATCATTGTTCGCGACGCAGAGCTCATATGCAAGACTACAGTAAGATACCTGGGAGTTATGCTTGATCAGCAGCTCAATATGAAGGCTCATATCAACAACATAACAAAGTCGGTCTATCATAAAATCCGGACCCTCCGCCATCTTCGTCAGCTGTTAGAGCCTGAAGACTTTCGAACTGTCTTTCAGGCCCTAATAATGCCTCACCTTGACTACGCCAATGCGATATTGCATGGCCTACCAAAGAGCACGACCAACCCCTTACAACTTGCAATTAATTCAGCTGCAAGAATCCTTCATGGAGCCTCCAGAAGATCCCACATTACTCCAATACTAAAACAGTTGCATTGGCTGACCATACAAGCCAGGATCTCTTTCAAGATCCTAACAATGACCCATAAAGCCATCAAGAAATACCCGGCTACTGCCATTACTGACCTTATATCAATCACACCTCCTAACCGAGTAAGGAGATTGAATGCCTCAAATACCCTCATACTACCTAAGGCAAGCACGAAGTGTTCCCAAGCCACTAGATCTAGAGCCTTTGCCTTCTTTGCACCATCCTGCTGGAACGCTCTTCCAGCGACTATCAGAACCATCAGTGATCTCTCCCAATTCAAGAAGGCACTGAAACATCACCTTTTTCTCCATCACTATGATGTTTCAGTCTCCCCCTCACACCCTCCTACTTTCACACATCGAGGCAGCACCTCAAGCTCATGCATCTCACATTCTTAGACTGAACACTCGCAATCACACTTTTACCCTCCACCCACCATGAGAAGCTTATGCAGTTTCATATAACCCAATATATAGCTGCATAAAGTGGCTTGTATATATTGTCGCGTCCACCCGTCCAGGCAGTAGCCTGGGAGCGGGTGGGCTTGCCTGTCTTACTCTCTACTATTACTTCTGTCCAAGATGGCTGCCAAGGAGGGCTGCTGGGTAATGTAGTTTTAGAGCAAGGAGTGTGACCACACGGTAATTAGGCAAAACAAAGAATTTATTTCGGGATTTCCCCTCCGCATTGAATTCATGACCCCAACTGAAATTGGATAATTCTCCAATAATGCAAACAAAGAATGTGAAAACAGGCTTAACACAAAAATACAGGAATGTCCTTTTGAATATCAGCTCTTAGCTTCCAGCGAGGAACAATCTTCTAAAGCTCAATCTGTTGTTCAGATTAGCTTCTTGCTTTTCACTTTCAAAAGAGCTTTTCACTTTACACAAGTTATGCAGGCAAACACTTGGCAGTATTTCAACTACCAGCAGGTTTCCTTTCTTTAAGCAATGTGCAGCACAAGTCCTTAATTGCTTTCATGAAACAGTCCTTCACATAGGTAATAAATTAGCACATATTCAGGTTCTTGGCCATGCAAAAAGAACACTGCATTTCCTCTACATCGGAATCATTAGGGTTTTCAAACAAATCTATTTCCATCTCATTCATAGATTCGCTGTGACTATCTTCCTTATCCTGTATATCAGGAGACTGGCTATTCTCCTTTCTTATCAGCTCATTTAGTTTTAACAGCAGCTGTTCCCTGTGGTCTCCAGCCACGGGCTCTTGCAATAGAGTTTCTCTCCCTTTCAACAGGCTAGCAATCTCTTTCAGAGTTGAGGCTTGGCAGTCACTGGCATATATTCTATGCTTATTAAACATTTGCCTTTCAGGGTTCAGGGGAACACAACGTTTAGCACTGTCTTTTAATTCTTTAACTATTCCTTCAGCTTGGCTTTTGGTAGGAATTAAAGATAAGACATTTCCATTACCTTCAAGGCTTAAGGGCTGCTTTAATCTGTTTCCCCACCTGGAAACCCGTCTTTGTCCTAGATACTGTTGCCTGCTCTGGGTTCCAGACACCCTCTGCTTCTCATTCACCCTTGCATGTGGATCAGCCAGGTTTCTTCCTGAAGTTCCCTTTTCCACTGGAACTAAAGTACCTGCTTCAGGACCCAGCAAGTTTCTGACTTCAAGCTTGTCCTCTTCAGAACCAGCTTCCCTTGCTTGAACTGCATCAACTGCCTCTGGAAGTCCACGGACTCTAAGAACTGCCTGCCCTCCTTCTTCTAAAACTGAAGCACTTTTAAATTGCTGCCTTTCAGGCACCACACCCTTCTTCCTACTCACGTGCACCTCATCAGTGCTCAACCTAGCCCTGATGTCACTAGGTGGGCGGGGTTTAGTGCTCGGTATACTCTGCCTTGGAGGCTTGTGGTTTCTATAGGAACTGCTTTTCTCTCCAGATTTAAAGGGACAGGGCTCATTTTCCTCCCATTCCATTTCCTCTGCACAGCTCTCCTTAACACAATATTTATCATGTTTTCCCTGTTAAGTAACCTGTTTAATGTATACCCAAGTTATTGTACCTGTTTCACTGTAAGCACAAATCACTAAACTGAGATGTGTAGTTTAATGTTCATTGTAAACCGCACTGATGTCAAATAGCGCGGTATAAAAGAGACTGTAAATAAAAATAAATAAAATAAATAAAACAGTTTACAGTGTAATATCAATATTACATTATAACATAAGAACCAGTTACATTGAAACTAATTGTAGGAAGGAGGGAAGTAATCAAAAACCAAGGATAACATAGTTGGGACAAGATTAAGATACTGTATATACGTGAGCAGATTAACTGCTATGTTTGGTATAACTTATATACAAAGCGACTTATATACAGAGTGAAAGTGTATTCATTAGTTCATCTAATAGGTGATGGTGAATATATGAGGATGGTTATCAGGGTCCAGTTATTGATTTTGAAGGAGATGCTATATTAGTCTAAGTTGGGTAGAGGTTTTCATTTTCTTTAGAAGTGCCAAAATACTCATTCAAGAGGTGTGTTTTCAGGTCCCTCCAGAATATGGACAGATCAGTGGCGGTTCTTAACTAGGGAACATGTTCCATAAAGTAGGGGTGATGTATGGGAAGTCTGTATTCTCCAGGACCAAGAAGGAAGTCAGTCCTCACATATGGGTGATGTCGGCGCCGACAGAGCCCTCATGCGGAGCATTTCCCCAGCTTTCAAAGAAAGCCTTTAGGAATGCAGTGCGCATGCGCTGTCCCCTTCCGCCCAAGGGTGCCATCTTGCTCAGTCTTCTTTTTTCTGCGGAGCCCAACGGAAGTGTGTCGTTGTCACCCGGTAAAAAGTTGATTTTTCCTGCGTTGGATTCGTAGTTTTTGCCCAGTTCGATGCCGGTTCCCCTTCCCGCCTGGGCCCAGTACACCGGTATCGAGCCCAGAACTAGTTTTAAGGTTTTTGTCCTTTGTGACTAGCGCTCGCGCTTTTTTTCTCTTTTTCATTGGCAGCCTGGTCTTTTGACCTTGCAGGGGCCCTTTTTCCCCCGATGGCTGCCAGCGGGTTCAAGAAGTGTGATCGGTGTAAGAAGCTGATGTCTCTCACTGACACACATGACTGCTGCCTGCGGTGCCTCGGGCCCGACCATGACCCGGTGGTCTGTGTCCCGTGCGGCCAAATGTCCTCTAAGGCGCTGAGGAGCCGTCAGCATCAGCGTGAAAGGCTCTTTTTTGACTCCATGTCCGGCCGGGCCCGGACTTCGTCAGAGACCGCAACATCTCGGGAGTCTGACCCCAAGCACCGTCGAGGCTCCTCTGAAAGGGGGTCTCCTTCTCGGGAACACAGAAGGAGGAAGAAATCCGCGAGGGCGGCGTCGGTGGACGCTGTTGGCCCCTCGAGGGCCAGGTCGCATAGCCCCGACCGCCGTCCCGGGTTCTCGGAGTCTGAGAGGCCTGCCAAGTTGCCTCAAGTGGAGCTGGAGTCCCCGAGTCACGTGAGTGCTGTTGTCCTCGTAGACTCCCCTCCGGGGGAGCCGACGTCGGGCCCGACGCTGTCGGGGCCCGAGTCGGGGGCTGCCGAGTCTCTTGAGCTGAGTCTCAGGTTGACGGCCTTGGAGAGCAGCTTGGCTGCCTTCATGGAGCAGCAGCGGGTACTGATCGCTGGTTTGACCAGTGCATCTGCCCCGACCACCGGGACCTCAACGTCCAAGTCAACCCCGGAGGCCGAGCCGATCCTCGAGTCGATGCGGTCTCAAATTGATCCTCGGCCAAGGTCCCCCTCGGCTTCCCGCTCAGGGCCGAGGTCGTCGACGCCGGTGCCCTCGGCGTCGGGGCGGATGGCGTCGGTGCCTGCCTGGCCGGAGCAGCTCGATTCCTCCTCGGAGGGGTCAGAGTGGGAGACGGAGGACAAGGAGTCCCCGGACGCTTTCCGGACCCGGTGTGTCACCGGAGTCCAAGCCTCAGAGGAGGTCCCCACCGGAGGATACCCGGTTCTCGGACTTCGTGCGGGACATGGCCAAAGCCTTGGCCTTCCCCGCGGATCCCGAGGAGGAGCCTCGAGGCCCTCCAGTATGACTCTCTGCTGAAGGAGGCCTTTACTGTACCGGTTCCTCCGATGCTGGAACGGCTGCTCTTCCGCATGTGGGAGGTACCGGCCTCGGCGCCGGTTCTTAGCAAGCGTGTCTATTCCATTTATCGAGTCCGTAAAAGCCCTGGGTTCCAGAAGGCACAGCTACCGCACCACTCCATGGTTGTGGAATCGGCCATGCATCGTCTGAAGAGTCAGAAGATGCACTCCTTGGTGCCCCCCGGCCAGGGGGCCCGGAACCTGGATGCCCTCAGTAGAAAGTGCTTCCAGGGCTCTATGCTGGCTTGCCGTGTCCAGACTTACCAGCTGTACATGGGCATGTACCTCCGAGACCTGGCAAAGGAGATTGCCAGGTTCTCAGCTGGCCTCTCCGAGGAACCTTTGCAGAGGTTTAAGGCTTTGTCATCCGGGATTCGAGAGTGCTCAAAGTTTATCTCTCGAGCAGCCTATGATGGCTTTGAGGCTTCGGCCCAAGTAGCCGCGGCCGGCATCGGTGCACGCTGTCAGACCTGGCTACAGTCATCGGACCTTGAGCCATGAGTACAGGACAGGTTGGTCGATGTCCCTTGCCGAGGTGAGAACCTTTTTGGCAAACCCATGGCTGAAAAGGCTGCAAAACTCGAGCCTGAGACTCTCACCAGGACAGGGCTGTCCAGGAAAACCTCTGCCCCTTCTCAGAAGGGCTCAGGGAAAAAGCCCTTTTACCCGAGGAAGGCTACTGCCTACAAATCCTACCCTCTATTTCACGCCTCTAGAGCTCCCCATCAGGGTTAGCAGGCCAAGGGGCAGGGACATGGGCCCCGTAGGCAGAAAACCCCCAAGCCATCAGCTCCGGCTCCTGCACAGCAGGGAGCGGGGTTATGACTCCCACTGCATAGCCTCTCCTCCTCAGCTGGCTCCCCTCAGCATAGGAGGCCGGCTGACACTGTACGCTCACAGGTGGTCAGCCATAACAGGGGATACCTGGGTACTGAGCATAGTCCAAAAGGGCTATTTGCTCCACTTCAACCAGTTACCCCCCCTCCTATTTTCCAGGAGATCCTCCAAGACTCCCTCTGCACAGGAACCTCCTCCTTCAGGAGTTGGCAAGTCTTCTACAGGAGCAGGTGGTAGAACCGGTGCCTCACCACCTGATGGGACGAGGCTTCTATTCCAGGTACTTTCTGGTACCATAAAGGGCAGGAGGCCTCAGACCCATCCTAGACTTACGAAATCTCAACAAGTTCCTGGAGAGGGAAAAGTTCAAGATGCTTACCCTTGGAATACTGCTGCCCTACCTCCAGCAGGGAGATTGACTATGCTCCTTAGACCTAAAAGATGCTTATACTCACATCCTCATTCATCCAGACCACAGACAATATCTCAGATTTGTAGTGGGAGGAAATCATTTTCAGTACAGGGTACTTCCCCTGGGCCTCACCTCCGCTCCCAGGGTTTTCACCAAGTGCCTGGTGGTGGTGGCAGCCTATCTCGGAAACCAGGGCATCTTTGTCTTCCCATACCTGGACGATTGTCTCATCAGGGGTCAGTCTCTACAGGAGGCTAGACAGGCCACCCTTCACACTGTTTCTCTTCTCCAGCATCTAGGCTTTGTCATAAACTTCGCAAAGTCCACTTTGCTCCCCTCACAGGACATGGAGTTCATAGGGACAAGATTGGATACCCTCCAGGCGAAGGCTTATTTGCCCGAGAACAGGGCCCGCAGACTGATGGCTTTGGCCAAACAGTTCCAGAGAAGTTCTCTGGTCTCTGCCAGAAACTTCCTAATGCTCTTGGGCCACATGGCATCCACGGTCCATGTAACTCCGAATGCCCACCTGCACATGCGACCTGCTCAGTGGTGCCTCAGAGCTCAGTGGGTGCAAGCCACAGGCGACTTAAATGACAAGATAAGGGTGTTCAAACTGCTGGCAGCCTCCCTACGGTGGTGTCTGCATCTCCCGAACCTGGTCCAGGGGATGCATTTTCAGGCCCCTCCTCACACACAGGTGCTGACAACCTATGCTTCCCTTCAGGGCTGGTGTGCACATTGCCAGGGGGCTTTCACTCAGGGCCTCTGGTCCCCTTGGGAGTCCACACAGCAGATCAATCTGTTGGAGTTGCGAGCTATCCGCTTAGCTCTACAGACTTTCTCTCATGTCCTCTCTCACCAGTCTGTCTTAGTTCAGACAGACAATCAAGTGGCAATGTTCTACGTGAACAAGCAAGGGGGCACAGGCTCCAAACTTCTGTGTCAGGAGGCACAGGCCCTGTGCTCCTTGGCAATCAAACACAACATGTTTCTCAAGGCAGTTTATCTGCCTGGCCAGGAAAATTGCCTGGCAGACAGATTGAGCAGGATTCAACAGCCTCACGAATGGCAGTTGAATCCTTTGGTGGTCCAAGGGGTCTTTCTAAGATGGGATCTTCCAACCATCGATCTCTTTGCAAGTCCACTGAACCGTCAGCTACCCAGGTTCTATTCCAGACAACCGCATTCTCTGCGAATAGCAGCAGATGCGTTTCTAATCTCTTGGTCTACGGGCCTACTGTATGCGTTTCCTCCCATGCCTCTAGTGGCCCGAACCTTGTTCAAGTTGCTTAGGACAAGGCCTCGGTGATTCTGGTAGCCCCCAGATGGCCGAGGCAACCATGGTTTCCACTCCTTCTACAGTTGGTGGTGGACACTCCACTCCCTCTGAGGGTGCAACCCGATCTCCTGTCTCGGGATCAGGGATCTCTCCTGCACCCCAACCTCAAATCCCTAAATCTGATGGCCTGGCTGCTGAAAGGGTAGTTTTAGCTCCTTTACTTCTTCCTAAGGAAGTGGAAGAGGTGGTTTTGGCCTCTAGGAGGCAAGCCACCCGGAAATCCTATGCCCTCAAGTGGCGTAGGTTCTCCACCTGGTGTGCTCAGTGCCAGGAGGATCCTTTTTCATGCCTGGTTCCAGTGGTGCTGCAGTACCTGCTCCACCTCTCGGACCTAGGCCTTAAATCCAACTCTGTTCGGGTCCACCTCAGTGCTGTATCGGCACACCACTCAAAGGTAGAGGGCCAATCTCTGTCGGGCCACCCCTTGGTGTCCTGCTTCCTCAGAGGCCTGCTTCTGCTCAAGCCTCCGATCCGTCCACCAGCCCCTGAGTGGGATTTAAATGTGGTCTTGCAGCAACTTACTCGCCCACCGTTTGAGCCGATGGCTACCTGTCATTTATGCTTCCTTTCCTGGAAGGCATTGTTCTTGGTGGCTCTTACCTCGGCCAGGCGTGTGAGTGAACTACAAGCTCTGGTTTCTGATAGACCGTACACACGGTTCTATAAGAACAGGGTGGTCTTGCGGACTCACCCTAAGTTCCTTCTGAAGGTTGTCTCCTCCTTCCACCTCAATCAGGAGGTGGTTCTTCCAACATTCTTCCCCAGGCCGCATGCCAGCCAGACTGTAGAAGAGCGTTGTCCTTTTACATAGACCGTACGCAGGGGCATCGAAGGGCTGCTCAGCTCTTTGTATCTTTTGACCCTAATAAACTGGGGTTGCCTGTCTCCAAGCGTACGTTGTCCCTTTGGGTAGCGGATTGTATCGCCTGGGCGTACAGGGCAGCCGGCCTCTCCTTGCAGGGTCGAGTCACGGCCCACTGTGTCAGGGCGAAAGCCGCGTCAGTAGCCCACCTCCGCTCTGTTCCGTTGGCAGACATCTGCCGGGCCGCTACCTGGTCTTCAAGCCAGACTTTTGCGGCTCACTGCTGCCTCGAGAGGGAGTCCCGTAGGGACAGTGCTTTCGGACAGGCGGTACTCCGTAATCTCTTTGAGGTTTAGGCAACTCCTACCCTCCGGCCCTTGTGTTGGGCTACCGTACGGGGTTCTCAGAAAGGATTCTTTTACAGATGCTGACGCTCTAGAGGGAGCTTATTTTTCAGCTTGGGTTTCCGGTAGCCTGAAGCTAGGGAGTCCCATATGTTAGGACTGACTTCCTGCTTGGTCCTGGAGAAAGAGTAGTTACTCACTTGTAACAGGTGTTCTCCAGGAGCAGCAGGAATCAGTCCTCACGACTCTCCCTCCTCCCCTGGAGTTGCAATCACACACTTTATTTTGATTTTTGCTGTCTTTTAGCTATGTCATCAGACTGAGCAAGATGGCACCCTTGGGCGGGAAGGGGACTGCACATGCGCGCTGCATTCCCAAAGGCTTTCTTTGAAAGCTGGGGAAATGCTCCGCACGAGGGCTCCGTTGGCGCCGACGTCGCCCATATGTGAGGACTGATTCCTGCTGCTCCTGGAGAACACCTGTCACAGGTGAGTAACTACTCTTTACTGGTGACGCGGTTCATTGTGCAATATTCTGGAGGCACAATTAAAGTATTTTGTGTGCAGCCTCTTCTTTGGCGATCATTTGGGGTTATTTTTATTAGATTGGTTAGGTATGAGGGAGTATGTTTCTGACCAGTTTGAAAGTGGTCATCCGTAATTTATATTTAATTCTGCTCTGGATTGGCAGCCAGTGGAGATTGTATGAGATTGTTGTTATGTATTCAGATATGTGTGCTTTGTGGGTTATGTGGGCAGCCATATGTTGGGCAATCTGAAGACTGTGTATTGTTTTGTTTGGGAGACCCTGGTGTAAGCTATTGCAGTAATCTATGTGCGGGAATATCATAGCCTGCAGCACCATTCTGAAGTCATTGTTTGATAACTGTTGGATCATTCTCAATTTGTCATAAATAGTTTTGGTGGTAAGTCTTATATGAGATACTAAGCTGAAGGTTTGATCATTGATTACACCTAAGTATTTTACTTCATTTTTTGTATCAGGGATGGCCTCTTTAGCATCAATAATAGGTGTAGGAATAAAACATTGGTTTATGGTAATGAATAATATCTCTGTTTTATTATAGTTTGTTTAGACTGTGGGCTTTTTTTTCAATTTTTATTTATAAGATTTTTACAATTAAATCAAGAAAGTTTACAAAACATTCTTGCAGAAAAAAAGAGCAGATACGATTAGAATAATCCATATATCAAAAATCAAACATAGTAATTCAAATGAAACAATATATCTGCTCTCCCTAGCCCACAATATAAGAGGGGAAATATACACTATCATTGAACAAATACGTGAAGGAAACAAATGCAGCTAACAAACTCCAGCCATCAAATTAGGAGAGCTCAGGTGAGGCACTGATAGAGGACTCCAGGCGCCGAGCATTAATGAAAGCTGTTGGGTGAGATGGCTCATAAAAAATATAAGAAACAGCATTATATTTCACTAAACATTTACATGGATGTTTAAGAAAAAAAAGTCCCCCCAACTGTAGGATACCAGGACGTAACAAGAGAAATTCCCTGCGACGTCTCTGAGTTTCCCTCGCAGCTCCCGAGGGTGCAGAGTCAGCGGCTTCCCCACAGCCTGCAGAACCTGCCTTTGTGAAGACCCGTCTCTGTGCCGAAGCCCCGAGGGCGGCTGAGCACGAGGCCGGGAGGAGCAAGTGATCTCCAGGAACAAGCAGGAATAAGTCCTCACATATGGGTACGTCGGTACCGACGGAGCCCGTGCGGGAAAGCTCCCCAGCTTCTTAGAATAGAAGCTTTTGGGACCTCCCACTGCACATGCGCACTGCCTTCCCGCCTTCCTGAACAGCTCTCCTCAGTTTCTCTTTTTCCGCGGAGCCAGCAGGTCGTGTTCCTGTCACCGCTGAAGAAATTGTTATTTTATTTGTTTCTTTAGACCGCGTACCTGCCTTCCCCATACCGATACCGGTATCGCCGGTCTTTTCTTTCTTTCTTTAAAAAATTATAATTCTTTTTTCTTATTTTTTAGCTTTTTGGTCACTTCAGAGAGGCCTCTCGGCCTACTCAATTTCTCCTCATGGAGAAGCCAGCCCCTGGATTTAAGAAGTGTACCAAATGTAATGCTGTTATTTCAGTCACAGACACCCATGACTGGTGTCTGAAATGTTTGGGGCCTGACCATTCCATACCGGACTGCCCATCTTGCTCCCACATGTCTAAACGTGGGCTGCAGAACCGGGCCAACAAATTCCATGTGCTGTTTGCTTCAGAGAATACAGCATCACAGTCATCCAGGTCTTCTTCTCCGGATGGATCTCAGGTAACCAAACCTTCTGTGGGCAAGTCCTCAAAGAGCAAATCTCCTTCAAAGCATCGAGAGGCTCTTAGCTTAGAACTTGAGGACCCTGCCCCAGCCAAACAACCCCGGCGGGAAGTCCAACTTCCAAAAACGCCAATTCAGGGGTCTCAGGTTGATATCGATGCTACGGCCTCGACAGATCACCTGTTAGCCTGCTCTGGGGTACCGGGTCACTCCGGTACCGACATCCAGGCAGCTATGGCGTCCATGGGCGATACTGTACAGTCCATGCAGCAGGCCGTCATGGCTTTCATTAAAGCTGCAACGCCATCGGTTCCGCTTTCAGCGGTTCCGGGCCCGATACCGGTATCGTCCGCCATGCCGGTATCGAGGCCGTCCACCTCTAAACGCAAGTCGGTACCGTATGGGCTTTCGCTCCATACCGGTTCCATACCCGATACGCCCGATATCGATACCGATCGGTACGCGTATCGTGCGTTAGAGGAAAGCACCGATTCCTCTGAGGATTTTCACTCCTCTGATGATTCTGCTGAGTTTTCACTCAACTTACCTGAGGAGCCCTCTTCTCCTAAAAGGAGAATGTCCCCTCCAGAGGATTTGTCCTTCCAGGACTTTGTTTTAGATATGGCTACAGCCCTTTCTATTACCACATCCTCTGAAAAGGAACCCAGATCCAAAAAACTGGATATTTTGGGATACTCAAAGGCCCCTAAGGAGGCAGTTACCCTGCCTATCCATGAAATCCTTCAAGAACAACTGATGGATTTCTGGGAAAATCCTTTGACTTTGTCTCCTTATTCCCGTAGGTTGGACACCATGTATAGGGTCCCTCCTTCTCCTGGTTTCCAAAAGACTCAATTGCCCCACCACTCTATTGTGGTGAAGTCTGCAATGAAGAAGATTAGGAGTACCAAAAGGCACTCTTCCACCCCTCCAGGACGGGAATGTAAGACTTTGGACTCTTTTGGTAGGAAAATTTTCCAGGCTAGTATGCTTATAGCCAGGATTAATTCCTACAGTCTCTATATGGGCATGTTCCTGGAGGAACTTGCCAAAAAGGTGCGGCATTTTGCCCCCTTTATCCCTGAGGATAAAAAGCAGGGATTCCTTTCCCTAGTGAAACAACTCTTAGAGGTTTCTAAGTTCTCTAATAGGGCAGCATATGATTCCTTTGAGGGAGCCAGTAGGGCTTCGGGCATTGCTATTGCAGCCCGACGTCTTGCTTGGCTCCAGGCCTCTGATCTGGAACCTTGGGTTCTAGATGGCTTACGGAATCTGCCCTGTACAGGTGAGAACTTATTTGGGGAAGAGTGGCAAATCAAAGCCACCCAGATGGATGCTGAAAATGCCACCTTGGAAAGACTTTCAAAGTCCACTTCAATTCCTACTAAGAAAAAGTCTTTTAAAAGGCCTTACTATAAGAAGGCCAGAGTTGCTTCAAATACTGGCCAGCAGTCTTCTCAACCTCGCTATACTGCTAAGCGTCAGCAATCCAAACAAGCACAAGCTAAGCCTGCAGCAGCTACTGTAGCTCAGCAGGCTCCAACCCCTCAGGGGTTTTGACTTGCTCCTAGGGAACTTGCCACTTCTGGTTCTAACACAACCAGAACCTCTCACCATACCCGGAAGGTTGGTTCACTTTGCTCCCAGATGGGAACAAATCACAACAGAACAATGGACCCTCTCTATCATTCGAGAGGGTTACAAACTTCATTTCTCCAGCCTTCCTCCCCATCATATGGTGAGACCATTCAATTCTCCCCCATCTCTCCTAACCCTGTTGGGTCAAGAGGTTTCCTCTCTTCTTGCCCAAGGGGCCATAGAAGAGGTTCCTCTTCCTCAACAAGGGTCCGGTTTCTACTCCCCTTATTTTCTCATTCCAAAGAAGACAGGGGGATTCAGACCAATCCTAGATCTGAGAGAATTGAACAAATTTCTCTTCAAGGAGAAATTCAAAATGCTGTCTCTCGGCATTCTCCTTCCTTACCTCCAGGGTCAGGACTGGCTTTGTTCTCTAGACCTACAGGATGCGTATACACATATACTCATCCATCCATCCCACAGAAAGTATCTTCGCTTTCTGTTTCAGGGAAAACATTTCCAATACAGAGTACTCCCCTTCGGTCTAGCCTCTGCTCCAAGAGTATTCACAAAATGCATGGCAGTCGTAGCCGCATTTCTAAGAGGCATGGGAATCTTTGTCTTCCCATATCTGGACGACTGGCTCATCCGAGCTCCAACTCAGTCACAGGCCCAGATTTCCCTGGACCACACAAGGAGCCTTTTGCAGTATCTGGGACTGGTAGTAAACCTTCCCAAGTCCCAACTCATCCCTACTCAATCTCTAGAATTCATAGGGGCCCAGTTGGACACCATCACTGCAAGGGCCTACCTTCCACATGTTCGAGGCCAGCGCCTCCTGAGTTTGGCCTCCCAAGCTCAGTCCAGCACTCACTTGACAGCCAGGGAAATACTACGCCTACTGGGTCATATGGCCTCCACAGTGCATGTGGTGCCCTATGCTCGTCTTCATATGAGAGCAGCTCAATGGACCCTGGCCACTCAGTGGACTCAGGCGTCAGGAGCGCTCTCAGACCAAATACAAACCTCCGATCGTCTGTTTTGGTCCCTCCACTGGTGGACTTCCACCAAGAATCTGTTGTTGGGGGCTCCATTTCAACCATTGCTACCCCAAGCAACCCTCACAACAGATGCCTCCCAAACAGGGTGGGGAGCCCATCTGCAAACTCTCTCCACTCAGGGCACTTGGTCTCTACAGGAGACCACCCTTCATATCAATCTTCTGGAACTGCGAGCAATTTACCTTGCCCTCAAGGTCTTCCACTCCCTCCTAGCCAACCTCACTGTCCTAGTTCAGACGGACAATCAGGTGGCCATGTTTTACATAAACAAACAAGGAGGGACGGGCTCTCTGTCGCTTTGCAACGAAGCTCTAAGACTATGGGCCTTCGCCAGAGAGCATCAGATTCACCTGCTAGCAGTGTATCTCCCAGGAGTTCAAAACTCTCGGGCAGACAGGCTCAGTCGAGTTCTGCTGCCACACGAATGGTCCCTACATTTGGACCAAATAAACCGAATCTTTCAGGAATGGGGGACCCCGGACATAGACCTCTTTGCAAGTCCGTGGAATGCCAAACTTCCCCGGTTCTGTTCCAGAACTCCGTGTCAGGGAGCTCAGGCTACGGACGCCTTTCTCCTGAATTGGAATCAGGCATTCCTATATGCCTTTCCACCCATTCCTTTGATTCCCAAGACTCTGTTCAAACTCCAGAGGGATCATGGAACTATGATCCTCATAGCTCCACGCTGGCCACGCCAAGTGTGGTTCCCTCTACTTCTACAGCTCTCCCAGGGATCCTACTTGGATCTGGGAGCTGCGCCAGACCTCCTGTCTCAGGAGGAGGGGACTTTGTGGCACCCAAACCCCAAATCCCTTCACCTCAGTGCTTGGTTACTGAAGGCTTAAGCCTTCAAGACTTTCATCTTTCCCAACCAGTGAAAGATATCCTTTCTGCCTCTAGGAAACCCTCTACCAGGCGTTCCTATGCTTTCAAATGGAAACGTTTTTCCATTTGGTGTGCTCAGCAGGGTCTTGACCCTCTGGCACTTCCTTTGAATTCTCTTCTTGATTATCTCCTGCATCTATCCAATGCAGGCCTCAAGACGAATTCGGTAAGAGTCCATTTAAGTGCTATTGCAGCATCCTTGAAACATATAAATGGACAACCTATCTCCTCTCATCCTCTTGTTGCAAGATTCATGAGAGGCCTGACTCTCACTAAACCTCCCATCAGACCACCCCCGGTCGCATGGGATTTGAATCTAGTGCTCGGTCAACTTATGAAGCCACCTTTTGAGCCAATGTTTTCCACCTCCTTGAAATTTCTTTCCTGGAAGGTCATCTTCCTCATTGCAGTCACTTCGGCTCGCCGCATCAGTGAGCTGCAGGCTTTAGTGGCTAATCCACCTTACACAAGATTTCATCATGATAAGGTGGTCCTTAGGACGAATCCCCACTTTATGCCTAAAGTGGTCTCGCCTTTTCATCTTAATCAAGAGGTATATCTACCTGTCTTTTTTCCAGCTCCTCATGCATCCAATGCAGAGAGGAACCTTCATACTCTGGATTGTAAAAGAGCTCTCGCTTTTTACCTTAATAGGACTCAGCCACATCGAAAGTCTTCTCAACTTTTTGTGGCCTTTGATCCTTCCCATTTGGGACTTCCAGTCTCCAAGCGTACACTTTCCAATTGGATTGCTCAGTGTATTTCTTTTGCTTACCAGAGCAAAAACATTTCTCTGGAAGGCCATGTCACTGCTCACAATGTGAGGGCCATGGCAACTTCTATGGCTCATCTGCACTCTGTTTCCATAGATCAGATCTGTCGAGCCGCTACCTGGGCCTCGGTTCATACCTTCACAGCCCATTACTGTTTGGACAAGGACTCCCGCCGGGATGCCTTGTTTGGCCAGGCTGTCCTCAAGCACCTGTTCCATTCCTAAACAACTCCTGCCCACCTTCCCAGAATGGATGCCTGAGATCCATACGAAGATGGCGAACCTTTACAGGGGATCCCATGCATCTAAGCTAGGGAGTCCCCATATGTGAGGACTTATTCCTGCTTGTTCCTGGAGATAGCACAGTTACTTACCTGTAACAGGTGATCTCTGGGAACAGCAGGAATTAGTCCTCACAACCCACCCACCTCCCCTAGGAGTTGTATCTTTTATCTATCTATCTTCCTGTCCTCTCTCTGTTGACTCAGCTATAAACTCGAAACTGAGGAGAGCTGTTCAGGAAGGCGGGAAGGCAGTGCGCATGTGCAGTGGGAGGTCCCAAAAGCTTCTATTCTAAGAAGCTGGGGAGCTTTCCCGCACGGGCTCCGTCGGTACCGACGTACCCATATGTGAGGACTAATTCCTGCTGTTCCCAGAGATCACCTGTTACAGGTAAGTAACTGTGCTTTTTCTGTTCCGGAGGATGGAAGCAGAGGCTGGTCAAGTGACTGCAGGCAGAGGTGAGCTGGGCGCCTGTCATCTGGCATCGGGAGTAGCCGCGGTTTGCCGGTGGTGAATTTCTTTCGGCTTCTGCTGCCTCCAGGGTACTCTGCTACAGCGGAGCCAGGGTCGGGCCACTTTCACGTGCTTTTTTGCGCTCCCGTTTTTTTCTGCCGGGCTGCTCAGGGCATCATTTAGGGCCGGGGTCTCAAACACGCGGCCCGCGAGAGCATCTTGTGCGGCCCACGATGCATTTGGCCCGGCATGTTAAGCAGCTGGCCGGTAGAGTAAAAAAAAATCCAAACTTGCTGCCGCCGCCGCAGTATTAAGCATCCCGCGGCGTCCCACTGCCCGGCAGAGTCCTCTGCTCCCTGCAGCATCAGCTCCAAAAGCGGTGGCTTTCAGAGCCGCGAAGAGAGAGAGTTTCTCTCTCGCGGCTCTGAAGAGCAGCGAGAGAGAAACTCTCTCTCTCTTCAGCTCCAAAAGCTGCGGCTCAATTCCCGCCGCTTTTGGAGCTGAAGAGAGAGAGTTTCTCTCTCGCTGCTCTTCAGAGCCGCGAGAGAGAAACTCTCTCTCTTCGCTGCTCTGAAAGCCGCCGCTTTTGGAGCTGATGCTGCAGGGAGGAGAGGACTCTGCCGGGCAGAGGGGCTCGCGGGACGCTTGATACTGCGGCAGCAGCAGCAGCAGCAAGTTAGATTTTAAAAAATCCAATCTGGGCTGATGGGGGGAGGGGGTTAGGACTGGTAATGGGCTATGGTGGGTAAGATTGCAAATGGGGTGATGGGGGGTAAGACTGCAAGTGGGCTGATAGGGGGGTTAGGACTGGTAATAGGCTATGGGGGGGCTAGGACTGATAATGGGCTATGGGGGGTTAGGACTGGTAATGGACTATGAGGGGTAAGACTGAAAATGGGGTGATGGGTAAGACTGGAAGTGGGCTATGGGGGGGCTAGGACTGGTAATGGACTGGAGGGGTTGCTAGGACTGGAAATGGGCTGAGTAGAAGGGGGGCTTGAACTGCAAATGGCTGATGGGGAAGGCGGCTTGGAATGGAAATGGGCTGTGAGTGGAGGGAGCTAGCACTGGAAATGGGCTGATGGGGGGAGCTAGGATTGGAAATGGGCTGATGCAGGGACTATAAGGGAGCTGGTGCTGTGTGGGGCTGGAACTAGAAGAGAGCTGATGTTGGGGGAGGATTAGAATGGGATGGAGCTGGGAGTGTGAAATGGAGAGGGGAAAATATTTTGTGTGGGAGGGAAGACAAATCTACAATTGGCCAGGTATTGGGAGAGTAAGTGGGGATTGAGGATGGAGGGGTAAAATTTGAGTGGATGAAATAGGAATGAGGAAAGAGCAAAAGGAGAAAGATTAGTATGTTAAAGCAGATGTAGAGGGAGAATGGAAAAAAACTAGAAGAGAGAAGAAAGGACAAATGGACAGCAGACGATGGAGAGTTAGCAGAAGGCACGAAGAAACCAGAAGAAAGTGGCTGGAACAATTGCAACTGAAAAAAAATGCACAAAAGGTAGAAAAATATCTCTTTATTTTGAATTTATTAACTGGATTATGTCAGCTCTGGGAAATGTGCATCAATAACGTCTGCGCTTTGTTTAGTACAAGAGGAAATTAATTTATAGTTTTATTTCTACAGTGTTGTACATTCCAAGTTTGGCTTTTGGGGTTCCCAGTTTAATTATTGTCTTCCTATTTCTAAATTGTGATTCCTTGTTTGGTGATGGTGTATGTTCTGCATGTGTAACTGAGCTGAGGTATTCTGTTTATGTAATTCCTATTTGACATTGCTACTTGTTCTCTTTCCCCAGTAGGTCATGTATTGTTATTCTCTGAAATGTATTGATTTAATATTTGCAGTGTTGCCTTTTGATAGGTAGGGTATGGTGCTTTTTGAGTCCTGGTAGTGCTGTTAGGATATGGCGGGTTTGCTATGGGTTCTAAATGTGCAGTGTGTGTTTGTAGTAGTTCCTAATGTGCCTTGCGGTTGGCACTGGATTATAGTAATGTAGAAATCTTTTAGTCTTTCTTTATCCATACACTCATTAAGAGGCATGTTTACTAAAAGTTAGGGTATGGTAACATTATGCAAATGAGGCCCTGCGTCTTATGCGGCCCCCGGGTTATTTTACAAGTCCTCATTTGGCCCTCAAAGCAATTTGAGTTTGAGACCCGTGGTTTAGGGTCTTAAGGTTAGTTTATTTCATTTATTGCATTGATTTCATTTTATTTCCTTATCTCTTAGTAAAAAAAAAAAAAAAAAAAAAGGAGAACAACAACAAAGGGGAAAGAAACTTCCTTTCTGTTTGTATCTTTCCTAAAGATTGTCTAGGACCAGCAGAGTTAAGCTATTATGCCACCCAGGCCCCAGTGTCTGGTCTGTGGGACCAGGAGGGGGACTGTGTCTGAGGCTGGCATTTGCAGGGGCTGTACGATGGAGGCCGCATCTGTGGAGCAGGGTCTGCAGACCTCTGAGGCCCTGGACCCTTTATCTTCTGTCTCGCAGGACTCAGGGGCACCTCCTAGAAGCACTGCTTTCCCCAGGTTCCTTTCATCCTTGGAGCAGCCGGCCCAGCCTAGACCCTCCACTTCCTCGGGGGGGGGGGGGGGCAAGAGGAGGGGAGGTTTGGGGATTTTTCCCCAGAATTTGTCTTACTGCTGCACAAGGTGTTCTACTTGTGTCAGCAGGGAGCGAGTGGCCTTCCTTCTGGGCGCGGGCGAGCAAAACCTGCATAGTCCAAGGGACCAGAAGAGGCAGGGGTTCCCCCTAAGCAAGCTAGGCTGACAATGGAGGAACCCCTCCACTCTCCACAGTCGGAGGCTTGGGAAGGGGAGGCCTCCGACCGGGAGTTGGAGGAAGGCGAGGAGCTCGAAGAAGGTGAACCTCCGGAGGAGGAGCAGGCCAAGATTGTCCGGGTCTTCCGCCGGGAAGAGTTGCTGTCGTTAACTGGGGAGTCCCTGCAGGTACTCAATATGTTGGTAGGCTCCCCCCAGAGGAGGAGGCCTTGGAGGATCCGCTCATTCAGGCAGTTAGGAAATCTCAAAAGGTCTTCTCGGTTCATCAAGTACATAAGAACATAAGATATGCCATACTGGGTCAGACCAAGGTCCATCAAGCCTAGTATCCTGTTTCCAACAGTGGCCAATCTAGGTCATACGTACCTAGCAGTTTCCCCAAAAGACACAGGTTCTGCAATGCTTGCACTAGGTCAAGCATTGATATCCTGGGTCCCTTCTTAATAATGGTTTATGGACCTTTCCTCCAGGAACTTGTCCAAACCTTTTTTTAAACCCAGCTACACTAACAGCCTCTACTACATCCTCCGGTAACAAATTCCAGAGTTTGATTAGTCAGTAGTTGATTAGTCAGAAATATGATCCAAGTGGAGTGGGACCAGCCGGACTCGGGTTTAAGGGGAGTTCGGTCCATGACACGCTTCTATCCCATGGCGCTTGTATCCCTTACCGGAAGGTGAAAAGGAGCTGCTTAGGTCTCCTAGAGTGGATGCTGCCGTATTAGCAGTTACCATGAAGACAACCATCCCAGTGGAGGGCAGTGCAGCCCTCAAGGATGCTCAGGACAGGAAGGTGGATACCTTACTGAAGCAAGCCTTTGACATTAGTGCCCTGGCGCTACAGGCCTCGGTATGTGGGACACGGGTAGCCCGGGCCTGTCCAAGGTGGTAGCAGCAGCTTCAGCGGCCCAATGTCGAACAAGGTGGATCGACGGAGGCGGCCAGGATTGAGTCAGGAGCAGCCTACTTAGCTTATATAGTCAATATGATCTCATTAGGAATTTGGCTAAGAATATGGCTTCAGTGTTTGTGGCCTGCCGTTATCTTTGGCTGCGCAATTGGGCGGCAGATGGTTCCTCTAAATCCCGCCTTAGCAAGCTCCCCTTTAAGGGAGGACCTGGACAAGTTAGTTAAGAAGCTCGGGGAGGCTAAGGGAGGTGTAGACTTCCAGAGGACAGGCCAAACCAGAGTCGCAACCCCACTCCTGGGCGTCCTCAAGGTCTGGAACCCCGGAGGTTTCGATCAGCCCGTTCAATGCCTTTTCAGAGAGGACACTTTTCCTCTAGGGGCCAGGGTTTCCAGGGATTTTGAGGAGCAGGGATGGGCTTTGGTGGTTCTTCCTCCTCCTCTGGTCTGAGAAAGCCACAATGAAGCAAGGGGGGCCCGGGCGGAGGTGCTGTCAGTGGGAGAACATTTGCAGCAGTTACTTCCCACCTGGGTCCGAGTCACGTCAGATCAGTGGGTGTTGGGAGGTGGTTCGATATGAATATGCCCTCGAATTTGCAAGACCAGTCCTTCCTTCATTTGTGCAATCTCCTCGCGGTTCGCCAGCCAAGGCCGCGACGGTGGAGGAGATGTTATCTCGACTCCTATTGTTGGGAGCGGTCGTGCCGGTACCAAAAGACCAATGCGGCTGCGGTCGGTACTCCATTTATTTTGTGGTGCTAAAGAAGAAGGGCTCCTTTCGTCCCATCCTCGACCTCAAGCGAGTCAATCATTGCCTCCGAGTTCCTCATTTTTGCATGGAAACTCTCAGGTCAGTCATCGTGGCAGTTCGTCAGGGGGAGTTTGACATCTCTCGACCTCACAGAGGCATATTTGCATATCCCCATCCGCGAGTCGCATCAGCAGTATCTGCACTTTGCGGTACAAAGAGGTCATTTTCAATTTAAGGCCTTGCCGTTCAGTCTGGCAACGGCCCCCCGCACATTTACCAAGGTGATGGTCGTGATGGCAGTGGCACTTTGCAAGGAAGGGATCCTTGTCCATCCGTACCTAGATGACTGGTTGATTCGGGCCAAGTCCGAAGACAAGTGCCAGGTAGCAGGACATCCCGGTATATGCAGCACAATAGAACTAATAACTTCTGGTAGCCAGACTGGGGCCAGGATATAAGGGAATATGTATGAGGTACGATCAAAAAGTATCGAGACTTATACAATAACACAAGAAGAATAGCACTGACAGTTATTGCACTCAATCTCCTTCAAAATAGCCCCCTTCTGATAAAACACACGTCTTCCAGCGTTTCTTCCAGCGTTCCTGCCACTGCTGGAAACAATTTTGAAATGCCTTTTTCATTATGCTGTGAAGCTGCTGTGTTGAAATTTGCTTAATGATCTCTAAGTGGTCGAATCTCCTTCCTTTTCAGTTTTGGAAACAAGAAAAAGTCACAGGGTGCAAGGTCAGGTGAGTATGAAGGCTGACAGACTTGCTCAATTTGCTGTTTGGCCAAGAACTGCTGGACAAGATATGATGCATGGACTGGGGCGTTATCATGATGAAGCAACTATATACCATTCCTGTTGAACTCTGGCCTCTTATGACAAACTGCATCTCTCAAACAAGTCGTAACTTGGACATAGTACTCCTTATTGATGGTTTTGGCCTTTTGGAATATACTCATGATGAACAATACCGTGTTAATCAAAGAAAACTATGAACATGACCTTGACATTGCTTCTCACCTGATGGGCTTTCTTGGGTCTGGGAGTTCGGAGTCTTCCATTGTGAGGACTGAGCCTTCGTTTCCGGGTCATAACCATAAAACCCATGATTCATCAACAGGAATAATCTTTTTGATGAAATCTGAATCATTTTCAATGCATACCAACAACTCCCTGGCTACAGTCTATCTTCTTTTTGGTCAGGGGACAGGAGTTTCAGCAGGAATTTTTCAGACACATGCCTCATCCCCAAATTGACAGTAAGAATGGACTGTACCAACCCGAAACTCATGTCCATGTCCTCAGCAAGCTCCCTGATAGTCAATCAATGATTTGAGCATATTGTAGTATGCACAAATTCAACTTTGTCTTCATTCTTGCTCATGGATGGCCTTCAAGAATGTTTGTCAGTGTCAACGCTTTGGTGGCCCTCTTGGAAATGTTTTTACTAGTCGTAAACTCGAGCACGACTCATGCATTCATCGCCATACGCTTGCTATAACTTGTCATAAGTCTCTTTGCACGAATCTCCAAGTTTCTGGCAGAATTTAATGCAAATTCTCTGTTCGATTTTTTTTTTTCACTCCTCGTAAATTTGACGAACTGCTAGTACAAAATACCAAACATTACATGATTAAAAGAAAAGTACAGGTGTGCTGCAGCCACGCTACACTCTGCACATGCAGAGCACTTAACTAGGTCACTTCATGCTTAATAGCATCATGGTGCGATGTATTGTTATATAGCTACCCAACAAGTCTCAATACTTTTTGATCACACCTTGTAACATCCTGAGAAAGATGCATAAGAACCAAGACACCATGGAAAAGGCCATAAAGACACTCAATGTCACTACTAGTATCATCCAGAACTTGGGAATGCATAGCCTTGGATTTTATTACAGAGGTACCCAATCTCAAGGAATTCCATAATAATCATAATCATCTCTGTTTACTGGTAAAAGAGAACCATAATATTGTACATCGAGGTCCATCTATCATCAGTGTATCATCCGCAGTCCATTAGACAGACCAAACCTTGGATAAATATCTTCAGTAGTTTTGTGACTAGCACCAGTTGCTTCTGACTGCAGTTTACATGTAATAATGCAAAGCATTCCTGAACAAGGACTCGCCCTCCTTTGCCAATGGTAGGTTTCAACAATGGCTCCACCCAGGAGAAGTACAACATTCAAGTGTCCCACCTGCAACAGAGTGAACCAGGAGTCTGAAAGAGGTTCATGCAAAAGTGCAACAGGTCTTGGAAAGGGTCAACGAATGCCAAATGGATGGCAGCAAGATATTCCGCAATTTGAAATGGAGGGAAATGAAGGCTTCACCCAGATGCACAGACAAAAAGACCCACTGCCAAAGTTTAGCAGATGTTCATGAGGCCTTTCATCATCCAAAGCCAGATAACTCTGTTGACAGTCATCCTTCAACTACCATCAAGCCTCTGGATCCATCCAGTCTTCCACATGACCCTGTTACAGCCTTACATCTGAGACAACAGAATTATGCAGTGCAGTCTTACAATTCTACTTCCATGTAATAACAATTTTTTCAACTTTAATTTTCAGAGTGAAGTATACAATCTGAGGTGAGCCTTTTCTTTTTGTTCTTGTGTCATTGGCCTGAAGCTTACCAAATTGTTTGTTGTGTACTTTTAGAGCTATATTCAAATTCCCACAATCAGCATGTATCTTGCATAAAGATGATTGGATTGGATTTGGATTTAATTACTTGCCTTGCCAAATCTGAGCTCAAGGAAAATTGCATTCAGGTACAGTAGGTAAATCCCTGGTCAAGAGGGCTTATAGTCTAAAGACTAGACTTGTTAATGTGCATTAATTTATTTAACAGGATTTTTATACCGCTTTATCATTTTTAGTCAAAGCGATTTACATTGTAACTTAAAGCACAAATAGATATCCTTTTAAGTTTATCGACTATAGCAAGACTTTTGACTGTGTAAACCATGAGAAACTCTTGGCCACCTTAAGAAGCATGGGTATACCAGAACACCCGATCATTCTCTTGCACAGTCTATACATTGATCAAGAAGCAACAGTTCGAACGGAACAAGGAGAAACAGAATGGTTTAAAATAAGCAAAGGTGTAAGACAAGGCTGCATACTTCCCCCTATCTGTTTAATTTATATGCAGAACAAATCATCAGAGAAGCAGGATTGTATGAGGACAACAGAGGTGCGAAGATTGGTGGAAGACTCATCAACAACCTTTGCTATGCTAATGATACCACATTACTGGCTGAAATTGAAGATGATCAGAAACATTTGCTTCTCATGATCAAAGAACATAGTCTCAAAATGGGCCTGCACCTTAATGTAAAGAAAGCAAAGATCATGACAACTTTTCAAAATCAACAAGTTCATCGTTGAAGGAGAAGAAATTGAAATCGTGGACAACTTTAACCTATTTGGATCAACTATCAATAAAGAAGCAACAAGCAGTCAAGAAATCCAACAATGCATTGCTCTTGGCAGAATGGCTATGAAAGACCTAGACAAGATTCTCAAGAGCAGAGATGTCTCTCTCCACACAAAGGTTCGACTTTTTCAAGCCATGGTATTTTCAATAACATCATATGGATGTGAAAGCTGGACAGTGAAAAAGATAGGAAGAAAATTGATGCCTTTGAATTATGGTGCTGGTGGCGAATACTGCGTATACCATGGATTGCCCTAAGAACAAACCAGTCAGTATTAGAGGAAATCAAACCTAAGCTTTTTTTTAGAAGCTCAGATGACAAGACTTCAACTTTCATACTTTGGACACATGCGAAGAGAGAGATCGTTAGAGAAAGACAACATGCTTGGCAAGATAGAAGGTCAACACAAAAGAGGAAGGTCAGCAATGAGATGGGTCGATACAATAACAGCAGCTACATGTACCAGTCTGTCAGTCGCCTGACTGAAGACCGAACACAATTTAGGATAACTATCCAGAGGGTCACCATGAGTCGACACCGACTTGACGGTACTTAACAACAACAACAATGTACATTAAAAAGGGACATTGATAACTTGGATTCTTCTGAGGCAATGGAGGGTTAAGTGACTTGCCTAAGGCCACAAGGAGTGCTAGTGGGAACTCTAGTGCTCTAACCTTTAGGCTACTCCTCCACTCCATTAATTTGCTTTTGATGCACATTTATGTGATTAACATGAGATATTAGTAGCTAGGCCCTACTAAAATGTGATTTAAAGCATGTTATTTAATGTAAACCTTATTAACACATACTGGTAAATCTTGCTGTTGATTTTTATTTGAGGCAATGGAAGGTGAAGTGACTTGCACAAAATCACAGAGGGATCACTGGAAGATGTGAGAAAGTATTAACTATCCAGTCTCATTTTTTTCTGCTGCATATCTGCCCTTCTTAAGTTGGGGATTTGGGATATTTATCAGAATTTGAATTGGCCCTTCAATAAATAAATAAAACATTGGATTGGCCCATAATTTTGGATCATAATAAGATGGATTGGCTTCAATGTTAAGAGGGGAGCACTGCGATGGAACTCATAGCAGTAATGGTGCATAGAGTGTCCCCTGGTTCTGCCCTTGGAAATGGGTGGAAACAGAGGATAATTTTCATTGCTGTGTCTTTGCATAAACTGCCACTTTAAGAATGGAAATGACTTGTTATAAAACTGCCTGATCTTTGAGTAAAAGTATGCATATAATATAGCTGAGTGCATACTTTTGCCCATGGTGCACAAAGACATTCCAAGTGAAGTTGGTATGGGATTGGAATTATATGCGTACACTTAGATTTTTCAAAAATTGTGCACAGTAAATCTCAGGTGTAATCATTAGGGTATTTTTTAGAACATTTTCAAAAGGTAAGCATGCTAGGATTTTCTTTTTGATAATTTGGTGTAATTTATGTACATGATGTTGCAAGTTAGGCAGGCTGTTAGAAAATTATCCCCTCATAATAGCAAAGTAGCACCAGTAAAAGAAAAAAATATAAATGAGTTTCAGCTCTGAAGCTATCTTTGAATTAGGTGTCAGGGAGATCTGTGAGTCCTAACTCCTTCCAAGGAAGCATGTTGTATTATAGTATTTGTGATCTAACCTAAGTTTACAAACTTTCTAACACGTTACCTGTATGTGATTTCCTTATCGTCTCTCCGGGCCAGTCCAGGACATCTTGGGTGGTCAATCCGCTCCAGCAGCTGAGGACTGGAAACTGAAAAGGTTTTCCTGACAGCCTATCCAGCTCCCCTAGGTGTCAGCTAATCAGTCTTACAGTCCTCAGCAGCTGAGCTGGACGGTGTGGAAACAGCTCCCCAGGGCTTCGCTTAGGAAAGGGGTCAGATTTAGTATTCTTCTCTGCTAGAGGGATTCAGTATTTCCTTTAAGGCTTTAGTTTTTTTGGTTTCCAGACTGGGTGAAACATGCAAAAAAAAAACCGAAACAAACGGGACCCCGTCCGACGAAATTTCTTCCCATATACCCAGATTCAGAATCGCTTAGTCGGGTGAGACAGTGAAAGCATACTCTGAAGGGTTTCTGCCCCAGTGATAGCGCTAATGGTCGGGGGAAGCTCCTCTTGACCCTCGGCGGCTGGTCTTAACGAGGTAGAGCCTGCCTCTTTCAAGACATAGCAATTCGGCAGTGGATCAGCAGGCCTGGGAGCCCCAGTGTCCTCTCCCTGCATTTCTCAGCCTCCTCGCATTTGCTCCCGTTAGCTACGGTGCAGCACTGCTGGAGGGATTGCTGGAGCTCCGTTCATTCGGCAAGTGGTGAGTCTCCTTTGCGGGAACTTATTTTTGGTTTCTGGGCATTCTGGTACCTGACCGCGGGGTTTCCTTTCGTGGCGGAGTTTTTTTCATATACACGCGGTTTTTTTGTTTTTGGGGACTTCGTTTTGAGGCGGTTTGAGGTGTGATCTTGGCGATCGGCCTTTTACTGGGGGGGCTGTGTCATAATGGAGAATATTTCCTCAGGGACTGAGCTCGGTTTGCCTCCCGGTGCAGGGGAAAGCGCGGGAACGGCGGCCATTTTGTTAGAGCCGGCCGGTGCTCCCGCGTCTCTTCCTAAGCTGCACAAACGCAAATCGAAGTCTTTGAAACAGACTGTGAGCCCAGAACTGAAGCAACAATCTAGTCCTGCAGTGCAGGACTCTCCGTGTACTTATTTTTCGCCGGAGTTTATTCTGTCTATGCATCAGGCTTACCTCCTGAGGCAGACTCGTGGCTCTCTTCCTCCTGGCCCTGACAACCTTTTTGGTTCAACGGTGGCAGCTCCCTCAGAGGTGCACTTGGGGGAATCTAGCTCTGCGCTGCTGCCAGGTAAGGACCAAACTACGGAGCATACAGAGGTTCCTAGTGTGTCCTCCCCAGAAGTGGACGAAGGGGATTTTCTCTCTGTTCCAGGCTTAGATCCTTGGTCCGGAGATTTGGAGGACGGCGAGCTGGGTCCTGGGGAGGATCCCAATGTTTTTCGCATGTTCCGTAAGGAGGAGCTGGGAGCTTTAATCTCTCAATCTCTTTCGGCTTTGAATTTAGTGCTTCCAGCAGTTCAGCAGGAACCCTTGGAAGATCCCTTGCTGCAAGGGTTCAGAGCGGAAAACAAGTGTTTCCCTGTACATCGTGTTATCAAACAAATGATAGAGGCTGAATGGGAGTTCCCGGAGGCGTCTCTCAGGGGGGGACGCTCGATGGCTCGGCTTTATCCTATGCCTCAGGAGGAGAAGGACTTGTTGCGTATGCCAAAGGTGGACGCGCTGGTATCAGCGGTCACTCGAAAGACCACCATTCCTGTTGAAGGAGGTACGGCTCTCAAGGATTTGCAAGATCGCCGTTTAGAGGCGCTTTTGAAGCAAGCCTTTGATTCTAGTGCCTTAGCCCTTCAAGCGTCTATTTGTGGGGCTTATGTGTCTAGAGCCTCCATCCGCTGGCTGCAGGGGGAGCAGTCTCCGGAGGACGGGGAGGACTCCTCGGCGACAGTGGCAAAGCTGGAATCGGCAGCGGCCTATCAAGCTGACGCCTTTTATGATTTGGTTCGCATCTCAGCTAAGGCTATGGCGTCCGTCATCGCGGCGAGACATTTTCTTTGGCTTAGGAATTGGGCAGCAGACGTGTCGTCCAAGGCGCGCCTTAGTAAGTTGCCGTATAAGGGCAAGTTATTATTTGGGGAGGCCTTAGACAAGATTGTTAAAGATTTGGGTGACTCCAAAGGGGGGCGGCTGCCGGAAGACCGTCCGAGAGCTTCAAAGCCGGGGTTCTCCCAGCGGGGTCAAGGTCGGGACTTTCGCAGGTTCTGTGGCGCCCGGTTCACGCCGTATCAGCGGGGTCGTTTTGTATCCAGAGGTCATTCCTTTCGGGGATCCCGAGGTTTCGGTAGGGGCTACTTTGGTACCCAGCAGGCCGCGACCAAGAAGTCCCAATGAAGTGAGGCCGGTCCAGGTGGGGGTACCTGTGGGAGGTCGGTTGCAACTGTTCCTCTCCACCTGGGCCAGTATAACCACGGACCAGTGGGTTCTAGAGGTTATCAGAGACGGCTATGCCTTGGAATTCGCGCATCCGGTTCCCGACTCGTTCGTCCGGTCTCCGTGTGGTCTGCAGGCAAAGCGGAGGGCGGTGGCGGAGATGCTCCGCCGGCTGTTGTCGCTTCAGGCAGTGGTGCCGGTGCCTGTGGACCAGTGCGGATTCGGTCGATACTCGATTTATTTTGTGGTTCCAAAGAAGGAAGGTTCTTTTCGTCCTATTCTAGACCTCAAACACGTGAATCGGTGTTTGCGAGTGCCTCATTTTCGGATGGAGACTTTACGATCGGTCATTCGCTCAGTTCGGCCAGGCGAGTTTCTGACTTCCATAGATCTTACAGAGGCCTACCTGCACATTCCTATCCGGGCAGAGCATCAACGGTATCTCCGTTTCGCGGTGCCCATGGGTCATTTTCAGTTTCGAGCGTTGCCGTTTGGGCTTGCCACGGCTCCTCGCACCTTCACCAAGGTGATGGTGGTAGTAGCGGCTGCGCTCCGAAAGGAAGGGATTCAGGTTCATCCCTATTTGGACGATTGGTTGATAAGGGCGCCGTTGCGGACGGAATCACTGACAGCCACGGCACGCGTGGTGCAGGTTTTGGAGCAGCTCGGTTGGGTCATCAACCATGCAAAGAGCCATTTGGAGCCCGTGCAGCAATTGACATACCTGGGGGCTCTCTTCGACACGGGAGTGGCGTCAGTGTTTCTGCCGGTAGACAGAGTGCAGAAAATCTTAAGGCAGGTGGCATCCTTTCTGCGGATCCAGGCTCCGACAGCTTGGCGATACCTACAGTTGCTGGGGTCCATGGCGGCGGCTTTGGATTTGGTGCCATGGGCCAGAGCTCACATGCGGCCGCTGCAATGCGCGTTGTTGTCTCGCTGGTCCCCTCAACACCATCCTCTCTCGTGCAGGTTGGTCTGTCCGGAAGCCGTACGTCTCAGCTTGCAGTGGTGGGCGATTCCAGCCCATTTTCAAGCGGGAGTTCCTCTGGAGGTGTCGAACTGGGTGTTACTCACGACGGACGCCAGCCTCTCCGAGTGGGCGGCTCATTGTCTGGGTCGGGTGATTCAGGGTGTGTGGTCGCCAGAAGAGCAGTCTTGGTCGATCAATCGTCTGGAACTCAGAGCGGTTCGTCTCGCACTGTTAGTCTTTGTGGAAGTGCTGGTCAGGCGGGCAGTGCGGGTTTTCTCCGACAATCAGGTAACGGTTTCTTACATAAACAAGCAGGGGGGCACCGGCAGTGCTCTGCTGCTGGAGGAATGTCTGCTCTTGTTTCAGTGGGCGGAAGCCCATCTCGTGGCGATATCGGCGGCTCACGTGGCCGGCAAGGACAACGTACAGGCGGATTTTCTCAGTCGTCATCGTCTAGATCCCGGGGAGTGGGAGCTGGACGAGGAGGTTTTTCAGAAGATTGCTCGTCGCTGGGGGCAGCCTGTTCTCGACCTGATGGCTACCCAGGCCAACGCCAAGGCCGTGCGGTTTTACAGCCGCCGCAGGGAACACATGTCAGAAGGCCTAGACGGTCTAGTTCAGCCTTGGCCTCAGCATCGACTTCTGTATGTGTTTCCGCCGTGGCCGCTCTTGGGAAGAGTAATCCAAAGGGTGGCTGCTCACAGCGGTCCCGTGATTCTGGTAGCTCCGGATTGGCCTCGACGTCCGTGGTATGCCGACCTCATACGGCTGCTCGTAGCACCTCCCTACAGGCTTCCCGCGCGTAGTGATCTCTTGAGGCAAGGTCCAGTATTCATGCCAGAAGTGGAACGATTCTGTCTTACGGCTTGGCTCTTGAACGGCGCAAGTTACAACGCAAGGGCTACTCAAGCGCGGTAATAGCGACTCTGTTGCAGTCCAAACGGCGGTCTACTTCGTTGGCTTACATTAGAGTTTGGCGTTTGTTTGAAGCTTGGTGCGTTGAGCGTGCAGCTTTGCCGGACAGTGCGCTGATACCGGATATTTTGGGTTTCCTTCAGGGCGGATTGGAAAAAGGTTTGGCACTTAGTATCTTGCGGGTTCAGGTGGCAGCTCTGGCTTGTTACAGAGGGAAGGTACAGGGCAGGCTGCTTGCTTCTCATCCGGATGTGCTCCGTTTCCTTCGGGCTGCCAAAAACATTCGGCCTCCGAGGCGTCCAGTAGTTCCTCCGTGGGATTTGAACCTGGTGTTACAGGCGTTGTCGGATCCGGCGTTTGTCGGTCATAGGTCAGAGCACCTAAGGGAATTGTCCTGGAAGACAGCTTTTCTGGTGGCTTTGTGTTCGGCGAGGTGGATTTCCGATCTCTAGGCGCTATCCTGCAAGGAACCGTTCCTTCGCTTTTCAGCAGAAAAGGTGGTGTTGAGACCGGTACCTTCTTTTCTGCCCAAGGTGGTTTCGCCGTTTCACATCAACCAGGTGGTTTCTCTTCCGACCTTCGGTGACCTGGGAACCAGTGATTTGGATCGGGCCCTTAGGCGGTTGGACTTGGGCCGTGTGTTGCAAAAGTATATCAAGGTAACCGCATCTTTTCGTCAGTCCGACCGGTTGTTTGTACTTTACGGTGGCGCGGTGAATGGTAAAGCGGCCACCAAGGCGTCGATCGCTTGCTGGGTGAAACATGCGATTCGCGTGGCGTACGAGGCAAAGGATACACCGCTTCCTCAGGGTCTGAGAGCTCATTCGACCAGGGGTCAGGCTACCTCTTGGGCGGAGTATGCGTTGGTTCCGCCGGTGGACATTTGTCGAGCGGCTACGTGGTCGTCCTTGAACACGTTTACAAAGCACTATCGGTTGGATATTCACGCGCAGGAGGACGCCAGAGTGGGCGCGGCTGCGCTCGTAGCAGGTCTCGCAGGGCCCTCCCGGGTTTAAGTACTGCTTTGGTACTTCCCAAGATGTCCTGGACTGGCCCGGAGAGACGATAAGGAAGAAGAAATTAGGCCTTACCTGCTAATTGTCTTTCCTTGAGTACTCTCCGGGCCAGTCCAGGACCCTCCCTTAGTGTTTCTGCGAGTTTCCGGGGCGTCTGCTGTCTGTTTTTCAGGAGATGGTGTTGGATCATGGAGCTGGGCAATGCAGTGGTTTACGATACTGAGGTTCCCGGAGGAACGGGGAACGACAGGCTGATTCCAAATTAAAACGTTTCCAAAGAGAGTATGCAAACTAACGTAACACAGTTTTTGACAGTGGTCACTGCTTCGCTTGAAGAGGCAGTCTGTTTGTGTAATTCCTCATAACGAAGGAGGTTGTGGGAAGACAATTTTGTCTAAATATGTGACTTTCTAAGGGGCACACCGTTTTGCCTGGTTTTGTTGTCTTGTTTGACTTAGGTTATAAGTGTTCTTAGGGTTAGCTTATCTGCTTTGTTACCGAGAGACTGATTAGCTGACACCTAGGGGAGCTGGATAGGTTGTCAGGAAAACCTTTTCAGTTTCCAGTCCTCAGCTGCTGGAGCGGATTGACCACCCAAGATGTCCTGGACTGGCCCGGAGAGTACTCAAGGAAAGACAATTAGCAGGTAAGGCCTAATTTCTTCATTTCCTTTTTATATTTTAACCATGCACAGCTCAGTCATTGTTTATTTATTTCGTTTTATATACCACACTATTTCACGTTCAGTCCGGTTTACAAAGAACAAGAACAGAAATTACATAGAAAAGGTTTTGAGAACAGCAGCAACTTCCATAGCACAATCTTGGGGAACAACAATTACATAGAACAAGTTTTGAGAATCAATTGTATTAGAGGTTAAGTGTAAAATATTTGGGTCGGTATAACTTGGGTTGTATACATTAAAGTTGTATAGTGAATATACATAGAGCCTCATGGAAAGTATGAGGGTCTAACTGAGGGGGTCTGGTAGTGTGAAGTGTTCTACGTTATGTTCTCATAATATATCTGAAGCAGATGTGTCTTCAGAAGTTTTCTGAATGTAGATAGGTCAGAGATGGCATGATTGCGGGGGGGGGGGGGGGGCAGCATTCCAGAGAGGTGGTGCATATAGTTTGATTGCTTGACCATTCACAAATTGGGAACTTTTTCTTATAATAGACTGAACTTGAGAGTATTTGACATGGTAGATCTTCTTGCTCTGTTGTCCGGTGTCCATTGTAGAATCTCATTAAGGGCAGGAGTGGAGAGATTGTACAGAATTTTGAATGTTATGATGAGAGCCTTATGTTTGAGACTATAGAGAATGGGGAGCCAGTGGAGCTGTTTCAGGATCGGAGTAACATGTTCGTATAGAGGCTTCAACCAAGGTTCGTGCTGCCGTATTCATAGCCAGTTGAAGGGAGTGAATTGCATAATCTGAAAGACCATAGAGAATGATGTTTGCATAATCAAAATATGGGGTGATGAGTGCTTGAAATATTGTCCGGAAGTCAGGAGCTTTGATCAGGGGACGTTTGACGAAAGGTCCTTAATTTTAGGTATATTGCTCTGGTAATGTTTTTTATGTGTGGCTCCATTGTCAAATATTGGTCTAGAGCAGGGGTGGGCAAACTTTGTGACTCGAGGGCCGCAATGGGTTCATATATTGGACCCGGGGGCCGGACCAAGAGTAGATGGACGGTGTGTATGTGTGAATTAATATAAATTAAATTTAAATTTGTAACATTAAATGTTTAGATTAATTTAAGGTAGAAAAGCATAAAAAGAGTTATTTTACAAAACTCTTATGCAATGTATTTCTTATGCAATGTATTGGTTTCTGAAGCGTGGTAGCCAAAGTGGGGGCTGTCCCACCCGCTTCATCCGAAAAGATGGGGTGGGCAAGATATGAGCGAGATTTAAGATTCTGAATCACCTCACATGAATCTGCAGTTATTGCGTGCCGAAGCGTCAGGAAGTGGGATATCCAGATCCTCCCAAGTGACCAGGAGTTGTTCAGAATGCTCCCTCATGAACTTTTTCATTAGTTGCAAAAAAAAAAAAAAAAAAACCACAAAAAAATCAGCACTTGATGCACTCTTGGAGCGTGGGTCTCTGTAGAGCTTGGAGGAGGGACTCGCGCATGCATGCATCCCGTTTACAAGGAGGGCCCTTCCCCTGAGGGATCCCGAGGTCTCTTACCTCTGGAGGAGGAGCTGCATTGATGAAAGGCTGAACAGGACACATTTACTGCTGCTCTGCCACTTTTTTCACATGGACTTTTGCTCTTATGCTTCGTGAGACCCCTCTTCCAGGCGCGCGGAAAGGCAGTTGACGTCGTCTGACGTGACGTCAACTCCCTGCCTGCGCCTGCACGTACGGCTCAATCCGTACTCCGCCCACGGCCCCGCCCCCCCCACTAGCTGCTGGCCGGCCCAGCCACTACCATGCCGTCCATACAGGCTTATGAATGTTGGGAGGGGCCGGATTAAAAGGTCCGCGGGCCGTAGTTTGCCCATCCCTGGTCTAGAGTGATCCCCAAGTGTCGTACGTTTTGCTTAGTAATTATCTCAGAATCTCTCACTAGTAAAGTGGGATGGTGGTATGAATGAAGAGCCCTTAGTAACAAAGAGAACCTCTGATTTCTTGCAATTTACTTTTAAGTTATGTGGATTCAGCCAGTCAGATACAGCATTGAAGCAGTCTATGATTCTGGAGTAGTTTGGATTGACTGTAGAGAAGGGAGTGTAAAGAAGCACATCGTTCGCATAAATATGGTAGAGTATATTGTATGATTTATTTATTTATTTTATTTATTTATTTACAGTCTCTTATATACCGCACTATTCAGCATCAGCGCGGTTTACATGGAACAAAATATGCTCAGTACAGTTAACATGTATGAGTTTACAGATAACAGGGCAAAAAACTTGGCTAACAGGGGTAAACTATTTACAAAACTGGCTACATAGAGTCATATGAACAGGAGTTTCATAGAAACATATGCACCACTAAGGGTTATAGATTTAATTATGGAGCAAATAGGCTGGATGTAAATATTAAATAGTAGTACTGATAAGGAGGCTCCTTGTGGTACTCCTTATGTTTTTAAATAACTGGATGATGATTGAGCACCTATGCATACTGTTTGTTGTCGGTCAGAGAAGTAAGATCTGCACCAGTCTAAAGCTAGGCTGTGAATGCCTATCAGCTGCAGCCGGGATAAGAGTAGATCGTGGGACACAGTGTCAAAGGCAGACGCAATGTCAAGAAAGAGAAGAATAAATCCTTGTTATGGATTTGTTCATACCTAAGATTAGATTGTTCAGGGTGACAAGCAGCATTTCTACACCATGTTGTAGGCGAAATCCATGTTGATTTGTATCCAGTGGATAATGTGCATCAATGTGATCTTGTATTTATTGCTGTACAATATTCTTCGTTACCTTGGCCAGGAAGGGCAAGCTTGAAATGGGTCTGTAGGATTTTACGTCTGTTGGATCTAGTTTAGAATTCTTGAGAAGGGGCCTGATGGAAGCAGCTTTTAGCAGGGCTGGAAATAGTCCTTTGGAGAAGGAGATCTTCATAAAGTGGTGGATATACTTACTTAGCTCAGAGCGTGCTAATTTGATCCAGAAAGATGGACATGGATCAGCTGGAGAGGTGGTAGTGTTGAGCCCTCTTATTATGCCCTCTATTTGTTCTGTTGAATAAGAGTGGAAAGCTCTTAGAACAGGGATAGTGGGATCGTTGTTCAGAGTAGCAGAAGTTGCTATTGTCTGGTTGCTGGAGTCATTGTTATCAAGTGTTGAAGTACTGGAGGCGGGGAATATGATATCGGTGTTTGGGTGAATGGCTAATGGAGGGGAAGTAGTCATATTAGCTTTGGCCTTAAAGTAAGTAGCGAAGACCTGTGGGTGCGGTGTATTTTCAGTGTATTGCCTTGTGTTGTCTTTTATTAGAGACTGAGTGATGCTGAAAAGCTCATGGGGTCTGTTGATGGAGCACATCAGGATGTTGGTATGATGTTCTCTTCTTAAATTAATTGCGTTGCGGTAATCTTGTATGGTCTTCATATAGACAGTCTTGTCAAGTTGGAGCTTAGAGTTACACCATTTACATTCTAACTTCCTGAGGTGCAATAGGGACTCTTTTAAATCAGTTGTGTACCAGATAGGAGTTATGTTTCGTTTGGAGGCTTTCTTCTCAGATGGTAGAAGTGCAGCTTTACTTAAGATGGAGTTCCAGGTGTTAACTAACTCAAGTAAGTCAGAGGTGTCAGTTTTAAGCTTGTGTAATGTACCCTCTAGGAATTCTTATTTGATGAATGGTCGAAAACAATGAGGATGAGTAGAGTTTGGTTTGAGGAAGGCAAAGGAACAGGTGGTGATTGTAGGATGTGGAAGAGGATGGCCTTGTGGTCTGACCAAGGTACTGATAAGATTTGCAACTGATGCACATCATTGATCTGCTGAGTAGTTGTAAGACAGAAGATGAGGTCCAGGGTATTACCTCCAATATGGGTAGATTCATTACGGAAAGAGTGGTGGATCCATGGAATAGTCTCCCAGTGGAGGTGGTAGAATGGGGACAGTATCTGAATTCAAAAAAGCATGGGACAAACACAGAGGATCTCTAAAGGAGAAAAGGGGACTGTTATAGTTGTTGATATGGAAGGACAGACTAGATAGGCCATGTGGTCTTTTTATGTCGTCATTTTTCTATGTTTCTATTTATTTTATTATAGCCCAGGGAGATCATAGCATCAAGGAAGGCAGAAGTATGTTTTGCTGAAAGTGCATGGAGATTGAAGTCTCCTAGTATCCAGAGCGACTTTTTCTTCATGGAGGAGTTGCATGCCATGTCAAGGACAATGGACAGGTCATCAGCAGACGTAGCAGGGGCACGGTAGAACCAAGCTGTTGAAAGGTGATGATTGGAGATCATAATGGCATCCAGGGTGTTTGAATTATTTATGTTATGGCATTGAAGTTGAAGATTGTCTTTAGCTATGATAAGTACTCCACCACCTCTTTTATTAGCTCTTGGGCAGTTGAAGAGGACATAGTTTGGGAGTTTTAATTGGTTTGTGATGACTGTGTTTGTGTGTTTAACCATGATTTGGTAATAAATAACACGTCAGGTTTATTGGTTTCAACATAGTCAATGATTACAGGCCATTTGTTTCGGATAGAATGCGTGTTTATTAGCATGCATGCTAGGTGGTGTTTATGCAAGGGTTTCCCATTACGCCTTTTTTCTGATGGTTGACAGATAATATGGATAAGCTGCTTATGGCAAGCACGCTGTGTTATTGTATCAGAGTGGGGGATTCCTTGCCATCTCTGTCCATAGTTACGTATGATGGGTATCAGGCCCTGTTGTTGGGAGAGAGAGTCAGCAGGAAATGTGGGATGAGCTGTGAAAAGGATAACAGTGAATATGTCTGACATTCTGTTATGAGTGGAAGAGCTGTGATAGAGAGAACGTATTTAGTGGGAATAAGGTGATAGATAACTGGATCTAAATTTAAGCAGCGTATCTCACTGAGTAAGAAAATGTTGTAACAGTGAATCTGTTTGACTATGTGGTAAATGGAGTTGTTACATAGTTGCAAAAATTCTATATTTATAAAGATGCAATGTAATTGACTTTCAAACCGATGTTATAGATTTACATGAATAGAGGGCATGACAAAATTAGCACTATCACGTAGAAGGCTGGCCTTAGCTTAACTGAGAGTCTACAGATTACAAGATATGTAATACAGTATAATATTTATTTATTTATTTATTTACATTCTCTTATATACCGCGCTATTCTGCATCAGTGCGGTTTACATTGAACAAACTGAAATTACATTGAACAGGGTATTATAACTTGGAGATAACTATTTTTCAGGAAACATGGGCTATGGAGGGTTAAGTGGCTTGCCCAAGACCACAAGGAGCACCTGTGGGACTAGAAACCCCAGTCCTTCCGGCCCAAGGTTGCTGTCCTCTAGTGGGATTTGAACCCCCGACCTTCCGGCCTGAAGTACCTTGCCCCAACCACTAGGCTACTCCTCCACTCCTGGTAGACAACTTTGTTTGATAGCTATTAGATCTTATAGTACCTCAATTTCTGTGTTTCTTCTTCAGGTGCCTAGGTTCCTCACCTAAAGGCCACACCAAAGGGCCCTCTGGCGAGGCCCTCAGGTCCAGGCCCGCCATGCATGGGCGCGCCAGGAGGCTCCTCTTTTTGAAAGTCCCACGTTGGACCCTGATTGGCCTTGAGGTGGAGAGCAGGAGGGGTTTCCTTCTTCCCCTTCATTGCTCTGAAGTTAGCCAATTTGAATTGCTGTGTTCTTCAGAAAATCTGCTTGTATAAGTCAAACTGTTATGTTATTTTGAAGTGAATTTAAAATCCTGAACAATTTAGTGTCCCACAACAAAAGAAAATGTCTGTAAAATAGTTATGTATATTAGTATGAAAATGTTAAAAATTGAACATTATTTAGCTTTTTAAAACTGGATGTGTAAATAATTTTGTCCTTCTTAAGTGTTTTTTTTCCTTATTATGTGCTGTTGGATCATGTGATGACCTGGCATTTTTAAGAAACCATAAGCACGCGGTGCTAGGTTAAATATCAGGTCCTTATATCTCTCTCAAAAAAAATGATCTAAGTCTTTCAATCTGTAAGATATCTTTAACCACAGGAATAAAGGCAAAATCTCTCAAAATCAAAAATGAAATAAAATATCTGGGAATACTATTAGACGAAAACCTTATCCTGATAAAACACATCAACATGACAACGCAAACAATTTACAATAAGACTCGAATGATTCAAAACCTAAGACCCTTCTATCTATAGAAGACTTCCGCACTATAGCGCAAGCATTCATATGCCCACACTTTGATTTCAGTAACATTATTCTACGAGGTCTACCAAAGCAAACCCTGAAACCTCTACAAATGGCACAAAACACGGTGGCCCGCACTATAATGAAACTATCAAGATCTGAACACATAACACCAATTCTGTACAAACTACACTGCCAGTAACACAGACAATTAAATTCAAGGCCCTACTTACTACATTCAAGACAATAAACAACATTGCACCAACCTACCTTAATTCAATAACCCAAATACAGCATGATACAAGATGTAGGAGAGAAAATATGAAGAATCTTCTAGTTACTCCAACAGTTTTAAGAAGTGCAAACCAATCAACAGCAAACAGAGCCGTCTCATTGTTCTCACCCATTCTGTGGCATGCCTTACCCAGTAATCTATGTGAAATAAAAGACCTAGCCATATTCAGAAAAAAGCTCAAAACATTACTATTTACTGAATACTACCAATCCTTGATAGAAAAACAAACCTCAAAGAAATATGAAAACAGCAAGTCAAATAACCCTGGCACACTTCCCAACACTACAAGACCGCCTTGATTAAAAAAAAAAAAACCTTGACATGGCACTCATCCTGTGTGACTCAATGCCCTCTTTAACATAGAGTGCAACCTCTCCACCAATTTGATCTACTCTATTACTGTGATATAATTTGTACTCTGGTATCTGTGTCCCACTGGTTTTCCTCCTTCCACTAGGTCTCTGAGCTGCCAAATCATATCTAACTTCTCATTTAGTGCTATATATTCTAACTCTCCCATCTTATTTTTTAGACTTCTAGCTTTTACATACAAGCATTTTAGAAGTTGTATTTTATTCATATTAATCTGGTTATCAGTAGGTAAGGGTAATTTGGAATTTTTAAGCTCTGTCCGCTCTGTAGTTAAGGGCTTTTGGGTTACTTCTGTCTTTATTGGAACCTCTCTGTCAATATGCCCTACTTCAGTCTTTTGCTGGTATCCTTCAAGGATACATCGTTCCAAACTATGCACTCTTGGGTGTCTGTTGGCTTTCCCCTGTTACCTAGTTTAAAAGCTGCTCTATCTCCTTTTTAAGGGTTAATGCCAGCAACCTGATTCCACCCTGATTAAAGTGGAGCGCATTCTTTTGGAAAAGCCCCCACCCCCTTTCCACTTCTCCAGAATGTTTCCCAGTTCCTAACAAACCCGAAACCCTCTTCCTTGCACCATTGTCTCATCCACGCATTGAGACTCCGGAGCCTGCCTTTTGGGTTCTGCTCATGGGATGGAAGCATTTCTGAGAATGCTACCCTGGTGGTTCTTGGATTTCAACTTTCTACCTAAAAGCCTAAATCAGGCCCCTAGAATCTCCCTACTACATTTTCCTATGTCATTGGTACCAACATGTACCAAGACAGCAGACTCCTCCCCAGCGTTATCTAAAACCTTGTCTAGTGGTGCGTGAGGTCTGCTACCTTCGCACCAGGCAGGCATGTTACTAGGTGATCTTCCCGAACACCAGCCACCCATCTATCTACATGCCTAATGATCAAATCACCAACTATACAGTAACTGCTGTCCTAACCCTTCCCTCATGGCTACATGGCCCTGGAGAAACCTCCTCGTTGTGAGAGAGTTTTACATCTCCTGGAGAAGAGGTCCTAGTTACAGGATCATTTCATGCCACACCAAGGTGATACTCTCCTGTCACGTGACCTCTCTCCTCCCATGGCAACAGGGAGGCTGCCAGACTGGAGATGGTACTTTAGTACTACGTCCCTGTAGGTCTCATCTATCTACTTCTTTGTCCTCCTTATGTTCTCCAAGACTGCTACTCTAGCATCCAGAGAACGTTCCCCGAGAGCAACGAGTTCCTTCCACCTAGTGCACACGTAAGACCTCTCACCAACTGGGAGAAAATAATATATATGACACTCAATTCAAAAGACTGGAAAGCCCCCATCTTGCTACTGGACTGCTGTCTGCATCTTAGTTTTAAGGTTTTGTTTAGTTATTTAAGCTATTTACTTACTTTGGTTTGCTGGGGATACGTATACTAATACAACCAATGCACGTTGGAAATCTCTGAGTTCTGTGATTGCCTCTCTTTCTCCTCTGGCTTTAGCTTCTCTGCATTTCTGGGCAATTTTAAGAGTTTTTTTCAGTCATCCATTTTGGCCATTTTTTGCTTTTTCACTTTTTGTAGAGATTTCTCACTTTCTTCAAGCACAACTTTCTTGATGTCATCCCTTAACTCTTCTGGTGTTCTATCATTTGTATCCAAAGCAACATATCTATTTTGCAGGCAGCCTTTAAACTCCACTGTTAAGTTCTCAAGGTCATATTTTGTTACATTCATGAGTGGCTTTTTTCAGTTTTAGCTTGAGTTCGCATACTAGTAGTTGGTGATCTATACCACAGTCAGCTCCAGATTTTGTCTGTCTTGATGTTATTGAGCTTTTCCGATGTTGACTTCCATAGATGTTGTCAGTTTGATTTTTGTACAATCCAATACATGAAGTCAATATGTACAGTCGCCGTTTGTGTTGCTGAAAGAAGGTGTTTGAGGTGAATAGATCGTTGGTCTTGCAGAATTCTAGTTGTCTTTCTCCAGCTTCATTTCTGTTGCCAATTTCATATTTTCTAACCATTTTTCCGCCGCCTCTTTGTTGCCAACTTTTGTGTTCCAGTCACCCATGACTGTTAGGTTATCCTGTTTGCATGTTCTGTCAATTTCAGCATGTTAATAGAACTGATCCACTTCTTCCTCTTCTGCAGCTGTTGGGCCATTTTCCTGAATAATTATTGCATTGATGGGCATTCATGGTAGAAAAATAGAAATGAAGCATTTACTGACTGCATTGTATTTAGTAACGGTTCCTACAGGTTTCTTCTTAATTATAAATGCAACACCATTTCTTTTTTGTCTTTCATTTCCAGCATAGTAGACCATGTGATCATCAGATGCAAAGTGCCCGATGCCAGTCCATTTCAGTTCGCTGATACCCAACAGATCGAGTTGTACATGTTCCATTTCATTCTTGACCACTTTCAGCTTCCCTTGGTCATGCTTTGTACGTTCCATGTCCCAGTATGTAATACACTTCTTCCATTACAGCTGGCACAGAACACAGCAGCAAGACTGATACAACGAGCACCATACCGAACTCACACCACACCTATCCTTAAGCAACTGTATTGGTTCCCCATCACCTCCAGAGTGAAGTATAAGGTAATCCTCAATTACCCACAAGGCCATAAACAACCTATCACCCGAACACTTACACACCCTACTATAGAAACTCACAGACAACAGACTGAGAAGAAAAAATGCACACAACTTACTTCAGATAACAAACAAGAAACTCAAGCGCAAAGAACACATATGTAACTGAGCCTTCTCACTATATGCCCCCCCCCCCCACCATCTGGAACTCCTTACCTGCAAGCTTACAAACCGAGTACCTTGGAAATTTCCGCAAAATGTCAAAAGCTCACCTTTTTCGGGAATACTATGGAGATGATCCCCATAAAGTTCGAACAAACAATTGACTGTAAAAGTACTTGACACCCCTTACTCAAAAAGAGTTTAAACCAGTCACGCTCTACCATCTGTCCCCTCTACCATGTCTGATCTACCACAGACTTGTCATCAAGCCCTTCCTCTATATATATCTAGTATATTGCAAATATGTTTAACGTTTGCACTATTCATGCTACCATAGCTTTATTGTCATCAGTTAAATTATAGTCAATATTACGTTCATTTTGTTAATGTAAAACACTCTTGCACTTCTGTTAAGTTGCACATTTGTTCATTGCACACTGTTTTGACTTGTAAAAAAAAGGGTATATAAAAGATGTTAAATCATTGCAGTTTCTGACTCTCATTTCATGCGCAGCTACATCAGCAGTCAGACGTCCCGAGGGCTTTGATCCAGCCACATCATAAATGCTGGTTTTATTCTGAAAAGTCTTCAGCTCATCCCCAGTATCTAGTTGAGTGCCTTACAACCTCGGGGTCTCAACTTCCAGCATTATAGTGCAATTTGTTTTGTTGTGACTATCCACCGGATTTTCATGGCAAGATATGGAAATAGATTGCCTGGCCTGCCTTCTACGTAGGTAATGCTAGTGGTGTTGCCATTATCACAGAAATGTGATCCTCCACCGCCAACACCGTCCCATTCTACTGCTTCCCAGATGGGTGGTTTGTCTTAGTCTGGCACCTCAACTGAAATCTGGCCATCTTGGGAGGCCCTACAAGTAGTTACGTTACTAATAGCTTAGCTGTCGGCATCACTGATGCACACAAGCCCTCACAGCACGACAAGCTGAAAATCAAGTGAGAGATTTGTTTTATAAATTGTCTTAAAGAGCTCTTTACCTTGACTGAATCAAGAAGTTACCTAAGTTGAAATGCTCTCCCTGTGTGTGTAGAGCTGAAGCTAAGTGTTAAATATTATCTACAGCTAAGGTATTTTTGCTGGGTACCACATACCACCCATTCTCAACTCCTTACTAAGCCTGTTAGGAGACAGTTATAGGAATTTGCAGTTTCTTGACAGGAAAGATGTTTAGCGCCAATGAAGATTTTCACTTTGCCAAAAGTTTCTGTCAATCAACTAAACAGAAGTGTCTTATTAAAATTTATTTAAGTTCTGTACATAAAAAATTAGAGCATCACATGTTCCTTTCTTGTATGTTTTTTAAGGAGCACCAGTTTATTCGGTAACTTGGAGCCCTGATTCAGAAAAGGTTTTGTATACAGCAGGAAAGCAGCTGGTAATCAAACCTCTTCAACCAAGTGCTAAAGTTTTACAGGTACTATAAATGGAACTGATGTTTTAGCAAATTGTTACCATATTTCATATGAATAGCATTGGAATCTACCTTAAAATGACCTGATTGAAACAGCATGCTTGTTGCTAGACTGCCTTAAGGCATAGTTACTTGCCTACGTATTTGTGAGAGACATGGCACACAAGTACTTTCATTACTTCTGAAGTGTGTATATCACTTTATGAATGTATAACCTTGAATGTGTTGGTCATAAAAAAAAAAAATTACAAAGCAAAGTAGAAAAATATTGTTTAAATTCCATTTTTAATTTAAAAAAAAATCATAAATGTTTTATAAAAATACTGTTAAGAGTTTTATGCCCATTTTCTGTTTGAAATAAATAGTTTATCAACTCCCTCCTAAGAAGAGAGTAACGAAGCTTTGCTGGGATTTTTTTAGTATAGCAAAATTCCAGCATGCATGGCGAATAACCATCTAACGAGATCTCCAGGAACAAACAGGAATGTAGTCTTCACATATGGGTATTGTCAGTACCGACGGAGCCCGAGCGGGAACACTCCCCAGCGTCCAAAAGGAAACCTTTTGGGAGCATCCCACAGCACATGCGTGCTGCCTTCCCGCCTCTGTACCTCTCACTTCAGTTCTTCGTTTTCCATGGAGCCGATAGGACGTGATACCCTGTCACCGCAGAAAATTTACCTTTATTTCTTGTTTTATGTGGTTGCGTCTGACTTCATTCGACGCCTACCGGTACCGCCAGTTCTCTTCTTCTTTCCTTAAAAAAACAAGCAAACAAAAAAACTTGTATTTCTTCAGGGATCTTTCCCTGCTTCTGGCGCTAAGCGCCATTTTAGGCACTAGGCCCATTTTTCTTCAAGCATGGAGAAACCAGCTAGTGGTTTCAAAAAATGCTCAAAATGTGGCAGTACCATTTCCGTCACCGACACTCATGATTGGTGTTTAAAATGTTTGGGTCCTGAACATTGTCCAATGGAGTGTCTCTCCTGCACGAGGATGACCAAAAGGGGCCTGCAGAATAGAGCTGTAAAACTCGGTACCCTTTTTGCCGCCGACACGATGTCAGTTGCATCGACGCCTTCCAGAGCTTCATCTTCCTCCCATGGATCTCGGGTAACCAAATTGAAGTCTTCTAAGACTTAGCCGGTCCTCGAAGGGTAAATCTCCTTCAAAGTATCGAGATGCCACTGGTGTTTCCCTCGAGGATACTTCACCGGCAAAACAGCCCCGGCGGGAGTCTTCAGGCTCCAAAGCACTAACGGGGCTTCAGGATGTTCCAGAGGCCCCCACCTCTGCGGAACTACTGGTGCCATGTTCTGGGGTCGTAGCCGCTTCCTCCGGTACTGGCATCCAGGCATCGGCAGGAGCGATGGATCACAGAATCTTCGCTATCGAACGCAGTCTAGCGGCCCTCTTAGCGACTTCGGTACCGCTAAGACCGCAACAGACAGTTCAACATGTATCGATACTGACATCGGTACAGGTACTGACAGTACCTGCTTCAACAGGACTGCTTCCCCCCAGGCCGATCTCCGGTATCAGGGATCAGGAACCGAGACATTTTGGTACCGACTTCGAGTAGTACCGATGCAATGCGTTACAGGAGCACCCGGTGCTTGAGTCTTCTGATTCCTATAACTCTGATTCTACCGGTACCAGAGTGAATCTATTAGAAGATTCGGTTCCTTCTCCTCAACGCAGAATGTCTCCTCCAGAGGATATGTCCTTCCAGGATTTCATATGTGATTTAGCAAAGGGTCTTGCAATCACTGTGATTCCAGAAAAGGAACCTAGGGCAGAAGAATTAAGAATTCTACAATACCCTATGGTTCCCAAGGAAGCAGCTATGCTTCCCATTCACAAGATATTACATGATCTAAAGTTGAGAATGTGGGAAACTCCTTTAACAATATCTTCACATTCCCGATGCCTTGACACTATGTACGGAGTGCCAAGTTGTCCTGGTTTTCAAAAAACTGTTACCACACCATTCAATGGTAGTGGAATCGGCCATGCGAAGGATCAAGAGTGCTAAAACACATTCTTCTAATCCTCCAGGCCGTGAATCCAGGACTCTCGATGCCTTTGGCCGTCGATGCTTTCAATCCTCCATGCTGGGAGCCAGGATCAGTTCCTACATTCTTTATATGGGAATGTTCCTGGAAGAAGTCACAGAAGACTTAGAGCTCCTTAGTCCTTGTGTTTCGGAGGAAAAAAAGAGCAGACTACCTTATTCTGGTCAAGCATGCCCAGAATGTCTCAAAATTCATGAACCGTGCTACCTTTGATTGCTTTGAATGTATTAGCAGAACCTCTGCTAGATCCATAGGAGCACATCGTATTGCTTGGCTTCAAGCATCAGACTTAGAACAGTGGGTGCAAGACAAGCTGGGAAACATTCCTTGCACAGGAGAAAATCTCTTTGGCAAGGACTGGCAGGACAAGGCTAATCAGCTTGAATCTGACAATACTACTTTAAACAGATTGTCAAAGTCTACAGACAACCCAGCAAAGAAGAACATATTCAAAAACCCTTTTTCAGTAAGAAAAAGAAGCCTTACCAATTTTACACCCGTCATACTCGCTGTCTGCTCCATGTTTCCCAAAAGGGTCAACAACAGAACAGACAGCAGAGAAAGCCACAAGCTCAAAAAGCTCAACTGGCTCAACAGACCCAGCCCCCTCAGGGTCTTTGACTTCTATCTTGAGAACTTAGTCATTCAGCCCCTAAAAGGTCCAGAACCCTTGACCATTCAGGAAGACTATGCTTTTCTGTCAAAAGATGGCAACAAATAACATCAGAAAATTGGACTCTGTCCATTGTACAACTGGGGGTACAAGCTTCATTTTCTCAACTTGCCCCCACCTACAATAATAAAACAGTTCAATTCTCATGGCCCTGCCACCAACCTCTTGTGGCAGGAGGTCACATCACTTCTAGCTCAAGGAGCAATCAAAGAAGTACCCATTCCCCAACAGGGGACAGGGTTTTACTCCCCCTATTTTCTTATTCCAAAGACGACAGGGGGACACAGACCTATATTAGACCTCAAAGAATTAAACAAATATTTGTTCCAAGAAAAGTTCAAAATGATCTCCGTTGGTACACTTTTACCATACCTCCAGAGTCAGGACTGGCTATGTTCTCTAGAGCTAAGAGATGCGTACACGCATATTCTCATCCACTCAGATCACAGGAAGTTCCTTCGATTCCTGGTCCAAGGAAGACACTTCCAGTACAGAGTTCTTCTCTTCGGACTAGCCTCTGCTCCAAGAGTCTTCACAAAATGCATGGCAGTGGAAGCCGCATTTATGAGGACTCTGGGATTATTCGTCTTCCCTTACTTAGACGATTGGCTCATTCGAGCATCAACAGCTCCAGAGGCCAGCTTCGCTCTCTCTCGAGCAATGAAAATTCTTCAGTACTTGGGGCTGGTCATAAACCTCCCAAAATCTCATCTCACCCCCTCTCAATCTCTTGAATTCATAGGGGCTCGTCTAGACACACGGCAGTCAAAGGCTTTCCTGCCCCAGCCACGCTGTCTCTGTATAATACAACTGGCATCTCAAGCATTTATGAAGGAATTTCTTACTGCTCGGGAGATGCTTCAACTGCTGGGACACATGGCATCCACTGTCCATGTGGGTTCCTATGCTCACCTCCACATGCGAGCAGCCCAGTGGACCCTTTCCTCTCAGTGGTCACAAGCCTCGTGTCGACTAACAGACAAAATCAGAACTAACACATGTCTAATTTCGTCCCTGCAATGGTGGCAATCCCTGGAAAACCTCCTTATAGGCTCTCCTTTCCAGCAGCCTCTATGCCAAACCACTCTGACGACAGATGCGTCCAAGATGGTTTGGGGGCCCACTTGCACGATCTCTCCACTCAGGGTCTTTGGACCTCACAGGAGGTTTCCCTTCACATAAACCTCCTAGAGCTGAGAGCCATTTTCAATGCTATTCAAGTCTTTCAGGGCCATCTCAGCAACAAAACAGTTCTGGTCCAAACCGACAATCAGGTAGCTATATAGATGGATAGACATAGATCACCTGCAACATGTACCTCCAGTGCTTAACAAAAACCCAAATGTACTAGAATTAAGCAATGCAGTTGTATATACACTTAGAAATACATATGTTTTTGTTGATCTTATTTAAATAGTTAATGGAATGGTTCTACAAATAGAGTATCCCAGTTATCCAAGTTCTTAAACTGTTATCTGTAAACTCATACTTGTTTAAATGTACTGAGATGTTTTTGTTCTATGTAAACCGCGCTGATGCCGAATAGTGTGGTATAGAAGAAACTTTAAATAAATAAATAAATAAATAAACAAACTATGTTCTATGTGAACAAGCAAGGCGGAACAGGCTCTCTGTCGCTATGCAATGAAGCTTTGCGAATATGGGCCCTCGCCAGAGAGTTACAAATCCACCTGTTTGCGGTATACCTTCCGGGCATACAAAACTTGTGGGCAGACAAATTCAGTCGAATACTGCTGCCACACGAGTGGTCCCTCCAATCATACCAGCTTGCTTGAGTGTTTCGAATCTGGGGAACACCAGATATAGACCTCTTTGCAAGTCCACAGAATGCCAAACTTCCCCGATTCTGTTCCACAATTCCGGCTCAAAACTGTCAGGCAAGAGATGCTTTCCTACTCCACTGGGGACAGGACTTCCTCTATGCCTTCCCACCCATTCCCCTCATTCCCAAGACTTTATTGAAACTTCAGAGAGACAGAGGTCGTATGATACTCATAGCTCCACATTGGCCATGGCAGACGTGGTATCCTCTTCTGCGTGTCTCTCAAACCACTCCTCTGGAGTTGGGGAATTCTCCAGATCTCCTGTCGCAGGAGGACGGATCTTTACTGCATCCCAATTCCCAGTCCCTACATCTCAGGGCCTGGTTACTGAAAGCCTAGAATTCCAGGATGTTAAACTTTCTCAACAAGTAAAGCATATCCTCCTGGCTTCCAGAAAACCCTCCACAAGACGTTCCTACGCTTTCAGGTGTAAAAGGTTCTCTATCTGGTGTTCACAAAAGGGACTTAACCCCCTTTTAGTATCTGTAGAGTTGCTACTAAGAGTATCTTCTACAATTATCAACTTCTGGTCTGAAGACCAATTCAGTTAGGGTCCATCTTAGTGCTATTGCTGCTTTTCATAAACCTTTCGATGGACAACCTATTTCCTCTCATCCACTTATATCAAGATTTATGAGAGGCCTACTTTTAACAAAACCTCCCATTAAACCACCACCGGTGGCATGGGATCTAAATCTTGTTCTTGGTCAGCTTATGAAACCGCCCTTTGAACCTTTAGCCACTTCAGACCTAAAGTTTCTTTCATTGAAAGTTATTTTCCTAATTGCCATCACTTCTGCAAGACGTATTAGTGAACTACAGGCGTTAGTGGCTGACCCTCCTTATACAAGGTTTCACCATGATAAAGTAGTCCTCAGGACTCATCCTCACTTTCTGCCAAAGATGGTTTCGCCTTTTCATTTAAACCAATCTGTTTATCTTCCTATGTTCTTCCCTAGGCCTCATGCCTCCAGTGCGGAAAGGAATCTTCACACATTGGATTGTAAAAGAGCCTTGGCTTTTTTTCTCCAAAGAACTAAGCCACATAGAAAGTCTTCTCAGCTTTTTGTGGCTTTTGACTCTAGTCATTTGGGACTTCCAGTTTCTAAAAGAACTCTGTCAAATTGGATTGCAGATTGCATATCCTATACATATCAGAGTAAAGAACTTTCTCTCGAAGGCCATGTCACGGCTCACAATGTGAGAGCAATGGCAGCCTCAACGGCTAACCTTCGTTCTGTCTCTGTTGATGATATCTGCAAAGCAGCCACTTGGACTTCAGTACATGCCTTCACAGCCCACTATTGCTTAGACAAGGACTCCCGTCGGGATGCCTCGTTTGGCCAGGCTGTTCTACAACATCTCTTCCATACTTAATACAACTCTTACCCACCATCCACAGTTTGGATTCCTAAGGTCCATGGGAGGAAGCATGACCCATCTCACCTGGGTTCGCAGCTAGCTCGGATCACCACTTGGCATCTTTCAGCTGGGGAGTCCCCATATGTGAAGACTACATTCCTGCTTGTTCCTGGAGATAGCGTAGTTACTCACCTGTAACAGGTTGTCTCCGGGAACAGCAGGAATTTAGTCTTCACAACCCATCCACCTCCCCTAGGAGTTGTCTCTATCTTTCTCTTTCTCTGCTTCTCTCCTTTGGTCTCAGCTATAAACTCAACTGAAGTGAGAGAGGTACAGAGGCGGGAAGGCAGCACGCATGCGCTGTGGGATGCTCCCAAAAGCTTTCCTATTGGACGCTGGGGAACGTTCCCGTGCAGGCTCCGTCGTTACTGATGATACCCATATGTGAAGACTAAATTCCTGCTGTTCCCGGAGATCACCTGTTACATGTGAGTAACTATGCTTTCTCTATGTCCTCAGTCAAGCTGCAGGGAGCAGAGGGGATGGGGATGATGCCAGTACACATAGCGGGGCAGAGAAAAGCTATACTCTGCCTGAATCCAATCCCTCCTCTCTTGTTAGTCCCCTCCATTGATGATGTTGCTTGGGAGCAATGCCAGTTACTTGAGAATTCTGCATAGTTGAACCCCTTAACACATACTGATCCATTCATGCTCTTTTAAATGTTGGCTTCTTTAATCTTGTTTGTCAATTAAGCTGAAGTTTTTTAGATTATCTGAAAGTTGTGAATGTTTGATTTCTAGAGAGAGAAATTATTTGTTTTGCAAAGATTTCCTGATGTCCTGAACTTCTGAACTGAAAAATGTCTTGGGAAACCTTTACTAAAGTGCGTTAAGTAGTTATCACAAGAATTAGTGTATGCTATTAATGCACATCTACGTAACAGATAATGCAGTGGCTTGGCACTTACTTTGCACTAATTCCCATGCTAACTGCATAGTATGGAACGAAGCATGGAATGGATGTGGAGTGCACCTTGTAGTTAATACATGATAACTTTGTGCAGTTACCGCAGCAGATGATTCGGATCATGTAATGCCACCTCAGTAGTTGTCATTAACTGCATCACAGATAAGATGGATGCACTTAAGATGCGGTAAATATATTGTTGCTGTATTACCTGTATGGGAAGATACTGGGCATACTTCTCAGTCATTACTGCATAGATAGTGCAGTTAATACATGTTAATTTTTGCAGCAAGTTTTTACCAGAATCTAATAAATGGGCCCCGGTTTAATATAAGATACATCATAATAGAAGTTTAAATTACATTGAACCCTAAGCTTATATCAGACTTTCAGATGCTCCATATATGCCAAAAATGATAAAAATACTTAAAGAAATAAGAAAAATGGGTAACTCTTTAAATTTTCTCACAGTCATTTGGCTTTCCAAGATAATTCTTGAAAGCAATAGGTTGAAAATTTAGTTAATGAACAAGCAGGAAGTCAGTCCTCACATATAGGTGATGGGGAGTCCCCCGGGTGTCGAGCCAGGTCTCGAGCGCCATTGGCCTCGGGTGAACCCTCGTCACTTTGTAGATATATTAGAATTATTATGGACAGCCAGGTAGAAAAATATACAAACATATATAGCTAAAGATATATAATTAGACATGAGGTTGAAATTTCTTACGACACAGAATTACAATTGGACAAAGTAATAAATCACTAATTAGTAACCAGACTTCACTGATTCGGTCTGCACTGAGAAAAGTTATGGAATAAGTTTCTAACTACCCTTGCCCATCCAGAGGAGGAGAGAGACGATACCTTAGCTTCGTCTGTCACTCTGCTGGCTGACGTCCGGAGACTCTGGAGCAGCACTAGTCCAAGGAGGCAGCTAAGCTAGATAACGCAGACTACAGCCCTTTCAGAGGCGAGCCGCGGTAGAACACAGCACCGAAGGTATCTGTGGAAGTCTTATCTCAGTCCTTTGGAGAACAGCCTTGCCCACACGTAGTGTGGCTGTCTTGCAGACAGATCAGGTAGCAGAAAACAGGTAAGCAGGGCACAAACAGCGAAAAATCTGTGTAAGTTCTTCTGCGCAAATTGTATTATTCTTTGTGATGATTCTCCGTCATAGGTCCAGTGATTGGTTGGCACAAGACAGTCCGAGGTGTTCTTAGCGGATCAAGAGGTAGATGACGGGCATCTTCTTGCAGGCAAAGGATCCATAGTAAGATGTCGTGCTGAGAAAACAGTATGTAGTTTTCTGAGCATAAGTACAAGTGTCCAAGGCCAGTAGAACCAGCTATAGATAAACACCGGAGAAGCAGATGTTCTTGCATGTGGGCAGTGAATTAGCCAGGGACAATAGCTTCTGTATGCACACATAGAAATGCTGCGCAAGCAGTTGCTTGGAGGTCAAGCTGTAGCTGAACACAGCAAAAGTGTAGTGAGGAATCCATCTTGTCTGTTCAGCTTAGTTCAGGCCTGAGCTGCTGAGCAGGCCGGAGAACTGCAGGTGTAGACTTATTTATTTATTTATTTATTTTATTTAAAAGTATTTCTAAACCGTCTTATCATAAAAATCAAGGCGGTGTCACAACAATACAATCAGATGAAGTGCAGGGGGGGTCATGCAGTGTAGGAGGAATAGTGTGCGGGGGGGGGATCATGCAGGAGGAATAGTGTGTGTGGGGGGGGAGTTCATGCAGTGGGGGCAGTGATGTGATGTGCGTGTGAGGAGGGTGTTTCTAGATTAGGGTGGGCTATGTACAGTGTGCGCTATAATACAGCAAGTTCTATAATACAAGGTACTGTCCAGATAGGGCTTGAGCTAGATCCTGTGCCGATATACAATCTCTTGTCGGTGTCTTACAATCTCTCGTCGTGGTCTTTGTTGATCAGGCTTTGTTGATTACGTGATGTGTCCATAATGTTCTATGAACAGAGTTGTCTTCAGCTGTTTGCGGAAGTCTTTGAGGTCCGTTGTCGATCTCAAATCATCTGGGAGGGAGTTCCAGATGGTTGGGGCTGCCAGGGAGAGGGCTCTCTCTGTGGTGTCCTTTCGTGTTTTTCTGAAGTCTCTTGGTGTGTTGACTCTGTTGGAGGTTCCTTTTCTTCTCGGGCGGGTGCTGGTGTCTGGATGAATGAGGGTGTGCAGGCTGTTTGCTGAAATGTGGTGCTTGATTTTGAATATGTTCATTATTGTTTTGTATTTAATACGTGAACTGATTGGGAGCCAGTGTAGATCTTTGAGAACCGGGGTAATGTGTTCATGTCTTGTTGAGCCAGAAATTATGCATGCGGCGGTGTTTTGGGCTAGTTGGAGCGGTTTGAGAGTTTGCTTTGGTAGGCCAAGGTAGATGGGGTTGCAGAAGTCCAATAATGGGGTGATGAGCGCTTGGCATACTGTGCGGAAGTGTTCTGCGTCGAGGAGGGGTTTAAGCCGTCTGATGATTCTCATTCTATAGTATGCATTCTTGACCGTTTTGTTGACGTGAGACATGAGATTTAGTTTGTTGTCCAGGGTTACTCCCAGGTATCTTACTTCGGATTTCATTGGAATGGTTGTGTCTGCTATTTTGATGTCCGGTGGGTGAATGAAGTCGGGGTTGCGAGTGATTATTAGAGCCTCAGTCTTGCTGTAGTTGATTGAGAGGTTGTTGTTCGTGCACCAGTTTGTCATTTGTGTTAGGCAGTCAGTTATTCTATTGTAGTCTGGGTTGTCGGTTGAGATAGGTGTGTATATCATGATATCGTCTGCATAGATGGTGTATTGAATGTTGTTCGCTTTCAGGATGTCGCATATTGGCTGGATGTATATGTTGAACAGAAGGGCCGAGAGGGCGGATCCTTGAGGTACTCCTTGGCGGATTTTTATGGGTTGAGAGGTGTTGTGGCCAGTTCCTTGGGGCCAGCCTCGAGGCACGGAGTCCCGAGCCTCGGAGTCCTTGACGCCCTCCGGCTCTGACTGGGAGACCAATGTCAAGGCCTCCCCCAAGACCTTTTGACACCAAGATGTCCCTTCGGAGCTGTCTTCCCTGGAGCCCCAGTGCCATTTCCCATCCAAGGATGTGATCTTCCACGACTTCATCCAGGACATGACTCGGGCCCTCTCAGGCCCGACCAAATCAGAGGTTGACCTGTGCACTGAAGAACTGGAGATCCTCCAGTATGAGTCACCTCCAAAGGAAACTCTCATGGTGCCGGTACAGCCCATCCTTGAGCGGCTGCTCCTGCAGATGTGGGAGACCCAGGCCTCGGTGCCGGTGGTCAGCAAACACCTCGACGCCATCTATCGCATCAATAAGGGCCCAGGCTTCTAAAAGTCCCGCATAACTCCTTGGTTGTAGAGTCATCTATGCAAAAGCTTAAAAGCCAGAAGAATTACTCTTCCGTTCCCCCGGGCAGAGAGGCCTGAGCCTTCGAAGCCGTCGTGCGCAAGTGCTTCCAGGGATCCATGCTGGGCTGTCGGATACAGGTCTAAGAGTTGTACATAGGCATGTACCTCAAGGACCTCATCCAAGAACTGTTGGGCTTCTCTGCAGGCCTCACTGGGGAACCCCTCCAGAGGTTCCAGGCCCTGACATCCGGGATCTGGAACTGTTCAAAGTTTCTATCCCACGCCACTTACTACAGCTTTGAATCAGCAGCCCGGGTGGCATAAGCGGGCATCAGGCCCAGCTCCAGGCCTGGTTGCAGACCTCCAACCTTGAGCAATGGGTGCAAGAAAAATTGCTTGATGTTCCCTGCACCGGGGAAAATTTTTTTGGCAAGCCCATGGCTAACAAGGCAGCTGAGATAGAGGCCGAGGTTGTGAGCAGGCAAAGGCTCTCGAGGAAGACCTCGACCCTTCACTGGAAGAAACCGTCCGGAAAGAGACCACCTTTCCCAAGGAAAAAGGGGCCTTTTCACCAAGGTCATCACCAACCCTTCTCGGGGCAACAGCAACAGGGCCCCCATCCTATGAATCAGGGCCATAGGCAGAGGAAGCCAAAGGCTCAGAAGCCTCAGCCACCAGCTCTCACACCCAGTCAATTGCATTCATTGTTTGGACGTTCATAGAGCCTTGAATGTTATCTTAAGAAAACTAAGAATTTTCACAAATCAGATCACCTTTTCATTTTGCTCAAGGGTCCCAGGAAGGGCAAAGCAGCTTCTGAGGCCTTTATTTCTCAATAAGTCAAGGAGGCAATCCTTTTTATCTATATGATTCATGGTCATCAGGCCCCAGCAGGGTTGTAGGAGCACTTGATGAAAGCGCAGGTGTCGTCATAGGCAAAGCATGAACTGATGCCACCACAAGGTATCTTTAAAGCTGCAATTTGGACCTCTCCTCATTCTTTTTATAAAGAACTATCTTCTAGATGTGCAGGTGCAACAGGATAAGTCTTTGGAGATGAAGTGGGTGGTACTTGTGTATCTGTACTAGTTTAGAGGGACAATGAGGAAGGTGAAATGAGATCTTACCTGCTAATTTTCTTTCCTTGAGTTCCTCCAGACTAGTCCAGCACCCACCCTGATGATGCCTGGGGGATGATCTTGTCTGAGTATGAGGGACTGCCTTGGTGATGATGAAGTGCTGATTTCCAGGAACAAGCAGGAATGAGTCTTCACATATGGGTACGTTGGTACCGACAGAGTCTGCGCGGGAACGCTTCCCAGCGTCCAATCAAGAGCTTTTGGAAGCATCCCAGCACGCCTGCGTGCTGCCTTCCTGCCTTTCCCAACTGCCTCTCCTCATTTTTCGTTTTTCCGCAGAGCCGGCAGGACGTCGTCTTGTCACTGCAGAAAATTCTTGTTTTTATTTTTTAGTTTTCTTGTGGTCGCAGCTGTCTTTCCGACGCCACCGGTACCGCCGGTGTTTTCTTTTCTTTTCTTGTAAAATTTTCCTTTTCCACGGGATATTTTTTCTTCATAGTGTCCCACGGTCTCTTAGGCCTTTTAGGCCTCTTCTTTTTCCTTCATGGAACCGCCAGACACTTTCTCCAAGAAATGTTCAGACTGTGGCGGTACAACTTTATTTTTAGACCCTCGAAGTCGGTGTCCAACCTGCTTGGGTCCTGACAACAGTTTGGTAAGAAGAGGTTTTCAACATCGAGGCTCCCTCGATACACGGTTGCCCTCCAACTTCGGAGCACTGTCCCCTTCTTCTTCCACACAGGATCAGGTAACCCACAAAAACAGTCTGTTAAGACTAGCCAGTCCTCGAGTGGTAGGTCTCATGCGCAGCATGTAGACGGCTCCGGCCTTGCCCTCGAGGGCCCACTGGCTTCAAAACCCCGGCGGGAGTCTTTGGTCTCCAAAGCCTATAAGGGGTTTCAGGTTGTTCCTGGGGTTCACCCCCCACAGAACATACCTAAGCCGTGTACGGTGGTGGCATCTGCTTCGAGCGGTACCGATACCCCGGCATCGGCACTGGTGTTGGATGAAACACTCCTCACCAGGGATCGTCATCTGGCATCCTCGGTACCTTCGGGACCGCTGGATACCCTCCAGATTGACTTTCCATTATCAGTACCAACACCGATACTCCAACTGACGTCTGTACCCTCCAGATGTGCATCGATAGCCTCGCTTCCTTCGATGCCGAGTCTGGAATCGATCTCCAGTCTGGAGGACTGGGTACCGACTCGCCTTGGTACCGGCTCTCAACGGTACCGAAGGCTCGGTTCCGATGATTCGGATCCGCAAACTCTCGGTTCCCCCGACGCCGATTGAGTTGCCACTGGTTGCCCTTCCTTCACTGGTATCAGACACGGTACCGAAGTTGGTACCGATGTCCTCATTACCTTCACGGTCGGTGCCTTCCATGCTTCGCTTATCAGGCTCTTTGCCCTCGATGCCGAGTTTGGAATCGATCTCTAGTCTAGAAGACTGGGTACCAATAGATTTTGGTACCGACACCGATCGATACCGGTGCTTCGGTACCGAGGATAGCGGCCAGAAGTTTTTGGTTACCTCGGTACCGATTGAACTGTCACCGATGACTGCTCCGATGTCTTTGTCGGGTTCGACTCCGACATCGGTACCGGTATTGGCATCGGTACCGGTACCCACAGTAGCATCGTGGCCAACTCCTGCCATGCTTTTTTCAACAGGATCACTCCATTCTATACCAAGCTTGGAGTCGATACCTGGCATGGACAATGTGGTAAGGATGGTGGCTGCTCCTGACAGCCAGTACCAGCAACCATCTTTTAAGCATTCCACACTGCACTCTGCAGGATCTTCTATTCCTATATATTTGGATAACTCTGTGGATGCTCAGGCTAGTTCTTTGGATCTACCCTGCCCAAGGGAGATTCCTGTTTGGGATCCCTCTTTTCAGCGTTTCCTCCTGGATATAGCAAGATCCCTTGCCATTCCTATTCCAGGACATGATCCTGCACAAGGCTCTGTTTCTACAAAAGCAAAGGACAACATAATGCTTCCTTTGCATCATTCCTTGCAGGATCTCCTTCTAGGAATGTGGGAAACACCTTTAAGGGTACCCCCACCTCCCAGGGCAACTGATCTCTTATATCAGGTGCCCCCCTCTCCAGGGTTTCAAAAGACTCAACTTTCTCATCATTCCATAGTAGTGGAATCAGCAGTGAGGCGGGTAAAGAATAAGAAAAAGCATTCTTCTTATCCGCCAGGTCGTGAGTCTAAGATACTAGATGCCTTTGGACGTCAAACCTTCCAGACATCTATGCTTTCTGCAAGAATTCTCTCATATATTTTTTATATGAGTCTTTCTCTTGAGGAGGTCACAAAGCAGTTACATCTTTTGACTCCTTTCCTTCCAGATTCTAGGAGTAAAGACTATTCTTCACTGCTTAAGCATATCCAGAATATTTCTTGGTTTCTTTCTCGTGCTTCCCTAGACTCTTTTGAGTCTGTTAGCAGAACTTCTGCTATTGCTATAGGGGCACGATGTAGAGCCTGGCTCCAAGCTTCAGACTTGGACAAATGGGCACAACAACGTCTGGGACATACTCCTTGCACTGGAGAAAATCTTTTCAACGAGGAGTCTTTACGTCAGGTTACTCAGTTATCCACTGATTTACCTGTTCCTAAGGGTTGTTCTACACCTTCTGTCCCACTAGGTAGGAAATCTCCTACCAAACATCCTTCCCACAGGAGAAGAAGGGTTTATTCATCACTTGCCCATCATACAGATGTTCACCAACAGGGGAGGCATCGTCCTGGTCTGAAGAATCCAACCTCTCACCAGGCTCAGCAAACCCAGCATCTGCAGGGTTTCTGATCAATCATCTTCAGATGCTTGTGACTCTGGGGGTTAGCATCTACAGTTGCGTCTTCTCAATGAAGACAATCCACCGCTTCATTCTAACCCCTACACATGGATCTCTGTCCAAAAGATATCCATTTTTTCTGTATTTCTATGAGCTGTCAGGATATTCATGCCTATAGGTCACAGGTTTCTCCTCTTTTTTTCTGCTAGGGAAAGAGGTCTAACCACTATCAAATGATAGTTGCTGTGCCAGCATGTATTTTTTTTCCTTTCTGTAGACTTCCTACTTCGTAAGTCTTCTTCAGCTCCATTCTCTTCACCCTCTACCAAGTTTTTCCCCTGTAAGAGGGAATTACTTACTGGGAGGCTTTTTTATTCAGCCTCTCTACATTTCTCACTTTCCAGTGCGGAGTTTTCCTCTCTGAGTTACCTCCTCTGCTTCAATCTTACTTTGGGGCAGCTTATCAGACATGTCCAGAGTTTCCTACTCCTGTTCTGTCTGTTCTTTCTGTTTTCAACAGTAAGATTCTTTCTGCTGTCTTGCTAGCAGCTGCCTATGCAGGAGCCTTAATGTTTGGACCACTGGTTCTTGTCTTCAAACAACCAGATTGTCCTCCACTAACATTCTGTCTAGTCTTAGTAGTGGCTGCAAGTCAGTGCTTCATCTCTCTTGGAGATCATCTCACTACAAGCTTTCTAGATTGTCTTCTATTCTGCCATCTCCATTTTCCTGGGTTTGGCAGCATAGTTGGCAGAGATACTGGCTCTCTAGCAGCCAGTTCTATTTCCTCATTCTCCTTCATCATGCACTCTGCAATCTACAGAGAAGCTTTCCACTATGGGCCCTTGCTAGAGAGCATGGGGGGGGGGTTTCTCCAACAGCTATCCTAGCTGGTTAGAAAAGGCTTTTCAGTCATGTCTCCCATTACTAGAAGGTTCTCCCTTCTTTTACTATCTCCTTTTTTGATATAAAGGACATAGGCCTTCTCTTATGTGAAAGCTCAAGGAGTTGCCAGTTCCCTGCTTTGGTTCATAGTATTCCCAATAGGGGATATGCTCGTCCTCATGGTAAGAACGCATGATACCTTTGCCCTTAAGCAGGTCAACATGGTATCTCATCTCTAGGCGTCTTCTGTCTACTTACCATGCTAGAGTCCTGGAAGACTTGGGACTTGCTGGCTGCACATTGATATTATCCTTTGTTTTTCATGTAACAGTCCTGGTTATTTTTCACTACCTAGCATCCTTGCAGATCATGACCAGGAGGAATAGATTCTCTATACGTCTTAAGTAGGTTCCACCTCCTTGTTATTAGATGAATCTTTCCTCTCCACATATCCTATGTGATCACTGTGCTGTAGGCATATCTCTGTCTGTTTAATTGCAGACACCCATATGTAGGCCTACATATCCATATTTATTTTTTGTGTGTATTTTATGCCCTTCCATATCTCACTATAGATATATTCTTATATGTCTATCTATATATCTATGTATCTGTTGAGATATTTTATTATAGATAGATATGTATCCACATACTTATCTATCTCACTGTCTATCCTCATATAGCTATATGATTCTGACAGAGGGGCTTTACCCATTCCTATGCTATCTAGCAGGTTTGGGGTTCTACACACTCAACCACTCCTGTGGTAGTCAACAATTTTTATACCATAACCTAACAGTTTAGGTACCTCTGAAGCTCTCCGTGCCCAATATCTCTCCTAGCTTACCCCAGTTAGGAGAGACATTGTGGCTCTTCAGTTAATCACAGGCTTTAACGCCTCAGGCCTTTGTCCTCTCTTTTTGGGATACAAGGAGTTCCCACACCCTTTCTCCCCACAAGGACTGTGCCTGTTTGTCCAAATCGGTTAGCCTTTCTCTTTTTGCTCCTAAGAGTGACCCACTCTGCCTCCAAAAGAGCTAGGTTTTTTGTCATAAAGCCTTCCGCTGAAGGCCCACCGTTTTTGGACTACCCCAGTTTTTCTACTGGGGTTACCTGTTACCTTTCAGGATTCTGACCTCCACTGGTTTTCCTACAGGATTATTACCTCCACTTACAGTGAGGTCCTCTTCAAGGTTCCTCTACTAGGTTTCCCAGTAGATCCATGAACCTCCATACTTCTGTGAAATCCTGTCAGGGGAGGTCCATATTGCAATATCCTTTGCAATATTATTAATGACCATCATCATCCTCACATGGACTCCTTCTCTGCAGTCGTATGCTAGCTTAGCTGTTCCACAGCATCCTTCTTTCTTCAACTCCTACCCTCCATCCTCAAGATGCCTGGTGTTCTGGGAGATAGCATGTTCCAACCTATGACATGCTGGGACTCCAGGCATCTCAGCTTGGGAGTCCCCATATGTGAAGACTCATTCCTGCTTGTTCCTGGAGATAGCACAGTTACTTACCTGTAACAGGTGATCTCTGGGAACAGCAGGAATAAGTCTTCACAACCCTCCCACCTCCCCAGGAGTTGTATCTCTATCTTTCCTTTCCTCTCTCTCTCTCTCTTTGTCTCAGCTTTAAAACTTAACTGAGGAGAGGCAGTTGGGAAAGGCGGGAAGGCAGCACGCAGGCGTGCTGGGATGCTTCCAAAAGCTCTTGATTGGACGCTGGGAAGCGTTCCCGCGCAGACTCCGTCGGTACCGAAGTACCCATATGTGAAGACTTATTCCTGCTGTTCCCAGAGATCACCTGTTACAGGTAAGTAACTGTGCTTTTCCTGTTTGAATAGACCTCTGTGGGGATGTCTACTGTATAGTTTCTTATGAGGTATTCTTGTTTGATTTTGGTTGGTTCCTCAACCTCTTGCTTGGGGGGGGAGAAAAAGAAGAAGGTGGTGGTTGTTATCCTCTTTATTATAGAAATATTGGTTAGCTATGTGCTGCACAGGACACTATGTACTGTGGCATCATAAAACCAATGGTTCTTAGTCTCCATCTGCTAGTTGGAGAGCATAAACCCACATGTTCTGGACTGTCTGGAGGGATTCAAGGAAATAAAATTAGCAGCTAAGATCTAATTTCACCATGTTTTGCTCTTCAATAATTTTATTAATAATCTGGCATCTTACACCTGTTCCTTTGGCAACTCATTCAGAACCAGCTTTTACTGGATTTATGGTGCTTTGAACTTTCATTCTCCTGAGTTACTTTCCCCCCATTTTATAAGTCCTATCCCCTTTATCTCGATTTACTCTCTAGCCTAGATAACAAAGCACTAGCCTTTTAGCCAAGAATCGCAGAGGCAGCTTTTTTCAGTGTGTGTGTGTGTGTATATACACATACACACACACACTCTCTCTCTCTCGCGCGCTCTCTCTCTCTCTCTCTCCTCTGACTCTGGCCACAAGTTGTCGCTGTTACGCGATAGTCATGAATATCAATCCAGAGCCTGTAAACACTTCCCTCTGGTTTTGAAAAATGCTTCGATATTTGGCTCTCTGCCAAACGTCTGAGTCCTTTTTTGTTTTGTTTTTTAAATCCATTTTCAGTGGTATAATATGTACAGTGTTATGCAAAAGTCTGGAATCACTTGTAAATTTGACGTTTTTTTCAACTTCGTGACCTTATCTTAATTTCTTTTTCCTCCCAGTGGCTTTTTCTGTGTATCTCATGATAAGTGATAGATTTGGCTATTTGGGCCAACTTTAAGTATTGTTTTGGCCCTTATTTTGTGAGTTTGTTCCCCATAGTTGTCCTGTTGATAGATTTTCTGTGAAAATCACGTAATGTACATCATCGGCCAACGATATATTATTGTAAGTATGCTTTAAAATATTATGGACGCATGCCAGGTTTCCTTCAAATTAATGTATGTGGCCTTGAAAAAGGCCGTTTTTATGTGTCAGTGATGGCTCAGTATTTGATGGGCCACCCTTTGTTCTTGATCACCTGACTGCACCTTGTCGGCCTTGAATGAACCAGTCTGACAAGATGATTGTTGGTGACAACGCGGTTCCAAGCTGCAATGAGTGACTCAATCAGCTCACGCTTTGTCAGATGCCTTTTGGATATTTCCAAGGCCACCTTGTGCCACAGGTTGTCGATTGGATTCAGATCTGGAGACTGGGCAGGCCAGTCCATTGACTTGATGTTGTTCCGCTGCTTCCAGCTGATCACCTGTCTGGAGCGATGACAGGGTGCATTGTCATCTTGGAAAGGAACTGGCAAGAAAACAGCTGATGTGCTGATGGCACCATGCCCTTTTGCAGAATGGTGATGTACTTGGCCCTGTTGACCATTCCATCGACGATGTGAAAACGTCCAACACCACTGGCAGCCATGCAGCCCCAGACCATGACCCTTCAAAGTATGCTTCACAGTGAGTTTGAGACACTCAGGCTGAATTCCTCTCCAGGGAATCTCCTCACATAGGTGTGGGCCTGGTTACCAAACAGGCAGAAGGTGCTTTCATCGCTGAATAGCACCTTTTCCCATATTTCAGTCGACCAGGTTGAGTGCTTTCTCACCCACATGATGCGGTTGTGCCTTTGTATGTCAGTCATCAGTGGCTTATTCCGTGCTTTGCAGCCCCGGAGACCAAACTGCAGGCACCGGCGACGAACTGTTGATGAGCTGACACTGACCTCACTCTTGTCTGACCACTCTCGAAGGAGCTGAGGAGAGGTCAACTTGCGATTAGTCAGTGACATGCATCATAGTGCACGGTCCTGGCGTGATGTTGATGCACGTGGATGACCTGAACGAGGCTTGTCCACCGCTGAACCCGTTTCTTTCTTCTTCTGTACAATCTTAACAACAGCGCTCTGACTGCAGCCATCTTTCCTGGCTATCTGATGGCTTGAAAATCCTTCCTCGCTTATGAAGGGCACACGAACACGCTCATCCAACATCAGGGTCCGAGTCTTCTTCATGGTCGATACAGAAAGCGTATGAAATTCAAAAATTCTGCATGTTTTTTATAGCTGCACTGTTGGCTAGATTATCTGCATTGTGATTGGTTAGTGAAACCAGCCTCCTGATTGATCAGAAATAACGTGTGCATATTGGATAATCTTGATCCAGTTTTGGCGCAGGATCCACAAAAATCGCAGTAGCTATCTCCCAGTGTCTGTAAAGTATTTAAATTGGAAGCAAGGAATTCAAAAAAGTCAACTCTAATAGTCAAATGTATCCCTTTTAACGTGGTAGAAAGATGAATATGCTGGGCTAATGCAAAATTTTTAAAAAGTTAGAAAGTACGAAAAATGCAAAACTCACAAGTGATTCCAGACTTTTGCACACCACTGTAGAATGAGATTTAAATAACCATCTGTACATATGATGCTATGCATTCTGCAGGGAGGCCAGGATAGGGGCATTCTGTGGATGGGGCCAGAAATGTGTATAGTCTACACGCATAGGTGCTGATTTTCAGGACTCTGTACCAAGCTAGAAATGCTCTTTGTGCGATTCAGAAATCTTTTGCCCCCTCCCTTCCCAGCTGCATGCAAGAACTCACTCTTATTGGTCTTTCTGGAAGTTTAAGGGATGAACACAGTGCCCCTTCCATACTTGCGCCGTGTGTGGCTGCACTGCTTGCACAGCTCTTGGTATGACCCTGCTGATTTTCAGCACCTACACATCTAAGCATTTGGCTAAAAAACTGGTATAACCTGGGATGTCTGTGCTAAACACACAGTCTGTATGTATAGACGCCTATGCATGTACTTTACACACACAGGCACAGATATTGTGCATACTTTATATGCATAAACTCCCATACGTTTTGCACATACTCATGCACCCATATTCAGTAATGCAGGAAAATGCATACTGCCACTGAATATCGGTATAAATTGAAACATCTGGTTTAGATTTTTCAGTTTATGCTTCAGATGTCCTGTTCAAAATTGGGTACACTGTTTTTGCAACATCCTGACCTCAGCTGGCCTGAGAAGCAGAGGGCAAGCTCAGAACTAAATTCTGTTCATTATTATCCTGCTAGATCAGTCCGGACGAATGGGCTATGTCCCCCCTGCCAGCAGGTGGATGCAGACTGGTACAACAGTGAAAACAGGCCCACAATGTGGTGTAAAACCCTTGGATTGAGTCATGAGGGCCCAACAGCTTGGAGCGTGAGTATGCCTATTTCTTCTGGATCGGATAGCCAACCTTTGTCCATGCTGTACCCTATGGGTTACTAGTGCTGGTGAGCCGGAAGAGAGGCCCCAGATGAGGGGGGTCGGTAAGTTGGGCCCAGGCCCCCCTTCCCTCTTGCTGTCCTTATCAGCTTTGGTTCTCTCTAAGTTCCTATTTCTGCCATTGACGTTAATCATAGGAGATTGACTCTGTGCTGCTGTGATTAAAGCAGCTTCAAACTGAGAAAAAAAAGAGATTTCCTCAGCCAGGCCTCCCCAGGCTTGTGTGGGTATCCGAGGCCTCCCAAATAGGATTTGCCCAGTTGGCCCAACAGGCCTCGGCATTCCATTTTCAGAACTCTCATTTGCTGCAGCTTTCTTTGCTTGTTTTTCGGTGTGATTTTTTTTCACTTTTTTTTTTCCTTTTGCCACCGTGTTTTTCAGTGGCCTGATACACCCACATGACCATCCCGGGAAAAGGGGATTGCCGCTTTTGTCGAATTTCAGTTTGGAAGGCTGGGGGTCAATCAGAAGGCTCTGACGGTAGCTACCTTCAACTTTCGGGCATTGCTGTAGGTATGCCTGGAGACTAGCCCTCAAATGCGTGCTCCACCCTCTTCTGGTGGCTGTGGCCTCTTACTCCTAAGGTTTCAAGTTTGTTTATGAGAACATCTGGCTTGGCTTGGGGCAGAAAGTCAGTGAGCCCAGTCTCCTTACAGAAACTGGCAGGCTTGCAGCAGCCCACCAAGGTGGTGGCTGCTGGTAGAGGCTAGTTTGTTTGTTTGTTTATTTATTTATTTATTTAACAGGTCTTCTATACCGCCTTATCATTTACATTCAAAATGGTTTACAATGAACAGTTATAGCAACAAGCTTTACATTGAACAGGGTTATTTAACTTGGATGGTTATATTGGGGTAAAACAAGCAATTGTCAGTTGCTAACTATATACAAGAACTCTAGCTGTGTTTTCATGGTCTATTTGCTTTTATTGTTAAACATCATCATCCGGGGTTGTTCCAAAGTTTCCAGGAACAGATGGGTTTTTATTGCCTTCCTAAAGTCCGTTAGGTCTTTGATCTCACGTGTTGATGTGGGGAGATCATTCCACAGCTTGTGTGCAAATAGGGAGAAGGCTCTGTTGCAGGTGGATTGATTTGCTTTCCTGAAGTTTTTCAGGGTCTCTAGGCTGTTATCTGTTCCTCTCCTTGTTCTGGTAGGTGGTGTTTTCTTGATCAGTGGTTGCAGAGTTGTAGGTGTAAGGTTGGTTAGTGTTTTAAAGATTATTATTATGTTTTTGTACTTGGTGCGTGCAGTCATAGGGAGCCATTGCAGCTGATGGAGCGTGGGTGTTGTGTTTGTATTTTGCTGTTCCACTGATGATTCTGGCTGCAGTGTTTTGTACCAGCTGTAAGGGGAGGGTCGTTTTCTTTGGGAGTCCATGGTAGATTGCGTTGCAGAAATCTAATATAGGCATTATTATGGCTTGGCAGACGGTTCAGAAGTTGTCGTCAGTGAGCAATAGCTTGAGGTTGTGTAGCATTCTGAGTTTGTGGTAGGCTGATGTGGTTGTCTTTTTTATGTGTGGCTGGAAGCTGAGTTGTTGGTCAAAGGTGACCCCGGGGTATATGACTTCTCTTTTATTGCTTATATTGTGGCCGAAGATTTTTATTGAGCCTGGCGGTGAGAATATCATGCTTCTGGTAATATGTATCGGTTCATATTTCTTATAGTTTATGTAGAGGCTTTGACTGTTGAGCCATTCTGACATTGATTCCAAACATGTTGTGATCTGTGAGTAGTCCGGGTGTTTGATGTTTATGGGGGTGAATATCATGATGTCATCTGCGTATATTCTGTAATCGATGTTGAATTGTTTCATGATGCTACAAATCGGCTGTATGTAGATATTGAATAGTAGCGCCGAGAGAGCTGAGCCTTGTGGTACTCCTTGGTGCTGGGCAAAGGGTTTGGACTGTTGGGTTTTGTTTCTTACTTGTTGTGTACTGTGGGAGAGGTAGGAGAAGAATCAATCTAGGACTGTGCCACATATTCCTATGTCCTGGAGTCTTTGTAGCAGGGTGTTGTGATTTACAGAGTCAAATGCAGCGGCAATGTCTATGAAACATAGTACAAAGCCTTGGTGTATATTGTCCATGCCCGTTACAAGGGTGTCCAGGAGAGGTGTAATAAGTGTTTCTACTCCGTGGTTTTGTTTGAAGCCTTATTGGTAGGGGTCTAGTGGGGTGTAGGCATCTATATGGTCCTGTAGTTGGTGCTGTACACATTTTTTGATTATCTTAGTCATGAAGGTGAGGCTGGATATTGATCGGTAGGCATTTGGTTCATTGTCTAGGTTGTTATTCTTCAGGATCGGTCTGATAGATGCTTTCTTGAGTTGCTGGGGGAGATATCCTGGAGTTAGTGAAGATTCAACAATCTTTTGTAGATGTGGTGTTAGATATTCTTTTGTCTGCTTGATCCATGTAACTGGGCAAGGGTCAGTAGGTGAGGTTGTTGTGTTTATGGTGGTTATGATGGAGTTGATTTGTTGTTTTGATGGGATGTGGAATGTTGTCCATATCTCCTCCATTGTATGTTCAATTTGTTTGGTTTCCTGAGTGGTGTCTGTGTATTTGAGTTGCATATAGTCGGCTAGGTCTTGTGGGGCAATGGCATCGAAGTCATCTGGTTTGGTCGGTTCTTTCGTGAGATTGTTTACTATAGTGAAGAGCTCCCTCGGTTTGTTGATTGATTTCATTAACAGGTTTGTGTGGTATTCCTTTTTGTGACTGTCTATCATATTATGGTATGCAGTTTGAAGTTCCTTGTATTCTGTCAAGATGTTTAGAGTTTCTCTCGGCTCCACTTCCTCTTACGGGTCACTTTCTCTCCAGGAGAAGAAGTCTGACCATAGATGCTCCTGGAGGACAGGCATAGAAGGGTCAGGGGACCTTTTAAAGTCATGTGCACTGTCTGGAGTTGCCCTCTGATGCAGAGGAGCCCTTGGTGGCCTCCATTATGGTAGGGGCAATCCTGGCAGAGTTTCTTGTCAGTTTGGGTCACCTTTGGTGGTCCTTAGGAGCCTTTAATCCCTTTCACCACATGTCGGCGGTCCCTCCCGAGGTGCAGCCAGTTGGGTGTTACTCAATCTATTTCTTCTGAGCACACCTGTATCCATGTTAAGCTAGTGAGTTGTAGGGTCCTTAGGCAAGATCAGAGTTTATGGTTTATTAAAATTTTCTATACCGTCCTTCAGAACAGCAGAGCGCTGTACAATGATCAAATAAATTAAGAACACAATTAAAAGAAATAGAAAAGGAACACCAACGAGTTGAAAAGAAATATAAGAAAAATGGACAGCAGTCGTAGCAGGAGAGGAAAGGGGAGAAGGGCCAGAGGAGGAGGGTGTGGAGCAGAAATAAAATCAGATATGGTTGTTCGAATGCAAGTTGGAAAAGATGGGTTTTGAGGAAAGACTTAAATTTAGGGAAAGAGAGTTCCAAGTGGATATCAGGTGGGAGTGAGTTCCAGAGGCTGGGACCAAGAAAACAGAAAGCAGTGTCTAGTGGATTCATAGAGGGCATGGGAAGGAGGGGGAAGATGAAGCCAGTTCACATGGATAGAGCGAAAACGACTTGATGAAGCATGAGGAATAATGTGTGAAGAGAGAAGCAGGAATACTGGTGTGCAAAGTTTTGTGAACGAGAAAGAGAAGTTTAAACTGAATCCAAAAAGTGATGGGCAACCAGTGGGATTTGCTGAGTAGAGGGGAGACGTGGTCAAATTTGAAAGCATGATGAAGGATATGGATGACTGTGTTTTGAACTGTTTGTTTAGAGTTTCTCTCGGCTCCACTCCCTCTTACGGGTCACGTTTGAGTTGATAGTGAATAAACCGGAATAAATTACATTACAGTAATTTAAGCGAGAAATGACTAGAACAAGAAGCAGAGTTGTAATGGCAGAGTCAAGCAGGAAGAAACAGAGGGAGCAAATCTGGTAAAGAGTGAAAAAAGAGCATTTGACCCCAGTGCTAATCTGTTTGTGAAAAGTGAGACCAAAATCCAAGATGGCACCAAGGGGATAGAACCATTAAGAGAGGAGGGCCACAGAAGGGGCGAAGGAAGAACCGGTGAACCATATAACAGATGTCTTAGAAAGGTTCAGTTACATCGACAAGTCACCTGACTTTGGTCCCTCATGTTACTGGTCCAGACCAGCCTGGGACTTCTAGGGTGCACTATTTGAGTTGCGATAGTGATTGCAAGATCTCCCTGGGAGAGTCTCCCTGAGGCTGTCTGCTTGGGTGGGAGACTTTTGTGGACATTCTTTAGTGCCTCTGACAGTGACAGGTTGTGTCTCCCATCTCCTCCACAACAGGGCAAGGATTTTATCCTTGATACATGTGGATTCTGGTAGGGAAGTTCCTTCCAGTATGTTCTGGCTCTTGAGCTGGTTGCCTTCAGACTCTGAGTCTCTCATTTTCATATGGGGCCCTTCGCATCTGTCATTACATCGGTTCAATAGGGGTTGCTCCCACCTCCTGGATCTCATCAGGTCATTTGTCGCTTTGCATCTTCTTGTACCTTTTCCAAAGTAATAGTGATGATAGCAGTGTCTTTCTGCATAGAAAACACCTAGTTGCCCATGCCTGGACGTTGAGCTGGCCTAGTTTAGTGTCCTTGGCAAAAGGTCACACAGGCCTGCAGAGCTTGGGCTGAAAGGTCTGGAGTAAGTTCCTGAGGGTTGGTTCCTACTCTCCTGAGTTGAGTTCATTCTCGATGGAGGGTTCATTCAAGCCAGAGTTGATTCAGAGCATCTGATCTTCAGTCAGCTCAGTGGGCCTGAATTCCCTCCAGCCCTCGGGTGTGTAGCACTGATTTTAAGGTCTGACTTTGGTTTACAGTGCATAGACACTCCATTCAGATGCACCGCCTAGTCTGGTCTCCAATCTTCCTTGTCATTTGACCAGGCTGTTCCTTTCCCCTAGGTCAGGGGTGGGCAATTCCGGTTCTGGAGGGCCGCAGACCAGTCAGGTTTTCATGATATCCCTAATGAACATTCATGGACCTATTTCCATACAATGGAAAGCAGTGGATGCAAATAGTTCTCATGAATGTTCATTAGGGACATCATGAAAACCTGACTTGTCTGCGGCCCTCCAGGACCGGACTTACCCACCCCTGCCCTAGGAGATCAAGGAGTAAATGAATTGTCAGATGTCGTTCGTCTCTTGACCTAGAGGCTGTGAGGCTCACTTATGAAGAAGCTTGTCAACCTGGCTTTCAGCCTGGTGGTGTGAGACACAGTCCAATTGGTCCAGGGACTGTCCCCTCAGGAGGCCCCTGAGGGATGATCTACCTGGAGGCCAGAGTAGTCACATTTTCCCTGAGGCAGCTTGTACCTTCTTAAGGGAAGCAGTGGGCTGCGTGTTCCCGAACACAGCCCTGGTGATCATGCATGCCTTCTACTGAAGCAGAGCTAGCGGTTCTCATGGCCATACAGCTGGACTGTTGGGCCGAGGGGCATCTGATTACCCTAGCTGCAGTGCATATTGCAAGCTTCATTAGTATGTGGTCCAGCTATCTCGGAGCAGTTTCTCCAAATAAGTTAGTTTTGTGCATACCATGACAGTCATGAAGCTCACTTCTAAGTCAGGGTATGTGGAGTATGATCTCTGTCTCAAATTTACTGCCAAGGCTTGGCGTAGTACTTGCATCGTGCCAAAGAGAGCCTCCTGCTGGAGTTTGTAAGATATAACATGTATGGGTTGTTTGTCAAGATGTGTTTGGAAATTCTTTTTTATCAAACCTATGGTACCCAACATGATGGGAAATATTTCTGTATCTTTCTGTCACATTTTCTTGGTCTCTGACTGTATTTCTTGGTATTTCAGGATCTTCTGCCTTTCAATGCGATTCACAGAGTAGTCTCTTGGAACTGACACCTCTTTTTATCAATGCCATTTTGGTGTTTTTTTCTCCTTAGCCGCTATATCCGGCTTCCTCGCATCCAGCTTATCAGTCGGAATGGGAGTATCCCAGGTGATCATGTTGTTGTCGACTCATGGCGGTAGTAAAGGTGATCATAGCCGACTCATTCTCTGTAATTCCCTTAGGGTCATGATCCCAGTGCTTTTTGAGCACAGGATGTTGTAGTGCTTATAGTGATTCCAATGAATGAGGCACGCTACTTTATTACGTCTTTCTGTATAGAAATGACACACCAACACACAACCAACTATGAGATGAGTCACCATTTCCAGGTCTTTCTTACAGAACCAACATATGTCTGTGTTGCCAGTATTTTCAATGTTTGCTGTAAACCATCTCATCCATAATCTGCTGTCCTGGGCTGCACTATCAACCTTTCATCCTTCGGTTTCAATTCACCTCTCCTCAACCATTTATGTGTCCATTCTTGATCAAAAAGGGTTCTTGGAATCCAGCTGTCTGTGTGAGAACTACTTTAGTCTGGGCGAAGTGAGAATTAAATCATCCCACGCAAGATCTTAGTGTGAAGACGTGTCTTCCAATACCTCATGTGTTGGCCACTCCAACAGATGCCAGTTACAGAGCTGCTTCAGGCAAAGAGAGATTCTGCGGATGGCAGTCTGAGGCTCTTACTTTGGAATGGTCTAGGGGAGCGATGCTGGGTGGCTTCCTCTCTGGCTCTAGATGAGCTGTCATCTGCACAAGTTGTCAGCCCATCTGGTCCTGGTGATCCAAGGGGCCCTGGATTGAGCTTGCACACTGTGTTACATGGACTCCAGGGCCAAGCAGTGTGGTTTTCCTCTACCTTGTCAAGTTACGGACCTAGTGGGAGCATGGTAGTCTGTTTAAGCAACGTTATATCTCCCTGCTTGGGACCTGGTGAGTCTCTATGCTCTTAGAGGTTAGAGCCTTTTAGCACATCAGCCTGGATTACAGCTTTGCCCTGAACCTCAAGGTTCCAGTAGTGACCCTGTTCTGTTACAGGATTTGCCTCCAAGGGACTCCTTGGGAGGGGTATCTTGGCAAGGCTTCCTTCAGCAGGAGTGAAGCAGTTCTGCCCACCTGAGTGTCTTGAAGCAGTTCTGCCCACCTTAGTGGGCTCCTGTGGTAGAGGGCCTTGGAAGGATCCTTCTTGGGGTCCATGTGTAAGACCTTTCAGGTGGGTTGGTCCTTTATGATCAATTCCAGGGGTCTTTGGCATCTGTTGACGTGTTTCTGTGCTTCATCCTTTGGTTTCAAGTACATCTTTCTGGTTCTTTGGGTGGCTTCTTTTGCTGTGAAGCCTTTCCTGTCCTTTTCTTTAAGGAGGCTGACCCCCTCCTTTCTCATCCTGACTAGGATTGTGGTCCTCCTTCCTTTGTAGAGAAGGGTCTTCAAATGGATGACAGTCTGCATCTGGAGGATAGGCGGAAGGTGCTGCTCAAGTTCACAGCAGTGAGAAGTACTGGTAGAAGTCAAGTACTCTATTGCCCGTTCATTCCTGGAGACTGTTAGGGCAGGGTGCATCCTGCTTGGTAAGTGCATTAATGAGCAAGCTGCAGCTCACACCATGGAGAGCATCCCTCTTGAGTGGAGATCACTTGTGTGTCCCCAGAGGACAGATATAGGATTCCTGGTTTCCACCCTGTAGGGCTTCCTTGTTTGCCTTTGTGAGGCAATCAAGGCAATGTATCTCTTGTTGTTTAATGGAAACCGCTTTGACCCGGTGAAAAGTGGTATATAAGCATAGCTAAATAAATAAATAAATATTGCCTTTGTGGAGCCCCCCATGATGCTTGTGGAGGTTATTCAGATGACTCCTCTGACAGGGTAGTCGGTCTTATTTGTCTTCTTACTCCCATCCTGGGTCCTAACTGGTTGGGTACATCCCACTCATCTGGACTAGACTAGCAGATTAAGGAAGGAGAGGTCTTAATCATACTTGATGATCTCTTTTCCTTGAATCCTGCTAAACCCGTCTGGGACATGCTCTGGAAGATTCCTTTTGCAGGTTGGAAAGTCTGCTGATTTTTGGACACTTTAGCAATGTTATTTCCTAGGAGAGTCTCTCTGTAGATTTGAGTGGAGGTTCCAGCAGCTGTAAAAGGTCTAGTCATCCTTGTCAGCTGGCTCCGGCTTTGTCATGTTAAGAGAGCCAAGTTCTTGGGAAACTTTCACAAAGAGCGTGATTGTCTGCTTCCACCTGCTTTCAGGAAGACATAACCCATTCGTCTGGGCTAATTTAGCAGGATTCAAGGAAAGGTTATCGGGTATGATTAAAATCTCCCCATTTCTCATATGAGTGACTGAACTAGCTACCCTTAATATAGAAAAATAGTTGAATATATGAAATATATACCCAAAATCTAGAACTAATTCTTTTTTGCCTTCAACAGTGGAAAGCTCATGATGGGATTATTTTGAAAGTAGATTGGAATGTGATCAATGATCTTATCCTGTCTGCTGGTGAAGACTGTAAATATAAGGTTTGTAAAATTATAAGATATTTTTATCTCATGCTACTATGTTTCATGATATTTTAATCTATTAACATACTCTTTTTTCACATTTTTATGGCTTAAAAGTTTCACTAAAATGAAGCAACTGTTTGTTTTACTTTTTAGGAAATAATATTTGAATGAAAGTATTTGAACAATACTAATTGCAGTATGGTGAGAGAAAATGGATACTTGCAATAGGAAAATAATTTCTATATTTGTTTGTTGATGTATATATTTATGTATTTATGTAAAGTTTATATTGCCCATCCAGGGCAACCTTCTTTCAGCATTTTACAACAAAAATGCATAAAAATAGAGTAGAAAACAAATTAAAAACCATACCCTCCCAGGCCTCTCCCAACCCTGAAAGCAAACCTGCTGTCCTAAAACAAGATTCATAAAGGCCCTCCATCTCCAAATTCCTCTTGAAACAAATTGAACAACGTACACTTGCAGTGTGACATAATGGCACGATTCCCCCATTTGCAGATTCAGGTATGTTGGGAGATGTTCATATGTATGTCTCATAGGAAGTGTCAGAGGGTGCTTGCATGCATGTGTGAATGTATCAGGGCTGCAAGTGTATGTGTGTCGGGGCTGCATATATGTTTGTTTCTCTCTCTCATGACACCCCCCCAGGCTTAACCAGTCTTTTTCTCTCTCATAACCCCATCATATTGTTGCTGTCACTCACCGATTCTTGTGCCTGACTGCAGCTCCTGAAAAATGTAGCATTTCACACTTCCCCCACCATGATTGGCTCCTCTGCATGGTTGAGTCACAAGGTGGAGGAAGTTTGGGCTGGTCTCTTAGTGCAAGTCTTGTGAACGTCCTACTCAACCATGCAGAGAACTGATTATGGTGGGTGATGTGTGAAATGCTGTGGTTTTCAGGAGCTGCAGTCAAATCGGGGACTAGCAAATGCATGTTTTGTTTTCACATGTTTATGCATATTGGATAATAACCCATCACTGAAAACTGCAGAGTAGCCCCAGCCTGTGAAGTGCACAGTGAATTAAAGATAAGATCTTTAACTGTATCCTATAATGTACCAGCAGCTAATGCAATTTTTCCAGATACAAAGTAATATATTCAAAATGACAACTCCACAGCGAAACAGTGTCACATTCTGGATCAATTGTAAGAGACAAATATACCTTACTGACAAACCTACCAAAATAGTATTACAAGAATTTAAACCCATCAGCATAACTGTTTGCACAACCAACCTTAAGGCTGGATGGAAAACGTAAATGCTTGAACCACCACAATAATCTGATTTAAATGAAAAGGTGGGATAGAAATACTATTAAATAAATAAATAATCACCGACGGAGTATATTGTTTCAAAAGTAGTTGATTATCCATCAAAACCCCAAGATTCCTCACTACCTGCTGCACCACAAAACCACCTTGTTGTTTTTAATGTTCTGACAACCCCGCATTCACTCTTATATTCTTATAATTGCTATCACTGTTGTTTGCCATCACTATTGTGGCAACCAATCCAGTGTTCAGCTGGTTATTACCTGAATCCCCTTTTGACAGTCCAACAGCCAGTTGTAGATTGTCTATGTATAGCTTAAAAATAACTCCCATCTTGGTAAAACAAGAAAACATATAAAGGTGCTAAAAGCAGGTTAAATAGGGCCAATGATAAGGCTCAGAGGTACCCACCGAAGGATCAGGGCTCCCAAACACCTATTTTCTAATCCAACCTGCTGCTGATTTCCAGATAGAAAAGAACTGAACTAAAACAATACCTGTCTCCCAAGGGAGGGGAACTGATCATATCAAAAGCAGCCAAAATGGCCAAAAATATCAAAATAAACCTCTTTCCATTATCCGATCCCATTAAAAGAGGATGCATAAGGGACAATAGCAACAATTTAGTGCTGTTTCCTTCTCTGAAATGGAATTAATGTCATCCAACAAATTTTGCTGCTGCATAAACTCTTGCAACTGAAGCAAAACTATTTGCTTTAAAATCTTACTTAACAAAAAGAGTAGTGAAATCAGCCTGAGATTGACTGACTGGATCAGTAGTATCCCGGGCCCCGTTTTTTCACAATGCGACCACAATTTTTTAGCACAGTGAAAACTAATCCTTCTATCAGTTGGACATTTAACAATTGATATGAGTTGGAACAAATTTATCTTTTAAAAGTTTTTATAAGCCTGTATTGACTAAGGTCCAATAATCCTCCTGGCATTTGCCATCGCCCTTTTTTACCTGTTTAGCCACTTTAAGATCATCAGAAACTATTATGCCCAGATCCCACTCTTCTTTTGTGGGCAAATATACTTTGCCCCCTGCACTGTACCGCTTCCTTGGATTTTTGCAGCAGCTGAGATTTAATGCTAAAAAATGCAAGGCCATGCATTTGGACTGCAAAAATCCAATGGAGTGGTATAATGTAAGGGATGAAGTACTTTTGTCTATGAAAAAAGAGCGGGACCTGGACATGATTGTTTCTGATGATCTTAAACTGGTTAAACAAGTGGAAAAGGTGACTGCAAATGCCAGAAGGATGCTTGGATACATAGGGAGAGGAATGACCAGCAGAAAAAAGGAGGTGATAGTGTCTCTGTATAAGTCATGGTATGACCTCATTGGAGTATTGTGTGGAATTCTGAAGACCACACCTTCAAAAGGATATAAACAGGATGGAGTCTGTGCAGAGGATGGCTACTAAAATGGTTAATGGTCTTCGTTATAAACTATATGGGGACAGACTTAAAGATCTTAATATGTATACATTAGAGGAAAGGAGGGATAGAGGAGATATGATAGATGTTTAATTAACTCTGTCATAAATGCACAAGAGGAGAACCTCTTTCAATTTGAAAGTAAGCTCTGAAATGAGGGGGCATAGGATGAGGGTTAAAGGGGATAGACTCGGGAGTTATATGCGGAAATATATCTTTCTCCAGGACCAAGCAGGAAGTCAGTCCTCACATACAGGTGACGTCGGCGCCGACGGAGCCCTCGCGGAGCAATTTTCCCCAGCTTTCAAAGAAAGCCTTTGGGAATTGCAGCGCGCATGCGCGGTCCCCTTCCCGCCCAAGGGTGCCATCTTAGCCAGTCTTCTTTTTTCCACGGAGCCCTACAGACGTTGTCTCACAGTCCCCGCAGAAAAGTTGATTTTCTTCAATTATTTTAAGTTTTTCTTCGGTTCGACGCCGGTCTCTTTCCTGCCCGGACTCGCGACGCCGGTTGCGAGTCTTTTTCCTTGTTTTTCGGTTTTTCTGACTTTTCTGTCAGTTTCCTTTTTTCTTCGATTTTTCGCTGGCAGCCCGGTCCTTTGACCTCGCAGGGGCCCTTTTTCCCCCGATGGCTGCCAGTGGCTTCAAACGGTGTGTTCAGTGTGACAAAAATATGTCTCTAACTGACACACATGATCATTGTCTACGCTGCCTAGGCCCAGATCACGAAGAACTGATCTGTGGGGCCTGCAGCAAGATGTCCTCCAAAGCTTTACGGAGTCGGCGACATCAGCGGGAAAGAATCTTCACTGATCCCACCCGTACCCGGACCTCGTCGGAGGCTTCGGCATCCAGAGGCTCTAGCTCTGAGCACCGTCGAAGTTCCTCGGACAGAGGGTCTCCCTCAGGGGATCATCATCGGAAGTCGAAACCCGCGAGGGCGGCGTCGGTGGACGCTCCTGGTTCCGCGAGGGCCAGGTCGCACAGCCCCGATAGCCGTCCAGGGTCTTTGGAGATGGAGCGTCTCGCAAAACGACCTCGTCTGGAGAAGGACTCGTCTGATCCGGTAAGTCCTGTTGTCCTCCTGGACTCGCCTCCGAGGGGTCCGACGTCGGGCCCGATGCCGTCGGGGCCCGAGTCGGGGGCTGCTGGGTCTCCTGAGTTCGGACTCAGGTTGACGGCCCTGGAGAGCAGTCTGACTGCCTTCATGGCCCAGCAGCGGGCACTGATCGCTAGCCTCACTGGCGTCTCTGCCCTGACCGCCGGGACGTCGACGTTTAAGTCGACCCCGGAGACTGAGCCGATCCTCGAGTCCATGCGGGCTCGAGTCGATCCTCGGTCGAGGTCACCCTCGGCCTCCCGTTCGGGACCGAGGTCGCCGACGCCAACCCCCTCGGCGTCAGGGCGGCCGGCGTCTACGCCCGCCCGACCTGACCCCATCGACTCCTCCTCGGAGTCGGCCTGGGAATCCGAGGAGGAAGAGTCACCTGATTCCTTTCGGACTCGGTGTGTCCCATCGGACTCCCCTGAGTCCGAACCTCTGAAACAGTCCCCTCCGGAGGACGCCCGGTTCTCGGACTTCGTAAGGGATATGGCCAAGGCCTTGGCCTTCCCTGCGGATCCCAAGGAGGAACCTCGAGCCGAAGAGCTCGACGCCCTCCAGTACGACTCTCCTGCAAAGGAGCACTTTACTGTACCAGTTCCTCCCATGCTGGAACGACTGCTCTTCCGCATGTGGGAGAGTCCGGCGTCTCCGCCGGTTTTAAGCAAGCGGGTCGATTCCATCTATCGAGTCCGCAAGAGCCCTGGCTTCCAGAAGGCACAACTGCCACACCATTCCATGGTGGTGGAATCGGCCATGCATAGGCTCAAGAGCCAGAAGATGCACTCCTTGGTGCCTCCCGGCAGGGAGGCCCGCAACCTGGATGGCCTCGGTAAGAAGTGTTTCCAAGGCTCTATGCTTGCTTGTCGGGTCCAGACCTACCAGCTCTACATGGGCATGTACCTTAGAGACCTGGCTAAGGAGATAACCGGATTCTCTGCTGGACTTTCCGAGGAACCTTTGCGGAGGTTCCTAGCCTTGTCCACTGGAATTCGAGAATGCTCCAAGTTCATTTCTCCAGCAGCCTATGATGGCTTTGAAGCATCGGCTCGAGTGGCCGCAGCCGGCATCGGTGCCCGCCGACAGGCTTAGCTTCAGTCGTCTGACCTTGAACCCTGGGTGCAGGACAAGTTGGTCGATGTCCCCTGCCGAGGTGAGAACCTATTTGGCAAGCCCATGGCTGAGAAGGCTGCGCAAATCGAGACGGAAACTCTCACCAGAACAAGGCTCTCTAGAAAGACCTCTGCCCCTTCCCAAAAGAAGAAGGGCTCGGGAAAAAAGTCCTTTTACCCGAGGAAGGCGGCTGCCTATAAACACTACCCTCAGTATCAGGCCTCCTCAGCTCCCCAACAGGGTCAGCAGGCCAAGGGACGGGGTAACGGGTCCCGTAGGCAGCAAGCCCCCAAGCCTGCACCACCGGCCCCTGCTCAGCAGGGTGGGGGTTTTTGACTTCATCGACATAGCCTCTCCCCCTCAGCTGGTTTCTCCCAGCACAGGAGGCCGGCTGGTCCACTTTGCCCACAGGTGGTCCAACATCACATCAGATGCCTGGGTGCTTCATGTTGTGCGAGAAGGCTATCTTCTCCACTTCCACCACGTCCCTCCCTCCTATTTTCCGGGAGAGCCTCCACGACTCCCTCTGCACAGGGACTTACTCCTTCAGGAGTTAGCAGTCTTCTTCAGGAACAGGCTGTGGAACCGGTGCCCCACCACCTGAGAGGTCAAGGCTTTTATTCCAGGTATTTCCTAATACCAAAAAGAACAGGAGGCCTCAGACCCATCCTGGATTTGCGCAACCTCAACAAGTTCCTAGTGAGGGAGAAGTTCAAGATGCTTACCCTTGGAATCCTTCTGCCCTACCTCCAGCAGGGAGATTGGCTATGCTCCTTGGTTCTAACGGATGCCTACACGCACATCCTCATCCACCCAAGCCACCGCCAATACCTAAGGTTTGTGGTGGCAGGAAATCATTACCAGTACAGAGTACTGCCCTTTGGCCTATCCTCCGCACCACGAGTCTTCACAAAATGTCTCGCGGTGGTGGCGGCTTATCTCCGGCTTCAGGGCCTCTATGTCTTTCCTTACCTAGACGACTGGCTCATCAGAGCATCGTCCTCTCAAGAGGTCACACGAGCCACGCACCGCACTGTGACTCTTCTCCAGTACTTGGGCTTTGTCGTAAACTTCGCAAAGTCCACTTTGCTCCCCTCGCAAGATCTCGAGTTCATTGGCGCAAGATTGCACACTCTTCAGGCGCAAGCTTTCCTGCCTCTCGACAGAGCTCAGCGGCTCATGGACCTAGCCAGCCGTTTTCGCAGCCAGTCCCTGGTCTCGGCCAGGCGCTTTCTGAGACTACTCGGCCATATGGCTTCCACCGTCCACGTGACCCCCAACGCCCGCCTGAATATGCGGCCTGCTCAGTGGTGCCTTCGCAAGCAGTGGCAAGAGGCCACGGGCGGCCTCGCCGACTTAGTGCAGATCTCCGGCCCGCTGGCCTCTTCTCTGCAGTGGTGGCTTCATCAGCCGAACCTGGTACTCGGAATGCCTTTTCAATCTCCTCCGCCTGCTCAAGTACTGACGACCGATGCTTCTCTCCTGGGATGGGGAGCGCATTGCCAAGGGGCATGTACTCAAGGTCTCTGGACCTCGTGGGAATCTGCGCAGCAGATCAACTTCCTGGAGCTCAGAGCAATCCGTATGGCTCTCAAGGCTTTCTCCCACCTGACTTCTCGCCGGTCCGTCCTTGTCCAGACGGACAATCAAGTTGCCATGTTCTACGTGAACAAACAGGGGGGCACGGGCTCCTTCCTTCTCTGTCGGGAAGCGCAGAGGTTCTGCTCATGGGGCCGTCAGCCGCGACATTCTTCTCAAGGCAGTTTATCTCCCAGGCAAAGAAAATTGCCTGGCGGACAAACTCAGCAGAATCCTCCAGCCGCACGAGTGGCGACTGGATCCCTTGGTAGTTCAGAAACTTTTTCTGAAGTGGGGCCTCCCCACGCTGGATCTTTTTGCCAGTCCTCTCAACCGGCAACTTCCTCGTTTCTGCTCTCGGCAACCGCATCCCCTCCGAGTAGCGGCGGATGCTTTTCTGCTCTCATGGTCGAAAAGCCTTCTGTATGCCTTTCCTCCCATACCGCTAATCTCTCGAACTCTTTTCAAGGTTCTCCGAGACAAAGCTTCCATGATCCTGATAGCTTCTCGGTGGCCCAGGCAGCCGTGGTTTCCACTCCTGCTGCAACTGGCGGTGGAGGCTCCGTTTCCTCTGGGGTTTCAACCAGATCTCCTAACACAGGATCAGGGGTCCCTGCTACACCCCAACCTCAGATCTCTACATCTGATGGCCTGGCTGCTGAAAGGGTAGTCCTTGTTCCCCTTCTACTGCCGGCAGAGGTGGAAGAGGTCGTCCTAGCTTCCCGGCGACCTTCTACCCTCAAATGCTACGCCCTAAAATGGCGTCGTTTTTCCGTTTGGTGTACCCAGCAGTCTCTGGATCCCTTCTCCTGCTCGGTGTCGGTGGTCTTGCAGTACTTGCTCTACCTCTCTAATCTTGGACTTAAGTCCAACTCCGTCAAGGTTCACCTCAGTGCTCTTTCCGCACATCATGTGCCGGTGGACGGCAGACCTCTTTCCAATGACCCTCTCGTGGCAAGGTTTCTCCGAGGTCTCCTTCTCTTTAAACCACCTCTGCGCCCGCCAGCGCCTGACTGGGATCTGAATGTGGTTTTGCAGCGGATCACCTGTCCGCCTTTTGAACCTATGGCTACCTGTCCTCTCCGTTTTCTTTCTTGGAAAACCTTATTCTTGATAGCCCTCACTTCCGCTAGACGCGTAAGTGAACTACAGGCCCTCGTGTCTGATCCCCCTTACACTCGGTTCTACAAAAATAGGGTAGTCCTACGGACTCACCCTAAATTTCTTCCAAAAGTGGTCTCCCCTTTTCACATCAATCAGGAGGTGGTACTTCCAACCTTCTTTCCCAGGCCACACTCCAGCCGAGCTGAAATGGTCCTGCATACCCTGGACTGTAGAAGGGCGTTGAACTTCTACCTTGACCGTACGCGGGAGCACCGCAAAGCTGCTCAGCTCTTCGTGTCTTTTGACCCCAATAAATTGGGGCTCCCTGTCTCCAAGCGTACTCTGTCCATCTGGGTTGCTGACTGTATCGCTTGGGCTTATGGAGCAGCCGGACTCTCGTTAGAAAGTCAGGTCACGGCTCATTGTGTTCGGGCGAAGGCTACGTCAGTGGCTTACCTCCGCTCTGTTCCATTGGCAGACATCTGCCGGGCCGCTACTTGGTCTTCGAGCCAGACTTTTGCGGTCCATTACTGCCTCGAGAGGGAGTCCCGCAGGGACAGTGCTTTCGGACAGGCAGTCCTCCGAAATCTCTTCGAGGTTTGAGCAACTCCTACCCTCCATCCCGGATGTTGGGCTACCGGTGGGTAATAATTCAGTGAAGATTCCTTCCTTCTGTGCTGCTGAGCTAGAGGGAGCTCATTTTTGTGCTTAGGGTCTCCGGTAGCCTTAAGCTTGGGAGTCCCATATGTGAGGACTGACTTCCTGCTTGGTCCTGGAGAAAGCGTAGTTACTCACCTGTAACAGGTGTTCTCCAGGAGCAGCAGGAATCAGTCCTCACAACCCTCCCTCCTCCCCTTCGAGTTGCAATCATATCATTTAGTTTTTTAAAGAATTTTTAAGCTGTCTTTTAGCTATGTCATCAGACCGGCTAAGATGGCACCCTTGGGCGGGAAGGGGACCGCGCATGCGCGCTGCATTTCCCAAAGGCTTTCTTTGAAAGCTGGGGAAAATTGCTCCGCGAGGGCTCCGTCGGCACCGACATCACCCGTATGTGAGGACTGATTCCTGCTGCTCCTAGAGAACACCTGTTACAGGTGAGTAACTACGCTTTATGTAAAGAGTGGTAGATGTGTGGAATAGTCTCCCAGTGGAGGTAGTAGAGACGAGGACAGTATCTGAGTTCAAAAAAGCAAGGAACAAACACAGAAGATCTCTAAAGGGGAAAAGAACTATAGAACATAAGAACATAAGATATGCCATACTGGGTCAGACCAAGGTCCATCAAGCCCAGTATCCTGTTTCCAATAGTGGCCAATCCAGGTCATACGTACCTAGCAGTTTCCCCAAAAGACACAGGTTCCACAATGCTTGTACTGGGTCAAGCACTGATATCCTGGGTCCCTTCTTAATAATGGTTTATGGACCTTTCCTCCAGGAACTTGTCCAAACCTTTTTTAAACCCAGCTACACTAATAGACTTTACTACATCCTCCGGTAACAAATTCCAGAGTTTGATTACACGTTGAGTGAAAAAATATTTTCTTTTATTAGTCTTAAATAGTTTACCCTGTAGCTTCATTGCATGTCCCCTAGTCTTTCTATATTCTGATAACATAAACAATCGATCTACGTTTACCTGTTCCACTCCGTTCATTAATTTATAGACTTCTATCATATCTCCCCTCAGCCGTCTCTTTTCCAGGTTAAAGAGCCCTAACCTTTTTAGCCTTTCTTCATAGGAGTATCCTTCCATCCCCTTTACCATTTTGGTGACTCTTCTCTGAACCTTTTCTTTTTTTATTATTTTTTATTTAACATTTTTTGAATTACAATAATGAATATTACAAATACAATGCTAGTAAAAGACAAATTCCAATCCAAAAAAGGAATATAACCCACATCAATACCCACATCAGAGGAGAATGTGACAAAATTAAAAATAAAAAAAAGGAAAAAAGAAGTTTGAACAACTCCACAATGAGAACAGCATTATCTCACCAACACAAAAAAACTCACCTAGCCTCTTTCTCCGACAAAAATGCTAACAATTGAGAAACATCAGTATAAACCAAGGTTTGCCCCTCATAAGTAATTATACAGCGGCAAGGAAATTTCAGGAAAAAGGTAGCCCCCACCGCTAACACACGCGGTTTTAAAGCCAGGAATTGCTTACGCCTAACCTGGGTCACTCTGCCTACATCCGGAAATACAAGGAGCTTTTGACCACAAAAGGGAATTTCTCGGTACTTAAAATAAGCCTGCAGAACAGACAATTTTCCAGATTCAGCCCCAAAAGTCACCACCAAAGTAGCGCGTTTGGGGATGTTATCAACAGAATCCTGCAAAAAAGCTGTAAGATCCTGTCCTACCGAGAGATCAACTAAAGGATCTTGGTCATTATTCACAGGAGTAGCGGACGTAGGTAAATAATACATATGCAAAATGTCTAACGCTCCTTGTAACTTAAGGACCTCTTTACAGTAGTTTCTTAACAAAATATCTGAAGATAACAGATGTGTAATCGGAAAGTTCAAAAAACGCAAGTTTCTGGCCCGGGACTGATTTTCAAATACCTCCAGTCGGTATGAAAGAGAAAGGGAATCTCGCATAACGGCTACCTCATTATCAGTACGAGACTGGAGTGAAAAATCAGCCTTGGCCACAAACTTGGAAAACACAGCTAACTGTTGATCAGTATGCTGCAGTTTATCAACTACAGCATGTGTAAATTGACACAAAGAAGACACTGTGGAGGTCAAACGCAAATCAATACTAGTTATAGCTGACCATATATCCTTAAGAGTCACATCCCCATCCACTGGGGGAAGAGGAATAGCCTCACAGCATTTCGGAGAGACAGGATGTGGTATTGGGGGAGCCACATCAAGGGACAACTCCAATGGCGTCGAAGAAAAATGAGGCAAGGGGAGTTGTGGTGGTGTCCGTGAATGGGAGCTTAAAGAAGCTCCTTCCGGAGATGATGGAGCGGGTGGCAGGGAAGTCAAGTGCCTATCCATGGGGCCTACAGTCTTACCTCCCGATGTTTTCATATCAGACTTGGCAGTTGATTTAGCTTTGCGCTTCCCCATGGTTATTACAGCACCGGGACTTCACAGCTCCTCAGATGCGCCGAAGGGGCGCCAAAGGGGTGTGTCCTGCCCCTTGAACCACGCCCCTTATACCACGCCACGCGAGCCGCGACACGCGGCCGCGTAGAGGAGCTGCCGGATTAAGTAGAGGCAGGGGGAGGGGGGGGTCCTCCACAGCCGGGACTGCTCTCCGTGTGCCTGCCCGAATGGTGGTAAGTCCAGGCACCTGCAAACCGCTCCCGCGGCAAGAGAAAAACTCAAGCCGCTTCTGTTCCCCAGCACACACTCTCCAAAATCTCCTGGAGCTGCCGGATTAAGTAGAGGCAGGGGGAGGGGGGGTCCTCCACAGCCGGGACTGCTCTCCGTGTGCCTGCCCGAATGGTGGTAAGTCCAGGCACCTGCAAACCGCTCCCGCGGCAAGAGAAAAACTCAAGCCGCTTCTGTTCCCCAGCACACACTCTCCCTCTCTGAACCTTTTCTAATAACGCTATATCCTTTTTAAGATACGGCGACCAGAATTGCACACAATACTCAAGGTGCGGTCTCACCATGGAACGATATAGAGGCATTATAATATCTTTTGTTTTATTTTCCATTCCTTTCCTTATGCTACCTAGCATTCTATTTGCTCTCTTGGCCGCTGCTGCACACTAGGCCAAGGGTTTTGCCAAGGGTTATGCACAATGACGCCAAGGGCCAAGGGTTATGCACAATGGGCCAAGGGTTATGCACAAGGGCCAAGGGTTATGCACAATGACGCCTAAATCTTTTTCCTGGCTGGTGGTTCCTAATGTGGAACCTTGCATCGTGTAACCATAGTTTGGGTTGTTCTTCCCTAGATGCATATCTTTGCACTTGTCCACATTAAATTTCATCTGCTACTTTGATGCCCAGTCTTCCAATTTATCAAGATCCTCTTGCAATTTTCCACAATCCTCTTGGGTTTTAACAGTTTAAATAGTTTTGTGTCATCTGCAAATTTGATAACCTCACTCATTATTCCCTTTTCCAGGTCATTTATGAATATGTCAAAAAGCAGCGGATCCTGCACAGATCCCTGGGATACACCACTATTCACCTTTCTCCTCTGCTTTCTATCTTTTAACCAGTTCCTGATCCACAATAGTACACTGCCTCCTATCCCATGACTCTTTAGTTTTGCCAAAAGTCTCTGATGAGAGACCTTGTCAAAGGCTTTCTGAAAATCCAGATACACTATATTAACCGACTCACCTTTGTCCACCTGTTTATTCACACCTTCAAAAAAACATAGCAGATTAGTAAGACAAGCTCTTCCTTGTCTAAAGCCATGTTGGCTGTCTCCCATTAGGCCATGACTATCTACATGCTGAGTAATTTTGTTCTTTATGATGGTTTCTACCATTTTTCCCGGTACTGACGTCAGGCTCACCGGTCTGTAGTTTCCCGGATCACCCCTGGAACCCTTTATAAAAATTGGCGTTACATTGGCGATCCTCCAGTCTTCAGGTATTACAGATGATTTTAATGAAACTTCACAGATTACTAATAGCAGGTCTGCAATCTCATATTTCAGCTCTTTCAATACCCTTGGATGTATACCATCCGGCCCAGATGATTTGCTACTCTTCAGTTTATCTAATAGTTGTAATACAGCTTCCTGATGTATCGATATTTCCTTCAATTCTTCCGTTTCTTTAAATACCACTTCAGTAATAGGTAACATCCCTACATCTTCCTCAGTAAAGACCGAAGCAAAGAATTCATTCAGTCTCTCCGCTATCGCCTTGTCGCCTCTTAGTGCCCCTTTAACCCCTGTATCGTCTAATGGATCAACTGACACTCTCACAGGTTTTTTGCTACGAATGTACTTGAAAAAGTCTTTATTTCGCGTTTTTGCTTCTGCAGCAAGCTTCTTCTCAAATTCTCCCTTTGCCTGCCTTGCATTTGACTTGCCAGTGCTTGTGCTGTTTCCAGGTTTCATCGTTTGGCTCTTTTTTTCCATTTCCTGAAAGATGCTTTTTTGGCAACAGCCTCTCTGACCTCACCTTTAAACCATGCTGGCAGTATTTTATTTATTTATTTAACAGTATTTCTATACCGCCTTATCTTACAATCAAAGCGGTTTCACAGCAAACAATCAATGGAGTGATCTTGTGTTTTCATGCAGTGCAGGGTATATCGTGTTTGGTGTGTCTGATGTGTTATGTTATTGATTAGGTGGAGCTATGTACATTGTGCGCTATAATACATCGTGTGCTATTATACATTCTTCTATACGTTGTGTGCTATGATACATCGTGTGATGATATACATTCTTCTATATGAGGGTCAGGAGGGGGGTATGTTCTTGCTAGTTAGTAGATCATGTGACATGTCCATAGTGCTCTGTGAATAGCGTTGTCTTCAGCTGTTTGCGAAAGTCTTTAAGGTCCGTCGTTCTCAGATCGTCTGGGAGGGTGTTCCAGATTGTTGGGGCAGCCAGGGAGAATGCTCGTTCTGTGGTGTCCTTGCATGTTTTTCTGAAGTCTTTAGGGGTGTTAACACGGTTGAAGGTGCCTTTTCTTCTTGGGTGTGTGCTGGTGTCTGGTTGTATGAGGGTGTGTAGGCTGTTGGCTGAAGTGTGTTGTTTGATCTTAAATATGTTTATGATTGTTTTGTATTTGATGCGTGAACTGATTGGGAGCTAGTGTAGGTCTTTCAGAATGGCTGTGATGTGTTCCTGTCTTGTTCCAGTTATTATGCGGGCTGCTGTGTTTTGTGCTAATTGTAGTGGTCTGAGTGTTTGTTTTGCTAGGTCAAGGTAGATTGGGTTGCAGAAGTCTAGTATGGGGGTTATTAGTGCCTGGCATACCATACGGAAGTGCTCAGGGGCGAGGAGGGGCTTAAGTCTTCTGATGATTTTCATCCTGTAGTACGCATTTTTGATGGTTTTGTTTACGTGTGGCTTGAGATTCAGCTCATTGTCCAGGGTCACTCCGAGGTACTTTACTTCTGATTTTATTGGTATGGTTGTGTTTTGTATCTTGATGTCTGGTGGGTGGATGAAGTCCGGGTTACGAGTGATGATTAGTGCCTCGGTCTTGCTGTAGTTTATTGAGAGGTGGTTGTTTTGACACCATCTTGTCATTTGTGTGAGGCAGTTTGTTATTTTGGAGTAGTCCGGGTTGTCAACTGTGATAGGTGTGTATATCAGGATATCATCTGCATAGATTGTATATTGAATGTTGTTGTTTTTCAGGATTTCGCATATTGGCTGGATGTAGATGTTGAATAGTAGGGCTGAGAGGGCCGATCCTTGTGGTACTCCTTGGAGGACTTTTATGGGTCGAGAGGTGTTGTGGCCTACCTTGACCTGTATCTGCCTGTCGGTTAGGTATGAGTGGAACCATTTTAAGGTGGGACCGTGTAACCCAATATTTTGTAGTCTTTCCAGGAGAGTTTTGTGGTCTACTGTGTCGAATGCTGACGAGATGTCAATGAAGATCATTATGATTCCATTCTTGGTGTTGTCTTCCTTCCACTTTTCTTAAAGCGTGGAATACAGTTGTTCTGGGCTTCCAAGATAGTACTTTTCAACAACACCCAAGCTTGATGTAAGTCTTTAACCTTTGCAATTGCTCCTTTTAGTTTTTTCTTAACTATTTTCCTCATTTTATCATAGTCTCCCTTTCGAAAGTTAAAAGGTAGTACTGTGGATTTCATACTATCCCTCCTCCACTAATTAAATCAAACGTGATCATGCTATGATCACTATTGCCAAGTGGCCCCAACACACTTATCTCTTGCATTAGATCTGGTGTTCCACTAAGGACTAGGTCTAATGTGGCTTCCCCTCTGGTCGGTTCATGAACCAGCTGCTCCAAGAAGCAGTCATTTATGTCATCTAGGAACTTTATCTCCCTAGCATGTCCTGCCGTGACACTGACCCAGTCGATACCGGGGTAATTGAAATCACCCATTATTATTACTGCGCTGTAACTTTTGTTAGCTTCCTTGATTTCTTTGAGCATTTCATCATCCATTTGTTCATTCTGGCCAGGTGGTTGATAGTACACCCCCACTGCCATCGCCTTCCCCCTTTTACATGGAATTTTCATCCATACAGATTCTGCAGCAAATTTTCTTTCCTGCAAAACTTTAATCCTTTCTGACTCAATGCCCTCTCTAACATAGAGCGCAGCCCCTCCACCAATTTGATCAGCTCTATCATTACGATATAGTTTGTACCCAAGTATCACAGTGTCCCACTGGTTGTCCTCCTTCCACCATGTCTCTGATATTCCAATCATATCTAACCTCTCATTTAGTGCTATATATTCTAACTCTCCCATCTTATTTTTTAGACTTCTAGAATTTGCATACAAGCATTTTAGAGAATGTATTTTATTCATATTTATCTGGCTATTTGTAAACATGGGTAATTTGGGATCTTTAAGCTCTGTCTGCTCCATACTCGAGGGCATGTGGGCTGCTTTACTCTTTTTTGGAACCTCTCTGCTTTTCGTAATATCCTTCAAGGATACATTCTTCCGTACCATGCGCTCTTGGGCAACTGTCGGCTTTCCCCTATTATCTAGTTCAAAAGCTGCTCTATCTTCTTTTTAAAGGTTAATGTCAGCAGCCTGGTTCCATCCCGGTTAAGGTGAAGCCCATCCCTTCGGATGAGCTCCTCCTTTCCCCAGAATATTCCCCAGTTCCTAACAAATCCAAAACTCTCATCTCTGCACCATTGTCTCATCCACGCATTGAGACTCCGGAGCTCTGCCTGCCTTTTGGGTCCTGCGCATGGAACGGGAAGCATTTCGGAGAACACTACCCTGGAAGTTCTGGATTTCAACTTCCTACCTAAAAGCCTAAATTTAGCCTCCAGAACCCTCCCTACCACATTTTCCTATGTCTTTGGTACCGACATGTACCAAGACAGCAGACTCCTCCCCAGCACTATCTAAGACCTTATCTAGGTGGCGTGTGAGGTCCGCTACCTTCGCACCAGGCAGGCATGTTTCCAAGCGATCTTCACGTCCACCAGCTACCAAGCTATCTACGTGCCTAATGATCGAATCACCAACTATAATGGCTCTCCTAACCCTTCTGTCATGGGCACATGGCCCTGGAGAAACTTCCTCAGTGCGAGAGGGTTTTACATCACCTGGAGGACAGGTCCTAGTTACAGGATCACTTCCTGCCACACCAGGGTGATGCTCTCCTGTCACGTGACCTCTCTCCTCCATGGCAACAGGGATGCTGCCAGACTGGAGGTGGGACTTCAGGACTATATCCCTGTAGGTCTCGTCTATGTACCTCTCTGTCTTTCTTATGTTTTCCAAGTCTGCTACTCTAGCCTCTAGAGAACAGACTTGTTCTCTGACAGCAAAGAGCTCCTTGTACCTAGTGCACACGCAAGACCTCTCACCATCTGGGAGAAAATCATACTTGTGTCACTCAATGCAAAAGACTGGAAAGCCCCCATCTTGTTGCTGGGCTGCTGTCTGTATCTTAGTTTTAAGCTTGTGTTTAGATCAAAGTTCTTTGCTTACTAAGGGTTGCTATGGATATGTATACTAATAAAACTGTACCTAATACGTTTAATATACCTTGTTCACCTGAAGCTTAATTAATCTCAGGCCCTTAGTGTATGACTGATTTGGATAACGAGCTTCACCTGAGAGCACCTCCTTTCCTTTAAGATGTGTAAGTACCTATAAAGCTTTGATTATCCCAGGGGTAGGTGGGTTTTGGGGAGGGAAATAACACTTATTAAAAGAGGGCTGCTACACAGTACCCTGTCCTGTGCTGCTGAGGTAAGCTGTGACCAACTTCCTGGGTGATTAACAGTCCTTGCTTGGATAGAAGGAGTTTTTCAAAATGGCCTTTTGACCTGCCACCTGGTGTTAACACGTATTGAAAAAGTTTCACAGGTCTCTTGCCCCCTAAGTAGAAGGCCTCTTTGTAAAGGTCTCTAGAAGACTTTATTTGTTGCTCAAAGAGTGCTGACCTTGTTTTGCCTTTTATGCTAAGTTATATTCTGATTTGATTTAAATTACAGCTCTTTGCTGCTGCTAGGCTCTGACTTATTATGAAATCTAAACTACAAGCTCTCTGCTGGGTTCCAAATTTAACCACAAAGCTCTCTTCTGTGTTTGAAATTTAAACTAAAAGTACTTTGCTGATACTAGGCCCTGAGTGACTATGAAATTTAAACTACAAGCTCTCTGCTGCGTATGAAATGTAACCAGAAAGTTCTCTTCTGTGTTTTAAATTTAAACTTAATCTGCTGCTACTAGGCCTTGACTGATTAACAAAAAACACTGGGTTCACAGATTAATTAGCTTTAATACAAAGAAGTCCTTTCAGAGAATACCCAGAAGTATATACTCACAATTGCAGATCTCTCTCCAGAAGTAGCAGTCCCTTTTTCTAGTCCTTCAAGACTTATAGTATTTGATATGGAAAGGCAGACTAGATAGGCCATATGGTCTTTTTCTGCTGACATGTTTGTATACACAAACTATTCATCTTAAACAGCACCTATTCCACCTCAGCGAAACCAGAAGTATTCTCAACCCCCTTGCTTTACTCTTGGCTGATCATCTTCCCTTGTTGTGTCTTTAAGGATAACTTCAGAATTGCACCACAAAACAGGCAAATAATCACGTAGATCACAGAACCCAGTCAAAAAAGTGATAATTGTGGAAAAGACAGAGTTTATATTTATTGACCCATTTACCAACCCGACACAGGCCGTGTTTCATTACCCTTCGTCAGGGGTTGATCTGGTAAAAGAACTAAAAACATAAACATACATATCAAAATACATTATTAAAATGAAAAAATTGAAAAGAACAGATGACTAAAACATGTAATCAATAAAAATACATAAATATATCTCATGAATAAATATTACAAATGACTAAAACATATCTTAAATAAGAAGGGTAAAACTATCTCATAAATAAATAATAAAATCATATCATATAGACATATATATTAAACAATTATAAATAATAATAAGTTAAACAAGATGTGACAAATGAACACATACAATATGACATTAAATACCTCTGTGTTGAATGCTGAGGACACACCAACTTGTGACCTTTGTAAAATAAAATTCTTGTACAATTAAAAATATAATAACCAATAATAAGATTAAATGTCACATAATACAATACATATAAAAACCATAAAAAAAGCATAAAAATATTTTTCATCTGATTGTACTAAAAAATGAGAACCACACAAGAACGTAGCAGGAGCAAATAGTGACAAAATAATCTTATTATAAAAAACTGATGTATCGCGTAGATACAGGATACTCACGTAACTCGTTAATATTGTAAATTAACCGTGAACACAAAAAAATATATATATTGCGCCATAGTAAACGTCAGATAAACCCAGACCGAATTAAAACATCACCCTTCTCTTAAAAATATAATCATTAAAAATTATTATAAATCATACAGGAAGCTAATCTAAACTATTGGTTAAAAATTATATATTTTAACTGATTTCTAATGATATGAACTATCATAAGAAAGCCCCGGCAGGGCTTAACAGAGCCGCGAGAGGGAAATCCTACTCTCTTCGCGGCCCTGAAAGCTGCCGCTGATGGAGCTGACAGCTGAGGGCTCTGCCGGGCAGACGGGAAGGGGCTGCGGGAGACTTGATTCTGCCGCTGCCATGGCGGCAGCGGCAGCAGCAGAAGCCAGGGGTTTGTTTTGGTTTTGATTTTTAAATTTACTTGGGCTGATGGGGAGGGAGGGGGTTAGGACTGGTAATGGGGGGGGCTAAGACTGAAAATGGGGTGATGGGGGGGATAGGACTGGAAATGGGCTGATGGGGGGCTAGGACTGGTAATGGGCTATGGTGGGGGCTAGGACTGGAAATGGACAGATGGGGGCTAGGACTGGAGGTGGTCTGATTGGGGGGCTAAGACTGAAAATGGGGTTATGGGGGGGCTAAGACTGAAAATGGAGTTATGGAAGGGTTAGGACTGGAAGTGGGCTGTTGGGGGGCTTAGGACTGGTAATGGGCTATGGGGGGGCTAGAACTGGTAATGGACTGGGGGGGTTGCTAGGACTGGAAATGGGCTGAGTAGAAGGGGGGGCTTGAACTGCAAATAGCTGATGGGGATGGGGTTTTGGAATGGAAATGGGCTGAGTGGAAGGGGGCTTGGAATGGAAATGGACTGATGAGGAGGGGGCTTGGAAAGGAAATGGGCTGTGAGGGGAGGGAGCTAGGACTGGAAATGGGCTTAGTTGGGGGGGAGCTAGGACAGGAAATGGGTTGATGGTGGGGCTAGGATAGGACTGGAATGGGCTGATGATGCGGGGACTAGAAGGGAGCGGATGCTGGGTGGGGCTGGATCTAGAAGGGAGCTGATGTTGGGGGAGGATTAGAATGGGATGGAGCTGGGAGAGTGAAATGGAGAGGGGAAAAATATTTTGTGTGGGAGGGAAGAAAAATCTACTATTGGCCGGGTATTGGGAGAGTAAGTGTGGATTGAGGTTGGAGGGGTAAAATTTAAGTGGATGAAATAGGAATGAGGAAAGAGCAAAAGGAGAAAGATTAGTATGTTAAAACAGATGTAGAGAGAGAATGGAAGAAAAAAACTAGAAGAGAGAAGAAAGGACAAATGGACAGCAGACGATGGAGAGTTAGCAGAAGACACGAAGAAACCAGAAGACAGTGGCTGGAAGAATTGCAACAAAAAAAAATGCACAAAAGGTAGAAAAATATCTCTTTATTTTGAATTTATTAACTGGAATATGTCAGCTCTGGGAAATGTGCATCATTAACGTCTGCACTTTGTTTAATACAAGAGGAAATTAATTTATAGTTTTATTTCTACAGTGTTGTACATTCCAAGTTTGGTTTTTGGGGTTCCCATTATTGTCTTCCTGTTTCTAAATTGTGATTCCTTGTTTGGTGACGGTTTATGTTCTGCATGTGTAACTGAGCTGAGGTATTCTGTTTATGTAATTCCTATTTGACATTGCCACTTGTTCTCTTTCCCCAGTAGGTCATGTATTGTTATTCTCTGAAATGTATTGATTTAATATTTGCAGTGTTGCCTTTTGATAGGTAGAGTATGGTGCTTTGTGAGTCCTGGTAGTGTTGTTAGGATATGGCGGGTTTGCTATGGGTTCTAAATGGGCAGTGTTTGTAGTAGTTCTTAATGTGCCTGGCGGTTGGCACTGAATTATAGTAATGTAGAAATCTTTTAGTCTTTCTTTATCCATACACTCATTAAGAGGCATGTTTACTAAAAGTTAGTGTATGGTAACATTATGCAAATATCTATGCAAATGAGGTCCCTTATGCAAATGAGGCCCACGTCTTGTGCGGCCCCCGGGTTACTTTACAAGTCCTCATTTGGCCCTCAAAGCAATTTGAGTTTGAGACCCCTGGTTTAAAAGAAGACAAAATCTCTATAATATGCGCTGAATCTCTTACATATGACCACATTTCATTTATAAAAGGCCGTAATAACAAATCTAAAAGGGAACCAATAGACGAAACAATGGGATGTCCCGGGGGGCTTTCTAGAGACTTATGGATTTTTGGAATAATGTAAATTGTAGGAATAACAGGCATATCTACAATAAGAAAATCCCTCTCTTTTCTTGTAATATAACCAATTTCAAAAGCGGTGATAACTAAGTTATCAATAATTCTTTTGAGATCAGTTGTGGGATCCCCATTCAATCTTTGATAGAAAGCCTGATCTTTTAGCTGTCTATTAATCTCTTGTATATAATATTCCTTATCTAAAACGACTACAGCTACCCCTTTATCAAATGGTTTAATTATAATCTGACTGTTCTTTTGTAATGATGAAATGGCTTTTCTTTCTTCAGGAGTGATATTATGAAAAGAGGGTTAGATTAGCTTCCTATATGATTTATTATAATGTTTAACGATTATATTTTTAAGAGAAGGGTGATGTTTTAATTCGTCTGGGTTTATCTGACGTTTACCATGGCACAATATATATATTTTTTGTGTTCACGGTTAATTTACAATATTGAGTTACGTGAGTATCCTGTATCTACGTGATACATCAGTTTTTTATAATAGATTATTTTGTCACTATTCGCTGCTGCTAAGTTCTTGTGTGGTTCTCATCTTTTAGTACAGTCAGATGAAAAAATATTTTTATGCTTTTTTTATGGTTTTTATATGTATTGTATTATGTGACATTTAATCTTATTGTTGGTTATTATTATTTTACAAAGATCACAAGTTGGTGTGTCCTCAGCATTCAACACAGAGGTATTTAATGTCATATTGTATGTGTTCATTTGTCACATCCTTGTTTAACTTTTTATTATTTATAATTGTTTAATATATGTGTCTATATGATATGATTTTATTTATTTATGAGATATTTTTACCCTTCTTATTTAAGATATGTTTTAGTCATTTGTAATATTCATGAGATGTATTTATGTATTTTTATTGATTACATGTTTTAGTCATCTGTTCTTTTCACTTTTTTCGTTTTAATAATATATTTTGATATGTGTGTTTGTTTTTAGTTCTTTTACCAGATCAACCCCTGACGAAGGGTAACGAAACACGGCCTGTGTGGGTTGGTAATGGGTCAATAAATATAAGCTCTGTCTTTTCCACAATTATCACGTTTTTGACTGGGTTTTAAGCATAACTTCTCCAGTCCTTCCATTCATTCTTCCTAACCAACTCTGTCCTGATGGCTTTAATCATATATGCTGTTCCGTGTTGACACTGAAACTATTTTGTCCATACCTTAAAAACATCTCTCTAGTAAGCATGAGATATTGATATAGTTGATTTAAAAAGGTTATCACTGAAGAAACAGTTGGACAACAACTGCGTTACAGAAGTGGAATATTCTAGTCTGTTTACCGAAGAGGGCTCTTATGGAACAAGTAAAGGTAGACAGGACAGTGATATTAGAGGCAATATAAAGAGACTTAATAAAGTGCTGACAATTCCACTGACAATTTTATTCAATTAATCCTTTGATTCTAGAGGACTAGAAATGGGTAGATGAATCCCCTCTTACAGAAACTCTGAGTGGGGAAGAGGCTCATAACTAGGACAAGGGTGATAATGCAGTGGTAGGTAAGGTAATGAAAAGAAAATGACGCAGATAAAGACCGTATAGCCTATCCAGTCTGCCCATCCATAGGAACTATAAGGTTCTACAATCCCATCCTTTCCTTCAGAGATCCTCTGTATTTGTCCCAAATAGAGATGATCTCTCAAAAAAAACACAGTATCTTCAACCCAGCAGATTATTCAAAATTTAAATTGGGAAATTTGTTTGTACTAAATAGCAGGTGTAAATATATGCTGGTACTTTCTGTGAGAGGTTTTTTTTAAGTAATTTAAAACAGCATTTATATGTCTCTATTTTCAACTGAGAGGCTGTTAGAGTAGTTCATGAGTTAAACAGAACACTAAGCAAATGCATTTCATAAAACTGATGTAACTTGTGCATGCACTGATACCTTCACTGAGAGCAGTGTGGAAATAGCCATTTATCTGGGTACATTTACCCTCCCTTTGGGTAAAAATGCACAATGATGGTTCTTTGAGTTTATGTGGCTATTAGGATGTACTATTTTGCTTTAATTGCAACTGCTGCTTGCCCTCCCCATCCCTCCAGATGCTGCTGCCCTTACCAACCATTAGTCTGCTTAATAGTTTAATGAGCCTTGAGTGCATTAAATGGGCTGAGATACTGATGTATATCAAACAAAAAAGTGATCATATTTTATTATCTCAGGATTTCCAAGAAATGTATGAACATATTTGAGAAATGGAGGAATGCCAAGACATATAGGGAGTAATATAACTAGGAAAAAATGGCAATAATGCTTCCATACATACTACAGGTAATACCTTATGTTGAGTATTAGTTCCCATTCTTTAGGCCACATCTCTAAAAGAATAAAGCCAAAGTAGAAGTAGTCCAGAAGAGAGCTATTTAAATGGAGCAGAGACTTAAGGATTTAAATAGATATGCTGGGGAACAGGGATGAGTAACCTTTGAAACTGTGGCCGCCTGTCAATCTATACGGTTGGTTGGGCGTCGAAACTAAATTTGGGTTATATCTCAAATACAGGAGGCGGTGTCAATAAATAAGATGAATTTTATTTTGATGCTATTCCTAATTGCCAGCTGATTAGTTGATTCATTTATGTATGTGTGAGTGTGTATGTTTTTTGATATATATGTTCATGCCTCGCTAATGTGGGTAAAAGTAAGCCAGTTCATTTTAGTGTATCTGGATTTTCAGAAGGCATTTGACAGAGTCCCTCTTCAGACTCCTGATGAAATATAAAAGGTTATAGGATAGGAGGCAGTGTTCTATTGTGGATTTAGGAACTGTTTAAAATATAGAAAACAAAATTGGACTAAATAGTCAATTTTTTCAACAGAGAAAGGTGAATAGTGGAGTACCCCAGGGATCTGTAGTGGGACCTCTGCTTTCTAGCATATTTATAAATGAGCTGAAAATGGGAGCAGTGAGTGAGGTGATCAGATCTGCAGCTGAGACAAAATTTTAGAAATCTGTTAAATCACAAGCAGATAGTGGAAAAATTGTAAGCAGACCTTGCAAGGTTGGAAGACGGCATCGAAGTGGAAGATGCTTTTTAATGCAGACAAATGATGCACTTAGGGAAAATTATGCCAATCTATAGCCTCATGGCACTTAGTTCTACATTAGGAGTCACCAACGAGGAAAAGATTGCAGTATCATCATAGGCAATATGTTGAGGCTCTCTGCTCAGTGTTCAGCAACGGTGACAAAACAAAGGTATTTACCAATATCTCGGTAAATACCTTTGTAAATAGTTGTTTATTCTCATGATTAGTTCTCATTGTTATCTTATATATTTGTTACTTTGTTCTATGTAAACAGTGGAAGCACTCTACTTGAAATGTTTTATGTAAACCATCTTGATTTGTAGAAAGACGGTATATAAAATCTGTTAAATAAATAAATAAATAAAATAAATAAATAAAACAAACAGAATGTTACAATGTATTAGGAAAGGAACGAAGACTATCGCAATACCTCTGTATCGCTCCATGGTATGACTGAACCTTGAGTATTGTGTGCAATTCTGGACTCAAAATCTTAGGAATTAGAAAAGGTACAGAGAAGGGAAACCAGAATGATAAAGAGGATCCAATAATTCCCCTCTGAGCAAAAGCTAAAAAGGTTAGGGCTCTTCTACTTGGAGAAGAGACTGCTGATGGGAGATATGATAGAGGTCTATAATATCATGAATGGAGTGGAACAGGTAAATGTGGCTTGGTTGTTTATTCTTGCAAAAAGTACAAAGACTATGAGACATGCCATGAAAATTCTAAATGGAACATTTAAAACAAATTGTAGAAAATATTTGCTCAACACACTATTAAGCTCTGGAATTTTGTTGCCGGAGGATGTGGTAAAAGCAGTGTACAAGTTCCTGGAAGAAAAGTCCATAAGCCAGAATTAAGCTAGGCTTGGGGAAGCCACAGCTTATCCCTGGGGGTAAGCAGTGTATATGCTATCTACTTTTTGGGATCCTGACAGGTGCTTGTGACCTGGATTGCAACTTTTGAAACAGGATACTGAACTTGATGGACCTTTGGTTTGACCCAATATGGCAGTTCTTAGGGAGCATTCCTCAGCGCTGTTTTGAGAACAGGGACACAGAGCAAATTATCCTCTGATACTTTCCTTCTATATTGTGGTGAGGTTTTTTGATTACTCTGGCAAAACCTTTTCTAAAAATAAGAAGGGACTGGGAACAATGATACTCCTAGTTCTCCGGGAACAAACAAGAAGTCAGTCCTCACATATGGGTGATGTTGGCACCGATGGAGCCCTAGCCAAAGCATCTCCCCAGCTTTCAAAGAAAGCCTTTAGGAGATGCAACCACGCATGCTTGGTCCCCTTTCCGCCCAAGGGTGCCATTTTGCCTCAGTTTCCTTTTTTTCCATGGAGCTCAGCAGATGTCTATCTGTTTCTCCTGGAAAAAGTATCTGTGGGGTTTTTTTTTAAGTTTTTTACTCTTCTTCCCCGGTCTTGCACCGGTATTCCGAATGTGCTACCTTGGCATCGCGTCTCGGGTCCGTTTTAAATTTGTTCTTTTTTCCTCAGTGCGATTTGTGCTTTTTTTTACCACTGACAAAGCCGACGAGCTCGAGATCCTCCAGTATGAGACGCCCCCTCGGGAGGCCCTTACTGTACCTGTGCTCCGATCCTGAAACGACTGATGCTCCGCATGTGGGAGACACTGGCATCGGTGCCGGTGATCAGCAAGCAGCTCGACTCGATGTATCTCATCCTCCGGAATCCTGGGTTTTAGAAGCCGCAGCTGCCGCACAACTCCCATGGTTGTGGAATCGTCCATGCGCCGGCTGAAGAGCCAAAAGACGCACTCCTTGGTGCCTCCCGGCAGGGAGGCCCACAACTTTGATACCCTCGGCAGAAAGTGCTTCCAGGGTTCAATGCTGACTTGCCGGATCCAGGCCTACCAGCTGTACATGGGCATGTACCTGAGGGACCTGGCAAAGGAACTCGCCGGGTCCTCGGCTGGTCTCTCCAAGGAACCCTTGCAGTGCTTCAGGGGCCTGTTTAAAGCCGTCCGTGAGTGCTCAAAGTTTGTTTCGTGTGGCCTATGATGGGTTCGAGTCGGTGGCCCGGGTAGCCGCAGCTGGCATCAGTGCATGTCGCCAGGCATGGCTGCAGTCGTCGGACTTCGAACAATGGGTTCAGGATAAGTTGGTCGATGTCCCATGCCGGGGGGAGAATCTCTTTGGCAAACCCATGATCGACAAGGCCACAGAGTTGGAGACCATGTACATGACGAGGACACGGCTCTCCAAAAGACCTCTGCCTCTTCTCGCAAGCAGGGCTCCGATAAAAAGCACTTTTACCCGAGGAAGGGTGCTGCTTACCGAAGCTACCCCCATTTTCAGGCCTCCCCGGCTCCCCAACAGGGGCAGCAGGCCAAGGGACAGGGGCATGGTCCACGTAAGCAGAAAAACCCCAGGCACTGGCTCCGGCCCAGCCTGGCAGTGGCTTTTGACTCCTACAGCATGGCCACTCTTCCCACAGGGGAAAGGCAGATCACAGAGGGGCTGGCTTGCTCTGTATGCCCACAGGTGGACAACCATTACCACCGATGCCTGGGTTTTGCAGATAGTCCAAGAGGGCTATCTTCTTCACCTAGCCCAGGTGCCTCCTCACTATTTTCCAGGAGAGCCCATCAGGTCTCCTCTTCACTGAGACCTTCTTCTGAAGGAGTTAGCAGGTCTTCTCGAGGATCAGGCGGTAGAACCGGTGCCCCACCACTTGCAGGGAAGGGGCTTCTACTCCAGGTACTTTCTGGTACCAAAAATGACAGGAGGCCTCAGACCTGTCCTCGACCTGTGCAACCTCAACAAATTCCTGGTGAGGGAGAAGTTCAAGATGCTTTCCCTTGTAATATTGCTGCCTTACCTCCGCCAGGGAGACTGGCTATGCTCCTTAGACCTGAAAGATGTGTATACACACATCCTAATAGACCCAAACCACAGGCAGTATCTACGCTTTGTGTTGGGGGGGGGGCAATCACTACCAGTACAGGGTTCTCACCTTCGGCCTTGCCTCGGCCCCCAGGGTGTTCACAAAGTGCTTATCTTTGATTGCTGCCTTTCTCAGGCTCCAAGGGGTCTTTGTATTCTCCTACCTCGACAACTGGCTCATCAGAGGTTCCGAGGCCCACCAGGCCACAACTCGCACCATCCAGGTGCTGCAGCACCTAGGATTTGTGATCAACTACCCCAAGTCCAGTCTCACTCAGCAGCTAGAGTTCATTGGGGCCAGCCTCAACACCCTTCAAGCGAAGGCCTATCTGCCTGCAGACAGGACAAGCAGGCTTATGGCTCTGGCAGGCCAGGTTTGTCGCAAGTCTGCAGTGTCAGCAATACTTTTCCTCTGCCTCCTCGGATACATGGCTTCCACAGTCCATGTGACCCCGTATGCCCACCTCCACATGCGGACCGCTCAGTGTTGCCTCAGGACGCCTTTGGGACAGGGTCAGAGTATCCAAACGTCTGGTACGGTCCCTAGCCTGGTGGCTCCAACCTCATCACTTGGGGGCAGGAATGCCTTTCCAGGTCCCTCTTCATACGAGGATCCTGACCACAGATGCCTCCCTGCTGGGCTGTGGGGTTCATTGTCAGGGTTTCCAGACTCGGGGACTGTGGTCCCCAAGCGAGAAGGCCCAGCAAATCAATTTCTTGGAACTACGTGCCATCCGCCTAGCACTAGGGGTTTTCAGGTAGTTCCTGGCCCACAAATCTGTCTTGGTGCAGACAGACAACCAGGTGGCCATGTTCTATGTGAATAAACAGGGTGGCACGGGGTCCCGCCCCCATGTCAGGAAACCCTGGAGCTATATTCCTTTGCAGCCTGGCATGGCATTCGTCTCAGAGCAGTCTACCTGCCGAGCCGGGACAACTGGCTAGCAGACAGGCTGAGCAAGATTCTCCAACCCCACGAATGGCAGCTGGACCGCGGGATAGCCAGTTGGCTCTTCCAGACCTGGGGGCGGTGGGTGATGGACCTGTTTGCGAGTCCAGACAATCACCAGTTGCCCCTTTTCTACTCCAGGTGTCCACACCTGCACAGGGTGGCTGCTAATGCGTTTCTGATATCCTGGTCCTGGGACCTTCTGTATGTGTTCCCCCCCAGCTGACCTCTGGTGGCCAAGATGCTGTTCAAGATTCTCCAGGACAGGGCCTTGGTCATCCTTATTGCCGCTCAGTGGCCCAGGCAACCCTGGTTCCCACTTCTGCAGCTAGCAGTGGAGGCCCCAATCCCCTTAGGGTTCTCACCAAGTCTCCTGTCTCAGGAGGGGGGGCTCTCTTCTGCACCCCAATCTCAGCTCACTCAACTTGATGGCGTGGCTGCTGAAAGGGTAATTCTCGCTCTGCTCCTCCTTCCAAAGAATATTGAGGAGGTCTTGCTGGCCTCACAGAGGCTGTCGACCAGACGAGCATAAGCCTTGAAGTGGCATAGGTTTGCGGCATGGTGCAAAGAGCGGGAGGTAGATCCTTTCTCTTGCCCGGTAGGGGTGGTTCTACAATACCTTCTCCACCTCTCTGATTGGGCCTCAAGTCCAACTCTGTCAGGGTGCACCTCAGTGCCCTTGAGCGCACCACTTTTCAGTGGATGAGAAGCCTCTCTCCGCCCACCCTTTGGTCTCTCGGTTCCTGAGAGGCTTATTTCTCTTGACACCCCCAGTCCGCCCCCCGGCGACCGAATGGGATCTCAATGTAGTGTTAGGGCAGCTTACTAGGCCGCCCTTTGAGCCCATGGCTACCTGCCATCTACGCTATCTTTCTTGGAAGGTGGTTTTCCTGGTGGCACTCACATCCGCTTGGCGGGTGAGTGAGCTCCAGGCCCTAGTGTCGGAAAGACCTTACACCAGGTTCTATTGGAACCGGGTGGTGCTTCGCATGCACCCCAAGTTCCTTCCGAAAGTGGTCTCCTCGTTCCACCTCAACCAGGAGGTGGTTCTGCCTGTCTTTTTTTTTCCTAGGCTGCATGCCAGTCCTGTATACCCTGGACTGTAAGAGGGCATTGGCCTTCTATCTCCAGGAACAAGTAGGAATGAGTCTTCACATATGGGTACGTCGGTACCGATGGAGTCTGCGCGGGAACGCTCCCCAGTGTCCAATTAGAACGCTTTTGGGAGCATCCCACCACGCCTGCGTGCTGCTTTCCCGCCTTTCCCAACTGCCTCTCCTCAGTTTTCGTTTTTCTGCGGAGCCGGCAGGACGTACTCCTGTCACCGCAGAAAATTCTTACTTTATTTTTGTTTTTTCTTGTGGTCGCGTCTGCCTTCCCTCGACGCACTGGTACCGCCGGTGTTTTTTCTTTTTCTTTTCTTGAACAAATTATTCCTTGGTAGGGAATTTCTTCCCTGTTTAGTGCCTGACTATTCTCGGCCTACTAGGCCTCTCCACTTCCTTCATGGAAACGTCAGCCACTATCCCAAAAACATGTTTCAACTGTGGCGGTACTAAGTTAGTCTTAGACACCCATAACTGGTGCCTTCCATGTTTGGGTCCTGACCACTATCCACTGGAGTGTCCCTCCTGCAGCGTTTTTTCCAAAAGAAGTTTTCAGCATCGAGCTCCACTCGATATGCGGGTCCCGTCAGCTCTGAGGGTACCAGCTACACCTTCTTCTTCACAGGATCAGGTAACCCCACAAAAGTCTGTAAAGACTAGCCAGTCCTCGGGTGGTAGATCTCATGTTCAACATCGAGATGGCTCCGGCCTTGCCCTCGAGGACAATTTGGCTTTAAAACCCCGGCGGGAGTCTTCGGCCTCCAAAGCACTAAAGGGGTTTCAGGTTATTTCCGGGGTTTTCACCTCCGCGAAAATACCTGAGCCATGCTCAGTGGTGGTATCCGCTGGGAGCGGTGCCGGTACCCCGGCATTGGCAACGGTGTTGGATGAAACACTCCACACCGATGATTGCAGTCTAGCGTTCTCGGTATCTTCGGTGCCGCTAGAGCCACTACAGACCGATCTTCCAGATCGATCCCGGTACCGATTCTGGCATCCATGTCGGTACCCTCCAGGTCTGTTTCGATTGATTCGCTGCTTTCGATGCCGAGTCTAGAATCGATCTGTAGCCTGGACGATTGGGTACCGACTCATCTCGGTATCGACCTCGCTCGGTGCCGAAGTCATTGTCCCGGAGATCAAAATCTACCGCGCTCGGTACCTTCGGTACCATTAGTCGCTTCAGACTGATCATCCGGTGTCGGTACCGGCTGCGATACCACTGCCGGTTCCGTTTTCTACCTTTGCATCGGTACCGGTGCCTTCCATGCTTACTTCCACAAGCTCGCTTCCTTCAGTACCGAGCTTGGAGTCCATCCCTGGCATGGATAGTTTTTCACTGATTCGTCGCGGTACTGACCTCGAGCGGTACCACCGACTATCCTTTCAGGACAACCCGATGTTCCACCCTTTTGGGTCTGGGACTCTAATGGATCAATCCATTAGTGCTAAGGCTAGATCTTCAACAGATCTGACCTTTACTCCTCATAATTCAGGATCCCCTTCTGGGGAAATTTCTTTTCAAGCATGCTTGCTTGATATGGCAAGGTTACTTGCCATTTCTATACCTGATCAAGATCCTACTCCAAGGGATTCAGAGTTCCTGTGTCTCCCTGAGGCTCCAAAGAAGGTTATCATGCTCCCTTTGCATCAAACCCTACAGAATCTTTTACTTAGAATGTGGGAAACTCCTTTAAAGGTATCCCCACCTTCAAGGGCCACTGACTCTCTGTACAAGGTGCCCCCTTCTCCAGGTTTTCAAAAGACTCAACTTCCACATCATTCTCTTGTTGTGGAATCAGCAATGAGGCATGTGAAAAGTGCTAAAAGGCACTCTTCTTATCCGCCAGGTCGTGAGGCTAGAACTTTAGATGCCTTTGAACGTAAAAGCTTCCAGGCATCCATGTTTTCAACAAGAATTCTCTCATATATTTTCTATATGGGACTATCTCTTGAAGAGCTCATGACCAGTTTGCTGTTTTGACTCCTTTTCTTCAGGATCACAAAAGAGCAGACTACTCTTTACTGGTTAGTCATGTTCAAAATATCTCTAGGTTTCTTACTCGTGCTACCCTGGACAGTTTTGAGTCTGTTAGCAGAACTTCTGCTATAGCCATAGGGGCACGACGCATGGCCTGGCTCCAAGCTTCTGACTTGGATACATCGGTACAAGAAAGGCTGGGAAATACTCCTTGTACTGGGGAGAATCTCTTTAACACAGAGACTTTACGCCAAGTTGCTCAGTTAACCACTGGCACTATTGCTTTCAAGGGATGGTCTACACCTTCCTCTGTCCCAGTTGGTAAGAAATCTTCTACCAAACTTTATTCCTCCAGGGGGAGAAAGTTTTATCCTTTCCCTACCCATACAGCTGTTTCCAAACAGGGGAAACATCAAACCAGGCTAAAGAAACCACAACCTCAACCACTTCAGCAAACCCAGCAGTCGCAGAGTTGCTGATAGATTCTTCACTTAATCCTTCTTCCTGCTTTGAGGTTTAGAACCTGTAGTTTGCTTCTTTTCTTGCAAGCATCTACATCGGTTCCATCCCAAACTTTACATTAAAGAGACGTTCTGACTTTTAGCTCATAGAGCTCCTTAGCATGATTATGCTTTACAGGTAATAACGTTACTCCTCTTCCTTCTAAGTACATAGAGGAGTAACAACTGTCATTAAGGTCCTCTATACCTTTATCTTTGACAGTTTCTCTTGTATCAGTATGTCTCATACTATTCTTTTCAAAGATTTACTCCATCGTAAGTCTTTTTCAACTCTGCCCCTCTTACTAAGACATTTTGGTCTGTAAGAGTATACTACTTAGCTGAGGGCTTATCCCTAAGCCCGAAGTTTCTTTTCAGAGTTATCGCCACCTTGCATTCTTGTTGCTTGTGGCAGCTTCTCAGACAATGATGGCGTTTTTACCACTCCTACTTATGTCTGTAGGTCTTATCTCCAAGAACAAGCAGGAATGAGTCTTCACATATGGGTACGTCGGTACCAACGGAGCCTGCGCGGGAACGCTCCCCAGCGTCCAATCAGAAAGCCTTTGGGAGCATCCCACAGCGCCTGCTGCTGCCTTCCCGCCTTTCCCAACTGTCTCTCCTCAGTTCTTCTTTTCCGCGGAGCCAGCAGGTCGTGTTCCTGTCACCGCAGAAGAATTTCCTTATTTTTTCTTTATTTCTTTTGTGTCGCGTCTGCCTTCTTCGACGCTGTACCGGTACCGCTGGTCTTTGTTCTTTTCTTCTTGTACAAAACCCCCAAAACCTTTTTTCCGTTCTTTTTCTTCAGGTGCACTTGCGTTTTGGGCCTTAGGCCCAAAACTTTTTTTCCTTAAATATGGAAAAGCCTGCCTCAGGATTTAAAAAGTGCACAAAATGTGGCGGTACCATTTCCGTCACCGACACCCATGACTGGGTGTCTAAAATGTTTAGGTCCTGACCATTCCATAACAGATTGTGTGTCCTGTTCCATGTTGTCTAAAAGAGGTTGGCAGAACCGAGCTGCCAAGCTCAGTACCCTGTTTCCCTCTGATGAGGCTTCGGTGGCATCGACGTCTTCCAGGGCTGCTTCTTCCTCAAATGGATCTCGGGTAACTAAACATAAATCCAGCCGGTCCTCGAAGGGTAGATCTCCTTCTAAGCATCGAGATGCCTCTGGCGTTGCCCTCGGATTCTGCACCGGGCACTTGCATGGAAATTTTAGGAAAAAATAAACTCCCCAACTGAATCGCCCCATGCTTTAGGATCAAAAAATCCCCCCTTCTCTGGGTGTCTCACGCTAAATCAGGGAAAATACGGACAGACATGCTTTAAACAAGACAGCTCTCTTTTTAAAATACATTCTAAGCAGCCATTCACAATCAGAAACTAATGCCAATGATATTAACAAAGTTACAGGAACAATTGTATCAGAAACAGAAGTATCCAACAGTTCAGACATTCAAAATATCCATAGCCCCAGTCCCTTCAGAAGTTTTCACATCCAACCCTGTATCTTTCTTCCCTGATGATACATAAAAGACCTTAGAGAGCTGGGGATGGGACTCAAGCGGAACACCCAAAATGTCCCAAAGATATGACTTAAAAATGTCCCGTGCAGAGATCATGGGTAATTGTGGAAACTTCAGTAGATGCAGATTAGTAGCCCTAAGTTGATTTTCCAGCAACTCAACTTTAAATTTATGACCAGTCAGATCCTTGAAAACAGTGGTAAGTTGTTCCTCCATCTGCACAATCTTCTTATCAGTGTTATCCACTTGAGATTTTACTGTAGCCACAGTTTCTTGACATTTCTGAACAGCCATATCATTATTGCGAATAAGCTGCAAAGTAATATTTGTTTGGGAGACCAAACGCTCACCAAGTCTCATCAAGAATCCAAGGTAGTATTATCCAGGCACTCAAAGGAAAAAGGGGCCATAACATACCGCTCAGCCCGGACCTCAACAGAGCTCACCGGGCCTCCAGGCTCTCCCAACAAAGATGAAGCAACTCAGGAGTCGCCCAGCCATGGTCCTCGAAACTCATTTGTTGCCGCAGACACTGACCCCGGCAGTAAATCACCTGCCGAACTCAACTCAACTCGAGTGCACTCCCTCCCATCGGGGACGTAAGTTTCCCTTCTTCGGATTCAGCGATTCTGAGTGAGCTCAAGTTAAGAAAGTCTACAGGCAACACAGGAGGGAGCTGCAGATCTGGAGTGAGAATCACACCCTGAGGAAGACACAGGACTAACCTGTCCCAGCGTTGACAGAGCCAGGTTTCCTCTGGTTTCTCCCTGGTGTTCTTCGTGAAGCCGAACAAAAGAATCCATTAGCCCAGTCACTGAGGTAGCAGAGGAGGGGGTCTGCAACAGCTGGGGAGATGCCCCCGTAGTTTCCCCTTCCCGTTCCTCTTAGGCATAGCAAAAAAACGCCCATGTAGCCAGCAGGTCAGGCAGCCATCTTGGATTCTCAGACCAGAACCCCATTTTTCAGTTTTTTGGCACTTTTGCGCTCTTTTTTTCCACTGGCAGCACCGTGGGTCTTCGATCTCGCTGGGGTACTTTTTTCCGCCACGGCTACCAGTGGGTTTAAGAAGTGTGATCAGTATACCAAAATCATGTCTCTTACTGACACACATGACTGCTGCCTTCACTGCCTAGGGCTGGACCACAACCCTGTGGCATGCAGTCTTTGTAAAAAGATTTCCACCAAGGCCCTCAAGAGCTGCCAGCAGCAACACGACCAGTTTTTCCAAGAGTCCCCGATACCTCCGAAGGCCAAGGTCTCCTCTGAAGCTGCAGAATCCCGGGGGGCGATTGCGGACTCTGATCGATGCCTTGGCTTCTCAGAAAGGGGGTCTCCCTGTAAGGAACACAAAAAGAAGAAAACTTCGAAGGCAGCATCCCTTGACGACTCCGACAGGTTGGGTATGCCCCGAGCCCGGTCCCACAGTCCGAGATGCTCGTCCGAGGAATTGAAGCAGGAGCAGCTTACCAAGTTCTCCTGGAAGAAATCTGCTGCGGACACCAGAACCTATCCTCGTTGAGGACTCCCACTCAGGGGAACCGGCACCAGGCCCAAATTCCTCGGTGCCCACGCCGAAGACTGCAGAGCCTTCTGGACTTGAAACCAGAATGGTGGCCCTGGAGCACAATCTTTCTGCCTTCAAGGACCAGCAGTGGGTGTTTGTTGTCCAGTACAACCGATTCCTCCGCCCAGAGGCCGAGTCGATCCTTGAGACCATCCATCCAGAGTCTCAGTAACCCATCTGTTGGAGGAATCTCTGACTTGGTGGCAAAATCCCCATCACCTACAGAAAGGGATGCCCTCTAAGGGTCCTCACAATGGACGCCTCCCTACTGGTATGGGGAACCCACTGCGAATAACTTCGCACCCAGGACAACTGTTCGCAAGTAGAGAGCAACCAGCAGATCAACCTCCTTGAACTTCAGGCAATTTATTTAGCTCTCAGAGTATTCTGCCACCACCTGAGGCACCATCCAGTGCTTATCCAAACAGACAATCAAGTGGCAATGTTCTATGTGAACAAGCAGGGGGGGCGCATGAGGTCTCTCATCCTCCTCCAGATAGTGATGACACTTTGCTCTTACACAGTTCAACAGGGAATACTCCTACGGGCGGTATACCTACCAGGCCAGGAGAATGCCCTGGTAGACAAGCTGAGCAGGATCCTCCAGCTGCATGAGTGGCAGCTGGACCCCAGAGTAACCACCCGGCTCTTTTGGCTCTGGGGAACTCCATGGGTGGACCTCTTTGCCAATCCGGACAACTACCAGTTGCCCCGCTTCTGGCAGCCCTATCCGTCCCAGGTGGCGGCAGATGCGTTTCTCATTCCATGGTCGGAAGGTCTCATGTATGCCTTCCCACCCACGCCACTGATTATCAAAACACTCTTCAAGGCTCTTCGTGACAGAGCCTCACTGATCCTAATGGCCCAGGCAGCTGTGGTTCCTGCTGCTCCTCCAACTATCAGTGGAGACCCCAATCCCACCAGGGAGCTCCCCAGGCCTCTTTTTGCAGGAGGAGGGCTCTCTCCTGCACCCCAATCTGGGGTCCCTATCACTGACGGTGTGGCTGCTGAAAGGGTGACCCTAGTCTCTTTCAACCTTTTGAGAGAGGTGGAAGAGATCCTGTTGGCCTCCCGTAAGGCCTCCACCAGAAGAGCTTACGCCTTCAAGTGGTGCAGGTTCTCGGTCTGGTGCGCCGAGCAACGGGTAAACCCGTTCTCCTGCCCAGTGCAGTTGGTGCTGCAGTACCTTCTCCATCTTTTGCAATCTGGGCTTAAATCCAACTCCGTTAGGGTGCACCTCAGTGTCCTGTCAGTGCATCACCATCCAGTTGAAGGCAAGCCCCCTCTCAGTCCGTCTCTGGTGACCCACTTCTTGAGAGGACTTCTGTTGTCCAGACCCCCCCGTCCGCCCTCTGGCGATGGAATGGGATCTCAATGTAGTATTGTCGCAGCTCACTTGCCCACCATTTGAGCCTCTGGCTGGCTGCCACCTGAGATACCTCTCGTGAAAGATTGTATTCCTGGTGGCGCTCACCTCTGCTTGCAGGGTTAGCAAGTTTCAAGCCCTGGTGGCAGAGGTGCCATATACCAGGTTCTATAAGAACAGGGTTGTGCTATGCAAGCACCCCAAATTCCTTCCGAGGGTGGTATCTACTTTCCACCTCAAACAGGAGGTGGTGCTACCCACCTTCTTCCCAAGACCTCTCTTCTGCAGGGTGGAGTCGGCCCTTCACACCATGGGCTGTAAGAGGGCCCTGTATTTCTACATGCAGGTACCAGGCCATCCGGAAAACTACTCAGCTTTTTGTTTCCTATGACCCCAGTTGACTGGGGGAAGCAGTGACCAAATGAACAAGTTCCTGTAGGAAAGGTCCATAAACCATTATTAAGAAGGGACCCAGGATATCAATGCTTGACCCAGTTCAAGCATTGCGGAACCTGTGTCTTTTGGGGAAACTGCTAGGTACGTACGACCTAGATTGGCCACTGTTGGAAACAGGATACTGGGCTTGATGGACCTTGGTCTGACCCAATATGGCATATCTTATGTTCTTATGAACATTGTCCATCTGGGCTCATGTTGGGTGGCCGGGTCACGGCACACAGTGTCAGGGCCATGGCGGCCTCTGTGGAAAATCTGTGCTCCGTCCTGAAACTGGACATCTACTGGGCCACCACCTGGTCTTCAGTCCATACCTTTGTAACTCATTACTCCTGGAAAAGGAGTTCCAGTGGGACAGTGCCTTCGGCCAGGCCGTGCTCTGTAATCTTTTTGGGGTCTAGGCAACTCCTACCCTCTGACCCTTCTGTGTTCAGGCTACCAGAGCGTTGGTGTCCATCAGACAAACAAGTTCTGCTGCAGTCTGTCTCTATAGACTCGATTACTGCTACTCACGGCTCCCCTTGAGGGCGACCTTGTTTTTTTCCCTACGGGCTTGCGGTAGCCTGTAGCTAGGGAGTCATATTTGTGAGGACTGACTTCCTGCTTGTTTCTGGAGAAAGCGTAGTTACTCACCTGTAACAGGTGTTCTCCGGAGACAGCAGGAATCAGTCCTCACAACCCTCCCTCCTCCCCTTGGAGTTGCTGCTTTACCATCTTTTATTTTTTTGCCGTCTTTTAGCTATGTCGTCTGACCGAGCAAGATGGCACCCTTGGGCGGGATGGGCACCATGCATGCATGGTGGCATCTCCCAAAGGCGTTCTTTGAAAGCTGGGGAAATGCTGCCATGAGGGCTCCATCGATGCCGACGTCACGCATATATGAGGACCGATTCCTGCTGTCCCCGGAGAACACCTGTTACAAGTGAGTAACTGTGCTATATCCAAGATAGAGGGAATAACACGGTTAGCAGGTTTGCTAACCATGTTAATCCCTTTGAATATCGAGCCTTTTGTATATAGGCATTTCTGAGGGTGCAGTTTGGATACAGCAGAGTCCCAAAATCACCTTTAAAAGTAGGTATAAATTTGTGCATCAGTATTTGTGTATTTTTGGGGCTGGATCTGGGAGCCTTTTTTTTACATAGGTGCTTATGTTGCCTTTATAAAATAGGCCCCTTTTTTAGACTTCTCATATAGGCTTCCTGTATTAAAATTCCCCCCTCCCCCTCCAAACACACACGGACTGCTTTTTCAGTTGTGGAAATATATTCTGATTCTGAATATGCATATTTTTTGTAATGTCAGGTATGGGACAGTTATGGTCGTCCACTGTTCAGTTCACAGTCTCATGAGTATCCTGTAACTTCAGTTGCATGGGCTCCTGATGGAGAATTGTTTGCTGTGGGATCTTTTCATACTTTACGTCTCTGTGATAAAACTGGGGTAAGTGACAGCTTTTAATAAAAGCATTGTGTGGATGATGAATTGAACTATAACGGATACTATGGCTATTCACTCGTTCATATATGTAATTGTGACTTATACTTTGTATATGTAATTATTTTCGTAGCTTCTCAACTAAGTTTTTCTATTTTCTTGTCATTGCAACTCATTGGGCCTATATTCAGTGGCAGTGGTCAGTGCTTTTAAAGCGCCTCACCAGTGCCACTTTAATTAAAACCGGATATTCAGCACAGGAGCTTATCTGGCATCCAGCACTGAATATCTGGTTTCACCGGATAGTTTACCTCTTTTCACCTAAATTTCTTAACTGTTTTCTGCGCCCATTAAGAATCACACTCTCTCCAGCCTTTATATTCCCACCTCTTTTGCTTCTTCCCCAACTTCCTATTTCCTCTTCTGCCTTTCACCCTGCATCCATTCCTAGGTAAGTGTTCTTTGATTATTTGTAATTAGACCAACACACTAAATTGATTTGAGCAATTTAATAACTAATAATGCAGCTTATTTGCAATTCTGTGCGTCTGTTCACATTTGCAATGATATATATCTATGTGAAAAAAGAAATATGTAACACAGTACCTGGAAAAAATTCTAAATAATGATGGAAGACAAATGGTTGAATAGATATAGATGTATTTCAGGTATTAGAACAACCATGTCTTTGTTCAAGCTTGAGTAAAACCTAAATAATTATGGTTTCATATTGCGCAGAGGGTGTGTAGATGCCTAATATAAAACTGGGTGTGCACTTACAGATACGTATATTTGTAAGATTTAATCACTAAATGTACCACTATGTTTACTTATGTCTGTCACAAATCACATTAGCGGTCTGTTTTTACAGAATAAAATCACAATACCCAAAAAACAACTCTGTATTCTAAACCGAAAGTAAGATGTTCTAGACAAAGGCTGTCAATGTAGATGTAAATGAGACATTATTTTATGGCAACCATGTGGTCTCAGTATCTCGGGGTACAAGTTTAAAACTTTAACTCATTACCCACGTTTATCACATCAATGACCACTGTAACTCCAGCTGCCTTATTTTAAATATTTTTAAAGTGATGAATTAAAAATGTCTCTATTGATATCTATAACAAATCGCTTAGTTTTGTTTGATGATGGATCCTGGACTTCTTTCACACCATTAAAGAAGTGGTGTGAAAAGAAGTCCAGGATCCATCATCAAACAAAGCTAAGCGATTTGTTATAGATATCAATAGAGACATTTTTAATTCATCACTTTAAAAATATTTAAAATAAGGCAGCTGGAGTTACAGTGGTCATTGATGTGATAAACGTGGGTAATGAGTTAAAGTTTTAAACTTGTACCCCGAGATACTGAGACCACATGGTTGCCATAAAATAATGTCTCATTTACATCTACATTGACAGCCTTTGTCTAGAACAGCGATGGCGAACCTATGGCACGCGTGCCAGCTGTGGCACGCGAAGGCCTTGCAGCTGGCACGCGGGAAGGTCCGCATTTAAAAAAATTAAAAAAAGCTGTCTTCTGCCGCTTCCGGGGCCGCCGCGGCAGAATCGAGTGTGCCGCGGGCCCCCCCCCCCCCTGTGCCTGGCAGAGCCTGCCCTCCAGATCCTGCCTTCCCCGGTATCAGCTCCCTGTTTCCAGCTTGTCACACGCGCCGGCTTTCAGAGCGCGAGGGGAGAGTTTCTCCCTCGCTGCTCTGTTAAGCCCGCGGGGGCTGATGGGAAGTTCCCATCAGCCCCCGCGGGCTTAACAGAGCCGCGAAAGGGAAACTAGTTCCCTTCGCGCTCTGAAAGCCGGCGCGTGTAACAAGCTGGAAACAGGGAGCTGATACCGGGGAAGGCAGGATCTGGAGGGCAGGCTCTGCCAGGCACAGGGGGGGGGGGGCCCGCGGCACACTCGATTCTGCCGCGGCGGCCCCGGAAGCGGCAGAAGACAGCTTTTTTTTATTTTAAATTTTGGCTGGGCTGGGCTGGGCTGGGGGGGTTAGGAGTGGTGATGGGCGCTGCGGGGGGATTAGGAGTGGTGATGGGCGCTGCGGGGGGATTAGGAGTGGTGATGGGCGCTGGGGGGTTAGGAGTGGTGATGGGCACTGGGGGGGGTTAGGAGTGGTGATGGGCACTGGGGGGGGTAGGAGTGGTGCTGGGTGCTGGGGGGGTTTAGGAGTGGTGATGGGCTATGGGGGGGCTTAAACTAAAAATTGGGTGATGGATTAGGACTGGAAATGGGCTGGTGGGATTAGGACTGGAAGTGGGTTGATGGGGTTAGGACTGATAATGGGCTATGGGGGGCTTAAACTAAAAATTGGGTGATGGGGGATTAGGACTGGAAATGGGCTGGTGGGATTAGGACTGGGAGTGGGCTGATGGGGAGGTTAGGACTGGTAATGGGCTATGAGGGGGCTTAAACTGAAAATGGGGTGATGGGGATTAGGATTGGAAATGGGCTGGTGGGATTAGGACTGGGAGTGGGCTATGGGGGGCTAGGACTGGTAATGGGTTGGGGGGGTTGCTAGGACTGGAAATGGGCTGAGTGGAAGGGGGCTTGAATTGCAAATAGCTGATGGGGGACGGGGCTTGGAATGGAAATAGGCTGAGGGGACGTGGGGGGCTTGAACTGCAAATAGCTGATGGGGACGGGGCTTGGAATGGAAATGGGCTGAGGGGAAGTGGGGGGGCTTGAACTGCAAATAGCTGATGGGGACGGGGACTTGGAATGGAAATGGGCTGAGTGGAAGGGGGCTTGAACTGCAAATAGCTGATGGGAAGGGGGGCTTGGAATGGGCTCTTAGGGGAGGGAGCTAGGACAGGAAATGGGCTGATGGAGGGGCTAGGATAGGACTGGGAATTGGGTGTTGGGGGAGCTAAGTTTGGAAATGGGCTGTGGTGGGGGCTTGGATTGAAATGGACTCATGGAGGGGCTAGAACTGGAAGTAGGCTCATGGGGGGCTTGGATTAGAAATGGGCTGAGTGATGGTGGGGCTAGGAAAGGACTAGAAATGGGCTGATGGGAGGCTGGTATTGGAAATGAGCTGATGAAGGGACTCGGATAGGATTGGAAATGGACTGATGGGGGGCCAGGACTGGAAATGGGCTGATGTGGGGACTAGAAGGGAGCGGATACTGGGTGGGGCTGGAATTAAAAGGGAGCTGATGTTGGGGGAGATTAGAAGGGGATGGGGCTGGGAGAGTGAAATGGAGAGGGGAAAAATATTTTGTGTGGGAGGGAAAAAAAATGTACAATTGGCCGGGTATTGGGAGACTAAAAAAGGAGAAAGATTATTATGTTAAAGCAGATGAAGAGAGAGAATGGAAAAAAACTAGAAGAGAAGAAAGGAGAAATGGACAGCAGACGATGGAGAGATAGCAGAAGACACAAATAAACCAGAAGAAAGTGGCTGGAACAATTGCAACTGAAAAAAATGCACAAAAGGTACAAAGATATCTCTTTATTTTGAATTTATTAACTAGAATATGTCAGCTCTGGGAAATGTGCATCATTAGTGTCTGTGCTTTGTTTAGTACAAGAGGAAATTAATTTATAGTTTTATTTCTACAGTGTTGTTGTACATTCCAAGTTTGGCTTTTGGGGTTCCCAGTTTAATTATTGCCTTCCTGTTTCTAAATTGAATGAAATCATTAAAACATTATAAATTGCCAATAAATTGAAATGAAAACCAAAGGATTGTGAATCAAATTGATTCTCTGACAATACAAAGATTCCAAACTTTACAAATGATGTTACATAGTTCAGGCAACTTTATAAAGAGTTTTTAGATACTAAAATCTTGTTGTTAAGGTTTAATTGACGTGCTGGCACTTTGAGGAAATTCTTTGGTTTTGTGCGGCAGTTTGGGCACTCGGGCTCAAAAAGGTTAGCCATCACTGGTCTAGAACATCTTACTTTCGGTTTAGAATACAGAGTTGTTTTTTGGGTACTTATGTCTGTGACATCAAAATTTCAAACCACTTAGCACTGCAAAACACTAAAAATACAAAGCATGCTCCTTAGAAAAAAGGAGTGCAGAATATCTGATTCCTGGAACATGTCCTTTACCTCCCTATCCTGTGCTGAAGTACCCTGGCCCTCAGTCGTACTGTCAGAAGGAGAAGTGTTTAAAATGCACATCATATCCTGCTGCTATGGCCCATGCGGTCAGAAGATATGTGCTTTTGAGAGCTTCTCCTTCTGTTGTCAGTGCGCCTAGGTTTAATGGGACACTTGGGCAATGGGCATTGAGATTGGTACTCTGGCGGAAGCCAGGAAACATTCTGGGGAAAGCTGAGGCTGCAACTCTGTGCAGGAAATGGAGAAAGCTGCACAGGGGTTTTAAAACAGGTATGTAGTCGCACAACTTAACGTTAATGTTAAGTGGATGAAACAGGTGGCCAGATTGTGATCAGGTAAGTTTTTGAGTAGCTTGTAACTCGGATTCTACATTTGTTTTGGTGATAGATGATGTTCTATGCTCCCTAGACGAGGTTGAATCAGCATTGGTTATTTTATTGGACCTTTGCATGCATTAGACTTTGGTTGACAATGCTATCTTGCTTGAAAGATGCAAACAGCTTGATGTATCTGGGGGTATTGTGTGTGGATTCACTCCTTCCTTAAGACTGAGGCTTCAAAATGAAATATAATGATATCGCATCAGCCCCTAAGAATCTTGAAAGTAGGGGGGTCCACAGAGCTTTTCCATTTCACCACTGATTTTTAACTTTTTTTTTTTTTTTTTTACTTATCCCACTAAACCAGTCCAGGTAGGTGGGTTGTGCTTCCCCAGCTAGCAGTTGGAAGCAGACCAGAACTTTCAGTGATGTCATCATCACCTGTATATATGCTTGTGCAGCACTGAGAAAAGTCAGCATTATCTGCCTCCATCAGGGCAAGGTGTGTGGACTAATGCAGCGGTACAGATAGGCCTGTCTCCCCTGTCTCATATCAGTCTGAACATAAGATATGCCATACTAGGTCAGACCAAGGTCCATCAAGCCCAGTATCTGGTTTCTAACAGTGGCCATTCTAGGTCATAAGTATCTAGCAGTTTCCCCAAAAGACACAGGTTCTGCAATGCTTGTACTAGGTCAAGCAGTGATATCCTGGGTCCCTTTTAATAATGGTTTATGGACCTTTCCTCCAGGAACTTGTCCAAACCTTTTTTAAAACCAGCTACACTAACAGCTTTTCCTGAGCGTCCCTCCAGTCTAGTCCCGGAATCCTAGGAGTTGTCAACCTAATCCAGCAGCTTTTGGAGACTGAGAAACTTCATGGCTGTGATGTCACTGGTATATAAGCACCAGTAGCTCCTCTTCTCACCAGTTATCAGTCTCCAAAGCAGCTGGTGAGGTAGTGAGCCCAGGGATTCCAGGGCTCAACTGAGGAACAATTAAGAGGATTTTATTTCTTAAATTGGTTAGGGTTTCTTAGCGGAATTCTTTAAAATATAAAAATATAAAGGGGCTTCTTTACCTTGTTGGACTTTCTTTTACATTACCTGAAAGTCTTGCTCAGTATTCACTTTCTAGCCGACAGTTGCTCTGAGGTCCTCGATTCCCTCCTTTTCTTATTTTCAGCCCTCTGCCTCCGGAGGCACGCTAGGAGCCGCGGTTTCCTTAGCGGGGCACTAAGGGAGAGGACCCGTTACTGCTTACCCGATTGGACGGGAGCCAGAAAGCAGTCGGCTGTTGAGCTCAGCGCGCAGATGGCCTGCCTGCTTGCGCTTGGAGCCGGCCTGCCCGAGTAGTTCTGTGTCGGGAGTAGCTCCTCTGCAGCAATTTCGGCTGTCGGGGGGGGCTTCCGAGGACACGAAAGATACCATAGCCGTGAGCTGCATCTTGTCCTTCAGCGGGAGGTAAGCAGCTGATTTATCAGCGTCTTTTCATTTTCTGCAGGGGCAGGCTGCACCGCATGTACTTTGAGCGGGAAATCCGATTCTTTCAGTTGCGATTTTCAGCGGCCCATAGCTGCCTTCAGTAGCGGCGTTTTTTCTCAGTTTCCCTCAGCTCTGGATCGGGGGAGACTGTTTGGCCTTTGGGGTTTCTAAAATTTAAAAATAAAAAAACGGGCCTTGCTGACACATTTATATTTTTGGTTTTTGGTTTTTTTGGGCTCAGTATGCCTGCCAAACAGCTCTGTTTGTTATGTGGTGCCAGGAAGTCTTCTGTTTCTACTGAAGGAGTATGTAGGGGCTGTGCTCAGGAGGCTAGCGCGGAGGATCTACCGCCAGAGCGGGTAGCGGCTGAGTCAGGGAGTGCCCAGGAGTTGCTGGAGCCCCTTTTGCCCCCCCTGCCAACTCCTGAAGCGTTGCCCAGTACCTCAGGGGCGCAGCAGCCTCCGCTGTCACATTTGCCTTCTTCGGGGGCTTTGGCGGCTATCTTTTCAGCTGATTTTTTGTCCTTGCTGCAGAAGACTTTGAGTAGTCCTCCAGGGGGCCCAATGGCGGGGCCTTTCGGAGAGGGGATTGGTGCTAAGCGGTCCGGTTCCCCTGTGGCGCCCGAGGTTGCGGGGGGACTCCTGAAGAGAGCTAGGATGGATAGGGATCGCTCGGAACCGTCTGTTCTGTCAGAGGATGTTCATGCAGATGACCCTCTGTTGGATGAAGGTCTGGAAGAGGACCTGGAGGAAGGCGAAATTAAGGATCAGGAGGAGCAGGCTAGAGTAGTCTGAGTTTTTCGGCGAGAGGAGTTGCCGGCTCTTATAGCAGAATCTCTTAAGACGCTGAACATGCCAGCGGGGGGTCCGGCTGAGGAGACAGCCTTGGAGGATCCCTTATTGCAGGCTGTGCGTAAGACGCAGAGGGCGTTTCCGGTGCACAGAGTATTTCGGGAGATGATTCAGGAAGAATGGGATATGCCCGAGGCCGCTCTAAAGGGCTCTAGGGTGATGTCCCGTCTTTACCCCTTGCTGGATCTCAGGATAAGGAACTCTTTAAGGCGCCGTAGGTGGACGCTGCCGTTTCGGTAGTGACCAAGAAGACTACAATCCCGGTGGAGGGCGCTGTGGCGCTCAGGGATGCACAGGATCGTAAGTTAGAAACGTTGCTGAAGCAGGTTTTTGAGGCTAATGTGTTGTCCTTACAAGCTTCGATATGCGGAGCTTGGGTAGCTCGTGCCTGTTTGCGGTGGGCTCAGCGCATTCAGGAGGGCGGTTCGGTGGAGGAGTCCGAAGAGGCGTCCAGGTTGGAGTCTGGCGCAGCGTATCTCGCTGATATTCATTATGATCTCATCCGTGGTTTAGCGAAGAGTATGGCTTCGGTGGTGGCAGGCAGACGCTGCCTGTGGCTGTGAAATTGGGCGGCGGATAGTTCGTCGAAGGCTCGGTTGAGTAAACTGCCTTTCCGCGGTAAGTTGCTATTTGGTGAAGATTTGGAGAAATTGGTAAAGGACTTAGGGGATTCCAAAGGTGGTCGGTTGCCGGAGGATAAGCAAAAGCAGGGACGGTCGGGTCCCAGTCTGCGCGGCCAACAGCGGGATTTTCGCCGCTTTCGTAACCCGAGGTTTGGTCAGGGACAGAGAGGGCGTGTTCCTTCTCGTGGACAAGGTTTTCGAGGAGCGAGCCGAGGGTTCTCACCCGCTGCCTCTTCCTCCACTTTCAGAAAGACCCAATGAAGTCAGGGGGGTCCAGGTAGGGCTGGTTCCCGTAGGAGGACGGTTGCGGGAGTTTTACCCTGCCTGGGCCCAACTCACTTCCGACCGGTGGGTGTTAGAGGTGATTCGAAAGGGTTACGCATTGGAGTTGCATCGTCCGGTGCGCGATTCTTTCGTCCTGTCCCCGTGCAAGGCACCTGCGAAGTGCCGGGCAGTGCAAGAAACGGTACTGCGGCTTTTGGATCTCCGGGCAGTGGTACCGGTTCCGGCAGACCAGTTAGGCAGCGGTCGATACTCAATTTATTTTGTGGTGCCAAAGAAAGAAGGCTCTTGGCGCCCCATTCTGGACCTCAAGAAAGTGAATCGTTGTCTACGGGTTTCGCATTTTCGGATGGAAACCCTCAGATCCGTTATAGTGGCGGTCCAAAAGGGAGAGTTTTTGACTTCCTTAGACCTCTCCGAGGCCTACCTGCACATTCCTATAAGGCAGGAACATCAGAGGTTCCTCAGGTTTGCGGTACCTATGGGACATTATCAGTTTCAAGCTCTCCCTTTCGGTCTGGCTACGGCGCCTCGCGCATTTACCAAGGTCATGGTGGTCATGGCAGCGGCTCTGCGAAAGGACGGGGTCCTAGTACATCCGTATCTGGACGACTGGCTGATTCGAGCCAAGTCCCGGGAGGAGAGTGTGGCGGCTACCAACAAGGTGGTGTCGTTGCTTCAGAGCCTCGGTTGGGTGGTCAACGTGGCGAAAAGCAAGTTGGAGCCGTCTCAGAACCTGGAGTATCTCGGGGCCCGTTTCGACACGAGGATGGGCTGAGTCTTTCTCCCGCAACAGCGCGGGGTCGCGATTCGCCAGTTGATCACTCGCTTTCTCAGCAAACGCTGTCCCACTGCCTGGGAGTATCTTCAGGTATTGGGGACCATGGCGGCGACACTGGAGTTGGTACCGTGGGCGAGGGCCCACATGAGACCGTTGCAGCGGGCGTTGTTGAGAAGGTGGTCGCATCAGCGAGATCCTCTGGCTCGCAGGTTGGTCTGTCCGCTGCAGACTCGTCAAGCTCTGGGTTGGTGGTTGTTTCCGGAAAACTTGGAGCAAGTTATGTCGTTGGAAGTTCCGACCTGGATACCGCTGACCACCGATGCCAGTCTCCAGGGCTGGGGCGCCCATTGTCAAGGTCGCTTTGCCCAAGGGGAGTGGTCAGTTCTCGAAAAGGCTTGGTCGATCAACCGGTTAGAATTGAGAGTGGTAACGTTAGGGCTGTCGGAGTTTCGCCCATTTCTTCAGGGTCAGGCAGTACGCGTCTTTTCGGACAACGCGACAGCAGTGGCTTACATAAATCGGCAAGGGGCACCAGCAGTGTAGAGCTGGAGTCCGAGGCAGACCGGTTGTTCGAATGGGCAGAGAGCAATCTGGTAGCGGTGTCGGCTGCGCACGTCGCGGGAGTGGACAATGTGCAAGCGGATTTCCTAAGTCGCGTTCGGGTGGACCCGGGGGAATGGGTTCTCCATCCGGACGTTTTCGCGATGCTGGTGCAGTGCTGGGGGACGCCGGTCATGGATCTCATGGTGACCTTTCAGTCGGCACAGGTCAGTCGGTTCTTCAGCAGGCGAAGGGAAAGAATGTCGGAAGGGCTGGATGCCCTGGTTCAGGAGTGGCCGCAAGCACATCTTCTGTACGTGTTTCCCCCGTGGGCCTTAGTCGGGAGAGTACTTCAGCGGATCGAGCGTCACGAAGGCTGCGTGATCCTCATTGCTCCGGATTGGCCTCGTCGGCCGTGGTACGTGGACTTGGTTCGTCTCTTGATTGCAGCTCCCTGGAGGCTGCCGGTGCGGACGGACCTCTTGTCGCAGGGGCCTCTGTTCATGCCTCAGGTAGATCGATTCTTGCTTACGGCCTGGCTCTTGAGCGGGCACGGTTAAGGTCCAGGGGCTATTCGGGGGCCGTCATCACTACCCTTCTAAGGGCAAGACGAAGGTCCACGTCTCTAGCGTATGTTAGGGTGTGGCGTATTTTTGAGGCTTGGTGTCAGGAAAGAGCAGTGATTCCGTTAAAAGCGGACATTCCCCAAGTGTTGGAGTTTTTGCAGGATGGTTTTCAAAAGGGCTTAGCTGCGGCTTCCTTGCGAGTCCAGTTGGCGGCTCTGGCATGTTACAGAGGTAAAGTTCGTGGTCATTCCCTGACGACTCATGCGGATGTGAAGCGGTTTTTGCGGGCGGCGGTGTTGTTGCGGCCGCCGCGTAGGCAGGTCATGCCCTCCTGGGATTTGCCCTTGGTTTTGGGAGCGCTGGGGAAAGCGCCTTTTGAACCCTTGGCGACGGCAACGCTGAAAGATCTGACGCTGAAGGTGGTGTTTCTGGTGGCTATTGCATCGGCGAGACGTGTCTCGGAGTTGCAGGCATTGTCTTGTAGGGCGCCTTGCCTCTCCTTCTCGGATTCTAAGGTAGTGTTGCGGACAGTGCCGTCCTTTTTGCCCAAGGTGGTTACGGCTTTTCATGTGAATCAGATGGTCTCGCTGCCGGTTTTCTCGGCTAAGCGGAACGGTCGAGTTGCGGATCAACGGCATTGTTTGGATGTTAAACGGGCTTTGCAGAAGTATATCACTAGGACAGCTAGTTTTCGGAAGTCAGACCGGTTGTTCGTCCTCTTTGCGGGAGCTCGGTGCAGAGAGGCGTCGTCGAAGGGTTCGATTGCTCGATGGTTAAAGGAAGCGATAGCGTCAGCGTATTTGTTGCGCGGTCGTCCGGTGCCGGACAATTTGAAAGCTCATTCCACGCGGGCGCAGGCTGCCTTTTGGGCGGAATGTAGCCTCGTTCCGGTGGAGCACATCTGCAGAGCAGCGACGTGGTCTTCCTCTCACTCCTTTGTCAAGCATTACCGACTGGATGTGCAGGCGGAAAGAGATACCCGATTTGGGGCGGCAGTGCTTCAGGCGGGGCTAGCAGGGCCCTCCCGTTGATTGTTTCACTGCTCTGTTACATCTCCTAGGATTCCGGGACTAGACTGGAGGGACGCTCAGGAAGGTTAAATTAGACTTACCTGCTAATTGTAGTTCCTGTAGAACCTCCAGTCTAGTCCCGGGTCCCGCCCTGAGTGAAGGCTGCTAGAGGGCCTGAAGCGGAGCGGTGGTTACAGGTAAGCAGATTTGGGCTTTCCGCTGGCGGCTTACTGACGCCTGGGGCGGTTGCAGTAGAGAATCAGGAGGGGTCCCGACAGTTTCAAGGTGGGAGCGGGGGACCTCATTGCAAGGTTAGTTGGTGTTCTTTGTGTAAATAGTTGGATCCTGGATCCGTCTTAGTTACGATGGCAGATTTGCCGCCTTATGCTTTATTGACCCATATCTACTTACTTGTTGCTCTGGTGAGTCTGCTTTGTCAATAGGTAACTGGTGAGAAGAGGAGCTACTGGTGCTTATATACCAGTGACATCACAGCCATGAAGTTTCTCAGTCTCCAAAGCTGCTGGATTAGGTTGACAACTCCTAGGATTCCGGGACTAGACTGTAGGTTCTACAGGAACTACAATTAGCAGGTAAGTCTAATTTAACCTTACTACATCCTCCGGTAACAAATTCCAGAGTTTGGTTACACGTTGAGCGAAAAAATATTTTCTCTTATTAGTCTTAAATAGTTTACCCTGTAGCTTCATTGCATGTCCCCTAGTCTTTCTATATTCTGATGACGTAAATAATCGATCTACGTTTATCCGTTCCACTCCATTCATTAATTTATAGACCTCTATCATATCTCCAAGTCTTTTGGCTTGTGTGTTTGAGACCTTGGGTTAACATTTGCACAAAGCTTGAGTATGTCCATTGTCTCCTTGAGCCGACAATTGCACTGTGTCCAGCACTGTTACCTATGGGTTCCAGCACTGGTAAGCCAGAGAACGGACAGGAGGACCCCATGAAGCCCCTTAAGGGGAGTTGGTAAGTGGTCTCAAGATCCCTTCCCTCTCACTTCTTTCATGTTAAGCTTTTTTCCCTTTTTTAAAAAAAATGTTTGTTCCATTTCTTTATTTGGTTCACTGTTTTTGACTGTATAAATCAGCTTTTTAAAAAATCTTACCCCTTTCAGACAGCTGGGGAGGCCTTTATGTGTTTGTTCCAGCCAGCCTGACAGTTGCATGAATTCCATTACCAATCAGAGGTTACTTTATTGCTGCGTTTTTCTTTTTTGGGGATTTTTTTCCTTCATGGTTTTTCTTTTCCTTTGGCCGTGTTTGAGCTCTGCCATAATGCCATAATGTACATGAAAATGTGCTGTTTGCGGCTCCCATCGAATGAGCTCTGTGGCTGGTTCTTTATGCTTCAAGTGCAGTGGAGAAGCTTCGGTGCACCTTTTTTCAGCAATGTCAGATCCCTCCGCTTAGTCTCCCATGATTTTCATGCCAGCAGAAATAGCAGTCATCTTGGATGGGCTGCATGGTCCTGGTTAAAGGGGAGCATGGTGAAGCAGCTAAAGGCCCCTGAGGGTCCTCCAAAGCCCTAGAGCCTGTTCTTGGCTGGCTTGAGCAGCAATTCCAGAAACAGCTTATGGGCATAAGAACATAAGATATGCCATACTGGGTCAGACCAAGGTCCATCAAACTCTGTGCAAGTCCACCTTAGTGCCATTTTGGCCTCTTGCTGTCCAGTTGCAGGTCACCCTGTCTCTGTTCATCCTCTAGTAGCATGCTTCATCTTGTAGCATCCTTCTCTTAACAAGGTCACCAATCCGGCTACCTCCAGTAGCCCGGGACCTCAATGTTGTCCTCGCTCGACTGCTCAAACCTCCCTTTGAGCCCCTCGCCACAATTTCTTTGAAGTTGCTCACTTGGAAGATTATCTTTTTGATTGCTCTCATATCAGCTCATTGAGTCAGTGAGTTGCAAGCTCTAGTGGATTATGCTCCTTACACTCACTTCCACCATGATAGGATGGTACTTCAAGCCCATCCCAAGTTCCTTCCAATGGTGGTTTCTCCCTTCCACCTTAACCAGTCTGTCTCCCTTCTGTCTTTTTTCCACAACCTCATTATTCTCATACAGAAGCTACACTGCATACCGTAGATTGAAAGAGAGCTTTGACCTATTATTTAGAAAGAACTAAGGCTCATCGACAATCCTATCAACTCTGTGTTGTTTGACCCTAGTCACTTGGGCTACCAGTCACAAAGTGTAATCTTTCTAACTCGATTGCTAACTGTATTTCCTTTGCTTATGCAAAAGCCGGACTTTCCCTAGAGGGTCATGTCACGTCTCATAACGTCCGAGCTATGGTGGCCAACCTTCGCTCTAGCTCCATCTCGGGGATTTGCCGAGCTGCCTTATGGTCTTCCATTCATACCATTGCTGTCCACTACTGTCCCGACAAGGATTCCAGTAGGGACGCTGTCTTTGGCTAAGCCATTCTATGGCAGCTTTTCAGGACTTAACTACACCTCCTTCCCACCAGCACTCTGTTTCTGCCGGCTACCTCAACTGAGAGTGTGCTCAAGCGGCTGGGTCTGACAGATCCTTACTCTACCCTGGTTGCAGTTTGGGGGGATTTTCCCCGTCTGTCACCCCTTCATACTCTGTCCTTCATGGTAGCTGGGAGATGGTGAGTCCCATATGTGAAGACTGCATTCCTGCTTGTTTTTGGAGATTGTGTAGTTACTCACCTGTAACAGTTGATCTCTGGGAACAGCAGAAATCAGTCTTCACAACCCGCCCTCATCCCCTAGGCGTTGTAGAATGTTTGTTGGGGGGTTTTTTTGTCTTGTTTTGTTTTTCTGGCTTTTCTCTAAGCTCTACACTGTCACCTGACTGAGGAGAATTGCTAGGAAGGCTGGAAGGCAGGCATGCATGGGTGGAGGGATGCTCCCCAAAGCATTCCTACTGGATGCTGGGGAGTGTTCCTGTGTGGGGCTCTAGCAATGCCGACGTCACCCATATATGAAGACTGATTCCTGCTGTTTCTGGAAATTACCTGTTACAGGTGAGTAACTACGCTTTCCTGCCCTCCGCCTTCTCCCTTCCTCTTTAGCTGCATATAGTGCTTAATTTCACAATAATGTGTTTTACAAGTACATTAAATTGGATTGCTGCACTCTTGTACATTGGTTATTATGCCTCCATGAAGCCTTTTTTTAAAAAAATGGATTATCGCTGGAGCTTTTAAATAGTTATCCCTTCAGCAATATCAACTGCTCCTATTTTATACTTTGTGGGCTTACTATAGATCTTCCGCCCCTCCCCCTCCCCCCTTTCCTCCCCTTTTCCCCTCCCCCCTCCGGCACCAAAAAGTGCTCTTTAAAAATGAGATTCTCTGTGTGTGCAATTCTTGTGATCAGATACCGTTGAAACTGGAAGATATGAATGGCTCGCTGTGCACTAGTGCTTGTCAGTGGTGACCCCATGATATTTTTTTTAAATGGATCACTTATAGGAGCATTTTCAGCAGTCTTAACTGCACTTAATGCATAGCAGTTTGTGGTATTACCTTCCAGAAATCTGTTTCCACATCATTACTGTTTAATGTAATGTGATTTTCTTGTTACATATTCTGGGCTCACACTTATTATTTTAGGTAAACCCTGGGTAACAATGGTAAAAATCGGTAAGCTCTTGCGATAGTGTCACCCGTTTTCAAGCACAGTTAGAATCTGAGTAAAAGCTCTCTAACAATGTTGTTGCATACACAAGTTTGCCCTTCATTGTTTCATTATAAGATTGATATGAACTTTTTCTCTCTTCTCTGCTTCCCTAATGTATATTTGTTCTATTGCATATCATGATTGGGTCCTTTTCTCATCTTATCACTTAATATGTAACGTTGTACACGCCTCTGCCCCTTTCAGAATGGCAAAATTTATTTTATTACAGCGTATAATTTCAGATGTGCAAGAAGACTGGTTTCACATTGCTACAGTATCGTTTAATAGGTTTATTACTACACTTTCCGGTCCCTATTCTCCAGCATGAGTTTTCTGTATTATCATCTTACCTCTTTGGAACAATTCTGCTCTATAATTCATTGATATTGTCACAATGGACATGATGATAGATTCATGATTATATGGATTTAGGTTACATGTCATGTATTTTATTTGTGAATGGCTTCCAATCATATTTGTTTTATTTTTTTATCATGTCCTTACTCATTTATGATTCATTTTTATTTAAATTTGATTTTATGTACATATTCTATGATTTTATTACATTTTTTATAATCTTTATAATTATTTATCTGTACATGTTTTTTTTATTGTGCATAATTATTTATTGTAGTGCCATTACACCCCTGAAGAAGGCAGGTGCCAAAACACAGCCATGTCGGGTGTGGCTGTGTTGTACACCTTAATAAAGACATTGAAACAGCACCTGGCTACTCGCTCCAGTTTCTGTCAACCTGTGGTGGTGGCAGCATCCGAGTTTTCTGAGGAAGGGCATGCCGCTAGGCATTTGCTCATGGATCCTTCTGATGATCGATGCCAGTCTCTCAATCTGGGGAGCCCATTAGGGTGGTCTGGTCCATCAACTGCCTTGAGTTGAGGGCCATCAAGCTGGCTGTTCTGTGTTTCTGGCCCCCAATCGAAGGCCAGGCAATTAGTGTTCTCTGACAATGCCACAGTGGTGGCTTAGGTCACTGGGCAAGGCAGCATGAGGAGTGCTGGAGTAGCCTTGGAGATGGCTCTCCTGTTTGATCGGACTGCAAAGAACCTCCTAGTTTGTCGGCTCTGCACATTAACAGGGTGAATATTGTGGTAACAGAATTTCTCAGCCGACATTCTCTGATTCCAGTAGAGTGGGAGTTGGGTCAAAAGGCATTTGAGTTGTTTCTGCGCCACTGGGGTCATCCCCAGAGGGATCTCATGATGACCCGCTCCAATGCCAAAGTGTGCTGCTTCTTCAGTTGCCGCACGAAGATGGTATCTGAGGGCGTCTGCGCCCTGGCTCATCCTTGACCAAGTCAACTACTGCCGTATGTGCTTTCTCCATGCCCCCTGGTGGGGCGTGTGATTCAGTGTATGGCGTGCCTCCCGGGAAGGATTATTCTGATGGCGCCAGGTTGGCTGATGAGAGTGTGATTCGGAGATCTGATGTGGCTTCTGTAGGCACCACTTCTTAGTTTGCCTCTGTCTCGGGACCTATTGTGTTCAGGGCCACTTGTCCTGGAGGACCCAGCTCCCTTCTCACTTACAGCTTGGCTCATGAAAGGAGACTGTTAGCGCATACAGGCCTACTCTCCAGTATTGGTAGCCACTCTGCTCAGAGCCTGTAGGAGGTTTACCAACCTGGCATAACTGTGGGTCTGCTGCCTTGAGTGCTGGTGCAGCACACAGTAGCCAGCTCCTGTGGCGGCAAGGTGCCGTTTTTGTTGGCCTTTTCTGCAGGACAGTCTTGAGAAGGGTCAGGTGGCAACTTTGGCCTATTTCAGAGCTCCATTGTCTGATAAGTCTCTAGCCTTACATCCGGATGTTTTTGTGCTTTCTTCAGGTGGTTCGGTGTCTGCATCCCCTCCTCCGGTCTGTGGTCCTTTCCTGAGATCTGTGTCTGGTGCTTGAAGTCTTGATATCAGAGCCCTTTGCACCATTGAAGCACGCTGCTCTGAAGGATTTTCCGCTCAAGACTGTCTTGGTTGAGATTTGTTCCACCAGGAAGATTCTGAGCTGCTGGCTTTTTCTTACCATGATCGTTATCTATCTGTTTCTGAGGAGGCTGTTTCCATTCGGCCTGTGCTTTACTTCATCCCGGAGTAATTTCTCCTTTCATGTGAACCAGGTGGTTTGTCTGCCCCCCTCCTCTGTGGGGAGCAGTGTCAGGGGAATGGTAAGGATCTTTGCCTTGTGGATGTCCAGAGGATGCTTCTCTTGTTCTTGGAGGTTACAAATTATTTTTGTAAGTCAGGCCATCATTTTGTGCCATTTTGCTGGTCTGCGCAAAATGACGTGGCAGCTAAGTCTGCACTGGGGCGCTGGCTTAAGGAGGCCATTGCCTCGGTGGATCTGTTGCGGAACCAAATGGTTCCAGAGGGTTTGTGCAACCATTCTACCCAAGTTCACGCATCCTTGTGGGTGGAGTGGAGCTTGGTAGTTAGCCCCTGCAGATATTTGTTGAGCAGCAAAGTGGGCATCACTTTCCACTTCTGTCTAGCATTTCTGCTTGGATAGAAACATAGAAATATGACAGCAGAAGAAGACCACGTGGCCTATCTAGTCTGCCCTTCCATATCAACTATAATAGTCCCCATTTTTCCATGCTCAGGCAGACACGGCCTTTGGCTGTAAGGTTTTGCAAGCTTCTGTGTCTTCCTGCCCATTGGAGACATAGCTTTGGTACATCCCACTTGCCGTCTAGCAGTTCAATATGGAAGGTGACATTTTACGTACCAGATAATGTCTTATCCTTGAGTCCTGCTACACCAGTCCAAGGCATGCCCTGTTCTTCTGTGGTGGTACCCTTGGGTCCACTATGATTTATATACTTGGCCCTGCAGGTTCATCTTCTACAGACAGCCTTCTGTTTAAGCTTTCCTGTACATAGTTCTCTACTGTTTGATTACTCATTGTTGGACACGTTGAGGTTGTGTGAGGCTTGTCATGTTCTCCCTTATGCTTTGGGATGAATACTAAAAAGACCTCTGGTGGCTGAGATGGATAGAGGCATGGGAGTGATGTCATTGAAACCTAAGCTTGTCTTTGTCTCCACCAATCTGCTGGTAGGAAAACACAACCCACTTGTCTGGACTGGTCTAGCAGGATTCAAGAAAAGGACATTATTTGATAAGTAAAATGTCACCTTGTTAGTGTGAAACAAGATACAAGGAGCAGGGTGATGAGAACATACTTTGGAAGAGTTATAACAGCCTTTATTAGAGTGTCCATGGCCAGCCCGTCCACTAGGTGAGCTAGGTGGCCAGTCTGGGTGAGTGGCAGTCACACTGCCCCACCCCCCCCCCCCCAATTTGCCACTGATTCCATTGTGGGGGAGGCAGGCGGGAGCATTTCCAAAAGCGGTGGCAAAAAGCCGCTGCCTTTAGAAATACTGACTCTGTCCGCCTCCCCCTCCTGAGACACAGTCAGCGGCAGCTGGGGCTAACGGTGTCATCAGGGGGTGGGCAGCGAGGCCGGTGTTTCTGCCTAATGTGGTAGAAACCCTTTGGTTGGCCCTGAGTGTGTCAAAGGGTTCCTCCCTACACGGGCCATTTTTTGGCAAATCAAAGCCTTCGTTGAGGGCTTTGGGACCTTAGTTGAAACCATAAAATGACTGTTTAATATAACACAAAACAATTGTATAAATAAAGTAAAAAAACTATCATATTGTGAGAGTAAAAGCATGCTGATATAAAATAACAAGTAAAAGAGTAAAAGTAAAAAGCAACAAATAAGGTTAAAAAAATGTATAAAGGACATGCCATATGAGCACAATATATATGGGTTAAATATACGTTAAGTTAAAATGTAATGCAAACATAATATAAGTAAAAAAAACATGCATGAAAAGGAGATCCAAGATGATGGATGTGTGGTGTGTGTGAGCGACGCACTTTCCTAATGGGGAGGAAGCGGAAGGTAAAGGGGGCCAGTGTTCCCTCGCTGGCCCCTCATACCTCCATGCCGTTACCTGGTTCTGCCGGTCCCTTGGATCGCTTTTGGTTGTGGCCGACTCAGCAACTGGCAGCAGGGGAGAAAAGCTCTGCAGAAGCGGCGCATGTCTGATGACTTGGTGCTCTCTTCAATTAGTTACTCTGTATCCCCTGAGATGCGGCATCTGGTGAAGGAGGTGTGCCAGCAAGACTTCCCCGAAGCGCAGCGGCCCAGGGAGCAACCTGGAGAGGCGTCCCCCCTGCAGGTTGGCGAGTGGCTGCTGAAGGGGTTTTCGAGGGCTTTTTTGCCCTTCCGAGTCAGCTTGATCTTGCCGACTCCGTTGGACAGTCAGGAGGAGTTTTGACAGCAAGTCTGTCTGCCATACAAGTCCAGGAACGAGTGCTTAGTGAGATGAAGGGAACAGTGAGAGCTGCGGAGACTACTTCATTTGCTTTTTCCCTGCAACGGCCGGAGATCTTCACTTCAGAGTCTATTTAGACTGCGATTGTCCAGTTGGGGGCAGCTCTTGCTCCTCAAGATTCCTCTTTGCACCAGTGTGTTCAATTCAATACCTTAGATCTGGCAGAAACAGCTTCTAAGATACAGTCTTTACAATCTTCTTTGACTGAGGTTCAGACGCAGATTAAGGTTATGGAAGGTGTTTTAAATTCCACTATGAAAAAATCCTCAGCAATTAAAGTTAAGTTGGAGCGTTTGGAAAATTAGGTTTGAACAGCAAATCTGAGACTTGTGAATTTTCCTAAGGCATTACTGACCTCACCGCGGGATATGTTTCGGAAGTATTTAATTGAGGTCTTGGGTATTCCAGCGAAGTCTCATCCGCCAACGGTAAAAGTATATTATCATTCATTGTACATATGTAATTAGTTCAGTTTGTATCCCCATGTTATCCAAGTTCTTACCCCTGTTCTCTGTAAAGCCAAACATGTTATCCAAGTTGTTACTCCTGTTCTATGTGAAGCCAAACAGTCTGTTATGGTCATTTTGTTGTATGTAAACCGCGCTGATAAATAGTGCGGTATATAAGAAATTGTAATAAATAAATAAATAAATAAATCTTCCATCTGCAAAGAAAACAGTCTCCTCTGAGGCAACTCCTGAATTGGGACCAGTGGATGTGTTGGATATATCTGCTGTTTTGGAGGATTCTCAGGAAGAACCTGTTACTCCTGCTACACTATTAGTTACGTTAGCTTTGCTGTCAGATAAGGAATGGTTAATGAAGATGTTTTTTAAGAAGAAAAATGTTTTGTTTTAAAAGGCTTTTAGTCCGTATGTATTCTGATATGGCTCGAGATACGCAGCAGAGAAGGCGTGAATTTCTCCTGCTGCGCCCTGGGGTCCAGCAGCTGGGAGCGCTCTTTTTTTTTTTTCTGAAATTTCCTTGCAAGTGCTTGGTTAAATATCAGGCTATTTCCTATGTCTTTTTTGAGCCCTCCCAGCTTCTTTAACGCTCGGCGCTTGGAGACTTTGGCGGTTACGCCAACCTCCATGACAATTTTAGTTTGCCAGTTCACGCCTCTGATTCTTCTTTTTTTTTTTTGTCTAAGTAGAATTTATTCGTTTTTCTGTTTTTGTATCTCGATTATAAGAGGCTGGAGTGGGATGTGGTTATTTTTGCCTTTTCTGTTTCGTATTTTGTTATGTTACCTAATCGTATCCCAATTTCTGTACAAGCTTTGCTTTTGATTTATAGTAAATTGCATAAATTTTTATTTATTTATTTATTTGTGCGCTTTTCTATACCGCCCCTTTCAGAGATCGGGGCGGTTTACAGAGAACATGGTAAACATCAAATTACATAGAACATTTTTGAGCACATAATAACTATTTTACAGAGAAAATATTAACTATTTTACATAGATTGAGCACATATTCATTATTAATTTTTATTTAATTAAATTTAATTATAAATTACTTTTTTTTTAAAAAACGTGCATAAAAATATATATATCTACCATTAGGGGTAGGAGGTAAGATATGTGACTCAAAAGAGTCATTGAGAAAAGGTATCATGAAGTGACTGGGGCCAAAGTTTCCACCATATGACCAATAGGGGAAGCATTCATTGTTTTAGACTGGTGCCCATAGCTACACAAGCGTATAGTGAGCCACTTACTTGGGTAATATGACACTCAACGGAGCAAAACCTGATAGGCTGTTAGGTAGCAGCTGTAAATACATAAAAAGCAATTAAACACCAGCACAATAAGGAAAAAGTGATAAAACAGTGAATTGTGCAGGTGCCGCACACCGGAGCCATACAGTGTGGAGCATAAACAAAGTAAGTTAAGGTGAATCAAATATTACAGTCAGATATGCAGATCGACTGTAAAGCTTAGCGGAACCATGGAGGTAGGGCATAGCGATTGTCAAGAAGAGGGCATAGGCTAATGAACAGGAAATAAATAATTGGAAATTATAGTACAGAAGGAGCCCTCCAAGGCAATCAAATTGGAGATGTAATGTGAACAATACACGTATTTAATGCATTCCCAATAGATAACGAAGTCTGTCATGATGCACCACTGTACTGGGGATTGAAAGAAAGCACGGCTACAGTGATCATTTTTTAAAAAAAAGGGACGGAAGCCTGCCAGAATTGTAGAATTGTGATAAATGGTAATCCTTTTCAGTTGACCCTTACATACTTTAATTTTGTTTATGTATGTAAACGATAAGAAGTCAAGCAAAATACGTTCTCATCCAGAAACATTAATAGGAGGAATGAGGAGACAACCATCCTCAAGAAGAAAGATACCGTAAGGAAAAGAAGGTAATTCTTGGACCAAATAATGATCAGGAAAAGGAAATTCTTGATTTTATATAAAACGGGAACCTTGGATGCTGGATTGTAAGAGGGTTGGAGGTGAAAGAAGGGTTAATTGAACAGAGTACAAAGAGTCCTGAGTCAGCAGTAGCAGGAAACATTTTTCCCCCGGGCACTCGAGCTCAAGTTTTCTGTGCATCAATCTTTAATTATTTTGTCTGAGGTCAATGAAAGGTTCACTAGAAAAGTAAGTGACGTCTAGAAAAGTAAAGTTATCCATTTTGATTTTAAGTTAAATTATTTAACAAAACATAACAGAAACTACTAGTATATTCAAATAAATACCCTTTGCTTTCATCTAATTCGCAAATTGTTACATTGTTGGTATTTAAATTAATTTGGCATCCTTGCTTTAATACAAAGACATGTCCCTCCTGTCTCCTTCCACGCTACAGCCTCTTTTCCACAGTCACTAAGGGAAGAGATAAATGGCAGTTTCTGACATAAGAGGGCCTAACCAAGCACTCTGGCAGAGTCATTAGTTCTCAGCCAGTAAATCATTATCTTTTCAGACAAGGCAAATGTGCTTTTGACACTACAAACCACTCTTTTGTGGCAGATTTGTCCTTTGTTAGATACTTTGACATATAATGCCATCCATAAGAGAGAGCTCATGAAGTATAAAACATAAAACTGAATTCACTTTTTAATACAACAAATACAGATTTATATATTGATCAAAATGACATAGAACCAAGCTATGCTTGTAAAGTTGTTCTTAACTGCCAGTTAGAAAATATCAACAGGAAAATTCATGCTATACTCATTGAATCAATTTATAGTGCTCAGATTTTCTTAACGTTTATAGCTTTATACTTGCACTCAACTTTAATAATCTCAAAGGAACACTTATATATTTGTGATTGTATAGCTTGCATCTGGGACAGCTGAAAGTCTTGCTTTTCTGTGGGTTGATGTTTTTATGCTTGATACAAATGCATGGAAGGTGAAATTAGGTCTTACCTGCTAATTGCCTTTCCTTGAGCTTTCTCCGGGCCAGTCCAGGGAACATTAGGGCCAGTCCAGGGAACGTTAGGGTTATCAATCCCCTTCAGCAGCTGAGGACTGAAGACTTCAAGTTTTCTTGAGAGCTCAAGCCACTCCCCCTGAGGTCAATGTCACAGTCTTCTTTTGACAAAGCAGCTAAAAACTCAATATCTGAAATAAGGTCAGCAAATTAGGAACTGATAAGTCTCTATATTCCCCAGGAGCAAACTACACATGCCAAACGCAATGTGAATTTCCCGCTGAGTTGAGACTCCTTTTTCTTTCTTTTTTTTTTTTTGTTTCACAAATCAATACAGGAAAAAACATCTCCGAAGAAAGTCGAAGAAGCCCCAAAGTTACGCCTACCCAATGAAAAAAACGGAATCTGCTACCATTCTTGTGCCCCGGTAGACGGAACAAATATATAAGGGGTGGGCCCTGGACTGGCCCGGAGAAAGCGCAAGGAAAGGCAATTAGCAGGTAAGACCTAATTTCACCTTCCTTATCGCTTCTCCGGGCCAGTCCAGGGAACGTTAGGGCAGTACCAAAGCAGTACCTAAATAGGGGAGGGACCCGCAAGCCCTGCAATAATAGCCGAAGCCCCCACCTTCACATCCTCTCTGGCTTGAACATCCAATCTGTAATGTTTTGCGAACATATGCAGTGAGGACCACGTTGCTGCCCTACAGATATCTACCGGAGGAACGAACGCATACTCTGCAAAGGAAGTAGCTTGAGATCGAGTGGAATGGGCTTTTAGCCCTTGAGGAGGCGTTTTCCCTCCGGCTTCGTAAGCTGCCATGATTGCGCGTTTCACCCATCGGGCAATCGAGGACTTCGTAGCCGCCTGACCCTTCTTTGGACCGGCAAACAGGACAAACAGTCTATCTGACCTGCGAAAAGGTTTAGTGATCTTAAGGTAACTTCTTAAGACGCGGCCCAGATCCAATTTTCGGAGAGAACGATCCATCGGCGAACCCGAGAGATCGGAGAAAATCGGCAACGCCACCGATTGATTAACATGAAAGGCAGACAGACACCACCTTAGGCAGAAACGAAGGCACCGTCTGCAATAGCACACTTTCTGGTAAGAATTGAAGGTAAGGCTCGCGGCAGGACAGAGCTTGTAAATCTGAAATCCTCCTCGCCGAACACAAGGCTACTAGGAAGGCCATCTTCCAGGAAAGTTCTTTCACATGCCCAGAGGAAGCTGACGCAAACGGCGGCTGCGTCAAAGCTTCCAAGACCACATTCAAATCCCAAGGAGGTACCACGCAGCGTAACGGAGGTCTGATAATCCTGGCCGCACAAAAAAAAAGTTGCACATTGCCATGCGCCGAGAGACGGCGACTCTGCACCGTTCCTCTAAAGCAATTCAGGGCCGCCAAATGCACCTTCACGTACTGAGAGCCAAGCCTTTATCTAAGCCCTCTTGGAGAAACAAAAGCAGTTGCGGTAACGTAGATGACATAGGCCGAAGATCCCATTGTGCACACCAATCCTCAAAGACTCGCCAGACGCGAACGTATGCAAGCGAAGTTGCAGGTCTCTTAGATCGAAGTAAGGTGGCCACCATGGAATCCGAGTAACCTCTGCGTTTTAAGCGATCCCCTTCAAGAGCCAAGCCGTAAGCAAGAAGCGATCTACCTGGGGCATGAGAACTGGACCCTGACTTAACAGATTGACTCGGACCGGAAGCTGCCAAGGAGAATCTATCAACAGCTGCACTAGATTGGCATACCAAGGACGGCGAGGCCAATCCGGCGCAATGAGAATCACCGTACCTTGGTGATTCGCTATTCGCTGAATAATCCGACCCAACATCGTCCACGGAGGAAAGATGTACAGGAGGGTGCCTAAGGGCCAGGGATGGACCAAAGCATCCAGTCCTTCCGACATGTGCTCCCTGCGTCTGCTGAAAAACCGAGGCGCTTTGGTATTGACGAGAGTAGCCATTAGATCCATCACCGGTTGCCCCCAACATAGCGTCAGCTCGTGAAAAACAGCCGCGTTCAGTTCCCATTCCCCGGGATCGAGCACATTGGGACTGAGATAATCGGCCTGCACGTTGTCCTTGCCCGCCACGTGCATAGCCGATAACGCCATGAGATGGCTCTCCGCCCAAACCATCAAGTCATGGCATTCGTTGAGCAAAGGAATACTCCTGGTACCCCCTTGCCGATTGATATAGGAAACCGTCACCGCATTGTCGGAAAATATCCGGACTGCTGTTCCTTCGATCAAGCGTTCGAAATGTCAAAGTGCGAGACAAACTGCTCGGAGTTCCAATCGATTGATCGACCACGAGCTCTCCTCCTCGGACCAGCAACCCTGTGCCACTTGAGACTGACAGTGAGCCCCCCAGCCCGCGTGACTGGCGTCTGTAGTCACTAGCATCCATGCCGGATCCTGCAAGGGCACCCCTGCCCGTAGATGCGTGGGATTCAACCACCATGTCAGACTTTGATGCACCAGCTCCGGACAGACTAGTTTCTGTGAGAGAGGATGAAGCTGTGGAGACCACCTGGAGAGCAACGTCTGTTGTAGAGGCCTCATATGCACCTTGGCCCACGGAACCAGATCCAATGCCGCCGCCATGGACCCCAAGAGCTGCAAATAGGTCCACGCCGAAGGAGTCGGCACCAGCAAAAACGTCCGCACCTGCTCCAAAATCTTTAGCACCCTGATCTCGGGCAAAAAGACCGATCCTCGTGCCGTGTCGAAGAAAGCTCCGAGATAAGTAAGCTGCCAAGTGACTTTTTGCCTGGTTGATGACCCAACCTAGCTGCTCTAGAAGCTGAACCACCCGAGCAGTCGCCGCGACTGAAGCCGGCCGAGAATCCGCCCTGATTAGCCAATCGTCGAGATACGGATGCACCCGGACTCCTTCCTTCCGCAGGGTCGCTGCCACTACTACCATCAGTTTCGTGAAGGTCTGAGGAGCAGTGGCTAGACCGAAAGGCAATGCTCGAAACTGGAAGTGACCCATAGGAAGGGCAAACCGCAAAAACTGTTGATGAGCTGCCCTGATGGGTATGTGCAGATAAGCTTCCGTGAGATCTATGGCCAATAGAACTCTCCTGGCTGCACCGCCCAAATAACAGAACGCACCGTCTCCATGCGAAAATGCGGAACTCGTAAGGTGCGGTTTACATGCTTGAGATCTAGAATTGGACGAAAAGATCCTTCCTTTTTGGGAACCACAAAATAAATCGAGTACCGACCGCAGCCGTACTGGTTGCGAGGAACCGGAACTACCGCCTGCAGATGTAACAGACGCAATAGCGTGTCGGAAATTGCTTGTGACTTTGGACCCGGAGCACAAGGAGACACCACAAAGGCCTCTGTCAAAGGGCAAGCGAAATCCAGCGCATACCCTTTTTGAATGACCTCTAGCACCCATTTGTCTGAGGTTATAGCGGTCCAGGCCGAGAAAAATGCCTGCAGGCGACCTCCCACAGGGATCTGTGCCTGGACCAGCAAACCTTCATTGTGGCTTTTTAGCAGAGTTTTGTGGAGCATTAAAGTAGGTTCTACCGTACCCCCTAGCTCCGCGAAAGGACAGATCCGAAACGGCCTCTGGGATAGGGAATAAACCGAGCACTTCTGAACCTACGAGAATCTCTACCTTGACCGCGTAGCCCGGCAGCTCCTCTAGATGGCTTTGGCCTATCCTCCGGTAAACAACCCCCCTTGAAGTCTCCGAGATCCTTAACAATCTTTTCCAAAGCCTCCCCAAAAAGTAATTTACCCTTATAGGGGAACTTACTGAGGCGCAACTTAGAGGAAACGTCCGCTGCCCAATTACGCAACCAAAGGAAGCGCCTGGCCGCCACCAGCAAAGCCATGGACTTCGCAGCAATCCGTACCAAATCATAGAAGGCATCTGCCAGGTAAGCCGCCACTGACTCCAACTTGGCACCTTCCACAGAAGAAGCCGCCGCTGCATCCGCAGAAACTTCCCCCTGGAGCCAACGGATGGATGCTCTGGACACATATGCACCACAAATGGAAGCCTGCAGCACCAGAGCGCTAGAATCAAAAGCCTGCTTAAGGAGAACCTCCAATTTACAATCCTGCAGATCTTTAAGCGCCGCAGCCCCTTCCACTGGAATTGTTGTCTTTTTCGTCACTGCCGAAGCTAAAGCATCCACCTTAGGCATTCTCAATAAGTCTCTCTCTTCTTGAGGCACGGGGTAAAGGCAAGCTAAGGCACGACTACCCCTGAGAGTAGCCTCCGGACACTCCCACTCAGACTCATTCATTTGCTTTATAACACGCTGCACAGGAAAACAGCCTTGTTCCGCTTTAAATCCCTGCAACAACGGATCCTCTAGCAGTTCTTGAGACACCGAGGGCATGAGAAGATTCAGAGCAGTTAAGGATTGAGAAATAAGCGCTCCGAGCTCTTGCGAAACACCCTAAAAACATTAGGATCATCGCCTGGTGCAATTTCACCCTCTTCAAGTTCCCCTGGTCACAGGTCCAAGCCTGCTTCTGAAATTACCTCCCCATCTTCCTCCATCTGGGAGTCAGTGACAAGGGGCCCAAAAGGATCCAAAGCGGACTGTGCTGCTAGCCCTGCTTGGGAAGTACCCTCTCCAGGGTCCTCTGTAACTTCTGCAGGCTGACCGACATCTAAAGAAGTAGAACGTGAGGCCGCAGAGCTTTTCTGAGATGATTTCATTCAAAAAGCCCTATGCAGCGCCAGAATAAATTCGGGTGAAAAGAAAGCAGAATACCCTCCTGAGCCTCAGGCAGTTTCTGCGGAGACTTAACTATAATCGGAGTCTCCTTATTAGATTTGGACTTTCTCTTTCCTGGCTTGTGATGGCCCGCGGGAGAAACGGACGGCTCACTCAAAATGGCCGCCTTTCCCGCCTTTTCCGAGGCTAATGAGGACCTCTCCGAATCTGAAGAAAGCTTGCCCTTCATCTGCCACCGATCGAAACACAGCAGATCACCCCGGGATAGAAAAAGGACCCCGCAGTGCCAATAAACAGAGCTCTGAAATTACTTAAAGCGCCGGAGTCCTACCGACACCGGAAAGCTCACACTGACGTGAAAATGCGCCGTAAAGAAAAACACCCCTGTCTTTTCAAAGCAAAAGCTCACCTGAGCCGAGCCGAGCAGCGCGGCTCTGCTGATCCGCTGACCCACTGCTAGCGGGAGTTGCGAAAATGCGGCGGTTTACTGAGGCAGAGGGTAACTGGGGCTCCCAGGAACCAATGCACTAATAAAGAGACATGCCTGAGGGAAGGCAGGCTCTACTCTCCTCCGCTGCTTAGAGCAAGCAGGTAAGGGCAGTCTACAACGTCTCATTTTTTTTTTTTTTCAAACAAGTTCAATTAGACTTTAATTAGCCCCGGAGAATATAGGCAAATATCAGCCCTGCTAGAGCTAACTTGCTATATATTTACTGTGAAGCAAAAACAACAAAGTGATTTCTTTATCAGGGAGATAGCTAGCATCGATCCTATTCAACTGCTGAGGACTGAAAGACCTGGACATTGACCTCAGGGGGAGTGGCTTGAGCTCTCAAGAAAACTTGAAGTCTTCAGTCCTCAGCTGCTGAAGGGGATTGACAACCCTAACATTCCGTGGACTGGCCCTAACGTTCCCTGGACTGGCCCGGAGAAGTGATAAGGAATGTCTATGTACTCAAAACCAATTTGATCTTTTTAACAGAAGAATTGTATTGAGGATGATTTTAATAAAACTTAACAAAATCAAGTTACTGCATAGGGCCTAGAGTTTTGGGGGTTTATCTGACAGCTGTAAATCAGCTAGATTACCATCATGTAAAGTTCATACAAGAGTATGTGCTATCAACTGAAGGATATACATTTGCAGTGATAGTTTTGTATTTTGCTTTTGTAAAATAGTCCCCTGTAGTTAATAGAAAAGGAAGACCAACAATAATAATTGGAGAAGCTAAGGGAAATTGGTAAAATAGTCAGGAAAGCAAAGATACAAATGGAAATTAATAGCCAAAACAGTGGAATATTACAGTACATTAAAATATGAAGACAAAACATTCTTTTAGGTATGTTGGTAATAGAAAGAAGTGCGAAGATGGCATGGTGAAACTCATAGGTGAAGGCAAGGAATATGTAGACTACCTCACAACACATTCAGCATCAAAAAAACAAACTTTTATAGATATCATAGCAAATCCTGATGACAAAACTCTGCTGAATAATTTTAGAGAAAAATATTTTTGTTTGCACTATTTCCTTTAAACTAGCTCAGATATTGCCAGACACCACTTTAGTCCATTTTAATATTCAATTTTAACTCACTTAATTTTTTTCCAAAAATCACAGTTCATTTACTCACATTTCTCTTAGCTACTCTTCTCGACTGTGTTTCGAACCCCATCAAATTTGAATAGTTCTGCGTCAGGATATATAGAGCTCTAACTTATCTGCAAAGTTTTCATGAAATTGCAATCCCATTCATATTTATAAAGAGCAGAAATCTTCATCAAGTTGACAAGTCATAAAAGCCTCAGCCTTCGCAATCTGTGCACAATTGTGTATTGAGGAAACGGAATGTTCAAACAATGCAATTTACTTTTTAACATATTCGGCAGTCCTCTCACACTGTTGTATCCTTTCTTCAAACTCAATTTTTGTAAGAACAGACTCCAAACATGCAAAAGCTTTTAAAATAAGCCTAACACTCGAAGTTGAGTAAAATCTTTGCTGTGTAGGAACCTCTAAAGTTACAGATTTTCTCAATTCTGTTTTAGACAGCAAGTTGCCAAATGCCCTTAGAGGGTGACCACTATCTGTTGTTAAGTGCCGTAGAGTCCATGGCGACCCTCTGGATAGCTGTCCTAAACTGTGTTCGGTCTTCAGTCGGGCGGCTCATTGTTGATAGAGTGGCATCCATAGCTGCTGTTATTGTATCAATCCAACTATCTAAATTGTATCGACCACTATCTAAATTTAGAGTATTAAAAATACTTGCTGCTGTTCCTGAAAACTTGTCGTTGGATGCAATCAGACACTACTGAGGGTGTCTTCTTCTAAGTTGCAATCTGCTGTAACTTCAAACTTAAAAGTGTAGTATCCAAAAGACAATAAGCTAAGAGACTTTAAACAATCCACAAAATGTGTGAAGTAAAATAAATACTTAGCTGGCAGTTGGAGCCGAAAAATTTGCTGAAGTCCAAAGATGTTAAGCAGGCAAGGTCTGTGAATGTTGAAGGTGTCTGAAGCTTGCCAAACCGCGTCCCTACAAAAAGTAGGAAGTTCTTGATGTGCAGCGCCCTCACAAAAAGGCATGCATTTAAAAAAAGATTAAAAGTTGTTGTTATTCGGAGGGGTTTTCCTCTTCCCCCTGCATAACAAGCATTCCAACATTTAAAAATATTTTTTGTTGACTTTTTCCCTCTTGTTTTTTCTCCCACTTTTCATAATTATATTTGGGTTTGATTTTTTGATTCTTTGAATTGTTCTAACCTAATAATTGTGGGTTTCATTGTTTGGCAACTTCAAACCTGGCATGTTATCTGAAGGTAGTGTAGAGGTAATCCTCTCTTGGTAAGGTTCCATATTTCCAGAGTTTTGCCTCCGCACCTCCTAAGAAGTGAGAAGAATCATCAGGCTCTAATGCTGGAGATTGCAAACCCCCATTTTCTGCCACAGGCATAGCTATCAACATTTCCTCGTCTGACTCAGAATATTAGGTCAGACCTAAATGTGAAGCGGGGGAGTTTTTGCACCAAATGTGACATGGAATTACTGATAGTTCATGGAAGCTTTGTAACCTGAACAAGCTGTGGACTGGGGGCTAGGTCAGTCCCAGAAGACGAGACCGAAGCAGCACTGCTCTCTGCCGGTGTTCTGACAGTGTTCCCCAGACAGTCCCATTTTATCTGAAACTGGAGAATTGAAGTCTGGTGAGCCTATGCAGAAAGTACAGGTGATTTCTCCTTTCTCTTAGCCTTACAATATGATGCACTAGCAATGCAAGAGAATTAACCACAAAGAAACAAGAGGCGATGAGCAGAGCATAATCAGAGTGTTGCCATCTTGGATCCTTTAAGGGAAAATATTAAAACATACATGGCTATTATACAGGAGAATAAGGGCTTCAGGATAAAAAGCATCCTTAATATCTCCAGGAACAAGCAGGAATGAGTCTTCACATATGGGTACGTCGGTACCGATGGATCCTGCGTGGGAACGCTCCCCAGCTTCCCTAAAAGGAAAGCTTTTGGGAGCATCCCACAGCGCCTGCGCGCTGCCTTCCCGCCTTTCCTAACCGCCTCTCCTCAGTTCTTCTTTTCCGCGGAGCCAGCAGGTTGTGTTCCTGTCACCGCTGAAGAAGTTCTTTATTTTATTTTATTTCTTTGGTCGCGCGTCTGCCTTCCCTGACGTCGGACCGGTACCGCCGGTCTTTCTTTCTTTTCTTTAAAAAAAAAAATATATATATATATTTATAACACTTTTTTCCCTTACTTAGTGTGTTTTTTCTCTTGGGCCTTAGGCCTCACGAGAAAATGTCCTCATGGAAAAACCAGCCTCTGGGTTTAAAAAATGCACTAAGTGTAGCAGTACTATTTCTGTCACCGACACCCATGAATGGTGTCTTAAATGTTTGGGTCCTGACCACTCCATTCTGGATTGTCCGTCCTGCTCCTTGATGTCTAAACGAGGTTTACAGAACCGAGCAGCTAAGCTCCATGTGCTGTTTCCCTCTGATGCAGCTTCAGTAGCATCGACGTCTTCCAGGGCCTCTACTTCCTCCCATGGATCTCAGGTAACCAAACATAAATCTAGCCAGTCCTCGAAGGGTAAATCTCCTTCCAAGTATCGAGATGCCTCCGGGCTTGCCCTCCAGGATCCTGCACCGGCAAAACAACCCCGGCGGGAAGCGCCGGCTTCCAAAGCTCCTCCTATGGGGTTACAGGTTGACATCGATGGCACGGCCTCGACCGATCACCTGTTAGAATGCTCTGGGGTACCGGCGCAACCTTCCGGTACCGAATTCCAGACATTCATGGCGTCGATGGATCAGAATGTTCTATCCATGCAGTAGGCTATCACGGCCTTCATTCAAGCTGCGACGCCGCTGATACTACAACAAAACCCGTTGTCGGTATCAGCTCCGGTACCGGCACCAGCACCGGTACCGGTACCGACTGCATCGACATCAACCAGGATGCCGACTGCAGCGGTTCCCTGTCCAGGGATGCTCATCGGTACCGAACCGGTACCGATGACTCCCGATGTCCATACCGCTCGATACGCGTATCGAGCTTTAGAAGAACACCCTGACAGGCGATACTTTGATTCCTCTGAAGATTCTGATACATCAGAGGAGTCTCCTGAAGTATCTATAATCCTTCCTGAGGAACCTTCTTCTCCAAAAAGAAGGATGTCTCCTCCAGAGGACTTGTCCTTTCAAGACTTCATAAGAGAAGTAGCTAAAGGACTCTCTATTTCAGTAACCTCTGAGTCAGAGCCTAGAGCTAAAAAATTGGATATTTTGGGTTATTCTAAGGCTCCTAAGGAGGCAGTCACCTTGCTAATTCATGAGATTCTTTATGAGCACATGATTGACTTATGGGAGACTCCTCTCACTATCTCTCCTCATTCTCGAAGATTGGACACTATGTACCGTGTCCCTCCTTGTCCTGGTTTTCATAAAACACAGCTTCCTCATCATTCTATTGTGGTGCAGTCAGCTATGAAGAGGATAAAGAGTGCAAAAAGACACTCCTCTGCCCCTCCAGGAAGAGAATGTAGGACCTTGGATGCGTTTGGTAGGAAAATCTTCCAAGCCAGTATGCTTATTGCCAGAATCAACTCCTATAGTCTTTACATGGGTATATTTCTAAAAGAAGTTGCAGATAAACTGCACACTTTCCTCCCTTTTCTTCCAGAGGATAAAAGGGAAGAATTTCTTACTTGGCTTAAGCATACTCAAGACATTTCAAAGTTTTCCAACCGTGCAGCTTTTGACTCCTTTGAAGGTGCCAGCAGAACTTCGACCATTGCCATAGCTGCTCGCAGAATTGCTTGGCTTCAAGCTTCTGATTTAGAACCTTGGGTCCAGGATGGCTTAGGAAATCTTCCCTGTACAGGTGAAAACCTGTTTGGCAAAGAATGGCAAATAAAAGCCACTCAAATGGATGCAGAAAATTCTGCTTTGGATAGACTTTCAAAGTCAACCTCCATTCCTGCCAAGAAAAATCCTTTCAAGAAGTCTTTTTTCAAAAAGGGCAGATTCCCTTCTACTACTGGCCAACAATCATCTACAGGTCGCTTTACCACTAAGCATCAGCAACCTAAGCAGGCCAGCCCTAAGTCTTCAGGGGCTGCTGCAACTCAGCAGACTCAACCTCCTCAGGGTTTTTGACTTGATGCTAGAGAACTTAGCCTTTCTGGCTCTAAAGCAGCCAGAACCTCTCACCATTCCAGGAAGGTTAGCTCATTTTGCTCCCAGAAGGGAGCAAATTACATCAGAGCAGTCGATCCTCTCCATCATAAGGGAGGGCTACAAGCTTCATTTCTCAAACCTTCCTCCTTACACCATGGTGAGACACTTCAATTCTCCAACATCTCTTCTCGACCTTTAGGTCAGGAGGTAGCTACCCTTCTTGCCCAAGGGGCAATAGAAGAAGTACCTCTTCTTCAACAAGGGTCAGGGTTTTACTCCCCCTATTTTCTGATTCCAAAGAAAACAGGGGGCTACAGACCCATATTAGATCTCAGGGAATTGAACAAATTTCTATGCAAGGAGAAATTCAAGATGCTTTCTCTGGGCACTCTCCTTCCATATCTCCAGAGTCAGGATTGGCTTTGTTCTCTAGATCTCAAGGATGCGTACACACATGTCCTCATCCATCCATCTCACAGAAGGTTCCTCTGTTTTCTTTTTCAAGGAAAACATTACCAATACAGGGTGCTTCCTGTCGGTCTGGCCTCTGCTCCAAGAGTGTTCACCAAATGCATGGCAATAGTAGCTGCATTTCTACGCACTCTGGGAATATTTGTATTCTCATACCTGGACGACTGGCTCATCCGAGCTCCATCTCAGTCAGAAGCCCAGGCTTCCCTGGACCGCACAAGGAGCATTCTGCAGTATCTGGGACTTGTGGTAAACCTCCCAAAGTCCCAGCTTACCCCTACTCAGTCCCTAGAGTTCATAGGTGCCTGGTTGGATACTACCACTGCAAGGGCCTACCTTCCCCAGGCCCGTTGCCAACGTCTAGTGCAGTTAGCCTCCCAGATTCAGTCAAGAAATCACTTAACTGCCCGGAAGATGCTACAACTGCTAGGCCACATGGCATCCACAGTGCATATGGTACCTTATGCTCGCCTTCACATGAGAGCAGCTCAATGGACTTTGTCCACCCAGTGGACTCAAGCATCTGGAGCTCTCTCAGACCAACTAGCAACCTCCAAACGTCTCTTTTGGTCTCTTTTGGTCCAACAAAAATCTTTTGCTGGGGTCTCCCTTCCAACAGTTGTTGCCCCAGGCAACCCTCACAACAGATGCCTTCCAAACAGGTTGGGAAGCTCATCTACAAGACCTCTCCACTCAGGGCACTTGGTCTCCACAGGAGACCTCTCTTCATATCAACCACTTGGAGCTTCGAGCAGTTTTTCTGGCTCTCAAGGTCTTTCATACCCTCCTAAGCTACAAGACAGTCCTCATTCATACGGACAATCAAGTAGCCATGTTTTACATAAACAAGTAAGGAGGAACTGGCTCTCTGTCGCTTTGCAACGAAGCTCTAAGATTGTGGGCCTTCGCCAGAGAGCATCAAATACATCTCCTGGCTGTATACCTCCCAGAAATCCAAAACTCTTGGGCAGACAGACTCAGTCGAGTTCTGCTTCCACACGAATGGTCCCTGCACATGGACCAGGTACTCAGAATCTTCCAAGAATGGGGAACCCCGGACATAGACCTCTTTGCAAGTCCGTGGTATGCCAAACTTCCCCGGTTCTGTTCCAGAATTCCGTATCAGGGAGTTCAGGCCAGGGATGCTTTCCTCCTTCACTGGGGTCAAGGCTTCCTGTATGCCTTTCCACCCATTCCCTTGATTCCCAGGACTCTGTTCAAACTCCAGAGGGATCAAGGATCTATGATCCTCATAGCTCCACGCTGGCCACGCCAAGTGTGGTACCCTCTACTTCTGCATCTCTCTCAAGCCCCCTCCCTGGACTTGGGGGCTGCTCCAGACCTTCTGTCCCAGGAGGAGGGGACTCTGTGGCACCCAAACCCCAAGTCCCTTCACCTCAGAGCCTGGTTACTGAAGGCCTAGACCTTCAAGGTTGGAATCTCTCTCAGCAAGTGAGGGATATCCTCCATGCTTCCAGAAAACCTTCTACTAGACGTTCCTATGCTTTTAAATGGAAAAGGTTTTCCATTTGGTGTACTGAGAAGGGTCTTGACCCTCTAGCACTACCCTTGAATTCTCTATTGGAATATCTCCTGCATCTTTCCAATGCAGGTCTTAAGACGAATTCAGTAAGGGTCCATTTGAGTGCTATTGCAGCATCTCTTAAGCCTATCAATGGACAACCTATTTCCTCTCATCCTCTTATTGCAAGATTCATGAGAGGCCTCACTTTAACTAAACCTCCCATTAGACCTCCTCCGGTGGCATGGGACTTAAATCTGGTTCTTGGTCAGCTTATGAAGCCACTTTTTGAACCCTTAACCTTCCAGAAAATAAATTTCAAGGAGGTGGTGGCTATTTTCCTCATTGCAGTCACCTCAGCTCGCCGCATCAGTGAACTGCAGGCCTTAGTGGCTAATGCACCTTATACAAGGTTCCATCATGATAAGGTAGTCCTTAGGACCAATCCTCACTTTATGCCTAAAGTGGTCTCACCTTTTCATCTTAATCGAGAGCTATACTTACCTGTCTTTTTTTCAGCTCCTCATGCATCAAGTGCAGAGAGGAATCTTCATACTCTGGATTGTAAGAGAGCTCTTGCTTTTTACTTACAAAGGACACAGCAACATAGAAAGTCTTCTCAACTCTTTGTTGCTTTTGATCCCTCTCATTTGGGACTTCCAGTCTCTAAGAGGACACTGTACAATTGGATTGCTCAGTGTATTTCTTACGCCTACCAGAGTAAGAACCTTTCTCTGGAGAGCCATGTCACAGCTCATAATGTGAGGGCCATGGCCACCTCTATGGCTCATCTAAATTCTGTGTCCATCGACCAGATCTGTCGAGCGGCCACCTGGGCCTCGGTTCATACCTTCACAGCCCATTACTGCTTGGACAAGGACTCCCGCCGGGATGCCTTGTTTGGTCAGGCTGTTCTCAAACACCTGTTCCATTCTTAATCAACTCCTGCCCTCCTTCCCAGAATGGATGCCTGAGATCCATAGAAGGAGGTAGAGCCCTTCCCAGGGTCTCATAACCTGAGGGATCTCCCAGGCATCTCTAGCTAGGGAGTCCCCATATGTGAAAACTCATTCTTGCTTGTTCCTGGAGATAGCACAGTTACTTACCTGTAACAGGTGATCTCTGGGAACAGCAGGAATAAGTCTTCACAACCCACCCACCTCCCCTAGGAGTTGTATCTCTCTATCTTTCCTTTCCTCTCTCTCTCTCTCTTTGTCTCAGCTTAAAACTCGAACTGAGGAGAGGCGGTTAGGAAAGGCGGGAAGGCAGCGCGCAGGCGCTGTGGGATGCTCCCAAAAGCTTTCCTTTTTGGGAAGCTGGGGAGCGTTCCCGCGCAGGCTCCGTCGGTACCGATGTACCCATAGGTGAAGACTTATTCCTGCTGTTCCCAGAGATCACCTGTTACAGGTAAGTAACTGTGCTTTGTCCCTCCTTTTGTTTATGGCATGGCTCAACAAATCCCTGGTGCCACATCACCATGGCGACTATAAATTGAACCCTCATGCCTGGGATTTTATTGCCTCCCCCTCCCCCAGCCATCATCTGATCTGTTTCTCTCTACTTCTCAAATTCCCCATGAGATCGGCCCCATCCCCTCTTCCCCTTCGTTCCCAACTCATCCTCTGCCACCCTTTCTAAGATCTCTGAGGAGGAAATTACACATCTTCTTTCCTCTTCCAAACTCAGTACCTGCTCATCTGATCCTGTTCCCACCCATCTCCCAAGCTAATCTCCTCCACTTTCATCCCTTCCATTTGTCATATTCTCAACCTATCGCTTTCCACTGCAACTGTTCCTGCAGCCTTCAAAGATGCTGTAGTTACTTCTCCTCAAGAAGCCCTCACTAGACTAACAGTCCTAATTGTCAACCCATCTCCCTCCCTCCCTTCATTTCTAAGCTACCTGACCGTGCGGTTCACTGCCGTTGCTTTCACTTTTTCTCATCTCAAGCCCTTCCGTATCCATTGCAATCTGGCTTTTGTTCTTTACATTCCACTGAAACAGCTCTTGCCAAAATTTCCAGTGACCTGTTCATGGCCAAATCAAAGGGCCTTTACTTGATCCCCATCCTTGACTTTTCTGCTGCTTTTGACATTGTTGACCACTACCTTCTCCTTGATTCCTTGTCCTCACTTTATTTTAAGGGCTCTTTGATATTCTGGTTCTCTTCTTATCTCTTCCACTGCACTTTTAGGGGTCTCTTTACTAAGTGGTACTAGCAGCTTCTGTACGCCGCATGGAAGCCGCTTAGTAAACAGACCCCTTAGTGTTTGTTCCAGTGGTGGTTCCTCTACTGCTATCCCACTCTGTTGGTGTACCCCAAGGGTCTGTCTTAGATCCACTCCTTTTTTCTCTCTATACCCAGTTCCTTGGTGCACTCATCTCCCATGGTTTTCAATATCATGTTTATGCTGATGACACTCACATCTACCTTTTTACACCTGCAATCTCTCTGGCAATCCAGGCCCAGATTTTTGCCTGCCTATCTGACATTGCTGCCTAGATGTCTCATCGCCATTTGAACTTGAACATAGCCAAAACCGGGCTTCTTATCTTTCCCCCTAAACCCACCTCCCCCCTTCTTCCTCTCTCTCTTTCTCTCTGGATAATACTCTGCTCCTCCCTGTTTCCTCGGCTCACAACCTTGGAGTCTTCTTTGACTCCTCCCTGTCCTACTCCACACAAATCCAACTGATAGCTAAAACCTGTCATTTCTTTCTCTGTAACATCATCAAAATTTGCCCCTTCCTTTTTGAACACACTACTAAGACACTAATCCACTCTCTAGTCACACCAGCCTTGATAGGCTTATATAGCCCCTCTTCTCATGTCGCTTCATTATCTCCCTGTTCGTTTCCATATCCAGTTCAAACTTCTCCTTCTGACCTATAAGTACATTCATTCTGTTGCTTCTCACTACCTTTCCTTTCTCCGGGACCAAGCAGGAAGTCAGTCCTCATATATGGATGACATCACCAATGGAGCTTGCATGAAAATGCTTCCGATCTCGGTGACAACTGCGACAACTAGTGTCTTCAGTGCCTCAGGCCGTACCATGAGCCCTCTAATTGCACTCTGTTTTTAGATGGCATACAAAGGTCTTCGGAATTGAGAGAAACAGAGGGAATGGAGCTTTGGAGTCACCGGCATCGGCACTGCTATTGACATCTGTGTCCCCCGAGGACCCCTGCTCTAAAGATAAAAAAAAAAAGGGGGGGGGACTGTAAAGCTTAATAGTTTGATATGGAAGAGCAGACTGGATAGGATAGAGTTTGGTCTTTTTCTGTTGTCATGATTCTATTCTGGATTTTTCCATAAATTTGGATTTCAGTGTAAAACTATGGCCTGGCTCCAATATTTATATTTATCCCTACATGCAAGGCCTTTGATTAATAAACATATACCAGGAATTTAAAGGCATTTCAAGATGGTCATTCCCATTGTTTCTCTTATTTGTTATAATCTGCTTAACAATTAGGCAGACTACACAGTCACCTAGGGCAGCAGCTTCTAGGGGATGGCAAAGAGCAGATGACCATCAAATCAAAACATTAGATCCTGGCACTCACTCAGACTCAAACTGCTCATCACATGTACTTTTTAGGGATGTGTGTTCATTTGAAATGACATGGTAAGTATCAACATTTCCCATGTCTTTTTATTTTGTCTTTAACCTGAAAAAAACTTAGGAAACCCCCTGAAATTTAGGGGAGGGGGCTGATGTTCCCATGTCTTCAATAGTGTGTACTATTGCTTAATAATGGGCAGTATTTATTGATAGTACACCTTATTACTCAATAGTGCACCTATTAATGATGACATTGCCCTAAAAACGTAAAAATAAGAAAAAGAAAATTCCTATAAATGACATGGCAAACAAACAAAATGAAAAATATTTGGCCTGCATACCCCTGAAGGGAGTGTGGGCAATTTTCAAATAGCCTATTTAGTCTGGTAAATAGTTTTGAAAGATTGCCCTTGTTATCCTGGAGTTATTTTCAGAAGTCTTTTTATATATTTGGACATCTCAGTAAGTTCAACCAAACTTGGCAGGGGATATCTTTTTATCCATAGTAGGGGTTCTCAACCCAATCCTCGGGATACACCTAGTCATTCAGGCTTTCAGGATAATAATACTGAATATGCATGAAGAGATTTGCATTCAATGGAGGCAGTTCACGCAAATCTCTCATATGTATATGCATTGTGGTTATCCTGAAAATCTGACTGGCTAGTGGTTTCAGAACCTCTGGTCCAGAGGGACCCAAATTGTCATGGCATCTCCATGGATAAAAAAAAGTAGGCAAAACTGTTGTGATCTTCCTCCATAATCATATTACTCAACTTTTTACAGATGGAATTGAGGAGTAGCCTTAGTGGACAGAACAGAGGGACGAGAACCATGGTTCAAATCCTGCTTCTCTCACTGCTGCTGTCTGTGACCTTGGATGGGTTTCTACATCCTTAATTACCTTACAGTAGGTACCAACTTAGATTGTAAGTCATCTAGGGCAGGGAATTATCTGACTTGTAGCCTGACTTGAGCGCAGGTTTGGAAAGGTGGATAAAATCCAAATCTGTCATTTTCCTTAAAGCTAGCCTTGCATCTCGGGCTATTTGTAAATATTAATTAGCTTTATTAAACCTTCTATTGTCTTTTATTCTATCTGCATGTGGCTTTAACTGTAATAAGATATTTTTCATCTGGCTTTTATATCTTCTATATAACTAACAAGCATTGCCAGATATAGGGAGGTTCTTAATATTCTGATTTTATTTCTTCATCACCCCTTCATTACATATATGGCAAGATTTTCAGGGGATTGTTTTCAAATAGGCTGCATGGTTGCAATACACATGAATTTTTATTGCAAGGAGAAACCACCTAACTTATCTTTGAAAATTAGGTAATGTAATGTTAAGTGCTGTCAAGTCAAAGCAGACTCTGGCAACAGTTGTCCATGTTGTAACTATCCCCTGGGTTTTCTTGACAAGGGTTGACTGAAAGTAGGTTACTAGGCCTTTCATCCACACAGTAAGCTTACAGCACCTGTAAGCACCAAGCGGGTCTCCCATTCAAATACTAACCAGGCCCAACCCTGCTTAGCTTCTGAGATCAAAGGAGATTGTTGAAAGTGCACATGTATGTTGTAGCTGCTCTTTTGACAGGCATCTGGGAGGGGGAAATATGAAATGGTATACATATTTTTTTTTTTGTAAACGTTATTTATACACCAGCAATAAACAAGAACATCAAACAAAAAGTAATCCCCGAGTGGGGGGGAACTCTGATCCCCACGTCAGGGCAAGAAAGGTTTACAGGTGTTTTTGTTTTCGTTAGTTAAGAAGACATCTATATCCCCCCCCCGCCTCCCCCCTCCCCCTCCCTCCCCACATACATAGTCATCACAAATACTTTCACTCCCTCAAGGGGGATATTCAACTAGGCTTACCACTAAATCCACCACCATATCACCTGCAAGGGTCTACAATTTTCTCTGTTGGTGCCCATTGAAAAACTTCATTACGGCTACGAGGGCTCAAGTTTTGGATGTATGGATCCCAAAGTATCTGAAAAGTTGACCACCTACGAGGGTTACCTCGGGCGCTCCTACACTCCGCAAGCATCAATTGGTGGAAACTATTCCGCCACTCCCAAAAAGTAGGCGGACACCGTTCCCGCCATCTCCGAAGTATAGGCCCTTTAGCCACCAAGCATGCCTTACGCACTAGTAACTGCTCCCATTTACCTTTGGGGTGTGTAAGTCCTAAGCAATCCAATGTAACAAACAAGACATCCCAACCCACCTGTTGTCCCAACAAACCCTGCATGTAAGAAGAGATTCTTGCCCAGTAAGGAAGGAGAAATCGGCAACCCCACCACATATGCAGTAAGGTTGCCATTGGAGCGGAGCACCTTGGGCAGCTGCCATCTATAGTCAAATGACTGCGAAAGGCCCGCCGTGGCGAAAAGTATACCCTAGTCAGAGATTTAAAATGTATTTCTCTCCAACGCACTCCCTCTGCAAGATCGGCCATCCGTTGAAGGCCCTTAAGAACAGTACCCGAGGGGATCTCTCTCTCCATCTCTTTAGCCCATGCTACTTCTACCTTCTGGTAATCCAGGAGAGGTCTATACCTTTCCAATCTAGTCCTCAATAATCGGATTGACGGTGGGGTTTCCCCTCCCAAGTCAAAAAATTCTAGAATCTGTGCCGAGCGGTCCGCCTGAAGCTCCACAGCTGGCAGTGAAGTCACATAATGAGAAAGCTGCAAGTATGAAAAAAGGTGGTTTGGGTCCAACTCATATTCCGCCCTAAGCGATGAGAAGGGTTTACATTTGCCCGAGGATTCCACTACGTGCCCGACATTATAGATGCCTTTCGCTGCCCAATCTTGCAAGATCGCCGTATCCGTTCCTGGGGTGAAACTTACATTACCCTGGAACGGTAGCCAACTCGAGGCCTTCCAACTTCTCTTCCAATATAGATTTAACTGCCGCCAAGTTCGCCGTACGGAGCCCAGGAGCACACTTTCAGTAATATAATTAGGAAGTAAACGATTCTCCTGATGCAAGAGGGCTAATAAGGAAAATGGGGCAATACAGGCGGCCTCTAGGGTCCGAGGAGTGAAAACCTCAGTACCACCCAGCCAGTCCCCCAGATGCCGAGCCTGGCAGGCCAAGGCATAGGCCCCCAGATCCGGAAGCCCCAAACCCCCCTGTCTCCATCCTCCCATCAATCTCCTATAAGGGATACGTGCTCTTGCCCCTTTCCATAAAAAGACTTTAATCATCCCTTCAAGCCGAAGAAGATCTCGCCGTAGAACCCAAACCGGGAGGGTTTGTAGCCAGTAAAGTATCCGAGGAAGGACTACCATCTTAACCGCGGCTATTCTCCCTGATAAAGACAACGGGAGAGGTCCCCACGTCTGCAACTGGACGCGTAATTTAGTCATCACCCGATTCAAATTGGCCCTATAGAGTTGCGCTGGCTGAGGCGTTAAAAGAATCCCCAAATACACAAAATGGTCTCCGGCCCATCTGAGGGGGAAAGCACCCTGCCACGTAGCCCTCAAATGACCCGAGATATCCAAGGCCTCTGATTTATCTCTATTAATACGAAAGCCCGCAAACTGCCCAAAGGCCGTAAATTCCTGCAGCAACGCCGGCAAAGATTCTTGGGGGGATAATAAATGTACCAGGAGATCATCCGCAAAAGCGGAAATTTTAAACACCTACCCACCCATATGAATTCCCCGTATCGCACGGAACCGTTCCACTTTTCGTATAAGAGGGTCCATGGACAGGACAAAAAGAAGGGGAGAGAGGGGGCATCCCTGCCTAGTCCCTCGACGAAGGGGAAAAGCCTCAGAAAGCAGCCCATTGCACGAAATCGCCGCCATCGGATCTGCGTATAAGCAGCTCACCATTTTACAAAAAGAATCGCCAAGGCCATACCGCGGGAGCAGATATTGTACATATTGCCAACTGACCCTATCAAAAGCTTTTTCGGCGTCAAAGCTTATTAGAAGAGACTCCTGATCCCTCCGATGCACCAATTCTAACGACACCAAGATTTTTCGTAAATTACGCACTGCATATCTATGTTTCACAAAGCCGACCTGCGAATCATGGACCAGCTGTCCAAGCACGTCTGCTAAACGCTCCGCCAGAATCTTCGCCAGCAATTTAAGGTCAAAATTAAGGAGCGAGATAGGTCGATAGGAAGCTGCTTGAAGCGGGTCCTTCCCGGGTTTTGGAAGAAGTATAATATGGGCTTGGTTACTGCCCCAGCGAAAGAAGCCCTGTTAGGCTCTCCTAGTATGCACCACCAGTAGGGTCGGCGACACCAAATCACTCAGAATCTTATAAAATTCTACACCCATCCCATCAGGCCCAGGAGATTTATAACAGCTCGCCTTAGATATAACGGTCTGTACCTCTTGCACTGTAATCGGTTGGTCTAACTGCACTCTTTGCGCCTCAGTTAGTTGAGGGAGATCCAAATCGGTGAAATAATCCCTCATCTGCAAAGGGGTGTCGGTCTCCGCTGTATATAGGTTTTGGAAAAAGGACCGGAACACCTTAGCAATCTGTGGGCTATTCCTGTAAAGCTCTCCCCGATCGTCCCTTAATGCTGGGACTAACCGTGAACCCCGGGGACCACGCAAGCACCGAGCCAACATTTTCCCGGGTTTATCCCCCTGACTATATAACTTGTAGTGGTAACATAAGATAGATTTTTTTGCCCGTTGATGCAAGACCTCGTTCAATACCGTCTGAGTCTCCCACAGCTGTCTCTTAAGACCGGCAGTCGGGTTACGTGCACCGAGCCGTCTCAATTTCGTCACTTCCTTTTCAAGGCGAATAATACGCTCGGACATTAATCTCCGCTTTCTAGCCTGGAAGCCTATAATATCTCCGCGTAAGACCACCTTAGCCGTCTCCCATACTAATTCAGGATCATCCTGATGGCTCTGGTGGTCCAATTCGAACTCCTGCCAGCGCCTACGCAGAAAGGATCGGAACTGAGCGTCTGTATAAAGTTCCAAAGGAAAGCGCCAAATGCTTGTTTTAGGGGTCACCTCCCCCCAAGAAAGCTCCAACCAGATTAGTGCATGGTCTGAAATCTCCCCCGGTCCAATCTGCGCATCTCGCACTGCCGCAAACAGCCCTCCCGTAAGCAACAAGTAATCAATTTGTGCAGACGAGCCGTGAGCTCAAGATTGGTGTGTAAAGTCTTTCTCGGAGGGGTGTAATAACCTCCAGGGGTCTACTAGTCCCAGTCTGGTACGCAGACGAAGTAATGCCCGAGTGGACTGCCGTCTCTCCCGAGACCCCCAGCCCCTGGATGTGGCCTTTTCCACGTCCATCACTCCATTAAAGTCACCACCCAAGATTACTGGAGCTTCCGGCAAAAGCTCATTTTTGGAGGCCAAACGGGTATACAGATCAAGATCTAGGACATTAGGGGAATATATATTCCCAAGAATCACCGGCTTCCCTTCTAAAACGCCATGCAAAAGCAAAAATCTCCCGGATGGATCGACAACTTCCCGATCTATGTCAAAGCGTATACGCTTATGAATCAAGATAGCGACTCCACCCTTCTTACCTTTAGCCGGGGACCCATACACCCGTCCTACCCACTCCCTACCAAGTTTACTATGCTCTTCGGCCGTCTGGTGGGTCTCTTGGAGCATAGCTATATCAACCTTTTGCCTGGCCAGGGCCTGCAACACTTTCGACCTCTTAATGGGGCATCCCAAACCACAAACATTCCAAGAAATAATCCTCAGGGTAATATTTATTTATTTACATCTCTTATATACCGCACTATTTGCGATCAGCGCGGTTTACATAGAACAAACAATATCCGACAATAAACAAGAGTCAGGTCATTACAATGAACAGGAGCAGTAACTTGGATAACAGGGGAAACTATCTACATATGTGGAACATTGAACAAGGTAACTGTATATATGAGAGATGGAGTTATTGTGTGTTGCTCATACATGGTGGCTGGGGTTCGGGGGAGGCTGTGAGGTATTTAATGAAGAGGAAGTGTTTTTTATAGCTAAAACTAGGCACTTCAACAGCATAAGGACCTGTGTTCTTGAGGGGGCCCTCCCAGCCTGGAGCTCCCCCAGTCCCTTACTAAAGTGGTATAGCCCAGGAGTAATAACCCTGATAGAGGTATGACTATGTCCCTCCTTCCCCCCCTCCCCCCCTCACCCCATGACTCCTCAACCCCTTCCACTAAGTGGTTCTTCATCGACCACCTAGCCTCTACGAGGTAGCGTAAACTACTCTCGCAGGTCACCTGGATGTGTCCGGTCTCCTTCGACCCCAGCTTACAATTCCTCTCTCAACTAGAGGGTCAACCTGAAACCAAATAATGAAGGAAGAGGGAAGGAGAAAGAATGGAGAAGAAGGAAAAATCACAGGCAGTGTCAAAGAAGGGGGATAGGAAGGAGAAAAAACCCCAACAATAAGGCTGTACCATGAACACGAGGAGTACTCCAAGGAACCCCTTCCCTCTCCCCACCACATCCGACAATTACGGGACTGGCCAAGACCAGCAGGGCGAGCCACCGGGGCCACATCACCGGTCCCCCCCCCCCCCCCGAAGTCTCGCCTGTCCGGTGAAGGGCCACGCCCATCAGATCTTAGCTAACGGGGGTAGGGGGAACACAGTACAGGGGTTCTCAGTTCCTGCCAGCTCTCATTCCTTCCTTCCCAGTGTTTCCCCCCCCCCTCAGCTCCTCCTCCCTCCCTCCCCTCTCCCCCCTCTCCACTCAACCCTCCCCCTTCTCCTTCCCTCTAGTTCCTCTCACCTTTCTCCTCCCTCTCCCCTTCCGCTCCTTCCTTCCCCTCCCCTCCCTCCACCCTTTCCTTTCCTCGCTCCATCCCCCCTCTCTACCCAGTCCTCCCTCTCTGCCCCTCCCCCCTCGCTCTCCCCCAGTTCCATCCCGTTGCACCTCCTCCTTCCATCGCAAGATTCCCCCCTCCCCCTCCACTAATCCCCCTCTGAAGCCCACCCAGCATCGCTCCCCCTAACCACCTCCTCCCAGCAAAATTAGCAAACTCTACCCCCTTCCCTCCAAAGAGATTGCCACGGGTTAAACTAACAGTAACATAAGAAACAACAATTGTTCCCTCCAACGTTAACCACAGAGTTATCAGCAATTTAACTATGGTATTAAACTTTACCATCTCAAGCACACGTTCATAAAAACTGACAAAAAAAAAAAAAAAGTAGGTAGAAGATAGTCCAGGTATAAGCAAATAAACAATGCAAGGTCCCATCAGCCATTTGCCGTCATAACTTCAATAGCACCTACAAAACCAAAGGAGCCAGGAGGAACACAGTATTATGGGACAGTTCAGCAGCCACTGCAGCCCTCTCCCACTTCCCGGTCGTACGTAATATCCACCGAGCACCTCCAGCACAGCAAGGACAAGCTGGTCAGGTTAGAATTCGCAGGCTCGTGTTATTGGGAGGGAGGATCCACAGGCCGCACTCAGCATCTCTAGGCCAGCACAGCTGCTCAGTCCAAGTCCTCCCCCAGGAATCTCAGACGGCTAAGCCAGTCACAAAACAACTTTAGGGGCTGGTTGAAAAGAGTGTCTCGCCTTTCACAATGGCGTCAACATAAGAGGCTGCTTCATCCGCCGAATCAAAGGCCCGATGAGCCCTGTTGTGAAAGACATGCAGCCGGGCGGGATACTGTACTGAAAATTTAACTTTTGCAGAGATCAATTTGTGGCAGAGCGGAGCATAGGCTCTGCGCCTCTGACTGAGAGCAACAGAGTAGTCCTGAGCAATTCTCAATGTTACAATTTCATGCGTTAAATCTCCCCTTTGTCGTGCGGCTCGGAGGATCGCCTCCTTTTGCGGGAATTGAAGGAATTTTATGAGTACAACCCTAGGCCTTTGTTCCCGAGGCTGTTTGCTCCCTACCCGGTGGATACGTTCAATCATCAGGCTGCCTCCCTCCACTATGCCCTCAAAAAGCTGGGGGAGCAGTGTCTCCACATACTGTTTCAAGTCTTTATCCGCAATCGATTCCGGGATGCCCATCAATCGTAGGTTGTTGCGTCGGGACCGATTCTCCAGATCGTCAATTTTCGATGACTGCGCTTGCGGTTGGGCCCTCAGTGCCGTCAGCTCCTGCGTGACCGTCTCAATAGAGTCCTCCGCCCTCCCGATGCGCTCCTCAGCCTCCTGAAGTCGATTCCCCAGAGCTCCCACCGAGTTCTGTAAGGTATCCATTTTCTCATGTAAAGCTGCAAATTGGGTGGAAAGTGCCTCCGCTACTGCTGAGGAAACCTCCTCCAGGAAGGCCGGTGAGGATGGTGAACGCGGCATCGCGTGCACGTCGGCCATTTTGGCCGCAGAGGCCACACGCTCCTTCTCCCGCCGTGTAGTCTTCGTTGATGCAGCCATGCCTTCAATCGCTGGTCAGCCAGAAATCCAGTCCCAGGTAGGATGAGATATAGGGCTAGAGTGTTCAACCCCGACTAACGTTCTCAAAAACGCTTTAATCTGCCGGTTTGGGGCAAAGGAGACCAGAGCACAAGCAGAACATGTCTGTTGTCCTCACCGCATCACGTGACCTCCATATATATTTTTAAAACTACACAGTATGCACACTGTGTACACCCCTGTCCTATATTTTCCTGCCTGCCCCCAAGAATGCTCTTTTTTTTAAGCTTGGAAATTTGGGAGTGCCAGCAGGCACACAGCCACCATCTGAGCACCTGATCGGCATCGGGGGTAGAAGTGGGAGATTCTAGCCCTCCCACTCCCCCCTCCAAGGCCAATTAGGCCCTGACAGCTAGCAGCAGCAGAATGTTGAATTTGGGAGTACCAGCTGGCAGGCCGCACCAGGGGACCTCCAACAACAACAGAAACCCACTTGCAAAAGAAAAACAACCTGAGAATCCACAATCTCAACAAATAGCTACCATTGCCTTATGGAGACAGCCTGGAATAGGAAATAAGTCGTCCAAAGAGGAGGCAAAATATTACATACATAAACCAAAGAATAAAGCAATATTCCAATAAAGCAAAACTGTGCGGTGCTAAATGATTAAACTACCTGCCTAGCTGACATGATTGCTGACTTGGAGCCGATTGTGTGCCAGAGCTTAATATCTACATTCTAAGAGTGTACATACATATGATGACCCCTGAGGAAAGCATGGCATCACTGAAACATGACCGTGTTAGGTAGCCACCGACACCAGAACAGCTGGAGCGGCTGCCCTACAGCCCCGTAAGGTCCTGGAGACACTCCTTGTGGCAGCAGCTCTCTCTGAGTGGCACCTCCACAGAAAAAAAGGTAGTTCTTACAACCGAAACGAAGGCAGTTCCCGTTTCAGGTGTAGTCGCACTGACTGCTGACTGATCTTAAGTAGCCATCCACACCTGGCCAAGGACACAGGAAATAGTAAACCACCACAAAGGTAATGCTTTAAACACTATCTGCAAAGCAAAACAAAGGACCAGCAAAGCAATCAGGCTCCGAAATGGCCCAGATAACCCCTGAGGTGATTATACTTCTGATGATAACACTCCTGATAGGTGTAACTAATGGGACCATGACCACGACAGCATTTATCCCAATTGTATACAACCAGCGAAACCTCTCCTGGTTTCAACAATTCCTGCATATAACTCAGACAGCATCCAAGACTAATCTGGATCACTAGATCATACTCCTCAATAGACCAACAAAACCATAATCATCCTTCTAAATATATAAAATGTGTGCTAGCAAATGCACACACCGCAAGCAAGAAGATGCACCTTATTAACAATTACATAAATGACAGCAAGCTAGATAATATGTTCATGACTGAGTCATGATTCACCAATACCGACCAGGTACTCACAAATCAACTCATCACATCAGAGATGGATCTACATAACTGCCCACGGATAAATAAGAGAGGAGGAGGAATATTCACCCTCACCAGGAAAGACCTCAAATTCCAAGCATTTGCTTCTTTAACAAATGCCACATTAAATGTCCTACAGATCCAAAACAACCAACTATCCATATGCTTAGTTTACAGATCTCCAAGATCAACAGCAAATGACCTCTCATCGCTAATTGAACTAGCAAGCTCCCGATCAGCATCAGAGAAATCATTCATCTTGCTAGGAGACCTGAACCCTACACTCAGCACCAACAAACCAAGCCACATCCTTTCTGGAAGCAATAGATACAATGGACCTCTCACAGATCGTAAATGCCTCCACGCACAAGGGAGGAAACATCCTGGACTTGATATTCATATCTAAAATGATGACTGCACAAAATGTTCAAAACCACACCATTATCTTGATCTGACCACCACATGATATCCTTCAACCTACCTGCTACTCATGACTACCCAAAAACGGAAACCACAACCACAGGGAATGTGCAGATTCTAAGAGTTCGACAAAGAAGCCCTCCTTGAACACCTCACCCCTTTAACAGAATCACCCTAGACAGAAGTCACAAAACTTATTCATGACTGGAACAACCAAATAACTTCATTTGCAGTACTCCCCCCCCCCCCAAAGCAAGGTTTGAGGCAAAGTTTCTCAGCACCCTGGTACTCAAGAGATATAAAAGAAGCGAAACTTAAACTGAGACAACTTGAACACAGATGGCGAAGAACACAAGACTCCAAATATCAAAAAGAATACACCTCCAAGCAAGACTACAACAACCTGATAAGCCAACATAAACGAGAATACCATAGTAATATCATTTACAAATCACTTAACCAGCCTAGAGAATTGTTCAAAATTGCCAAGTCACTCATATGAACTCCTACTGCCCAAAAGGACACATCTTGAACCTGCAAGACTACACCTCCTACCTCCAGAACAAATTCCCCTGCGCTAAGAAACAATAGAACTAAATCAACTACCTACAAGCACATCCAGCAGCTCACCAAATTGCTCTCTGTTCACTTCAATATCAAGAACACAACTAAATCATCTTCTCTCAACCATAAACACATCATCATTAGACCCACACCCAACCGCATGGATCAAAACAGCCAGGAAAGAGCTAACCTCATCACTACTCAAAATAATTTACTCTTTCCTCACCCTAGGTCTGATGCCAACTAACCTAAAGGTCTCCTCTGTCAGGCCCACCCTGAAGAATGCTACAGTTGACTCTGCCTTACCCACATCCTACAGATCCATCTCCAGTACCCCTCTCCTAGCAAAAATAATAGAGAAAGCCGTCCAGCTCCAGCTGCAGGATTTTATAGACTCCAATGCACCTCTAGATAACAAGCAACATAGGTTCCAACAACATTATAGCACCGAAACACTTCTGACTTCCCTCCTTGAGACACTGCTCAAGGGAATCAAAAGATCCAAACAGGCATTCATCCTAATATTCATAGATATATTGGCAGCCTTTCACTCCATAAACCTCAGAAGACTCCTCACTTGCCTGGCAGAAATTGGAGTAAATGGGATTCCCTTAAGATGGCTTCACTCATATTTATCTGACCACACGCAACAAGTTAAAGTACAAAACAGGACCTCAAAGCCATTTCAGATTCACCAAGGACTTCCACAAGGATCAGCCCTCTCAGCCCTCATATTTAACTTATACATCCAGCCCATATGTAGTATACTCCAGAAACACAGGATAATGATTCATATCTATGTAGATGACATTATTCTGTACACCCCAATAGCAACAAGGAACCCTGACTTTTCCACCATCCTCTCTTGTCTCAAGGAAGTGACCCAGGGGCTACATGAACACTCGCCCATACTGAATTTAAGCAAGACAGAGGCACTGGTGGTGAACAGAGACCCCAACTACGTCCCAATAGAAAAATTTACCTTTAACAACCACGATATCCCCATCAAATGCAAAATCAAATACCTAGGTGTGACACTAGACTAGAAACTCAATTTCCAAGCACACATTAAAAAAAAGAACTGCAGCGACATGACATATAGGATAAGAACATAACCTCTGCCTGTTGCTGGACCATAACCTATTCTGCACAGTCTGCCAAGCAGTCATTACTCCAATCTGGGACTACTGTATCTCAAAACTCCAAGGCCTTCCAAAAAGTGCACTTCTCCCACTCCAGATAGCCCAAAACTGCAGCTCGCTTGATAATACGGACACCTGGACAAGAACACATTACATGGCTGCCAATCCAAGCACGAATAAAATACAAATCAATCACCTTCAAGAGTATACATAACCTAACTGCGGGCTGCCTGCAAGCCTTCATACCTGCACCTACAGACAACAGACCAAGAAGAGACAAAACTACGAACCTCCTTAAAATCCCCAAACAGAAAACCACCAGTATACAAGAAACATGCCATTGTACCTTCTCCATATACGAACCTACCCTATGGAACTCCCTTCCGGCTAATCTCAGAGCAACCACTTACCTAAAGGACTTCAGGAAGATGCTAAAAACCCATATATTCCAGAAATGGTATGGGATGGACTGTTAAGCTCCCTCACACCCAAAACCTTAAATTACTGAAACACAAAAAGTATGGACTCTATACCATTCAAATGTAAATAGTTACCGGCCCACTGATCAGACAGTAAATACTTAAGTGTCTCTCAGTTAAATTGTAAACAGTTAACTGCACTGAGATTCAAATTCATGTACCCTGTTTGTTGTACCATGTTTTATGTAACTTTTTTGTTTTCATTCAATGTAAACCACCTTGATACCACTGAAAGGCGGTATATAAGAAATGTTAAATAAACCTGGCTGAAAGTATATGCTTAATGGAAACCTGCGGGTACTTTTTGCTGGACAGAGGACAGCAATTTTCAGACAGGCCAATTTGCCCTGGTAAATTGCTTATATACCCAAGTTTGAAAATTTCCCTCTGAAATCTTTACACAGATACTGTTACTCACTGACACAAAATTCTAGCCATTCATTTATGAAAAGGTTGATGGGGTCATGTCCCATATGATAAATTTAAAATACCTTTTTCTTTTTAATATCCAAGGAAAATTGCTCTCATGCTAACAAAGGAAAAGTGATTTTTTTCCTTTCCTTTGCAGTGGAATATAGTTAATGACTGCATATTCTGGGCATGTAGTGAGATTTAAACTGAGATACCAGTTGTGGTTTCATTGAAATTTCAGAAAACAGAGCCTGTCAGCTGACATGTACAAAATGCTTGGTTATAACTTAAAATTCTTAGCATATGTTACAGTACCAGGCGCAAACTCAGAAGGAAGTACCTTTCCAAAAAAACCTAAACAAATAATAATTTGGGTAACATTTACATGCTGTCAAATGTTCTATAGTTTTGCTACTTAGAGCCATGCAGTATTCTGCCTCTCCATTGCTGGTTACTCATTTAGATTGCATAAAAACATTACTTTGGTGAAAAATTGATAGATAATATCGATGTCAGCAGTTTCAGTGCCATATTTGAAATGGCTCTGTCAGCATTCTTAATAGAGCCAGACTTCCTACACAGAGGACTTACACTATACCTGATTTGCCAGCCAGTCCTGTCCAGATACAAAGGCACTTAATTAAAACCAGCTGCTATCCTCTGTTTAACAGCCAGCGACACTTATATATCAGGTTGACCTCCAAAAAAATCTTGCTTCTTCACACAAGATATCTTTGACACCAAATGTAAACAGTGGCTAAAGATATAGGCATACTAGGACTTGAAGGGAGAGGATCACTGTGAGCATGAATGAGTCATATGCTACTAGAATGATTGGTGTTTGATGGGAGCCAGACCTGGCCTACTGGTCAACACAGACCTTTTTAATGTGTCTGATGTAATGGGGCTGAATCAGCAAATTGCACCTTGGGGAACCATATGCATCTGTACATAACATTAAACCTTCCCCAGCATGTACATCTGGTAAGAGGGAGGGGAAAAAAATGTGCTTCATTAAAATGTTGTGTTTACATTCCTTGCTATCTAAATTTGATATTCACTCCTTTTTTGTATGATTTGATATGTAAATATTTTAGTAGTAGAAAGTTAAAACACATGCACTCGGGGTCTATTTAAATGGATTTAAAGGCTAAAATGTTTTATTAGAGGAGCTTTTGAGTAGTGTGCATAATTCTTACATGAACGACTTTTACAGAGGCTGTGATCGAAAAATAATTTGTATAAATGATTAAAATTAATACATGGCAAAGTGACACTTTCTGATTTAAAATAACATTCCAGAAATAGTCAAGAAATGCTTTGGTAGCCCATTAAAAAGGGATCATCTTATGTGTATTATGCATTTTTGTTAATTTGTTTGTTTGGCCTTTATTTTCATACATTGCAGTGGACTAACACAGTAGCCACGCTACTTGTCACTAAACTGTAAAGCGTAGATCTCCAGGAACAAGCAGGAATGAGTCTTCCCAGCGTCCAATCAAGAGCTTTTGGAAGCATCCCAGCACGCCTGCATGCTGCCTTCCCGCCTTTCCCAACTACCTCTCCTCAGTTTTCGTTTTTCCGCGGAGCCGGCAGGACGTCGTCCTGTCACCGCAGAAAATTCTTGTTTTTATTTTTTAGTTTTCTTGTGGTCGCGGCTGTCTTCCCGACGCCACCGGTACCGCCGGTGTTTTCTTTTCTTTCTTGAAAAAGTTTTCCCTTTCCACGGGATATTTTTTTTTCATAGGCCTTTTAGGCCTCTTCTTTTTCCTTCATGGAACCGCCAGACACTTTCTCCAAGAAATGTTCAGACTGTGGCGGTACAACTTTATTTTTAGACCCTCGAAGTCGGTGTCTAACCTGCTTGGGTCCTGACAACAGTTTGGTAAGAAGAGGTTTTCAACATCGAGGCTCCCTCGATACACGGGTGCCCTCCAACTTCGGGGCACCATCCCCTTCTTCGTCCACACAGGATCAGGTAACCCACAAACAGTCTGTTAAGACTAGCCAGTCCTCGAGTGGTAGGTCTCATGCGCAGCATGTAGACGGCTCCGGCCTTGCCCTCGAGGGCCCACTGGCTTCAAAACCCCGGCGGGAGTCTTCGGTCTCCAAAGCCAATAAGGGGTTTCAGGTTGTTCCTGGGGTTCACCCCCCACAGAACATACCTAAGCCGTGTACGGTGGTGGCATCCGCTTCGAGCGGTACCAATACCTCGGCATCGGCACTTGTGTTGGATGAAACACTCCTCACCAGGGATCGTCATCTGGCGTCCTCGGTACCTTCGGGACCGGTGGATACCTTCCAGATTGACTTTCCATTATCAGTACCAACACCGATACTCCAAATGACGTCGGTACCCTCCAGATGTGCATCGATAGCCTCGCTTACTTCGATGCCGAGTCTGAAATCGATCTCCAGTCTGGAGGACTGGGTACCGACTCGCCTTGGTACCGGCTGTCGACGGTACCGAAGGCTCAGTTCCGATGATTCGGATCCGCAACTCTCAGTTCCCCCGACACCGATTGAGTTGCCATTGGTTGCCCTTCCTTCACTGGTATCAGACACGGTACTGAAGTTGGTACCGATGTCCTCATTACCTTCACGGTCGGTGCCTTCCATGCTTCGCTTATCAGGCTCTTTTCCCTCGATGCCGAGTTTGGAATCGATCTCTAGTCTAGAAGACTGGGTACCAATAGATTTTGGTACTGACACCGATCGATACCGGTGCTTCGGTACCGAGGATAGCGGCCAGAGGTTTTTGGTTACCTCGGTACCGATTGAACTGTCACCGATGACTGCTCCGATGTCTTTGTCGGGTTCGACTCTGACATCGGTACTGGTATCAACATCGGTACAGGTACCCACAGTAGCATCGTCGCCAATTCCTGCCATGCTTTTTTCAACAGGATCACGCCATTCTATACCAACCTTGGAGTCGATACCTCGCATGGACGATGTGGTAAGGATGGGGGCTGCTCCTGACAGCCAGTACCAGCAACTATCTTTTCAGCATTCCACACTGCACTCTGCAGGATCTTCTATCCCTATATATTTGGATAACTCTGTGGATGCTCAGGCTAGTTCTTTAGATCTACCCTGTCCAGGGGAGATTCCTGTCTGGGATCCCTCTTTTCAGAGTTTCCTCCTGGATATAGCAAGATCTCTTGCCATTCCTATTCCAGGACATGATCTTGCACAAGGCTCTGTTTCTGCCAAGGCAAAGGACAACATAATGCTTCCTTTGCATCATTCCTTGCAGGATCTCCTTCTAGGGATGTTGGAACCACCTTTAAGGGTACCCCCACCTCCCAGAGCAACTGATCTTTTATATCAGGTGCCCCCCTCTCCAGGGTTTCAAAAGACTCAACTTCCTCATCATTCCATAGTAGTGGAATCAGCAATGAGGCGGGTAAAGAGTAAGAAAAAGCACTCTTCTTATCCGCCAGGTCGTGAGTCTAAGACACTCGATGCCTTTGGACGTCAAACCTTCAAGACATCTATGCTTTCTGCAAGAATTCTCTCATATATTTTTTATATGAGTCTTTCTCTTGAGGAGGTCACAAAGCAGTTACATCTTTTGACTCCTTTCCTTCCAGGTTCTAGGAGTAAAGACTATTCTTCACTGCCTAAGCATATCCAGAATATTTCTTGGTTTCTTTCTCGTGCTTCCCTAGACTCTTTTGAGTCTGTTAGCAGAACTTCTGCTATTGCTATAGGGGCACGACGTAAAGCCTGGCTCCAATCTTCAGACTTGGACAAATGGGCACAACAACATCTGGGACATACTCCTTGCACTGGAGAAAATCTTTTCAACAAGGAGTCTTTACGTCAGGTTACTCAGTTATCCACTGATTTACCTGTTCCTAAGGTTTGTTCTACACCTTCTTGTGTCCCACTAGGTAGGAAATCTCCTACCAAACTTTCTTCCCACAGGAGAAGAAGGTTTTATTCATCACTTGCCCATCATACAAATGTTCCCCAACAGGGGAGGCATCATCCTGGTCTGAAGAATCCAACCTCTCACCAGGCTCAGCAAACCCAGCATCTGCAGGGTTTCTGATCAATCATCATCAGATGCTTGTGACTCTTGGGGTTAGCATCTACAGTTGCTTTTTCTCAATGGAGGCAATCCACCGCTTCATTCTAACCCCTACACATGGATCCCTTTCCAAAAGATATCCATTTTTTCTATATTTCTATGAGCTGTCAGGATATTCATGCCTATAGGTCACAGGTTTCTCCTCTTTTTCCTGCCAGGGAAAGAGGTCTAACCACTATCAAATGATAGTTCCTGTGTCAGCATGTATCTTTCCTTTCTATAGACTTCCTACTTCGTAAGTCTTCTTCAGCTCCATTCTCTTCACCAACTATCCCTCTTTTAAGTTTGTAGCTGAGTGAAAGGATAGAGGGAGAGAGGAAAGAGATAGAGAGACAACTCCTAGGGGAGGTGGGTGGGTTGTGAAGACTTAAATTCCTGCTGTTCCCGGAAATCAGCTGTTACAGGTGAGTAACTACGCTATCTCCAGGAACAAGCAGGAATGTAGTCTTCACATATGGGGACTCTAGTTGAAGATGCCAGGGAGATAGCCCCAGGAAGCTGCCACCCAAGTAAGGTGGGCCATGCTTCCTCCCATGGATCTCTGGCATCCCACCAGGGTTGGTGGGTAGGAGTTGAATTAGGTCTGGAAGAGATTTTGAAGAACAGCTTGGCCAAAGAAGGCATCCCGACGGGAGGCTTTATCTAGGCAGTAGTGGGCTGTAAAGGTGTGTACCGAAGCCCAAGTGGCTGCTCGACAAATGTCATCAATAGACACAGAGTGAAGGTTAGCCATAGAGGCTGCCATGGCTCTCACATTATGAGCTATGACATGGCCTTGAAGAGGAAGACCCTTACTCTCATAAGCAAAAGATATGCATTGTGCAATCCATTTGGACAGAGTTCTCTCAGAGATTGGAAGTCCCAAATGACTAGAATCAAAAGCAATAAGAAGTTGAGAAGACTTTCTATGTCACTGTGTTCTTTATTTATTTATTTTATTTATTTATTTAGTGTACATTTGTATACCGTTACTTCCAGCGATCAGCAGCGGTTTACTATACATACATGGTTCTGTACAGTACAGAGATCAACAGGAAATACATTTTGATTAAGAGGATACACACACATCACAGCAGCTGGATTACTAAATTTACTCCAAAGTATGAAGGCTTCTTTCTGCATTAGAGGCATGAGGCCTCAAAGAATACAGGAAGATAAATTGATTGATTTAAATGAAAAGGCAAAACCACCTTTGGCATAAAGTGTGGATGAGTTCCAAGAACAACCTTATCATGGTGAAATCTAGTATAAGGAGGATCAGCCACTAAAGCTTGCAATTCACTAATGCGACGTTCAGAGGTGATTGCAATTAGGAAGATGACCTTCCAGGACAAAAGCTTTAGGGTCGTAGTGGCTAAAGGTTCAAAAGGCGGTTTCATGAACTGCCTGAGAACTAGGTTTAAATCGCATGCCACCGGTGGTGGCCTGATGGGAGGCTTTGTTAAAAGAAGACCTCTCATAAATCTTGTTATGAGTGGATGAGAGGAAATTGGTTGTCCATTTAGAGGCTTATAGGAAGCTGCAATTACACTAAGATGGACTCTTACTAAATTGGTCTTCAGACCAGAATTTGATAGATGAAGTAGATACTCTTTCAATTCCAAAGGTATCATAAGGGGGTTTAACCCCTTCTGTGAACACCATATAGTAAAACGTTTCCACTTGAAGATGTAAGAGCGTCTTGTGGAAGGTTTTCTAGAAGCCTGAAGGATATCCTTTACCTGTTGGGAAAGGTTAAGATCCTGAAGGTCTAAGCTTTCAGCAACCAGGCCCTGAGATGCAGGGACTGGGGATTCGGGTGCCATAGCATCCTGTTCTCTTGAGAGAGGAGATCTGGAGCATAGCCTAACTCCAGAGGTGCAGCTTGAGAGAGATTTAGAAGCAGGGGATACCACGTTTGGCGTGGCCACCGTGGCACTATGAGAATCATACGACCTCTGTTTCTCTGAAGTTTGAAGAGTGTTTTGGGGATGAGGGGACTAGTTGGGAAGGCATAGAGGAAATCGTGACCCCAGTGAAGAAGAAAGGCGTCCCTTGCCTGGCAATTTTGAGCTGGAATCCTGGAACAGAACCGGGGAAGTTTGGCATTCAATGGACTTGCAAATAGGTCTATGTCTGGGGTTCCTCAGATCTGAAATATCTTGGCCACCTGGTCTAGGTGGAGAGACCATTCGTGAGGCAGCAGTACTCGGCTGAGTTTGTCTGCCCAAAGGTTTTGAATGCCTGGAAGATATACCATGAGAAGGTGAATTGGATGCTCTCTGGTGAGGGCCCATAGTCGTAAAGCTTCGTTGCATAACGACAGAGAGCCTGTTCCGCCCTGCTTGTTCACGTAGAACATAGCTACTTGATTGTCCGTTTGGACTAGGACTGTTTTGTAGCTGAGCTGGGCATAGAATACTCGAAGAGCTAGATAGATTGCTCTGAGTTCCAGGAAGTTTATGTGAAGACAAGCCTCCTGTGGAGTCCAGGTACCCTGGGTAGAGAGATGATGCAGGTGTGCTCCCCATCCCACCTGTGATGTATCTGTTGTTAGGGTGGCCTGGAATAGGGGTTGCTGGAAAGGAGACCCCACTAGAAGATTTTCCAGTAATTGCCACCTTTGTAGGGACAAGATCAGTCATCGTGAGTTTGATATCTTGTCCGACAGAAGTCCTGTGGCCTGTGTCCACTGTGTGGATAGGGTCCACTGGGCTGCTCGCATATGAAGGCGAGCGTAGGGAACCACATGAACCGTGGATGCCATATGTCCCAATAGTTGTAGTAGTTCTCGCAGTCAGGGAGTACTTCACCGCTTTTTGAGAAGCTAGCTGCATTATACGAAGACAGCGGGGTTGTGGGAGAAAAGCCCTTGACTGTCTGGTATCTAGACAGGCTCCTATGAACTCTAGGGACTGAGATGGAGTGTAATAGCGAAGGGCCCGCAACCCCAATAATACCCGGAGTCAATGGACGAGGATTCAACTCCCTTTTATTGTATATACAGTCTCAGCACTGGCATACAAAATGTCTGAGCCCAGAGCTCAGAAAAATGACAGTTTATATGCTTTTCTTCTCCAGTCTAATACAGGCAAAACTCCTCATTGGCCACAGTGGCCCACTTACTCTCATCCAATAGACATCTCTGACCGGGCCCAGGACTCGCTCCCCCTGCTTGGGTCTTACTAGCCACGGGTCAGCAACTAGACATAACACTAAACATAATACTTCTAAAGTATACAGTATATTTCACTACTCTTGCAAGGTCAGTTAGCCACAAAGATAGTGGAAGGCATATCAGAAGCATTCTCATCAAAAGCAAAACAAAGCGAGGCCAAACAAAGCAAGGTTAAGACGTGTTTCTAATAGCTACTGGTGATTTCTGTAATATTCCAGGCACATATCTCTAGCCCTGGCTCAAAATTCTAAACAATCAAAACGCTAGACAAAATATTCTTACACTGTTCAGCTTCTCTACTATATTTTCATCCTAATTACGAGGTCAGTGCATATCTAGCAAAGATACAGTGGAGGACATTCTTACTAAAGCAGATATCTGGCTTACCTAAACAATAAACAGTACAAGTTTTAATTCTCTTATCTCCAGGAGAGCAGAACATGTTATCAAACCAGAATAGAACAGTATTTCTTTCTAACAGCTAACAGCATTCTATAATTTTCCAAAATCAGCAATAACATTTTAAAGCAGGAGAAAAAGGCTTCAGACCTAGCTCTGTTACATGCTAGGCCATCGCCTATCACAGGAGCAAGTTGGGATTTTGGGAGGTTTATGATCAATCCCAAGTATTGAAGGATTCGCATTGTGCGAGACAGTGCAGATCTGGCTTCTGGAACCGTAGGGGCTCGAATGAGCCAGTCGTCCAAGTAAGGGAAGACAAATATCCCCAGGGTTCGCAGAAATGCAGCTACTACTGCCATGCATTTCGTGAATACTCTTGGAGCCGAAGCCAGACCAAAGGGAAGAACCCTGTATTTGAAATGTTTTCCCTTGAAAAGGAATCGTAAGAATTTCCTGTGTTCTGAATGGATCAGAATGTGAGTATATGCATCCTTTAGATCTAGAGAACAAAAGCCAATCCTGACTTTGAAGGTATGGCAGAAGAGTTCCCAGAGAAATCATTTTGAACTTTTCTCGGAACAGATATTTGTTCAATTCTTTGAGGTCTAGAATGAGTCTGTGTCCTCCTCTTTTCTTTGGAATAAGAAAATAGGGGGAGTAGAACCCTGCACCGTGCTGAAGAATGGGTACTTCCTCTATTGCTTCTTGAGGAAGGAGTGTTGAGAACTCTTGATCCAGTAGATTGCCTGTAGAGGTTTGTGAATTGAACTGTCTTACGATTGTAGGAGGGGGCATACTGTGAAAATGAAGCTTGTACCCCTCTCCGACAATGGACAGAATCCAGTTTTCTGTTATTTGGTGCCATCTGTTGGCAAAATGACACAACCTGCCCGGAATGTTTAGGGGTTCTGGCCCCTTCAGAGGCAGGAAGGCTAAGTTCTCTATAAAGGATTCAAAGCCCTTCAGGGGGCTGGGCCTGTGGAGCTGGTTGAGCTCTAAGGCCTTTTGGCTTCTTTTGTCTGGATTGTTGTTGTTGACCCTTCTGGGCAACTTGACCCTGAGCTTGCCCTTGCTGGGTATAAGATGGATAAAACTTCCTCTTTTTGCTGAAAAAGGGTTTTTTTTATAGGGTTTCTTTTTGGTTGGGGTGGCTGTAGATTTTGACAATCTGTCTAAACTGAGATTGTCAGTATCTCTCTCATTAGCCTTCTCCTGCCAATTCTTGCCAAAGAGGTTTTCTCCTGTGCAAGGGATGTTTCCCAATTTATCCTGTACCCAAATCTCCAAGTCTGATGCCTGAAGCCAGGCAATCCGACGTGCACCAATGGCAATAGCAAAGGTTCTGCTGATGCATTCAAAGCAGTCAAAGGTTGCACGGTTTACAAACTTGGAGACATCTTGAGCATGCTTGACTAGAGTGAGAAAGTCCTGTCGTTTGTCCTCAGGGAGAAGGGTGCTCATAAGTTCCAAATCTCCTGTGACCTCTTTGAGGAACATTCCCATATATAAAAAATATATGAGCTGATCCTAGCTGAAAGCATGGAAGCCTGAAAGGTTCGATGCCCAAAAGCGTCAAGAGTCCTGCATTCACAACCTGGAGGATTGGATGCATGTCTCTTTGCACTTTTCATCCTGCGCATGGCTGACTCCACTACCATTGAATGGTGTGGCAGCTGAGTCTTTTGAAAACCACGACATGGTGGAACTCGATACATGGTATCAAGTCTCCTAGAATGAGGAGATGTGGTCAAAGGTGTCTCCCACATTCTGAGCATCAAATCATGAAGAATTTCATGAATGGGCAGAGTGGCAGTTTCCTTGGGAGCCTTAGGGTATTGGAGAATTTCCAATTCCTTTGCTCTAGGTTCTTTTTCAGGAGCTACCATGATTGAAAGGCCTCTCGGGCCACATCACGAATAAAATCCTGAAGAGACATGTCTTCTGGAAGAGACATTCTGCATTGGGGAGAAGAGGAGTCTTCCGGGAGAAACACTCTGGTACCGGCAAAATTATCAGAGTCATCGGAATCGGAGAATTCAAAGTATCTCCGATCCCGATGTTCATGCAAAGCACTGTCTCGGTATCGATCGAAGTCGGTACCGAATTGGTCCGGTACCGATCTGTCAATGCCAGAAAAAGTCTGCATGGGAAGGATTCCCACCAGGGCCGGTACCATCGGTGCTGGTACCGGTATCTGTACCGGTGTCGGTACTGGTGCCCGTTGAACCACTGGTGTCAATGGTACTGCAGCTGTAAGGAGAGCTGCAAGACTGGGTTTCATAGCGAGGAATCTCTGGTCTGATGCCGATGCCTGGGTATCGGTACCGGTAAAAGCGGCTGGAACCCCTGAGCATGGCATCAGTAGGTTGAAGCCTCGAGAACATCCTGGAATCCCGTTGATGCTTTGGAGGCAGAAGCCTCCCGCCGAGGCTGTTTTGCCGATATAGTTTCCTCAAGGGCAATGCCAATGGCCTCTCGATGCTTTGAAGGAGAGCTACCCTTTGAGGACCGGCTCTTATGTTTAGTTATCTGAGATCCATGGGAGGAAGACGAGGCTTTTGAAGACGTTGATGCAATGGACCTGGTATCTGAAGAAAAGAGGGTACCAAGCTTTGCAGCTGTCTTCCTCTTTTAGTCATCCCCATACAGGAAGAACACTCAGATGGAGAATGGTCAGGGCCTAAATATTTTAGACACCAGTCATGAGTGTCGGTGACGGAGATGGTACCGCCACATTTAGTACATTTTTTTAAACCACTAGCTGGTTTTTCCATCTTTTGGGGAAAAATGGGGCCTAATTCCCAAAATGGCGCCTAGCACCAAAAGAAAAGGTTTCTGAAGAGAAACGGTTCAAAAATATATATATTTTTTTTTTTTAAAGAAGAAAGAAAGAACCGGCGGTACCAGTAGGTGTCGTGCGGAGGCAGGCGCGACCATAAGAAAACACGTTTAAAGAAGAAATTTTCTGCGGTGACAGGGTATGTGTCCTGTCGGCTCCGCGGAAAACGAAGAACTGAAGAGGGACAGTTGGAAAGGCGGGAAGGCAGCGCGCATGTGCTGAGGGATGCTCCCAAAAGCGTTCCTTTTGGATGCTGGGGAGCATTCCCGCGCAGGCTCCGTCGGTACTGACGATACCCATATGTGAAGACTACATTCCTGCTTGTTCCTGGAGATTAGTGTGGTCTTATGACTGGGATAAAGTTTTTTGTTTTTTTGGGGAGGGGGATAGCTTTTTAGTTTTCTAAAATTTCATATTTGGGTGGAGATTGGTACAGTTAATATCTTCAGTTAAGTACAGGCTATTTTTAGGTTAAGCAATGCAAAAAGAGGCTGATTTTGGACAGGTACTGAAAAGCATAGAAGTACAAGTGCACACAAAATGGCATCGCTGAAAATGTTCCTGATTTATAAGACATGATCTGAGGAGGGAATATCTTTGAAAATGAATTATGAAGTTAGTGTTCAAGAAATACCAAAGTGAGAATAGGTAATGTAAAAGACAAGAGTGGGATTTGTAAAGAGGAGAGATAACAAAAGCTGGACATCTTAAATAAGCTAGGCCAAAATAGGCAGAGCCAAAATATATGATCATGTCTCACTATTCCTTAAGGAACTCTCTTGGCCGAAGTGTAGGTTTCTGACCTTCACCCACAGAATCTGTTTCACTGGTATTCCCATATATCTTTTTTTATTTTATTATTCTATACTACCCAAGCCAGGCTTTAAGATCCTCTCAATCCCAATCCCTTCCTTCGTGATTTAGCCTCAGAATCACTCATACAGTGGCATTTAGTTTCTTGGCTCCTTCATTGTGTAATGCTGTTCTTCCTCTATTTTCAAATAGAGAGCTCCGCTAAAAAAATTTAAATTAGGACTTAAAAGTTGGCTCTTATCTAAGGCCTTCAGTGAGGACTAATTACTGGTTCTACTGGTAGTGGGGTCGTATCTGGGCTACCTCACTTAAGTCTCCTCCTGTTTCTGTGCTGTTTTTCAGTGTGTTCCAGACTGATTACAGCCACTCCTCGCTTAACGACCTATCTGTTTAGCGACCGCTCGCACTTACGACCATCTCACTGACGGTACGTGCTAAAACGTGGTTGCGCTCTAAAACGTGGTAGCGGCCCTGCGTCTCAAAGTCATTCATCATTCATGGCTGAAATTGTACACTACTGTATTCTGAGGTCCGGTACTGCTGGTTTCCTGGTCAGTATTCACATTTCAGCAGTACTGTAAATTACTGTACTGTATTTTTTTGCGATGCAAAGAAAAAAACTTTATAAACAGCTATACTGTACTGTACTGTATACAATCCAGGATCTCTCTTTGTTTACTGTATTTTAAATATCCTTTTTCCTTCTTGTACACTCTACAGTACAGTACTGTGGTTTTTGGTGCTTTAATGTACCTACTGTACTTTGCTAACTTTATGTTCTGTAATACAACATTCCAGTACTGTGTGTAAATTACACAACCTATGCAAATTAAGACAAGTGGAATTTTCAGTTTGATCTTTCTTGTTATTTTACTTATTCAGAATACTGTATTGTCAAATACTATGCATATATTGTACAGTACATGCAGTTCCTCACTTAACGACCAATTCGCTTAACGACCAAGTCGTTGAAACGGAACTCGGTCGTTAAGCGAGGAGTACCTGTATTGTACTATTCACTCCTTGTGCTTTCCTATTGATGTTATATCTCTGTTTTTCCTTCAAGTTTTGTAAACTACCTTGATGGCTATTACAACTAAAAGGCAGTATACCAAATGACAGTAAATAAATAAGTTCTTTTCCTCAGTATTTGAAAGAGAAGAGGAAGACAGTGGATCTAAGGTGGAGAGCACCTTTGATCAATGTAATTAGGTTGCCCAACATGTTTCAGCCAAAGCCTCTTTCAAGGGATGTATAAAGAAGTGCTTACATAGAGGGGACAACCATAGAACAACCTTGCAACCTGAGAAAGAAAAACATAGAACAGTAAAGCCCTAGAACTATGGGCAAACCATAGTTTCCTCAAACATATCTTTATAAAGAGAGAATATTTTTATAAAGGAAAAAAAAGATTTATAAAAACAATTAAAACAATCCAAAAAGATCACTGCCAGAGAACCACGGATTCACACTGTTTTTTGTACATCAGTACAAAGATATTTGATTATAAATGTCTGTAGAAATGCACCAAATTGTCTAACATGTTTTGGCTAAAGCCTGTTTCAAAGGATTTGTTAAAGAAGTGCTGACATAGAAAGAATAACCATAGAATAACTTTTCAGCCTGAGAAAGAAACCTAGAACAATAAAGTCTTAGAACTATGGGCAAGCCATAGTGTCCTCAAAAATATCTTTATAAAGGAAAAACATACCCCCATTGAGGGGACAGTTAACCCTATGGGTCGCAAGTGTAGGAGAAATTATACATAGGAGGGGTCCTGCTAAAATTTAAAAAAAAGCCTTGATTAAAAACTAAAAAGAACTAAAGAGATAAAATGGACCTACCTAAAACACAATATAAAAGTGTTATTTCCGTATTATAATATAAAATTGCAGAAGATGTGCTATAAAATGATTAGATATAGTTAAAAATTAATATATAAAAAAATATAAAAGGGGGAAGGGGAAAGTAAAAGGGAAATGAGGGGGATGAAAGGAAAGGGAAAAGGGATGGGGAAAGAGGCCAAAGGAAAGAAGGGGAAAGGAAAAAAGGGGAAATGAGGTGGAAGAAAGAAAAGGGTAAGGGAACATAAAGGGGAAAGGGAAGGAAGGATGGGAAAAGGATCCAGGTGATTTGCTGCTCTTTCGTTTATCAGTTTGTTCTACATTACATCTTCCAGGGGAATTTCATTCAGCTCTTCTGACTCATAACTGTAAAAACACTCTTTCTGCCATGGGTAAAATTCAAAGCAAAGAATTTATTTAGTCTCTCAGCTATGGCCTTGCCCTTCCTGAGTAACCCTTTTACCTCTTGATCGTCTAATGATCCATCCTGACTGTGCTACTGACACTACTCATAGCTGTATTAAAGTGGATGATGGCTGTCAACTACAGATTTGTTAGTCTAATATCGGTAGTGAGCAAAACTAGGAAATCGTGCTAAAGAAAACAATAGTGCAGCGCATGGAAACAAGTAGCCAACCTAGTTTTACTGAGAGATGGTTGTTTTAGGAAAATTTGAATGAGTCCTTTAACAAGGCGATAAAAGTGATAGATCAAGGAGTTATCCAAGTACCAGACATTGTCTCCTAGGGTTCAAATCCTGCTTCTTGTGACCTTGGGCAAGTTGCTTCACTTTCCATTGCTTCAGGTACATCTTAGATTGCAAAAAAACCAGGGCAAGGAGACAACTTGAGTACCTGATTGTAACTCACCTTGAGTTTGGATTTGAAAAATACAAGTAATTCAATTTAAAATCCAAATATTTTCCACACAGAAGAATTTATTTTTATTTTATTTATTGCTTTTATCTACCGTGCTCTTTAAAATCAGTGCGGTTTACAGATAACATTTTGTGCAAAGTAGGAAGAGCCTCCTTCGCACTTACATTGAACAGGAAGTACAACTTGGAGTAATAACCATGGGGAGGTGAATACATGCTATATATAGGCTATATACAATTGGGTTAATAACCATGGGGAGGGAAATACAGGCTATATACAGTGAGAGCGGGAAGTCGCTGTGCGGCTCTGGAACATGGAACAAGAATGGTAAACCAGCTGAATGGTTGTACATTGAGAGAGTAACTAGTTGAGCCGAAGGAGATGGAGTGGTGGTAAATGGAGTCTGCTCTGATTGTGGCAAGGTTGTCAATGGGGTACCCCAGGGATTGCAACTGGAACAGTTTATTTTCAATATCTCTATTAGCTAGCTGGGCAGTTTGATGGAAAAATATACTAGCTTGAAAATGATTTTAAAATCAGTAATGCCAGAAACAGCAGAAATAATGAGAAAAGTGGAAGGACAAAGGGTTGGAAAATGAACATTAATGTGAAAAAGTGTAAAATGCATGCATTTTGGGGATAGAAGTCCATTAGTCGCATATCAATTAGAAGGGCATAGAACTGGAAAATGTTAAACAAGAAAAATGTAGAAGTAGTTATCTCAGGTAAATTTAAATAGGCAGTCAATGTAATAAGGCAGTTGGTAAAGCTAACAAACGACTAACACAAGAAAACCTTACACTACATTACTTACACACTTTACCCAACACGCAAAAGTCTTACCCAATCTGTTGTTTTTACTGCTCTTGTAAATAACCTTTTGTAATTTAGTTCTGTTATGTTTTATGTATTATTATCTGTATACAGTTAAAACCATGTTCCATATAGTTAATACCATGTTCCATGTAAAGTATACAGAAGTATACAAAATTTGTTAACTGTTCAATGTAAACCGCCCTTGATCTCTGGAAGGGGCGGTATAGAAGAAACTATTAAATAAAATAAATAAATAAATAACATATTCTTGATTTAACAAATAGAAAGATCAACAGAAATAATATTGCCTCTATATAGGTCACTAGTGAAACCACCTTAAGTACAGTGTCAGTGCTGGAGGCTGTACATTAATAAGGACATTGGGAGAATGATTCAGAAGAGGACTTGTAAAATGATACAAGGGCCTGCAACACAAAATGTACTGTCTGCAGGAAAGAAAGAGTGAAGAGGGGGGGAACATAATTTTTTATTTTAAAGTGCCATCAAGTCGATGCAGAGTCCTGGTGACCCAGCAGACCCTGGGTTTTCTTGGCAAGGTATTGACCGGAAGTTGATTGACAGGCCTTTTCTTCCGAGGCAATGGAGGGTAAAGTGACTTGCCCAAGGTCACAAGAGTGCCAGTGGAAATCAAACCCAGATCTCTTGGGTGCTAGGCTGTTGCTCTAACTACTAGACTACTCTGCCACTCAGATGGAACATAATAGAAATATTAAAATATTTGGCAAGATTCAAAAAAGAAGGGGAAGGTAGAATTTTCTGTAGACAAGGAAATTCAGGATCAAAGGCTCATGATATTAAGTTGCAAGAAGGAAGGCACAAAAAATCCTGAGAAAATAATCCTTTACTAAAAGGGTTTTCGATGCCTGGAATATCCTGTTTTTCTCCAGGAACAAGCAGGAAATCAGCCCTCACTTATGGGTGATGTCGGCACCAACGGAACCCATGCAGAGCAATTCCCCAGCTTTCAAAGAAAGCCTTTGGGATTGCTACCACGCATGTGTGGTCCTCTTCCCGACCAAGGAATAAAAGTTCAGTCTCCCTTTTTCCACAGAGCACTTCGGACGCACATCCTCATCCCTCGGAAAAAGTTTTCGTTTTCCTTGCCTTAACAGGCTATATCTCTTTTTTCCGGTTGCACCGGTCCTCTATCCGTCCTCCCCTTGCTCTCTTTTGGAGCTTGCAGGGATACCTTTTCTAAATTTTTTCTTCCCAGGCTTCGCGCCCTTTTTTCTTCTTCCAACTGCTGGCCACGTGGGTCTTTGACCTCGCAGCGGCTGTTTTTGCCCCCATGGCCACCAGGTTTAAAAAATGTGATAGATGCCCTAGAAACATGTCGCTTACGGACATTCATGACTGTTGTCTAAGGTGTCTGGGAGCCGACCATGACCCAGAGCTCTGTTCGCTCTGTAAGAAAATGTCTTCTAAGGCCCTGCTCAGCCGTAAGCAGAAGTCCGAAGACATTTTTCGAAAGGCTGCCTCGAAGTCCCCAGTGGCACCCTCGGTCATCTCCCCTCCGGTGGGTTCTCCCCCTGCGGCACCGCATTCCAGGTGGCATTCGGACCAGGGGTCCCCCGAGGTGGAATGCCGCAAAAAGAAGAAGGCCTTAAAGTTGTTGTGTGGGGCCCCCAACAAGCGCAAGCGCTCTTGCGCCCGGTCGCTTAGCCCCATTCGGTGTTCCCGAGAGTCGACAAGAAGCTGCCCCGCAAGGTCCCTCGCAGAGAAACGGAGGCCTCCGGTGAAGGGGCCCAGTCTTCTGAGGGCCATCCCGGTGAGGACCCTCTCTCCTCCTCGATGCCCAATCCGGTGACCCTGGTATCGGCGTCCCAGGGCCCCACGCCCATGTAGGAGTCCCGTATGCTGGCACTAGAATACAGCGTCTCTGCCTTCATTGCTTCCCCAGCAGGCGCTCATGGCCAGCTTCGCTGACTTGCGCCCGGAGACTGCGAGTCCCTCGTGTAGGACACCCAAAACCGTCCAGGAAACCCCCGAGAGCCACAGGCCTCATGAGGGTCCTCGACGTCATTCTCGCTCACTCTCCCGTTCTTCGGGGGCGAGATCGTCCAGGGCTTCTGGCTCCAGGCCGCCGGCCATCGGACAGGGTGTACCGCCTGGCTCAAATCCCTTGACTGATTTCTCGGACTGGGAATCCGATAGGGACACATCCCCGGAAACCCGTACCCACCGGGATCTTCTGCCAGAACACTTGCCACCTGGTCTCCAGCAGTGTTCACCACCCGAGGACACCTCCTTTTTGGTGTTTATTGGGGACATGGCTCTGGCCTTCAATCTGGTCACCCAGGCAGAGGAAGACCCTCATGCTGAAGAACTCGATATTCTTCAGTACGAGGCCCCACCCAGAGAATCCCTCACCGTGCTGGTGCCGCCGATCTTCTCCCGGCTATTGCTCCGCATGTGGGAGGCCCCGGCCTCTGTCCCCATGTGAGCAAGCGCCTTGACACAATATACAAGGTGCAGCGAGGGCCAGGCTTCCGTAAGACTCAACTTCCACACACCTCGATGGTGGTGAAATCAGCCATGAGGAAGCAGAAAAGCCTGAAGTCCCACTCCTCGGTCCTGCCGTGCCAAGAGTCCAGAGCCCTTGATGACCTGGGTCGCAAGGCCTATCAAGGTTCCATGCTCTCCTGTCGCATCCAGGCATACCAATTATATATGGGTATATTCCTCCACGAATTGGCAAAAGAACTTGGAGGCTTCTCCGCAGGCCTCGAGGGCGAGCCCCTCGACAGGTTCCACATCCTGTTGAAATCAGTGGTGGATTTCTCCAAGTATATCTCTCGAGCCTCCTATGACTGCTTTGAGACATCGACTCGGGTGGCGGACGTGGGCATCAGAGCCCCCGCCAGACTTTGCTGCAATCTTCGGATTTGGAGCAGTGGGTGCAGGAGAAGCTCCTGGACGTACCCTGCCTCGGCAAACAACTTTTTGATAAGCCAATGGAGGAGAAGGCTGCAGAGATTGAGACGGAGTACATCACTAGGACCTGTCTCTCCCGCAAGACCTCGACGCTGCCTCGGAAGAAGCAGCCTGCCAAGAAGCCCCTCTTTCCCAGGAAAGGCCTCCAGTACCGCAGCTACTCACCATACTCGGCTGCCCCCGCACCGACCACTCCTGCACAGGGGAAGCCTGGCCAGGGTCACCATAAACCAAAGGGCCCGAAGGCCCAGATGCCGGCTCCCCCACAGCCCCCTCAGGGGTTTTGATGCCAGAGGCATGGCCCCTCGCCCTCTGGCGGTGCAGCAGTCAGTGGGGGGAGGGGGGGGGATGCCTGTCCTGCTTCGCCCCGTCGTGGGTGCTTATCACCTCGGACACTGGGTCCTCCAGGTCATCCGGGAGGGCTATCGCCTCCACTTTGACAGGCTCCCACCCCCTTTCTCCCCGGCGGAGCCTCCTCAACTCCCCGCACACCAGCTCTTGCTGCAGCAGGAATTACACTCACTCCTTGCCCAACCAGCAGTCGAGAAGGTCCCTCCCCACCTTCGAGGTTAGAACTTTTATTCCCGGTACTTCCTCATCCCAAAAAAGATGGGGTCTGCGGCCCATCCTCGACCTCCGCAAGCTAAACAAGTTCCTGCTGCAGGAGAAATTCAAGATGTTCTCTTGGCGTGCTGCTGCCCTTCCTCCGGCAGGGTGACTGGCTATGCTCCTTGGATCTAAAGGACGCTTATGCCCATATCCTGATCCACCCCCAACACAGGCCGTACCTGCATTTCAGGGTGCAGGGAGAGCACTTCCAGTATAGTGTACTTTCCTTCGGCCTTGCATCCGCCCCACAGGTCTTCACGGAGTGCCTTGTCGTGGCCACCACTCACCTTCGGCACTGGGGTGTGTCGGTGTTTCCCTACCTCGTTGACTGGCTCGTTACGGGCTCCTCCGTCGAGGAGGCCCGGCAAGCGATGTTGCACACTGTCCTCCTCTTGGAGTTTGGGGTTCTTGGTCAACTACCAAAAATCTCACCTCGAGCCGGCACAGGCTCTTGAGTTCATTGGGGCGTGCCTCGATACTCTGCAGGCCATAGCCTTCCTGCCGGTGGATCGCTCCACCCCCCTCTGGGCTCTAGTGGCTCGCATCCAGAGCACCCACTAGGTCACCGCCCACTCCATGCTATGTCTCTTGAGCCACATGGCCTCGACCATGCATGTGGTTCCTCACTCCCACCTGCACATGCGGACAACCCAGTGGTGTCTCGGCTCCCAAGGGAGTCAATCCCTCGGACACCTCAGGGACCCCGTCAGGGTTCTTCCCGACCTTCGTTTGTCCCTGAACTGGTGGCAAAACCCCTGCAACCTCCTGCGGGGATCACCCTTCCAGGCCCCACAGCACGACGTAGTACCGGTACTAACCACGGATGTTTCCCTGTTAGGGTGGGGAGCCCATTGCGGGTGTCTCTGCATACAGGGGCAGTGGTCGCCGGTGGAGGCTCAACAGCAGATAAACCTGCCCGAGCTCCGGGCCATCCGATGGGCCCTGAAGACCTTCGAGACTGTCCTCAGCGGGAAGTCGGTTCTGGTGCAGACCGACAAGCGAGTAGCGATGTTCTATATCAACAAAGAGGGGGGCATGGGGTCGTGCTCCCTCTCTAGAGAAGCAGTCCTCATCTGCTCTTTTGCCTTCCGGCAGAGAATGTCCCTCAAGGCGACGTACCTCCTGGGTCAGGAGAACGGCCTGGCGGACAGTCTCAGCAGAATCCTTCGCCCCCACGATTGGCACCTCGACCCCAGAGTGGCAGGCTGGCTGTTTCTACGCTGGGGCACTCCAGCGATGGACCTCTTCGCCATCCCTCAGAACACACAACTCCCTCACTTCTGCGGCCCGGTGCCGCATCCGGGCAGAGAGGGCCCTGATGCATTTCTCCTGGCCTGGTCCTCCGGTCTTCTCTATGCTTTCCCTCCTTTCCCCCTCATTGCGAGGACTCTGTTCAAGGCTCAACAGGACGGGGCTTTGCTGATTCTCGTGGTTCCCACTCCTGCTCCGGCTTTTGTCGGAGCCTCCGATCCCTCTGGGCTCTGCCAAGGACTTTCTGACGCAGGAGGAGAGTCGGGTACTACACCCGAATCTACCCTCCCTATCCGTCATGGCCTGGTGGCTGAACAAGTCTCTCTGGCCCTTTTGGAGGAGGTTGAGGAAATCTTCCTTGCCTCGAGGAAGGACTCCACAAGGCGAGCTGACACCTTTAAGTGCTCAGAGCATCAGATCGACCCCCTTCTCATGCCCTGTTCAGTGGGTTCTCTAGTACCTTCTCCACCTCTCAAGGGAATGGCTGAAGTCAAGCTCTTTTAGAGTTCATCTGAGCACCATATCGGCTAATCATCTCTCTATCGAGGGAAAGCCTCTCTCGGGGCAACCACTAGTCTCCCGCTTCATGCTGGGCCTTCTGTTATCCAAGCCACCCATCCGTTCACCTCCGGCAGAATGGGACTTGAACGTGGTGCTCACGCAGCTCACTTGTCCACCCTTTGAGCTGATGGTGACATGTTTGCTCCGGCATTTGTCCTGGAAGGTGGCCTTCCTGGTGGCACTGACCTCGGCTCGCCGAGTCAGTGAGCGTCAGGCACTCATGGCTGGCGCCCCTTACACCAGGTTTTATCGGAACAGGGTGGTCCTCCATATGCATCCTAAGTTGTTACCCAATGTCATATCAGCCTTTCATCTCAACCAAGAGATAGTGCTCTCAGCCTTCTTCCTGAGGCCCCACGCCGATCAGGCTTCGGCAAATCTGAACACCCTCAACTCAAGTGGGCCCTCGCCTTCTACTTGCAACGTACCCAGACTCATCGCAAGTCTGACCGGCCCTTGTGACCTACGATCCCAATAGGCAGGGACAAGCAGTCACCAAGTGCACCCTCTCTGTTTGGGTGGTGGACTGCATCGCGTTCGCTCATGCGAAGATGGGCGTCCCTCTGGATTGTCAAGTCACCGCACATGGGATCTGAGCCAAAGCGGCCTCGGTGGCCTCGCTACGCTCCGTGCCCATGATGGACATCTGCTGGGCGGCAACCTGGTCTTCTATGAATATCTTCACCATCCACTATTGCCTGGAGAGGGAGTCCTGCCGGGACAGCACCTTCGGCCAGGCTGTACTCCGTAATCTGTTTGAGGTATAAGCAACTCCTGCTCTCTGACCCTTCTTCATGGCTACCATGGGTTTCACCCCGAGGATGCGAGGACTCGGGTTCCTTCGGGCTTCGGCTTCTGCATACAGCTTTGCGGAGGCGTTTTTTGGTTGCAGGTTCGGTAGCCTGTAGCTAGGGAGTCCCATAAGTGAGGACTGACTTCCTGCTTGTTCCTGGAGAAAGCGTAGTTACTCACCTTTAACAGGTGTTCTCCAGGGACAGCAGGAATCAGTCCTCACTACCCTCCCGCCTCTCCTGATGAGTTGCTGAATTTTTGTCCTTCCATTGCCATCTGCTTGGTAGGGCTCGTGCTAAGGGACCTGACTGAGCAAGATGGCACCCTTGGGTGGGAAGAGGACCATGAATGCGTGGTAGCAATCCCAAAGGCTTTCTTTGAAAGCTGGGGAATTGTCTGCGTGGGCTCCATCGGTGCCGACGTCACCCATAAGTGAGGACTGATTTCCTGCTGTTCCTGGAGAACACCTGTTACAGGTGAATAACTATGCTGTCAAGATAGTGACAGTCTAAACCATGACCATTTTAAAATGCTTGGGACAGACGTGCAACAATGGTAAAGGCAAGCAAATAGTTTAAAAAGAAGCTTACTGTGGAAACAAAAACTCATAATAAATGCTTTTTCAGGTACATTTGAAGCAAGAAGCTTGTGAGGGGGTCATTTTGGACCATTGGAAGAGTAAAAGGGGCACTGAGGGAGGACAAGGCCACAGGGAGAGACTAAATGAGTTCTTTGCTCTACTGAAGAAAATGTAGGGGAGATATCTGTGCCAGAAATGATATTTAAAGGTGATTATTCCGAGGAAATAAAATTAAGCTCAGTGAACCTGGAGATGTAATAGGGCAGTAGTAAATCATGTGGACCAAATGGTATACATACCAGGGTGCTGAAAGAACTTAAAAATGAACTTGCAGACCTTCAATTAGTAACTTGTGAATTATTAAAAACATCTATAGTACCTAAAGATTGAAGGGTGGCCAGTGTAACACCAATTTTTGAAAAGGGTTCCACTGCTAATCCGGAAACTACAGACAGTTGAGTCTGAGGTCTGTGCCAAGCAAAATGATAGAAATCATTATCAAGAAAAAAAATTACAAAACACATAGCTAATTATTGTTTAATGGCAGGGGTGGCCCAAGGCGGGTGCGGAGATGTGTTGCGGGGCCTCATTTGCATAAATATTTGCATAATGTTAACATACACTAACTTTTAGTGAACATGCCTCTTAATAAGTATGGATAAAGAAAGACTAAAAGATTTCTACATTACTATAATCCAGTGCCAACTCCCAGGCACATTAGGAACTACTACAAACACTGCCCATTGAGAACCCATAGCAAACCTGCCGTATCGTAATAGCACTACCAGGATTCACAAAGCACCATGCTCTACCTATCAAAAGGCAACACTGCAAATATTAAACCAATACATTTCAGAGAATAACAATACATGACCTACTGGGGAAAGAGAACAAGTGGCAATGTCAAATAGAAGCTACATAAACAGAATACTCAGTTACACAAGCAGAACATAGACCATCACCAAACAAGGAATCACAATTTAGAAATAGGAAGACAATAATTAAACTGGGAACCCCAAAAGCCAAACTTGGAATGGCTTGTCAGGGGCAGCACCGCCCGGGAGGCAGACTGGACCACACGGCTGACCATTTTTGCCCACCGTTGGTTGGGCTTCGTCATTAACTACCCCAAGTTCAGGCTCTCCCCAGCTCAGACCCTGGAATTCATAAGGGCCTAGTTGAACACTCTGCTGGCCAAGGCTTTCCTCCCAGAAGACAGAGCCCACCGCCTGATGTGGTTGGCTATGGAGATGCAAGCCTGCAGGTCGGTACCAGCCCGGTGGCTCCTCCGCTTGTTGGGCCACACAGCCTCAGTGGTGCCCGTTACCCACCTAGCCATCCTACACATGCGGGCGGCCCAATGGTGTCTCTGGTTTCAGTGGTCTCAGGCCACAGGCAGACTTGGGGGGGGACAGGGTGTGGTCACCCGGCAGCTGGCGACCTCCCTTGCCTGGTGGAAGTCCTCACACCACCTCAGGGTGGAATGCCTTTCCAGGCACCAGCACCCCAGAGGGTTCTGATTACAGACGCCTCTCTGGTGGCATTATGAGGGCCAGGGCACTCGGGGTTACTGGTCTCCCGAGGAGTCTTTCCTGCAGATCAACCTCCTCGAACTCCAGGCCGTGATTCAGGCCCTGCGGACCACCTGCCACCTGTTCCGAGGTCTTCTGATCCTCATACAGACGGACAACCAGGTGGCCATGTTCTATGTGAACAAGCAGGGTGGAACAGGCTCCTACTCCCTCTGTTGGGAGGCCATAGCCCTTCACTCCTTTGCGGTATGCAACTGCATGATCCTAAGGGTTGTGTACCTACCTGGCCAGGACAACTTCCTGGCAGACAAGCTCAGCAGGGTCCTCTGGCCACACGAGTGGTGCCTGGGCCCTGAGGTGGCCCAGAGTCTCTTCTGACTCTGGGGCAGGCCCTGCCTGGACCTGTTTGCCTCTCCAGACAACGCTCAGCTTCTGTAGTTCTGCTCCCCTCAACCACACCATGGGAGGGGTGGCAACAGATATGTTTCTGATGTCATGGTCGTAGGGCCTGCTTTACGCATTCCTGCCGACCCCTCCCCCTCCCCCCCCCCCCCCCCCGATACCCGTCTGTTCAAAATCCAGAGCGAGCATGCCTCCGTGATCCTGGTGCCCCCCAGGTGGCCCAGGCAGCCCTGGTTCCCCCTGCTGCTCTCTGTCAGTGACGGCCCTGGTACCCCTGGGCCTGGCTCCGGGCCTCCTCTCGCAGGAGGAGGGCTCCTTCCTGCACCCCAATCTGAGGGCCCTAGCGATGACAGTGTGGCTGCTGAAAGGGTAGCGTTGGCCCCTTTCCACCTCACAAGGGCTTATGCTTTCAAGTGAAGGAGGTTCTTCGTCTGGTGCGCAGACAGGAAAGTGAATCCGTTCTTCTGCCAGGTACAGCTCGTGTTGCAGTACCTTTTGCATCTCTCACACTCAGGCTTGAAATCAAATTCAGTCAGGGTGCATCTCAGCGCTATAGCTGCAAACCACCACCACCCTGTAGAGGGAAAGCCCCTCTCGACCCTGCCCCTGGTCTCTAGATTCCTCAGGGGCCTTCTGTTTTCTAGGCGCCCTCCCCCTCTGCCCTCCGGCTGTGGAATGGGACTTCAATGTGGTGCTGTCCCAGCTAACCAGACCGCCATTTGAGCCTATGGCCACCTGTCACATGAGGTACCTCTCCTGGAAAGTGGCCTTCTTGGTGGCCGTCACCTCTGCCCGCAGTGTGAACAAGCTGCAGGCCCTGATGGCGGATCCTCCCTACATCCAGTTCTACACGAACAGAGTGGTGCTGCGTACGCATCACAAGTTCCTTCCTAAGGTGGTATCTGCTTTCCACTTCGACCAAGAGGTGGTTCTCCCTACCTTCTTTCCACAGCTTCATGCCGGCAAAGTAGAGTCAGTCTTGCATACCTTGGATTGCAAGAGGGCCCTGTCTTTCTATCTTCATAGGACCAGGGACCATCGCAAAGCTCCCCAACTCTTTGTCTCGACCCCAGTAAGCTGAGGCTGCCAGTAACCAAAAGGACTCTGTCCTCTTGGGTGGCGGACTGCATCGCCTTTGCTTATGAGCAGGCTGGCCTTTCCCTGGAGCACCGGATCACTGCTTATCACGTCAGGGCCATGGCCGTGTCGGTGGCCAGCCTGCGCTCGATACCGGTGATGGAAATTTGCAAGGCCACCACATGGTCTTCAGTGTATATCTTTTGCAGCACATGACTGCCTAGAGAGTGAGTCCCGCAGGGACATTTCCTTCAGCCAGGCGGTAATCGTATTATACTCTGTGTATAGGCAGCTCCTACCCTCCAGCCTGTTGACAATCAGGCTACCAGACTAATAGTGAGAAGGATAGCTGGCCGTTGCGGAGCCTATGGATAGGGAATCGTCTTCTGCAACTGGTGGTCTCCCCTGGTAGTCACCATTGGTGCTGTTGTGGTTCGGGTCATGGCAGCCTGGAGCTAGGGAGTCCCATATGTGAGGACCGACTTCCTGCTTGTTCCTGTAGAAAGCATAGTTACTCATCTGTAACAGGTGTCCTCCAGGAACAGCAGGAATCAGTCCTCGCAACCTTCCCTCCTCCTCCTCCTCCTGGGAATTGCCACCTCTAGCTGTTTTTATTATTTTGCCTAAGCTATGTCATCTGAATGAACAAGATGGCACCCTTGGGTGGGAAGGGAACCATGCATGCGTGGCAGCATTCCCAAAGGCTTTCTTTGAAAGCTGGGGAAATGCTCCACGCAGGCTCTGTTGGCGCCGACATCACCCATATGAGGACTGATTTCTGCTATTCCCGGAGAAAACCTGTAACAGGTGAGTAACTGCGCTGTCTGTGGGTTGGGATCCCCTATTAAAAGGTATAAAGTGTTAAAACCTCTAAGAGACCTGAAGGCGGATATAGTTATGCTGCAGGAGATACATATGATTGGGCAGGAGCATGCCAAGTTAAGATGCTGCTGGGTAGACCAGGCCTTTGGGGCCTCAGCGGGCTCTCATAAAGCCGGGGTAACAATCCTATTCCGGAAAGGGTTAGATTTCGAGCTAAACAGATAAGAAGCGGACCCGCAGGGCCGATGCATAACAGTGGAGGGGAAAATTAGAGGTATGTCCTATACATTCTGTAACATATACAGGCCTATTGCCCCAGATTGTACCTTCTTTTCTAAATTGGGCAGAGTTCAGGAGAATATCTACAGCAGTCCTTATTTGTGTGTGGGGGGAATCTCAATTGTGGGCTAGATCCAGACATAGATGGGACCCCCACAGGAGGGGCAGGACACCCAGGCACAAGGCGAGGAGTTGAGCAGCTCTGTGCAAGGCTAGATTTAGTAGATGCATGGCAAACTCTCCATCTGCAGGAGTGGGACTTCACTCATTTATCATGGGCCCATGGAACCTTGTTGTGCTTGGACTACTGGTTGGTACCATCTGCAGCCTTGTCCAGAGTTCGCGAGGTGGGTATTGCAGCTATGGCATTTTCAGATCATTCGTCAGTGTGGGTGACTCGTGGGGGGGGGGAGGAAAGGTACTGATTCTAGGAGGTGGTGCTTCCCCATACACTTTTATCGAGACCCCACATTTTCACGATTTTTGCAAGAAAAATGGGAGCTGTTTATAGCTACAAATGCAGCTCATCAGGAAACCCCTGACCTTTATTGGGAAAAAGCTAAGACAGTACTACGCAGAGAGATTGTCAGTTATGAATGTAGTATGAGGAAGCGTATAGACACACAAATTATACGTCTGACCAAATTTGAGAACTCAGACGGGCCTTGGGGCAACAGTATGCGGCAAGGGGAGGTGGTGGCCACCCAGGTAGAGCTCAGCACGCTTATACATCAGCGGGCTTACAAACCCCAAATTTACTAGCAATATCAAATGTACAGATATGAGAACCGAGCGGGATGACTGATGTCATCTCTTGTGAAGTGCCGGTGGGGGCTGAGAGAGATAACGGCTTTAAGGGATGGTACTAGGGTAACAGCCAATGAAAGCCGCATCTTGGCATTGTTCTGAGAATTTTACTGGACACTATATGTGGAAAGAAAAGAACAGAGCGTAGGAGACATGATGTACCTGGACAGGGTGGATCTTCCTGCTCTCATGGCTGAGCAGCTGTAGAATTTGAATCAACCTATTACTGAAGAAGAAGTGGCGAGTGCCATTAGGCAGGCCAAAACTTACAAAGCCCCGGGCCCAGATGGTTTTGGAAGAGTGGTATAAATTGATGCGAGAGCAGGTGCAGGATCCCTTGCAAGCACTTTACAACCACCTAATTCAAAGACAGACCTATGAGACCAATATAGCACATATTATAGTCTTTTTTTTTTTATACCACGCTTTTTAGAATCAGTGCAGTTTACATGTATACTAACAGGTACTTTTTATTCCCTTGTCCCTGAAGGGCTCACAATCTAAGTGTACCTGAGGCAATGGAGGGTTAAGTGGCTTGCCTCAGGAATGGCCATGCGACTAGAGACCCCAGTCCCTCCGGCCTGAAGTTGCTTGTCCCCATGTGGGAATTGAACCCCTGGCTTTCCGACCTGAGGTAACCTGTCCCAACCACTGAGCCACTCCTCCCTCCTTGCCAAAGCCGGGTCGAGATCCCCTACTAACTCCATCTTATCGCCCTATCTCCCTCCTGAACTGTGATAATAAATTTCTTACAAAAATTCTGGCCAGCAGACTGGCTCAGATAGTGCCATGCCTGGTTCAGGAGGGACAGGTCGCATTTGTGAGGGACCGGCACCTGGTTCTGAATCTACATAGAGTAATAAGCTCCATAACGGCAAGTCACATGAGTAGATGGGACACACTACTAATAAGCTTTGACACCAAGAAAGCTTTTGACTTAGTAGACTAGCAGTTTCTGTTCTGGATCATGAAGTGAATGGGCTTGAGGGTTTTTTTATGCAATCACTCCGACTCTTATATCATGCACCTAGTGCAGCAGTAGTGGTTAACGGCCAAATATCTGAGAAATTCAAGCTGGGCCAGGTAACCAGGCAAGGCTGCCCACTATTTCTTCTTTTCTAGAGCCGCTATTGCGAATCATTCAAATACACCACATTGATTATGAATAGAGGGGGTGCAGGTTGGCCAGGACACCTTCAAAATAGCGGCTTATGCAGATGACATTTTAGTTCATATACAAAACCCGTAGCAATCATTGCCGATACTGCTGGAGGCATTTTGGGACTTTGGAGCAAATTCGGGACTAAAGCCGAATATGGAGAAATCAGAGGCATTACCATTGAACCAGCAGATATGGGGCAGTTGGCACGGCCCCTTTCCATTAAAATGGATTATAGGCTCTTTTAAGTACTTGGGGATACAAGTGACAGCAGATCTAAAGCAGCTATATAACTCAAATGTTCACCCCATGTTACAGAAAGAGAGAGAACAGTTACTTAGGTGGGAAATCCTTCCATTGTCCCTACTGGGACGGATAGTGCTGTACAAAATGACGCTTCTGCCCAAGTGGTTGTCTGCTTCAGATCTTCCCCTTACGACTCTGGGAAAAAAGACATAAAGATCTGGCAGAGGCAATTAAGTCGCTTTATATGGTGAGCCCGTCAGCCTAGGATGTCTTTTGAATGTATGTTGGGGGACCCGGATTTGGGAGGTGTGGGAGTGCTGGACCTGGTGCAATACAATCTAAGTTGTATGCTGAGGCATGTCCACGATTGGATATATCAGGCATACACATGCACACCCAAGCTAGAAAGACAGCTCTTAGGAACCCAGCACCCAGTGTATGTGCTACACGCTCCCCGGGACAGTCTAGAAGGGTATCTAAGGACAAGCTTGACAGTGCAGTCTATACAAGAAGCTTGGTGGGTGCTATGCCGGCAGCTGAACCAGGACCCGCAGAGTTTGGGATTCCTACCATTGAAGGGCAATGCAGAGTTTCCTGCAAGAGATATGGCAAGAACCTTTCACTGATGGTAACAGCAAGGTTTGGTTCGGCTAGTGCAGTTCCTAACCCAGGAAGGGCAATTTAAATCTCAGGAAGACCTTATGAAGGAGCTCCAAGTAACCCCCAAAGACACATTTGCGCTCTTACAAGTCTGCCACTATATAGGGTCACGGCTGGAACCAGCATTTATAGAGAAAGTAGATGCATTTTTTGAGGTAGATGAAAGAGAACGGATTTCGCGCACTTGGATGCGGAAGAAGTGGTCGGAGTTAGTGAAACGGCAGTGACACCAGGAGTTAGCACAACAATGGAACTTGGAACTGGACACGGACTGGACTGGGGAGCACAAGCACCCCTCCCAAGACTCTCTGTCCTCATTACCGCTCCCTCATTCACGCCGCTAAGCACTCCTATTATACCAACCTTATCGCTTCTTCCTCCAACTCTTCCCGCCAGCTTTATTCTATTCTCTGATCCTTATCAGCTCCCCATGCCCACCCCTCCCCAGCGCCCTCTGCTGATCTCCCTGATCCTACCTTTCTCGTGTCCTACAGTTCTAAGGTCCTGGCCCTTTGTTCCTCCTTTACCTTCTGTCCCCCCCCCTGTCCCCTACCTCTTCTCCCCTCCTCCCCCCCCCCCCCCCCGTGCCGCTCCTGCTCTTTCCCACCAATGGCCTCTATTCCATCCCTTCTCCTCTGCTGAACTCTCTAAGGCATTCTCTACCTCCTGGAAAAACACCTGTCAGCTTGATCGTACCCCTTCCCGTTGGCTCGGTGAGCCTTCTCTTGCACTCCCCCTCATCCTCTCCATTTTCAATTCCAGTTTTTTTATCTGGCCTCTTTCCTACCCCTTGGAAGCATGCTATAATTTGCCCCATCTTCAAAAAACCCTCCCTGGACTCCTCCATTCCTGCTAATTGGCGCTCTGTTTCTAACCTCTCTTTCCTATCTAAGCTTTTGGAAGAGTTTATCTTTGCCCAACTTGCCTCTCACTTGGACTCTGCACTAATCCTTCACCCCCGTCAGTCTGGTTTCCGTATGGGACACAGCACTGAAACTGTCCTCGCTTCCCTCCTCAATGAACTCCACTCTTTCTATGACCAGGGTTTGTTCTCTCTTGTGTTTTCCCTCGATCTGTCCTCCGCCTTTGATCTTGTGGACCACCGCACACTCTTCACTCGTCTTTCTGATGCCAGCTTAGGGGGGGCAGTACTCAATTGGTTTCGTTCTTTTCTGTCTTCCAGGTCTTTTTCAGTTTTTTCCGGTACTTCCTCCTCACCTAGCACTCCCCTTCCCTGCGGTGTCCCTCAAGGCTCTATTCTCGCCCCTCTCCTCTAATGTCTTTCTGGCCCCCCTCACTACCCTTATTCAACAGCGCTGCATCTCGGTATACTACTACATCGATGACGACATACTCCTGCACCATACTGAGCCCTCTGCTCCTGACACCACTCCCCTTAATGATTGCCTCTCTTCAGTTAGTACCTGACTGGCCTCCACCTTTCTCCATCTTAACCTAACCAAAACCCAAGCTATCTGGTTTACATTTGGCAGCCCTGCCCCTACCCTCTCACCTTCACTCTCCTCCTCTCCCATCCCTCTGGTCCCCACTTTGCATTACCTTGGTGTCACTCTGGATTCCGCTTTGTCATTCCACGATCAACTGTCTATGATTTGTTGTTTGTTCTATTCCCTCCCTCGTGCTGTCTGTCTCTTCCTCGCCCTGGTTACCCTTCTCTCCCTAGTTGTGTGCAGACTTGATTATTGCAATATCGCTCTTGCCGATCTCCCCCAGTTTCAGCTCCGAAGACTCCAGCTATTACAAAATACTGCCACCCGCCTTGTCACTTATGCATCCCGCACTGACCATATCACCCCCCTTCTCATCTACCTTTACTGGCTCCCCATTACTTACCATATTCAATATAAGGTCCTCATTCTTATCCACAAGGCTATTCACTCTGGTTCCCCCAGTACCTTGCCAATTTGGTCCATCTCCATACGCTTCACCGTACAGTTCATCTTTTTCTACCTAGGCCCTAAACTCTGGAATGCTCTTCCCCTAGATCTCTGGCTGGAACTCTTCTTCAGCAGGTTTAAATCTCTTCTCAAGACACACCTCTTTTGCTCTGCCTTCAACCTCCCTATTCCTGCTGCTCCTAGCTGAGGTTCTTTCCCTCTACTTTCTTCCCTTAGTCCAGGGGTCTGCAACCTTTAAGACATAAAGAGCCACTTGGACCCGTTTCCGAAGGGAAAAAAAAAACTGGGAGCCGCAAAACCATTGCGACATTTAAAACAAATCTAACACTGCATATATTGTTTCTTACCTTAATGCTATATACGACCCCCTACTTTTCCTGTTAAAATATAGGTGTTTGGCCTATACTCGCCGTATAAGACTACCCCTCTTCCTTCGCACACCAAAAAAAATACGCCAGAAAATATCACAACAACAAGTAACAATATTTGATTTCAAAATTATGATGATTTTGTAGTCAAATCACTAATATGAAATAAAATTATTTTTTCTACCTTTGTTGTCTGACCAATTTATTCTTTGATCATGCTGGTCCCGATCTGAGGCTTCTGCTTTCCTGTCTTCTCTTAGCTCTCTTTCTGTGGTCTATGGTCCATCTGCCATTTCTTATCTCTTCTTTCGTTTTCTTCACTTCTTTCCATCCGTCTATTTCCAGTCCCAGTAACCCTCCCCAATATCAGCCCCTTTCCAGTCCTCACTCCCAGTACCTTTCAATGTCAACTTGCATTCCCATGATTGCCACTGGTGTCCATTTCCTTCCAGTCCCCCTCCTTCCCCACTGACCAGTCCCTTCTAGTACAAATACCATGGCAGCCCCTCTCAGATCCAGTTCCATTCTCCCATCCCCTCATATCAGCCCATTTGTAGCCTTAGCCCCCAGTTATCTTCCAGGGCCAGCAGCTCTATCCTCCCCTCCCCACAATCAGCCCATGCCCAGTCAAAGCCCCCCAATCAGCTCGCTTCCAGTGCTAATCCCCCCTCAACCCCATTACCAGTGCTAGCCTCCCCTAATCAGCCCAATACCAGTCCTACCCCCCATCAGCTCATTACCAGTCCTAGCCTCCCCTAATCAGCTCATTTCCAGTGCTAGTCCCCTCAACCCCATTACCAGTGCTCCATCCCTCCATGTCAGCCCCCTCCCTCCCTCCCTCCATCCATATCAGCTCCCTCCCTCCATGTCAGCCCGCCTCCCCAATCCCTCCATGTCAGCCCCCCTCCCTCCTTCCATATCAGCTCCCTCCCTCCCTGTCAGACACCTCCCTCCCGCCATGTCAGCCCCCCTCCCTCCATCCATATCAGCTCCCTCCCTCCATGTCAGCCCCCTCCATCCCTCCATGTCAGCCCCCTCCCTCCATGTCAGCCCCCTCCATCCCTCCATGTCAGCCCCCCTCCCTCCATCCATATCAGCTCCCTCCCTCCATGACAGCCCCCCTCCATCCATCCATATCAGCTCCCTCCCTCCATGTCAGCCCCCTCCATCCCTCCATGTCAGCCCCCTCCCTCCATCCATCCATATCAGCTCCCTCCCTCCATGTCAGCCCCCTCCATCCCTCCATGTCAGCCCTCCTCCCTCCATCCATATCAGCTCCCTCCCTCCATGTCAGACCCACTCCCTCCATCCCTCCATCGATTTCAGCTCCATCCCTCCATGTCATCCCACCTCCCTCCATCCATCCATGTCAGCCCCCCTCCCTCCATGTCAGCCCCCTCCATCCCTCCATGTCAGCCCCCCTCCCTCCATCCATCCATATCAGCTCCCTCCCTCCATGTCAGCCCCCTCCATCCCTCCATGTCAGCCCCCCTCCCTCCATCCATATCAGCCCCCCTCCCTCCATCCATATCAGCTCCCTCCCTCCATGTCAGCCCCCTCCATCCCTCCATCCATATCAGCTCCCTCCCTCCATGTCAGCCCCCCTCCCTCCATCCATCCATATCTGCTCCCTCCCTCCATGTCAGCTCCCCTCCCTCCATGTCAGCTCCCCTCCCTTCTTCTGCAGCCACGGCTCCCTGCCTCTTAGGGAACCGCGGCTGTGCTTTTAAAATCATCTCGGAGCCCTTCCTGTCTTGACGGGCTCCGTGCAGCATTGTCCCGCCTCCAAAACTTCCTTTAGAGGCGGGACAATGCTGCACGGAGCCCGTCAAGACAGGAAGGGCTCCGAGATGATTTTAAAAGCACAGCCGCGGTTCCCTAAGAGGCAGGGAGCCGCGGCTGCAGAAGAAGGGAGGGAGCTGACATGGAGGGAGCCCATAACGCCACGTTTAAATACATCTTTACAACACTATTGCCTGTCACCGGGCGGGCAGTGTGCTCCGGAGCCGCGGCAAAGGTGAGAAAGAGCCGCATGCGGCTCCGGAGCCGCGGGTTGCCGACCCCTGCCTTAGTCCCTCTTCCTTCTGCTCCTCTCTTTCCTATTGACTATGGTATTCTTTTCTGGCAGTTATTTTCGTCTATTGTGAACCGCTTTAGTGTCTTTTTCCTAAAGCGGTATACTAAGTATTAAATAAAGATAAAGACACATTGATGCAGGTCCTACGGCAGATATCGCAGACCACCGCTTTGGTAGCGCTCCGTGAGGTCTGGTATAAAGTGATACTGCATGCCCCATTTCCTCTGATGAGAGGCTGAGCAGCAGGATTGATCGAACCTGGGAAATGTCTAAATTGCTTGGAGGGCAGGATTACCTTGGGGCACCAGTTCTGGTTGTGCCCGGCGATACAGGGATACTGGGACAAATTACAGACCTATCTGTCCGGCATACTGAAGCAAAGAGTGTAATTCAGGATTGAGGGCTTAATTCTAGGGGACCTGGCAGGATTAGTAGTGAAAGGTAGGTGGCAAGAGTTCTAGTGCATAAGGCTTGCCTGCTGGGACTTCAGGGGATGCTGAAGGCATGGCTGGATCTGAAGCCTCTGATATACTGGGCTTGGCAAAACAACTTACACAAACTAATGCAAATGGAGAATATTACAGCCCAGCACTGTTCCCTCTAAGCTGTGCGCGTGCGCACACCTCGCTGAGCGAGCGCACATACTTTACAACAGAGCGCACAAAAATTACGGTTCTGATTCTGATAGAAAACAACACAGAGGTCTTAAAATTTAAAAGTTGTTGTGTATTTACAAGTTCTACAATATTTTCTAGTGTAATCAATGTGGTGTACATATTGTATTCTGATGTGTAGTCAAATTTTAAAGTATATAACTCAGAGTGTCGTTATGTGGCGCACAAAAATTTAACCTTCCTTCAAAAGTTGCACAGCTGATATTTTATGCTCACACAGCCTACAAAAAATTAGAGGGAACATTGCAGTCCAGGGATCAATTCAAAGCCATATATATTTTTTTATGACTATCTGGGAACCCTATATCCCTATCGCTCTCACCTAGAGGGTGCAGTATGGCCCTAAATTGTGTTTTCATTTAAAACATATGGCAGGGGTACTCAAATCCAGTCCTGGAGGGCCACAAACCAGTCAGGTTTTTGGGATATCCCTAATGAATATGCATGAGATAAAGTCAAATACAATGGAGGCAGTACATGCAAATATATCTCATGCATATTCATTAGGGATATCCTGAAAACCTGACTGGTTTGTGGCCCTCCAGGACTGGATTTGAGTACCCCTGACATACGGGGTATGCTGCCTTCAGGTCTCTTTCCCCCCCCCCCCCCCCACTGCATAAATAAAGGGACAAATGTATGTTTGTTTTCAGGTTCCCCCTGGTTAGATTACTGGTATGCTCATGGTCTTATAGAGGGAGGATACTGGGGGAACGGCTCAGAGTGCTGATATGTGCCTTATGTTAAAATGTTGTAGTCTGAACCTGATGAGGGGAGGGAGGCGGGTATAGTGTACGAACATAAAGTGGGAAAAAAGACCTGTAATAATAATGTTTATATATGCCGGGGTCCCCCTGGCCACGTGTCAGTAGTGGCAGGCAGTCTCCAGCACACCTGTGTATTGTTGGTTGATGAATAAAAATGAGTTAAACATAAAAATAGCTGAGTGTAAAGCAAGGTGGCCAGATGTTTTCAGAATGTCAATGAAAGGAGAATGATCAGAGGTAGAATTGTAATAGAACATGATGGCAAAAAGACTATATGGCCTATCTAGTCTACCCAGCCACACTAATCGCTTAGTTCTACAATCGCTTCCTTTTCTCTGAGGGTTCTACAAGGCTCTCACCTCGCCCTCTTTCTGCCCCTAACTCACCCAATGCATGCAGCACAGTTACCATAGAAGTCAGGATGCACTTGTGCTGGCCCCATGCTAACTACTTAGCACCCTTTAGTAAAAGAGTTCCTAAGTTAAATGGGAGCACCAGCATTTAATTTTAGTCAGTGACCCTGCTTGCTGAAAAGTTTCCTTTATTTACGTAATTCATACTGCAAGATTGGTCCCAAGGTGGGGTACAGAAACAAATGTTTGCTCAGGGTGCCACAGCACCTTGAGCCGGCCCTGATTGGGACAAAGTCAACATGGATTTAGCCAAGGGAAATTTTGCCTCACCAATCTGCTACATTTTTTTGAAGGTGTGAATACACATAAAAATAAAGATGAGCAGGTTCCCTCATGAAGAACTCTTGAGAAAACTAAAAATCCATGGAATAGGAGGCAGCATCCTTCTGTGGACTGGGAACTGGTTGAAAATTAGAAAACAGAGTAGGGCTAAATGATCAATTTTCTCAATGGAGACAGGTGAATAATGGAGAGCCCCAGGAATCTGTCTTAGTCACACTGTTTAACATATTTATACATGACCTGGAGATGGGAACAATATGTGAGGTGATCATAGTTGCAGATAAAACAAAATTACACAAAGTTGTTAAATCACAAGAGGATTGTGAGAAAATGCAAGAGAATCTTGAGAAAGTGAGAGATTGGACATCCAAATGGCAGATGAAATTAAATTTATTTATTTATATTTATTTATTTATTTAACTGTATTTATATCCCGCCTTTCACCAGGTCAAAGCGGCGTAACAAAGGGGGGGGGGGTTAATCAGTCATAGGGTTAGGGTCCCATCACCAGGAGGGCAACATTGATGATTTTGTCAGGGGGTAGACATAGACAATGACAAGGGAGCACAGTTTTTGATCAAGGGTTCTTGAGGGTGGTCTTTGGTGTAGTTATTTGTGGGAGGGTGTTTCTGTTTTGAGATATTCTTGGAATAGGATGGTTTTTAGCTGTTTTTTGAATGACAGGAGATCGTTATTGTTCCTGAGGTGATAATAGTTTATCATTTATTGTTTATTATGTTTGATATACTGCCCTATTCATCTGTCACATGCAGAGTGGTTTACAATTACAATATTTGAGAAAGAATGATTAATATTCCTATTTCTATAAAAGTCAGTTTGAAATTCTTACTATAAGGAAAATAAGGCAAAATCATCCTGGATGTAAGATGCTAAATGTTTGACATAAGGTTTTATAATCACAGCAGAGTAATTTCAATGAGATACCAATGAAAATAATTTCTAGAAAATACACACTATGATGATACTTGATGTACCATAGTTAGAAAATTAAACTTCTCACTTAAAAATACAAAACATAAGGCTGGCCCAATGACTCATTGACAGTACTAATGCACTGTCAGGTGTATGACCTGGGTTCCATCCATGGGCTAGGACTTCTGTTCTTTGGGATGACTCAGGTTGGAGATTCTGCAGAGATCTCCAGGAACAAGCAGGAATGAGTCCTCACATATGGGTACGTCGGAACCGACGGAGCCTGCGCAGGAAAGCTCCCCAGCTTCCCAGAAAGGAAGCTTTTGGGGCCTCCCACAGCGCATGCGCGCTGCCTTCCCGCCTTCCTGACCAACTCTCTTCAGTTCTTCTTTTTCCGCGGAGCCAGCAGGTCGTGTTCCTGTCACCGCTGAAGAAATTGTTATTTTAATTTGTTTCTTTGACCGCGTGTCTGTCTTCCCCGATTCCAGACCGGTACCGCCGGTCCTTTTTTCGTTTATTTAAAAAAATATATATATATAATTACTTTTTCTACACTCGGTGTATTTTTTCTGTGAGGCCTCTAGGCCTTCTCAGGTCTCCCTCATGGAAAAACCAGCTTCTGGTTTTAAAAAATGCACTAAGTGTACCGGTACTATTTCAGTTACAGACACCCATGAGTGGAAGCAAATAGACGATACTTTGAATCCTCTGAAGATTCTGATGCATCAGATGATTCTGCTGACGTCTCTTTTACTCTTCCTGAGGAGCCCTCTTCTCCAAAAAGGAGAATGTCTCCTCCAGAGGATTTGTCCTTTCAAGACTTTATTATTGAAGTAGCTAAAGGACTCTCCATATCTGTATCCTCTGAAAAGGAACCTAGAGCAAACAAATTAGATATTTTAGGATACTCTAAGGTTCCCAAAGAGGCAGCCACCTTACCCATACATGAAATTCTTAGTAGGCCTAAGTAGTTAAGGCAAAAAAACTGAAGAAAAAGTTTCTCAGAATTTAGTCAAAAATCCACCGGCGATACCGGTGGCAGCAGGAAATACAGCCGCGACCACAAGAAAACAAAAAACTAAAGTAATTAAAGTAATGAAAAAGAAAAGTTTCTGCGGTGACAGGCGGAAAAACGAAAACTGAAGCCAAGATCTGTTGCTGTGATGACTAGGCTCACTGAATTCATGGGGGAATATAAGAATACGGAAGGTAAACCCCCAATAACTGTAATGAAGGCTCACTGCACCAGATTCCAACTGAATTAGAACTCAAAAACAGGAGGAAGCTGCTGGCCCAAACACCAAAATTATTTAAAACAGAGTAAAAGCACAAACCTATTGTAAAATAAGAAATATGGCTCCTTGTGGAGTGGAGGAGTGGCCTGGTGGTTGGGGCAAGGTACTTCAGGCCGGAAGGTCGGGGGTTCAAATCCCACTAGAGGACAGCAACCTTGGGCCGGAAGGACTGGGGTTTCTAGTCCCACAGGTGCTCCTTGTGGTCTTGGGCAAGCCACTTAACCCTCCATAGCCCATGTTCCCTGTAAAATAGTTATCTCCAAGTTATAATGCCCTGTTCATTGTAATTTCAGTTTGTTCAATGTAAACCGCACTGATGCAGAATAGCGCGGTATATAAGAGAATGTAAATAAATTAATTAAGGAAACGTGATGTGTCCAAGGATAGAACAACTGATCATATAATGTTGAAACAGAGGCTTTTATTTGCAATACCAAATGGATGATGCCCACCCGACACAGGCCGTGTTTCGTTTAATAAAACTTCATCAGGGGTACAGGGCAACTAAAAACAAAAATATCCAATAAATACACTCAAATGTACATAACATTAGAACATGCATAAAAAATGAATAACTAAAATCATAATAGATGAATAAATAACCACTCATATATATGTACCTAAAATATTGTTGGAACGCTATACAAATAAATATAATAAAAATAAATATCATTATAACCATAAATACATAAATATGAATATAAATATACAAATAAATATATATTAAAAATATAGATAAAAATATATATAAAAAATATATATATATATATATATATATATATATATATATATAAAAGAGAGACTGAGGAAGGAAGGGGGAGTTCTTTTAGAAGGTGCAATAACCATGAACCAAAAGAAGAAGAGAAGGAAAATCATCTGTGCACAATTATACTAAAGGTATTAAACCTTAAAACATATTAAAATCATAAAAAAACTAAAAACATCAAATAAATAACAACAATAGATATGAAAAAATAATATTATATGTAAAAAAACAACTAAAAATCGGTGCTTAAAAGGAATTCATGCCCGTTGTGAAAACAGCCATATACTCACTAACCAATCTCTCAATGGCAAAAGCTGTAAAAGACTCTTCTTGTCCACAACTGCATCAAAAAAGCCAAAGGGTCCCATTAATGGTGCAGTGTACAAGCCAAAAAACTAATTCAAACCAAACCTCCAACTACTTACATTTCATATCAAGCCTAAACTTGCTGCACAATCCGCGGCACTCTAAACGTGAAATCCTCTAAAAAATCACCTAAAAGAATACAACGATGTAATATTTTAAATGTAGTAAAATTTCAACCAAAAACCCATAAAATCTCAAACGGGAACCTTACCACGATGTATCCTGCATCTCATTTCATGACTCAAAAAATGCCGAAGCTGCACAGAATCGTTGAGGCACTCTTAAAAAAACGCCGACGCATGTGTATCAGAGGCAATGAAGGGCTCACAAAAATGACGTCAAAACAGAGCGACTCAAGCCACGATCTCACTCCGAATTGAAAAACTCATAAACTAGAACCATCGTGGGTCCCAATCGGTGCAACATTCACAATAAAAACCTTACTGATTCTTCAAAGCATAAATCCATTCTCTAAGAGACCGGAGGCTAACTCCTTCTTTAAAACAAGGGGAAAAAAACACTTCATCCTAAATTCACCATGTAAATAACATATGTATATCCATAAGATACACATATTAGCACTCATAAATACATAGTGTGGTATACAAAGGAACAACCAAGGCAACCAAAACCCAACAATATAGAGAATGGATTTATGCTTTGAAGAATCAGTAAGGTTTTTATTGTGAATGTTGCACCGATTGGGACCCACGATGGTTCTAGTTTATGAGTTTTTCAATTCGGAGTGAGATCGTGGCTTGAGTCGCTCTGTTTTGACGTCATTTTTGTGAGCCCTTCATTGCCTCTGATACACATGCGTCGGCGTTTTTTTAAGAGTGCCTCAACGATTCTGTGCAGCTTCGGCATTTTTTGAGTCATGAAATGAGATGCAGGATACATCGTGGTAAGGTTCCCGTTTGAGATTTTATGGGTTTTTGGTTGAAATTTTACTACATTTAAAATATTACATCGTTGTATTCTTTTAGGTGATTTTTTAGAGGATTTCACGTTTAGAGTGCCGCGGATTGTGCAGCAAGTTTAGGCTTGATATGAAATGTAAGTAGTTGGAGGTTTGGTTTGAATTAGTTTTTTGGCTTGTACACTGCACCATTAATGGGACCCTTTGGCTTTTTTGATGCAGTTGTGGACAAGAAGAGTCTTTTACAGCTTTTGCCATTGAGAGATTGGTTAGTGAGTATATGGCTGTTTTCACAACGGGCATGAATTCCTTTTAAGCACCGGTTTTTTAGTTGTTTTTTACATATAAGATTATTTTTTCATATCTATTGTTGTTATTTATTTGATGTTTTTAGTTTTTTTATGATTTTAATATGTTTTAAGGTTTAATACCTTTAGTATAATTGTGCACAGATGATTTTCCTTCTCTTCTTCTTTTGGTTCATGGTTATTGCACCTTCTAAAAGAACTCCCCCTTCCTTCCTCAGTCTCTCTTTTATATATATATATATATTTTTTTTATATATATTTTTATCTATATTTTTAATATATATTTATTTGTATATTTATATTCATATTTATGTATTTATGGTTATAATGATATTTATTTTTATTATATTTATTTGTATAGCGTTCCAACAATATTTTAGGTACATATATATGAGTGGTTATTTATTCATCTATTATGATTTTAGTTATTCATTTCTATGCATGTTCTAATGTTATGTACATTTGAGTGTATTTATTGGATATTTTTGTTTTTAGTTGCCCTGTACCCCTGATGAAGTTTTATTAAACGAAACACGGCCTGTGTCGGGTGGGCATCATCCATTTGGTATTGCAAATAAAAGCCTCTGTTTCAACATTATATGATCAGTTGTTCTATCCTTGGACACATCACGTTTCCTTACTGTGTACTGTTTCTGACGTGACGTTTGCTTTTAGTCGGACAATAAATTAATTAAGTGCATACTTAATAGGTCTAGAAATACTGCTACTAACTACATATTTCTATGTATGTGTTTGTTTATGCAATTTCTTAATATACCGCCCAGGCTGAAGGGCATCAGAGTGATTTACAGTCACTACAAGCAGGTACTGAATACATTCCCTCATCCCCAAAAGGGGGTTAAGTGGCTTGCTCAAGGCCACAAGGCGTGCCTATAGGACTAGAAACCTCAGTCCCCCTGGCCTGATATTGCTGTTCCCAGGTGGGAATTGAACCCCCAACTCTCCAGCCTGAGGTACCTTGTCCTAACCACTAGGCCACTCCAGGGCCATACCAAGGGCTGTACAAGCAATGTGGCCACACAAGACATAAGCACAGAAGGGGGTGACGATTTCAGGAAGCGCAATAAGAGAGAGCTGCTGCATATGGCTAGGGAGGCAGGGGGGGCTCCAAATTCATGAATCGCACAGGATGCATTTTGAACTTGGTACGATCCTGTACACAGCTCTATACAGATAAAGACACATAATTTCTAGTAATCAATTATCACAGTAAATCATGCTTAATGTGAGAGGGTCACAGGGAATCTGAATGATTCCTATTTATTTTAACAAATATATATAAAATGACAACAACCCCAAAAATACAGTAACAAAAAAAACTACATGCTGATTTCAGAATATTAAATGTATTTTCCAGCCTCTTGAGTCACTGGCTTATATGTATCGCCAGTTACCATGTTAGTGCCATAGACCTAACATCAGTAGACTAGAAGAGCACTGGAAGAGGTGGTACACTGATGCAGTGGCATCCCATTAGAGCCTTAGATAAACCATGCTTAAGATCAAGGTCCATCGATCAGTATCCTGTCTCATACAGTGGCCAGACAGGTTCTCAAATAGTTCAGAATCCTGACCTCCAGATTTATCCAGATCCAAGGAAGGTAGAGATGAGCTGCGACTAATGCTTCAGACTGAAAGGTTTACTCACTCCATGAAGAACCTCAACATGCTGAAACAAAAATATGGAACGTTTCACAAGTGCTTGTGACCTGGATTGGCCACTGTTGGAAACAGGATATTTAGCTTGATGGACTATTGCTCTGATCCACTGTGACAAATCGTACAGTATGTTCTTATGATGCAGATACATAGAAGAAATGAAGGAGGGGCTTGAGTGTTTAATAATATGAAGCAAAGATGAGATTACAAGCCACTGGGCAGAGGATGATGGCACAACAGCATGTGTAATTCCATGGGGCATGACCATGGGTACACCGTACAACCTCTGAGAATAACAGATGTAAAGGGCCACGTTAAAAACCAGGATTAAGAGATTAGTTCTAACACTTTGGGGAGCTCATATTGGTTTAAATATTAAGAATACATATGCATGCCTGTCTAATGTGATAGGAAAAAAAAAAGAGAGGAAGACAACCAGCTGGTTTTGATGAAGGGAGGCTTGCAGCTGGCAGACCTTTTAAACTTGCTAAATTATTGCTGGTGTTTGGCAGAGTACCAGCCTCCACAACAGCAAAGCCTCTTCTCCCTCTCCACAAGCAACCTGCATATCCTTCATTCCCTCATAGGTCTTTTCTTACAGAACAGAAGTTAATTCTAGCACCAGTCCTGGAGGTGGTGGTAGCAACAAGCAGCAAGATACATGAGATGGAAACTGAGCTAGTGTGCACCTTGCTCCCAGACTCCCATGCCAAGTGTGTAGCCTGCATGTCTTGCAATTTCTTACTACTCGTGCCTCCATGGTTGGGCCTAGGATTTCCTTTGCTCCTTAGAAAAAAGATGTATAGGTTAGATGAGGTGTTTTGGAGGAGAGGCAGGTAAGAGGTCGGGGAAGGGACTGGTTGTCTAGCTGATTTTATTATTTTTTAATTTGTAAGATTAGTACAGCTAAACTGGATTGATTTTTCTATGCTGCAGTTTACCATTATCATGCATTGAGCTGAGGCAGCAGCAAATGAAAAAGGTTTTCAGCATTTTAAAAAAATTGTCTCTATCTAATGAGACAAAGAAAGAGAAAAACATGATCAGAGAAAGTGAGCACTGGAAATGCTAATTGTTTTGATGCCGTAATGTCTAAAATGCCTGCTGAAACAGAATAATCTCTCAAGTTGAGAAGTACTGAAATATTTTAAAAAGTCCACAATTGTTGCTACCAACTTAGCTTAATCTCATCAAGAAACATTGAGTGGCTGGCAAAGCTCATCAAAGAAAGCCTATTGTAGCATTTCCCTAATTATTCAAACTGCTCTTTGTTTTTGTGCATTGGTTCCCAAAATCAGTTTTTGGAAGTGATGTGCTTATTGAAAATGTTTTTGTTATATGCTTGATTTCTTACTTTAATTATCTTAAATACTTGTGGATTGATATTTAAATGCCACCGTTGGCATTGTTTTAAGCACGGGCTGTGGCATTTAAAAGTGAAACTGGATAGTCTCCAGGAACAAGCAGGAATGAGTCTTCACATTTGGGTGATATCAGCCCCAAGAATCTTCACAAAATGCATGGCAGTAGTAGCAGTATTTCTAAGAACTCTAGGGATATTTGTCTTCCCTTACTTAGACGACTGGCTCATCCGAGCATCGTCAGCTCCAGAGGCCAGCTCTGCTCTCCTCTGCACAATGCAGGTTCTTCAACATTTGGGGTTTGTAATAAATCTTCCAAAATCCCAACTCACCCCCTTCTCAAACCTTAGAGTTCATAGGGGCTCTTCTAGACACGCAACACAAGGGCTTTTCTGCCACAGTTACGCTGCACTCGAATAGTTCAACTAGCTTCTCAAACGGCTATGAAGACTTCCCTAACTGCTCGAGAAATGCTTCAGTTGCTCGGTCATATGGCTTCCATTGTACATGTGGTTCCATATGCTCATCTACACATGCGTGCAGCTCAGTGGACCCTAGCTTTGCAGTGGACTTGGTCATCTGGGGGACAAAATCAGGAACTCTGCATGCCTCATTTCATCCCTCCAATGGTGGCAGTCACCAGAAAACGTACTCGTAGGGTCACCTTTTCAGAAGCCACCACACCAGTCCACCCTGGCGACGGATGCGTCCAAATTGGGTTGGGGAGCTCATCTGGACAATCTCTACACTCGGGGTATTTGGACTCAGCAGGAGGCTCGGCTTCACATAAACCTGCTAGAACTCAGAGCCATCTTCAATGCTCTGAGTGTTCCAGGACTACCTGCGCTACAAAACAGTTTTAGTCCAGACGGACAATCAGGTAGCCATGTTCTATGTGAAGAAGCAGGGTGGAACAGGTTCTCAGACATTGTGCAACGAAGCCCTACACCTATGGTCCTTTGCCATATGCCTTCAGATCCACCTACTAGCATTGTATCTCCCTGGCAAGCAGAATCTCCTGGCAGACAAACTCAGTCGAGTACTACTGCCACATGAATGGTCTCTCCATTCAGAGCAAATTGCTCGAATCTTTCAAATCTGGGGAACCCCAGATAGATCTGTTTGCAAGTCCTCAGAATACCAAACTTCCCCGCTTCTGTTCCAGAATTCCTGCTCAGAACAGTTAGGCGATGGCTTTCCACCTCCACTGGGGTCAGGACTTCCTATATGCCTTCCTACCCATCCATTCCCCTCATTCCCAAGACTCTGTTCAAGCTTCAGAGAGACAGGGGCTATATGATCCTCAAAGCCCCATGCTGGCCACGATAGACCTGGTATCCACTGCTTCTATGTCTCTCTCAAGCCAAACCTCTGGAATTGGGATGTGCTCCAGATCTCCTATCCCAGGAGAACAGGATGCTTCTGTACCAGAACCCTCAGTTTTTGCACCTGATGGCGTGGCTGCTGAGAGCTTAGAACTCCAGGATATCAACCTCTCTGAACAGGTTAAAGATATTCTTTTGGCCTCCAGGAAACCTTCCAGAAGGCATGCTTACACTTTTAAATCGAGAAGGTTCTCAATCTGTTGTTCAAAGAAGGAACTTAATTCTATTTCCATTCCAGTAGAGGCGTTACTTGAGTATCTCCTCCACCTTTCATCCTCTGGACTTAAAACTAATTCGGTGAGAGTCCACCTCAGTACCATTGCGCTTTTCACGTGCCCTTTGATGGACGAGCTGTCTCCTCTCAGACGCTTGTAGCGCGCTTTATGTGAGGTCTACTCTTAACTAAGCCTCCCATCAAGCCACCACCTGTGGCATGGGATCTCAGTCTTGTCCTTGGACAGCTGATGAAGCCGCCCTTCGAACCCCTAGCCACTACATCCCTAAAGTTCCTTTCTTGGAAAGTCATCTTCCTAATTGCCCTCACTTCTGCAAGACGCATCAGTGAACTCCAAGCTTTAGTGGCTGACCCTCCTTATACACGGTTCCACCATGATAAGGTAGTCCTTAGGACTCATCCTCACTTTATGCCAAAGGTGGTTTCGCCTTTTCATTTGAACCAGTCGGTTTACCTTCCTGTTTTCTTCCCTAGGCCTCATGCCTCTAGTGCAGAAAGGAATCTACATACTCTGGATTGCAAGCACGCTTTGGCCTTTTATCTTCAGAGAACTAGGCAGCAGGCTTCACAGCTTTTTGTTGCGTTTGATTCCAGTCACCTGACTCTCCAAGTGGATTGCAGACTGTATATCTTTCACCTATGAGAGTAAAGGACTTTCTCTTGAAGGTCATGTCACAGCACACAATGTGTGAGTAATGACTGCCTCTATGGCAAATCTACGCTTGGTGGCGATTGATGAAATATGCAAAGCAGCAACCTGGTCCTCTTTTGACACTTTTGCGGCCCACTATTGCTTGGACAAGGACTCCCGTCGGGATGCCTCGTTTGGCCAGGTTGTTCTCCAGCATCTCTTTCAGACTTCCAACAACTCCTACCCCCCCCCCCCCCATCCCGGGTTCAATACCAGAGATTCTTGGGAGGAAACATGACCCACTTCAGCCTATGTTTCACTGCTCTCTCTGGGGTCATCTCCCTGGCATCTCCAAGCTAGGGAGTCCCATATGTGAAGACTACATTCCTGCTTGTTCCTGGAGATAGCGTAGTTACTCATCTGTAACAGGTGACCTCCAGGAACAGCAGGAATTGAGTCTTCACAATCCACCCTCTTCCCCTAGGAGTTGTATTTCTCTCTCTCTCTCCTTCTCTCCTTTTATCTCGGCTACAAACCCAACTGAGGCGGGAGAGTTGGAAAGGGGGGAAGGCAGCAGTGCAGGCGCAGTGGGATGCTCCCAAAAGCTTTCCTATAGGACGCTGGGGAGCGTTCCTGCGCGGGCTCCGTCGGTGCCGACGTCACCCATATGTGAAGACTCAATTCCTGCTGTTCCAGGAGATCACCTGTTACAGGTGAGTAACTATGCTTTCTCCTCAGAGTGAACTCCATTTACCCGTACCCTTTGTTGTCTCTCGCTCAACTAGTTTCTAACCCTATTGGTCACTTTAGAGTCCATCTCTACGGCACTCAAATTTATTTATGACATCTGTGCAGAACAGTGTCAAAAGCTTTACTGAAATCTAAGTATACCACATGTATTGCTCTCCCCTTAGTGCAACTCTCTGGTCACACCATCAAAGAAATTGATATCTCCAGGAACAAGCAGGAATGAGTCTTCACATATGGGTATCGTCGGTACCGACGGAGCCTGCGCGGGAGCGCTCCCCAGCGTCCAGTAAGAAAGCTTTTGGAAGCATCCCACAGCACCTGCGCACTGCCTTCCCGCCTTTCCCAACCACCTCTCTCCAGTTCTTCTTTTCCGCAGAGCCAGCAGGTCGTGTTCCTGTCACCGCAGAAGAAGTTCTTTATTTTTTTGTGTCGCGTCTGCCTTCGACGTCAGACCGGTACCGCCGGTCTTTTCTTTTCTTTTCTTTCTTCAAAAAAAAACAAAAAACCTTTTATTTCTTCAACTGTGCATTTTCAGTTTGGGCCTTAGGCCTAAATATTTTCTCCTCATGGAGAAGCCCGCTTCCGAGTTTAAAAAGTGCACAAAATGTGGCGGTACTATTTCTGTCACGGACACCCATGATTGGTGTCTAAAATGTTTGGGTCCTGACCATTCCATCACGGATTGTGTGTCCTGCACCATGATGTCTAAAAGAGGTCGGCAGAACTGAGCAGCCAAGCTCAATACCCTGTTTCCCTCTGATGCAGCCTCGGTGGCATCGACGTCTTCCAGGGCTGCTGCTTCCTCCCATGGATCTCAGATAACCAAACGTAAATCTAGCCGGTCCTCGAAGGGCAAATCTCCCTCTAAGCATCGAGATGCCTCCGGGCCTGTCCTCAAGGATTTCCGCTCCGGCAAAATTACCCCGGCGGGAAGTTCCGGCTTCCAAAGCATTATCTATGGGGTCACAGGTTGACATCGATGGCTTGGCCTCGACCGATCACCTGTTGCCGTGTTCTGGGGTACCGGTGGCCTCCACTGGTACCGACATCCAGACTTTGGTGGCGTTGATGGATCAGAAAATTCTATTCATGCAGCGCACCCTTACGGCGTTCATGCAGGCTTCGACGCCTTCGGTACCACAACAATCCCCGTTGCCGGTACAGACTCCGGCATCGGCACCGTTCCCAGTGCCGGTACCGATTGCATCGACATCGGCTTCGGTGTCGACTGCAACGGTACCCTGTCCTATGATGCCCATCGGTACCGAACCGGTACCGCTTACTCCCGATGTCGATCCCACTCGGTACGCGTATCGGGCTTTACAGGAGCATCCAGACAGGCGATACTTCGATTCCTCCAAAGACTCTGATGAGTCGGAGGCTTCTGTCGATGCACCGGTACTACTTCCTCAGGAGTCTGCTTCTCGAAAACGAAGAATGTCTCCTCCAGAGGACTTGTCTTTTCAAGACTTCATTAGGGAAGTGGCTAGAGGCCTCTCTATTACAGTGGCCTCTGAGTCAGAGCCTAGAGCCAAGCAATTAGATATTTTGCAATATCCTAAGGCTTCTAAGGAAGCAGCTACCTTACCTATTCATGAGATTCTTTATGATCTCATGTTGGGCATGTGGGAGACTCCTCTCACTACCTCTCCTCATTCTCTTAGGTTGGACACCATGTACCGTGTCCCTCCCTGTCCTGGTTTTCATAAGACTCAGCTTCCTCACCACTCTATTGTGTTTGAGTCTGCTATGAAGAAAATAAAGAGTGCAAAGAGACACTCATCTAACCCTCCAGGACGTGAATGTAGGACTCTAGATGCTTTTGGCCGAAGGATTTTCCAGGCCAATATGCTTGCTGCCAGAATAAACTCCTATAATCTCTATATGGGGATGTTCCTAAAAGAAGTCACAGATCATCTGCAGACTTTAGCTCCTTTTATTTCAGAAGATAAAAGGCAGGAATTTCTCACTTGGCTCAAACATGCCCAAGATGTTTCCAAATTCTCCAACCGTGCAGCCTTTGACTCTTTTGAGTGTGTAAGCGGCTATTGCCATAGGTGCACGCAGAATTGCTTTGTTACAAGCCTCTGATTTGGAACTCTGGGTCCAAGATGAGTTGGGAAACCTTCCTTGTACAGGTGAAAACCTGTTTGGCAGGGTTTGGCAAGCAAAGGCCACTCAGATGGATGCTGAGAACTCTGCTTTGGATCGACTTTCAAAGTCTACCTCTGCCCCTGTTAAGAAAAGATTGTTTAAAAGACATCTTTTTCTAAAAAGGGAAGATATTATCCTGCTCATGGGCAGACATCTTCTGCAGGTCGTTTTGCTGCAAAGCGTCAGCAACCACCTAAACAGGCCAAGTCAAAGGCTGCCAGGCCTACCACAGCCCAGCAGCCTCAACCTCCTCAGGGCCTTTGACTTGCAACTAGCCTTTCTAGCTCTGGAAAAACCAGAGCCCCTCACCATTCCAGGAAGGTTGACTTACTTTGCTCCCAGATGGGAGCAAATCACAGCAGAGCAATGGACCCTCTCCATCATAAAGGAAGGGTACAAGCTTCATTTCTTGAATCTTCCTCCTCACACCATGGTGAAACAGTTCAATTATCCAACATCTATCCTCAACCTTCTAGGTCAGGAGATTGCTACCCTTCTTGCCCAAGGGGCAATAGAAGAAGTACCTCTTCTTCAACAGGGCTCAGGGTTCTACTCCCCTTATTTTCTTATCCCAAAGAAAACAGGGGGCTACAGACCCATATTAGATCTCAGAGAATTGAACAAGTTTCTGTTCAAGGAGAAATTCAAAATGATTTCTCTAGGGGCTCTGCTTCCATACCTTCAGAGTCAGGACTGGCTTTGTTCTCTAGATCTCAAGGATGCATACACCCATGTCCTCATCCATCCAACACACAGAAGGTTCCTTCGGTTCCTTTTTCAAGGAAAGCACTACCAATACAGGGTGCTTCCTTTCGGTCTGGCCTCTGCACCAAGGGTGTTCACGAAATGCATGGCAGTAGTAGCTGCATTTCTCCGCACTCTAGGAATATTCGTATTCCCATATCTGGACGACTGGCTCATTCGAGCCCCATACCAGTCAGAGGCCCAGACTTGTCTAACCTGCACAATGCGTATCCTTCAGTATTTGGGACTAGTAATAAACATCCCAAAATCCAATCTCACCCCTACTCAGTCTCTGGAGTTCATAGGGGCCTTGCTGGATACCACAACTGCAAGGGCCTATCTTCCTCAGGCCCGTTGCCTACGTCTGGTGCAGTTAGGCTCCTAGATTCAGTTAAAGTCCCAATTAACTGCTCGAGAGATGTTACAACTATTAGACCACATGGCATCCACCGTGCATGTGGTTCCATATGCTCGCCTTCACATGAGGGCAGCTCAATGGACTTTGTCCACCCAATGGACTCAGGCATCAGGTTGCCTGTCAGACAAAATAGCAAACTCCAGTCGCCTTTTTTGGTCTCTCCAGTGGTGGAAGTCCTCTCAAAACCTGTTGCTGGGGTCCCCTTTTCAGCAACCGCTACCCCAAGCAACTCTCAAAACAAATGCTTCTCCAAGGGGTTGGGGAGCTCATCTGCGGGATCTCTCCACCCAGGGCATCTGGTCTCCACAGGAGACTTCTCTGCATATCAATCTCTTGGAACTCAGAGCAATTTTCTTAGCTCTCAGAGTGTTCCGTTCCCTGCTCAGCTACAGGACAGTCCTCATCCATACGGACAACCAAGTAGCCATGTTCTATGTAAACAAGCAGGGAGGGACTGGCTCTCTGTCGCTTTGCAACGAAGCTTTGCGACTGTGGGCCTTCGCCAGAGAGCATCACATCCATCTTCTGGCAGTATATCTTCCAGGCGTTCAAAACTCTTGGGCGGACAGACTCAGTCGAGTTCTGCTTCCACACGAGTGGTCTCTCCACATGGACCAGGTAGCCAGGATCTTTCGAATTTGGGGAACCCCGGACATAGACCTCTTTGCAAGTCCGTGGAATGCCAAACTTCCCCAGTTCTGTTCCAGAATTCCGTGTCAGGGAGTTCAGGCCAAGGATGCCTTCCTCCTTCACTGGGGTCAAGACTTCCTTTATGCCTTTCCACCAATTCCCCTAATTCCCAAGACACTATTCAAGCTTCAGAGAGATCAAGGGACCATGATTCTCATAGCACCACATTGGCCACACCAAGTGTGGTACCCTCTACTTCTGCATCTCTCTCAAGCTCCCTCCCTGGACTTGGGCTCTGCTCCAGACCTTCTATCCCAGGAAGAAGGAACGTTGTGGCACCCAAACCTCCATCTCAGGGCTTGGTTGCTGAGGGCCTAGACCTTCAAGATTCTCCAGGACCAAGCAGGAAGTCAGTCCTCACATATGGGTGACGTCGGCGCCGACGGAGCCCTCGCGGAGCAATTTCCCCAGCTTTCAAAGAAAGCCTTTGGGAATTACAGCGCGCATGCGCGGTCCCCTTCTCGCCCAAGGGTGCCATCTTGCTCAGTCTTTTTTTTTCCGCGGAGCCCTACAGACGCTGTTTGTATTCACCGCTGAAAAAGTTGATTTTCTCTCTTATTATTTATTCTTTTTCGGTTCGACGCCGGATTCTTTTTCCCGCCCGGACCCGCTACGCTGGTATCGGGTCCGTTCCTTTATTTTTCGGTTTTTTTGTCCTTCGTGACAAGCGTTCGCGCCATTTTTTTCCTTTTCACTGGCAGCCCTGTCTTTTCATCTCGCAGGAGCCCTTTTTCCCTCGATGGCTGCCAGCGGGTTTAAGAAGTGTGATCGCTGTAAGAAACTCATGTCTCTTACCAACACACACGACTGCTGCCTCGGACCCGATCATGACCCGATGATCTGTGGTCCGTGTGGCAAAATGTCCTCCAAAGCGTTGAGGAGTCGGCAGCATCAGTGAGAACGAATCTTCTCTGACTCCGCGTCCGGCCGGGCCCGGACCTCGTCAGAGGCTTCGACATCCCGGGACTCCGGTCCTGAGCATCGTCGGAGTTCCTCTGAGCGGGGGTCTCCTACCCGGGAACATCGTAGGAAGAAAAAACCCGTGAGGGCGGCGTCGGCGGACGCTCCTGGTTCCTCGAGGGCCAGGTCGCATAGCCCCGACAGCCGTCCCGGGTCCTCGGAGTCGGAGAGGCCTTCGAAACATCCTCGTCTCGAAATGGAGTCGCCTGGACACGTGAGTACTGTGGTCCTCGTGGACTCGCCTCCGAAGGAGCTGACGTCGGGCCCGACGCCGTCGGGGCCCGAGTCAGGGGCTGCTGGGTCTCCTGAGCTTGGACTCAGGTTGACGGCCTTGGAGAGCAGTTTAGCTGCCTTCATGGACCAGCAGCAGGCATTGATCGCTGGCCTTGCCAATGCGTCTGCCCCGGCCACCGGGACGTCGACGTCCAAGTCGACCCCGGAGACCAAGCCGATCCTCAAGTCCATCTGAGCTCGAGTCGATCCTCGTTCGCGGTCTCCCTCGGCCTCCCGTTCGGGACCGAGGTCGTCGACGCCGACTCCTTCGGCATCGGAGCAGAGGGCATCGGTGCCCGCCCGACCGAACCCACTCGAATCCTCCTCCGCGGAGTCCGACTGGGAATCGGAGGACGAAGAGTCCCCTGGTAGTTTTCGGACTCGGTTTGTCCCCTCGGACTCGCCCGAGTCCGAACCTCGGAGACGGTCCCCCCCGGAGGACACCCGGTTCTCGGATTTCGTGCGGGATATGGCCAAGGCCTTGGCATTCCCCACGGATCCCGAGGAGGAGCCTCGAGCCGAGGAGCTCGATGCCCTCCAGTATGATTCTCCCCCGAAGGAGGCCTTTACTGTACTGGTTCCTGGTTCCTCCGATGCTGGAACGACTTCTCTTCCGCATGTGGGAGAACCCGGCGTCGGCGCCGGTGTTAAGCAAGCAGGTCGGTTCCATTTATCGAGTCCGCAAGAGCCCCGGCTTCCAAAAGGCACAACTACCGCACCATTCCATGGTGGTGGAATCGGCCATGCATAGACTCAAGAGTCAAAAAATGCACTCAGTGCCTCCCGGCAGGGAGGCCCGGAGCCTGGATGCCCTCGGTAGAAAGTGTTTCCAGTGCTCTATGCTTGCTTGTCGAGTCCAGACCTACCAGCTCTATATGGGCATGTATCTCCGAGATCTGGCAAAGGAAATTGCCGGGTTCTCAGCTGGTCTCTCCGAGGAACCTTTGCAGAGGGTTCCAAGCCTTGTCCACTGGGATTCGGGAGTGTTCGAAATTTATTTCTCGGGCAGCCTACGATGGCTTTGAAGCATCGGCTCGAGTAGCCGGAGCCGGCATCGGTGCCCGCCGACAGGCTTGGCTTCAGTCATCCGACCTCGAGCCATGGGTCCAGGACAAGTTGGTCGATGTCCCCTGCAGAGGTGAAAACCTCTTTGGCAAACCCATGGCGGAAAAGGCTGCACAGATCGAGACCGAGACTCTGACCAGAAACTAGGCTGTCCAGAAAAACCTCTGCCCCTTCTCAGAAGAAGGAGGGCTCGGGGAAAAAGCCCTTTTACCCGAAGAAGGCGGCTGCCTGTAAATACTACCCTCAGTATCAGGCCTCAGCAGCTCCCCAAAAGGGTCAGCAGGCCAAGGGACGGGGTAATGGGTCCCGTAGGCAGCAGGCCCCCAAGCCCACTACACCGGCCCCTGCTCAGCAGGGTGGGGGTTTTTGACTCCATCAGCATAGCCTCTTCCCCTCCGCTGGTTTCCCTAAGCACAGGAGGCCGGCTGGTCCACTTTGCCCATAGGTGGTCAGCCATCACATCAGATACCTGGGTACTAAATATAGATCAGAAGGGCTATCTTCTACACTTTCACCAGGTACCTCCCTCCTACTTTCCAGGGGAGCCTCCAAGACTCCCTCTGCACAGGGACTTACTCCTTCAGGAGTTGGCAAGTCTTCTTCAGGAACAGGCTGTGGAACCGGTGCCCCACCACCTGAGAGGTCACGGCTTTTATTCCAGGTACTTTCTGATACCAAAAAGAACAGGAGGCCTCAGACCCATCCTGGACTTGCGAAACCCCTCAACAAGTTCCTGGCAAGGGAAAAGTTCAAGATGCTTTCCCTTGGAATCCTGCTGCCCTACCTCCAGTGGGGAGACTGGCTATGCTCCTTAGATCTAAAGGATGCCTATATTCACATCCTTATTCATCCAGACCACAGACAATATCTCAGATTTGTTGTGGGAGGAAATCATTACCAGTACAGGGTCCTGCCCTTTGGCCTATCCTCCGCCCCACGGGTTTTCACCAAATGCCTGGCAGTGGTGGCGGCCTATCTCAGACTTCAAGGCCTTTTTGTGTTTCCATACCTGGACGACTGGCTCATCCGGGCCCAGTCTTCCCAAGAAGCCACTCATCGCACTGTGTCTCTGCTCCAGCACTTGGGCTTTGTCATAAACTTTGCAAAGTCCACTTTGCTCCCCTCTCAAGATCTCAAATTCATCGTCGCAAGGTTAAGCACACTTCAGGCGCAGGCCTTCCTGCCTCTGGACAGGGCCCACAGGCTCATGAATCTCGCCAGCCACTTTCGCAGCAATTCCCTGGTCTCTGCCAGGCAATTTCTGAGACTGATCGGCCATATGGCTTCCACGGTCCATGTGACCCCCAATGCCCGCCTGAACATGCGACCTGCCCAGTGGTGCCTTCGCACTCAATGGCATCAGGCCACGGGGAGCCTGACGGACTCAGTACAAGTCTCGGACCTGCTGGTCTCTTCTCTGCGGTGGTGGCTTCATCTGCCAAACCTAGTACTGGGAGTGGATTTCAATCTCCTCCTCCTCCTCAGGTACTAACAACCGTTGCTTCTCTCCTGGGATGGGGAGCACATTGCCAAGGGACATGTACTCAAGGCCTCTGGACTCCTTGGGAGTCTGCGCAGCAGATAAACTTCCTGGAGCTCAGAGCCATCCGCCTAGCTCTGAGAGCCTTCTCCCACCTCACTTCTCACCAGTCTGTACTGGTCCAGACGGACAATCAAGTAGCAATGTTCTACGTGAACAAACAGGGAGGCACAGGCTCCTTCCTTCTCTGTCAGGAGGCACGACGGCTGTGCTCTTGGGCAGTCGGCCACGGCATACTCCTCAAAGCGGTCTATCTCCCAGGTCCAGAAAATTACCTGGCAGACAAACTAAGCAGGATCCTCCAACCACACGAGTGGAGATTGGATCCATTAGTGGTTCAGCAGATCTTTCTCAAGTGGGGACTCCCCACCTTGGATCTGTTTGCCAGTCCTCTGAACCGGCAACTACCCAGATTCTGCTCTCGACAACCGCATCCTCTCAGAGTAGCGCCGGATGCTTTTCTGATTCCATGGTCCACAGGCCTCTTGTATGCCTTTCCTCCCATGCCGCTGGTGTCTCGAACGCTCTTCAAGGTTCTCAGAGACAAAGCCTTGGTGATCCTAGTGGCTCCCCGGTGGCCGAGGCAACCTTGGTTCCCGCTTCTGATGCAGCTGGCATTGGACACTCCTCTTCCTCTGGGGTTTCAACCCGATCTTCTGACACAAGACCACGGGTCTCTCCTACACCCCAACCTCCGGTCCCTTCATCTGATGGCCTGGCTGCTGAAAGGGTAGTCCTTGCTCCCCTCCTACTGCCTCGGGAGGTGGAAGAGGTCGTCTTGGCCTCCAGGCGGCCCTCCACCCGGAAGTCCTACGCTCTTAAGTGGCGTCGCTTCTCCGTGTGGTGTGCTCAGCAGTCTGAGAATCCCTTCTCCTGCTTGGTGGCGGTGGTCTTGCAATATTTGCTTTACCTCTCCAATCTGGGCCTTAAGTCCAACTCTGTCAGAGTCCACCTCAGTGCTCTCTCTGCACATCACGCACCGGTAGATGGCAGGCTTCTGTCCAACCACCCTTTGGTGGCTCGTTTTCTCCGAGGCCTCCTTCTGCTTAAGCCTCCTTTGCGTCCACCAGCCCCTGAATGGGATCTGAATGTGGTCTTACAGCGGATTACCTGTCCGCCCTTTGAACCTATGGCTACCTGCCCTCTTCGTTTTCTTTCTTGGAAAACCTTGTTCTTGGTAGCCCTTACCTCTGCTAGGCGTGTTAGTGAACTGCAGGCCCTAGTGTCTGATCCCCCTTACACTAGGTTCTACAGGAATAGGGTGGTCTTACGGACTCACCCTAAGTTTCTTCCAAAAGTGGTTTCTCCTTTTCATCTCAACCAGGAGGTGGTTCTTCCGACCTTCTTTCCCAGGCCGCACTCCAGCCGGGCTGAAATGGTCCTGCATACCCTGGACTGTAGAAGGGCCTTGTCCTTCTACCTTGACCGTACGCGGGAGCATAGGAGGGCTGTTCAGCTCTTCGTTTCTTTTGACCCCAATAACTTGGGGCTCCCTGTCTCCAAGCGTACCTTGTCCATCTGGGTAGCTGACTGTAGCGCCTGGGCTTATGGGGCAGCCGGCCTCTCGTTGGAGGGTCGAGTCACGGCTCATCGTGTTAGGGCGAAGGCTGCGTCAGTGGCACACCTCCGCTCTGTTCCGTTGGCAGACATCTGCCTGGCCGCTACTTGGTCTTCAAGCCAGACTTTTGCGGCACATTACTGCCTGGAGAGGGAGTCCCGCAGGGACAGTGCTTTCGGTCAGGCAGTCCTCCATAATCTCTTTGAGGTTTAGGCAACTCCTACCCTCCGGCCCTGGTGTTGGGCTACCGGTCGGGGGTGTTTTCAGAGAAGATTCCTTCCTTCTATTCTGCTGAGCTAGAGGGAGCTCATTTTTCCGCTTGAGGTCTCCAGTAGCCTTAAGCTAGGGAGTCCCATATGTGAGGACCGACTTTCTGCTTGGTCCTGGAGAAAGAGTAGTTACTCACCTGTAACAGGTGTTCTCCAGGAGCAGCAGGAATCAGTCCTCACAACCCTCCCTCCTCCCCTTGGAGTTGCAGTCCTATCATTTCGTTTTTGCTAATTTTTTTGCTGTCTTTTAGTTATGTCATCAGACTGAGCAAGATGGCATCCTTGGGCGGGAAGGGGACTGCGCATGCGCGCTGCAATTCCCAAAGGCTTTCTTTGAAAGCTGGGGAAATTGCTCCGCGAGGGCTCCGTTGGCGCCGACGTCACCCATATGTGAGGACTGATTCCTGCTGCTCCTGGAGAACACCTGTTACAGGTGAGTAACTGCTCTTTTTCATCTCTCCCAGCAAGTCAGAGATGTTATTCATGCCTCTAGAAAGCCTTCCACTAGACATTCCTATGCTTTCAAATGGAAAAGATTTACCATTTGGTGTTCAGGGAAGGATCTAAACCCTCTTGCAATACCTCTGAATTCTCTACTAGAGTATCTTCTGCATCTATCCCATGCAGGTCTGAAAACGAATTCAGTAAGAGTCCATTTGAGTGCTATTGCAGCGTCCCTCAAGCCTCTCAATGGACAACCTATTTCCTCTCATCCTCTTATAGCAAGATTCATGAGAAGCCTTCTTTTAACTAAACCTCCCATTAGACCACCTCCAGTGGCATGGGACTTAAACCTGGTTCTTGGCCAGCTTATGAAGCCACCCTTTGAACCTTTAGCCACTACCTCCTTGAAATTTCTTTCTTGGAAGGTTATTTTTCTCATTGCAGTCACCTCAGCACACCGCATCAGTGAGTTTGCAAGCTTTGGTGGCCAATCCACCTTATACAAGGTTTCATCATGATAAGGTAGTCCTCAGGACCAATCCACACTTTATGCCTAAAGTGGTCTCACCTTTTCATCTGAACCAAGAGGTGTATTTACCTGTCTTTTTTCCAGGACCTCATGCATCAAGTGCAGAGAGGAATCTTCATACCTTGGATTGTAAGAGAGCTCTCGCTTTTTACTTACAAAGAACACAGCAACATAGAAAGTCTTCTCAACTCTTTGTTGCTTTTGATCCTTCTCATTTAGGACTTCCAGTCTCTAAAAGAACACTGTCCAACTGGATTGCTCAGTGTATTTCTTTCGCCTACCAGAATAGAAACCTTTCTCTGGAGGGCCATGTCACAGCTCACAATATGAGAGCCATGGCAGCCTCAATGGCTCATCTAAACTCTGTGTCCATCGACCAAATCTGTCGAGCGGCCATCTGGGCCTCGGTTCATACCTTCACAGCCCATTACTGCTTGGACAAGGACTCCCGCCGGGATGCCTTGTTTGGTCAGGCTGTTCTCAAACACCTGTTCCATTCCTAATCAACTCCTACCCACCTACCCTGGTTGGATGCCAGAGATCCATGGGGGGAGGTAGAGTCCTTTTCAAGGGAACACAACCTGGGGTCTTCCCCTGGCATCTGCAGCTAGGGAGTCCCCATATGTGAAGACTCATTCCTGCTTGTTCCTGGAGATAGCACAGTTACTTAACTGTAACAGGTGATCTCTGGGAACAGCAGGAATAAGTCCTCACAACCCACCCACCTCCCGTAGGAGTTGTATCTCTCTATCTATCTTTCCTTTCCTCTCTCTCTCTTTGTCTCAGCTTTAAAACTCGAACTGGAGAGAGGCGGTTGGGAAAGGCGGGAAGGCAGCGCGCAGGCGCTGTGGGATGCTCCCAAAAGCTTTCTTACTGGACGCTGGGGAGCGTTCCCGCGCAGGCTCCGTCGGTACCGACGATACCCATATGTGAAGACTTATTCCTGCTGTTCCCAGAGATCACCTGTTACAGGTAAGTAACTGTGCTTTATCTGACAAGACATGCTGCTGGTAAAACCATGCTTCCTTGGGTCCTGCATTCCATGGATTCCAGAAACTTCCCTCTGTTTTAGCAGTGTTTCCATTCATTTATTCACCACAGAGGTCCGGCTAACTGGTCTGTAGTTCCCAACCTCATCTTTACTTCCACTTTTGTGTAGCGGGACCAAATGCGCCCTTCTTCCATCCTCGGGGACCATTCCTGACTCTAAAGAAGCATTGAAAAGGTGAGACAGTCTCCCCGTTTGTAAATGCCAGGCTTCCACCCTTATGTCCTCTGTTACCATTTGCCGGAATAGTTCTCCCTGTAGAGAATCCAGGATCTCCTTACTTGTAGACGATATTGAAGCATGGATGTCCCAAGCAACATCTGACTTATTGAAATCGCCTATTAGTAACACTTTCCTTTTCATAGCAATTCTATGAATGTCTTCGACTAAATCTCTGTTCACTTCTTTTGCCTGTGATGAACTACTAATACTGTACTTTAAAGCTAAAATTAGAAATCAAATTAAAAGATGATAGTAGTGGCATTTTTGGATCCTACAAGTGACATAAATGTTACATCCTCCTATTATTTACATATTATCCAGGCTGGTAGTTTTTTTATTTTTTTCTTAGCATAGCTGTGCAGTTAGAACATCCACATAATTTATTTATTTATTTACATTCTCTTTTATACCGCGCTATTCAGCATCAGTGCGGTTTACATGAAACAGAGAAGTACACAGTGCAGCAAGCTGTACTGCGTTTACACAAAACAGGTACTAGAAACTTGGATAAAGTTGGGGTAACTATTTACATACAGGCATCACGTCAAGACATGTTAGTCGGTAATCATTTGTCATGGGTAGCTTGCTGGGAGTGTTGCTGTGGCTGTACTCACTGGGGGGTGATAATTGTCCAAAGGTTAGTATTTTCCACTCATGCATAGAAGGCACATAACCTATCATGTAGAACTTCCCAAGTTTGCAGTTCTAAGATTTAAAATTATTTCAAACCAAATGCCTGCTGTTTGCTCCATCTTGTCAGTTCCTTTGCATTTGTAGCTCAGTGAAGAAGCAGCATCATTTATATTATCTCTGAACTTTATGGGGACCTTTTGCTAAAGGGCGTTAAGATGTTTCACCTAACATGCCAGTAACTCCAAAATCAAATTGCATTAGGTGCAACACTACTGCATTAAATATTGGGAGTGTGGACAGCATTTTCCTGGCAGTTAACGTGGAGCCTGTCCCCTGATGTGCCCCACATTAGTGTGGGTGCTCTTGACTCCACCTATTGAGGTGGCATTAGGTGAACCTGTGCTAATCATGCGGGACGCAGTGAGCACTTAGTGTGTATCCTGCTCTAACTGTGCAGAGCTCACCATACCCACTCTCTACCCCTAACCCGCCAACCTGTGTCCCTAATACGGGAATTGGGCCATGCTGTCATGGCCCCTTGCTAGCTGGCAATTCGTGTCCAAGGTGTGCTTTTAGTGCATGCCAAACATACGCTGCCAACTAATGCCCTTTAGTAAAAGACCCCTTTTCTCTCTCTCTTTCCCTTTAGGGATTCAAGCGTCAGCGTAATAAGCTGTGCTGTCCCTTACTCTGGATTTTCCAGTACTAATTTTACTGCCTGATGTAGTAAGTGTAGCATGATTGGCATGCAAACCTCTAGTAGGAAATTGCTCTTGATGCTAAAAAAATACTAAACACACAGTTGTTTACTTTCCTTTTAGTACTGAATCTGTGTATTACAGCCCTGAAATGCAGTAAAAATTCAACCAGGGAGCCAAGGGAACATCTAAGGCAGGGGTCTCAAACACGCGGCCCGCGGGCCGCATGCGGCCCGCGAGACAACTTTGTGCGGCCCGCGACGGAGGAAAACAAAAAACCCCAAAACCCTGGCTTCTGCCGTTGCCGCCGTGGCAGCGGCAGAATCAATTGTCCAATTTTAAAAAACCTGACTTCTGCTGCTCAAGCAGCAAAATCAGCTGTCCTGCGGCCCCTTCCCCTGTGCCCGGAGATCCGAGTCGGCTCTATCAGCGGCGTGCTTTTCAAGCCGCGAAGAGAGTATTCCCCTCTCGCGCGGTTTCAAGCCGCGCGAGAGGGGAATACTCTCCTCGCGGCTTGAAAAGCTCGCCGCTGATAGAGCAGACTCGTATCTCCGGGCACAGGGGACGGGGCAGCGGGCCAGCTGATTGTGCTGCGTGCGCAGCCGAAGCCAGGTTTTTTTAATTTACCTGGGGGGGGGGTGTGTAGGACTGGAAATGGGCTATTGGCAGGGGGGGGGTATGACTGTAAATGGGCTATTGGCAGGGGGTGGTTATGACTGGAAATGGGCTATTGGCAGGGGGGGGGTTATGACTGGAGATGGGCTATTGGCAGGGGGGGGGTTATGACTGGAGATGGGCTATGGTGGGGGCTAGGACTGGAAATGGGCAGGTGGGGGTTAGGAAGGACTGGAGGTGGGCTGATGGGGGGAGTTAGGACTGGTAATGAGCTATGGAAGGGCTGACTGAAATGGGGTAATGGGGGTTAGGGCTGGAAGTGGGCTATTGGCAGGGGGGTTATGACTGGTAATGGGCTATGGGGGGGGTAAGACTGAAAATGGGTTGATGGGGGGTAAAACTGGAAGTGCGCTATGGGAGGTTAGGACTGGTAATGGGCTATGGGGGGTAAGACTGAAAATGGGGTGATGGGGGGTAAAACTGGAAGTGCGCTATGGGGAGGTTAGGACTGGTAATGGGCTATGGGGGGTCTAGGACTGGTAATGGGCTGGGGGGGGGTTGCTAGGACTGGAAATGGGCTGAGTGGAAGGGGGGCTTGAACTGCAAATGGCTGATGGGGAGGGGGGCTTGGAATGGAAATGGGCTGTGAGGGGAGGGAGCTAGGATTGGAAATGGGCTGATGGGGGGCTAGGAATGGAAATGGGCTGATGGTGAGGCTAGGATAGGACTGGAAATGGACTAATGGGGGGACTAGAAGGGAGCGGATGCTGGGTGGGGCTGGAACTAGAAGGGAGCTGATGTTGGGGGAGGATTAGAATGGGATGGAGCTGGGAAAGTGAAATGGAGAGGGGAAAAATATTTTGTCTGGGAGAGAAGACAAATCTACAATTGGCCAGGTATTGGGAGAGTAAGTGGGGATTGAGGATGGAGGGGTAAAATTTGAGTGGATGAAATAGGAATGAGAAAAGAGAAAAAGGAGAAAGATTAGTATGTTAAAGCAGATGTAGAGAGAGAATGGAAAAAAAACTAGGAGAGAAGAAAGGGCAAATGGACAGCAGACGATGGAGAGTTAGCAGAAGACATGAAGAAACCAGAAGAAAGTGGCTGGAACAATTGCAACTGAAAAAAATGCACAAAAGGTAGAAAAATATCTCTTTATTTTGAATTTATTAACTGGAATATGTCAGCTCTGGGAAATGTGCATCATTAATGTTTGCGCTTTGTTTAGTACAAGAGGAAATTAATTTATAGTTTTATTTCTACAGTGTTGTTGTACATTCCAAGTTTGGCTTTTGGGGTTCCCAGTTTAATTATTGTCTTCTTGTTTCTAAATCTTTTAGTCTTTCTTTATCCATACTCATTAAAGAGGCCTGTTTACTAAAAGTTAGTGTATGGTAACATTATGCAAATATTTATGCAAATGAGGCCCCTTATGCAAATGAGGCCCCGCGTCTTATGCGGCCCCCGGGTTACTTTACAAGTCCTCATTTGGCCCTCAAAGCAATTTGAGTTTGAGACCCCTGATCTAAGGTAAAGTACAGTACTTCACCTCAGAGCCGCCCCTCCCCAAAAAATCCCTGGTGGCATAACTAGCTCGCAAACACCCCTTCCTTCCTTGCCACTCCAACCCATCTTTTTATCAGTAGGCCCACTCACGCCTGTCTCCAACACCACCATCTTAGAAAATGGCAGCACCTGAGCCCTAATGGTACATTGGAACATACCACTAGGAGTTAGGCTTCCGAATAAGGGAGTTCTTCCTTATTTGGCAGGCTGAACCCTAGTGATGCATTCTAATGCAGTGCTAGGAGTCAAAGTGTTACTGGTTTTCAAGATGCTGCCGCTGGGCACTTCCCCAGGTCCAGTAAGTAGTATTGGTCCATGGGGGTCCCACAGCTTCAGCAGCAATCTGGTCAAAGGCTTCCGTGTGCATCAGGGGTGCCATAGACCTGATAACCTCTTTAAAGAGTGGGGGTCTTTTTTTTTTTTTTCCTCTTTCCTTTTTTTAGCTTTTGAGCTAATCCCTGTCAGTACTGAATAAACTTCAACATGATGCAGAAAACAGCTAGCTAGAGTCTGGTTTTCAGGATATCCACAGTGAATATGTATGAGAGATTTGCAAGTACTGCCTCTACTGCATGCAAATCTGTCTGATACATATTCTTTGTGGATATCCTGAAACTCAGACTGGGTAGTGGGTACTATAGGACCAGCTGGAGAAACACTGAGCTTATCTGTATTTGATTCTTAAGAGGTTTAGAGATCTCATGTGATATCCTTCTTTCATGTCTTCAGAGGGGTAAAATAAAGGGACTGGCAGAAATTAACATGCAAGATAACCTGTGCTAATGGTGGCACAGATTATCACAATTTAGTAAATTGTCATTTTAAGGCACAAATATCTCTTTGCAAAGCTTCAGTCATTCCTTCCAGAATGATCATCAATTAACTGTTGTTCTTTGAGTGGTACTCCTGTAAGTGCTTTACCTGATGTTAATCTTAACGACTACAGCTTACTTTGTTCTGTGGTTCACTTCTAGTAGCAGATGTTGAATAAGAAACACTAATATTGTTTATGCTTTTCCTTCTAGTGGTCATATGCATTAGAGAAACCAAATACTGGCAGTATTTTTAACATTGCTTGGTCGATTGATGGAACTCAAATTGCTGGTGCTTGTGGAAATGGTCATGTCATTTTCGCCCATGTTGTGGAACAGCACTGGGAATGGAAGAATTTTGAAATAACACTAACAAAAAGGAGGACTATGCAGGTATGGGTTATATAGACTACAGCTGAAAAAAACATTTGTTAGAATTTAAATCAGCAGGGTCTGTGAATTCCAATGTGCTTTCAATAAAGATTTAGATCATTGAGAGTATAAAATGATGGAAATATATTCTCTCTCTTAATATAGCAATACTCTTTAAAATGGGCTCAAACAGATTTTTTAGGTATTTTTTCTAAATACTGTAACTGAAATCTTGAATTGAAGATTTGAAGCCTTGAAAATGGATTTAACTCCGTTGAGGAAGTGTGTGCAGGAGGATGACGTGGATTGTGATAGAATTTGTCAATGTGGTGTTTTGTTTTGTTTTTAAATTTGAGTTTTTATTAATTTCTTAAACGGGCCAGTTACATCAGGCAAGGTACATCGCAATCTCCAGGAACAAGCAGGAATGAGTCTTCACATATGGGTACGTCGGTACCGACGGAGCCTGCACGGGAATGCTCCCCAGCATCCAATCAGAAAGCTTTTGGGAGCATCCCTCGCACCTGCGTGCTGACTTCCCGCCTTTCCCACTGCCTCTCCTCAGTTTTCGTTTTTCCGCGGAGCCAACAGGACGTCCTCCTGTCACCACAGAAACTTTTTTCTTTAAAATCCTTATTTCCTGATCGTCTCTCCGGGCCAGTCCAGGAACAAGAGGGTTGTCAATCCTCTCCAGCAACTGAGGACTGAAAAAACTGAAGTTTTGCATAGCTGGTATCTGGCTCCCCCTGCTGGCCAATCTTCAGTCTTTCAGTCCTCAGCAACTGGAACGGACGGTTTCCTGGCTGGCTCCCGTGAAAGATTTTATATAGAGATTTTCTTCTTTATTTTATTTCTTTCTATTTTACTTACAAGCAGTGGTGATGGAGTGAGCCCTAGCGGGGTTTGTTTCCATAAATTATTTTATTTGTCTTGGATTCAGAAACGGAGCTGCTAAGACAGAGCCTGCCTTAATCAGCAGCTTCGTTTAAGGACACAGGCAGCAGTGAGGTACTGGGAGCCCCAGAAACCATCCTGCCGACCTCCGGCTTCTATTTCTCGACCACTAGCAGTGGATGAGAGTAACTAAGCTGAAATATACTTTTTTAAGGTATGTGGAGCATTTTTAATTCTGTCGGGTAAACGGCGATGTTCAGCGGGGTTTCTGCAATGTCGGCGTTTCTTGTTGTTTTGCGTTGATTTCGGCGGTTGCCGGCATCTAGTTTAGTTTGGCTGTGTTTTTCTTTTTAAAGTCATTTCTGCTTAGATTTTGGCTGTATTTTACTTTTTTTCCGTTGGGCGCAATGGAAAGCGTTTCAGGGGGCAGTTTAGAATCGGCGGGAATGGCCGCCATTGCAGTTTCAGCTCCTGTTCCTTCGGTTCAAGAAAAGCCGGTTAAAAGGAGAGCAAAGTCTAAAAGACAGGAGAAGGTGGTAGAGAATCCTTCTCCTTCACTAGTTGAAGCTCAGAAAAGCTTGGAATCAGTTTTTTCGGCTGATTTTATTTTAGCTCTTCATCAGGCCTATTGTTTAAAGTGGCAGCATGCCCAGGACAAGGGATCTGTCACTGAAACTGCACAAGGTTTTGAAACTCTGCCTCCTGTTTTGGATCCAGGTGAAGGTCCCTCTACCTTGGCTCTCGGCCCACAGATAAGTGGTGATAAGGCTGCTCAGCAAGACTCGGAGCTCCCGGGGCTGGAGGAGGGTGAACTCCTCTCTGATCCCGGTGTGGACTGGGCAGCCGAGTTGGATGAAGCTGATTTAGCTTCTAGTGAGGATCCCAATTTGTTTAGAGTTTTTAGAAAAGAAGAATTGGGTCCTCTTATTGCTCAGACCTTATCCGCTTTGAATATTCCGGTGCCAGTAACTCAGGAAGTGCCTCTTGAGGATCCTCTTCTTCAAGGTTTTAAGATAGAGCAGAGGTGCTTTCCTGTGCACCGGGTTATGAGACAGATGGTGGAATCTGAGTGGGAATGTCCAGAGGCTTCCTTGCGGGGAGCACGGGCTATTGGCCGGTTATATCCTTTGCTGCAAGAGGACCAGGAGTTGCTAAAGATGCCTAAGGTAGATGCTCTAGTCTCTGCGGTTACCAGAAAAACGACTATTCCCGTTGAGGGCGGAGCGGCTCTCAAAGATTTGCAGGATAGAAAGTTAGAAGCCTTGTTAAAACAGGCTTTTGATTCTTCAGCTCTATCTTTGCGGGCGGCTATCTGTGGGGCGTTTGTTTCCAGAGCCTCCATTCGTTGGATCCAGAGTGACTCTCTCCTCCCTTCCGGGCTGGGTGAGGGTGCAAAGCTTGAGTCGGCGGCTTCTTATCTCGCGGATGCCTTCTATGATTTGGTGCGGATTTCAGCGAAGTCCATAGCAACCGTTGTTGCAGCTCGGAGATTTCTTTGGTTAAGAAATTGGGCGGTGGACGCTTCTTCCAAGGCAAGGCTCAGTAAACTTCCATATAAGGGTTCGCTGCTGTTTGGTGTGGCGTTGGAAAAAATAGTCAAGGATCTGGGTGATTCTAAGGGCGGGCGACTTCCAGAGGACCGCCCAAAATCTCAAAAGCCAAGCAATTTGCATAGGGGTGCTTCTCGGGATTTTCGCCGCTTTCGTGGTGCCCGTTTTGCCCCGTATCAACGAGGTCGCTTTATGACCAGAAGTCAGTCCTTTCGTGGGGCGCGAGGCTTTGGAAGAGGTTATTTCGGAGCCCAGCAAAATTCAGCAAAGAAACCTCAATGAAGTGCGGTTGGTCCAGGCGGAAATCCCGGTGGGGGGTCGACTTCAAGCCTTCCTTTCCGTCTGGGCCACCATTACTTCCGACCAGTGGGTTCTGGAAATTATCCGCGACGGGTATTCTCTCGAATTCGCTACTCCACTAACAGATGCTTTCGTGGTGTCTCCATGTGGTTCGCAGGTAAAACAAGCAGCGGTGGCGGATACCCTTCGCCGGTTAATACGTCTGCGGGCGGTTGTTCCGGTTCTGCCAAGCCAGTTAGGCTTAGGTCGATACTCCATTTATTTTGTAGTCCCCAAAACGGAGGACTCTTTTCGTCCTATTCTAGATCTAAAGGGCGTAAACCGCTGTTTGAGAGTTCCACATTTCCGCATGGAAACACTTCGCTCGGTTATTCAGTCGGTGCAACCGAACGAGGTCTTAACCTCCATAGATCTCACGGAGGCTTATTTACATATCCCTATCAGACCAGAGCACCACAGATTTCTTCGATTTGCGGTGCACATGGGACATTTCCAGTTTCGGGCTCTACCTTTTGGCCTGGCCACAGCACCGCGCACATTCACAAAGGTGATGGTGGTGGTAGCTGCAGCCTTACGCAAAGAGGGTGTTCTCGTTCATCCCTATCTCGACGATTGGCTGATTCGAGCACCATCCGTGTCGGACTCTCTGACGGCTACGGCGAGAGTGGTGAGTCTTCTGGAGCAGCTCGGTTGGGTGATCAACCAAGCCAAAAGTCAGTTGCACCCGGTCACGCGCCTTCTGTACTTGGGAGCAATTTTCGATACCGCTTTAGGGGCGGTCTTTCTGCCGGAGAGCAGGGTGCAGAAAATTTTGTCGCAAGTGCGGAACGTCTTGCGCCTCAAAGCACCAACAGCGTGGCGTTATCTTCAGCTCCTGGGGTCAATGGCGGCAACGCTGGATCTGGTTCCGTGGGCAAGGGCTCACATGCGGCCATTGCAACAGGCTTTGCTTTCCGGGTGGTCCCCTCAGCAGCATCCTCTAGACTACAAGTTGCCCAATTTGCCCAATGTAACCTTAAGTCTTCAGTGGTGGTTGGATCCCACTCATTTACGTGCGGGAATGCCCTTGTGTCAACCGGACTGGGTGCTAGTTACCACGGATGCCAGCCTCGCCGGCTGGGGGCTCATTGTCAGAAGATTTTTGCTCAAGGGGTTTGGCCGGTAGAGTTGAAGGATTGCTCCATCAACCTCTTGGAGCTCAAAGCGGTTTCATTGGCTCTTCGAGAGTTTCTTCCTCTTCTCAGGCAGAAAGCGGTTCGCGTGTTTTCAGACAATGCGGTCACGGTTTCCTATATCAACAGGCAAGGCGGCACAAGGAGTGCCATGTTGCTGGAGGAGAGTCAGCAGTTGATGTTCTGGGCGGAAGAGCATCTGGTGGCTCTGTCGGCAGCTCATGTAGCAGGTCGAGACAATATCACGGCGGACTTCCTCAGCCGCACCGTGGTAGATCCTGGAGAGTGGGAGTTGAATCCCGCAGTGTTTCACGAGCTGACCCTCAGGTGGGGTCAGCCAGTGATGGACCTCATGGCCACCTTCGACAATGCCAAAGCGTTTTGGTTTTTCAGCAGACGCAGGGAACGCATGTCGGAGGGTCTCGACGGCCTAGTGCAACCGTGGCCATGCAAGAGTCTTCTTTACATATTTCCGCCTTGGCTAATGATAGGCAGAGTGATTCGCAGAATTGCTCGTCACAATGGTCGAGTAATTCTCATTGCGCCCGATTGGCCCAGGAGAGCGTGGTATGCAGACCTAGTTCGCCTTCTCATAGCCAGTCCCTGGAGGCTGCCCTCCCGGGCGAACCTGCTCATTCAGGGGCCTCTGCTCATGCCGGAGGTGGATCGCTTCTCTCTTACGGCTTGGCTCTTGAAAGGCGTCGGTTAATACGTCGAGGGTATTCGGCCTCCGTTGTGGCTACAATGTTGCAGGCCAGAAGACGTTCTACGTCTCTTGCATATGTTAGAGTTTGGCGAGTTTTTGAAGCTTGGTGCGCCAGCCAGAGCCTTCGTCCGCGTACCACCTCCGTACCTCACATCTTGGCTTTCTTGCAGGATGGGCTGGATAAAGGTTTGGCACTTAGTACCCTCCGGGTTCATTTAGCAGCCCTTTCGTGTTTTCGGGGCACGGTAAAGGGGATTAGACTATCGGCCCATCCCGATGTTCTTCGCTTCTTTAGGGCGATACGAAATATTCGTCCACCTCTTCGGACGGTGATTCCACCTTGGGATTTGAACCTTGTTCTTGAGGCTTTGGCGCGACCTCCTTTTCATCCGGCTAAAGAAATTTCACTCAGGGAGCTCTCTTGGAAGATTGCCTTCCTGGTGGCCTTATGTTCTGCTAGGCGCATTTCAGATCTCCAAGCACTTTCTTGTAGGGCTCCATATCTGCAGTTTTCGGAAGAATGAGTGCTTTTGCGGATGGTTCCTTCGTTTCTTCCAAAGGTAATTTCGACTTTCCATGTCAATCAAGCTATTTCGCTTCCGACCTTTAGGAATGTGGAAGGTCTCCCTATTGATGCTGTTCTGGTAAACTTGGATTTGGGTAGATTGCTCAATTGATATCTTAGAAGGACTAAGCCTTTCCGTAAAACAGAAAGATTATTTGTACTATTTGGGGGGCCTCGGAAAGGGGAAGCAGCTTCCAAGGCATCTATTGCTAGGTGGGTGAAACAGGCGATTTTGGCGGCATATAAGGCAGTTGGTAAGCCGCCTCCAGTGGGGCTTCGTGCGCATTCGACTAGGAGCCAAGCGACTTCTTGGGCCGAATATGCTTTGGTTCCGCCTGTTGATATTTGTCGAGCGGCTACGTGGTCGTCGCTCCACCCATTCGCAAAGCATTACAGATTGGATGTTGCAGCCAGATCGGACGCTAACGTTGGGGCTTCGGCAGTCATAGCGAGTCTGGCGGGTCCCTCCCGTGGTTAGTTACTGCTCTGGTACTTCCCTCTTGTTCCTGGACTGGCCCGGAGAGACGATCAGGAAGCAGAAATTAGACCTTACCTGCTAATTGTCTTTCCTGGAGATCTCTCCGGGCCAGTCCAGGACCCACCCGTGTTATTTATCTGTGGTTTAGGTCCTTTGGGCGTACGTGGCGGCGTTGGTGAGTTATTTAAATGGTAAGTCAGCGTCGGCTACATTTCTCCTCGTTGGTTAGGTGGTCAGGTTTTTTTCCACAGGTTGGTCTCTGGGGCTTTCACAAGGTGATTTTTTTTCTTGGTTTCGTGTCTTGCACGAGGAGGTTTTTTTCTTGGTTTCGTGTTTTGCGGTAAAAAAAAAAAAAAAAAAAATCTTACTTATATACATATTTGTTATTCCCTGCTTGTAGGTATTTAGTTTCACTTTCTGGTTACCTTTCATACCCAGTAGACAGCTGTAGTTTAAATTTCATAGTCACTCAGGGCCTAGCATCAGCAAAGTACTTTTAGTTTCAAATTAAAACACAGAAGAGAGCTTTCTGGTTAAATTTAGAATCCAGCAGAGAGCTTGTAGTTTAAATTTCATAATAGGTTAGAGCCTAGTAGCAGCAAAGAGCTATAATTTAAATCAAATCAGAATATAGTTTTCCTCAGCAGCACAGGACAAGGTACTGTGTAGCAGCCCTTTTTTAATAAGTGTTATATCCCTCCCTCCCTCCCCACACCCACCCTCCCCTGGGAATTTCACAGCTTTATAGGTACTTGCACAACTTAAAAGACAGGAGGTGCTCTCAGGTGAAGCTCATTACCCAAATCAGTCATACACCAAGGACCTGAGATTAATTAAGCTTCAGGTGAACAAGGTATATTAAACTTCTTAGGTACAGTTTTAGTGGTATAAATATCCATTGCACCCTTTAGTACATATAGAACTTAAAGATCTAAACACAAACTTAAAACTAAGATGCAGACAGCAGTCCAGCAGCGGGATGTGGGCTTTCCAGTCTTTTGCATTGAGTGTCACATGTATGATTTTCTCCCAGCTGGTGAGAGGTCTTACGTGTGCACTAGGTGCAAGGAGCTCTCTGCCCTCAGGGAACAAGTCCGTTCTCTAGAGGCTAGAGTAGCAGACTTGGAAAACATAAGACAGACAGAGAGGTACATAGACGAGACCTACAGGGATATAGTCCTGAAGTCCCACCTCCAGTCTGGCAGCATCCCTGTTGCCATGGAGGAGAGAGGTCACGTGACAGGAGAGCATCACCCTGGTGTGGCAGGAAGTGATCCTGTAACTAGGACCTGTCCTCCAGGTGATGTAAACCCCTCTCGCACCGAGGAGGTTTCTCCAGTGCCAAGTGCCCATGCGGGAAGGGTTAGGACAGCAGTTATAGTTGGTGATTCGATCATTAGGCATGTAGATAGCTGGGTGGCTGGTGGACGTGAGGATCGCCTGGTAACATGCCTGCCTGGTGCGAAGGTAGCGGACCTCACACGCCACCTAGATAAGGTCTTAGATAGTGCTGGGGAGGAGTCTGCTGTCTTGGTACATGTTGGTACCAATGACATAGGAAAATGTGGTAGGGAGGTTCTGGAAGCTAAATTTAGGCTTTTAGGTAGGAAGTTGAAATCCAGAACTTCCAGGGTAGCGTTCTCCGAAATGCTTCCCGTTCCACGCGCAGGACCCAATAGGCAGGCAGAGCTCCGGACTCTCAATGCGTGGATGAGAGAATGGTGCAGAGATGAGGGGTTCGGATTTGTTAGGAACTGGGGAACATTCTGGGGAAAGGAGGGGCTCTTCCGAAGGGATGGGCTTCACCTTAACCGGGATGGAACCAGGCTGCTGGCATTAACCTTTAAAAAGGAGATAGAGCAGCTTTTAAACTAGATAATAGGGGAAAGCCGACAGTCGCCCAAGAGCGCATGGTTCGGAAGAATGTATCCTTGAAGGATACTACAAAAAGCAGAGAGGTTCCAAAAAAGAGTAAAGTAGCCCAAATGCCCTCGAGTATGGAGCAGACAGAACTTAAAGATCCCAAATTACCCATGTCTACCAATAGCCAAATTAATATGAATAAAATACAGTCTCTAAAATGCTTGTATGCAAATGCTAGAAGTCTACAAAACAAGATGGGAGAGTTAGAATATATAGCACTAAACGAGAGGTTAGATATGATTGGAATATCAGAGACATGGTGGAAGGAGGACAACCAGTGGGACACTGTGATACCTGGGTACAAACTATATCGAAATGATAGAGCTGATCAAATTGGTGGAGGGGTTGCGCTCTATGTTAGAGAGGGCATTGAGTCAGAAAGGATTAAAGTTTTGCAAGAAACAAAATTTGCTGTAGAATCTCTATGGATTGAAATTCCATGTAAAAAGGGGAAGGCGATGGCAGTGGGGGTGTACTATCGTCCGCCTGGCCAGAATGAACAAATGGATGATGAAATGCTCAAAGAAATCAAGGAAGCTAGCAAAAGTTACAGTGCAGTAATAATAATGGGTGATTTCAATTACCCCGGCATCGACTGGGTCAGTGTCACAACAGGACATGCTAGGGAGATAAAGTTCCTAGATGAAATAAATGACTGCTTCTTGGAGCAGCTGGTTCATGAACCGACCAGAGGGGAAGCAATATTAGACCTAGTCCTTAGTGGAACACCAGATGTAGTGCAAGAGATAAGGGTGTTGGGGCCACTTGGCAATAGTGATCATAGCATGATCGCCTTTGATTTAATTAGTGGAGGAGGGATAGTAAGGAAATCCACAGTACTACCCTTTAACTTTCGAAAGGGAGACTATGATAGAATGAGGAAAACAGTTAAGAAAAAACTAAAAGGAGCAGTTGCAAAGGTTAAAGACGTACATCAAGCTTGGGTGTTGTTGAAAAATACTATCTTGGAAGCCCAGACCAGCTGTATTCCACGCTTTAAGAAAAGTGGAAGGAAGTCCAAAAAATTGCCAGCATGGTTTAAAGCTGAGGTCAGAGAGGCTGTTGTTGCCAAAAAAGCATCTTTCAAGAAATGGAAAAAAGAGCCAAATGATGAAACCTGGAAACAGCACAAGCACTGGCAAGTCAAATGCAAGGCATTGATAAGGCAGGCAAAGAGAGAATTTGAGAAGAAGCTTGCTGCGGAAGCAAAAACGCGAAATAAAGACCTTTTCAAGTACATTCGTAGCAAAAAACCCGTGAGAGAGTCAGTTGGTCCATTAGATGATAAAGGGGTTAAAGGAGCACTAAGAGGCGACAAGGCGATAGCGGAGAGACTGAATGAATTCTTTGCTTCGGTCTTTACTGAGGAAGATGTAGGGATGTTACCCACAACTGAAGTGGTATTTAAAGGTGTGGAAGAATTGAAGGAAATATCGATACATCGGGAAGATGTTCTACAACTATTAGATAAACTGAAGAGTAGCAAATCACCTGGGCCGGATGGTATACATCCAAGGGTGTTGAAAGAACTGAAATTTGAGATTGCAGACCTGCTATCAGTAATCTGTGAACTATCATTAAAATCATCTCTAATACCTGAGGATTGGAGGATCGCCAATGTAACACCAATTTTTAAAAAGGGTTCGAGGGGTGATCCGGGAAACTACAGACCGGTGAGCCTGACATCAGTACCGGGAAAAATGGTAGAAACCATCATAAAGAATAAAATTACTCAGCATATAGATAGTCATGACCTAATGGGAGACAACCAACATGGCTTTAGACAAGGAAGATCTTGTCTTACTAATCTGTTATGTTTTTTTGAAGGAGTGAATAAACAGGTGGACAAAGGTGAGTCGGTTGATATTGTGTATCTGGACTTTCAGAAAGCCTTTGACAAGGTCCCTCATGAGAGACTTTTGGCAAAACTAAAGAGTCATGGGATAGGAGGCAGTGTACTACTGTGGATCAGGAACTGGTTAAAAGATAGAAAGCAGAGGGTAGGGCTAAATGGCCAATTTTCCCAATGGAGAAAGGTGAATAGTGGTGTACCCCAGGGATCTGTGCTGGGTCCGCTGCTTTTTGACATATTCATAAATGACCTGGAAAGTGGAATAACGAGTGAGGTTATCAAATTTGCTGATGACACAAAACTATTTAAAGTTGTTAAAACCCAGGAGGATTGTGGAAAATTGCAAGAGGATCTTGATAAATTGGAAGACTGGGCATCAAAATGGCAGATGAAATTTAATGTGGAGAAGTGCAAGGTTATGCACCTAGGGAAGAACAACCCAAACTATGGTTACACGATGCAAGGTTCCACATTAGGAACCACCACCCAAGAAAAAGATTTAGGCGTCCTTGTGGATACCATGTTAAAACCCTCGGCCCAGTGTGCAGCGGCGGCCAAGAGAGCAAATAGAATGCTAGGTATGATAAGGAAAGGAATGGAAAATAAAACAAAAGATATTATAATGCCTCTATATCGTTCCATGGTGAGACCGCACCTTGAATATTGTGTGCAATTCTGGTCGCCATATCTTAAAAAGGATATAGCAATTTTAGAAAAGGTTCAGAGAAGAGCCACCAAAATGGTAAAGGGGATGGAAGGCTACTCCTATGAAGAAAGGCTAAAAAGGTTGGGGCTCTTTAACCTGGAAAAGAGACGGCTGAGGGGAGATATGATAGAAGTCTATAAATTAATGAACGGAGTGGAACAGGTAAACGTAGATCGATTGTTTACCTTATCAGAATATAGAAAGACTAGGGGACATGCAATGAAGCTACAGGGTAAACTATTTAAGACTAATAAAAGAAAATATTTTTTCACTCAACGTGTAATCAAACTCTGGAATTTGTTACCGGAGGATGTAGTAAAGGCTGTTAGTGTAGCTGGGTTTAAAAAAGGTTTGGACAAGTTCCTGGAGGAAAGGTCCATAAACCATTATTAAGAAGGGACCCAGGATATCAATGCTTGAACCAATACAAGCATTGTGGAACCTGTGTCCCTTGGGGAAACTGCTAGGTACGTATGACCTAGATTGGCCACTGTTGGAAACAGAATACTGGGCTTGATGGACCTTGGTCTGACCCAGTATGGCATATCTTATGTTCTTATGTTCTTATGACTTTTTTCTTTACTTTTGTGCTTCTGTTCTTCGACTGCTTTGTTATGAATAGACTGAAGATTGGCTAGCAGGGGGAGCCAGATACCAGCTATGCAAAACTTCAGTTTTTTCAGTCCTCAGTTGCTGGAGAGGATTGACAACCCTCTTGTTCCTGGACTGGCCCGGAGAGATCTCCAGGAGACAATTAGCAGGTAAGGTCTAATTTCTGCTTTCTTGTTTTCTTGTGGTCGCGGCTGTCTTTCCCGCCGATACAGGTACCGCCGGTGCTTTATTCTTTTCTTTTTCAAACTTAGAGAAATATTTTCTCCTCAGTTTTTTTGTTTTAACTTTTTAGGGCCTACTAGGCCTTTTCCAACATGGAGCCTTCTTCCCCTAAGAAGTGCCTTCACTGTGGAAACTTAGTTTTCTTTTTAGACTCCAATGCTTGGTGTCTAACCTGTTTGGGTCCTGACCCTTTTTCCCTTGATGCCTCAGGCTATATTATTGGGAGAAGACCTTCCCTTTTTCGAGTTTCCCTCGATGCCGTTTTTCCTCCTGAGGTGAGGACACCAGTTTATTCTTCTCTCCAGGATCAGGTAACCCACAAACAGTCTGTTAAGACTAGCCAATTCTTGAAGGGTAAGTCTCATGCCCAGCATGATGACGGCTTCGGCCTTGCCCTCAAGACCTCATTGGCAATAAAACCCCGGTGGGAGTCTTCGGGCTCCAAAGCATTTACGGGGTTTCAGGTTGTTCCTGGGGCTCACCCCTCACAGAACATACCTGAGCCATGCTTGGGGGTGGTATCCGCTTCGAGCGGTACCGATAACCCAGCATCGGCACCGGTGTCGAGTGTTCCACTCTTCACCAGGGATCGTCATCTGGTGTCCTCGGTACCTTCTGGACCGATCGATACGACCCAGATTGACTTTCCTGTATCTCCGCCATGTTCGGGGTTGGTATCGGCTTCGAGCGGTACCGATACCCCGACATCGGCGCCGGTGTCGAGTGTTCCGCTCTTCACCGGGCATCGTCTTCGGACATCCTCGGTACCTTCGGAACCGATCGATGCGACTCCGATTGACTTTCCTGTATCGGCATCGCCGATACCACCACCAACGTTGGTACCTTCTAGACATGCATCGATGGGTTCGTTCACTTCGATGCCGAGTCTAGAATCGATATCCAGTCTCAATGACTTGGTACCGACGCGTTTCGGAACCAATCCATTTCACTTCCGACTACGCAGTACCGAGGATATTTACCAAGGCTCTCTGGTTACCTCGGCACCGCTTCAGCAGCCCCCGATTCCTGCTTCGATGACATTATCTTCTCCGATACCGGTATCGATGTCGATTCCTGCAGTTCCATCGGTGCCATCGATCCTTTCTATGCCTAGTTTGGAATCGATACCAGGCACTGACAATGCAGTACTAACTGCCTCAAATCAGAACTGTCAGTATCACTGTCCATCTAGCAGGAATCTTTTTCTGCACCAGTCCAGTATGTCTTCTGGTGCTCAAGCTGCTCCTTCAACCTAGAAAAAGCTTACCCAGGAATAGTTCCTATTGGAGATCCTTCTTTTCAGAAATTTCTCCTTGACATGGCAACCTTTCTTGCCATTCCTATTCCTGGCTTTACTCTGGACCAAGATCTTGCAGAAAAGGAAAATATAATGCTTCCTTTACATCATTCTTTGCAGGATCTTCTTCTGAGGATGTGGGAATCACCCTTAAAGGTTCCTTCGCCTTCTACAGCCATAAATGTTCTGTATCAGGTGCCTCCCTCTCCAGGGTTTCAAAAAAATCAACTTCCACATCATTCCATTGTAGTGGAATCAGCAATGAGGAAGGTAAGAAGCAAGAAGAAGCATTCTTCTTATCCGCCAGGTCGTGCATCTAAAGCATTTGATACCTTTGGACGTCAAACCTTCCAAACTTCTATGCTGGCTTCAAGAATTATCTCATATATTTTTTATATGAGTCTGACACTTCAGGAGGTCACAGAGAAATTATCTCTTTTGTCCCCTTTTTTGTCAGAGCCTAAGGCCACTGACTATTCCTTGCTTCTTAATCATAGCAGGAATATCTCTTGGTTTCTTTCTCGTGCTTCTCTAGACTCTTTTGAGTCTGTTAGCAGATCCTCTGCTATTGCCATTGGGGCACGTCGTAAAGCCTGGCTGCAAGCTTTAGACTTGGGCAGATGGGCACAACATACACTGGGTAATTCTCCTTGTACTGAAGAAAATCTCTTCAATAGAGAGGCTCTACATCAGGTTGCTCATTGCTCCACTGACTTCTCTGGTTCTGGAAACCATCCTAAGCCTTCTTTTTCCCCAGGACGTAGGAAATGTCCTACCAAACCTCCTTTCCCTAAGAAAAGAAGGTTTCACCCTTCTCCCCATCCTCCAGATGTACCCAAGCAAGGGACATCTGATCTTAGTCTGAAGTCTCCAGACTCTAACCAGTCTAATCATAACCAGCAACCATAGGTTCCTGTATGTTGCAATCTACAGTTCCCTTCTTCTTAGCAGAAGTTTCTTCTTCAAACTCTACACTGGTTTTTTCTTTTTCAGTATGCTAAGCTGTTAGGATACTTTTGTCCATGGGTTACAGAATTCTCCCCTTCTTACTACTACGAAGGGAGGTTACAACTATCCCATGATAGTTTTCTGTCCCCACATGGACATCTTTTCCTTCAGCTGACTTACCATATGGTAAGTCACCTTCCAACCCCCTCTCTTCCAGGGTTTCCCCTGCTTGAGTTGGTACCATACTGAAACACTTCTCTTTCTTTCCAGTGTAGACTTTTTTGTTATCCTTCAATGCAACTCATCAGACAGGGACGGGAATATCTCCGCTCCCTTTGTCTGTTTTCTCTCTGTTTTTATACAGGAGAATCCCCTCTGCTGTTTTGTTCAGTTGCTGTGCATGCAGGAGTTCCAGTGATTACTCTAGTGCTCATTGCAAGCTACTTTCAACTATCTTGCATAATACTACTCACTGCAGGTTATCTTCTTCTAGCCATATCCTTTCCTAGGATGTGGCAACACACCTGACTTCAGTCAGTTTTATCTCATAATTCTCCTGCACAATGCTCTCTGCAATCTTCAGAGAAGCTTACTACTATGGGCCCTTGCTACAGAGCATTGGACTTTATCTCTGAGGGTTTTTTCCATATAGTAGAAAAAACTTATGGGTTCTTTATACCCTCTTGTCTCCTGTTGTGATACAGAAGACAAGCTTTTTCTGCGTGAATGTCCAAGGAGTTCCCAATCTTGCAGGAATCTACCCCTTTTTTCCTTACAGCTTGGCATTATGCTTTTCTGCTCCACTTGGACAACGCATACTCTTTTAGTGTACATGATACCCCTGTGTCCCTTGGCTGGGTCATCCTGGTGTCTTAGTCTATGCGTTTTTTTGTCCTTTGGACATGTCAGAGTCCTAAAGTACTCCTGACGTGCTCTTGCCAGACTGCTCTTATCCTCTGTTTTTTCACGCAACCATACTGGTTATTCCACTGAACTACATTCCTGCACCGCTGAAATAGATTCTCTATATATCTTCAGGTGGTTTTTACCCCCTCATTATTAGATGAATCTTTTCCCATCACATTCCCCAGGTGAATGTTTTTTGTGGGGCTCAGTTGCAGGCATGTATCCTCAGACTTATATTCGTGTATGTATATGTCCTATACATACATACTTCTGTAGTCTGTGTGGGCATAAGTCATGCCCATCTATCTATCTATCTATCTATCTATCTATCTATCTATCTATCTATCTATCTATCTATATATATATATATATATATATATATATATATATAAATATATATATACCACATATATATATATATATATATATTACACATATCTAGACATATATGCACATGTATATAGATATGTATGTCTCTCTATATATTTATATATATATCTATATATATATTACACATATCTAGACATATATGCACATGTATATAGATATGTATGTCTCTCTATATATTTATATATATATCTATATATATATTACACATATCTAGACATATATGCACATGTATATAGATATGTATGTCTCTCTATATATTTATATATATATCTATATCTATCTATCTATATATCTATATCTATATATATATAGATATATATAGATATATATGTGCCCATTGGGAGATGTCCATAGGACGCTAAGTATTACCTACTATCTCCCTAACTGTCTGTGCTATAGGGCTTTTACCTTCTTAAGGGGTCCAGGCAGTCAACTTGCCTATTTTCATACGGCTCAGTAAGTGGGAGCGGTTATACATACAATTACTGCTGTGATGTCAACAGCTTCTATTTTTGTTATACATCTCCCTGTCTATGAAGTTTCAAACTTCAATGTCTTCCTATCTCTTACCAGCTAGGAAAGACAGTGTACATCTTCAGTATTTCTGAGTACACTTCTGTTCTCTTTGGGAATAGGGGCTTTTTTTCCATACCCCCTCTTCCTTTCCGGACTGGGCTAATTCTTCAGATCGGTCAGTCTTCTTCTTTTAGTCCTCAATGTTAATAACTCTGTACCTAAAAGAGTTTTCAGCTTTTTTCCATAAAGCTTTCCATTGAAGACCTGCCGTTCTTCTCCTACCCCAGTTGACACCTGGGTCACCTGCCCATTCCAGGCTTGGAACTTCATCCTCACTGCTGTGAATTTACCTTGAAGATTCCACTACTGCATCTACAGTACACTCCATCACAGTTCTACTTCCTACAATCCAGTAGGTAAGCTCTATATTGTACTAGTTCATTAAATGTTTTAATGATACTTGACATACATTTTAAAGACTCATTTTTTCTGTAGTCTTTAGATTCGCTGTTCCTCTACAGCTCTTCTCTATTCAATTCCTACCCCCCATCCCTCAAAGGATGCCGGGGATCCATATTTGGGAAATGCCGTCCTGTTCCAGGGATACGCATTTTATGGGATCTCCCCTGGCACCCACAGCTAGGGAGTCCCCATATGTGAAGACTCATTCCTGCTTGTTCCTGGAGATAGCACAGTTACTTATCTGTAACAGGTGATCTCTGGGAACAGCAGGAATTAGTCTTCACAACCCAACCACCTCCCCTAGGAGTTGTATCTATCTATCTCCTTTCCTCTTTCTCTCCTTCTGTCTCAGCTATGAAACTCAACTGAGGAGAGGCAGTGGGAAAGGCGGGAAGTCAATGCGCAGGCACGAGGGATGCTCCCAAAAGCTTTCTGATTGGATGCTGGGGAGCATTCCCGTGCAGGGTCCGTCGGTACCGACGTACCGATATGTGAAGACTAATTCCTGCTGTTCCCAGAGATCACCTGTTACAGGTAAGTAACTGTGCTTTACATTCAGCAATGATCATCAACCATGAATTAACCTGTACCCTTTACCCCCAAATTTGCCCATTGTATCCTCTTTCCTCCCCTTATCTGTACCCCACCATTCTTTACATCACTCCTTAAATTTTCCCCCTCCCCCCTCCCCCCTCCCGTCCCCTCCCCTCCCCCTCCCTCCCTACTCTCCCCCCCTACTCTCCCCCTACTAGTTACTACCTCTCCTACCACTACCCTAATTCTAATTCTCACCCCACTCCCTACCCCCGCTCCTCCCCTTCCCCCTCCCCCACCTCGACTGCTCCTTCCTTCCACATATTCTCTCTCAACCATCTCCATACCCCTTCCCACCGTTTCTCCATTTGTCCCCCCTCCCCTTTTTCTCCCCCATGATTTTATACATAAGATAAATATCCGACATTCTTTTAGCATAACTGTCCATAGATGGTAAAATCTTTCTATTCCAGTGCCAGGCTATTTCACATCTGGCCACCTTGACACAGAACCAAACGATATTCCACTCTCCTTCCCACTGCCCGTCCTTTTTCTGCAGGAGACACATTTCAGGAGTCAGTTCTATTCTTGCTCCCACCATTTTTTTAATATTATCCTCAACTTCCCCCCAATACCTTTGAACCACTGGGCATGACCATCACATATGCATCCATGTGCCCTCTTTACCACACTGCCTCTAGCACTCATTCGTCTTCGAAACCCCCGCTTTGTACAACCGCTCCGGCATGAGATACCACCTACGCAACACCTTGAACCCATTCTCGCGTAGCGCTATGGCAATAGTGAATTTGGCTGTTCCCCTCGCCACCTCCTCCCACTCCTCTACCTCCCATTCCACCCCCAAATCCCTCTCCCACGCTTCTGTATAACTCAATTTCCTGACACCCCTCGCTATTAACCCTTTGTAGATACTAGAAATCATGCCCTTTTGCCCCATGGACCCCAGACATGCCCCTTCAAACCATTCCACTCCCCCCCCCCCCCCACTATCCTGCCCCTTCTTCCTTTTTCGAATCAACGACTCCATTTGCGCATACGCAAACCTATCTGTCTCCTGCAACTGATACATATCGCGAATACCCTCAAACCCCCTTACTTCCTTCCCCACTAATATCTGTGACACCTGACTTAACCCCTTCTCCTCCCTTCTCTTCAGAACTGCTCTACTCGGACCATTTCCGTTTCACAGCACGCCTGGAGGGACATGGTATGTGACCATTTCTTATCCCCCACCATCCTCTGCCTATGCTGTTGCCATATCTTTAACGTGTGCACCACCATAGGGTTAGCCCCCCTCTCCCCCCTCCCCCCCCCCCAGATTAACCGCTCTAGCTCTCCAGGACCAAATTCTGCTGCCTCCATCATCACCCATTGCTTTAATGGTTCCCTTATCCATGCATACACCCCCCGAATCTGCGCTGCCTTGTAGGACAGTGCAAAATTAGGCACACCCATCCCTCCCTCTGTCCCCTGCACTTGTAGAGTCTGCGCCACCACCCTTGGCTTTTTACCCCCCCAAATCCCTCCACTTGCTTTTGTACCTTCCTTAATACTCCTCTCAGTATCTCTGTGGGCAGTACTTGGAAATAGAACAAGAATTGGGGGAGCAGCATCATCTTGACAATCGCCATACGCCCAAACCAAGAGTAGTACCCCCTACTCCAACCCCCCAGCTGTGACTCCAGTTGCCCTAAGATCTTTTTATAATTTAAATTAAATAGTTCCTCCAGGGTCCTCCCCACCTGCACCCCCAGATACCTGATCGACCTCTTTGCCCACCGAAACGGAAAGCGCTGCTGCAGCTCCCTCTGCTGTTCCTCTTCCCCCGCCACGTTTAATATTTCTGACTTCCCCCAATTAATTCGGAACCCCGCCACACTCCGTATTTCTGTATCTCACCCATTAAGGCTGGTAACGTTCCCCCTGGCTGCGTAATTGTTAGCAAAATGTCGTCCGTGAAGAGCGACATACGATACTCTTTGTCCTACCCTCACCCCCCTTATCTCTGGGCTCGCCCTTATCCGCGCTGCCAAGGACTCCAAGGAGAGAGCAAGGGTGATAGTGGGCAGCCCTATCTCGTTCCCCTCCCTAGAGGAAAAAAACGTGAGTGTCCTCCATTTACTCACACATGCTTTGGGACTTTCATACAAAGTCTTTATCCACCTCACAAATTCTGCCCCAAACCCCATGGCCCCTAATACCGAGAATATAAATTTCCATGACACTTGGTCAAACGGTTTTTCAGCATCTAGCGAGACCAGCAGCGCAGGGTCTCCCGAGCGCCTTGCTGCCCAAATCACATTGAGAACCTTTCTAATATTATCCGCCACCTGCCTCCCCGGTATAAAACCTGCTTGATCCTCATGAACTAGCCTTCCCAGGATTTTATTAAGCCTCGTCACTAGAATCTCTGCCAGCAATTTCACTCATGATTTAACAGCGAAATTGGCCGATAGGATGCGCAGTTCTGTGGATCTTTCCCTACCTTGTGTATCAGGGTAATGCCTGCCCATCCCATCGTGTCTGCTAACTTCTCCCCACGTCGCGTTGAATTGAAAACTGATATTAATGGCTGGAGTAGCTGACTCCCAAATTTCTTATAGAAGCTCGCCGTCAACCCATCTAAGCCCAGGGCTTTCCCTAGCTTCAAACCCTTAATCGCCCGTAGCACTTCCTCTGCTCCATTCTCCCTATCAAGATCCTGCTGCTCCCCATCTTCCAACCGTGGCAGCCCCACTTCTCCCAAATATTTATTGATCGCCCCCTCCGTTCCCTCTGCCTGAGCTGCATATAGCTTCTGATAGAACGCTACAAATTCTTCTCTGATCTGGTGATCCCTCCGCACTACCCCCCCCCCCCCCCCACTACCTCTGTAGGATTTGATTCCATTCCTTTCTCTTTTTAACTGCCGAGCCAGATACTTCCCAGCTTTATTACCCCCTTCGAAAAAGTTCTGCCTCAGTAACTTCAGGCTATGCCTTATCCGCCCCACCTCCAACGCATTTAATTTAGCCCTCACTTCCAAAACCGCTCCCCTAAATACCCCTCCACCCCCCTGAGCATCTTTCTCTTCCAGTTCCATTAGTTGACGCTTTAGTTTCAATTCCTGCTCCTCCCGTTCCCTTTTTATCCGCACTCCCCACCTTACCAACACCCCCTTTACCACTGCTTTAAAAGCATCCCAAACCACTCCCTCTTTTACCTCGCCCTTCCCATTCCGTTCAAAATACTCCGGTATCAACTGTTCCACCTCTTTCACCACCCTAGTATCCACCAACAAGCCTTCATTGAGCTTCCAGTATTGCCCCCCCCCCTTATTTCCCCCCCTCACCCTCACCTGTACAACCACTGGTGCGTGGTCCAACCACGTAATAGGCTCAATTTCTCCTCCTTTTATCCTGCCCTCCAATTCCTTCCCTACCCAGATAACATCTAATCTTGAATATGTACCATGCACTGCTGAGAAGAACTGCTGCCTACCCGGGTTCATCAATCTCCATGCATCTATCAAATCATTCTCATTCACAAACCTATGATATCTCTGTCTATCCGCCCTCCGCCCTTCCCTCTTGCCCGTTGTGTCCCTCCCCACATCCCAAGGCATGTTAAAGTCCCCTCCACAAATCAATACTCCGTCCCCCATTGCCGCCACCTGCTTACTTAACTCCTCCCAAAATTTTGTCTGGGAACCCGTGGGCGCATAAACATTCACCACACAAAACCACTCCTCCCCGACTCTCACACGCAGCAACAGGTATCTCCCCCCCTTGTCCCTCTTCACCGTCTGCACTTCAATTTTATGCTCCCCTGTGATAAAAACCGCCACTCCTCCTTTCTTCCTTTCCTGTAAGTTTGTTGCAAAAATGCACTCTCTATAACCCTTCGGGTGCACTAACGCTTTGTGCTTTTTTAGTAAATGTGTCTCCTGCAGCATTACAATCGCTGCCTTGTGCCTTGCCAATTCTTCATACAATTTCTGTCTCTTCCGTGGTAAATTCAACCCCTTCACATTCAACGTTAAAATTTTCAGAGCTTCCTCCATCCTTGCTGCCCCTGCCCTCCAGCTTTCCACCCACCCCTCCCTCCCCCCCTTCTCTCCCCACCCCCTCTCCTCCCTTCCCCCTATCTCCCTCCCCCCTCTGCCCCTCCCCCTCCCTTCCTTCTGAGCCCCCCCTCGTCTATCTCCCCCCTCCCCCCCCAATCTTCTACTCCGACCCAGAGATCTGACCTAGGATCAGACCACCACCTGCCCCTACCCCTCCCCCCATCTACCTTCCCAGCTCCGTCTACCCCATTTGTCCCTACCCTACTCCATTCCTCCCCTACCCTTTTGCCCTCCCCCCCCACCTTACTTCATTACTCAGTACTGTCCCCCAAAACCTTTTCCCTGTAAATCATCTGATTCAAGTCCACGTGTTGTCTGCTGCTTCAGCCTGCGTCGTCTTGAAGCTCCTTTCCTCACTGACGCTCCTCGCCAATCTCCGACCGCCTTCTACTGCTCTGTGCCACCTAGTACTCTCCGCCCTGCTGTTATTGGCGGTATTGTCCGTTGGCTTAACTGGACTGCTGGCCTCCTCCAGTAAATTTGCAGCTCCTAAGTTTCTCAACGCTTTCTAAGCTTCTGCACTTGTCTTTACTTTTCCTCGACCGCCCTTGTACCGTAATCAATAGTCCAAACGGGTACAGCCACTTATATTTCAGGTCGGCCCTCCTCAGATAGGCCGTGACCTCTTTTATCTCTCGTCTACGCTGCAGCGTCCCCTGAGACAAGTCCTGAAACAGTTCCAGTTTATTTCCTTCCCACTGGAAGTGTCTTAGCTTTCTTGCTGCGCCCAGTATACATTCTTTCAGATTGTAGGAAGCCAGGCAAACTACAATGTCTCTCGGGCGATTGTCCCTTATGGGCCCCAGCCCTCTATGAGCCCTTTCTATTTTAATCTGATCACCATCGTCCTCTGTGCGTTCCACCTCTTTTAAGATTTCTCCAAATATTTTTTGTACCACCGCTTCGCTGTTCCTATATTTGGGAACCTCCAGGACTCCCCGCACTCTAATGTTGCACCTTCTCGAGTAGTCCTCTAAGTCTTCCATTTTTGCCTTCAGCTCCTCTTGTGCTTCCCTCAGCTCCTCCCATCCTTTCTGGATTTGCTCCAACGCTGCCCCCTGTTGTTCCAGTTGATTCTCTGTATCCTCTACACGCTCTCCCAGTTCCGTGATGTCTTGCTTGATTGTTTGCAAAGTCTCTTTTAACTCATTTTTTACTCCTCCAATTTCTTCCTTTAGGTCTTCCTTCAATTCCATCAGCCACTGCTTAATTTTCTCGGCCATTCCCAAGCACTCCTCTCCGTCTGTCTCTTCTTCATGCCCCGGCGAGAGGTCCCCCATCATCTTGCCCGTCTTCTCACCCTCCTTTCCCCCTCTTGATGGCGCATATGAGGAACAAAATTCCACCAATTTCTTCTTCACTGCCCCTTCTCTCTTTGTTTTCTCCATGTTTTATTTTAGTAGTTCCACTCTGCAGGCAGCGGCCTCTTTGTCAATTTCCTCTTCTCCCCCTCACCGTGGGGTGCTAATCATACAGTAGAAAGGGCCTCAACCAATGTTCCTTCTAATTTTCTGTAGGCTGTGTGCGCATAAAATATCAGATGTGCAGCTTTTGAAGGAAGGTTAAATTTTTGTGCGCCACATAACGACACTCTGAGTTATATACTTTAAAATTTGACTACACGTCAGAATACAGTATGTACACCACATTGTTTGCACTAGAAAATATTGTAGAACTTGTGAAAACTGTAAATACACAACAACTTTTAAATTTTAAGACGTCTGTGTTGTTTTCTATCAGAATCAGAACCGTAATTTTTGTGCGCTCTATTGTCGCTCTCGGCGAGGTGTGTGTACGCGCACAGCTTAGAGGGAACAGTGGCCTCAACACTTTCCCTCTGATTTTGGCACTGCTGTTCCTCCTGTGTTGTTCTACCACTGTATTCCCGCTGTACTCTACCCCAGCCTCTGCTCTGACTTGCTGGTCCTCTCTCGATGTGGCCTGATGCTTGGCTTCCTGGGCTGCCCCGCTCTACCGCCATTCCACCACTCCTGGCGCTCTCTGGGCGGTCTGAGCTTTCTATCTTCCCTCCTTCTCTTCCTGGTGCAGGCTTTCCTGTACAACTCTGCTCTCAGCCGTACCTTCAAGTCGATGGGTCCTCGTCTGCTTTCTTTCAGGCCTTGTGTTCTCCCCTCCCCCAGCTGCACACTGCAGCCTCGACCCGCCGCCTGGGCTGCTTCTCTTCTCGGGCTCTGCTACTGCCCTGCTTCCAGCTCACCTCTGAGTTGCACCTCCTCCTTTCTCTGCCACTCTGGCTCTCCATGCTCTGTCGCTGGCTCCCGTCCAGCCCTCCTTCCTTGCTATCGGGTCTCACTGGCCTTCTCCACTCTTCCCAAACAGCTGTCAATGCACTTTGGTGGCCGCGGGAATATACTGTGGCTCACGGCCGCCTCACTTCTTGTTGCTGGATCTTCCTGCACTAGCCCCAGCTCTCCTCACCGCTTTCCCTCCGCGGCCCTCCTGTGGTTGCTGCCTTCCCCGAGGCCTCCACGTCCGCTGCCCTTCTTAGCCACGTGGCACAGCGCTCCCTCCTCTCTCTGCCGTGGCCGCTTGTGCTGGGGAAGTGCGCTGCCCGCTCTTGCTTCCGCGTGACTTGGGGGTTTTTACTGCATCACTGTCCCCAGATTCCACTGCTTCCTCATTGCATTTTAAGCTCTTTTTTGCCCTTTTGGCAGGCTATGGCGGCGGAGCTCCTCTAGCTCGCCACCATCCGATCCGCTGACATCCAATGTGTTAGTCTTTATACTCCTTAATCTTATTTTTCAACAGTTTTTCTCAATGATGCAACAAACCTCTTTTCTTTCAGCATCTTCTCTACCTCACACACATTGATATTGTCTTGCTTAAAACAGAGAGCCTTTAACCAAATAAAAAGCTTTATATTTCCTAATGGCTCTTTCTCCCTCAGCTCCCGTGTTAATGGGCTGAACTTGGAAATTGAATGCTTGTGAGAGGTGGTGATACAACACTGTAGTCGATATTCAGTATGATTTATTGGGTTAACTTAGAACTGATTTATTAATTTAGTCAACCCAGTTTACTATGCCAGCCTACTGATGGGTTACCTTTTGGCTAAATAGCTTGATGAGGTGTGCGAGGGATACAATTTTCTTTTAACTGGATAAGATGTCTGGTTAACTTTTTAATTTGCTATATTTAGCGACATCAACTTAACTGTAGATGATATCTGTTTGGTTCTATCCCTCTTTCTTCTCTCCTTAGTGTGAATGCAACTGATTCTTTCCTGTCTTATGTTACAGATTTCCTTTTCCTCCTTCCTACCCTTTGTTGGGTTGTTTTATTGTAAACCGCTTTGCCGAATCATGAAGGATGGTATATCAAATTTTAATAAAACATAAACAAACTGGTTGTCTCTGAATGTTCAGTTAAATTTTACTGGCCAAGGTGTCAGAGAATACTGACTTCGCAGTGTTCATAGCGGATCGCAAAACTAGGAAGATTTTTAAAAAAGTATTTTGTTCACTGTACCCATTTTGAATAAAAGATTATAAATACAACGCACTTAAATATATCCAATCTTTTCTCACTGTTGTGTCCATGATTGTTTTTTTTTGTAAGAGACTTTTGTAAAGTAATTTATTTGCAGCAACCACTACTAGTGGAATTACATTTTTGATTCACTAACTTTATGAACCCAGATATGGTTTATTTGGAAATTATTCGTGTTCGACGCCAGGGCCATAGTAAGCTAGAAATGCAAAGCTGAGGCCCCCCACTCAGCCATGCACAGAAACACGCTCTTATGGGGCTTCCTGGAAGTCTCTGTGGTGACATCACCTCTTCCTCACAGCCCTTATTATTTCTCTGCACCAGATTGTATATGTAGGGAGCCTGAGATATGAAGAGAGTGTTTCACTAACTGTTTTCCCCATAGGCTCAGCATTTGAGAAAAGCCTTAGACCACAATTTTAAAACTCCAATCCAGGAACTGCTGACACATTAGATTTTATGTTTCAAACAACACATTTATGTAGAGTGACTTAAAATTGAAGTTAAATACAAGTCCTCACCTCTAGCAGATATAATTTGAAAAAAGTGTGAAGGCATGCAGAGCATGGCTCATTATATTGTTTCCCATCCTCTACGGTGGGAAACAATTTCATGTTTGCTAAACAGCAGTAGCAGCTTCCGTGCAATATCAGAGCTGCGGCACCGATATCGCCCAGAAACTGCGACCGCTGTTTAGTAAACATACCCCTATGTGTGCGTATCTGAACTGGAAGGGAGATAATACCTTTATTTATGCCCATGTCATGGTCTGGGATGTTTTGCTGCCCATAACATCATCTGCTAGGAGCTTAGACCTAAGGATGAAGAGATCGTTACCTCACAGATCTCCAGGAACAAGCAGGAAATGTAGTCTTCACATATGGGTGACGTTGGTACCGATGGAGCAGTGCAGGAACGCTTCCCAGCATCCAATAGGAAAGCTTTAGGGAGCATCCCACTGTGCCTGCGTCGCTGCTTTCCCGCCTTTGTGACTCGCCCTCCTCAGTTCTTCGTTTTCCGCGGAGCCAGCGGGAAGCAAATCCTATCAGCACAGAAAATTTCTTCTTTCTTATTTTTTGTGGTTGCATCTGCCTTCCTGTTGATGCTGGAACTGAATTATCATATTTACTACTTCTTTTCTCTTTAAAAAACCCCAAAAACCTTCATTCTTCAGGCACTCAATGCCATTTCAGGCTTCAGCCTTCCATCTAGTCTACTGACACGATGGCAACTAGTGGTTTCAAAAATTGTCCCAAGTATGGCAGTACTATTTCTGCCACTGATACCCACGACTGGTGCCTCAAATGCCTCGGCCCAGAACACCAGCCATCCAAATGTCCCTTGTGCAAAAAGATGACAAAGAGCAGCCTACAGAATCGGGCCACAAAACTCGGCTTCCTGTTTGCCTTAGATGCAGTCTTGCTTGCTTCGATGTCATCGAAGTGAACACAACGAGCAGAAGCACAACGATGACCACAGTGGCTAGGTGAACCTTTTATTGAAGATCCCCGACGCGTTTCGGCTTACGCCTTCCTCAGGGGGACTTATAAAACAGAAGAAATCATTACATTAAAATAATGCATAACGTGATATAGAAAACGACCAAGGCATGATAAAACACATAAAAATACAATGCAAAAGAAAATTAAAATTAAAACTGAATGATTTTTCAAAATGTTCTACACATAAAGTGTAAATGCATAACACACACATAATACTTAACAAGAATGTGAAATTAATAATTAAAACAATGTTAATAATACTACAACCACAATATAACCAAATTAAAAATGACATAGGAGAGACGCAGGGCAGAGAGAACAGACTACTCACTAAAAATGGCACCACAGTGTTGTGCAGAATCAGGAAACAATGTGGTCTTCGGTCTGATTTCTAATTATGTCACTAAACCATAGAAAATAAATATATAAGTCAATATGAACTAGTAAAAGAAAACTGAAAACCAGGATACTTAAAAACCTCGCTGCTAGGTTTGCATTATTTTAATGTAATGATTTCTTCTGTTTTATAAGTCCCCCTGAGGAAGGCGTAAGCCGAAACGCGTCGGGGATCTTCAATAAAAGGTTCACCTAGCCACTGTGGTCATCGTTGTGCTTCTGCTCGTTGTGTTCACTGTGTTGTCTGCAGGAGCCTTGCTCTCCTTTGCCTTATCTTTCGATGTCATCGAGGACATCATCTTCTTCACATGGATCTCAGGTATCGAAACACAAGTTTTCGTCCAAGATATGCCGACCTCCTAAGGGTAGATCTCTATCTAAAAATAGAGATGCCTCGAGCGTTGCCCTAGAGGTGGATCAACTGGCCAAACTATCCCAACAGGAGGACCTTTCCTCCAAAGTCTCACAAAGGGTCCAGGATGCTCCTGGTGCCATGCTCTGGAACGGTAGCCCAAACTTCCGATACCGATACCCAGGCATCGGCAATCTCAGTGGACCAGCGCATGCTTGCCATCGAGCGGAGTCTTACGGCTCTATTAGTGGCGTCGATACCGGTCAAAACATTACCGCTCATATCGTCAACACCGATACAGCCGACCATGCCGATACAATCAGCATCAGGTTCCACCCTTGCCAGAATTGAGTCCATTCTCAGTTCTGAGGTACTGACACAGCAAGTCTCTCATGCCAGTACTGACCTCGATCGGTACCGGTCCCTACAAGAGCAGGAACATCGCTTTCATCGATACTTTGAATCTGCCAAGTCCGTTTCTTCTGGCGACGAATCGATCAGTACCAAAGAGATGAGGAGTCTCCCCGAGGAGCCATCCCCATCTCCACAGCGGCGCATGTCACCTCCTGAGGACGTGTCTTTCCAGGAGTTCACCAAGGACATGGCGAGAGGCTTATCAATTACTCCTGCATTGGAGAAGGAGCCTAGAGCAGAGGAGTTGGAAATTCTCCAATATCCTACAGCTCCTTAAGAGGCCCCTACTCTCCTGATTCATTGCATACTTCAGGACCTTATGTTCCGGATGTGGGAGACACCCCTCACCATTTCTCCTCATACCCAGTGACCTGATACCATATATTGGGTACCGGAAAGTCCTGGATTTCACAGAACACAGCTTCCACACCACTCAATGGTAGTGAAATCGGCTGTGCATCGAATTAAGAATTCTAAGATGCACTCCTCCAATCCCCCGGGCAGGGAATCGAGAACCTTTGATGCTTTTAGCTGCCATTGTTTTCAGGCCTCCATGCTTTCCACCCGCATAAGTTCATACATACTCTACATGGTATGTTCCTTAGGGAAGTGACCAGGGATCTGGAGTCAATGGCTCCTCTTCTCCTGATTGACAAGAGGGAAGACTACCTTACATTAGTCAAACACACCCAAAATGTTTCCAAGTTTGTCAATAGGGCAACCTTTGACTGCTTTGAATGGATCAGCAGAACAAGTTCTATCTGCATAGGTGCCCATAGGATTGCCTGGCTTCAGGCATCATACCTTGAACAGTGGGTTCAAGATAAACTGGGAAATATTCCCTGTACAGGAGAGAACCTATTTGGGAAAGATTGGCAAGATAAGACCTCTCAGTTAGAATCTGAGAACACCACCCTAAATAGACTTTCAAAAGCTACTGCCTACCCTGCCAAAAAGAAACAGTTGCTAAAAATACATTTTATGGTAAGAAGAAAAAATTCTACTCTTCTTACCCCTCAACTTTTCAATACCAACCTCCAGCTGCCCAAAGAAAGCAACAGCCTCCTAAGCAGCAGAAGAAGTCTCAGGCACCTAAACCTCAACCAGCAGCGCAGACCCAATCTACGCCTGGTTTTTGACTTCTTTCTAGAGAACATTGCCACCCTGCCTCTAGAGATTCCCCACCCTCTCCACATAGCAGACAGGCTCTGCCATTATGCCCACAGGTGGCATCTCATAACCTCAGAGCAGTGGACACTGACCATAGTGTGAGAGGGGTACAAGCTTCATCTACAAAGCATACCCCCCACCACTCTAGTGGGGGAATATCATTCCCAACCCCCACTCACTGCTCTCCTCCAGCAAGAGATCACCTCTCTTCTGATAGAGTATGCCATAGAAGAGGTTTTGGATCTGGTCCTAAAAAATAATTATTTTTTGTTTCAGGGCCAGTATTATTTGCAGATATTTGGTATAGCTATGGGGGCTTCAGTAGCTCCCTCCGTAGCCACCATTTACATGGCACAATTTGAGGATCTTTACATCTATACTTCTTCTTTTTACAGCCATATACCATTCTGGCGTTTTTTAGACAATATTTTTTTCATTTGGACTGGAACTCATCAAATGTTGGAATCCTTTCTGTCAACTTTAAATTCTTTTAGGTCAAATATACAGTTTACAGCTCATATAGATAAAGTTAGTGTCCAATTTCTGGATATTACTGTTCGTTTAACCCCAGAGAGTTTTCATACATCCCTATTTCGAAATCCAGTACAATGAAACACTCTTTTGTAAAATCGAAGTTTTCATCCTTCTTCTTTGAAACGTGGTTTGCCATATGGTCAATTTTTAAGACTACGCCGGAACTGCTCTACCTTACAGGAATTCTACAGTCATGCCCAGGATCTGAAGATACTACTTTTATCCTGGGGCTACCCCCTTAAAATTGTAACAGCGGCTTTTAAGCGTGCACGCTGCTATCTCCAGCGTTTCAGCCCACTGAAGGATCTTCAATGAATGATAAGATAGTGGGGGTACTTCCCTATGTGGCTGGCATTCCAATGGTGACGTCAATATTGCATAAATATTGGCATGTGTTGAAGTTGCACACATGTTTTGCTAATAAAGATTTATCTTTGGAATATTCCTGTGGGGCTAATTTGAGGGATCGCGTTATTCATTCTGTGTCCAGTATTGATTGCCCTGTGCTGTATCATCAGGATCCGGGACATTTTCCCTGTGGGAATTGCCGTTTTTGTGCACTATCTCTCACTGGTACTGATTGGTGCAACTCCTGTACTTCAGAGATTCACCTGACACGATGGCATACCACCTGTGACTCGATTTTTGTCGTATATCTCATCATTTCTCCTTGCCCCCTCTACTATGTCAGCTGCACCATCAGACCAGTCAGGATTCATCTAACGGAACATGCATCTCCAGGAACAAGCAGGAATGTAGTCTTCACATATGGGTATCGTGAGTACCGACGGAGCCTGTGCGGGAACGCTCCCCAGCATCCAATAGGAAAGCTTTTGGGAGCATCCCACAGCGCCTCCGTGCTGCCTTCCTGCCATTCCAACTCTCCCTCTTCAGTTTTTCGTTTTCCACGGAGCCGACAGGTCACATACCCTGTCACCACAGAAAATTCTTTGTTACTTCTTTGTTTTTTGTGGTCGCGTCTGCCTTCATTCGACGCCTACCGTTACTGCCGGTTCTCTTTTCTTTATTAAAAGATATATATATATATTTTTTTTTTTTTTCCTGAAGTACTTTCTTCAGAAGCCTTTTCCCTCTCGGTGCTAGGCGCCATTTTGGGCACTAGACCCATTTTTCTTTTACAATGGAAAAAACAGCTACTGGTTTTAAAAAATATTCTAAGTGTGGCGGTACCATATCCGTCACCGACACCCATGACTGGTGTCTCAAATGTTTAGGACCTGACCACTCTCCATTGGATTGTATCTCCTGTAGAAAGATGACCAAGAGGGGCCTGCAGAATAGAGCTGCAAATCTCGGTACCCCTTTTGCCGCAGATGCGATGTCCATTGCATAGATGTCTTCCAGTGCTTCATCTTCCTCCCATGGATCTCAGGTAACTAAACATAAGTCGGCAAAGACTAGTCAGTCCTCAAAGAGTAGATCTCCTTCAAAGTATCGAGATGCCATCGGCGTTGCCCTTGAGGAAAGTTCACCAGCAAAACAGCCCCGGCGGAAGGCTTTGGCTTCCAAAGCACTAACGGGACTCCAGGATGTTCTCGAGGCTTCCACCTCTGCAGAACTATTGGTGCCATGCTCTGGGGTCCTGGCCGCTTCTACCAGTACCGACACCCAAGCATCGGCAGGAGCGATAGATCAAAGATTTCTTGCTATCGAACGCAGTCTAGCGGGTCTTCTAACGGCTTTGGTATCGTTGAAATCGCTTCGGACCATTCAACAGGCACCGACAGCGGTACCAGTACCAATGGCACCGGCCTCGGCAACTATACCCCCCATGCCGAGTCTAGAGTCCATCCCCGGTATCGAAAGATCAGTACCGGGACACCTCGATAACGACTTTGATCAATACCGGTACTGTGCCTTGCACGAACATTGGGATCAGAGATATTTTCAATCTTCCGATTCCGATGACCCTGCTGATACCAGAGCACTTCTTCCGGAGGATCCATCTTCTTCTCCTCAGCGCAGAATGTCTCCTCCAGAGGGCATGTCCTTCCAGGATTTCATTCATGATGTGGCTCGAGGCCTTGCAATCACAGTGGCTCCTGAAAAAGAGCCTAGGGCAGAAGAGTTAGAGATTCTTCAATATCCTAAAGCTTCTAAAGAGGCAGCAACTCTGCCCATTCATAAGACCCTTCATGATCTTATGCTGAGAATGTGGGAGACTCCTTTAACCACATCTCCACACTCTCGCAGACTCAATATCATGTACTGAGTTCCACCTTGTTCTGGCTTTCAGAAGACTCAGTTGCCACACCATTCAATGGTAGTGGAATCGACCATGCGTAGGATAAAGAGTGCAAAAAGACATTCTTCCAATCCTCCAGGCCGTGAGTCCAGGACTCTCGATGCTTTTGGGTGTCGATGCTTCCAAGCTTCCATGCCAAACCAGCAAAGAATAGATCTAATAAAAAACCCTTTTTCAACACCCGATTGGCTGCCTATTGGGGGAAGGGCCATAAGAACTCGGCTCCTACGTGGGACGGTGAGCAGCTTCATTATTTGCCTGGTGTTTTACCGGTGGTTCCTGGACTCGCGTCTGATTCTGCACCCGATTGGCTGCCTATTGGGGGAAGGGCCATAAGAACTCGGCTCCTACGCGGGACGTCTTGGCGCGCGTCCGAAGGGGCGTGTCCAAAGGGGCAGGCACGCCCCTTTGGTGCCCCTTTGGTGCCTGAGGTGTTTGGGGTGCCGAGGGGGGACCTTTGTGATGGGAAAGAGAAGGAAGCACTACCCGCAATCTGAGCAGGCGAAAGCAGTTAAGGTGGTGGGCCCTATGGATGCTCACATTCGGGTGGATACTGCTGTGCCTGTTGGGGGATTGTTATCAAGTGTGAGTACTGTTTCTTCTATCCCCTCGCCCATGTTGGGTTTGGCTCAGCCCTGTCAGGAGTTGGATGTGTTAGTCAGTAAATCCCCTCTGTCGAATGGTACGCAGATAGAGGGCTCTGGCTGTGATGTGCTTCCGGGTTCCTTTTTACAGCTGGAACTGCCTCGGGAACTTTTCCCCCTCCGCTTCCTTCTGTTGTTTCCTTTCCTTCTGTAGGGCAGCCCTTGTCTCCTCCATCTGATGTTTCTATTAAAGATCTTTGGATAATGCTTTCCCGTATGGAGATGGCCTTGGGTGTGTCCCTGCAGAAGGTGGCTGCGTTTACTAGAGAAACGGTAACTAAATTAGCTGACCACGATGCTCGTTTGTTAGAGTTGGAAAAAGGGTTTATCTCGCAGAGAGATCAATTATCCTCCCATCAATCTACTTCTGCTAAATTTGTTCAGGATTTTTCTTCTTTGCATCAACAAGATGAAATGTTAGAAAATGTGGCACGCTCTAAGAATTTGCGATTGTTAAATTTTCCTAAAACGCATTATTTATCACCATTAATTTTGTTTCAGAAATATCTTAAGGATATTTTATTGATTACCAATGGGAGTGATATTTTGGTCTCTCAAATATACTATGTCCCTAAAGGGAGAGTGGTAAGAGATGTAGATCAAGGGGGAGACCTCTTAGATCAGCAAGTTGCTTCTTCCACTTTGGATATTTCCAAATTTTTGGAATCTTCTATGGATGAAATCTCCTCTAGGGACACGTTATTGGTTACTTTTGTATTACACATGGATAAGGAGAGAGTTTTGAGGTCATATTTTAAACAGAAATCTATGAAATTTTGTGGCCAACCTATTCAAATATTTCCTGACGTTTCCAGGGTTACTCAAGCGCGACGCAAAGCTTTTTTGCAGTTGCGAGCGCAAGTGTTGTCCTTGGGAGCCTCCTTTCATTTGAAGTTTCCCTGTAAATGCCAGGTTTTATTTCAAGGTAATCGTTTTGTATTTTCTGAGGTCGAGCAATTACAGAATTTTCTTAAAAATAAATAATGTAATTTTGGATAAATTCTTGATTTTCCTGATTCTCCTGACAATGTATTTGAGCTTATGATTGTATTTTCAGGACCATTTGGATGTTTTGTAATTATTTTCCTTTGTCATAATGTGGCTCTCCTTAATGTGGACTAAATTATTACTTTTTTCCTCTTAATGATAGTATTGTGAATACTGTTATGGTGGTATTTTTTCCTTGTAATGTTAAATTTAGAAAGAAAAAAAGAAAAAAAAAAAAAAAGAAAAGGAAGTTTTATCCTTCTTATACCCAGCAGGGTCACTGTCCAGTCCATGCTGCCCAAAAGGGACAACAGCAACAAACTAGACAACAGAAGAAACCAAAAGTCTGCACGACGCATTTGTGAGTTACAAGCTTTAGTGGCTGATCCTCCTTATACAAAATTTCACCATGATAAGGTTGTTCTTAGGACTCATCCTCACTTTATGCCAAAGGTGATCTTGCCTTTCCTCTTAAACCAAGCGGTTTTCCTTCCTATATTCTTTCCGAGGCCTCATGCCTCCAATGTAGAAAGGAACCTTCATACCTTAGACTGTAAAAGAGCCTTAGCCTTTTACTTGCAAAGAACGCAGCAACATAGAAAAGCTTCTCAACTTTTTGTTGCTTTTGATTTTAGTCATTTGGGACTTCCAGTTTCCAAAAGAACTCTCTCTAGCTGGATTGCACAGTGCATATCCTTCGCTTATCAGAGTAAGGGGTTTTCTCTCGAGGGCCATGTCACAGCTCACAATGTGAGAGCCATGGCAGCCTCTATGGCTAACCTTCATTCTGTGTCTATAGACGACATCTGCAGAGCAGCTACTTGGGCTTCAGTGCACACTTTTACAGCCCACTATTATTTAGATAAGGACTTTTGTCGGGATGCCTTGTTTGGCCAAGCTGTTCTTCAGCATCTCTTTCAAACTTAATGCAACTCCTACCCACCGTCCGGGTTTGGATGCCAGAGATCCATGGGAGGAAGCATGACCCATCTCACCATGGGTTTGCAGCTTCCTGGGGCCATCTCCCTGGCATCTTTCAGCTGGGGAGTCCCCATATGTGAAGACTACATTCCTGCTTGTTCCTGGAGATAGTGTAGTTATTCACCTGTAACAGGTGATCTCCGGGAACAGCAGGAATTTAGTCTTCACAACCGACCCACCTTCCCTAGGAGTTGTCTCTCTTTCTCTCTCTCCTTCTCTCCTTTGTCTCAGCTATAAACTCAACTGAAGAAGGAAAGTTGGAATGGCAGGAAGGCAGCACGCAGGCGCTGTGGGATGCTCCCAAAAGCTTTCTTATTGGACGCTGGGGAGCGTTCCCGCGCAGGCTACGTCGGTACCGACGATACCCATATGTGAAGACTAAATTCCTGCTGTTCCCGGAGATCACCTGTTACAGGTGAGTAACTACACTTTCTCGCCTTCGTACCAAGGTGTTATCTGCACCCATAGTGGAACATTACCTTCAGAAAGAACATTTTTTTGAGCATCTTCGCTGCCGTGTTTTGGATTTTGCACCATCTGACCTGCGAGGGGGAGATCGGGTTTCTAAGCTTCAATACAAGGAACAACGTTGGATATTTCAGTTGGGAACAGTGATCCCTGGTGGATTTAATATGGCGTTGGAATGGCATACTCTTCTTTGATGAGCCCTTTCTGTCATTCAGCAGTGTATCCATTGGGTTTGGGGATTCTCTTTTCAGTGGGGATTGCCCTACTCTATTGGTTTTTAAGTGTATAATGACTTTTGATTGGCTGGTTTGCCTTTCAATTATGACGTCAGATGCCATTTTAAAGCATTATGCCGGCAGTTCTGTTCTTCTATTACAGGCATGTCCAACAGGTAGATCGCGATCTACCTGTAGATCACGGAGGGGTCAGGGGTAGATCACCAGCCCCACTTGGCTTCATCTCTCCAGCAGCTCGCTCCGTCGCTAAGAGAGAGCTCGTGCCGGCGGGTCATTTGCCGAGGGCTTGCCGCCGCTGCTGATCCTTTGCCTGTTTATTTTTCACTGCCTGCGGGAATCTTGCCTGCGGGTGTATTGGGGGCGCTTGTTGTTTTCATGCCAATAGTTTGTGGGTACCCCAAGGGTCCGCCGCCCACACCCCACGACGAGACGCCACGCCACAGGCCCGGCGTCATACCTGGTCTCCTGCCTCTCAGAATCGACCATTTCTGCCCCTACCCCAACACCCCTTAGAAGTGTGTTATATACCGGGCGATATCCATTCGCCCGGGCTTTACCTGAATACACTTACCGTATTAGTTGTGTTGTGTGCTGGTCGTTGGTCGCTTTATAGTTCGCTTTCATTAAACGTTTTTGGGCAGACACAACCAAGTGTCAAGAATTTGGTGATTTTGGCGGGCTTTTCCAATTTTGTTCTAACTTTCCTATGCCTTGCCTTCGAATTGGTTCAAACCACTGTGACTTTTGCTTGCCTCTGCAATTTTATTTTGCCTAGCTTTTGCGTTGTTTCTACACTGCAATTGTATTTTGCCTTGCCTTTTGTGTTGAATCTACACTGTGTGCAGAATTTATTAAATAGCGTGTGGTGGTATTTGAACTTGTTTGGCGATATTTGATTTTATCTGGTTTGCTGGAGAGGTGTTTGAGTTTTTTTGATGATTGTTTGGTGGTATTTGATTATTGGTGCCAGTATGATGAATTCTTATTTTTACTTTTAGAACTGCACGTGTGGTTTTGGCATCTCCAGTCCTTATATTGCACATCATCCAGAGGTCTTCAGTTCGTGTTGATCTTTAATACTTTAGGACAGTGACAGTTTTGGACCAGATTCAGCCAGTGTTTATACTAACTTAGCAGGTTTGGCCTTCTTACATCCAGCCACCCCAGTATAACGAAGATGAGTGTTCCAAAGAAGAGCAAAACCTACCACTTTCATGATGAATGGGAAATGGACTACTACTTCATCATGGTGAAAGACAAGTGTTGTTGTCTAATTTGTAACGCCCCAGTATCCTTGCCCAAAAAGGGTAATCTGGAACGTCGTCATAAGGCGAAACGGCGAGAGCGAGGGAACACAGAGTGAGCTGGGATCTCATCTGCCGTCATTGCGACGAAACTGCCAGTCAGAGTGGAGTGAGAAGGCCAGTGCAGGATACAAGGAGCAGGCGCGTCTGTCGGGGGACTGTGTAGAGTGAAACTGTGGATGCTGAGCTAGAGAGCGAAGGAGCAACCGCTGGGCAGCGAAGTGGCTGTGGTGGAGAGATCCGACGGCAGCAAAGCAGGAGGAGGTGAGAGAGGTGAAGATCGCCAGTTGTGCGGAGTGCAAGGGCAGTCAAGGGGCCTGGAGAGTGGAGCACGTGGTGGAGGAGAGGAGGCCCGGGCACGGGGGGGGGGGGGGAACGAACCCGGCACAGAGGCTGGTGAATAAAAGCACCAGAGGATCGACGAGACAGTAGAGGGGGAGCAGCGGCTGGGGGACAGAGGTATAAACGAAGTAGTTGGAAAGGAACCGTGGATGCCGGTAAGCTAGGGGGCAGGAGGAAGACTTGGAGTAAGACAGCAGGGCTCACTACAATAAAGAGCTTTAAGCAAAGGTCTGGCTAACTCATCCAGGTGGGGGGAAAGGCAGCTGTGAACCCACTAGCAGGAAGCCAGATTGGGAGACAGCAGCAGAAGGCCCAGCGGTCAGCATACCCTAAGAGGCTTTGGGGTACCCAAGGGAGTGGAGCTGGAGAAGATGGAGAAATCCAAAGGTGGAATATCCACGAAGAAAAAATTAGCAGAATTCCAATCCTCGTACTCCCCATTGAAAGGAGGGAAAGAAGGGGAGCAGGAAGGGAAACAGCAGGAGGAGCAGATGATGGAGAGACGGGAGGAGATGTAGGGTTCCTGGAGTCTGGGGTTTGCTGACATGATTAAAACGTGTCTGAATGAGCTAAAAGAAGAACTTAAAGTGGAAATTAGTGGAGCCACAACTGAATTAAAAGAGACATTGCAATCCCTGCGACAAGATATAGTGGATCTCAAAACCCGGGTTGAAGCAGCAGAAAATCAGATGGAACAGCAGGGGGCAGCAATGGAGGAGATGCAAACAGGATGGGATGAGTTAAAGCAAGCACAAGAAGAATTGAAAGAGAAGATGGAGGATCTGGAAAATAGTTCAAGGAGAAGCAATATAAGAGTGAGAGGTATACCGGAGGGTCCACAATACAAAAATTGCGAAGAAGTCATTACAAAAGTGTTTGGAGCTTTGCTACCAGTGGCGGTTATGGAAGAGGGGGAGTCCTTGCAACCTGAGAGAGCCCACAGGGGGCTGGGGCCCATGAGAGAAAATCGACCTAGAGACATTGTGGTGTAGTAGCTGATAAGAATGCAATAAATAATACCCGGAGTCAGGCAAAGATTCAAGCCGGTTTAATGTGCACAGGCTCAGATTGCAGTAGCATTCAAAATGGTCTGAGCACAGAGCTCAGAAAAATGACAGTTTATATACTTTTCTTCTCCAGTCTAATACAGGCAAAACTCCTCATTGGCCACAGTGGCCCACTTACTCTCATCCAATAGATATCTCTGACCGGGCCCAGGACTCGCTCCCCCTGCTTGGGTCTTACTAGCCACGGGTCAGCAAATAGACATAACACTAAACATAATACTTCTGCTAAAGTATACAGTATATTTCGCTACTCTTGCAAGGCCAGTTAGCCACAAAGATAGTGGAAGGCATATCGGAAGCATTCTTAACAAAAGCAAAACAAAGCAAGGCCAAACAAAATACTAAACAATCTTCATAAAGCTAGACAAAATATTCTTAAATTGTTCAGCTTCTCTGCTATATTTTCATCCTAATTACAAGGTCAGTGCACAATCAGCAAAGATACAGTGGCGCGGCATTCTACTGAAACAGACATCAGACATCTAAACAATAAACAGTAAGAAAGTATTTAATTCTCTTATCTCCAGGAGAACAGAACATGTTATCAAACCAGAATAGAACAGTATGTCTTTCTAACAGCTAACAGCATTCTGTAATTTTCCAAAATCAGCAATAACATTTCAAAGCAGGAGAAAAAGGGCTTTAGGCCTAGCTTCAGGCCTAGCTCTGCTACATACTAGGCCATCGCCTATCACATTCCCTCCTTTTGATTATTCTCACCCGCAAGTGAGGAAGGGTGAGAATCTAATCACACAAATAGCAAAAATACTTCAGACCATAGTAGAGGGATCACTGTGTGGTAAAGGATAACAATTCCATGAGACTAATATATCTGCCGCTGCCTTGCGGTCAATAGTACTATCGATAATAGAGTTCAGCATGCGCAAGCATAAGGGCAGGAAACAGGGGATACATATGCAAATAGCCACAATCAAAAATACATTTGATACAAGTGTCTTTGTCAAATCATATAGCATGCCTAGTGTATAAGCGGAGGGGCAGGAGACATAGGAGGAACAAATGACATATATACTGTTCATCATAGCAATAGGCCTGTTCTCATGACCCACAAAAATAAGAACCACTCCTATTAATAGCAGCACCTGTATCAGAGGTCGGTAGCAGTACATGTCAAAAAGGTAGGTAGCACATGTATGAAAATTAGCAACACATGTACTAAAGTCCAAAAAATCTGGGTTCTGAGAGCTGGCAAGTAGCAATCAAAAGGGCTCCATTCTCATTGTTCCATCGCAGTTCCCATAACAGGAGAGGAAAGATTCTGGCGGGGGTTGAGACAAGTCCGGGTATTCCCTGTTGTGCAAATACTAGGTTTGCAGGCTGCACAGGGAAGTAGGGCAAGAGTCAATTCAAAGCACCCCAAGGCTGCCGCCAGAACGAAGCAATAATAAGAATTCATAATGAGCATAGTCTCTGGAAAATTGGTGGAACTGTCGGCATCCACAACAGGTAGCAGACGTAGCGTTGATTGTAGGTCCTCAAGCTTCTGCCGTACGTAGACCTACCAGCTTTGTGGCAGGAGTAGGGCTGTAGATTCCAAAGTATCACTGTCTTCTGGGATGTCTCAGGTTCTTAAAATATCATAGTACAGTCTCTCAGGCTATTATTGCCTCCTTAGAGCAGTTCACTTTTTAGGAGATCAAAACAGTTTTTTTCTTTTTCTTTTTTATTTTTTTTCAGAGCATTTGAACACAGTCTCGTAGAGGACTCAATTTCTTAACACAACACAGTCTATTTCTGATGATTTCAGCTTTCTCCAGATGCGAGGCTTACCTTCGGATAAACAAACAGTCTTGAAATAGTGCAGTTTCCGAGGGACCAATAAGTCTTAGGTCCTTGGCTGTTGTCGTAGGGTGAGGCGCAATGGAGTCTCAGGATCATTTATGGAAGTCCACGACCAAGTTCAGAAGCGGATGCTGGAATGCAAAACTGGAGGACGTCTGTTCCCTTGACGTCCAGGAGCAGGTTGGTAAAGTTCTTACGATGACGGATCTTTTCTTCGCAGCATGAGTCGCAAGGGTGCTGCAGGATTGGTGATCGAAGTCCAGGGACGACTCTCAGGTACTGTGGCTGGTTTCACTCGACTGTGGTGGATCAAGGAGTCGATCTCGGCCACTTTAACTGCTGTTGGGGTTGATAACAAGACGACATATGGCCCTTTCCAATACGGCGCCAGCGGTGTCTTCTTCTACTCTGTCACCCACACCGAGGCTCCAGGCTTGAAAGGATGCAGGGGCCTGGATGGGCTGATCTCGTACCCACACATGAAGACCCTGCAAAACAGAACTTAAAACCAATAGTGCTTATCTAGTAATTTCAGATCCTATCTGTCACACATCTCCTTTTACTCTCTATACAATAGGCTACAGAATCTCAGAATCTCAAAAGGGGAAAACTCCTAAAGACTTAGCAGGGGCTAAGTATATCCTATGAAGGGCTATAGGAAGAACCTGGGGCCAGGGCTGAGGACTTAACTACTAGATCAAGGGTAACCACTGCATATTTAACACAACTATGTCCATTAATGATGACAAGACTGCTTTCATCCACAAAGAAAGTTTTGTCTGGGCGGTCCAAGGGGATATCAGTTGAGTCTAGGCAACTTGAGTACACAATGTCCATTACTTCCAAGCAATCATGGTCAGGAGGGCCTGGACCGACGGGCAATAGGGTGGCTGGGTTTAGAGTTTGGCTGAGACTTAATTGCAAGTTAGGATTCTCACATAGCATACTTTGATATTTTAACATTCGAGTGTTGGTGAGCCAATGGCTTCCTTTGTGCTCCAGCAGGGTTAAAACAGAGTGTGGTACAGTGACTTGGAGATTTTGTCCTAAGGTGAGCTTGTCAGCTTCGCTCACTAAGAGGGCTGTGGCTGCTACAGCTCTCAGGCAAGGTGGCCAGCCTTTGGCAACAGGATCCAGTTGTTTTGACAGGTAGGCCACAGGTCGCTGCCAAGACCCAAGAGGCTGGGTCAAGACTCCCAATGCGTTTCCACTTGATTCATGGACATACAGACGAAATGGTTTCTGCACATCCGGTAGGCCCAAGGCTGGGGATGACATCAATGCTGTTTTCAGTGATTTGAATGCTTTATCTTGTTCTGAGCCCCATTCCAGAGGAGATTGTTCCATTCCTTGTGTGACTTGGTACAAGGGTTTCGCCATGAGCACAAAATTTGGTATCCATATTCGGCAGTAGCCTGCAGCTCCCAAGAAAGCTTGCACCTGTTTCCTAGTAGTGGGGGTTGGGATGCGGCATACTGCTTCTTTTCGCTCAAGTCCTAATTTCCGGGTTCCTTTGGACAGGTGGAACCCTAAATATTTCACTTCTGTCTGGCACAGCTGCGCCTTGGCTCTGGAAACCTTGTAGCCAGCTTCATTCAAATGGTGCAAGAGGTCACTTGTAGCTTGTATACAATCAGATTTGTTATTGGTGGCTATGAGCTAATCATCTACATATTGAAGCAAAATTCTTTTTCCCGGAGTACAGAGTAGCTTGACAAATCTTGACTGAGGGCTGCACTGAAGATAGTGGGTGAGTTCTTAAATCCTTGTGGTAATCGAGTCCAAGTAAGTTGCCCTCGCCGTCCTGTGGTAGGGTTTTCCCATTCAAATGCAAACAAAAACTGACTGGCCTCTGTCAGGCGTATACAGAAAAAAAGGCATCTTTTGAGTCCAAAACAGTAAAGTGAGTGGCTTCTGCTGGAATCAGTCCTAGGAGGGTGTAAGGATTTGGTACTACTGGATGTATGGTTTCAACTGCACTGTTCACTCGACGTAGATCCTGCACTGGGCGGTAGTCACCTGTCCCAGACTTCTTGATTGGGAGAAGGGAGGTGTTCCAGGGTGACTGGCATTCTCTGAGAAGTCCATACTGCAATAATTTCTTCAAATGGCGATGAATGCCTTCAATTGCTGGTCTCGGGAGGGGATACTGACGCACATGCACTGGTTCTGCTCCTAGCTTAAGAGTAACAAGTACAGGAGCTATATTCTTTGCTAGGCCAGGTGGATTATTCTCTGCCCATACTCCAGGTGGGGCTGAAATGCTGGTAAGTGTACAGGAACTTGCTGTTTTGGATGCAGGTAAATAGAACCGCCATTCTTCTTCTCGGGGAACAGTCAGCACTATCAATCCAGCTCCTTCGATTAGGAAAACTTCCTCCACATCATTCAACTAAAGTATCAGCAAGAAGAACTGCTCTCTTCGCCATCTTACATTCACTTTCTCTGTCACATTATCTCCACAATTCACAGACATTCTAAACAACTTAATCGTGCTGTATTCATGCCCGCAAATCCATCCTGTTTCTGCAAGTTCTGTTTTATATCTCCCTGGGACTGACTTGACAAAAACTGCATTTACCAGGCGCAAATTCTCCTGGGCTGCTGGATTTCATGGGGCATATAGTGAGGGCTGCCTGCACTATTTGGATTCCACTTCATGTTCTCGGGCGCTGACTGTGGGTGACTCTGAACTGGTAAAATGAATACCTGCCTGCAGTGTCAGCGGTGGACTGTAGCCCCCACATGTGCTTGTCAACAGACAGAGGAACAATCTAGATAGAGTCCTTACAATAGAAAACTACACTTCTGCAACATGTTATAATAACAAATCCTAACAGAAAGAACTATAGTTCATAACATGACGACTACATAGCTGTTACGTATAACTGGAATAGAATTACTTGGCAAAAAACTAACTGCCAGCCGTAATCAGCTTGGCTTTACAAAAGAAATTACTTTCAATTTTACAGTTTTTAGGAAGCAGAGATTCAAAAAGACATTCATTCTGGATACATTTTCCATAAAGCGGGTGGACATCTAGAATACACATACACATTTTCCTTCCTAGTTTATTTTATTAACAATAAGATTAACCCCTCATTCACTCAGGATTCAAAGCACTTTCAAGTTGCGATCTGCAGAGTCCTGTCAGTGTTCGTAACCTCAGCTTCGTAGGGCAAAGGGAAAATACAAGCATCCTTTCCTATTGAAACCTGAGCCCTACATGATTTCTGCTCACTTGATCTGCACAGGAATTCGAGTAGGAATGTAACCCTTTCCAGGCTAAGTACAATACTATCGAGATCCACAATCCTGACTAAACATTCTTATTAAATGATATATAATACATGACCATAGCAGAAGGCACATCACTATTACAAAATATTGAATAAAAACAGGTATAATTCCCTAAAATAAGCACCCATTAGCCCAGCAGCAGAACGTTGAAAACATGCCTTCATAGGGTTACTTGGCAGTTTCACGCTGTGCTGCAGCTGAATGAGGGAGACAGCTTCTTGCTTTTACAGTGACTCTTCTTAACTATACTTTTACTATTTCATATGCGGTAAAGTGTCACAAATTACCCAACGGAATATAATCCTACCCTTATACTAGAAGGGAAACTCGTGGTTTCAACAGATAACAAAGACAAACTCCCAACGCTTCCTCCTTTTCACAAGCATTCTTCACACAGACAAACATGCTAGCATTTTCCAAATTCCAAATTCCCGGGCTGACTGACAAACCAAAATTACCAAAACCGAAAGGGCTGATGGGTTCGCCCCGCGCACTACTTGCAGGGGTACTAGGATCGCCCGTGGAAGTTGATCAGACTTCCTTTACCTGTTACTGTACCAGAAGTGTCTCGAGACTTTCCCAGAGCTATCTGACTAAGAACCAGAAAAATCAATACTCACCGGATCCGGTAGCTAATGCGCTGCGCAACCAATCCCTCCTTGGGTTGAATCCTGGACTCCCCTCGGGTTCGAGGTGTTGGCCGGCCAGAAGCAGCAACCTGCGGAGGCAAGAAGGAGTCTCCTCCGATACAAAAGGACCAGGGGCGCCAGAGACCCTCCTGCGGTCAGTCAGGCTCAGCTCCAGCCGGACCAAACCTGTGAGGCGAGATGTCGGGGCATATTCACTTGCATACCATCTCCCACTCGCACATTCCCGGCCAATGCACCAGAAATATGTAGTAGCTGATAAGAATGCAATAAATAATACCCGGAGTCAGGCAAAGATTCAAGCCGGTTTAATGTGCACAGGCTCAGATTGCAGTAGCATTCAAAATGGTCTGAGCACAGAGCTCAGAAAAATGACAGTTTATATACTTTTCTTCTCCAGTCTAATACAGGCAAAACTCCTCATTGGCCACAGTGGCCCACTTATCCAATAGATATCTCTGACCGGGCCCAGGACTCGCTCCCCCTGCTTGGGTCTTACTAGCCACGGGTCAGCAATTAGACATAACACTAAACATAATACTTCTGCTAAAGTATACAGTATATTTCGCTACTCTTGCAAGGTCAGTTAGCCACAAAGATAGTGGAAGGCATATCAGAAGCATTCTTAACAAAAGCAAAACAAAGCAAGGCCAAACAAAATACTAAACAATCTTCATAATGCTAGACAAAATATTCTTACATTGTTCAGCTTCTCTGCTATATTTTCATCCTAATTACAAGGTCAGTGCACAATCAGCAAAGATACAGTGGCGCGGCATTCTACTGAAACAGACATCAGACATCTAAACAATAAACAGTAAGAAAGTATTTAATTCTCTTATCTCCAGGAGAACAGAACATGTTATCAAACCAGAATAGAACAGTATGTCTTTCTAACAGCTAACAGCATTCTGTAATTTTCCAAAATCAGCAATAACCTTTCAAAGCAGGAGAAAAAGGGCTATAGGCCTAGCTTCAGGCCTAGCTCTGCTACATACTAGGCCATCACCTATCACAGTGGTCTGTATGAAATCATTCAAAATGAAAGAGAACCTCTTGAAGGCTGCATAGAAACAGGGGCACTTTCAATGGGAAGGACATGTGGTAAAACTATTTCAAGATCTGTCCCTGGGCACATTGCAGCGGCGGAGAGAGATGAAGGAAGTGACAGCCTACCTGAGGAGGGAGGGGGCGAGATATAAATGGCTCTACCCCTTTGGCTTCCTCATGACAGTAAATGGAATTTCGAGAAGGGCAAAGACCAGTGAGGAGGCATGGGGAGCACTTAGAGACTTGGGACTGACTAATCTTCCAGTGGGGCATGGAGGCCAAGATAGAACAAAGACTCATATGTCTGGGGGGGCTGAGAAGGCAAGCACGAGTTGGCACAGAGCCCCAACCAATGGTCTGAGACCAGCAAGGCTGACCAAGGGAAGTCGGGGAGAGAAAGCAGCAGCGAAGGACAGCAGCTGAGCTGGAAGACCTCGAGCAGCTGGGCACAAGAAGCATCTACCGTTTTAATAAAAATGTGGGGCATTGCTAAAGGATTGTAATGAAAAGTGGTTGATAGGGTATGGGAGGAGGGAGGAAGGGGGGGTAGGAGGTGGACATGGGGTGAGAGGGGAGAGGAGGAGGGTCGGGCAAATTCATGAGGTGGCATCACAGTCATTGGGGGAAGGAAGGAGGGGCAGGGGGTGGCAATAGAGGGGGGCGAGGAGGAGGAGGTGTAGAGGAAGACTTGTTGGGGAGCATAGGGACTGGGGGGGAAGAGGGTAATAGAAGGGCATGGACAGGTGGTGGCTCGATAGTACGTCACTAATTAGGGAAGACGTGTCTCCAATGAGGGGCTCTACCCTGCGGAGACGGGAGAAAGGGAAGGGAGATAGGGTAGGAGGGGGGAAGGGAAGGGAGGGAGGGGGGAGGGAGGTGAAGGGCCAGAGAGGTAGGGGGGGAAGTAAGATTACAGGTGAGTTGAAAATAGTATCACTAAATGTTAAAGGATTGAACTCACCATTTAAAAGACAGAAATTGTATAAAGAAATAGCTTGCCAAAAGGCAGCGATAGTATTACTACAGGAAACACACTTGACGAGGGGGACAGAATGTTTGGTTAAGCTGAAGAGTTATGGAACGTGTATGTATGCATCCAACCCACTGGAAAAGAAAAAAGGAGGGGTAGCCATATTGATTGATACAAAGTTAAAGATGGAAATGCATAAGGTGGTGTGGGACAAAGAGGGGAGCTATGTGTTAATTTGTTTAAAGGTGGGGAATGAAATGTATTGTATAATGAATGTATATGCGCCCACTGGGGTACAAGGTGAATTTTGGACAAAGCTGAATGAGAAGTTGGGGAAAATAGGGGAGGGTATTATTATCTGTGGGAGAGATTTTAATTTAACTTGGAATCCAGCAAGAGATGCAACAGGGACAAGGGAGGGTAAGAGGGCGGACCGGAGGCGATATCACAATTTTGCAACACAGCACTGCCTGATAGATGCATGGCGCTTCCGTAGCCCATGGAAAAAACAATTCTCCTACTTCTCATCAGTACATGACTCATATTCTAGAATAGACGCTATATGGATATCCAAGGAGGTGGGGGGTAGGATTACAGGGGCAGATATGGATTCAATAACATGGTCCGACCATGCATTAGTGGAGGTTAGATTGACAATGGAGGGGGAGGGGAAGGGAGCATAGTTTTGGAGATTAAACAAATCTTTACTAGAAGATGGGCAAGTACGAGCAGATATTGAGAGAGGAACAAGGGAATATTTTCAGTGGAATGAAAATGGGGAGATAGCGTGGGGAGGCGTATGGGATGGGTACAAGGCAGTAGTGAGAGGAACTTTAATTAAATGGGGAGCGCGCGAAAAAGAAAGAATGGGAGGGTAGGGAGAGGGATTTGAGGGAGAGATTAATGAAACTGGAAGAATTGGATGTGGAAGGAAACCAAGGGGTCTACAGAGATCAGGTGCTGGCGGTAAGAGCGCAGCTTAACGAACTTCAGGCAGAAAGGATAAGGTATCAGATGCAGTTATTGAAACAGGAATTTTTCGAAGGAGGCAATAAAGCGGGGAGAAATCTGGCGCAGAAATTGAAGCAAAGCAAATTGAGAGTGCATATAATGAGGGTCCGGAACCAGGGAGGGGAGTTAGTCTATCACAATGGGGAGATTAGGGAAGCATTTAGGGGATTCTATCAGGGGTTATATAAAGCAAGAGCATCCCCCCCGATAGAGCGAGTACAGAGCTATCTGAACTCCCTAAAGATGCCACAATTAGAAGAAGGAGACCAAAAAGAGTTAAATAAGGCCATTGCAGTAGAAGAGGAACAGAGAGCGATACAGCAGTTGAAAGTGGATAAGGTGCTGGGGTTGGATGGACTCACAGCGAGATTCTATAGAAGTTCAAAGCACTATTGACCATACCGCTAGTGCGGCTGGGTTAACCTGCCAAGAGAGGGAGGCATTCTGGCTGCCACTATGGGGTGGGCGGAAATAACTGTACTTCCTAAAGAGGGAAAAGACCCACAGGAATGTGCATCCTACCGGCCTATCTCTCTTATTAACCTGGATGCTAAATTATTGGCTAAAATACTAGCTACGCGTCTGAATAAGATAATAGGGAAATTGATTCACCCGGACCAGGCGGGATTTATCCCAGGTCGACAGGTGGCAGACAATGTCAGAAAGATTTTAAATATGATATGGTCAATTGACCAAAGTAAAGATGAGGCCTTGCTGTTGTCCTTGGACGCAGAAAAGGCTTTTGACCAGGTGTCCTGGCCTTTCCTTTTCCAGGTGATGGAGAGAGTGGGCTTGGGGGAGGAATTTATAGGATGGGTCAGAGCGTTATATCACACTCCGAAAGCCTGTGTAAGGGTCAATGGTGCTTACTCTCAATTTTTTGAGCAGGGGAGGGGAACAAGACAGGGCTGCCCGTTGTTGCCGTTACTGTTTGCTCTGTCTGTGGAGCCGTTCGCGGCACGGGTGAGAGAAAGGGCAGATTTGAAGGGAATACAGGTAGGAAGAACTGAATATCGAATATCTCTGTTTGCAGATGATATTGTGTTGGGGGTCACTAGGGCTAGCTTTTTGATTCCAATTTTGATGTGGGAAATAGAAGAATTTGGAAGATTGTCGGGCTTTACTATAAACTGGACAAAATTGGAAATATTGAACCTTTCCTTAACTAGGGAGGCACAGGCTGAACTACAAAAGAAATACCCCTTTAAATGGGCCCGGGAGAATATTAGATATCTTGGCATTCAAATAAGTAATAGGATTGATTCCCTTTATAGGCTTAATTATTTGAAATTATTTGGGCGGGTTGAGAGCATGTTGCAGGATTGGGGAAGGGATATTTATCCTGGTTCGGACGTATAGCGACAGTTAAAATGTTGCTATTGCCACGTTTTCTGTTCTTGTTTCAGGTGTTACCAATAAAGGTGCCGCAACAAAAGTTAAAGCTCTTGCAAAGAATGGTTAATAGCTTCATATGGCAGAACAGATGGCCTAGAGTGGCCATGGCATTTATGCAAGGAGCTAAAGGAGAGGGCGGGTTAGGGGTGCCCAATTTTAGAAAATATTATGAAGCGTCACAACTGAAAATGATCTATGAGTGGCAATGTTGTCAACAGAAACAGTGGGTTCAAATGGAAGAAGAATCGGTAAAGGGAGTGGGTCTGGAAAAGCTAGTGTGGAGGGGAAGTAAGGTATCAGGAGGTAGTATTCTGAACCCTATAGTATGTTTATGTTTATGTTTATTTTGAATTTGATATACCGCTCAGGCCAAAGGCATTAGAGCAGTTTACAATGCTATATCATTCAAGGAAATAAAAAGGAAAGGAACGCCATTTATATGATAGGATAGAATAGAGGACAGACAGTCAAAGAGAATATGAGAAGGAGAGGAACATGGAATAGTAGCACACATATTAACAGTTTGTAAACGTAACAGAAAAATATTGGTACAGGACAAAGGTTACATACAGGGAATGACCCTGGAGGCATGTTTCGAGAGGGGACAGGGGCCAGGGGTGAGTATACTGAGAAGATGGGCAAGCATGGGGCTTACACACATCTCACAAATAGTAAGTAAAGAGGGAGTTTGAGAGTTTGAGGGCATCAAGGACCTCTGTGGATTGAGGGAGGGCGATTATTATGCTTATCTATGGGTTAGTCATTTCCTGAGACAGCAGAAGGTATGGCAGGATTTAGGGGGCCATAAGGGATGGTTTGAGGCACTCTACTACTACTACTACTACTACTACTACTACTACTACTATTCAGCATTTGTAAAGCGCCACACATGCAGCACTGCACAGCTAGCCTACAAGAGGTAGCCAACATACAAGAGACAGTCCCTGCCCGTCAGAGTCATGCTCTTCGGAGCTTACAATCTAGTTAGAACAGTACATTAGTTAGAACAGTACAGAGCATTAGTCAGTTCTGCGCAAAGTACGGTGTGGTATAGTTTGGTCTGTAGTTTTGTCATAAACGAAGGGGGTTAGGGTGAGATGAGGAAGGAGTCAGGATCTGAATGCAACGGTGAAGAGGTGGGTCTTCAGCCTGGATATGAAGAGGACCAAGGAGGATGCCTGGCGCACAGACGCAGGTAGGCTGTTCCAGGCGTAAGGTGCAGCAAGGTGAAAGGAGCGCAGTCATGAGTTCGCGGTGCGGGTGAAAGGCATTGATGGAAGTAATTTTCTTAGTGGAGCACAGATTTCGAGAGGGGACGTGGGGAGAGATAAGAGGTATTGAGGGGCATAGAGTGGATGCATTTATAGGTTAGTAGGAGAAGCTTGAATTGGATGCAGAACTGGACAGGGAGCCAATGAAGCAATTTGAGAAGAGGAGTAATGTGGGCACGGTGAGGTTGGCAGAACATTAGTCGTGCAGCGTGGTTTTGTATAGATTGGAGGGGAAGGAGGTGGCTCACGGGAAGACCAGCAAGGAGTAGGTTGCAGTAATCAAGGCGAGAGGAGATTAAGGAGTGGATAAGCGTTTTGGTAGTGTGTTCAGAGAGGAAGGGGTGGATTTTGCTGATGTTGTAGAGAAAGAAGCAGCAGGTCTTAGCAACAAGCTGGATATGATAAAATTGGAGGAAGACTTGGGGGTGCAATGGAACGACGAGGTGTGGGATAATTTAATACAGACAGTGGCACGAATATCCATAGCCACTCAAGTAAAAGAAAATGCATAAAAAGTGCTATGTAGATGGTATTGGACACCAGTCCGTCAAAGACAAGCAGGTAGGGGACAAACTGATTTATGTTGGAGGGGATGTAAGGAGAAAGGTGACTGTTTACATATGTGGTGGAGATGTGAACAGATTCAAGAGTATTGGGTGAAAGTATTGGATATGATTGCTGAAATGACAGGACATCGATTGCAACGGAAACCGGAGGTATGTTTATTACACCAACTCGGGGAGGAGATATCACAACGAGACAGGGGGGTGCTGCATCATTGTATAGTGGCTGCAAGATGTGAGATAGCACAACAATGGAGGGGATTGGGTATACCACAAAGTGCAGGGTTTGTTAGAAGGGTGGCTGAAGTGAGCTTGATGCAGCGATTGATGGGGCTGCGACAAGGGAAGGGAGAACAGAGGGTGGAACAATGGAAGGGTGTGTGAAGGTGGTTGGAAACATGGAAGGAGGGGGTGCGGTGCGGAAAGTAAGTGCAGCAAACTACATATGTAAGCGTCGAGTGTGCCATATAGGTGAAGTACTGACTGGTGACGGTGGGTTTGGATGGATGATTCAAAAGAGGGAATGGATGAGAGGTAATTGAATGAATGCATACACACTGAGGAGCTGGGGAGGGAGGGGGGAAGGGATGGGGGGGTAATAGTAGGTTAGCTAATATTTAAGGTTGTAACAGCAAGAAGGAGATCAATTAAGTTGGCTTGAATACAGGAGGTGCAAAATGTCAATTTAGTGTCACAAGATGTTTGCGCTTGTTATTGAAAATGTTTAATAAAAAAGTTAAAATGGAAAAAGAAACACCGTCGTGCGGCGAATAAAAAAGATGTGTGGAGACACAACTGAACAATTGTTGGAGGATGTTTCAACTTGTGTTGCTTTCTCATTCCAACTGGATGAATCTACAGACATAAGAGACATAGCCCAGTTACTGGTCTTTATCCGGATAGTTTTTGAAGACTTCAGTGTTAAAGAAGAACTGCTTGGAATGATTTATTTAAAAGGGAGAACTACTGGTCAGGAAATATTCAGTTCTTTCCATTCTTTTGTGACAAAGTGTAATCTTCCATTGCATAGACTTGTTTCCATCACTACTGATGGCGCAAGAGCAATGACAGGTGAGGTTAACGGTTTCATAGCCCTCTGTAGACAGCATGATGACTTCCCAGATTTCCTTTCTTACCCCACTGCATCATTCACCAGCAGGTTTTGGCAAGCAAGAGACTCAATACAAAGACTGTCATGGACATCACTTTCAATATTGTAAATTCAGTTTGTGGAAGATCACTCCAAAGATGGCTTTTCAATCTTACTGTTGATGAAGGGGCAGCGGAAATCATTTTGCACACAGATGTAAGGTGGCTAAGTAGGCAAAACTTTCTGCAAAGATTTCTTGATTTACTGAATGAAATAAGAAGTTTTTTGATGGAGAGGGGAGATGACTAAGCGGAAGATGAGGAGTGGTTATGTGATCTGGCATTTCTCGCTGACTTTACAGGCGAATTAAGTGATATGAACCTTCAACTACAAGGTAAAAACAAATGCATTGGCGAGATGATGAGTACAGTTTCATCCTACAAGAGCAAATTTGAGCTAATGATGACTGACCTTGCAAACAACACTTTTGATTATTTTCCTAATACGCAGGACCATCTGGGACAATATCCAAATTTTGTTTTTCAGAACAAGAAGTATGTGACAGAAATCTGTTCTGTTATCCAGGAATTCGAAAATAGATTCTGTGACTTCCAAAAAATTGGAACAGTTGTGGAGTACTTGTCATACCCATTCAAAGTAGATGTGGACATTAAAGAAACTGCAGCTGCTAACAGTAAAAATTACTCATTGAACAAGCTATCTCTTGAAAATGAAATATTAACCCTTAAAAATGACATTTTTCTCAAGACCCGTGCTGAGCAAGAATCTTTTTGGAAGCTAGTACCTAGAGACAAATTTCCCAACTTGAGAAAATGCAGTGAAGGTGTACGCTCCTGTTTTGGTTCAACTTATTTGTGTGAATCTGTGTTTTCCCATCTGAAAATGACAGAGTACACAACGTTCCAATATGACAGATGAACATCTCCTGGATTCCCTGAGACTGGCCCTCACGCAGTATTCACCCAACTTCAAAAAGCTGGTGGATGGACAAGAGCGAAATATTAAAGATTGTGCAAGATCAGCCTGGATCAATATGCGATCTAAATCTAACACAAATTGCTCAATAAAAGTTAAAGAAAGTTATTAAGACAGTTAAAGAAAGTTATTACTCAATAAAACTTTAAGAAAAAATGTACTTTCCATTTCACCTCGCAGTTCTTACTGGATCTTCGTCTCTGTTTTGTTTTTGCTTAATTTGCTTAACAGCTGATCACATCCAAGTAAATGACAGAAGGTTCATTAAAAATGGGGGGGGGGGGGGAGAATCCTCCAACTTTATTGGGTTAAAATGTAATTTGAAACTAATTTGAAAATTAATTTTCATGGTGGTAGATCACCGGCACTTTTGGCCAGAAAAAGTAGATCACGACCTGTTCGAAGTTGGACATGCCTGTTCTATTAGATCGTGTTGAAGAGAACACATGTACAGTTTTTGGGATACAAATGTATATTCTACCTGATGCAGGGTTTGACATATTTAACCCGAAACGTGGCACGTTGTGGTGTTATCATTCTACATAACTCTTGAAGGAAAGCGTTTCAGAACGAAAAAGAGGAAAGAAGAGCCATGGCTGGCTCCATGATGCTTTCCAGATAAGTGCTGCTGTTCTTCTCTCTTTAAACACTTTAACTACTTGAGTAAAAGGGAGTGCTTACGGCGAGGTGGTGGCAGTTTCTCCACCCCCTTTTGTATGCACAGCTTCGACAAAAAATTTATAAAAATATAAAGCCATGATAAGAATTAGTAAACATTAATAAGAATTTCTGCTGGCTTTTTTCAGGACTTATTTTCTTGATATAGAAGAGGTTCCAACATCTCATAGAGGAATGGGGTTCTATACTCTGTACTTTCTCATACCAAAAAAGAACGGAGCATACAGACCCATCTTAGATCTCAGAAACCTAAACAAGTTTCTAGCTCGCGAGAAATTCAAGATGATTTCACTAGGAACCCATCTTCCTTATTTCCAGAATCAGGATTGGCTCTGTTTTCTAGATCTCAAAGAAGCGTACACCCATATCCTCATTTATCCAGAACACAGGAGGTATCTACGCTTTATCTTCTAAGGAAATCACTACCAATACAGAGTCCTACCATTCGGGCTCACCTCTGCCCCAAGAGTCTTCACAAAATGTATGGCGGTCGTAGCCGCTTATCTAAGGACTCTCAGAATAAGTAAGGGAAGACAAATATTCTGAGAGTCCTTAGATATGCGGCTACAACCACCATACATTTTGTGAAGACTCTTGGGGCAGAGGTGAGCCCGAATGGTAGGACTAATTAATTACTAAGTGACGATTGGCTAATAAGGACAGCCACTTCTCAGGAAGTTCATCTATCTCTCCTTCTTACCATTCAGGTACTACAGGTTCTAGGTTTTGTTATAAATCTTCCAAAATCCCATCTAGTTCCTACTCACACTCAAGAATACATAGGCGCTGTTCTGGATATGCAACAGTCAAGGGCATTTTTGTACCCTCCCTGTACAGATAGCATCTCTAGTAAGGGTCAAAAGCAATCTTTCTGCCAGAGAGATGTTCCAACTCTTAGGACATATGGCCTCTACAGTTCATGTAGTACCATATCCTCATCTGAACATGCGCACAACTCAATGGGTTCTTGCCTCCCAGTGGAAACAGTCCTCTGGAACCCTCTCAGACAAAATCAAAGTCACAAGACATTCTCACAAACTCCCTGCTCTGGTGGTCTACTCCGGGAAATCTCCTCGTAGGGTCAACTTTTCAGATGCCTCCACATCAACACATCCTGACAACAGATGCCTCCAAATTGGGTTGGGGAGCCCACTTGGACTCTCTCTCCACTCAGGGCCTCTGGTCAGAGCAGGAGTCTCGGCTCCAGATAAATTTGCTGGAGCTTCGTGCTATCTTCAGTGCCCTCAAATTGTTCCATCAACAACTTCAGGGCCACAAGGTTCTGATCCAGACGGACAACCAGGTGGCTATGTTCTACGTGAACAAGCAAGGGGAAACGGGCTCTTGGGCCCTTTGCAAAGAGGCTCTGTGGTCTTTTGCCATTGCTCATCAAATGCATCTCCAAGCAGTATATCTGCCAGGACACCAAAATGTCTTAGCAGACCGGTTGACTCAAATCCTCCTTAGGGAACATCTGTAGCTTGGCGATATTACACAGACTTCTACAAAGTTAACAGACAAGCACTGTCTTCAACAAACCATTATGTTTGAAATTCAACTAGTATGGGACAATTTGTTCTCATTATGGACTATTAAGATTTGTTATTATCTCTATAATGTTTGTTGTAGATATAGATAGTGCTTGTGGAGATATACTGTTTAAAAACTATACCATCATTTAAAAACTTTATTACTGACATATGACTTCTAGGATGGAAAAAAAATATTGTGTTAAATGAATTTTATCATCAATTTAAAATAATTTCTCTTATAGTGGGAGAGGTAATGAATATGAAATACCATGTGGATGCAGAATTTATTTATTAAGGTCATTGATGCAAGAGAAGGCAATTTTCATTCCAGCAAGTCTGGCTGATTTAAGCCTTGTACAAGTCTGAGACCTTTCTGCATCCAGTTGATTGGTTTATCTTTAGCAATATACTAATTTGAACTCGTGGTTGGAGATTGAGCTGAATCAATATTATTTCTTATATCAAATCCTCCTTCCACATGAGTGGTCTCTCCATTAGGAAATAGTCTCCTACATCTTTCAGACATGGGGAACTCCGGAGATAGACTTTTTTGCCACTCCACAGAATGCCAAACTACCTCTGTTTTGCACCAGGACCCCGATGTTCAGTTGCCAGCAGGTCGATGCTTTCCACCTTCACTGGGGTCAGGATTTCCTGTATGCCTTTCCTCCCATACCCCTGATTCCCAAAATGCTTTTGAAGCTTCAAGCAGACAGGGGCCACATGATTTTCGTAGCCCCACTCTGGCCACATCGTCCGTGGTTTCCTCTTCTGCTGCGTCTCTCACAGACTCTCCCTCTCAGCTTTGGAGCAGCTCTCGACCTTCTGTCACAGGAGGAAGGGTCGCTGCTCCATCCCAACCTGCAGTTTCTCCATCTCATGGCTTGGCTGCTGAAAGCGTAGTCTTGCAAGGTCTCAACTTTCCTCAGGAGGTGAAGGACATCCTACTAGCCTCCAGGAAACCATCCACCAGACATTCCTATAACTTTGTGGCGTAGGTACTTCACTTGGTGTACCCAAAGGGATCTTAACCCCTTCTCAGCTCCGGTGGAGGCTCTCCTTCAGTATCTTCTCCATCTTTCGTCTTCTGGCCTCAAGACGAGCTTAGTAAGGGTTCACCTCAGTGCAATTGCTGCCTCTCATCATCCCTTAGATGGGCACTCCATTTCTTTACAGCCACTTGTAACACGTTTCATGAGAGGACTACTATTAACCAAGCCCCCCATCAAGCCACCACCAGTAGCATGGGACCTTAATATCATATTAGGCCAGCTCCTTAAGCCTTAATATCATATTAGGCCAGCTCCTTAGCCACCACTTCACAAAAGTTTCTCTTTTGGAAGGTCATCTTTCTTATTGCACTCACTTCAGCTAGACGTATTAGTGAGCTCCAAGCCTTGGTGGCTGACCCATGCTTCCACCATGATAAGGTGGTCCTTAAGATTCATCCTCATTTCATGCCCAAGTCATCTTTCCTTTTCACTTGAATCAGTCAGTCTACCTGCCTGTCTTCTTCCCTAGACCTCATTCCTCTAGGGCAGAGGCAACCCTCCATACTCTTGACTACAAGTGTGCCCTGGCATTCTATCTTCAAAGGACAACTGAGCACCGTAAGAGTTCTCAGTTATTCATTTCCTTTGATCCCAGCCACTTTGGGTTGCCAGTAGCCAAACATACCCTTTTGGATAGCAGATTACATCTCATTTGCTTATGCTAAAGCAGGACTATCCCTTGAAGGTCATGTCACTGCCCATAACGTTCGTGCCATGGCTGCCTCCACTGCAAACATTTTGTCACCATTGATGAGATCTGCAAAGCAGCCACCTAGTCTTCCATGCATACTTTTGCTGCTCATTACTGTCTGGACAAGGACTCCTGCCGAGATGCCATGTTTGGTCAGGCTGTACTCCAACACCTCTTCCAGACTTAGGTCAACTCCTACCTTCTGTCCCAGAATTTCGATGCCAGATGTCCATTAAAGATCTATGCCCTCTTGAGGTCTGCTCTGAGGCAAATCTACCGATTCCAGGGGCCTTCCTCTGGGAGACACGGAGTCCCATATGTGAAGATTACATTCCTACTTGTTCCTGGAGATAGCGTAGTTACTCACCTGTAATGGGTGATCTCCGGGAACAGCAGGAATTTAGCCTTCACAACCCACCCTCCTCCCCTAGGAGTTATAGAGTTCCTCTCTGTCTCTCTCTCACTGTCCTTTTATCTCAGCAACAAACTCAACTGAGGAGGGAGAGTCACAAAGGTGGGAAGGCAGTGACGCAGGCACAGTGGGATGCTCCCAAAAGCTTTCCTATTGGACGCTGGGGAGTATTCCCGCGCAGGCTCCGTCGCTACCATCGTCACTCATATGTGAAGACTAAATTCCTGCTCTTCCTGGAGATCACCTGTTATAGGTGAGTAACTACGCTTTACATACTTTACATTGACTTCCTATTAAGCAGCACATCATGTCTAAGGTCTGTACTCTCATCTTCAAATCCTATTCTGGGGATGGTATGACATATCTACACAAGTTGTTATTGTCATTTGAGTCAATTTGTATTCCTTTGGGCCTAAAAGGTTAGTTGTAACCCTGTTTTGTGTTGATGGTCCTTTATTATGAAATTCTCTTCCTGATATTTTAAGGATGGAAAGTGATTTTTTTTTACCTTCAGGAGACAGCTGAAGGTGTTTGTGCAAGCATGCAATTGAATGCACTTGTTGGATATCTCATGCTTAACAACAACTGTGCTTATATATGTAATTAAGTTTCTTTATTTTTTAGATACTGTTACTTTGTTTTTACATGTTGATGTTTTATTATGAATGCTTTATTATCATCCATCTAGGACATTGATTGTGTAGATGAAATATAAATATAACAAATGAAATAAATGAAGTGAAGGCAACCCATGGCTAGGAATTCCCATCTGTGAGGTTTTCATATCCTCAATCCCCTCCCACCTCCCTCAGGTTCTCCTAGCTTAAAGCATTATATGTAATAGAGGTGGTCCTGCAGGATGATATAGACACATGGTGCCCTGCACCTGCACTGCTCTAGAAAGCTCTTAGAACTTTATTACCTTTGTTTCTCCGGGAACAAGCAGGAAGTCAGCCCCGACGTCTGCACTGATGGAACCCTCGTGGAAGCATCCCCCTAGCTTTCAAAGAAAGCTTTTGGGAGATGCCACCATGCATGCGTGGTCCCCTTCCCACCCAAGGGTCCCATCTTGCTCAATCTCCTTTTTTCCACGGAGCCCTTCAGATGTTGTCTGACTTTCCCCCGGAAAAAGTTGATTTTTTTGTGCTTGAGTTTTCAACTCGACTCCAGTCTTGCACTGGTACTCTTCCCGCCTACCGTCCTTGGTGCTTCGGCGTCGAGTTTGGTTCATTTTTATAGTCTTCATTCTTTTTGTTTTCTGGCGCCTTCGCGCCCTTTTTCCCCGCTGGCAGCACAGAGAGTCTTCGACCTCGCAGGGGTACGTTTTTTTTCCCCATGGCTACCAGTGGCTTTAAAAAGTGTGATCTGTGCTCTAAAATAATGTCCTTAACTGACACACATGACTGCTGCCTCCGTTGCCTCGGGCTGGACCACGACCTGGCTGCCTGCAGTCTCTGCAAACGGATGTCCAGCAAGGCCCTGAAGAGCCGCCAGCAGCAGCACAATAAGTTCTTCCCCGAATCCCCGATGCCTCCAAAGGCCAGGGCCTTGTCTGAGGCCCCGACATCTCGGAAGGAGCATTCTGAACTCGAGCATTGTCGTGGGTCCTCGGAGAGGGGGTCCCCCTTGAGGGAACACAGGAAGAAGAAGAAACCCTCGAAGGCGGCATCCTTGGATGGTTCCAACCGGCCGGGAACCTCTTGGGCCCGGTCCCGCAGTCTGAGGTGCTCGTCCAAGGCGTCTGAAAAGGAGAGACCTGCCAAGGTCCCCCGGAAGGACCTGGTTGCGGACTAGTCTTGGTCTCCAGACACTGTCCTCATCGAGGATTCCCCTTTGGGGGAGCCGGCGGCAGGCCTGAGTTCCTCGGAGCCCGCACCAAAGGCTGCGGAGCCTTCTGGCCTGGCATCCAGAATGGCAGCCCTGGAGCGCAGTTTGTCTGCCTTCATTGGCCAGCAGCGGGCGCTGTTCTCCAGCATGTCTGGTTCATCCGCCCTGACCACCGGGCATTCGACGCCCAAGACGGCCCTGGAGGCCGAACCGATCCTCAACTGAGGTCGCGCTTGGTGTCCCGCTCGATGAGAGTGTGGTCATCCCCGGCCAGTCTACTGGGTGTCAACCGCAGGGCTTCGGGGGCCTTGAAGCCCACGGAGCAGCCCATCTACGAGTCATCCTCAGTGTACCCCGAATGGGAGACGGAGGATGAGGAGTCTCCTGATACTTGTCGCCACCGCAACATCCCTTCCAATTCCCCAGTCTCACAACCTCGGAGGCGGTCCCCGCTGAAGGACATGGCCTTCTTTGACTTTGTCAAGGACATGTCCAAGGACCTGGCATTCCCGACCGAGTCGGAGGACGACCCTCGGGCAGATGAGCTGGAGATCATCCAGTACGAGGCCCCTCCTCTGGAATCGCTCACGGTGCCCATTCCTCCCATCCTGGAACGGCTCATGCTTCGCATGTGGGAGACACTGGGGTCGATGCCGGTGGTGAGCAAACAGCTCGACTCAATGTATCGGTTCCACTGGAGCCTGGGCTTCCAGAAGTCACAACTGCCACACAATTCCATGGTGGTGGAGTTGGCCATTCGTCGGCTGAAAAGTCAGAAGACGCACTCCTCAGTACCCCCTGGCAGGGAGGCCCGCACCTTGAATGCCCTTGGCAGGAAGTGCTACCAGGGCTTGATGCTCATCTGCCGGGTCCAGGCCTACCAGCTGTACATGGGCATGTACTTGAGAGACTTGGTGAAGGAACTCACCGGGCTTTCGGCTGGTCTCTCCAAGGAACCTTTGCAGCAGTTCAAGAGCCTGTCCAAGGCCGTCCGTGAGTGCTCCAAATTTATGTCTCGAGCAGCCTATGACGGGTTCGAGTCAGCGGCCCGGGTAGCCGCAGTGGGCATTGGAGCACACCGCCAGGCTTGGCTTAAGTCGTCTGACCTCGAGCAGTGGGTTCAGGACAAATTGGTCGATGTCCCATACCAAGGGGAGAACCTCTTCGGCAAACCCATGACCGACAAGGCGGCCGAGCTGGAGACCGAGTTCATGACGAGGACCAGGATCTCCAAGAAGACCACTGCCCCTCCCCGATGGAAGAGCGCCGGTAAAAAGCCCTTCTACCCGAAGAAGGGGGCTGCTTACCGAAACAACCCACCTTACCAAGCCTCCCCAGCTCCCCAACAGGGTCAGCGGGACATGGGCATGGCCTGCGTAAGCAGAAGGCTCCAAAACCCCAGGCACCAGCTCTGGCCTAGCCAGGGGGGAGTTTTGATTCTTTGAGCATAGCCTCTCTACCAAAAGGAGATCAGCAGCCCACAGGGGGACGTCTGGCTCTTTATGCCCAGAGGTGGATGTCCATCACCTCTGATTCCTGGGCTCTGAGGGTAGTCGAGGAGGGTTACCTCCTTCACCTGACTCATACACCTCCCCCTTGTTTCCCGGGAGAGCCCCTCAGGTCAGCCCCTCCACTGGGACCTTCTCCTGAAGGAGTTAGTAGGTCTTCTCGAGGCTAAAGCAGTGGAACCGGTGCCCCACCACCTCAAGGGCAGAGAGTTCTACTCCACATACTTCCTCATCCCAAAGAGGACAGGGGGCCTAAGGCCCATCCTCGACCTGCACAACCTCAACAAATTCCTGGTGAGGGAGAAGTTCAAGATGCTCTCCCTTGGAACATTGCTGCCATACATCCAGCAGGGAGATTGGCTATGCGCTTTAGACCTCAAGGATGCTTATACCCACATCCTTATCCACCCTAACCACAGGCAATTCCTGCGGTTTGTAGTAGGGAGCAAACACTTTCAATACCGGGTGCTTCCCTTTGTCCTAGCCTCTGCCCTGAGGGTCTTCATGAAATGCCTGATGGTAGTGGCCGCCTTCCTCAGGTTCCAAGGGTTCTTCATGTTTCCCTACCTGGACGACTGGCTCATAAGGGGAGGCACAGCCCTCGAGGTGCAGTAGGCCACTGCATGCACCATCTAGATTCCACAACACTTGGGCTTCATCATAAATTACCCCAAGTCTCAGCTCCTCCCGGCACAATGCCTGGAGTTCATCGGGGCAAAGCTAGATACCCTCCAGTCCAAGGCCTTCCTGCCCAAAGACCGGGCCGATGGTCTCAGATCTCTGGCCCGAGACATACAACACTGTCTCTTGGTGCCTGCACGGCACCTTCTGTGTCTCCTCGAGCACATGGCCTCCACAGTATACGTCACCCCAGATGCTCATCTCCATATGAGGACAGCGCAGTGGTGTCTCTGGGACCAGTGGTCTCAGGTTACGGACTGCCTCTGGGACAAGATTGCGGGACCCGCCAGTTGGTGGATTCCCTGGTCCTGGTGACAGTCGCCCCAGCACCTAGAGGCAGGTATGCCATTCCAGACTCCCAACCACACTGCGGAGCCCTCCGCACTCAGGGCACCTGGTCGCCAGGCGAGAGTACTCAACAGATCAACCTCCTGGAGCTCCGAGTGATACACCTCGTTCTGAGAGTCTTCTGTCACCACCTGTGTCACCAGCCGGTCCTAGTCCAGACGGACAACCAGGTGGTGATTTCTATGTGAAAAAACAAGGGGGCACGGAGTCCCGTGTCCTTTGCCAGGAGGCACTGGCTCTCTGTTTGTACGCAAGTCAACAAGGTATCCTCCTGAGGACAGTGTAATTCCAGGCCAGGACAACCTCCTGGCCGACAGACTCAGCAGGGTTCTACAGCCACACGAGTGGCAGCTGGACCCCAGGATAAGCCCGTCTGCTTTTCCGACTCTGGGGGGGAAACCGTGATGGACTTGTTCGCCAGTCCAGACAACTTTCAGTTGCCCCGCTTCTGCTCCCAGCAGGCCCACCCCTCCAGGGTGGCGGCAGAAGCTTTTCTAGTCTCATGGTCGGAAGGCCTCATGTACGCCTTCCCTCTGACGCCACTGATCGCCAAGACCTTGTTCAGGACCCTCCGTGACAGGGCCTCGCTTATCCTGATAGTTCCCAGGTGGCCAGGCAGCCTTGGTTCCCACTGCTTCTGCTGTTGGCAGTGGAGGCCCCCATACCCTTGGGCACTACTCCGGGACTCCTGTCTCAAGAGGGGGGTTGCCTTCTGCACCCCAATCTGGGGTCCCTCTCATTGACAGCATTGCTGCTGAGAGGATGACTCTCTCCCCCCTCAACCTTCCAGTTGAGGTGGAAGACATTCTGCTGGCCCCCCACAAGGTCTCTACTAGGAAGGTGTATGCCCTCAAGTGGCACAGGTTCTCTGTTTGGTGCGCCGATCATGGGGCTGATCCCCTCTCCTGCCTGGTGGCTTTGCTGTTGCAGTATCTTCTCCACCTCTCCCAATCCATGCTCAAATCTAACTCTGTCCAAGTGCACCTTTGTGCCCTGGAAGCACACCATCACCCAGTGGAGGGTAAGCCCCTCTCAGTACAACCTTTGGTGACCCGATTCCTTCGGGGCTTGCTCCTGTCGAAACCCCAAGTTCGCCCTCTGGCAACCAAATGGGACCTCGACGTGGTGTTGGGGCAGCTCACTCGCCCGCGCTTCGAGCCTCTGGCGACTTGCCATCTTCGCTACCTCTCTTCGAAGGTGGTTTTCCTCGTTGCACTCACCTCCACTCGCAGAGTTAGCGAGCTCCAGGCCCTCGTGGCAGAGGTGCTGTACACCAGGTTCTACAAGAATAAGGTGGTGCTTTGCACGCATCCCAAGTGCCTGCTGAAAGTAGTCCACATTAATCAGGAAGTGGTGCTTTTTACCTTCTTTCCAAGACCTCACTCCAGCCGGGCAGAGATTGTCCTTCACTCATTGGACTGTAGGAGGGCCTTATCCTTCTGCATCCAACGCACCCAAGGCCACAGCAAAGCTGCTCAGCTTTTCATCTTCTATGACCCAGTAGGCTGGGGGAGGTGGTGACCAAGTGTACGCTGTCCACTTGGGTGGCGGACTGTATCACCTTCACTTATGGGCAGGCGAGGCTTCCACTGGAAGGCCACGTCACGGTGCACCATGTCCGGGCCATGGCGACTTCGGTGGCAAACTTGCGCTCTGTCCCGATGGCGGACATCTGCTGGGCCGCCACCTGGTCTTCAGTCCATACTTTCGCAGCTCATTACTGCCTGGAGAGAGAGTCCCAATGGGACAGTGCCTTCGGCCAGGCTGTGCTCCGTAACATTTTCGGGGTCTAGGCAACTCCTATCCTCCGACCCTTCTGTATTCAGGCTACCGGAGTGCTGGTTTCAGCAGACACAGGGGTCCTACTGTGGTTTGTACGGACTAAAATTGCTGCTGCTTGTGGCTCCCCTCGCGGGAGCCCGGTTTTTGCTATGGGTTTTCGGTAGCCTTTAGCTGGGGAGTCCCATATGTGAGGACTGACTTCCTGCTTGTTACTGGAGAAAGCGTAGTTGCTCACCTGTAGCAGGTGTTCTCCGGCGACAGCAGGAATCAGTCCTCACAACCGTCCCTCCTCCCCTTGGAGTTGCTCCTTTACCATCTTTTATTTTGCCATCTTTTAGCTATGTCATCTGACTGAGCAAGATGGCACCCTTGGGCAGGAAGGGGACCGCGCATGCATGGTGGCATCTCCCAGAGGCTATCTTTGAAAGCGGGGGGGAATGCTTCCGTGAGGGTTCCGTCGGTGCCAACGTCACCCATATGTGAGGACTGATTCCCGCTGTCCCCGTAGAACACCTATTACAGGTGAGTAGCTACGCTTTCTGTCCTCAGCGTGGATGGTGACATCCATTTATGAGGACTGATAACCTGCTGTCCGAGAAAACCTAGTACAGGTAACCAACTTTTCTTTGCTTAGTTCCAAATCTCCAAAAGTAACCATCTTAAATACTTTGTAAATTCTCCTAAATGTTGAAATTGAGGACATATCTATGCATTTCAAAGCTTGCCCCTTTTTCCCCAATAGGTTCGTAATGTAATAAATGATGCCGTAGATTTAGTAGAGTTCCGGGACAGAGTCATCAAAGCCTCTTTAAACTATGGACATTTAGTTGTTTCAACTTCTCTTCAGTGTTACGTATTTAGGTAAATTGCTCATTTTTCTTCTCTTGACAAATCTCATTTGTTTTAAAATTGTAATATTTACATAAATGCATATTTAAAGCTAAACAATTTTACATTTATATAAAGTATTAAGGCTGTAATATCTAGGGATGTGCAGTGCCAAAAAGGTTTTGGTTCAATTTTGGATTTTTCCAAATTTTGTTTTCTGGAGGCTTTTTTTATTTACCTCACAGATTCATTTTTAATGCCAGATTTTATGCATATTAGAACTTTCTAACTCACACAAATCAATTCTACCACATTAATGCATAGGTTTCCACATGTTCAATTGATTTTAAGGAGCCTAAACAAACAGAATGTGTGGTGGTAAATGCATATGCCTAGTAATCTCAGTCTTGTGTTTAGCCAAGAATAGTGCTTTCAAATAGCAAAAAAAAAATTGAATTGGTTAGGTCTGTTGGTTTCGTCATGAGGAGAAACATTTTCAAAGACATTTAACTCTAAAATGGCATGAATGAAAATTGCCTTCCTCTACCACTGAAAAGTACATGCGCAGGTTTTCACAGCACATTTATTTTAAGCCAAGTTAAAGGGTGGCATTTCTGGGGCATATTTAGGTAAAAAAGTCAAATGGTGCGCATAATTGACTTTTTCAAATGTTCCTATTCCATTTTACCCCTTGGATGCCCTCACAAATAACAGATGCAGAGGATGCAGGAACTTTTAGTACACAGCAGGGTAATTTTACAAAGCTTTTTTCATGTGAAAACTTTTCCTACACCTGGAAAAGAGCTTTTATAAAATTATAAGGCTGTATATGTGTGTATAAATATGTGTGCTGAAAAGATGGTATATACAGTGGTGTGCAAAAGTCTGGAAGCACTTGTAAATTTGACGTTTTTTCAACTTCGTGACCTTATATCTTAATTTCTTTTTCCTCCCAGTGGCTTTTTCTGTGTATCTCATGATAAGTGATAGATCTGGCTATTAAGGCCAACTTTTAGTATTGGTTTGGCCCTTATTTCTGAGTTTGTTCCCCATAGTTGTCCTGTTGATAGATTTTCTGTGAAAATCACGTAATGTACATCGTTGGCCAACGATATATTATTGTAAGTATGCTTTAAAATATTATGGACGCACGCCAGGTTTCCTTCAAATTAATGTATGTGGCCTTGAAAAAGGCCGTTTTTATGTGTCAGTGATGGCTCACTATTTGATGGGCCACCCTTTGTTCTTGATCACCTGACTGTACCTTGTCGGCATTGAATGAACCAGTCTGACAAGGTGATTGTTGGTGACAATGCGGTTCCAAGCTGCAATGTTTGACTCATTCAGCTCACGCTTTGATGTCGGATGCCTCTTGGATATTTCCAAGGCCACCTTGTGCCACAGGTTCTCGATTGATTCAGATCTGGAGACTGAGCAGGCCAGTACATTGACTTGATGTTGTTCCGCTGCTTCCAGCTGATCACCTGTCTGGAGCGATGGCAGGGTACATTGTCATCTTGGAACAGGAACTGGCCAGGAAACAGCTGGTGTGCTGATGGCACCATGCACTTTTGCAGTATGGTGATGTACTTGGCCCCGTTGACCATTCCATCGATGATGTGAAGACGTCCAACGCCATGCAGCCCCCAGACCATGACCTTCAAAGGATGCTTCACAATGAGGTTGAGACACTCAGGCTTGAATTCCTCTCCAGGCAATCTCCTCACATAGGTATGGGCCTGGTTACCAAACAGGCAGAAAGGTGCTTTCATCGCTGAATAGCACCTTTTTCCCCATTTCAGTCGACCAGGTTGAGTGCTTTCTCGCCCACACGATCCGGTTGCGCCTTTGTATGTCAGTCATCTGTGGCTTATTCCGTGCTTTGCAGCCCCGGAGACCAAACTGCAGGCACCGGCGACAAACTGTTGATGAGCTGACACTGACCTCACTCTTGTCTGACCACTCTCAAAGTAGCTGAGGAGAGGTCAACTTGCGATTAGTCAGTGAAATGCATCGTAGTGCGTGGTCCTGGCGTGATGTTGATGCACGTGGACGACCTGAACGAGGCTTGTCCACCACTAAACCCATTTCTTTCTTCTTCTGTACAATCTTAACAACAGCACTCTGACTGCAGCCATCTTTCCTGGCTATCTGACGGCTTGAAAATCCTTCCTCGCTCATAAAGGACACACGAACACGCTCCTCCAACATCAGGGTCCGAGTCATCTTCATGGTCGATACAGAAAACGTACGAAATTCAAAAATTCCGCGCATTTTTATAGCTGCACTGTTGGCTAGATATCTGCATTGTGATTGGTTAGTGAAACCAGCCTCCTGATTGGTCAGAAATAACATGTGCATATTGGATAATCTCAATCCAGTTTTGACGCAGGATCCACAAAAATCGCAGTAGCTATCTCCCAGTGTCTGTAAAGTATTTAAATTGGAAGCAAGGAATGCAAAAAAGTCAACTCTAATAGCCAAATGTATCCCTTTTAACGTGGTAGAAAGATGAATATGCTGGGCTAACGCAAAATTAAAAAAAAAAAAAAGTTAGCAAGTACGAAAAACGCAAAACTCACAAGTGATTCCAGACTTTTGCACACCACTGTATTTATGTAGGTTGTGTATAGGCATTCCCAGGGTCATAATTTGGGCGGAGCAGAGATAGAGAGGGACATCTAATAGCAGAAGTATCTGGGTAAGTAAGCACACCTTTGCTTGTACATTTGATGACTTAAACCTCGGGACAAAAGAAATTTGTGGATTATCTGAAATAATCTTTATTTTAAATGTATTTAAAAGCATAAAGTAGTTATTGGTTTTGCTTAAAGTGTTAGATTTAATTTGCTCTAGTCTGTAGGTAGGCCTTTTTTCTCCAAGACCAAGCAGGAAGTCAGTCCTCACATATGGGTGTCATCGGCGCCGATGAAGCCCCAGCGGAGCATTTCCCCAGCTTTCTATGAAAGCCTTTGGGAATGCAGGCACGCATGCGCGGTTCCCTTCCCGCCTAAAGGTGCCATCTTACTTCAGTCTCTTTTTTTCCGTGAAGCCCACCGGACGTTTGTCCTGTTCTCCTGGTTAAAATTAGATTTTTTTCGGCGATTTTCGCTATTTTTTCTCCGGTTCGACGCCAGTTCCCCTCCCGCCGGGTTCGGTACACTGGTATCGATCCAGATTCTTCTTTTTCGTTTTTTGCCCTTCGTGGCTGGTGTTCGCACCCTTTTTTCCATTTTTCCGTGGAAGGCCGGTCCTTTGACCTCGCGGGGACTCTTTTTTCCCCGATGGCTTCCAGCGGTTTTAAAAAGTGTGATCGGTGTAAGAAATTGATGTCTCTCACCGACACACACGACTGCTGCCTTCGGTGCCTCGGCCCCGACCACGACCCTAAGTCGTGCGGGCCATGTGGAACGATGTCTTCCAAGGCACTCAGAAGTCGACAGCAGCAAAAGGAAAGGCTTTTCTCGGACTCAGCCTCCGGCCGGGCCCGGACCTCGTCTGAGGCCTCGACATCTCGGGATTCCGATCCTGAGCGCCATCGAAGCTCCTCGGACAGGGGGTCCCCCGACCAGGAATGCAAGAGGAAGAAGCGGCTTGCGAGGGCGTCATCGGAGGAGGTCCCTGGCTCCTCGAGGGCCAGGTCTAAGACCCCCGACCGTCACCCCGGGCCCGTGGAACATGAGAAGTCTGCAAAAGTTCCTCGCGTGGAGCCGGAGTCTGCTGGACACGTAAGCCCCGTAGTCCTCAAGGACTCTCTTCCCAGGGAGCTGACGTCGGGCCCGGCGCCACCGGGGCCCGAGTCGGTGGCTGCTGCATCTCCCGAGCTGAGTGTCAGGATGACAGCCTTGGAGAGCAGATTGTCTGCCTTCATGGAGCAGCAGCGGGCACTGATGGCCAGCCTGTCTGGCGCATCTGCCCCGACCACCGGGACATCGACTTCGAAGTCGACCCCGGAGACCAAGCCGATACTCGAGTCCATCGTGGCTCGGAGTCGACCTCGGTCGCGGTCTCCCTCGACCTCCCGTTCGGGACCGAGGGCGTCGATGCCGGTGCCTCCGGCGTCGGGGCGGGTGCTCCAGGGCCCTGCGGGGTCGGACCCTGACTCCTCCTTGGACGAGTCAGCTTGGGAGATGGAGGACGAGGAGTCTCCTGATACCTTCAAGACTCGGTGCGTCCCGTCGGACTAACCGCAGTCTGAGCCCTGGAGTAGGTCCCACCCGGAGGATACTCGGTTCTCGGAGTTCGTCCGGGATATGGCCGCTGCCTTGGCTATTCCGGCCGACCCCGAGGAGGAGCCTCGAGCTGAAGAGCTCGAGGCCCTACAGTATGACCCTCCTCCGAAGGAGGCCTTTACTGTTCCGGTTCCTCCGATGCTGGAACGGCTCCTCTTCCGTATGTGGGAGGCACCGGCCTCGGCGCCGGTTCTCAGCAAGCGATTCGATTCAATCTATCGACTCCGAAAGAGCCCTGGTTTTCAGAAGGCACAGGTACCACACCCTTCTATGGTTGTGGAATCGGCCATGCATCGTCTGAAGAGCCAGAAGATGCACTCCGCGGTGCCCCCTGGCAGGGAGGCCCGGAACCTCGATGGCGTTGGTAGAAAGTGCTTCCAGGGCTCCATGCTTGCTTGCCGTGTCCAGTCCTACCAGCTGTACATGGGCATGTACTTGCAGGATCTGGCCAAGGAGTTGGCCGGGTTCTCTGCTGGTCTCTCCGGGGAACCCTTGCAGAGATTTAAGTCCTTGTCCTCGGGGATTTGGGACTGATCGAAGTTCATGTCCCGCGCCGCCTACGATGGCTTCGAGGCTTTGGCCCGAGTTGCGGCAGCCGGCATCGCGGCTCGATGCCAGGCATGGCTGCAGTCATCGGACCTCGAGCCATGGGTTCAGGACAAGTTGGTCGATGTCCCTTGCCGAGGTGAAGACCTTTTTGGCAAGCCCATGACCAAGAAGGCCGCTCAGCTCGAAACTGAGCACCTCACACGGACAAGGCTGTCGAGGAAGACCTCTATCCCTTCTCATAAAAAGAAGGGCTCGGGTAAAAAGCCCTTTTACCCGAGGAAGGGCACTGCCTACAAACAGTACCCGCAATATCAGGCTGCCCAAGCTGCCCCCCAGGGTCAGCAAGCCAAGGGCCAGGGTAATGGGCCCTGTAGGCAGAGGACCCCTAAGCCTCAGGCCCCTGCTACCACTCAGCATGGTGGGGGTTTTTGACTCCTTGAGCGTAGCCTCTCCTCCACTGCTCTCCCAACCCTGCACAGGAGGTCGCTTTGCCCTCTTTGCCCACCAGTGGCCCCTTATCACCGGGGACAGTTGGGTGCTGGAGATAGTCCACAAGGGCTATGCACTCCATTTTCACCAACTGCCTCCACCATATTTTCCTGGGGAGCCTCCAAGGCCTCCCCTGCACACAGACCTTCTTCTACAAGAGCTTCATGGTCTGTTGGTGGACAGGGCGGTGGAGCCTGTGCCTCCCCACTTACAAGGTCACGGTTTCTACTCCAGGTATTTCCTGGTGCCCAAATGAACCGGTGGCCTTCGACCCATTCTGGACCTCAGGAACCTCAACAAGTTCCTAGTGAAGGAGAAGTTCAAGATGCTTACTCTTGGGACACTTCTGCCCTACCTCCAGCAGGGAGATTGGCTATGCTCTTTAGATCTAAAGGATGCGTACACTCACATCCTCATTCATCCAGACCACAGAAAGTACCTCAGGTTCATTGTGGGAGGAAACCATTATCAGTACAGAGTGCTGCCTTTCGGCCTCACCTCCGCCCCCAGAGTCTTCACAAAGTGCCTAGCAGTGGTGGCGGCCTACCTGAGAAACCAGGGTCTCTTTGTCTTCCCCTATCTGGACGACTGGCTCATCAGGGGTCAGACATGCTAGGAGGCCAAACAAGCCACCCTCAGCACTATTGCTCTTCTCCAAAGGCTGGGGTTTGTCATAAACTTCGCAAAGTCCACTTTGCTCCCCTCCCAGAACTTGGAGTTCATAGGAGCAAGGCTGGACTCTCTGCTGGCAAAGGCTTTCTTGCCAGCAGACAGGGCCCAAAGGTTGATGGCCTTGGCAAATCAGTTTCTCAGCAGGTCCCTGGTCTCCGCCAGACTCTGCCTGAGGCTTCTAGGCCACATGGCTTCGACAGTACATGTGACCCCCAATGCCAGGCTCCATATGAGGCCTGCACAGTGGTGCCTTCGGGCTCAGTGGTCACAGGCCACAGGCAGCCTCAGAGACAGGATAAGGGTGTCCAGACCATTTCTGCACTCCCTCAACTGGTGGTTGCACCCACCCAATCTACTGAAGGGGGTGCCTTTTCAGATTCCAGGGTACACAGTAGTGATGACCACAGATGCCTCCCTGCAGGGCTGGGGAGCTCATTGTCTGGGCAAGTGCACCCAGGGCCTCTGGTTGCCCTGGGAAGCTGCACAGCAGATCAATCTCCTCGAACTCAGAGCTATTCGATTAGCTCTCAAAGCTTTCACTCCTACCCTGGCTCACCAGTCTGTCCTAATTCAGACAGACAACCAAGTTGCCATGTTTTATGTGAACAAACAGGGCGGAACTGGGTCCAGGATCCTTTGTCGGGAGGCTCAGGACCTTTTGCCCTCAAGCACAACATGCTCCTCAAGGCTGTGTATCTTCCAGGCCAGGACAACTACCTGGCAGACATTTTAAGCAAAATACTGCAGCCCCACGAGTGGCAGCTGCATCCTTCAGTAGTTCAGAAGATCTTCCTGAAATGGGGTCTCCCTTTGATAGATCTCTTTGCCAGCCCAATGAACAAGCAACTGCCAAAGTTCTGCTCCAGGCAACCGCATCCTCTGCGGATAGCAGCGGATGCTTTTCTGATATCCTGGTCCCAGGGCCTCCTCTATGCGTTTCCTCCCACGTCCTTGGTGGCCCGAACTCTCTTCAAGATTCTTCAGGACAAGGCCTCGGTCCTGCTGGTGGCTCCCAGGTGGCCGAGACAGCCTTGGTTTCCTCTTCTGCTTCAACTGGCGGTGGATCCTCCACTACCTCTGGGGTTGCAACCCGACCTTCTCTCACAGGAGTAGGGTTCCCTTCTGCACCCCAATCTCAAAGCTCTCAATTTGATGGCCTGGAGGCTGCAAGGGTAGTCTTGGCTCCCTGGGGCCTGCCTCAGGATGTTGAGGAGGTTGTCCTAGCCTCTAGGAAACAGTCCACTAGGAAAACCTATGCTCTCAAATGGAAGAGGTTTTCTGTGTGGTGTCAGCTACGTACAGAAGATCCTTTCTCCTGTACTGTGCCAGTAGTCCTTCAGTACTTACTGCACTTGCCAAATCAAGGTCTTAAATCCAATTCTGTTCGGGTCCATCTCTCAGCTCTAGCAGCTCACCACTCTCTGGTGGAGGGACATTCTCTGTCTGGGTCACCCCTTGGTGTCCCGCTTTCTTAGGGGCTTGCTTTTGCTCAAGCCTCCTATCCATCCTCCTGCCCCTGAGTGGGAGCTGAATGTGGTCTTGCAGCAACTGACTCACCCACCTTTTGAGCCAATGGCTACTTGTCCACTTCGCTTCCTCTCCTGGAAGACACTCTTCCTGATAGCCCTTACCTCGGCTAGGCGAGTAAGTGAGCTTCAGGCCCTGGTCTGTGATAGGCCTTACACCAGGATTTATAGGAACAGGGTAGTCCTTAGGACTCATCCAAAGTTCCTCCCTAAGGTTGTCTCCTCTTTCCACCTCAACCAGGAGGTGGTTCTTCCAACATTCTTCCCTAGGCCTCATGCAAGCCAGGCTGAAGCAGTCCTGCATACCCTGGACTGTAGGAGGGCCTTATCCTTCTACCTTGACTGTACGCAGGGGCATAGAAGGGCTGCCCAGCTCTTCGTCTCCTTTGACCCCAATAAGTTGGGGTTGCCTGTGTCCAAGCGTACCTTGTCCATCTGGGTAGCTGACTGTGTCACCTGGGCTTATAAGGCGGCTGACCTTCCTTTGCAGGGTCGGGTTACGGCCCACCGAGTCAGGGCAATGGCTGCCTCAGTGGCTCATCTCCGCTCTGTGCCCTTGGTAGACATCTGCAGGGCTGCAACTTGGTCTTCAAGCCAGACTTTTGCGGCCCATTACTGCCTGGAGAGGGAGTCCCGTAGGGACAGTGCTTTTGGCCAAGCAGTACTCCGGAATCTCTTTGAGGTTTAGGCAACTCCTGCCCTCTGTTGGGCTACTGGTGGAGGTTGTGTCCTTGAAAAGCCTTTCTTTGCTGCTGGGACTAGAGGGAGTTCTCTTGTTCAGCCTGGGTTCCTCGGTAGCCCAGAGCTTGGGAGTCACCCATATGTGAGGACTGACGTCCTGCTTGGTCCTGGAGAAAGAGTAGTTACTCAGCTGTAACAGGTGTTCTCCAGGAGCAGCAGGAATCAGTCCTCACAACCCTCCCCTTGGAGTTGCAGTTGTACATAGTTTATTTTTCATTTTTGTGTGCTGTTCTTAGCTATGTCATTTGACTGAGGTAAGATGGCACCTTTAGGCGGGAAGGGAACCGCGCATGCGTGCCTGCATTCCCAAAGGCTTTCATAGAAAGCTGGGGAAATGCTCCGTTGGTGCTTCATCGGCGCCGATGACACCCATATGTGAGGACTGATTGCTGCTGCTCCTGGAGAACACCTGTTACAGGTGAGTAACTACTCTAAATGTTTAAAACAAATCAAACAGTTTTAATCTTTTCCCACCCACCCCAGTCACATACCTTAATTTATAGTCAGTTTTCCCAATTAAGAGTGAAATTAGTTACTACAGGATATTTTTATCAGCAAATTATTAACCTTTAATAGATTATTAGAAGTTCAGTGAGAAAAAATCATAGCATGAGGGATATTTTAGAAACCCTATTCATGTTTTGGACATCTGAAAATGGGCATAAAGATGTCCAAAGTACAGAGATGTCTCCAGAGGTATTTTAGAAGACTGATCAGTGGGACGTCCCTAGCATGAGGACGTCCAAGTCTGAACAGGGGCATGGTGAAGTCGTGGCTGGGGCGTTCCCAAGAACGTGGACATCGTTGCCTGATCTCAGAAACGTCCTGGATGTCTGGAGTCATGTCTAAATTATGTCTGCTCCATGCACGAATAGGCATCAGGAAAGTGCTTCTTTTGGCAATAAAATATATAGAGGGTGTCGAGAAGATGGCACTCCACCATCCCCAGTACTCTGCATGATTACAGTGATAGCAGCAGCGGAATGTGAACCCTGGTTTCACTGGTCCTGGCCCTGGCCCACTATTCTACTACTGCAAATCATTTGTATAGCGCTACAAGATGCATGCAGCGCTGTAAATATAGATGTAAGAGATATGTCTGTACTCATCAGAGTTTACAATCTAATCAGGATGAAAAAACATCGCAAAAAAGGTGACTAGAGTATGGCAAGATACATGTAAGTAGTGGACAAGAGAATGAGGAGCATCAGGATCCAAAAGCAGCCTCAAAGAGATGGGTCTTCAACCTGGACTTGAAAAGGGCCAGAGAAGGAGCCCGACACACTGACTCAGGTAGTTTGTTCCAGGCATATGGAGCAACAAAGTTGAATGAATGAAATCTGGAGTTGGCAGTGGCAGAGAAGGGCACAGATAAAAGGGATCTGCCAAAAGTGGAGTTTCCGAGGAGTGTAAAGTGAGTTGAAAGGAAAGGTAATGAGGAGCCACAGAATGAATGCACTTGTAGGTAAGCAGGAGAAGTTTGAACTGGATGTGGAAATGGATAGGGAGCCAGTGAAGTGACTTGAGAAGAGGGGTTACATGGGCATAGCGACACTGGCAGAAGATAAGCCATGCAGCTGAGTTTTGAAGAGATTGAAGGTGAGAAAGATAATTCACAGGGAGACCAGTGAGGAGCAGGTTACAGTAGTCAAGACAAAGGTGACTAGTGAATGGATGAGAGCCTTATAGTATGTGTAGAAAGGGAAGGGATGAATTTTGCCAATGTTATAGAGAAATAAGCGACAGGTTTTAGCTATCTGTTGGAAGTATGCAGAGAAAGAGAGAGTAGAGTCAAAGATAACCGCAAGTTTGCGAACTGAGGAAACAGGGAGGAGTGTAGTGTTACCCACAAAAATAGAGAAGGGGGGATGTGGGTTTAAGGGGAAAGATAAGGAGCTCAGTTTTAGCCATGTTCATTTTGACCACAGTGAGACATGCAGGCAACTATGTTGGATAAGCAGGCAGAGATCTGGGTCTAGATTCCTGGAGAGATTTCAAGCGCAGAAAGGTAGATCTGAGAGTCGTCAGCATAAAGATAGTACTGAAAACCATGGGAGGAAGTAAGTGCACCAAGGGACTGAGTGTAGAGAGAGAAAAGGAGAGGTCCCAAGACAGAGCCCTGAGATATACCAACTGAAAGTGGGATGGCAGTAGAGGAGGATCCACCAGAACATACATTAAAAGTGCAATGGGAGAGATAAAAAGAAAACCTAGACTAAACAGAGTCCCTAAATCCAAGCGAGGACAGTGTATCGAGGAAAAGGTGGTGATCAACGGTGTCAAAGGCAGCAGAAAGGTCAAGAAGGATGAGAATCGAGTAGAGGCTTTTGGATTTTGTGAAGAAGAAATCGCTAGAGACTTTGGCAAGAGCCATTTCTATGCAATGTAGAGAATGAAAGCAAGATTGCAGTGGATTCAGAAGATTTTATTTATTTTTTTTATTTATTTACAATTTCTTCTATACCGCACTATTCAGCATCAGCGCGGTTTACATGGAACAGAAAATTCAGACAGGGTACATATGCCTGAGTTTACAATTAACAGGACCACAAAACTTGGATAAAAGAGGTAACTATTTACACACTGGTGTCATAGAATAAACATAGCATGAGATTTAATGGTCAAGGACACCTTGCTTGGTGTGTTCGCCTGGCTGACTAGGTGTGTTGGTGTAGTTATAAATATTTGAGTGGGGATGTGATTCAGTGTTCTCTGGGAAGTATTTGAGGAAAAGGTAGTGTTTAAGGGCCTTCCTAAACCGAGTTAGGTTAGTGATAGCTCTGATGTTTGTTGGTAAGGCGTTCCAGAATCTTGGAGCACAGAGTCTGAAGGCCCTATTTGCTGTTGTCGCGGTGCATCTTGTTAATTCTCTCGGCATTGTTAGCATATTTATTGCTGTGGATCTTCTTGGTCTATTAGAGGCTGTTGTTTGGATGAGGTCAGTTAGAGAGAAGGAGGAGAGATTATTGACCACTTTGAATGTCAGCAGCACTGTCTTGAAGACGATCCTAGCTTGTATAGGAAGCCAGTGTAACTGCTTCAGAAGGGGCATCACATGGTCTCTCCTAGATGCACCATGGAGAACCCTAGCTGCACTATTCATTGCGAGCTGTAGGGGTTCAAGGTGGATTGGGGGAGTCCTTGTAATATGGCATTGGCGTAATCAAAATGAGGTATGATCAGAGTCTGGTAAATTGTCCGGAAATCTTCTGGTTCAAGCAAGGGGCGTAGATGTCTGAGTGAACGGATCTTGTAATAGATTGCTCTTACAGTGTTAGATATGTGTGTCTTCATGTCAAGGTTTTGATCCAGTGTAACACCCAGGTACCGAATTGTGGGTTTTGCTTGTAGATCGGCTTCTTTCACCTTCAAGTATTGGGGTGGGCTGAAGTTCGGGTTCCTCGTGATGAAGAGCACCTCCATTTTCTTATGTTGAATTTGAAGGTTTTGTGACAGGAGCCACTCCGATATGGCATTGAAGCAGTTGGTCAAAGGGGAGAGGTCAAATTTATCTGTGGAGAACGGCATATAGAGCAGGACATTATCAGCATATATCATACAACTGACGTTGTAAGACCGGATGATTTTACAAATGGGTTGCATGTATATGTTGAACATCAAGGCCGATAGGGAGGATCCCTGTGGAACTCCTTGACCTTGATGAAACGGTTCTGAGGTTGCTCCATCTGATCGTACGTGCTGCCATCTTCCGGACAAGTATGATCTGCACCATTCAAGTGCTGTTCCGCAGATGCCCTTCTCTTTTAGCCACCCTAGGAGAAGCTCATGGTTTATTGAGTCGAAGGCTGCAGCAATGTCTAGGAAGATGAGTGCAAAACCCTGACGGATGTTGTCAATGCCAGTGATAATGTTATTGAAAACGGTGGTAAGGAGTGTTTCCACTCCATGTGACTCCCTGAATCCATGTTGGCATGGGTCTAGTGGAGCAGCAGAGTCGATGTGGTCTTGTAACTGTCTTTGCACCTCTTTTTCGATTAACTTTGCGAGTAAAGGTATACTTGAAATGGGTCTGTAAGAGTCTACCTTTTATGGGTCTAGCTTGCTATTTTTTTAGCAGCGGTCTGATCGACGTGTGCTTGAGGGCAGATGGGAAGGAACCGGTTGTGAAGGATAGGTTCATTATCCTGGTTATTATCGGACTGAAGTCACTGTGCAGTTCCTTTATCCAGAAAGCTGGACAAGGATCTGTTTGCGCAGTAGTGGTATTGAGGGTCATGATAGTGTCTTCAATGCGCCTCTTGGAAGGAGTAGAGAAAGACATTAGGGATTTTGTACACACTTGGTCCGTGGATGCGAAAACTATTGAAGGTTTATTTGTCTGACATAACTTGGATTGTAGGTAAGCAGCAAACTTCTGTGGGTGGATTTCACATTGATGCTCAGGGGTTGGTTCCTTGGATAGAGTCTTGACTAGGTTAAACAAATCGTGAGGTTTATTTAGCGAGCGCCTCAGGGTGTCTGTGTGGTACTGTTTCATCTTCTCTGTGATGGCTTTGCGGTGACCGGCTAGCTGATGAATGTATGCTGTCTGGTCTCCAATGGAGTGTGACCTTCTCCAGCATTTCTCAAGCTTCCATAGTATGTTGAGTGATGCTCTCAGCTCCGTTGTGTACCATAGGGCTGTAGCTCTTTTCCTTGGTGACCTGTTAGGTGGCGGACATAGGGCGATTGCACTGAGACTACTGTTCCAGCAAGTGATCAGTTCTTCCAGGTTTAGGGTGGCCTCATTAAGGAGCGAGCATGTTTCAGCCAGGATAAGATCTCTATTGAATGGGCGGAAACTTCTAGCAGATAGTCTGGTGGGCTTACTTGGCACTCTGTCGATCTTCGATTGATTATCGTGAGTGGGAATCTGGAAAATGATGAGTTTGTGGTCTGACCATGGTACAGTAGTCATCAACAGGTCTGTAAACCAACTCGGTGAGAGTCCACTTCTGTGCAATTGCAGCCTCTCAATACCTACTGGATGGACAGCCAATCTCTTCTCAACTCTAGTGACCCATTTTGTGAGAGGTCTTCTCCTGTCCAAACTGCCCATTAAGCAACCTCCAGTAGCTTGGGCCTTTAACATCGTTCTAGTGCAGCTTCTCAAGCTGCCCATTGAATCATTGGCCATGGCCTCATTAAAATCCTGTCTTGGAAGGTAATCTTCCTAATTGCCCTCACTTCAGCTAGACACATTAGTGAGCTTCAGGCTTTAGTGGTGGACCCACCCTATACCCGGTTCCACTACAACAAAGTCGTCCTTAAGACTCGCCTACACTTTATGCCAAAGGTGGTGTCTCCTTTTCATGTAAACCAGTCAATTTTCCTTCCAGTCTTCTTTTCCATCTGCATGCGTGTCGAGCGGAAGCAACCCTGCACACTCTTGATTTCAAACGTGCGTTGGCTTTCTTTCTCCAATGGACGTGAGAGCACTGCAAAACCTCATAGCTGTTCATCTCCTTTGACCCATGTCACCTGGGTCTTCCTGTATATAAGCGCGTTCTCTCCAGATGGACAGCAGGAATTTAGTCTTCACAACCCGCCCTCCTCCCCTAGGAGTTGTAGGATTTCTTTTTCTCTCCTTTCTCAGCTACAAACTCAACTGAGGAGGAGGAGTTGGGAAGGTGGGAAGGCATTCGCGCAGGCACAGTGGAGTCTCGCAAAAGCTTTCCAATTGGACGCTGGGGAGTGTTCCTGCATGGGCACCATCTGTTCCAACATCACCCATATGTGAAGACTAAATTCCTACTGTTCCCGGAGATCACCTGTTACGGGTGAGTAACTACGCTTCCTTATCGCTTCTCCGGGCCAGTCCAGGGAAAGGTAAGGTAGGGTTGTCAATCCCCTATAGCAACTGAGGACTGAAGACTTCAAGCTTTTCCTGTGATGTGAAGCCACTCCCCCTGAGGGTAATCCAGCAGTCTTTCAGTCCTCAGCAGCTATAGAGGATTGAATCTATCTTCTCCCTCAGCAATACACCTGCGGGTTGTTTATCTTTATTATTTGTTTTACAGAATAGTTTTATTAGCTCTAGCAGAGCTGATCTTTCTATAGTCCTATTATGCTTTTGTTTCTGGGAACACTATCGCTTTAAGAGCGTGAAGAGACGTTGAGTGCCTTATCCATACAGTGTGAGGTAGAGCCTGCCTCTCTCACTGTCTCCGTCTCCGGAAACAGAGTGATACTGGGGGCCCCCAGTTCTCTCCTCTGTCTCAAAAGCTGCAGATTTGTCGGCGTGTCCCGCTAGCAGAGAAACAGCTTTGCCAGCACAGCTTTTCTTCTCCGGTGAGTTCTCTTCATTTTTATTGTTTTTCCGGTCTCGGGACCGCGGGCTCCGTAGCGGCTCCAGCGTCTTTTCCCCAGCATTTTTTATCATCGGCTTCTTGTGTTTTTTTTTTTTTTCAGTTTCTGGGGTTAATTTTTGCCATGGCAGAAAAGCCGTTAATTAACTTACCCGAGCCATCTTTACACACCGAAAAGGCGGGAACGGCAGCCATTTTGACGGCGCCGGGCAGTGCTCTAGCAGGGCAACAGAAGCTGCATAAACGCAAGGCAAAGTCCTCTAAAGATGCGATTTCGCCGGACAAGCCCTCCCACTCCCCTGCTATGCCTCAGGAAGATATGGCTTCATTTTTTTCGCCAGAATTTATTCTGGCAATGCACAAAGCATTTCTTCTGCGATCTGCTCAGCCTCATGTGCTTCCTTCTGTTCCTGGTCCTCTGCCTGTTTCCCTTTCAATTCCAGTGTCTGATGATCCAGGAGAGGGATCTTCTCATTCTAAAGAGATGGTTAAGGACCCCTTGGATCCTTTGTTGTCTCAGTCTTCTCTGTTACTGGGGCATGGGGATCCAGAGGTTCTGGCAGAACCAGCTTTGGATTTAGAAGAAGGTGACTTGGAGGAAGGAGAGATAGCGCCGGGAGAAGATCCTAACATTTTCAGGGTCTTCCGTAAGGAGGAGCTCTCTGCTCTCATTTCCCATTCTTTAGCAGCGCTGCATCTGCTTCTTCCGGCGGCTTCTCAGGAACCTTTGGAAGATCCGTTACTGCAGGGCTTTAAAACTGAGCAACGGTGTTTTCCCTTGCACCGAGTTATCAAACAGATGATTGACTCGGAATGGGAGTGTCCAGAAGCTTCGCTGCGTGGCAGCCGCGCATTGGCTCGCTTATACCCCCTTCCTCAGGAGATAAAGGACCTATTTCGCATGCCGAAGGTGGATGCCATTATTTCAGCAGTAACCAAAAAGACTACTATCCCTGTAGAGGGTGCTGCGGCGCTTAAAGACCTTCAGGATAGAAAATTGGAAGTTCTGCTCAAGCAAGCTTTTGATTCTAGTGCCTTGGCTCTACAGTCGGCTGTTTGTGGGGCTTATGTATCTCGAGCATCCATTCGTTGGTTACAAGGGGACGCTTCATCTGAGGCTACGTCTGCAGTTCCAGATACGGCAAAATTAGAATCAGCTGCTGCTTATATGGCGGATGCTTTTTATGATTTGCTGCGGATTGCGGCTAAGACCATGGCCTCTCTAGTAGCTGCAAGGCGTTTTCTTTGGTTGCGCAACTGGTCGGCGGATGTATCCTCCAAGTTGCGGCTCAGTAAATTGCCCTATCAGGGAAAATTGCTTTTTGGGGAGGCTTTAGAGAAAATTGTTAAAGATTTGGGCGACTCTAAAGGAGGTCGTTTGCCTGAGGACAAACCCAAGCCTACGCGAGCGGTTCCTAGTTTCCGGGGCTCCGGCCGAGACTCCCGTAGATTTCGCGTTGCGCGCTTTGCGCCCTATTCCAGGGGCCGTTCCAACTTTCGGGGGCATTCCTTTTGTGGGGCCAGAGGATTTGGCAAATCCTACTTTAGTGCGTCCCAACCCTCAGTTAAAAAGCCGCAATGAAGGTCTGCTGGTCCAGACGCTAGTTCCTGTGGGAGGACGCCTGCAGGACTTTCTGGCGGCCTGGACCAACATTACTTCCGACAAATGGGTTTTAGAGGTCATTCAGAAGGGATACGCACTCGATTTCGCCTGCCCGTTGTTACCCGCCTTTGTAATGTCTCCCTGTGCTCCCGGTCGGAAGAAACAGGCCATTGTGGACACGCTCTTTCGCCTGTTACAGCTGAAAGCGATAGTTCCCGTGCCTCTAGACCAATACGGTTGCGGTCGATACTCGATCTATTTTGTGGTTCCCAAAAAGGAAGATTCTTTTCGGCCCATTTTGGATCTCAAAGGCGTCAACCATACTTTGCGGGTGCCTCACTTTCGCATGGAAACGCTACGTACTGTAATTTGAGCGGTACGGCCGGGAGAGTTTCTCTCGTCAATAGATCTCACGGAAGCATATCTGCATATTCCCATCAGGCCCTCGCATCAGCGTTTTTTGCGTTTCGCCCTTCCCATGGGACATTTCCAGTTTCGAGCGTTGCCATTCGGTCTCGCTACGGCTCCGCGTACTTTCACAAAACTAATGGTGGTGGTTGCGGCAGCGCTTCGGAAGGAAGGTGTCAGAGTGCATCCTTATCTCGACGATTGGTTGATCAGAGCCGAATCGCGGGTAGCGTCCGTCCAGGCGACGGCTCGAGTGGTACAGCTTCTCGAGCAACTCGGTTGGGTGCTCAATCAAGCCAAGAGTCACTTACAACCGCGGCAACAGCTGACTTATCTCGGAGCGTTTTTCGACACCGCACAGGGGAAAGTCTTTTTGCCCGAAGTTCGCGTAGAGAAGCTTGTGCAACAGGTCCAAGCGTTTCTAAGCTTGACAGCGCCGTCGGCATGGACGTATTTACAACTTTTGGGATCCATGGCGGCGGCACTGGATCTCGTCCCGTGGGCCAAGGCTCACATGCGACCCTTGCAGCAAGCATTGCTCTCCCGCTGGTCACCGCAGCTTCATCCGCTCTCTCAACTTCTACCCTATCCAGAGCTCGTGCGTCACAGTCTGCAGTGGTGGTTGGTTCGGGATCACCTCACGGCGGGTATTCCCTTACAGGAACCCTCGTGGGTGTTAGTCACCACGGATGCCAGTCTCTCGGGTTGGGGAGCCCATTGTCAGTCTCACATTGCACAGGGTGCTTGGACCCCAGAGGAGAGCTCTTGGTCGATCAACAGGCTGGAACTTCGAGCGGCTCGGTTAGCTCTGCTTCACTTCGCATCGTTGCTCAAAGGGACAGCGGTAAAAATTTTCTCCGACAATGCCATTACAGTCGCGTATATCAATCGTCAAGGCGGAACAAAGATTCCTTCTCTCCTCTCCGAATGTCAGCAATTGATGGAATAGGCGGAGAGCAATCTCGTGGCAATATCGGCGGCGCACGTCGCTGGCAAGGAAAATGTGCAGGCGGACTATCTCAGCCGCAATCTCCTCGATCCAGGGGAATGGGAATTGAATGCAGTGATATTTCACCAGTTAACATTGCGTTGGGGACAGCCAGTGATGGATCTCATGGCCTGCTGCAGCAATGCCAAAGCCAGCCGTTTCTTCAGCAGACACAGGGAACGCATGTCAGAAGGTCTCGATGCTCTAGTTCAGCCATGGCCTCTCGACGCTCTCCTGTACGTTTTCCCGCCTTGGCCGATGTTGAGTCGAGTTATCCAGCGCATAGCGCAGCACCGGGGACTGGTAATTCTCATTGCTCCAGATTGGCCTCGTCGTCCTTGGTATGCCAATCTCGTTCGCCTCCTAGTAGCTCCGCCGTGGCCTCTTCCAATCCGCGTCAACCAGTTGCATCAGGGTCCGATCCTCATGCCGCGGGTGGATCGCTTCTTGCTTACGGCTTGGCTCTTGAAAGGTCTCGCTTGAAAACCAAAGGCTATGCGAGTTCCGTTGTAGCTACCTTGCTACAATCTAAGCGGCCGGGGACTTCTTTAGTATATGTTCGAGTCTGGCGTCTTTTTGAGACTTGGTGTACTCAGCGCAGTGTAGCGCCCATGGCTTCTACCGTGCCTCATCTTCTCCTATTTCTACAACATGGTTTGGATAAGGGCTTGGCTTTGAGTACCCTTAAAGTACATGTAGCTGCGCTGACTTGTTTTCGGGGGTTAGTTCAGCATCGCCGTCTTTCGGCCCATCCGGATGTTCAGCGTTTTCTGCGGGCAGCTAAAATTATCCATCCTCCACGGCGGCCCGTCGTACCTCCTTGGGATTTGAATATTGTATTAGAAGGTTTTTCTCGGTCGCCCTTAACGTCCATCTGCGCTCAGCAGATCCGAGAGTGTTCTTGGAAAACAGCCTTTCTCGTGGCCTTATGTTCGGCAAGACGAATTTCCGATTTACAGGCCTTATCTTGCCAGGAACCTTATCTGCAATTTCTGCCCGAACGAGTTTTACTACGGACAGTTCCCTCTTTTTTACCTAAGGTACTGTCTGTTTTTCATGTTAACCAATCAGTGGCATTGCCCGTGTTTTCTGAGCGCGACGGGTCACCTATGGACCGGGCTCTTAAGCCTTTAGATCTTAGCCGAGTGTTACGGACGTACCTTAAGGTCTCCCAACCGTTTCGGAAGACGGACAGGCTTTTTATCCAGTGGGCTGGCCCACGAAAGGGCCAAGCTGCGTCAAAGTCTACTATCGCTCGATGGGTTCACTCCGCTATTGGAGCAGCTTACAATGCCCGGGGAGTTTCGCCACCTGTGGGTCTCAAAGCTCATTCGACTCGAGCTCTAGCGACTTCTTGGGCGGAGTTTGCCTTTGTTCCTCCGGTGGATATCTGCGGAGTGGCGACGTGGTCTTCGTTGCATTCGTTCACTAAGCATTACCGCTTAGATGTTCAGGCCAGAGACGATGCCAAAGTGGGAGCATCCACTCTTATCGCCGGTCTAGCGGGTCCCTCCCATTCTTAGGTACTGCTTTGGTACTGCCCTACCTTTCCCTGGACTGGCCCGGAGAAGCGATAAGGAAGATGAAATTAGTTCTTACCTGCTAATTGTCTTTCCTTGAGCTTTCTCCGGGCCAGTCCAGGGTCCCACCCCGTTAGCTATCTCGACTAATTTGGCCTTTGCAAGCCTCTACAGAATTTCATCGTCTATATGTTCTCGAAGGAGACATCTTGGGGCTTCTCGTATTCATTCCAGACCAATCAAAGCTATTCGGTTTAAAAAAAAAAAAACTTGTTAATGTTTTCAAGGACTATAGAACGTTATCAGTTTTTCAAGGGTTAATCTGCTGTGTTTAGTTTTCTTTCTGTTTAGTTGCTTTGTCAGAAGGAGACTGCTGGATTACCCTCAGGGGGAGTGGCTTCACATCACAGGAAAAGCTTGAAGTCTTCAGTCCTCAGTTGCTATAGGGGATTGACAACCCTACCTTACCTTTCCCTGGACTGGCCCGGAGAAAGCTCAAGGAAAGACAATTAGCAGGTAAGAACTAATTTCATCTTTTTTTGCTTTGATTTTACTGAAGAATATGTAGGGATGTTACCCATGCCTGAAATGGTATTTAAAGGTGATATATCTGAAGAACTGAAGAAATACTGATAAACTGGGAAGATGTATTACAAGTATTTGATAAACTGAAGAGTAGTAAGTCACCTAGAACGGATGGTATACATCCAAGAGTATTAAAAGAACTGAAAGATGAGATTGCAGGCCTACTATTAATAGTCTGTGAATTATCATTAAAATCATTTGTAGTAACCTGAAGACTGGAGAATGACCAATGTAACACCTATTTTTAAAAAGGGTTCCAGGGGTGATCCTGGAAACTAAAGACCGGTGTTCCTGACATCTGTACTGGGCAAAATGTTAAAAACCATTATAAAAAACAAAATTATTGAACATGTAGATAGTCATAGTTTAATGGGAGAAAGCCAACATGGATTTAGCCAAGGAAAGTCTTGTCTTATTATTCTGTTATATTTTTTGGAAGATGTGAATAAGCAAATAGACAAAGGAGAGCCAGTTGATATAGTATATCTGGATTTTCAGAAAACGTTTGACAAGCTCCCTCATCAGAGACTCTTAGTGAAATTTAAAAGTTATAGAATTGGAGGCAGTGTACTATTGTGGTTCAGAAACTAGTTAAAAGATAGAAAGTAGAGAGTAGGACTAAATGGCCAATCTTCTCAATGGAGAAAGGTGAAGAGTGGAGTACCCAAAGGATCTCTGTTGGGCCTGCTGCTTTTTAACATATTCCATAAATGACCTGGAAATGGGAAGAATGAGTGAGGTGATCAGATTTGCAGATGACACAAAATTATTCAAAGTTGTTAAAACACAACCCTACTAGATGGACCATGATGGTCTTTATCTGCTGTCATATACTATGTTACTATGTATGTTACAACAGGATTTTGAAAGATTGCAAGAGGACCTTGATAGATTGGAAGACTGGACGTTCAACTGACAAATGAAATTTAAGGTGGACAAGTGGAGTGGAAGAGTAGCCTAATGGTTAGGGTACTGGCTTGGGAATCAAGAGACCAGTGTTCAATTCCCACTAGCGCTCCTTGTGGCCTTGGACAAATCATTTAACCCACCTTTCCTCAGAAAAATCCAAGTCATCAATGTCCCTGTTTAATGTACATTACCAAGTTTAAGTTACAATGTAAACTGCTTTGACCAAACTGATAAAGCGGTATAAAAAACCTGTGAAATAAATAAGTGCAAAGTTATGAACCTAGGAAAGAACAACCCAAACTATGGTTATACGATGCAAGGTTCCACATTAGGAACCACCACCCCGGAAAAAGATCTAGACGTCAAGGATAACATGTTGAAACCCTCCACCAAGTGTGCAGCGGTGGCCAAGAAAGCAAATAGAATGTTAAGAATCATAAGGAAAGGAATGGAGAATAAAACTAAGGATATTATAATGCCTCTGTATTGTTCCATGATGCGACTGCGTGTTGAATATTGTATGCAATTCTGGCCGCCATATCCTAGAATGGGTAATTTCAATTACCCCGGTATCGACTGGGTCAGTGTCATGGCAGAACATGCTAGGGAGATAAAGTTCCTAGATGAAATAAATGACTGCTTCTTGGAGCAGCTGGTTCATGAACTGACCAGAGGGGAAGCCATATTAGACCTAGTCCTTAGTGGAACACCAGATCTAGTGCAAGAGATAAGGGTGTTGGGGCCACTTGGCAATAGTGATCATAGCATGATCGCCTTTGTTTTAATTAGTGGAGGAGGGATAGTAAGGAAATCCACAGTACTACCTTTTAACTTTTGAAAGGGAGACTATGATAAAATGAGGAAAATAGTTAAGAAAAAACTAAAAGGAGCAGTTGCAAAGGTTAAAGACTTACATCAAGCTTGGGTGTTGTTGAAAAATACTATCTTGGAAGCTCAGGCCAGCTGTATTCCACGCTTTAAGAAAAGTGGAAGAAAGTCCAAAAAACTGCCAGCATGGTTTAAAGGAGAGGTCAGAGAGGCTGTTGCCAAAAAAGCATCTTTTAGGAAATGGAAAAAAGAGCCAAACGATGAAACCTGGAAACAGCACAAGCACTGGCAAGTCAAATGCAGGGCATTGATAAGACAGGCAAAGGGAGAATTTGAGAAGAAGCTTGCTGTGGAAGCAAAAACGCAAAATAAAGACTTTTTCAAGTACATTCGTAGCAAAAAACCTGTGAGAGAGCCAGTTGGTCCATTAGAAGATAGAGGGCTTAAAGGGGCACTAAGAGGCGACAAAGCGAAAGCGGAGAGACTGAATGAATTCTTTGCTTCGGTCTTTACTGAGGAAGATGTAGGGATATTACCCATGACTGAAGTGGTATTTAAAGGTGCAGAAGAACTGAAGGAAATATCGATACATCGGGAAGATGTATTACAACTATTAGATAAACTGAAGAGTAGCAAATCACCTGGGCCGGATGATATACACCCAAGGGTGTTGAAAGAACTGAAATATGAAATTGCAGACCTGCTATTAGTAATCTGTGAACTATCATTAAAATCATCTCTAATACATGAAGATTGGAGGATCGCCAATGTAACACCAATTTTTAAAAAGGGTTCCAGGGGTGATCCAGGAAACTACAGACCGGTGAGCCTCACGTCAGTACCGGGAAAAATGGTAGAAACCATCATAAAGAATAAAATTACTCAGCATGTAGATAGTCATGGCCTAATGGGAGACAGCCAACATGGCTTTAGACAAGGAAGATCTTGTCTTACTAATCTGTTATGTTTTTTTGAAGGTGTGAATAAACAGCTGGACATAGGTGAGTCGGTTGATATAGTGTATCTGGACTTTCAGAAAACCTTTGACAAGGTCCCTCATCAGAGACTTTTGGCAAAACTAAAGAGTCATTGTGGATAACATGTTAAAACCCTCCACCCAGTGTGCAGCGGCAGCAAAGAGAGCAAATAGAATGCTAGGTATCATAAGGAAAGGAATGGAAAATAAAACAAAAGATATTATAATGCCTCTATATTGTTCCATGATGAGACCGCACCTTGAATATTGTGTGCAATTCTGGTCGCCGTATCTTAAAAAGGATATAGCGATATTAGAAAAGGTTCAGAGAAGAGCCACCAAAATGGTAAAGGGGATGGAAGGATACTCCTTTGAAGAAAGGCTAAAAAGGTTAGGGCTCTTTAACCTGGAAAAGAGACGGCTGAGGGGAGATATGATAGAAGTCTATAAATTAATGAACGGAGTGGAACGGGTAAACATAGATCGATTGTTTACGTTATCAGAATATAGAAAGACTAGGGGACATGCAATGAAGCTACAGGGTAAACTATTTAAGACTAATAAAAGAAAATATTTTTTCACTCAACGTGTGATCAAACTCTGGAATTTGTTACCGGAGGATGTAGTAAAGGCTGTTAGTGTAGTTGGGTTTAAAAAAGGTTTGGACAAGTTCCTGGAGGAAAGGTCCATAAACCATTATTAAGAAGGGGCCCAGGATATCAATGCTTGACCCAGTACAAGCATTGTGGAACCTGTGTCTTTTGGGGAAACTGCTAGGTACGTATGACCTAGATTGGCCACTGTTGGAAACAGGATACTGGGCTTGATGGACCTTGGTCTGACCCAGTATGGCATATTTTATGTTCTTATGTTCTTAGAAAGGATATAGTGGAATTAGAAAAAGTACAGCAAAGAGCCACCAAAATGGCAAAGGGGATGGAAGGATACCCCTCTGAGGAAAGGCTTAAAAGGTTAGGGCTCTTCAACTTGGATAAGAGACAATTGAGGGGAGATATGATAGAGGTCTATAAATTAATGAATGGAGTGGAATGGGTAAATGTAGATCGATTTGTTCATGCCATCAAAAAGTTGAAAGACTAGGGGACTTGCAATGAAGCTACAATGTAACCCATTTAAGACTAATAAGAGAAAATATTTTTCACTCAATACATAATCAAACTCTTGAATTCGTCACCGGAGGATGTAGTAAAAGCTGTCAGTGTAGCTTGGTTTAAAGAAGGTTTGGACAAGTTCCTGGAGGTAAGGTCCATAAATTATTATTAAAGATGAACCTGGAAATCCACTGCTTGCCTCGGGACAAGCATTGTGGAACCTATGTGCCTTTTTGGGAACCTGCCAGGTACTTGTGATCTCTATTGGCCACTGTTGGAAACAGGATACTGGACCTTAGTCTGTCCCAGTATGGCATTTCTTATGTTTTTATGTTCTCATTATGAAGTCAGAGGGACTACCAAGTTACTCTGGAGCAAAAAGTACTACCTAGTGTCAGGAAACTAGATCTGGGTTGAAGGTCATGGGTCCTCCAGCAGGGTTGTGACCTAAAACATACATCCTAAAGTACAAAAGAATGGTTAAAAAGGAAAAAATGGATTTTCTTAAACTGGCCAGCAGTGAGTCCTGATCTCAACCCAATCGAAAACATTTGGAAAGAGCTGAAATCTGTCATTGGTAAAAGGAATCTTGGAAACATTCATGAGCTGGAACAAATCACAGTTGAAGAGTGAGAAAATCTATCAGCAGACAGATGTACGAAACATATAGATGGCTACAAGAAACATTTGGAGGCTGTCATCGCTGCCAAGGGTTGTACAACCAAATATTAGTGAAGGATGCCATTAATCCTGTCCAGGTCATATTTTGTTTATTTCTCAGAAATGACTATCTCTAAGTTTCACAGATATCTTTTATTTGTTGTATACCTTTGAACATACTATTAAAAAATTATGATGGCATACAATTGGACTATTTCCAATTATTTCTCAAAATATTGTACACAACATATCTAAAATGCAAGGGTGGGAATAATTTTGACCACAACTGTGGGTTCTTATTTTCTAAAATATGCAATAAAAACCATATATATTGATACTTTCTTTAGAGCAAATATATAAATTTGTGTGCAAAAATTTGTGCACTGTTGGGGATAGCTCTGGATGGCTGATTTTAAAGGCATATACTGTAGGCCTTGTGTTGCCTTTATAAAATACAACCTTTCAAGAAAACCCCTTCAGTGCCATTAAAGAAAATTTCAGATTTCCAAATCTTTTAGGTTCCCAGCAGTCAAGCCAAAATAAATAAAGGCTATCAGGCTAGCATGGTATTATATCATCATCGGTCCATAGAATTGGTTTTCATAACAGCATACCAACAACCCAAAACAAAGGCAGAAAAAGGTCAATTTTGAGACGACAGGGCACAACTCAGAACATTTCAAAATTATAACCCGATGCAACATTGCATGTCAATGAAAAAGAATACTCATCTGCATCAGGGAACAACCATGCTGTTAAAGCCTCTCATGCTGAGGTCCACTCAGCCATTGCAGATCCAGAAAAAGAAGCAACAGAATAGAATTATACAAAAGACAACCACTCAGGATCCTGATTTAAACCAGTAGGCTGACTCGAGTGCAGATTAATTTCAGCAGAGCATATTCTGCAGGCACGAAGGTATTTACTAATAAGTAAGCTAGCCCGCAAAGCATATGGATGCCAACTTCAAAACTGAAGATAGTTATTCCCAGGGACGGCTCAAGGCAATCTGCTGCCTGAGGCAAGGGTTGAGATGGTGTCCGTCCCCCGTCCCCCCCGGAGTTGCGGGGGGGATTGTTCTCAAAACTTCAGTCAGGGATTGAACCAAACCAAAAAAACAATTAGATAATGTGGAGGAAATGCAAGTTGTTTGCATACCAAGGAACTAAAAGAGTGAGAACCACAGCGGTTTATAACTCCAAATTATCATTTTGTTGTTATAAACTGTGTTATGGTGCTTGCTTTTTATTTTTTAACATATATTTTGCATTCACAGAACCCCCTCCTCAATAATGGGTGCAGAGCAGAGGTAGAACATTCACCCACAGAACTCAATATATATTTTTTTAAAAATCCGATTCTGGCCATCTCACCAACAACAAACATTCTCTAGTACCAGGCATATTGGGAACTAATATAAAACCTTACAAAAGTCACCAAAGATCTATAAGGCCAAATCTACCCTACCATACCAGCATAAATTTCCAAAACTCATACAAGTGGCCTACCCAGAAAAAACAGCACTATAAATACTGCAGCGGGCCCTAGGACATCTATACACCTATTTGAAAAGCTGAACAAGTCAAATTATTACACTACAGATCCCTATGTACAAATTAACAGAACATCTGGCCTGTCACACACTCAGAACACAGACCCTCATCAAGTTCAGAATATGTGACCACAACCTAAAGGAAAAATAAAAAATAGAAAGACAAAAATTAAACTAAAACCCCAAGGTGTTGCATTGTTACATGGCCTCTTACAGGATATTAGATTAATGATTCCATCTAATTAGCTTCACTATTCTAATGATATTATATATCATAGTTGCTATATTATTATAATGGGGATTTATTACAATGATTCATAGAAACAGTAAGTCTGTGAGGCAGCAGCTATTTTGATAGCTGTGAAAGGAAGCATAAAATATTCTTTAACTAAAAAATGAAATATAAAATATAAGACCTTGAGATGTATTTCCTAATTCTAAGCTACTACTATATATTAAGCCAACAAAATAAAAACAAGTTGCTGCCTCCAAATATCGCCATTACTTTTGCTAAAGCCAAACCAAGAGAAAAGGATTACGTTTAAAAGGTACATAGAGAGTCATTTGCTAACAGTTAAAATGCATTTTTTTAACCAAAGGCACATTGCATAATATGAGTTTTATGGAAAACATGCATTCAAAACAAAATACAGAAGAAATTAATAGCATTAGTGCACACTATTAGTAACCCCCCCCCCCCCCAGTAGGAAAGAAGCCAAAATCAGACACAGATTTTGGGGGCTGCTGATTGTTTCCACCTTCCTTGTACATACAACTAAAGACTAATGCCACATGTGCACACTTCTCATCTCCCCAAAATTGCAATATAACCTACCACATCCTTTTTCATCACTAGCATTGTAGTTATCTAGCCGGTTGCAGATTTTAGCGTTCAATACAGTGTCCACTATTATATTTAAAGTGCTGGGGTACACAAGTTGCTTCGGAAGACTGTGTTTATTTCAGATTTTGCCGCATTCAGGCCTGCCACTGTCTTTCCGCCACTTTTTTAGTCCAAGCAAGAATAAAAGTGACGGGAAGGCAGTGGCAGGCCAGAGGCGGCAAAATCAGAAATAAATACAGTCGCTATTGGTTCCTCCAGGTGGCAGTTTCAAGGGGAGGCAGTCCGGCAGCCATGGCTGTATTTACAGATTTCTCCAGGCGGCGGTTTCAAGGGGGTGGCACTAGGGTGAGATCCCCGTGGGTAGGCGAGAGATCGCAACCATCAGGGCATCTCGTTTGGGGGTGCAATGCCCCCTCATGCCCCAAACTAGGCCGATGAGCGCAGCAACACTCTCCCTTACACCCACTTGTACTGATGCTAGTATGGCAGTTGTCGGGGGCTCCCGACCCTAACGGTTTTAACTCTATAGGCGTTGGCAGTGGCAGGCCCCTGAGGATTGTGGCCTAAAAAAAGAAACGCAAAACAAAACCGCGGGTTTGTGCGTTCTTCACACTCTTGCGAGCATGAGGGCCTGGCCGGTCTGGATCGCTGGGGCCCTCAAACATACATTAATCTGAAGCCTACACAGCCTTGCAGTTTTGTTTTTCTAAGTCCGTGATCCTCGGAGGCTGCCTCTGCCATCGCTGACAGAGTTAAAGCGGCAGGGGGATAAAACACTGATCTTGGATTTTCTTTTGTTTTAGGCAGCATGGTGAGGAGGCTTCTGCACATCTGCCCAAGGGGTTGGGATCCCCATGGGCTGTCCCCAGTTCTCACGGCTGCTTCTGCCCTTGGGGCTTGGGATCCCTGCGGTCTGTCAGTAGCACGCTGGAAGTCACGGCTGTATTTATGGGTTTCCTCCAGGTGGCAGTTTCAAGGGGGCGGCACTCCGCATTCATGGCTGTATTTATTTCTGATTTTGCCGCCTCTGGCCTGCCACTGCCTTCCCACTGCTTTCTTTTCTCGTTCGAATGAGCTTGAGTGGGAAAAAGAGCAGTGGGAAGGCAGTGGCAGCACAGAGACAGCAAAATCAGAAATAAACACAGCCGGAGTACCACCCCCTAAAAACTGCCGCCTGAGGCAACTGCCTCACTTGGCCTAATGATAGAACTGCCCCTGGTTATTCCTATCCACAGATTTGCGAACTAGCCAAGTAACAAATCCTGGATTAAACTTAGAAATAGTATTACCCAAAAAATCAACAGTAGTTGGGTGATACGACAGAGTAAAATGGAGATTCATGTCCAGTGTATTTATCCAGTCCAAAAATTCAAGCAACAGCTCTTCAGTTGCTGACCAGAAAAAATATCATCCAGATACTATTTTCACACAATTATATGCTGAAAATATATGAAGCTATAAAACTGCTCTTCAAACAGCGCAACATAGAGTGAAGCCACAGAGAGAGCTAGAGTAGCACCCATTGCAACCCTATGCAGTTGTTTATAAAAAGTTCCATTATACCAAAAATAATTGGAAGTTAGAACCAGATCAGCCAATTGGTGAGAAAATTCTAAAGAGATAGTTCGGTCCAGATGTAAATAGGACAGTTTCACACACAATATTAATTGCATCAGCTTGTGGTATGTGCATATAAAGAGCAGTGATGTCCATTGTAGCTAAATAAGACACTCGCTATTGTCTGGAAAATCAGCCAAAATACACAGGACATGCACCATATCCTGAATATACGAATAAATATTTTTCACAGTAGGACATAGGAAATGGTCCAAAAAAGATGGAAAGATTCTAAAACAAACTTCCTAGTGGAAACAATTGGATATCCAAGAGGAGCTCAAAAATCTTTATAAATTTTCGGCAAGAAATAAATTAAAGATACAGAATTTTCTTCTACTACAAATGCGCACCCTTTAACTGTCAAAAAAGGAGCCGCAGCTTTCACTAGATCTTTCACCCACATAGCAGCACGCTCCTCCACTGTAATTTATGACTAGAGGACAGCAACCTTGGGCTGGAAGGACTGGGGTTTCTAGTCCCACAGGTGCTCCTTGTGGTCTTGGGCAAGCCACTTAACCCTTCATAGCCCATGTTCCCTGTAAAATAGTTATCTCCAAGTTATAATACCCTGTTCAATGTAATTTCAATTTGTTCAATGTAAACCGCACTGATGCAGAATAGCGCGGTATATAAGAGAATGTAAATAAATAAATAAATAATAATAATAAATGACGCACTTGAAAGCTATATGGATCTTCAAGTCTTGCCACATCTTGAAGTACAAGATCCTTAAATGTACTAATCACTGAATCCGTGGCTCCAGAAGCGACTCAACGCGATTGAGGAAGGACAATAGGTTTATCCACTGCTCCTGGGTGTTTAGCAGAGAATACTGCTGAATAGACATAAAAAAGAAGGCACAAAACTGAAAGGGGTTGTGGTAAACCGTTGTTACAAATCCCAATCCTATATTTAGAGCATGCCCCTGCGCTGTATAGTTGTATTTTGTCCCACGTTCCATAATTTTAGGTGGTTATTTTTTTGATTCATTAATTGTGCCTTTATAAGATAAGCAGCAACCAAAAATATTCCCTCCACCTTAAATATAAAAAAATAAATAGAAATATCAAATCCTAATGGACCTGAAAATAGTCAGTTCCGGCAATCAAGCCCAAGAATTATAGGCTATCGGGCCAGCTCAGTACATATCATCATCAGTCCAAAGGCTTCAACATTATACAAGCATTATATACCAATCCAATTAAGTCACAAAATAACGAACTTTAACAGACAGATTACTGCTGAAAGTATTCAACACACACACCCCAATGCAATATTATGTTTCAATGGTCAGTGATACTCATCTACATCAGGGGAAAACCATTCTCGAGCACTTGGGATTTGTCATCAACTACCCCAAGTCTCATCTGCAGCAGATGCAGTATCTGGAGTTCATAGGAGCTCTCCTGGACACTATCTAAGCCAGGGCCTTCCATCCTCTGGACAGGCCTTGGCATCTGGTGGCTCTCTCCACGGAGGTGCATGGTTGTTCGACAGCCTCGGCCTGCCTTCTCTTGCGCCTCTTGTGGCACATGGCCTCAATGGTGCATGTCATATCTCACAAAAGATGTAAAAAGACAAAACCGTTCAGAGGAAGGCGACCAAAATGATTTGGAGCCTGCGTCAGAAGCCTTATGAGAAGAGACTTGAAGACCTAAATATGTACACTCTGGGGGAGAGGAGGGATAGGGGAGATATGATTCAGACCTTTAAATACTTAAAGAGAATTAATGAACAAACAAACCTCTTCCAAAGACTGGGAAGCTGTAAAACTAGAGGGCATAACATGAAGTTGCAAGGGGGTAAATTGAAAGGCAATGTCAGGAAATACTTTTTCACTGACAGGGTGGTGGATGCTTGGAATGCCCTCCCTATGGAAGTGGTAGGGGCAAATACAGTGACAAAATGGCATGGGACAGACACAGTGGATTCCTTTACAGCAACAGGATAAAATAAAAATAAACTTAACTATCTAATTTCTCAACAAACAGGGGTTTCCTATACAGAGTGGTGGGTTCACCCCTAAACAAAGACATGGGGAGGGGTGACCTGCATGGAGCGGAAGGTGCACCTACTCTTGCCATCTTACTGGGCAGACTAGATGGACCGTACTAGTCTTTATCTGCCGTCATTTACTATGTCATGCCCGACGCTCGCCTCCACATGTGTCAGGCCCAGTGGACTCTCTGCACTCAGTGGACTTAGGCGACGGGGCACCTGGAGGACAGGATCTGCATAACCACACCTCTCTCCAAATCCCCCTCATCTGCTGGCAAAGCCACTGCACCTCATGGTGACGCTGCCTTTTCAGACCCCATCGCCTCAGAAGATCCTCACCACAGATGCCTCCAAACTGGGCCCGGGGCCCACTGTGATGGGTTGTGGACCCAGGGTGTCTGGTCAGCGGGGGAGAGTCTCCACCAAATCAACTTCGTCGAACTTTGAGCAGTTGCAAACTCATTAGAACCAACCAAGTGGCGATGTTTTATGTCAACAAACAAGGGGGTACAGGGTCATACTTCCTGTGCTGGGAAGCTGTTTGCCTCTGCACTTTCGCAAGCGAGAACAGGATGCTCCTCTGAGCAGTATACCTTCCTGGTCAGGAGAGTCTCCTGGCAGACCGGCTCAGCAGGTCTTTCAGTGCATGAATGGTGACTGGACCCACAGGTTGTCAGCCGCATCTTTCGGCTGTGGGGCTCTCCTTCAGTTGATCTCTTCACCAGCCCCAACACCGCCCAGTTGCCGTGGCTCTGCTCCAGGATGCTGGCCCCAGTATTTGCTTCACCTTTCCAATGCTGGCCTGAAGTCTAATTCCCTCAGACTACACATCAGTACGCAGGCGGTGCACCATCATCTCATTGATGGACATCCCCTGTCCACCTATCCTCTCGTGGCCACTTCATGAGGTCTCTTGCTCATTCGGCCTCCCATTCGCCTGCCGGCAGCAGCTTGGGATATGAATGTGATTCTTGGGAAGCTCATGGCTCCTCCCTTCGAACCACTTGCTTCTTGCCACCTCAAGTACCTTTCATAGAAAATGATCTTCCTTGTGGCACTCAAGTCGGCATGCCATGTCAGTGAGCTGCAGGCATTGGTGGCTTATGCCCCCTATATCAGATTTCATAAGAACAGGGTGGTCCTCCATACCCACCCCAAGATTTTCCCCATGGTGGTCACCGCCTTTCATATCAATCAGGAGGGTGGTTCTCCCCACCTTTTTTCCTAGACCTCATGTAAGCAGGGTAGGGGCCACTCTCCAAACCTTGGATTGCACGAGGGCGCTGGCCTACCTAGAGCAGAGTAAGACTCATTGCTGCTCCTTGCAACTCTTCATCTCCTGTGATCTGAACCAGCTTGGCATTGTAGTCTCTAAGCGCATCCTGTCAACCTGGGTGGTGGACTGCATCTCCTTTGCCTGTGATCAGGCTGGTATCTCTCTCGAGCACCTGTGCGGGCTATGGCAGCTTCTTTGGTGAACGTCCATTCTGTCTCCATGCTAGAGATCTGCTGGCCTGCCACCTGGTCCTCTGTTCATACCTTCGCAGCTCTTTACTGCCTGGAGGAGGACTTCCGATGTGACAGCGCCTTCAGCCAGGTGGTACTTAGTCATCTGTTTGGGTAATAATGCAACTCCTACCCTCCGGCCCTTCTGTTTGTCCAGGCTACCAGAGAATTAATTCCCTGGTCGAAGCTGTGGTCATCCCCGTGGTCTTGCGGCCACTCAGCACTCTCCGCTGTCATTCACGGTTCAATTTTTCAATCGCCCATGGCTTTTTACAGTTTTTTTCGTTAGCCTGTAGCTGAAGAGTCCCATATCTGAGGTCTGATTTCTTGCTTGTTCCCAGAGAAAGCGTAGTTGCTTACCTGTAACAGGTGTTCTTCGGGGACAACCCTCTCTCCTCCCTGTACAGTTGTTTTCTTTTTGGCTTGATTAAGCTATGTTGTCATACTGAGGTTAGATAGCACCCTTGGGCAGGAAGGTGAGCATGCATGAATGGTCTAACTCCCAAAGGCTTTCTGTGAAAGCTAGGGGAGTGTTCATTGTGCGGGCTCCATTGGTGCCAACGTCGCCCATATGTGAGAACTGATTCCTGCTGTCCCCGGAGAACACCTGTTACAGGTGAATGACTATACTATTTCACTTTATTTAAAGATGATTGTGCCTTAAAAATGTTGAAATTGTAGGTTGCTTAGTAATAGAAGTCAGACAGAAAGTGTATCATGGAACATGGTAAGAGAACAGTGGATCTAGCATGTTTATTCTACATTTCATTTGGCTTTATTTCTTTTTCAGCACAAAGAACTGGAATACTCCACTTATCTTTGATCTCAGAGAAGGGACTGTTAGTTTAATTCTGCAATCTGAAAGGTAATATGTTGGTTTAATTTTAAAAAACTTTGCCCAAGTTATGGATAGTCTCTGCATATGGACCACATTATTAGAGTTCCCGGTCTTATGGTGCATTTAACTTGTAAGCTACATCTACAGTATTCATATATAACATTTTAGAACATGAGCAACAACTAATCAATCCTGAGTTCTAATACTAAAACAAAAAACAAGTTTGAAAATAAAGACTATGGGCCCAATATTCAAAGGCATTTACATGGTTTACAAACCTGTAAACTATGTAAATGCCTCTAAGCAGGATATTCAGCCACTATATGTCCCAATGCTAACTGCTTAGCATTGGGGCATTTTGGTGACGGTAGCTGTTGCTAACTGGTCAGCGACAATATTGACCCATTGCCCGGTTAGTAACCCGTGGGTAAAGATAGGCTAGCTTTTTCTGTGCCTATCTTTACCAAAGGGTTGCTAACGGGGTAGTAGCTCAATATCGCTGCTGCCCGGCAATGTTCCCTCTAATTTTCTGTAGGCTGTGTGCGCATAAAATATCAGCTGTGCAGCTTTTGAAGGAAGGTTAAATTTTTGTGCGCCACATAACAACACTCAGAGTTATATACTTTAAAATTTGACTACACATCAGAATACAGTATGTACACCACATTGATTGCACTAGAAAATATTGAAGAACTTGTGAAAACCGTAAATACACAACAACTTTTAAATTTTAAGATGTCTGTGTTGTTTTCTATCAGAATCAGAACCGTAATTTTTGTGCGCTTGAAAATATTGAAGAACTTGTGAAAACCGTAAATACACAACAACTTTTAAATTTTAAGACGTCTGTGTTGTTTTCTATCAGAATCAGAACCGTAATTTTTGTGCGCTCTGTTGTAAAGTATGTGCGCTCACTCAGCGAGGTGTGTGCGCGCGCACATGCGCACAGCTTAGAGGGAACAGTGCTGCCCGGTTAACTTCCAGGCTGTGCAGCTGACCCGGATATTCAGTGCTGGTGGCCGGCTGTGGCCTTGGCATTGAATATCTGTGTTTTGTGTTTGGCAGGGATGGCTAAACACTACAGCTGTGCTAGCCACCTCTGCTGAATATCGGGCATCGTGTTTTTTTTTAACATCCAAACCTGGTAATTGTGCATACAGGCTGTGTCTTCTATAAGCTTTCCTTAAGTCCATATTCCTGATCTCAACTCATGAGCAGTTGTCTGAAAATCGTTTGCTCATGGAAGTCCTTTTCATTAACCTTTTGTGTATGAGAGTAGATCTCTGGAAAGGATACAGTAAGTAGTTTAGAAGGAGGTTTAACTAAAATTTGATAAACCACCTTTTGACAAAATAGCAAAGCAGTGATTACTTCATAGAGAAAAAAAAAGTAACAAAACTGTTGCAAGAATTCTTAGATAGACATAGATGACTATTTAAACATGGGGAGACAAGCATTTTACATTTTTTATGCCAGTCACCACATATGAATAATTCACATTCCTAAGCGTCTCTCCAGTCCAGTCGCTGTCTTCTGGGTTGTGCCCCCCTTCCAGCAGCGAGGAGACGTAGCATGTCATCCTCTTTTGATGACCCTAGGGTACATATAGTACTGGCACCTCCCACCAGCTTCAGTTTTGCTTAGTCTCCAAAGCAGCTGGAAGGGAGGCAGTAACCTAGAGTAGATTACTGGAGAGACTTAGACTAGGGTTTTTGTTTTTAATTTGGTTACCTTTTTCTATTTATATTTATTTCCTCTAGCAGGCTCTTAGTTTATTTATTTTATTTCTCTCTGGGGGCTTTTGCTATATTATCCCTCAGGGGAAAGGGGAGGGGGTGTTCGGCACCGACCTTTAAGTAGCGGTCCTTGCTGTCTCCTTCTAATTTTTTCCGGCAGTGCTCCGGCCGTGTGGAAGAGGAGGACGTTGCCTGCAGGCTGCCGTCAGCCCTGAGGCCCCAGAACATCTTCCCGCTGCGTTGCCGAAGCCCTTCAGGCGGCTGAGCACACGGGCGGGAAGACGCCTGCAGCCGCGGCGATTCCCGAGAGAAGGAAGCTGAGCAGGCGAGCGGCCGGAGCAGGTGAGAGGCCGGATCGAGACTGCGACCAGCATGGCGAACATGCCCGACCACGCGGTTGCAGCAGACGTGCGTCAGAAGAGCCGACCGGTGGAGGAGAGCTGGTAGGAGCTCTTCTTGTTTCACGCGCTTTTCTTGGCGCGCATTGCACAGGTTTTCGTTTATATCGGCACCTTTCAGAGGGCCTTAGCAACCAGGGGTTCCTGGCATTGAGGTGAACGGTAGCAGGTGCAGGAGGCTTCGGGGGTTTTCCCTTATAGTATAGTTTTAAAAAAAATTATGGATTTCAAAGTGTCAATATGCCTAAGGCCCAGTGTTTGCTTTGTGGCACCCGCAAGGGGACGGTGTCAGAGACTGGGGTCTGTAGAGGCTGTGCAGCAGAGGCAGCCGAGGGGGAGCAGGGGGTGCAAGGTATTTCTCAGGATCCTCTTGCTTCTTGTTCGCAGGAGCCCGGGGACCCTCTGGAGGTCAGGGGTCAGTCTGCTCCTGTCCTTCCTCCTACGCCGGAACAGTTGGCCATTCCCCTGACGTAACCCGGTCCTTTTACCTCCTTGGGTGGCCTGGAGGCTGGCAGCGGAGGAGATTTCTCCCCGGAATTTGTCCTGCTGATGCATAGAGCCTTTTGCTTTCGCAAACAAGGAACACTGGAGCAGGGGTCAGCACTAGGTTGTACCTTGGACACTAGAGAGCAGGAGGAAACAGGGGTTCCGTTAAAGCGGGCTAGGCTCTCTCATGACGAGGTTCCCCGTCCTCCACTGTCTGAGAATCAGGAGGGTGAATCCTCAGACAGGGAGATGGGGGACGACAAGGAAGAACTCGAGGAAGGTGAGATTCCAGAGCAGGAACAGGCTAGAATTGTTTGCGTCTTCCACCAGGAGGAGTTGCTGGCATTGATTCTGGAATCCTAAAGGTCCTTAATATGGCAGCGGGAGTCCCAGCAAAGGAAGAGGTCCTGGAGGAAAATCGCAGAAGGTTTTTGCGGTACACCGGGTAGTAAAGCAAATTATTCAGGAGGAAAAGGATCAACCTGAATCGGGGCTGAGAGGGGTTCGGTCTATGGCTTGACTCTATCCATTTCCAGAAGGGGAGAAGGAATTGCTTTGTTCCCCCAGAATAGATGCGGCAGTGTTGGCGGTCACGAAGAAGACCACAATCCGGGTAGAAGGCAGCGCTGCCCTCAAGGACACCCAGGATAGGAAGTTGGACGCGCTGTTAAAGCAAGTGTTTGACATTAGCGCCCTGGCTCTCCAGCCATACGTTTGTGGGGCCTGGGTAGCCCGGGCTTGTTTGCGGTGGTCACAACAGCTTCAGCTGACCGAAGATCCCATGGCTCAATCATCAGGGGAGGCGGCTAGGATTGAATCTGGAGCTTCCTACTTAGCCGATAGCCAGTATGATCTCATTAGGAGCTTGGCCAAGAACATGGATTCGGCAGTGGCGGCTCGCCGCTATCTTTGGTTACGCAATTGGGCTGCAGATGGTTCTTCAAAGGCCCGGCTCAGCAGGCTCCCATTTAAGGGAAAGCTTCTCTTTGGGGAGGACTTGGAGAAGCTGGTAAAGGATCTGGGGGAGTCTAAGGGAGGTAAACTCCCCAAGGATAGACCTAAGCAGAGTCGGCTCCCTGCTCCGTCGCGCTCTCAGCCGAAAGAGTCACGGAGGTTTCGGGGTTTCCGGTCAGCCCCCTTTTAGAGGGGTCGCTTCAACTCCAGGGGACAGAGTTTCTGGGGATTCTGGGGGGCTGGAAAGGGGTTTGCCGCCTCTTCTGCCACCTCGGGCCCTAGAAAACCACAATGAAACAACGAGGGCCCAGCAGGAAGAACTGCTGGTAGGGGGGCGCCTTTGGCAGTTCTTCCCAGCCAGGGCCCGGGTTACGTCAGATCAGTGGGTCTTGGAGGTGGTGCGAGAGGGTTATGCTCTTGAGTTCTCAAGACCCGTTACTCACTCCTTTGTACTCTCCCCGTGCAAGTCTCCCTCCAAGAGGACTGCGGTAAGGGAGACATTGACAAGACTGCAGTGGTTGGGCGCGGTCGTGCGGTCGATACTCCATCTATTTTGTGGTGCCCAAAAAAGAAGGGACCTTTTGGCCGATTCTCGACTTGAAGGGAGTCAATCGTTGTCTCAGGGTGCCTCATTTTTGGATGGAAACGCTGAAGTCCGTCTTGGTAGCGGTAAGACAAGGAGAATTCCTGACCTCTCTGGATCTGACAGAGGCCTACTTGCATATTCACGTTTGCGAGGCTCATCAGCAGTTCCTGCGGTTTGCAATACCAGAAGGTCACTTCCAGTTTCAAGCGTTGCCCTTCGGCCTGGCGATGGCTCCGCGCACCTTCACCAAGGTCATGGTGGTGCTGGCTGCGGCGCTGCACAAGGAGGGGATATTGGTTCACCCTTACCTCGACGACTGGTTGATCCGGGCAAAATCCGAGGAAGAAAGTCAGAAGGCAACTGCCCAGGTGGTCGCTTTTCTGCAGAATCTGGAATGGGTGATCAACATGGCAAAGAGCAAGTTGAACCCTTCTCAAGAGATCGAGTATCTGGGGGCAAGGTTTGGCACAAAAGAAGGCATGGTGTTCTTACCAGCCCGCAGAGCGGGAGAGCTAAGGCGGCTGATCCTTCATTTTCTGGCCATGGAGGCTCCCTCGGCCTGGCATTACCTTCAGATCCTGGGAACCATGGTGGCAACGATAGACCTGGTGCCTTGGGCCAGGGCACACATGAGGCCTCTTCAACGGGCCTTGCTGCGGCACTGGTCTCATCAACGTCAGTCCATGTCTGTGATGCTCATCTGCCCGGTAATGACCAGAGAAGCCTTGCAGTGGTGGCTAAATCCAGGGAGCCTGGAACGGGGCATGCCCCTCAATTCCCCGTCAAGGGTCCAGTTGACAACGGATGCCTCACTTACCGGGTGGGGAGCGCATTGCATGTGCACTTTGCCCAGGGCATCTGGGATGCCCAGGAATCCCAGTGGTCGATCAACAGATTAGAGTTGCGGGCGGTAGCTCTGGCTCTCAAGGCCCTCCAGACGTTAGTAGTCCAAAGGGCAGTCAGGTTGGGATGCCCAGGAATCCCAGTGGTCGATCAACAGATTAGAGTTGCGGGCGGTAGCTCTGGCTCTCAAGGCCCTCCAGACGTTAGTAGTCCAAAGGGCAGTCAGGGTGCTGTCCGACAACATGATGGCAGTAGCATATATCAACCGGCAAGGCGGCACAAGCAGTCCTCCCTTGGAAGAGGAAGCGGAAGGCCTACTAGAGTGAGCCGAGGCTCATCTATCAGCTTTGTCGGAGCAGCACATGGCCAGAGTGGAGAACATAACGGCGGACTTCTTAAGCAGAAACAGAGTGGACCACGGGGAGTGGGAGCTCTGCCAGGAGGTGTACGAGCACATAGTGGCTCGTTGGGGGGCTCCGGTGATGGATCTCATGGCACGATTCCAGTCGAGCAAGGCGAATTGATTCTTCAGTCGAAGAAAAGAGCGGATATCAGAGGGCTTGGATGCTCTGGTTCAGAGGTGGCCGTCAGAAGGCCTGCTGTATGTTTTTCCTCCTTGGACACTTATAGGCAGGGTCCTTCATCGGATAGAGGCTCACCCAGGTCTTGTGATTCTTATAGCCCCGGATTGGCCTTCGATGCCCTTGATATGCCGATCTAGTGCGACTGTTGGCCGCTCGTCCGTGGCGCCTTCTGGTGCGGGAAGATCTGTTGGTGCAAGGGCCAGTGCGCATGCCACAGGTGGATCGGTTCTCGCTTATGGCCTGGCTATTGAAAGGGCACAGCTTCTGAAATGGGCTTATTCTAGGGCAGTGGTTGCCACCTTGCTGAATTCCCGTAAACGGTCATTCTCCAGGACCAAGCAGGAAGTCAGTCCTCACATATGGGTGACGTCGGCGCCGACGGAGCCCTCGCGGAGCAATTTTCCCCAGCTTTCAAAGAAAGCCTTTGGGAATTGCAGCGCGCATGCGCGGTCCCCTTCCCGCCCAAGGGTGCCATCTTAGCCAGTCTTCTTTTTTCCGCGGAGCCCTACAGACGTGGTCTTCTTGTCCCCGCTGAAAAAGTTGATTTTTCGTGATTTATTTCTCTTTTTTCTTCGGTTCGACGCCGGTCTCTTTCCTGCCCGGACTCGCGACGCCGTTGCGAGTCCTTCTCTTATTTTTCGGTTTTTCTGATTTTTCTGTCAGTTTCGTTTTCGGTTTTTCGCTGGCAACCCGGTCCTTTGACCTTGCAGGGGCCCTTTTTCCCCCGATGGCTGCCAGTGGTTTCAAGAGGTGTGTTCAGTGTGACAGAAATATGTCACTCACTGACACACACGATAATTGCCTCCGCTGCCTTGGCCCAGATCATGAGGAACTGATCTGTGGGGCCTGCAGCAAAATGTCCTCCAAAGCGTTACGGAGTCGGCGGCATCAGCGGGAAAGAATCTTCGCAGATCCCGCCCGTACCTGGACCTCGTCGGAGGCCTCGGCGTCCAGAGGCTCCAGCTCTGAGCATCGCCGGAGTTCCTCCGACAGAGGTTCTCCCTCCGGGGATCATCGTCGGAAGGCGAAACCCGCGAGGGCGGCGTCGGTGGACGCTCCTGGTTCCGCGAGGGCCAGGTCGCATAGCCCCGATAGCCGTCCCGGGTCTTTGGAGAAGGAACATCTCCCGAAGCGACCTCGTTTGGAATCGGAGATGCCTGCTCGGGTAAGTCCTGTGGTCCTCCTGGACTCGCCTCCGAGGGATCCGACGTCGGGCCCGACGCCGTCGGGGCCCGAGTCGTGGGCTGCTGGGTCACCTGAGGTCGGACTCAGGTTGACGGCCTTGGAGAGCAGACTATCTGCCTTCATGGACCAGCAGCGGGCACTGATCGTTAGCCTCGCTGGCGCCTCTGCCCCGACCGCCGGGACGTCGACGTCTAAGTCGACCCCGGAGACCGAGCCGATCCTCGAGTCCATGCGGGCTCGAGTCGATCCTCGGTCGAGGTCACCCTCGGCCTCCCGTTCGGGACCGAGGTCGTCGACGCCGACTCCCTCGGTGTCGGGGCAGCCGACGCCTCCGCCCGCCCGAACTGACCCCACCGATTCCTCCTCGGAGTCGGCCTGGGAGTCTGAAGTGGAAGAGTCACCTGATTCTTTTCGGACTCGGTGTGTCCCCTCGGACTCCCCTGAGTCCGAACCTCGGAAACAGTCCCCCCCGGAGGATGCCCGGTTCTCGGACTTCGTCAGGGATATGGCCAAGGCTTTGGCCTTCCCTGCGGATCCCGAGGAGGAGCCTCGAGCCGAAGAGCTCGACGCCCTTCAGTACGACTCTCCCGCCAGGGAGCACTTTACTGTACCGGTTCCTCCCATACTGGAACGACTACTCTTCCGCATGTGGGAGAGTCCGGCATCATCGCCGGTATTAAGCAAGCGGGTCGATTCCATCTATCGAGTCCGCAAGAGCCCTGGCTTCCAAAAAGCACAGCTACCGCACCATTCCATGGTGGTGGAATCGGCCATGCATAGGCTTAAGAGCCAGAAGATGCACTCCTCGGTGCCTCCTGGCAGGGAGGCCCGCAACCTGGATGGCCTCGGTAAGAAGTGTTTCCAGGGCTCTGTGCTTGCTTGTCGGGTCCAGACCTACCAGCTCTACATGGGCATGTACCTTAGAGACCTGGCTAAAGAGATAGCCGGATTCTCTGCTGGATTGTCCGAGGAACCTTTGCGGAGGTTCCTAGCCTTGTCCACTGGTATTCGGGAATGCTCCAAATTCATTTCTCGAGCAGCCTATGATGGCTTTGAAGCATCGGCTCGTGTGGCCGCAGCCGGCATCGGTGCCCGCCGACAGGCTTGGCTTCAGTCGTCTGACCTTGAACCCTGGGTGCAGGACAAGTTGGTCGATGTCCCCTGCCGAGGTGAGAACCTCTTTGGCAAGCCCATGGCTGAGAAGGCTGCACAACTCGAGACGGAGACTCTCACCAGAACTAGGCTTTCTAGGAAGACCTCTGCCCCTTCCCAGAAGAAGAAGGGCTCGGGAAAGAAGTCCTTTTACCCGAGAAAGGCGGCTGCCTATAAACACTACCCTCAATATCAGGCCTCCGCAGCTCCCCAACAGGGTCAGCAGGCCAAGGGACGGGGTAACGGCTCCCGTAGGCAGCAAGCCCCCAAGCCTGCACCACCGGCCCCTGCTCAGCAGGGTGGGGGTTTTTGACTTCCTCAGCATAGCCTCTCCCCCTCAGCTGGTTCCTCCCAGCACAGGAGGCCGGCTGGTCCACTTTGCCCACAGGTGGTCCAACATCACATCAGATGCCTGGGTGCTTCAGGTTGTGAGAGAAGGCTATCTTCTCCACTTCCACCAGGTCCCTCCCTCCTATTTTCCGGGAGAGCCTCCACGACTCCCTCTGCACAGGGACTTACTCCTTCAGGAGTTAGCAAGTCTTCTTCAGGAACAGGCTGTGGAACCGGTGCCCCACCACCTGAGAGGTCAAGGCTTTTATTCCAGGTATTTCCTAATACCAAAAAGAACAGGAGGCCTCAGACCCATCCTGGACTTGCGCAACCTCAACAAGTTCCTCGTGAGGGAGAAGTTCAAGATGCTTACCCTTGGAATCCTTCTGCCCTACCTCCAGCAGAAAGATTGGCTATGCTCCTTGGATCTAAAGGATGCCTACACACACATCCTCATCCACCCAAGCCACCGCCAATACCTAAGGTTTGTGGTGGCAGGAAATCATTACCAGTACATAGTACTGCCCTTTGGCCTATCCTCCGCACCACGAGTCTTCACAAAATGTCTCGCGGTGGTGGCGGCTTATCTCCGGCTTCAGGGCCTCTATGTCTTTCCTTACCTAGACGACTGGCTCATCAGAGCATCGTCCTCTCAAGAGGTCACACAAGCCACGCACCGCACTGTGACTCTCCTCCAGTACTTGGGCTTTGTCGTAAACTTCGCAAAGTCCACTTTGCTCCCCTCGCAATATCTCGAGTTCATCGGCGCAAGATTGCACACTCTTCAGGCGCGAGCTTTCCTGCCTCTCGACAGGGCTCAACGGCTCATGGACCTAGCCGGCCGTTTTCACAGCCAGTCCCTGGTCTCGGCCAGGCGCTTCCTGAGACTACTCGGCCACATGGCTTCCACCGTCCACGTGACCCCCAATGCCCGCCTGAATATGCGACCTGCTCAGTGGTGCCTTCGCAAGCAGTGGCAACAGGCCACGGGCGGCCTAGCCGACTTAGTGCGGATCTCAGGCCCGCTGGTCTCTTCTCTACAGTGGTGGCTTCATCGGCCGAACCTGGTACTCGGAATGCCTTTTCAGTCTCCTCCGCTGGCTCAAGTGCTGACGACCGATGCTTCTCTCCTGGGATGGGGAGCGCATTGCCAAGGGGCATGTACTCAAGGTCTCTGGACCACGTGGGAGTCTGCGCAGCAGATCAACTTCCTGGAGCTCAGAGCGATCCGCCTGGCTCTCAAGGCTTTCTCCCACCTGACTTCTCACCGGTCCGTCCTTGTCCAGACGTACAATCAAGTTGCCATGTTCTACGTGAACAAACAGGGGGGCACGGGCTCCTTCCTTCTCTGTCGAGAAGCACAGAGACTCTGCTCTTGGGCCGTAAGCCACGGCATTCTTCTCAAGGCAGTTTATCTCCCAGGCCAAGAAAATTGCCTGGCGGACAAACTCAGCAGAATCCTCCAGCCGCACGAGTGGCGACTGGATCCCTTCGTAGTTCAGAAACTTTTTCTGAAGTGGGGCCTCCCCACGATGGATCTCTTTGCCAGTCCTCTCAACCGGCAACTTCCTCGCTTCTGCTCTCGGCAGCCGCATCCCCTTCGAGTAGCGGCGGATGCTTTTCTGCTCTCATGTTCGAAAGGCCTTCTCTATGCCTTTCCTCCCATACCGCTAGTCTCTCGAACTCTTTTCAAGGTTCTCCAAGACAAAGCTTCCATGATCCTGATAGCTCCTCGGTGGCCCAGACAGCCGTGGTTTCCACTCCTGCTGCAACTAGCGGTGGAGGATCCATTCCCTCTGGGGTTTCAACCAGATCTCCTAACACAGGATCAGGGGTCCCTACTGCACCCCAACCTCAGATCTCTACATCTGATGGCCTGGCGGCTGAAAGGGTAGTCCTTGCTCCCCTTCTACTGCCGGCAGAGGTGGAAGAGGTCGTCCTAGCTTCCTGGCGACCTTCTACCCGCAAGTGCTACGCCCTTAAATGGCGTCGCTTTTCCGCTTGGTGTGCCCAGCAGTCTCAGGATCCCTTCTCCTGCTCGGTGTCGGTGATCTTGCAGTACTTGCTCTACCTCTCTAATCTGGGACTTAAGTCCAACTCCGTTAAAGTTCACCTCAGTGCTCTTTCAGCACATCATGTGCCGGTGGACGGCAGACCTCTTTCCAGCGACCCTCTCGTGGCAAGGTTTCTCCGAGGTCTCCTTCTACTTAAACCACCTCTGCGCCCGCCAGCACCTGACTGGGATCTGAATGTGGTTTTGCAGCGGATCACCTGTCCGCCTTTTGAACCTATGGCTACCTGTTCTCTCCGTTTTCTTTCTTGGAAAACCTTATTCCTGATAGCCCTCACTTCCGCTAGACGCGTAAGTGAATTGCAGGCCCTCGTGTCTGATCCCCCTTACACTCGGTTCTACAAAAATAGGGTAGTCCTACGGACTCACCCTAAATTTCTTCCTAAAGTGGTCTCCCCTTTTCACATCAATCAGGAGGTGGTACTTCCGACCTTCTTTCCCAGGCCACACTCCAGCCGAGCTGAAATGGTCCTGCATACCCTGGACTGTAGAAGGGCATTGAACTTCTACCTTGACCGTACGCGGGAGCACCGTAAAGCTGCTCAGCTTTTTGTGTCTTTTGACCCCAATAAATTGGGGCTCCCGGTCTCCAAGCGTACTCTGTCCATCTGGGTTGCTGACTGTATCGCTTGGGCTTATGGGGCAGCCGGACTCTCGTTAGAAAGTCGGGTCACGGCTCATTGTGTTCGGGCGAAGGCTACGTCCGTGGCTTACCTCCGCTCTGTTCCATTGGCAGACATCTGCCGGGCCGCTACTTGGTCTTCGAGCCAGACTTTTGCGGTCCATTACTGCCTCGAGAGGGAGTCCCGCAGGGACAGTGCTTTCGGACAGGCAGTCCTCCGAAATCTCTTCGAGGTTTGAGCAACTCCTACCCTCCATCCCGGATGGGGGCTACCGGTGGGTAATAATTCAGCGAAGATTCCTTCCTTCTGTACTGCTGAGCTAGAGGGAGCTCATTTTTGTGCTTAGGGTCTCCGGTAGCCTTAAGCTTGGGAGTCCCATATGTGAGGACTGACTTCCTGCTCGGTCCTGGAGAAAGCGTAGTTACTCACCTGTAACAGGTGTTCTCCAGGAGCAGCAGGAATCAGTCCTCACAACCCTCCCTCCTCCCCTTGGAGTTGCAATTATCTGCTTTAGTTTTTTGCAAATTTTTTATGCTGTCTTTTCGCTATGTCATCTGACTGGCTAAGATGGCACCCTTGGGCGGGAAGGGGACCGCGCATGCGCGCTGCAATTCCCAAAGGCTTTCTTTGAAAGCTGGGGAAAATTGCTCCGCGAGGGCTCCGTCGGCGCCGACGTCACCCATATGTGAGGACTGATTCCTGCTGCTCTTGGAGAACACCTGTTACAGGTGAGTAACTACGCTACCTGTCTTTCCTATGTAAGGGTTTGGCGTATTTTTGAAGGATGGTGTACGGACCAGCAGAAGAAGCCTCTTTCGGTTTCGGTGCCTGAGGTTCTGGATTTTTTGCAGGCCGGTTTCGACAAGGGCCTGGCAGCCAGTTCTCTGCGGGTACAGGTAGTGGCAATCTCTTGTTACAGAGGCAAGGTTCAGGGCAAGTCCTTGGGGGAGCATGCGAATGTAAGTAGGTTTCTATGAGCAGCAGGACATTTGCGGCCTCAAGTGAGGTCTCCGGTTCCTCCTTGGGATCTCAATCTAGTTTTGGATGCCTCGGTCGGGGAGCCCTTCGAGCCAATGCAGCGGGCTTCGTTGAAGGACGCGACTCTTAAGACAGTCTTTTTAGTAGCCATTTGTTCGGCCAGGCGTCTTTCTGAGCTGCAGGCCCTGTCTTTTCATCCGCCCTTTCTTTCTTTCTTTAAGGAGAAGGTAGGTCTCCGGATGGTGCCTTCCTTTTTACCTAAGGTGGTTTCTCTCCCTTCCTTCTCGGGGGCGGGACGGGGGGAAGTGACACTCGTTTACGTATGTTGAACATGCGCAGAGTTCTGAAGCGCTACCTAAAGAGGACAGCTTCGTTTCGCAAGTCTGATAGATTGTTCATTTTGTTTGCAGGACCTGTCAGACGGCTGCCTGGGTGAGAATCTTCACAGTCTTGGCAAGTGCATATATCTATATGATTTGCAAGGGATTGTGGGCAATGTAGTTCATTCACACCAGACACAGCTGCTGACAATAATTTAGTTGTGCTCAAGTGTTAAAGCCAATAAAATATTTATTGATGGGGTTATTTCTCCCAACACAGATATGCTTGGTAGCACATAAATCAGGTTACTTGCTTCCAGTGTTTAACTTGGAAAAACAAAAATCAAAATCAGGAAAACAACATTCAAACTTGTCAGGCATTAGCTAATGTTTTCTTAGCATATATCAAACAACAAACGAAAAGCCCCAAAGAAAGAAAAAACTGTTCTTTTCAGGGTAACTTCTGATAACTTCCCACATAGATTCAGAAGTGATTCTCTCCTAGCTCACAAGCAATTAGGTAAGGCTCAATTGCTAGCAGTTATCCAGCTGAAACCCCTTAGCTGGCTTGCTTTCTACTGTGTGGGTCAAATCCTGCTTCAGGAGCTTTCCTGAGTAGATTAAAGAACAAGTTTGTATTTCTTTGTGATGGTTGCTGTACTTTATAACAGAAAATCACCAAAGGAGTTTGGACAGAGAGCAGTCCATATAAACACATTCTTCATCTGCAATCATTCCCCCTTCTTCAACAAGCATGGGTTCAATATCATGGATTGGCACAGATGAATCTCTCAATTGAGCACTTTCAGGAGAATACTTGTTTCCCTGCTGTCTTTCAAGGTTATAGCTAGGGCATAGATCAGTGTTCATGCCTGAGCTTCCATTGCTGTTAGAGTTCCTCTCTATATAGCCTGGCCAGTATGTAGTCCAGTTCTTATGTCCAGCCTTCCAATCCAGATCCCTGGACACTGGATCTCTCTTCACATACCTTCTGGCACAGGTCTTAGGGTCCCTTCCACGTGCAGCCGTCTTCCTCACAGGTAGCGTCTGGAGATTCCTAGCTCTGCAGCACCATTCCTCTGGCTTTCCCCAGTCCAATGGTGTATGCTGGCCCTTGGAATACCTCCCAGTATACGTACTGCTCTGGACTCTTCTAGACCTCTCAAAGGCTTTTCTCCTCTTTCTTCCAGAGGGTTTCTTTCCCTCTCTGTCTGTCCGGTTTGGCTTCTGCTTCTGATGATCCTTCAGATGAAACTGATCAAGCTCAAGCTGTCCAAGATACTGAGGATAATTCTCTGTAGAATAAACTCTACCTTTATTCTGCCTAGATGAGTGCTCCCCCCTAATACAGCGCAGCTGTGCTGCCCTTTGAGATGAGTGCTTAGGGATTACCTCATAGCCCTCCTGATTGAACACACGTTTCCCCACTTCAGCTCCTCTAATGGCTGTTGGAAACCTGGTGCATTCTGGGACTGGTAGTCTTTTATGGGAAAATTCTGTTTTCTTATTTCTACCAGAACTGACAGGTTGCTTGTTCAGAGTCACTTCACCTTTTCTATAGCTCCTTCCTGAGCTATGATAAGCTTCCTTATCACAGACCGCGTAAGGGTGAAGCAGCTTCCCAGGCATCAGTTTCTAGATGGGTCAAGGAAGCTATTGCTTCGGCATATATCCTTAAGGGAAAGAAGGTACCGGTTGGGCTCCGGGCCCATTCCACTCGAGCTCAAGCGGCATCGTGGGCGGACCTTAGTCTTGTTCCACCACTAGAGATTTGCAGGACGGCTGCTTGGTCTTCACTGCACACCTTTGCCAAGCATTACATATTGAATATTCTCGCCTATGGGGATGCGGGGTTTTTGAGGTTCTGTGCTTCGGGCTGGCCTTGCAGGCCCCTCCCAGCCTTCAACTGCTCTGTTACATCCCAGAAGATAAGGATTGGACTGGAGAGACGCTTAGGAAGGAGTAATTAGACCTTACCTGCTAATTAGCATTCCTGAAGGAACTCCATTCCAGTCCCTGATCCCTCCCAGGTCCTTTTGTTGTTTCCTAATAGGCTTCAACGGCCCGAAGCAGCAGATGAGCCACGGATGATAAAAGCAGGAACATGGTCTACGGGAGGCTCTGGTGATGAGACAGTGTGGATGTGGATGAGCAAGGAGCCACGGTGATGGCAGTGGCAGGCTCAAGTAGTCTTCCTCCTCTTTGGGGGTGTGATAGCCCTTTCCCAGGGAGGAGGGATTGGTGTTTGTTATAGTTATATTAATTATAGTTTGGTTTGCATAATTGGTCTCTCCGTTAAGTTTGCTTTGCCAATAGGATACTGAAGCTGGTGGGAGGTGCCAGTACTATATGTACCTTAGGGTCATCAAAAGAAGATGATGTGCTCAGTCTCCTCGCTGCTGGAAGGGGGGCACAACCCAGAAGATAGGGACTGGACTGGAGTTCCTTCAGGAGCGCTAATTAGCAGGTAAGGTCTAATTACTCCTTCCACTCTGCTAACTGGATTCTCAGTAGCACAGAATATAGGTGGAGTGAGGCAAATGCAAGAGTTATCCAGTAAGCAGTGATATTCAGACTATCCAGACAACTTTAGGACAGCTTTTTGCTGGATAACTTGCTACTTCACCATACAGTGCCAGCACTCTCCAGAGGGTGCTGAGGTGGCATGTAAGGATATTCAGCAGCACCTTTGAATATCCATGGATAGTAGCAGCTAACAGCTGCCATTATGTAGATAAATATCTTGAATATCAGTCCAACAATATCTTATTTTCTATGTATCTATGCTTGCCTTACTTACTGTGAAAGGTAAGCCATGGTTGAATGCAACAGCTGTATAATTTGAGGTACTGTACACAGTATATATGTCTTCTTTTGGCACACATGCACCATTGATTCTAAATGTTGGAATTTTTCATTTGACCCCGGAGTCATGATCCATTAGGACTGTGCCCTGCTGTGCTGGGCTTATTTCCTGTACCTGCTATCTGCTTCTCAAGCTGACTGAGAATATTGTAGAGATTGTGTTCACTGCCCCTGGCGAAAAAGAGTCAGCCTGCACACAATGTTGACACCTAACTGTATGTGTAGGAACCATTATTTATCACCTCTGGCTAAAAATGGACATCATAATATGCTAGATTTGGAAAGGAACAAGAAGAAAAAACTAGACAAGTAGCAGTACAGACATGCAGTTATAGTATAGCAAATACTTAGTAGGCTGTATCTCTGCTGAACAAGTGCATTCCCTGGACAAAATGTTTGTTTATGTTTATTTAAAACTTGTTATACCGCCCAACACCAAAGGCACCTGATCGGTTTACAATAAAAACTTAAAACAATTTAAAAATGGGGCTACAGGAAAAGAAAAGGAACACCAATTAAAATAATAGGAAAGAAGAGAAAGAAATGGGAGAAAGAAAGCAAAACCAGTAACAATTACAATGTGATATCATGGGAAGGGAGGGGGGGGGCCAGGAAGGGAGGTTAAATGCTAATTGAAAAAGGTGGGTTTTGAGTTGGGTCTTGAAGGATTGGTAGGACTCTTCTGCACGGAGCGAGGGGGGGAGAGAGTTCCACAGGCTTGGGGCCAGAAAGTAGAAAGCAGAGGAGCGGGTAGAAGCAAGGTGGGCCTGGGAGGGGGAGGGAAGAGACATACGAATTTGTGTGAATGGAACGAAGCAGACAGTGGGGGGTACGAAAGTGGATCTGGTCGGCAAGATAGAAAGGGGTACCAGTGCGAACAGCCTTATGTGCAAGGATAAGAATTTTATACTGAACACGAAAAGGGACAGGTAGCCAATGGTGATGAAGAAGAAGAGGAGTGACGTGATCAAAACGGGAAGCGTAAGTGAGGAGACGAATAGCAGTATTTTGAACACGTTGAAGACGACACAATTGGGATTGGGGGAGACCAGCTAGGGAAACATTACAATGTTATACTTCAAACTTCACAAGTATGCTGAATTTGTTTTCTTTTCTAGGCACTTTCTTTTAGTGGGCAGTGGGGGTGTCTTTTTATATTCCTATGAAGGACGACTTACTTCTTCTCCAAAGCTTCCAGGAATAAGAACAGACATTTTAAATGCGCAGACTGTATCACTGAGTAATGATACCATCGCCATAAAAGATAAAGCTGATGAAAAACGTATGTTATATAATTTCATTGTTGCTAGTTAGTGACTTGAAATAGTCTTAGGCGTTGATTTAATAAGAAGATTTCTTCTATGCTATACTTCTGAAATGTATATACAATATGAGGAAGCCACACACAGCAGCGGGAGCAACATCTCTGGGTAGCCATTGGAGTCATCCAAGAGAAATTTGTTATCAAGCTCCTCCAAGGTAAAAGAGATGCCTGATCCTTACATTATATGCTTTCCAGCTTCCAGGACCTTGACTCCACCCTTCCTGATAATGTCATTATGGGCTGTCCTGAAGAGTAGAATCTCTGTAGGGGGCTGGCCATCTCTGGAATGGCTAGTTGCTATAATTGCACTAGCCACCTCCACTGACTATCGAGCCCCATGTTTTTTAAACATTCAAGCCTGGTAGTTGTACCAACAAGCTGTGTCTTCTATAAGTTACCTTAAGCTTAGGGGTGAATAAAAGGGAGTTAGTCCTTTGGGAGGGACTTGGGATTTGAGCTATGCTCAGCTGGTAAAATGTTAGCGGCAGGGGGTTAGAGACTTTTGCCACTAGTTTCCTTCATGGAGGAAGGGCATATCACATTGTCAGTTGGGTGATGTCATCTGGTGAAACCCGCTTAGATAAGCCGTCTTAGGTTAGAGAAAGTTCTGGAAGCCTTTAAGAGACACCATTGTGCATGCATGTGACCTCCTCCTTTGCATTGTTGTACAGGGCTCGCTATTTTCTGTGGACCTGGCAAGATGTACTCTATCTTTTCTTTCTCTCAGAAAAATGTTTGCTTCGCTGAAATTATCACGTGAATGCCCCACTGAGGAATCAAGGTCTAGCTAGACTCATGATCAGACCCAGACCCCTCCACTGGATTATTTTTCTGGATCTGAATTGGAGCATTCCTGAGATTCTGAATTTGAGCCTGTGGAATGCTCTGAAGAAGGCTCCATTGGTTTACCCTTGGATCTCACGGTCTTCCTATGAGACAAGAAAATCTTCCTCAGAAAACCTCTTAGCTGATTTTACAGGGATTTTAAATTAAAGATTGAGGAGTAACCCAAGGCAGAAATGTTGGATATCATCCATTTATAATGCTGTGCTTTGATTTTGCATAACTTCTTGCCATTTCTTCCCGGCCCAGTATTTGTGAAACATTTCTGCATTAAATTGAGGAGTCTGTGGATTATTTCTCTCAGGGCAAGTCTACCCAACTCCAAAGTGGGCAAGAGGAAAGTGTGTGGAAAGCACATGGTCAGGTCAATCTTTGATGTTTTCAAGATGGCATTGAGGGCCCCTGAAATGGGTAATGGGTCCTCAGACTTTCATGGTTGTGGGCCTCAGATCTTTACTATGATTTTCAACAAAGGCTCACTGATGTACCTTGTTATGAAGAGAATCTATTAGAGATAAGATAAGGAGGTAGCTTTTCTTATCAGGGAGCACTGCAGGATGCTCAAACTCCTCTAGCAATCCACCACTGACCCAGCCTCCTCCGCCTTATGTAGGAAGTTTGCAAGTAGAGGGTAAAGGAAGACCTGCTTACCTTCCAAGGTGTAGCTATCCTCCTCCTCCTCATTCCAGAAGACTCAACAGGGATTTTACTCTCATTCCAGACAACAGAGCTAAAAAGCAAAAACCTGCTCCTCGTCCAAAGCCCAGGAAAAGGGGCATGACAGTCTACAAGAGGACATAACCAGGATTCCATTATCAGTGCCAGATAGCTTCCAGTAAGAGAAAGGCTAAGGTTTTATGTAGATCATTGGCCACTTACAACTCAAGCTGTTGTATTTTTAAAAATCATTCAGCAAGAATACATTGTCTATTCAATAATGTACCAAATTGTCCAAGAGTGTTGTGGTCGCACTCTAAGCGCCAGGAAATACCTACAAAGGAAATCTCCTTGAACAAGCAGGAATGTAGTCTTCACATATGGGTGACGTCGGCACCGACAGAGCCCGCGCAGGAACTCTCCTCAGCGTCCAATAGGAAAGCCTTTGGGAGCATTCCACTTCACCTGTGTAGCTGTCTTCCCGCCTTTCCAGCTCTCCCTCCTCAGTTCTTCGTTTTCTGCGGAGCTGACAAGAAATAATTCCTGTCACCGCAGAAAATCTGTCTTTTTCTTATTTTTTGTAGTCGCGGCTGCCTTCCCGTCGATGCTGGTACCGACCCCCAACGGTGCTTTCTTTCTTTCTAAAAAAAAAAAAAAATCTTCTGTGAAGGAAAGAATTATTTCTTTCCTTCAGGTGCATGGATGCTTAGGCCTCCCCTTTTGTCACAGACAAAATGGAAAAACCATCCAGTGGTTTTAAGACATGTTCCAAATGTGGCGGTACCATTTTGGCCACAGTCACCCATGACTGCTGTCTAAAATGCTTAGGACCGGATCATCAACCGTCAGAATGTCATCTTTGTAGGAAGATGGCAAAGAGAGGCCTACAGAATCAAGCTGCAAAGTTGGGCACTCCGATGCAGTATCTTTAGCATCACTGTCATCAAGAGTTTCATCTTCCTCCCAGGGATCTGAGGTATCGAAACCTAAGTCTTCATCGAAGACTGGACATCCCTCCAAGGGTAGATCTCCTTCTAAGTATCGAGATGCCTCTGGCATTGCCCTGGAGGGGGATACACCAGCCAAACAACCCCAGCGGGAGGACCTTTCCTCCAAAGCCTTAGTGGGGTCCCAGAGGGCTCCCGAGGCCTCCACCTTTGGAGAGCTCCTGGTGCCATGCTCAGGGATTGTGGCCCGCAATTCCGGTACCGATACCCAGGCATCGGCAAGCTCCATGGATCAATGTATCCTGGCCATCAAGCAGCGCTTAGCGGCCTTACTGGCAGCCTCAGTACCAGTAAAGAGTTGATTCTGCAGGCATCGTTACCGGCTCCGGTACCGACACCACCTGCATTGACTTTTTTGCCACTTAACATAGAAACATAGAAATATGACGACAGAAAAAGACCATCGCCCATGCCAGCCCTCGAATCCATTTCTGGTACCGAGGTTCCAGCACCACAATCCTCAGCTACTGGTTTTGATCAGTACAGAGTACGTGCAGAGTGGGAACACCCTGCCCATCAATACTTTGAGTCTTCGGATTCCGATTCGTCAGATGATGAATCGGATGATACCCTGTGACGGCGCACCCCCGGCCGCACAGCACCCCCCTGGTGGCGGCGTAGTAGTTCCACCGGAGGGCTGGAGCCGGGGGGGGGGGGTCACTAAGATGTTGTTAATCAGGGTTGGCCAGGTGCGAGGGTCGTGGGTCAGAGCCTTGTGTCAGCCTCGTTACCAACTCCTGAAGAGATTCAGACTTGCACAAAAGTGGTGGGAAAAAAAACAGGCTTTATTTTCCCCTTTAAGCACTAAGGGTTCAAAAACAAAGGATATACACTCCGGTACGTGGCAAAATACGTCTTTACAGCAGATTTTTAAAGGTGAGAAATAAAATAACCAAACACTGTTAACTTCACAGTATTCAAATATGTAACAGCAAAAAGGCTTCCTTCGCTCAATGACTCTGGAAGGCCTCTATTTCGCTTCCAGCACAGTATGTGCATTCCATGGGACTATCACTGTCTTCATACACAGATTCCACTTGCATGGCCTCCTCTGACTGCTCTGAGGTATCAGGGCAAGTGTCCTTCATGGGATTTAGTCTTACTGTTTCCCACGGCTTAGCAGTCTGTCTAGGCCCACGATTCAGCTTAGTGGCATACCAGAAAGGCATTGCTTGCTCCAGAGGTTTAAAAACATTATCTCTATGTTTTCCTCTAATAGTCCTTTTGTTGCACAAATTATCCTTTAACTTTTGCTTCTGCTCTTGTCTTCTATATAGAGAATCTCCTTCCCAGGATTCTTCTCTTAGCTTAAGTTCAGGTATACAATGACAAAGGTTAAAAGTTTTACCTTTTGCTTTGTGTTTGATTCTCTGGGGTGAGGCTGGAGGTGTACCGTGACTGCTGCCTTCAGTATCGGTGCTCTCTGGAATATACCTCCTGCTTTCCCAGTCTTTATTTATTTTATTTATTTATTTATTTACATTTCTTATATACCGCACTATTTGCGATCAGCGCGGTTTACATACAACAAAATGGTATCCGACAATAAGCCTGTTCTCTTGTGGGCTTCTGGGCCCGGTCTGGCTTGGCTTCGGCCTTCTCGGCCTGTCCTCTCTCTCTCAGGACTGGTTCTCCTCTCCCAGCCTGTCCTTTTTCTCTCAGCTGATGAGGCTTTGGCAGCTGAGCTCCTTGCAGGCAAGTCCCTTGACTCTTGCTTGCCTCTACTCTCTGGCTTGCCTCCCAACTCTGGCTTGCCTGCTCTTAAATGTGAGCTTTTGGAATAAGAGTCCTGCCCACTAGGGCGTGGTTCTGTGGTCTCTGTCTTAGCTCTCCTGCTCCCTCTAGGTAAGTTCTCTGGAAATTGCAGGCAATTTCTTTTTCTTTCAGAGTTTAAAACTTTTTTCCTCTCCAGCAGAGGGCCCGCTGCATCACAACCCGGGACATGAGAACTATCCCGGAAGACCCTTCTCCATCTCCACAACGTCGCATGTCCCCTCCAGAGGACATGTCTTTTCAAGACTTTATTCGCGATGTTGATCGGGGTCTGTTCATAACAATGACATCTGAGAAAGAGCCTAGATTCGAAGAAATTCTTCAATACCCTACAGCCCCGAAGGAGGCTGCTATGCTCCCTATCCATCGCATACTTCATGACCTTATGCTTCATATGTGGGAGACACCACTTACCATCTCTCTCCATACCTGACGACTCTATACCATGTACCGGGTACCGGAGTGTCCCAGTTTTCAAAAGATGCAATTGCCGCACCATTCCATGGTGGTGGAATCGACAATGCATCGAATAAAGAGTGCTAAGACACATTCCTCGAACCCTCTTGATAAGGAATCGAGAACCCTCGATGCCTTTGGTCGACGACGTTTTCAGGCCTCCATGTTATCGGCCAGGATCAGTTCCTGCATGGGTATGTTCCTTAGAGAGGTGGCTACGGATTTGGAGTTAATGGCTCCTCTTCTCCCCAATGACAAGAGAGCAGATTATCTCATCCTTATAAAGCATGCTCAGAATGTTTCAAAGTTTAACAGAGCAGCTTTTGACTGTTTTGAATGCATCAGCAGAACTTCATCCATCTGCATCGGTGCACGCAGGATTGCTTGGCTCCAAGTATCAGATCTTGACCAATGGGTTCAAGATAAGCTGGGTAATATCCCTTGCACCAATGAAAACCTTTTTGGCAAAGATTGGCAGGACAAGGCCTCTCAGAATCTGAGAACACCACTCTTAATAGGCTATCTAGATCTACTGTCAATCCAGCTAGGAAAAAGCAGCAAAGAAAGCTTTTTTCAATAATAATAATTACTATCTTTCTTACACCCCTGCTGTACATTGTGAACACCATGCTCCTCAGAAGGGGCAGCAACCATCAAAGCAGCAAAAGAAGGCTCAGACTCCTACGTCACAGCCACCTCAGCAAACCCAGCCTCCTCAGGGTCTTTGACTCCTTTCTGGAGAACATAACTGTTCTGCCTCTAGAGATTCCAGATCCCGTCCACATCCCCGGCAGACTCTGTCACTTTGCCCGCAGGTGGCATCTTATCACATCAGAGCAGTGGACACTATCCATAGTATGGGAGGGGTACAGGCTTCATCTACCCCCCCCCCCCCGGACTCCTTCAAGAGAGTTCCACTCTCAGCCCCCTCTCACTGCTCTGTTGCCGCAAGAAGTCACCTTCCTTCTCTTACAGGGCGCAATAGAGGAGGTTCCACCATCCCAGCAGTGAATGGGCTTTTATTATTATTATTATTATTATTATTATTAAAGACTTATTAAGCGCCGCAACATACGAAGCGCTGTACAAACATAGAAGAGAGACAGTCCCTGCTCATCAGAGTTCACAATCTAATAAGACAGAAAACAAAATAATTTACATAATACAAATAACAAAAATTTACAGGAAAAAGTAGGCAAATGTTGATAGAGAGATCAAGATAGGGTAAGACAGGAACAGAAAGCAATAGTGAAGAGGTGGGATTTTAGTCTGGACTTGAAAATGGCCAGGGAGGACGCCTGGCACACAGAGATAGGAAGACTATTCCAAGCAAAGGGTGCTGCCAGTTGGAAGGAGCGAAGTCTGGAATTGGTAGTACGAGTAAAGGGCACAGATAAACGAAGACTGTTAGAAGAGCGAAGCAATCAAGTGGGGGTGTAAAGAGAGATGAGAGATGAAAGGTACCGGGGGGCAGAAGAGTGAATACATTTATAGGTCAGGAGGAGAAGTTTAAATTGGATACAGAGATGGATGGGAAGCCAATGAAGCGACATGAGGAGAGGAGTGATGTGGGAAAAACGAGACTGGCGGAAAATGAGTTGAGCAGCGGAGTGTTGAATTGACTGAAGAGGAAAGGGGTGGCTTGCAGGGAGGCCGGCAAGGAGACCGTTACAATAATCAAGACGGGAGGTGATTAAGGAGTGGACAATCAATTTAGTGGTGTCAACAGAGAGGAAGGGGCGAATTTTGGAAATATTGTATAGAAAGAAATGACAAGTTTTAGCAATGAGCTGGATATGTGAAGAAAAAGAGAGAGGAATCGAAGATAACACCAAGGTTACGTGCTAAAGAAACAGGGAGGAGTACAGAGTTATCAACACAGAGAGAGAAAGGGGAAAGAGGAGGGGAAGCATTTGGGGGAAAGATAAGAAGCTCAGTTTTGGCCATGTTCAGTTTTAAGCGGCAGTGGGACATCCAGGCAGCAATGTCAGAGAGGCAGAGTGAGATCTTAGACTGGATATCAGGAGAGATAACAGGTGCAGAAAGATAGATTTGAGAGTCGTCAGCATAAAGATGATAGTGAAAGCCATGGGAAGAGATAAGGGTGCCAAGGGATTGGGTATAGAGAGAGAAGAAAACAGGAGGGTACAGGCCCATTCTGGACCTCAGAGAACCAAACAAGTTCCTACTACGGGAGGAGTTCAAAATGATCTCCCTAGGGGCCCTTCTCCCCTATCTCCAGAATCAGCATTGGCTCTGTTCTCTAGATCTAGAGGAGGCATATACTCACATACTTATTCACTCACAGAACAGAAAGTTCCTTTCCTTCATGTTCCAAGGTAGACATTATCAGTACAGAGTCCTGCCTTTCGGCCTCGCCTCTGCCCCAAGAGTCTTCACAAAATGCATGGCGGTAGTAGCTGCATTCCTAGGGGACTCGAATATTTGTCTTCCTTTACTTAGACGACTGGCTCATTTGAGCAAACACCTCTTTAGAGGCCAGCCTTCCCTCTCGCATGCCATGCAGGTGCTGCAACACTTGGGATTTGTAATAAATCTTCCAAAGTCCCAACTCGTTCCTTCTCAAACTCTAGAGTTTATAGGGGCTCTCCTAAACACTCAGCAATCAAAGGCATTTCTGCCCCAATTCCTCTGCGCTTGACTCATTCAGTTAGCATCTCAGGCATGCCTCAAGAACTTTCTTACTACTCGAGAAATGCTACAACCTCTGGGTCATATGGCATCAACGGTGCATGTTCTATATGCTCATCTACATATGCACGCAGCTCAATGGACACTGGCTTCCCAGTGGTCTCAGGCATCTGGTCGCCTGGGAGATAAAATAATGGTCTCTACCCGCCTAATCTCGTCTCTCCAGTGGTGGCAATCCCCAGAAAACCTTCTGGTAGGATCACCTTTTCAGATGCCAGCACATCAATATACCCTGACAGTGGATGCGTACAAATTGGGCTGGGGAGCTCATCTGGACAATCTCTCCACTCGGGCTCTGGTCTCATCAGGAGTGTCAACTCCACATAAATCCACTGGAGCTCAGAGGCATTCACAATGCTCTCAAAGTGTTCCAGGACCATCTTTAATTCCGCATAGTTCTATCCAGACGGAAAATCAAGTAGCCTTGTTCTACTTGAACAAGCAGGGTGGAACAAGCTCTTGGACACTTCATCTGTGGTCCTTTGCCATACAGCATCGCCTTCACGTGCATGTGGTGTATCTTAGAACATAAGAACATAAGATATGCCATACTGGGTCAGACCAAGGTCCATCAAGCCCAGCATTCTGTTTCCAACAGTGGCCAATCTAGGTCATACGTACCTAGCAGTTTCCCCAAGGGACACAGGTTCCACAATGCTTGTACTGGTTCAAGCATTGATATCCTGGGTCCCTTCTTAATAATGGTTTATGGACCTTTCCTCCAGGAACTTGTCCAAACCTTTTTTAAACCCAGCTACACTAACAGCCTTTACTACATCCTCCGGTAACAAATTGCATAGTTTGATTACACGTTGAGTGAAAAAATATTTTCTTTTATTAGTCTTAAATAGTTTACCCTGTAGCTTCATTGCATGTCCCCTAGTCTTTCCATATTCTGATAAGGTAAACAATCGATCTACGTTTACCCGTTCCACTCCGTTCATTAATTTATAGACTTCTATCATATCTCCCCTCAGCCGTCTCTTCTCCAGGCTAAAGAGCCCCAACCTTTTTAGCCTTTCTTCATAGGAGTAGCCTTCCATCCCCTTTACCATTTTGGTGGCTCTTCTCTGAACCTTTTCTAAAATCGCTATATCCGGGCAAACACAATGTCTTGGTGGACAAACTGAGTCGAGTACTTCTACCCCACGAGTGGTCTCTCCATGCAGACAAAGTCGCTCACATTTTTCAGATCTGGGGAACCCCAGAGATAGACCTGTTCTCAAGTCCTCAGAATGCCAAGCTTTCTCACTTCTGCTCCAAGACTCCTGCATCGGACAGCCCTCAATCTCAATCTAGGGAAAAGGTGGTGCTCCGGCCGGTGCCCTCCTTTTTGCCCAAGGTAGTTTCGCCATTTCATTTGAATCAGACGGTTTCTCTTCTGGTGCTGGGCTCGTTAGGGGATAACGCTGCAGACCAGGGATTGCGCCGTTTGGACTTAAGGCAAGTATTGCAGCAATATTTGAAGGTCTCGGAGGTTTTTCGTAAATCCGACCGTCTATTCATTCTGTTCGGTGGATCCCGTAAAGGGGAGGCAGCAGCGAAAGCATCCATTTCCAGATGGATCAGAGAGGCGATTGCTTCGGCATATTTGTTAGGCAACAAGTGCCAGCTGGGTTGCAAGCTCATTCTACCAGAGCACAAGCGGCGTCTTGGGTGGAACACAGTTTAGTGTCACCTGTGGAAATTTGTAGGGCGGCTACTTGGTCATCTCTTCACACTTTCAGTAAACACTATCGCCTGGATGTCTTGGCAGCAAAGGATGCTGCATTTGGGGTGGCGGTGTTGCAAGCCGGCTGGAAGGGTGCCTCCCAATGAGTACTGCTCTGTTACATCCCAGAGGTGGAGGACTAAACTAGAGGACCGATAAGGAAATGGAAATTGTTCTTCCTTGAGGTACGACAGTTTAGTCCTCATGCCCAGCCGGAGTAATAGTTTAAGCAGTGGAGGTTCAGCCGGGAGAAGGATGAGCTTACTGGTAGGTAGATATCTTTTTATGATTCTTTGCCTCTTCTGGTTATTTTCTTGTCTATCTTCCTGACGGAGGCAGAAGGAAAAGGCACAAGGTGATAAGATTAACTTCCAAGACAAGAAATGCGTTTCTATTAAATAGTTGTTCTACATTCATTTACAGTGTGTTTTATTAGCTACTTATTTGTTGCTCCTTTAAGTGTGCTTTGTCAGTAGTTCACTGGGGATGGTGAGAAAGGCCAGCAGACTTCATCCAATGATGTCACGTTTTTTTGTGACATGCCCAGTCTCCAAGCTGCAGGAGGAGGTGCACAACCCAGAGGTGGAGGACTAAATTACAATTACCAGGTAAGTGTAATTTCCATTTGGTATAGAGTTCTCTTGCACGAAGTCATAAACAATAACTCTGCTGTATGATACATAACTTTGCATAATTGCTTGATCTGCAGGTTTAATGCTTACAAAGCAGAAAAGAGTTCCATCTTGTTTGGTTCAAGTTTTAGTTTTTGAGCAGGCCCCAGGAACCAGCCCTACAGGACAATTGGTTGGTCAAGCGTTCATCTCAGGAGGAAGCCCAAAGATCCATCAGCGATCCATAAAGGCACCCATCGGACTATGGAATTCTCCAACGTTGATCGTGCAGGCTTGGAGATTGTTACATCCCGATATCTGTTCCTCTTCTTTACAGCTTGGATGCTGAGAGGGTGATCCTAGCTTCTCTGCGCTCGCTTGATAGAGTATCATAGATACTTCTGGCTTCTAGGAGAGACTCCTCTAGGCGATCTTATGATTTTAACAGGAGAAAGTTGGCTGCTGGTAGGATGGAAAGGCCTTAGATCCATTTTCTTGTCCTGAGTACCTTCTACATCTTAATCAGGTTCCAGCACTGTCTCTGTTGGGGTTATCCTTAGTGCAGTTGGTGCTTATCTTCACCAATTGCACTAAGCTCATCTCTGCATGCCCTCTAGTTCGCTTTGTGGCACTCGCTTCTGTTGAAGCCTCCTGTCAAGTCACTTACCATGTCTGGGAATCTTAACATTATTTTAACCCAACCATTGAAAGCTTCCCTTCAAGCCACTGGACTCTTGTTACTTGAACTTCTTGATCTGGAATGTCTTATTTTTGATGGCAATCACTTCAGCATTCTGAATAAGTTAATTCAAGGCTCGTGACCGATTCACCCTATTGCACTAAGTTTTTCAGCAGTAGGTAATATTGGATTTCTAGCATTTTCCCGTACACCCCCACAATGGTGAATGTCATGCACAATTAGTATTGCAAAAGAGTTCTAGCCTTTTACTTGGCATGAACCAAAAATCCTTAGAAAGTTCACCCCAGCTTTTTGTTTCTTTTGACCCCAATAAACCTAGATCTGCCATTGCCAAGTGTACACTGTCCAGTTGGCTAACAGATTGCTTCTCCTTCACTTATGGTCAGGCATTTTATGGCTGCGCTGTAGGCCATTTGAGGCCACTATCTATGAAGGAGATTTGCTGAGCTGCTACATGGACACAAGTACATAGATATGTCTCATTATTATTTCAAAAAGGATTCCCAACATGACAGTAGATTTGGCCATTCTGTTCTCCAGAATGTATTTGGGGTTTAGAATCCCCCTCCAGGGTAATTTTCCTGATTTCTAGGCTGTGCGTATGTGTGTGGATACATACATACATAGATATAAATTTCCAGAAAAGCTCGTTGCACCAAAAATAATTTTTGGTTTCTGCTTGTTGGCATCACCTTTCATGTATTTTCCCTGTTTTCTGTGGAAAGCAGCCTGTAGTTAGGGAGTCCTAATTGCAGGGACCTCATATCCTGCTTGTCCTTGGAGAAGACCAAGTTAATTATCTGTAGCAAGTGTTCTCCATAGACAGCAGGATACAAGTCCTCACAAGCCACCCACCTATTCTAAGAGTTATCTTAAAACTAAGCTTTTCAGAGACTAAGGAAATCCTGCACTATCACATAAAACAGAAGTTGCCCGCATGCATGGTGGCTGCCTATTAAAAGCTTCCAGAATTTTTTCTAAACTGAAGCAGTTTATCTGCCTAGGCTGCATTGGATGGCATCAGCCAGTTATGGGGAGTCCTTGTATCCTGTTGTCCACAGAGAGAACCTGCTGTAAGCAAGTAACTTGATTTTTCCAGTGGCCCTGCTCCTATTTTAGTTTCGGTCTGTCTTGCGGCAGTTATAAGAGTCATTCTTGTGGGTTAAGAGTATTTATGGTGACTGAATTTTGATTTGAATTAAAATTTTATTACTTAGTTCTCCAAATCTCAAGACAAGTTACATATTAATTTACAGCTGATATTTCATTGCCCAAGAAAGCTTAAAATCTCCAGGAACAAGTAGGAATGTAGTCTTCACATATGCGTGACATCTGTACTGACGGATTCCACGCGGGAGCGCTCCCCAGCATCCAATAGGAAAGCCTTTGGGAGCATCCCACTGTGCCTGCATCGCTGCGTTCCCACCTTTGTGACTCTCCCTCCTCAGTTCTTTGTTTTCCGCGGAGCCAGCAGGAAGCAAATCCTGTCACCGCAGAAAATTTCTTCATTCTTCTTTGTTATTTTTTGTGGTTGCACCTCCCTTCCCATTGACGCCAGAACCGATATCTTCAATTCTATTCTCTTTCTGACCAAAAAAAAAAAAGAACTTTAATTCTTTCAGGCACTTTGACACCACCTTAGGCCTTCCATTCAGTCTACTGACTCGATGGAAAAACCAACCAGTGGTTTTAAGAAATGTTCTAAGTGTGATAGCACTATCTCTGCTACTGATACCCATGACTGATGTCTTAAATGCCTTTGCCCAGATCACCAGCCATCTGAATGTCCCCTATGCAAGAAGATGACAAAGAGAGGCCTACAGAATCAGGCTGCGAAACTCTGCTCCCTTTTTGCCTCAGATGCAGTTTCACTTGCTTCAGCGTCATAGAGGGCATCGTCTTCCTCACATGGATCTCAAGTATCAAAACACAAGTCTTCCTCTAAGACAGGCCATCCTCCCAAGGGTAGATCTTGCTTTAAATGTAGAGATGCCTTGAGCGTTGCCCTGGAGTTGGATTGACCGGCCAAACCATCCCAGCAGGAGGACCTCCCCTCCAAAGCCACCAAAGGGGTCCAGGATGCTGGAACGGTAGTCCATGTTTCCGGTACCGATACTCAGGCATTGGCAAGCTCTATGAATTGGCGTATGCTGACCATTGTGCAGAGTCTAGCGGCATTGGTACCATTCAGGACATTGCCGTTGGAATCATTGGTACTGGTACCGTCAACGATGCTGATGCAGTTGGCATCGGGCTTCATGTCTCTCAGCACACTCCCATCCATACCGGCCCTCGAATCCGTTCCCAGTTCTGAGGTACCAGTATGGCAGGTCTCTTGGGCCGATACTAATCTCGATCAGTACTGGACCTTACAAGAGCAGGAGCATCACTGCTGACGATACTTTGATTCTACCAAAGAATCGACCAGTACCCGAGAGATGGCGCATGTCCCCTCCTGAAGTCATGTCTTTCCAAGAATTTATCAAGGATATGGAAGGGGCCTATCCATTACTCCTACATCGGAGAAAGAACCCAGAGCAGAGGAGTTGGAGATTCTCCAATTCCTGACTATTCTGCCTATCCACCGTATGCTCCAGGATCTTTTGCTCCGGATGTGGGAAACACCCCTCACCATTTCTCCCCATACTCGGCGACTCAGTACCATGTATTGCGTACCGTAAGGCCCTGGATTCCAGAAAACGCAGCTTCCACACCACTCAATGGTAGTGGAATTGGCTATGCATTGAATTAACAGTTCTAAGATGCACTTCTCCAATCCCCCAGGCAGGGAATCAAGAACCCTCGATGCCTTTGGACGGTGATGCTTTCAGGCCTCCATGCTTTAAGCCCACTTAAGTTCATACGTACCCTACATGGGTATGTTCCTTAAGGAGGTAACTAGGGATCTGGAATCAATGGCTTCTCTTCTCCCGGATGATAAGAGAGCAGACTATCTTACCTTAGTCAAGCATACTCAGAATGTTTTGAAGTTTGTCAATAGGGCAACCTTTGTCTGTTTTGAATACACTAGCAGAGCAACATCTATCTGCATAGGTGCACATAGGATTGTCTGGCTTCAGGCATCGGATCTTGACCAATGGGTTCAAGATAAGCTGGGTAATATTCCCTGTACTGGTGAGAACCTCTTTGGAAAGGATTGGCAAGATAAGGCTTCTCAGTTGGAGTCTGAGAATACCACCCTCAGTAGGCTTTCCAAAACTAATGCCAACCCTGCCAAGAAAAAAGCAGCTGCAAAGAAAGCTTTCTATGGTAAGAAGAAGAAATTTTACCCTTCTTACTCCCTCAGCTTCTCAATACCAACCTCAGGGTACCCAGAAGAGGCAGCATCCTCCCAAGCAACAGAAAAAGCCACAGGCTCCTAAAACCCAATCAGCTGCGCAGACTCAATCTGTGCCTGTTTTTTGACTTCTTCCTAGAGAACATAGCCAACCTGCCTCTGGAGAACTCCCACCCCTTCCACATAGCAGGCAGATTTTGCCATTATGCCCCTAAGTGGCATCTTATCACCTCAGAGCAGTGGACACTAATTATAGTGCGAGAAGGGTACAGGCTTCATCTGCAAAGCATATTCCCTTCCATGCAAGTGGGGGAATGTCATTTTCAACCCCAATTCACTGCTCTCCTGCAGCAAGAGACCACTTTTCTTCTGTCAGAGTGTGCCATAGAAGAGGTTCCAACATCTCAACAGGGGATGGGGTTCTATTCTCCTTACGTTTCTCATACCCAAGAAAAACGGAGAGTACGAACCCATCTTAGACCTCAGGAACCTAAACAAGTTTCTAGTCCGAAAGAAATTCAAGACGATCTTGCTAGGAACCCTTCTACCTTATCTCCAGAGTCAGGACTGGATCTATTCTCTAGATCTAAAAGAAGCATATACTCATATCCTCATTCATCCAGAACACAGGAGGTATCTACGCTTCATCTGCCAGGGAAATCATTATCAATATAGAGTCCTTCCCTTCGGACTCACCTCTGCCCCAAGAGTCTTCACAAAGTGTATGGCAGTTGTAGCCGCATATCTAAGTACTCTCAGAATATTTGTCTTCTCTTACTTAGCCACTTCACAGGAGGTTCATCTATCCCTCCTTCATACAATGCAGGTACCTCAGGATCTGGGATTTGTGATAAATCTTCCAAAATCCCATCTAGTTCCCACTCAAATGCTAGAATTCATAGGAGATCTTCTAGACACTCGATGGTCAAGGGTAGCTAGCATCTCAAGTAAGTCTCAGAGACAATCTCTCGGCCAGGGAGATACTGCAACTTTTAGGCCATATGGCCTCTACAGTGCATGTGGTTCCATATGTCCTTCTGCACATGCGGACAGCTCAATGGACTCTTGCCTCCCAGTGGAAGCAGGTCTCCAGGGCTCTCAGGGACCAGATCCAAGTCACAGACAATCTCATCGACTCCCTTCTATGGTGGTCTACCCCAGGAAATCTCCTCTTAGGTTCACCTTTTCAGATGTCTCCACTTCAATGCATCCTGACAATGGATGCCTCCAAACTGGGTTGGGGGGGCCCACTTGCACTCTCCCTCCACTCAGGGCCACTGGACGGAGCAGTAGTCCCAGCTCCAAATAAATTTACTGGAGCTTCATGCTATCTTCAATGCCCTCAAAGTGTTTCAACAACAACTACAAGGCCACAGAGTTCTCATCCAGTCGGACGATCAGGTAGCTATGTTCTACGTGAACAAGCAGGGGGAAACGGGCTCTTGGGCCCTTTGCAAGGAGGCTTTCCATCTTTGGTCCATTGCCATTGCTCATTGAATACACCTCCAAGCAGTGTATCTGCCAGGACAACAAAATGTCCTAGCGGACAGGTTGAGTCAGATCCTCCTTCCGCATGAATGGTCCGTCCATCAGGAAACAATCTCCTACATCTTTCAGACCTGGTGAACTCCGAAAGTAGACCTTTTTGCCACTCTGCAAAATGCCAAACTACCTCGTTTTTGCACCATAACCCTGATATCCGGCCACCAACAAGTGGATGCTTTCCACCTTTACAGGGATCAGGATTTCCTGTATGCCTTTCCTCCCATACCCCTGATTCCCAAAGCGCTTTTCAAGCTTCAAGCAGACAGGGGCCACGTGATCCTCATAGCCCAAACGTAGTTTCCTCTCCTGCTAAGTGTGTCCCAGACTCACCCCCTGAGTCTCAGGTCATCTCTCGATCTCCTCTCTCATGAGGAAGGGAAGCTATTCCATCCCAATCCGCAGTCTCTCCATCTCATGCTTGGCTGCTGAAAGCGTAGTGTTGCAAGATCTTAACCTTCCTCAGGAAGTAAAGCAGATCCTGCTAGCCTCCAGGAAACCGTCCACCAGACATTCCTGTGATTTCAAGGGGTGTAGGTTCTCCACTTCATATTCCCAAAAGGATCTTAATCCCTTATCAGCTCCTGTGGAGACTCTCCTTCAGTATCTCCTCCATCTTTTGTCCTCTAGTCTCAAGACAAACTCGGTGAGGTTTCACCTCAGTGCAATTGCTGCTTCTCATCATCCCTTGGATGGGCAGCCTATCTCCTCACAACCGCTTGTGACATGTTTCATGAAAGAGCTCTTATTGACCGAGCCTCCCATCAGGCCACCACCGGTGGCATAGGATCTTAATGTCGTGTTAGGGCAGCTCCTCAAGCCGCCTTTTGAACCTTTAGCCACAACCTTACTAAAGTTTCTCTCTTGGAAGGTTATCTTTCTAATTGCCCTCACTTCAGCTAGATGCATCAGTGAGCTTCAGGCGTTGTTGGTAGACCCAGTTCACCATGATAAGGTGATCCTTGGGATTCACCCCCATTTCATGCCCAAGGTGGTGTCTCCTTTCCATTTGAATCAATCAGTTTACCTTCCTGTCTTTCCCTAGACCACATTCCTCTAGGGCAGAGGCAACCCTCCATACCCTTGACTGCAAACAGGCCTTGGCATTCTATCTTCAAAGGACAGCTGAGCATTGTAAAGGCTCTGTTATTCATCTTCTATGATCCCGGTCACTTGGGGTTGCAAGTATCCAAATGCACCCTTTCTAAATGGATAGCAGATTGCATCTTGTTTATGATAAAGCAGAACTATGCCGTGAAGGTCATGTCACTGCCCATAATGTTCGTGCCATGGCTGCCTCAACGGCAAACCTATGTTCTCTAGCCATTGACGAAATCTGCAAAGCAGCAACTTGGTCTTCGGTACATACCTTTGCTGCTAATTACTGTCTCAACAAGGACTCCCGCCGGGTTGCCATGTTTGGTCAGGCTGTACTCCAGCACCTCTTTCAGACTTAGGGAAACTCCTACCCTCCGTCCTGGAACTTTTCAATGCCAGACTTCCATGAAGGATCCATGCCTTCTTGAGGCGAATCTACCGATTCTGGGGTCATTTCTCTGGCATCTGGGAGCTAGGGAGTCCCATATGTGAAGACTACATTCCTGCTTGTTCCTGGAGATAGCGTAGTTACTCACCTGTAACAGGTGATCTCGGGGAACAGCAGAAATTTAGTCTTCACAACCTCCCCTCCTCCCCTAGGAGTTGTAGGTTTTTCTCTCTCTGTTCTCTCCTTTTATCTCAGCTACAAACTCAACTGAGGAGGGAGAGTCACAAAGGCTGGAAGGCAGCAACGCAGGCGCAGTGGGATGCTCCCAAAGGCTTTCCTATTGGATGCTGGGAAGCGTTCCCACGCATGGGCTCCGTCGGTATTGGCGTCACCCATATGTGAAGACTAAATATCTTCTGTTCTCAGAGATCACTTGTTACAGGTGAGTAACTACGCTATCTTTGTACCTGGATCAGTGGAGAGTTAAATGACTTGCAGAAAGTCATATGGAATGTCATGGGGAAAAGTAGAATTAGTAAGAATGGGGGTAATGGTATTGGGTTTAACTGTCCTTTTTCCTTATAAAAGTAGGTGGGGAAGGGATAGCCATTGTATTTTGCATTTTAATGTTTTTGTATTTTTTTATGTATTGTGGTTATTTAAATTTGTTGTTTTGTATATGTTGCTATGTTGTAAGCCACCCTGTGGATTATTTTAGAGGAAGGCAGCATATAAATCAAAATTAAAATATAATTTCTAGCCCTTTGTGTAGCTTGCAAGCCCTTGTGTATATTGTACATTGAACCTGTGGACCTACAAGACAGTTTCTAGAGGGAAATTCCACAAGACAGTTTCTAGAGGGAAATTCCATGCAGTTGTTTCTTTGTTTTTTTGTTTGTTTTTTAAATCCACTAGTAGCTTATGTTGCAGTGATATTTTTTTAACCCTGTATACTTTGCAGGTGTAAGATTTTGTGGAGTAAACAATATGCAGAAGTTTCAAAATCCCAGCATTTACTTGATCTGCCCCACCCCTTTGTTCTGCAGAGAATGAGGAAGAGGCAGTTTTCAATGTTTTCTTTTATTGTGGGTAAACGCCCCTTTCCCTGTAGAAATCCATTTGAAAATTGTTCTCTTTGTATTTGTAAATCAATTATAGTGCAGTTTTTGTTATCACATTGGGCTAGCAATGCAAAAATGACATTGCAAAGTGCTGATTTAAGACATGCACAGCAGGGGATCACATAAAAAAGTATTTTTACTGTACACCAGTGCTTTTCAAATTTTTATCCCATATGACCACATTTTAACAACTGAAAATTCACACGACCCCAGATGAGGATGAAATCAAAATAGTAGGTCTCCAGGCTCCTTCCCCATCCTCCACTCATCTAAAGCAGAAAGCGGTAGCAACATAGTGGCAACAACAGCAGCAGCGGTCAGTACAGGGCCCCTTGTGTCTGTGTGCTTACAAAACCTAGTACTCAGCATGGCTTTCCAATCAAACAGGACGCTTACTCAGGAGAGGACAAGCGCCTATGAATGTTCACTGGCTCACGGGCCACATGCTGACTGGTACCTACAACCACTTGGCATAGGTCACAATGAAAGTTCAGAGAGAAAGAGAGATGGCCATGTTTCTGTGACCCCATCCATTGATGATGTGACCCCATTTGGGGTCCTGACCACAAGTTTGGGAACCACTGCTGTACGCTGTATTTGAACTTTCAGATGTCAGATTATGTGAATTGGTCACAAAGATTTTGCTCCTTCACTGTTTGACTGAAGAAAAAAGCGTTCTGTCAACTGCCCCCAATCTTTGGTGCTATTAGCATTGGCAATTTGTGCTTCCATGCATTTTTATTCTGTTTTGACCAAAAGTGAACTGATAATGATGCCTAAAATATAACCATCTTAGGGGTATGTTTAATAAATCCGGTGCTGGTTAACACGCGGAACATCAGGCTAATTACAGGGTGCAGGTACAATGTCCCTTTGCAGTTACCATTCTTCAATGCAGCAATTGGCCACAGGTGCAACTAACATGACCCATTGATATGAACTTAGTTGCACCCTCATTACTTGTACCAAGCACAGATAGCATGGGCTACAAATGTCCGTGTTAGCAGTGCAGTGGCAGGAATGACCTTGTTACACCCATTTGCCACCCCGATGCATGCTACAAGGATAATGCAGGGCCCATGCTACTTTTTAGTTCTGCGCTGAAACCTTATGCTAACCCTGCCCTACCTTTTATTAAACATGTCCCTTAGTCTGTACCTGTGAAATATATATAATAATCCTGATTGCCCCAGTGCAAATATATTGTGGTCATTAGAAATATAGGAAAGAGGCAAATTTAGGTGGAATGCATAGACTTAAAACACCTCATCTTTTCCTTTCAGTTATTTATCTCTTTGAGGCACTGACAGGAAAACCAGTGGGAGATGGAAAACCTCTTACTCATAAGGTAATACCATAGGTAGGCATTCTAATACCATAGATAGGCATTCTATCACATCTTTTCAACTTTATTTCTTGGATAAAAACAGTGTGTACTATTTATTCTCAAGGAACAAGCAGGAAGTCAGTCCTCACTTATGGGTGACGTCGGCACCAATGGAGCCCGCGCAAAGCAATTCCCCAGCTTTCAAAGAAAACCTTCCAGTTCATACTGCTAGACCAGTCCAGACAAACGGGTTATGCACCCCTGCCAGCAGATCTTGGAGACAGAGAATTCTACCAGAGCTCTGATAGGCTGGAGCCTGGTGATATAATCCTACCCCTAGGGGTCTCCCTCAGTTTTTCTCTGTCTCCAGCAGATCTGGATGCTTTTTTTTTTTTGCTCCTTCAAAAAAATTTAAGATGCTTTATTTCTTTGTGATTTCTCTGGGAGAGATTATACCCTGTAGTTGCCAGTGTACTTATCTGGGCACCAGGATGAATTCCAGCTGAGCTCCTGTGTCCTGCGGGTCACAGTAGAGCTCGCTGATGTGCAGACTTCCCAGCACTAGTCAAGAAGACTATTTAGCTGGATGGTAAGCCTCCTAAAATCCAGTCCCTGGGGCTGATTTTAGTGGTGAGGCAGCTGGCAGTGCTCTCAGCAGCGGTCCGTGGATTCTCTGCACTTTCGGTACTGTGGGTATAAAACCTGTCTTTCTCCCACTGCTGTCTGCAACTCTGTGGTGACTGGATTTATTTTTCTTGATTTTTCAGCAATTTTAGGCATTTCTCTCATGCCTGCAACACCCCCCTCTTCCCCCCCCCCCCACCTTGTCATTTGACTTTTTAAGTTAATTCCTTAGCTTTTGGGGGTTTTAATTCACTCTTTTTGAGGTTTATTTTTGCCGGCGGCCATTTTGAACAGCTAATGAGCCCTGGTTTTTGGCGGGAAGCCAGATTCCTTCTCTCTTTGCTAGCTTCTAGCACCAAAAAAAATAAAACTGCTGTTTAAATTTTTCCACAACACTGGCTAGCTGTGAGTTGTGTGGGTGTTCCTTTTTCTCTGCCTATGTATTAACATAATGAATAAAAAGTACGGAAGGCATGATTAGAGAACCGGATGCAATTCAGAGCCACAGTACAATGCTAAGACACTGACCACTGGTGCAGGACTCATGGGTTCCATCCCCCACTGTGCCCAACAAAGAAGGCTGGCTGAGGCACTGCATAGTATGGGGAATATTGTTAAATGCCTGTTCCTCCGGGGCAGAGGTTTTTTTTTTTTTTAGTTCTCCCTATGCCTTATTCAGGTCTACGCTGCATAAGCTGTCAGAAGACACACAGGGACCTCAGAAATCAACTGTGCTCTTCCCCCAGCGTCTTGATTCCCCAGATAAACTTGGGATCTCCTGAGCCTGGCTTCAGTGGAGCTCTCCATTGGCTTTACGCTGCGCTGAGTCTTTGCCACGGACATCCCCGGGAAGTTCAGGTATCAATTCCTGAAAGGAAACTGTGAGTAGCCTGTTTTTTTTCTCACTTGCCTCAGCTACTGCTCCCGGACCGGCTGCCTCTGAGTTTTGAAGTTCCTACTTTAAAAATTTTTAATCCACGTACTGCAGCCGGGTTAGTTTGTACGTCTTACTGGAATATTGTATCTGTCTTTTTCAATATACCATTTGATTGGAATTTTAAGTCAGTGTTTTGGATCCTGACTGTTTTGGGCTCTACCTAATTAAACATACTCACTGTCATCTTCCGTACGGCTGGGTTTGAGCTTCTACATCCCTCCCCAGAAACACCTTTCAGCCCCTACCATGGAGGTCTGAGTGGCTGCGGAGGAATCAAACTCTAATTTCCCTACTTTCAGTCACTCTAATGGCCTTACCCTGACTTTGAAAGTTTCTCTGTACCAGCACAGTGAATGACTGACAGTTCCCTTCTCAGCTCAGTGAATACCTGACAGTTTTTCTGTGCCAGTGGCCATTTTGTTTTTCTCTTCAGTGTTTCTTTTTGGAGGGAACAGCTCTAGACAGCAGTTTCCACACATTTAAACATGCTGTGGAGGCACGGAGAGTTTCAAAATCCTTTTCTTTGAAGAGTCTTCGGTTTCCCTGAGCCTACCTTGATTTTTGTTTTAAATGCAAAAAAAAAGGGAAAAAAAGAGGAAAGGTGGTTTAAGTCTCTACAATGCTTGTTTCTCTGGCTGTATTATATGTAATAAGTAATCAGCCGAATGGGGAATTAAGAGATTGCTTGTGTTCCACCTGCACGCTGCATCCCGGAGACTCTTTCCCCATTCCCACTGCGCTGCTAGATGGGTTCATCAGCACCTTATCTCCTCCCTCCTCAGAGCCCCTGCTGCAGGATCTTCCTGCAGGAAACGATTCAGTCAGCTCCCATGTCGCTTCCACAGCCGCTGGAGGCCACAGCAGCCTTGACTGACAGTGCCTTCCTCACACTCTTCCATCTGGCATGACGCCTGTGACTTTTGGAGTCTTTTGGAATATCTCCTACACCTGCCCAGTAGCAGGCAAGCATATGGCGTGGTCTCGCAAGTGGTCCCATAAGTCCTCAGACCTTAGAGCAGTACGTCCTCCTTGGAGCGTTGCATGTGCCTTGCGGGGTACTATGGATATTCAAGAAGACTTTAAATCTTCGGAGGTCAGCCCTGACTCGTTGGAGTACGGAGATGGGGAATATTCTCCGTCTGTTTTCTTCGCTGACGGTTCTCAGCCTTTTTCGGAAAGAGGAGTTGCCGGCTCTAATCACACAGGTGATGGAGTCGCTCCCCCTGGCCTACACGCCTGATCCTCCGGATTCTCAAGTCCGGTTGCAGCCAGATCCCATTTTCCAGGGCATTCGTACGGCACGCGGTATTGGTCAGTTATACCCTTGGTCTCCCTTTCACTTGGACCGTTGGCTGACATACCCGACAGTTGATGCATTCTGACTAGGGTCATCAGGCATACCACAATTCCGGTTGAGGGCGGAGTGGCGCTCCGCGACCAGCAAGACCTAAAGAGTTGGGAGGCTGCTGAAGACGGGTTTTCCTTCGCCCGCTATTTCCTTCTTGCAGGGGTGTGCAGAGGTCTAGCAGCTCGGGCCTCCCTTCGCAGGATTCAGCAACTTCCAGGTGTTCCCGAGTTGGTTCATTTTGAATCCATCGCTGCATTCCGGGCAGAGGCATTCTGTGATCTCTTGCGGCTCAGCTCGCTTCCTAGCACCGGTGTCGGTAGCTCGGAGATGGCTCAGCCTGCGGCAATGGGCAGCGGATGTTGCTTCATTTCCAGGCTCCAGCGTTTAGATGCCATTCGTCCCGGTCCACCATTGGAAGGAGGACTGGGCCGTTACTCTGTCTATTTTGGGATGCTTCAGGTCCTGGATTTTCTAGGGTCTGGGTGCGACACTCGTCGGGGGCGGGTGTTTCTGCCTCAGGAACGTTTTCAGAAGATCTCTCTTCAGCTCCGCCGCTGCTTGGATCAAGCGGCACCTCGGCCTTGGGGGCTACCTTCAACTCTTGGGGTCCTTGGCAGCAACGATAGCCCTCGTTCCGTGGGCGGAAGCACACATGCGCTGCTTGCCGACGGCGCTTCTATCTCGTTGGTCACCAGTGTCGGACAGTTATCTAATCCGGTTACCTTTGCTTCTGCCGGTGCACCGCAGCCTCCGCTGGTGGCTTCAGGCACACAATCTTCTACGGGGGGTCCCTCTGGAGTCTCTGCGCTGGATCTTGGTGACGCCAGTCGCCGACCTCTCCAGTTGGGGAGCGCCTTGCGGCTTGGCCTCGGCGCAGGGGAGTTGGTCACCTCGCGCAGCCCAAGGGTCTATCAATCGTCTCGAGACGCGGAAAGTGCGCTTCGCCCTTCTTCAGTTTCAGCCTCTTCTGCGGCGGCGTGCGGTTCGGTTCCTGTCTGACGCCACGACGGTTGCTTACCTAAGCTGCCTAGGCGGCACGCAATGTCCGGATGTCTCACAGGAGAGGCGTTTGCTCCTCCCGTGGGCGGAGGAACATCTTCAGGCTATCGGCGCAGCACATCGCAGGCGTGAACAATGTGTAAGCCAATTTTCTCAGTCGGCACTCTCTGGAGCCCGGGGGCTGGGCTCTGCAGCCGGATGCGTTCCGGTCCATTGTTCACCTGTGGGCACTGCCGACCATGGATCTAATGGCTACGGCGCAGACTGCCAAGGCTTCGCTGTACTTCGGCCATTGGAGGGACGAGGGAGCGCACGGCATAGATGCTCTCTCTCAACCGTGGCTGGCTCATCTTCTCCTGTGTGTTTTCCCTCCCTAATCTGTGATATGCATAGTTCTCCGGCGGCTCCGAGACCGTCGTGGCCCTGTACTCCTGCTGGCTCCGAATTGGGCTCGCGGACCATGGTATGCGGATCTCTTCCGTCTGTCTGGGGCGTGGCTGCTCCGCCTCGAGGCGTTTCTCGGCCTTCTGATTCACGGACCGGTGGAGATGGAAGACCCGGCTCTTTACTCGCTTTCGGCCTGGCTATTAACCGCCGCCAGTTTGCTCGCTACGGCTCTTCGCCTAGCGTGGTCGTGGTGCTTCTCACGGCGCGGCGGTCTTCCACGACGCTGACTTACGCTCGGGTTTGGCGTCTCTTGATGGTTAGTGTTCGCAAAATAACCTCACACCCTGGCGTTGCGGTATTCCGGACATCCTGTCCTTTTTACAGGCTGGAGTGGATAAGGGATTAGCATTCAATTCCTTGCGAGTACAAATGGTCGCTTTAACTTGTTTTCGGGGTCCTATACCGGGGCGATCGATAGCTTCGTATTTGGACGTGTCTCGGTTTCTTTGCGTAGTTGGGCCTTCCGGCCTCCTCTGCGTTCGCCTGTGCTGGCGTGGGCTCTCGTGCTTGTCCTCTGTGCCCTCGTTGCTCCTCCCTTTGAGCCTCTGAGGGCTTGTTCTCTTCTAGATTGGACTCTGAAGGCAGTCTTCTTGGTGGCCATAACTTCGGCACGCCGTGTTTCTGAGCTCCAGGCTCTCTGTGTCGAGATCCCTATCTCTCGTTTTCCTCCGAAGGCGTTTCTCTGAGAACTGTCCCTTCCTTTGTTGCCCAAAGTGCTGACGCCGTTCGCTGTTGACCAGCCTCTTTCCTTTCTGTCTTTTCCAAAGACGCAGTGTGACAGTGGTCGGTCTCCGTTGCGGGCGGTGGACCTTAAGAAGGTTCTTTTTCAGTATCTGGGGGTCGCCAGACCCTTCCATATGACTGTTCCTCTTTTGTCTTGTTCACGGGTTCTCGTCGGGGATCCGCAGCCTCCGAATCTACCATTTCTAGATGGGTTACAGAGGCCATTGAGGCGGCGTACCTTCTTCAGGGAGAACAAGCTCCACCGGGACCCCGTGCTCACTCCTCTCGGGCGCAAGCAACTTTGTAGGCCGGGAGGTCTCATGTAGTTCCTCTCGATATTCGCCGGGCGGCAACTTGGTCGTCGCTGTCCACCTTTGTCAGTCATTATAGGTTGGACGTTCATGCCCGTCAGGAAGTCCATTTTGGAGTTGCTGAGCTGTCGGCGGCCTTGCCCCCCCTTGAAAGCAGGTAGCTTGGGTACTGCCCGTTTGTCTGGACTGGTCTAGCAGTATGAACTGGAAGGAGAAATTTCACTTACCATTAATTTCCTTTCCTGGAATACTGCTATACCAGTCCAGGACCCGCCCTACTGTTGGTTGTAGTGCCGCTGGTGCGGTGCAGCCGCCGACCGCGGTTCTTCTCTTTGCCGGATGCCTCGTCCTGGGCAGTCCATGGGTTCGTAGGTGGATACTGTTTTCAGCTCTAGGGAGTTCTTCGGCTCCCTTGTATATAGTTCACTTGGGACCCTCTGGGGTGATGTTACAGTTCATGTTGCATTAGCTTGTGGACGTAACTGAGGGAGACCCCTAGGGGTAGGATTATATCCCCAGGCTCCAGCCTATCAGAGCTCTGGTAGAATTCTCTGTCTCCAAGATCTGCTGGCAGGGGTGCATAACCCGTTTGTTTGGACTGGTCTAGCAGTATTCCAGGAAAGGAAATTAACGGTAAGTGAAATTTCTCCTTTGGGATTGCTGCCACGCATGTGTGGTCCTCTTCCCTCCCAAAAGTGCCATCTTGCTCAGTCTCCCTTTTTCCGTGGAGCCCTTCGGATGCACATCCTCGTCCCTTGGAAAAAGTGTTTCGTTTTTGGCCTCTGGCCTGTGTTTTTTCCGGTAGGACCGGTCCTCTACCTGTCCTTCTCTTCTTTTTCCCTTGAGCGAGGGGACGTCCTTTCATGTGAAATTTTCCTTTTGAGGGCTTCGCGCCCTTTTTTTCCCTCAACCTCTGGCCGCAAGGGTCTTCGACCTTGCGGGGGCCCTTTTTGCCCAAATGGCCACCGGTTTTAAAAAAATGCAACAGATGCTCCAAAACCTTGTCTCTCACAGACACCCATGACTGCTGTCTTGGGTGTGTTGGGGCTGACCATGACCCGGAGCTCTGCTGTCTTTGGAAGAAAATGTCCTCCAAAGCCCTGCTAAGTCGTAAATAGAAGCCCGATGACATTTTCCGGAAGGTAGCCCCAGAATCCCCGGTGGCACCCTCAGTCGCCCCTTCGCTGGTGGGAACCCCCACTTCGGCCCCGCATTCAAGGCAGCACTCTGATTAGGGGTCCCCTGAAGTGGAGAGGCATAAGAAGAAGACCTCAAAGTTGCTGTCGGGGGCTCCGAGCAAGAGCGAGCGCTCCCGCGCTTGGTCGCTCAGCCCCCCCCCCCCCCCCCCCCCGGCTTCCCAAGAGTCGGACAAGGAGAGGCCTCAAAAGGTACCTCGTACAGACACGGAGGCCCCCGGCGATGGCGCCCGGTCTCCTGAGGGTCGTCCCGGTGAAGACCTCTCTCCTCCTCCACGCCTGACCCAGTAACTCCGGTGTTAGCATTGCAGGGCCCCACGTCCGCATGGGAGTCCCAAATGCTGTCACTAGAGCGCAGCGTTTCTTCCTTAGCTGCCCAGCAGGCGCTCATGCCCAGCACGGCTGGCCCGTGCCTCGAGACCAAGGTTCCCTCGAGAGCAATATTCCCTCTAATTTTCTGTAGGCTGTGTGCGCATGAAATATCAGCTGTGCAGCTTTTGAAGGAAGGTTAAATTTTTGTGCACCACATAACGATACTCAAGAGTTATATACTTTAGAATTTGACTATATATCAGAATACAGTATGTACACCACATTGATTTTAATCAAATTAAATGAAAATATACGATTACTAAATGAAGGGGAAAATTTCTATTAATTACAATCACAAATGCAGTATTTTTTCAGTTAATTTTTATTGAAAGTCATTGTTATTTCAGAGAAAATATTATTATTATAGAGAAATTAAAGACCTTCAATTATTTAGAAAGGAACTTAAAACTCACCTATTGAGCCTGCACTATCACAACCTTCAACAAGATAATGTCCAAACTCCACAGATTAATTCTGAACAACAATCTTACATAGATCCTACCTAGACATATCTTTCCTTTCACAGTCACAACTTCTACAAGATCATATAACTTAATACAGTTGTTTATCCTCAAATGTAAATAGCCACATTTTATATTTCTCAATGTAAATAGTTCTATGTCATGGCATTCTTTTTGCCTCATTTCTGTTTGTTTCTGATGTTAACGGGTTAAATGTTAGAAAAACATGTTCTTCAATTGTTCTATGTAATTAATGATAGTTCTCTATTATTAACATTATTGTTTTTATGTAAACTGCCTCTGATCTCTGGAAGAGGCGGTATAGAAAAATGTATAAATAAATAAATTTCATGTAAATAATTTATGCATGGAAGAAGAGAATGAGCTTACTATTAACAGTTCATTCTCAAAAATTTTCTCTTCGATCTTTCAAATTTAACCAGTCTGAATAAATTTTATCAAGGTCTACCGATCCACCGTCTTGAAGATGACCCTTAACACGCATCAGCATTTCCAGATGTTCTAACTGTAAGCGATTCCTTATTTTGTTTTTTAAACTGTTCATCAAGCTGAAACCACGCTCACAATCTGCACTAGAAGCCAAAAATGTTCCTCCAATATCCCATCAATTTCGCTAAATCTGCAATGTGAGCATTCTGAAATGCCAAAGTCACCATATCCGGAAAACTGTTTATCAGTTTGTTTTTTTTTTTTTTCTGCGACTAAGAACTTGAAGTCATTGTACTGCTGAATAACAATATGTTCCTCCATAAGAAATTGTTTGTACTTTAACCCTTTGAAGGCCTACTTTAAATTTTTAATCCACATTCTGCAGCCGGGTTAATTTTTGCATATTTCAGGAAAATTGTACCCGCCTTATTCAATATGTTCTAATAGTGATTTTCCTTCTGCTATGGTCATGTATTATATACCATTTGATAGGAATATTTAGTCAGAATTTTGGATCCCGAGAGTTTTGGGCTCGGCCTGGAATTAAGCAGAGTGATCGGACGTTTTCAATTTCAAATTCATAATCACACTGTGCTATTGCTATCAAGTCAAAAGCAGACCATTCCTCAATTTCATTTTCAGGAAATCTTTCCCCTAGATGCAGACACAGCATATTAATGAAAATAAGTGTGGAACCAGTATCCACTGAAACGTCTCCAGGTATCTTGTCAAAGATTTTTAACATTATCACTCCATTTTACTGTGTCACCCAAGTATTGCATTCGGATTTGGTTCAGCTTACCCTGTGCAAGATGATATGCTTCCAGTAATGTTAGCCCACGTTTTTGAAATGCCATTGTTAATGAAGCTAGTTCAGATAAAACATCATTCAAAATTTGCAGTGTTATATGGAATTGATGGCTGTTTAGCTTTTTATAACGGTACTTTGCAATGGGATCATTATCCTTCTCTTCTTCAAAGTATTTTAATAATGAATCATAATTTCAAATTGCTTGAAGAGCAAAATGTCTAGATAACCACCGCACTTCGTTCAGAGGTCTAAAAGCAATTGACTCGCATTCAGAAGCATCTGCTAATTCTTTAAATTGTGACCTTTTAGTAGAAGATCGACAAAAGGTTGTGTAAACAGTTCTCATGAAAGTTTCAACTTCTTTCATCAACTTTACTTCCTTCCATGATTTAGAGATCCCTAAATCTTCACGATGGGCAACACAATGCTGCTGCACTAAATACGGAACCATTTTTTTTAAGCTGCGCAGCAACACCATTTATTCTGCCTGACATGACAGAGGCACCATCCAAAGTAAACATGACCATTTTGTTAAGGTCAAGCTTGTATTTCCCATAGAATTCCCGGAGTGCACTGATTATTGATGCAGCATCACATGCTTCCAACTTTAGCATCCCACCAAATGAAGTTTTATACAGAAATGAAATTACTGGCGATATTTGAAGTACAGTATTAAGTGTTTGTTGACAGAAATGTCTGTGCTTTCATCAATAGTTAATGTATGATACGCTGCTGATGCAACATCTGCTATGAGCTTATCTTGGACATTGATGTTTATAATTTCAAGAAATTCAAACGAATAGTTTTTGCTTCTCCAGCTTTCAGATATGGTTATGTACTTGGACATGTGTTCATTAATATCTTGAACAGAAGCATGGAAATATTCATCCGAACAGCCAGCAAAACACTATCAATTAGAATTTTAATTTCTTCTGGTGTAGAACGCTTCCATTCATTACTAATTTGCCTTTTCTCTTTTTCAGCGGTGCTCTCAAGCAACAAGTTAAATAATCCTCTATTAAATTTGGATTTTTACCTCTACGTTTCTTAACACTTTCATTATGAGACTTACTAGACAGATGTCATTTCAAAAAGTCCACTTTCCACACATCATCCCAAAATTTGCCACTCGAAAACTCTCCGATGGTTTTTGCATCTCGGCAGTATAAACAGACTACTCCGTCATCCTCTTTGTAACTGAATATTTCACTCAGTTGAATGCACATTTTATCCCGAGATTTCGGTGTCTCCGTTTCAACAATTTCTTCAAGCCATTCAGGCTTAAAAGCTCCGGCCGTTCTCTTACATTTTGTACCTCTCATCGCTATCAGTCTTGACATTTTAAAAATTAACTTCTTTCAGTTTTCAATGTAATAAAAAATTTAATAATGCAATTCGAATTACAGATTACAATTGGACTACTCACGCATGTCGCAAGCCAAAGTACTCTAAATAGACAAGATTCACCAGGAAAAAACCTCATCAAAAAACTTATATTTTTGTCGGAGCAGGCCGAAGGAGGGACGGTATAAAACATGTCCCACACCAGACGGCAAGCTTCTTTTTTTCAATTATGGTTTCCCACCATCAAACATATTCGCCACTTATCTTTCAGTATTTCACATCTTTCATCTGTCCATGGATTTCTTTATTGCAGACGTCGCTCCCAAAAGACAATTCCGCACAACGTGCACATTTCGGGCAAGCGCCCTGTTTCAAGTGCTTATAATCCACGTCAAAGACAAGCAACGATACCAGAAAACGCCGTCACCGCGGCTAAGGTTAAGCAAAGCCAAAGTACGGAAGTGGAAGTTTCTCAATGTGCCAATTAAAGTTTAAGACCAAAGATCTTATATCCTGAAGGTCTATAAGATTGCACTAGAAAATATTGTAGAACTTGTGAAAACTGTAAATACACAACAACTTTTAAATTTTAAGACATCTGTGTTGTTTTCTATCAGAATCGGAACCGTAATTTTTGTGCGCTCTGTTGTAAAGTATGTGTGCTCGCTCGGCAAGGTGTGTACACGCGCACAGTTTAGAGGGAACAGTGCTCGAGAGGGATACCCAATCCTGTCCTGTGTCACCCCTTGGCTGTGCAGCGCCTCCTGATGGTCACAGTTGGTACTGCACCCGGGTGTAAACTACTGGCCTTTTCAATACTTATAGTCCTTGCCAGTATGTAAAGAAGTTGTGACACCGAAAATCGGTTTAACTGGGTTTTATTCCCCGTCCCGTAGGATTCTTTTCCAAAAGTATAACAGTCAAATAAACATAACCCTTCTCGGGTAAACAAAAGAACTATAACAAAAATAGCTTTACCTTTCAGCAAACAAAAATAGGAATGAAACAGAAATACAGCCTGTCAGCTTTCCAGATGAAGGCTTCTCAGGAATAGTTCAGCCTTCTATCTGAGAGGCTCTATATGGTCAGCTATTATAAAACTACAGTCCATTTGTTCAACAGGCAATTCAGCGTTGTCCACAATTTCATAAGGCTCACATTGCATGGGAACACTGTCAGATACAGAGGCTTCGTTACTTCTCTTCTGAGGTAACTTGCTTAACAAACTTTCCAGCTTGTGACGTACTTGTCTTTCTATAGCAGGTATCTGTTTGGCTTTACCGTATTCTCTTGAGTTGCTTAGCCAGGAGCCTTTCCTCTGCCTCTGGTAATTAGGCAGAGTAAAGCAGTCAGCTGCCCAGCTATCAGAGAGTGGAACCTTTGCACGGGGTTTTGTTTTAACAGGAGCTTTGTAAACAGCTGTTGTCTCCAACGGCAGTTTCTGTGAAGGCTTGTGCCAACTATATTCCTCTGAAGGATTCTCTCCCAAAGGTAACAAGCTTTGTTCCCTATTCTGTTTGTAACCCAGATTCTGGAGCTTTCCTGCTTTCCTTAAATTAGCATTATAAGGCTTTTGTCTTTCATACAAATGCCTCTCGTAGATCAGCTTAGCATTTCTCCTATCTGGTTCAGAATAGCTTTTCCTAGCTTGTTGCTTGTGTCTTAAGGCATAGCTTCTATCAAGGCTGCTGCATACACTGTCCCTGTCTGAATTCAGCTGCTCACTTATTTCACTTAAATGTTCATCAGACTCACTCAGACTTTCATTCAGCCAGTGCCTGCCTTGCTGTGGAGACCTGGGATATCTGTATCCTTCCCAGTCTGGATATCTCCTTCGTCTCTGAGGTTCCTCAGCTCCTCTCCTAGCTCCTTCGGCTCTCTCTGCCTTCCCCCGTAGCTCCTCTTGTGAGCTGTGCAGATTATTTACGTAATCCCCAGCTGCACCACACCCTAGCCTATTGGGGTCAGGTGGGACCTTCCTTGCTTCCCTACTGGCTGGGTGATAATTCCTGGCTTGTGACCTCATTCCCTTATACTCCTTCTGATACCCTTGTGTCATGTGCTCTCTCCCTACGTCAGTGTTTACTTGAGGAGTAGTATTTTTTAGCTCCTCAGGGGGCTCTAGAGAGTCTGCTCTGTGACACCTGGAAACCCCCGAGAGCCGTGGGCCTCGTGAGGGTCCTCGGTGTCAGTCTCGCTCGCCTCCTCAGTCCTCGGGAGCGAGATCTTCCAAGACCTCTAGCTCCAAGCAGGCTTCGGCCTCTGGGCGGGGCGACCAGCCCGAGTCGGACTCCTTCTCCGACCTCTCGGGTTGGGAGTCGGACAGGGATACCTCCCCGGAGACCCGTGCCCACAGGGACCTCCCTTCGGACCCGTCCCCACCCGCCTCCCAGAGGCGTTCACCGCCCAAGGACACATCCTTTCTAGTGTTCGTGTGGGACATGGCATGGGCTCTCAACCTGGCTACACAGGCTGAAGAGGAGCCGCAAGCTGAGGTGCTCGATATCTTACAGTACGAGTCCCTGCCTCAGGAGTCTCTTACTGTCCCATTTCCTCCCATTTTGTCCAGGCTGCTCCTCCACATGTGGGAGACACCTGCTTCGGTACCCATTGTGAGCAAACGCCTCGACACCATGTACAGGATCCAGTGCGGCCCGGGCTTCCGGAAGACCCAGCTTCCACCCACCTCCATGGAAGTGGAATCGGCGATGCGGAAGCAAAAGAGACCGAAGTCACACTCTTTGATCCCCCCGGGCAGGGAGTCTAGGGCTCTCGACATCCTTGGGCGCAAAGCCTATCAGGAGTCCATACTCACATGCCGCATCCAGGCATACCAATTGTATATGGGCATGTTCCTGCGTGACCTCACCAAGGAGCTCGTCTGGTTTTCCGCAAGTCTCAGGGGTGAACCCCTTCTCAGGTTCCAAACCCTCCTGAGGTCCATCGCGGAGTGCTTGAAGTACCTCTCCCGTGCCGCGTATGACTGATTTGAGTCCTCCACCTGAGTGGCTGCAGCCGACATCGGAGCCCGATGCCAGGTGTGGCTCCAGTCCTCAGATCTGGAGCAGTGGGTCCAGGAGAAGCTCCTGGATGTCCCCTGCCTCGGAGAAGAACTGTTTGGTAAGCCCATGGAAGATAAGGCCGCTGAGATAGAAGCAGAGTTTGTGACTTAGACTCGCCTCTCACGTAAGACCTCTTCTCACCCTTGGAAGAAGCAGCCAACCAAGAAGCCGTTCTTCCAAAGAAAGGGGCTCCCCTACCAGGGATACCCGCCCTTCCTGCCCACCCCTGCGCCGGCTTCCGGCACGCAGAGGAAGGGAGGAGCGCATGGCCACCGCAAGCCTAAAGGGCCCAAGGCCAAACAACCGGTGCCACCCCAATCTGCTCAGGGCTTTTGACGCTGACGGCATAGCCTCTCACCCCCCCACCCCCGCCCCAGCAGCACTTCTGCCGGTAGTAGGACGCCTGTCCCTTTTTGCCCCGCAGTGGGCGTCAATCACGTCAGACACCTGGGTCCTCTGGGTGGTCCGAGTCGGATATCGTCTTCACCTGGACAGGCTCCTCCTCCCTTCTTCCCAGCATAGCCTACTCGGCTCCCCTCGCACCAGGCTTACTTGCACGGGAGCTATTCAACCTCCTCTTCCAGCGGGCGATCGAGAAGGTACCTCTACACCTTCAAGGCCATGGGTTCTACTCCCGCTACTTCCTCGTTCCGAAAAAGACGGGGGGCCTACGCCCCATCCTCGACCTCCAGAATCTAAACAAGTTTCTGGTGCGGGAGTTCAAAATGTTATCGCTTGGCGTCCTGCTGCCCTTCCTTTAGCAGGGCGATTGGCTATGCTCCTTGGATCTCAGGGACGCTTACGCCCACATCATTGTTCACCCCCAACACAGGCAATACCTGCGCTTCAGGGTGCAGGGGGAGCACTACCAATACAGGGTGCTCCCCTTCAGGCTCGCGTCTGCACCGTGGGTTTTCACAAAGTGTCTCTCCGCAGCCACAGTCTCCCTCAGGCGGAAGGGCTTACCCGTCTTCCCCTACCTCGACGACTGGCTCGTCACAGGGACCTCGGCCAGCAAAGCCCACCTGGCGGCATCATGCACGATGCTTCTCCTCGAACGCCTCGGCTTCTTGGTCAACTACCCCAAGTCCCAACTCAAACCGAACCCGTGCAGACCTTTGAGTTCTTTGGCGCACGCCTCGACACGGAGCGAATGACCACCTTCCTGCCCACAGACCGTGCAGACTGCCTCCGGGCCATTGCAGTCCAGGTCCAAAACAGGGCTTGGATTACGGCACAGGCCATGCTGCGCCTCCTAGGACACATGGCCTCCACCATCCAAGTGGTTCCCCATGCCCACGCCCACATGCACATGCGTACAGCACAGTGGTGCCTCAGGACGCAATGGAGCCAGGCCTCCGGCCACCTCAAGAGACCCTATCCAGGTCTCCCGCAGTCTCCACAACTCCCTGGATTGGTGGCAGGACCCCCGAAGCTGTCTTTGGGGAATGCCCTTCCAGACCCCACAACATGAGCTCGTCCTGACAACGGATGCTTCCCTGCTTGGTTGGGGAGCCCACAGCAGTGCATTGTGCACCCAGGGGCAGTGATCGCCTGAGGAGTCTCAGCAGCAGGTCAACCTGCTCGAGCTTCGGGCGGTCCGATGAGCCCTGAGGGCCTTCGAGGGCTGTCTGAGGGTGAAGTCTGTGCTCATGCAGACTGACAATCAGGTAGCCATGTTCTTCATAAACAAGGAGGGGGGAACAGAATCCTGCCTCCTCTGCCGGGAGGCGATCCTCCTTTGCTCCTTTGCGTTTTGCCAGGGGATGACCTTATGAGCGGTCTACCTCCCAGGCCAGGAGAATGTCCTTGCGGACAATCTCAGCAGGATCCTCCACCCACATGAGTGGTGCCTGGATCTGGAGGTCGCCGACCTCTTGTTCCATTGGTGGAGGATCCCATCCATGGACCTGTTCGCCAGCCCGGGGAGCACGCAACTTCCCCCCTTCTGCGTCCCGTTTCCGCACCCGAGCAGGGTGGCCCCAGATGCGTTCCTCTTAAACTGGACCTCCAGGTTTCTTTACGCTTTCCTTCCCACTCCTTTCATTGTGAGGACCCTCCACAAGGTTCAGCGGGACTGAGCTTCAGTGATCCTCGTGGCTCCTTTATGGCCTCAACAGCCTTGGTTCCCGCTTCTGCTCCGACTTTTGTCCGAGCCTCCGGTCCCTCTGGGCTGTGCCCCGGACCTGTTAACACAAAAGTAGGATCAGGGGCACAGCCCAGGGGGACTGGAGGCTCCACCAGAACCTGGCCTCACTGTCCCTTACAGCCTGGCAGCTGAACGGGTCTCCTTAGCCCCGCTGCACCTCCCGGAGGAGGTCGAGGAAGTTTTTCTCACGTCGAGGAAGGACTTGACGAGATGGACATATGCATTTAAGTGGCGACGCTTCTCGGTCTGGTGCTCCGAGCTCCAGATCGATCCATTCTCCTGCTCTACCCGGTGGGTTCTTCAGTATCTCCTCCACCTCTCGAAAGCAGGGTTGAAATCCAATTTGGTCAGGGTACACCTGAGTGCCATTTCGGCAAACCACCTCCCCGTCGAGGGGAAACCCCTCTCAGGGCAGCCCTTGGTCTCCTGCTTCATGCGATGCCTCTTACTTTCCAAGCCTCCCATTCGGCCTCCTCCAGCGGAGTGGGACCTTGACGTGGTACTCATGCAGCTTACACGATCACCCTTCAAGCCGATAGCAACATGCTTGCTTCGGCATCTCTCCTGGAAGGTGGTCTTCTGGTGGCTTTGACTTCAGGTCACCGAGTCAGCGAACTTCAGGCCCTCATTGCTGAGGTTCCCTAAACCAGGTTCTGTGGGAACAGGGTGGTCTTCCGCACCCACCCCAAGTTCCTACTGAAGGTTGTCTCGGATTTCCATCTAAATCTGGAGATAGTCGTACCCACCCACAGCAATTTTTTAGTTTGATTTGGCCAAGGCAGTGTTTTTTTGGCATGTCTAAGCCAGCTAGTAGCTTTTAGTAATTCACCAAATATGGCAAAACCATTTCTGTCACAAACTGTCATAATTGGTGTTTGCAATGCCTTGGGCCTGACCACAAGCCGGCGTCATAAGAACATAAGATATGCCATACTGGGTCAGACCAAGGTCCATCAAGCCCAGTATTCTGTTTCCAACAGTGGCCAATCTAGGTCATATGTACCTAGCAGTTTCCCCAAGAGACACAAGTTCCACAATGCTTGTACTGGGTCAAGCATTGATATCTTCGGTCTCTTCTTAATAATGGTTTATGGACCTTTCCTCCAGGAACTTGTCCAAACCTTTTTTAAACCCAGCTACACTAACAGCCTTTACTACATCCTCCGGTAACAAATTCCAGAGTTTGATTACACGTTGAGTGAAAAAATATTTTCTTTTATTAGTCTTAAATAGTTTACCCTGTAGCTTCATTGCATGTCCCCTAGTCTTTCTATATTCTGAAAAGGTAAACAATCGATCTACGTTTACCCGTTCCACTCCGTTCATTAATTTATAGACTTCTATCATATCTCCCCTCAGCCGTCTCTTTTCCAGGTTAAAGAGCCCTAACCTTTTTAGCCTTTCTTCATAGGAGTATCCTTCCATCTTCTTTAACATTTTGGTGGCTCTTCTCTGAACCTTTTCTAAAATCGCTATATCCTTTTTAAGATACGGCGACCAGAATTGCACACAATATTCAAGGTGCGGTCTCACCATGGAACGATATAGAGGCATTATAATATCTTTTGTTTTATTTTCCATTCCTTTCCTTATCATACCTAGCATTCTATTTGCTCTCTTGGCCACTGCTGCACACTGGGCCGAGGGTTTTAACATGGTATCCACAATGACGCCTAAATCTTTTTCCTGGGTGGTGGTTCCTAATGTGGAACCTTGCATCGTGTAACCATAGTTTGGGTTGTTCTTCCCTAGGTGCATAACCTTGCACATGTCCACATTAAATTTCATCTGCCATTTTGATGCCCAGTCTTCCAATTTATCAAGATCCTCTTGCAATTTTTCACAATCCTCTTGGGTTTTAACAACTTTAAATAGTTTTGTGTCATCTGCAAATTTGATAACCTCACTCGTTATTCCACTTTCCAGGTCATTTATGAATATGTCAAAAAGCAGCGGACCCAGCACAGATCCCTGGGGTACACCACTATTCACCTTTCTCCATTGGGAAAATTGGCCATTTAGCCCTACCCTCTGCTTTCTATCTTTTAACCAGTTCCTGATCCACAATAGTACACTGCCTCCTATCCCATGACTCTTTAGTTTTGCCAAAGGTCTCTGATGAGGGACCTTGTCAAAGGCTTTCTGAAAGTCCAGATACACAATATCAACCGACTCACCTTTGTCCACCTGTTTATTCACTCCTTCAAAAAAACATAGCAGATTAGTAAGACAAGATCTTCCTTGTCTAAAGCCATGTTGGCTGTCTCCCATTAGGTTGTGACTATCTACATGCTGAGTAATTTTATTCTTTATGATGGTTTCTACCATTTTTCCTGGTACTGACGTCAGGCTCACCGGTCTGTAGTTTCCCGGATCACCCCTGGAACCCTTTTTAAAAATTGGTGTTACATTGGCGATCCTCCAATCTTCAGGTATTATAGATGATTTTAATGATAGTTCACAGATTACTGATAGCAGGTCTGCAATCTCATATTTCAGTTCTTTCAACACCCTTGGATGTATACCGTCCGGCCCAGGTGATTTGCTACTCTTCAGTTTATCTAATAGTTGTAAGACATCTTCCCGATGTATCAATATTTCCTTCAATTCTTCCGCACCTTTAAAATACCACTTCAGTCATGGGTAACATCCCTACATCTTCCTCAGTAAAAACCGAAGCAAAGAATTCATTCAGTCTCTCCGCTATCGCCTTGTCGCCTCTTAGTGCTCCTTTAACCCCTTTATCATCTAATGGACCAACTGACTCTCTCACCGGTTTTTTGCTACGAATGTACTTGAAAAGGTCTTTATTTCGCGTTTTTGCTTCCGCAGCAAGCTTCTTCTCAAATTCTCTCTTTGCCTGCCTTATCAATGCCTTGCATTTGACTTGCAAGTGCTTGTGCTGTTTCCAGGTTTCGTCGTTTGGCTCTTTTTTCCATTTCCTGAAAGATGCTTTTTTGGCAACAGCCTCTCTGACCTCACCTTTAAACCATACTGGCAGTTTTTTGGACTTCCTTCCACTTTTCTTAAAGCGTGGAATACAGCTGGTCTGGGCTTCCAAGATAGTATTTTTCAGCAACACCCAAGCTTGATGTACGTCTTTAACCTTTGCAACTGCTCCTTTTAGTTTTTTCTTAACTCTTTTCCTCATTTTATCATAGTCTCCCTTTCGAAAGTTAAAAGGTAGTACTGTGGATTTCCTTACTATCCCTCCTCCACTAATTAAATCAAACGCGATCATGCTATGATCACTATTGCCAAGTGGCCCCAACACCCTTATCTCTTGCACTAGATCTGGTGTTTCACTAAGGACTAGGTCTAATATGGCTTCCCCTCTTGTCGGTTCATGAACCAGATGCTCCAAGAAGCAGTCATTTATTTCATCTAGGAACTTTATCTCCCTAGCATGTCCTGATGTGACACTGACCCAGTCGATACCGGGGTAATTGAAATCACCCATTATTATTACTGCGCTGTAACTTTTGTTAGCTTCCTTGATTTCTTTGAGCATTTCATCATCCATTTGGTCATTCTGGCCACATGCTCGATTGTACACCCCCATTGCCATTGCCTTCCCCCTTTTATATGGAATTTCAATCCATATAGATTCTACAGCAGATTTTGTTTCCTGCAAAACTTTAATCCTTTCTGAGTCAATGCCCTCTCTAACATAGAGCACAACCTCTCCACCAATTTGATCAGCTCTATCATTACGATATAGTTTGTACCCAGGTATCACAGTGTCCCACTGGTTGTCCTCCTTCCACCATGTCTCTGATATTCCAATCATATCTAACCTTTCATTTAGTGCTATATATTCTAACTCTCCCATCTTATTCTTTAGACTTCTAGCATTTGCATACAAGCATTTTAGAGAATGTATTTTATTCATGTTAATTTGGCTATTGTTAGACATGGGTAAATTGGGATCTTTAAGCTCTGTCTGCGCCATACTTGAGGGCATTTGGGTTACTTTACTCTTTTGTGGAACCTCTCTGCTTTTGGTAGTATCCTTCAAGGATACATTCTTCCGAACCATCCGCTCTTGGGCGACTGTCGGCTTTCCCCTAATATCTAGTTTAAAAGCTGCTCTATCTCCTTTTTAAAGGTTGATGCCAGCAGCCTGGTTCCATCCCGGTTAAGGTGAAGCCCATCCCTTCGGAAGAGCCCCTCCTTTCCCCAGAATGTTCCCCAGTTCCTAACAAATCCAAAACCCTCATCTCTGCACCATTGTCTCATCCACGCATTGAGACTCCGGAGCACTGCCTGCCTTTTGTGTCCTGCGCGTGCAACAGGAAGCATTTCGGAGAATACTACCATGTAAGTTCTGGATTTCAACTTCCTACCTAAAAGCCTAAATTTTGCCTCCAGAACCTCCCTACCACATTTTCCTATGTCATTGGTACCGACATGTACCAAGACAGCAGACTCCTCCCCAGCACTATCTAAGACCTTATCTAGGTGGCGCGTGAGGTCCGCTACCTTCACACCAGGCAGGCATGTTACCAGGCGATCCAAACGTCCACCAGCCACCCAGCTATCTACATGCTTAATGATCGAATCACCAACTATAACGGCTGTCCTAACCCTTCGTCCTGCGAGCTCTGCTTGCAGATGATGCACAGAGGGCTGAAAGGTCGGGAAAAGCAGGAGTCATCTCTCTTCAGCTCATCTGATTCACATCCTGAGCCCCGACCCCCTCATCTATGCCTGCAAAAGGTCCAGAAGTGGTCAAGGGGAAGAAGCAGCATTCATTAGTCAGAGCTGAGGGATCTGAGTGGCAAGGGGAGGCTCCCTGCAGAGACCCCATCAGCGCTGAAGGGTGAGCACCAGGTGCATCATCCCCACAGCCCTTCTCGTTGAGATGTGGAGAGTAGTGCTACCCTGAAGGATACGCAGGAAGAAAACTGGATACCTTGTTGAAACAAGTTTTTGACGTGAATGCGCTGTCCATTCAGGCGTCCATTTGTGGAGCCTGGGTAGCTAGAGCCTGTCTTCGTTGGTCTCAGCGGCTTCAAGGAGAACAGATAGAGGAGATGACTGCGGAGGCGGCCAGAATAGAGTCAGGGGCGGCTTATTTGGCCGACATTCATTATGATTTAGTTTGTGGTTTATCAAATAGTATGGCATCTGCAGTGGCGGCCAGGAGTATCTTTGGCTGCGCAATTGTGCAGCAGATGGATCTTTCAAGTCAAGATTGAGTAAGCTTCCTTTCAGAGGGAAGTTGCTTTTTGGTGAAGATTTGGAAAAGTTGGTGAAGGATTTGGGAGAGTCCAAAGGCGGTAGATTGCCAGAGGACAAACAGAAGCAGAGTTGCTCGGCCCCGGCGACCAAAGGTCAGCAGAGAGACGTTCGTCATTTTCGTGCCCCGAGGTTTGGTCAGGTTCAGAGGGGGCATTTCCCCTATAGGAACCAAGGGTTTCGAGGCTTCAGGGGAGCGGGGAGAGGCTTTGCGGCCTCTTCTTCTTCCAATCTCAGAAAGACACAATGAAGCCAGGGGGACCCAGGCAGGACTGGTGCCCGTGTGGGGTCACCTGCGAGAGTTTTATCCTGCCTGGGTCCAAATCACATCCGATCAGTGGGTGCTAGAGGTCGTCAGAGAAGGGTATGCGTTGGAGTTTCAACGTCCAGTGGGTGATTCTTTCATACAATCTCCGTGCAAAGCTCGCTCCAAATACGATGCGGTAAGTGTGACCTTGGAAAGACTGCTTGATCTCAAAGCAGTGGTACCGGTGCCCCCGACCAATACAGCTGCGGTCGGTACTCCATATACTTCGTAGTGCCAAAGAAAGAAGGTACCTGTCGGCCGATTTTGGACCTCAAGAAGGTAAATCGCTGCCTCTGAGTATCACATTTCCGTATGGAGACCTTAAGATCGGTCATCGTAGCGGTACGACACGGCAAGTTCCTTACTTCCTTAGATTTGTCGGAGCCTTATCTGTATGTTCCGATTTGTCAGGTGCATCAGAGGTTTCTAAGGTTTGTGGTGCCGATGGGACATTTTCAATTCCAAGCGTTACCGTTTGGGCTAGCTACGGCGCCCTGGACCTTCACCAAGATCATGGTGGTAGTAGCGGCAGCATTGTGAAAGGAAGGGGTGCTGGTTCACCCATATCTGGACGATTGGTTGATTCGAGCAAAATCAAAAGCGGAGAGCGAGGCGGGTACAGCCAGAGTGGTGGTGGTCTTGCAGAGCCTCGGATGGTCAATGTTTCCAAGAGTAGCTTGACTCCATCGCAGAAGCTGAAATACCTGGATGCTCGCTTCAATACGGGCGTGGGGAAAGTGTTTCTGCCCCAGCAACGGGCACAAGGTTTGAGAAGGTTAGTCCGCAGGTTTCTGGTCAACAGAAATCCCACAGCCTGGCACTATCTGCAGTTACTCGGTGCCATGGCTGCGACACTCGAATTGGTGCTGTGGGCGAGAGCTCACACGAGACCTTTGCAGAGGGCGTTACTCAGAAGGTAGTCGCACCAGGAGGACAGCCTGTCTCGAATATTACCCTATCGGCCAGAGATGCGTCAGGCTCTGTGGTGATGGTTGCGACCGGGAAATCTGGAAAAGGGAATGCCCTTAGAAGCGCCGGATTGGATACCCTTAACAACAGATGCCAGCCTGTCAGGCTGGGGCGCTCACGTTCAAGGACGGTTCGCGCAAGGTCTTTGGACCGCTCAAGAGAAGATCTGGTCGATCAACAGGTTGGAATTACGGGCGGTAGTACTAGCACTTCAAGTTTTCAACGCTGTCTGCTAGGGAAGGCGATTTGAGTATTTTCCGACAATGCAACGACAGTAGCTTACATCAGCCGGCAAGGGGGCACCAGCAGTATAGCGCTGGAAACCGAGGCCGAGCAGTTGTTCGAGTGGGCCGAAATACATCTGCTAGAATTGTCAGCAGCGCAGGTCGCAGGAGTGGAAAACGTGGAGGCCGATTTTCTGAGTCGGGTATGAGTGGACCCAGGAGAGTGGGTTCTCCATCCACAAGTGTTCGAGATGGTGGTTCGCTGCTGGGGCCCGCCAGTGATGGATCTCATGACGACGTTTCAATCCACGAAAGCCAATCGGTTCTTCAGCAGGAGAAAGGGAAGGATGTCAGAGAGTCTGGATGCACCGATACAGCCCTGGCCAGAAGAGAAACTTCTGTACGTGTTCCCACCTTGGGTATTAATAGGTTGGGTGTTGCAGCGCATAGAACTTCACAGAGGACAGGTGATTTTGATTGAGCCAGATTGGCCAAGACGCCCATGGTATGCAAATCTGATGAGACTCTTGGTAGACAAGCCGTGGTAGCTTCCAGTTCGTAGGGACCTGTTGTTGCAGGGCCCACTGCTTATGCCTCAGGTGGATCGGTTCTCGCTTACGGCTTGGCTGTTGAAAGGGCAAGGCTGACAGCAAGAGGTTATTCTGCGGCGGTGGTGTCCACCTTGTTGAAGGCTCGGCAGAGATCAACTTCTTTCGCGTATATTAGGATTTGGCGTGTCTTTGAAGTCTGGTGTGAGGGTAAGAAGGTTAATGCCTTAAAAGCTTCCGTACCTCAGGTACTTGCTTTTTTGCAGGATGGCTTTGAGAAAGGGTTAGCGGCTGCGTCCTTACGAGTGCAGTTGGCGGCACTTTCTTGTTATAGAGGTAAGATAAAAGGGGAGACGATGGCATGGCATCCTGATATTAAGCGGTTTTTGAAGGCAGTGTCGCTGTTGCGGCCACCGTGTAGGCAGACTGTTCCAACGTGGGATCTACAGTTAGTACTGGAAGCTTTGGTGCGACAGCCTTTCGAACCTTTGGCTAGAGCGTCTCTAAAGGATCTTACTCTCAAGGTGGTGCTTCTGGTGGCGATTTCTTTGGCACAAAGAATATCAGAGTTACAGGCGTTGTCATGTAGGAAGCCTTTTCTGGTGTTTAGTGATACGAAGGTGGTCTTGAGACCCGTGCCTTCCTTTTTGCCCAAAGTAGTGTCATCTTTTCATGTTAATCAGGTGGTTTCCTTACCTGCTTTTCAGGAAGAGTGTGCTGCTGCATCTTCGAAACAGTTACATCGGTTGGATGTTCACAGAGCATTAAGGAAGTATTTACAAGGTACAGCATCGTTCCGCAGATCGGATAGATTATTTGTTTTATTTGGAGGGCCGAGAAAAGGAGAGGCAGCTTCGATTGCCAGATGGTTTAAAGAGGCGATAGCGTCCATGTATGTTTTAAAAGGTAAATCAGTACCAGAAGGGCTTAGAGCTCATTCGACAAGGGCGCAAGCAACGTCGTGGGCAGAGTATAGTTTGGTACCTGCGGTGGAAATTTGTAAAGCGGCTACTTAGTCGTCTTTACATTCCTTTGTCAGACATTATTGCCTAGATGTGCAAGTGGAAAGGGATACCTGTTTTGGATCAGCGGTGCTTCAGGCTGGTTTAGCAGGTCCCTCCCGTTGAATAATTCCACTGCTCTGTTACATCCCCAAAGTTCGGGACTAGACTGGAAGGACACTAAGGAAGGTGAAATTAGACTTACTTGCTAATTGTTGTTCCTTTAGGAACTCCAGTCTAGTCCCGTATCCATCCCTAAGTCTTTCCTTGGACTATAGCCTGAAGGTCATCTTACAGGTAAGCTGATTTGGGTACCTGTGAAGGTTATAGCCCATAAAGGGGGGGGGGGGGAATTGGACAGATAGGATAGTAACGGAACCTGAAAACCCTATCTACCTAGGAATGGGGATCTCAGCATTTCAGACAGGAATTTTTCTTCCTGTTATCTCATAAAGTTTCTAGTTAAAGTTATGTTAAGCTCGTTAATAGTGTTTACTACTTAATTGTTGCTCCGGTGAGTCTGCTTTGTCAATAGTTTACTGGAGTCAGGAGGCGGATCCTGTGTCTTTATACTGGTGTCATCAGAAGGATGACGTTTCTCAGTCTCCAAGCTTCTGGAGGAGGAGCAAAACCCCAGAGTTCGGGACTAGACTGGAGTTCCTAAAGGAACAACAATTAGCAGGTAAGTCTAATTTCACCTTTTGGTGCATGATTTGCACTAATAATTATTTTTATTGTCAAGTTTTCTTAAACTTTGTGGATTTTGTTTTCCAATTATCCAAGTTTATTAAATACTGAGCCTCTGAATTTCTTTCTAATTCTTTATTGAATCGTATGCGATTAGAACCTAGAACATCTGTTGCTTTAATATGACATTAGAATTAATATTCTTTCATGTATTTTAGGATATATATTTTATAAGATTTAATTTATAAAATTTATTATTTGCCTAGCAAGAAAACCTGATCAAGGCAGCTTACACACACACAGCATCATTAAAAACATATAAAATATACCTCTATTCGCACCTCCCCAGCCGCTAATCAGAAAAATAATTAAAACCCTTCACTTAATCAATAAAGGCTTCTCTAAAAGGGAACATTTTCAAACCGTTCCTGAATCTTAAATAATCTTGCTCCAAATGGAGGGAAGTGGAAGAGAATTCCACATCTTAAGTCCAGCAATAGACCACATTCGCATCCTGGCTGTGGCAGATCGGTTCTGCTAGCAAGTAGGAACCTCAAGACCACAAAGACCAACCAAGGACATTCCACTGTAGCTGCTCTCTCAAACACTCTGGCTTTCCCAATATGCATTATATGAAAAATCACAGAACAGATTTTAAACTTGATATGCTGAAATACTCAAAACCAGTAAATTTCTATTTATTTTCTGTATTAATGAAGTGCAATGGCATATGGTATCCCCTAGTTTCTTCCTGGATCAACTTGAAATTTGTTATAATTTTTTATCTTATTGTTTAATAATCAAACATTTTCCTGTACTTTAGATTGAGATTGTAGAGATTTCTTTGGATCAAAAAGGACCTACCAATGAAAGAAAAATTGCATTCATTGATAAAAACAGAGATCTTTATATCACTGCTGTTCGGAGGTTTGGAAAAGAGGAAAGAGTTATCAAAATAGGTAGGAACCAAAAAAATTCAATGTTACTTTTTGCAATTTATGAATATATATGGTAATAATCAAAAGGTTTTATGCAGATAAAAGACTGAAAATTGGCGCTTGTCAACATGGCTGAAACTATGCAAACTCCATGACAGCACCAATAATTATAACTACAAGAAAGTGGGCAGCATTAGAGCCTGGGTTGCAAAAGGCACAAATAGAAAGTAAGTACATGGATGTCATTTTAAAATCCCCAGGTGTACTTTTGGATGAATATTTTGCCCCTGCTTCAATGCATGTGAAATGAAGCTATTATTCTAATACACTCAGGGCTGGCCTAAAGGTTTCTGCCACCCTAGGCAGAAGCCCCGGCTGTACCGCGCCCCTCCCCCCCCTCGAGCCGAGCTGCACCCCCCTGTGCTGAGCCGCGCTACCGCTGATTCTGGTGGCAGGGTCGAGGGGAGTGCGGCTCGGTGGCAGGTCATGTGCTTCGGTACACATAGCCTGCCGCTTCTGATCCCCCTCCGACCTAACTCCGGGGTTCAGAAGTGTCAGGGCATGTGTGCCAAAGCACATGGCCTGCCGCCGAGCCTAGCCATCCCCGACCCCCCCTGCCGCCAGAATCTGTGGCAGTGGAGGGGCAGCAATGCGGCACATCTCAGCACGAGTGGGTGGGGGAGGCAGCAGGCCACTACCATCAAATGGAGCTAGCTATACATAAGTGAAGGCCTATATTGGTTTTTCAGGGATTAAATTACCAAGCATGAAACGATCATATTGATGAATTATAGCAGATGTCTATAATCTAATTACAGTGACATCCAAATAAAAAGTACCATTATGGAGGACTACTACTGCCATTTTACTGGCCGCCTGCTCAAACTGCAGGCTCTTCTCCAAGCCCAGGAAGCGTCTCGATTCTGCTGCACAAGATCAGCACGCATCACCATCTGCTGGAGACAGAAAAATACAGACAACATGCACATCATTTTTTATAAGCAGTGATAGCATCGCTGAAATCTTTGATTCTCTGTTTGTCTGCTGGTAGGGTGACATAAACCCTTCTGTCTGGGCTGGTCTCACAGGATTAAAGAAAAGGAAATTAACAGGTAACCTCAGTTTTCACTTTCTCCAGGAACAAGCAGGAAACAGTCCTCACTTATGGGTGATGTCGGCACCGACGGAGCCCGCGCAGAGAGATTCCCCAGCTTTCAAAGAAAGCCTTTGGGATTGCTGCCACGCATGCGTGGTCCTCTTCCCAACCAAGGGTGCCATCTTGCTCAGTCTCCCTTTTTCCTCGGAGCCCTTCGGACGCACGTCCTCGTCCCTCGGAAAAAGCGTTTCTTTTTCGGCCTCTGGCCTGCTATTTTTCCGGTTGCACCAGTCCTCTACCCATCCCTCCCCAACTCCTTTTCTTTTTGAGCAAAAGGGGGATGTTTTTCGTACCATTTTTTCCTTTTGCGGTCTTTGCCCCCTTTTTTTCCCCCAACCGCTGGCCACGCAGGTCTTCGACCTCGCGGGGGCCCCTTTTTGCCCCGATGGCCACTGGTTTTAAAAAATTGCAACAGGTGCTCCAAGAACATGTCACTTACGGTCACCCATGACTGCTGTCTGCAGTGCTTCGGAGCCGACCATGATCTGGAGCTCTGTTCGCTTTGTAAGAAAATGTCCACTAAAGCCCTGCTAAGTCGTAAGCAGAACTCCGATGACATTTTCTGTAAGACCGCCTTGGAATCCCCATTGGTGCCCTCGGTCATCTCTCCACGGGTGGGATCACCCAACCTCGGCCCTGCGCTCAAGGCGGCACACCGATCAGGGGTCCCCGGAAGTGGAGCAGCATACCGATCAGGGGTCCCCGGAAGTGGAGCAGCATAAGAAGAAGAAGACCTCGGAGTCACTGTGGGCTCTGGACAAGCGCGAGCGCTCCCGCGCTCAGTCTTTTAGCCCTCCTTGGCATTCGCAAAAGTCAGACAAGGAGCTGCCTCGTAAGGTACCTTGTACAGACACGGAGGCCTCCGGAGATGGCGCCTGGTCTCCTGAGGGTCATTCAGGTGAGGACCCCCTCTCTTCCTCAATGCCCTACCCGGTGACCCCGGTTTTGGAGTCGCAGGACCCCACACCTGCGTGGGAGATCTGTGTGCTGGCACTGGAGCACAGCGTTTCTGCCTTCTTAGCTGCCCAGAAGGCGCTCACGCCCAACAAGGCTGACTTGCGCCCAGAGACCGAGGTTCCCTCGAGAGGAACTCCAAACCTGCCCTGGAAACCCCCGAGAGCTATGGGCCTTGCAAGGGTCGTGAGCGGTCTCGCTCGCCTTCCCGTTCCTTGGGGGTGAGATCCTCCAGGGCCTCCAGCTCCAAGCGGGCCTCGGCCTCCGGATGGGACGACCAGCCCGAGTCAGATTCCTCCTCAGTTCTCTTGGGTTGGGAGTCAGATGGGGATACATCCCCAGAGACCTGCGCCCACAGGAACCTCCCTTCGGACCCATCCGCACCCGTTTTTCAGAGGCGTTCACCGCCCGAAAACACCTCCTTCTTGGTGTTCGTACGGGATATGGCGCAGGTCCTCAACCTGGCTACCCAGGCTGAGGAGGAGCCTCGAGCTGAAGAGCTCGATGTCTTGCAGTACAAGTCCCCTCCTCGGGAGTCTCTCACTGTTCCAGTTCCTCCCATCTGTCCAGGCTGCTACTCCGCATGTGGGAGACACCTGCCATAAGAACATAAGATATACCATACTGGGTCAGACCAAGGTCCATCAAGCCCAGTATCCTGTTTCCAACAGTGGCCAATCTAGGTCATATGTACCTAGCAGTTTCCCCAAAAGACACAGGTTCCGCAATGCTTGTACTGGGTCAAGTTGATATCCTGGGTCCCTTCTTAATAATGGTTTATGGACCTTTCCTCCAGGAACTTGTCCAAACCTTTTTTAAACCCAGCTACACTTAACAGCCTTTACTACATCCTCCGGTAACAAATTCCAGAGTTTGATTACACGTTGAGTGAAAAAATATTTTCTTTTATTAGTCTTAAATAGTTTACCCTGTAGCTTCATTGCATGTCCCCTAGTCTTTCTATATTCTGATAACGTAAACAATCGATCTACATTTACCAGTTCCACTCCGTTCGTTAATTTATAGACTTCTATCATATCTCCCCTCAGCCGTCTCTTTTCCAGGTTAAAGAGCCCTAACCTTTTTAGCCTTTCTTCATAGGAGTATTCTTCCATCCCCTTTACCATTTTGGTGGCTCTTCTCTGAACCTTTTCTAATAACGCTATATCCTTTTTAAAATACGGTGACCAGAATTGCACATAATATTCAAGGTGCGGCCTCACCATGGAATGATATAGAGGCATTATAATATCTTTTGTTTTATTTTCCATTCCTTTCCTTATGATACCTAGCATTCTATTTGCTCTCTTGGCTGCCGCTGCACAGAGTTTTAACATGTTATCCACAATGACGCCTAAATCGTTTTCCTGGGTGGTGGCTCCTAATGTGGAACCTTGCATTGTGTAACCATAGTTTGGGTTGTTCTTCCCTAGGTGCATAACTTTGCACTTGTCCACATTAAATTTCATCTGCCATTTTGATGCCCAGTCTTCCAATTTATCAAGATCCTCTTGCAATTTTCCATAATCCTCTTGGGTTTTAACAACTTTAAATAGTTTTGTGTCATCTGCAAATTTGATAACCTCACTCGTTATTCCACTTTCCGGGTCATTTGTGAATATGTCAAAAAGCAGCGGACCCAGCACAGATTCCTGGGGTACACCACTATTCACCTTTCTCCATTGGGAAAATTGGCCATTTAGCCGAACCCTCTGCTTTCTATCGTGTAGCCAGTTCCTGATCCACAGTAGTACACTGCCTCCTATCCCAGGACTCTTTAGTTTTGCCAAAAGTCTCTGATGAGGGACCTTGTCAAAGGCTTTCTGAAAGTCCAGATACACTATATCAACCGACTCACCTTTGTCCACCTGTTTATTCACACTTTCAAAAAAACATAACAGATTAGTAAGACAAGATCTTCCTTGTCTAAAGCCATGTTGGCTGTCTCCCATTAGGCCATGACTATCTACATGCTGAGTAATTTTATTCTTTATGATGGTTTCTACCATTTTTCCCGGTACTGACGTGAGGCTCACCGGTCTGTAGTTTCCCGGATCACCCCTGGAACCCTTTTTAAAAATTGGTGTTACATTGGCGATCCTCCAATCTTCAGGTATTAGAGATGATTTTAATGATAGATCACAGATTGCTAATAGCAGGTCTGCAATCTCATATTTCAGTTCTTTCAACACCCTTGGATGTATACCATCCGGCCCAGATGATTTGCTACTCTTGAGTTTATCTAATAGTTGTAATACATCTTCCCAATGTATCGATATTTCCTTCAATTCTTCCGCACCTTTAAATACCACTTCAGTCATGGGTAACATCCCTACATCTTCCTCAGTAAAGACCGAAGCAAAGAATTCATTCAGTCTCTCCGCTATCGCCTTGTCGCCTCTTAGTGCCCCTTTAACTCCTCTATCATCTAATGGACCAACTGACTCTCTCACAGGTTTTTTGCTACGAATGTACTTGAAAAAATCTTTATTTTGCATTTTTGCTTCCACAGCAAGCTTCTTCTCAAATTCTCTCTTTGCCTGCTTTTTCAATGCCTTGCATTTGACTTGCCAGTGCTTGTGCTGTTTCCAGGTTTCGTCGTTTGGCTCTTTTTTCCATTTCCTGAAAGATGCTTTTTTGGCAACAACAGCCTCTGACCTCACCTTTAAACCATGCTGGCAGTTTTTTGGACTTTCTTCCACTTTTCTTAAAGCGTGGAATACAGCTGGTCTGGGCTTCCAAGATAATACTTTTCAACAACATCCAAGCTTGATGTAAGTCTTTAACCTTTGCAACTGCTCCTTTTAGTTTTTTCTTAACTATTTTCCTCATTTTATCATAGTCTCCCTTTCGAAAGTTAAAAGGTAGTACTGTGGATTTCCTTACTATCCCTCCTCCACTAATTAAATCAAACGCGATCATGCTATGATCACTATTGCCAAGTGGCCCCAACACCCTTATCTCTTGCACTAGATCTGGTGTTCCACTAAGGACTAGGTCTAATATGGCTTCCCCTCTGGTCGGTTCATGAACCAGCTGCTCCAAGAAGCAGTCATTTATGTCATCTAGGAACTTTATCTCCTTAGCATGTCCTGCCGTGACACTGACCCAGTCGATACCGAGGTAATTGAAATCACCCATTATTATTACTGCGCTGTAACGTTTGTTAGCTTCCTTGATTTCTTTTAGCATTTCATCATCCATTTGTTCATTCTGGCAAGGTGGTCGATAGTACATCTCCACTGCCATCGCCTTCCACTTACATGGAATTTCAATCCATAGAGATTCTACATCAAATTTTGTTTCCTGCAAAACTTTAATCCTTTCTGACTCAATGCCCTCTAACATACAAGGCAACCCCTCCACCAATTTGATCAGCTCTATCATTATGATATAGTTTGTACCCAGGTATCACAGTGTCCCACTGGTTGTCCTCCTTCCACCATGTCTCTGATATTCCAATCATATCTAACCTCTCATTTAGTGCTATATATTCTAACTCTCTCATCTTATTTTTTAGACTTCTAGCATTTGCATACAAGCATTTTAGAGACTGTATTTTATTCATATTAATTTGGCTATTGGTAGACATTGGTAATTTGGGATCTTTAAGCTCTGTCTGCTCTATACTCGAGGGCATTTGGGCTACTTTACTCTTTTTTGGAACCTCTCTGCTTTTGGTAGTATCCTTCAAGGATACATTCTTCCAAACCATCCGCTCTTGGGCGACTGTCGGCTTTCCCCTATTATCTAGTTTAAAAGCTGCTCTATCTCTTTTTTAAAGGTTAATGCCAGCAGCCTGGTTCCATCCCGGTTAAGGTGAAGCCCATCCCTTCGGAAGAGCCCCTCCTTTCCCCAGAATGTTCCCCAGTTCCTAACACATCCAAAACCCTCATCTCTGCACCATTGTCTCATCCACACATTGAGACTCCGGAGCTCTGCCTACCTTTTGGGTCTTGCACGTGGAACGGGAAACATTTCGGAGAACGCTACCCTGGAAGTTCTGGATTTCAACTTCCTACCTAAAAGCCTAAATTTTGCCTCCAGATCCTCCCTACCACATTTTCCTATGTCATTGGTACCGACATGTACCAAGACAGCAGACTCCTCCCCAGCACTATCTAAGACCTTATCTAGGTGGCGCGTGAGGTCCGCTACCTTCGCACCAGGCAGGCATTTTACCAGGCGATCCTCACGTCCACCAGCCACCCAGCTATCTACATGCCTAATGATCGAATCACCAACTATAATGTCTGTCCTAACCCTTCCCTCATGGGCACATGGCCCTGGAGAAACTTCCTCGGTGCGAGAGGGTTTTACATCACCTGGAGGACAGGTCCTAGTTGCAGGATCACTTCCTGCCTTGGTGCCCATTATGAGTAAGCGCCTCGACACGATGTGCAGGGTGCAGCGTGGCCCCGGGTTTAGGAAGACCCAGCTTCCCTACACCTCCATGGTGGTAGAATCGGCAATGCGGAAGCAGAAGAGCCCGAAGTCGCACTCTTTGGTGCTGCCGGGTAGGGAGTCGGGATCCCTCCATGCCTTGGGGTGCAAGGCTTATCAGGGGTCCATGCTTACATGCCGTTTTCAGGCTTACCAACTGTACATGAGCATGTTCCTACGCGACCTTGTCAAAGAGCTCAGGGGTTTCTCAGTGGGCCTCGCGGGCAAATCCCTCCTTAGGTTCCAGACCCTCTTGAGGTCCGTTACGGAGTGCTCAAAATACCTCTCCCGTGCCGCCTACAATGGATTTGAATCCTCGGCCCATGTGGTGGTGGCTGGCATCAGAGCCTAACGCCAGACATGGCTCCAGTCCTCGGACGGAGCAGAGGGTCCAGGAAAAGCTCCTGGACATCCCCTGCCTCGGCGAGCAGCTTTTCAGTAAGCCTGTGGAGTATAAGGCTGCCGAGATAGAAACGGAGTTCGTAACTCGAACCTGTCTCTCGCGCAAGACCTCCTCCCGCCCTCGGAAGAAACAACCAGCTAAGAAACCGTTCTTCCCGAGGAAGGGCCTACCTTATCGGGGTTACCCACTCTACCCACCCATGCCCGCTCCGGCAACTGCAAAGCAGGGAAAGGCACCCCACGGCCACTGCAAGCCTAAAGGGCCCAAGACCCAAACCCCCGGCACCACCTCAGCTTGCTCAGGGCTTTTGACGCTAGCAGCGTAGCCTTTCACCCTCCAGCAGCTTCACAACCGGTGGGGGGATGCCTGTCCCTCTTCGCCCTTCGGTGGGCGTCCGTCACTTCAGACACCTGGGTCCTCCGAGTGATCCAGGACGGGTATCGCCTCCGTCTGGACAGGCTTCCCCCTCCCTTCTCCCCAGAGGAGCCTTCTCGACTCCCTGTGCACCAGTCATATCTACAGTGAGAGCTGCAGAACCTCCTCGCCCAGCGGGCGGTCGAGAAGGTACCATCGCATCTCAGAGGTCAGGGTTTCTATTCCCGGTACTTCCTCGTCGCAAAATAAAATGGGAGATCTGCGGCCTATCCTCGACCTCGGGAAGTTAAACAAGTTCTTGATGCAGGAGAAGTTCAAAATGCTATCACTTGGCGTCCTGCTGCCCTTCCTCCAGCAGGGCGATTGGCTATGCTCCTTGGATCTCAGGGACGCTTATGCCCACATTTCGATTCACCCCCAGCACAGGCAATATCTGCGCTTCAGGGTTCAAGGGGAACACTACCAATACAGGGTGCTCCCCTTCGGGCTCGCGTCTGCTCCGCGGGTCTTCACAAAGTGTCTCTCCGCGGCTTCTGCCTCCCTCTGATGGCAGGGCGTACTGGTCTTCCCTTACCTCGATGACTGGCTCGTCATGGGGCCTTCGGCTGGGGAAGCTCAATCAGTGGCATCGCGCACAATCCTCCTCCTTGAGCGCCTAGGGTTCCTGGTCAACTACCCCAAGTCCTACCTCAAACCAGTGCAGGCCTTGGAGTTTATCGACGCACATCTCGACACTCATCGAGCGACCGCCTTCCTGCCGGCAAACCGTGCAGCCCGCCTCCGAGCCCTGGCGGCTTAGGTCCAGAGCAACACTCTGGTCACGGCGTGGACTATGCTGTGCCACCTGGGGCACATGGCCTCCACTGTCCATGTGATCCCCCATGCCCGCATGCACATGCGGACAGTCCAGTGGTGCCTCAGTGCTCAGTGGAGCCCAGCCTCGGGTCACCTTAGAAACCCGATCACCCGATTCGGCTCTCCCTCAACCTTTGCAGGTCCCTGGACTGGTGGCAGTACTATCGCAACCTCCTCCATGGGTTGCCCTTCCAAACCCCTCAGCACGAGCTCGTCCTGATGACGGATGCTTCCCTGCTGGGATGGGAAGCCCACTGCAGTGCACTGTGTACTCGGGGCAAATGGTCACCCAAAGTGTCTCAACAGCAAATAAACTTGCTCGAGCTTCGGATGGTCTGCTGGGTCCTGAAGGCCTTCGAAGACCATCTGAGATGCAGTCGGTCCTCGTGCAGACCGACAACCGAGTAGTGATGTTTTACATCAACAAAGAGGGGGGCAGAGGCTCCCGTCTCCTCTGCCGGGAAGCGGTCCTCCTCTCCTCCTTTGCCTTTCATCGGGGGATGACCCTACGAGCGGTCTACCTCCCGGGCCACGAGAACATCCTCGCGGACAAACTCAGCAGGATCCTCCGCCCTCACAAGTGGCGGCTGGACCCGGAGGTAGCCAACCCTTTGTTCCTTCGGTGGGAGACCCCGACCATGGACCTGTTCGCCAGCCCGACAAACATGCAGCTTCCCTGCTTCTGCGGGCCGATCCCACACTCGAGCAGGGGGGCCTTGGATGCATTCCTCTTCAGTTGGACCTCCGGGCTTCTTTACGCCTTCCCTCCCACTCCTCTCATTGTGAGGATCCTTCACAAAGTTCAGCAGAAGCAAGCCTCTGTGATTCTCGTCGCTCCCTCGTGGTCTCGACAGCCGTGGTTCCCACTCCTGCTCCGGCTCTCGTCTGAGCCCTCAGTTCCCCTGAGCTGTGCCCTGGACCTGCTAACGCTGGAGGAGGGGCGGGTGTTCCACCTGAACCTGGCCTCTTTGTCCCTCATGGCCTGGCGGCTGAACGGGTATCCCTAGCCCCGCTGGACCTACCGGCAGATGGTGTCTCAGCAGCCAAACCTCCTCTGATGAGCCAGTTGTCCAGATAGGGAAAGACAAAGCCTCTGGGAGGTGAAGGTGGGCCACAACCACTGCTAGGCACTTAGTGAAGACCCTTGGGGCAGAGGCCAGGCCAAAGGGTCAAGAAAAGACTCGATGAGGCGAGCCTACGCCTTCAAGTGGTGGCGTTTCTCGGTCTGGTGCTCCGGGCTCCAGATCGACCCATTCTCTTGTCCTACCCAATGGGTCCTCCAGTACCTCCTTCACCTCTCAAAGGAAGGGCTTAAGTTAAACTCGGTCAGTGTGCACCTGAGCGCCATCTCGGTGACTCACCTCCCTGTTGAAGGCAAACCCCTCTTGGAGCAGTCCTTGGTCTTCCGCTTTATGCGGGGTCTCTTGCTCTCTAGACCTCCCATCCGGCCTCCCCTGGCAGAGTGAGACCTGAATGTTGTGCTCATGCAGCTTACGCATTCACCTTTCCAGCCGACGGCGACATGCTCCCTTCGGCACCTATCCTGGAAGGTGGTCTTCCTGGTGGCTCTGACCTCGGCCCACTGAGTGAGTGAACTCCAGGCTCTCACGGCTGATGCCCCTTACACCAGGTTCTGTGGGAACAGAGTGGTCCTTCGTACCCACTCCAAGTTCCCTCCGAAGGCTGCCTCAGATTTCCAACTCAATCAGGAGATAGTCTTACTGACCTTCTTCCCGAGAACCCATGCTGACCAGGCATCGGCGGTTTTACATACACTCGACTGCAAGAGGGCCCTTGCCTTCTACTTGCAGCGCACCCAGCCTTATCACAAGTCTAGCCGACCCTTCGTGTCCTGCGATCCCAATCGTCTGGGGCAGGCAGTCACAAAGCACACGCTCTCCATCTGGGTGGCAGACTGCATCACCTTCGCTCACGCTGGATTGGCGGGTCACTGCTTCATTAGCTTTGCTGCACTCCGTTCCTCTGACAGACATTTGCCGGGCTGCGACCTGGGCTTCAGCGAACACTTTCGCCTCGCATTACTGCCTGGAGAGGGAGTCCTGCTGGGACAGCGCCTTCAGCCAGGCTGTACTCTGTAATCTGTTCGAAGTATAAACAACTCCAACCCTCCGACCCTTCTTGGTGGCTACTGCGGGTTCCGACCCAAGGACTCTGGCTCCTTCGGGCATCGGCTTCTGCTCATGCCTTCGCGGAGGCGTTTTTTGGTTACAGATTCGGTAGCCTGTAGCTGGGGAGTCCCATAAGTGAGAACTGACTTCAACAGGTGTTCTCCAGGGACAACAGGAATCAGTCCTCAGTACCATCCCACCTCCCCTGATGAGTTGCTGGATTTTTATCCTTCCCTTGCCATCTGCTTGGTAGTGCTCAAGCTAAGGGACCTGACCGAGCAAGATGGCACCCTTGGGCGGGAAGAGGACCACGCATGCATGGCAGCAATCCCAAAGGCTTTCTTTGAAAGCTGGGGAATTGCTCCACACGGGCTCCATTGGTGCCGACGTCACCCATAAGTGAGGACTAATTCCTGCTGTCCCTGGAGAACACCTGTTACAGGTGAGTAACAACGCTTTCCTGATCTTCCAATCTCTCCAACCTAGTTCTTTGGTCAGTTAGCCACCTATGACTGAGCCAGAACTTGCTTTTGTAGTTCCAAAGACACAATACATTTTCAAACATAGCAGTAAAATACCTTCTTCATAGCAGTAAAATACCATTATGAGTTGGTTATTGTAGCTCCTACTGTTAACAACTGGGAGTTTAACCAAGGGCAATATCTCACCTCAGATGGGTCTAGTCATTCCTTCTATGAAAACACCCTTCCTCTTTCAGCTCTTCAGATAAAGTAGTATGCCCAACTCCATTTGTGAATACTGAAGAGAGATGTTGCATCAGATCTTCCCTCATGACCCAGAGAACCTCAAGAGACATCTTTCAAAGCCCCTGGTAAATGCCCCTGTTGAACTCACCTGTTCTGTCTGCTTTAGTGAGAATTGCGCTGTACTGTGACTGGATCAACTTTTTACCCACAACTTGCACTTTTAATGCTGATTTGCACTTCTGACTGCAGTAAATCCCGCGGGTTCTGTATAGATGAGGTAATCAGTTAGCAACTCCTATGAACTTAAACGAAAACCGCTTTGCAGCGTGATAGTAGAGGCATGCCCCTCTGTGTCCCTCCATACAATCAGAAGGTGTGAGCAGGGGCAGCTCAAGGGGGGTGCGAGGCCATGTGTGGAGACTCATTTCAAATGAGGCCCCATTTGCATAAATATTTACATAATATTAATGTGCGCTAACTTTTAGTAAACATGCCTCTTAAAGAGTGTCTGGATAAAGACAGACTACCAGATTTCTACATTACTATACTCCAGTGCCAACCACCAGACAAATATGGAAGTACTATAAACACTGCCCATTTTGTCCTGATGTAGCCCGTAGAGCAGTGACTGGCGAAATGCGAGTCAACGCTTGTCCAGCTTGCTAGACATCTAGCCTTTGAAGAGTGAATTACAGCCTTCTTAGAGATACTGCTGCTAAGCTCTTTCTTGTATTTTTAAATGCATTTAGAAAATTGCAAAACGCATTTTGGCCTATGAATGATATTTGAGGAAAACAGGTGGTGTTGACTTGAGGCTTACTGCCTATTTAGCTAACTTTTCTCTTGCACCCCCTCCTGTCTGATGCCTCTTAACAGTATTGGCAGATTTCTCTAGTTGGCTGCCTCTTATGCGTTTAGGTGCTGTGGAAGTTTGATCATCACTTCCCCTTCATCACTTAGTGTTTGCACTCGGTGACTCTTTTTGTATTGACTGACATTTTGAACCCATAGCAAACCTGGCGTATCATAACAGCACTACCAGGACTCACAAATCACCAAACCCTACCTATCAAGGCAAAACTGCAAATATTAAACCAATACATTTCAGAGAATACCAATACATCTCCTACTGGGGAAAGAGAACAAGTGACACTGGCACAGAAATTACATGAACAGAATACCTCAGCTCAGTTACACATGCAGAATATAGATCGTCACCAAACAAAGATCACAGTTTAGAAATAGGAAGACAATAATTAAACTGGGAACCTGAAAAGCCAAACTTGGAATGTACAACACTGGAGAAATAAATCTATAAATTAATTTCCTTTTGTACTAAACAAAATGCAAAGAGTTAACGATGCACATTTCCCAAAGCTGACATATTCCAGCTGCTGTTGTTAAGTGCCGTCAAGTCGGTGTCGACTCATGGCGACCCTCTGGATAGTTGTCCTAAATTGTGTTTGGTCTTCAGTCAGGCGGTTCATTGTTGACAGACTGGCACCTGTAGCTGCTGTTATTGTATCGATCCATTCTCATTGCTGGCCTTCCTCTTTTGCATTGACCTTCTACCTTGCCAAGCATGATGTCTTTCTCTAATGATCTCTCTCTTTGCATGATGTGTCCAAAGTATGAAAGTCAGTCTTGTCATCTGAGCTTCTAAAGAAAGCTTAGGTTTGACCTCTAGTACTGACTGGTTTGTTCTTCGGGCAGTCCATGGAATGCACAGTATTTGTCGCCAGCACCATAATTCAAAGGCATCAATTTTTTTCCTATCTTTTTCACTGTCCAACTTTCGTAGCCATATGACGTTATTGAAAATGCCATGGCTTCGAATCTTTGTATGGAGAGAGACATCTCTGCTCTTGAGAATCTTGTCTAGGTCCTTCATAGCCATTCTGCCAAGAGCAGTCATCGGATTTCTTGACTGCTTGTTGCTTCTTTATTGATAGTTGATCCAGGTAGGTTAAAGTTGTCCACTATTTCAATTTCTTCTCCATCAGCGATGAACTTATTCATTTTGCCAGTTGTCAGGATCTTTGCCTTCTTAACGTTAAGGTGCAGACCCATTTTAAGACTATATTCCTTGATCTTGAGAAGCAAATGTTTCAAATCGTCTTCACTTTCAGCCAGTAATGTGGTATCATTAGCATAGCGAAGGTTGTTGAGTCTTCCACCAATCTTCACACCTTGGTTGTCTTTATACAGTCCTGCTTCTCTGATGAATAGTTCTGCATATAAATTAAAGAGGTAGGGGGAAAGTATGCAGCCTTGTCATACACCTTTGCTGATTTTAAACCATTCTGTTTCTCCTAGTTCCGTTCAAACTGTTGCTTCTTGATCAGTATAAAGGTTGTGCAAGAGAACTATCAGGTGTTCTGGTATACCCATGCTTCTTAATGTGGCCCAGAGTTTCTCATGGTTTACATAGTGAAAATCATTGATGTAGTCAATAAACACATATGGATATCCTTTTGGTATTCTTTGGTCTTTTCAAGGATCCATCTGACATCTGCAATAGTGTTCCTCGCCCTTTCCTGAGCTCTGCTTGCACTTCAGGCAGTTCTCTTTCCAGGTATGGTTGTAGTCTCTGCTGAATGATCTTGAATAGAATGATCTTGAGTAAAATCTTGCTGGCATGTGGGATCAGAGCGATTGTGCGATAATTTCCACAGTCAGTTGGGTCACCTTTCTTCAGTATTGGTATAAAAACAGATCTTTTCCAGTCAGTTAGCCATGAATTTGTCTTCCAAATTTCCTGGCAGAGCCTTGTAAGTATGGTGACAGCTTCATCCAATTGCTGTAATACTTCAGTGGGAATGCCATCAATGCCTGGTACTTTGTTCTTTGATAAGGCTTTCAATGCTGCTTCGACTTCTTTCATCAGCAATGGTTCCTGATCATAAGGGTATAGGTTGAAACGGCTGTTGGTCCAGTTGATCTTTGTGGTATAATGACTCTGTATATTCTTTCCACCTTTTCTTGATCTTCTCAGCATCATTCAACATGGATCCTTGAGCATCTTGTAACATTCCAATTCGAGGCTGGAATTTTTTCTTTAACTCTCGTAGCTTTAAAAAAGCCGGTTTTGTTCTTCCTCTAATAGCTTCTGATTCTATTTCCTTGCATGTGTCATTGTAGTACTTTTCCTTATCTTGTTTTGCTGCATGTTGGAAATCTCTGTTGAATTCTGCGATTGCCTCTCTTTCTCCTCTGGCTTTAGCTTCTCTGCGTTTCTGGACAATTTTTAGAGTTTCTTCATTAATTCATTTTAGCCATTTTTGCTTTTTCACCTTATGTAGAGACTTACTGCTTTCTTCCAACACAGCCTTCTTGATGTCATCCCATAACTCTTCTGGAACTTTGTCATTTGTATCTAAAAAAGCAAATCAATTTCTCAGGCAGTCTTTAAATTCCAGTGGTTTATTCTCAAGGTCATATTTTGCTACATTCATGAATGGCTTGCTCTTTTTCAACTTTATCTTGAGTTTGCATACTAGTAGTTGGTGATCTATACCACAGTCAGCTCCAGGTTTTGTCTTTGTTGATGTTCTCGAGCTTTTCCATCATTGTCTTCCACAGATGTAGTCAATTTGATTTCTGTACAATCCATTGGGCAATGTCCACGTGTACAGTCAGCACTTGTGTTGCTGGAAGAAGATATTTGAGATGAATAGATCATTGGTGTTGCAGAATTCTTCGTTTCTGTTGCCAAGTCCATCTTTTCCAACCACTTTGCCGCCTTCTTTGTTGCCAACTTTTGCGTTCCAGTCACCCATGACTATCAGGATATCCTGTTTGCATGTTCTGTCAATTTCAGCTTGTACTTGTTCATAGAACTCATCATCTTCCTCTTCTGCAGCTGCTGTTGTGGCATATACCTAAATTATAGTTGTGTTGATGGGCTTTCCTCGTAGACGAATAGAAATTAAGCGTTCACTGACTGCATTGTATTTCATTACAGTTCTTGCAAGGTTCTTCTTAACTATATATGCAACCCCATTTCTTAATTGTCTTTCATTTCCAGCAAAGTAAACCATATGATCATCAGATGCAAAGTGCCCAAAGCCAGTCCATTTCAGTTCACTGACACCCAACAGATTGAGTTGTTCCATTTCATTCTTGACCACCTCCAACTTCCCTTGGTTCATGCTTCATACGTTCCATGTCCCAATACGTAAGATATCTTTGCAACTTCTGACTCTCTTCATGCGCAGCTACATCAGCATATCCAACCACATCATAAATGCTGACTTTACTCTGAGAAGTCTTCAGCTCATCTCCAGTAGCCATTTGAGTGCCTTCCAACCTGAGGTTCTCATCTTCCAGCACTATAGTACAATTTGTTTTGTGACTATCCGTTGGGTTTTCGAGGTAAAATGCAGAAGTAGATTTGCCAAGCCTTTCTTCCATGCAGTTAATTCCAGTGTTGTTGCATTTGCACAGAAATATGATCCTCACAACACTGTCCCATTCTGCTGCTGCCCAGGTGGCTGGTTTGTCTTGGTCTGGCATCTCAGCTGAGGTCTGTCTATCTTGGGAGACCCTATCAGAAGCTGATAGCTTAGCTCTCAGCATCACTGATGCACACAAGCCCTCACAGCACTACAAGCTGCAAACCAAGCCATCGTGGAAGTGACTATCTGGGTTAGGGGGGTCGGCGGGCATGTTATGCGCCGTGGCGGCGCATAGCCTGCCCAATTGATTATCGGTCCCATGGTTTATTGAAGATCCATGTAATCCTATTTTTGAAGGTACATGGCACTCAGAGAGCATCAAGGATGGTAGGAGAAGAATAGAGAGGAAAATTATGGTTTGAGCTTATGGGGGGGGGGGGTTCTTTTTGGGTGGGTGGGTGAATAGAGATGTGGAGTGGAGGCAGGAAAGGGGAGGAATATGGGGATACCAGCTTACTGGGTTGTAACTGAGGTGATAGACATGAGGGAGTGGTTAGGGGACAGGAAAGGACACTACTTCATGTTCCAGTGGTGCACTCTATTCAGATCATTTCTGGCAACAGCTGATATGGTGCTTGTAGGAGGGGGAGGTGTGGCTCGCAGCATCAGAAGGATCTGTGGGTAGTGCTGCTCCTTAAAGGCAGACAAATGGATTTGTGTGCCTTACATAAGGAATGGTTAGTTTGCTGAATGCTTATTCAGTGAGAAGTAAGGTAGATTTGTAGCAGAAGAAATTGTGGAAGGAGGTATCACCGAGATCTGGTTAATGATCAGGATGTAGTTCTGCAGCAATTACTTTGCCCAAAGGATTATGATTAGTGGGGAGTGCATAGGGTAGGTAAGGGGGGAGGGGATTGGTATTGTATAAAAATTTGTGAAGTTTCCCATAGCAGAGGTGCCAGAGATGGAATGCCATTTGTGACAAGGATGGCATATGTAGAATATAAGGGGTGTTATTAGTTTATAGGGCCCCAGATGACTCATTTTTTTGGGAAGATATTAATGTTCATTATGAGTCTGCCATTTCTCCTTTGGCGATGAAGATCCAGGATGGAATGGATGAAATGGGCTTTACCCACTTAGTAATAGTCCCCACTCATTCTGGAGGACATCTGTTAGATGTAGTATTTGTGAAGCACGTCAAAGACAAACCCAGTTGGATTTTGACAGATTTTGCATCCTGGGTAGTTCTCTGGGCTGACAATCACATTCTTTCTCCAGATACAAACAGGGGGATGCAGCCACACTGTGATGGTGATGTCCTGGAAGGAGCCATGGTGCTAGGCTCTCCCATAGCCCAGAGAAGTCTTTTGGACTTCTCTGAGCATGCATGCCTTTTCCTGCCTGTATTTCCCGTTCTGTGCTGCCATTGGTCCTTCAGTTTCTTCTGTTCGTGCCAGTTTGCCGCATGGCTCTCCCTCTCTCTCTCTCCTCAGTGCTTCACCTTACCATTGGTTCTCTTGTCTTGCCTGCTGTCTTGTCAGGCAGTTGGGAATATCTACCATTTAAAAAGAAAAAAAGACAGTTGCTTGCCTGCAGATTTCGGATCACTGCTCTCTCACTGCGATAGCTGTGCAATCTGGGGGGCCCTGCGGCTGCCACCACTGACCTCACTTCTCAGAGCTTTTCAGCAATTGGAAGTGGTCCCTCAGTTGTACCCTCAATATTCTCCAGTATCAGCACTTCAGCCATGTGATCCAGGGGCCCTGCGGCTGCCACCACCGACCTCACTCCTGACTGCTCATCAGCGATCAGCAGCGGCCCTCCCTATCATGCTGGCACCACATGCAACTTCACCCCCCCCCCCCCCAGTCGGGCACAGACAAGGCATGATCGGGGAGGGGACAGCAAAGCCAAGTCACTGGGAAAGACACTGCTCCCCCGGCACTAGCAAACGCGGGAGCAGCTCATGGCCTCTCCCCCCATCTCTCCTCTCATCAAATGGCATCCTCCTCCTCCTCTTGCAGAAGATGCTGTCTTTTCCCTAGGCTCCATTCTTGGGAGACAATCTCCTCTTTACAGGAGGACGATCACCCCTCCATTCCATAGGAAAAGGATCCTCCTGATGCGGAGCCAGAAGACTATTCTTACCCAAAATTGCCACAGAAAATCTCTGGCACTAGCCCTCAGTGAGTCCCAAACCACCTCCAACAAACTCCTCCAAGACTCAGTTCTCAATCTGGACCAACCCAACCTCCATAAGAGCCACTTCCAAGCGCCTCATACCTGCTGCATAAGGTGCTCCCTGTCCCAGGGTTTCACCACCAGCAGTTACCACATCAGTCTGTGGTCTCAGGCTTTTCTTAAAATGTCAGAGTATGAAATCTGTAGCGCAAACACCACATGGAAAGGAACAGCACGCTTTGGAACCTGTGAGCAGAAAGTTCTACAGAGCACACTTTTAGCCATGCGGCTCTTGGCCCATCAATTATAGATCTGCACTATCACCATGACCTTCTCCTGAAACTGGACCTTCTGGACGTTTCATCAGCAGAAGACAGAGCACACATTCAAGATAACTTACATGAGCCACTGTACCACATTATCCAACTGTCCAAGCCACAGCTATGATGATGTCAGCTGACAATCCGCCTGGCTATGAATCTCGGGCCTGGGAGAGGATCTGCACTATCGCCTAGTGGACACACTGTGTCAGGGTGACACTTTGGCTACAAGGTACAGGTGGTGGCCTCTGAGATCAAGGATCACTCATCCATGGTGCGAGAACTTGTGGTGTAGCCAGCTGATTCCATCTCCCAGCCCTGGCAGAGACAGCCCCCCCCCCCCCCACCAGTTCTGCAAAGCTTACCAATACCAGAATCTCCAGCAGTTTTATCCTCGCAGGAAATTCCACCCCTACTCCTGACCTTTACCACAATGGGTCCAGGGCCCTTTGTACAACCAAAGATCCTGACTATGTGAGAGGAAGCAGCAACCAGCCAACTCATCCTCACCAACAAACCCAACCTGACCTTTTAGCTACTTTCCAGTGGGGGGCAGAATACGTCACTTCAGGGAGGCTTGGCAATCCATCACCATGGACTGCTGGGTCCTCAGTATTGTACAAGTGGGACACAGAAACAATTTCTGTACAGTGCCCCAGTATCGCGCCTTGGTCTCAAGCAAAGGGAGAATACTGGTCCAACATCTGCCAATTCATCAACAAAAGATCCTTCAGCTTTTGTACAATCTAGCCATAGAGCCAGTACTGCTCTCTTGAAACAACAAGGGCTTCTATTTGAAGTTTTTTCTCATCCCAAAGAAATCCGGAGGTATGCGGCCCATATTGGACCTCCACAATCTCATCCTCCACATTAAACAAAAGAAGTTCAAAATGCATTCCCTCAGCACCATTCTCCCACTGCTACACAAAAATGACTGGCTAGTCTCCTACATTCCCATCCACCCTCATCATTGGAAATACCTGTGATTCAGATTCAAAGATCAACATTGCCAATACAGAGTACTGCTGTTCAGTCTGTCATCAGCTCCTCATGTCTTCACAAAATGTTTTGTAGTAGTCACAGCCCATCTGCATCACCAGTATCACCAGGACCTCTGCGTTTGCCCATGTCTCGACAATTGGTTGATCTCAGCCGCCTCCAGAAATCAGGCACTGCTGGCCATCCACACTACTGGTGTTCCTTGTCAACACTCAAAAGTTGTATATGGAACCTCTTCAGAGTTTCCCCTTTATAGGTTCCTGCATAGACACCTTGGCAGGGAGAGCATATCTTCTGGATGATAGGATATTTGCCCTCAATCAACTCGGCGCCCGTCTGCTCTGATGCAACCCGTCCTCTATGCATTTCATCCTTCGCCTCCTAGGCCACATGGCAGCCTCTTTTCACGTCCTTCCACTGGCATGGCTGTGTCTGCAACCATTACAATGGCCCTCAAACTTAATTGGATCCAACACGTACAGTCCCTTCGCATGCAGGTTCCTGTACGTCTCACCACCTTACCCACTCTTCGATGCTTGCTCCAGCGTTCGACCGTGGCATCCAACCTCAGCGTGGGCTCCCCCTTCCAGGTCCTGCCGCCCCATGTTACCCTCAACCACCAATGCCTCCCCTCGTGGATGGGGAGCACATCTACTCAATTTCACCACACAAGGAGTGTGGTCGTCCCGCAAATGCGCATTACATATCGAAGTCCTAGAGCTCTGCACAGCTCTGTATGCACTTTCTGCTTTTCAACAATGGGCACATCATCAGATCCTTCTGATACAGACATACAACCAAGTTGCCTTGCTCTGCTACAACTAACAGGGAGGCTCAGGCTCTCTTCGCCTCTGCCACAAGGCGGCCCATCTCTGGCTCTTTGCCCAGTCGCTGGAAACTACCCTGCAGCCCACCTGCTTACCAGGACTACAGAATCAGTTAGCAGACTCCCTCAATCGTCTCTGGGATCCCCACAAGTGGTCCCTCAATCTTGAGGTCAGTCACATCTTCAAAAAGTGGAGCACTCCATGCATGGATCTCTTTGCCTTGGCAGAAAATGCAAAGTGCTCATTGTTTGCTCTGTCCGCCACAGCCCCAAGGCATTATGCACATCATGCCTTTGCAATCCCCTGGAACCAGGGGGCTTCTCTGATTTTCCTCCATTCCCTCTTCTCACTCGAGTGTTGGTCAAGATAAGGGAGGAAAGGGCCAACATCATCCTCTTAGCTCTGAACTAGGCAAAGCAAGCCTGGTTCCCATATCTCCTTGTTCTGATGGAGGAGCCTCTGCTCCTGCTGGGTAGTGATCCATTTCTCTTCCCCCAACACAATGGATGTCTCATACATCCTAACCTCCAGAGCCTCTCCTTAGCAGCTGGAGAGTAAACAGAGTATGATGGACCTCTCAGATGATGTCTTTGCAGTACTCTTAGCTTCCTGGAAACCAGCTGCACAGCACTTCTACCAGAGGAAATGGGTGCTTTTTTGTACTTTGGGCTGAGATTCATAATCTTGACCCAGTCCACTGCCCCATCAACAGAACTGTAGAATATCTGTGGTACCTGTCCCATTCAGGCCTGAAGCCTAACTCAGTCAGGTACCATCTTTCTGCCATCTCACCTTCCCAGGTTCTCTGTATTCAATAGGGGTATGCAGCCATATTGACCCTCCTGCCATCCCCATGCAATTAAAAAAAAGGGATAAGTAATCCACTACACAGGTCAGCTATGTCTGGTTTATGTACTCCAACTAAGAAAATACCTCATTCAACAATTCACTAATTCAGTCTTGTTCAGTATTTTATAGCTGTCACAACATAGCCTCAGAATCAACCGCTACCACTAACAAATTCTGGGAATTTTTTATTCATTCTCCCAGACATGTGCCGGTTTAACATCAATCACAAAATAGAACTAAACCCAAATCAAAATTGTTTTCCCCTATCTAAAATATCTTTTTTTGTTGGAGCAGGCTGGAGGCGACTGAAAGAACAACACAGCCGCTCCAGACAGCCAGTTCCTTTTTAATCAAACCAAATAAATATGGTACTTATCCAAGGAGTGTCCCAGTGAAGTGTTGTAATAGCCATCAAGATCATTCGCCGGATATGTTCCTCATTGTAATAGCGGTCAAAAGCAGCTTATCCACCACGACGCGCACGTTTCGGGCCACCAAGCCCTGTATCAAGTGTTCATAAACGCACAGAAATCCCGCTTACATCTCAAAAAACAACCAACACCGGATATAGAGGATGACTCACACACATTGGCTAAGATAGTCGTCAATCAGCCAGGAGCACCAATCACCAAATGGGTGACCCCACTGAACATCGGGGAATCCCTTGGTGTCATAGGTGATGTCATATTAAGCTGGGCAAATCTATTTCCTTATTCAAACCCATCGGATGGATCGCAGCCAGATCAAAAATCAATTGTTGCTCACGACGTTGCAGCAAGGCTAATCGATTACCTCCCCGGGGATTAGATGGAACATGATCTAATACAGTCCAAAAAACATCGACACCAAACTGATGTTGTTTAGCAACACAATGTTCCACAATCGGTGCTGATAGCACTTGTTGTCGCAACCTCGACGCATGTTCACTGAGTCTAATTTTCATCTTCCTCGACGTTCTGCCGATGTAAATCAGAGGGCAAGCACATTACAACACATAAACAACAAAAGTTGAATCGCAAGTAGTCGCCCACCGTCTAGTAATCACTTGACCAGTATTCGGATAGACCCAATCCACACCGGTAAGTGAAGATGCACAAAATGTGCAATTAGAGCAGACAGAATGACCCCGCTCACTAAACTCAGGAAGTGGGGGGCGATCAATCAAAGTGGCAGTATGCATCATCTTGTCCTGTAAGTTTGGCCCCCTGGAAAAAGCAATCCGAAGTGGCTTCTGAAAACATTGATGTAATCCTAAAATGGACCAATGCTTGCGAAGTATAGCCACAATAGCAGAACTCAAGGTGGTGTAAGGTAGCACACCCACAACATGATCAACCTCGTCTGAAGTGGAACTTTGTAGTCGATACGACTCATCCAACAGCCATTCACGATGAATATAAAGAGCCCGGCGATAAGCTGTTCTAATCACCTTTTGAGGGTATCCCCGTTGAACTAACCTAATGCTTAGATCAGACGCATGATACTTAAAATCTGCTAATGTAGAACAAATCCGCTGAAGCCGAAGGAATTGTCCATAGGGCAAATTTCTCCGCATGGGGCCAGGATGGCAACTATGATACATCAGCAAGCTATTGCGTTGGACACTTTTGCGATACAGTGTGGTGCGAAACGTACCCTGATCTTTAATAATCAGCCCCGGGTCTTCGCTCTCCACCATTTTTGGCAGTGGTGGCACTGGCAGGTTTGGCTACCATCCTTGGAGTATTTGGGATGTTTGTGCGAGTGAGCTTTGTTGTAGTTCCAAAGATTTTTGTAGTAATTGCTGTTGCTGGGTCCCTTGCACCTGCAAGAACTCTTGTAGCATCTGCTGCTGTTATTGTTCCTGTCCTTCCACTAGGGCTTGGAGTAATCTCTCCATTCTGGTTCTTTCAGTTCCCACCCGTCCGGGTAGGAGAAGGGGGAAAGAAAAAAAAAACTCCTGCCTGTCCAGCATTAACTATATAGAAGGTGTGCTCTAACTCCGGCAGGGCTTGCCCCTTTGGCACTGTGCCAAAACCCCAGTTCCCACGGGGTGTCCCTCTGTCCTTCGGTTAAGAAGAAATCCCATCACTGCCACCATATGTAGGACGCTGCGAGCGCATCAGGACACAAACACCCATGGAGCCAGGCATAGGATTAAAGGAAAATGCTTTATTTACAGTTCACAGCAGTGGTAGCAGGGAAACAGTTCTCCCCTCCCCCAAAGTTCCTTTACTCTGAGCTTCACAGCAGTAGCACCACAAGCCTGCTGACCAATGTGGAAACACCCCAGCTCCTACCTTCCCATAGGATCTGCTTAGAGGTAGGTGGTCATTCCATACTCTGGAACATCTCGGGCTCTTCTCTCTCTCTCTGTCTCTTCCCTCCCAATTAAAAGAGCTGTCCCCGGCCACACCCTTCCCAAGCCGGGTTCCTTAAAGGGGCCCGGCTTCTGGTGCTTAAAGGGACATGTCCTTAGTCTGGCTGGAGGTAGAGTCTGGGTCAGCAGAGGAGGGCTGCCTGGGGCGCCGGGGGGATGCAGTACTGGGCCCTTCAGGGAGTACCAGCTCTTCACACTCTACAGATGACCACATGTGGAGGCGGAGGGAGGTGGTTCCCAAGTCTCTCCATCACAGATGCAAAGCACCAAAAAGAAGCAGGGCAAGTCCTCTAAGGCCTCAAAAAGCCCTCAGAGAAAGGACTAATGTGATTTGCCAGGAGCCGTTTCCCCGGAGTTTGTTCTCCTCATGCGCAAGGATTTTTGCATGAGACAGCAGCTGGAGCAGCCTGGACAATCAGAGAGCAAAGGATGTAAACGGGCAATTGTTCTACTGTTTCACGTTATATGTAAACCGCGCTGATTTTGAAAGAGTGCGGTATATAAAAGCAAATAAATACCAGTGGATGTGGCAAAACTGCAGTCCGGGGCAACCTATTTGGTCAACACCTTCAATGATTTGATCAGAGGGCTATCCAAGGGCATGTCGCTATCTCTGGCTGAGAAATTGGTCGGCAGATGTCTCTTCCAAGACCCGCCTTAGCAAGTTACCCTTTCGGGGGAAGCTGTTTGGAGAAGTTGGTGAAGAAGTTGGAAGAATCAAGAGGCGGTCGCCTTCTGGAGGACAAGCAAAAGGCTGTCAGGGCTACCGTTCCTCAGAGAAGACAGCAATCGGGTTTTCGATGGTTCCGATCAGTACGCGTCGCATCCTATCAGAGAGACAGATTCTCATCCCGGGGACAGTCCTTTCCTGGGTTTAGGGGATCGGGGAGAGGGTTCTTCTCTTCTACCCCCTCTGCCCCTAAAAAGCCACAATGAAGTGAGTGGGGCGCCCACAGGAATGTTGTCCATAGGGGCTCGGCTGCGGGATTTTTATCCTGTGTGGGCGCAGATTACATCCATTCAGTGGTTGTTGGAGGTCATCAGAGAGGATTATGCCTTGGAGTTGAAGGACCCTCTCGCAGATGCCTTCGTCCTCTTGCCATGCAAGGCCTCGCTGAAGCAAGAGGCTGTCTAGGAGACATTGCAAAGACTACTGGACCTTCGGGTGATGTTTCAGGTACCAGGCGACCAATGCGGGTATGGTCGATACTCAATATATTTTGTAGTTCCCAAGAAAGAGGGCACTTTCAGGCCCATCCTCTGTCTCAGACGTGTCAATCGGTGCTTACGGGTGTCGCGATTCTACATCAGACACGGCAGTCAGGAAAGGCAAGTTTTTGACCTCGATCTCACAGAAGCCTATTTACACATCCCACTTTGGGAGGAGCATCATCAAGTCCCACGGTTCACAGTGCCCATGGACCACTTCTAGTTTTCTGGCCCTTCCATTCAGATTAGCCACAGTGCCATTCACATTTACCAAGGTGATGGTGGTAGTAGCAGCAGGGTTGCATCAGGACAGTATCCTCGTGCATCCATATCTCGACGATTGGCTCATACGGGAAAAATCAAAGAGAGAAAGTGAGCGCATCTCAGTGAGAGTGATTGCGTATCTGCAGAGTCTCGGATGGGTCATAAACTTGCAAAGAATCAAATCTGGCCCTTGCAGGACTTGGTGTATCTGGGGGTCTGTTTTCAAATGGCGATAGGACGAGTTTCCTTGCCAGAGGCTCATGTACTCACTTTGCAGATGCATGTCAGAAAATTTTGCAGAAGGCAGATTCCAACAGCTTAGGACTATCTGCAAGTTTTGGGTTCGATGGCAACAACAATCAAGCTTGTACCCTGGGCACGGGCGCACATGTGACCGCTGCAGAAGAACCTGTTGAGAAGATGGTCCGCGCAGAGTCATCTGCTCTCACTCCCATTAGCATGCTCAGCGAGTGCCCACAGGTCACTCCAGTGGTGGCTAGAGGGTGACAACTTGCAGGCGGGCACGCCTCTGGAAAGTCCTTGCTGGGTTCCTATAATGACAGTTGCCAGTCTGATGGGCTGGGGTGCTCACTACGAGAGCCACATAGCACAGGGGCGTTGGTTGGTGCAGGAGGTGGCTTGGTCAGTCAACCATCTCGAGTTGAGAGCGGTATTCTTGGCGTTGAAGCAGTTTGGTCCTTTCCATCAGCGCAGGGCAGTATGAATGTTCTCTGACAATGCCACAGTGAGGGCGGAATGAGCAGTGTGAACTTGGAAGCCGAAGTAGGCCCGTTGTTGGCCTGTGTCAAGATGAATCTGCAGGCCTTATTGGCAGCGCATATGGCCTGAAAAGACAATATGGCAGTCAATTATCTCAGCCGGGTTTGGTTGGACCCAGGAGAATGATCCCTCCATGACAGTATTTGCTTGTCTGGTTCAACGGTGGGGTCAGCCAATTATGGACCTGATGGCGATGTTCGAATCAGCCAAAGCAACAAGGTGTTTCAGCAGGCGCAGAGAACGAATGTCCGAAGGACCTGATGCCCTGGTTCAGTAGTGGCCGATGAAGGGGCTCCTCTGTGTTTCCACTGTGGGCGCTCATAGGGCGAGTCGTTCAGCAGATTGAGGTGCATCAGGGTCACGTGCTGATAGTGCCCGACTGGCCTCGTTGCCCGTGATAGGCCAACTTGCTGCAACTGATGGTAGACCACCCCTGGAGGCTACCACCTTGGCCAGACTTGTTGTCACAGGGTCTCATTTGCATGCCGAAGGTGGATTGATTCTTTCTTACGGCTTGGTTATTGAGCATACACCGTTGCTTCGTTGGGGCTACTCATCTCCGGTAATTGCCATATTGATGAAGGCTAGGCGGTGTTTGACATCGTTAGCTTATGTGAAAGTGTGGAGAGTGTTTGTGGACTGGTGTGCCGGTTCCCACTGTTGTCCGCTGTTCGTGTCAGAAGTGTTGGCTTTTCTGCAAGCCAGTTTCGATAAGAGGCTTTCCTGTAGCACCGTCTGGGTGCAGCGCACAGCTGTCTCATGCTACCGGGGGAGAATGCTAGGTGGGTCCCTAGCGGCACATCCAGATGTCGTCAGGTTTCTCCAAGCGGTGAAACGGGAACGTCCTCCGTTGCAGACAGTAATTCTTCCTTGGGATCTCTATCTGGTGTTATCAGTATTGACGGAGCCACCATTTGAACTGTTGGGGTGTGTACGTTAAAGGATCTTACGCTGAAGACTGTGTTCTTGGTGGTGATCTGTTTGGCGAGACGGATCTCGGAGCTGCAGGCATTGTCCTGCAGGGAGCCCTTCCTGGTGTTGACTAAGGAAAAGGTGGTCCTGAGATTAGGCAAAAAGAAGGGAACCAAAGCCCTCTTGGTTTTTCATACGAATCAGGCGGTAATGCTCCCAGTATTTTTGGGAACAAAGGGAACAGAGCTGGATCCTCTTCTTTACCGGTTGGATGTGCGTTGCATCTTATGGAGATATTTGAAGTAAATTGAGTCCTTTCGAAGGTCAGACAGGTTGTTTCTGTTTGGAAGAGCACACAAAGGCGAGTTGGCTTCGAAGGCTTCCATTTCCCAGGGAGGCTATATTCTCGGGCTATATGCTATGGCGCAAGCAGTTACCGGTCTGTTTGAAACTGGTCTTGCGGGTCCCTCCCAAGTTTAGTACTGCTATGGTACATCCCACAGGTGCGAGACTGGACTGGGAGAATGATAAGGAAGGTGAAATTAGGCCTTACCTGCTAATTGACGTTCCTCGAGTGAGTCCAGTCCAGTCCTGATCCCATCTGAGGTATTCTGTTTTTCTCTTGTCTCCATAGATGTCTCTGGTCCTGAAGAACATCAGCATATAGTGGGGGCCGGAGGCACAGTCTTGGAGCAGAAGTGTTGAAGTTGAACAAAGGAACAGCTTGTGAAGTTTTACTTGACGCAGTTGGGAGTATTCAGGCGAGGCCTGCAACGGAGGCCTCCAGGTGGTAAGCGATATCTCTCTCAGGTGGGGGGGGGGGGCGCAGTGTATATTGTTCAGATTCATTGTTTTCTAAAGTTGCTTTTGTGAGTATGCTTTGTCAATAGGATACTGATTGTTGTGGGAGGTGCCACTGGTATGTATATACAGATACTATCAAATGTGACATGTCCAGTCTCCAAGCTGCTGGTGAGGTGACACTACCCACAGGTGTGGGACTGGACTCATTCAAAGAACATCAATTAGCAGGAAAGGCCTAATTTCATCTTACCTAACAACATGATCTTCAGAGTGATAGCCAGCCATGATGGGAATGGATTACAAGATACAAGGCTCGAGGATATCTAGTTATCTGGAAACCACCCAGTCTCCGCAAGAGATGACACACTGTCCACACCCTGGCACCAGATACCATAGTTCCATGTGCCTGGCCCACCTTATTTCTACTGAAGTCCTTAAGTTGAGCCTTCTGCTTTCCCATGTCCCGCTATTAAATCTAAATGATATACAATTTTCAGCATAGACAACCACCATCTTCAGTGTATCAGTGCCACTCTTCCAAATCGGCACTACTTAGCAAGAACGAAGACAGCAACAATACTTACGCAGTGGTTCTGAAGGAACTCCACAGGCGGTGCTCCCCTTTGGTCACACCTCTTCAGTTGCATGCCCACATCCTGCAGGTAATCTACTTTTATTGCAGCATTAGGCTCAGGCGTATGATGTCAGCTCACCAGGAATGATGAGCAAACTGACAACTTCCTCCACACAGGGGCAATACATTGATATTCCTGGTGAGTTCTACAATGGTTCCCTACTCTACCAGGGCTGGGTAAGTCTGCCTGACGTGATTTAAACCCAGGCATGTCCACTGAATCAATAAAATCTTTAGACAGCCAAGAAGATATATACTCATTGACATTGCTATTAAAATCACCCATGATTATTAATGATGAAAGATATGTATCTAATGCTGAAAGCAACACTATAAATGATTTTAAATCCTTGTTAACAGACTATGTAGGAATGTAAATCAAACAAAAAAAGAATTATGAATAAACAGAGAATAGGCATGCTTAGTTTGAAATGATGGGCCAACTTTCATCATCAAATTTTGCCAAACGAGAAGCCACCTTTCCCTTTAATTCTTGGTGTATGATAGATCATATAAGCAAGGGAACTTATTTCATGCAATAGCATACCATCTGCACTTGTGAGCCATATTTCAATTACACTAAAAACATCTAACTTCTGAGTACTAATAAGATCATAAATAATAAGGGTTTTGTTTCAGACTAATCTGGCATTTACAAATATTATCATAGTCATGATTCTTAATCCTCAGAGTATTAACAGATTGATAATTGTAATTAATTTCTATCTCATAATAAAAGCTGAATTATGGCCTCTCATAATTAACTTCTCATTCATAGATTCCCATTTATTTTGTGTCCTGTAATAACTTAAATATTCTCAGCTATCTGAATATACACATAATCTAAATAAGACAATAAAAATACAAAAAGAAACATCATACAGAAAAGATAGACTTACTATAGCTATTAATTATAGCTGAATTGATTTTTAATAATATTTCCACACAAAGGGGTATGTCTCTTTGGTGTGCCCTGTGGTGGCATGCCACAATGGCACTGGTGGTTTATGTGCAATCAGGGTCACGTTGATGATGATGGATGCAAAGAGGGGTAGAGCTGACCACTCAATAATGTTCAGTGTTCTGCCGTAACAGTATTCTAGTGGACTCTTAAATCTAATATGCTTGTGCAAAAAGTGCTGTAAAGGCGTTGCCCAAAGAGAGAAGTAAGACTTCTATTTTAAAGTGGTGTCTTGTCCTGGGCCTAAGATAGCACCTGGACACCTAGTATTGAAGGATCTCAGTCCTTCTCCAATCAGCTTGGCAAATAAAAGTTAGAGATAGGTTGCCCGAAAAAAACAGTCCTTTTAAATCTCTGACATCACAATTGCAGGTTTCTATGTAGGAGGCTAGCTAGAAAAATTCTGAATAATTATACTATTATATATGGACTGAAACAAGCAGTACCCCTAACAGATAAATCCGTACACCTAATCCATTACAGAAAGGCACATTCTGCAAAGAACCGCTTGAATACTAGGGTTCTTGATTACCTTGGGGGGTCACATAAATAATAAGAGCTCATTGATCTGATAGAAAAGGGAAATAAATGCTTCCTTTGCACACCACTTGCTAGCAGAAGCTTATGAATTAATTTGGTGTTTAATGTATTAGTGATTTTAAGTAGTTTACATGTAGTTATCTTAAAAAGGTTTCAAGATGATGAACCTTAAAAACTATATAAATAACTCTTATATCCTTTTTCATTTAAGGTACAATGGTGCACGCTTTGGCTTGGAGTGACACTTCTAACATACTCTGTGGACTTCAGGATACTCGATTTATAGTTTGGTACTATCCCAGTGTAATTTATGTAGACAAAGATCTCTTATCAAAAACTATTTTTGAAAAAGATGCAAGGTAAATTACTTCTTTCTGATCCTGTCTGATGTTTGCTCATTTGCTGCACTTACTGCATCATGGTTTCAGACAGCATGCTCGTATTTGTAGTAGTACTTTGCATTCTCTGGGAACAAGCAGGAAGTCAGTCCTCACTTAAGGGTGACATTGGCACTGACAGAGCTCCCGTGGAAGCATCTCCCCAGCTTTCAAAGAAAGCTTTTGGGAGATGCACCATGCGTGCATGGTCCCCTTCCCACCCAAGGTGCCATCTTGCCTCAATCTCCTTTTTTCCGCGGAGCCCTCCAGATGTCTGTCTAGTTTCCCCCGTGAAAATTGTGATTTTTGATGCATTTTGTCCGGTTTGCATACCAGTTCCTTTCCGCCCCTGAGCAGCTCGCCTTGATGTCGCTCCTTAGGTTCGTTCATTATTTTTTTTGCTTCTTATCTTGAGGTGTCCCTCAACCGACATTCGCACCTTTTTCTGGCCGAAGGCCTCAGACCCCTTCCGGGCAGCAAGGACCCCTCTTTGCATCAGGGCACAGCGCCAAGCATGGCTGCAGTCGTCTGACCTAGAACAATGGGTGCAGGACAAACTTATTGATGATCCCTGCATCAGAGAGAATCTCTTTGGGAAACCCATAGCAGAAAAGGCTGCAGAGATAGAAAAAGTGTTCCTAATGAGAACCAGGCTCTCGAAGAAGACCTCTGTACAGCCCCGGAAGAAAGCCCCAAGGAAGAAGCCCTTCTTCCCGAGGAAGAAGGGGGGCTTTGGCAGTACCCCACATTTTCAGGCCGCCTCTGCCCCACAACAAGGCCAGCAGCACAAAGGGCAGGGGCATGGCCCCCGAAAGCAAAAGACCCCAATGTCCCAAGCCCTGGCCCAGCCTGGGGGGAGCTTTTGACTGACTGGGCGTGACCTACTCTTCCCCAAGGGGTCCTCTGCAGCCCACAGGGGGGCACGTAGCCCTGTTTGCCCACAGATGGCTGGCCATCACCACCAATACTTGGGTGCTACAAGTGGTTAGAAAGGGCTACTTTCTCCACTACAATGGGCGCCACCCTCGTACTTCCCAGAAGAGCCCATCAGACCTCTCCTTTACCAGACCCTGCTCCTCACCAAGCTTACAGGCCTTCTCCAGGACAAAGCAGTGCAGCCAGTGCCGAAACAGCTCTAGGGCACCGGCTTCTACTCCAGGTATTTCCTCATCCCCAAGAGGACAGGGGGCCTCAGGCCCATCCTGGACCTGTGGAGCTGAACAGGTTTTTAATAAGGGAGACGTTCAAGATGCTCTCCCTTGGAACACTGCTTTCATTCCTCCAGCAGGGAGATTGGCTATATTCCTTAGACCTAAAGGATGCCTACACATACATCCTGATCCATTCCAGCCACAGAAAATACCTTTGGTTCGTGGTGGGAGGAGAACACTACCAATACAGAGTGCTGCCCTTCAGACTGGCCTCATAACCAGAGATAGACGGCGACCACCAAGTTCCTCACGGTGGTTGCCATCTACCTCTGGCTTCTAGGAGCCTTCGTCTTCCCTTATCTGGACGACTGGCTCATAAAGGGAGGCACAGCTGCAGAAGCACAATTCGCCACCAAGTGCATCATAAACACCCTGCAGCACCTGAGGTACATCATAAACTACCCCAAGTCCCACCTAGTCCAGGCTCAACGCCTAGAGTTTATAGGGGCGCAGCTAGATACTCTCCAAGCAAAAGCCTTCCTCCCTCAGCAGAGGTCAGAACACCTCAGGGGGCTGGTCTCAGAGGTTCACCGACACCAGGTGCTACTCACCCGGTTTCTACTCTGCCTGTTGGGGCACATGGCCTCCATGGTTCACGTTACCCCATACACTAGACTGCACATGAGAGCAGCCCAGTAGTACCTCCGCTCTCAGTGGACACAAGCCATAGGCAGGCTCAGGGACAGAGTGAGAGTGACCTGCCAGCTGGCAGACTCCCTCAGATGGTGGCAGATCCCTTGTCACCTTCAGGCCAGGATGCCCTTCCAGGCACCCACCCCCATAAGGTCCTCACCACGGACACCTCCTTACTGGGCTGGGGAGCACATTGTGAGGACCTCTAGACGCATAGCAGCTGGTCCCGAATGGAATCACGAATGCAAATCAATCTGCTGGACCTCCAGGCTATATTTCTTGACTCTCCAAGCCTTCCATCATGAGCTGCAGCACCAGTTGGTGCTGTCCAGACTGACAACCAGGTTGCAGTGTTCTATGTGAACAAAGAAGGGGACACGGGGTCGTACTCCCTCGGCCAGGAGGCGGTAGCCCTCTGCTCCTTTGTGGCATGCAGAGGGATGTTCCTGAGGGCGGTTTACCTCCCAGGCCAAGACAATGCCCTAGTGGACAAGCTGAGCAGAGCATTCCATCTGCACGAGTGGCACCTGGATCCTGAAGTAGCCTCCCAGCTATTTTGTCTCTGGGGCATCCCCCTGATGGACCTGTTCGCCAGCCTGGACAACAAGCAGTTGCCCCGCTTCCTGCCAGCTGCACCCATCCCAGGTGGCAGCAGATGCATTTCATCCCAAGGATGGAAGGCCTCCTGTATGCCTCCCCACCGACACCTCTGGTCACCAAGACCCTTTCCAAAGTTCAGTGCGACAGAGCATCACTAATGCTGATAGCGCCCCAGTGGCCCAGGCAGCCCTGGTTCCCATTGCTCCTCTCCCTATCTGCGGCGTTGCTGATTCCCCTGGGCCGAGCCCCAGGACTACTCTCACAGGAGCAGGGCTCTCTCCTACACCCCAGCCTCTGGGGTCCCTGTCACTCACAGCTTGGCTGCTGAAAGGATAGCATTAGCTCCCTTCATCCTCCCACGGGATGTGGAAGAGGCGGTTCTGGCCTCTCGTAAGGCTTCCACAAGAAGGGAGTGCGCCTTCAAGTGGCACCAATTCTTGGTGTGGTGCGCCGAAAGATGAGCGAATCTGTTCTCCTGCTCGGTACAGGTGGTACTCCAGTTACCTGCTCCACCTTTTGCAAGTAGGACTAAAGTCCAATTCGGTCAGAGTACACATGAGCGCTATCACAGTGCACCACTATTCCATTGAGGGAAAGCCCCTCTCTGCTCAACCCCTTGTGTCTCGGTTCTTGCAGGGCCTCATGCTATCCAAACCCCCCATCTGCCCTCCAGTGGCCGAGTGGGATCTCAGTGTGGTGCTTTTGCAGCTCACTAAGCCATCATTTGAGCCCCTGGCTACCTGCCACAAGGTACCTCTTCTGAAAGGTCATCTTCATTGTAGCACTTGCATCAGCTCGCAGAGTCAGCGAGCTCCAGGCTCTGATGGCAGAGCTCCTCTATATGAGGTTCTACAAGACAGGGTGGTGCTCTGCACACACACCAAATTTCTGCCGAAGGTGGTGTCCCCATTGCACCTCCCCACCTTCTTTCCGAGTCCTCAAGCCAGCAGGGCAGAGACCGTTTTCCATATTCTGGATTGTAAAAGGGTCCTGTCTTTCTATCTGCAACAGACTCAGGGCCACCGAAAAGCACCTCAGCTTTTTGTATCCTATGACCCCAGCTGCTAGGACTCTCAGTGACTAAGCAAACTCTGTCCACTTGGGTGATGGACTGCATTACCCTCGCCTATGAGCAGGGGGGGATCTCACTGGACCAAAAGGTCATGGCGCATGGTGTCAGAACCATGGCTACGTCCGTGGCAAATCTGCATTCTGTCCCCGTGATAGAAATCTGTCGGGCCGCCACCTGGTCCATACCTTTGCAGCTTACTACTGCCTGGAGAGGGAGTCCTGACAGGACAGCACCTTTGGCCAGGCCGTACTCCGTAATCTCTTTGAGGTGTATGCAACTCCTGCCCTCCAACCCTTCTGTGTTCAGGCTACTAGAGTGCTGATTTTCTGCCGAACACTTGGGTCTTGAGAAAGTCTGTCAGTGGGGACTCAACTGCTGCTGATCATGGCTCACCTTTTGCAGGTCGTGGTGGCGTTTTTACAGGTTCTCGGTAGCCTTTAGCTGGGGAGTCCTATATGTGAGAACTGACATCCTGTTTGTTCCTGGAGAAAGCGTAGTTACTCACCTGTAACAGATGTTCTCCGGGGACAGCAGGAATCAGTCCTCACAACCCTCCCTCCCCTTGGAGTTGCTCCTTTACCGTATTTTATTTTTTCTTTCTGCTATCTTAGCTATGTCATTAGACTGAGGCAAGATGGCATCCTTGGGCAGGAAAGGGACCACGCATGCATGGTGTATCTCCCAAAGGCTTTCTTCCGCAGAGGCTCCATCGGTGCCAACATCACCCATATGTGAGGACTGATTCCTGCTGTCCCTGGAGAAAACCTGTTGCAGGTGAGGAACTACGCTTTATACTAAGGATGCTGCTCTGTCTCTGACCATATTTTGCTTTTGGTAGGCTTTTTTAGAGATTGTTTCTTTGCTTTAGTTCTCATTTAATAGCCTCCCTGTTATACATATATTAATTTAGTATAAAAAATAAAGAAGGTTGTATTAGGAGTATTAAGTGAAATTTGCATGTGTAAAATGCTAGTGATTTTAGAAAAGGCTGCTATATATATAGATAGATAGATAGATATCTGCAATATGCACAGATTCAAGGGGTATGTTTTGGGTGTGGTGTAGACAGATTTGTAAAATGGGAATTACATGAATATTTTAAAAGGGAAATACACAACTATTCCAAAGAATTTCCCCTGTCGTCATGTGTCATTTACACTTTCTCCAAATGACACATAATGAGCTGACTGCACGTTTGGGCCTGGGGTTTCGAAGATTGAATGAGAAGACAAATGCGCTTATCTCAGCCAAAAATTGTAGGTTTAGAATTTGACTTTTTAATTAGCTCCTTTTGCATGTATAATTTTGCAAAATCTGGCACAACACATGTGTTTGTTTGCACTTAGATGTGTAAGTACTGTTGCTTACACATTTAAGCCGCTCTTTTTTTTGCACGTTCTTTTGTAAAATGGCTGTTCCTGCTACATGCACCAGCAAATGCACATGTACTCCTGCATATTCTTATACATATTTTACAAAAGGCTCCACAGCTACCCATCGCTCCCTCATTACCTCTCCCCTGTACTGCAGCTAATCCTGCATTTCACTGAACTAGTCACCCACTCCTTGCACTGATCTGGTTACCCGCTGCTTGCACTGAACTGGTCACCTGCTGCTTGCAGTGAACTGGTTACCCACTGCTTGCACTGAACTGACTATCCACTGGTCACCCGCTGCTTGCATTGAACTGGTTACTTGCTGCTTGCACTGAACTGACTATCCATCGCTTGCACTGAACTGGTTACCTGCTGCTTGCACTGAACTGACTATCCACTGGTCACCTGCTGCTTGCACTGAACTGACTATCCATCGCTTGCACTGAACTGGTTACCCACTGCTTGCACTGAACTAGCTACCCACTGCTGATCTGGCTACCCACTGCTTGCATTGATCTGGTTACCCATTGCTAGCTCCGAACTGACTACCCATTACCTGCACTGTGCTGCCTACTCATTACTTCCACTAAACCTTGCTGCACCGGCCACTAACCTTACCTTACTTTACCTTACCCTTACCCCAACCCATAGTGCTTAGCATGTAGTCCCCATTTGTAACCCAACCTATACTGCACACTGCTTATAATCCAAAGCCATCTCATCACCTGCGAGATAACTCACGCTGCTTTGCTCCCTCTATTCCTCTACTATGGCCCCACATTACATCATCCTTCTCTTCCTCATACTCCCCAATTGTCTCCCCTCCTACCAACACCCTCACTCCTCTCCCCCCTACTCTCCCTCTAGCTTCCTCACCACTCCCTCCATTCTATCTTCCAACCTAGCATCAGCCCTTGAGCTACATCTCACCCTCCCCCTCATTCAACCAACCCCTCTCTCGTTAAGACAACCCCACCCTCGCTTCCACCGTACTGTCTCAACCTTACCCCGCTCTCTACTACTCCTGCTCCTTCTCTCATCAGGTAATATTAACCCCAACCCTGGCCCCCCTCGATATCTTTCTCATTCCAAGAAGAGCTCCTCATGCACTTTATCTAATCTCATCCATATCCCTCTACTCTCTCCTTCTGCACTCCCTCACTCATGCCCCAGTCTCTCAACCAGAGATACCGACCCCAACCTCAACCCTATCCCCTTTAGAGTCTTGTCCCACCCTAAGAAGAAATCCTCACACACCCTATCTGATATCATCAATGCCCCCCTTCATTCCCCATTCACTTCCCCTCCCTCATGTCCCTCTTGGAGGGCATATTCATCCAGAGACACCCACCCATACCCTGGTCCATCCAGACCTCTGTATTGCCCTGGCAATAGATCCTCACGTAACAGTCCCCCTAGACCGCTGCCTCACTGTTGAAAGAAGTCCTCATGTAACTTATCCAACCTTATCCACATCCCCCTCCTTTCCCCCTCCGCTTTCCCATTCTCATGCGCCCTATGGAATGCATGCTCACTCGCTAGCAAACTTCCTTTTACTCATGATCTCTTTATCTCCAATGCACTACACCTTCTTGCCCTAACGGAGACCTGTCTCCACCCAGACGATACTACATCCACTGCTGCTCTCTGCCATGGGGGCTGCCAGTTCACCCATACACCTCATTCCACTGGCCGCGGTGGTGGTGTTGGGCTCCTACTTTCTCCCTCTTGCCAATTCCAACCCCTCCCGCTGCCTCAATCTCACTCTGCCCTCTCCTTTGAAGTCCACTCCATTCGTCTCCTCACACCACTTCCCCTCCGTGTAGCTGTTATCTATCTCCCACCCAACAAATCCAAATCAACCTTCCTCACCGACTTTGACTCCTGGCTCTCCAGCTTTCTGGATCCCTCCTCTCCCACTCTTATCCTTGGCGAATTTAACATTCACGTCAACAACCCCTCCGATCCCCATGCTTTAAAGCTCCTTGCCCTCACCTCCTCATTTAACCTCCAACTTTGCTCCACTGCCCCCACCCACACGCACGGCCATTGCCTCGACCTGATATTCTTCTCTAACTCTTCACCCTTAAACTTCCACAACTCAATCCTTCCCCCATCTGACCATAACCTTTTAACTTTCAATCTTCAGCTTCCACTGTCTCAAGCCCGGCACATCTCCTCCGACCTATTCAGAAACATTCATAATATTGATCCCTTAACTCTCTCCTCCACCATCTCCCTATCTCTTTCCTCCATTTTGTCCTCCAAATCCATCGACGAGGCAGTAGCCTCTTATAATGCTGCACTATCCTCGGCTCTTGACACTGTTGCTTCGCCCACCCCTCGTCCCATTAGATGTTCTACTCCTCAGCCCTGGCTCTCATCTACAACCCGCTACTTACGCATCTGTGCCCGTTCTGCTGAACGTGCCTGGACTAAATCCCGCTCCCCTGAAGACCTTCTACACTTCAAATTCATGCTTGGCTGCTTCCAGTCAGCCATAGCACTTGCCAAACAAAACTACTTCACTCATCTGACTAACTCCCTAGTCTCTGATCCTCGCCACCTCTTTAACACCCTCAATTCTCTCCTCAAGGTCCCCCCTCCGCCAGTTCTGCCCTCACTTACTGTCCAAACCCTTGCCGACTACTTCCATGAGAAAATCCAAAAGATTACCCTCCAATTCCCCACACCCTCATCTACCTCCCCCCCTCCCCATTTCTCCCTCCCCCATCCCAACCTCCTCTGCTACCCTCCTCCTTCCTCATGATCTCTGATGAGGAAACCGCACTCCTCCTTTCCTCTTCCAAACCCACCACCTGTTCCTCTGACCCCATCCCCACCCATCTTCTCCACCCCATCTCCTCCACCGTTATCCCCTCCATCTCTCATATTCTCAACTTATCACTCTCCACTGCAACTGTCCCCATCAAGTTCAAACATGCCGTTGTCACATCTCTCCTCAAGAAACCCTCACTCGATCCCACCTGTCCCTCTAATTATCGACCCATCTCCCTCCTTCTCTTCATATCTAAACTTCTAGAACGAGCAGTCCACCGATGTTGCCTCGACTTCCTCACCTCCCAGGCCCTCCTTGACCCACTCCAATCTGGCTTCTGTCCCCTACACTCCACCGAAACGGCTCTTACAAAAGTCTCCAATGACTTGTTCCTCGCTAAATTTATTTATTTATTTTATTTATTTAACTTTCTTATATACCGCGCTTTTCTGCATCAGTGCGGTTTACATCAAACACAACTGTCCAGGGCAGAAGGTCTGCACTGGATTTATAATATAACGTGGGGACTTGTAACAGGGTACAAAAAACAGGGTAACTATATAAAAGAGGAGGAGTTCAGTCTTGGCCATGTTCAATTTCAAGCGGCGATGAGACATCAAATCTAAAGGCCTCTACTCTGTCCTCATCCTTCTCGACCTCTCTGCTGCCTTTGACACTGTTGACCACAACCTCATCCTCTCCACCCTCTCCTCGCTTGGCTTCAAGGGCTCCGTACTATCCTGGTTCTCATCCTACCTCTCCCATCTCTCCTTTAGTGTAAGCTCTGGTGGCTCCTCCTCCTCTCCCACCCTGCTCCATGTTGGTGTACCCCAGGGATCCGTCTTGGGGCCCCCTTCTTTTCTCTCTCTACACCCAATCCCTTGGCGCGCTTATCTCCTCCCAGACTTTCAATATCATCTCTATGCCAACGTCTCCCAAATCTACCTCTCTACACCTAATATCTCTCCAGCAATCCAAACCAAGATCTCTGCCTGCCTTTCTGACATCACCGACTGGATGTCTCATCGCCACTTGAAATTGAACATGGCCAAGACTGAACTCCTCCTCTTTCCCCCCCAACTTCTCTTCTCCTCTTTCCCCCTTCTCAGTCTCTGTGGATGGATCTATGATCCTTCCTGTTCCCTTGGCCCGCAATCTGGGGGTCATCTTTGACTCCTCTCTCTCCTTCTCCTTACATATCCAGCACGTTGCTAAAACCTATCGCTTCTTTGTCTACAACATTAGCAAAATCCGCCCCTTCCTGTCGGAACACACCACCAAAACACTTATCCTCTCCCTAATCTCCTCTCGCCTCGACTACTGCAACCTACTCCTTGCTGGTCTCCCCATGAGCCATCTCCTCCCCTTCCAATCCATACAAAATTATGCTGCTCGACTAATCTTCCGCCAGTCCCGCCATGCCCACATTACTTCTCTCCTCAAGTCGCTTCATTGGCTCCCCATCCTATTCCGCATCCAATTCAAGCTTCTCCTACTCACCTATAAGTGCATTCACTCTACAGCTCCTCCATACCTCTCATCTCTTATCTCTCCCCACATCCCAGCTCGGGATCTTCTCTCCGCTAACAAATTACTTCTGCCTAGGCCTTTCACTCGTACCGCCAACTCCCGGCTTCGCTCTTTTCACCTTGCTGTACTCTATGCCTGGAACAGCTTACCTGCGTCTATACACCAGGCATCTTCCCTAGCCCTCTTCAAATCTAGGTTAAAAACCCATCTCTTCACGGTTGCGTTCAGATCCTGACTTCTGTCCTTCATCTTAATCTAAGCCCCATCATTTTCATGACCTACTGTAAAACCCATCGAATTGATTCATGTTTTGTATTATCTTGACTAGATTGTAAGCTCGGACGAGCAGGGACTCTCTTGTACTTTTGGTTGTACAGCGCTGCATGCGTGGCGCTTTACAAGTGTTTAATAGTAGTAATAGTACATTCAGCAAGACTTTTATAAAATACCCAAGAAATGTTGACCATCCTAACTTGGGCATCCCTTTTCTGACACAGATCTCCTATGCAATATCACACTTAATATCTTACTATAAGATTTCTGGTAGGCCATCTTTGCACCATTTGAGATTGTTTTCATACCATCCCATTTAAACTTTACCACTGATAAAAGTTCTTATAAAGAAACCAGCTTCTCCAGGCTTACAAGTAGAACTCTTATTGTTTGCAAAATATATTCTGTTGTATTAATTTATGCTTATTCTGTTTATTTAACAGTGAATTTAGTAAAAACCCACAGATTCTAAGTTTTGTAGGAAATCGTGTAACAATAAGAAGAGCTGATGGTTCACTAGTTCACACAAATATATCACCTTACCCAGCTATTCTTCATGAGTATGTTACCACTTCAAAGTGGGAAAATGCAGTGAGGCTCTGTCGCTTTGTTAAGGTAATTTCCTAAACATCAGTACTAAAACTATATAGGGTTACAAGGAAGATTAAAATGTATCATTAAAATGTAAATGGTACAATATATATTTAAACATGATAGAACAATTCTGGATTGTAAAAGAAAGCGTGTTGAGCAATTTTCTGAACAGTTTATTTTCTACTGCTTTGTTCTAAATATAGTTCAGTTAAAGGTGCAGAAGAAAAGCATAACTGTCGTCATCTTTTTGTTTTTTATTTTTTTATCTAATTTTGTTTGCCATTTTGTGTCCTATAATTTAGTCTGCAGTGTCAGTGGGGGTCTGATATTCTAAAATGCCAACATTTCCTTAGCTCTTGTCTCTGCTCTGATCTATGATGATGTGCAGTATATTTCATACATTTTATTTGTTTTCAGCATTAATAAATTACTGGCATTCAAGTTAAGCCAATTGGAATATATTAATATATTAATTATTTATTTATTTAACATTGCTTCTATACCGTTTTTCATGTTGTCAAAGCCGTTTACACCAAACAAGATTTTTGTAATTACAGTGAACTTTCAGAAAGAGGAAAACAAATTGAACTATAAGAGCTTATAATAAACAAACATAAGATAAATGTAACATGAACAGAATTGAATGTCCTTGTTTTGATTGTAGTTTGGACGGGGCGGGTTGCTTGGTTAAGTGTTGCAGGAAACTTCTGTACCTGGTTGACGTATGTTGTGCTTATTACTTCGGTGGGTTGTGTAGCTACCATCATGGATAAGGATGGAGGGGTGGGAGAGGAGTTAAGGGGTTTGTCAAGTTTATTGGATTCTCCGGGAACAAGCAGGAAGTCAGGCCTCACTTATGGGTGACGTCAGCGCCGACAGAGCCCATGTTGAAGCATCTCCCCAGCTTTCAAAGAAAGCCTTTGGGAGATGCACCACATATGCGTGGTCCATTTCCCATCCAAGGGTGCCCTCTTGCCTCAGTCCCCTTTGTTCCATGGAGCCCTTCGGACGCTGTCCAATTTTCCACGGAAAAAGTCTGATTTTATTCTCAGGTTTTGACCAATTTGCATACCGGTTCCTTCTCGCCCCTGAGCCAGCTCACCTTAGCATCACCCCACGGATAATTTTTCCTTAGTTTTTCATCAAGGTTTCCTCGACCAGCATTCACACCCTTTTTCAACCAGAGGCCTCAGACCCTCACCGGGTGGTGGGGACCCCCTTTATCTGATGGCCTCCAGTAGCTTCAAAAAGTGTGACTGGTGTGGCAAAATGATGTCTCTCACCGACCCAAATGAATGTTGTCTTCAATGCCTTGGTCCGGAGCACAACTCTTGACTGCGAGCTCTGCAGAATCATGACCCCAAAGGCCTTAAAGAGCCACCATCAGCAGCAGGAAAAGTTCTTCCAGAAGTCCGACTCCACCCCAGAGTCTCCGGTGACACCACGCTCCAGGGCCCCCTCCGATACATCGGTGCCCCACAAAGCCAGAGCCTTTTTGGAGTCCCATGGCTGTGGCTCCTCTAAGCACCAGAGATAGAGAACAAGTATGTCATGAGAACCAGGCTCTCAAAGAAGACCTCTGTGCAACCCTGGAAGAAAACCCCGAGGAAGAAAGGGGGCTTTGGGGGCATTCCGCACTTCCAGGCCTTTTTGGCCCCTCAGCAGGGCCAACAACAGAAGGGCCAGGACATGGTCCCAGAAAACAAAATGCCCCGAAGCCCCCGACACTGGCTCAGGCCCAGCCTGGGCACAACCTCCACTCCCCCAGGAGGTCCTCTGCTGCCCACAGGGGGGTGCCTAGCCCTGTTTGCCCACTGGTGGACAGCCATCACCACCAATACCTGGGTGTTACAAGTGGTCAAGGAGGGCTACCTCCTCCACCTACATCAGCCACCACCCTTGTACTGCCCGGGAGAACCCTCCAGGCTTCTCCGCCACCAAACCCTGCTCCACACCGAGCTAGCAGGACCACTCCGGGACAGAGCAGTGGAGCCAGTGCCACAACCTCTCTGGGACACCGGCTTTTACTCAGGTATTTCCTCATCCCCAAGAGGACTGGGGACCTCAAACCCATCCTGGACCTGCGAGGGCTCAACAAGTTTCTGGTCAGTGAGAAGTTCAAGATGCTCTCCCGTGGAATATTGCTGCCTTTCCTTCAGCAGGGAGATTGGCTTTGCTCCTTAGACCTAAAGTATGTCTACACTCACATCCTCATTCACCCCAGCCACAGAATATACCTTTGGTTCGTGGTGGGGGGACAACACTACCAATACAGGGTGCTGCCCTTTGGTTTGGTCTCGTCTCCAAGAGTCATCACAAAGTGCCTCACGGTGGTCGCAGCCCACCTCAGGCTTCAAGGGGCCTTCGTCTTCCCTTATTTGGATGACTGACTCATAAAGGGGAATACAGCTGCAGAGGTACAGTGCATCACCGGATGCACCATAAATGCCCTGCAGCACGGGGGGTTTGTCATAAACTACCCTAAGTCCCACCTCACTCCGGCTCAGCGCCTAGTTCATAGGGGCGCAGCTGGACACCCTTCAGGCAAAAGCCTTCCTCCCTCAGGAGAAGTCAGAATGCCTCAGGGAATTAGCCGCAGAGGTGCAATGGCACAGGACACTATCTGCCTCGCTTCTCCTCCGTCTGCTGGGACACATGGCCTCCACGGTCCATGTGACACCAAATGCCAACTTGCACATGAGAGCAGCCCAGGGTGCCTCCGCTCTCAGTGGGCCCAAGCCACAGGCAGACTCAAGGACAGAGCACAGGTGGAACTAAAGGTGACAATAAAAGGGGCAACAGGTAAATATGTAAGGAAAGTAAATAAAAACAAGAGGAGAAGGAAACCTATTTGGTTCTCCAAAGAAGTGGCTGCTCAAATAAAGGCAAAAAACACAGCTTTCACAAAATTCAAAAGCTTGCAAACAGAGGAACACAGAAAGGAATACAGGATCAAACTAAAAGAGACAAAAAAGATAAATAAGGAAAGCAAAATCAAAGGCAGAGGAAAAGATGGCTAAAGATGTATAGTGTGGCGACAAAACGTTCTTCAGGTATATTCGGGAGAGGAGGAAAATCAGAGATGGAATTGCATGACTCAGAAGTGCTGGGAACGGACTCGTGGAAAGTGACATTGAAAAAGCAAAATTGCTAAACAAATACTTTTGCTCTGTTTTTACTAAAGAAAATCCTGGAGAAAGATCATCTGTGCCTCCCAAATATAAAAATGGGAATGAAGTAGATACCACACCATTCACAAAAGATGATGTGTTTGAACAACTTGCAAAACTGAAAGTGGACAAGGCCATGGGACCAGATGGGATACATCCCAGGATACTGAAATAGCTCAGAGAGGTTCTTGCAGGGCCATTAAAGGATGTTTTCAACAGATCCTTGGAAACAAGAGAAGTTCTCAGGACTGGAGAAGGGCTGATGTGGTGACAGGGAAGAAGTGACAAACTACAGGCCCGTGAGCCTTACCTCGGTGGCGGGAAAAGTAATGGAGGTGCTCTTGAAAGAGCGAATAGTGGACTTTCTCAAAACCAACAGGTTGCATGATCTGAGGCAACATGGTTTTACCAAAGGATGATCTTGCCAAACAAATCTGATTGAGTTCTTTGACTGGGTGACCAGAGAACTAGATCAGGGGCATATGATGTCTGTCATCTACCTGGATTTCAGCAAAGCCTTTGATACAGTTCCTCATAGGAGGCTTATCAATAAACTCAGTAGTTTGGGGATGGGTCCCAAGGTGGTGAACTGGATCAGAAATTGGTTGACTGACAGACGACAGAAGGTGATGGTAAATGGAGCTCACTCGGATGAAAAGAGGGTGATTAGCGGGGTGTCCTAGGGGTTCGGTCCTGGGCCCGGCACTGTTCAATGTATTTGTGAGTGATATTGCTGAAGGACTGAATGGAAAAGTCTGTCTCTTTGCAGATGACATGAAAATTTGCAACAGAGTGGACTCCCCTGAGGGAGTGGATAACATCAGGAAAGATCTACAAAAGCTGGAAGAATGGTCTAATGCTTGGCAGTTAAGATTTAATGTGAAGAAGTGCAGTGTCATGCACTTGGAAAGCAGAAATCAAAGGGAAATGTACGCGATAGGGGGCAAGAGGTTGGTGTGCACGGACCAGGAGAAGGACCTTGGTTTGATTTATTTCTGAGGATCTCAAGGTGGCAAGACAGTGGCAAAAGCCAGGAGGATGTTGGGTTGCATACAAAGAGGAATTACCAGCAGAAAGGAAGAGGTACTAATGCCACTGTATAAATCAATGGTGAGGCCTCACTTGGAATACTGTGTTCAGTTTTGGAGACCATATCTTGCAAAGGATATAAAAAGACTGGAAACTGTTCAGAGGAAGGTGACCAAAATGATTTGGAGCATGCGTTAGAAGCCTTATGAGAAGAGACTTGAAGACCTAAATATGTACACTCTGGGGGAGAGGAGGGACAGGGGAGATATGATTCAGACCTTTAAATACTTAAAGAGAAATAATGAACAAACAAACCTCTTCCAAAGATGGGGAAGCTGTAAAACTAGAGGGCATAACATGAAGCTGCAAGGGGGTAAATTGAAAGGCAATGTCAGGAAATACTTTTTCACTGAAAGGGTGGTGGATGCTTGGAATGCCCTCCCAATGGAGGTGGTGGGGGCAAATACAGTGACAGAATTCAAAATGGCATGGGACAGACTTAGTGGGTCCCTTTACAGCTGGGGTCACCAACCTCCAGAGGGCCGCGGGCCGCACAGCCGACTACTGGGAGCCTCGCGGGCCGCACCCCCCTTCTCCCCGCCCCCGCGAAAAAAAACAACAAACGCAAAATTATGAAAACAATGGCTGATCACCTTTATTGAATTTAATGAGATGGCTGATGATTCATGCTAGCAGACAAACGCTTAAAGTCCGGCTTCACAGATGACACTGACAGGAGAAGGGACGCTTGCAGGTGGTCGTCGGTGAGTTGCGAGTGCGTGGATACAATGGTGGGAATCCTTGGCGGGCCGCACGTAATGTTAACCGGGGTAGAGCCTCGCGGGCCGCACGAAGGGACCTCGTGGGCCGCATGCGGCCCGCGGGCCGCAGGTTGGTGACCCCTGCTTTACAGCAACAGGATAAAATCAAAATAAACTTAACTATCTAATTTCTCAACAAACAGGGGTGTCCTACATGGAGCGGTGGGTTCACCCCTAAACAAAGACATGGGGAGGGGTGGCCTGCACGGAGCAGCAGGTGCACCTACTTTTGCTATCTTACTGAGCAGACTAGATGGACCATACTGGTCTTTATCTGCCGTCATTTACTATGTTACTATCTTATCCCCCATGTAACTTTTCTTTTTCTTTTTTATTACAGGTTCCGACTGGCTCGGATCCCAAGAGCAACCTGCTTCCCCTCCTGTTCTGCCCACGGAGATCTGATCTCCAGCGGGCAGAAGAGAAGGGGAGGGCTGCCATTGTAGCCCGGATACAAGCTATCTGCCCATGGGGATCCCTTTTCCCATGGACACATAGCTTGCATCTGTGCTGCGATCATGGCTATCCCCTTCTCTTCTTCCCACAGAAGATCGGATCCCTATGGGCAGCCAGAGCCAGTCCTTGCCACAATCACAGCACTTCTGCCTGTGGGGGATGGGATCCCACAGACAGCCAGTGTTGGTACGGTAGTTCTGCCCACTGGGGATGGGATTCCCATGGGCAGCCAGGGCCAGTAATGCTGCACATCTTCCAAGCCCCAGGCACCAGGTCTGATATTTGTCACTATGGCGACCTGGGGTTTATTGAGCCCTGAGGTAACGCACAGCTGTTGCACATACCTCGCATTTATTCTATTCTCAATACACTATGCCTGCAAAACCTTTGCGCCGCTTAATAAAACGTGCCTCTTAGAGTATATGCACATATTTACACCAGCGTTGGATAAAGCATTTGCACACTAATTGGTCTGGTTCTGGGTGCTTATCTAATAAAGGCACATAGGCGCCTATGTTGCCTTTATAAAGTAAGCTTAAAATACTCACTTTTTGGACTTCATAAATAGGCATCCTATTATAGAATCAGGTCATTTATGCTTTTGGAGTACTCCAGGCAGTTATTTGTGATCTCTTGTATTTCAGTTCACTCATATTGAAGTATTATATCACATACAGCCATGACTAAAGAAAGTCATGTTATCTGCAGGATCGATATAGGCTTGTAAATTAATAGGCATGAAACTATATTGTGAACTGCAGTGTTGCCTAGCTACTTTGTGAGCTAGGTGGGAATGGTAGTGTGTAATACTAGCAGATATACACAGTAAGAACATAAGATATGCCATACTGGGTCAGACCAAGGTCCATCAAGCCCAGTATCCTGTTTCCAACAGTGGCCAATCTAGGTCATATGTACCTAGCAGTATCCCCAAAAGACACAGGTTCCACAATGCTTGTATTGGGTCAAGCATTGATATCCTGGGTCCCTTTTTAATAATGGTTTATGGATCTTTCCTCCAGGAACTTGTCCAAACCTTTTTTAAACCCAGCTACACTAACAGCTCTTACCACATCCTCCGGTAACAAATTCCAGAGTTTGATTCCACAGTGTTTTGCAGAGACATGTAAGGGACCATCCAAGCTCATTAGAGCTTGCAGTCTAGTCAAGACATATAGTCAAAAACCAGGTAAGGGGCTTTGAGTTAAAATACTGAGACCCTGATTGGGAAAAATCAAATGAAGTGGGATAGAGGTGGGATTAATTGATGACGAGGCAATTTTTCATTGACCAAAGCAGCAAGGAAAGAGACCTTTTAGGAGTTTATATAGGAAGAATAGCCAGTGAGGTGGATGGGATTGTTAAGTTCATCTAAAAAAGTGAATGAGTCTATTTGAAACTCTAAATTAATCCTCAGACTGAACAGCTTATCGGCCTACATTAATATGCTTTTTTGTAATTCTAAACAAATCCCTAGAAACTAAATATTAGGGGAGATTACTTTTATCTCCAGGAACAAGCAGGAATGTAGTCTTCACATATGGGTGACGTCAGTACCGATGGAGCCCGCGCGGGAACATTCCCCAGCATCCAATAGGAAAGCCTTTGGGAGCATCACATTGCGCCTGCATACTGCCCTCCCACTTTCCCAACTCTGCTTCCTCAGTTCTTCTTTTTCCGTGAAGCCAGCAGAAAGCAAATCCTGTCACCACAGAAAATTCTTTAGTTCTCTTTTTTTTTTTTTGTGGTTAGCGTCTGCCTTGTTGTCGATGCCGGAACAGACTCCCGTTGTTGGTTCTTTTCTTTCTTTCTTTCTTTACTTAAAAAAAATATAAAGACGTTTTCTTCAGGTGTATCGATGCCATTTTAGGCCTTAAGCCTACTATTTTGTCTACTGACACTATGGAGAAACTAGCTAGTGGTTTTAAATGTGGCAATACCATCTCAGCTACTGACACTCATGACTGGTGTCTCAAATGCCTCGGGCCCAACCATCAGCCATTAGAATATCCCTTGTGCAAGAAGATAACTAACTGAGAAGAATTGAGCCGCGAAGGTGGGCACACTCTTTGCCTTAGATACGGTTTCTTTGGCATAGACGTCATCAAGGCCATAATCTTCCTCTCAAGGATCTCAGATATTGAAGCACAAGTCTTCTTCAAAGGCAGGCCATTCCACCAAGGGTAGATCTCTTTCTAAGCATAGAGATGCCTCGGGCGTTGCCCTGGAGGTAGATCAGCTGGCCAAACAACCCCAGCAGGAGGACCTTTCCTCCAAAGCCATTGAGGGATCCCAGTATGCTCCCGAGGCCTCCACCTCAGGAGAGCTCCTGGTGCCATGCTCTGGGACAGTAGCGCAAATCTCCAGTACCGACACCCAAGTATTGGCAGGCTCCATGGATCAGTGTATCCTGGCCATCGAGCGGAGCCTGGCGGCTCTACTGGCGACTTCGGTCCCAGTCAAATCACTACCGACGGTACCGGTACCAGATCCGGTACTGATGCCAACTTCTTTGGGATACATGCCGCTAGGTCCGCTGCCACCCTTGCCGGCCCTCGAGTCCATTCATGGTACCAAGGTATCGTCCAAGCAGGTCCTTCATACAGATACTGACTTTAATCAGTATCAGGCCTTATCAGAACAGGAACATCCTTCCTGCTGATACTTTGAGTCTTCCGATTCAGAATCTTCCGATGACGAGTCACTCGATACCCGAAAACTACAAAGTCTACCAGAGGACTCTTCTCCCCTCCCGAGGGTATGTCTTTTCAGGAGTTTATTTGTGACCTGGCTAGAGATCTCTCTATAACAGTGATATCTGAGAGAGTCCAGAGCAGAGGAATTGGAGACTCCAATACCCGATAGCTCCTAAGGAGGCGTCTACACTTCCGATTCACCGCATTCTCCATGATTTCATGCTCTGGATGTGGGAGACTCCCCTCACTATTTCTCTCCATACTCGACATCTCAATATCATTGTCAGACGCTTGCTATCCTTGTCATTATTAGGCAGTCGCCTAGGGCGTGTGGTGCAAGATGCCTTTGTAAAGAAAACTCTGTAGCCGTGTTTAAGGCAAAATTATAATGATGAGGATTTATTCCCTTTCCCGTGTGGTTTTCTCATACAGCAAACAAAGGATTAAACAAACTGTTTCTTCACAACAAAATAACCAAAAATGCACCGTCTTTCAAAAACAGGTACAACAGTGCTCTTGTTTCCTTGATTAACATAAAGAGGTAATCTCATCCGATATATAGAGCGTGCAATCCATTGGGCTATAATCAATGTCCTGATTAGTGCTCTCCCATTGCATCTGCTCAGTGTCTAAACTTGTAAGTGGGTAACACTTTCCACATCTATCATTCACAGCACTCTCTCGAGATGCAGCAGCTCTTGGGGCAAGGAACCGTTCTGTATAAGGGAAGTCCTGGGGACCTGTACTGGAGCCTGTTTCTCTTAGGCTTCCCTTTTCCTTCCACCCAGGGTTTTCCTTCCACCAATTAACCTTTGCTTTTCTAGCCGAGCCCACCTTTTTGCCCTCTGGAGAAATTAGTGTACTTAGCTTTGTTTCTTGGATAACCAGCTTCCACACCTTCCTCTCTTAACCAGGCACCTTTACTTGGGCTGTAGCCTGCTTTGCCATGAGAGTTCCTCTCAGCAGTTGTCTGTTCTGGGCTCTAGTAACCTCCAGGAAAGGCTTCCTTTCTGCTGTTCCTTACTGCAGGGACACACCCGATGCTTCCTGGTCCCAGCAAGCTCTCCTGCTTGTGACCTACGCCCTCCAGCTGCTTACTCACTCTCCTTGGGACGATGCCCCCTCTGGCATGGGAGACCTGTGCACGAGCACCTCTCAATGCACCTCCATTCACTGCTCCTCCCTTGCCTTCCAATGCACCTCCCTTCACTGCTCCTCCAGCTGCACCTCCCTCCACTGAGATTTCCCAGCCACTTTTATCCTCCTGGCTCCTGCACTTTATACGTGCTTCCTGGCCCAGGTGGACGTGATTAGTTTCCTGGCTTTCCACTGCGTCACAGCCAGTGTAGGGAAAGTTTGTTCTGCTACTTTCTGGAACCTTACAAACTGAATATGCTTTCCTGCTTTCTGCTGCGTCACACCCAGTGCAGGGAAAGTTTGCTCCACCACTCTCCGGCCTCTCACAACCTGAACCTGCCCTCTGCCCTTGTGACTGCAAGGTAAGCTCTTCCTTTTTTCCTGTACCCAGGGGTTCTGTGCTGGCCACTGTATCACATCATGTATCGAGTATCTGAGTGTCCCAGCTTCCCCACCATTCATTAAGAGTTCTAAGACCCATTCCTCTAACCTACCGGGTAGAGAATCAAGAACCCTCAATGTTTTTGGGCGTTGGTGTTTTCAGGCTTCCATGCTTTCAACAAGGATAGACTCATACATTCTCTATATGGGTATGTTCCTCAAGGAAGTAACCAGGGATCCTGAGGCCATGGCCCCTCTTTTTTTCAGGTGATAAGAGGTGACTATCTCATCTCACATAGTTTAGACATGCCCAGAATGTCTCAAAGTTTGTTGATACAACCTTTGATTCCTTTGAATGCACCAGCAGAGCCACATCTATCTGTATCGGTACACGTAGGATTGCATGGTGCAGGCATCAGATCTTGAACAGTGGGTTCAGGATAAACTGGGCAATAGTCCCTGCACAGATTAAAATCTTTTTGGCAAGGACTGGCAGGATAAGGCTTCTCAGTTGGAATCTGAGAATACCACTCTAAACAGGCTTTCTAGGACTAAAGCCAACCCTGCTAGGAAAAAAGCAACTGCAAAGAAAACTTTCTATGCTAAGAAAAAGAAGTTTTACTCTTCTTATAACCCTGCTTCTCAGTACCAACCTCGGGGTCCTCAAAAGAGGCAGAAGCCTCCCAAACAACAGAAGAAGCCTCAGACTTGTAAGACTCAACCAGTTCCACAGAATCAGTCTGCACATGTTTTTTTCACTTTTTTCTAGAGAACATAGCCACCCTGCCTCTGGAGGTTCCCCACCCCCTCCACATAGCAGGCAGACTCTGCCATTATGCTCACAGGTGGCATCTCATCACCTCAGAGCAGTGGACTCTAACCATAGTGAAGGAGGGGTACAGACTTCATCTTCACATCCTGCCCCTCTCCACCCTGGTAGGGGGAATATCATACTCAGCCCCCTCTCACTGCTCTCCTGCTGCAGGAGATGACGTCTCTTCTATCACAGGGTGTCATAGAGGAGGTTCCAACACCTCAGCAGGGAACGGACTTCTTCTCTCTGTACTTTCTCAAACCAAAGAAGAGCGGAGGGTACAGGCCCATCATGGACCTCAGAAACCTAAACAAGTTTCTGGTCTACGAGAAGTTCAAGATGATCTCCCTAGGGGCCCTCCTTTCCTACCTACAGTGTCAGGACTAGCTCGGTTCTCTAGATCTAAAAGAAGTGTACACGCATATCCTCATTCATCCAGAACACAGGAAATATATATGCTTCATATTTCAAGGAAGATACTATCAATTCAGAGTCCTTCCTTTCTGACTCTCCTCTGCCCCAAGAGTCTTCACAAAGTGTGTGGTGTTCATAGCTGCATATCTAAGATCTCTTGGGATATTTGTCTTCCTTTACTGAGATGACTGGCTCATAAAGACAGGCACCTCCCAGGAGGTCCACCTGTCTCTCTTTCATAGAATGCAGGTAGTGCAACACTTGAGCTTTGTCATAAATCTTCCAAAATCCCATCTCGCTCCAAATAAAACACTAGAGTTCATAGGAGCTTTCCTAGACACACAAAAGTCAAGGGCATTCCTGCCCCAACCCCGTTGTGCATGTCTCATGAAGCTAGCATCCCAGGCACAACTCAGAGACCGTCTGACTGCTCAGGAAATGCTGAAACTTCTAGGTCACATGGCCTCAGCAGTACATGTGGTACCATACGCTCATCTACATATGCGCACAGCCCAATGGGCACTTGCCTCCCATTGGAAGCAAGCCTCCAACCATCTCAGCGATAAGATCCGAGTCACTGCTCCTCTGGTCACATCTCTCCAGTGGTGGTGTTCCCCAGTTAATCTCCTCGTCTGGTCACCTTTTCAGATGCCTCCACATCAATGCACCCTGACGACGGATGCCTCCAAGCTGGGTTGGGGGGCACATTTGGGCTCTCTCTCCACTTAGGGCCTCTGGACAGAGCAGGAGTCCCAGCTCCAGATAATTCTTCTGGAACTTTGTGCTATCTCCATTGCCCTCAGGGTTTTTCAAGATCATCTATGATCTCACACAGTCGTGGTCCAGACAAACACCCAGGTGGCCATGTTCTATGTGAATAAGCAGGGGGAAAGAGGCTCGTGGCCCCTCTGCAAGGAAGCCCTTCATCTCTGGTCCTTTGCCATTGCTCATCAGATACACCTCCAAGCAGTATATCTTCCAGGAGAACACAATGTCTTGGCAGACAAATTGAGTCAAATCCTTCTTCCCCACGAATGGTCTCCATCCGGAGACAACCTCCTTCATCTTTCAAACCTGGGGAACTCCAGAAATAGATCTGTTTGCCACTCTGCAGAATGCCAAGCTCCCACGCTTTTGCACCGGACTCCTATGTCCAGCAACCAGCAGGTGGATGCTTTTCACCTCCATTGAGGTTGGGGTCTTCTGTAGGACTTCCCTCCCATTCCCCTAATTCCCAAGGCACTTTTCAAGCTCCAGAAAGATGGAGGCTTCATGATCCTCATAGCCCCACGCTGACCACGTCAACCGCGGTTTCCTCTCCTGCAACGCCTGTCTCAAGCTCAACCTCAACCTCTTCGTCTTGGGTCTGCACCTAGTCTCCTCTCTCAGGAATGAGGGATGCTGCTTCATCCTAGTCCGCAGTCTCTACATCATATAGCTTGGCTGCTGATAGCATAGCATTACAAGATCTTAACCTTACTCAGGAGGTAAAGGATGTTCTCTTAGCTTCCAGGAAGCCGTCCACCTGACATTCATAAGCTTCTAAGTGGTGTAGATTCTATACTTGGTGTTCCCAGAAGGTTATGAATCCTTTCTCGGTCCAGTGAAGGGACTTCTCCAGTATCTCCTCCACCTGGCTTCTAAAGGTCTCAAGACCAACTCAGTCAGAGTTCACCTTAGTGCTATTGCAGCCACTCATCATCTACTGGATGGACAGCCCATCTAATCACAACCAGCATGTGATTGCAGTGTTGTTCTAGTGCAGCTTCTCAAGCCACGGAGGCCCAGAGGCCGAGCCGATCCTCGAGACCATGCGGCCACGAGTTGATCCTCGGCTGAGGTCTAGATCCAAGTCCCGTTCAACGAGACCGAGGTCTTCCCCGGCTAGCACACATGGCACCAGCAACGGGGTCTCCAAGGGATGCAGGCAGGGCTCAGGCCCGGAGCCTGTGGGCTGCTGCCTCCCCTCGAGTCTTCAATTGATTACTTGGAATGGGAGACAGAAGACGAGGCATCCCCAGACACCCGTCACCACTGTGACGTACCCTTGGACTCGTCACCTCCTAAGCCTTGGCGTCTGTCCCCACCCAAGGACATGGATTTCCTCGACTTCGTGCAAGACATGTCAAAGGCCCTAGCATGCCCAAAAGAATCAGAGGAGGACCTTCGGATGGAGGAACTAGAAATCCTCCAATATGAGGCCCCACCAAGGGAATTGATCACGGTACTTATCCCTCCCATCCTGGAACAGCTAATGCTCCACATGTGGGAAACACAGGCGTCAGTGCCCGTTGTGAGCAAGCGGCTTGACTCAACTCGATGTATCGGGTCCGCCGGAGCCTTGGCTCTAGAAGGCACAGCTGCCGCATAACTCCATTGTGGTGGAGTCGGCCATGCATTGGCTGAAGAGCCAGAAGAGGCACTCCTAGGTGCCCCTGGGTAGGGAGGTCTGCACCCTGGATGCCCTTGACAGAAAGTGCTACCAGGGCTCAATGCTTATCAGCCGGATCCAGGCCTACCAGCTGTACATGGGCATGTACTTGAGAGACCTGGCAAAGGAGCTCAGCTGGTCTCTCCGAGGAGCCCCTGCAGCGGTTCAAGAACCTGGCCAAAGCCACCCATGAGTGCTCCAAATTCATGACGCGAGCAGCCTATGACAGCTTCAAGTCGGCGACTAGAGTAGCCATGGCAGGCCTCTGTGCCTGACACCAGGCTTGGCTACAGTCGTCCGACCTCAAGCAATGGGTTCAGGACAAATTGGTCGATATCCTGGGGAGAACCTCTTTGGCAAACCCATTGCGGAAAAGGCCGCTGAGTTGGAGACAGAGTTCGTGATGAGGACCATGTTCTCCAAAAAGACCGCTGTGCCTCCCCGAAGGAAGGGCTCGTGTAAAAAGCATTTTTACCCGAGGAAAGGAGCTGCTTACAAAAACTACCCACATTTTCAGGCCTCCCCAGCTTCCTAGCAGGGTCAGCAGGCCAAGGAAAATGGTCAAGGCCCTCGTAAGCAGAAGGCTCCCAAGCCCCAGGCACTGGCTCCTGCCCAGCCTGGGGGGAGTTTTTGATTCCTTGGGCATAGCCTCTCCACCCCAAGGAGGACAGCATCCCACGGGGGGACTTCTGATCCACTACGCCCACAGGTGGCCAGCCATCACCACCGATTCCTGGACACTTCAGGTGGTCAAGGAGGGCTTCCTTCTCCACCTGGCACAGACACCTCCCCTTTACTTTCTGGAAGAGCCCCACAGGTCTCCCCTTCACCGGGACCTTCTACTGCAGGAACTCATAGGCCTTCTCGAGGACAAGATGGTGGAACCAGTACCCCAATATCTCAGGGGCAAAGAGTTCTACTCCAGATATTTCCTCGTGCCAAAAAGGACAGGAGGCCTAAGGCCCCATCCTGGACCTGCGGAAACTGAACAAGTTCCTGGTGAGGGTGAAGTTCAGGATGCTGTACCTTGGAACATTGCTGCCTTACCTCCACCAGGGAGATTGACTATGCTCCTTGGACCCACATCCTCATTCACCCCAGCCACAGGCAGTACCTCCACTTCAGGGTGGGGGAGGCCACTACCAGTACAGGGTACTATCTTTTGGCCTGGCGTCTGCCCCCAGGGTCTTCACCAGATGTCTGACAGTAGTGGCCGCCTTCCTCCACCTCCAGAGGGTATTCTTCTTCCCCTACTCGGACAACTGGCTCATAAAAGGAGGTACGGCCATAGAGGTGCAGCAAACTATGGCATGCACCATCCATGTCCTACAACATATGGGGTTTGTGATAAACCACCCCAAGTCCCATCTCCTCCTGACACAATGTCTGTAGTTCATAGGGGCAAAGCAGGAAACCATTCAGACAAACGCCTTCCTCCCGCTGGACTAGCCACAGACATACAACACTGTCCCTCTGTTTTGGCCCGGCTCCTGCTGCGCCTACTTGGGCACATGGCCTCCACAGTCCATGTCACCCCAGATGCCCATCTGCACATGAGGGTCACTCAATGGTGCCTTCGAGACCAGTGGATACAGGCCACGGGCTGACTCCAAGACAGCGTCTCAGTGACCCACCAGTTGGTGGAATCTCTGATTTGGTGGCATAATCTGTAACACCTTCAAGTAGTGATGCCCTTCCAAATTCCATGTCCCCGAAGGGTCCTTTCGATAGAAGCCTCCCTGCTGGGATGGGGAGCCCACTGCGAAGAACTTCACACCCAGGGCAGCTGGTCACAAGCCGAGGCAACCAGCAGATCAACCTCCTGAAGCTTCGGGCAATATATCTAGCCCTCCAAGCATTTTGCAACCACCTGAGGCACCAATCGGTGTTGATCCAAATGGACAATCAAGTGGCTATGTTCTATGTGAACAAGCAGGGGGACATGGGGTCTTGCATCCTCTGCTGCAAAGAGTGTCACTCTGCTCTTATGCAGTTTGTCAGGGAATACTCCTATGGGCTGTATACCTGCCAGGACAACACCCTGGCGGACAAACTGAGTAGGTTCCTCCAACCACATGAGTGGTAGCTGGACCCCAGAGTAGCCACCTGGCTCTTCCAACTCTGGGGAACCCCATGGGTGGACCTTTTGGCCAGCCTGGACAACCATCTTCTCCCATCAGCCCCATCTGTCCCGGGTGGCAACAGATGCGTTTTTCATTCCGTAGTTGGAAGGCCTCATGTTCAACTTCCCTCCAATGCCGTTGATTGCCAAGACCCTCTTCAAGGCTCTTCGTGACAAAGAGTCATTGATCCTGGTGGCTCCATGGTGGCCCAGGCAGCTTTGGCTCCCGCTGCTCCTCCAATTGTCAGTAGAGGCTCCAGTTCCCCTGGGGAGTTCCCCAGGGCTCTTGTCTCAGGAGGAGGGCTCTCTCCTGCACCCCAATCAGTGGTCTCTTTCACTGATGGCTTGGCTGCTGAAAGGGTAACCTTAGGCCCTTTCAGCCTCTCGGGGGAAGTGGAAGAGATCCTGATGGCCTCCCGCAAGACCTCCACCAGGAGGGCTTACACCTTCAAATGGTGCAGGTTCTTGGTGTGGTGCGCGGAGCAATAGGTAAACCCGTTCTTCTGCCTGGTTCAGATGGTGCTACAGTACCTTCTTCATCTCTCACAAGCCAGGCTCAAATCGAACTCTGTCAGGGTACACCTCAGTGCCCTAGCAGCACACCACCACCCGGTTGAGGGCAAGTCCCTCTCGGTCCAGCCTGTGGTGACTCGCTTCCTGAGAGGACTCCTGCTGTCCAAACCCCCCGTCTGCCCTCCATTGCCAGATTGGGACCTCAACGTAGTATTGGTGCAGCTCACCCGCCTGCCATTTGAGCCCCCTGGCTGCTTGCCACCTGAGGTACCTCTCATGAATGGTCGTATTCCTAGTGGTGCTCACCTCCACTCATAGGGCCAGAAAGCTTCAAGCCCTAGTGGCAGAGTCGCCATATACAAATTTCTACAAGAACAGGGTCGTGCTACACATGCACCCCAAATTCCTTCCAAAGGTGGTATCTTCTTTTCATCTCAACCAGGAGGTGGTGCTACCCACCTTCTTCTCAAGACCTCACTCTAGCAGGGCAAAGACCGTCCTTAACACCTTGGACTATATGAGGGCCCTGTCCTGCATTCAACATATGCAGGGCCACTGCAAAGTTTCTCAGCTTTTTGTTTCCTATGACCCCAGTCGGCTGGGGGAAGCGGTGACAAAGCAAACACTATCCACCTGGGTGGCAGACTGAATTGCCCTCACCTATGAGCAGGCTGGGCTCATGTTGGATGGCCGGGTCATGGCACACGGTGTCAAAGCTAGGGTGGCTTCTGTGGCAAAACTGCGCTCCATCCCGATGTTGGACATCTGCTTGGCCGCCACCTGGTCTTCAGGCCACTCCTTTGCAGCTCATTACTGCCTAGAGAGGGAGTCCCAAAGGGACAGCACCTTCGGCCAGGCCATGCTCCATAATCTTTTTGGGGTCTAGGCAACTCCTACCCTCTGACCCTTCTTTGTTCAGGCTACCGGAGCATTGGTTCCATCAGAGACACGGGTCCTACTGCAGTCTGTTTCTGCGGACTCAATTGCTGCTGCTCATGGCTCCCCTTGTGGGCGACCGTATTTTTTCCTTACAGGCTTTAGGTAGCCTATAGCTAGGGGGTCCCATATGTGAGGACTGACTTCCTGCTTATTCCTGAAGAAAGTGTAGGTGTTCTCAGAGGACAGCAGGAATCAGTCCTCACAACCGTCCCTCCTCCCCATGGAGTTGCTTCTTTACCTTTTCTTTTTGCCGTCTTTTAGCTATGTCATCTAACGGAGCAAGTTGCACCCTTTGCCGGGAAGGGCACCACGCATGCGTGGTTCCATCTCCCAAAGGCTTTCTTTGAAAGCTGGGGAGATATTTCCACAAGGGCTCCATTGGTGCCAACGTCACCCATATGTGAGAACTGATTCCTTCTGTCCCCGAAGAACACCTGTTACAGGTGAGTAACTACGCTTTACCACACGCTAACCATTAGCACATGGTAAAACCCACTCTAAATGCTTAGCACACTTTAGTAAACCTACCCCTAAAAATCCTTGTGATAATGTGACAATAGAATTAAGATACTGAATCCTGTAGAAACTGAAAATGGTGCAACACAATCTTAATAAAATCTATAAAGTATCTAAAAATAAATTTTAAAAGAAGAAGAACCAGAATAGATCAAGCTCCAGAATAGAGTCCTTTGGAAAGAGCTAATGTGTAAATTTGCTGTTTCCTATGTAGCAAGGCCGATTCAACCACTTAGTTCATGTGCCAAATGTGTTTTTAAGTTTTATTGGTTTGTTTTTCTTAGGAGCAAACTATTTGGGCTTGCCTTGCTGCCATGGCAGTCGCTAATAAGGACATGACAACAGCTGAAGTGGCATACGCATCAATTGGTGATGTAAGTAACAGTAGTTTGTTTCTTACTAATTAGTTACTATTCTTGTAACCTATACTGCCATCTAAAGAAAAGTGATAGCATGCTTGCTGGAAAATAGCAGGGATTTCTCTAATGTCAGTGTAACTTCTAATGAGCAACTGTGAGAATGTCAGCAATGCTTGCTACTTTCAGAAATATTGTTTAACATTAACGTCATTGAACTGTTAATGAATCTTTTAATAGATTGATAAAGTTCAGTATATCAATTCAATCAAAGATCTTCCATCCAAAGAATCAAAAATGGCTCATATCCTGTTGTTCAGTGGAAACATTCAAGATGCTGAAGCAATTCTTCTTCAGGCTGGTCTTATTTATCAGGCTATTCAGGTCAACATTAACCTTTACAACTGGGAAAGGTAATATAAACATGCTAATGTCTCATTTTAGATCTTAAGTTTTGCTATCATAATTTTCTTCATTTGTTTTGCACTGAATATATTTAAGACTTTTTGATAAAATAGCAATAATAAATATATTAAATGAGAGAGATAATAAAACAGACGTAATAACATTATAATAAATTAGAATACAGTGTATGTGTGTGTGAGCAGTTGTGGAAGTTAAAAATATCACATATTCTTTAATCTTTTTAACTTTCTGTGATTTTCTTTTTAGAATATTTATGATTTTCTACAATAATATTGTATCCTATTTTTCATAGTAATTTCACAGTTTAACATCATAATAAAATTTAAAAGTAAAAAAACTTACTTACATTAATATATTGCCCTTGACACTCATTCTGTTTTGCCACTGAGACATGGAGTATTCAAAATGTTAAAGTTGATTACTGAACTCTGGTTTCCTGCTTCTTTTCTGCCCTCTCTAGTGTAACATATGATGAATTATGAAAAAAAAGATGAGAAGTGGCCTGTTTTTAACATCTCCATGTCTAGTTCCTCAACTCTGGTTATGAGAGTTTCTCACATGCACATATGATGAATCTTTTTTGTAACTTATTAGACTAAAGAAGCAAAATTCCAGAAGTATTTCATCGTATTAATTTGTTGGAAATTAAGAGTTCGATTTTCTTTTATTCTGTGTCTATGGGTAAAATGCTTTGTGAATCAGGCCCAAACTAGTGCTGAGACACTAACAACCTTTTTCAAAAAGGACTTTTCTCCAAGAACAAGCAGGAAGTCAGTCCTCACTTATGGGTGACGTCGGCACCGACAGAGCCCGCGCGGATCAATTCACCAGCTTTCAAAGAAAGTCTTTGGGATTGCTACCATGCATGCACGGTCCTCTTCCCACCCAAGGGTACCATCTAAGGGGATTAGGGTCCAGAAGCAGCCCAGGGGGAGCTTGGGGAGCCATTTTGCAAATCTATATGTGGGAAAAATCCAGCAGAGGAAACCGAGCAACTTACACATGTAAGTGCCAGCAATTGCACATGCATGTTTGCCATTTTGCAAACCTATATATGTAAATGCTACTAATTAACTACAGAGGCCACTATCTTTAATTAGAATTTAGAGAGGGAAATAAACAGTGGGGGATTAAGTAGGATAAACTGCTATTAATGCCTGTCAAAAGCTGCTGAAACGAGCAACAGTAAAACTCGACATGGACAATTTTGGTTATATATCTGCATCCCCTATATGAAATGGTGAATATACATGTACATTTTTTGCTCTACCCAGTCCATGCCATAACCATTCCCCAACATACCCTCTTGCAGTTTTTATGTATTATGGACATCCACATGTAAATATAATCCTTTCTAAACACCATTTCCACATGTAAATGCCAGATTTTACATGTGGAAATTGAAAATAAGGCTTCTAAAATACCCCCAAAACATTAATTCTCCGGGAACAAGCAGGAAGACAGTCTTCACATATGGGTGACGTCTGCACCGACAGCCCATGCGGTAGCCATTCACGAGCTTTCATTGAAAGCTTTTGGGAGTTCTACCACACATGCATGGTCAGCTTCCTGCCCAAGGATGCCATCTTACTTCAGTCTTCCTTTTTCCGCGGAGTCCATCAGACACTTGTCTGTTTCCTCAGGAAAAACATGGCCTTTCTTTGCTTATTTTTTTGTTTTTCTGTGTGATTCTTTGCTCTGTCACATACCATTACCTTCCTTTATCCGGAATTGTCGGTTCCTCGATGCACGTTTTACTTCGGACTCCCTCCTTTTTTCCTCACTCTGTGCATGGGATTTTCCTCGTGCCCTTCCCTGACCAGGACCTTGGAGTTTGATCTCACAGGTCTCCTCCTTCCTGCTGTGTCCTCGGTCAGTGGTTTTAAGAAGTGCAGTAGTTGTGCCCACACTATGTCCATAACAGACTGGCACAACTGCTGCCTTCAGTACCTCAGGGCTGACTACGATGATTCCATTTGCGCCTCTGTCTCCAGATGACAAGCAAGGTTCAGAAGAATGAAAGGCAGCAGGAGGCACTCTTTGCCCTCGAGGCCTCATCTTCGGCCCCAGCCTCGAACACGGAATCCAATACCCCCGGTGGATGCCACGTAGTCCCCATCCTTGGGTGGTGACTGTGCCTGCTCTGATCCCTGGGTTCGTGGAGCATCGGACCAGGTATCATCCATAGAAGATAGTCCCCGGAAGGACCGGGCTCCACTCAAGACGATGTCGAAGACTGGTGTCTGTACTGGGGATAAGACCCAATGTCACTGGAACTGCCCTGCCCTCAGCTGCCCTGGTGGGAGCAGACTCCCTCTTCCTCGCAGGGCTGTAAGAAGCCTACAGAGGTCATCACCATTGGTGAGTCCCCACCCAGGGAACCAGCATTGGGCCAAGACAAATTGGAGCTTGCGTCGATGGCTGCGGGGCCCTCGAAGCCAGGATGGCTTTCTTGGAGCGTAGCCATGCGACTTTCCACCAGCAGTGTACTGCCTCGATGCCCACTGCCTCCAGTTCCTCAGGTTCGACCACTGGTCTCTCTACTGCAGGGGCATCGCCAGTGGAAGTACAGCTGGTGTTGGAGCAGTTCGGGTCGAGTTACGATGCCAGGACTCGATCCCATTCCCGGTCTGCTCAGAATTCTTCCCTGCTGAAAGCGTTGGGTTCCGAGTGCCAAGGGCCTTGACCCCCAGCTACTCTGACTGGACATTGGCGCGATGCCTGTCAGTGGTTCAAACTCCTCCCGAGACCATTCGGTGCCGCAATGCTCCTTTTGACCCTTCTCCACAGGAGTGCTGGCGGTCCCCACGCGAGGAGCTCTCCTTCCTGGACTGTGTCCAGGAGATGAAGCCCTGGCTTTCGCAGTGGAATTGGAGGAGGAATCTCAGGCAGAAGTCCTAGAGTTCCTCCAATAAGATTCCCCTCTGAAGGAGGCTCTCACGGTGCCGGTTCCCCCTATTTTGGAACGGCTCCTGTTCATGATGTGAGAAACCCCGGTTACGGTTCCCATTGTGAGCAAGTGGCTCCATTCCGTAAGAGCCTGAGATTTCAAAAGACACAGCTACCACACAATTCCATGGTGGTGGAGTCAGCCATGCACCGAATCAAAAGCCAAAAGATGCACTCCACGCTGCCCCAGGTAGGGAGGCCCGCACCATGGATGGCTTTGGTAGACAGTGCTTCCAGGGCTCGATGCTCGTCACCCATATCCAGGCATACCCAGCTGTACATGGGCATGTAACCGAGAGACATGGCAAAGGAGCTTCCCAGGTTCTCAGCTGGTCTCTCTAATGATCACCTCCAGTGCTTTAAGAGTCTGATGGCAGTAGTCAAGGACTGCTCCAATTGTGTCACTCGAGCTGCCTATGACTGCTTCAAGTCTGTGGCTAAAGTAGGTATTAGTGCCCGCTGCCTGGCATGGCTACTGTCCCGGACTTGGAGCAAGGAGTCCACGACAAATTGGTCGATGTCCCATGCTGGGGAGAGAAACTCTTTGGCAAGCCAGTGTCTGACAAGGCTGGCGAGCTAGAGACTGAATTGCTTGTTCAGGACTAGGGTCTCACTGAAGACCACTGATCTTTCCCAACAAAAGGCTTCAGGGGAAAAAATCCTTCTACCCAAAGAAGAAGAAGGCCTACGGACAGAACCGCTAGTATCCAACCTATCAGCCTTCCCCACAGGGGCAGTAGGCCAAGGGTCAGGGCCCCCGTAGGCCTAAGGTCCCCAAACCCCAGACAGTGCCTCAGCTGCAACCTGGTGGGAGCTTTTGACTCCTTGGACATAGCCACTCTTCCCCAGGAGGGTCAGCGTCCACTCCACACAGGGGGTGTCTGGTGTTCTTTGGGAACAAGCAGGAAGTCAGTCATTACATATGGGGTGACGTTGGCATCGATAGAGCCCATGCGGATTCACTCCCCAGCTTTCAAAAAAAGCCTTTGGAAGTTAGACCGTGCATGCGCGGTCACCTTTCCACCCAAGGGTGCCATCTTACCTCAGTCTTCTTTTTTCTGCGGAGCCCTGCAGACGTCCTGTATGTCATCTCCAGTAAAAGTTGATTTTTTTTTTCTAACCCTTTTTGCTGGTTAGTTTTCAATCAGATTCTCGCCACCCAAGTCTGCCCTGGCCTAGGCATCGTGTTTTTCTTGGGTCCTTTTTTCTTTTTCAGTGAGTGGGTCTTTTCTCATGCCCTCCCTGATCAAAACATCTGAGTGTGATCTCACGGTTGCTGTCTTCCCCGCTATGTCTTCGGTCAGCGGATTTAAGCAATGTGGCAAATGCCCCTGAACCATGTCCATAACAGACCACCACAGTTGCTGTATCACGTGCCTTGGTGTGGATCACGATGACTTGTGGGATTGTGAAAAGCAGCAGGGGGAGCTGTTTGGCTCGAAGGCATCTGTTGTGGTACCAGCATCGAGTCTGGAATCGCTGCCTTCGGAAACTGCATCCGATGACTCTGTATTGCGCATATGTGCTCGATCCGAGCCCCGAGGTTGCAGAGCCTCGGACCAAGGGTCATCCTCAGAGGACCTCCCCCACAGGTTCAAGATATACCTGAAGTCTAAATCCGATCCTGGAGCTGGGGGTAAGACCTCGAATACTCAGCCTCTGAGTCTTCGACCCGATGCCGAGGTTGATGACCAGGAGCGGCCCTTGAAGCTGCCCCGATGGGAGGAGACTCCCACCACATAAGGGGGCTGTTTTGCTGCCTCAGGAACTGGGGGCCTGGAACATATTAAAGGAATCATGAAGTCAGAGGACTACCAAGGTATTTTACATAGTAACATAGTATATGATGGCAGATAAAGACCAGTATGGTCCATCTAGTCTGCCCTAGTGCTACCTAGTGTCAGAAAGCTAGGTCTGGGTCGAAGGTCATGGGTCCTCTAGCAAGATAATGACTCAAAACATACATTCAAAAGTACAAAAGAATGGTGAAAAAGGAAAAAATTGACTCTCTTATACTGGCCTTCAATGAGTCCTAATCTCAATCCAATCGAGAACCTTTAGAAAGAACTGAAATCTGCCATTGGTAAAAGGAATCCTGGAAACTTTCATGAGCTGGAACAAATTGCAGTTGAAGGGTGAGAGAAACTACCAGAAGGCAGATATACAAAACTTATAGATGACTACAAGAAACATTTGGAGGCTGTCATTACTGCTAAGAGTTGTGCAACAAATAATAGTGAAGGGTGCCATTTATCCTGTCCATGTCATATTTTGTTTTGTTTTGTTTTTCTCAGAAATTACTGTCTAAGTTGCACAGATATCATTTTTTGTTGTATACCTTTGAACATATTAAAATATTATGATGACATACAGTTGGAATATTTCTAATTATCTCAAGATATTCTACACAACATACCTAAAGTACAAAGGTGCTAATAATGTTGACCACAAATGTATTTACAGTGGATGAATATATGTACCACCAATACTAAAAGTTCATGAAATGAGTTGTAATACTAACTTTAATGACTAAACACATTGCTTTTACATTATCTCACATACTGGATCTTACTGACAAGAATTTTAGAAGGCATAATATGCTGCATGGACTAATTAACATATTATTCTGTTTTTGTTTATATATCCATTATGAATATGTTTTATATCTTACTCCAGAGCACTAGAACTAGCCGTGAAACATAAGACACATGTTGACACGGTTTTAGCTTTCCGACAAAAGTACTTGGAGGACTTCAGTAAAAAGGAAACCAACCAAAGATTTTTGCAGTATGCAGAAGGTGTAAGTATAAAGTCCGCAAATATTAGAAAGTCACTTTATGATGGATACCCATTGCTGTCAGTGGAAATGTGGGTGTGATATGATCACTGTAGTTGGAAACTTACGCGACTTGTAACCTAGGAATAATTGATAGCAGATATCATATTTCTATTGTGAAATTAACTGCCTTCATATCAAAGCCACATAAACTCTGGTTCAAATAGTAATGCCGCAGAAATTAAGAGCCCCTTTTACTAAAGCACACAAAGGATTCACAATTAATGTGCCAAACAAATACACGTAGCTGTCGGGGCATGACCAGTATATTCCCAGCAGCTAATGTGTGATTGGCCACTCAAATGTGTGCTCCACTTAAGACAGGTTCACCATTGAGGAGGGGTTAGGTGAACCCACATTAAGAGCCACATTGCCACTGAGTGTGTGGCAGTTGCCCTGGCGTTAGTGGTAATGTACTCTTCATGCCCACTCTCCACCCATTCCCCATCCCATCCTGCAATTGCTGATTAACATGCAATCTCCAGGAACAAACAGGAATGTAGTCTTCACATGGGTATCGTCGGTACCGACGGAGCCTGCACGGGAACGCTGCCCAGCGTCCAAATAGGAACGCTTTTGGGAGCATCCCTCAGCACATGAGCGCTGCCTTCCCGCCTTTCCAGCTGTCTCTCTTCAGTTCATTTTCCGCGGAGCCGACAGGATCTATTCCCTGTCACCGCAGAAAATTCAGTCTTTAAATTTCTTTTCTTGTGGTCACGTTTGCCTACCGCACGACGCTTACCGGTACCACCAGTTCTTTTCTTTTCTTTAAAAAAAAAAAAATAATAATAACTTAGGCTTTAGACTGTCTCTCTTCAGAAACTTTTCTCTTTGGTGCTAGGCGCCATTTTGGGCACTAGGCCCCATATTCCTAAAACATGGAAAAGCCAACTAGTGGTTTTAAAAAATGTACTAAGTGTGGCGGTACCATCTCCGTCACTGACACCCATGATTGGTGTCTTAAATGTTTAGGACCTGAACATTCTCCAACCGAATGTCTCTCCTGTATGGGGATGACTAAAAGAGGAAGATAGAACCAGGCTGCAAAGCTCGGTACCCTCTTTTCTTCGGATGCCAGATCCATTGCATCGACATCGTCAAGGGCCTCTTCTTCCTCCCATGGATCTCAGGTAACTAAACATAAAAGCCGGTTCTCAAATGGTAGCTCTCCTGCTAAGCATCGAGAGGCCATTGGCATTGCCCTTGAGGGAACCACACCGGCAAAACAGCGCCAGCGGGAGGCTTCGGCTTCCAAAGCATCGATGGGGCTTCAGGATGTTCTCGAGGCCTCAACCTCGCAAGAACTACCTGTGCCATGCTCAGGGGTTCTGGCCGTTTTTACCGGTACCGACACCCAGGCATCGGCAGTATCGATAGACCAGAGGTTCCTCGCTATCGAGTGCAGCATTGCAGCTCTTCTTTCAGCTGCGGTACTGGAGGTCCAACGGGCACCGGTGCCGACATCGACACCGATGCCGGTACCGACACCGACGGTACCGGCCCCGGTGGGAACTCTTCCCATGCCATCTCTGGCTGGAATTGACAGATCGGTATCGGGTCAGCCCGGTACCGACTTCGATCGGTACCGGGACTGTGCTTTGCAGGTGCATCGGGGTCAGGAATACTTTGATTCCTCCGATTCCGAAGATTCTGACAATTCTGCTGGCACTAGAGGTTTTCTCCCAGAAGATCCCTCTTCTCCCCAACGCAGAATGTCACCTCCAGAGGACATGTCTTTTCAGGATTTCATCCGTGATATGACCAAAGGTCTTTCAATCACAGTAGCTCCTGAAGAGGAACCCAGAGCAAAGGAATTGGAAATTCTCCAATATTCTAAGCTCCTAAAGCTGCCTATCCATGAAATTCTGCATAACTTGATGCTCAGAATGTGGGAAACACCTCTGACTACTTCTCCTCACTCTAGGAGACTTGATACTATGTATCAAGTTCCGCCATGTCCTGGATTTCAGAAAACTCAGCTGCCACACCATTCAATGGTAGTGGAATCAGCCATGCGTAGGATGAAAAGTGCAAAGAGGCATGCATCCAATCCTCCATGTCGTGAATGCAGGACTCTGGATGCTTTTGGGCGCCAAACCTTTCAGGCTTCCATGCTTTCAGCTAGGATCAGTTCATATATTCTATATATGGGAATTTTCCTCAAGGAAATCACAGGAGACTTGGAACTTATGAGCCCATTTCTCCCAGATGACAAGAGACAAGATTTTCTTGCTCTGGTTAAGCATGCTTAAGATGTCTCCAAGTTTGTTAATCGTGCAGCCTTTGACTGCTTCGAATGCATCAGCAGAACCTCTGCTATTGCCATTGGCGCACGACGGATTGCCTGGCTACAGGCATCAGACTTGGAGACTTGGGTACAGGACAAGTTAGGCAACGTTCCTTGCACGGAGGAGAATCTCTTCGGCAAGAACTGGCAGGAAAAGGCTAATGAGTTAGATGCTGACAATACTACCTTAGATAGATTGTCAAAGTCTACAGCCACTCCAGCCAAAAAGAAGCCTTATAAAAAAAAACCTCTTTCAGCAAAAAGAGGAAGTTTTATCCTTCCTATACCCAGCAGAGTCAAACTCAAGGTCAGGTTGCCCAAAAGGGACAAACTATACAGCAAAAGAAGCCAAAAGGCCCGAGAGCCCAACCAGCTCTCCAGGTTCAGCCCCCTCAAGGGCTTTGACTCCTTCCTAGAGAGCTTTGCCTTCCTGCCTCTGAGGGGTCCCCAACCCCCCCCAATATTCCGGGCAGGTTATGCCACTTTGCCAACAGATGGCATCAGATAACAGCAGAAGATTGGACTTTGTTCATTGTAAGAGAAGGGTACAAGCTTCATTTTCACAGCATGCCCCCTCCTACAATTCTAAAGCAATTCAATTCTCAAACCTCCTCAGACAATTTGCTAGATTACGAGGTCTCGACACTTCTTGCCCAAGGGGCAATAGAGGAGGTACTCATTCTTCAACTGGGTGCAGGGTTCTACTCCCCCTATTTTCTTATTCCAAAGAAAACAGGAGGACACAGACCCATTCTAGACCTCAGAGAATTGAACATATATCTGTTTCGAGAGAAGTTCAAGATGATTTCTCTAGGAACTCTTCTGCCATACCTTCAAAGCCAGGATTGGCTTTGCTCTCTAGACTTAAAGGATGCATACACTCACATTCTCATCCAATCCAGATCACAGGAAATTCTTACGTTTCCTTTTCAGGGGAAAATATTTCCAGTACAGGGTTCTTCCCTTTGGTCTGGCTTCAGCACCAAGGGTATTCACAAAATGCATGGCAGTAGTAGCTGCATTTGTACGAACCCTGGGGATTTTCGTCTTCCCTTACTTAGACAACTGGCTCATTCGAGCACCTACAGTTGCAGAGGCCAGCACTGCACTGTCCCGTACAATGTGAATCCTCCAATACTTGGGATTGGTTATAAACTTCCCAAAATCTCAACTAGTTCCTTCCCAATGCCTGGAATTCATAGGAGCCTGTCTAGATACCAGACAGGCAATGGCTTTCCTTCCACAGGCCCGGTGTCTTCGCATAATGCAACTAGCTTCTCAAGCAGCAGGCAAATCCTCCCTCACTGCTCGAGAGTTACTGCAGTTACTGGGACATATGGCATCCACAGTTCATGTAGTCCCATATGCTCTCCTCCACATGCGAGCAACTCAGTGGACCCTTTCCACACAGTGGACACAGGCCACAGGTAATTTGTCAGACAAAATAATAAACTCTCAATGTCTAATTTGTCCCTCCAATGGTGGCAATCACTAGAAAACCTGACAGTGCGGTCTCCCTTTCATCAACCCCTTTTTCAGGCCACCCTGACGACAGATGCATCACAGGTGGGTTGGGGAGCACACCTGAATCATCTCTCTACCCAGGGAACCTGGACTCCACAGGAGACTGGTTTACACATAAACCACCTGGAATTAAGAGCAATCTATTTAGCTCTTCAAGTATTCCACGCCCAGCTCAGCTACAAGACCAGTCCTAGTCCAGACGGACAATCAAGTAGCCATGTTCTATGTGAACAAGCAGGGCGGAACAGGCTCTCTGTCGTTATGCAACGAAGCTTTACGACTGTGGGCCCTCGCCAGAGAGCATCATATTCACCTTCTAGTGGTATATCTTCCAGGCATTCAAAACCTTTGGGCGGACAGACTCAGTTGAGTACTGCTGCCTCACGAGTGGTCCCTCCACCTACACCAGGTGGCAAAGATATTTCATCGCTGGGGCACTCCAGACATAGACCTCTTTGCAAGTCCACTGAATGACAAGCTTCCCCGGTTCTGTTCCAGGATTCTGGCTCACAATTGTCAGGCAAGGGATGCCTTCCTCCTTCACTGGGGCCAGGACTTCCTTTATGCCTTTTCACCCATTCCCCTCATCCCCAAAACACTCTTCAAGCTTCAGAGAGACGGGGGTCACATGATTCTCATAGCACCATGATGGCCACACCAAACGTCGTATCCCCTGCTTCTACATCTCTCTCAAGCAGCACCTCTGGAGTTAGGGCATGCTCCAGATCTCCTTTTTCAAGAGAACGGGACGCTATGGCACCCGAATCCCCAGTCCCTGCACTTCACGGCCTGGTTGCTGAAGGCTTAGACCTCCAGGATCTCAACCTGTCCCAACAGGTAAAGGATATCCTTCAGGCTTCTAGGAAACTTTCCACAAGAAGATCTTATGCCTTCAAATGGAAACGTTTTACTATATGGTGCTGCAAGAAGGGATTAAACCCCCTTGGCATACCCTTGGAATTGATACTAGAGTATCTCCTTCACTTATCAAATTCTGGTCTAAAGACCAATTCAGTAAGAGTCCATCTTACTGCAATTGCAGCTTCTTATAAGCCTCTGAATGGACAACCAATTTCCTCTCATCCACTCATATCAAGATTTATGAGAGGCCTTCTATTAACCAAATCTCCCATCAAGCCACCTCCGGTGGCATGGGATCTAAACCTAGTTCTCGGGCAGCTTATGAAGCCGCCTTTTGAGCCTTTAACCACTACAGCCCTTATGTTTTTGACCTGGAAGGTCATCTTCCTAATTGCAGTCACCTCTGCACGTCGCATTAGTGAATTGCAAGCTTTAGTGGCTGATCCTCCTTATACTAGGTTTCATCATGATAAGGTTGTTCTTAGAACTCATCCACACTTTATGCCAAAGGTGGTTTTGCCTTTTCATTTGAATCAATCAATTTATCTTCCTGTATTTTTTCCGAGGCCTCATGCCTCTAATGCAGAAAGAAACCTTCATACTTTGGATTGTAAAAGGGCCTTAGCCTTTTACATACAAAGAACACAGCAACATAGAAAGTCCTCGCAACATTTTATAGCTTTTGACCCTAGTCATTTGGGACTTCCAGTCTCCAAAAGAACTTTATCTAAATGGATTGCCCAATGCATATCCTTTGCTTATGAGAGTAAGGGTCTTCCTCTTCAGGACCATGTCACAGCTCATAATGTGAGAGCCATGGCTACTTCCACGGCTAATCTGCACTCTATGTCTATCGATGACATTTGTCGAGCAGCCACATGGGCTTCGGTACACACCTTCACAGCCCACTATTGCCTGGATAAAGCCTCCCGTTGGGATGCCTTCTTTGGCCAAGCTGTTCTTCGTAATCTCTTTCAGACCTAATTCAACTCCTACCCACCAACCCTGGTGGAATACCAGAGATCCATGGGAGGAAGGATGCCTATCTTTCTGGGTTGGCACCTTCCTGGGGCTATCTCCCTGGCATCTTCAGCTAGGGAGTCCCCATATGTGAAGACTACATTCCTGCTTGTTCCTGGAGATAGCGTAGTTACTCACCTGTAACAGGTGATCTCCGGGAAAAGCAGGAATTTAGTCTTCACAACCCACCCACCTCCCCTAGGAGTTGTCTCTCTATCTCTTTGTCTCTTTCCTCTCTCCCTCTATCCTTTCACTCAACTACAAACTTAACTGAAGAGGGACAGTTGGAAAGGTGGGAAGGCAGCTCACATGTGCTGAGGGATGCTCCCAAAAGCGTTCCTATTGGACGCTGGGGAGCGTTCCCACGCAGGCTCCGTCGGTACCGATGATACCCATACGTGAAGACTAAATTCCTGCTGTTTCCGGAGATCACCTGTTACAGGTGAGTAACTACGCTTTTTAGCGTGTGGCGGCAGACACTAGCGTATAGTGTTCTCGACTGTCAGATGCCACGCGTTAAAATGCACTTTACCCAGCTAACAGGCTTTAGTTAAAAGGGCCCTAAAGTGTCACAAAAATCCATGGGTGCATTTCTCCCCCTCATTCTCTCAAACCTGTGGGTGTGTTTGTTTTTTTATTTTGTTTACTATTCCAGAGATCTTCATCCCTTTTTATTCTGTATTTCTGTTCAGTTCCATATGCTGTCATTTTCTCAGCTCATTTAGTTACTTCAGGTCTTGTTCTGCTGTCTCCCTCAGATATTACAAAGATTTGGGGTTGAGTGATTTACCTCCCTTTTGACAGTGTTAGTTAAATAAACCAATCTTAAGCAAAGTGTTATGATAATAACAGATTTCCTTTTTAAAAGGTGAGTAAAGGTGTAATGGTATATGCCTCTGAAGTCTTGTTGCTTAGCCTCCTATTCCACCCCCACCCTTAAAAGGTACCTTATTCCATACATCATTTGTATTCATAAATTTCAATGAAATCTGTGTCGCATATAGCAGGATTTTTGCCTGTTAAAATTGTCTGTAAACACGGCATATTACAAATTGCAGTGAATCAACAGGTTCAGAGCTATATCTTATTTACAACTATGCATTCTTACAGCCAGATACTGTCGTCATATCTATCTAAATATATCTATATCTCCAGGAACAAGCAGGAATGCAGTCTCCACATATAAGTGAACGTCACCGATGAAGTCCACTCTGGAGCGCTCCCCAGCGTCCAGTAGGAAAGCCTTGGGGAGCACTCCACTGCGCCTGCGTGCCTGCCTTCCCAACTCCTCTCCTTTGTTTTCCGTGGAGCCAGCAGGACACTTTATCCTGTCACCGCCAAAAAATCTCTTTTTTGTGGAACATTTTGCTTCTGCCTTCCCGTCGACGCCGGTTCCCTCGAATCTGATACCTGTCCCGATAAATCTTTCATTTTTTTCTTTTCAATTTTTCCTTTTTCTTTACTTTTAATTTTCATTGCGGTTTCAATGCTAGACTAGGCCTCTAGGCCTCCAAAGCCTTCTCTTCAATCTCAAAGACATTTTTAAAGACATGGAAAAAACAATCAGTGGTTTTAAAAAGTGTACCAAGTGTGCTAGTACCATCTCAGTCACTTATAAACATGACTGGTATCTAAAAGGTTTGGGTCCTGATCACCAGCCCAATTCTTGTCCTTTGTGCCAACAAATGATAAAAAAAGCCCTCAAGAACCAAGCCACACAGTATGGGTCGTTGTTTGCCTCAGACTCACTCTCAGTGGCTTCCACCTCATCAAGGGCACCAGCTTCTTCTCATGGCTCTCAGACTTCTTCAAGCTCCAAACATAAGAGTAAGTCAAAGTCTCTGGCCGTTTCCAAACCTTAAGCATTGAAGACTGATACCAAGGCCAGAAAGAAGTCCCAACACAAGCACCGCGACTCCCCTAGAGGTGCTTTCAATGCAGACCAGCCAGCCAAACAGCCCCATTGGAAGGATCTGTCTTATAAAGCACAGGTGGGGCTCTGGGATGCTCCCAAGGCATCTACCTCTGGAGAGCTACCGGTTCCATGTTCTGGGACAGTGGCTCAAAGTCCCATAGGTGACTCCACCCAGACATCAGCCATCTCCCTAGATCAGTGCATGCTGGCTCTCGAGAGGAGTTTGGCAGCCTCGGTACTAACATCAAGAGCTTCAGGAGTGCAGGCTTTGGCACTGAGCTACAGCCATGTGTTTCGGACCCAATGCCAGCCCTCGAACCAGCATCATTGGAACCCCCGAAGTAGATACCTTCAATGGAACTGGTCGATGCCCTCAGTATCCAACAGACTCAGACCGCCATGGTTCTCTGTTCTGATACCTCTGAATATCAGTATTGATCTTCAATGTCCATGAAACATTGAGGTCGAATCCAGGACCGCCACTACTTCAATTTCTTACCAGACTCTGATTCAACTTCTTCAGATTCTGACGAAGGATCACTCTATTCCCAGGGGAACCTCAGGAACAGCGTCTGTCCCCATCAGAGGATATATCCTTTCAGGACTTCATCCATGATATGGCAGCAGGACTCTCTATCACAGTAGCCTCAAAAAAGGAACCAAGGGCAGAGGAATTGGAGATACTCCAAAACCCTTCCACGCCCAAAGAAACAGCTACACTATCGGTGCATCGAATCCTACAGGACCTTATGCACCGCATGTGGGAATCTCCGCCATGGTTCCCCATGTCAGCAAGAGATCTATACCATTTATTTATTTAGACGGTTTTGTATACCACCTTATCCTTCAATCAAAGTGGTCACAACACAATTGGGGGATACATATAACACGAGGGGATATGAGACACATACACTAATACTTACAGGGAACATGGGCAATGGAGGGTTAAGTGACTTGCCCAAGACCACAAGGAGCACACCATATACTGAGTACCAGAATGTCCAGGCTTCCAAAAACCACAGCTCCCCCACCACTCAATGATGGTGAAATTGGCGATGTGCCGAATAAAGAGCTCAAAGATCCATTCCTCCACACCACCTGGCAGAAACGCGAGGACACTTGATGCCTTACATGCTGTACATGAGCATGTTTTTGAAGGATATCACCAGGGATCTGGAGACTTTTGCCTCCATGCTTCCTGAGGATAAAAAAAAGTGCTTTCCAGACACTTATCAGACAGGGCCAAAACACTTCTAAGTTTCTTACCAGAGCCTCTTTCGATGTCTTTGAAACCACCAGCAGCACTTCAGCAGTCTGCATTGGGGCTTGCAGGATGGCCTGGTTGCAGGCATCGGATCTCAAGCAATGGGTCCAGGAAAAACTGGCCAATATCCCATGTACTGGAGAAAACCTTTTTTGACAAGGATTGGAAAGAAAAAGCAGACGAGATTGAAACAGATTATCTCGCCCTAAAACACCTCTCCAGGAAAACAGCTGACCCATCCAAAAGGAAGGCCCTCCCCAGGAAATATTTTTATTCTAAGAAGAAGAGATACTATCCTTACCCGCCTTCTGCTGCCTATCAGCCTCAACAGCCCTCATCAACCCAAGAAACCCAAGGCTCCTAAGCCCCATAAAGCTGCACAGGTACAACCTGCACCTGGTTTTTGACTCCTTCCTAGAGAGCATTGCCAGTCTGCCCCTGGAGGGCCCCCAGCTCCTCCACATAGACTTTGTCACTATGCCCACAGGTGGCACCTCATAACATCAGAGCAGTGGACACTCCAGATTGTCCAAAAGGGTTATCAGCTTCACTTTGAAACCTTATCCCTTACCAGCTTCACAGGGGATTATCCCACACAGTCCCTTCAAAGCACCCTCTTAAGAGGTGACCACCTTGTTGTCCCAGGGTGCCATAGAAAGAGTTCCTCCTCCTCAAGAAAGGATGGATTTTTACTTTCCATATTTTCTCATTCCAAAGAAAACAGGAGGATTCAGGCCCATCTTGGATCTCAGAGACTTAAACAAGTTTTTATGGTCTGAGAAAAATTCAAAATGATTTACCTAGGAACTCTTCTACCATACCTCCAGAGACACGATTGGCTATGTTCTCTAGACCTAAAAGACGCGTACATGGATTTACTGATCCATCCCTCACACAGACAGTATCTGCGCTTCATGTTTCAGGGAAACCATTATCAATACCGGGTTCTCCACTTTGATCTAGCCTCTGCCCCAAGGGTCTTCATAAAATACATGGCTGTAGTCGCCACCTACCTATACACCTTGGGGGTATTTGTGGTTCCTTAGTTAGATGAATGGCTGATCAAAAGAGAATCCCCTCAAGAGGTAAGACTGTATCTTCATTGCACCATCACAGTGCTCCAACACCTGGGCTTTGTCATAAACTTCCCAAAGTCTCACCTCACTGCAGTCCAATGACGAGTTCATCGGAGTGCTCTTAGACACTCTAAAGGCACTGACAAATGCTCTTCGTGTTTTTCATTCCCAACTTTTGGGACAACCTGTTCTAGTCAGGACAGACAACCAAGTTGCCATGTTCTACGTCAGGGGTCTCCAATTCCGGTCCTGGAGGGCCACAAACCAGTCAGATTTTCAGGGTGACCCTAATGAATTTGCATGAGATAAATTTGAATACAATGGGGACAGTGTATGCAGATATATCTCATGCAAATTCATTAGAGACTTCCTGAAAACCTGATTGGTTTGTGGCCCTCCAGGACCAGAATTCGAGACCCCTGACGGGAGGAACAGGGTCCGATCCCCTCTGAGAGGAAGCGATTTGCTTGTGGTCCTCTGCCATCTTTCACTGCATTCACCTCAGAGCGGTGTACCTCCCGGGCAAACTCACTGTACTAGTGGACAGGCTAAACTGTATCATTCATCCACAAGAATGGACATTGCATCAGGAGAGAGCTTCTCGGATCTTCCAGACATAGGGAACCCCATTCATAGATCTTTTTGCCATTCTGCAAAACACACAGCTTCCACTCTTCGCTCCAGGGTTCCATCACTACACCGACAGGTCCCGAACACCTTCCTTCTACATTGGGGACAGGGACTGCTCTACACATTCCCACCCATCCCCTTTATACCCAAAATGCTTTTAAAGCTACAGGCCGACGGGGGCTCGATGATTCTCCTAGTCCCCTTTTGGCCTTGTCAACTGTGGTTTCCTCTGCTTCTTCACCTCGCGCAGACTCAACATCTCAGCCTGGGATGTGCGTCTGAACTCCTCTCCGAAGACTACAGGATGCTCCTCCATCCCAATCTTCACTCCCTATGCCTGACAGCATGGCTGCTGAAAGGCTAGTGCTCGCTGACCTCGACCTGCCACAGGCTGTCAAAGATGTCCTCCTTGCATCATGTAAAGATTCCAGCAGGCGATCTTATGCCTTCGTGGCTTAGGTTTACACTCTGGTGCTCCCCAAAGGACGTTGACCCCTTTTTTGCCCGGTGGAGTCCCTTCTACAATATCTCCTCCACTTATCCTTAACAGGTCTTAAAACCAACTCAGTGAGAGTTCACCTTCGTGCCATTGTGGCCTCTCACAGACCAGTGGATGGACAGCCTATCTCCTCACACCCCTTAGTAGCTTCATGCGGAGTCTCCTGCTATCCAAGCCACCCATTAAGCTGCCTCCGGTGTCTTGGGATCTGAATGTGGTTCTGGTGCAACTTCTAAAGCCACCTTTCAATCCTTTAGCCACCATTTCACTGAAGTTCCTATCTTGGAAGGTCATCTTCCTTATTGTATCCCCCAACCGCTTTGACCCGGTGAAAAGCGGGATATAAATGCAGATAAATAAATAAATATTGCACTCACTTCAGTTCACCGCATCAGTGAGTTGCAAGCTCTAGGGGCAGATCCCCCCCCCCCCCCATACTTGGTTCCACTATGACAAGGTGGTTCTCTGTACCCATCCACACTTCCTCCCGAAGGTGGTTTCCTCTTTCCATCTAAACCAGTCGGTAAGCCTCCATATTTTCTTCCCTAGACTACACATGTCTCAGGCTGAAGCAACGCTACACACCTTAGACTGCAAGCGAGCGCTGGCCTATTACTTGGATAGAACTAAAGATCACAGAAGATCCTCTCAGTTGTTCATTTCCTTTGATCCTAGTCACCTTGGTCTACCGGTGATGAAAAGTACTCTACCTAGATGGATAGCAGATTGCATTTCTTTTGCTTATCTTTATTACGTTTCTGGATATACCGTCTTGGCCTAGGCATACAGGCAGTTTACAACATATAATCAAACGACTGCAAGGTGAGAAAAGGAAAAGAATGCCAATTAACTGACAGGATAGAGGAGGTAAAGAATAAAAATAAAGAAAAAGGACCGTGATAGAAGTAGAAAAGAGAGGAGGAGAGGAAGGACCTACAGGAGACCAGAGTAGAGCTGGGGACATTCAGGGTATTCATGATGCTGTGGTGGGTAGCTCAAAGGATAACTCGAAGAGGTGAGTCTTTTAAGGCAGCTTTAAACCTTGTGAAAGAGACTTCAGAGTGGAGGATGTGAGGGAGAGAATTCCACAGTGCGGGGCCCATAAAGAAGAAGGCTGCACCCCGCGTGCGTTCGAGGTGAGCCTTAGAGATGGAGGGAAGTGCTAAGTGGTGAACAGTGCAGAAGACGGTGTAGAATGTGAAAATGCAAAAGGTCGGGTAGATACTGAGGAGTGGAGGTGTGAATGGTCCTGTGCACAAATGTGAGAACTTAAAATTGAAAATGGAAGTGAATGGGTAACCAGTGGAGGTGAATGAGGAGTAGAGAAAAATGATTGAAATGAAAGGAGTGGGTGAGAAGGCATGCTACTGTGTTCTGAAGTAACTGGAGTCTATAGAGCTGATATTGAGGAAGGCTGGCCAGAATAACATTGCAATAATCAATTCGAGAAATGACAAGAGAAAGGAGGAGAGTGGTCAGAGAAGAGGGTGAGAGGAAAGGCCGAACTGCACGGATTTGACGGAGGTGGTAAAAGGAGCATCGAACAAGAGATGAAATGTGTTCAGCAAAGGAGAGAGAAAAGATAACAGAAAGAGGGGACCAGAGGGATAGTGGTAGAAAAGAGAAGAGGAGCTAACGAGGGAGAGGGAGCCCCAAAGGTAATCCAGGTGGCTGCTGTTTTAGAGAGATTCAAATGAAAGTAATTGGAGGACAGCCATGTGTGAATAGTGGTCAAGCAGGAGTCTAGCAGGGAAAGATTAGGGGCAGAGGAATCAGTGTGATGAAGAAGGATAACATCGTCCACATAATAGTACTCTGAAATACCAGACTGCTGAATCAATGACAAGTGGGGCTAGAAAGATGTTGAAGAGGAGGAGAGACAAGACTGAGCCGTGAGGGACACCACAGGAGAGGTTGACAGAGGGAGAGGCCGATGTTGCTGAGTGAACAGAAAATGAGCGAGCAGTGATGAAGATTGGAAACCATTGTAAGGGTATGCCGGAAACACCAAAATCAGAAAGACGTGAAAGAAGTGTACAGTGGTTAACCAGATCAAAAGCGGAAGAAAGATTGAGAGAGAGAACAAGTGTAAAGTCACCGCGTTTGTGGGCTGTGTGAAACTCATTGAGAATGGAAAGAAGGATAGTACTGTGACCCTCACAAAAGCCAGATTGACGGGGGTGAAGGGCATTAGTGGACATAAGACAAACCGTTCTAGGAGTTTAGAGAGGAAAGAAAGGTTGGAAACAGGATGCCAATTAGTGAGAACAGAGGGATCAAGGGATGGTTTCTTGAGGAGTGGACGGATTATGCACAAGAAGGACTCTCTTTGGAGGGTTATGTCACTGCTCATAGTGTGTGGACTATGGCAACCTCCGTAGCTAATCTCTGTTCAGTATCCATTGAGGACATCTGCCGGGCAGCTACCTGGTCCTCCATTCATACTTTTGCTGCACACTATTGTCTGAACACTGTCTTTGGCTATGCTGTACTCCAGCACCTCTTTGGGACAAACTCTGTCCCGGATTCCTACAAGATACCAGACTATCACTGGGGAAGTATCGCCTCCTGGAATCGAGTCCAATGGCCCACAACTCTTCCAGACTCTTCGGCTATAAGTTTTTTACCTTAGGGATCGCACTGTTCTTCCCCCCCCCCCCCCATACCAGTCTAGTACCTGGGAGCTAATGAGTCCCATATCTGAAGACTGCATTCCTACTTGTTCCTGGAGATAGCGTAGTTACTCACCTGTAACAGGTGAATTCCTGGAACAGCAGGAATCAGTCTTCACAACTTGCCCTCCTCCCCTAGGTGTTGTATGGTTCTTTTATTTTATTCTTCTCAGCTACAAACTCAACTGAGGAGAAGAGTTGGGAAGGCAGGCATGTAGGCATAGTGGAGTGCTCCCAAAGGCTTTCCTATTGGATGCTGGGGAGCATTCCCATGTGGGCTTCATTGGAGACATTTACCCATATATGAAGACTGGTTCCTGCTGTTCCCAGAGATCACCTGTTACAGGTGAGTAACTACACTTTCTGTGCAATTGTAAATACATACTCATTGTTTTTTTTCTGCAGGTAGAAGTGGAATGGGATAAAATTAAGGCCAAAATTGAGATGGAAATTGCTAAAGAACGTGAACGAATGTCAAGTAATCCACCTCTGACTGTGAGAAGCAGTATCACTTCACAGCGCTAAACCCACTATTACCAGCGTACGTTGCCACCATGTTTTGCTTTTCAAAACTCATGCTTTAGTAGTATATCCATTAGTAGTATACTGATAGCGAAGCTTAAGGAACAAATATCAGCCAATTTGAAGAAAATTCTTGTGATATATTTGCTTTCGGATCAAGAATATAAAAAGACTAGGCATAGGCACATTTTTAATTGCCATTGTTTTATATTTCTACTTTTCTAATAACTACCAGTTTATAAATAATAGTAAATAATGCATACATTGTGGGGTATGTTTACTAAGCAGCGGTAACAGCTTCCATGCAATATCGGAGCTGATATCACACGGAAGCCGCTACCGCTGCTTAGTAAACATACCCCTGTATGATTTTAGATGACCACAGTGGAAATTAGTACTTAAATATGTATTGACCTATCCAGCTTCTGTACTTTCTGCATAATTCAAAAGCAAACTGAACTAGTATAGTATTCTGGCTACCACTGAACTCCATAATTGGAACCTCTTCTACTGAATTTGAATCATTAATTGAAGAATTTAATAACATTTTACATAATCCATTCTTCTCATATTGAAAGGAAAAAGGCCATAAGTAGATGGTGTAATATTCTGTTCAGTATTGAAAGCTTTAGCTAAATATTATTTGGCCTGTGTAGCTTTGTCACCTCCAGTAAGGATTTCACATTAGGGGAAATTTAAATTGTAAATTCTAATATTTTACATTTTTTAACTTTATTTATTTTATTACATTTCAACTGTAATACAGCAAACTGCTAATATGTCAAGCAAAATAATGAAGCAGAAACTGCAACACCCCTGCACCTCTCCCATCTCCCTAAATACCATCCCCCTTCCCACTACTACTACTACTATTACTACTGTTAATCATTTTTATAGCGCTACAAGGCTTATGCAGTGCTGTACAAATACATATAAAAGACAGTCCCTGCTCATTAGAACTTATAAACTAATAAAGACAGACAGTACAATAGTTGAAAACAAGGCTACAAATAGGGAAAGGTAAGGAGAACAAGGGATCAGGAGTCAAAGGCAGTCTCAAAGAGGTGAGCCTTTAGCATGGATTTGTAAAGGGGGAGAGTTAAAACCTTACGTATAGATATAGTATGGATTTGGTAGTGGAAGAAAAGGGCAAAGAGAGAAGTAAACTAGAGAAAGAGCGAAGTTCACGAGGAGGGGCATAGGGAGAGGGGAGGGAGGAAAGAGGAAAGGTAGTGAGGAGCAGTAGAATGAATGTATTTATAGATCAGAAGGAGAAGTTTGAATTGGATACAGAAATGGAAGGGGAACCAATAAAGATTAGCCGCACAGCAGAATTTTGAACAGATTGAAGGGGAGAGAGATGACTCGGAGGGAGATCAGCAAGAAGAAGGTTACAGTAGTCCAGATGGGAGGTGAATAAAGAGTGAATAAGTGTTTTAGTAGTGTGTTCAGCAAGGGGCAAATTTTGTTAATGTTATAGACAAAGAAATGACAAGTTTTAGCTATCTGCTGGATATGTGTAGAGAAAGAGGGAGGAGTCATAGATGACACCAAGGTTGCGGACAGAGGAAACAGTAAGTATAAGAGTGTTATAAACAGATAGAGAAAGGAAGAAGGGAGGAGGAAAGTTTAGGGAGGAGAAATAAGAAGTTCAGTTTTGGCTATGTTCAATTTCAAATGGCGGTGAAACATCCAGGCAGCGATGTCAGATATGCAGGCAGTGATATGGGCCTGGAGTGTCAGAGAAATATCAGTTGTAGATAGATTTGAGTAATCGGCATGAAAATGATACTGAAAGCCATGGGAAGAGATGAGAGCACCAAGGGACTGGATATATATAGAGAAAAGTAGAAAGCCCAGAACAGACCCTTGGGGTATACCAACTGAGAGTGGGATAGCAGTAGAGGAGGAACCACCAGAACAAACACTGAAGGAGCAATGGGAGAGATAAGAGAACCAGGACAGCACAGAGCCCCTAAAACCAAGTGAGGACAATGTTTTGAGGAGAAGGTGGTGGTCAACACTGTCAAAAGCAGCAGAAAGGTCAAAAAGAATGAGGACTGAGTAAAAGACCTTAGATTTAACCAGGCATAAGTCACTGGAGACTTTGGCAAGAGCCATTTCAGTAGAATTTAAGGGACGAAAGCCAGATTGAAGTGGCCAATACTCATGTCCTCATGCCAGGGGGACAGTTTGTTAGGCCCATCTTTCAGAGAATGCCCAAGTTTTCTTAAGCTCTTTATATGGCCCTTCCTCATAAATATTTCCAGGACATTGAACATAAACCCCCCACTTTATTCTGATAAAAGCCTTCTCAGTATCTATTGACAAGAACAGAGCAGGGGTCCCCACCTTCTAGATCTGCCAAACCAGCTCAAGCACATGGCAGACATTATCTCCTGTCTGCCAGCCAGGAATAAAACCAGACTGGTTCACGTGCACCACCATAGGAATGACCTGATTCAAGATGAAAGCTAGCACATGCACTGGAATCTTGGCATCAGTATTTAACAATAATATGTCTCTATAAGACCCACAAGAAGTGGGATTCTTCTCCCTTTCTAGGATGATTGTGATGCCTGCCTCACCCATACAGTTGGATAGAAATCCATCCCACTAGCATCACATTATAAACTCACAATAGATAAGGGGACAAGTATGTCAGTGAATCTCTTATAAAACTTAAGGAAGAGTCCGTCAAGCTTTGGCACCTTCTCTCCTTTTAGTTGGTTTACTGTCCCTTCCATTTCTCATCTCGGTTGGAGGAGCTTCCATCATTTTTTTTCTCATTCTCTCCCAATTTGGGGAGATAACAGGAGAGTTACCTGTCTACAGTTGAGTCTTATTACCTCTCCCCCCAACCCTGGAGCTGTAAAGCTGTCAATACTACGAAACTCATCATGATATCTTCTTTCTTACTAACTGTCCTTCTGGGGTCTGGATTTGAGCTACATGTCCTTTCTGTTTTATAGGATGGCAGTTAATAACTCACTAACCTTGTTCCATGTTCAAAATAAGTTTTCCTGGCTTGGCTTAAGTCAAACTCTATGTCCTCCTCATATAGAGCCCTTAGTCACCCTCTGAGGGCCACAAGTCTATCCTTAACCCCGGGATGGACTATTCATATCTTCAGCCTCCAACACTCTAATCTGCTGCATCAATTTATCCACCTTCTCTTGTTTTTCACATTTCCTTCTTGCCCCCCACTTCACAAACTCTCCTTGTACCACCGTCTTCATTGAATCCCAAACCATACCAATCCCTATCTCCCCATTATCATGCTGGAAGCACTACACTAATGTCTGCTCTATCTGCTGAACCACTATCTTGTCTTCTAGCAAATGATTATTTCAAAGCGCTCTTGGGGGCTAAAGTTTTTAACCTAAGACTAATGGGTACATGGTCAGACCAAGATCTATCAATATCAGCAGCCTCAACCTTAGGGATCGCATTTGTGTCTACCAGGAAATATGTCAATCCGCATATATGTCCCATGTTGGTGGGAGGAGTATTGCTTCCTGCCTGGGTTTAGTAACCTCCAACATCTACATTCCCCCCCCCCTCAAAGTCATGAAATTTAGATTGTTTACTATTCCTATGGCATTGCCCTTCAGAAATATCACTGCTAGGCAAGAGGGCCAAATTAGAATTTCCCCACAAAATACAGGTGCTCTCTCCCATACCATCCACAAGACTACCCAGTAGCTCCCAGTACTCCCCTTGGTTTTAATTTAGTGCATATAAATTGACTAGATTGTAAATCTCTCCCACTCCTTCCAGCTTAACCCAAAGATAATTCCGATGGGATCTGATTTACTGTCCAAGAGGGTAAAATGCAAGTTCCACCTAAGGAGGTAGCCATTCCCCCTCCTTATGCTGCAGGGAAATGTGTTGGCGTCCAGCAAGTGCTGGTGTTTCCAGAGGAGGTGAGTCTCCTGAACAAAGTAGATATCTGCCTACTGACTTACCCCTTCCTTCAGCAACATCTGCCTCTTTTGGGGGGAAATTTAGCTCCTTGGCCCTTACAGAAACTGCCATAATCTAAACAGAACAGGTCGCCCCACACTGTGCTACCCTTCACAGCAATACACGCTACAAGAATCCTGCTATTCCACACACTACTGGCCTGGCATTTGCTCTCATACTTGCTTATCGCAAGCCCCAAACAAAAGAAAAATCAATCATCCCAGACATCTCCCCTACCCCATCCTTTACCAGCTCTAACTAACAATGTCTGCCCCGACAACATCTTGGCAGACAATTACTACTACTACTACTGCAACATCTTGGCAGACAATTACTACTACTACTACTGAACATTTGCATAGTGCTACAAGGCGTACGTAGTGCTGCACAGACACATGTAAAAGACAGTCCCTGCTCATCGGAGCTTACAGTCTAGTCAAGACAGAACACAGTAACTGTAGACATGGGATACAGCTAGGGGGAATAGTAAGGAAACACAAAGGAGATCAGGTGAATCAAGATGCAAAAACAGCAGTGAAGAGGTAGGTTTTCAGCCTGGATTTGAAAAGGATCAGAGAAAGGCGCCTGGCGTACAGACTCAAGTAGTTTGTTCCAGGCATAAGGAGCATCAAGGTGAAAGGAGCAAAGTCTGGAGTTGGAGTTAGCAATAGAAGAGAAGGGCACAGATAGAAGCAATTTTCCAGAAGAGCGGAGTGCCCGAGGAGGCGTGTAGGGAGAGATAAGAGAGGAAAGGTAGTGAGGAGCTGCAGAGTGAATGCACTTTTAGGTCAGCAGGAGAAGTTTGAATTGGATGCAGAAACGGATAGGAAGCCAACGAAGAGACGTGAGAAAAGGGGTAATATGAGCATGACAAGACTGGCAGAAAATTAGCTGTGCAGCAGAGTGTTGAACAGATTGAAGGGGAGAGAGATGACTCAGAGGAGACCAGCAAGGAGCAGGTTACAATAGTCTAAATGGGAAGTGACTAAGGAGTGGATAAGTGTCTTAATAGTGTGTTCAGAAAGGAATGGGCGAATTTTGTTGATGCTGTAGAGAAAGAAATGGTAGTTCCTTTTCGTCCCTCTAGTCCAGTCCCGGAACCATAGAGTTTAGAATCCCTTCCAGCAGCTTTGGAGACTGAAACACGTCATCGCTTTGATGACCTCTGTATAAATAGCCAAGGACCGCCCCTCTCCATCAGTACTTCAGTCTCCAAAGCAGCTGGAGGCAGTTCTAAGCCCGAGACTGGGCTAGCTCAGTACAAATAAGCAGAGTTAGGTGTTGATTTGGGGGAGTTTAAAGTTGCTGAACTGTTTCTGTTGTTTTCAGAACCGGTGTTGCTGTGGAAGGTGTTCCTGGCTTGGCTCCCGGACAGAGGCTGTGTCTCTATCTCTCTTAATCTCTCTCTGTCTCTATCCCTTTGGTTTTTTTTTTTGCTTGTGTTCTGTTTTCCTCCCCTCTCTCTCTCCCCCCCCCCCCCACCCCCCGCGGGGCTCATTGGAACCCGTCGCTGAAACGAGCATCTGGGGAAGTCAGCAGCACCGGATCCTCCTGTCTCCCGAACCCGCGTTAACAGGTGAGGAGCAGGGGATAGGCTCCCAGCGCAACTGACAGTCTGGGCCTCGCCGGAGCCGAAGCCGCAGTCCGGCTGAGCTCCGGCGCAGAGAGAGCCTCCTCCCGTCTCCTGCTGTGTACTCCGAGGCGGAGGGGTTACAGAAGGTGAGAGTAAGGGGGATTAAAGCTTTCTCTTTAGCCCGGGGGGCCGGATTAGCACAATGGTGTGCAGTAGAAAGGCCGGCGGCATTGGTTTTCGGTGGGAAAACGCGGCGGCGGCCATTTTGAGCACCGTGGTTTCTCGCGGAGGTTTTTGTTGCGATTTGAGGGGGTTTTGAGGCCTCGTTTTCTGGTTTGTTCGGTGGGAGGCAGCTAATCTGTTAGTGGGGAGTCTGATTTTATAACAAAAAAAAAAAAAAAGGAACTTGGTGCTGCCTCGATCTGTAGCGGCTGGGTGAAAGCGGCTTACATTTTCCCTACGGGGGAGGCATTAGGCAAAATGCCAGCCAAGCCACGTTGCCTAGTGTGTGGCTCGCAGCGAGGCACGCTGTTAGAGTCTGATGTGTGTGAGTTCTGTTCCCTCGAGGTGCTGGCGCGGGACAGGCCGCTGCCTGAGACCAGCGAGGAGGGGGGCTTGCTGGAGGGTGCGGAGGCCCGCTCTTCCTTGGGGCTGGCGGAGGAGCCGGTAGCGGGACCCTCTTCGGAGGGGGGTTCCAGTGCTCAGGCCGTAGCTAACCAGGCGCTCGGAGCTTCAGGTATTCCTCCAGGCTTCTTTTCCCTGATGCAACAGGCCTTTGCGCTGTTGCAGCCGGCGAGGGCTGGATCTCCTCAGGTCCTTCGTGGGCAGAAGCAACAGGGGCCTTCAGGGGAGGAGCCTGGCCAGCCTAAGCGTGGTAAATTGAGTGAGGAGGACTTCGGTGAGACTGGGGACGAGGAGGTCCCGGGGATTCCGATGAGGAGTTAGAAGAGGGAGAGTTACCTGATGCGGAACAGCAAAATAGAGTAGTCAGGGTATTTAGGAAGGAGGAGCTGCCTGCTCTAATTTCTGAAACGCTAAAGACGCTTAATATGCCCTCGGTGGCTCCGTCAGCGGACGAGATCTTGGAAGATCCGTTGTTGCAGGCAGTACGCACGTCCCAGCGGGTATTTCCAGTTCATAGGGTGTTCAAGAATATGATCCAGGAAGAGTGGGATGTGCCGGAGTCGGCCCTCAGGGGTTCTAGGGCAATAGCTCGTTTGTACCCGCTTTCGGATCAGGATAGGGAGCTCTTCCGCTCGCCTAAGGTGGATGCGGCAGTTTCCGCGGTTATGAAGAAGACAACGATCCCGGTTGAGGGGGCCGCGGCCTTGAAGGATGTACAGGACAGGAAATTGGACACTTTGCTGAAACAAGTCTTTGATATCAGTGCTCTTTCCCTGCAGGCCTCAATTGCGGGAGCATGTGTAGCGAGAGCCTCCTTGCGTTGGTCCCAACGGCTGCAGGGCGATCAGACCGCGGAGTCCGTGGAAGAATTACCACGGTTGGAGTCCGGCACTGCATATTTAGCAGACATCATTATGACCTCATCAGGGGGTTAGCTAAGAGTATGGCGTCGGTGGTGGCGGCTCGGCGCTGTCTCTGGTTGCGAAACTGGGCGGCAGACGGTTCGTCTAAGGCTCTCCTCAGTAAGCTTCCTTTTAGGGGAAAGCTATTGTTCGGAGAGGATTTGGAAAAGTTGGTGAAGGATCTTGGAGAGTCCAAGGGCGGTCGGCTTCCGGAAGATAAACCTAAGCTAGGTTGTGGTTCCTCGGGGGCCAGGGGGTCCCAACGTGAGTTTCGTAGGTTCAGGCCCTTGCGTTTTGGACAGCCGCAGCGGGGAAGGTTTCCGGTGCGGGGATTTCCGGTGCGGGGATTTCGGGGAGCAGGTAGAAGGTTTTGCTTCCTTTCAGTCCTCGGCGACAAAGAAGTCAATGATATGAGGGGGGCTCAGGCAGCGGTAGTGCCCGTGGGAGGAAGGTTGCGGGAATTTTACCCTGCCTGGGTCCGTATTACGACCGACGAGTGGGTCTTAGAGGTCGTGCGAGAGGGCTATGCGTTGGAGCTCCACCGACCCGTGTTAGATTCCTTTGTTCACTCTCCCTGCAAGGCTCGGACCAGGGTCCGAGGGGTCGCCCAGACGCTTCAGCGCCTTCTGCAGCTCCGGGCGGTGGTACCCGTTCCTCCCGATCAGGTCGGTTTCGGTCGGTACTCGATTTATTTTGTGGTGCCAAAGAAGGAGGGCGCGTATCGTCCGATTCTCGATTTAAAGAGGGTGAATCGGTGTCTCCGGGTTACCCATTTCCGTATGGAAACGTTGCGTTCCGTGATTGCGGCAGTCCGAAAGGGGGAGTTCTTGACGTCGCTGGATCTTACAGAGGCTTATCTGCATATTCCGATCCGGCAGGAGCATCAAAGGTTTCTGCTGTTTGCGGTGCCCATGGGGCACTTTCAGTTTCAAGCGCTGCCGTTCGGTCTGGCGACGGCTCCTCGAATGTTCACCAAGATTATGGTAGTGGTAGCGGCGTCGTTCGGAAAGAGGGGGTGCTGGTGCACCCGTACCTGGACGATTGGTTGATTCGAGCAAAGTCAAGGGAAGAAAGTGTGGCGGCCACCGCCCGGGTGGTACAGGTGTTAGAGAGCTTGGGCTGGGTAGTGAACCATGCAAAAAGCAGGCTCGTGCCCTCGCAGTCCCTGGAATACTTGGGGGCGCGTTTCGAGACGCAGATAGGAGCAGTCTTCCTCCTGGGTTCACGGTTTAAGGGTGCTGCTGAGGCGGTTTCTAGCTCAGCGAGCACCGACGGCGTGGCAGTATCTTCAGCTATTAGGAACGATGGCGGCTACGATCGAGGTGGTGCCGTGGGCCAGGGCTCACATGCGACCGTTGCAGAGGGCTCTGCTACGACGATGGTCCCATCAGTCGGATGCACTATCTCTCCGCCTAGTCTGCCCTCTGGATGTTCGGAGGCAGCTTCGCTGGTGGCTACGGAGGGACAAGTTGGAAGCCGGGGTGCCTCTGGAGCCTCCATCCTGGAAACTTTTGACGACAGATGCGAGTCTAGTGGGATGGGGGGCGCATTGCGAAGGGAGATTGGCCCAGGGGCGGTGGTCTCCGGTGGAAAAAGGATGCTCTATCAACAGATTAGAAATGAGAGCAGTGTTTTTGGCACTCCAGGAGTTTCAGGTGTGGTTGTCCCGCTCGGCGGTGAGAGTACTGTCCGACAATGCCACGATGGTGGCTTACATCAATCGGCAGGGTGGCACGACCAGTGCAGTATTAGAGGCGGAGGCGAGTCAGCTCTTGTGTTGGGCGGAGCAAAATATGTCGGGGTTGTCGGCGCAGCATGTGGCGGGCATGGACAACGTCAAGGCGGACTTTCTAAGTCGCTGCAGGGTGGATCCAGGGGAGTGGATGCTTCACCAGGAGGTGTTCGCTCTGCTGGTGCGCCAGTGGGGTCTCCCAATCATAGATCTCATGGCCACGTTCGAGTCCGCAAAGGCGTCGCGGTTTTACAGCATAAGGCGGGAGCGCATGTCAGAGGGGCTCGATGCTTTGGCACAGAGGTGGCCGTTGGGCGGTCTTCTCTATATCTTTTCCCCGTGGGCTCTCATAGGCCGGGTGGTACAGCGTGTGGAGAGTCACCGGGGTCTCGTAGTGCTGATAGCGCCCGACTGGCCCCGACGGCCGTGGTATGCGGATCTAGTGCGGCTGCTAGCGGACGACCCATACAGGCTTCCGTGACGGGATGACCTGTTGCTGCAGGGACCGTTGCGAATGCCCCAGGTGAGTCGATTCTCGCTTACGGCTTGGCTCTTGAGAGGGCTCGGATGAGAGCCAAGGGTTATTCGGCGGCGGTCGTTTCCACCTTGTTGAGATCGCGTAGGCGCTCTACTTCGTTAGCGTATGTGTGGATTTGGCGCATTTTTGAAGGTTGGTGTTCAGAGCGGGAGTTGTCTCCTTTACAGTCGTCGGTCCCACACATTCTGGCCTTTTTGCAGGATGGAGTGGAGAAAGGCCTTGCTCCTAGTTCGTTGAGGGTGCAATTGGCGGCTATAGCCTGTTTTCGGGGCAAGGTGCAAGGTCAGCTGTTAGGAGCACACGGGGACATCCGGAGGTTTTTGCGGGCCGTGTTGCTCATGCGGCCGCCGCGTCGGTGTGTAGTCCCACCTTGGGACCTGAATTTGGTTTTGGAAGCATTGGTTCGGAAGCCCTTTGAGCCGTTGGGGGAGGCTTCCCTCAAGGATTTGACGCTGAAGACTGTGTTTTTGGTGGCTATTTGTTCGGCTCGTAGGATTTCGGAGTTGCAGGCCTTGTCTTGTAAGGAACCGTTTCTTTCTTTCTTCGATCACAAGGTGGAGTTGCGTACAGTGCCAGCGTTCTTACCCAAGGTAGTGTCGGTGTTTCATGTGAATCAGGTGGTGTCGCTTCCAGTCTTTTCCGGAGAGGGCTCGGAGAGGTCGGATGGTAGGTTGCGTCTGCTGGATGTGAAGCGCTCCCTGCGTAGGTATCTCCGGAGAACGGCGTCCTTTCGTAAATCGGACAGGTTGTTTGTGGCATTTGGTGGACTACGGAAGGGAGAGGCGGCTGCAAAATCCTCTATTTCCCAGTGGCTGAAGGAGGCGATAGCACTGCTTACATTTTGAAAGGCAGGTCTGTGCCGGAAGGGCTTAGGGCTCATTCTACCAGGGCGCAAGCTGCGTCTTGGGCGGAGTTTAGCTTGGTGCCGGCCGGGGACATTTGTAAGGCGGCGACTTGGTCTTCCTTGCATGCCTTTGCCCGGCATTATAGACTTGATGTTCAGGCGAGGGGGATGTGCGTTTTGGGTCAGCGGTGCTTCAGGCTGGGCTTGCAGGGCTCCCGTGGATAGGTACTGCTCTGTTACATCCTCTATGGTTCCAGGACTGGACTAGAGGGACGAAAAGGAAAAGTAAATTAGACTTACCTGCTAATTGTTGTTCCTTAAGGAACTCTAGTCCAGTCCCGGATCCTGCCCTTTGATTTGCAACCCCAGCCTTAAGATTGTTCTTCCGTATGTTTGGGGTCGCTATTAGGAGAGGGTTCCAGAGGAGCTTCCAGAAACAGGAACGTAGGATTTCCTTTCACAACACTGCTTCTGGCGGGGGAGGTCATCTTTCTCTTCCGGGTAGCGTTTAGCGCCGTTTTTTGGCGTTTTTTTGTTTGAAAACAACAACAACAACAAAAAAAAATTATCACCAAATAACCATCTAAATAAATGAATAAATAGCAAATTACAAGGCTGAGTTTTCGGGTTAGGTAGTGAGTTTCTGTTTTGCTGTTGTTTCACTACTTATTTGTTGCTCTGCTGAGTCTGCTTTGTCAATAGGTACTGATGGAGAGGGGCGGTCCTTGGCTATTTATACAGAGGTCATCAAAGCGATGACGTGTTTCAGTCTCCAAAGCTGCTGGAAGGGATTCTAAACTCTATGGTTCCGGGACTGGACTAGAGTTCCTTAAGGAACAACAATTAGCAGGTAAGTCTAATTTACTTATTTTAGCTATCAGTTAGATGTGTGTGAAAAAGGAGAGAGAGGAGTCGAAGATGACCCCAAAGTTGCGAGCTGAGCAGACAGGGAGGAGTAGAGAGTTATCCACAGAGACTGAGAAAGGAGAAAAAGGAGAGGAGGGTTTAGGGGGAACAACAAGAAGCTCAGTTTTGGCTGTGTTCAATTTCAATTCCCTGAGGCATGGCACCAGGGACACAGACCAACCCCCCTCCTCACAGTGGCCCCCAAATCAACCCCATATCACATTCCAAAATAGATCACTCATGCATTCCTCCAAACACATCCAGCCAACAACAAAAGTCTAACAAATGCTGAAGCTATAATATGCCTGCACTCCTGCTCCTTTTCTCCATTCATACATTCACCAAACCAATCACCTCATGCTGCAAACTCAAAGCAAGCCCATTCAATTTAGACAGTCAAAATATTAGTGCACAGTGTGTCTTAATGGGTCAGCTTCTCATGTTGGAATTCCCATGGAGCCACCTTGCTCCTTTGCAATCCACTGTTACTTAGCTGACCTCTTCTGTTTCTCTTTGGAATCCTGCTATCCTGCCTGAAGAACGGTGATGCCCTCCTCCAGTAGCAGGCATACCACTTCTTCCCTGCTTATGGGCTGTAAGAGTTTTGCATGTCGCTTCTGGAAGACATGTCCTTCTAAGAGTTCATTCGAGATCTAACTAAGGATCTCTCTATCACAGTAACATCAGAGACAGAACCAAGGGCAGAGGAATTAGAAATTCTCCAGTACCCAACAGCACCCAAAGAGGCAGCCACTCTGCCGGTGCACTGCATCCTTCATGACCTTATGCTCTGTATGTGGGAGACTCCCCTCGACGTCTCCATACCATGTATCGCGTATCGGCGTGTCCCGGCTTCGAGAAGCTGCAACTTCCTCACCACTCCATGGTAGTTGAATCAGCAGTGTGCTGAATCAAAAGCTCGAAACTCACTACTCTAATCCTCCAGGTCGAGAATCGAGAACTCTAGACGCCTTTGGGCATCGATGCATCCAGGCATCCATGTTCTCGGCTAGGATCAACTCCTGTATCCTCTACATGGGAATGTTCCTCAAAGAGGTATCCAGGGATCTTGAGACCTTTACTCCTTTCCTCCCAGATGACAAGAGAGCAGATTATTTTGCCCTAGTCGAGCATAGCGCTGCATACGACTGGTAGCGCTATATAAATGCTAAGTAGTAGTAGCAGCATAGCCAAAATGTTTCAAAGTTTGTCAATAGGGCTACCTTCGATGCTTTTGAATGCACAAACAGGACCTCAGCAATATGCCTTGGTGCACGTAAAATTGCATGGCTTCAAGCCTCAGTTCTTGAAAGGGGGTTCAAGATAAGTTGAGCAGCATACCTTGCACAGGGGAAAACCTCTTTGGCAAAAACTGGCAAGATAAGGCTTCTCAGTTAGTCAGAAAGCACAACTCTAAAGAGACTATCCAGAACAACAGCTGACCCTGCTAAGAAAAAGACACCTGCAAAGAAGTCTTTCTACAATGAGAAGATAGTCTATTCTTTTTATCCTCCTACTTCTCAGTACCAGGGTCAGGCCCCACAGAATAGGCAGCAGCATCCTAAGCAACAGAAAAAGTCACAGGTGGCTAAATTTCAACCAGATCCGCAGCCACAGTCTGCATGTGGTTTTTGATTTTCCTGGAGAACATTGCCATCCTGCCTCTGGAGGACCCTCATACCCTCCACATAGCAGGCAGACTGTGTCACTACGCCCACAGATAGCACCTCGTCACCTTAGAGCAGTGGACACTCACAGTAGTCCAGGAAGGGTACAGACTTCATCTGCAAACTCTACCCCCTCCACTTGCATGGGGGAATATCAAATACAAACCCCACTTACTGCTCTTCTATAGGACGAGGAGTCTTCTCTCTGTTTCAGAGTGCTAAAGAAGATGTCCTAACATCCCAACAGGGAATGGGCTTCTACTCAACGTACTTTCACATGCCAAAGAAAACCAGAGGCTACAGGCCCATTCTGGACCTTAGAAACCTCAACACGTTTCTAGTCCACGAAAGGTTCAAGATGATCTCTTTCGGGATTCAGACCTTTAAATTTTAAGTATTTAATGAACAAATAAACCCCTTCCAAAGACAAGGAAGCTGTAAAACTAGAGGGCATAACATGAAGCTGCAAGGGGGCAAAATGAAAGACAATGTCAGGAAATACTTTTTCACTGAAAGGGTGGTGGACTCTTGGAATGCCCCTCCCAATGGAAGTGGTGGGGACAAATACAGTGACACAATTCAAAATGGCATGGGACAGACACAGTGGATCCCTCTATAGCAGCAAGATAAAATCAAAATAAACATAACTATCTCTTATATCTGAACAAATAGGGGTGACCTGCACAGAGTAGTGGGTACACCCCTAAACAAAGGCATGGGGTAGGGTGGCCTCTACAGAGCGGCAGGTGCACCTACTCTTGTCGCCTTGCTGAGCAGACTAGATGGACCATACTGGTCTTTATCTGCCATCATATACTATGTTACTATATGTTACTATGACTCTTCTTCTCTACCTCCAGAGTCAGGACTGACTTTGAAAGATGCATACATACATATCCTCATCCATCCAGCATACAGGAAATATTTACGCTTCACCTTTCAAGGAAAACATTATCAATACAGAGTCCTTCCCTTCGGACTCACCTCTGCCCCAAGAGTCTTCACAAAGTGCATGGCTGCATACCTAAGGTCTCTGGGATGGGGATAGTCATCTTCTCTTACTTAAATGACTGGCTGATAAAGGCACACATCTCCCAGGAGGTTCTGCTTTCCTTGCATTGTACCATCACAGTACTACAACACTTGGGATTTGTCATAAACTTCCCAAAATCCCAGCTTGCTCAAACTCAAAAGCTAGAGTTCATTGGAGCCATACTATACACCCAACAGTCCAGGGCATTTCTGCCCCAGCTCCGTTGTGCCTGTCTAGTCGAAATAGCATCCCAGACGCTCCTATGAGGCCATCTGACCACCCAAGAGACGCTGCAGGTCCTTGGGCACATGGCCTCTACAGTACATATCGTTCCATATGCCTGACTACATATATGCACAGCCCAATGGATTCTTGCCTCCTAATGGACGCAGGCCTCAGGCCGTCTCCGGGACAGGATCCAAGTCACTGCCCCTCTAACCACATCCCTTCAATGGTGGTGTTCTCCAGAAAATCTGCTCGTAAGCTCACCTTTTCAGATGACTCCACTTCAATGCACTCTGATGATGGATGTCTCCAAACTGGGTTTGGGAGCACACCTGGGCAATCTGTCCACACAGGGGCTCTGGACAACACAAGAGTCTCTACTCCAAATCAGTCTCCTGGAACTTTGTGCTATCTCGAATGTCCTCCGGGTGTTTCAGTGGAGGAGTGGCCTAGTGGTTGGGGCAAGGTACTTCAGGCCGGAAGGTCGGGGGTTCAAATCCCACTAGAGGACAGCAACCTTGGGCCGGAAGGACTGGTGTTTCTAGTCCCATAGGTGCTCCTTGTGGTCTTGGGCAAGCCACTTAACCCTCCATAGCCCATGTTCTCTGTAAAATAATTATCTCCAAGTTATAATGCCCTGTTCAATGTAATTTCAGTTTGTTCAATGTAAACCGCACTGATGCAGAATAGCGCGGTATATAAGAGAATGTAAATAAATAAAAATAAAATAACACTACCTCAGAGCACAAGAAGTCCTAATCAGGATGGTAGTACTGAGATGTATGTGATTTAGAAAAGAAGACTGGCAGGTAAATTGACTGGTTTAAATGTAAAGGAGACACTACCTTTGGCATAAAGTGTGGGTGAGTCCGAAGGATGACTGTCATGGTGGAACTGGGTATAGGGTGGGTCCACCACCAAAGCCTGAAGCTCACTAATACGTCTAGCTGAAGTGAGGGTAATTAGGAAGAGCACCTTCCAAGATAGGAACTTTAGTGAGGTCGTGGCTAATGGTTCAAAAGGCGGCTTGAGAAGCTGCCCTAGAACGACACTGAGGTCCTAAGCCACCAGAGGTGGCTTAAGGGGCAGTTTGGACAGCAGGAGACTTCTCATGAAATGCATTACTAGCGGTTGTGAGGAGATGGGCTGTCAATCCAGTAGGTAGTGAGAAACCATAATGGCACAGAGTTGGTTTTCAGACCTGTCAAGGACAGATGCAGGGGATACTGGAAGAGTGACTCCACTGGAACAGAAGGAGGATTGAGATCTTTCTGGGAACAGACAAAGAATCTATGCAACTTAAAAGTGTATGAACATCTGATAGAGGGCTTTCTAGAAACCAAAAGGATCTCCTTAACCTCTTGTGTAAGGTCAAAGCCTTGTAATGCTATGCTCTCAGCAGCCAAGCTGTGAGACAGAGAGACTGTGGATTGGGATGGAGTAGTGAACTATTGTCCTAGAAGAGGAGATCGGGCGCAGATCCCAATCGCGGAGGATGAGTCTGCCACAATAGTAGTGGAAACCACAGTTGCCACAGCCAGTGAGGGGCTTTGAGAATCATGGAGCCCTTGTTGAACTGAAGCTTGAAAAGCGTCTTGGGAATGAGGGGTATGGGAGGGAAGGCATCCACCTGTTGGTTGCTGGATGTCTAAGTTCTTGTGCAGAAGCAAGGGAGCTTAATTCAATTTCTTTACATCCTAAATATCTCTTTTTCCAAGCTGGCAGATAAATTTCAAATATTTAATTTTAATATTCCCATGGGTAAACTTCAATCACATGACACACTGTTTGTTATATAAACAAGTTCAATTAGTTGTTTTATTTATAAGATAAACATCTCTTAGATTACGTGACCATCCTTTATATAAGTATCCCTAAAGTATCTCTTAACACAGTGTGACTATAAATTCCATAACTTCACCCCCATTGGGATTAAAATATACATAATTGCTTACACTCTATTTTTTCATATAAACCATAAAATTTCTATTACTTATGCTGAATAAGAATACATAAAACCTCGTTACTACTTTCTCTTTTGAATTGAGTAGCTGGTATATGTGGCTTGATTCACAATGATTATCACTAGAATGTTGTTCGTATTTATCCTGTTCGTGTCTATTCAGTTCATAAATCTTTCTTCCTTTTGTAGATTTTCTTCAATGAAGTCCAACACTCTGCGTAGATACTTCACACTGTCCACATTATCCTAATCCTCCAGCATTAGTCAATCCAAAGTGTCCCGTATTGAAACTGGTTAATATAGCTTAGTGCTTATACTTATCCCAACGCCGTTCACTGGCACTGCCCACGCGTTTCTCTGTTTGGTTCTTCAGGGGTTTATCTTCAGATATCACTACCCTCAGCATACGCTTTGCAAAACTTAATGCTGCCCACGTCTCTCTTTGATCTTTCTTACTGGAAAATTAACCAACAATCCAGCGTTCCTGGATCGTTGGTTAATTTTCCAGTAAGAAAGATCAAAGAGAGACGTGGGCAGCATTAAGTTTTGCAAAGCGTATGCTGAGGGTAGTGATATCTGAAGATAAACCCCTGAAGAACCAAACAGAGAAACGCGTGGGCAGTGCCAGTGAACGGCGTTGGGATAAGTATAAGCACTAAGCTATATTAACCAGTTTCAATACGGGACACTTTGGATTGACTAATGCTGGAGGATTAGGATAATGTGGACAGTGTGAAGTATCTACGCAGAGTGTTGGACTTCATTGAAGAAAATCTACAAAAGGAAGAAAGATTTATGAACTGAATAGACACGAACAGGATAAATACGAACAACATTCTAGTGATAATCATTGTGAATCAAGCCACATATACCAGCTACTCAATTCAAAAGAGAAAGTAGTAACGAGGTTTTATGTATTCTTATTCAGCATAAGTAATAGAAATTTTATGGTTTATATGAAAAAATAGAGTGTAAGCAATTATGTATATTTTAATCCCAATGGGGGTGAAGTTATGGAATTTATAGTCACACTGTGTTAAGAGATACTTTAGGGATATTTATATAATGGATGGTCACGTAATCTAAGAGATGTTTATCTTATAAATAAAACAACTAATTGAACTTGTTTATATAACAAACAGTGTGTCATGTGATTGAAGTTTACCCATGGGAATATTAAAATTAAATATTTGAAATTTATCTGCCAGCTTGGAAAAAGAGATATTTAGGGTGTAAAGAAATTGAATTGAGCTATTTCACACTCTGTGATAAGTGCCTTGGAAGGTGTTGATAGAAGCAAGGGAGCTTGGCATTTTGCGGAGTCGCAAACAGGCCTATGTTGAGTTCCCCAGGTCTGGAAGATGTAGGATGTTGTGTCCGGATGGAGAGACCATTCATGGGGAAGAAGGATCTGACTCAGCTTGGCTGACAAAACATTGAACTCCCTCGGGAGGTACACTGCTTGGAGGTGTATCTGATGAGAAATGGCAAAGGACCACAAGATGGAGGGTCTCCTCACAGAGGGTCCATGAGCCTATTCCTCCCTGTTTGTTCACATAGAACAGGTCCATCTTCACCACTTTAAGAAGTGCATCAGATTTGGCCGGACCATTTCCATCATGGACCACTGTAACTGGTGCCTTCAATGCCTTGGGCCTGATCACGAGCACTTTACTTGCGCGCTCTGCTTGCAGATGATGTACAAGGGGCTGGAGAACTGTGAAAAGCAGCGAGAATCACTTTGGCTCCAAGATATCAGCATCGCCCCCAGCATCAACATAGGAATCGATGCCCTTGAAGGGCAACACAGAGGACTCGACCTTGTGTGGTGACAGCGCTTATTCAGAGCTGCGTGGTCATGGGGCTCTGGAACGGTGACTCTCCTTTGAAAAGGAGGATCCATGGAAGGAATGGACTCTGTCTCAGTCCTCATCGAAGGGCGATGCCAAGTCCAGGGTGAAGACCCATGGAAATGGCCATCAAAACTCTCGATGCAACTCCAAGGGCAAAGGCCGGGAGTGGCTTTCGAAGCTGCCCCAGCAGGAGGAGATGCTTCCCGTGGCCTTGTAGGGTTGGCGTGGGACTCTCGAGGTTGTTACCATTGAGGATTCCCTGCCAAAGGAGCCAGCATTAGCACTGAAGGATTCCCGCCTATGCAGGCAGCTGTGAAGCACGCTCTCCTAACAGAGTGGTTGTTGACTCTTGAGCACAGCCTGGCTGCCTTTATGGCACAGTACAAACCTCGAGAACCGGGAACCTCCGGTTCCTTGGGACAGGTGATGGCACTGACCATTGCAGCTGCCTTATCAGTGGAGGTCCAGCCGGTTCTTGAAAACATGCTATCTCTTCCAGTTTCAGGGACCATTCTCAGTCCTGTTTGGTAGAGTGGATCTCTCCCCCCCCCCTTCTCGAGTGCATCGGGCTTTGATCGCAGAGAACAGATGTCGCCTTTGACTCCACCACTGGGGCATCAATGCGGTTCCCATTCCCATCGAAACTTTGAATGCTTGTCTACTTGGATTCAGAGTGGAAAACCGAGGAAGAATCCCCAGAAATGGTGAGGCACTGGGATGTCCCTTTGGATTCCTTGCCCCTGTGTGAGCGAAGGAGGTCTCTTCCCAGGGCCTCTCCTTCTTGGAATTTGTCAGATATGGGAAAGGCTTTACCCTTCACAATTGAAGCTGAAGAGGAACCTCAGGTGGAGATCCTCCAGTATGCAACTCCCCTGAAGGAGGCCATTACTGTCTCAGTACACCCTATCCTGGAAAGGTTACTACTGAGGATGTGGGAGACCCCCGTTATGGTTCCAATTGTGAGCAGGCGTCCATGTATCAAGTGAGCGGCAGATTCCATGTATCAAGTCTGCAAGATCCCAGACTTTGAGAAGACACAACTGCCTCACAACTCCATGGTTGTGGAATCAGTCATGCGCCGTATTAAGAGTAACAAGACACACTGCTCGGTGCCCCAGGTAGGGAGGCATGCACCATGGATTGGTTTGGCAGGAAGTGTTATCAGACCTTGATGTTCGTAGCCTGTATACAAAGGTACCAGCTGTACATGGACACTTGAGAGACCTGGCAGGGGAGCTTGCCGGGTTCTCGGCTAGCTTATCTGGAGACCATCTTCAGTGCTTCCGGAGCCTGGTAGCTATGATTAAGGAATGCTCCAAATACGTGACTTGTGCTGCCTACGGCAGTTTTGAGTCCGTGGCTAGAGTGACTGTGGTGGGCATTGGTGCCCACTGCCTGGCATGACTACAGTCATCTGACTTGGAGCAATAGGTTCAGGACAAGTTGGTCGATGTGCCCTGTTGGGGAGAGAACCTCTTCGGCAAACCCTTGATGGAGAAGGCCACAGAGTTGAAGACTGATCAAGTCACTATGAACAGGCTCTCTCGAGAGACTGCTGATTCTTCCCAACGGAATGCCTCGAGGAAACATTCCTTCTACCCAAAGAAAAAGAAGGCCCGTGGTACTTAAATCCAGTAACATTCATACCAGCTGCCCCCACAGGGGCAGCAGGCCAAGGGCCAAGGCCAGAAGCAATGTAGGTCCAAAGTCCCAAAACTCTAAACAGCGCCACAGCCTGGGGGGTGGGCTTTTGACTTCTGGACCATGGTCCTTCTTCCTCTTTCAGGCCCAGTTCCACAGCATATTTTGGGGCATCTCGCATCATTTGCCTATCGTTGGCCCAGCAGAACCACCAATGCCTGGGGCTCTACAAGTCGTAAAACTGCCAGCATGGTTTAAAGGTGAGGTCAGAGAGGCTGTTGTTGCCAAAAAAGCATCTTTCAGGAAATGGAAAAAAGAGCCAAACGACGAAACCTGGAAACAGCACAAGCACTGGCAAGTCAAATGCAAGGCATTGATAAGGCAGGCAAAGAGAGAATTTGAGAAGAAGCTTGCTGCGGAAGCAAAAACGCGAAATAAAGACCTTTTCAAGTACATTCGTAGCAAAAAACCCGTGAGAGAGTTAGTTGGTCCATTAGATGATAAAGGGGTTAAAGGAGCACTAAGAGGCGACAAGGCGATAGCGGAGAGACTGATTGAATTCTTTGCTTCGGTCTTTACTGAGGAAGATGTAGGGATGTTACCCATGACTGAAGTGGTATTTAAAGGTGCGGAAGAATTGAAGGAAATATCGATACATCGGGAAGATGTCTTACAACTATTAGATAAACTGAAGAGTAGCAAATCACCTGGGCCGGATGGTATACATCCAAGGGTGTTGAAAGAACTGAAATATGAGATTGCAGAACTGCTATCAGTAATCTGTGAACTATCATTAAAATCATCTCTAATACCTGAAGATTGGAGAATCGCCAATGTAACACCAATTTTTAAAAAGGGTTCCAGGGGTGATCCGGGAAACTACAGACCGGTGAGCCTGACGTCAGTACCAGGAAAAATGGTAGAAACCATCATAAAGAATAAAATTACTCAGCATGTAGATAGTCACAACCTAATGGGAGACAGCCAACATGGCTTTAGACAAGGAAGATCTTGTCTTACTAATCTGTTGTGTTTTTTTGAAGGAGTGAATAAACAGGTGGACAAAGGTGAATCGGTTGATATTGTGTATCTGGACTTTCAGAAAGCCTTTGACAAGGTTCCTCATGAGAGACTTTTGGCAAAACTAAAGAGTCATGGGATAAGAGGCAGTGTACTATTGTGGATCAGGAACTGGTTAAAAGATAGAAAGCAGAGGGTAGGGCTAAATGGCCAATTTTCCCAATTGAGAAAGGTGAATAGTGGTGTACCCCAGGGATCTGTGCTGGGTCCGCTGCTTTTTGACATATTCATAAATGACCTGGAAAGTGGAATAACGAGTGAGGTTATCAAATTTGCAGATGACACAAAACTATTTAAAGTTGTTAAAAACCAAGAGGATTGTGAAAAATTGCAAGAGGATCTTGATAAATTGGAAGACTGGGCATCAAAATGGCAGATGAAATTTAATGTGGACAAGTGCAAGGTTATGTACCTAGGGAAGAACAACCCAAACTATGGTTACACGATGCAAGGTTCCACATTAGGAACCACCACCCAGGAAAAAGATTTAGGCGTCATTGTGGATACCATGTTAAAACCCTCGGCCCAGTGTGCAGCGGCGGCCAAGAGAGCAAATAGAATGCTAGGTATGATAAGGAAAGGAATGGAAAATAAAACAAAAGATATTATAATGCCTCTATATCGTTCCATGGTGAGACCGCACCTTGAATATTGTGTGCAATTCTGGTCGTCGTATCTTAAAAAGGATATAGCGATTTTAGAAAAGGTACAGAGAAGAGCCACCAAAATGGTAAAGGGGATGGAAGGATACTCCTATGAAGAAAGGCTAAAAAGGTTAGGGCTCTTTAACCTGGAAAAGAGACGGCTGAGGGGAGATATGATAGAAATCTATAAATTAATGAACGGAGTGGAACGGGTAAACGTAGATCGATTGTTTACCTTATCAGAATATAGAAAGACTAGGGGACATGCAATGAAGCTACAGGGTAAACTATTTAAGACTAATAAAAGAAAATATTTTTTCACTCAACGTGTAATCAAACTCTGGAATTTCCTACCGGAGGATGTAGTAAAGGCTGTTAGTGTAGCTGGGTTTAAAAATGGTTTGGACAAGTTCCTGGAGGAAAGGTCCATAAACCATTATTAAGAAGTGACCGAAGATATCAATGCTTGACCCAGTACAAGCATTGTGGAACTTGTGTCTCTTGGGGAAACTGCTAGGTACATATGACCTAGATTGGCCACTGTTGGAAACAGAATACTGGGCTTGATGGACCTTGGTCTGACCCAGTATGGCATATCTTATGTTCTTAGTCCCCCCCCCCCCTTCTTTCCAGGGGAGTACCTTTTGGAAGCTTACTATCGAGAACTTCTTCAGCAAGAGCTCAAGGCTCTTTTGCAAGAAAAAGCAGTGGAGGTTGTCCCATTGTCTCAAACAAGAAAAGGATTCTACTCCCACTACTTCCTGATTCCCAAGATAACAGGCAGATTCCATCTTATTCTGGATCTCTGTACCTAGTGCGAAAGAAGTTCAAGATGGTATCCTTTGGAACATTGCTGTCCTACCTCCATCGGGAAGATCAGCTATGCTCTTTGTATCTAAAAGATGCCTATACCCACATCCTTGTTCACACCCTACACCAGCAGTACCTCCATATCATCATTAGCAGATATCACTATCAATATAGGGTTTTGGCAGTCATAGCCGCTTCACTTTGGGTGCAGGGAATCTGTCTTCTGCTATCTGGATGACTGGTTGATCAGAGGCAGAATACTGGACAAAGTCAGTCTGCCTGCACAATGCACCATCCAGGTGCTGCAGCAGCTGGGCTTTGTCATCAGTTACACAAAGTCCCATCTGCAACCCACTCAGCACCTCAAGTTCATTGGGGCTGACATTGATTCCACTGCAGCCAGAGCCTATCTTCCATCAAACCGGGCCCAACGCCTCATCTCTCTAGCTCAGGAAGTCCGACGTTGCTCAACAGTCTTAGTTCACAAATGCTTCGCCTCCTGGGCCACATGGCAGTGGAGGAGTAGCTTAATGGTTAAAGCACTGGCTTGGGAACCAAGAGACCAGGGTTTGATTCCAACTAGCACTCCTTGTGGCCTTGGGCAAGTCATTTAACCCTCCATTGTCTCAGAAAAAAAAAATCCAAGTTCTCAATGTCACTGTTTAATGCACATTAATCCACTTTTAACTGAAATGATAAAGCAGTATTAAAAAAAACCCCTACTAAATAAATAAATAAATGTAGTCCAAATAATCCCATCTGCCCGGCTTCAGATGAAGCATGCCCAATGGGACACTCTCCACACAGTGGCGTTAGGCGACAGACTATCTCACAGACCAGGTGAGGGTGATTTCACTACAGACTGACTCCCTTTCCTGGTGGCAGCAGCTGACTCATCTTCTAGAGGAGCTTCCTTTCCAAGTCCTGGTGCACCAGCAAGTGCTAACCACTGATGCCTCCAAACTGGGTTATGGAACCCATCTCCATGTCCTCCGTACCTAAGGACTCTGGACAAGGGGAGATCATCAGATGCCCTTCGAGTCTTCTAGAAACAGTTTCCAGTCAGGTAGTCCTCATCCAGACAGACAACCAGGAGGCAATGTTCTACATCAACAAGCAGGACGGCACGAGCTCATACCTCCTCTACTGGGAGCTGTTTGACTCTGGAGATTTGCCAACAAACATGGCATGCTTCTCCGGGTGGTATACTTCCTGGGAAAAGACGACACATTAGCAGACAGCTCAGCAGAGTAGTGGACTCTCAATACACAAGTAGCATGCAACATCTTCCAGAGGTGGGGCACTCTGTCCATGGACCTTTTTTGCCGTTCCTCACAATGCCCATCTACCGCTGTTCTGCCCCAGAGTTCCCTGTCGCAATTGGCTAGCAGCCGATGCGTTCCTCCTGATCTGGGGCAAGGGGCTGCTTTATGCTTACCCACCAACTCCCTTGGTGGCCAAGACCCTTTTCAAGGTCCAGCCGGACAGAGCCACCTTGATACTCATTGCCCCCCGCTGGCCCAGGCAAACTTGGTACCCTTTGTTGCTTTGCCTCTCCCTGACACCTCCTCTTCACCTCGGACATGCCTTAGATCTTCTTTGTCAAGAGATGGGGACCTTCCTCCACCCCATTTTCAAATCTCTAGCCCTCCCGACTTGGATGCTGAGAGGATAGCTCTTGCTCAGTTTCACCTACCAAGGAAGGTGGAGAATATTCTCCTTGCATCCCGCAAGAATTCAGCTAGACATGCATACGTCTTCAGATGGCACAGATTCTCTGTCTGGTGGGCGGACAAAAGTCCCTAACCCTTTTTCCTGCTTGGTGGAGCAGGTTCTAGTGTATCTTCTACACCTTTCTCATGCTGGATTGAAGTCTAACTCGTTTTGAGGTCATCTTAGTGCTCTGGCAGCCTACCATCATACGATTGATGGTCAGTCCCTTTCAGCTCACCCCCTCATTGGCTGCTTCATGAGGGGCCACTTGCTATCACATCCACTGATTCATCCACTGCCCATGGTGTGGGACCTTAATGTGGTCCTCGAGCAGCTGCTCACTTCCCCTTTTGAGCTGCTAACCACTTGCCCTCTCAAGTTGCTTTCCAGTAAGGTCATTTTCTTGGTGGTGCTTACTTCGGCGCGCAGAGTCAGTGAAATACAGGTGCTGGTGGCGCACATGCCCTATACCAGGTTCCACAAAAATTGGGTGGTCCTACACACTCATCCTAAATTTCACCTTTTCATCTCAACCAGTCAATGGTACTTCCACCTTCTTTCCCAGGCCTCATGCGAACAGGGAAGAGGCCTCTCCATACCCTGGATTGTAAGAGGGCGTTGGCTTTCTATCTAGAATAGACAAAAGCCCACCACTGTTCCTCCCAGTCGTTCATTTCCTATGACCCAAACAGGCTGGGCGTAGCAGTTTCTATCTGGGTAGCTGACTGCATCTCCTTTGCCTATGCCCAGGCTGGATTTTCCTTATTATGCCATGCCACAGCACACAATGTCTGCACCATGGCAGCCTCTGTAGCTCACCTGTACTCATTCCTTGCTGGAGATCTGTAGGGCTGCAACATGGTCTTCTATCCACACCTTTGCAGCCCATTACTGCCTGGATGCGGATTCCTGGCATGACAGCATCCTTCTTTGGGAATTAATGCAACTCCATCCCTCCAGCCCTTCTGTCTGTCCAGGCTACCAGAGAGTCATTCTCTTGCTTGACAGCGGAGTGATATGTAGCCTCTTGGAACCTTTCAGCATTTTTCCGCTGTTCTTCGTGGTTCGGTTTACAGATTTTTTTCCGTAGTCTGTAGCTAAGGAGTCCCGTATGTGAGGACTGACTTCCTGCTTGGTTCTGCAGAAAATATAGTTAGTTGTAACAGGTGTTCTTCGGGAACAGCAGGAATTATTCTTCACTATCCTCTCTCCTCTCTGTGGGGTTGTTTTTTCTTTTTGGGCTTGATTAAGCTGTCATTGTACTGAGCTAAGACAGCTCCTTTAGGGTGGGAAGGCGATCATGCATGCATGCTGGATCTCCCAAAGGCTTTCTGTGAAAGCTGGGGAGAATTCACGCATGAGGGCTCCGTCAATGATATCACCCAGATGTGAGGACTGATGCCTGCTGTTCCCAGAGAATTCCTGTTAAAGGTGAGTAGCTACGCTCTCTTGGCATTGGATTTTGTACATAAGCATAGTGACAAATAATATAATGGACAGTGAGTTATTGTATTTTCCAATTTAGCCAAGCCAGTACACAAACAGAAATGCTTTTTGGGAAAATATAGGAAATTGTCAATATCAGCGGTAAACTATACATGATAAGATGTCTTATTCATCTAGACCACTTAGCTGCAAAGCCTATATACTAAGCCACATTACCTTATAACATAGCAGTTAGCATGTACAACATTTAACATGGTGCCTTAATAGTAAGTGTGTGTTAATTTCCATATTAACTTCCTATCATGGAAGGGAGCAATGAATGGGCCGTACAGATAATGAAGAAGTAGTTACTGCTTATTCACGGTTAATGTGGCAGGTAATGTAGCATAGTTAACGCAACCTGAATAGATGCAGCTAATTGCATTGTGTTGTCTGCCATTCAGTTAATATACGATAAAGAACGTTTCTCTGCATTAACTCTGTGGCAAATTGTTGGGAGTGTCCCCAACAATTAACACTGATCTTTTACAATTCAACATGTTAAATCTGTTAACCCATAGTAACTGCAAATCTTACTGCCCTTACACTTAGAACTACAAAGTCTAAGAAGATTTCAGATTCTCTTGCTTCTAATGGTCTCTTTGAATTTGTGAAGTTAATATTTGTTAGCATGAAATGAAATATTTTTCTCAGTTTGTGCTAGTCTATCTGGGCTTATTTGATGGATAAAAGTGAATATTTTAGTTGTGTACTATTGGATAGAAAAAGAATGAAATTTATGTTTGAGAAAAAATACTAAACTTTTATAAAGATGAAGATTATTCATGTAGAATTGGCTCTTAAATTTCCCTACTTTTATATTGCCTATTAATTCTGTCATTATTTGTTTATATTTACTTTTCTGAGTTATAGGCTTTAATAGTATTTTGGCAATATAGATATTGTATGAGATAATAACTTAAAATATGTTTTAAGAACTATTCTTTGATGCCCAAAGTCTCTGTAATGTACTTTAAGAGGATATTTTAAGAAAAATGAATAAATGCTTTTCTAACAAGAAAAATGAAGTCTGGAAGTGAAGAAAACCATTAAGTTGACGTGCATTCGTACATAGTATGAACTTTAAACCTCATCGGAGACTCTGAGAGACCAGAACATGCACAACCTGTCATCATCTCTGTAATAAAATCCCAGAAAAATATTGAGAGTTTGATATCATAACTGTAGTGATCCAAACCATGGGACTAAGGAGCTGTAAATAGTTTAAATCAAAGCTCTATTGTATAATGGAGCGCCATGGGTAGGTGCCCTTTTATAAAGACATCTGCTTGCCTTTATAAAATACTAGTCTATGTGGCAGAGAAAGTGTCTGGAATGTAGGCATGATGACTTACACCTGTTCGTGAGCAGGTGTAAATGCACACGCTTTATGCATGCATACATGTACATTACAGTATTTTAAAATTTGCGCACATATCTGAAAATTCTCCCCTTGCTGCGCCCAGACTCTTCCCCTGGCTGCACTTACCAGCAAAATATGCCTTCATGCCAAAGCACATATTTTTACGCCAGCTGGTATTTTATAAAAGATCATTTGCACTGGTTCTTTTACAGATTATCTATTTTGAAGATAAGAAATCACCCATACTACATAATAAAACATGTCTATGAAGTTGTGCTTTTTCATATAAACAAAAATATGAATCCATGTTTCTGCTACATAATTATACATCACCTTCATAATATATTGTAACGTAAGTGTGTGGAGGCAGAGGGAGAGCATATTGAATAATTAACCTTTTTTAGATATGCCAGAAATTGATGACTGCTTTTGAAAATATTATTTAGTTAATGCGGTCTTTTACTGAGACTTTCATATAAGGAAAGTATGTTGTGTGTTAGAATTAATGTTGAGCCTTGCTGAAAACTTTATATTGGCTTGTAAGCAGGGCTAGCCAGACCATTAGGTAAACTAGGTGGCTGCCTTGGGCAGAAGATTTTGGGGGGAGGGAGTGAGGGGGGGCGGTGGCAGCAAAGAGCAAGGCATTCAAAACTAAACAATAGATTCTGACAGCCGGGGGGGGTGGCATAAGGCTTAAGATACGCCTGGGGTGCCAGCACCTTGAACCAACTCTGGGGCTAGCCCTACTTGTAAGTTTATCCCCTAAGATAAAATAAAATGTTTACAGTGTTAGAGTCAGATTTCTCTTTTTAAATCTTAACTTGGTGACTGTATAGGAAATGTTGTTGAATACAGTAAATAAAGAGCCAAGAGGAAGCCACAAACAAAACTCCTAAGGTTCCTAGGTGTTACAGTGCAAAGTGGCTTTGTAATGTAATAGCGAAGGGCCCGCAACCCCAATAATACCCGGAGTCAATGGACGAGGATTCAACTCCCTTTTATTGTATATACAGTCTCAGCACTGGCATACAAAATGTCTGAGCCCAGAGCTCAGAAAAATGACAGTTTATATACCTTTCTTCTCCAGTCTAATACAGGCAAAACTTCTCATTGGTCCTGGTCTGGGTAGACATAACACTAAACATAATTCTTCTGCTAAAGTATACAGTATATTTCGCTACTCTTGCAAGGTCAGTTAGCTTGCAAAGATAGTGGAAGGCATATCAGAAGCATTCTCATCAAAAGCACATCAAAAGCAAAACAAAGCAAGGCCAAACAAAGCAAGGCTAAGACGTATCTCTAGCCCTGGCTCAAAACACTAAACAATCTTCATAATGCTACACAAAATATTCTTACACTGTTCAGCTTCTCTGCTATATTTTCATCCTAATTACAAGGTCAGTGTACATCTAGCAAAGATACAGTGGAGGACATTCCTACTAAAGCAGACATCTGGCTTACCTAAACAATAAACAGGAAAGTTTTAATTCTCTTATCTCCAGGAGAGCAGAACATGTTATCAAACCAGAATAGAACAGTATTTCTTTCTAACAGCTAACAGCATTCTGTAAGTTTCCAAAATCAGCAATAACATTTTAAATCAGGAGAAAAAGGGCTTCAGCAATAACATTTTAAAGCAGGAGAAAAAGGGCTTCAGACCTAGCTCTGCTACATGCTAGGCCATCGCCTATCACATTCCCTCCTTTTGATTATTCACACCCGCAAGTGAGGAAGGGTGAGAATCTAATCACACAAATAGCAAAAATACTTCAGACCATAGTAGAGGGATCACTGCGCGGTATAGGGTAATAATCCCATGAGGCTAATATATGTGCCGCTGCCTTGCGGTCAATAATACTATCGATAATAGAGTTCAGCAAGCATGAGGGCAGGAAACAGGGGATACATATGCAAATAGCCACAATCAAGAATACAAGTATAATAAGTGTTTTCAGGCCGCCCAGGCTTGAAAACCAAGAACCAAACCAGCCATCTAGTTGCAAGCCATGCCATGTTTGGACTGGGACATACGTTTGCTTTCTCATGTGGTTGGCTATGTCTTCGACAACCTGTCCTTCATTATCTATTTGTAAGCAGCAGTTTGTTAAATTCAATTTCCCACAAACTCCTCCTTCAGCTGCAAGCAGGTAATCTAAAGCTAAGCGGTTCTGATAAATGGCTGTACGCATCTGAGTGACTTGTTTGGCTAACAAGGTTAGTGCTCTACTAGTTTCATTGGTTATAATTTCAACAACAGCTTGCAGACGTATAATACGATCTAACATATATATAGGGGTGCGGTAGCCCCAAGAACCATCTTGTGCCCAGGTAGCTGGGCCATAATAAGAAACAATGCGCTCTGGTGGCCATTCTTCAGAGGATGCATCCCATTTGTCCCATTGGCCAATTCTCAGAGCTTCTCGTCTCTGTCGACTCTTATATACAGGGAACCCCAATTGTTCTCCATGGGAAAGGGGCAAAAGAAAGAAAGATGGCCGTATTGTTCCAAGAACACACGCTCCTCCCCAGTTAGCAGGGAGTTTAGCATATGCTCGGGTGCCACAAATCCAATATAGTCCATGTGGAGCTTGCCAAGTGCTGTGTGTAGCCAGATCTGTCCATATCCTGGCCAAATAAGGAAAGATGATCAGAGGATTAGAAGGTTCTGGAGTATTGGCACCTGACCACCAAGAAGTCATTCCCGTAGTGGCATTATAATATTTCTGGTTCAGGCAGACCAATTGTCCTACCAATGCAGTCAATTGCGGTCCTGCTCGTACAAAACACAGTCTACCCACTATGGAGTGGGCTAGGACCCATTCATTGGTAGTATTGTGCACATCAGTCTGGTTATATGGCACAGAATAGTTCAGTTCTTGTGCTTCCCAAGGCCACTGGTCTCCCATTTGAGTTCCTCCACAGAAGAGACAGTCCGAGACATGGAGGCTGGATGCCACAGCTCCAGCCAATTCAATGAATAAATTCTGCGAAGTGTGGGGAACAACAAATTCTGCTTTCATAGCCTCATGGAAGGTATGATGTATGCGATATGGTGAGGAAACATGAGTCTTTACATTCAGCTGGATGAATATGATGGTTCCAGGGTCAGCTCCACCTCCTGCTCGCGCAGGCCGAATCGAAATCCTTGCTTCCACTGGCTGGGATCGAAGATTTGAAGTCGTAGAGGATTGCAAGCACGTGTCTTGCACTGTTCAGGTTTCAGTAAAGGTAATCTCTCTAGCAGCGCTTTGCGATTGTCCTGTAGGGTTACCAGACCAGGTAGCATAGTACACACAATCCCATTTTGGACAGAAATAATCTGCTTCCGTTGATTTGCTGTAGGTTGTTGGGGAATGTATCCCAGTGCATACTCCCCAGTTGTACGCACCTTCAGGACACATATATTTCTCATCATAGTAGTAGGCTTGTTCCCATGATCCGCACCTGTAATAATTATTTCTGTTAATTAAGTCACAAGCATCAAAATACAGATACGCAGGTTGATTGGGATCAGAAAGTTGATTCGTAGCGTTGATAAGGGTTCCATCTTCATCATTCCATCTCAATTCTAAGACGGAGTAAGATGGATTCTGTCGTGGTGTAAAACAAGTTTGAGTCTTTCCCTTAGTGCAAACATTCAGTTCGGTACCATTATAAATACACCGGCTAACTATGCCAGTGCAAGTATAGTAAGAGTGGTAAAGTAGAGTCTGGGTGACTTGCATTCCAGTTCGGGTGGTGGTTATACAGGCTGCACAAGGGGGCAAGGCAAGAGTGGTTCTGAAAAGTCCTAGGGCTACCGCAAGAAGGAAATAGCAGCAATTGGTAACCATCATGATTATAGTCTCTGATGATTACTGAGGTAGATGATGATTGATTGAGGTTGATAGGGTCTGGAATGTAGTAACTGCAGAACTGAAGAACGTCTCTGTGATGTTCAGAAACAAATTGGCAACGTTCTCTATGATGATGGATCTCTTCTTCGCAGTGTGATTCGCAACGGTGATGCAGGATTAGCGATTGAAGTCCAGGGCGACTCTCAGGAACTGTTGCTGGTTTCACTCGACTGTGGTGGATCCAGGAGTCGATCTCTGCCACTTTCACTGCTGTTGGGGTTGATAGCAAAACGATATATGGGCCTTTCTAATGAGGCGCCAATGGTGTCTTCTTCCACTCTTTTACCCACACCGAGGCTCCAGGCTTGAAAGGGTGCAAGGGTTCGGTTAGATTGATAGGCAACTGGTCCTGCACCCAGGTATGAAGACCCTGCAAAACAGAACTTAAAGCCAACAATTCTTGCCTAGTGATTTGTGCTCCAATTTGGTTCATATCTCCCCTTATCCCCTGAATTATAGGCGGGGGCCTCCCATACAGGATCTCAAATGGGGATACCCCTAATGGCGTGATGGGTGCTGACCGTATTCAGAGAAGGGCAATGGGGAGAGCTTGGGGCCACTTCAGGTGGGCTTCCTGACAGAGTTTGGATATCTGTGACTTCAGGGTCCGGTTCATTCTCTCTACTTTCCCTGAACTCTGGGGCCTATATGCTGTGTGTAACTTCCATTGTATCTGCAGGGCATGGGCTAGCTGCTGGGTTACTTGTGACACAAAGGAGGGCCCATTGTCAGACCCCATGGTCAGTGGTATTCCGAATCTGGGGATGATCTCATGAAGCAAGGCCTTAGTGACTTCTCTGGCCTTCTCAGTTCTGGTGGGAAAAGCTTCCACCCATCTAGAAAAGGTACAGACTAGGACTAACAAGTAGCGATATCCGTTTGCTCGTGGCATTTCTGCAAAGTCTATTTGGATATTTCCCATGGGGGTAACTCCCACTGACTGAATTCTTGGGGGTAGGACAGGACCTTGTCGGGCATTGTTTTTGGCACAGGTCACACAGCTTCGGGCTACTGAGGTGGTTAAAGGTCCTAACAGTGAGATATAGAAATATGGCTTCAGAGCTTCGGCCATCTTAGTTTTACCATAGTGTGTGGCCTGATGAAAAGCTTGGACAAAAGCAGGGCCTAATGCTTCAGGAATTACGGTCATACCAGGGGTTGAGCTCCCTTCAGGCGGTGGCAACACAATCCATCCAGTGTCTGATAATTGCCCCCCCCCCCCTCCTTTTGACAGTAATGGTCCATCTCCACTTTGGTATATCTGGGGGTCCATGCACTAAGAGGTACTGGAAATATGGCTGCTTGAATCACGGCATTTGGGGTGGTAATTTGTCCTGCAATGGCTGCTTCTCGGGCAGAGGCATCAGCAAATGTGTTTCCTCGGGACACTTCTCCATCTCCAGTCTGATGGCCTCGGCAATGCATTACAGCAACGCGTTTAGGGGCCCAAACTGCTTCCAACAAAGTCAATATTTCTGGGCCATACTTGACAGACTTGCCTCCTGAGGTGATCAATCCACGTTCTTTATACAGGGCCCCATGGGCATGTAGTGTTGTAAAAGCATATTTAGAGTCTGTATACACATTCAGACTGATTCCGACCCCGATTCTGAGTGCACATGTAAGAGCTATCAATTCAGCCTTCTGCGCTGAGGTGCCTGGGGCTAGAGCTGACGATTAGTCCTCATGGGGTGACTGCTCCGCATCAGAGTACTGCTCAGGACTAGGGCTCCGACGTCTACGAGGAGGGGTCTGCTCTTCAAGTTTTTTGAGGTGGATGCTCAGGGGGAGGCACTTCGGCTGGAGGCACGCTTGCTACCTCCGGCTCTACTTGGGATACTGGCGGGGGTACTCGGGGTGGAGCTAACGGGACTGGGGTATACAGAAAAGCAGGTGGATATCCCGGAACCTCTGGGGGCTCTGGCTCTGCATAAATCGGGAGCTTCTCTGTCTTAGCAGGGACTCTTGTGGTAGTGGCTAACATAATCCTTTTCTGTCCCTCACTGCAACTCTTCATCCAGGGGGGCTGCTTCTCACATATGCCTAACCAGGAGTCTATATAGGAAAACTGTTCAGGACTATAGCTGCATACTATCTTGTGCACTCGGGACACAGTTTGGATATCAAAAGTACCTTCTGGTGGCCACCCGGCATCTAGCGCTGGCCATACTCTGCTACACAATATTTCTAAACGGGGCGCTGTCATTTTGATCCCATAATCACCTCTAAAACCTTTCTTAAAATTTGTGATCATACAGTTTAACGGAGTTTGCACAGACTCTGCCCCTCCCATGATGACATACAACGTATAAGACAGCAAACAGAAAGGGTAGGTAGAATGGCTACGGTTAAGGGGTCCGCGTAGCCCACAGAACAATAAGGGGGACAAACAACAGACGCTTCCTCCTGTTCGCGACTTGAACGCGGTCGCCCGGTCAAGAACTGTGCTACTGAGGAGTCCGCTCTCGCTTGGCCTGTATTGCAAAGCCTCTCAAACACACTTCACACAACCAAACATGCTAGCATTTCCAAAATTCCCGGGCTAACTGACTAAACCAGAATTACTGAAACCGAAAAGGCTGATGGTTTCGCCCCACGCACTACTTGCAGGGGTACTAGGATCGCCCGTGGAAGTTGATCAGACTTCCCTTTACCTTACCAGATTTGTCTCGAGACTTTCCCAGAGCTAACTGACTAAGAACCAGAAAAATCAGTACTCACCGGATCCGGTAGCTAATGCGCTGCGCATCCCGTTCCACCTGGGGTTGAATCCTGGACTCCCCTCAACCAGGGTTCGAGGTGTTGGCCAGCTGGACCCGGCAGGCCGCCGAGGCAGGGCAGAACCCTCCGATACAAGGGACCGGCGGCGCCTGGGATCCTCTCCGCTGTCGGTCGGCTGCGGTCCCAGCCGGACCAAACCTAGAGGCGGTAATACGCGGTATTATTCGCTTGCGTTCAATTTGCATTACCTTTCCCGGCCAATGCACCAAGAAATGTAATAGTGAAGGGCCCGCAACCCCAATAATACCCGGAGTCAATGGACGAGGATTCAACTCCCTTTTATTGTATATACAGTCTCAGCACTGGCATACAAAATGTCTGAGCCCAGAGCTCAGAAAAATGACAGTTTATATACCTTTCTTCTCCAGTCTAATACAGGCAAAACTTCTCATTGGTCCTGGTCTGGGTAGACATAACACTAAACATAATTCTTCTGCTAAAGTATACAGTATATTTCGCTACTCTTGCAAGGTCAGTTAGCTTGCAAAGATAGTGGAAGGCATATCAGAAGCATTCTCATCAAAAGCACATCAAAAGCAAAACAAAGCAAGGCCAAACAAAGCAAGGTTAAGACGTATCTCTAGCCCTGGCTCAAAACACTAAACAATCTTCATAATGCTAGACAAAATATTCTTACACTGTTCAGCTTCTCTGCTATATTTTCATCCTAATTACAAGGTCAGTGTACATCTAGCAAAGATACAGTGGAGGACATTCCTACTAAAGCAGACATCTGGCTTACCTAAACAATAAACAAGAAAGTTTTAATTCTCTTATCTCCAGGAGAGCAGAACATGTTATCAAACCAGAATAGAACAGTATTTCTTTCTAACAGCTAACAGCATTCTGTAAGTTTCCAAAATCAGCAATAACATTTTAAATCAGGAGAAAAAGGGCTTCAGCAATAACATTTTAAAGCAGGAGAAAAAGGGCTTCAGACCTAGCTCTGCTACATGCTAGGCCATCGCCTATCACAGTAAAAGTACATTTTGCATGCAAAATTGCTCAAAATACCTGGAAATGCATAAAAAACACCAAAGCATACACATGAAGAGCTAATTAGCATGTTGTAATTCTTTCTTTCTTTTTAACTTTTTAACTTTTATAGTGTGCCTCCCATCAGAATGCAGTTTGGCAAAAGCTCTGCTGGTGGCTTCAGTGACTGGTGTTCAAGCACTGTTGGTTGAATTGTTCCTCCACTCATTGTTCAGTTGGCAGCAGCTCCTGCAATGGTATTGAACACTTTTCAGAGGCAATCAGAATTGAAATATTTTCCTGTGTTAGTCAAGATCACATATGTACTAGTGGTAGTGCTGCAAGACTACAACTAGGGGGTCAGCCACCACCATTTTAAACCTGGCACTGGATGGGCAGGATCAACTAGGGATCGCTCCTGCCTCATACCCCTAGATCACCATCTATTTCAGAAGTAGGCCCGGGGCGGAGGGGGGAGACATATGAAGGGTAGTTTGACTTCTTCTGTGAGTGGGGAGAGGGTCTGGATGGTGATTCAAAGGAGTAGGAGGTCTTGAGTGTTGGTCATTGGGGAGTCTTTGGGGAGGGAGGGGTGCCACATGCCTATACAAATGTACTAACCCCTTTAATGGCCCAATGCTCCCAAGCAGGAAAAAATAATGCCAGCTTTGAGCTGGCGTTATTTTTCAGTAATAACACAATTTGCAAAGTTCAGCGCAAACTGTGGTGTTTGATTAATGTAATAATGAGGTGCTTTGCATCTCAATATTTGTTAACATACATTGTGATGAACTAACATGAGTTATAGTAAAATAATGCATGATTTTGCCATTTAATGCACGTTAACAGAACAACATGCTATTTTTGTGTCTCAACACACATTAGTAAACCCTTCCTCTTAGTTTGCTAATCTTAGGCTTTTTGTGTGTGGCTTTCTTGCAAAGGGGATCTTCTCTTTGGTTAAATACGGTAAAAGATTTTCCCAGTTCTTTAGGGAATAAAATGCAAGATTTATGAAAAATAGACTACCTGTATGTTACAGAATAAGAAGGATTGTATGTTATGTAATATTTCTCATTCAGATTTGCATTATTTTTTTTACTTTGTGTCTGATATATTTGTAAATCTTTTTGATGGCAATACAAATATTAGTATTTCATAATTTTATTACCAGCCAGTTATTACAAATAAAATATGTTTTATATTATTTGATGTGTGTGTTTGTTTATATAAATCCAGATAATGAAAGGAAGATAACGTGCATAAAATACTGAAAGTACTCTTTGCTTGGATTATTTTCAAATTTTCTTGTTCATGAGTTTTTTGCTCTGTGGGAATTTTTTTTTATGTAGTAAATCATCTTTGTATTAGTTGTACATAGGTTTAGTAAAAGAGGTATCACAACTACAGAGAACCCCTTCCAGTATGGCTTCCAGAACTTTGCACAGATAATAAGCATTAGAAAATGCATCTCTCTCTCTCTCTCTCTTTCTTCATTTATTACTTATTTATTTATTTGGGTTTTCTCAATCTGGATTCCTAATAAGCAGTGTTATACTTGTATTTCCATTGAGCTGCTTTAGTAGAATTATAACATCAACCGTGCTAATAATATAATTAAAATTGTGTGCATGCTCCTCAGTTTTATTGTTTCAAATTTCCTTTCAATGTATTAGATATTATTTTAATAAATTAGCAGTTTATTTCATTTCTCTTTTGTATGTTACATTTTTAACTAGGTTCATGATCTTTCAGATATCCAAGTTCCTACCTTTGTTCACAGTATTATCCAAAATCACTGAAATCTTATCCTAAAGTTAGGATATGCTACTGCATTTCCAACTATGTGTCAGATTTAGTTAGGCTGTTCTACATGAGTTGGAGAAATGTCGCTCAAGCTCACTGTAGGGAAAATTGAATGAGGACTGTGGAGAAGATACGGCTTCCTCGGTTTTTATGACTTAGGGGATCTTTATACTAAAGTGCAATAAACAGAGCATGAATTAGTGCACGGTAACTGTTAGCGCATGGTGGCAAGAACAATTATTTTCCTAGCAAGACTGTGTGCTAATTCATGTGCTCAATGCATAACCTGTTATGGGGGGCAAGGGAATGGGTGTGGACGGCACATTGCAATTAGCATGCGGTCACTGGTGCAGATAATGTGGATGCACTTGCTGTTTCCATTTCTTTTATTAACATGCCTTCAAGTCCATGCTGACATCTGGTGACCCAGCAACTCTTGTGTTTTCTTGGCAAGATATGACCAGAAGTAGATTGCCAGGCCTTTTCTATTCCTAAATAGAACTGCATAATAAAGCGTAGTTACTTGCTTGTAGCAGGTGATCTCCAGGAACAGCAAGAATCAGTCTTCACATATGGGTGAACGTCACTGACGGAGCCCGCACAGGAATGCTCCCCAGTGTCCAATAGGAAAACATTTGGGAGAACTCCACTGCATCTGCGTACCTGCCTTCCTGCCTTTCCAACTCTTCTCCTCAGTTGAGTTTGTAGCTGAGAAGAAGAAAAAATTAAAAGAACCTTACAACTCCTAGGGGAGGAGGCAGGTTGTGAAGACTGATTCCTGCTGTTTCCGGAGATCACCTGGTACAGGTGAGTAACTACACTATCTCCAGAAACAAACTTATATGGGACTTCTCCAGGACCAAGCAGGAAGTCAGTCCTCACTTATGGGGTGACGTCGGCGCCGACGGAGCCCTCGCGGAGCAATTTTCCCCAGCTTTCAAAGAAAGCCTTTGGGAATTGCAGCGCGCATGCGCGGTCCCCTTCCCGCCCAAGGGTGCCATCTTAGCCAGTCTTCTTTTTTCCGCGGAGCCCTACAGACGTACCCGTCGTGTCCCCGCGAAAAAGTTGATTTTTCTTCATAATTATTCTTTTTTCTTTCGGTTCGACGCCGGTCTTTTTCCCGCCCGGACTCGCGACGCCGGTCACGAGTCCTTTTCTTCCTTTTCGGTTTTTCTGACTTAGTCATTTTTCGTTTCGGTTTTTCCCTGGCAGCCCGGTCCTTTGACCTCGCCGGGGCCCTTTTTCCCCCGATGGCTGCCAGTGGTTTCAAGCGGTGTGCTCAGTGTGACCGAAATATGTCACTAACTGACACACACGACAATTGCCTCCGCTGCCTGGGCCCGGATCATGAAGAAATGATCTGTGGGCCTTGTGGCAAACTTTCCTCCAAAGCGTTGAGAAGTCGGCGGCATCAGCGGGATAGAATCTTCGCTGACCCCAGCCGTACCCGGACCTCGTCGGAGGCCTCCGCGTCCAGGGGTTCCAGCTCAGACCGTCGCCGGAGTTCCTCCGACAGGGGTTCTCCCTCCGGGGACCATCGACGGAAGGTGAAACCCGCGAGGGCGGCGTCGGTGGACGCTCCTGGCTCCGCGAGGGCCAGGTCGCATAGCCCCGATAGCCGCCCCGGGTCCTTGGAGAAGGAGCACCTCACGAAGCGACCTCGCCTGGAGTCGGAGCTGCCTGCTCGGGTAAGTCCTGTGGTCCTTCTGGACTCGCCTCCGCGACAGCCGACGTCGGGCCCGACGCCGTCGGGGCCCGAGTCGGGGGCTGCTGGGTCACCTGAGCTCGGACTCAGGTTGACGGCCTTGGAGAGCAGACTGTCTGCCTTCATGGACCAGCAGCGGGCACTGCTCGCTGGCTTCGCTGGCGCCGCTGCCCCGACCGCCGGGACGTCGACGTCCAAGTCGACCCCGGAGACCGAGCCGATCCTCGAGTCGATGCGAACTCGAGTCGATCCTCGGTCGAGGTCACCCTCGGCCTCCCGTTCGGGACCGAGGTCGCCGACGCCGACTCCCTCGGCGTCGGGGCGGCAGGCGCCGCGCCCTGCCCGGGCCGACCCCACCGAGTCCTCGTCGGAGTCGGTCTGGGAGTCTGAAGAGGAAGAGTCGCCTGATTCTTTTCGGACTCGGTGTGTCCCCTCGGACTCGCCTGAGTCCGAACCTCGGAAGCAGTCCCCACCGGAGGATGCCCGGTTCTCGGACTTCGTCAGGGATATGGCCAAGGCTTTGGCCTTCCCTGCGGACCCCGAGGAGGAGCCTCGAGCCGAAGAGCTCGACGCCCTCCAGTATGACTCTCCCGCCAGGGAACACTTTACTGTGCCGGTTCCTCCCATGCTGGAACGACTACTCTTCCGCATGTGGGAGAGTCCGGCCACCTCGCCGGTCCTGAGCAAGCGGGTCGATTCTATCTATCGAGTCCGCAAGAGCCCTGGCTTCCAAAAAGCACAGCTACCACACCATTCCATGGTAGTGGAATCGGCCATGCATCGTCTTAAGAGCCAGAAGATGCACTCCTCGGTGCCTCCTGGCAGGGAGGCCCGTAACCTGGATGGCCTTGGTAAGAAGTGTTTCCAGGGCTCTATGCTCGCATGTCGTGTCCAGACCTACCAGCTATACATGGGCATGTATCTCCGAGACCTGGCTAAAGAGCTAGCCGGCTTCTCCGCTGGTTTATCCGAGGAACCCTTGCGGAGGTTCCTGGCCTTGTCCACTGGCATTCGGGAATGCTCAAAATTCATGTCCCGAGCAGCCTATGATGGCTTTGAAGCATCGGCTCGAGTGGCCGCAGCCGGCATCGGTGCCCGCCGACAGGCTTGGCTTCAGTCGTCGGACCTTGAGCCCTGGGTGCAGGACAAGTTGGTCGATGTCCCCTGCCGAGGCGAAAACCTCTTTGGCAAGCCCATGGCTGAAAAGGCTGCACAAATTGAGACTGAGACTCTCACCAGGACTAGGCTTTCTAGGAAGACCTCCGCCCCTTCCCAGAAAAAGAAGGGCTCGGGAAAGAAGTCCTTTTACCCGAGGAAGGCGGCTGCCTACAAACAATACCCCCAATATCAGGCCCCTCCAGCTCCCCAACAGGGCCAGCAGGCCAAGGGACGGGGTAACGGGTCCCGTAGGCAGCAAGCCCCCAAGCCTGCACCACCAGCCCCTGCTCCGCAGGGTGGGGGTTTTTGACTCCTTAAGCATAGCCTCTCCCCCCCCGCTGGTTCCTCCCAGCACCGGAGGCCGGCTGGTTCACTTCGCCCACAGGTGGTCCAGCATCACCTCAGATGCCTGGGTGCTTCAAGTCGTGCGAGAAGGCTATCTTCTCCACTTCCACCAGGTCCCTCCCTCCTATTTTCCGGGAGAACCTCCACGACCCCCTCTGCACAGGGAATTACTCCTTCAGGAGTTAGCAGGTCTTCTACAGGAACAGGCGGTGGAACCGGTGCCCCACCACCTGAGAGGTCAAGGCTTTTATTCCCGGTATTTTCTAATACCAAAAAGAACAGGAGGCCTCAGACCTATCCTGGACTTGCGCAACCTCAACAAGTTCCTCGTGCGGGAGAAGTTCAAGATGCTTACCCTTGGAATCCTTCTGCCCTACCTCCAGCAGGGAGATTGGCTATGCTCCTTGGATCTAAAGGATGCCTACACGCACATCCTCATCCACCCAAGCCACCGCCAATACCTACGGTTTGTGGTGGCAGGAAATCATTACCAGTACAGAGTACTGCCCTTTGGCCTGTCCTCCGCACCGCGAGTCTTCACAAAATGTCTCGCGGTGGTGGCGGCCCATCTCAGGCTTCACGGCCTCTGTCTTTCCGTACCTCGACGACTGGCTCATCAGAGCAGCGTCCGCTCTGGAGGTCACCAACGCCACGCGCCGCACGGTGACTCTTCTGCAGTACTTGGGCTTTGTTATAAACTTCGCAAAGTCCACTTTGCTCCCCTCACAGGATCTCGAGTTCATCGGCGCAAGGCTGCACACTCCTCAGGCACGAGCGTACCTACCGCTCGACAGGGCTCAACGGCTCATGGACCTAGCCGACCGTTTTCGCAGCCAGCCCCTGGTCTCCGCCAGGCGCTTCCTGAGACTACTCGGCCATATGGCTTCCACCGTCCATGTGACCCCCAATGCCCGCCTGAATATGCGGCCCGCTCAATGGTGTCTCCGCCAGCAATGGCGACAAGCCACAGGCGGCCTAGCAGACCTGGTGCGCGTCTCCGAGCCGCTGATCTCGTCTCTCCGGTGGTGGCTTCAGCGGCCGAATCTGATATTCGGCATGCCTTTCCAGTCACCTCAGCCGACCCGGGTGCTGACAACAGATGCATCCCTCCTGGGCTGGGGAGCGCATTGCCAAGGGGCACGTACTCAGGGCCTCTGGACCACGTGGGAGTCTGCTCAGCAGATCAACTTCCTGGAGCTCCGGGCGATCCGCCTGGCTCTCAAGGCCTTCTCCCACCTGACTTCTCACCAGTCCGTCCTTGTCCAGACGGACAATCAAGTTGCCATGTTCTGCGTGAACAAGCAGGGGGGCACAGGCTCCCTCCTCCTCTGCCGGGAGGCACAGAAGCTCTGCTCTTGGGCCGTCAGTCACGGCGTTCTCCTCAAGGCAGTTTATCTCCCAGGCCAAGAGAATTACCTGGCGGACAAACTCAGCAGGATCCTTCAGCCGCACGAGTGGCGTCTGGATCCTTTGGTAGTTCAGAAGCTCTTTCTAAAGTGGGGCCTCCCCACGGTGGATCTCTTTGCCAGTCCTCACAACCGGCAGCTTCCTCGCTTCTGCTCTCGTCAGCCCCACCCCCTTCGGGTTGCGGCGGACGCTTTTCTACTCTCATGGTCGGGGAGCCTTCTGTACGCTTTCCCTCCCATTCCGCTAGTCTCTCGGACTCTTTTCAAGGTTCTCCGAGACAAAGCCTTCATGATCCTGGTGGCCCCTCGCTGGCCCAGACAGCCGTGGTTTCCGCTCCTGCTGCAATTAGCGGTGGAGGATCCACTCCCTCTGGGATTACAACCGGATCTCCTCACTCAGGATCAGGGGTCTCTGCTACACCCCAACCTCAGGTCTCTCAACCTAATGGCCTGGCTGCTGAGAGGGTAGTCCTTGCTCCCCTTCTCTTGCCGGCAGAGGTGGAGGAGGTCGTCCTAGCTTCGCGGCGACCTTCTACCCGCAAATGCTACGCCCTTAAATGGCGTCGTTTTTCCGTTTGGTGTACCCGACAGTCTCAGGATCCCTTCTCCTGCCCGGTGTCGGTGATCTTGCAGTACTTGCTACACCTCTCTAATCTGGGACTTAAGTCCAACTCCGTCAAAGTTCACCTCAGTGCTCTTCCGGCACATCATGTGCCGGTGGACGGCAGACCTCTCTCCAACGACCCTCTCGTAGCGAGGTTTCTCCGAGGTCTCCTTCTACTTAAACCACCTCTGCGCCCGCCAGCGCCTGACTGGGACCTGAATGTGGTTTTGCAGCGGATCACCTGTCCGCCTTTTGAACCTATGGCTACCTGTTCTCTCCGTTTTCTGTCTTGGAAAACACTGTTCTTGATAGCCCTCACTTCCGCTAGACGCGTAAGTGAATTGCAGGCCCTCGTGTCTGATCCCCCTTACACTCGGTTCTACAAAAATAGGGTAGTCCTACGGACTCACCCAAAATTTCTTCCAAAAGTGGTCTCCCCTTTTCACATCAATCAGGAGGTGGTACTTCCGACCTTCTTTCCCAGACCACACTCCAGCCGAGCTGAAACGGTCCTCCATACCCTGGACTGTAGAAGGGCTTTGAACATCTACCTTGACCGTACGCGGGAGCACCGTAAAGCTGCTCAGCTTTTTGTGTCTTTTGACCCCAATAAATTGGGGCTCCCGGTCTCCAAGCGCACTCTGTCCATCTGGGTTGCGGACTTTATCACTTGGGCTTATGGGGCAGCCGGACTCTCCTTGGAAGGTCGAGTCACGGCTCATTGCGTTCGGGCAAAGGCTACGTCAGTGGCTTACCTCCGCTCTGTTCCGCTGGCAGACATCTGCCGGGCCGCTACTTGGTCTTCGAGCCAGACTTTTGCGGTCCATTACTGTCTCGAGAGGGAGTCCCGCAGGGACAGTGCTTTCGGACAGGCAGTCCTCCGTAATCTCTTCGAGGTCTGAGCAACTCCTACCCTCCATCCCGGATGTGGGCTACCGGTGGGTGATAATTCTGCGAAGATTCTTTCCTTCTGTGCTGCTGAGCTAGAGGGAGCTCATTTTTGTGCTTAGGGTCTCCGGTAGCCTTGAGCTTGGGAGTCCCATAAGTGAGGACTGACTTCCTGCTTGGTCCTGGAGAAAGCGTAGTTACTCACCTGTAACAGGTGTTCTCCAGGAGCAGCAGGAATCAGTCCTCACTACCCTCCCTCCTCCCCGTGGAGTTGCAATCATCTGCTTTAGTTTTTTGCAAATTTTTATGCTGTCTTTTTTAGCTATGTCATCTGACTGGCTAAGATGGCACCCTTGGGCGGGAAGGGGACCGCGCATGCGCGCTGCAATTCCCAAAGGCTTTCTTTGAAAGCTGGGGAAAATTGCTCCGCGAGGGCTCCGTCGGCGCCGACGTCACCCCATAAGTGAGGACTGATTCCTGCTGCTCCTGGAGAACACCTGTTACAGGTGAGTAACTACGCTTTACTAGCTCCCAGGTACCAGATTGGTATGGGGGAGAGAGTGGTGTGATCCCCGAGGCAAAAAACGTGTAGCCAAGGAGTCTGGAAGAGTTGTGGGCCATTGGACTCTATTCCAGGAGGTGATACTCCCCCAATGATAGTCTGGTATCTTGTAGAAGTCTGGGATGGAAGGTAGGAGTTGAGTTTAAGTCCCAAAGAGGTGCTGGAGTAAAGCTTGGCCAAAGACAGAGTCCCGATGGGAGTCTCTATCTAGACAATAGTGTGCAGCAAATGTATGAATGGAGGACCAGGTAGTTGTCCGGCAGATCTCCTCAACGGATACTGAATGGAGATTGGCTACAGAGGTTGCCATAGCCTACACATTGTGAACAGTGACATGATCCTCTAATGAGAGTCCTGCTTGTGCATAAACAAAAGAAATGCAATCTGCTATCCATCTGGATATACATTTTGTCACTGGTAGACCCAGGTGACTAGGATCAAAGGAAATGAATAGTTGAGAGGATCTTTTGTGATCTTTAGTTCTATCCAAGTAGTAGACCAGGCTAAAGTGTGTAGCGCTGCTTCAGCCCGAGACTCATGTGGTCTAGGGAAGAAAATCGGGAGGGTTACTGACTGGTTTAGATGGAAGGAGGAAACCACCTTCGGGAGGAAGTGTGGATGGGTACAGAGAACCACCTTGTCATGGTGGAACAGAGTAGGGGGGATCCGCCACGAGAGCTTGCAGCTCACAGATGAGGTGAGCTAGAGTGCAATAAGGAAGATGACCTTCCAAGATAGGAACTTCAGTGAAGTGGTGGCTAAAGGTTTGAAAGGTGGCTTTAGGCGTTCCACCAGAAGCACATTCAGATCCCAGGCCACTGGATGTGACTTAATGGATGACTTGGACAGCAGGAGACCCCGCATGAAGCAAGCCACTAAGGAGTGTGAGGAGATAGGCTGTCCATCCACTGGTCTGTGAGAGGTTGCAGTGATGCTAAGATGAACTCTCACCAAGTTAGTTTTAAGACCTGTCAAGGATAAGTGGATGAGATATTGTAGAAGTGACTCCATTGGGCAAGAAAAGGGGTTAATGTCCTTTGGGAAGCACCAGAGGGCAAACCTACACCATTTGAAGGCATAAGAGCACCTGGTGGAATCTTTATGAGATGCAAGGAGGACATCCTTGACTGCCTGTGGTAGGTCAAGGTCGACAAGCACTAGTCCCTCAGCAGCCAAGTTCTCAAGCTTAGGGAGTGAAGATTGGGATAGAGTCACGTCCCATGGTCCTGAGAAAGGAAGTTGGGTGCACATCCCAGGTTAAGTGGCTGAGTTTGTGCAAGGCAAAGAAGCAGAGGAAACCACAGTTGACGGGGCCAGAAGGAGGCTATGAGAATCATCAAGCCCCTGTTGGCCTGTAGCTTGAACAGCGTCTTGGGTATCAAGGGGATAGGAGGGAATGCATAGAGCAGTCCCTATCCCCAGTGGAGAAGGAAGGCATCCGGAGCCTGTCGGTGCAGGGACGGAACCCAGGAGCAGAAGTGTGGAAGCTGTGTGTTTTGCAGAGTGGCAAAAAAATCTGAGTAGGGTTCCCCATGTTTAGAAGAGCCAAGCAGCCATCTCCCAATGCAAGGTCTATTCAGGTGGATGAAAGATATGGCTCAGTTTGTCCACAAAAACATTGAGTTCACCCGGGAGGTACACCACGCTGAGGTGAATGCCGTGTGAGATAGCAAAGGACCACAGGCAAATCACTTCCTCACAGAGGGGATGGGAGCCCATTCCCCCCCTGTTTGTTCACGTAGAACATGGCATCTTGGTTGTCTGCCCTGACTAGAACAGGTTGCCCCGAACGTTGGGGTTGAAAAACACGAAGAGCATTTGTCAGTGCTCATAGTTTTAGCAGGTTGATCTGCAGAGCAGATTCCTGTTGTGTCCACAGTCCCTCTGTGGTCAGGTTGGTCAGATGTGTTCCTCAACCCAGCTTGGAAGCATCCATTGTCAGAGTGCATCAAGGTGGAGGCATCTGAAAACGAGGACCTGATGAGTAGGTTTTGTAGGAGACACAGTCACTGAAGGGATTTGATCAGTTGAGGGGTGATGTGGATCTTGTTTCTGAGTGGACCCTTCGCTTGCATCCATTGGGAAGACAGAGTCCCCTGCACTTGTCTCATGTGTTATCGAATGCAGGGAATGACATGGACCGTGGAGGCCATGTATCCTATTAGTTGTAGCATCTCTCGAGCTGATACTCAGCTTTGCTGTTCTACCACTTTTACCATGCAAACAAATCCTGTGCTACAACTGCTGTGCCCTGAAAAAAAATTTCCCCACCTTAAACGTAATTACTCAGACATTTAACATGTTATTTCTTTTTTTGTCGGAGCGCTAGACTGGAGGGAACAGAGGAACAACCCCCCTCTTAGAAACAGCCGCTCCTTTTTAATCAGATTTTAAATCAAACTATACTTTTCAACCACTTATCTGGAACGTCAAAATGCTCCAAAGTTCCAGTGCTGCTTCAAAAAGGTTACAGTCAACAAAGTGTCGCATTTCAGGTCAGCACTATGCGACCCTACATCAGGTTGGTATGCTTCACACATTCCAATTTCCTTCCGAAGGTGGCATCGCCCTTCCATCTCAACCAGGAAGTGGTACTCCCTACCTTCTTCCCCAGAACTCACTCCAGGCGGGTGGAGACAATCCTTTACACCTTGGAATGTAAGAGGGCTTTGTCCTTCTATATCCAGCGCACTCAAGGCCACCACAAAGCTACTCAGCTTTTCATCTCCTATAACCCCAGTAGGATGGGGGAGGCAGTAACCAAGTATACGCTATCCACCTGGGTGGCGGACTGTATCACCCTCGTCTATGAGCAGGCGGGGCTCCCGCTGGAAGGCCGTGTCATGGCACACCGTATCAGGGCTATGGCGGCCTCGGTGGCAAACTTGAGATCTGTCCCAATGGTGGACATCTGCCGGGCCGCCACCTGGTCTTCAGTCCATACCTTCACAGCCCATTACTGCCTGGAAAGAGAGTCCTGACAGGACAGTGCCTTCGGCCAGGCTGTGCTCCATAACCTTTTCAAGGCTTAGGCAACTCCTTCTGTCCAACCCTTCTGTGTTCAGGCTACCAGAGTGCTGGTTTCATCAGACACAGGGGTCCTACTGTGTTCTGTGGACACAGACTCATTGCTGCTGCTTGCGACTCCCCATGAGGGAGCCCCTCTTTTTGCTACGAGCTTTTAGTAGCCTGTAGCTGGGAAGTCCCATATGTGAGGACTGACTTCCTGCTTGTTCCTGGAGAAAGCGTAGTTACTCACCTGTAACAGATAATCTCCAGGAACAAGCAGGAATGTAGTCTTCACATATGGGTATCGTCAGTACCAACGGAGCCCGCACGGGAACGCTCCTCAGCGTCCAATAGGAACACTTTTGGGAGAATCCCACAGCGCATGCGTGCTGCCTTCCCGCCTCTGTACCTCTCTCACTTCAGTTCTTCGTTTTCCGCGGAGCCGACAGGACGTGTACCATGTCACCGCAGAAAATTTCCTTTTATTCTTTGTTTTTTTTGTGGTCACGTCTGCCTTCATTCGATGCCTACTGGTACTGCTGGTGGTTCTTCTTTCTTTTAAAAAAAAACTCCTTATATTTTCTTCAGGGGTCTTTCCCCTGTTTCTGGTGCTAGGCACCATTTTGGGCACTAGGCCCACTTTTCTTCAGGCATGGAGAAACCAGCTAGTGGTTTAAAAAATGCTCAAAGTGTGGCAGTACCATTTCCGTCACCGATACCCATGATTTGTGTCTAAAATGTTTAGGTCCTGAACATTGTCCAACGGAGTGTCTCTCCTGCATGAGGATGACCAAAAGGGGCCTGCAGAATAGAGCTGCAAAACCGGTACCCTTTTTACCACGGATACGATGTCACTTGCATCGACGTCCTCCAGGGCTTCATCTTCCTCCCATGGATCTCAGGTAACTAAACTTAAGTCTTCTAAGACTGGCAGGTTCTCGAAGGGTAAATCTCCTTCAAAGTATCGAGATGCCACTGGCATTGCCCTCGAGGATAGTTTACCGGCAAAACAGCGCTGGCGGGAGTCTTCGGGCTCTAAAGCATTAACAGGGCTCCAGGATGTTCCAGAGACTTCCACCTCTGCAGAACTACTGGTGCCATGTTCTGGGGTCATAGCTGCTTCCACAGGTACCGACACCCAGGCATCGGCAGGAGCGATGGATAAGAGAATCCTCGCTATTGAACGCAGTCTAGTGTCCCTCTTAGCAGCTTCGGTACTGCTAAGACCACTACAGATGGTTCAACAAGTATCGGTACCGACAGTACCTGCTTCGACAGGACTGCTTCCCCCCATGCCAACCCTTGAGTCTATCTCGGGTATCAGGGATCAGGAACCGAGACATTTCGGTACCGACTTCGAGCGGTACCGATACCATGCATTACGGGAGCACCCGGTACAGAGTACCCTTGAGTCTTCCGATTCCGATGACTCTTTGACGATTCTACTGGTACCAGAGCGAACCTACTAGAGGATTCAACTCCTTCTCCTCAACGCAGGATGTCTCCTCCAGAAGATATGTCCTTCCAGGATTTCATACGTGATTTAGCAAAGGGCCTTGCAATCACTGTGAGTCCAGAACAGGAAGCTAGGGCAGAAGAATTAAGAATTCTACATTACCCTATGGCTCCCAAGGAAGCAGCTATGCTTCCCATTCACAAGATCTTACATGATTTGATGTTGAGAATGTGGGAAACTCCTTAAACGATATCTTCACATTCCCGACGCCTTGACATAAGAACATAAGGTATGCCATACTGGGTCAGACCAAGGTCCAACAAGCCCAGTATCCTGTTTCCAACAGTGGCCAATCTAGGTCATATGTACCTAGCAGTTTCCCCAAAAGACACAGGTTCCACAATGCTAGTATTGGGTCAAGCATTGATATCCTGGGTCCCTTCTTAATAATGGTTTATGGACCTTTCCTCCAGGAACTTGTCCAAACCTTTTTAAACCCAGCTACACTAACAGCCTTTACTACATCCTCCGGTAACAAATTCCAGAGTTTGATTACACTTTGAGTGAAAAAATATTTTCTTTTATTAGTCTTAAATAGTTTACCCTGTAGCTTCATTGCATGTCCCCTAGTCTTTCTATATTCTGATAACGTAAACAATCGATCTATGGTTACCCGTTCCACTCCATTCATTAATTTATAGACTTCTATCATATCTCCCCTCAGCCGTCTCTCTTCCAGGTTAAAGAGCCCTAACCTTTTTAGCCTTTCTTCATAGGAGTATCCTTCCATCCCCTTTACCATTTTGGTGGCTCTTCTCTGAACCTTTTCTAATAACGCTATATCCTTTTTAAGATACGGCGACCAGAATTGCACACAATATTCAAGGTGCGGTCTCACCATGGAACGATATAGAGGCATTATAATATCTTTTGTTTTATTTTCCATTCCTTTCCTTATGATACCTAGTATTCTATTTGCTCTCTTGGCCACCGCTGCACACTGGGCCGAGGGTTTTAACATGTTATCCACAATGACGCCTAAATCTTTTTCCTGGGTGGTGGTTCCTAATGTGGAACCTTGCATCGTGTAACCATAGTTTGGGTTGTTCTTCCCTAGGTGCATAACTTTGCACTTGTCCACCTTAAATTTCATCTGCCATTTTGATGCCCAGTTTTCCAATTTATCAAGATCCTCTTGCAATTTTCCACAGTCCTCTTGGGTTTTAACAACTTTAAATAGTTTTGTGTCATCTGCAAATTTGATAACCTCACTCGTTATTCCACTTTCCAGGTCATTTATGAATATGTCAAAAAGCAGCGGACCCAGCACAGATCCCTGGGGTACACCACTATTCACCTTTCTCCATTGGGAAAATTGGCCATTTAGCCCAACCCTCGGCTTTCTATCTTTTAACCAGTTCTTGATCCACAGTAGTACATTGCCTCCTATCCCATGACTCTTTAGTTTTGCCAAAAGTCTCTGGGCATCGATACTTTCAATCCTCCATGCTGTCAGCCAGGATCAGTTCCTACATTCTTTATATGGGAATGTTCCTGGAAGAAGTCACAAAAGACTTAGAGCTCATTAGCCCTTGTGTCTCTGAGGAAAAAAGAGCAGACTACCTTATTCTGGTCAAGCACGCCCAGAATGCCTCTAAATTCATGAACCGTGCTACCTTTGATTGCTTTGAACGTATTAGCAGAACTTCTGCTATATCCATAGGAGCACGTCGTATTGCTTGGCTTCAAGCATCAGACTTAGAACAGTGGGTGCAAGAAAAACTGGGAAACATTCCTTGTACAGGAGAAAATCTCTTTGGCAAGGACTGGCAGGACAAGGCTAATCAGCTTGAATCTGAAAATACTGCCTTGAACAGACTATCAAAGTCTACAGCCAACCCAGCAAAGAAGAAAACATTCAAAAAACCCTTTTTCAGTAAGAAAAAGAAGCTTTACCCTTCTTACACCCATCAAAGCCACTGTCCGCTTCATGTTCCCCAGAAGGGGCAACAACAGAACAGACAGCAAAGAAAGCCGCAATCTCAAAGAGCTCAACCGACCCAACAGACCCAGCCCCCTCAGTGTCTTTGACTTCTACCTAGAGAACTTAGTCATTCTGCCCCTGAAAGGTCCAGAACCCTTAACCATTCCAGGAAGACTTTGCTATTTTGCCAAAAGATGGTAACAAATAACATCAGAAAATTGGACTCTGTCCATTGTACGACTGGGGGTACAAGCTTCATTTTCTCAACTTGCCCCCACCTACAATAATAAAATAGTTTAATTCTCAGGCCCCTGCCACCAACCTCTTGTGGCAGGAGGTCACAACACTTCTCGCTCAAGGAGCAGTCGAAGAAGTACCCATACCCCAACAGGGGACGGGGTTTTACTCCCCCTATTTTCTTATTACAAAGAAGACAGGGGGACATAGGGCTATACTAGACCTCAGAGAATTAAACAAATATTTTTTTCGAGAAAAGTTCAAAATGATTTCCCTCAGGATACTTCTACCATACCTTCAAAGTCAGGACTGGCTGTGTTCTCTAGATCTAAGAGATGCGTACATGCAAATCCTCATCCATTCAGATCACAGGAAGTTACTTCGATTCCTGGTCCAAGGAAGACACTTCCAGTATAAAGTTCTTCCTTTCGGACTGGCCTCTGCTCCAAGAGTCTTCACAAAATGCATGGCAGTGGTAGCAGCATTTATGAGGATTCTGGGAATATTCGTCTTCCCTTACTTAGACGATTGGCTCATTCGAGCATCCACAGCTCCAGAGGCCAACTTCATTCTTTCTCGAGCAATGAGAATTCTTCAGTACTTGGGACTGGTCATAAACCTCCCAAAATCTCATCTCACCCCCTCTCAATCTCTCTAATTCATAGGGGCTCATCTAGACACACGGCAGTCGAGGGCTTTCCTGCCACAGCCACGCTGTCTATGAACAATACAACTGGCATCTCAAGCATCTATGAAGGTGTTCCTTACTGCTCGAGAGATGCTTCAACTTCTGGGACACATGGCATCCACTGTCCATGTGGTTCCCTATGCTCGCCTCCACATGTGAGCAGCCCAGTGGACCCTCTCCTCTCAATGGTCACAGGCCTCGGGTCAGCTAATGGACAAGATCAGAAACACCACACGTCTGATTTCGTCCCTACAATGGTGGCAATCTCTAGAAAACCTCCTCATAGCCTCTCCTTTCCAGCAGCCTCTATATCAGGCCACCCTAACAACAGATGTGTCCAAGATGGGTTGGGGGGCCCACTTGCACGATCTCTCAACTCAGGATCTTTGGACCTCACAGGAGGTTTCCTTTCACATAAATCTCCTAGAGCTGAGAGCCATTTTCAATGCTATTCAAGTCTTTCAGGCCCATCTCAGCAACAAAACAATTCTGGTCCAAACCGACAATCAGGTAGCTATGTTCTATGCGAACAAGCAAGGCAGAACAGGCTCTCTGTCGCTATGAAATGAAGCTTTGCGACTATGGGCTCTCGCCAGAGAGTTGCAAATTCACCTGTTTGCGGTATACCTTCCAGGCATTCAAAACCTATGGGCAGACAGACTCAGTCGAATACTGCTGCCACACGAGTGGTCCCTCCACTCATACCAGCTTGCTCGAGTATTTCAAATCTGGGGAACACCAGATATAGACCTTTTTGCAAGTCCACAGAATGCCAAACTTCCCCGATTCTGTTCCAGAATCCCGGCTCACAACTGTCAGGCAAGAGATGCTTTCCTACTCCACTGGGATCAGGACTTCCTCTATGCCTTCCCACCCATTCCCCTCATTCCCAAAACTTTATTCAAACTTCAGAGAGACAGAGGTCGTATGATACTCATTGCTCCACGTTGGCCATGACAAACGTGGTATCCTCTTCTTCTGCGTCTCTCTCAAACCACTCCTCTGGTGTTGGGGAATGCTCCATATCTTCTGTCTCAGGAGGACGGATGCTTACTGCATCCCAATCCCCAGTCCCTACATCTCAGGGCCTATTTACTGAATGCCTAGAATTCCTGGATATTAACCCCTGTCAACAAGTAAAGGATATCCTTCTGACTTCCAGAAAACCTTCCACAAGACGTTCCTGCGCTTTTAAGTGGAAAAGGTTCTCTGGTGTTCACAAAAGGGACTTAACCCCCTTTTGGTACCTGTAGAGTTGCTACTAGAGTATCTCCTCCAATTATCAACTTCTGGTCTAAAGACCAATTCAGTGAGAGTCCATCTTAGTGCTATTGCTGCTTTTCATAAACCTTTCGATGGACAATCTATTTCCTCTCATCCACTTGAATCAAGATTTATGAGAGGCCTGCTCTTAACAAAACCTCCCATTAAACCACCACCGGTGGCATGGGATCTGAATCTTGTTCTTGGGCAGCTTATGAAACCGCCCTTTGAACCTTTAACCACTTCAAACCTAAAGTTTCTTTCATGGAAAGTTATTTTCCTAATTGCCATCACTTCTGCAAGACGCATTAGTGAACTACAGGCGTTAGTAGCTGACCCTCCTTATACAAGGTTCCACCATGATAAAGTAGTCCTCAGGACTCATCCTCACTTTATGCCAAAGGCGGTTTCGCCTTTTCAGTTAAACCAGTCGGTTTATCTTCATATATTCTTCCCTAGGCTTCATGCCTCCAGTGCGGAAAGGAATCTTCACATATTGGATTGTAAAAGAGCCTTAGCCTTTTATCTCCAAAGAACTAAGCCACATAGAAAATCTTCTCATCTTTTTGTGGCTTTTGACTCTATCATTTGGGACTTCCAGTTTGTAAAAGAACTCTGTCAAATTGGATTGCAGATTGCATATCCTATACATATCAGAGTAAAGGACTTTCTCTCGAGGGCCATGTCACAGCTCACAATGTGAGAGCAATGGCAGCCTCAACGGCTAACTTTCGTTCTGTGTCTATTGATGACATCTGCAAAGCAGCCACTTGGGCTTCGGTTCACACCTTCACAGCCCACTACTGCTTAGACAAGGACTCCCGTCGGGATGCCTCGTTTGGCCAGGCTGTTCTTCAGCATCTCTTCCATGCTCACTACAACGCCTACCCACCGTCCACGGTTTGGATGCCAGAGGTCCATGGGAGGAAGCATGACCCATCTCACCTGGGTTCGCAGCTTGCTGGGGTCACCCCTTGGCATCTTTCAGCTGGGGAGTCCCCCCATATGTGAAGACGGGGACTCCCCAGCTGAAAGATGTGAGATGGGAGCTTTCCAGTCTTTTGCATTGAGTGTCACATGCATGATTTTCTACCAGTTGGTGAGAGGTCTTACGTATGCTTTAAGTGCAAGCAGCTCTTTGCTCTCAGGGAACAAGTCCGTTCTCTAGAGGCTAGATTAGCAGACCTGGAAGACATAAGAAAGACAGAGAGGTACATGGACGAGACCTATAGGGGGATATAGTTCTGAAGTCCCACCTCCAGTCTGGCAGCATCCCTGTTGTCATGGAGGAGAGAGGTCACGTGACAGGAGAGCATCACCCTGGTGTGGCAGGACGTGATCCTGTAACTCTGAGGAGAAGGATGTTACCAGTGGTGTGCCCCAGGGATCTGTCCTTGGTCCGATTCTTTTTAACATCTTTGTTAGTGATATAGTGGAAGGGCTGTCGGGTAAAGTTTGCCTCTTTGTGAATGATACCAAAATCTGCAATAGAGTAGACACCCAGGAAGGTGTAGATAACATGAGGAGGGATCTGGCTAAGCTTGAAGAATGGTCTAGAATTTGGCAGCTGGGATTTAATGTTAAAAAATGTAAGGTCATGCATTTGGGCTGCAGCAATCCAAGGGAGCAATATAGTATAGGGGGTGAAGTACTTTTGTCCACTAAAGAAGAGCGGGACCTAGGCGTGGATGTGTCTGATGATCTTAAAGTAGCTAAACAGGTAGAAAAGGCGACGGCAAAAGCTAAAAGGATGCTTGGGTGCATACGGAGAGGAATGGCTAGCAGAAAAAAGGAGGTGATAATGCCTCTGTATAAGTCTTTGGTGCGACCTCATTTGGAGTATAGTGTGCAATTCTGGAGACCGCACCTTCAAAAGGATGTGAACAGGATGGAGTCGGTACAGAGGGTGGCTGCTAAAATGATTAGTGGTCTTCATTATAAAGCATATGAAGACAAACTGAAGGATCTTAATATGTACACCTTAGAGGAAAGGCGGGATAGAGGTGATATGATTGAGATGTTTAAATACCTCCGTGGCATAAATGTTCAGGGAGAGAGCCTCTTTCAATTGAAAGCAAGTTCTGCTACAAGGGGACATGGGATGAGGGTGAAGGGAGATAGATTCAGGAGTGATATGCGGAAATATTTCTTTACAGAAAGAGTAGTGGATCCGTGGAATAGTCTCCCAGTGGGGGTGGTAGAGATGAGGACAGTAACTGAATTCAATAAAGCATGGGACAAACACAGAGGATCTCTAAAGGTAAAAAGGGGACTGTTGTAGTTGTTGATATGGAAGGACAGACTAGATAGGTCATGTGGTCTTTTTCTGTCATCATATTTCTATGTTGCTAACTAGGACCTGTCCTCCAGCTGATGTAAAACCCTCTCGCACTGAGGACGTTTCTCCAGGGCCATGTGCCCATGAGGGAAGGGTTAAGACAGCTGTTATAGTTGGTGATTCAATCATTAGGCATGTAGATAGCTGGGTGGCTGGTGGACTTAAGGATCGCCTGGTAACATGTCTCCCTGGTGCGAAGGTAGTGGACCTCACGCACCACCTAGATAAGGTCTTAGATAGTGCTGGGGAGGTGTCTGCTGTCTTGGTACATGTCGGTACCAATTACATAGGAAAATGTGGTAGGGAGGTTCTGGAGGCTAAATTTAAGCTTTTAGGTAGGAAGTTGAAATCCAGAACTTCCAGGGTAGCGTTCTCCGAAATACTTCCCGTTCCACGTGCAGAACCCAAAAGGCAGGCAGAGCTCCGGAGTCTCAATGCGTGGATGAGACGATGGTGCAAGGATGAGGTTTTGGATTTGTTAGAAACTGGGGAACATTCTGGGGAAAGGAGCGGCTCTTCCGAAGGGAAGGGCTTCACTTTAACCAGGATGGAACCAGACTGCTGGCATTAACCTTTAAAAAGGAGATAGAGAAGCTTTTAAGCTAGATAATAGGGGAAAGCTGACAGTCGCCCAAGAGCGCATGGTTCAGAAGAAGGTATCCTTGAAGGATACTACCAAAAGCAGAGAGGTTCCAAAAAAGAGTAAGTAGCCCAAATGCTTTTGAGTATGGTGCAGACAGAGCGTAAAGATTCCAAATTACCCATGCCTACCAATAGCCAGATTAATATGAATAAAATAGTCTCTAAAACGCTTGTATGCAAATGCTAGAAGTCTAAACAATAAGATGGGAGAGTTAGAATATATAGCACTAAATGAGAGGTTAGGTATGATTGGAATCTCAGAGACATGGTGGAAGGAGTATAACCAGTGGGACACTGTGATACCTGGGTACAAACTATATCGTAATGATAGAACTGATCAAATTGGTGGAGGGGTTGCGCTCTATGTTAGAGAGGGCATTGAGTCAGAAAGGATTAAAGTTTTGCAGGAAACAAAATTTGCTGGAGAATCTCTATGGATTGAAATTCCATGTATGAAGGGGAAGGTGATTTTATTTTTTTTATTTATTTATGCTTTTCTTCTATACCGCCCCTTCCAGAGATCAAGGGAGGTTTACAGAGAACAATTGAACAATTGCTGCCAAAAAAGCATCTTTCAGGAAATGGAAAAAAGAGCCAAATGACGAAAACTGGAAACAGCACAAGCACTGGCAAGTTAAATGCAAAGCATTGATAAGGTAGGCAAAGCGAGAATTTGAGAAGAAACTTGCTATGGAAGCAAAAACGTGAAATAAAGACTTTTTCAAGTACATTCGTAGCAAAAAGCCTGTGAGAGAGTTAATTGGACCGTTAGATGATAGAGGGGTAAAAGGGGCAGTAAGAGGGAGACAAGGCTATAGCGGAGAGACTGAATGAATTCTTTGCATCGGTCTTTACTGAGGAAGATGTAGGGATGTTACCCAAGACTGAAGTGGTATTTAAAGGTGATACTGCAGAGGAATTGAGAGAAATATCGCTACACCGGGAAGATGTATTACAACTATTTGATAAACTGAATAGTAGCAAATCACCTGGATCAGATGGTATACATCCAAGGGTGTTGAAAGAACTGAAATATGAGATTGCAGACCTGCTATTAGTAATCTGTGAACTTTCATTAAAATCATCTGTAATACCTGAAGATTGGAGGATCGCCAATGTAACGCAAATTTTTAAAAAGGGTTCCAGGGGTGATCTGGGAAACTACAGACTGGTGAGCCTGACGTCGGTAACGGGAAAAATGGTAGAAACCATCATAAAAAAAAAAATTACTCAGCATGTAGATAGTCATGGCCTAATAGGAGACAGCCAACATGGCTTTAGACAAGGAAGATCTTGTCTTACTAATCTGTTACGTTTTTTTGAAGGTGTGAATAAACAGGTAGACAAAGGTGAGTCAGTTGATATAGTGTATCTGGACTTTCAGAAAGCCTTTGACAAGGTCCCTCATCAGAGACTTTTGGCAAAACTAAAAAGTCATGGGATAGGAGGCAGTGTGTACTATTGTGGATCGGGAACTGGTTAAAAGATAGAAAGCAGAGGGTAGGGCTAAATGGCCAATTTTCCTAATGGAAAAAGGTGAATAGTGGAGTACCCCAGGGATCTGTACTGGGTCCGCTGCTTTTTGACATATTCATAAATGACCTGGAAAAGGGAATAACTAGTGAGGTTATCAAATTTGCAGATGACACAAAACTGTTTAAAGTTGTTAAAATCCAAGGGGATTGCAGAAAACTGCAGGAGGATCTGCATAAATTGGAAGACTGAAGAAACAGTCACAGGCGTGAATGAGAGGAAAGACAGAGTCCTTTATTGAACCAACGGCCGCCCGACACAGGCCGTGTTTCGTACCCTTCGTCAGGGGCTAGCCAGGCAAGAAAACTAAAAACATGAACATATCAAGCGTCAGAAATAATAAAGGAACAAACAAACCAAGACTATGACTATATTGTAAAACACAAATGTTAAAACAATAAATATATAATGAATAAGACAAAACATAAAGATATAAAAACAGGAGAATTAAAATTAATAATATATATGTACACAAATGAAAAGTATATAAAGTATATAAAACAGTGGGGAATGGTAGTGCTCGGGACCTGATGAAAATATGCTTGAATTAAACTGAAATACTAACCTCTGTTGTGATTCATAAACCACGTGTTGCTTCACGCTGTATTGTGCAGACATATAGATTATATTCTAACGCTAAAAAACAAGAGTTATACATAGAAACATAATAACATAATAAAATAACTAAAATATTACATCAAAGTTCAAGGCTGCATTAAATGAGCAAAAACAGAGCATGTAGAGAGAGGAGGAAACAGACAGGATACGTAACCAACTAAAGTACCATTGTAGCTAACATAGTCAAATGGCTACTCTAAAAAAAGAAATGAAAAGGAGAAAAATCAAACTCTAAGCAAAATAGGAGTGAGTCACTGAAAACATCTAAAAACAATCAGAGGGGGGAACCGCTGTAGGATTGTGCAATAGTAAACAAAAAGACATAAAAAGAGCTGCGGACATATGGTGAACCAATTTTGTTGAAGAAACTCTTCTTTTAAAAAAGGGGGGAAACTCTTTGTTTAAATAGACAAAAAAGGGGGGGGGGCTAATCCAGTGCATTGCAAGAATGGAACAAATATGATTATACTGGAATTAATCATAACCACACATTAAAACCTAACGTGGAAACATGCATAACTTAGCGGGTACTAAAAATCCTCACTATAATATCTAATGTGTATATCATCCCATAGAATGAAGGATTCATGTATATGCAACCTAAAACAAAAAGAGGGGAGCAAATAAAAATAAATCATTAAAAACATTTACAAAACGGTACAAAAACCGCTCTATAGGTAGTGCAGCACCCACCGGCAAAACCTACGACAAGAGGGGCAGGCTCATATATAAAAAGATGCTCTAAAACGGTCTAAGCAATCGTATTCTACCAAAAAAGGGGGGGGAGAGGGGATGGTTACACTGAAATCATTTGAAGCCGTATGTTGAAACTAACTATAAAGACTTGTACAAATACATAAGCAAGGTGTAACAAATATTCAAAGACCTTGAATAAAACAGTGCCATGTATATTGCGGCGAGTGAGAAATCCCTTTGATTGTTCAACCGGTCACCACAAGAGGGAAAAAGAGGGGCATATATATAAAAACATGTACTCTGATGTGTTTTATATATAGATGACAAGTCAACTAATAAAGTTTTATAAACAAAATGGAGTATTCATGTAAAAAACTGATGGCCACAGGTAAAGGTTTATATAATATCATACCTTAAAAAACTACCGTCAATGCTCAGTTGACGCGCAGGGGAGGAAAAAACGCTGGCACATGCGCATATAAAGAGACTTGAAAGAAATGGGCGGACTAAATGTGGGCGGGAATTAAAAGAATTGTAACAAGAGATTTGCCAGCTTGTACAGCTCTGGGTGGATAGGTGATTTTAAAAAATATTATCATGAAACAAAAGCTATTACAACATTTAATCAATCGTAGTTATTTATGGATCCCCTTGTGGGGTAAGAAAAACCCAAATGCAGCAAACACATCCCGTGGTACTAAAAGGTGCATAGATGAGTCTTTAAAAATAAAAAGATGGTTAGGTGACAATGCATCAGCATATTCAATATTCGCACATGAAACAAAATAAAAATTAGAATCCACATGCGTATATAATAAAAATATGTCAAGACCGGAAAAAGGGGATGGGTATAGCAAAGAGCCAATCATAAGGCCCAAGGGGCCAAAAAAGAAACCTAGGGGCACCACAAGCCCATAAATATTAAAAAACAACTCATTTGAATAGTATACTCCTTAAAACTATAAATAGATAAATAATTAATAAACAGAATGTTAACACACCAGCTCCATATATAAAAAAAACAGTGGACAAAATCATTGTTAAACCCACATACAATCATAGTAAAAAATTGTGTAAAACCAGAAAAAATAAAATAAAATAATGTGAATCAAAGGGCCGAAGAGGAATCAAAGGGGCGGCACCAAAGTAAAAAAGGGAAAAAGAAGGTGACAAAACAAATGAGTTGTTTTTTAATATTGCTGTATCTCATTTGTGATTTATGGGCTTGTGGTGCCCCTAGGTTTCTTTTTTGGCCCCTTGGGCCTTATGATTGGCTCCTTGCTATACCTATCCCCTTTTTCCGGTCTTGATGTTTAGATGTTTTCAGTGACTCACTCCTATTTTGCTTAGAGTTTGATTTTTCTCCTTTTCATTTCTTTTTTTAGAGTAGCCATTTGATTATGTTAGCTACAATGGTACTTTAGTTGGTTACGAATCCTGTCTGTTTCCTCCTCTCTCTACATGCTCTGTTTTTGCTCATTTAATGCAGCCTTGAACTTTGATGTAATATTTTAGTTATTTTATTATTTTATTATGTTATTATGTTTCTATGTATAACTCTTCTGTTTTTTAGCGTTAGAATATAATCTATATGTCTGCACAATACAGCGTGAAGCAACACGTGGTTTATGAATCACAACAGAGGTTAGTATTTCAGTTTAATTCATGCATATTTTCATCAGGTCCTGAGCACTACCGTTCCCCACTGTTTTATATACTTTTTATACTTTTCATTTATGTACATATATATTATTAATTTTAATTCTCCTGTTCTAATATCTTTGTTTTGTCTTATTCATTATATATTTATTGTTTTAACATTTGTGTTTTACAATATAGTCATAGTCTTGGTTTGTTTGTTCCTTTATTATTTCTGACGCTTGATATGTTCATGTTTTTAGTTTTCTTGCCTGGCTAGCCCCTGACGAAGGGTACGAAACACGGCCTGTGTTGGGCGGCCGTTGGTTCAATAAAGGACTCTGTCTTTCCTCTCATTCACGCCTGTGACTGTTTCTTTGTGATCAGCGTGATTTGTGCTTCTTTGGTGTTGCACCTAAATTGGAAGACTGGGCATCCAAATGGCAGATGAAATTTAATGTGGACAAGTGCAAAGTTATGCACCTAGGAAAGAACAACCCACACTATGGTTACACGATGCAAGGTTCCACATTGGGAACCACCCCCAGGAAAAAGATTTAGGCGTCATCGTGAATAACATGTTAAAACCCTCTGCCCAGGGTGCAGCGGCGGCCAAGAAAGCAAATAGAATGCTAGGTATCATAAAGAAAGGAATGGAAAATAAAACAAAGGATATTATAATGCCTCTGTATCGTTCCATGGTGAGACCGCACCTTGAATATTGTGTGCAATTCTGGTCGCCGTATCTTAAAAAGGATATAGCGTTATTAGAAAAGGTATAGAGAAGAGCCACCAAAATGGTAAAGGGGATGGAAGGCTACTCCTATGAAGAGAGGCTACAAAGGTTAGGGCTCTTCAACCTGGAAAAGAGACGGCTGAGGGGAGATATGATAGAGGTCTATAAATTAATGAATGGAGTAGAACAGGTAAACATAGATCAATTGTTTACGCTATCAGAATATAGAAAGACTAGGGGACATGTAATGAAATTACAGGGTAAACTATTTAAGACAAATAAGAGAAAATATTTTTTCACTCAATGTGTAATCAAACTCTGGAATTTGTTACCGGAGGATGTAGTAAATGCTGTTAGTGTAGCTGGGTTTAAAAAAGGTTTGGACAAGTTCCTGGAGGAAAGGTCCATAAACCATTATTAAAAAGGGACCCAGCATATCAATGTTTGACCCAATACAAGCATTGTGGAACCTGTGTCTCTTGGGGATACTGCTAAGTACGTATGACCTAGATTGGCCACTGTTGGAAATAGGATACTGGACTTTGATGGACCTTGGTCTGACCCAGTATGGCATATCTTATGTTCTTATGACTACATTCTTGCTTGTTCCTGGAGATAGCGTAGTTACTCACCTGTAACAGGTGATCTCCGGGAACAGCAGGAATTCAGTCTTCACAACCCACCCACCTCCCCTAGGAGTTGTCTCTATCTCTTTCTCTACTTCTTTCCTTTGGTCTCATCTATAAACTCAACTGAAGTGAGAGAGGTACAGAGGCGGGAAGGCAGCACGCATGTTCTGTGGGATGCTCCCAAAAGCGTTCCTGCACGGGCTCCGTCGCTACCGACGATACTCCTATATGAAGACTAAATTCCTGCTGTTCCCGGAGATCACCTATTACAGGTGAGCAACTACGCTTTCTCCGGGGACAGCAGGAATCAGTTCTCACAACTCTCCCTCCTCCCCTTGGAGTTGCTCCTTTACCATCTTTTATTTTTGCCATCTTTTAACTATGTCATCTGATGAGCAAGATGGCACCCTTGAGCAGGAAGGGGACCAAGCATTCGTCGTGGCATCTCCTAAAGGCTTTCTTTGAAAGCTGGGGGGATGCTTCCACGAGGGTTCCGTCGGTGCCGACGTCACCCATATCCTGCTGTCCCTGGAGAACACCTGTTACAGGTGAGTAACTATGCTATCTCCCACGCACAACAAGGGTAACACGCTCGATTTAATTTTCACCCCCTTCATCCAACACATATATCCCCCCCCATACACACACACACTTCAAACTCACACAACACCCTGGATCGACCAAAGCCTCATAACTTTCTCCCTGCCACTCAATACTCCTATACTTCAACCAAGTCAACACACTACATCCTAACGATTCAGACCCTTCAACAGAGACAGCTTTCTAGCGACATCATTCCAAACCTAGAAATCAACACAACAAACCGTAACACACTCACAAACAACTGGAACCTCACAATCAAGAAAGCTGTAGAAATATCAACCCATCAAGCCGACACAGACGAAAAACCCCATGGAACACTTACAACCTACGAATGCTCAAGACTCAGATGACTAGAACAAAAATAGAAAAAAACAACCCAGATTGAAGACCGCAACAACTACCTGACCCTTCTTCAAGACTACCATTCAGCCACAGACAAAGCAAAGCTGGAATACCACACAAAATTTATAAACAACTCCATCAACCACCCAAGAGAACTATTCCACTGAACCACCCACCAACCATGAACCAGAACCAACTATCTCGCACCACCAACTGGCTGCTCATGTCAAACAGTTCCACCCACATCCTAACCCACTCCTGACCCCCACACTGCATCCTGGACCACTTTTGACACTGTTACAGAAGAATCCATTCAGACCATACTAGCAATGCTCAACACAACAACCTCACCCCTTGATCCATGTCCAACCAACTGGATAAAAACAGCTAAAACTGAACTCAGTCCAATACTCGCAAGATTAACACAAGAATCTCTACAACAAGGACTAATGCCAGAATGCCTCAAGCTCTCCTCAATCTGCCCCACCCTAAAAAAAAAACAACCTTGCCCCTCCATCCCTGCCTCCTACAGACCCCTAGCCAGTCTCCCTTTCCTAGCTAAAATTATTGAAAAGACTTTCCATTTGCAACTCCAAAACCACATTGACAACAATTCCCTTCTGGATCCCCAACAGCACAGTTTCTGCCCGCTTCACAGAGTGGAAACATTGATGACCGCTATTACCACTCCTTAATCAAAGACATTCAAGACCAATCCAAAACCTTCACACTGATATTCCTGAACATCAGCAGTGTTCGATACAGTCGACCACAGCACCTCTTATTCCGCCTTCAATCAACTGGAATATATGGAACAGTACTCAAATGGTTTCAGTTCTTCCCTCTCAAATTTGCAACAGCAGATAAAACTAGAATCAAACATTTCCAACTTATACCAACAAACTCAGGGAGTCCCACAAGGAATCCACCCTATCAGCCCTCCTCTTCAACCTATACCTCCAACCCTTCTGCACAATCATAAAAGCGCACAATATCAGTTTCCACATCTATGCCGACGACATTGATATATTCCCCAGTTCACACCAAACAGCCCTCATACACACAAATCCAAGACTACTTTACAGATATCTCCCAATGGTTATCTGCAAACAACCTAACAATCAACTACAAGAAAACTGAAGCACTGTTTGTTACAAACAACTCCTCGTATACCCCCACAACCTCCATAACCTTAAACAGCATCCAAATCAACGTGAAACCAGAATTGAGATACCTAGGTATCATTCTAGACCAACATCTTTCCTTCAAGACTCAAATGATGACTACAACCAAAACAGTATATTTCAAAACCAAAACCCTACAGCTTTTTTGCCCCCTCCTAAAACCACAAGCCATCATCCTACCACACATCGACTACTGCAGCATAATATATCAAGGTCTCCCACAGTCCACCCTCCTTCCATTACAAACTGCCCTCCACACTGTCGCTCACACAATTCAAGGAGCATCCAGGCAAGATAGCATCACTGCGTCCTCAGACAGCTACACTGGCTCCCACTCTCAAGTAGGGTAAATACAAACCCTACTCCTGGCACACAAAGTGCTACACTACCATCCCCCCTACTCAACTCCAGTCCCTCCTACAAACTCTCAACCCTAACAGACCTTGAAGATTTTCCACAACTAACAAATTCACCATTCCCCAATCCATGACAAAAACCAACCAAGAAGCCTGCCATAGAGCCTTTGAATTCTTTGCACCTACCATCTGGAACCCTCTCCCAAACTCCATAAGAAATATCACTGACCTGCACTCCTTCCACAAACACCTGAAGACATTCCTGTTCAGTGAGCATTACAGCCCCACCATACAACACCCCAGAACCCTCACTTGAAATATCAAGGTGCCCTGTAAATATGTCATCTATGGTTGAAATGTTACCAGTACATAGTTAACCAATGTTGTTGTTGTTGTTATTACCTGTACATACTTCTTTTCCAATGTAAACTGCTTTGACCTGCTGAAAAGCGGTATAAAACCATAGCTAAATGAATAAATAATAAATTAGAGTCAGAAAATACTATTCTAAAGAGATTGTCTGTCTAGAGCAGAGGCTGACACTGCTAGGAAAAATACTCCTGCAAAGAAGTCTTTCTACAATAATAAGAAGAAATTCTTCTCTTCCTATTCTCCTATCCTAATACTTCTCAGTACCAGGGTCAAGCCCCACAGAAGAGGCAGCAGTCTCCTAAGCAACAAAAGAAGCCACAGGTGGCTAAATCTCAACCAGCTCCACAGCCACAGTCTGCGCCTGGTTTTTGATTCTTCTCTAGAGAACACTGCTACCCTGCCTCTGGAGGACCCCCACCCCCTCCATATAGCAAGCAGACTGTGTCACTATGCCCACAAGTGGCACCTCAGAGCAGTGGATACTCACCATAATTAGGAGGGATACAGACTTCATCTGCAAACTCTACCCCCCTTCACATTCAAGGAGGAATATCAAATGCAACCCCCACTCACTGTTCTCCCACAGGACGAGGTGTCCTCTCTTCTGACTCAGGGCACCATAGAAGATGTTCCAATATCCCAACAGGGAGTGGACTTCTACTTTCCCTACTTTCTCATTCCAAAGAAAACCGGAGGGTACAGCCCATTCTGGACCTCAGAAACCTCAACAAGTTTCTAGTCCACGAAAAGTTCAAGATGATTTCTCTCAGGACTCTTCTTCCCTACCTCCAGAGTCAGGACTGGCTCTGTTCTCTAGATCTAAAAGAAGCATACACACATATCCTCATCCATCCAGGATACAGGAAATATCTACACTTCACCTTTCAGGAAAAGCATTAGCAATACAGAGTCCTTCCCTTCAGACTCGCCCCTGCCCCAAGAGTCTTCACAAAGTGCATGGTTGTCGTGGCCACATATCTAAGAACTCTGGGGGTCTTCGTCTTCTTACTTAGACGACTGGCTAATGAAAGCAGACACCTCTCAAGAGGTACTGCTTTCCTTGCATCATACCATCACAGTTCTACAACACTTGGGATTTGTCATAAACTTCCCAAAATCCCAGCTCACTCCAACTCAAAGACTAGAGTTTATTGGAGTCCTTCTAGACACCCAACAGTCCATGGCATTTCTGCCCCATCTCCTTTGTGCCCGTCTAATCGAACAAGCGTTCCAGATGCTCCTACAAGACCATATGACAGCCCAAGAGATGCTGCAGCTCCTTGGGCACATGGCCTGTACAGTACATGAGTTCCATATACCTGACTACATATGCACACAGCCCAGTGGACTCTTGCCTCCCAATGGAAGCAGGCCTCGAGCCGTCTCCAGGACAGGATCCAAGTCACTGCCCATCTAACCACATCCCTTCAGTGGTGGTGTTCTCCAGAAAACCTGCTCGTAAGGTTACCTTTTCAGATACCTTTAGTCAATACATCCTGACGTTGGATGCCTCCAAACTGGGTTGGGAAGCCCATCTGGGCAACCTGACTACACAGGAACTCTGGACAGTGCAAAAAGTCAACTCCAGATCAATCTCCTGGAACTTCATGCTATCTCCAATGCCCTCCGGGTGCTCCAACACCACCTCCGAGCACAGCAAGTCCTAGTCAGGACTGACAAGCAGGTTGCCATGTTCTATGTGAACAAGCAGGGAGGAACAGGCTCTTGGGCCCTCTGTGAGGAGGAGATACACCTCTGGTCCTTTTCCATTGCCCATCAAATAAACCTCCAAGCGGTGTACCTCCCAGGGGAATCCAATGTCTTGGCATACAGACTGAGTCACATCCTCCTTCCCCACGAATGGTCTCAGCATCTGGACACCACGTCCTACATCTTCCAGACCTGGGGAAGCTCAGACATAGATCTGTTCATGACTCCCCAAAATGCCAAGCTTCCTCGCTTCTGCACGAGAACTGTTATCCACCAACCATCCAGTGGATGTCTTCCACCTATACTGGGGTTGGGATCTGCTTTACGCTTTACCTCCTTTACTCATTCCCAAGATGCTTTTCAAGCTTCAGTCTGACAAGGGCTCCATGATACTCATACCCCCCACTGGCCAAGGCTACCATGGTTTTCTTTGCCATTTCTCATCAGATACACCTCCAAGTGGTGTACCTCCCGAGGGAGTTCAATGTCTTGGCAGACAAGCTGGGTCGGATACTTCTTCCCCACAAATGGTCTCTATATCCGGACACAACATCTTACATCTTCCAGTCCTGGGGAATTCCAGACATAGATCTGTTTGCGACTCCACAAAATTCCATGTTTCCTTGCTTCTGCACCAGAACTCCGACATCCGCCAACCAATAAGTGGATAACTTCCACCTACATTGGGTTAAGGTCTGCTTTCTCCAGGAACAAGCAGGAAGTCAGCTCTTACATATGGGTGACATCGATGCTGATGGAGACCCCGTGGAAGCATCTCCCCAGCTTTCAAAGAAAGCCTTCAGAAGATGCCACCACACATGCATGGTCCCCTTCCTGCCTAAGGGTGCCATCTTACTCAGTCTCCCTTTTTCCGTGGAGCCCAACAGACGTCCATCTTCTTTCCCCGGAAAAAAGTTGATATTTTTGTGCATAAAATTGCCCTTCCTTCTCCGGTTAGCACAGGTCCCTTTCCCACCTCCGAGCCTCGTTGCCCCGGCATCAAGTCTTGAAACCATTTTTTGTTTTTCTTCCAGCATGGTTTGCGCCCTTTTCTAACCACTGGCTGTGTTGAGGGTCTTTGACCTCGCAGGGGTCCTTTATGCCCCAATGGCCAGTAGGTTTAAAAAGTGTGATTGGTGCACGGAGAATGTCCCTAACCGATAATCATGACTGCTGCCTCCGGTGTCTAGGTGCCAACCATAACCCTGAGGTTTGCATCCTGTGCAAAAGGATGTCCGCAAAAGCCATCCAAAGTCATCGCCAGAAGCAAAATGACATCTTCCACAGGTCAGATTCTGCCCCAGTATCCCCAATAGTATCACGCTTTAAGGCTCCGCACAGATCCTCGGAGTCGCTTAAACCCCCCAGGGCCCAGTTGGGGTCGCAGACACTCCAACAAGGGTTCCCGGAGTGTGAGTGAAAGAAGAAGAAATCCTTGAGACCTCATCCTGGGAATCGGACAACTCCCGTGCCAGGTCCCACAGTCCCCGGAAGGTATCTGAGGAGTCTGAGCGGGAGCGGCAGACAAACATGTCCATAACAGATGCCAAGGCTTCTGGTGATGGAGCATGGACCCCAGAGACCTGTCCCATCGAGGACTCCCTCTCCTCACCTACACCGGACCCGGTCACCCCGGTGTCTGCATCAAAGGCTGCAACTCCTGAGTGGGAAGCCAGGATGACGGCATTGGAACACAGTATCACTGCCTTCCTTGCCTCGCAGCAAGCATTGATACCCGGTCCAGCTGGTGCTTGTACCGAGGAAAGCAGGCCAGCAGGAGGAACCAGTCCCCAGAGGAAAGCAGGCCAGGAGAAGGAACCAGTTCAGAGGGAACCGGTCCAGAGGGAAGCAGTCTGGAGGAAAGCAGTCCAGAGAGGGACAGTCCAGAGAGAGACTGCCAGGAGAAGCATTTCAGACAGAAGGAGTGACACCTCCAGCCCAAGCAGCGTAGCTGGGTCAAGCAGAACGCCCAGAATAGTAAGTGCTGGAAAAGGAGCAGAGAAAGTCAGAAAGAAAGACAGCTCGAGGAGAGTCAGTCTGGAGAGAGACTCAGTAGCAGAGGACCACAGAGGCAAAGAGCTTGGGAGGAGAAAGCCATGCTTTGAGAGAGCATAGAAACTCTCTTCAATATTTTAACGGTAGTCTCAGAACCAGAACCTCTGGTTCTGAGACTACCGTTAAAATATTGAAGAGAGTTTCTATGCTTTTATATGAAGAAGATCGACTGGCAATATATATTTTATTACCTTGTAGAAATTTCTTTTAAATATTGACATCAAGTTACAATAGAGTATTTACACCGAGTTTAATTTAATTATATACTCTGAGAAGACCGCTCTATATTTATGCTTTGAGAGAGGCCTATGCTCACCGGAGGAGTCTGAATCAGGATTAAGAGGTACAAGAAGGAAAGGTTCTGATAGCAGAGCTACATTTACCCAGAAGCAAGGAAATCTGGATTCCTCACCAGGTTTTCCTGAACTACAGAAAGGTAAAGCACTGCTCAGAAGGGTCCAAGAGAAAGCCTGACTCCAGAGAGAGGTGCCTCAGAGAGAAAGCTCCAGTTATACCGGCTACAGGAGGAAGCCCAGGTATGGTGCCACTTCATTTATAAAAGAAAGTTTATCTCCTAGAAGCTCTGGTGAAACAGATGCTCAGTGCAGGAGAAAAGGAAACAAGTCAGAGCTTTGCAAACCCGTATTTAAGGGCAGAAGAACAGGCCATGTTCGTTTAGGAGCCTTAGAACAGCCCTATTGGAAACAAGCAAACAGAGACAGAGTCTGGGAAAGTATAGCAGCAAGGGAGACATCCAATTCAGAGGGAGAGGCCAGTGACCCAGAGTCCATGGAAATAGGCCTAGAGAATCCTATTCCCATGCCTCCAGATGAATTTATGGATTGTACCGTGTGTATTGCTAGCAGCCTTGAGTTATTAGCAGAACTGTGAATTGAACAGACCTTTTTGCTTTGAGAATGCTCCTGTTTTGTGCTAAATACCAGAGAAATGTTTTGCTTATTTAAGTTGCTCTGAAGTAAGAGAATCTTTCAGTTAATCTCTCCAATCAACTGTGAAACTTGTAACAGTTTTTCTTCTTGCTTATGTTTGGTGAAACCCTGAAAGAAAGGACTTTCTTTATTTCTGTGCCTTACTGAGCCTTTGCGTTAAAGGGGAAATAAAAGCCTTAATACCCTCTATTTGGCTTATACAATTTGTTCATACAAGGAGCTGGACTACAAAGACCAACCTGCACTTGGCCTTAAAGAGCCCTTTCCTCCTTGAGTCCTCAACTGACTATTTAGACTGAGAGGACAAGGCTTCCCCAGAGATACGTAAACACCGCGATCTCCCCTCGGTCCCATCGCAGAAAAGCCCAAATACTCACTCCGTGCCCCTGGGCAGGAAGTCCTACGCCCTCAATGCCCTTGGATGCAAATGCTACCAGGGCTCGATGCTGAGTTGCCAAATCCAAGCCTACCAGCTGTATAGCGGCATGTATCTCCAAAATCTAGCAAAAGAACTTTCAGGTTTCTCGGCGGGTCTAAGTGGAGATCACTTCCAGTGATTCCAAACCCTCACAAAGTGCGTCAGTGAGTGATCAAAGTACATGTCTCGAGCCACCTACAATGGCTTTGAGTCCAATGTGAGGGTGGCTGCTGCAGGCATCAGCACCCAATGCCAGGCTTACCTCCAGGCATTGGACCTCGAGCAGTGGATCCAAGAGAAATTTCTTTATGTCCCCTGCCTTGGTGAAAACCTCTTTGGCAAACCAATGGAGGAAAAGGCGACCGAGATCGAGACAGAGTTCATCACGAGGACTTGACTCTCGAGGAAGACCTCCACCCTTCCCAAAAAGAAACCATGGGGGAAGAGGCCCTCTTTTCACAGAAAAGGCCAGCCTTACCGAGGCTATCCCCAATAACAGGCCTCCCAGACCCTGCTGTTGGGTCACCAGAGCAAAGGAGCAGGCCAAGGCCAATGCAAGTATAAGGGCTCTAAGCCCCAAACACCGGCTCCTGCCCAGGCATGGTCAGGGTTTTGACTCCTTAAGCATAGCCCTCCTCCTGGGGGGAGCAGCTGCCAACAGGGGGGCGTCTGATCCACTTTGCCCATTGATGGCTGGCCATAACCACCAACATCTGGGCCCTCCAGGTGATCAGAGAAGGCTACCTCCTTCACTTGGACCGAACGTGCCTCCTTTCTTTCCAGGAGAGCCCCCTCGGACTCCCCTGCACCAGGCCCTGCTACTGCAGGCCTCATCAGGGACAGAGCCTTGGAACCAGTACCCCTCCACCTCAGGGGTAAGGGGTTCTACTCATGTTACTCTCTGGTCCCAAAAAGAACAGGGGGCCTAAGGCCCATTTTGGACTTGCGAAACCTGAACAAGTTCCTGGTGCAGGAGAAGTTCAAGATGCTCTTCCTTGGAACATTGCTGCCCTACCTACAGCAGGGAGATTGGCTATGCCCTTGGACCTAAAGGATGCTTACACTCCCATCCTTATTCATCCCAGTCACAGGCAGTTCTTATCGTTCATGGTGGGGGGTGACCACTACCAGTATAGGGTACTATCCTTCAGCCTGGCCTCCGCACCAAAAGTCTTCACCAAATGCCTGGCAGTAGTGGCTGCCTACCTCCATCTCCAAAGGGCCTTCATCTTCCCATACCAGGATGACTGGCTTGTAAAGGGGCACACAGTCACTGAGGTGCAATAGGCCATGGCCCGCACCATCAAGGTCCTGCAGCATTTGGGGTTCTTGATAAAACCAGCCCAAGTCTCACCTCATTCCAACGCAGGACTTGGAGTTCATAGGAGATCAACTGGACACTCTCCAGGCCAGGACCTTTTATTCCCTTGGACAGGGCAGATCACCTCAGGGCCCTGGCCAATGAGGTGCAACGCCATCACGCAGTGTCAGCATGGTCCATGCTTTACCTACTGGGCCACATAGCATCCACAGTCCATGTAGTTCCCAATGCCTGCCTCCACTTGTGGGCGGCTTAGTGGTGTCTCTGCTCACAGTGGACACAAGCGATGGGCAGGCTCTGGGACAAGGTCTTAGTGTCCCGTCAGCTAACTGAGTCCCTCGACTGGTTTAGGGCACACAGTACTTGTAGAAGGGCATGCCCTTGCAGTCCCCAAATCCTCAGAGGGTCCTCATCACAGACACATTCCTACTGGGCTGGGGTGCCCACTGCAAGGAACTGCACATGCATGGCAACTGGTCTTGAGCAGAGCCCCTACAACAGATGAACTTGCTAGAGCTCAAGGCCATTTTTCTGGCAATCAAGGCCTTCCACCACTGCCTGTGGAACCAGTCAGTGCTAGTCCAAACGGACAACCAGATCGCTATGTTCTACCTGAAAAAGCAGGGGGCACAGGATCTCAGTGCCTCTGCCAGGAGGCAGTAGCTCTCTGCTCATATGTGATAAGTCAAGGAATGCTCCTCAGGGCAGTATACTTTCCGGGCCAAGACAATGCCCTTACAGACAGGCTGAGCAGGGTCCTCCAGCCGCACGAATGGCGACTAGATCCCAGAATGGCACAGCAGCTCTCCCGACTGGGGCATCCCGAGTCTGGCCTTCTTCACCAGCCTGGCCAGTATTCAGCTACCCCACTTCTGCTTTCCCCAAATGTATCCATCCCGGGTAGCGGTGGACGGCTTCCTCATCTCATGGTCAGCGGGCCTTCTGTATGCCTTCCCTCCCATGCCACTAATCTCCCGAACCCTCTTCAAGGTCCTGCAGGACAAGACCTCCATGATCCTGGTGGTGCCGTGGAGGCCCAGGCAGCTTTGGTTTCCCCTGTTGTGCCGCCTCTCAATAGAGCTCCCGGTCCCTCCGAGCCACTGAGGGGCTACTAGTATCAGGGATGCCCTGTCATTTTGAACCTTGAACAAGGTCTTGACTATAAGCAGTGTGGGCAGGAAGGCGTAGAGAAGGCCCTCCATCCTCGCTACTGACCAAGGAGGAGGGCTCCCTTTTTCACCCCAACCTGAGGTCCTTGTTGATAACAGCATGGCTGCTGAACAGGTAGCCTTAGCACACTTCAACCTCCCAAGGGAGGTGGAGGAAGTCTTCCTGGCCTCTCGTAAGAACTCCACAAGATGGGCCTGTGCCTTCAAGTGGCGCAGATTCTCAGTATGGTGTGTAGAGCAACGTGTTGACCCGTTTTCTCCATGAACAAGCAGGAAGTCAGTCCTCACTTATGGGTGACGTTGGCACCAATAGAGTCCGCGTGGAGCAATTCCCCAGCTTTCAAAGAAAGCCTTTGGGATTGCTGCCACACATGTGTGGTCCTCTTCCCGCCCAAGGGTGCCATCTTGCTCAGTCTCCCTTTTTCCGTGGAGCCCATCTGACGCACGTCCTCGTCCCTTGGAAAATGTGTTGTTTTTTGGGCCTACAGGCCTTTTCTCCAGGACCAAGCAGGAAGTCAGTCCTCACATATGGGTGACATCGAAGTCAATGGAGCCCTTGCGAAGCATTTCCCCAGCTTTCTATGAAAGCCTTTGGGAATGCAGGCACGCATGCGCGGTCCCCTTCCCGCCTAAAGGTGCCATCTTGCTCAGTCTCTCTTTTTCCGTGAAGCCCGTCGGACGTGTGTCCTAGTCCTCCCGGAAAATAGTTGGATTTTTGCGCGATTCCTTCGCTATTTTTTCTCCGGTTCGACGCCGGTTCCCCTCCCACCAGGTTCGGTACACCGGTATCGAGCCCGATCTTATTTTTTCGGTTTTTGCCCTTTGTGGCTGACGTTCGTGTCCTTTTTTTCTTTTTCCCTGGAAGGCCGGTCCTTTGACCTCGCGGGGACTCTTTTTTTCCCCGATGGCCTCCAGTGGTTTCAAGAAGTGTGATCGGTGCAAGAAACTAATGTCTCTTACCGACACACACGACTGCTGCCTTCGGTGCCTGGGTCCTGACCACGATCCTAAGATCTGTGGATCATGTGGAAAGATGTCTTCCAAGGCGCTTCGAAGTCGTCAGCACCAAAAGGAAAGGCTTTTCTCCAACTCGGCCTCCGGCCAGGCCCGGACCTTGTCTGAGGCCTCGACATCTCAGAAATCTGATCCCGAGCACCGTTGGGGCTCCTCGGACAGGGGGTCCCCCGACTGGGAACGAAAGAGGAAGAAGCAGCTCGCGAGGGCGTCGTCGGAGGAGGTCCCTGGCTCCTCGAGAGCTAGGTCTCAGACCCCCGACCGCCATCCCAGGCCCGTGGAACAGGAGAAGCCTCCAAAAGTACCTCGTGTGGAGCCGGAGTCTGCTGGACACATAAGTCCTGTAGTCCTCATGGACTCTCCTCCCAGAGAGCCGACGTCAGGCCCGGCGCCGCCAGGGCCAGAGTTGGTGGCTGCTGAGTCTCCTGAGCTGGGTCTCAGGCTGACAGCCTTGGAGTGCAGATTGTCTGCCTTCATGGAACAGCAGCGGGTGCTGATGGCTAGCCTGTCTGGCGCATCTGCCCCGACCACCGGGACATCGAAGTCGACCCCGGAGACCGAGCCGATACTCGAGACCATGAAGGCTCGAGGTCGACCTCGGTCGCAGTCTCCCTCAACCTCCCACTCGGGACCGAGGGCGTCGATGCCGGTGCCTTCGGCATCGGGGCGGGTGCTCACAGGCCCCGCGCGGTCGGAGCTCGATTCCTCATCGGACGAGTCTGCCTGGGAGACGGAGGACGAGGAGTCCCCCGACACCTTCCGGACTCGGTGCGTCCCGTCGGACTCACCGCAGTCTGAGCCCCGGAGTAGATCCCCTCCGGAGGATACCCGGTTCTCAGAGTTCGTCCAGGATATGGCCACCAGGTTGGCTATCACTGCGGACCCCGAGGAGGAGCCTCGAGCCGAGGAGCTCGAGGCCCTATAGTATGACTCTCCTCCGAAGGAGGCCTTTACTGTTCTGGTTCCTCCGATGCTGGAACGGCTCCTCTTCCGGATGTGGGAGGCACCGGCCTCAGCGCCGGTTCTAAGCAAGCGGGTCGATTCCATCTATCGACTCCGAAAGAGCCCTGGCTTTCAGAAGGCGCAGCTACCACACCATTCCATGGTGGTGGAATCGACCATGCATCGCCTGAAAAGTCAGAAGATGCACTCCGCGGTGCCCCCTGGCAGGGAGGCCCGGAACCTGGATGGTTTTGGTAAAAAGTGCTTCCAGGGCTCGATGCTTGCTTGCCGTGTCCAGTCTTACCAGCTGTACATGGGCATGTACTTGCGGGACCTGGCCAAGGAACTGGCCGGGTTCTCTGCTGGTCTCTCCGCGGAACCCTTGCAGAGGTTCAAGTCCTTGTCCTCGGGGATACGGGAATGCTCCAAGTTTATGTCCCACGCTGCCTACGATGGCTTCGAGGCTTCGGCCCGTATTGCGTTAGCCAGCATTGCGGCTCGACGCCAGGCATGGCTGCAGTCATCGTACCTCGAGCCACGGGTTCAGGACAAGTTGGTCAATGTCCCTTGCCGAGGTGAGAACCTTTTTGGCAAGTCCATGACCGAGAAGGCCGCACAGCTCGAAACCGAGCACCTCACAAGGACAAGGCTGTCTAGAAAGACTTCTGCCCCTTCTCACAAAAAGAAGGGCTCAGGTAAAAAGCCCTTTTACCCGAGGAAGGGCACTGCCTACAAACAGTACCCACAGTACCAGGCCTCCCAAGCTCCCCCTCAGGGTCAGCAGGCCAAGGGGCAGGGTAATGGGCCCCGTAGGCAGAGGACTCCCAAGCCTCCGGCCCCTGCTCCCACTCAGCAGGGTGGGGGTTTTTGACTCCTTAGGCATAGCCTCTCCGTCCCTGCTCTCCCAACCCTGCACAGGAGGTCGACTTACCCTGTTTGCCCACAGGTGGCCACTCATCACTGGAGACAGTTGGGTGCTAAGCATCGTCCACAAGGGCTATATGCTACACTTCCAACAGCTGCCTCCTCCATACTTTCCAGGGGAGCCTCCAAGGCCTCCCCTGCTCACAGATCTTCTCCTTCAGGAGCTCCAAGGTCTGTTGCGAGACAAGGCAGTGGAGCCTGTGCCTCCCCACCTCCAAGGTCAAGGGTTCTACTCCAGGTACTTTCTCGTACCCAAAAGAACCGGTGGCCTCCGGCCTATTCTCGACCTCAGAAATCTCAACAAGTTCCTAGAGAAAGAGAAATTCAAGATGCTTACTCTTGGAACACTGCTGCCCTACCTCCAGCAGGGAGATTGGCTATGCTCCTTAGATTTAAAGGATGCGTACACTCACATCCTCATTCATTCAGACCACAGAAAGTACCTCAGGTTCATTGTGGGAGGAAACCATTATCAGTACCGAGTACTGCCTTTTGGCCTCACCTCCGCTCCCAGGGTCGTTACCAAATGCCTGGCAGTGGTGGCGGCCTACCTGAGAAATCAAGGTATCTTTGTCTTCCCCTATCTGGACGACTGGCTCATCAGGGGTCAGACGTGCCAGGAGGCCAGACAAGCCACCCTCTGAACTATTGCTCTTCTTCGAAACCTGGGGTTTGTCATAAACTTCGCAAAGTCCACTTTGCTCCCCTCCCAGAACTTGGAGTTCATAGGGGCAAGGTTGGACTCTCTGCTGGCAAAGGCGTTCTTGCCAGAAGACAGAGCCCAAAGACTGATAAACTTGGCAAACCAGTTCCTCAGCAGGTCACTGGTCTCCGCCAGACTCTGCCTGAGGCTTCTTGGCCACATGGTTTCGACAGTACATGTGACCCCCAATGCCCGGCTCCATATGATGCCTGCACAGTGGTGCCTTCAAACTCAGTGGACACAGGCCACAGGCAGCCTCAGAGACAGAGTAAGGGTGTCCAGACAATTTCTGAACTTCCTTTGCTGGTGGCTGCACCCACCCAATCTACTGCAAGGGGTGCCTTTTCAGATTCCTGGGTTCACAGTGGTGTTGACCACGGATGCCTCCCAGAAAGGCTGGGGGGCTCATTGTCTAGGCAAGTGCACCCAGGGCCTGTGGTCTCCTTGGGAGGCCACACAGCAGATCAATCTACTGGAACTCAGGGCTATTCGGTTAGCCCTCAAGACTTTCTCTCAAACACTGGCTCATCAGTCTGTCCTAGTTCAAACAGACAACCAAGTAGCCATGTTTTATGTGAACAAGCAGGGCGGAACTGGGTCCAGGCTCCTTTGTCAGGAGGCACAGGACCTTTGCTTGTTTGCTCTCAGGCACAACATGCTCCTCAAGGCAGTGTATCTACCTGGCCAGGACAACTTCCTGGCAGACCGGTTGAGCAGGATTCTGCAGCCCCACAAATGGCAGCTCCATCCCTTAGTGGTTCAGAAGATTTTCCTGAAATGGGGACTTCCAACCATAGATCTGTTTGCCAGTCCATCGAACAAACAACTGACAAGGTTCTGTTCCAGGCAACCACATCCTCTGTGGCTGGCGGCAGATGCTTTTCTGATTTCCTGGTCCCAGGGCCTCCTGTATGCGTTTCCTCCCACGCCCCTGGTGGCCCGAACCCTGTTCAAAATTCTTCAGGACAAGGCCTCGGTCCTGCTGGTGGCTCCCAGATGGCCGAGACAGCCTTGGTTTCCACTTCTGCTTCAGCTGCCTCTGGGGTTGCAACCCGACCTTCTCTCTCAGGATCAGGGTTCCCTTCTGCACCCAAATCTCAGGGCTCTCAATTTGATGGCACGGAGGCTGCAAGGGTAGTTTTGACTCCCTGGGGCCTACCTCAGGAAGTTGAGGAGGTTGTCCTAGCCTCTAGAAAGCAGTCCACTAGGAAAACCTATGCCCTGAAATGGAAAAGGTTTTCTGTGTGGTGTCAGCTACGTACAGAAGATCCTTTCTCCTGTGCTGTACCAGTAGTGCTTCAGTACCTACTGCACTTATCAAATCAGGGACTTAAGTCCAATTCTGTATGGGTCCACCTCTCAGCTCTAGCAGCTCACCACTCACTGGTGGAAGGACATTCTCTGTCGGTTCACCCCTTGGTGTCCCGGTTTCTCAGAGGCTTGCTCTTGCTCAAGCCTCCAATCCGTCCTCCTGCTCCTGATTGGAAGTTGAATGTGATCTTGCAGCAACTGACTCGCCCACCTTTTGAGCCGATGGCTACTTGTCCTCTCCGCTTCCTGTCTTGGAAGACACTCTTCTTGGTAGCCCTAACCTCGGCCAGGCGAGTGAGTGAGCTTCAGGCCCTGATCTGTGACAGGCTTTACACCCACTTCTATAGGAACAGGGTAGTCCTTAGGACTCATCCAAAGTTCCTCCCCAAAGTTGTCTCCTCCTTCCACCTTAACCAAGAGGTGGTTCTTCCAACATTCTTCCCTAGGCCTCATGCAAGACAGGCTGAAGCAGTTCTGCATATCCTTGACTGTAGGAGGGCCTTATCCTTCTACCTTGACTGTACGCAGGGACATAGAAGGGCTACTCAGCTCTTCATATATTTTGACCCTAATAATTTGGGGTTAGCTGTGTCCAAGCGTACCTTGTCCACCTGGGTGGCTGACTGTATTACCTGGGCTTACAGGACGGCTGACCTTCCTTTGCAGGGTCGGGTCACGGCCCATCGTGTCAGGGCAATGGCTGCCTCAGTGGCTCACCTCCGCTCTGTACCGTTGGTAGACATCTGCAGGGCTGCAACTTGGTCCTCAAGCCAGACTTTTGCGGCCCATTACTGTCTGGAGAGGGAGTCCCGTAGGGACAGTGCTTTTGGCCAGGCAGTACTCCGGAATCTCTTTGAGGTTTAAGCAACTCCTGCCCTCCAGCCCTCCGTTGGGCTACCGGTGGAGGTCCTTTCAGTGAAAAGCCTTTCTTTGATGCTGTGACTAGAGGGAGTTCTCTTGTTCAGCCTGGGTTCCTGGTAGCCCAGAGCTAGGGAGTCACCCATATGTGAGGACTGACTTCCTGCTTGGTCCTGGAGAAAGAGTAGTTACCTGTAACAGGTGTTCTCCAGGAGCAGCAGGAATCAGTCCTCACAACCCTCCCTCCTCCCCTGGGAGTTGCAGTTGTACATAGTTTATTGTTACATTTTTGTGTGCTGTTTTTAGCTATGTCATTTGACTGAGCAAGATGGCACCTTTAGGCGGGAAGGGGACCGCGCATGCATGCCTGCATTCCCAAAGGCTTTCATAGAAAGTTGGGGAAATGCTCCGCAAGGGCTCCATCGATGTCGATGTCACTCATATGTGAGGACTGATTCCTGCTGCTCCTGGAGAACACCTGTTACAGGTGAGTAACTACTCTTTCTTTTTCCTGTTGCACTGGTCCTCTACCCGTCCTTCCCCTGCTCTACATTTTTAGAGCTATCAGGGATAGTCTTCTCCTTTTCATTTTTTGTTACGAGCTTCGCACCCTTTCTTCTCCGCTGGCTGCTTGGGTCTTTGACCTCGCAGGGGCCATTTTTGCCCCCATGGCCACCGGCTTCAAAAAATGCGATAGATGCTCTAGGAACATGTCACTTACGGACACTCAAGACTGTTGTCTGCGGTGCCTTAGAGCTAACCATGATCCAGAGCTCTGTTTGCTCTGCAAGAAAATGTCCTCTAAGGCCCTGCTCAGCCATAAGCAGAAGTCCGAAGACATTTTCCGAAAGGCTGCCTCGGAATCCCCAGTGGCACCCTTGGTCGTCTCTCCCCCGGTGGGGCCCCTGAGGTGGAGCGGCGCAAAAAGAAGGCAGCAAAGTCGCTGTTGGGGGCTCCCGATAAGCGCGAGTGCTCCTGCCCTCGGTCACTTAGCCCCCTTCGGTGTTCCCAGAGTTGGACAGGGAGCAGCCTCGCAAGGTACCCCGCACGGAAGCGAAGGCCTCCGACGAAGGCGCCTGGTCTCCTGAGGGCCGTCCCGGTGAGGACCCCCTCTCCTCCTCAACGCCCGACCTGGTGACCCGGGGATCAGCGTCGCAGGGCCCCACACCCACGTGGGAGTCCTGCATTCTGGCACTGCAATGCAGCGTTTCTACGTTCATTGCTTCCCAGCAGGCGCTCACGGTCAGCTTTGCTGACTCACGCCCAGAGACCTTGGGTCCCTCGTGTGGGACACTGAAATCCGTCCAGGAAACCCCCGAGAGCCGCGGTCCTCATGAGGGTCCTCAAGGTCGGTCTCGCTCGCCCTCCCGTTCCTTGAAGGTGAGATCTTCCAAGGCCTCCGGCTCCAAAGCGGGCACTGGCCATTGGACAGGGCAATCTGCCCTGCTCGGACTTGTCAGCAACACTTCCCTGGTGGCCAGTGGACGCCAGGGCAGGTGGGACACAAAAAATATAAGGTTAAGATTGGAGAGTCTCCTAAAGGTCCAAATGGCTCTTGGTCCTTGTAGTTGCTTTAGCTCCAATCTTCAATGAAACAATCAAGCTGAGTGGTGGGAATTAATAAGGCTTTTATTTCCCTTTTCACAGTGGTTCTAAATAGTGGGTTTACAACTTTAAAGAAAATGCCCTTAACTCAGGTGGAAAACAAACTCAGGGTTCAAAGCAAAAACTGTTATATGTCACAGGAATGGAGGTGCTCAAACAAATAAAGAATGCTCTGCTGGCAATTCACCCAATCACAAGTCTGGCAGTGACTCTAAACTTTCAGAAATACAAAGTGTACAGTCCATCTCATGGTCAGATAAATCTCCTGCCAGATCCACTTGCATTGGCTCGTTATCAGAAAACTCTGATTCTATATCCCTGGTTTCTTGTAAAACACATTCAGGGGTTTTGTATATATTCTGTAGCAGTTCCCAATGTCCTTGGCCTAGCCTAGAGCGTCGGCCACGTGCTGTGTTGGGCTTTAAAGTACCCTCTCTCCTTAGAGGCTTTCTAGCAGCTTTATCATAGCTTTTAACATTCACAGCTTTCTTATTAGGCATACATTTCTCATACCTTGTATGGCAGCAATCCTCAAGTAACCGGCTTTCTTCCACTGCCTGCCTTTCCCAGGCAGCAGCTTGGTGAAATCCTTTTCTATGCAGGTTAGGCTTACCCTGTAGACTTTGACTTCCTTCTCCTGGTGAAGGCCTGCCTCTGTACAAGCCCAGCTTCTGGCTTTCTGACTCAGTGTGGCTTGGCTTCTCCAGCTGACTCTTGTTTGGCTTAGGGTTGCAGTTACAGCAGGGCTTTTGCCTCTGAGGGCAAACAGCTCTCGGTTTGGCTTGAGCTGACACCTCCTTAGGTCCTTCCTCAGCTCCTGAGAAATCACCTCTCCCTCCTGGGAATTCTCTAGCACTAGAGTAGTCAGGTTTCCACTTCCACCTTTCTCTCTCGGTGCTGCCAGTGATTCTCCCCTTGCTTCTGCTCGGGCTGCTACTTCTGCTGCTGCTTCATCTGTTGCCTGTGCCACCTCTTCTCCTTCCTCTCTTCCAGTCTTCCACACTCCCCTTATGAAGCCCTCCTGCCTTTGAGGATTGGAAGCTGGTTGGCATTTCCTCATGACCAGCTGGGCGTGGCTCTTCGGTCTCCCTGAAGACACTCTTGCTCCCTCTAGCTGGTTCCTGGGAATATTGTAAGTCTTTTTCTCTGTGAAAAACACCTTCTTTTCTCTCAACTGGGCTCTCATCAGCCCTCGCTGCATGACAGACTGCTCGACTGATTTCTAGGAGTGGGAGTCTGATAGGGACACCTCCCCGGAAACCTGTACCCACCGGGTTCTTCCATCGGATCCCTCTCCACCCACGTTCCAGCGGTGCTTGCCACCCGAGGACACCTCCTTCCTGGTGTTCTTTCAGGACATGGCATGGGCCCGTAACCTGGCCACTCAGGCCAAGGAAGACCCTCGTACTGAAGAACTCGATATTCTTCAGTACGAGTCCCCGTCCAGGGAATCCGTCACTGTGCTGGTTCATTCTATTCTATCTCGGCTGCTGCTCCGCATGTGGGAGGCCCCCGCCTCAGTCCCCTTCGTGAGCAAGCGCCTTGACACTATGTACAAAGTACAACATGGGCAAGGCTTCAGGAAGACCCAACTTCCACACACCTCTATGGTGGTGGAATCGGCCATGAGGAAGCAAAAGAGCCCAAAATTGCACTCGTCGGTACCGCCCGGCCGAGAATCGCGAGCCCTTGATGCCCTGGGCCGCAAGGCCTACCAGGGCTCTATGCTCTCTTCTCGCATTCAGGTATACCAACTATACATCGGTATGTTCTTGCGCGATTTAGCCAAGGAGCTTGGAGGTTTCTCCGCGGGCCTCAAGGGAGAGCCCCTCAATAGATTCAGCACTCTGTTGAAGTCTGTCTCAGACTGCTCTAAATACCTCTCCCGAGCCACCTACGATGGGTTTGAGTCATTGGCTCGGGTGGCGGCCGCAGGCATTGGGGCCTGCTGCCAGGCCTGGCTCCAATCCTCGGATTTGAAGCAATGGGAGCAGGAAAAACTCCTGGACGTGCCCTGCCTCGGCGAGCAGCTCTTCGGCAAGCTGATTGAGGATAAAGCCACAGAGATAGAGATGGAGTTCGTCACCAGAACCCATCTTTCTCGCAAGACCTCCACTCTGCCCCGAAAGAAGCAACCAGCCAAGAAACCCTTCTTTTCTCGGAAGGGCCTCCAGTACTGTGGCTATCCGCCATACATGGCTACCCCCGTGTCGACCACTTTGGCACAGGGTAAATCCGGCCAAGGGCATCATAAGCCAAAAGGACCAAAAGCCCAAATTCCGGCTCCTCCACAATCCTCTCAAGGGTTTTGACGCCATGGGCATAGCCCCTCACCCTCCGGCGACGCAGTTGCCAGTGGGGGGATGCCAGTCCCATTTTGCCCTGTCGTGGGCCTCCATCACCTCAGACACCTGGGTTCTCCAGGTCGTCCGAGACGGCTATCGCCTTCGCTTCAACAGGCTTCCACCTCCCTTCTCCCCAGCGAAGCCTCCTCGACTCCCCACGCACCAGTTTCTACTGCAGCGGGAATTACACTCTCCTTGCCCAATGGGCAGTCGAGAAGGTCCCTCCGCACCTTCAAGGTTGGGGCTTCTATTCCTGGTACTTCCTCATCCCAAAAAAGACAGGGGGCCTGCAGTCCATCCTCGACCTCCGCAAGTTGAACAAGTTCTTGGTGCAGGAGAAATTCAAGATGTTATCCCTTGGCATTCTATTGCCCTTCCTCCGGCAGGGCAACTGGCTATGCTCCTTGGATCTAAAGGATGCTTACGCCCACATCTTAATCCACCCCCAGCACAGGCAGTATCTGCGCTTCAGGGTGCAGAGAGAGCACTTCCAGTACAGGGTGCTCCCCTTTGGCCTCGCATCTGCCCCACGAGTCTTTACAAAGTGCCTTGTCGTGGTCGCCGCCCATCTCCGGCGTCAGGGCATGCCAATCTTTCCCTACCTCGACGACTGGCTCGTCACGGGCTCCTCGGTCGAAGAAGCCTGGCAAGCAATGTCACGCACCATCCTTCTGTTGGAGAGCTTGGGGTTCTTGGTCAGCTACCCAGAGTCTCACCTCAAGCCGGTGCATGCACTCAAGTTTATCGGGGTGCACCTCGATACTCAGGTGAGTGGATCGCGCCAACCGCCTCTGAGCTCTGGCGGCCCACGTCCAAAGCACTCCCCGGGTCACCGTTCGGACCATGCTACGCCTCATGGGCCACATGGCCTCTACTGTGCATATGGTTCCCCATGCCCGTCTGCACATGCAGACGGCTCAGTGGTGTCTCAGTGCCCAATGGAGCCAGTCCCTCGGTCACCTCAGGGACCCCGTCGGAGTCCTTCCCGACTTCCGTTTCTCCCTGAGCTGGTGGCAGAACACCAGCAACCTCCTGCGAGGATTGCCCTTCCAGGCCCCGCAGCATGATGAGGTGCTGACGACAGACGCTTCCCTGTTAGAATGGGGAGCCCACTGTGGGCCGCTATGTACACAGGGGCAGTGGTCGCTCGAGGAGTCTCAGCAGCAGATAAACTTGCTTGAATGCCAGGCGATTCCGTGGGCCCTGTGGGCCTTCAAGGAACGTCTCAGAGGGAGGTTGGTTCTCGTGCAGACTGACAACCGTGTGGCGATATTCTACATCAACAAAGAGGGAGGCACGGGATCGTGCTCCCTCTGCCGGGAAGCGGTCCTCATCTGCTCTTTCACTGTCCGATGGAAGATGTCCCTCAAGGCGACATACCTTCCAGGTCAGGAGAATGTCCTGGCGGGCAGAATTCTTCCCCCCCATGAATGGCAGTTGGATCCAGGAGTAGCAGACTGTTTCTCCGCTGGGGGACGCTGGCGATAGACCTCTTTGCCAGTCCCCAGAACGCGCAGCTCCCCCGCTTTTGCGGGCCGGTACCACACCCGAGCAGGGAGAGCCCCGATGCATTCCTTTTGGACTGGTCATCCAGCCTGCTCTATGCATTCCCTCCCTTCCCTCTCATTGCAAGGACCCTTTTCAAGGCTCAGTGGGACCTGGGCATCATTGATTCTCATAGCCCCCTCGTGGCCTCAGCAGCATTGGTTCCTGCTCCTGCTCCGGCTGTCAATGGAGCCTCCTGTTCCCCTGGGCTCTGCCCCGGATCTGCTGACACAGGAAGAGGGATGGGTGTAGCACCCGAACCTAGCTTCCTTATCCCTCACAGCCTGGTGGCTGAACGGTTCCCCTAACCTCTCTGGCCCTTCCGGAGGAGGTCGAGGAAGTTCTTCTCGCCTCAAGAAAGGACTCCACCAGACGAGCCTATGCCTTCAAGTGGAGACGCTTCTCAGTCTGGTGCTCGGAGCGCCAGATCGACCCCTTCTCGTGCCCCGTTCGATGGATTCTCCAGTACCTCCTCCATCTCTCGAAGGAAGGGCTGAAGTCGAACTCTGTCAGGGTACACTCGGCGAATCACCTCCCCATCAAGGGAAAGCCCCTCTCAGGGCAGCTGTTAGTCTCACGCTTTATGCGGGGTCTTCTACTTTCCAAGCCGCCCATCCGTCCTCCCCTGGCGGAATGGGACCTGAATGTGGTGCTCATGCAGCTCACCCATTCACCCTTTGAGCCAATGGTGACATGCTCGCTCCGGCACCTGTCCTGGAAGTTAGCCTTCCTGGTGGCGCTGACCTCGGCCCGCCGAGTCAGTGAGTTCCAGGCTCTCATGGCTGACGCCCCTTACACCAGGTTCTATCAAAACAGGGTGGTCCTCTGTACGCACACTAAATTCCTGCCTAAAGTCGTTTCAGACTTCCATCTTAACCTGGAGATAGTCCTGCCGACTTTCTTTCTGAGACCCCACGCCGATCAAGCATTGATATCCCTTTCCACCCTCTCGACTGCAAACGGGCCCTCGCCTTTTAGTTGCAGCATACCCAGACTCATTGCAAATCTGGCCGGCTCTTTATGACCTACGATCCTAATAGACCATGGCAGGCAGTCACCAAACGCACCCTCTCTGTTTGGGTGCCGGACTGCATCGCTTTTGTTCATGCGAAGGCGGGGGCCCCTCTAGATCATTGAGTCACTGCACACATGGTCCAGGCCAAGGCGGCCTCAGTGGCCTCGCTACGCTCCGTGCCCCTGATGGATATCTGCCGGGCAGTGACCTGGTCTTCCACGAATACTTTCACTGCCCATTACTGCCTGGAGAGGGAGTCCCGCCGGGACAGCACCTTTGGCCAGGCTGTACTCTGTAACCTATTCGGGGTATAAGCAACTCCTGCCCTCTGACCCTTCTTCACAGCTACCAAGGGCTTCGCCCCGAGGACTTGAGCTCCTTCGGGCATCAGCTTCTGCTCACGGACTCACAGAGGTGGTTTTTTTTGTTACAGGTTCGGTAGCCTGTAGCTGGGGAGTCCAATAAATGAAGACTAACTTCCTGCTTGTTCCTGGAGAAAGCGTAGTTACTCACCTGTAACAGGTGTTCTCCAGGGACAGCAGGAATCAGTCCTCACTACCCTCCCACCTCCCCTGATGAGCTGCTAGATTTTTGTCCTTCCCTTGCCATCTGCTTGGTAGGGTTCGAGCTAAGGGACCTGACTGAGCAAGATGGCACCCTTGGGTGGGAAGAGGACCATGCATGCGTAGCAGCAATCCCAAAGGCTTTCTTTGAAAGCTGGGGAATTGCTCTGCGCAGGCTCCGTTGGTGCCATCGTCACCCATAAGTGAGGACTAATTCCTGCTGTCCCTGGAGAACACCTGTTACAGGTGAGTAACTACGCTTTCTTGCCAGGTGCACATGGAGCTACAGTACTTGCTTCACCTTTGGCAAACCAGACTCAAGTCCAACTACGTCAGAGTGCACCTGCGTGCGCTTTCGGCGCACCATCATCCCATAAAGGGCAAACCTCTTTTCTGTGCAGCCCCTCATTACCCAATGTATGTGGGGCCTTCTGCTCTCTAAACCTCCCATCCGTCTGCCCCCGGTGGAATGGGACCTTAATGTGGTTCTGACGCAGTTCACCAAGCTGCCTTTTGAACCTCTGGCTACCTGCCATTTGCATTATCTCTCCTGGAAGGTTGTCTTTCTAGTGGCGCTCACCTCTGCCCGCAGAGTCAGCAAGCTTTCAGGCCTTGGTGGCTGAGCACCTTACACCAGGTTCTACAAGAATAGGGTCGTGCTTCGCACCCACCCTAAATTCCTTCCGAAGATGGTATCAGCCTTCCACCTCAACCAGGAGGTGTGGGACTCCCCACCTTCTTTCCATGGCCCCATGCCGACAAGGTAGCAGCCGTTCTCCATACTCTGGATTGTAAGAGGCTCTGTCCTCCTACCTGCAACATACCCAGGGCCACCGCAAAGCCTCGCAGGTTTTCGTTTCTGATTACCCCAGTCAACTGCAGGAGGCTGTTACTAAGAGGACCCTGTCCACCTGGGTGGCGGACTGCATCACCTTCGCCCACGATCAGGCTGGTCTCTCAGAGCACCGAGTCACGGCACACAGTGTCAAGGCTATGGCGGTCTCAGTTGCAAGCCTACACTCTGTCCCTATAGCAGACATCTGCCAGGCCATCACCTGGTCCTCAGTTCCCACCTTTGCAGCTCACTACTGCCTGGAGAGGGAGTCCCGACAGGACAGCGCCTTCGGCCAAGCCATATTCCGTAATCTGTTCGGGGTTTAGGCAACTCCTACGCTCTAAACCTTCTTGTTCAGGCTACCGGAGCGATGGTTCTCCCTGGACATTGGTGTCCTTAGAATGTTTCCTTAGACTCGCTTGTGGCTGCTCATGGTTGGGCTGTGTTTTTCTACAAGTTCTTTGTAGCCTGTAGCTAGGGAGTCCCATATGTGAGGACTGACTTCCTGCTTGTTCGTGGAGAAAGCGTAGTTACCTGTAACAGGTGTTCTCCAGGGACAATGGGAATCAGTCCTCGCTACCCTCTCTTCTCCTCTTGGAGTTGCTGTACAATTTTTGCCATCTCCTTTTGTCGGCTATAGCTATGTCATCTGACTGAGTAAGATGGCACCCTTAGGCGGGAAGGGGACCACGCATGCCTGGTGGCATCTCCCAAAGGCTGTCTTTGAAAGTTAAGGAGATGCTTTCGCAGGGGCGCCGTCAGTGCTGACATCACCCATATGTAAGGACTGATTCCTGCTATCCCTGGAGAACACCTGTTACAGGTGAGTTACTACGCTTTGTGTTCCCTCCTATACCTCTCATTCCCAAGACGCTTTTCAAGCTTCAGTCTGACAAGGGCTCCATGATTCTCATAACCCCTCACTGGCTGCGGCAACTGTGGTTTCCACTGCTACTGCGTCTGACTCAGACTCATCCTCTGCGGTTGGGATGTGCACCGGATCTCCTGTTCCAGGACAACTGCTCACTACTCCATCCCAACCCACAGTCTTTCTGACTCACAGCTTGGCTGCTGAGAGCATAACTTTACAAGGTTTTGACCTTACTCAAGAGGTTAAGGAGATCCTTTTGGCTTCTAGAAAGCCCTCCACCAGATGTTCATATGCTTTTAAGTGGTGTAGATTCTCTATCTGGTGTTCCCAGAAAGATCTTTTTGAGAGGGACTTGAAATGGGGTACCAGAGACCTTTGAAAGAGTTAATATGGAGAATGGCTTAGAATTCACTAGTAGCCTGGAGAGCTATGTATACCCAAAACCACGGCAGAACAGGATAGAATGTTTTTACTTCTTCTAATTCAGCTAAGCAATTTTTCTCTGCTTACTTTGTCCCATAGCAAGACTTGTAACAAAAGCAGTTTTTCTCTCAATAAATGAGGTGCTCTGGTCTAGCTAGGTGGAAGGGGATTTACAGGAACTACTCAAATTTGCAGGCCTGTGGGACTCCCTTTCCTTAAGGCCTTAATATGGTGTTTTTTAACATAATTCTGTGTGTATGAATTGTTTTATTAATCATTATTACTCTTTCTTTCCCATTGCTTTGAGTGAAGTGATGCAGCCCAAGAGCCCAGGTTCTGTTGCTGGGGAGGGGTGAAGCAGGGTACTTTCAGATCTCAATCCCTTTTCCGCTCCAGTGGAGTCACTCCTCCAGTATCTCCTCCAGCTGTTCTAGATAGGTCTAAAGACATAAGAACATAAGAGATGCCATACTGGGTTAGACCAAGGTCCATCAAGCCCAGTATCCTGTTTCCAACAGTGGCCAATCTAGGTCATACGCACCTAGCAGTTTCCCCAAAAGACACAGGTTCCACAATGCTTGTATTGGGTCAAGCATTGATATGCTGGGTCCCTTTTTAAAAAATGGTTTATGGACCTTTCCTCCAGGAACTTGTCCAAACCTTTTTTAAACCCAGCTACACTAACAACCTTTACTACATCCTCCGGTAACAAATTCCAGAGTTTGATTACACGTTGAGTGAAAAAATACTTTCTCTTATTTGTCTTAAATAGTTTACCCTGTAGCTTCATTGCCTGTCCCCTAGTCTTTCTATATTCTGATAACGTAAACAATAGATCTACGTTTACCCATTCCACTCCATTCATTAATTTATAGACCTCTATCATATCTCCCCTCAGCCGTCTCTTTTCCAGGTTGAAGAGCCCTAACCTTTTTAGCCTCTCCTCATAGGAGTACCCTTCCATCCCCTTTACCATTTTGGTTGCTCTTCTCTGTACCTTTTCTAATAACGCTATATCCTTTTTAAGATACGGCGACCAGAATTGCACACGATATTCAAGGTGCGGTCGCACCATGGAACGATACAGAGGCATTATAATATCCTTTGTTTTATATTCCATTCCTTTCCTTATGATACCTAGCATTCTATTTGCTCTCTTGGCCGCCGCTGCACACTGAGCAGAGGGTTTTAACATGTTATCAACGATGACGCCTAAGTCTTTTTCCTGGGTGGTAGTTCCTAATGTGGAACCTTGCATTGTGTAACCATAGTTTGGGTTGTTCTTTCCTAGGTGCATAACTTTGCACTTGTCCAACTTTGTGCCCAGCACCAGACACTCCTGAGTCAGGAGCTCGCAGGCCTCCTCGAGGATGGCATGGTAGAACCAGTCCCACCTCACTCCCACGGACGTGGGTTTTACTCCCCATACTTCCTCGTCCCGAAGCTGATAGGGGGCCTTCGGCCCATCCTCGACCTTCGGAACCTCAACAGGTTCCTGGTGCTGGAGAAGTTGAAGATGCTTTCCCTTGGAACATTACTGCCCTACCTCCAGCAGGCCAACTGCCTATGCTCCTTGGACTTAAGGATGCTTACACTCACATAAACCATTATTAAAAGGGACCCAGGCTATCACTGCTTGACCCAGTACAAGCATTGAGGAACCTGTGTCTTTTTGGAAGACTGCTAGGTACTTATGACCTAGATTGGCCACTGTTGGAAACAGGATACTGGGCTTGATGGACCTTGGTCTGACCCAGTATGGCATATCTTATGTTCTTACATCCTCGTCCACCTCAAACACAGAAAGTACTTCCGCTTCATGGTTCAGGGAAACTATTACCAGTACAGGGTACTTCCCTTTAGCCTTGTGTCCGCCCTGTGGGTTTTCACAAAGTGCCTGGCTGTGGCTGCAGCCCTTCTGTGGCCATAGGGCACCTTCATCTATCTACCTCTAGACAACTGGCATGTAACAAGGGGCACAGCCTCCGAATCCAGGCAGGCCACGGACTGCACCATTCACCTCCTGGAGCATCTGGGGTTCGTGATCAATTATCCAAAGTCCTACCTCACTCCATTTCAGTCCCTGGAGTTCATCGGGGCTTGCTTGGACACCCTTCGGGCCATGGCTTTTCTTCCTCAGGATATGGCAGACCGCCTCGTGGTCCTGGCATCCGAGGTGCGATGCCATGGTGCCATCTTGGCCCGAACGATGCTTCGCCTTCTCAGCCACATGGCTTCCACGGTCTATGTCGTGCCCAATGCCCGTCTCAACATGCTGGCGACGCAGTGGTGCCTCCGAACGCAATGGGCGCAGTCAGCTGGCCCCATCTCGGTCTCTCCCAGCGCAGTGGAATCTCTGGCTTGGTGGCAGACATTTTGGAACCTGCTTCGTGCTATGCCTTTCCAAGCCCCGGCGTATCAGGTGGTCTTAATGACTGATGCCTCCCTTGCGGTCTGGGGAGCCCATTGCAAGGGACCGCACTCTCAAGGGACAAGATCTACCTGCTGGAGCTCCAAGCCATTCGCCTTGCTCTCAAGGTTTTCAGGGTCTGCCTGCAGCATCGAGCGGTGCTGGTCCAGACGGACGACCAGGTCATGATGTTCTATGTGAACAAACAGGGGGATACCGGCTCCTAAAGCCTTTCTTTGGAGGCCGTAGCCCTGTGCTCCTTTGCGGTGAGCCAGGGCATGACCGTCCGAGCCACTTACCTCCCAGGTCAGGACAATGCATTGGTGGACTGGTTCAGCAGAGTCCTTCGGCCGCACGAGGGGCACCTGTGTCCCCAAATGGCACAGCAACTCTTCCCGCATTGAGGGACTCCAGATATGGACCTCTTTGCCAGCCCTCTGAACTCACAGCTTCCTCGATTCTGCTGTCCCCTCCGGCACCCAGGCAGGGTGGCCCCCGTTGCCTTCCTCATCTCATGGGAAACTGGCCTGCTATATGCCTTAACCCCCACACCCCTCATTGCCTGGAACCTTCTCAAGGTCCAGCAGGACAGGGCCTTGATTCTCATAGCCCTGAGGTGGCCCAGGCAGCCTTGGTTTCCACTGCTGCTTCGTCTGTCGACGGAGCCCCCAGTCCCGCTCTGGTTCTCACTGGATCTGCTGATGCAGGAGAAGGGTCTGCTTCTTCACCCCAGTTTGAGAGTCCCTGTCCCTCACAACTTGGTGGCTGAGTGGGTCGTGCTAGCCTCCTACCACCTCCACTTGGAGATTGAGGACATTATTTTGACCTCGCGAAAGGACTCGACCAGACAGGCTTACGCCTTCAAGTGGCGTCTGTTCTCGGTGTGGTACTCGGAGCTCCGAGTGAACACATTTTCATGCCCTACCAATTTGGTCTTGCAATACCTGCTCCACCTCTCACAGTCTGGGCTGAAGTCTAACTCGGTCAGGGTTCACCTGAGTGCCATCTCAGCAAACCACCACCCTATCGAGGGCAAGCCTCTTTTGGGGCAACCACTAGTGTCTCATTTCATGCAAGGCCTGCTTCTTTCCAGGCCCCCTACCTGCCCTCCTCCAACAGAATGGGACCTCAATGTGGTCCTCATGCAGTTGACCAAGCCGCCCTTTGAGCCCAAGGCTACCTGCCCGCTGCAGCATCTGTCATGGAATGTGGCCTTTCTGATAGCTCTCACCTCTGCCCAGAGAGTCAGCAAACTCCAGGTGCTGATGGCCAAGGCACTGTACACTAGGTTGTATAGGAACCGGGTGGTCCTGCGAACTCGCCCCAAGTTCCTTCCGAAAGTTGTCTCAGATTTTCATCTCAGTCAAGAGATAGTGCTGCCCACTTTCTTCCCAAAGCCCCATGCTGACCGGGCGTCGGCGATTCTCCACACCCTGGATTGTAAGAGGGCTCTCTCTTTCCACCTGCAGCGGACTCGGGACCACCATAGATCCGGACAACTCTTCATTTCCTTTGACCCCAGCCGTCTAGGGCTGGCAGTCACCAAGCATACCTTGTCCATCTGGGTGGCAGACTGCATTGCCTTTGGAACACCAAGTCACGGCACACAACGTCTGAGCAATGGCGATGTTGGTCACCAGCCTGTACTCGGTGCCACTGGCAGACATCTGCCAGGCCGACACCTGGTCCTCCACTCACACCTTCATGGTTCATTACTGCCTGGAGAGTGAGTCTCATCGGGATGCCACCTTCGGCCATGCTGTACGCCGTAATCTGTTTGGGGTTTAGCAACTCCTGCCCTCTGACCCTTGTTCCAGCTACTGGGAGCATGACCATCCATGGACCCGGGGTCCTCTGGCTACCTTCGGCTTTCATTGGCGACTGCTCACAGCACTGCCGTGCTTTTTCCTACAGGTCCTCGGTAGCCTGTAGCTAGGGAGTCCCATATGTGAGGACTGACTTTCCTGCTTGTTCCTGGAGAAAGCGTAGTTACTCACCTGTAACAGGTGTTCTCCAGGGACAGCAGGAATCAGTCCTCCCAACCCTCCTTCCTCCCCTTGGAGTTGCTGTACATTTTTGCCATCTTCTTGAAGGGGCTATAGCTATGGCACCTAAGATGGCACCTTTGGGCGGGAAGGGGACCACGCATGCGTGGTGGCATTCCCAAAGGCTTTCTTTGAAAGCTGGGGAAATGCTCCGCGCAGGCTCCATCGGTGCCGACGTCGCCCATATGTGAGGGCTGATTCCTGCTGTCCCTGGAGAACACCTGTTAACGGTGAGTAACTATGCTTTATCCGTTGAGACTGTGGAAAAAATAGCCCGTAGACATTAGGGAGGGTAAATCGAAATTGCAACTTAAATTGTTACCATGGTAAAGGAATTGGCTAAAGCTTGGAGAGGGGGTAGAGTAACCCTCGGAGATAATTACTATAAGAACACTGGAACAACCAAGTTTTAACCTATTTTTTAATTTTTTTAAAGAACTTTGAATAGATGGTCAGGGGCAAGGAGTTCCATAGTAACAGAACTAAAAATTGAAAAGTGGCATTCCGGATCCATTCAAATCTTAGTTGAGCAAAAGAAGGGACCACTAAAAGGTGAGCTTGGGATGACCTCAATTGTTTCTGGGTGCTATAAGGAACCAGCAGCTGAGATAGGCAGAGTGGATATCCAGTGTAAAACAGGTGCGTTAGCATTGCCCCTACCATTCATGTCCTATCCTGCTCTGCAATCAGATGTGGACAGTTTGAGCAATAATTGACTGACTGCTCAACTAGTTCCACCAGAGTGACGGCTGTATCCCCACTATAAAACAGGACTATTCTGGAGATGGGGATAAGGCAGGGAAGGTAAAATATGTTCCTAGATTTGAATGATGCTTCTGTCCCAATTTACAAATTCTAATCCACAGTTCCTGAAGCCTTTCCTTGTGCCCCCACAGCCAGTCAGATATCCAGGATATCCACATTGATAGCACATTAATTAATATTCATGTCAACACCCATTAGCCTTCCATGTGCCAGTATTTTCACTTATTAATTACTATCATTTTTGTCTCTAAAGATGATATCCTTTGGGAGTCCTCCCATGTGCTCATTAGGAATATAATTAAGTCCTCTTGATTATAAATGTGTTTAATTCTAACCCACATTTAGTACATGGATGCAAAGGATGATCCTCCTAGCCCATTTAGGTCTTCTGGAGTGGCATGAAGGAATAGCCTAATGGTTAGAGCAGTGGGCTGAGAACCAGGGAAAGCGGTTAAAATCCCACTGCCGCTCCTTGTGATCTTGGACAAATCACTTAACTCTGCATTGCCTCAGGTACAAGCTTAGATTGTAAACCCGCTCAGGACAAAAAAAGTACTTTGTTTATATTAATTATACTTGATAAATCACCTTCCATGATGCATCAAAGCAGGATATAATGTAAACTATGAACTTGACAAAATTTAGATTAAAATTAGCTTAAACAAGTAATGGAGAAGCCTAGTGGTTAGAACACTGGCTTGGTAACCAAGCAACCAGGGTTCATTTCCCACTAGCACTCCTTGTGGCCTTGGGCAAGTCACTTAACCCTCCATTGTCTCGGAAGAAAGGCCTGGCAATCTACTTCCGGTGACACTGCCAAGAAAACCCAGGAGCTTCTGGGTCACCAGGAGTCAGGACTGACTCGAAGGCACACATTGCATTTTGCAAACAAGTAATGTATAAAATACGATTTAAAAAAAGAAACAAAGAAGTAGAAAGAGCATGATCCTGGTCATCATCAATCAGATGTCCTCAAGTGCCTGCTCAAAAAAAAAGTTCAAGCTTTTCTTGAATCTGTCAAGAGAGGTCTCCACCCTTTAAGAATGTGGCAAAGTATTCCAGAGGGTGGGGGCTAGACAAAAAATGCTAATTGGTGGGTTAATTCATATCATACTTAAGATGGATGAGGTGTTCTAAGTAAGTTTTCATTAAGGGAGCGAAGGTTCTAGTTCGTATATAGGGAAGGAGGAGATCAAAGAGATATTCAGGATTACTAGTATGTAATATTTTGAACACTAATCAATTCGGGAGAGTACCAGTGCAGAATTGCATAGAGACAATGGAAAGATGCAGAGAGTAATAATATGAACAAACAGCAGCAGAAATGTGTGTATTAAAATTAAGTTCCAGGTCAAAGTGAAAGTTTAATATTTTTGTCTTTTTGAAGTATAAGTGCCAACCTAACATCATATAGGTAGAATTGGTTGCTCACTGGGACAAGTAAGCCACATTCTCCATGGACAAGTAGGAAGTAAGTCCTCATTCATGGGCGATGTTCCCACATGGGAATGCCCCCCCAACATCTATTGGAAGCTTTTGGGAGGCTCCACCACACTTGTGTGCCTCCTTCCCGCCTGCCACCAGGGTGCCATCATTTCCAGTCTTTTGTTTTCTGCGTAACCCCATGGATTTGTTCCAAGTCACTCCCCTTTAGGCCGCTCAGTTCTTGTCTGCTGAAGTTCTTGACCTTATTTCTTATTGCCATCACTTTGGCATGCTGAGTAAGTGAGCTACAAGCGTTAGTAGTTCATCTGTCATACATGAGATTCTGTCATAATAAAGTGGTTCTTCATACGCATCCTTGTTTCCTTCAGAAGGAGGTTTCAGATTTCCATCTCAGTCAGTCTATAGTGCTGCCAACATTTTTTCCTCTGCCTCATGCCCACAAGGGGGAGGCAGCATTGCACCTGTTGGACTGCCTTGGCCTTCTACTTGGAGTGGACAAAGGACCATAGACAAGTCCATTCAGCTTTTTGTTTCTTTTGACCCCAGCAAGCTGGGGGCTACCATTTCCACATGCTTTCTTTCCATTTGGCTAGCAGACTGCATTTCCTTCACTTATGCCCAGAAAAGCCTGAACCCTGATGGTCATGTCACGGCTCACAATATCAAAGCCATGACTGTGTTGGTGGTCAACTGATGCTCAGTCTTCATAGAAGAGATCTGCAGGGCTGCAATGTGGTCTTCTGTCAACACATTTACAACTCACTACTGCTTGGATGGGGATTCCTGATGTGACAGCAACTTTGGCAAATCTGTACTCCAGCATCTGTTTGGGGGGATGGAGTTGGATTCTAATCCCCAATGCCCTTCTGTCCATCCAGGCTATCAAGAACAAAACAGAATGCAGAGCAGACAGGAATGAGAATTGCTCTCACTGTACATAGTTGTGTTTTTGAGTTCCGTTGTTTAACGTTGCCTCTGTTGGGCTTCTCAGCAGCTGCCTCTGTTTTCGGTAGCCTGTAGCTTGGGAGTCCCATGTGTGTGTATTTACTTCCTGCTTGTCCACAGGGAAAAATTAGTTCCTCACCTTGTAGCAGGTGTTCTCCATGAACAGCAGGAATAAGTCCTCACAACCCTCCCAGCTCCCTGAGACGTTGTCTTCTGCTATAGATATGTTATCAGACTGAAGAAGATGGTGCCACAGCGGCAGGCAGGAAGAGAGTGTGCAGGCGTGGTGGAGCCTCCCAAAAGCTTCCAATAGAAGCTGTGGTGCAGGGCTCCATCAAGGACATCACCCATGCATGAGGACTTATTCCTGCTGTCCACGTAGAACATCTGCTACAGGTGAATAACTACCTTTTGTGTTAGAGTTCTACATATTAAATTTAATTTATTAACCAGAAGCCAGTACTGTATGGCCTCTAGGCAAGAGTCTAGAACTCTGCTCAAGTATTTTGGAATCAACTCACGCAACTAGCTGATGTCATTGATGCAATAGTATCCAATAATTCCAACAGTCTGAAATAGTGAATGGACTGATAAAAGTATTAAATAAAAGAGGAGCAAGAATTGACCCCTGGGATACACCACAGACTAACAGGTGTTAAAGCAGAGGAGTGGAACTCCGTTTCAACTCTGTATGTTTCGTAAGAAATGATGTTAAGACAAAATGTAACCACCAATTCATATGGAGACTAAATGTGCAAACAATAACTCATGATCTACTACATTACAAACTGCTGATGATGCTTCCGGTGATGTCATCAAAGCGCATGGATAGCTGAGTACTGAGCTCCACCGAACAAACTCACAAAAGGAGGGAAAAAAAAACCCAACAAGCAGAAAAGCTAAAAAGGTATAACTGAGGAGTGCCGTAACAGCCAATAGAGAGATGGCCACGACACAGAAAAAAACGGTGGACATCTGAGAATTTACCTACCAGGGCCTATGCAGTGAGCAGAAGGATAGGGAAAAAGAAGCAGGAGAATCCGCTGCAGGGCAAGACAAGGAAGGGCCAGTAGTCCAGATTTTGAAAGAAGAACTGAGATCTTGGTTTGGAGAATTAAAATCAGAGATAGCATGGCTAAGAGCGCATATGGAGGTGACTATGGCTGATGTGCGTGCCGATATTACTGACATAGGTAAGCACATAGAGGAGGTGGAAGGACAAATGGATGTGGTAAACAGTAAAATAAGTGAACTTGGACACAATGTAAAAGCGCTTGAAACCACTTTGGATGTTAATGGAACTTAAAGTAGAAAATCTAGAAAATCGGGCTAGGCGTAACAATTTGAGAATAAAGGAGGTGCCAGAGAAAGAAGGGGTTCTATCATATTAATAATGTTCGAGAGGATCTCCAAGTTTTGAGAACTGAGGAAGAAGCATATAAACTGTCCAAAATCAAACATGAGTTCTTTATACAGGTGAATAAACCGGGGAAATATCTTGTATGCAAAATTAGGGAGAAAAGAATTCAAAATCAAATTCTTAGGATCAAGAATGCGGAAGGGCAATGGGTAAATATAGCAAAATTTTAGAGACTATTAACAGTCGCTTTATCAAACTGAGCAGCAGGGGGGAGACATTTGGCAGGGGTATGTCTACAGCACTTGGGAGATGAGGCCCGGCAGAAGGTAGATCAGGAAATCAAGGGAATGGAAATAGTAGAGGCGATTAAAGGTTTAAAGGACAGGAAAGCTCCTAGTTTGGACAGTCTGCCAAATTTTATAAAAAATTATCTGCGGATGTTAGCCCAATTTTGAGAGACATTTTTAATGAAGTGTTAAACAGTGAGAGACTCCCAGAACTGATGGCAGTGGCAGCCATCACGGTGCTCCCTAAGGCAAGCAAAGATCCAGAACTGTGTGGATCATACAGGTCGATCTCTTTAATAAACTTAAATGCCAAGATTTTGGCAAAAATTCTGGTAAATAGGATTTATTTATTTAGGATCCAGGGTTTTCTCATGTGGCTGATACAAGACCATCAGTCTGGATTTATTCCCAGAAGACAAGCTAGCGACAACATATGCAAAATTTTGCAATTGATGTGGCATGCTCATAAAGAGAAAAGGCAGTCCCTCCTAATGGTGATAGATGCCGAAAAGGCTTTTGACTGGGTACAGTGTGAATTTATGTTTGGGTAATGAGGAGAATGGGTTTTGGGGAAAACTTTCTGAAATGGTTACAAGCTCTATACACAGAACTCAAAGCCAGTATAAGGGTGAATGGGGCATACTCAGAGGCCTTCCGTTTGGGATGGGATATGAGGCAAGAATGCCCTTTGTCGTCTTTACTATTCGCCTTAGTCATCGAACCACTAGCTGAGCAAGTTAGGCAGAACAGCGTTATAAAAGAGATTGGGGGATTGGGATGGGGGAGACCGAATATAAGAGATCGCTTTTTGCTGATAATGTGATCTATACATTGGAACAACTGACATCATCCTTACCAGTATTTATGAAGGAAATACAGTAAGATTTCATGCTATAAAGTTAATATGGGAAAAAGTGAAATCTTCAAAATTAATTTAAACCACAAGGAGGAATTAAGTATAAGAGGAGACTTCCCATTTCAGTGAGCGAGACATAGCATAAAATATTTGGAGGTACAGATTAGTAGGGAGTGGACGGATCTATATAAGTACAATTATAAATCCCTGATTAAAAGCGTGATGACAGATATGGTGAGATGGGATAAGCCTTTCTTTTCATGGTTTGGCAGAATTGCAATCATAAAAATGAATATCTTGCCTAGACTGCTATTTTTATTTTTAGCTCTGCCTATAGAGATACCTGCATCAGTGCTAGCACTACTACCAAGTAGAATCCTCTCTTATAGCTGGAGGCGCTGTCCCCCGAGGGTACGGAGGGTGGTAATGTACAGGAGTAAGGCAGAGGGGGGCTGGCTGTTCCAGAACCGGCTCGATACTATGAAGCAGTGCAATTGAGAGCTCTTTTGAGCTGGAAATGGGAGGAACGTGGTCCTCAATGTGGCAGGATTGAACAAGCAGTTGTAGACCCATAACAGGCCACCTATGGAGAAGGGGAGGCAGTGAGAGGAGAGGGTTGCATAGCAACCCATATATATTGAGTACTCTTAGGGGTATGTTTACTAAACGGCGCAAACATAGCAGCTGCGACGTTATCGCGTGATAATGGCGCATTACCGTGTGAAAATGTCACGTATCGCACGATAATGTCTGCGGAAGCGTTAAGGTGCACAGAGGGTGGAGTAAGGCTTCCCAGGGGTGGAGAGAAGGGGTCAATGGGCGGGGAGAGGCTCCATGCACACTAATGCTGTGGAATGAAGCTCTGAAAATTAGTGCCAGTGAAAAACTCGCGCTAGGCACATTTGCAGGACAGAGAAACCATTTCAGTCAGCAATGTACAGCAAAGGCAGGGAGACCTAGAAAAGTGATAGTAGTGATACATCTGCAGCAACCAAAAAGGCAAAAACCATAAATAATGACCAGAACCAAAATTGAAATCCAAAACGCCGAGCTGGCCAATAGAACAAATAATGACAAGCGGTAATGAACACAACCTATAAAGAAGAAAAACGACAAGCTCACTTTTGGAAGGGTCAATTCACAGTCCCCCCACAAAGTGGATGTACCAACATAGAAATAGCGTTGATGAGGGTTTTCTGTGGTGTGTATGGGATAGCTTGCCTTTGTGGCTTACACATGTGCAACAACAGCAGAGTAGGCACGTAGGAAAGGGCACTATGGTGATGGTGTAACTGGGGTACAGGGGGCTGCAGGCAGCACATGCAGTGGGCCAGCTAGGGCACAGTGTGGACTAGGCAGATGCCTACCTGGCACATAGGAATGCAGAAACTGAAAAGCAGCAAGACAGCAACTGACCAGGGTCCAATATGGCCACGAGTGTGCGTCCCACAGTGTCCCAGGGGATAGCACCCAACGGGTACCCCCAAGGGCACAGAACATTGGCAGGCGGTGCTGGGGGGATATGCTGATAATCCATGTCAGCACCCCTACCCCAGACCCCACACCATAGGCACCCGCCTAACGGCACACTGGATGGCTTGGGACTGAGCACCACCAGCATAAGGGCATGTCAGCATGGTGGTGGAGGGGGTGCCGGCGCCAGAAGAGGTAGTGGCAGCTACCCACAGCAGAGCAAGGCCAAGCCCTGTATAGGTGGGTGGCGTGCAGTGCAACAGATAAGGTCTGTCTGAGGAACAGTCATGGGATCCCCAGGGAACGACCTGCCTGTGTGGTAACAGTGTGGTGCAGTACACACAGCCAGTATGCCCAAAGGCAGAAGGTCACAGGTTCACGTCCCAGCTGGGGCCCCTGCAGACCATGTCCCACTATTTTACCCTACAGAGTGCAGACACCATAAACATGTCCACTGCCTAGAGCAGAGGTTCCCAACTCCAGTCCTGGAGGTGCAAGCACCAGTCAGGTTGTCAGGATGTCCCTAAGAAATATCCATGATATGCATTTACATGCACTGCCCCCACTGTATGCACATGTATCCATGCATATTGTCACGCCCTTGCCTCTGGCTTAGAGGAGCGAGGTAATGGAGCACTTCTCTTGGTGAGCTCAAATAAACTAGTTTTTCCTCAGGTGGATTCTGGGACATGTAGTTTGGCTCTTAAGAAGAAGTGTAGTCATGGTCTGATGTTAAGGCAAATGACGACAGAATTTATTTTAAAGTAAAGTTCAAGTAAACTGTACACAGGAATTTTGTCCATTCAGGATTGTTTGCAACAGAGCATTTAGATCAGTATAACTGCTTCATAGTCTTTTAAACACATGCAGCTGGTTAACAGCGTTGCTCAGTCTTAGAGAAACAGCTCTGCTCAGCAAGGTAAAAATACTTCTTTTTAACCTTGTGTTTGTGAAGCACTTAACAGCAAAAGAATAACAGTTCCTCTGGAACAACCTCTTCTTTCCCTCCTTCCTTTCAGGATAGGTTTTAAACTCAAACTAAGAAAACAAGTAACAAACATTCACAAGCTTTCTCTTCAGCGTGACTCAGCACTTTCCTGAGAAATGCAAACACGTGGAGTTTTCTTCAAACCCAATTCCTGGCTCAATTACAGTTACCTGCTTCTAGGAGACTTTCTCATTCAATGCTAGCCTTTAGCATAATGATTCCATGCTTGTAGCTTGACACAGGGTACAGTCCATGGGGATATCTAGATCTTGCAATTCCTCCCCTGCCAACTCAATCTGCATATCCTCTGGTGGTGTTAGGGCAGTGTCCGGTTCTGAGCTCTGGACACAGTGCTCAGAATACAGCCTCCCTGGGGGTTCTAATGTCTCTCCTGAGCTTAACTCTCCCCGATAAAGACAGTCAGTACCTGAAGTACTGGGCAGTTCTCCCTGGTTGTGCTCACTACGGTTCCTTGTCTCCTTCCAGCCTCTCTGGAACAGCTCTCTGTATTCCTCTCTGGGTTCTCTCCTGGAGATCTGCAGGTGCTCCTGGTTCCACTCCTGATTAGCTCCTCGATCCTGGGCATCGGGTAAGCATCGAATACCGAGATGGCATTTACCTGTCTGAAGTCTATACAAAATCGTAGAGTACCATCAGGTTTTGGAACAAGCACTATTGGACTACAGCACAGGCTTCGTGACTCTTCAATGATACCCATCTCCATCATTTCACGCACTTGCGCCACCACCTCCTGCTTCTTAGTCTCTGGTAGCCTGTAGGGTCGCTGTCTGACGACCTTCCCATGTGGGGTCACAACCTCATGCGCTACCAGTTGGGTCTCTCCAGGGATTGGTGTTAGAACATCTGGAAACTTCGCCACTAGTCTGGCCAGTTCCTGCCTTTGAATCAGGGATAGTTCTTCACCCATTTGAGGTTCTGAGTTCCTCCTCCAGTCTGTCACTTGGGGTCCAAGGTCTTCCTCCATCCTCTCTTCACAGGTGGCTGTCAGACCTTTCATGCCGGCACGTCCGGTGGACCCAAATCCATCGGCTCCCCGTCCTGTGGGAGTTAACATGGGGACCTCTTCCAGTGGGGGAAATCCTACCCGCTCGCATACCAGCTGTGCAATCCTGTCTCCGACCTTCACAGGGAAGTCTTTGTCACCAAAATTAAAGAGTAATACTTTGACACTCCCTCTATAGTCAGGATCAATGACCCCAGCACCGCGTCCAGAAAGTGTTTCAGTGCTAGACCGGAACGAGGGGCTATCCGGCCATAGCATCGATTGGCATCTCCATCTGCAGGCCGGTGTCAATGATAGCTTTACCATGGCTGGGTATTACCCCATTTATGGCGCTGCACAGATCATATCCTGCTGCTTGAGGAGTGGCTCTCCTGGGACTCTGGGCTTTCTCGGATACCCTAGAAAATTTTAATACAAACTTCTGTTTAACGGGGGAACGGCCTTCCAGGTATTTTTCCCCTGGGTTCTTGCTCTGCTTTTGGGGCTTCTCAAACAGAGGACTAGGGACCACAGTTACCATCCCATCCACCTTATGCCCGAGTCCCTTCTCTATCCCTTTTCTAAATTGGGGCCAGTCTCTTCCTAATACTAGGTCATGGGGGAGATTTGGGAGCACTGCCACGGGGATTTCCTTCTGTACCCCTAACCCTTTTATCACTACCTTATATATGGGGTAGAAAGAGGCAGCCCCATGGATGCATCTAATTTGGACTCTACCCTCTGGTCTCCTCGGGACCGACTCATCCTGAGCTTCAATTGCTCGCCAAAGCCTCCGTGATACCATGCTTTGGTCGGCACCCGAGTCGAGCAGAGCGTTGGTACTGATCCCTTGGATGTTAACAGCTAAGAGGAAACCCTCTCTCAGATGTTTCACATTAGCACCCATCAATCCTATGCGGGCTTTGCACCCCCTCTGTAGGTGTCCCATCTTCCCACAACGATAGCATTTTTTTCTCAACCCACTTTTCCTTCTGAACAGGCATACTAGTTTTCCCACCTTCTGAATTGTTCCCTTGTCTCTTTTCTGATTGACCAAAACTGGCCTCTGCCCCTTCTTTTGGAGTGCCCCCTTTTGGATGACGAGCTAATTCAGCTTCTAAATAGTGCTCAGTCAGAATGGTTGCCTCTCCTGTGCTCTGGCAGTTTTGCTGTATCAGAAAAGATTGTATGTCCTTAGGGACTGCAGCCATGCCAATGCAATGTGTGCCTTCGAGTCAGTCCTGACTCCTGGCGACCCAGAAGCTCCTGGGTTTTCTTGGCAGTGTCAATAGTTTTTCCCTCTGGGACCAACCACTTTAAGGCTAAGCCTCTTATCCTTTGGCTTAAGGCCTTAGGTGTTTCTCCAGCTTTCAGGTACATGGCTCTGAACATGCAGTGATATAGCATTTTGGTTAAACCTAAGCGATCTCTTATGGCATTTTTCACTTCAGAATAATTTGTGGCTAGGGCAGCTGGCATGGCCCTATAGGCAGCCAATGCTTCCCCTGTTAAACAGGTGGCTAGCCTTACAGCCCATTGCTCAACTGGCCATCCTATAGCATATGCGACTCTTTCAAAAGACTCTAAATAGTCATCAATGTCATCCTCTACAGAAAGTTTGCCAAAAGACAATGTCCACTTGTCTGTGGTCCTAGCATACAAACATTCTGTGGCATTATTAGTTCTGGCTGGGCTGGAAAACCTCCAGCTCCTTCTCGCTGGCTGGCAATCAGTGCCTCTACAAGTCTAGCACTGGCTTCTGCTGTGCTTGTAAAGCAGCTGCTGCTTGCTCTTGCGCTTGTTGGGCCATCTCTTGCTGTCTCTGGAACTGTAGGGTCATCCATTGGATCAGCTCCTTGGGCTCCATCTCAGCGACTACCTGCAAGAGAAAAGAGAAAAACACCAAGCGCAGTACCACGCTACAGCTCTAATGTGCTCTTTTTATCTGGACGCTTTCACATTTTCTCCCCTTTTACTCTGATTCAGGCTGACCCCCTACTAGGTACCTTTTACCTGGGTCAGGTGCTGACTCTGGCCTTAAAAAGGAAGGGTGTCTCCATGGAACCGCTCCGTTGTCCTGGTTCGCCTTGCCAGCGAATCCCAGTGAAGCTCGCAACCCAGATCTCCACTTACATTTTGTAAATCCTGTGGCTGTATATCCTGATGCAGGCAACAAGATCCGTACAACTACGCCACTGTCATGCCCTTGCCCCTGGCCTCTGGCTTAGAGGGGTGAGGTAACGGAGAACGTCTCTTGGTGAGCTCAAATAAACTAGCTTTTCCTCAGGTGGATTCTGGGACATGTAGTTTGGCTCTTAAGACGAAGTGTAGTCATGGTCCGATGTTAAGGCAAATGACAGAATTTATTTTAAAGTAAAGTTCAAGTAAACTGTACACAGGAATTTTGTCCATTCAGGATTGTTTGCAACAGAGCATTTAGATCAGTATAACTGCTTCACAGTCTTTTAAACACATGCAGCTGGTTAACAACGTTGCTCAGTCTTAGAGAAACAGCTCTGCTCAGCAAGGTAAAAATACTTCTTTTTAACCTTGTGTTTGTGAAGCACTTAACAGCAAAAGAATAACTCAGTTCCTCTGGAACAACCTCTTTTTTCCCTCCTTCCTTTCAGGATAGGTTTTAAACTCAAACTAAGAAAACAAGTAACAAACATTCACAAGCTTTCTCTTCAGCGTGACTCAGCACTTTCCTGAGAAATGCAAACACGTGGAGTTTTCTTCAAACCCAATTCCTGGCTCAATTACAGTTACCTGCTTCTAGGAGACTTTCTCATTCAATGCTAGCCTTTAGCATAATGATTCCAAGCTTGTAGCTTGACACAGGGTACAGTCCATGGGGATATCTAGATCTTGCAATTCCTCCCCTGCCAACTCAATCTGCATATCCTCTGGTGGTGTTAGGGCAGTGTCCGGTTCTGAGCTCTGGACACAGTGCTCAGAATACAGCCTCCCTGGGGGTTCTAATGTCTCTCCTGAGCTTAACTCTCCCCGATAAAGACAGTTAGTACCTGAAGTACTGGGCAGTTCTCCCTGGTTGTGCTCACTATGGTTCCTTGTCTCCTTCCAGCCTCTCTGGAACAGCTCTCTGTATTCCTCTCTGGGTTCTCTCCTGGAGATCTGCAGGTGCTCCTGGCTCCACTCCTGATTCCCCTGAATCCTCTGAGTCTTCCGAACCTCCTGAGACCTCTGCCTCCCCAGAGCTTCTTCCTTCCTTGGAGCTTCCTCTCTCCTCTGAGCTTCCCCTTTCCTCTGCTTTAGCAGAGGTTTATATTTCCCTCTCCAGGGCTCCAGCCCTTCCTCCACTCCTCCCAGGTGATTGTAATCACCTCTCAAGCCTGCAGTTACGTCATAGGAGTTATGGTGTGGCTGCCTGAACTTTCTCTCCCTCAGGTTTCTTTCTCTATGAGGGGCCTGAAATCCATGCCCTGCAGGGATTTCTCCTTTCTCTAAGTTAGTCATGGGCCTTTTCTATACTCATAGGCTCAAAACCTTTATTTCTCAAAACATATGCCCAATTGCCCGACACAGGCCGTGTTTCGAATCTTTCTTCGTCAGGGGGATACAGGCATACTATACATATAAATACATGAACAATAAATAATTAAAACATTTCCATAAAAAATATATATAATCATAAAGATAAAATTATAAATAACTAATTATATTAAATTATATGAACAGTATAAGAAGACAAGTAAAATGTTGGAATGCCCAAAAGAAATAATAACATAAACACTTATCCATTAATAAGAGTATCTAATGTAAAATTGACATACAGTTTAAAAAGAAAGGGTATGACCAATAAAAGAAACATAGTTCAAATTATAATTTATAATAATGGTAAAACAGATAAATGAATAAATAAATAATAATACATCACCAGCGTGTTCGATACAGTTAGACATGTATTTGGCTAAGGGAGAGGAAAAAAGGAGGTAATGTAACACAAAATCATTCAAAAGAACATATGAAACAACAGTCAAGAAACGAAGCAGGAGTGATGTCAATTGGCATGCATAGCCAGCTATGATAATAATAAAAAATGGATCTTACAAAATGATAAATATTGTATACCAAAATAAAAAACAAAAAAGGGGTGGGGTGGAGGGTTGGGGGAAGGGAGGAGGAAGGGGGAAGGGGAGGGAAGAGGAATTACTTACACATAAACTTTAAAATTTAACAAATCGAGAAAAACAACTTTAAAGCACTTTAGATGAAAGAAGGGGCTTAAATTGTGAATCAGGGTATTTCTGAACCCATATAATATTTTAGAATTAATATTGTATAAAAACAGGAGTATATTAATGAACCTCTGTATGGAGGATAAGACATTTATATTCCTCTACTTGCACGATTAAACCACTTGAAAAACGCTCCTTAATACAAGTGATTGAAAAAAGGGGGTTTCTTGAATTAAACGCATTCTGTGCGGATTATGAATTATCTGATCGTGAGTATATTTGAAAAGAGGGAGTCCTAAAAAGTATAAACACCAAATTTATGTACTAAACTACAAGATATGAGGTAACTTATGACCCACAGTAGACCATGGATGGAGAAAAACAATGTAACCCTACCTGTGGAAGCAAAAGACTTGCTTGCATCAACGAAGGATTATGAAACATACTTCATTCTCATAAATCAGATTAGTACAACAAGGATAATCCGCTGTCTATCTGAATTTGAGAAATCACTGAAGGATGCCGGCACTTGCGCACTGAATAAAAAGAAACCGCGGGACATTATGGAGTTGTTTGATTGGAGAGGTATACATTTATCAAATTCAGATAGACAGCGGATTATCCTTGTTGTACTAATCTGATTTATGAGAATGAAGTCTGTTTCATAATCCTTCATTGATGCAAGCAAGTCTTTTGCTTCTGCAGGTAGGGTTACATTGTTTTTCTCCATCCGTGGTCTACTGTGGGTCATAAGTTACCTCATATCTTGTAGTTTAGTACATAAATTTGGTGTTTATACTTTTTAGGACTCCCTCTTTTCAAATATACTCACGATCGGATAATTCATAATCTGCACAGAATGTGTTTAATTCAAGAAACCCCCTTTTTTCAATCACTTGTATTAAGGAGCGTTTTTCAAGTGGTTTAATTGTGTAAGTAGAGGAATATAAATGTCTTATCCTCCATACAGAAGTTTGTTAATATACTCCTGTTTTTATACGATATTAATTCTAAAATATTATATGGGTTCAGAAATACCCTGATTCACAATTTAAGCCCCTTCTTTCATCTAAAGTGTTTTAAAGTTGTTTTTCTCGATTTGTTTGATTTTAAAGTTTATGTCCAAGTAATTCCTCTTCCCTCCCCTTCCCCCTTCCTCCTCCCCCTCCCTTCCCCCCTCCACCCCCCCCCCCCCCCCTTTTGTTTTTTATTTTGGTATACAATATTTATCATTTTGTATGATCCATTTTTTAATATTATCATAGCTGGCTATGCATGCAAATTGACATCACTCCTGCTTTGTTTCTTGACTGTTGTTTCATATGTTCTTTTGAATGATTTTGTGTTACATTACCTCCTTTTTTCCTCTCCCTTAGCCAAATACGTGTCTAACTGTATCGAACACGCTGGTGATGTATTATTATTTATTTATTCATTTATCTGTTTTACCATTATTATAAATTATAATTTGAACTATGTTTCTTTTATTGGTCATACCCTTTCTTTATAAAATGTATGTCAATTTTACATTAGATACTCTTATTAATGGATAAGTGTTTGTTATTTCTTTTGGGCATTCCAACATTTTACTTGTCTTCTTATACTGTTCATATTATTTAATGTAATTAGTTATTTATAATTTTATCTTTATGATTATATATATTTTTTATGGAAATGTTTTAATTATTCATTGTTCATGTATTTATATGTATAGTATGCCTGTATCCCCCTGACGAAGAAAGATTCGAAACACAGCCTGTGTCGGGCAATTGGGCATATGTTTTGAGAAATAAAGGTTTCCTTCCAATATACCACGTTTTGCATTGGACTTTCTCTGTTCACGTGGTTTCGTGCTTTTTTGGTGGACTTATTCATTAGCGACATCCTGGAAACCGGAATTTTGGCCCACCAGGACCGGAGTCTGGACCCTCTGCACCAGAGCTGTGGCCAACAGATGCACAAACACCCACACCCACGGGCCCCACTATACAAAGCCTCATGGAGAGTCAGGCTGTTGGGTCGTGTGCGGAGCAGCAGCTACCACCACCTGCACCTCCATACCGTAGCAATGCGGTCAGAACCATGGAAACACGTTCCATATATGTATCAAAAGCTTTCTATGATTAATGTGAGATCACAAGTCCTAACTTAAAAATATTTGCTAAAAGAGATTTATCATACCAACCTTTCTGATATCTGTGGAGTGTGCTGCCATATGTGTTTACAACACTATCTACCACCCCGGAGAGTGACCCTGATAGTATTGTGTACTGTCGCACTGCCTGCAGAGTGCCCAGGACTGGTGTGGCGGCCAGGGCTGGCAGCCACCTCTACCGTTGCACAATGCATAAATAGGTGTTGGAGTGTGTATATTGTGGTGAGGAGAGCCCCCAGGAAGAGATGGAAGTGGAAGAAAACCCTGTTTTTCCCTTTAAAACAAGTGACAGTTCAGTTGTGCACAGTGCTTGCAAGGCAGGCAAGAAAAAAACTCAGCTCTCTGCTAAGGCCAGGCCACGCCCTAGTTCAGACGGGGAGCCAAGCTTGCTCAGTGATTGGTCACACCTGTGCAAAGGCAAGGGAGTGCCCGGCAGCAAACGGTTTTTAAAAACACACTCAGAGCAGAGAGAGAAGACACAGACAGGGGAGACACAGACCCAAGAGACACACACACGGGAGACGCAGCAGAGAGAGCAGAGCCAGCACGTCCAGGGGAAGCTGGAAAGGAACAGATCTGCAGACAGAGCAACAGAGGCATACAAAGGAGAAACTCTGAGAGATCCTGGAAAGGGAGAAAGGTTCCAAGGAAACTTTCAAGAGAGTGACTGTCTGGGAAGGAGTGGGAAAAGGCTCCAGAAGGTTGAGTTCCATAGCCTGAAAGATATCAGGAGGAAAGGAATCAGTAGCTGTCTGAGAGACCCACCCCAAGGTAAAGCCAGTACGTGTAAACCTGAACAGCTTGCAGAGAAACAGTTTGCCCAGGCCTAACGTCTGCTAAGAGGTGGGTGGATAGTTGTATGTATGAAGAGAACCGAAACCCAGATAAGAGCAGAGAAACTGAGCTTTTAACACTAGAAGCATTAGGAAAACTGTTTGCAGAGAGGAAGCTTTACCCTCCCAATACAAGTGTGCCTCCTCAGGGTGATTTGCTGTTGAAGCAGTTCCAAGAGTTTTTAGAAAACAGGAAGTCTGGGCAAGTGTATAAAACTGGTGGAAGTAAGAAGTACCCGGTGTCCATAGAAGAGATGCAGGTGGATTCTTGTATGCCAGAATCTGAGTCAGAATTGTCACCAATGGATTGCTCTTTTTGTCTAAAGGAGAACTGAGCATTGTTGAGCAGGCTTGAAAGACTGTGAAACAATATAGCGACAAATTTTTATGACTGCAAAGAGTGGAAAAAACCAAGAATGTGTTCTACTAAGTATGTGAGCTTCTGAAGCCAAGAAGCAGTCTGTAGTAAAAGTTTGGTTTGGGAAAAGAAAACAGCAGCTGTTAAAAGTTTACCTGTTATGTTGAATGATCACCAGAAGCTGTGCTTTGTGAAAGTTTATTGGGAAGAAAGCTGCTGCCCAGTGATAGAAGGCTTTTTGTTACATTTTTTTCTGTTAACCTGATTTACTCTTATGTTGGAGAAGTATCCTCTTGCTTTTGCGTTTTGAGCTTTAATGCCTTGGAATCCCACAAAAAAAAAAAAATTCTTGCTGCCTTAAACCACCAGTCTCACACCTACATTTGTCCTTATATAAGTAAGCCAACTACAAGTCCTAGAATCCCTCTGGTGACAAACAAGGGAAGCTTTATTTAAAAGGACACTATAAGGCTGCTCTATGCTTGTAAGCCTTCGGGCCCAAGCAAGGGCATCGCAGTATGTTTATCCAGTGTTTTGCGGCTGCCTACACCTTACTGAGCCCACAATGCTTGCACAGTTTCCAGCGTTAGCCTGCCATTGTGCATAATGAGGGCCAAGGTATTGTGGGTATGGGCCGGACAGGGCGGTCTAGGCAGGATGCATGTGTACAGGGCATAGGGCCAATAGCTGGGATATTGTAGTGTGCATCCACCACCTGCAAGGACACAGTGGCCACAGCATGTCATGCTGGGAGGTCAGTCCCACTCTGACTGAGCAGTGACCACGGCATGTCCAGGTTGTTTCTGTAAGTGATATTTGTGGGTTCCCATTTCTGGGACCCAATCACTGACAATCCTGCTTGGTGTGTCTGCCATATCCCATGCCTGGGTGCACATTGTTCCTTTTGGAGCATGCACTATGTATGTCTAAGCAGACTGTCTGCAGTTATCAGGTGTATGGCTGCAACACCTTGCAGGATGCAGCAGGTGCACACTGACTGCCCTCTGCTGGGGAATGTCAGATCATAGTGGGGGGCAGCTGAGCTGACCAGGCACACTACCTGTCTGTGAGTGGTTCAGTTCCAAGTGCAGATCTGCATCAGCTCTCTGTTCGCCAGTTGCCCGGGGGTTGCTAGTCCCACAGTCCATCGTCATTTACCTCAACTGAACCTATTGCAAACCGTGATAGTGTGTGTCTGTTGTTCGCAGGTCATGTACCCTACCCTGACCCACAGAGGGCAGGCTTGCTACGTCATGTGAGTCCAGACATGCCCCTGCTCCAAAAACTGGTGTCCATGGCAACCTCACTGAATATGCATTATGTTGCGAGCATCATGGTCCACATGGGCTACACATTATTGGCAAATAGAAATGGACATAGAAAACTCCTAAGGCTGTCTGCAAAGAATACCTCACACATTGGCAGTGATGGTGAACCGCAGCAAAACCTACCGCAAACAACACGGGTACTGTGGACCTGGTGCTGTCCACACGACTTTACCCTCAGGGTGATCACAGAACACACACAATGGCATGGTCAGTAGGCACACTGTGCCAGTAACACGCACAGTCAGTCCCCCTACCCAGTTGACATGCTGCAGAGGTGCAAACCCCATCTGGTGAGCAGATGTAGAATGCTGTTCTGCATGTGAATTGCATCATGGGTACTCTTGGTGCTAACCTATCCTGGTAGCCACACCAGACAGTGTATCTGATGACCTGCACTGGTTCAGTAGCTAGCCATAGTTTAGTTACAACTAATATTGATATAGGACAATGGTTAATATAATGACCTCAGTGGGAGAGGTCATGGGTTCAATACCCTAGTGGGCCTGTATATTGATGTATCTGGATGGATATAATATACCGTATTATCATTACATCTGAGCGTTTTACCACATGAAACAATTTTTACAAGTGTGGCCAGTCGCATGCAGTAGGTATGTTGGAAGAGTGATGTGGGCTGCAGGTTGCTAGATTAGCTGGTGAGCTATATACAAAGTGCGTCCGTCAGTAAAACTGTTCGAGGCTACGGCCGTCTATGCCTGTAACAGTCTGACATTGATCTGAAATCAGTGTGCACACCCCAAAGCACCCTCAGCTCAGTTGCCCAAACTAAGGTGCCTTGTAAAGTGCCTTAGCTGTGGCCTTACACTATCCCGGTAAGCAGAGCAGAAAGTGTGTGCAGATGACCTGGTGTTGCTGTGTAGCCAGCCATTGCTATGTTAAAAGGCATAGCACACTGGTTAATACAATGCCTTCACAGCCAATGGTGATGGGTTTGAGACCCCAACAGTGTGCCAACAGTGCACCAACAGTGCGCCAACATCAAGATAAATGCCTAAGATGTATATTGTGGTAAGAATAGTCAGACACGTGTCTGCAGCATAAATCTTTTCACCGTAGCTGTGTACCCCAAGGTGCCTCACAGCATGGCGTGGCGGGAAGTGCGTGATAAGACGCCCCATGAAGCGGCCCGGACAAAGGGCAGAAAGCCTGCTATGCCGCTTATCTTGGTGGCGCCACCGTTCGCTGTGTACCAGCCGTGGCACTGGCACGTAGCTAGCGCACCACAGTGATGCGCAGCAGCACATATGCGGCATGCATCAGCAAGGCATCAGAGAAAATGGCGGCACGGTCAAGGAAGCCTGCCTTCACCCGCCAGGAGCTGCGACACCTTGCAGGACTAATCTGCGCTAGGCAGTACAAACTATTTCCAGGCTCCTCCAAACCCCAGGACCTCTGCTGCGTTAGGAGGGCATGGGAGCGCATCACAAGTCGGTACAATCGTATTGCGGACTACCCACGTTGAGGTAAGTGTATGGCGACAGGTCACACAATGCAAGGTGTGCAACACATTATCCAGCAATGAACACACATCATACATGTACAACATGGTAGAGACACCAGTCTTTGGGCCATCCAGTGCTGAATGTAGCTGCGTATGCTGCTTTGTGTAGGTATGCCCTATCCCCAGGAGGCTAAGGACCTGATCACAGAGGTCCAGTTGTCAGCCTGGTGTTATGGTACCTGCTGCTGTTGATGTGTGAAAATCCATCCTAACCCCAGGAGGCCTTAGATCTGCCTAAAGTGGTCTTGTAAACAGCATGCTGATATGGTAGTTTCTGCAGTTGCAGGTTCACACATCTGCCCTACCCTCAGGAGTTCTGAGACCTGATTACAGAGGTCTGTAATAAATCCTGTTAGTATGGTAGTTTATGCAGGGTCAAGTCACACATCTGCCCTATTCCCAGGAGGCCCAGACCTGATTACACAGGTCTGTTATAGATCCTGATGGTATGGTAGGTGCTGATGTGGATGTGTCTAAATCCACCATACCCCCAGGAGTCCTGAGACCTGATTACAAAGGTCTATAATAAATCCAGATATTGTGGTAGTGTATGCAGGGTCAGGTCACACATCTGCCCTATTTCCAGGAGGCCCAGACCTGATGACAGAGGTCTGTAGTAAAACCTGTCAGTATGGTAGTGTATTCAGTTGCAGGTTCACACATCTGCCCTACCCCCAGGAGGCCTGAGACCTGATCAAAGTGCTCTGTTATTCATCCTGGCATTATGGTATCTGCTGCTGTTGATGTGTTCAGATCCACCCTACCCCCAGGAGTCCTGAGACCTGATTACAAAGGTCTCTATGAAATCCAGATATTGTGTTAGTTTATGCAGGGTCAGGTCACACATCTGCCTTATTCCTAGGAGGCCCAGACCTGATTACACAGGTCTGTCTTGGATCCTGATGGTATGGTAGGTGCTGCTGTGGATATGTTCCAATCCACCCCACCCCACCCCACCCCCAGGAGTCCTGAGACCTGATGACAGAGGTCTGTAATAACTCCTGTCAGTATGGTAGTATATGCAGTTGCAGGTTCACACATCTGCCCTACCCTCAGGAGTCCTGAGACCTGATCAAAGTGGTCTGTTATTCATCCTAGTGTTATGGTAGTTGCTGCTGTTGATGTGTTCTATTCCACCCTACCCCCAGTAGGCCTGAGACCTGATCAAAGTGCTCTGCTATTCATCCTAGTGTTATGGTAGTTGCTGCTGTTGATGTGTTCTACTCCACCCTACCCCCAGGAGACCTGAGACCTGATCAGAGTGGTCTGTTGTTCATCCTGGTATTATGGTACCTGCTGCTGTTGATGGGTTCAGATCCACCCTACCCCCAGGAGGCCTGAGGCCTGATTACAAAGGTTTGTAATAAATCCAGATATTGTGGTAGTTTATGCAGTGTCAGGTCACTCATCTGCCCTATTCCCAGGAGACCCAGACCTGATTACACAGGTCTGTTATGGATCCTGATGGTATGGTAGGTGCTGCTGTGGATGTGTTCCAATCCACCCCACTCCCAGGAGTCCTGAGACCTGATTACAAAGGTCTGTAATAAATCCAGATATTATGGTAGTGTATGCAGATTCAGGTCACACATCTGCCCTATTCCCAGGAGGCCCATACCTGATTGCAGAGGACTATTATAGATGCTGATGTCAGGGTACCTGCACCTGTTGGGGTTTCACAGCTCTGCCCTAAAACCAGGAGGCCCCAGACCAGATCACAGATGTTAATAGCTCAGCTAGGTGTGGTGGGCTATGCTCCTTTTGTAGCTGCCCACAACTGCCCTATTCACAGGAGGCCTTAGTCCTGACCATAGAGGTATAGTAGAAGGCCTGGTGTCATGGTCGTGGCACCTGGCGATGTGTTCAGGGCCATCCACCTCCCGCTCCATCTCAGAACACATCACCCATGTTTTGTAAGGATATCATGGTGCCATAATGGGTGTGTCGGCTGATGTGTGTAGGTCAGGCAAACACACAGGGAGTTAGGGAACACCTCCCCTGGAGACCAGCATGGCCAACCCACACATGGCATGGTGCTGCCATGTCATGCAAGGAGAATGTAGGAACAGGGTATGGGGGGTCCAGGGGGTTGCACACAGTACACATAGGTGGCACCTCACACATGCCCTGACCCAAGTCACACATGCAGGCGGCGCTGGCAACAGGTAGTAGAGGACACAATGGCCAGAGCATCAGCAGCAGCACCCTGCTGCTCACAGTGATGTGTGATATGCATTGGGCACCCACCAGAGATATCTGGACCCTAATGCTCCCACCCATTGCTTTCCCCCCCAGGTAGAAGATCTACGGAAAAAGGGTCGGGAGTTGCGGCTGCATGGCCTGGAGGTCCTTGCTCGCCTCCAAAGGAGGGTGCTGGAACAAAGTGGCAGTGAGTGTTGTGGCCTCTGCAGTACAGTACAGCATGTCACAGTGGCCCAACAGCCTGTGAGAGGCCAAACTATGTACATGTGGTATGTGACTCACATAATGGTATGCTAATGACTGTTTTCCCCCACAGAGGATGCTGCTGCTGGTGAGGACCCATCTACATCGGGGCCCCCCAGAACAGGCCCCACAGCGCCAGTCCATCCAGATGAGGAGGAGGGGGCAGAGGCCAAAGAGGAAGACAACAACATGGAGGGGGCGGGAGGGAGGGGAGGGGAAGGGGGAGTTGTATGCAGCACGGGGTGAGGCGGGGGAGGTGGAGGAGGAGGAGGCAGAGGAGGAGGAGAGCGGAGAGGGGGGCAAGAGAGAGGGTGGGTGGGAGGTGTCGGGGGGGAGGAGGGGGTATGGAGGGGGAGAGGGTGGCTCTGTGGGTGGGAGGGGACAGGACAGCACAGGGCACTGTGGGTCCCTGCAAGCTGCCACATGTGTGTGGCGATGGTGGCCGCCTGGGAGTAGCGTCCCCACCCATTGCCACAGACAGGGCCCACGCACATGCTACCACACAAACACCGGGCACCTGGCGTGGATGTGGTGGCAGGTGTGCGTGGGACCTGTATGTGGCAGTGGGTGATGTGCTGCAATGCCAGCAGAGCCAGGACCGCACCATCCGGTGGCTGGCAGGCGCCATTCAGTGGCTGGCTGCTGAGATGCACATGCAGCATGCAGCTGCTATGGGCGGTGCATCTCGACAGCCATCCCCTGATGGGTGTCCCCGGAGCGTTTAAGAGGCACAGGGGTGCCCACACACGTGCCCTGTGCTGTCCTGTCATCCGGGACAGAACATGGGGTGTCATGTACATATTACCCATTCTAATTGTTATAATAAACAAGTTTGTATGTACAGTACAATGGTCACATTCCCTTACAGACAGACTGGACGTGAGCATGGGACATGTATGTTGATCCCTAGGTGTATGCGTGGTAGACATAGGTAACATACATGGACTGTCTCCACACGCAGGTGTGGGGGCTGCCCATGTGCGTAGGCGTCTGTGTCCCCTGGTGCCACTGTGATGTGCCGATGTGCAGTGTGTCCCAACAGCTATGGTCACATGCATGCTGCCTGTGATGTGTAGGCTGCATATCTGATGCACCATGCTTGGGGGCAATAGGGGAAAAGACTAGCAGCAGGTATGTGGCTGGAAGGGTAAGAGGGACTGCTGTACCTAGGAGCTGCACAGGGGGATAGCTGGTGGGGCTGTGACAGGTGGGTGCTGGTCAGGAGGATGAGCGACGGTGCACTACAGGCGCTGGGAATGAGTAACCAGCTGACTGTAGGTAGATACCTTTGTCTGCCTGTGCCCCCACAAGCATATGTATGTCAGAAGCCATGTAGGCTCTGGTGTGGGCAGAGAGGATGGACACACGTGTGGAAAGTAATGTTGAGCATATGGGATGTGAGAGAGTGACATATCCATAAAACATACATGTACCACCATAAATATATTGCTGGTCGACGGGAGAGGTAGGGTATACCCAAACGCATAGGTAGAAGGGCGCTCACATGGCACAGTGCTTGGCACACAGGGAATGGTATTACGTATGTGCGGTGATTGGTTGCAGTGCAGACTCCACACCCCTATGGGAACTGCGGTGGCACATGTGGCCAGGATGATAACATGGGTTGCAGGGGAGCACAGTGGCACACACTGGAGACGTACACATACGTATACTTAGGTTATGATGTTTTTATTGTAACAGATGTGTTGACCTCGTCCCCACCCTCACATTGTACATCTCTGCCCATGTCCACGGGCCAACCCACCCCTCTGGTGCCGCCTCTGGAGCTGGTGCTGGCTGCTGGTGACGTAGAGCCATGGCCTCCTGGGCATCCGCAATGTGCACTAGCGCTGCTGCCATCGTCTCAGCTGTGGTGCGCAGCTGACTCACCTCCTCCCGAATAGCCATCAGAGCCTGACGAGTGGCTGTGGGGAGACACAAGGTGATGTGGGAGACATGTGTTGCACCCCCCACCGTGACCCATGCACATGTCTGGCGTATCCCAACAGACCGGTCTGCAGAGCCACCATGTATGCGACGACTAGCAACGCAGTACCATGTTTACATCTGTGTGTCCCATGACCCATCCTCAGGCCAGGAAGTGATCCTGCTGAGGTGTTGTGGAAGTCACAGATATGACACATGGTACTGTGTTACAGTGCACTGGGTGACTGCCTGATCAGCGCACTGGTCGTATGGGACTGGACGGATAACATGGGGATGTATGGCACACAGATAGATATCTGGGGGGCATTGTATGCTCTGAACCTGATGCACAGTACTGATTACCCCAACTATCTATGCTAGGTACCATTACCCAGGGAGAGGGGTCTGCCGAGTAAACTGTATAGGTGATCTGGGGTGGGTGTGTACCACTGTACGTCTCCTTGGGGTATGTGGTGATGAATAGTGGGCGGATATATGAGCTCATCAACATGATGACACCAGATGACCCATGCTACAAGGGGGGGAGTGCACATGGCACAGACCCCCACTAAACATACGAACCTACGTGCTATGGTGTCAATATTGGGGAGCACATGGAATGTCATTGTGGATGTTACGTCAATCCCCAGGGGGCTTGTGGTGTATTCTGTTACCCACCTTCCGCATCGTGCCTTGATGAGGCAGTATGGGCCCTCAGCTCTGCAAGGATGACATCCGTGCTGGTGTGTGGGGTGCCTGATGTCCCCGGTGCCTGCATTGTGGGGCGACTCCCCTCTGACTCCACATCCCCCACAGCCCGTGTGCTGCTGGTACTGGTCCCCACTTGTGCGTCGGCATCCACTGCCCTGTCCTCTGCCTTGGCCACCACATTGTTTCCTGGGGTCTCGCCGCCAGTGCTGCCTGCGTCCCCGGACTCGCCGGCCTCTGGCCCCTCAACATCCTCTGGTGCCAGCACATCCTCCTCCTCATATGCCTGCATGGCCTGGATGTCACCTGGGGGATGGAACAGGGTACACAGCAAATATGAGTTTGCGCAGGGCACATATGTACACCTGTGGAGTACATCCCCGCCAACAGCAATGTGGTGTCTACCTGTACCTGCTGTTACTGTGCCTACGATGGGGACAGCACTTGTGTGTACTGTGAGCTGTACCTGACGGGGGGGGGGGAGGGGCGGCTTCTTGCACTGGTGGAGCTGTGACACGTATGCTGTTATATTTGGGGGTTGGTGTGGCGAATGCCGGGCCCTCTATATATGCAGCACTAGATATGCCCTGTGCATGTGACCTTGGATGTGGGCTCAGTGCTACATGTGGCCAGGGTGCGTGTGGGAGTCCTGAGTGGGAATGTGGCCTGTCATAGTGTGTTTGAGCGATGTATATGCATTGGCCTGAGTGGTATGCACGTTAGGTGTTGAGGCATTCGTCCGGGTCAGCCAGACGTGTGTGGGAACTGCCGCCTTGGTAGCCACTGTGCAGTGAAGGTGGACAGCTATCACAAACTCAGTGCGTGTGGTGGGCTGGTTCGGGGGATGGGTGGTGTGATGCTGGCCATGTGGTTGCACCGTGGGTGGGGGTCATGGGAATGTGTCTGTGGCACTGCGGTACCTGTGGAAGGGGTGACCCCAGGTGGTTGGGGGTTTTGACTAGATGCAGTTGGTACGGCTGGGGCAATGTGCACCCCAATGTCCTGTGAGCGTGGGTGGGGGTCCCCCACTGTATGTTGGCCAATGACAGAGTGTTGTGTCTGACATCTGGGTGATGTGGTCATCGGGGTTTGCTTGTGTGCACCTCGCCATCACAGTGTGATAGGCCTTCCTCTGTCACTGGTCTGGGATATGTCCCTGGACAGGTGATAGCAAACACACGTCATTGCTGTTATAGGTGGTGTGCCAGGTAAATGTGTTCTGGCCTAATTGTATGTCCCTCCTGTCTGTGTCCCCCTGTCATATTGTTGTGCGTGCCTGGCTGCAGATGTATGTTGCTCTGTGTGACCTATGTGCCATGTACGAATAGCTGCTGCATATGCTGGGTCCATCGGGTGGAGGGTGTTGGGCCCTCCCTGTATGTACGGTCATCCTCCCCACTCATGCGCAGTGGGGGGGAACCCCGCCTGGCTGAGGGAATGCCCCCCACCCACAGTTCCGTACACCTGTGCAGTGCTCTACAACATCCGAGACTGTGGCTGTCGTGCACACAGCCCCAGGTGCCTCCACAACCACCCTGTACCTACCCAGCCATGTTTTGCTGGATTTGTGGCCCCCCCCCAGTTGCCTGTGCTGGGTCACATGTGTTCCCAGGACATAGGCCCCCAACCTTCTGTCCATGGCCAGCATGTGCTGGGCCGTGAGCTGTATGTGTGCTGCATATCTCTGACCTACCTGCCTGTGGATGCGCGGTGTCCAGTGCTTCGGGCAGTCCACACAGATATATGGGACCCAGACAGTCTGCCAGTTCCTGCTCCAGGGGTGTCAGGGTTGGGGCGAAGGGGGCACCCCCTCCGGTGCCCATGGCATGTCGCCTCTCCGCCACCATGTGTGCACGGACACCACACTTGATGTCATTGAATCTCTTCCTCAGGCTATCCAGGTCCCTAGATGGTCCCCCTGCCTGGGCTATGGCCTCCTGGATCTCCTCCCACACGTGTATGCATGTGCCCACAGTGGTGCTGGAGCTATGCTGGCCATAGAGCACCTCATACCGCTCCAACACACTGGCCAGCAGGATGTTGTTTTCCTGCTGGCTGAATCTAACAGCCCTCCTCCGTTCCTCGGCTGGCACCAGTATATGCCTACATTTGGCACTGGGTGGCCCCTGTGTGGGCTGTGTCATACCCGATGGGCCTGCAGCCCCCACCTCAGGCCCACGTCTCCCTGCCGGCTCTGGGTCCCGCAGCACATGTGTCCCCCTCCTCCCCTCCTGCCATGTCCTGTTGCTCCATTTTCCTGCCCTCTGTGCCTTCTCCCTCCCTGTCACACATCCTCGCCCCTCCTGTTCCTCGCCTGATCTCCCCTTCCCTGCCCCTCGGCTCTCTGCTCCACCTCATGTCTGCTCCTCACCTCCTCTCCCCTCCTCTCCCTGCCGCCTGATCCTCCACTCACTTCCTGTTTCTCTGGCCTGCTCCTCACCTCCCCTCCTCTCTCTCTCTCTCTCAACTGCTCCTCAACACACCTCTCCTCACCTGCTATAATCCTGACCTCACGCTCGCCTGCTTCTACACCTCGCCTTCTTTCTCCGTCGCCTACACAAAACCCTTAGCGTGTACCACGTGTGCATGTGTATTTCTGTGTTTTTCTACGTCTGCATCCTTGCGCGCGTTGCGCATGCTCAGTGGCGCAAGCATGGCTGCTGTGCGCATTGCACATGCGTAGGGGAGCTGTGGGTGTTGCGTGCATGGGGACACCACAGTGCACATGCACTGTGCGTGTGTGTGAGCGTGAGATGTGTGCATGTGCTGCATGCCGTTACGCGCATGCAGCCAGCCTTACGTCACATGCACGTACTGGCACTCATCACATGGGTCACACGCACGCACCTTCCGCAGCTCCCCTGCACATGCGCAACGTGCGCAGCGGCCACACTCGCAAGGATGCACAGATGTAAAAAAAAACCCATAACTACACTCGCACACGTGGTACACACTGAGGGGTTTGTGTAGGCGAGGGAGACGCATGCGGTATTGGTTGTTGGTGAAGCAAGAAGAGTGTCAGAGGCAGGTTTGGTGTGGAGAGTGGCTGGGTTGGTGAGTGCTGGTGGAGTTGTGTGGCTGGGTTGGTGAGTGGTGGGTGAGGTGAGTGGCTGGATTTGTGTGAGTTAGAGGAGGTGAGGGGGTGGAGTGTATGGCAGGGTTTGTGGTTGCTGCATGTGCACTTGGAGGTGTGCAGGGTCTGCGGTTGCCTGACGGGGGAGATGGTGTCCATGGGGCTGAGGCACAGAGCATGGGTGCAGTCCCGCTGCAACACAGACCTGCAGCTGTGGGGGCAGGCCAGGCAGGGCCTGTGCCGGCACGGCCTGTGCCGGCACGGCACAGGAGGTGTGCGGAGTTGCAGACTCACCAGCCTCGCCTCTACGGGCCCAGCTCCAGGACATGCATGAGGACCAGGTCATCTCCCTCTATCGCCTGAGCACAGGGGCTATTAGGGAGCTCTATGAGGATCTAAGACTTTACCTCAAGCCCCTGACTGGTCGGTCACATGCCATACCGGGTTTGGTCAAGCTCCTTGGTGCCCTACATTTTTTTGCCTCTGGCTGTTTCCAGTCATCTGTGGCCGCAGTGGGTGGCATAAGCTGTCCCACCTTCTCACGCTGTCTCCACCAGGTACTGCGTGCCATGATCAGCCGGGTGGGGAATTACATTGCCATTCCCAACACTAGGCAACAGTGGGGGACCCTGAACCAGGCCTTTGAGGCATTTGCTGGGATACCACACATGATGGGAGCTATTGATTGCACACATTTTGCCTTGGTCCCGCCCAGAGACAGGGAGGCAGTGTTCCGCAACCGCAAACACTACCATCCCCTGAATGTTCAGGTTGTATGTGATGCAGATATGCATATTCTAAATGTGGTCCCTAGGTTTGCAGTGTCCACCCATGACTCCTATATCCTGCATCACTCGGCACTATTCAGACCATTTGAGGCAGGACAGTATGAGGATTGTATACTGCTGGGTGGGTATTTCGCATCTCTGACATGCACATGATGATCCTCTGACTAACCATATGTGCACATGTCTGTCTTTGGAGTGTATCCCTAGTTGTGTGTGTGTCTCATCTGTCTGTGTGTGATCTAACGTTGGTGGGGGGGGGCCCTCCAGCTCTTCCTTGCTACGGTGCTGTGTCTTGATGGTAGGATGCACGCTAGCATTTGTGTCGTGGTTACAGATAATGTTGATTGTAATCCTTACACCTACCCCTTGTTTTGTGTGTCAGACCTTCAAACGCTGCTGCATAGTTGTGGTGTCCCATCATGTGATGTCATATGTTTGTGTCAGAATTGTTTGTGCTTTTAGTTTGCACGTACATACTTTTCGCCATGTGTGTGGACATCAGCTCCTGCTTTAACGTTTCACATTTCTTTCTGCAGGTGATGCAGGATATGGGTGTCACCCCTGGTTGCTGACCCCTGTGCGTCAACCATGGACACGTGCAGAGATGAGGTACAATGAGGCCCATGCCTCCAGCCGCTCAGTCATCGAGCGCAGCTTTGGCGTTTTGAAAAGTCGTTTCAGGTGTCTGGATAGAACCGGCGGGGCCTTACAATACAAACCCATGACTGTGGCACAGATTATTCTGGCCTGTTGCATACTGCACAACATTGCTCTCAGGCATGATCTCCCAGTCCAAATTAATGAGGATCTGGAAGATGATCCTACGTGCCCTCCTGTACGTGGCCGTGGTGACACACGTGAAGGCACAGCAGTCAGGCGGCAGGTGATTGAGGAGGTCTTCTCATGTAAGTACTGCATATGTTTGAACATACATTTCTTTACATATGTGTTTACTACTACTACTGATGAACATTTGTATCGCAATAGCAGTAAGACGCAACACTGTACTGACATATGAGAGACAATGCCTGGCCATCAGATCTTACAATCTAGTCAGGACTCAAACACAGAAGATGTGAGCAGGGCACCACAGCAGGTGGAGGGTGGATTATGTGTGTTAGGATTAGTAGGCTGGGGGGGTGGTAAGGTGTCACACATGAGTTGTAGCTGATTGGGAAAGGGGCTGCTGTACAGCCACAGGTAGTTAGTTCCAGCCTTTGGGTGCAGCAAGGTGAAAGACGTGTAGTCTGGGGTCAGCAGTAGCTGAGCGGCCCATAGATGGGACCAGTTGCCTAGACGTGTGTGGTTCACATTTTGTAATATGAGGCGCTTGATTTGATTGTATGCTGTGCTGAGCAGGGGCTGTGTGTTACTTGTTTCAGTATAGTGCTACATATGACAGGTAGCACCATATACATGCTCAGTAGTAGTTGTATTAGTGGTATTTGAGATCATCAAGGAAAGGTACTGCAAAGCCACAGTGTGACTGCATGTATAGGTCAGCAGACGAGCCTTGACATGGATGCAGAGACGGATAGGGAGCCTGTGAGGTGTCATGACGGGGCGTATTATTGCCATTATGCGTCTGGCGGCAGATTGGCCATGCAGTGCAGTGTTGCATATTTCCACGCAGACACAGATGATTCAAAGGAAGATCAGCAAGATGTAGATTACAGTAGGCAAGCCGGGAGCTGATTAAGGGGTGGGTTGGCGTTTTAGTTGTGTGTTCAGGGGAGACTGGGGAAATATAGCTGATGTCATCTAGAAAGATACCCCAAGCCTCAGCTACAAGCTGGGTATGTGTGGAGAGGAGGAAAGTGGAGTCCAAGACAACCCCTACATTGAGGACCCTGGAGAAAGGAAGGTGTGGCCACCCACACACAGACGCTGTACTGGGAGGGTAGGGTTTATGTGGAAATCTGGGATATCTGTTCTTTGCCATTGTACATTACACGCAGTGGGGTGACATGCAGCCAGCAATGCCATGTAGCAAGCAGACATCAGTATGTGTTTTTGCAGAAATAGCTCAGGCATAGAGAGATATATTTGCAGCTCATCAGCACACAGCTGGTAATGTGAGTCAAGGGATGAGATAGCCACACCAAGGAACTGGATATCGGGAGAGGGAAAGGAAGAAGCCCCTGGATATATCCCTGTGGTCCAGGTACTGGCAGCAGGGTAGCAGAGGACATGGAGCCACCAGAACACACACTTAAGGGGCAGTGCAAGAGATATGGGGGGGCACAGGATAGTACAGAGGCCTTAGAGACGAGCAGGCTCACAGTAGGGAGGAGACGGTTGTGTTCAACAGTTTTGGTGGCAGCAGTGAGGTCAGGATGGGGACGAACAGAGTAGGGGCCCTTGTATTTTTCCACACACACACTTCAGTGAGAACTTTAGCATGAATCGAGTCGGAACAGTGTGATGGAGAACAGCCAGTCCTTAAAGGATATTGGGGGTATGAGAGCTGCAAACGTGAAGGTGCTGTATGTGTTGTGCAGCTAAAATATGACATATGTATGTTTCTCTTGTGTTTCTCAATCCACAGGACATCCTTGGTGACCCTCCTGGTGCTGTGGTGCAGTGCCAGCTGACTGTACATCATTCAACATGCAGTAGTCTGGGATAGGTGGACCTACAGATAATTTGTCTGTGAGAACAATCAGGGGGAGCACATGCCTGAGGTAATCTGTTATAGTGCACATATGTTGTTGTTCACCTCTTTGCGCTGCCCTCCAAACCCCATATGTTGCTGTTGGCACACATATCCACATGTGTGCTTAGCCAGTTTGTTGTCTCCAACACTGTCTCTGGGACACATCCAACAGAGCTGCTTGTGTCTGCAGGTCCTAGGTGTCCTGGTGGTGGGCTGCACATACACCCTTCCTTGACATTGTAGCATCAGCCAGCAGCAGTGTATCATTGCATTTGACAAGCCTTTACCTCCACTAATCTCCAATTGTGCACATACAGGCTATATGCTACTGGTGGCATGCTCACCTTAGCATAGTGTGTGTGTGTGCTTTGGTTGGCTGTGTGATGATACAGTGTGCAGGCATTTTGCATTATCTTGTGGTGTGAGGGGTCTGTACACCTGTGGAGCGGTGGTGACTGTACTATCTCTACCTTACTGCTGTCGACCATGTGAACATTGTGGGCATGTGTTGTGAGCTGACCTATCTCTTGTATACTGACCACTGTGCAACAGCATTTATGTATCACAGATATCGCCATAATTTGGACATGCATCAGCACTGGCTGGACATAGTAATTCTACACTTTCGATGACATCTTCTCCCTTCACTGTGACGTGTTGTGGCCTTTGCAAGCCTCAGAGGATCCCAAGCAGACACTTGCTGCAGACACACGGTAGGTTGCACCTTGGGCCTTTTGGGAATGACATCAGCTTTTACATGTTAGTGATTTGCTGTTTGTTTCATGGACCTTTCCTGTTGAGTCTCTGTACACCAGTGCTGATGCACATGGGGTGTAGCTCTGCAGTGCCTGTGTGACATGGGCATGGACATGACCATATCCAAGTGACACCCTCGTCTGCGGTTCCATTTCCAAATGTCCACAATATGCAGTATGTTCTGTGTTGTGATCATGTTATGTTTGCCTGTGTGATGTTTCATTACGTACATATTTATGTTTGACTCCCTGCAATGTGGCCTGATGTTGTGAGCAGCATACCAATACATTGTTTCTCCTTCTTCTGCACAGGGCAGAGGACACACACTGCACATCTACTACAGTACATCCGCGGTCACCATCACCCACCTGTTGGTGGACGCAACAACACCATGCAACTATCCCTGGGAGAAGGTGCCATAGGATGTTTGACCTCTGTGAGTGGGACACCTGCCTCGGATGGACATTATTGTTGGACTGCTACTTTGAGCATAACAGGCCTGTCCAACACACTGTTGCTACCATGCTCTGGCTGGGTGTTGTGTTCATTGCAGGAGACACACATTACCTCTCCAGTACTGTGGCATACTGAAATGTCACACTTGACTATGCATGCCCATGGTTTCAGGGACAGTCTTAACGGGACTTGTTGGGTTGCAGACACCCTTTGCACTGTGGACACTGTGTACTGGTCCCTACATGTGCAGCAGGGACTGACATTGTCGCTGTATGTTGTACATCCATCTGATATTGTGTTGGTGTGCTTTGTCCATGTGGTTGACCTGAACCGCAGGATACCATTATCTGTTTAGTTCATCAGGGGCATACAGCCATGCGTGTGGCACAGGGGGCACATTGGGGAGGTCCTCTTGTCCATGTCGGCCCACCCTCCACTTGGACATGAGACAGTATTTGCCACCACACCACTTTACTGCACACCAGCTTGTTTGATTGATGTAGGGGGGGAATATGTAGAAGCTGATAAGGATAAAGCGGAATTGCTTAACAAATATTTTTGTTCTGTGTTCACAGATGAAGAACCAGGAGCAGGACCTCAGTAAACACCCACAAATAGGAACAGAAGCGAGGGACATCTTGAACAATTTTCAAAAGGCTGTGTTCGTGAGAAACTAGCTCAACTTAAAGTAGACAAAGCGATGGGACCGGATGGGATACACCCTAGAATACTGAGGGAACTTGGGGACGTTCTAGCAACTCCACTGACTGACCTTTTCAATGCCTCGTTGGAGTCGGGAGTGGTGCCAAAGGACTGGAGAGAGGCTCATGTGGTGCCTTTACACAAAAGCGGAAGTAAGGATGTGGTTGAAAACTACAGGCCGGTTAGTTTAACTTTGGTGGTGAGTAAATTATTGGAAACGCTGCTGAAAGAGAAAATAGTGAGGTTTCTGGAGTCCAACGGATTACAGGATCCGAGGCAGCATGGATTCACCAGAGGCAGGTCTTGTCAGACAAATCTGATTGATTTCTTTGACTGGGTAACTAGGGAATTGGACCGAGGGAGAGCTCTAGATGTGGTGTATATAGATTTCAGTAAAGCCTTTGACACTGTTCCTCACAGGCGACTTATAAACAAACTGAGCACCCTAGGGATGGACCCTAAAGTAACTGTTTGGGTTAGAAATTGGTTGGGTGGGAGGCAACAAAGAGTACAAGTAAATGGAGCTCACTCTGAGGAGAAGGATGTTACCAGTGGTGTGCCCCAGGGATCTGTCCTTGGTTCGATTCTTTTTAACATCTTTGTTAGTGATATAGCGGAAGGGCTGTCGGGTAAGGTTTGCCTCTTTGCAGATGATACCAAAATCTGCAATAGAGTAGACACCCAGGAAGGTGTAGATAACATGAGGAGGGATCTAGCTAAGCTTGAAGAATGGTCTAGAATTTGGCAGCTGGGATTTAATGTTAAAAAATGTAAGGTCATGCATTTGGGCTGCAGCAATCCAAGGGAGCAATACAGTATAGGAGGTGAAGTACTTTTGTCCACTAAAGAAGAGCGGGACCTAGGCGTGGTTGTGTCTGATGATCTTAAAGTAGCTAAACAGGTAGAAAAGGTGACGGCAAAAGCTAGAAGGATGCTTGGGTGCATACGGAGAGGAAAGGCTAGCAGAAAAAAGGAGGTGATAATGCCTCTGTATAAGTCTTTGGTGTGACCTCATTTGGAGTATAGTGTGCAATTCTGGAGACCGCACCTTCAAAAGGATGTGAACAGGATGGAGTCGGTGCAGAGGGTGGCTACTAAAATGATTAGTGGGCTTCATTATAAAGCATATGAGGACAGACTTAAGGATCTTAATATGTACACCTTAGAGGAAAGGCGGGATAGAGGTGATATGATTGAGATGTTTAAATACCTCCGTGGCATAAATGTTCAGGGAGAGAGAGCCTCTTTCAATTGAAAGCAAGTTCTGCTACGAGGGGACATGGGATGAGGGTGAAGGGAGATAGATTCAGGAGTGATATGCGGAAATATTTCTTTACGGAAAGAGTAGTGGATCCGTGGAATAGTCTCCCAGTGGAGGTGGTAGAGATGAGGACAGTAACTGAATTCAAAAAAGCATGGGACCAACACAGAGGATCTCTAAAAGTAAAAAGTGGACTGTTATAGTTGTTGATATGGAAGGACAGACTAGATAGGCCATGTGGTCTTTTTCTGTCATCATGTTTCTATGTTTGCCCTCACCAAGGGTGTTACAGTGCATGTGTGGCATCACTGTATCATGTGTCAACGTGCATGTGCATGTGACTGGATATGTTGGTGCAACACAGCATGGGACAATATGGCTTCTGTGTGGGTTACTGGAACATGTTTGACCTTTCTTTCAATCTCTATAGACAGGTTATTGTGTTTGTTTACTCTACAGACATGTCGCTCTACATTGATTTACAAACCTAGCATTGCATGTCTGCACAGTCCTATTTATTATCCCCTGAGGTTCCGGCACTCACATTGCCCCGTTATATTTGGAGTGTGGCAGTGTGGGTGTCCATTTTCTTCCTCATTTGTGCATTCCATGTACCGTGATATATGTGTATAGACACTGTATCCACACCACCCATTGCAGGGGACCTTCTGCATAGTGCTATTTCTGCATGTGTCTGCGGTTCGTTTTATTTGAATTCACTGTGTTCATGTGCCTCTTGTACCTGTTACTATATCCTCATTTTGCATTTGGCAATTGTTTTTGGTTACATTATTGCCGCTTTGACACCTATATCAGGCATTATGTGGCAGCTGTAACATATATTTCGATATCTGTGTTTATATTTGCTTACTTTTAACAATGTATGCTGTTTAATTTTTGTGCCTCCTGTATTTGCACACAGATATGTTTTTGGGTAAAAATTATGACTACTGTGTGTTGGGCCCTCATCATGAACCGCCTACTGTCTACATGCACACATATGTGAATGAGGCATTTGGGGCATGCACCAGCATGTAGGGGGTGGGGGGCTAATGCATAGTGCACACCATGCACCTACTGCACATTATTTCTCCAGTCCATCATCTGTAGACGGCCCAGTGACTTTTCTGTGACATGTGGGTTGCTGCCCTGCCAAATGTGTTGTCACTTTTTTCACCATTATCCATACACCTTGATATTATGTAAGGCGGTATCTACGCTATGTCTCATGGTTAACCAGAATAAAAATATGTATTGGATGTAGATTTGTCTCTGCTGCTGCTTGACCACACCAACACACGTATTTAGTGATTTCCTGATCGGGTACATGGCCCACCTGTGCTCACATCCTTGTACGGTGCCAGCTATCTGCGAGCCATCTGCCACATCACTGGGTGTTACGGGTTCCCCTACGCACATTCCCTTTGAGGTAATATCTTTGCATTGTGCTTGCAGTGGTTGTTTGGGATAGTGGTTACGGACATGTGTTGGCACACCATAGGTTGCAGGTTTGATTCCCACATGGGGGTTTTTTGGGGGAGTTGTGCTAACCTGACCATGAGCTGCCTGCAGGTTCGTCACCTCTCCACACACCCTTCCATCTCTTCACTGTACACCACAGTGTGCCCTCTGTGCTGTCTATCCATCACATATTAGCTGTAACATATGTCTCTTTCTTTGTACTGTCCATGTGGGCAGTCCACTTGGGGGATTGGCATTGCTGCTGTTCAGCTGATCTAGGCCACACCTGTTTGCAGGTTCAATTCTCACATGCTCCTTTTCTGTTCTGTTCCCTATTTTGGTGGCAGATCACATATAACTACATGCACACACACAATGAAATGTTATGCATCCCCTGCCGCCCTTTGGGTCTAGGTTCTTTCCTCTTTTGCATGCTGTATCCACTGCATAACAGTTCATTGTGTGTGTGCATGTAGTTATATGTGGCTCTCGTTCCAATTACAGACTGTGATCTGGCTTACACAACAGTTCTGCATGTACTTTCCATCATGATTACTGTTGGGTGTTGCCCTATCCTGGCAGACAGCAGGCTTTTTGTGTGGTGCCCTGCAGTGTTCTTGTATGCAGCCTTTGCTAATGAACTCACGGTGGTGGTGTAGCATAGATATTTGTGCTAATGGTCATGGGTTTGATTCCTCTCTGTTCTATTTCATTTGTATGCCTGTCCTACTCAGCTACTTTTCATTCTTGTAACAGTCATATCTGTGCAGATCTGTGCAGTTGGCACATTGTACCCTTGTCGTAGTTGTCAAACATACTTCTGTCCATCTATGTGTGTCTGCCAGCTGTGTGGCATCCTGCCTTGATGTGCAGGCTGCTACCCCATGTCCTGCACTGGTACACGTTTCTGCATTGCGGCTCTACCTGCTTGCCTCACCTGTGTCTGCTCTGCATGGCACTGCTACTCCTCTGTCGTCCTGTCATTGCACCTATCCTGCCACCTCTACCTCCTCTGCTGGACACGTCTTCCCATCCTCTGCCACACACTGTCATTGTTGCACGGTACATTACCATCACCCTGTGCATCAGTACAGCTGCACACGATATGCTTGTACACTTTACCAGCTGCCACATGGACTGGACGCCGATTTGTCTGGTCCATCAGCTCTGATCTACTTTCTTCCATCACTTGTGCATTGCTGTTCCTTGTTGCTCTATGCAGTGTTAGGGTTACATCTGTGTTTGGGCCATACCTTTCTGCCTTGTCAGCTTGGGGCACCTTACTGCCCTTGGCCACCATTTCTTGAGTCACATATAGATCCTTGGGGCATCTTTGGCGGCGCCATAGATTCTGACAGCTTATGGTGCGCCTTATATGGTGCCTTGGGGGTTGCCAACCTTTCGTGCTGCCCTCTGGGGCACATTATGACCCACCTTGGCTGACGTGGTGGTTTATGATGTGCCTTCTGGTGCGCCCTAAAAGGTACATTAGGTTACGCACTGGGGTGCGGGTATTTTTAGCTGGCAGCACAGATTGTTGGAATGTGTCTGACTGTTCCAAGCAGGAAAAGGAATTGCCTTTGGCACCCTTATTCATTGGGCCCACTGAGGGATTGAACTCATGACCCATGACCCCTGTCTCAGCAGTCATTGCATTAACCAGTGTGCTACACCTCTGTTGCTGTGATTGCACCTCAGCACGCGAAGTTAAAGTTAATGCGCATTAACTGCCATGGCTCCCTCTATCGCGCGATAGCCCGCCATTGCTACCTTAAGACCGGAACGCCCACTCCTTATATGGCATTCTTCACATTATCGCTGCAACTAGCGCCGGTAACATTAAGACGGTTTAGTAAACATACCCCTTAGTCTTAAAGCAAAGCAACAAATACTGGGAGCAGGAGGGGGTATAAGACTACAAAGAATTAGTAATTGTGAGGGGTTCATGGAAGGAGGTGCGTCAAAGATATTTCAGAATTGGCAATGAAAGGGAAATGATATATCAGTCAAATGTTAACAGATGCAGGTCACTTAAGGCCCTTTGTGGAACTTAAACAAGAATTTAAGCAGGAGAATGGTATGGTTACTTTCAGGTAGCTCACTTTCTAGGATGTAATCGAACCAAGATAGATTTAGGGAACAAGGAAACCCCTTTTGAGAAAATATACTGGATGTGTGATACTTCTAGAGCAGTGGTTCTTAACCTTGTTGGAGGTACTGAACCCCACCAGTTTCATATGCACATTCACTGAACCCTTCTTTATTGAAAAATAAAATATGATTTTTTTTTTCAAATTCAAGACATAGGTATATGTTTTACTGGTTCACAAAATGAATCGTGCATTAACATCACTGTGTTCAAAGAACAAAACCAATACAATGCATGAACTCACAACAAATTACATACATAACTTTTCACAAAGACATGACCTTTTTTAATACTACCACACTGAAATGGTTTTAATTTTTAACCTTATGTATTCCAATAATGAACTTATTGTATTTATGCTATTTATTATTTTTAACATTTTAACACACACCCATCACCTAATTTCCATTAGGCTACACCGCTACAATAATAATGAATATTTACTGCAAATCAGTGTGACTTCTGCTGTTGCCTTTGAGAGACCAGTTCAGAAATGCATGGCTTCACCTTGGCAAGTGCCACTCTCATGTCATTTTCACAGCAAAGTCTGTTCCTTTTCTTCGTTTTTATGTCCAGCATCCTCGAAAAGGATTGCTCGCAAAGATATGTTGTAACAAATGGTATAAAAATTTCCAGGGCTTTCCTAGCAATAACAGGATACGTTACCATTTGTTGACACCAAAACGTTGAGCACGTTGTTGTTCTGAAGAGTTGCTGTTGAACCTGGCTTTGCTGAATTTCAATGATTTCATCGAGGTATTCATCATTGACATCTGCTGTCTCAACACCAAACGTGAACGGCTGTCTCACCCATGCTGGATATGACTTTCTTGTAGGGAAGTATCTGGCGAGAGACTTTGCAAGCTCATCTAAGTGCATGGCAATTGCTTGCTTCAGTTCCGTGGGTACAGAAATGTCTCCAATTCCAGACACATCTTCGATCTTATTTACACAGTCATCCAGTAGGGGAAAGTTTGCGAAGTTATTGTTCTCTGTTCGTCGTTTCCATAACGGTAGCTTTTTTTGAAAAGCCTTCAGGTTTTCTTCTGCTTCGATGATGTTGACTCCATCACCCTGCATCTGCTGATTGAGATGATTGAGAGATGCGAATATATCAGCCATGTACGCTAAAATGAGAATGAACTTAGAATTTTTGAAGCAATATGCATGACGATGTTGGTGCTCTTGCAAAAACAGGGCTAATTCCACACGCCTGGCAAAAACACGATTCAGCACCTGTCCCCGGGATAACCACCGAACGTTAGAATGGTACAGAAGTACCTCGAATTCAGAGCCCATTTCTTTACACAGCTCACTGAAGATGCGGTGCCTCAGTGCACTATTTCGCACATAGTTCACACATTCCACTACAATTTTTAATACTTCTGTCATTTCTGGAGGCAAGGTATTTGTTGCTAACGCATGCCTGTGCAGAATACAATGCGTAACAATGATGTGTGGTGCATCGGCTTTCACTAGTGCACCAAAACCAGACTTTCTTCCCAACATGACTGGAGCTCCGTCCGTACAAACTGCAGAAACCATATCCCACGAAAGATTGTTGTCTCTGAAGAAGTCATCCACAAGTTTCTTCACATCGGCTGCCTTAGTTGTTGTAAGAGGCTTACAAAATAAAAAATCTTCCTTTATCATGTCATCTTTCACATAACGCACAAATACAGCAAGCTGACTTAGATTAGAAACGTCTGTGGTCTCGTCGAGTTGGAGGCTGAATTTTGCCGGGCTTGAAATCAGATCTGCAACTACTTGAGCCAAGATATCTTTGCTCATGTCCTCTATTCTGTCGCTGATGGTGTCATTTGAAAGAGGAATTTAGGATAATTTAACTTCGGCCGCTTTTCCCAGCATCAGACTCGCCATCTTCAACACAGCTGGTTTTATGAGTGTTTCTCCAATGGTGTGTGGTTTGCCCTGCTTTGCGATCAGGTAAGCAACTTCGTACGATGCTGAGATGATCGGTTTGTTGATGGGTACAAAGCCGAGAGCAGGCAGCGTAGCCTTTTCATCGAATCTGGCTCTCTTCACCTTGAATTCAGCAAGCGTTGTGTTCTTGTATTCCCCATCTCCATGCAGGTTAAGGAAGTGTTCCTTTAGTTTTGCCGGTACTAGACTAGAATTGCTTAACTTGGCATTGCAAATCATGCAGATAGGACGCTGACTCCCATCACGTGCTGTTATATATGCGAATCCATGTTGTACATATTCGTCCGACCACTTTCTTTTTTTGCTCGACATAGTTAGTATGGATTAAAATATTAAGAAAGAAACACACGACATACCATCACGACAGTTACAAGTTGACTACTGAGTGCACCAAATTCTCCAGGACCAAGCAGGAAGTCAGTCCTCACTTATGGGTGACGTCGGCGCCGACAGAGCCCACACGGAGCAATTTCCCCAGCTTTCGAAGAAAGCCTTTGGGATTGCAGCGCGCATGCGCGGTCCTCTTCCCGCCCAAGGATGCCATCTTGCTCAGTCTTCTTTTTTCCGCGGAGCCCTACAGACGTAGTTTGTTACCACCGCTGAAAAAGTTGATTAATTCTTTGTTGTTTTCTTGGTTCGGGTGTCCTTTTCCTGCCCGGCCTCGATTTTCCCTTATCGAGTCCATTCACATTTTTTGTTTTTGTTTCCGATTATTCTAACTGGCATTCCCGCCACTTACTTTTCCACCCCTGGCGGCACGGTCTTTCGACCTCGCGGGGGCCCTTTTTCCCCCGATGGCTGCCAGCGGGTTTAAGAAATGTGATCATTGTTCTAAATTAATGTCTCTTACAGACACGCATAACTTCTGCCTCCGTTGCCTCGGACCCAACCATGACTCCGGGAGTTGTGGTCCGTGCGGCAAGATGTCCTCCACGTCGCTGAGGAGTCGGCAATCGGAAAGGGACCGAATCTTCTCTGACCCTGAGTCCGGTCCGGCCCGGACCTCGTCGGAGGCGTCGACGTCTCGTGACTCCAGCCACGAGCACCGTCGGAGTTCCTCTGAACGGGGGTCCCCTGGCCGGGAGCGTCGTCGGCAGAGGAAACTCGCGCGGGCGTCGTCGGAGGACGCACCTGGTCCCTCGAGGGCCGGGTCGCATAGCCCCGCCAGCCGCCCCGAGTCCTTGGAGGTGGAGAGACCTTCCAAGCTCCCCCGCCTCGAGGTGGAGCCACCTGGACACGTGAGTACTATTGTCCTCCTGGACTCCCCTATGGAACCGACGTCGTCGGGGCCCGAGTCAGTGGCTGCCGGGTCTTCTGGGTTTGACCTCAGATTGACGACCTTGGAGCGCAGTATATCTGCCTTCTTGGACCAGCAGCGGGCATGGATGACCGGCCTCGCCAGTGCATCTGCCCAGACCACCGGGACGTCGACGTCCATGTCGACCCCGGCAGCCGAGTCGATCCTCAAGTCGATGCAGGCTCGAGTCAATCCTCGGTCGAGGTCTCCCTCGGCCTCCCGTTCGGGACCGAGGTCGTCGGCGTCGGCTTTGGGACGAACCCTCGCCCGCATGGAGCCCCTCGATTCCTCCACGGAGGCGTCGGGCTGGGACACGGAAGGGGACGAGTCGCCCGGCTCTTTTCAGACCCGGTGCGTCCCCTCCGACTCACCTGAGTCAGAGCCTTGAAGGCGATCCCCTCCGGAGGATACGCGCTTCTCTGATTTTGTGCGGGATATGGCCAAGGCTTTAGCTTTCCCCGCGGATTCCGAGGAGGAGCCTCGCGCGGAAGAGCTCGAGGCACTCCAGTACGACTCTCCCCCGAAGGAGGCCTTTACTGTGCCGGTCCCTCCGATGCTGGAGCGGCTGCTCTTCCGCATGTGGGAAAATCCGGCCTCGACGCCGGTGTTGAGCAGATGGATCGATTCGATGTATCGAGTCCGCAAGAGCCCCGGGTTCCAGAAGGCGCAATTGCCGCACCACTCCATGGTAGTGGAATCTGCAATGCATCGGCTTAAGAGTCAAAAGATGCACTCCTCGGTGCCCCCGGGTAAGGAAGCCCGAAACCTGGATGCCCTCGGGAGGAAGTGCTTCCAGGGTTCCATGCTGGCCTGCCGAGTGCAGACATACCAGCTGTATATGGGCATGTTCCTCCAAGACCTGGCAAAAGAGCTCGCCAGGTTCTCGGCTGGTCTCTCCGCTGAACCTTTGCAGAGGTTCCAGGCCTTGTCCGATAGCATTCGTGAGTGTTCGAAGTTCATTTCTCGGGCGGCCTACGATGGCTTCGAGGCATCGGTGCCCGCTGGCAGGCCTGGCTTCAATCATCCGACCTCGAGCCATGGGTACAGGACAAGCTAGTTGATGTCCCCTGCAGAGGTGAAAACCTCTTCGGTAAGCCCATGTCTGACAAGGCGGCAGAACTCGAGTCCGAGACTCTCACTCGGACTCGCCTGTCCCGAAAGTCCTCCGCTCCTTCGCAGAAGCGGAAGGGGCCGTGGAAGAAGCCTTTTTACTGGAGGAAGGTGCTTGCCTATAAGCAACCCCACCTTCAATACCAAGCATCGGCGGCTCCCACTCAGGGCCCACAGGCTAAGGGTCAGGGGAATGGCCCCCGTAGGCTGAGGGCCCCCAAGCCCGCTACACAGCCCTCTGCCCAGCAGGGTGTGGGGGCTTTTGACTATGCCAGCATAGCCTCTCCCCCCCCCGCGTCCTTCGCTCAGCACGGGGGGCAGGCTGATCCACTTTGCCCACAGGTGGTCGGCCATAACGTCCGATTCCTGGGTGCTGCAGGTGGTTCAGAGGGGCTACCTCTTGCATTTTCACCAGGTGCCTCCCCCCTACTTCCCAGGGGAGCCTCCAAGGCCCCCTCTGCACAGAGACTTGCTCCTTCAGGAGCTGCAGGGTCTGCTGGGGGAGCAGGCTGTGGAGCCAGTGCCCCAACATCTGTGGGGTCAAGGGTTCTACTCGAGGTACTTCCTGGTCCCAAAGAGAACTGGAGGCCTCAGACCCATTCTGGACTTATGCAACCTCAACAAGTTCCTGCAGCGGGAAAAGTTCAAGATGCTTACCCTTGGAATCCTGCTGCCCTACCTCCAGCAGGGAGATTGGCTATGCTCCTTTGATCTAAAGAATGCCTATACCCACATCCTTATTCATCCGGACCACTGACAATATCTCAGATTTGTGGTGGCAGGGAAACATTATCAGTACCGCGTGCTGCCCTTCGGCTTGTGCTCTGCCCCCAGGGTGTTCACAAAATGCCTGGCAGTGGTGGCGGCCTTCCTGAGACTTCAAGGCCTGTTCGTTTTTCCATACCTGGACGACTGGCTCATCCGGGCGCAGTCGGCCATAGAGGTCGCTCAGGCCACGCAGTGCACGGTGGCTCTGCTTCAGCACTTGGGCTTCGTCATAAACTTCGGGAAGTCCACGTTGAGTCCCTCTCAGGGTCTCGAGTTCATAGGGGCACGGCTAGACACTCTGCGAGCTCGAGCCTTCTTGCCTCGGGAGCAAGCCGACAGGCTCATGGCTCTGGCCGGCAGGTTCTGCAGCGCATCCCCGGTCCTGGCCAGACGGTTCCTGCAGCTTGCTCGGTCATATGGCCTCCACGGTCCATGTCACACCGAACGCCCGGCTGCATATGAGGCCTGTCCAGTGGTGTCTCCGCACTCAATGGCATCAGGCCACAGGGAGTCTGGCGGACCTTCTACAGATCTCCGACCGCCTGGTCTCCTCTCTGCAATGGTGGCTTCACCTGCCCAACCTGGTACTGGGCATGCCTTTTCAGTCTCCCGCACCTTCCCAGGTGCTGACGACAGATGCCTCTCTCCTGGGGTGGGGAGCGCATTGCCAGGGAGCACGCACTCAGGGCCATTGGACTCCTTGGGAGGCGGCTCAACAGATCAACTTCCTGGAGCTGCGGGCGATCCGCCTAGCTCTGCGGACCTTCTCTCACCTCACCTCGCGTCAGTCTGTATTGGTGCAGACGGACAATCAGGTGGCCATGTTCTATGTGAACAAACAGGGGGGCACGGGCTCCCTCCTGCTCTGTCAGGAGGCCCGGAGACTGTGCTCCTGGGCTGTCGACCACAACATCCTCCTCAAGGCTGTTTACCTGCCTGGGCAGGAAAACTGCCTGGCCGACAGGCTGAGCCGGGTCTTGCAGCCCCACGAGTGGAGGTTGAACCCCGGCGTTGCCCAGTGAATCTTCCGCCGGTGGGGCTCCTCCACCGTGGACCTCTTTGCCAGTCCCTTGAACCGGCAACTACCCCGGTTCTGCTCTCGGCATCCGCATCCCCTCAGAGTAGCTCCGGATGCTTTCCTCATTTCTTGGTCCACAGGCCTACTGTATGCCTTTCCTCCCACACCGCTGGTATCCCGGACGCTTTTCAAGGTTGTCCGGGATGGGGCCTACGTGATCCTGATAGCGCCCCGATGGCCGAGGCAACCCTGGTTTCCTCTGCTCCTGCAGTTAGCAGTGGACACCCCTCTTCCTCTGGAGTTTCAGCCCGATCTTCTGACCCAAGATCAGGGTACTCTCCTGCACCCCAACCTCCGGGCCCTTCACCTGATGGCCTGGCTGCTGAGAGGGTAGTCCTAGCTCCGCTCTCGCTCCCTCCGGAGGTGGAAGCTGTCGTCCTGGCATCTCGGCGACCTTCTACCCGGAAATCTTACGCCCTCAAATGGCGTCGCTTTTCGGTCTGGTGTTCTCAGCGTTCTGAGGACCCATTCGCCTGCCTAGTATCGGTGGTATTGCAATACTTGCTTCACCTCTCCGATCTTGGCCTCGAGTCCAACTCTGTCAGAGTCCACCTCAGTGCTCTCTCGGCACACCATTCGCCTGTGGAGGGCCAGCCTCTTTCCTCGCACCCCTTGGTGGCGCGTTTCCTCAGGGGCCTGCTTCTGCTTAAGCCCACGTTGTGCCCTCCGGCTCCTGACTGGGATCTCAATGTGGTTTTACAAAAGCTTACTTGCCCGCCTTTTGAACCCATGGCTACCTGCCCCCTCCGTTTCCTCTCCTGGAAAACTCTCTTCTTGGTAGCCCTTACCTCCGCTAGGCGCGTTAGTGAACTACAGGCCCTAGTGTCGGAGCCCCCTTACACCAGGTTCTACAAGAATAGGGTTGTCTTACGGACGCACCCTAAGTTTCTCCCGAAGGTGGTTTCCTCTTTCCACATCAATCAAGAGGTGGTTCTTCCGACCTTCGCCGCATACCAGCAGAGCTGAGACTGTTCTGCATACCCTGGACTGTCGAAGAGCCTTGTCCTTCTACCTTGACCGTACGCGTGAGCATAGGAAAGCTGTCCAGCTTTTCGTTTCCTTTGACCCCAGTCGGTTGGGGGTCCCTGCCTCTAAGCGTACTCTGTCCATCTGGGTAGCTGACTGTATCGCCTGGGCGTATGAGGCAGCCGGCCTCCCCTTGGAGAGTCGAGTCACGGCGCACCGTGTCAGGGCGAAGGCGGCGTCTGTAGCCCACTTCCGCTCTGTTCTGTTGGCAGACATCTGCCAGGCCGCTACTTGGTCTTCCAGCCAGACTTTTGCGGCTCATTACTGCCTGGAGAGGGAGTCCCGCAGGGATAGTGCTTTCGGACAGGCAGTCCTCCACAATCTTTTTGAGGTTTAGGCAACTCCTACCCTCCGGCCCCGGTGTTGGCTACCGGCCGGATTCATATTCAGAGAAGATTCCTTCCTTCTGTGCTGTTGAGCTGGAGGGAGCTCCTTCCAGCTTGAGGTCTCCGGTAGCCTTAAGCTAGGGAGTCCCATAAGTGAGGACTGACTTCCTGCTTGGTCCTGGAGAAAGAGTAGTTACCTGTAACAGGTGTTCTCCAGGAGCAGCAGGAATCAGTCCTCACTACCCTCCCTCCTCCCCTTGGAGTTGCAGTCATTCTTATGGTTGCTGTCTTCCGCTATGTCATTTGACTGAGCAAGATGGCATCCTTGGGCGGGAAGAGGACCGCGCATGCGCGCTGCAATCCCAAAGGCTTTCTTCGAAAGCTGGGGAAATTGCTCCGCGTGGGCTCCGTCGGCGCCGACGTCACCCATAAGTGAGGACTGATTCCTGCTGCTCCTGGAGAACACCTGTTACAGGTGAGTAACTACTCTTTCCCTGCAGCACAGATTGGCCAAGCAATGTAGCGTGATCACCTGCAGCCAATGATGGCCAAGCGGGGCGTGTCATCACAAATCATATGAGTCGGGTGCGTGTCTTGTGTCTTGACCTCCGCTGAACCCCTGAGACTGACTCACCGAACCTCTAGGGTTCGATCGAACCCAGGTTTAGAACCACTGTTCTAGAGGATTGATAGTGCAGCAATACCCATGTATGAAAGTATGGGAGAGAGACCTGGGTGGTACTTGGGACAACAAGCAATGGGCAAAGTTATATGAAGTGACTAAAATACCAATGGTCTCAGATGCAGTACGAGAGCTCAGCTATAAAATGCTCTACAGAATGTATTTAACGTCGGTACAAACAAATAAGATGGGAGGAGAGTAATTGAGCATGTGCTGGAGAGAATGTGGGAGTACAGGGTACTGTTACTATATGTGGTGGACATGCCTAGTCCTGCAAGATACTTGGGTGTGGTTGCACAAAATTGCTAAAGAAATGTTGGGGTGGGGTGGAAACTTTATGTTGAATGCAGTATTGTTGAGTGAATGGGGAACAGACACGAGCAGTGAATTGATATACATGTTGCGAATGTTGGCGATAGTGGTCCGAATGGAAGTGGTGAAGGAGTGGAAAACTCAAAGGGTCCAGTTCCCGAAAAAATATTAAGTAGACTGTCATAAATGTATAGAATGAGCAAAGTAACAGCTTACAAGAACCAAAGCCTGGAAACCTTTCAAAAGAGATGGCAACCCTATAGATGCAGATGACCCAAGGAATAGATAGTTAAAATATGGTGACAGCTAAGATGTACAATTTAACAGAACCTATAGAACCAACTCTGGATAAGCTAGAGGAAAATAACTGCACAGGACTCCAGGGAGAGGGGGAAGGCACTAATGGAGGAGTAAAGCCATTAATAAAGGGGTTTTTGGTAAAGGTAAAATAACTGGTTAAGTTAATGGTAATCCAAATGAATGGTATTATGAGAAGGAGACATGGAATTTAAAAATTATAGAAAGTGGGAGAGTGAACGAGGGGAGGGAGGAGGGTTGGAAGATATATGCGTACACATAGAATCAGACATACCTATAAGTAGAAATACATGTGTTAAATCTTTAACGGATATCTGATGGTGTACTACAAGTATATGTACAATTAGTGTCAATGCACAATTATTGTATACTGAAAAACAACCAAACCTGATTGTATACCACAATTTACATAGATAACATACATAAAACAAAGTTATAATACAGTTAAATAAAAAACTAAGTTTAAAAAAAAAGAAAGCTACGATAGATCTAGTGAAACAACCATTGCATAAAAGCCTTGGCCTAATAACTTCTATACCTTGTATAGGCAGGGCTTAATTTCTACACAAAAAGAAAGGGAACTGTGGGTGAGGCCAGGGCTGGAAGTTACCTTGCTCCCAAACACACACACACACACACATGAAAAATTAGGCACAACACAAGATGTCCCTGAGGAAAGAAAATTGCATGATAGAGTGCCTTGAGCCCCCATATCACTTGTCTTTTCACAGTCTGTAAGCCAATTACTTAAAAAGACCAGAGGACCAGCAATAAGACTTCTTTCAAAAAAATACCCCCCCCCAAATAAACAACATAAGAACAGTGTTTTAAAAATAGAAAGCTTTCCTTTTTGAATGCTTCCTGGTTTACTTTTCTTTAAAAGCAAAATAAAATTGTATAAAGAAGGGCACTTTACTAGTAAATTGCTAATTGGGTAGCTGGATGGAGGTAGATCAGGTCCAGATACAGTGAAAAGATGGGGCCAGAAGAGTAATGAAAAACACAAAGTGCACAGTAGAGAAAAGAAGAATTTAAAGATGGAGATGAAATCATGTGGTTAACTTGAAAGGAATGAGAGAAATGAACAGATGAGGAGCCAACAGGTGGAGAACAGAAATATGCTATAAAGAGCAACAAATTAAGAGACTGATGAAAAAGGAGGGAAAACATACAGGACAAAAAGGGAAATGGAAAGAAGAACCATAACAAGGAGTTAGGAGAAAAATAGCAAGAAAGAAGAGGAAAGTTAAGAAAAGCACAATAGAAAAAGCAGAAACAAAAATGCTTTCCCCATTTAGTTTTATTAAATATGTAATTTATATTGTAATTACTAAGTTATGGGCATAATGGATACATTTTTTTGCAATTTTTAAATTATATATCCAGCATTTGTCTTAATTATTCTTGAAAATGATGTCTTATTATTTAGCAACTTATATATACATTTGGCATAGTTTTTTGAGAGAGAAAACTTCAGTATCTCTCCCCTCAAGCCCCCTTCTATCCATCCTCCACACCAAAATAATAATCTTGCCCTATTTCTCTGAACTCTGGAAAGCCAATATGGGTAATCTGCAACACTGTTTTTCCTTGCCCTTCAAACTGGGACCACCACTTCATTAAATAACTAGAAATAGAAAGACACTGGGACGATTGTGGGGCTCGGTGCCACTCCCCCCCCCCCCCCCTTCTCCATCCCCTAGCCACACTCCTTATACTCTCTCTCTCTCTACTGACACCCCACCCAATTCACTTTACAGCTAGCATTATCCTCATCCTCATTCTCCCCAAACATAGCCACCTCATCACCACCACCACCACCACACACATGTGCAATCAATGCTCAAATTCTCCTCTTTGAGTCACTGCAGGCTCAAGTCATTTTGAGCATGAGGGACTGTGCACTGCTGAACTGTCTGGCTCATGTGAGCCCTGGCGCAGTGGCCACAACCTGAGCCCAGCAGATTGGATGCCTGGTGGACAATAAGCTATGTGGGCTAGACAGTAGTGTTGTCATTCAAATCAGCACCATCAGTTTTTGGGGCCGGGGAAGGCAGGCACCACAGGCCAGACTTCCTCTGGAACTACCCATGGAGGGACTGGAGGATACCCAGGAGCAGCTGAGTCACCCTGCTGGATGCTGGGGTAGGGGGTTAGCCTGGGGACCAGTATGGCTCAGGAGTCAGTCAGGACTTTTGGAACTTGGATCCTGCTTGTTGCAAGCTGCTCATCCAGACTTTGTGTACTTGTGGGTGCGTAGAGAGAGGCTCTTGCCTGTATGCTTGGAAGCTGGCTGGCTGGGTCGTCATTAGGGCTACTTGGAGGCCACCCAGTTTTCTGAAGGGCTGACCTGGCAGGTGAGCAGGCACAGCAGTGGCAACAGTAGGGCAGTAGGATATGCCAAAGGGACCTTCCACCCACCACAGGATGGAGCTAAGGAAGGCAACTTTGCAAGGCAGCAGCAATGCACCATGCTGGGAGCATACATGCACTGTCTGTGGATGATGCAGGCAAAATGGTGGGCAGAAGGCATGCACACAGCTTCACCACCACACACTGTATGTTCCTCCTGCATATGTTGTTCATCTGTGGCTGTGCAGCCAGTTAACAGGGAAAAAGCCATACATTGATTGATCTGCCATGTTTGACTAGGCAAAATTGTGAATGGGAATTGGAAAACAATCAGCAGCTGGCTCACCTCTGCCTCACCTCTTTGGGGGCGGAATCTCGAGTCATGTCACTTTCTCCTTAGCTCAAGAAGTGCTGGAACCTTGTTCCACTCCCTTCCAGCACACATTAAGCCCTGAATGGGCCTTAAACATCTGAAAAAAACTAAATCTAATTCCCTTTCCTTTCTTTCTCTGCTCATCACTTAATCACACTGATGCTTCCAGTCCTCTGCCACACCATTCTTCCAATTCACCCATCAAATGGAAGAGGGCAATTAGAGGCTCTTTAATCCCAAATTGGAGTGGAGGTTGTTGCTCTCCTTCCCTTCTTTCCTATAATTCTCTTAATTTATCACATGCCATTTAGAAGAATCTGTCTTTCTTATCTGATAATATTCACCCTTTGTATGCATAACTTGTGCATATATTGTCTGTTGAATAATCTGTTCACAGGTGCGCTTCTTCCAATTAGGGCCAGTTTATATATTAGGCAAATTAGCTGTCATTTGGGTTGGCATTTTTTTGGTATTGGTAAAGAGCAGCTGCAGTCTAGACCAAACAATAGGTCCTGATAGCCACACAAATTCAAGGAACCATCAGTCCCTACTTTTACCTATGGAGTGAGTGGGCAATTATTAAATAGATCACTTTACTCAGATATGTAGCTTTTGGAAATTTCCTTTATTAAGATCATGACAACTGGCATAATCAACAGGTTCATTATTGAAGGAGAAAAAAATTGAAATTGTGAACAACTTTAACCTTCTTGGATCAACTATCAATAAAGAAGCAACAAGCAGTCAAGAAATCAGACGATGCATTGCTCTTGGCAGAATGGCTATGAAAGACCTAGATAAGATTCTCAAGAGCAGAGATGTCTCTCTCCATACAAAGATTCGACTTGTTCAAGCCATGGTATTTTCAATGGCATCATATGGATGTGAAAGCTGGACAGTGAAAAAGATAGGAAGAAAATTGATGCCTTTGAATTATGGTGCTGGCGGCGAATACTGTGCATACCATGGACGGCCCGAAGAACAAACCAGTCGATACTAGAGGAGAATAAACCTAAGCTTTTTTTAGAAGTTCAGATGACAAGACTTTGACTTTCATACTTTGGACACATCATGCGAAGAGAGAGATCATTAGAGAAAGATCATGCTTGGCAAGATAGAAGGTCAACGCAAAAGAGGAAGGCCAGCAATGAGATGGATCGATACAATAACAGCAGCTATGGGTACCAGTCTGTCAACAATGACCTGACTGAAGACCGAACACAATTTAGGACAACTATCCAGAGGGTTGCCATGAGTCGACTCCGACTCGATGGCACTTAACAACAACAACAAGTATTTGAAACAAAGTGTAATATTTATGTCTACTTGTTCATTTTTAGATGGTCATTCTGCCAATATGATATTGATTCTGGAAACTAGCAAAATCTGGTTGACGGGGGCAGAGACTAGAGCCCTGAAAATTAATTAAGGTTTGTCTGTGGCATCTAACACTCTTGGACTGACCCAGCTTCCACTTTCTTCCTAGCTATAATATATAGATTTTTTTTGTTTTTGCCTCATTGGCCTTCCTCTTCCCTTTTGATTTTCATAGTCTAGGCCATCCCAAACATTAGGGAAACTATTCAGTCATCTACAGTGGCGGCACAAGGGTTTCTGCTGCCCTAGGCAGACCCTCTGTGCTGCCCCCCCCCCCCCCCGCAAGGATTGCACCTCCATCCAGCCCACCACAGAGTGGAGGAGTAGCCTAGTGGTTAGAACACTGGCTTGGTAATGAAGCAACCAGGGTTTGATTCCCACTAGCACTCCTTGTGGCCTTGGGCAAGTCACTTAACCCTCCATTGCCTTGGAAGAAAGGCCTGGCAATCTACTTCTGGTCACACTGCCAAGAAACCCCAGGAGCCTCTGGGTCACCAGGAGTCAGCACTGACTCGAAGGCACACATTACATTTTTTGCCAGCCCACTATACCACCCTCCCCTTGCACTGAAACAGCAGCAGCTGAACTACCACTTCAGTGCTGCATCATACCTGTGCTGCTCACTTCCTACTGCTTCTATCCCCTCCCCCCCTCTGATGCAACTTTCTTGGAGGATGGGCAGAAGTGGCAGGGGTTGGGTTAGCGATGCTGTTTCCCAGAGTTTGCTGCCCTAGGTGACTGCTGAGTTTGCCTAGTGGATAGTCTGGCCCTGGCTGTCTAGGGTGGCAAAGAGCAGGGCATTCAAACCTAACAATACACTATGACAGCTAAGTGGAGTGTAAAACCCAAGGTCTGCCTAGGGTACCAACACCTTGAACCAACTCGGTCTGTCCCTGGTCACAGTTCAGCCTTAAGCTGTAGTTCTAGTCCTGAACCCTGATTATTCTGAGGTAATGCACATGAGGCCACCTTGCTCTTTGTATATGTGGGCAGGGATAAAGCAAACCTTATAAATATCAATACCCCGTTTAGAAGCGGAAATGCCTCGAAGTAGCAAACTTGCCTACTAAAAAGCTTTCTGAGCCTGGCTTACAGTAATTAATTAAACAGGGATTCTGAACGTCAATCTAGCTCTCAGTTTAAGAGAGAATATGATGATGGTGATTACTGGTTATATACAGGGCCAGCCCAAGAGTTGGTTCAAACTGCTGGCGTTCTAGGCAAATCTTAAATCTTATGCTCCCCCCCCCCCCCTCCTCTCCGGGCTGTCAGAATCTATTGTTAAGCTTTGAATACCCCGCTCCCCTCTCCGGGCTGTCAGAATCTATTGTTAAGCTTTGAATACCCCGCTCTTTGCGGCTGCCCTTTCACAGGCTGGGAAGCATCGTTTTTATCACGCTACATGGGAATCCTCCACCCGCGCTGCTGCCTGGAGGGAGCGATGCTACGATATCGAGTTTTCAGTCGCAAGGCACGGATACTGTTCCTCCACTCGCGACTAAAACCGCCATAGCGCTGCATCTCCCCCCTCCCGGCAGCAGTGCGGACGGAGGGCTCCTTTGCAACTTAGCAGGAATGTTGCTGAGTTGTTTTCACTGCCCTCTTGCCTTATCAAAAACTGGAAGAGTTCCCCCACGTAATGCCACAACAAAGAGGAAAATACTTTTTTCTTGCTATTTATCTTTGTGGGTAAGACTCGATTTCACTGAATTTGTATTGAATGCAGGAGGACGACCAACGTATGTGATTAAAGACAACAAGAATAGTAAATAACAAGTGAAAACCGTGGCATTTAGAAACTCTAGTCTAAAATGCATAAATAAATAATCAGTTTACATTCAATACAATGTATCAGCGGTTTATTGTTAAGGTAACAACGAAAACCACCTTCTCATGGCTCAACCTGTTTCCCCGTTCATTTCTCAGCTGTTAATTAACCCGGTGCCATCGAGACCCTTTTCCTGTATTTTTCCTCACATTGGTTCCATAAAGCAAATAACTCTTACAGCCCATTTAATAAAACCACATATCCTCACGAAAGAGCAAGTGGCCTGCAAATAGTATGCTTCTTGTCTTAAGTACAATTTTTCGCTATACGACCCAGTCATTAAATGTATCCTAAATAGATACAAAATTTTTGAATGATCATCAGACTCGCAAAATCCAATAAGTAAACCAGGTTACTGTCCTCTCATGACATGCATCCTTAGCACGTTATTATCCCCCGAATGAAGACAACGCTAGCTAATGGGCAATAGTGCTTCTTACTGAACTATTAACCTTCACGTTCCTTTATTTTTCAGAATCGTTTCCTTAGCCGTGTACTTCGACTCTAGTAGCACTATGTTGACTTTCAGAGAAAACGTTGCCCCGTTTTCATCGTCAAAGTAATTATTGGTCAGCACTGCCTTTCTATTAAAAATATTTTTCCTCAATAAATATATTTATTGAAATTTTCAGGCACTATTTTGTGATTGGAATAAGACACTTCAATCCACTAGACAAGCAATTGTGATCAATATCGAGAGGCGACAGCCGAGGAAAGCAGCGTTCTGAGTGTGTCACGTCATAAAGGCACTCTGGCTACACCGACCAACCCGAACGCCGCGACTACACCTACTGAGGTTCAGGACTGCCGTAGTATGTACAAAACTAACCCATTAGGAGAAACTACCCCGAGACAATACATAAGCTGCACTGGAAAGTTTCAGAACGCGATCTTTAATGAACCTAACTTTTAAAGGGTAAAATGTATTGCCTTCTATGCAAGAGAATCACATTTAAAAATATTATCAACGACCTGTTAGGCGAAGCTTTTGGAAGAGTGGGCACGTCCCTAAAGAGATGTAACGTCTAGAGTAGACTACGATTCTAAGGGGCATGTTTACTAAACCGGGCTAACGGTTAACCTGGACTATCTGCAACTAGGTCCCATTGAATAATATGGGACCTAGTGGCAGATAGGCCGGGTTAACCGTTAGCCCGGTTTAGTAAACATACCCCTAAAGTTGGCTTTGACATTAAGGCACCGCGAAAATAATAAGACGCCCAAAAATGTGTCTATAACAAAATCATTAAAAAAATGGTTGTTATTGCCAAGAAACACAAGAAAATAGAATAGATGAATTTGGGGTTTTGATTTTAGATTTATTATTTGCCTCTTTCAAAACCCAGCTCAAGGCAAGTTTTAGCGACCTAAGATTTTCTTCCTTATATCAGCAAAACGTATTCTTTTTGTTGTCATTGTTGTGAAATTTGGGCGGGGCGGGGGGGGGGGTAGGTTATTGAGTCGCCAAAGCAATGTGCTTGATCCTCACGACTAAAATCGCGATATCGCTCGCAGCACCTCCCACTACCGGCAGCAAAGCGGCCCGAGGACTCCCGCGCAGCTTGACCAGAATGTTGCCCTGCAGCGTCTGTCTCCACTTAATCCTCTATAATTTCAGTAATAATCTTTACTGGGTTCAAAGTTTTCCTGTGTAGTTTAGTTTTGGTAACGGGTGCTGTATGTAAAACACTGAAAAAGATAACTACTCATTTTCATCTTTAGAAAAAAAGCTATGTGGAATTACTAAGCATAATGTTATAATAAAATACACCAGTATTGCAAGCAGAAAAGAATAGCATTTTGCCCTACCCTGTTCTTATGTTTCTTCGTAGTTTACCTTTGGAAGCAGTACTGGGTAAATCTGATTAGCTTATGTTTAAATCTTGCTACTTACTGTTAAATCACGGTTTTTTTTTTAAATTCTTGTAAAAATGTGTCTAAAACGGATAATGGAGACATGACTTACTTCCCAGTTTCCAACTTCCAAAGAAAATCAGAAATCTGGGCAACATGAAAGCTTTCCAAAAATATCTAAATGAAATAACAGGGTAAATATTCTATCCTAGGTCAGTGGGTCATTCTCCCAACACTCCCAAAGTCGTTTTTTATGTCCCCTAACTAGAATTCAGAGATTTGCAAGAACAGTCAACTCTACGTGATACTGTCTGATGCTTCAAAGCAGATTTGAAGGTCTGTATTACATGAAGTACTTCTTGTTCAGATTCGGCTTCCATAACACTTAAAAAAATTGTACAGCATCCCAGGAGCTAAAGGGGCGTTAATATTTATTACAGGCTTTCCTTGACAAGTTTTTTTTAAAATTTCCACATTGCCTGTAAACGTTCAATAAATTCTTCTGTGAATACATAGCAGAGTGTTTATAAAACCATATTAAATGTGACCTTATGCAACCTGGCATGACCTGTATCATGCAGAAGACTTCAGTAGGATGAAACATCACTTTCAGCTGGGGCAAGCTGTCCTGTAAACTGAGAGTGCTACAGCTCTGTAGCAAGGCCCTCTGCAATATTAAATGCCAGATACATTCCAACTTGACCTATCCAGTCTGCCGACTTGAGATTCTTCAAATTTAGGTAGCTGAGTAACAGAACTCCCCAACTATTAGCTTCAGTATTTGCAGCTTCATTCGCACAGAGCACATAATGGCAAGAAGGTTCGCTGGACATTCGTTTTTCCCAGGTGCAAGTCCTTGCTTCAGTGCAGCGTGTCGTCCTAGCGAAGTCGGGGCCCCACTGGGGTAGGGTCCAAGAGAGGGCGCTAGAGAGACCTGGCGAGAGGGCGGAGCGCCGTAGGGGCGGGGCAGGTGCTCGTCCTCTCCCGCCCCCTCCCCTTCAGCTGGACGCCGGCGGCGGGGCGGCTGCGCCTTGATCCCCGGGGCCGGGGGCAGCCCGCAGTCCCATGGACTCCTCGTAGGTGGGCAGGTACTTCACCTCGTCGTAGCTGGGCAGCTGCAGGAAGGGGGCCGGGGCGAGCACGTGCAGCTCCTGCTCGGAGAAGCGTCCGGCCTCCAGCAGCGAGTCCTGCGAGCTGGCCGTGGTCTCGTTCAACAGGGCCGGCCCGTCGTGCTCGGGGCGCCGGCGACTGTAGCCGCGGGGACTGGGGCAGATGATGCGCTGCAGGAAGTAGCCGATGGCGAAGAGGACGAGCAGGATGAGGAGCCCTGAGAGCTTGCGCGCGAACCAGCCCACGTTGTCCAGGAAGGTGTGGAAGGGCAGCTTGCAGCACTTGATCTCTGTGTAGGTGGCGTTGCCCGACACGCAGCAGCCCTCCTTCTCGGCGCACAGGAGCTCCCCGCAGGTCCAGCCGGCCGCCCGAGCCCACCGCAGCAAGAGCAGCACCCCCAGAGCCGCGGGCACCCCTGGCATTCTCCTCCCGAGCTCCCGCTGCAGCGTGCCCTGGACTGGCAGCCTCACTGCATCGTGTCCTTAGTGCGGCTGCGGCTGGAACCGGGGCTTCCCCGGTTGTCCATCACGGCCACGTGTGCTGGCAAACATCTGTCCTGCAGGAGAGAGCCGCCATCGCAAGGGTTAACGGAGCAGGGCAGTTAGCGAGCTCTAATCTTTATTAATCTGTCTGTTCTCTTTTCCTTTATCAACTAGACAGAGCTGCGTGCAGGTTTCTATACTTAAGTGATTGGATTTCCCATTATTTAAATATACTTACTGTTGGGATTCTCTTACATATTCCTTGAGTTTTTTTTTCCGATTAAAAATTCATGACAACCATTTAGCTGATGCGATTGGGTTTAATGCAGCTACTCTTCCATTAGGCAGTGATTTACTTTCCCAGGGCTTGGCTGGGTGTCTCTTGGTTTTTTTTTTTTTCATGCCGGTTTGAAATGTTCTTTTCACTTTGTGCAGAAGCAGCTTGGCTAGTTAAAATTTCCAAGTTCTAGCAGTTGAATAAAATGCACTAGGTGTTAGCTCATTTCTTATGTTGTTTCCCATTAAACAAACAGAATAAAATGTTTGTTGACTATATTGGGGGCATGTGTACTAAAGGGTGTGCTGATAGGGTATGTGTGAGCCACAAAACTTGCATGGAGGTTCATGTGCCTGTCCCCTTGCCATTATGCTAACTGGCACATGGGTGTACTTACCACTTCCCCTTGAGGTGGCATTAACTGCATTTATGCTATGCCCTAATCCTCTCAGTCCCCCCATCCAATCATGCCCTAACTGGTAAGATTATTACTTCAGAGCCATGTGTTAACAGTGTGGCACACTTACAGACCAATGCACAAAGCCAAGACCTGTGCTGGTTAGATTTTTTTTTTTTCTTTTTTAGTTTTTGAGAACGCGCACAGTTTAAGCATCTCCTGAAAGGGGGATGCTCAATTTTTATGCCTCAGGTCATATGAAACCACACATAAAACACTTAAATCATGCAATATTGAATTAGGAACAAATGTAGAATTCATGCATTAATGGACATAAAATGCAGGAACGATAGGATATGCAAATACCTGCCATGTAATTGTGCACATGTAAATGAGCCACCGCAACATTAAGCTGGGAGAACAAGTCAAACACATGCGAACAAGAAGTCTGCACTAGTTTGGCTTGCTCTCTGGGACTGCATGGCTAATTTGCATATCAGCCCCAAAAGTATTTTGATGGCATCGGGGACAATCGCAGCATTAGGAAAAGCCCCCAATGACATTAAAATACTGTCGGAGCTAGTGTTCTGACAAAAAAGAATCCCCAGTGACCCAGCAGCCCCCCCCCCCCAGTAGTTTGATGGCATCTGGGATGATTATGGCATTGGGAAAAGCCCCCGATGCCATCAAAACACTGTAGGGGGCCAGTGCCCTGACAGAAAGTTAAAACCTGGTGGTCTAGCAGCCACTGTTCCCCCCCCCATCCACAAGTAAAATTAAAAAGAAGTCAAAACTTGGTGGTCTAGCGGCCCTTCAGCCCCCCCAAACCAAAGTAAATGTAAAATTTCCTGGTGGTCTAGTGGCCCCTAATTCCAGCCCCCCCATACCTTAAAATAGGTGGGAGTGCTACCTGCGTGTTCCTGCTGTGGTCTGCCATCTTGTAAAATGGTGCGCCTGGCCCCGTGTGGTGCATTGGGTGGGATTAGAATGTCATATAAGGCATAGTCTACCTTATATGGCAGTCTGGTCTCACCCAGCACATCCCAGGATGCACTGTGTGGGGCCAGATGCACCATTTTACAAAATGGCGGACCAGAGCGGAAGCATGTAGGCAGTGCTCCTGCCTATCTTAAGGTACACGGGGGGGGGGTGGATTTAGGGGCTGCTAGACCACCAGGTAATTTTACATGTACTTTGGGGTGGGGCATTCAAGGGTTGCTAGACCACCAGGTTTTGACTCACTTTATTTTACTTTGGATTGGGAGGTAGGGGTTTAAAGGGCCGCTAGACCACCAGGTTTTGACTTTTATTTAATTTTACTTTGGGTTGGGGGTTGGGGGGATACAGGGGCTACTAGACCACCAGGTGCTTACTTTCTGTCAGGGCACTGGCCCCCGACAGTGTTTTGATGGCATCGGGAACATTTCCCGATGTCATCAAAATACTGGGGGGGGGGGCACTGGGCCACCAGGGATTCCTTTTTGTCAGATACCGGTCCCAGACAGTGTTTTGAACTCAAAGCTAAGTACCACTGACCCAAAGTCTTAGCGCCCCATCTCTAGTCTCCCTTTTATATCGAAGATCATCGAAAAAGTAGTACAGAGACAACTTCAGGATCTTATTGATTTGCACGCTCCTTTAGACCCCCATCAACATGGCTTCAAACCACAGCACAATGTGGAGACACTACTCACATCACTCTTTGACAACCTACTCAAGGGCCTAGACAATGCAAAAGGTGGATTCCTTCTAGTTTTCATGGACATTTCTACGGCTTTTGATACGGTGTCCCACTCCATATTGTTGGACTGCCTTCAATAGGACTACAGAATAACACATTAAAATGGTTCACATCCTATCTGACAAACAGAACACAGCAAGTTAAATGTGACCAAAGGAAATCAATAAAGTTCCCCATCACTTAAGGTATACCCCAAGGATCAGCACTCCTCTATCTTATTTAATATATACATCCAGCCTTTATGTGGTGTTATTAAAAGTCATGGAATACATTATCACCTCTATGCTGATGATATTATGGTATATGCACCAATTGATATACTCAACCCAGATACAACTCCTATGACCAGGTGCTTTGAAGGAATGACTAAGTGGCTCACCAACAGCAACATGAAAATCAACCTTGATAAAACAGAGGCTATGTTCATTTCTAATAACACCAACAATGACCCGCCCTTAACGATCAATTTCCTTGACAGAACAATATCTCTAAAAGATGAAGTGAACTATCTGGGCGTTATTTTGGACAAAAATTAAAATCTCTAATCACATATAAAACAAAACTGCTGCTAAAGTGTACCAACGATTGAAGCTCGTCAGGAGACTTCAACCAATCCTCCTCAGCCATAGCCATTTTCGCACTGTATGTCAAGCAGTTATTTTTCCAGTATTGGACTATGGAAATTCTTTATATCAGGGTCTGCCCATAAAATCTATACATCCTCTTCAGTTAGTGCAGAACACCAGAGCATGCATTATTACAGGCACAGCCAAATGTGAACATATCACACCTATAATCCAGCAATTGCACTGGCTACCGATAGCCGCACGGGTTAGATTTAAGACAACTATAATATTCAAGATTATGAATCTATTCTCAGCAGTTCTCCTTCATGGATTATTGACCAAGGACTTGACTAATAGGTCTAGACAATCTAACAATATTAATAAACTCCGCTTACCTACAGGGCACCACAAAACTAAGCAATCTACCTCCAACAGAGCATTATCACTCTCAGCGCCAGCCCTCTGGAACTCCCGGATGATTTAAGAGATATGAATGACATCAAGGATTTCCGCAAATTACTTAAAACACTCTTATTCGTGGAAATTTATGGTCAAGTTACATAAGAATCCCTGCTCTTTTGACATTTGAGAAAGATTGATGAGCTGATTAACTTATGCTATATGTACGTCTTGTCTCCCCTTCCCTTATGTTCCATGTAAACCTTCAATTAATTGTAACCTTTAGTTGTATTGTTGACCACTTTGATTGAAGGATAAAGTGGTATACAAATCTGGTTAAATAAATAAATACATTTCCCAATGTTGCGATCATCCCTGATGCCATCAAAATACGGGGGGAGGGGGGATGCTGGGCCACTAGGGATTCTTTTTTATCAGGCATGGCCCCTGACAGTATTTTGATGGCATTGGGGGCTTTTCAGGATGCCTGATCATCTGAGGAGAAGATAATCTAGGCATCGGGGAAAGTACCCAATGCCATCAAAATACTGTTGGGGGCACATGTTAGAAGTTAACATCTACCTAGACCCTGCAGTAAAAAATTTGGTTCTATGGCTGGTTGCAAAATCCTCTATGCCTGCTCTGCATTGGCATAGCCATGATTTGCATACCAGACCTGCTGATGAAAATACATTTAAATAATTGAAGTTCTATTGATTCTACGGATCCCAGTTCATTGGTCTCCATACATACTTGGTCAGCATTCACTCCAGTATCACTTGACCACAAGTCTCGAACACTGCAGTCAATCCATAAAACTACTTCCCCATTGAATTCTATTCCCTCCACGTGGATAAGCAAATCTCGTTTAGGTTTGCTACCTATTTTACACCTACTGTTAGTCAAAGCCTATCTATCGGTCTGGTCCCAACTGATTGGAAAAAAAGCAACACTTAGACCCCTCCTAAAAAAATCCAAAAGGGGATTTTCAGGATGTTCAGAATTACCGCCCTATCTCAAATCTATCGTTTACATCTAAGGTGGCAGAAAAGATTGTCTTTCAACAATTGTCAGATCATATTGAACACACTCATTCTTTACACCCACAACAGTCCGGCTTCTGTGCACAGCACAGCAGGGAAACAGTGGTTACAGCAGTACTCAGTGAAATCTATAGAGCTTTGGATAGGGGCGAGTATACTTTTGCAATTTCCCTGGATCTATTAGCAGCGTTTGACATGGTGGATCTCAGCCTGCTTCTGTCCCCATTATACGATACCAGTAGTTGTGGGACAGTACTCTCGTAGTTTGCATCTTATCTCCAGAACAGATCATTCCAAGTCCGTATCCAGTCAGCTGTCTCAATATCCCGGGGCCTCTTATGTGGGGTTCCTCAGAGCTCTATACTTTCCCTGTTATTCAATATTTATCTCAGTTCTTTGTTTACCTTAATACAAGATCATGGCATATCTTGCTATGCCTATGCAGATGACATCTTGCTTTTGTTTTCAACAAATGAATGTTCTATTGACATATCTCCAGTCAATCAGTGTTAAACTCATGTTTCATCCTGGCTATGGGAAAATTCATTAAAATTAAATCCATCCAATTCAATGGCCATATAGTTCACAGGTACCAATCAGTCCCCTTCAGTGACTCCCATTTTAGAAGGCATCTTATTACCTTTACAGTCATCTATTCATTATTTGGGTATTTTCTAGATTCTTCTTTGACATTTTCTTCACAAATAGCCCATGTTTCAAAATCCACATTTATGGCACTTCGCCATTTTCACAGTTTAAACCTTATCCCGACATACCTGCTCAGATCACTGTTCTCCTTCACACCATAATTTCCAGATTAGACTATTGTAATATCATTTATCTCGGATTTTTGCAGTCTCAGACGCCTCCAGACACTTTAAAATACAGCCATTTGCGTACTCACTCTAGCCAATAAATTCAACCATGTTACTCCATTACTCATCCATGATATGGATTCAGTTTAAGGCTCTTACTCTCACATATAAAGTGATCCATGATGCAGCCCTGGACTATCTCTCTTCTCTGATTACTCTCCATGCACCTCTTAGATAACTTCGGTCTCTTCATGGCTATCGCCTTCATTTCCCTTCCCCGACAGTAATAAAATATGAATCAATCTGGAAAACAGCCTGTTCAGCTGCTACATTCCTTTGTGGAATGCCTTACCAGCACCATTGCACACCGAACTGAATTTTAAGGCTTTTAAGAAGTTTCTCAGAACACTGTTTTGAATCTGCTTTTCACCTTTAATCACCCTCTTGACCACTTGATGTTTAGTGCGGGATTTAGCAGCAGTTGGGCTTGATACCCTTTGTGTGTGTTGGTGTATTTGCATGTTTCTTTGGATGCTTCCAATCTTATCTTCTACTGCCACTATCCTGTCTTGCACATGGAGTTCTTTTCACTTTTCATTTGATTTTTTAGCTATAGTAAACCACATAGATTGCTTGCATTGTTGCAGTATATCAAATAAAACTAACCATAACCGTTTAAATATGCGTGGCGTTAGTTGGGTGCTAGTTTTTCCGTCAGCGTTTATGTTTGTTTTCTGCATTTAAAGGATCGTAAAGTGTGCTTAAATGTGGCGTTAGGGACTCGTAAAGCCCATGCTGGCTTTCTGCATCAGCCTGTTAGTGTATGGAAACTCCCACGTTAATGGTTAGCTCGGTTTAGTCAACATGCTCTGCCGTTCAATAAACTCTACAAATCTTGCTCAAACTCCAACATATTTTGTTCTTTATACATCACTTCTATTGCCTTAAACATCTTCCATATTTTAAATTCTTAAAATTAGTTTAATACCCTTTGTATTGCTCTTCTGATGTTCTTAATTTAAATAAAAAAACATTTGGAAAAATGTTAAGTTGCATGACTGTTGCAGGCAGAAATTTTAGGATAACCTGGTTTATTCAGCTGTAATGGTGATACTGAACACTGACAGAATACATGAAAAAAATTAAATGGTTCCAGTGTGGTTTTGTAAGTTGAGGTGACTTTTGTTTGGCGAGATCTTTGTACCCTTGAGGGTCTTCAAAAAGAGTACTTTTCTATTTTCTGAACTCTTCTCCCATTACTTAGTTTCAGCTTCACTCCCCCTTCCCAGTGGGAGGAAGTAATTACAGCAGGGTTGAAAATTCGCGATGGCCCGAGACCACCATTTTCCTGGTTAGACTATCAAAACAATTCAGCTATCTGTCAGTCAGCCTTACTGCAATTGGTGTGACCCCCTGCATTCTTAACAGCTGGAATTAATCTTCTAAATGTATATTTTCACACTGCTGGTGAGGTAATGTGACGGAATGGAGCACCAGTATCAATGGTTCTTCTGGCTTGTGTAAAACACTGCTGCACCCCTTATTTGGCAGCTTGACTCCTAGTGGTAATACCATGAGACTGTTACTAGGCATGAGAGCTACTGTTTGGATCCTGGGCTGCTGATGGGGCAGAAGCATCGATTGATTGCTTCTGCTGCAACAATAGCCACTAGGGAACTCCTGGTAGGAGTTGGGGGTAGGGATTGGAGCCGTAGCTGAGGGTGTGTGTGTGGTTTATATTTGAGTTGTTCAGGGATGGGGGTTCTTTCAGCGGGAGCGGCCCCTTAGTGCAGCTACATCCATTTTATCGGCGAATGTCTGCACTGTGCAGTAGTTTAGTTTATCTTCGATAGTTACTGCACAGGCTTTCCAGTTACTAAATTGTGAAATAACTGCAAACCTTTACTGCTCTTAAGTCAGTGGGCCCCTAACAGGATCATTTTATAACCTCTCACATAGCTGATGCGCATTGGTGGCCTGTTTTATAAAGTGAGACATGCATGCACATCTTTCACTTTATAAAATAGATGTATATTGATGCATCATACTCTAGGCATGTCAGTTACACCTGCCCCAGAGCAGGCATAGCTAGCAACACCTAGATCGGCGCAGGGACGCATATACGTCATAGTATTCTATGCACATTCCTTGATGCCATGCCTGGGCTCTGCACAGCCAAACCCTGCTGCTCGTCGCAACCTAAGATCGGCAAGGGGGGCACTTCAAATGGGGTCATAAAATCCTCATTTGGGGCCATGGCTACTACTGCCTTCAAACCCCCACCCAATGTCTTGGGCAGCATACAACATCGCCCCCAACTCAACCTGTAGCAGCAGCCTGTATCTTCAGTGTAGTTAGGAAGTAACGGAGACCTTGAGCCTGCAGCTGTGCATAAAACACAGCCTCAGTCATGTCTCGCCCTCTCACAGACTTCCTGTTTCTGTAGGGGTGGGACCCAGCTGAGGCAAAACTTTCTGTGAAGCTCTGGGCTCAGCGTCCTCATCCTTCCCATCTATACTGAAGATACTGGCTGCCACTGCAGCTACAGGTCCAGGGAGGTGGGGGGGGGGGGAAATCGAGACCCTGTGCTGTGTTTGACCACAGGCTGCGTCTTTGGGAGGGGGGATTGCAAGTACTGGACTGAAGCAGGTCTAAGGGTGGGGGGAGAGGGAATAAGCTGCAGTTGGCAGGGTAAGGGAAGTGCTGGACTGGGGGATGGAGGAAGAGGTTGGATACTGAACTACTGGGGATGGGAAGAGGAAGGCTGCATGCTGAACTGCTTGAGGGAAAAATAGGGGAGATACTGGACATGATGGGGCATAGAATAGGTCAGATGACAAGGAGATGCTTAACATGGGGGTGGCACTGGGGAGGGGAGACAGGACATGGGGGGGGGGAGACTGGTGAGATACAGAGGAGATGATGGACATTTGGGAGGGGGTACTAGGGCGATGGAGGAGATACTGGACCTGGAGGAAGGGGAGATAAAAGAGGTGCTGGATATGGGGTGGAGCTAGGGAGTCTGAAGAGAGCCGGATGTGGGGAGGAGAATTAGGGAGACAGGAGAAACTGGACATAGGGATGATTAGGGAGATAGGAGGGAGGGAGACAGAGGGAAGATGGACATCGGGGCAGACTAGGGAGACAGGAGAATACTGGACATGGGAGAGGGAGACCTAGGGAGATAGAGCAGAGACAAACCCAGGAGGGGGAGGAAAATGTTGAACACGGGCAGAGAAGAAAGTTAGTGAGACTGGGTAATAAGAGGCTTGGGAAGAAAAGAAAGATGGAGATTGTGTGGTTTGGGTGAGGGAAAGAAATAGAAAGCTTTGGGTAAACTTTGCATGTATAGAAAGTGAACAGAGTTAATTGAGAAAACTCAAAACTAAACAATCAGTTTGACAAGGTAGTTGTGCCTTATTGAAGAGAAGACCAGCTCTGGACAAAAATATTTTCCCCTTGCATTGAATTAAATACAATTTTCAGATATAGCACCTATGATCATAACAGACATCAAAAAGAAGGATCAGCTTTCTTCTAAGGTTGAACTGACAGTATCTCAAATGTTTTGTTGCTTTCAACAAAAATGCCACTTTCAGTTTTCCAATGAATTTAAAATTTCTGTCTAGAATTATATGTATTTCTTTTAGCCTCCAGCACTCAAGCTGAATTATTTCTTCGATGATCCAAATCTCTTCAAATTTCATTAAGTTCTTTTGAGATCTATAGTTTTCTGCAATTGGATTCCGATTGATGGGAAAGGGTTGAGTCCATCAAACCCAGCATCTGGTCTCTGACAGTGACCAATCCATGTCACAAGTAGCTGGTAGATTCCAAAGGGTAGATGTATTTCTTGTTGCTCAGTTTCAATGAAAAACAATGCCTTTTACAAGTCTACCTGATTAATAATTTTAATGGACTTTTCCTCCAGAAACTTGTCTTAACCTCACCACATCCTCTGGCAACAGATTCCATACATTGTGTACTGTGTAAAAAATATATTTTCTACAGATTGTTTTCAATCTGCTGGTTGTTAATTTCATGGAATGTTCTCCTGTTTTAATGTTTGAAACGTAATGAAACAATTATCCTCTATTAAACTGTTCTATCCCATTCATGTTTTTATAAATTTATCATATCCCCTCTCAGTCATCCCTTTTTCCAAAATGATGAGTCCTAGCCTGTTTACCATTTCCTCATAAGAGAGGTGTTCGGTCCTCTTTATCATTTTGACATGTGTCTCTGAATCTTTTCAAATTCAGCTATACAAGTGCGCTTTTGAGAGAGGACGATTGGAACTGTACACAATACTCAAGGCGTGGCCACATGGACCTAGTACAGAAGCCTAATGATATTTTCAGTTTTGATCGCCATGCCTTTCTGAATAATCTCTAAGATTCTTCGTGCCTTTTTGGCAGCTGCAGCTCACCAGGCTGAAAATGTCAACATTTCTACAATGACTCCAAGATCTTTTTCTGGGGTGGTGGCTTCTAAAATGGACCCATCATCATGTACCTTTAGTTAAGATTATCTTCCCTATGTGGATCGCTATATACTCGTTCGCATTAAATTCATCTGCCATTTAGAAACCCTGCTCTAGTCGCACAAGATCCTTCTGTAAATCCTCGTTATCATCTGTCATTTTAATGACTTTTGCAAATGACACAAAATTATTCAATTTGATCACTCCCTCCTTCCTTTCTCCAGATCATTTGTGAATGTTAAACAGCACACATCCTGGTTCAGACCCTGGTGCACTCCACTAGACTATTTTTCTATTTGGAAAACTGACCATCTAGTCTTTCCTTGTGTCCTGTCTTTTCGTCCATTTCAAGCTACAATAGATCTTGGCCTCCTAGCCCGTGACTTTTTAATTTGCTTATGAGTCTCTCATGAGGGGCTTTGTCAAATTATTTATTTTTTCAGGCAAGCTGCACATCAAGAATAAGAATTCCTAAAAACAAATACACATTAGATAACATTGACAGTGAGTAATACACTTACATTCTCATAGTTCACCAGCATTCATCCTTCCCGTAGTCAATCTCATTATAAGAGTTGAAAATACCATGCTTGAACCCTTCTTTTGAACTTTGTAAAGCAAGTTACAGGCCACAAGACTGTGGTAATGTATTCAACAGAGACGGGACTAACTGTCTTTATGCCTTCTGAAAGTCCAAAATATATTATATCAGCCAGCTCCCATTCAAAAAAAAATCTAATAAATTGGTAAGGCAAAGCTTGCCTTTTCTAAATCCATGCTGACTCATATGAAACAGTGTCTATCATTATAAATCAACAATTTCATAAATTTCAGAATAGTTTCAACCATTTTGACCAGTAATGATGACAGGCTTATCAGTCCAGTTTTCTGGAGTACCTCTGGAGCCCTTTTGAGAAAAACTGGTATTACATTAGCCACGCTCTGTCCTCAGGTCTTGTGGCTGTTTTAAATGATAGGTTACCAATTTTGAATTTGTGTTCTTTCCAAACTCTGGGGTGAATACCATTTGGTCCTGGTGATTTGTTGCTCTAATTAGTCATTTTGCTCTTTTACATCTTCTAGATTTATAGTGACTTTAGTAGTTTTGGCACATAACTGTCAAATAATGTTTCTGATGTGGGTATGACTATAACATCCACAAACTGTGGCGGCAAATAGTTAATTTAAGCCCTTATATACTAATGTTTAGTACATGATAGCAAAACAATTCCAGAGATAAGGAAATAAAAATACCACACAGTAATAATGTAATGAGCTTAATTGTACAGACTGTATTAAAAGCTACTAGATTCTGGCCTAGGGAGGATTATGCAGATCACTCTGTGTTTTTCCTGGCCATTTTATGTTTTGGTTATTCTACCTGGGGAACTGAAATGTATTACTGTTAAGAATGCTGCCACAAGTGATCTTTGTCATTCCCCTGATGTAGAATTGCCAAAACCAGTGGTACCAGGTTAGCAGAGATTTTGAAATAAATACATTTTCAACTTGAAAGTGTGGCAAAATCGCTGGATGTGTCATGGACAGCTTGCTTAAAGTTAAGTTATAAACGACAGCGCAGGTTTTATTGTGAAGTATTTGTAGTGTTTGACATGTTCACTGAGCACCAGCATTTCTGTGACAAAGGGACTACTTGAACGTATTTTTTTCAGTTACTGACATTTTAAAATCAAGATGATGACTGATTTTTTTTGAGCTTCACAGTGAGGCATAAGTTCCTCTGATTGCTAATTTCTGATGGTTTCTTTATTTGCCTATTAGGATCATTACATTATTGGTGTGTGGAGTATTTGTTTAATTCATGTAAGGGCATTACTGCACAATATGTGCCACAGAGCCCATTGTGTAAAATAGACTTTTAAGGCCATTATTTCATACTAAGCATTAATAAATAAGGGCCTTAATTTTTCTGCTATTATATTTTATCATCTAGAGGTACGGCTGATTCCCTCACGTGCTTTTTATGCTCAGTGCATTTGGAAAACGGGTTTATTATTTTTGCTTCTATAGCAAGCTGCTTTTTAAATTCTCTATTGGCCTGCCTTATTGCTGTTTTATATCTAACTTGCAAGTGTATGTATATACTGATCCCTGTTTTTCTCAGATTTGCTTTCTGTTTTTTGAAAGATGCCCTTCTGGTTTAACTGCTTCCTCAACCACCTCATTAAACCACGCTGGCTGTCATTTTGATCTTTTGTTGGCCATTTATAATGGATGGAAAATATTTCATCTGGGTTTTGAAAATGTTGTTGTTTTTTTAAATAATGTTCATGCCTCATGCAAACTTTTGATCCTGACATTCACTCCATTTTAGTGCTTTCTTTTTCTAGCTAATTTCTTCAATTTATCAGTTTTTCTTAAGTTATCAAGTAAAACTACTATGATAACATTTATCTGCCTTTGAGTGATTTATGTCAAATTTAATTGCATTATGAGCACTGTTACCATGTGCTCATAATGCAAAAACACAACTACACACAAAAAAACACAACTAAAGCCATATATAATAAAATTTGTCTACTAAGACATCAGAAGCCCTTACTCAATAGTAATGGCTTCAGATCATTGATGCAAGTAATGATCACCCCACATATTGACCATTGTAATAGTCTCCTCCATGGCCTACCGAAACAAACTCTTCACCCCTTGCAAATGGCACAACACATGGCAGCTCGCATCATATCTAACTCACACTGTACAGATCATATCACACCCATACTTCACACCCTTCATTGGCTCCCTATGCAAAGCAGAATGAAATATAAACGTATCATGACAGCATTCAAAATCATCAGAGAATTAACCTCCCCTACCCTATCTCAGCTTATCAACCCCCCCCCAATGATCGACACCGAAGAGGCACAATGAATAACACCCTCCTATTCTCCCCGGATTACAGAATGACAAAACAATACACAAGTAACAGGGCATTCGAGTATCTCTCTCCAATGCTCTGGAACTCATTACCACAGGGACTTGGAAATAGAACTGACCTTTCCACCTTCCGCACACATCTCAAAACTTTCTTATTTATAGAACATTTTGGACAATAGAGATCACTCCAATTAATTGACCTGACATAACCTTGAGAAGAATCAAGCACCTTACACTCCACAATTTCTCTACTTACTTTCAACCCCACAATACATTACATTTCTCTGACTATCTCTTCAAAAATGCATAATATTGAAAGCACATGAGTCATCAAGAACATATTAATTGTAAATAGTTTTCTGTATTCGAATCATGTATATATCTCTGATTGTTAGTTATATGTCATCACTACCTTGTTCAATGTAATTCAGTTGTTTTATATAAACTGCTATGATTCTTGATATGACAGTATAAAAATCACATCAAAATTACCTCCGTAGCATGTTATCAATGTGACATTTACCCAGTCAATATTAGCATAACTGAAATTCCTATTATTATTGTGTTGGCGATTTTGTTAGCCTTTCTGCATACCACTGTCTGTTCCCTCATACTGGCTAGGCAAGTGGTAGTGTACCCCCCACTACTGTACTCTTGTCTGTCACCTGCTGAATTTCTATCCATAAAGCTTGTTTCCTGTAGAACATTTATCCTCTTGACTCTGCAATCCTTCACATAGTGCAATTCCTCCACCAATTTGATTTGCCCAGCCAGATTGACATAATTTGTACCCTGGTATCAAAGTGTAACATTTGTTGTCCTCTTTACACTAGACCTCTGTGATATTTAGTATGACTATATCACCCTTTTAGATTCTATTTATCTTCGATTACTAAGACAGTTTAAGAATTTTCTGGACATTGATTTCAGATTGGTCATCCATGTGGTTGTTCTTTCACTCCTATATTATTTTAGCCAATATTATAAAGGCTGCCTTATTCATATCTAGAACACCTGCAGGTTGTGCAGCATGCTACAACCCATTTAATTCTAGGGTTATGACAACATGATCACATCCCCCCCCAAAAAAGTTTTGCATTTTTTGCCTATTGGTTTTAGAATTTGATGCAAGGTGATGGTCCTGATTTTTAAAGTAAGAAAGGTAGGAATTTTTCTCCCATTTGTGTTTCCTTGAGAGTTCTGCTGTCTGCCCTGGTTATTGAAAATCCATTGAGTAGATTAAAATGTCCTTTGTCTCTTTGTAAACAGGGGGTTCCGATTTTAAATTTTATGTAGTCTATTTCAGTTCCCCAGGAGTGGAGTCAATTACCTGTGGGCCTGAAATTGATTGTTGAAGTTAGATTTTTGGAAGAAGTTAAAGGCTTTTTACTTTTGACAGGCTGTTGGCTTGAGCATGAGATTTTTTAAATAAATTGATTACCCAAGGGGGGAGGAGCATTTAATAAGGTGAAGGTTAAAGTTTGTTGGATAATGTATAGACTTTTTTTTACCTTGTTTGTATGTCTTAACTATTTCACATTTTATTGGAAATGAGCTGATTCATAAGATCTGCCATATGTAAGCATTCTAATAAATAAATTAAAATAAAATAAAATCAATAAATGTCTTAATTTTTTATGAAAAACCTCCAGATTTGTTTCTTTACACAACTCTAATGGAAATTTATTCCATATACCAGGCCCTGCTCTTGTAGCAGCCAGCATCTTTAATAGAAGGAATTAACATCAGCATAGCATCTTCAGAACATAAAGTGCATCTTGGGGAATACTTGCAAACTAATCCCTGTAAATAAGAAGGGGCCAGACCGTGTAGCACAGGGGTGGCCAACTTTGGTCCTGGTGCACCACAATCCAGCCTGGTTTTCATGATGTCCCTAATGAATATTCATGGAATATATTTGCATTCACCTATTGTATACAAATATATTCCATGAATATTCATTATGGATATTATGAAAACCAGGCTGGATTGTGGTGCACTAGGACCGGAGTTAACCACCCCTGATGTAGCATATGAAACATCAAAAATAGCACCTTAAACTTAATTCTTGCTATTATATGAAACCAATGAAGCTCCTTCTTACAAGAAGTAATATGTTCATGATATTTACAACTAGTAATTAGCCTTACAACAGCATTTTGTACTAGTTGTAGTGACCTTATTGATGCCTAGGCAGCCCCAAAAATATTGAGTTACAATAATCTAATGACAACAAAACCAACCCTTGCAAAAATGTCCCATTCCAGATGTCCTGCACCAGAGTAGGATACTATGTGGTCCATATAGATTCACAGCCAGTCCCCTATGGAAAGTAAAAAGTCCATATGAGTGGTTTCATAGGACCTTACTTTGGCCTTGACATGTCTCCCCTTCCCTTCCCCCCTTTTTTCCCCACTGTCCCATTCCGATAGTCTCTGTACTATAAGTGCTATTGTTGGGATGTGCTCTAATTGCATTATGTCCCTCTCCACCTATCCCTTGTGTCTGTTCATCCTCTTGTTCTACCTGCCCTGTGGATTGAATCTCTTTTTGTTTGGGGCACTGATTTTCTCCTTCCCTTCTCTCCTCTCTTCTTTTTGTTTCTCCTTCCATTGTTCTCTCCATTTTGTGTCTCTATTTTTTTTTTCACTATTCACACTTGGTGCCCGACCTCAACACACCTACTGCAGAATGGAATCATCTGTTCTGGCAAGGGGTGTGCTTGTTTTCCTAACCCACTTAAGGGATTTTTGTCCTTCTGGTGTGCACTTGGGGACACAAAGGTATGCCCAAGCTGTGTGCTGGTGCATGTGGGGCTGGGGCCCTTAATAAAGCAGAGGGGGGTTCAGAGGGGTGGGTAACTATTCTGTCTTAGTGTATAGTTGGGATATCTGCTGGGGGGTGGGACACTGTATGGGGGATGAGTGTCATGTGTATGGGATGGCTCCTTATATCTGTTGGTCTTATTGTGTTTATGGAAGGGTGTGTATGTGGTACATGGGACTATAGGAGATATGTGGGATGGGTGATATGTTTGGCTGGGGGGGATGTGCTGTGCTTTCAGGGTGGGAGTTTGGGGTCAGGTTCATCTTCAAGCAGGAAATCGCTTGGTTAATTGGCTGTGATGGGCGGTTCGGCTGGGGGGGAGGGTGGATGTTGGTTTATGTTGTGTTTTGCTTATGTTGGTGGATGGGTAGGTGGGTTTTGGAGTCCTGGTGCAGGGGTCACTGTCTCTCATGGGTGGGCAATTTTGGCCTTTTTTGGGAAGGTAAGCTATATAGGGCTTTGCAATTTTTTGTGAGATAGAGGGCCTTGGGCTGGGAGGATCCTCTATGATCTTGGTGGTAGCCTCGCAGATCTATACTCACCTGTGGTGTATGATCATGGGTAAGGACTTATGCATATTGGTTTTGAATGTTTGTGGCCTTGGTAGCCCCATCAAGAAGCATAAGGTTCTTCATGCACTTCAGGATAAGCAGGCAGATGTGGTTATTTTTGCAGGAAACCCACCAATCGGAGCTTGAACACTCCAAACCTAAGAGGTAGTGGGTTGGAGAAGTGTGGCCAAAAGGCAGGGGTCGCCATACTTATTCATAAGCCTGTTGGTTTCACTCAAGATCAGCTTATTGTGGACCCGGGGGCGGAATATCTTTGTGACGGGCACTGTTCAGGACCAGGCTATAGCTCTCGGGAATGTGTACGGTCCTAATGTGTAGGGTTGCTGCTGTCTTTTTTAAACCTTTAAAATTCTTGATTGCTACCTGGACTGGTCACTTTGAAGTATATGTGGAACCAGATGCCTGAGGAGGTGTCCCAGATTTGGTCTCTAAAAATCTAGTAACCCTAACATTGAGAATTTTTATTTCAGCTCAGGATTCAACAAACAAATCCCATTAATGAACTGAAAAGCTAAAGCAAAATAAGCAAATTTATTTCCTAGCTATTACTCATGTTACAGCAATTTAGTGTCTAAAAAGCTGTGCTTTGTACTGTCTGCCACTGCCAAATCCCTCAGCAATATCCACAGGGAACCTTTTACCCGTGTCCTTTCCTTAAATAAACCTACACTCACCATGCAGCAAGCTGTGACCTGGTGAGGGCTGAACACTTCTCTGGTATAAGCTGGACCTAGGCAGACTGTGCACTGCTCAGGAGCTCTTGCGGGAGACACAAAGTCCCAGTGCAGACATGCTTCATCTAAATCCATTTCCAGTCTAGTTACCAGTGGCAGTGTTGGATAACAATTCACAAAAGAAATTTGAACCCGTGACGCCCCATTTTGCATAGGGGCTGAATGTGGCATATTGGACGCATAGACTGTGATGTTCACATTTCATGAGTACTTTACAAAATGTTCTGCCAAACGCACTTGTTTTTGCAAAAGGCTCCGTATTTGCCAGTGTCCTTCTCAGTGCAGTTTTCCTAGCGAAAAAGGTGCCGTTACTCATATGTGGGGCTCTTTCATTAATACATGAGGACCATGGGTTAGTTTTAGTAGGCAGTGAAAAAGGTGCCGGTACTCTGTACCACCCTCAAAAAAAGTCCTGCTCCTTCCATGTATTTGACAGCAAATACTGTAGGAGCAGTGATTTTACAGAGCTGCACATAGAAAAACAAACAGCATCGCTTGGCAGAGTCGGTGGGTAAGTGCTGGCACTTCTAAATATAAGTAGCAGATTTTTTAAAATTACACTTGTTAAGTGGCACCAGTTAACAAAGGAAATGCAACTTTTTTTTTTTCAGTTTAAAGACAAATACATGGGGGATTAAGGACATTAACTCCCTGAATCACTTGTATTAAGCCCTGGCTGAAATGAGCACTTGCTTTAGAGCAGACACAAAGGCCAGTGGGGAAATTTTGTTAAAATATGTGTTTTTTCCCATTGTAAAATGGGAAACACATAATTTTTTAAGCCACCCAAACCATGCCCATGATATGCCCCCTGGGAATCTCTGCATCCTAGAGCATCTCCATAGACCCAGGATATCAATGTTTGCCCCAATACAAGCATTGTGGAACCTGTGTCTTTTGGGGAAACTGCTAGGTACGTATGACCTAGATTGGCCACTGTTGGAAACAGGATATTGGGCTTGATGGACCTTGATCTGACCCAGTATGGCATATCTTATGTTCTTATGTTAAATAGTGACTTTTTAAAATCAGATTTACACATAAATTCCAACTTGTATGTGTAAATGCTGCCATACATTCATAGAGGTGCTTTTAAAATGAATTTCTCAGTGTGCCAGTACCCAGAAAAAGGGTAGTGGGTCAATGAAACGGCCTCCTAATGGAGGTTAACAAAGTAAGAAAATCCAAGTACATCAGAGAAGCCTTAGATGTAAGGGTGAAGTCTGAGATCAAGCAGTGTCTGTGCTATTGCATCAGACAGGTCTTGTGCTCCTCATATTTTTGTCTAATTTCCACACTTAGCTCTGGCACTGAGCTAACAGTTTGTATGCCTTTCAGTGCATCAGAAAAATATTATAAGATAACATTTTTGAAAAATTGTAATGCAACACTTTAGTGCAGACACTGACTATATTCAAGTGCTTTAATGTGGGTGGAAATATTTTGCAGTGTTGGTACAGGTCAAGAACTCAAATATCTTTTTCTGATGGCAGAAACAAAGGACTGGTTCAGGGCGAGGCTTGTGTGCTGCTATGGAATAAATTCTAATCATATGTTATGTTCTATCCCCCCAAATACAGAGCTAAATAACCCCTCTGTGTAGTTATTTTACCTTCTACTGAAGTAGTTTCCAATTTGGGGCTTTTGAAGCTATCACACAGGATTATCCAGAAGGGAGACAACCAAAATACAGCCATTGAGAAAAAGAGCAGGCTGACCTCTGCTACAGCTGTGACTGCCTGTAACAAGAGAGGAAGACTATAACATCAAATAGCTCAGATCCGTGCAGACAGAAGGGGGTGAGTGCTGTTGATTACCCTGAAGCCTCTGAGAGGAGGTGGGGAAGGGTACAACTGATTGCTGCTATGAGGAGCCCAAATTGCCATGAAGAGGTGGAGAGATGATTGCCACCACCATGAGCCTGAACAGTACAGAGAGCTGATGGGAGAAAGCATGGCCAGTCATCACCAGGAGCAACACCAAAGAAGCACAAATCACGCTGAACACAAAGGAAACAGTCACAGGTGTGAATGACAAGGAAAGACAGAGTCTTTATTGAACCAACGGCCACCCGACACAGGCCGTGTTTCGTACCCTTCGTCAGGGGCTGGCCAGGCAAGAAAGCTAAAAACGTGAACATATTAATCATTAGAAATGATAAAGGAACAACAAACCAAGATTATAACCATGTTATAAAACACAAATGTTGAGACGATAAATATATGTTAAACAAATCTAAAAAATATAAAAACATAGAATTAAAAAATAATATCCTACATACACACAAATGACAAATGTAAAAAGGGAACGATAGTGCTCGGGACCTGATGGAAATGTGCATAAATAAAACTAAAATACTAACCTCTGTTGTGGGTCATAAACCAAGTGTCACTTCACACTGTTTGTGCAAACATCTAGATTATATGCTAATGCTAAAAAACATAAGAAATATTCATAAAAATGTAATAGAATAAATAAAACCATACATCAAAGCATTATACACAAAATTAAATTAAATCAAATTAACAGACAAAGGATGCAGAGAGAGGAGGAAAAAGACAGGATACACGAACAGATAAATTGCCAATGCATCTAGCACAGTAATGAAGTTATTGTAAAAAAAAGGAAGCCAATAGGAGTGAGTCAAAGGAGACAATAAAAACATGAACAGGGTAAGCAAACCACTCTATGGGTTATGCAGTTATAACCAGTCATAGCATATGAAGGGAGCGGCAAGCACATTCTAAAATGATTTCTTTAAAAAAGGTTTTTTCAACACGTTTCAAAGGAACAATGGTTATACTGAGACTGAGTATGGCCACATATTAAAACCAATTATAGAAACTGATATGGCTATCTATGTATTGTTCTATACCTATTTAAAACCCCCAAAAAAGGGGAGCATCTAAAATGTATGTTTTTCTGTGGTTATAAGAACTTGTATATATGCGAAAAATCACTGCAAAGAAGAAATAGGGGCACGTGTATGGAGAAACACGGTGAAGTATTATAAAAACGAAAGGTTAAAATGAAGAAAACTTCAAACCGGAATTTCTATAGCTTTCTAAATAAAACAGAGCACACAGATATAAAACTTATACCTACGGGAACAAGTAATCATACCTCAGGAAAGCTGCCGTCAATGCTCAGTTGACGCGCAGAAGGGAGAAAGACGCCAACACATGCGCATATGAGGAAACCAGAGAGGAGGGGGCGGAGCCAATTATGGGCGGGATTTGAAGAAAATCAAATGGCATAAGAATTAGACGTGCAATGTCAATCATGGCTCAAAACTTGCTAGTGTGTACCCCGATGTATAATGTCGATCTTACCGAGTGTTAAAAACAACCCAAATAAAAAGCAAAACCAAGGGATTACCAAAGTATCCTTATGAGTACACTCACTGAAAAAGGTGAATACAAAAATTGAAACCAATTGAAGGGTCAGTGCTGTTAAAAACAAAACGTATAAAAATTGCGGCATCATACCAATCATAAAATTGGAATCTTCCAGCCTATACAAACATTAATAGATAATTAACATTAAAAGATATATGTACTAGATAAATAACTATTATTATCAAGAAGGTTAAGACCAATTGGAGGGGTGGGGACATCAACAAGACTATTATGAGACTTGAACAAAAGTTTATTTTTCGTTTGGACTCCTTGGCCCCAGCAGGTTTGAACTTGGACACAGACCTGTCAGTCTTTCTTTGATGTGGTATCGTATGTGGTCCGTTTCTTTTAGACCAATTGTTTTTTTAATTTTCCATTTTTCCCTTTTGGCCCCTGCCGGTTTGTCATTTTTTGGTGCTCCTGATGCCTCCTTCCTTTGGTTCTTACTTGGCTCCTATGGGCCTCTTGATTCTTTGGTCATTTTTTCGCTTCACCACCCCCTTTTTTACATAACATAGCTTTACAAGGCTGGAGTGTTGGTTTTAAGATTTACCGCTTTTATGCGCTTTTACTGATGAAGCTGGTGTACTGTTATTTATCTATTTATTTATTTATTTTTTATCGATTCATTTATGGAAATGTTTCGGTCTCCTATAGTTTCATTTTTTGGCGCGCATGGGTTGCCCGGACCTTAAACGTCAACCATTTTATATTTACAATTGTTTATTATTCGAATAGTTATTTAATTGGCTCCGCCCCCTCCTCTCTGGTTTCCTCATATGCGCATGTGTTGGCGTCTTTCTCCCTTCTGCGCGTCAACTGAGCATTGACGGCAGCTTTCCTGAGGTATGATTACTTGTTCCCGTAGGTATAAGTTTTATATCTGTGTGCTCTGTTTTATTTAGAAAGCTATAGAAATTCCGGTTTGAAGTTTTCTTCATTTTAACCTTTCGTTTTTATAATACTTCACCGTGTTTCTCCATACACGTGCCCCTATTTCTTCTTTGCAGTGATTTTTCGCATATATACAAGTTCTTATAACCACAGAAAAACATACATTTTAGATGCTCCCCTTTTTTGGGGGTTTTAAATAGGTATAGAACAATACATAGATAGCCATATCAGTTTCTATAATTGGTTTTAATATGTGGCCATACTCAGTATAACCATTGTTCCTTCGAAACGCGTTGAAAAAACCTTTTTTAAAGAAATCATTTTAGAATGTGCTTGCCGCTCCCTTCATATGCTATGACTGGTTATAACTGCATAACCCATAGAGTGGTTTGCTTACCCTGTTCATGTTTTTATTGTCTCCTTTGACTCACTCCTATTGGCTTCCTTTTTTTTTTACAATAACTTCATTACTGTGCTAGATGCATTGGCAATTTATCTGCTCGCGTATCCTGTCTATCTCCAGGAACAAGCAGGAATGAGTCTTCACATATGGGTACGTCGGTACCGATGGAGCCTGCGCGGGAACGCTCCCCAGCGTCCCAAAAATGGAAAGCTTTTGGGAGCATCCCACAGCGCCTGCGCGCTGCCTTCCCGCCTTTCCTAACTGCCTCTCTCCAGTTCTTCTTTTCCGCGGAGCCAGCAGGCCGTGTTCCTGTCACCGCTGAAGAAGTTCTTTATTTTATTTTATTTCTTTGGTCGCGCGTCTGCCTTCTTCGACGTCGGACCGGTACCGCCGGTCTTTTCTTAAAAAAATATAATTCTTCCGTTCCACTTTAGTGTTTATTTTTGTCTCTTTGGGCCTTAGGCCTAAGGGAAATTTCCTCATGGAAAAGCCCACCTCCGGGTTTAAAAAATGCACTAAGTGCAGCGGTACCATTTCTGTTACCGACACCCATGACTGGTGTCTTAAATGTTTGGGTCCTGACCATTCCATCACGGATTGTGCGTCCTGCTCCATGATGTCTAAGAGAGGTTTACAGAACCGAGCAGCTAAGCTCAGTGCCCTGTTTCCCTCTGATGCAGCTTCGGTGGCATCGACGTCGTCCAGGGCTGCTTCTTCCTCCTATGGATCTCAGGTAACCAAACATAAACCCAGCCGGTCCTCGAAGGGTAGATCTCCCTCTACTCATCGAGATGCCTCCGGGCTTGCCCTCGAGGATCTTGCACCGGCAAAAGTACCCCGGCGGGAAACTCCGGCTTCCAAAGCTCCTCCTATGGGGTCACAGGTTGACATCGATGGCACGGCCTCGACCGATCACCTGTTACAATGTTCTGGGGTACCGGTAGAATCTGCCGGTACCGATGTCCAGACATTGATGGCGTCGATGGATCAGAATATTCTGACCATGCAGCAGGCCATCACGGCATTCATTCGAGCTGCGACGCCGCTGGTACCGCAACAGGCTCCGTTGCCGGTACCGGCTCCGGCACCAGCACCGATCTCGGTTCCGGTGCTGGTACTGATTGCATCGACATCGGCTTCGGTGTCGACTGCAACCGTACCCTGTCCGATGATGCCCATCGGTACCGAACCGGTACCAATCACTCCCGATGTCGATACCACTCGGTACGCATATCGGGATATACAGGAGCATCCAGACAGGCGATACTTCGATTCCTCCGAAGACTCTGATGCATCGGAGGTTTTTGTCGAAGCATCGGTACTCCTTCCTCAAGAGCCTTTTTCTCCAAAAAGAAGAATGTCTCCTCCAGAGGACTTGTCTTTTCAGGACTTTATAAGAGAGGTGGCCAAGGGGCTCTCTATCTCAGTAGCCCCTGAGTCAGAGCCTAGAGCCAAAAAGTTGGATATTTTGCAATATCCTAAGGCTCCTAAAGAGGCAGCCACTTTGCCAGTTCATGAGATCCTTTATGATCACATGTTGGGCATATGGGAGACCCCTCTTACTATCTCTTCCCACTCTCGTAGGCTAGACACCATGTACCGTGTCCCGCCTTGTCCTGGTTTCATAAGACTCAGCTTCCTCATCACTCTATTGTGGTGGAGTCTGCCATGAAAAAGTTAAAGAGTGCAAAAAGGCACTCTTCTACCCCTCCAGGGAGATAATGTAGAACCTTAGATGCTTTTGGCAGAAAAATCTTTCAAGCCAGCATGCTTGTTGCTAGAATCAACTCCTATAGTCTGTGATAAGGAAGCTTATCATAGCTCAGGAAGGAGCTATAGAAAAGGTGAAGTGTCTCTGAACAAGCAACCTGTCAGTTCTGGTAGAAATAAGAAAACAGAATTTTCCCATAAAAGACTACCAGTCCCAGAATGCACCAGGTTTCCTACAGCCATTAGAGGAGCTGAAGTGGGAAAACATGTGTTCAATCAGGAGGGCTATGAGGTAATCCCTAAGCACTCATCTCAAAGGGCAGGGCCTGATTCAGCACAGCTGTGCTGTGCTAGGGTGGAGCACTCATCAAAGCAGAATAAAGGTAGAGTTTATTCTACAGAGAATTATCCTCATCCTCAGAATCCTTATCCTCAGTTTCATCTGGGAGATCCTCATCTTGGACATTTTCATCAGAAGCAGAAGCCAGAGCGGACGGACAGAAAGGGCAAGAAACCCTTTGGAAGAAAGAAGAGAAAAGCATTTGGGAGGTCTAAAGGAGTCCAGAGCAGTACGTATACTGGGAGACATTCAAAAGGCCAGCATACACCATTGGACTGGGGAAAGCCAGAGGAATGGTGCTGCAGAGCTAGGAATCTCCAGACGGTACCTGTGAGAGAGACGGCTGCACTTGGAAGGGACCCTAGGACCCGTGCCAGAAGGTATGTGAAGAGAGATCCAGTGTCCAGGGATCTGGATTGGAAGGCTGGACATAAGAACTGGACTACATACTGGCCAGGCTATTTAGAGAGGAACTCTAACAGCAAAGGAAGCTCAGGTATGAACACTGATCTATGCCCTAGCTATAACCTTGAAAGACAGCAGGGAAACAAATATTCACCTGAGAGTGCTCCATTGAGAAATTCCTCTGTGCCAATCCATGATATTGAACCCATGATTGTGGAAGAAGGGGGAGTGGTTATTGATACAGGCTGTGAATACATGGATTGCTCTCTGTCTAAACTCCTTTGGTAATTTACTGTTACAAAGTACAACAACCATCACAAAGAAATACAAACTTGTTCTTTAATCTACTCAGAAAAGCTCCTGAATAGGATTTTGAGCCATGCAGTAGAAATTAAGCCAGCTAAGGGGTTTCAGCTGGATAACTGCTAGCAATTGAGCCTTACCTAATTGCTTGTGAGCTCTGAGGGAATCACTTCTGAGTCTATGTGTGAAGATATAAGAAGTTAACCTGAAAAGAACAGTTTTTCCCTTCTTTGTGGGTTTTGCTTGTTGTTTGAAACACTGCTAAGAAAATATTAGCTAAAGCCTACAGAAAAGACCAGTTTGTTACCAACCAGGTCTTTATTCTTTTGCTTTGATTGCCTGACAAGTTCAACTGTTTCCTGATTTTGTTTTTCCAAGTTTAACACTGAAAGCAAGTATCCTGTTTTATGTGCTACCAAGCATATCTGTGTTGGGAGAAATAACCCCATAAATAAATATCTTATTGGCTTTACCCTCAAGCACAACTAATTATTGTGAGTGGCTGTTTCTGGTGTGAATGGACTGCATTTTCCACAATCCCTTGCAAATCATATTGATATATGCACTTGCCAAGACTGTGAACATTCTCACCCAGGCAGCCGTCTGACAAATGGCATAGTTTTTCGGATTGCTTTTGCGCAAAGGGATTTACTTGCTGAGGATTACAACTCAAGTCTGAAGGAAAAGACAGTTGAAGCTTAAAAGCTGAAAGAAAAGATTTTCCCTCAACTGCACTTTGGAGGAGAGGTGGCTGTTCCAGGTAGCTGTTCCAGGAAGAAAAGACCCTGTGCAGAGCTGGATTCATCACTGGCATAAGGTAACAAGTACCTGGGCATGTCTAGTGGTGGATGGGAGTAAGGCACAGGGGTAATTAAAAAAAAAAAGAGTAGAAAAAACACCTGTTTGGAAGGTGGTGCACTGTGGTTTTTTTTCTTTGTGTTTTCTTGCAGGGATCAAGATGGATCCGAGGGAGATGGCTAGCTGGATGGCAGCCCAGTTTAGCAGGCAACAGGAACTAGCACAGCAGGCTCAGGACACTGCTATGAAAGCCTTAATGGACCAGCAGAGGCCAGTGCTTGATCTGGTGCAAGCCCTAGTTAAACTGCAGAACCAAAGTGGACCAGATGCAAGACCAGCAGAAAATACTGGTACACCACATGTGGACAGTGTGGGACTCAATCAAGGAATTGGGGCTTTTAGTTTTGGGAAGCTAACTCCAGATGATAATGTTGATGATTTTCTAGAGTCTTTTGAAAGAGTGGCACAAGCATTAGCATGGCCAGAGACCCAGTGGGCAGTAAGGCTGGCAGCCTCATTAACTGGAGAGGCGCTTGCAGCTTATAGAGCAATGCCAGCAGCCCAGGCTTTGAATTATAAGGATGTAAAGGCTGCTTTTAGAGAACGCCTAGGGTTGTCTATTTCAAAGTATAGGCGAATGTTTAGAGCTACTACATTGAGAGTGGGTGAAACACCCAGGGCTCTGAGTCAGAGAATCAGAGGATTAGCTGTAAAATGGTTGGAGCCTGAGCAAAAGACAGTAGAAATGTTATTAGACATTATTATGCTTGAACAATTTATGTCTGCGATGCCTAAAGATTTGCACACTTTCCTTATACAGCAAAATTGCCAAAATCTTGGAGAGGCAACCATGCTAGCAGAGAGATTCTTGGAAGCCACGCAGGCTTGCCATAAAATGTGTGGCCCTCTGAAGATGGGTGCTGAGGCAAGCTGTGCTGTATCAGAAAAGAAAATAATTAAAAATGTTTCTGAAAATAAATGTACTGTGCCAAACCAGATGGCACAGTGGAGTAGAAAGAAATGTTTCAAGTGTGGAAAATGGGGACATTTAGAAAAGGGATGCCAGACACACACTAGTTTAATGGGTGTGGATTTAAAACAGCCCAAAGAAGGATTTCTTTTGATGGTTGATGTGCAAGGAATTACCACAAATGCTTTGTTAGACTCTGGGGCAGACCAGAGTATGATGTCAAAAAGGCTTTGGAAGAGGATAGAGGCCCAAGAAGGATTTGTGCCTAGAACCCCTGAAAGCCAAGTTCACATCAGATGCATTCATGGTGCTGCAACATCATATCCCACCTATAGTCTAAAGGTTAAGTGCCTGGGGGAACAAGAGGAAGTCCTGTTAGCAGTGGTGCCTAGGCTACCCTTTGATTTGGTTCTAGGAAGAGACTGGCCAAGATTTAAACAGGGTCTAGTGGAAGGACTAGGAAAGAAGGAGGGAGAAGGTTTAATGGTAATAGCTCCCGGGCCTTTATTTGGAAGTCCTCAGACCCCAGCTAAAAAGATGGTTAAGCGTCCAGAAGACCAAACTATCCCTAAGCAGACATTTGTCTTAAAGTACCATAGGGTCACAGAGAAGGCCCAAGCTCCTAAGTGGGCAACCCCTCAAGCTGCTGGGTTTGACCTGTGCAGTATAGAAAATGTGACTGTACCTAGCCAAGGGAGAGCCCTGGTTGACACTGGTCTCCAAGTGGAAATACCTATTGGATGCTATGGGAGAGTAGCCCCAAGGTCCGGATTAGCCCTTAAATATTTCATCGATGTGGGTGCGGGAGTATTTGATCCCGATTACAGGGGCAATATTAAAGTTCTGTTATTTAATTTTGGACAGAATGATTATCACGTGAAGACAGGAGACAGAATTGCCCAATTGATCTGTGAGAGGCTGGGTTTTCCACCTGTGGAGGAGGTCACATCCCTGGAAAATTCTGAGCGTGGAACCAAAGGCTTTGGTTCTACTGACGTCAAAGGGGTTAAAAGCCTAGCTGCCACCTGTGCCCGAGAGAGGGAGGTGAATGAAGAGGAAGATTTGGGACCCCAGGTATCTGATTGTAAAGAAAAATCAGAGCCCCAAATAGGTGAGGACCTGACAGTGGTACAACAGGAAGAAATTAGGAAATTGCTTAAAGAGTTCCCAGATGTGTTGACACCCATACCTGGGGAGACACATTTGGTTGCCCATGAAATAATAACTCCACCTGGGAAGTTAATTCGTCAAAGGCCATACCGCTTGCCTGAAGCCAAGAGACAGGAAGTAGTGGCACAAGTCCAGGAGATGTTGGACATGGGAGTAATAGAGGAGTCAGAGTCCCTGGAATAGCCCCATAGTCCTGGTGCCGAAGCCTGATGGATCTTTAAGATTTTGTATTGACTTCCGGCAGGTAAACGCAATATCAGTTTTTGATGCATATCCAATGCCAAGAATTGAAGAGTTGTTGGACCAGCTGGGACAGGCTCAATACTTAACCACCCTTGATATGACAAAAGGATATTGGCAAATCCCTCTAACCAGGGAGTCGAAGCCGAAGACTACGTTCAGCACCCCCGTTGGCTTTTTCCAGTTCAAGAGGATGCCTTTCGGACTGCATGGAGCAGCGGCTACCTGCCAAAGGTTAGTGGATCAGGTACTTCGACCCCACCAAAATTATGCTTTTGCATATATGGATGATGTCATAATCCATAGTAACACCTGGGCGGAGCATCTAAAGAGGATCAGGGCAGTCTTGTGCTCCATGAAGCAAGCGGGAATCACTTTAAACCCGAAGAAGTGTGCCTTTGCAAATAGGGAGGTAAAATACCTGGGCCACCTAGTGGGAAGAGGAAAAATTAAACCTCTAATGAGTAAAGTAGATAGCATCAGGAATTTTCCCCCTCCAACAACAAAGAAACAACTAAGAAGTTTCTTGGGACTTATTGGATACTACCGCAGATTTATACCGCAATTTGCAGAGAAAAGTGCAATTTTCACGGATATGCTGCGGAAGAATTGTCCAAACCAGCTAAAGTGGACACCTGAAGCTGAAAAAGCATTTTCAGTCCTAAAAGGAAAATTGTGTACAGGACCAGTACTGAAAGGGGTGGACTTCAGGAAACCCTTTCTGGTTCAAACAGATGCATCGGATGTAGGGCTAGGAGCGGTTCTATCCCAGTGTCATGAAGGGGAGGAGCATCCTGTGATGTACCTGAGCAGGAAGTTGTCACCGGCTGAACAAAAGTATTCCACAATAGAAAAAGAATGTTTAGCTATCAAGTGGTCAGTGGAGGCGTTAAGGTTTTACCTTACAGGGAGGAGAAAGTTCCAGTTGGTCACAGACCATGCCCCACTTAAGTGGTTGCAGCAAATGAAGAACCACAATGTCAGGTTGACACGCTGGTACATGGCCTTACAGGCATTTGATTTTCAAGTGGAACATCGTGCTGGGAAGTTACACAAGAATGCGGATGCCCTTTCCCGTATTACGTTCTGTAGAGAAGAAGTTTCACCAGTTACACCAGTCCGTAATAACTTAAGCAGGGGGGTATGTGATAAGGAAGCTTATCATAGCTCAGGAAGGAGCTATAGAAAAGGTGAAGTGTCTCTGAACAAGCAACCTGTCAGTTCTGGTAGAAATAAGAAAACAGAATATTCCCATAAAAGACTACCAGTCCCAGAATGCACCAGGTTTCCTACAGCCATTAGAGGAGCTGAAATGGGAAAACGTGTGTTCAATCAGGAGGGCTATGAGGTAATCCCTAAGCACTCATCTCAAAGGGCAGGGCCTGATTCAGCACAGCTGCACTGTGCTAAGGTGGAGCACTCATCAAAGCAGAATAAAGGTAGAGTTTATTCTACAGAGAATTATCCTCATCCTCAGAATCCTTATCCTCAGTTTCATCTGGGAGATCCTCATCTTGGACATTTTCATCAGAAGCAGAAGCCAGAGCGGACGGACAGAAAGGGCAAGAAACCCTTTGGAAGAAAGAAGAGAAAAGCATTTGGGAGGTCTAAAGGAGTCCAGAGCAGTACGTATACTGGGAGACATTCAAAAGGCCAGCATACACCATTGGACTGGGGAAAGCCAGAGGAATGGTGCTGCAGAGCTAGGAATCTCCAGACGGTACCTGTGAGGGAGACGGCTGCACTTGAAAGGGACCCTAGGACCCGTGCCAGAAGGTATGTGAAGAGAGATCCAGTGTCCAGGGATCTGGATTGGAAGGCTGGACATAAGAACTGGACTACATACTGGCCAGGCTATTTAGAGAGGAACTCTAACAGCAATGGAAGCTCAGGTATGAACACTGATCTATGCCCTAGCTATAACCTTGAAAGACAGCAGGGAAACAAGTATTCACCTGAGAGTGCTCCATTGAGAAATTCCTCTGTGCCAATCCATGATATTGAACCCATGATTGTGGAAGAAGGGGGAGCGGTTATTGATACAGGCTGTGAATACATGGATTGCTCTCTGTCTAAACTCCTTTGGTAATTTACTGTTACAAAGTACAACAACCATCACAAAGAAATACAAACTTGTTCTTTAATCTACTCAGAAAAGCTCCTGAATAGGATTTTGAGCCATGCAGTAGAAATTAAGCCAGCTAAGGGGTTTCAGCTGGATAACTGCTAGCAATTGAGCCTTACCTAATTGCTTGTGAGCTCTGAGGGAATCACTTCTGAGTCTATGTGTGAAGATATAAGAAGTTAACCTGAAAAGAACAGTTTTTCCCTTCTTTGTGGGTTTTGCTTGTTGTTTGAAACACTGCTAAGAAAATATTAGCTAAAGCCTACAGAAAAGACCAGTTTGTTACCAACCAGGTCTTTATTCTTTTGCTTTGATTGCCTGACAAGTTCAACTGTTGTTTTCCTGATTTTGTTTTTCGAAGTTTAACACTGAAAGCAAGTATCCTATTTTATGTGCTACCAAGCATATCTGTGTTGGGAGAAATAACCCCATAAATAAATATCTTATTGGCTTTACCCTCAAGCACAACTAATTATTGTGAGTGGCTGTGTCTGGTGTGAATGGACTGCATTTCCCACAATCCCTTGCAAATCATATTGATATATGCACGTGCCAAGACTGTGAACATTCTCACCCAGGCAGCCGTCTGACAAGTCTCTATATGGGGATGTTTCTAAAAGAAGTTACAGATCATCTACAGCTCTGCACAATCAACCTTTTCTATCGGGCACCCTCCCACTCTCCAGATGATCTTCCAACTATAATTGAGCAGGCATGTACTACATACACCTCACGCTCACCAAGTTGGCTAATCGGTGACTTCAATCTCCCATCTCTTCAAGACAGCCACTCAGCAGCATTCCTTGACGCCCTGGAGGATCTAGGTTACAAACAGCTTGTCGATTCCCCCACCCACACTAAAGGTGGCAAACTAGATCTCATTTTCGCACCTCTCTCCAACGCCATAACACCCCTAACTCTTGCACTATCTGTAATACCAGTACCCTGGTCGTACCACAGTCTTCTCAGTTTCAATATACCCATTAATACATCCCGCAAAACCAGAAAGTCTTCTAACACATCTGGATCCCACACAACCCGCTTTAGACCACTCAACCAGAGCATAGTCCTAGAGAATCTCAGACCTCTCATGGCCAACACAACCATGGACTTAGAGGATCTCGTATCCAAATGGGATGAAAACCTGAGAGCTGCCTCCTGCCCATCACTCACCGAAAAGAGAATTCGAAAACGTGAACATACTCCATGGTTCTCCACAGACCTTCGCACATCCCTCCACCATCTACGCAAACTTGAGCGAAAGTGGCGACGAACTCATTCTCCTGAGGCGCTGGTAGCATACAGCTCATACCTAACTACCCACCGAGCAAAGATAGCACAGAGCAGGAAAACTTACCACACAGACTTAATAAAACGCTCCTTCAACAAACCACATGCATTGTTCAGCATAGTAAAGTCCATAACAGGTGAACCGGTCTCAGCACAACCCCCTATGCCTCAGCCGCAGGACTACGCAAACTACCTGCAATCAAAGATGATTAAAACCAACACAGACACAAATGTCAATAACGCCACCACTTCACCCAAGGCATCCCAGGCAATGCCACTACACAACTTCTCCACTGTATCAAATAGAGAGGTTGTGAACATAATTGGCTCAATCAATCCCAGTACAGCTCCTAACGACCCGTGTCCAGCCAGCTGGATCAAGGACATGCGACATGACCTCAGTCAAATATTGAGCAAAATACTGAACCAGTCCTTCTCAACAGGTTCCTTCCCGCAGAATCTAAAACGCACTTCCATCAAGCCCCTACTGAAAAATAATAGACTGGACCCATCCAAAGTTGATTCCTTCAGGCCTATCTCGAGCATCCCACAGCTTGCAAAAATCATTGAGAAGGCTGCCCAACAACAAATCCAACATCATATTGACACTGAAGCACCACTAGATCCATCTCAGCATGGCTTCAGGGAAGCGCATGGAGTCGACACAGTCCTTACAACCCTGTTCAATGTTCTGGTAACAGGAATAAATAACATACAACAGGGTTTCGTCCTCATCTTCCTGGACATCTCCGCCGCTTTCGACTCTGTGAGTCATGACATACTCCTACAACGCTTGAAAGATAAGGGGATTCAAAGCACAGCACTCGAGTGGTGTAAATCCTACTTATCTAACAGGTGGCAACAAGTAAAAACAGGCCACGAATCCTCAGAACCATTCCTGCAATCACAGGGAGTACCCCAAGGATCGTCCCTATCGGCACTAATGTTTAATATCTACATGCAGCCGATATGTGACTTGATCAGATCCTTTAATGTACAATGTCTCGCATACGCTGACGACATCCTCCTATATATGCCGTTCACAATTGAACACCCAGTATTCTCCCCAATAATCAACTGTTTTGAAGCTGCAGCCGAATGGTTGCTATCTCAAAACCTTCGGATTAACCACAACAAAACTGACGTTCTTTTTGTCACAAGGAACCGTAAGTTCATACCTCCTCCATCTCTACTCGTCAACAACATAGAGCTGAAATCAAAAGCCACCATCCGTTACCTCGGCATCACATTGGATCAGCACTTAGATATGACAACGCATGTCAAGAACATCACAAAAACTATATATTATAAGATCAAATCGCTACGCCACCTCCGCTCCCTACTTGATCCCACAGACTTCCGAACAACCTTCCAGGCATTAATCCTCCCACACCTGGATTTTGCCAACATCATCCTTCATGGCCTCCCTCAATCAACTTTGAATCCGCTCCGCCTAGCCATGAATACAGCCGCCAGAGTCCTTTCTGGCTCATCAAGATCTGACCATATAACACCCATCATGAAAGAACTGCATTGGTTGCCATTACATGCCAGAATCCAGTATAAGTCTTTAGTCCTTACTTTCAAGGCACTAAATAACTGCCCCCCTACGCCAATCAGCAAGCTCATCCATGTCACCCTGGAAAACAGAAAAAGGAGAACCACATCAATGAACACCTTAATAGTCCCAAAAATAATAACAAAGTGCACTAAGGCCACCTCCAACAGGGCCTTCTCCTTATTTGCACCTCTAAACTGGAATGCGCTACCTCACGAAATCCGTGCTATCAAAAACCTAATCCTATTTAGAAAGGCATTGAAATACCACTTGTTTACAAAATGCTACCCAGAAGTCAACCTAGACATTATCAAAACTAGCTCCGCAATACAACCCGAAAAGGGCTAGCTGGTCAACCTTCTCTCTAGTCCTATTAGTGAACCACATTACAACATCCAAACGAGTTTCATATTACTGTATATAACATTAAGTTAATCTGTACATAGTACATTAAGTTAATCTGTACATAGTTCCCCCGGTTGTCCTATTGTTGAAGTTCCCTGTTTAATGTAAAACTCAATGTTACTTGTATGCATTGTAGTATGTTCTTGTTCATTGTACACCGCACTGATTGTAATAGCGCGGTATAAAAGAATTGTTAAATAAATAAATAAATAAATAAATAAATCTGCAAACTTTCCTCCCTTTTCCTCCAGAAGATAAGAGGGAAGAGTTTCTCACTTGGCTTAAGCATGCCCAAGATGTTTCCAAATTTTCCAACCGTGCAGCCTTTGACTCTTTTGAGGGTGCCAGCAGAGCTTCGGCTATTGCCATAGGTGCACGCAGAATTGCTTGGTTACAAGCTTCTGATCTGGAACCTTGGGTCCAAGATGGATTGGCAAATCTTCCTTCTACAGGTGAAAACCTTTTCGGCAAGGATTGGCAAGCAAAAGCCACACAGATGGATGCAGAAAATTCCGCTTTGGATAGGCTTTCAAAGTCTACCTCTAATCCTGTCAAGAAGAGGTTGTTCAAAAAGCCATATTTTCCCAAGAAGGGAAGATATTATCCTGTGTATGGTCAACAGACATCTTCTGCAGGTAGTTTTGCTGCAAAGCGTTAACAACCTAAACAGGCCAAGCCTAAGGCTGCAAGGACCCCTGTTGCCCAACAGCCTCAGCCTCCTCAGGGCCTTTGACTTGCATCTAGAGAACTTAGCCTTTCTGGCTCTAGAAAAACCAGAGCCTCTCACCATTCCAGGAAGGTTAACTTACTTTGCTCCCAGATGGGAACAAATCACTGCAGAGCAATGGACCCTCTCCATCATAAGGGAAGGGTACAAACTTCATTTCTCAAACCTTCCTCCTCACGCCATGGTGAGACAGTTCAATTCTCAAACATCTCTCCTCGACCTTCTCGGTCAAGAGATTACTACCCTTCTTGCCCAAGGGGCAATAGAAGAAGTACCCCTTCTTCAACAGGGCTTAGGGTTCTACTCCCCCTACTTTCTTATCCCAAAGAAAACAGGGGGTTACAGACCCATATTAGATCTCAGAGAATTGAACAAGTTTGTATGCAAGGAGAAATTCAAAATGATTTCTCTAGGTACTCTCCTTCCATACCTTCGGAGTCAGGATTGGCTTTGTTCTCTAGATCTCAAGGATGCGTATACCCATATACTCATCCATCCAGCACACAGAAGGTTCCTTCGGTTCCTTTATCAAGGGAAGCACTACCAATACAGGGTACTTCCTTTTGGTCTGGCCTCTGCTCCAAGAGTGTTCACAAAATGCATGGCAGTAGTAGCTGCATTCCTACGCACTCTAGAAATATTCGTATTCCCATATCTAGACGACTGGCTCATCCGAGCTCCATCTCAGTCAGAGGCCCAGACTTCCCTAACCTGCACAATGCGTGTTCTGCAGTGTCTGGGACTGGTGATAAACATTCCAAAGTCCCAACTCACCCCTATTCAGTCTCTAGAGTTCATAGGGGCCTTGCTGGATACCACAACTGCAAGGGCCTATCTTCCCCAGGCCCGTTGCCTACGCTTAGTGCAGTTAGGCTCCCAGATTCAGTTAAAAACCCATTTAACTGCTCGAGAGATGTTACAACTGCTAGGCCACATGGCATCCACTGTGCATGTGGTCCCTTATGCTCGCCTTCACATGAGAGCAGCTCAATGGACTTTGTCCACCCAATGGACCCAGGCATCAGGGGGTCTGTCAGACAAAATAGCAACCTCCAGGCGCCTCTTTTGGTCTCTCCAGTGGTGGAAGTCCACTCAAAATCTGTTGCAGGGGTCCCCCTTCCAACAGTTGCTACCCCAAGCAACCCTTACAACAGATGCCTCTCCAAGGGGTTAGGGAGCTCATCTTCACGACCTCTCCACCCAGGGCATTTGGTCCCCACAGGAGACCTCTCTACATATCAAAATCTTAGAGCTCAGAGCAATCTTCCTGGCTCTCAGAGTCTTCCATACCCTGCTCAGCTACAAAACAGTCCTCATTCACACGGACAACCAAGTAACCATGTTCTATGTGAACAAGCAGGGAGGGACTGGCTCTCTGTCGCTTTGCAACGAAGCTCTGAGATTGTGGGCCTTCGCCAGAGAGCATCAAATTCATCTTCTGGCAGTATACCTTCCAGGAGTTCAAAACTCTTGGGCAGACAGACTCAGTCGAGTTCTGCTTCCACACGAGTGGTCCCTTCATATGGACCAGACAGTCAGAATCTTTCGAATTTGTGGAACCCCGGACATAGACCTCTTTGCAAGTCCGTGGAATGCCAAACTTCCCCGATTCTGTTCCAGAATTCTGTGTCAGGGAGTTCAGGCCAAGGATGCCTTCCTCCTTCATTGGGGTCAAGACTTCCTATACGCCTTTCCACCCATTCCCCTAATTCCCAAGACCCTGTTCAAGCTTCAGAGAGACCGAGGGACTATGATCCTCATAGCTCCACGATGGCCACGCCAAGTGTGGTTCCCTCTACTTCTGCATCTCTCTCAAGCTCCCTCCCTGGACTTGGGATCTGCTCCAGATCTCCTGTCTCAGGAGCGGGGAACGTTGTGGCACCCAAACCCCCAATCTCTCCACCTCAGGGCTTGGTTGCTGAAGGCTTAGACCTTCAAGATTGGCATCTGTCTCAGCAAGTGAGGGATGTCCTTCATTCTTCCAGAAAACCTTCCACAAGGCGTTCCTATGCTTTTAAATGGAAAAGGTTTACCATTTGGTGTGCTGAGAGGGGTCTTAACCCTCTAGCAATACCTTTGAATTCTTTACTAGAGTATCTCCTGCATCTTTCCCATGCAGGCCTCAAAACAAATTCAGTACGGGTCCATTTGAGTGCTATTGCAGCATCTCTCAAACCTCTCAATGGACAACCTATTTCCTCTCATCCTCTTATTGCAAGATTCATGAGAGGCCTTCTTTTAACTAAACCTCCCATTAGACCACCTCCAGTGGCATGGGACTTGAATCTGGTTCTTGGTCAGCTCATGAAGCCTCCCTTTGAACCCTTAGCCACTACCTCCTTGAAATTTCTTTTCTGGAAAGTTATCTTTCTTATTGCAGTCACCTCAGCTCGCCGCATCAGTGAGCTGCAAGCCTTAGTGGCTAATCCACCTTATACAAGGTTCCATCATGATAAGGTAGTCCTTAGGACCAATCCACACTTTATGCCTAAAGTGGTCTCACCTTTTCATCTTAACCAAGAGGTGTACTTACCTGTCTTCTTTCCAGGTCCTCATGCATCAAGTGCAGAGAGGAATCTTCATACCCTGGATTGTAAGAGGGCTCTTGCCTTTTACTTAGAAAGGACACAGCAACATAGAAAGTCTTCTCAGCTCTTTGTTGCTTTTGATCCCTCTCATTTGGGACTTCCAGTCTCTAAGAGAACACTGTCCAATTGGATTGCTCAGTGTATTTCTTTCGCCTATTAGAGCAAGAATCTTTCTCTGGAGGGCCATGTCACAGCTCACAATGTGAGGGCCATGGCAACCTCTATGGCTCATCTAAATTCTGTGTCCATCGACCAGATCTGTCGAGCGGCCACCTGGGCCTCGGTTCATACCTTCACAGCCCATTACTGCTTGGACAAGGACTCCCGCCGGGATGCCTTGTTTGGTCAGGCTGTTCTCAAACACCTGTTCCATGCTTGATCAACTCCTGCCCTTCATCCCTGGTTGGATGCCTGAGATCCATGGGAGGAGGTAGAGCCCTTCTCAGGGTCTCACAACCTTGGGGATCTCCCAGGCATCTCTAGCTGGGGAGTCCCCATATGTGAAGACTCATTCCTGCTTGTTCCTGGAGATAGCACGGTTACTTACCTGTAACAGGTGATCTCTGGGAACAGCAGGAATAAGTCTTCACAACCCACCCACCTCCCCTAGGAGTTGTATCTTTCTGTCTTTCCTTTCCTCTCTCTCTCTTTGTCTCAGCTTTAAAACTCGAACTGGAGAGAGGCGGTTAGGAAAGGCGGGAAGGCAGTGCGCAGGCGCTGTGGGATGCTCCCAAAAGCTTTCCTTTTTTGGGACGCTGGGGAGCATTCCCGCGCAGGCTCCGTCGGTACCGACGTACCCATATGTGAAGACTTATTCCTGCTGTTCCCAGAGATCACCTGTTACAGGTAAGTAACTGTGCTTTTTCCTCCTCTCTCTGCATCCTTTGTCTGTTAATTTGATTTAATTTAATTTTGTGTATAATGCTTTGATGTATGGTTTTATTTATTCTATTACATTTTTATGAATATTTCTTATGTTTTTTAGCATTAGCATATAATCTAAATGTTTGCACAAACAGTGTGAAGTGACACTTGGTTTATGACCCACAACAGAGGTTAGTATTTTAGTTTTATTTATGCACATTTCCATCAGGTCCCGAGCACTTTCGTTCCCTTTTTACATTTGTCATTTGTGTGTATGTAGGATATTATTTTTTAATTCTGTTTTTATATTTTTTAGATTTGTTTAACATATATTTATCGTCTCAACATTTGTGTTTTATAACAAGGTTATAATCTTGGTTTGTTGTTCCTTTATCATTTCTAATGATTAATATGTTCACGTTTTTAGTTTTCTGGCCTGACCAGCCCCTGACGAAGGGTACGAAACACGGCCTGTGTCGGGCGGCCGTTGGTTCAATAAAGGACTCTGTCTTTCCTTGTCATTCACGCCTGTGACTGTTTCCAATCATCACCAGGAGCCAGAAGCCTCGTCAAAAAGAGGAGGGAAACTAGGCTGCCACCAGTACCTTCATTAGCTGTTGCTCCATGGCACCGGAGGAGGTAAGTAGGGCAGAGCATTTCCAGGAAGTGCTGCATGTACTCTGGCTGCTATGCTGACTTGACCATCATATTGAATGAGTAGTATGACTTGAGTAGAAGAGAAGGAGCAATGGGGTAGAGGGCAGGAGGGAGGAAGTGGCAGAAGATGGAAAACATTCTAGAAGGAGTCTTTAGGAGGAAGAGGAGGGCAGGAAGGAGAGAACTTCAGAAGGGGCCATGAAGTGAGGACAGTAGGGAGAAGGCAGGCACTGATGAAGACGTCATAGGTGAGAGGAAGCAGGACAGGTGGATGGCACTCAAGAAGAAGGTATAGGGGCCAGTATTCAGGAAGGGGTTGTGGAGGGAGTGCAGCAGGTAGGAAGTGCCCAAAAGACCATGAGGGGGAGGACAGCAGGAAGAAGGGAATATCAGAGGAGGAACAGGAGCTAAGAACCAGGGAAGGAGGCAGAGAGATTTTTATTTATTTATTTTATTTATTTTTTTAACATTTCTTATATACCGCGCTATTTCTCATCAGTGCGGTTTACATCGAACAATAAAACACTTGGACATACAGATTTTGTCCTACGTTTACATGAAACTGGGTTTTAACATGGATTTAACTGGGGAAACTATATACATATGAAAATATGCTACAAGAGATTAACAGGTTGAACTCATAACGGGTTTTACAGTGAGAGTTTGATTACTGCGTGTTTGCACTCTTGGTCATGAAGAGTTAAAGTTCTGTAGTAACATATGGTGTACATTCATAATGCAGTTTTAGTGTGCATATGCTCACGGTTGACATGATTTAGTGATTGCGTTGGTGGAGGGGGAATCGTCGAGCTGAGTGAGTGTGTGGGTAGAGGGGGAGTCATTGAGCTGTGTAAAGTGCATGAGGAACTAGTGATGTTTGAGGGCCTTTCTAAATTGAGTGAGGTCCCTGATTGCTCTTATGCTAGAAGGGAGTTTGTTCCAACACCTGGGGGCATAGCTTGTAAATGCTCTATTGATGGTTGATTGGTTAAGTTTCATAGATCCACTTGGTATAACTAGAGTATTTTCCAAGATTGCTCTTCTGGATCTGTTGTTGGGGGTGTGAATGAGCAGATCAGCAATTGAGGAGGGTGATGTTTTGTTGAATGCTTTAAAGGTGATGATGAGAGCCTTATAAGTGATTCTGCAGCTTATTGGGAGCCAGTGAAGCTCTTTTAATATAGGTGAGATGTGATCTTTTCTGGATACTCCGCAGAGGACACGAGCTGCTGCGTTCATGGCTAATTGTAGCGGGTTCAGAGTATTTTTTGGGAGGCCATGTAGTATTATATTAGAGTAGTCAAAATGCGGTGTCACTAGGGCCTGGAAAATAGTTCGGAAGTTGTCAATTTCCATCATGGGTCTCAGGTGGCGGAGGGTTTTGATTTTGAAGTAAATAGATCTTACTATTGATGACAGTAGAAAAGGGACTCAGAAAGAGGCCAAGGGTGGGGAACAGCAGGGCATGAGGGATGGCCTCAGAAAAAGGTTTTCCCTGCCCCCACAATCTAACTTGATGGCCCAGTGGCAGCGCTGTGAACTGTAATTCAGATTTGCATCCATGTCCTGATTCTGAATGTTGTTGATTGGATTGGCTGAGAGACATAGTGTAATGAGGAAGATCTATCCCTTGACTCGAGAGCACAGGAATCTGTTAGATCCAGATCAGATTCTGACAGGCAGGCAAGCCACATGATCCCTAGTTGTCAGGAGCAACGTAAACAGACCCAGACACGAGGTCTACAGCCCCGCCCAACTAGCAAACATTTCCCAGCTCCTGATTCACATAGCTTTCACCTGAGCAGGGGAACTGCTAATCAACAGTATAAGAAGTACTCAGAACAGTCAGAAAGGGAAGAACTGCAGAGAGACTCACACGAAGAACTGCAGAGACACTCACACAGAGACTTGCAGGGAGACTCACCCAGAGAACTGCCGGGAGACTCACACAGAGAACGGCAGAGAGCTGTTGGGAAAGCCCGTGATAAAGTCCACGATAAAGTCTATGAGAGTTCCAGTTCAAGTTGGAGGAACAGGAAGGAACTGAGAGAGAGATTCAGAGGAGAAATAAGCTGTGAGAGCCAGTTACCTGTGACGCAGTTTGATTCTCAGAGGCAACGTGTTGTACAGAGTGAGTGGAAAGAAGAGAGAGAGAAACCGTATGTATCTGAAGAGTGTGACACTTGGAAACAGTTACAAGCCCTAGAAAGGAGGAAATACTGTGGGGAGGATAGAAAGGAGGAAATACTGTGGGGAGGATATCTGCATGTCTGAAGGGGAAGAGCTTGAAGAAGCAAAACCCCAAAGGAAACTTCCAAGGGAGAAATCCTTTCATAGCAGAGCAGAGCAGTTCCACTATCCACAGCGAAGCACTGAAGGTAGGACACAAAGAGGCTTTAAAGGGAAAAGCTATTCTAAAAAGTGTGTCTCTCCTCTCTCCTATTCTGAGTTATATGATAACAGTTTGCCTTACCTTAGAGAGGGCTGGTCCGATAAGCCTGTTGAGGACACAGCACTGAAAAGCTTACAGACGTTCTGTTATAAAGAAGATGTTTGCCCAGCTAAAACACAGCAGGAACCAATGTTAATAGATTCGGCTAGTGAGCTTTCTGTTGATGAAGCTATGGATTGTACATTAATATTATCAGACAGAATTACTTCTTTGTGCTGAAGCCCGAGTCTGCGCACTGCTAAAGGAAGCTGTGAAAAGCACGAGAGAGACGTCTGAGTATAAGAGGAACTGTATGCTGAGATAATATAGTTGCCTGTGATTATAATTCCAATAAGAAGCAAGAAGCTGCATTTAATTTCCTTTGTCTATCTGCCAGAGTATATGGCTCTTGTCCTGAGATTTGTTGTATTATACTTTTGAGAATCCAACCCCGGGAGGGGAATAAATCCTTATTTGAATACCTGACCCATTCGTGTCACAACTACTCCTTTCAGCGAAGAGGGTCATCCGGCAGCCTATCTGTTCGCCTAGGCAGCAGACTAGCCCCTGCCATGACAATAGTAAGCTCCAGGCCTTGCAGAAGAGTGATACCTACTGACTAGAGCCAGAGTGCATGTTTTATGGTGTAACAGATCAAGTACTGCCATAGGGGCGATAAGTAATACAAGTGGTAGTTGTCCTGATCAATTTTAGGGTTCTTCAATTATGTGCTCTAACAGATGGTGTGGTGGACTGTGGATGAAACTATCTCATTGCAAATGCAATGTGTGCCTTTGAGTCAGTCCTGACTCCTGGTGACCCAGAAGCTCCTGGGTTTTCTTGGCAGTGTCACCGGAAGTAGATTGCCAGACCTTTCTTCCGAGGCAATGGAGGGTTAAGTGACTTGCCCAAAGCCACAAGGAGTGCTAGTGGGAATCGAACCCTGGTTGTTTGGTTACCAAGCCAGTGTTCTAACCACTAGGCTACTCCTCCACTATCTCATCGTAAAGGTAGTAATTATCTCTGTGGTGGCATGTGAAATCAGTGTCTTGTTTTCCAATGAGTGTAAATGATTCAAGACACCGGTCTTCCTTTTTTGTACATAGAAAATAAACAGGCTACTTTTCCACAGAGAACAGTGAGTTCTCATAGTTCCAGCATTGAGCATTTGGACTATTCTACAAAAGCTTTGGACCAATATCCACATGCAGAATTTAATAACTTCTGCTTCACTTCTGGGATTTTGGAGACAAACTGGGCTAACCTTCTTATTTTGTCTGGCAACTAGAAACAACATTGGGGCCACCTCCATAGGATAAGTTTGGCTAACACCCTGTGCTACTGACTTGGTTTCAAGTACTCCTTTTCCTTTATTGGAAGAGTATTTATTTATTTACATTCTTTTATATACCGCGCTATTCTGCATCAGTGTGGTTTACATTGGACAAACTGAAATTACATTGAACAGGGCATTATAACTTGGAGATAACTATTTTACAGGGAACATGGGCTATGGAGGGGTAAGTGGCTTGCCCAGGACCACAAGGAGCACCTGTAGGACTAGAAACCCCAGTCCTTCCGGCCCAAGGTTGCTGTCCTCTAGTGGGATTTGAACCCCTGGCCTGAAGTACCTTGCCCCAACCACTAGGCCACTCCTCCACTCCTGAGTGTAATCCTGAGTGCTTACGCTATTTGGTGTAGAGATTCACTTAGGTCTTCTAGTGGTGGAGATTCCAGATATTTCCTTCAGCACAGATCTTCCAGCAGCATTGCTATGCTCAGCATGGGAGCTAGATAGGGTTCCCCTGCTCCATGTTTGTGTCGTCTTCTTCCATTTGCTCTTTCTTCCCTGCTCCTTGTTTCCACACCTCGCTTTTCACTATGTTTGTTCTTCCCTGAACTATGCAGGAAATGCCCGGATCTACTCTGAGGTATCTACTAGGAGTCTTCAACACACCTCGTCTCTACAAAACCTTAGGGGCTATGCTAGTTTCTGGAGGGAACTATGCTTGTGGTCCCCAGCTCAAAAGTATCTCAGCGCAGGCTATAAAAGCTGGATGGTAGGACTGTATTTTGGAAATACCCACTCTGGTAGCTTGGACCAAAGACTTACGGAGCCTGAGTTTTCGAGTTTTCCTCTCTTAAATGGCAAAAATTATGGGGGTCATTTTGGAAGACCTGTTCTTGCTTTGGACATCCAAAAACAGGCATAGATATGTCCAAAGCACAGATAATTCTCCGGAGGCATTTTAGAAACCGGCTCTGGGTACATCGCCAGCATGAGGATGTCTAGGTCTGAACAGGGGCATGGTGGATGCGTGAGTGGGGAATTCCCATGAACCACAGCATCCCCACCTGATCTCAAAAATGTCATGGACATTTGGCATTACATCTAAGTTTAGACCTGCTCCAGGCACAAACAGGCATCTGAAAAGTGCTTGCTTTGGCTGAAAAACATCCAGAGAAGATAGTACTCAGCACAATGTCAATGAGAGCAGCAGTGGGATTTGAACCTTGGCTGTCCTGTTCCTAGCCCACTACTCTAACCATTAGGCTATCCTAGATGTCCAGGTTCTGAAATATGATTCTGGGGCCATCTATGTAGATGCCCCCACAGATGTCCATATCAAGCACATCCATGTTTGTGAAATCATGTCTACACCTGGTCGTGCGTGTTTTTTTTCCCAGAGGTTTTGGCTTAGACGTCCCAGATTGCACTTGGATGTCCCTTCTAAAATTTCTCCCTATCTGTTTTCTATCTGGTATCTGATTAAAGTTAGGAGGGGCTCCTTTGAAAGTCCCCAAAGAAGAGCCTGAATATATGATTTTCTGTTCACATAAAAACCATGTTGAAATGGTTAACAATCAGTTGTTGCTTTCTTAAAAAAAAAAACAAAAGAGTGAACCCTTGTATAAAAAGCAGATTGCCTCTATGAATTCAACACAAAGAAACACGTTTCAAGAAATCAATTACTGCCCAAGGAATTACTGCTGGAAAGACAGGCTCACTATTAATTGTTGGGCTAGGTGCAGAGAATGCAGTCTTGAAATAGATTTCCTTATGTTAGAACAAAACCTTACACATCAGAAAGCTAATTTGCAATGAGTGACAAATTTGAATGCAAACTTAATCCAGGGTTTCTTTTGAGTATGCTTGAAATTAAGTGATTGTTTTGTGAAATATCTATTGGTAGCCAGGCCCACTGACTTTATAGTATATAATTAACTATTTTCCCACTCTTAGATTAAGTTTCAAATTGATTTTCAGAGACAGAAACCAAACATTTAGCAAGAAGATGTGCACGCTTGAATTGTTTTTTTGAATTATTGGATTCAAGTGACCATAAAGCAGGGCAAGGAAGTGTGATGGTGGTGGGAGGAAATTGCAGGAGATGGTGGCTAGATGTCTTCACATCTAGTGTTGTATGAGTTTATGCTTTATGGCTGTGCATGAGGTGGATTTGAGATGGTGAAGAAGGTAGATGAGTAGAGCAAAATATATTGACGATTGTATTTATTCCTCTGCAAAAAATCCAAGCCCTCTCCCCATGGAGTGGGAATCACCACAAAATGTCTAAAGATGGTGTAGTAGAGCAGAGGAATGTCATCCCAAAAGACAGTGGCAAAACTGGGTTAAGTGGGAGAACCAGATTCTTAGCTCAGACATTTTGTCTTCTGACCACTTAAGTTCATATTTGCAGCACGTTTGTGGCAGGATAATCAAACTCCACTCTTAGATTTGTAAGGTTTCCTAAGCCAGTGACTAAATACAGCTCACAGAGAGTGGCATCCTGTTCTCTTGGCCATGGATTATTTCTGGGTTAGGAGAGACAAAACAAGGAATAACTAAAATCCTGCTTGATAAAAATATGTATCCCCTTAGAGTTTCATGTTTAGATTCCATTTTGCAGGAACAGAAGGCTAGGGAATAGGAAAATGACAAAAGTGATGTGACATATGAGTAAAAAGTAACAAGAACAAGTAATCACCAGTTATCCTACAGTTTGTTTTGGATGGTTTGTCAAAAAATAAAAAAACATATAGCACCAATTTGATTTCTTTACATCTTCACCTGAAATATAATTATTTATATCAAGAACACTAAGGGATATGTTTACTAAGTGTTTACACCCTCACACCTATCCACCCTCTTGCAAACCCCACCTGAACTCAGAACCCGCAGGCAAAATGCAACACACTCATTAGACATACTAAAAACAATCCGTAAAACTAAGAAAACCACAAGCTCTAGAGCTTTCTCATATGTCGCCCCCACTCTTTGGAATAAACTTCCTCTAAATCTCGGAATGATAAAAGACCTCCATCTCTTCAGGAAAGAACTTAAAACCCACTTATTCACAGAACATTTTACAAACTCAACAGAACCTCCCCACACAATACACCTCACAAACCCACCATAACTACAGAATACAACCCCCCCCCTACCCTACACCTCACACAAATAAAAAGAACTCAGATAAAAAGTTTAACTTGATTTTATTAACCCAAATTCTCCTCAAGTATCTCCAATGTAATTACACAATGTTCAATTGTAATTAATCAACAATACTGCCTATTACAATTGTCCCTGTAAATAGTTGATTGTAATTAGTTTTACAAGATGTTGTTCAAAAGTTGAATGTAAATAATTCAAAATTGTTCCATGTAAAACCTTGTTCAGTTCTTGTTACCTGTAAACCGCCTTTGATCTCTGGAAGAGGCGGTATATAAGAAAAGCCTAAATAAATAAATAAAAAAAAAAAATAAAAAATAGCGGTAGCGGCTTTCATGCGATATCGGAGCCACGGCCCCATTGAAATCTATATCGCACGGAAGCCACTACTGCCATTTAGTAAACATCCCCCTAAAGAAATTAGCTCACTGAAGTAAGCAAATTATTAGAAAATAAAGACCTTTTAAAAGAGCTTTTCAGACTGAGTACTTGTAACATAAAATGTATGCATTCCTTCTTCCTCTTGTTAGTAATGATTGATTTACAAATGTTGACCAAGGACCCAACAAAACTATAATGCACTTCTATGGAGGAGACCCAGATATATATGAGTGCCTGCTTGGATACTGTTTTTCAGGATTTACACAATGTATATTATGGAGTCTCCCATGTATTCATGACATATAATTGCATACATGGGAGATTCCATAAATTAAATTTTTTCTCATGCATATTCATTGTGGAAATCTTGAAAACCCATTGATCTAGCTGTGGGGCTATAAACATAGAAACATGATGGCAGAAAAAGACCATATGGCCTATCTAGTCTGCCCTTCTGTATCAACTACAACAGTCCCCTTTTTTTCCTTTAGAGATGTTCTGTGTTTGTCCATGCTTTCTTGAATTCAGATACTGTCCTGGTCTCTACTATTTCCACTGGTAGACTATTCCACTCATTTACTACTCTTTCCATAAAAAAAAATTCTTCATATTACTCCTGAGTCTATCCCCTTTCACCCTCATCCTATGTCACCTCATTGTAGAGCTTTCAATTGAAAGAGGCTCTCCTCCTGTGCATTTATGCCACGGTGGTACTGTATTTAAACATCTCTATCATATCTCCTCTATCTCGCCTTTGCTCAAAAGTGTACATATTGAGATCTGTAACTATGTCCCCATGTGGTTTATAACAAAGACCACTGACCATTTTAGTAGCCATCCTCTGCACTGACTCCATCCTGTTTATATTCTTTTGAAGGTGTAGGCTCCAGAATTGCACAAAATACTCCAAATGAGGTTTCACTAAAGACTTATACAGAGGCATTATCACCTCCTTTTTTCTGCTCACCATTCCTCTCCCTATGCACTCAAGCATCCTTCTAGCTTTTGCGGTTATCTTTTCTACCTGTTTAGCCACTTTAAGATAAACAGAAACAATCATGCCCAGGTCCTACTCTTCTTTCGTGAACAGAAGTACTTCACCCCTTATACTGTATCGCTCCCTTGGATTTTTGCAGCTCAAATGCATGACCCTGCATTTTTTAGCATTGACTCTCAGCTTCTAAATTCTCGACCATTCTTCAAGCTTAGCTAGAAACCTCCTCATGTTATGTACTCCTTACTGGGTGTCTATTCTATTGCCGAATTTGGCATCATCCGCAAAGAGGCAAACCTTACTCGACTGCTGATCCGCATTATCACTAACACAAATGTTAAAAAGAATTGGACCAAGGATAGATCTCTGTGGCACACCACTGGTAACATCCTTCTCCTCCAGAGTGAGCTTCTGTACCCTTTGTTGCCTCCCAATTGACTAATTTCTCACTCAGTCAGCCACTTTAGGGTCCGTCCCTAGGGTGCTCAATTTATTTATAAGTCGCCTGTGCGGAATGGTGTCAAAGAGCTTTATGGAAATCTAAGTGCACCACATCTAGGGCCCTCCCTTGGTCCAAATCTCTGGTCACCCAGTCAAGGAAACCCAGAAACCCCGTTAGCCTCTGTTTTAGCAGTGTTTCCATTAATTTACTCACCACAGAGGTCAGACTAACCGGCCTGTAGTTTTCAAACTTATTCTTACTTCCGCTTTTGTGTAAAGGGACAACATGTGCCTTTTTCCAGTCCTCTGGGACCACTCCCAACTCTAAAGAAGCTTTGGAAAGGTCAGACAATGGAGCCACTAGAATTTCCTCAAGTTCCTTCAGTAATTTGGATGTATCCCATCTGGCCTCATCACTTTGTCTACTTATAGTTTAATGATCGGAAACCGCTACCGTGGCTTTGTAAACAAGCCCCATAGTCTTCTGAAAGTTGTTTGTGGTCCCCTTTACTTTTGTTCCTATTGGTGGGTGTTTTCTGAGGTCCTGCTCCTGCCCCTTCATCTGTGAACACAGGACAGAAATATTTGTTAAGCAATTCTGCTTTACGCTCATCAGCATGTACATATTCCTGCCCTTCACCCTTGAGTCTGACAACACCACTTTTGCACTTCCTCTTCTCGCTAGCATATCTGAAAAATACCCTCTCCCCCCATTTTATTCCATTGGCTATTTCTTCTTTTTGTATCTTTCGGAAGGTATCTGAAGATTTGGGACCTTGTGTTGAGCTCTCATGTTCTGCCTCTTTTGCCATGAGTAGTCTCTTCAGAACATTTGAGACACGACACTGTATAATTGCCTTACGTGAAGGAAAAAACACCTGTCACGCAGGATTAACCCCCCCCCCTCACTCCCTGAGTTCCCTTGTACTTCCATTACTCCCCCTATCAGGCTCTCCTATATCCCCTCCACACTCTTTCACACAAACTTCCCTGCAGCTCTCATGCACTTTGCCATCCCACCAGTGGTTTTCTCTCCTTTCTTCTATTCTGCCCTTGCTCTTTCATACCTGTTGCTGTAGAATACAATGCAGACCCTGGAGGAAGAAAAATGTGCAAGTCAGTCTAGGGGGCATGTTTGCTAAAGGTTAATATGCGTTAAGTACTGCTGCACCCATAGAAATAAAAGGGCTTTGGGGGGCACTTAACTTGTGCACCTAAATTTGTATTGACCTCAGAATGAAAGGCGGCTGATTCTCCAGCCACCAGGCGACCTTTACCCCCTAACTGGCTTAGTATTCACTGCATCCTTATTCTCCTCTCAGCCCTCTACGTATTCATCAGCACTTTGTCACTTCTCAGCATTCAACCCCCTCCTCAAATCACCCATCCTTCACTTTCTCTCCCATCATTCACAGATTGCCTGATAGCTCATGATGGATGCCTCCTTTATACGAGGTGTGACAAAAAAGAAACGAGACTGTGGCAGTCACGCCCATGACTCAATCCCAATTTGCTAACCGCTTATGCCACTGTGTTGTGCAACATCTCGCCACTATTCTGCTGTAATATTTTTCATCTCTCTCACTCTGTTTTTCTTTTTCAGATTTTTTTTGTAGCACACTGCTCCATCGCTTTGTCACGCAACTGGAGGTGGCAGAAATATGGAGCAAAGAATCAACTTGAAATTTCTGATTAAGTTGAAGAAGGGCCCGACTGAGTGTCTCCAACCTCCAAAAGGCTTATGGAGAAGATGCAATGTCAAGGCCACGAGTCTTCGAGTGGCACAAATGCTTCAAGAATGGCCACGAGGAGGTGGAGGATGACCCCAAGTCAGGACGGCCTTCCATGACAAAGACGGCAGAGAACATTGACAGAGTGAACCAGATGGTGTGGAGTGATCTCAGATTGATGGAGCGGATGATAGCTGAGGAGCTCAGCCTGAACAGGGAGTCAGTGCAGACCATCTTGGTGCAGGAGCTGGCAATGCGGAAGGTGTGCGCCAAGATGGTGCCCAAGCTTTTATCAGATGACCAGAAGGAGCACCGGGTCAGTGTTTGTCGAGACTTGCTAGAGAAGATCGGAGAAGATCCAGAGTTCGTTGGCTGAGTCATCACAGGAGACGAGACTTGGGTCTTCCAGTACTACCCTGAAAGCAAGAGACAGAGCCTGCAGTGGAAGACTTGACTGTCACCCAGACCCAAGAAGGCGCGCATGTCCAAATCAAGGATCAAGGTCATGCTTATCGCATTCTTCGACCAGAAGGGAGTGGTCCATCATGAGTTTGTGCCTGAGGGTCAGACAATCAACCAGCACTTCTACCAGCAGGTCCTCAATTGCCTCCATGACTGGGTTTGGCACAGACAAGTCATGGCTGCTCCACCACAACAACGTGCCCGCACACATCGCGCTCAGTGTGAGGCAGTTCTTGGCCAACAAACAGATCATAGCTCTCAACCACCCTCCTTATTCCCCAGATCTCGCACCATGCGACTTCTGGCTCTTCTCCAGGCTGAAGACTGTGCTCAAAGGAACTCATTTCGCCTTTGTAGAAGAGATCAAGGCCACTGTGACAAGGGAGCTGAGAGACCTCAAGGAAGAGGACTTTACTGAGTGCTTCCATACGTGGCAGAAGTGAATGCAGAAGTGCATTAACTCTGGGGCGCATTACTTTGAAGGGGACAATGCATAATTTCTCTGTAGATTTTGTAATAAAACATTTAAGGGACAGTCTCGTTTCTTGTTTATCACACCTCGTATGCCCACAACCAGTGCATACTCTGGAGTGTCCTGGAAGCAGAACAGAGCAGCCTCTACCTACCCTAGCCCTGTCCCCTTCTGCTCCGGTGGCAATAAATAGCACATGTCAGGCAGGAGGGGGAGAGGGAGCAAAAAGAAGGTGCAAAGAGCAGAGTGGCTTGGTTATCCCCATACGGGCTTATTCAGTCCAGGACATAGATCCTCTCTGTACGTCCGGTCTGAACCGTATTACAGAGGGGATTGCGATTCTGATCCCACGGCACACATCTAACCCCAAGGAATCAGAATCGTGAACAGTCCTGTACGTGCAGGACTGTACCTGGCTCACTCAGTGAAGGCTCTTCAATGGAGCCGCGGTGCCATGGCGTCATGTTGCCATGGCAATGCGGCTCCATTGAAGAGCCGTGATACCGGCCGCCAGACTTCAGGGGTTCATTCCCCGCAGCCCGACCCTCGATCCAGCCTCCTAAGGCCAAGGTCGGGCTGTAGGGAATGTCTTCAGGCCTCCCCTGCCCCATCTGCACCATGGACCACTGAAAAAAATCTGTGCAGGGAAGCTATTCCACCTCAGAGGTGGAATAATTTCCCCGCACATTTCGCCAGCCCTGGATGTACAGGGTTGATATTAGAATCGGCTTTGTAAGTCCAGGGCCAGTGACCGCCCACCGCCCACCCAGACTCTGCACTTGAGCTGTCCCTTACCCGCTGCCATCTAACTTCCCCGCACAATCGGCGGGGAAGTTAGATGCAGCGGGGCAAGGCATGAATAGCAGGGATGGATATCCCGCTATGACGTCCATTCCCGCTATTCGTGGCACAGAATTGGGCCCATAGTGTCTGATCTTGCATCTGGGGCTTTGATTTAATAAAACGAGGGAGGCTTAGCTGATGTTTTAGCATGGTATTTGTGCACAATCTTCTGCACTGTTATAGCTGCTTTGTGCACAAAGGAGTTTAGCACACAAGAAAACTATTCACAAAGCTTTGCATAGACATTAGTGCACTATTCATTTAAACCAATGGTAAGAAACATGTTAGCTATTAAACCCGGATGCAGAGACATGCACACAATTCCTGGAAGCTTAGTGCCTGGTTTTCTTATCCTGGGGATTCAGTACAAGTTAGCTTCCTTTACTGTGGCTATCATTGATGAGGGGTTTGTGACAGTTTTTTTTTCTTGTGCCAGCAGGAGGTACTCACAACGTTTTTTCTTGTTTTATTGAAGGGAATGGGTGAACAATCTACTACATCATATCGCCAAATGTGGAATCAAGGGAGAGGTGCTGCAGCTGTGAAATGATAGACAATGTACTCAACTGCAAAAATTTACATGATTTCATATCAATAAATTTTTGCGCTGAATATACATTTGACATTTCCGATGTGCACATCCGATGCACATAACCTGATATTTATCTATTGAAATGTTTGTGCATCAGTGATCCTCCAGGTCCTGGCACAGACTCTATACAAAATATTGATTATGCGCTAACATATTTATTTATGTAGCATTTTTTATATACTGCTTTATCTGAAAGTCAAAGCGGTTTGCAACATAACTTAACTATATGCTTTTACATAGAGCATAGGGTAATTGAACTGTATACTTTTACCGAGAGAACAGCTTAGAGTGAACTTCTACATTCTTACATAGTATCAGGAGCAGGGAAAACACAGTGGATTTCCAAGTTCTTAAAAAGTGTTAGTAACAGGAGTAAAGTTGAGGAAACAGTTCAACAGTAGTGAGAAATTTTGCTGTGTAATGATGTGTATGGGTCATGGGTCATGGAGTAGTCTGATTTGACTCTCGCTACCAATAAGGGTCTTCAGTTTCTTGTAGAATTCTGTCAGGTCAGTGATATGTCATCAGGGAATGAATTCCACATGCTTGGTGCGTAGAGTGAGAAGATCTGGTTTGAAGCTGTTTGGGGGCTTTTCAGCATTTTGTGTAGGGATGGTGAATGTGTTTTGGGCATTACTTCTCTTTGTTCTGTTGTTCGGTGTTCTGTGTAATGAGGACTGGAGGTAGGCCAAGGATAAGTTGTTGGAAACTTTGAAGATGGTAAGTAAGATCTTATATCTTACTTTGTCTAGTATAGGAAGCCAATGTAACTGCTTAAGTATTGGTGTTATATGCTCAGTTCTGGGTAGACCATACAGGATGCGAGCCGTAGTATTCTGTGCCATCGGTAGCAGGTGAAGTGTGTACACCGGTATATCTTGGAAGATTATATTACAAAGGTTGAAGTTGGGACCTAATAGGGCTTGAAAGACAGTTCAAAAATCATGGAAGTCTACTAACGGTTGTAGGTGCTGTTCTGTTTTTATTTTGTGGTAAGTAAGCTTTATGGTATTTCTAATGTGTGGTTGTAAGGTTAGATGCTGGTCTAGGGTTATCCCTAGGTAACGTACTTTTGATTTGACTTCTAGTTCTACTTGTGCAACTTTAAAAGACTTCGGTGGGTTGAAGTTTGCGTCTCTAGTGATATGGAGAACTTGAGTCTTCTTGTGAGTCACGAAGAGGCTGTGCTTGGATAGCCAGTGTGTGATTGCATCAAAGCATTTTATCAAAGGAATGTATAATGTTTTTTTGGTAGAGAAAGGGATGTAGAGCATAATGTCATCTGCATATAAGTGATAGTACAGTATAATTTTGCAGAGGGGTTGTAGGTAAATATTGAATAGTAATGAGGATGAGGCACAGCCTTGTAGGACACCTTGTTGTTGAGCATAAGGAGTGGATTTTTGTTGGCCTACTTTCACTTGTTATCATCGTTCTGTTTGATAAAAGTGGAACCATTTTAAAGTTGTGTTGTATAATCCTAGTGATGGTGTAGTAAAAGTATGTTATGAAAAACTGAGTCAAAGGCAGAGGTGATGTCTAGAAATATCAAATCCTTGATTTGATTTTTTGATGCCGTTGATTCTATCCATGAGTGCTGTCAGTAGGATCTCCATGCCATGGTTTGGTCTGAAGCCATATTGCTATGGTCAAGCAGTGCTTGAGAATTGATATGGTCCTATAGCTGTAGTTGTATGACCTTTTTGATTACCCTTGCAGGGAAAGGTGGGCTGGAGATGGACCTTTAGGAACTGGGGAAATTTGGATCTGATGAGGTGCTTTTGATTATTGGATGGACAGAATCATTTTTGAGGTCAGGGGGCATGTAGCCTTGTGTGAGAGAGAGCTGGGTCATCTTAAGTATGATATGGACTAGTTCGACTTGAGCTATTTTGATCCAGCTTACTGGGCATGGTTCACGATGGGAGATGGTGGTGTTGAGAATGGCGATGATGTTCTCTAGATGATCCATGGAGATTGGTTTGAAGACTTGTCAAGAGGCAGGGGCAGATCCCATGCCTTATAATGTTGAGGGGCAGTTTCTCCAAAAGGGTTAGTTTTGCGCAGACCATGACAGTCGTGAACCTCACTTCTAAGCCTGGGCATGCGGAGTATGATCTCAGTCTCTCAAATTTACTGCTAAGGCTCAGCATAGTACTTGCATTGTGCCAAAGAGAGTCTCCTGCTTGAGTTCGTAAGATGTAACATGTATGGGTAATTTGTCAAGATGGGCTTGGAAATTCTTCTTTATCAAGCCTGTGGCGCTCAACATGATGGGAAATATTTCTGTATCTTTCTGCCACATTCTCTTGGTCTCTATTTCAGGATCTTCTGCCTCTCCACACAATTCACAGAGTAGTCACTTGGAACTGACACCTTTATTATCAATGCTGTTCTGTTGATAATGTGTTTGTTCTGTTGTTGCTCTTGTGGATCTTGCTTTGATAATAATCAGCCAGTTTTTGTGGTGATATGCCGTTGTCCCACATTTTTTGGTTAGAGGCTTACTAACGATGTGACTGTATCAAAAAATTCTCTGTGCCAGTTTAGAGAGCTCATTTTTATGTTTGTGTAATATTTTTTCTTTTCCTTATTTATCATGACTTGGAATTCTTGTAATTTGGATGTATAGGTGTTTCTGTCATCAGTACTCTTAGAGTGTTGCAATTTTCTCTTCATTTGTCATCTTTATCTTTATCTTTATTTGCACTTTATATACCACCTTGTTGAGATATTAGGGCAGTTTACAATAAGTAAAACATGTCTACGCTATGAGAAAATAGAAAAGAACGCCATAAAAATATAGAAAAGGATAGAAGTAATAGATCATTAGCAAATAACACAAAAAGCAATATTTAAATAGGGTATACAAAGGGTATCACATGGGGGGGGGGTAGGTTGAAGGCCTGTTCAAACAAATGGGTTTTTAACAAATTTTTGAATTTTGGGTATGAGGGTTCTAAACGGAGGGAGGGTGGCAGGACATTCCAAAGTACGGGACTGAGGAAGAAAAAGGCGGCACGTCAAGTCTGTTCTAAATGGGCTTTAGAGGGGGAAGGTAAAGATAGTCGATTTGCATGCAATGAACAGAGTTGACGATAGGGAGTGTGGAGAGAAATAAGATCAGACAAATAAAGTGGGTTTGCTGTGTGAATAGCCCGATGTGTCACAATCAGGAATTTATATTGGAACCTGACACAAAGAGGCAACCAATGAAGATGGTAAAGGAGGGGGATAATATGATCAGACCGGTGAGCATACGTAATAAGACGAGCTGCTGTATTTTGTATTAACTGTAAGCGTTGAAGCTGATAGGAGGGTAAATTAGCAAGGACTATATTGCAATAGTCCAACCTACTTATGACCAAGGCTAATACTAGACTAGTAAGTGAACTGGGAGGAAGCAAAGAGCGAACTGCCCTGATTTGACGCAGAGCAAAAAAGGAGCGGCGAGTAAGGGTTGACACATGGTTGTGAAAAGAAAGGGAGGAATCCAAGGTCACGCCTAAATAACGGAAGGAGGAGGTGAGTGGGACAAAGGCAGAGCTAATTTGAGGGGCAACAGTGGGACATGAAGTGCTCAGAGAAACCCACATGGCTGTGGACTTAGCAGGGTTCAGGTGGAGAAAATTAGCGGCAAGCCAAGAGGCAATATGAGTAAGGCACTGGTTGAGTTGTGAAATATCTGGATTGACCGGAGAGGTATGGAAGAGAAGCACAATATCATCGGCGTAAATGTATGTAGAAACTGGATATTGTTGAATTAGAAGTGGCAAAGGGGAAAGAAAAATATTAAATAACAAAGGGGAAAGGACAGAGCCCTGGGGCACTCCACTTACTAAAGGAAAGGGGGACGAAGACTGATTATTAAGATGGACAATGAAAGAACGGGAAGTGAGAAAGGACCGGAACCATTTCAGCACCATGCCCCGTAAACCAGCATCATACAGACGAGAGAGAAGAGTCTGGTGATCAATGAGGTCAAATGCTGCGGATAAATCTAAGGAGACAAGAAGTGTAATATCTCCACAGTCATGGGCAACGTGAATCTCATTTAATAAAGCCAGGAGAACAGTTTCCATACTATGTCCTGCCCGGAAACCTGCTTGTCGCGGGTGAAAGGCATTAGTAGACTCCACATGAGATGCTAGTTGGGAAAACATAAAACGTTCAAGCAATTTAGCAATTTAGTTTATGTGTACTTTCTCTTAGTTCCGCGGTGTACCAAGTAGCAGTGTGATACTTTGTTATGGTTCTATTTGTCTGTGGTGCTACTACAGCTTTGTTTATTGTGTCATTCCAGTTTTGAACTAGGGTATCAATGTTATCTAATTCTTGACTGAGCTGTGGCAAGATTCTATTTAAGAACGCTTGCTTGTCCAGCTGGAGAAATCTAGTTTAGGCTGTGGTCTGATGTCTAAGTTTGAGGGTTCCGAGGGATATTGATTGTGATGGTTTTATGATCAGACCACGGTACTGGGGAGGTCATGGGGGAGGGTCTGTAATTGCCTTTTAGCATTTGGTGAGGTATGAAAATGAAATCTAGGATGTCTCCTTTTTCATGGGTTGGTTTGTTGATGATTTGGCTGAATTCTAGGGCTTCCATTGCTTGCATGAAGGTTTTTGATAGTTTGGGGGAGTTGATGCTAGGTTTAAATCACCTAGTACTATGAGTTGATTGTTTTGTGCACTGTGCCCACATACTGCTTCTAAAAGGGCTGTTAGCTCCTTGGCTTTTGTGGGTTACTTGATTGGTAGGCTAGACAGATTGTGAGTATATCAGTGCCTCATCCAGTGTCGGTTGTGATACTGCAGAGCTCTAGTTGGTTTCTGACTAGGATGAAGACCCCCCAGCATTTACGGTTAACAATATGGCAGCTGAACAGGTCATAGTTCAGTGTTAGGAGCTAATTTATAAGGACATTGTCAGCATCTGTGAATCGTAACTCAGTAACACACATAATATCAATATTGTGGTCACTGAGGTAGTCAGTTAATATAGGAACTTTATTGCGAGCAGACCGCGTGTTGAGGAGTACAAGTTTGAGGTTATTTTGGTGATGTACTAAATCATTGTGAGCTGTGTGTGTAGCTAGATTTTGAGAGGTGCACAGGTTCTTCTATTCCTTAATTTTTAAGATGGGTTGATGGTGACATTTCATGCATGATTATAAAAAACTGGGATGCTACCTGAGCGATGCACTAATGATTCAGAATGCGTGAGTAGTAGTGAGATAATACTTAGCAGTACCATTATTGAGGTCATGGTGGATGAGTAATATATTTGATTTGAATGTTACAGAGGCGGGTTATGGTGTGGTATAATCTTAGGAAGTATTTCCTTAAAGTGAGAATTGTGTAAGTTTCTTTTGGGTTAGGATAAAAGCTGCTTTGATAGCGGAGGCAGTACTTGGAGAGTGCAAGTCTGGTAAAGCCTGTAATTAAGGTTAGATCAAGGTTGGTGCCAGTGAATAACTTGGCAGGATCTGAGCTGTCCTATGTGAGTCTGTTCAAGCTGCAGTTCATGCCCAAGGGCACTTTGGCTTGCCTTTAGGTGTGGGCACACCTAATGCGCTAATGGGCTTAATAGTAAGTGATGCCGAGCACTGATGCCTCCTATAGGGGTGGAGCTTACCGGTTTTGATCGTAGCCTGCTGCTGTCCCAATGCACTAGTTTGTACAGTATATCTTTGTATGGTGATTTGTGTGCTGCTGTCCCACATCTTTTGCTTGCACAGTACTTGTATACAAGCTTTTATGGCATTGGGTGTACATTTTTAATTACATGCACACAACTTATTGTATTGACTCCTCTGTAAGCTAATCTCTTTAGCTTTATGCTGCTTTAATCAATGTAGTATTCCTCATCAAATTTTTAAACATCTCTGCAGAGGAGCAATTTACAGGATCGGACCATTGCACCAATGACCTTGTGATTGGGACACTAAAAAAAAAAATTCAAAGCACTACCGGTACCAAACAGCAGAATGGCAGCCATTTTGTTATATGGCAGTAATTCCAAATGGAATTGGCCTTCAGTCACATTGAGTCCCATTCCAGAAATGGGATGTCCAGCACGTCTGGATGCCCCCACTGAAGATGGGGCCATTAGGACCCGATTCTGGTCCGAATTGGGCCTGAGGACAGCCCGGCCTGCCCCTTCTGTCTATGGGGATGTCCTCCCCGCAAGTGCCCCAGACAAATGCAGCTCCAGCCCCCAAACTCCCCGCCACCCGAGCCACAGCTGGCCTCCCGCACCCGGCTCCAGCGGTGGCTGCCGTGCACCGATCTCTGCAAAAGTGAAGTTTAAACCACCTCTGAGTTGGTTTAACCTGCATAGCCGGGAAGGCATGTCAGCACATATAGGGCCGTGACCTGAATCGACCCTGTACGTGCTGCCTGGTGGTCTGCCCCCACTCCGCCCCCAATCTTGCCCCCTTCCGGCTCTTTCCGTCCTGAGGCAGAGGCTGTATAGGGAGAGCCGGTGCCGGAATTCAGTTTAGGCAGATTGCGGGGCTGCACGTCCCGGCGAGACGTACAGTCCCGCAAGCCGCCTTCGTGAACGAGGGCCATTGTGTTATTACTTATTACTGCAATAGAGGAACAGGGATGACTGAATGTCACGCTTGATTTGTAAAAACACTGGATGAACTGATGAAGTCAGAGGCTTACAGCAAAGACTGGGGACCACTTTGGGTGGCAGAGTGTGGGCCCTTTCTCACCCATATTTCTGCTTGCATTTGGTGGTTGGGCCTGGTCACCCCTGCTTCTTTACCTGCTGTCTCTGCCACCAGTCTCATTCTTTTCAGTTAAGGGGCCTAGGTTTCCACTGCCTCTGCAGTTCCCATCTCCTGCTATGAATCATTGTTCGTGCGTTTGTTCAGCCGTGCATGGACAGACAGACATAAACTCATGATTTAACAATAGGCACTCTCGCTTTTTGTGAAATTTACCTAAAGATGAAAGAAAAAAATTAGAAAGTATCTGTCATCTGTTTGAAGCAATATGTAAAATGTTAGGTATTGACAATAGATTAATTTTATGATGTCTATTGAATCTTCCTATTGCCAACAACTGCAATACTGAAGACTTTACTTGGCCTCCAAGTTTACTCTTGCTGGCTCACCATTAAGAATTTTCTATGCATGTTGCATGCTTTCTTGAGATTTTATCCTGTTTTTTCCTTGCTACCTTCCTAAGCCAACTCTCTACCAGATCTTACAATGATTCATTTTTTAGATCAGAGGTCCCCAGCTAAAACCCACGGAGTAACTGTTATTCCCCATCTAATCTTTTCCATACGCTACATACTGTCTCTTTTCTCTTTCTTTCTTTCTCTCTCTCTCTCTCTCTATCCATCCTTCCTTCCTGCAGACCATGGATTTTAGCCAGCAAACATGAGTAGCCTAGCCTCAGTCTCAGAGGTGCGGCCCTCTTTATCCCCCTCCCCCTGTACTCGGCTTTTCCACTACTGAGAATTCTTCCTTCTTTCTGTCTTCCAGGACAGTGGTAACAGCCCCATAAATAAGATAAGATAACAATAGATCAAAGGAGCAATTTGAAAGGCCCCCTCTATCAAACCAAGGGCTGTGTGAATCATCCAGGAAATTGATAAGCTTTACTTTAGAAGCACAGGTCAGGGCACTTTGTAGGAAGCCAGCTTTTATTAAGTCTTCTTTCCCTCCTTCCCACCCTGACTCCCACCTACCCACCTCAGGGCTATTCTTAGCTTTCTAGGCTCTGAAATCTATTAAATGGCAGAAGGTACCCATATTCACTTTAAGATGCAGCTGGTTATCCTTATCAGGAATATATTAATTAAGGACCTGCGATTAATTAATCTTGAGGTGAACAAAGTCTATCAAACATATTAGGTATAGTTGTATTAATATAAGTATCCCCAGCAAACCTGAGTAAACAAACAACTTAAATACCTAAACAACACCTTAAAACTAAGATGCAGACAGTAGTCCAGCAGCGGGATGGGGGCTTTCCAGTCTTTTGCATTGAGTGTCACATGTATAATTTTTTCCCAGTTGATAAGGGGTCTTACTTGTGTACTAGGTGCAAGGAGCTTTTTGCTCTCAGGGAATGAGTCTGATCTCTGAAGGCTAGAGTAGCAGACTTGGAGGACATAAGGAAGACAGAGAGTTATATAGACGAGACCTACAGGGACATAGCACTGAAGTCCCACCTCCAGTCTGGCAGTCTCCCTGTTGCCATGGAGGAAAGAGGTCACATGACAGGAGAGTATCACCCTGGTGTGGCAGGAAATGATCCTGTAGCTAGGACCTCTAGCACCAAGGAGGTTTCTCCAGGGCCATGTGCCCATGAGGGAAGGGTTAGGACAGCCATTATAGTTGGTGATTCAATCATTAGGCATGTAGATAGCTGGGTGGCTGGTGGACGTGAAGATCACCTGGTAACATGCCTGCCTGGTGCGAAGGTAGTGGACCTCATGCGCCACCTAGACAAGGTTTTAGATAGCGCTGGGGAGGAGTCGGCTGCCTTGGTACATGTTGGTACCTATGACATAGGAAAGTGTGGGAGAGAGGTTCTGGAGGCCAAATTTAGGCTTTTACTTAGGAAGTTGAAATCCAAAACATCCAGGGTAGCATTCTCTGAAATGCTTCCTGTTCCATGCGCAGGACCCAAAAGGCAGGCAGAGCTCCGGAGTCTCAATGCGTGGATGAGACAATGGTGCAAGGAAGAGGGTTTTTGATTTGTTATGATCTGGGCAACATTCTGGGGTAAGAAGGAGCTTTTCCAAAGTGATGGGCTCCATCTTAACCGGACTGGAACCAGACTGCTGGCATTAACCTTTAAAAAAAGAGATAAAGCAGCTTTTCTATGTACTTGATATTTTGTTCAATCTAAACTGCTTTGACCTGGTAAAAAGCAGTATGTAAGCCTAAATAAATAAATAAGAAAGATAACAAGGGAAAGCTGACTGTCACCCAAGAGCGCATGTTTCGGAATGATGTATCCTTGAAGGATACTAGCAAAAGATTGAAGCTAGGGCATATCAACAGAGAGGTTCCAATAAAGACAAAAGTAACTCAAATGCCCTTAAGTATAGAGCAAACAGAGCTTAAAGATTAAAAATTACCCCTGCTTACCAATAACCAGATTAATATGAATAAACTATAACCTCTACAGTGCTTGTATGCAAATGCTAGACGTCTAAAAAATAAGATGGGAGAGTTGGAATATACAGCACTAAATGAGAGGTTAGATACGAGGTGTGACAAAAGAAACTAGACTATCCCATAAATGTTTTATTACAAAATCTACAGAGAAATTACGCATTGTTTCCTTCAAAGTAATCCCCCCCAGAGTTAATGCACTTCTGCATTCGCTTCTGCCATGTACGGAAGCACTCGGTAAAGTCCTCCTCCTTGAGGTCCCTCAGCTCCCTCGTCACAGTGGCCTTGATCTCTTTTACAGAGGCAAAATGAGTTCCTTTGAGCACAATCTTCAGCCTGGGGAAGAGCCAGAAGTCGCATGGAGTGAGATCTGGGGAATAAGGAGGGTGGTCGAGAGCTGTGATCTGTTTGTTGGCCAAGAATGGCCTCACACTGAGCGCGGTATGTGCGGGCACGTTGTCGTAGTGGAGCAGCCATGACTTGTCTCTCCACAGAGCCCGCCTGCTGCGCCGAACCCAGTCATGGAGGCAATTGAGGACCTGCTGGTAGAAGTGCTGGTTGACTCTCTGACCCTCAGGCACAAACTCATGATGGACCTCTCCCTTCTGGTCAAAGAATGCAATCAGCATGACATTGATCCTTGATTTGGACATGCGCACCTTCTTGGGTCTGGGTGACAATCAAGTCTTCCACTGCAGGCTCTGTCTCTTGCTTTCAGGGTGGTACTGGAAGACCCAAGTCTCATCTCCTGTGATGATTCGACCAATGAACTCTTGATCTTCTCCGATCTTCTCTAACAAGTTTCGACAAACATTGACCCGGTGCTCCTTCTGGTCATCCGATAAAAGCTTGGGCACCATCTTGGCGCACACCTTCCGCATCCCCAGCTCCTGCACCAAGATGGTCCGCACTGACTCCCTGTTCAGGCTGAGCTCCTCAGCTATCATCTACACCATCAGTCTGCAATCACTCCGCACCAGCTGGTTCACTCTGTCAATGTTCTCAGCCGTCTTTGTCGTGGAAGGCCGTCCTGACTTGGGGTCATCCTCCACCTCCTCGTGGCCAGTCTTGAAGCATTTGTGCCACTCGAAGACTCACAGCCTTGACATTGCATCTTCTCCATAAGCCTTTTGGAGACGTTGGAGACACTCAGTTGAGTCCTTCTCCAACTTAACCAGAAATTTCAAGTTGATTCTTTGCTCCACATTTCTGCCACTTCCAGTTGTGTATCAAACAAACAATATATAAGGCTTCTTCAGAGTGAACTACAATCCACACACTGAAACAATTAAATTCACTCGATATATTTTTATATAACCACAGTTCAATGATATTAACTTGCTGGTGGTCTCAGATAAACGGTAGAATGTTGGGGTATAGAAATAGTAACGCAAGGATCACAAGGAAAATCACAGGAACAAAAACTGTCTTATCGAGAACAATGGTGGATTCACTGACTTCGCACAGTTCAACCAGAAGGTTTGAATGTTACTGTTGATTGGCTGGCATACGTTTGAGAAGTTCCAATCAGCTAGGAGTAAATCAGGGTATTTAAACATCTGTGAGTACGCATGCGTGGCGTCCTGAAAAATTTGAGATCAGTGAAAAGAAGAGATTACGATTGATGAAAAAACTGGAAAACTAGTTAAAGGTATTGTGAGAAGAGAATGATGTATATTTTGAGAAGAGTTCGTATATTTTAAATGCTTTAACCATGCAATATTGCTGTTTGTGTTGCTATAGAACGATATCATAGAATGTTGAAGAAAACGAATACTTAAATGGTCCCTAACAAGAAGCAATGTACTTTATCCCCTTGAAAAACCCAATCGGAGAAACGCCGGAGCGCTTAGAAGATTGAGGCGTTGGGGTTCTTCTATTGTTTGCAAATGAACGGGGTATCTGCCGACGCCATTCTACATAAGATAAGTAGAGTGGTGAAAGCGATTTGTTTTAAAAAAAATGACGCAATGAACGTTGATAAAAACAAAGAAAAAAAGTAAAAAAGAGCAATATTTATATAAATAATTTAAAATATACTTGCTAAAGGTCATTGATGTAAACGGACACTACATGGGAGAGGTTGATTACCCATAATTAAGTGTCAGAATTCTACTGTTTATCTGAGACCACCAGCAAGTTAATATCATTGAACTGTGGTTATATAAAAATATATCGAGTGAATTTAATTGTTTCAGTGTGTGGACTTCCAGTTGTGTGACAAAGTGATGGAGCAGTGTGCTAAAAAAAACCTGAAAAAGAAAAACAGAATGAAAGAGATGAAAAATATTATAGCAGTACAGTGGCAAAATGTTGCACAACACATTGACAATAGCGGTTAACCAATTGGCATTGAGTCATGGGCGTGGCTGCCACAGTCTTGTTTCTTTTTTGTAACACCTCATATGATTGGTATCTGAGACCTGGTGGAAGGAGGACAACCAGTGGGACACTGTGATACCTGGGTACAAATTATATTGCAATGATAGAGTAGATCAAATTGATGGAGGGGTTGCACTCTATGTTAGAGAGGGCATTAACTCACACAGGATTAAAGTTTTGCAGGAAACAAAATACACTGTAGAATCTCTATGGACTGGAATTCTTTGTAAAAAGGGGACGGCGATGGCAATGAGGGTGTACTACCAACCGTCTGGCCAGAATGAACTAATGGATGATGAAATGCTCAAATAAATCAGGGAAGCTAACAAAAGTTACAACACAGTAATAATAATGGGTGATTTCAATTACTCCGGTATCGACTGAGTCAGTGTCATGGCAGAACATTCTAGGGAGATAAAGTTTCTAGATGAAATAAATGATTGCTTCTTGGAGCAGCTGGTTCATGAACTGACAAGAGGGGATGCCATTTTGGACCTAGTCCATAGTGGAATACAAGATCTGGCGCAAGAGATAAGGGTGTTGGTGCCACTTGGCAATAGTGATCATAGCATGATTGCATTTGATTTAATAAATGGAGGAAGGACGGCAAGGAAATCCACAGTACTACCTTTTAGCTTTCAAAAAGGAGACTATGATAAAATGACGAAAATAGTTAAGAAAAAACTAAAAGGAAGCAGCTGCAAAGGTTAAAGATTTACATCAAGCATGGATGTTTAAAAATACCATTTTGGAAGCTAGACCAGCTGTATTCCACGCTTTAAGAAAAGTGGAAGGAAGGCCAAAAAACTGCCAGCATGGTTTAAAGGTGTGGTCAGAGAGGCTGTTGTAGCCAAAAAAGCATCTTTCAGGAAATTGGAAAAAGGAGCGAAATGACAAAAACTGGAAACAACATAAGCACTGGCAAGTTAGATGCAAAGCATTGATAAAGCAGGCAAAGAGAGAATTTGAAAAAAAGCTTGCTATAAGCAAAAATGATTAATAAAACCTTTTTCAAGTATATTCGTAGCAAAAAACCTGTGAGTGAGTCATTTGAATCGTTAGATGATAGAGGGGTAAAAGGGGACTAAGAGGGGACAAGGCCATAGTGGAGAGACTGAATGAATTCTTTGCTTTGGTCTTTACTGAAGAAGATGTTGGGAAGTTACCCATAACTGAAATGGTATTTAAAGGTAATGCATTGGAAGAATTGAAAGAAATATTGATAAACCGGGAAGATGTATTATAACTATTTGATAAATTAAAGAGTAGCAAATAAGCTGGACCAGATGGTATACATCTAAGGGTGTTGAAAGAACTGAAATATGAGATTGCAGACCTACTATTAGTAATCTATGAAGTATTATTAAAATCATCTGTAATTTATTTATTTAACTGTATTTATATCCCGCTTTTCACCGGGTCAAAGCCGGTAATACCTGAAAATTAGTGAATGGCCAATGTAACGTCAGATTTTTAAAAACGGTTCCAGGGGGCGATCCAAGAAACTACAAACCGATGAGCCTGACATCAGTACCAGGCAGAATGGTAGAAACCATTATAAAGAACAAAATTACTGAACATATAGATAGTCATGGTTTAATGGGAGAAAGCCAACATGGCTTTAGCCAAGGAAGGTCTTGTCTTACTAATCTGTTATATTTTTTTGAAGGTGTGAATAAACAGGGTCAACCAGTCGATATAATGTATCTGGATTTTCGGAAGGCCTTTGACAAGGTCCCTCATGAAAGCTCTTGGTGAAATTAAAAAGTCATGGGATAGGAGGCAGTGGACTATTGTGGATCAGGAACTGGTTAAAACATAGAAAGAAGAGGGTAGGACTAAATGGCCAATTTTCCCAATGGAGAAAGATGAACAGTGGAGTATCCCAGGGATCTATGCTGGGTCCGCTGTTCTTTTAACATATTTGTAAATGACATGGAAATGGGAATAAAGAATGAGGTAATCAAATTTGCAGATTACACAAAATTATTCAACGTTGTTAAAACCCAAGAGGTTTGGAAAAATTGCAAGAGGACCTTAATGAATTAGAAGACTGGACGTTCAAATGGTAGATGAAATTTAATGTGGACAAGTGCAAAGTTATGCACCTAGGGAAAAACAACCCAAACTCTAGTTACATGATGCAAGTTCCACACTAGGAACCATCACCCAGGAAAAAGATTTAGGCGTCATCGTGGATAACATGTTGAAACCTTCCACCCACTGTGCAGAGGTGGCCAAGAAGGCAAATAGAATGCTAGGAATTATAAGGAAAAGAATGGAAAATAAAACAAAGGATATTATAATGCCTCTGTATCGTTCCATGCTGTGACCACACCTTGAATATTGCTTGCAATTCTGGTCGCCGTATCTTAAAAAGGATATAGCACAATTAGAAAAGGTACAGAGAAGAGCCACCAAAATGGTAAAGGGGATGGAAGGATACCTCTATTAGGAGAGGCTTAAAAGGTTAGGGCTCTTCAACCTGGAAAAGAGACGGGGAGATATGATAGAGGTCTATAAATTAATGGATGGAGTGGAACGGGTTAACGTAGATCGGTTCTTTACACCATCAAAAAGTAAAAAGACTAGGGAACATACAATGAAGCTACAGTGTGACCTGTTTAAAACTAATAAGAGAAAATATTGTTTCACTCAACACGTAATCAAACTTTGGAATTCATTATCAGGAGATGTAGTAAAAGCTGTTAGTGTAGCTGGGTTTAAAAAAGGTTGGACAAGTTCCTGGAGGAAAGGTCCATAAACCATTATTAAAGAAGACCTGGGAAATCCACTGCTTGCCCCAATGCAATCATTGTAGAACCTGTGTGTCATTTTGGGAAACTGCTAGGTACTTGTGATCTGGCTTGGCCTCTGTTGGAAACAGGATACTGGGCTTGATGGATCTTGGTCAGACCCAGTATGGCATTGCTTATGGTCTTATGTACTTAACAAGACCAGGAGTAGTCCCTGGTTCTGGATCCCAGCACTGCTAAACCTACAAAGGTGATGTCACCCAGCTGCCTTGAAGCCCTTTGATCACAGCTCAGCTTGCACCTGTCACAGGTTGGGTAACATTGCCATTGGGGTAGGAGATATTTCCCACTCTTGATGATGCAGGGCCGAGAGTCTATCTTTGTCTGCCTGCTCTAGTGCTGCAACACTACCATTAGGCTCCTGGGGCTGCAGGATTGGGTTATGTGCATAGCTACACCTCATTCCAAGACTGCAAGGCAGGAGGGGTGTTGGTGCTCCCTGCTGGGAGTGCTTGTGTGGGTGAATTCTGCTCTGAGACTGCAGGAGAAGGGGAAGGAAGTGGAGGTGAGAGAGGGAAGAGGAGGAGAAGGTGATAGAGAAGAGTAAGAGGAGACAGAAAGGAGGGGAGGGAAGGGAAGGGAAGAAGAGGGCGCAAGACAGTGGAATGAGAGGAAAAGGGAGTGAGAAAAGGGTATGTTTGGGGCATTGAGTGGAAGAGAGTGTTTATGTACACATCTCATTCCGCTATCCACCATCTTACATCTCCAACATGTGAAATCACTGAAAAGGCTAGACAGTCTCCTTCCTCTCTTTGTCACTCAGCCGACTCTTCTCCCAGGGGGGCCTGCTCACCCCTCTTCAGCCTTCTCTGTGATATGAAAGGCCCCATGTGGCTTTTCATGTGAAAAATTTGGGATTCCTGGGCTAGATCTTCATTTCTACTGAACAAAAGTGCTTACTTCTGTGAATTCACCTTTTTTAGGTATTCAAAGGTCTCTATACCCCCTTTCCACCTTTACTTCAGGGTATACTTACATAAGATCTTAATTGGCACTTCATAAGGCTTTGAGAATGAATGATAGGTATGCAGGATCAATAAGATACACTAAGGGTTTGACTCATCAAGATGCAAAGTGCCTCTCAGCAGAAAATGATGGATCATGCTGACTTTCAATATATCTTCTGTACAAAGGATTAAAGTCTCTGAATGTGAATGAGGTAGACTGAGGTCACATATAATCCAGAATCAAATAGACACATGACTCCTACTGTACATCTAAATACACATAACCAGAATAATTTGTCTTATTCCAAATAATACATGGGACAATCATTACCTCAGCATTGATAGCTTCTTCTTCACTTTCCTCCCAGTAGATGGTGGAGGCAAGGCTTGGCCAGCCCTAGGTAGGGAAGGGGCAATGGGAGTTTTGGTTATGGGTATCTGCTCAAGTGAAGGACTTGGGTAGTGATGTTCAGGACTCGTTCTCAGGACTCCCTTTCTGGAAGGAACAAGCCAGGCGGGGGCTTCAAGATGGGGAGCAGTGAGAAGCCATGAGCCTTGGAGGAATGTTTTCAACATACAGAGAAATGCCTACAGTACTTGAATGTAGCTCGTCTTGATCTACTACCGGAAAGGCGTGAGCTAAATATTAAAATAAATAATATGTCTGCGCTACCTGTGCTTAATGGTATTAAAGCTCAGTTGTGTACATTAATTATTTTATGATCTTCCTAGCACTCAAACCAACATTCCTTAACCTTACGTTAAGATTTAAAGATGACACGATGAGTCAGCATGTGTCAAAAGCTACTATCTCATTCTGCAAACATCTCTGTTCTGAGCAAATAATTTCCATTGTGCTATAGAAACTGCTCACACAGGATAGTGATTCCTTCCCAGTCTAGGGCTTTCCTCAGGCTGCTTAGGCTTGGATGGTGTCCCAAAGTTAAAATTGTTTTATGTGAGTAGATTAAAAGTACATTATAGAGCTGGATTCACTAGGGCATTTCTCCCATTCACTGTCTATGGGAAAGACGTTGATGAATTAGGCACTTGATGTGAAATGAAGTTAGAAGACAGACTTCATGAATGATGATAAACAATTTGCTAAAAATTCTTTCAAGTAGCCCTCATGCTTAGGAATTTCTTCTCCTCTCCCTGTACTAGTTTAGGACTGTATACTGACACGCGTATATAATTTTGTCTATAACCTTGTATGATCCAGAGGATTTTCTAGGGAGAGAAGCCGCTTCAGCCATATATATTCAGGAACTTTAATAATAAAGCTAAATTAGTCACAGAATTCAGAGACAACAACTTTATTAGATATGTGAAGATCCCTTGGTCTCCTTCATTATGTTTTAGTATCCTATATGTATGAAGAGGGAACTTATCTCCAGGAACAAGCAGGAATGAGTCTTCACATACGGGTACGCTCCCCAGCGTCCCAAAAAAGGAAAGCTTTTGGGAGCATCCCACAGCGCCTGCGCGCTGCCTTCCCGCCTTTCCTAACCGCCTCTCTCCAGTTCTTCTTTTCCGCGGAGCCAGCAGGTCGTGTTCCTGTCACCGCTGAAGAAGTTCTTTATTTTATTTTATTTCTTTGGTCGCGCGTCTGCCTTCTTCGACGTCGGACCGGTACCGCCGGTCTTTTCTTTCTTTTTCTTCAAAAAAAAAAAAAGATACTTTCTGTTCCACTTCAGTGTATTTTTTCTTCGTTGGGCCGTAGGCCTAACAGAAAATTCTTCATGGAAAAGCCTGCCTCCGGGTTTAAAAAATGCACTAAATGCAGCGGTACCATCTCTGTTACCGACACCCATGACTGGTGTCTTAAGTGTTTGGGTCCTGACCATTCCATCACGGATTGTCCGTCCTGCTCCATAATGTCTAAAAGAGGTTTACAGAACCGAGCAGCCAAGCTCAGTACACTGTTTTCCTCTGATGCAGCTTCGGTGGCATCGACGTCTTCCAGGGCTTCTTCTTCCTCCTATGGATCTCAGGTAACCAAACATAAGTCCAGCCGGTCCTCGAAGGGTAGATCTCCCTCTAAGCATCGAGATGCCTCCGGGCTTGCCCTCGAAGATCCTGCACCGGCAAAAGTACCCCGGTGGGAAGCTCTGGCTTCCAAAGCTCCTCCTATGGGGTCACAGGTTGACATCGATGGCACGGCCTCGACCGATCACCTGTTGCAATGTTCTGGGGTACCGGTGGAATCTGCCGGTACCGACCTCCAGACATTCATGGCATCGATGGATCAGAATGTTCTGACCATGCAGCGTGCCATTACGGCATTCATACAAGCTGCGACGCCGCTGGTACCGCAACAAGCTTCGTTGTCGGTACCGGCTCTGACACCGGCTCCGATATTGGTTCCGGTGCCGGTACCGGTTGCATCGACATCGGCTTCGGTGTCGACTGCAGCGGTACCCTGTCTGATGATGCCTATCGGTACCGATGACTCCCGATGTCGATACCACCCGGTATGCATATCGGGCTTTACAGGAGCATCCAGACAGGCGATACTTCGATTCCTCTGAAGACTCTGATGCATCGGAGGCCTCTGTCGAATCATCGGTACTTCTTCCTCAGGAACCTTCTCCAAAAAGAAGAATGTCCCCTCCAGAAGACTTGTCTTTTCAAGACTTCATAAGGGAAGTGGCCAAGGGGCTTTCTATCTCAGTAGCCCCTGAGACAGAGCCTAGAGCCAAAAAATTGGATATTTTGCAATATCCCAAGGCTCCTAAAGAAGCAGCCATTTTGCTAGTTCATGAGATCCTTTATGACCACATGATAGGCATATGGGAGACTCCTCTTACCATCTCTTCTCATTCTCGTAGGTTAGATACCATGTATCGTGTCCCTCCTTGTCCTGGATTTCATAAAACTCAGCTTCCTCACCATTCTATTGTGGTGGAGTCTGCTATGAAAAAGTTAAAGAGTGCAAAGAGGCACACATCTGCTCCTCCAGGAAGAGAATGTAGAACCTTAGATGCTTTTGGCAGGAAAATTTTCCAGGCCAGTATGCTTGTTGCCAGAATCAACTCCTATAGTCTCTATATGGGGATGTTTCTGAAGGAAGTTACAGATCATCTGCAGACTTTCCTCCCTTTTCTTCCAGAAGATAAAAGGGAAGACTTTCTTACCTGGCTTAAGCATGCCCAGGATATTTCCAAATTTTCCAACCGTGCAGCCTTTGACTCTTTTGAGGGGGCCAGCAGAGCCTCGGCCATTGCCATAGGTGCACGCAGAATTGCTTGGTTACAAGCTTCTGATTTGGAACCCTGGGTCCAAGATGGATTAGGGAATCTTCCTTGTACAGGTGAAAACCTGTTTGGCAAAGATTGGCAAACAAAGGCCACTCAAATGGATGCAGAAAATTCTGCTTTGGATAGGCTTTCAAAGTCTACTTCTAATCCTCTCCAGAAGAGGTTGTTCAAAAAGGCATATTTTCCCAAGAAGGGAAGATATTATCCTGTTTATGGTCAACAGAAATCTTCTGCAGGTCGTTTTGTTGCAAAGCGTCAACAACCTAAACAGGCCAAGCCTAAGGCTGCAAGGACTACTGTAGCCCAACAGCCTCAGCCTCCTCAGGGCCTTTGACTTGCAACTAGAGAACTTAGCCTTTCTGGCTCTAGAAGACCCAGAGCCTCTCACCATTCCAAGAAGGTTAGCTCACTTTGCTCCCAGATGGGAGCAAATCAAAGCAGAGCAGTGGACCCTCTCCATCATAAGGGAGGGGTACAAACTTCATTTCTCAAACCTTCCTCCTTACACCATGGTGAGACAGTTCAATTCTCCAACATCTCTTCTCGACCTTCTAGGTCAGGAGATTTCTACCCTTCTTGCCCAAGGGGCAATAGAAGAAGTACCTCTTCTTCAACAGGGCTCAGGGTTCTACTCCCCCTACTTTCTAATTCCAAAGAAAACAGGGGGCTACAGACCCATATTAGATCTCAGAGAATTGAACAAATTCCTATGCAAGGAGAAATTCAAGGAGGTAGTGGCTAAGGGTTCAAAGGGTGAAAGCATGTATATTGGTACAGGGTACCATACACTATTAGACTGAATAAACCTGAGAAAGAGTTAATTCTGTTCAGAACCTTGCTTAGAAATAAAACTTCATATATTAGCTTACTAGGTGAAGGTTTACATAAATAAAGAAAAGGGCAGGTTGTACTTCTAGCCTCTCTGTCTCAGGGTTATTAGCTAAAATACTCTCAGGGTTAGTAATTAGTAGATATCAAGAGGTATTAGCAGTAAACAATTATGTCAATTAGGTCATTCTATATCTTGGAATCCTGTATGTCTCCTCATAATGGCCATGTAACAGTAAACAATTATGTCTCGGACTCCATTTATGTCTCCACATTGACCCACACTGAATAAGTTGACCTACAATATGATAAACATACATGACGTATAATGATAAAGTGAAATTATGCTGTATCATCTAAAAAGCCTTATAAATAAAGAGAACCATGGCTAGTAAGTTAGAGTAAACAGGGAGAACGTGCTTCTCTCAGTTTCTCTCCACTGAAGCTTTGGTGTATTTTCTATAGAACTGTGTGTATTTATTGAGTATTTGATAACCTTCCCATTGTTTGTGAATGTAGTTTTCTGTAGCTTCAAGAACCCAGTGAGGTTACTGGTGAGGAGAGAGTTAAGTAAGCTCTTCAATTTCTCTAGGTACTCTCCTTCCATTCCTTCAGAGTCAGGATTGGCTTTGTTCTCTAGATCTCAAGGATGCGTATACCCATATACTCATCCATCCAGCACACAGAAGGTTCCTTCGGTTCCTTTATCAGGGAAAGCACTACCAATACAGGGTGCTTCCCTTTGGTCTGGCCTCTGCTCCAAGAGTGTTCACAAAATGCATGGCAGTAATAGCTGCCTTTCTACGCACTCTAGGAATATTCGTATTCCCATATCTGGACGACTGGTTCATCCGAGCTTCATCCCAATCAGAGGCCCAGACTTCCCTAGCCTGCACAATGCGCCAGGCCCGTTGCCTACGTTTAGTGCAGTTAGCCTCTCAGATCCAGTTAAAAACCCATCTAACTGCTCGAGAGATGTTACAACTGCTAGGCCACATGGCATCCACTGTGCATGTGGTCCCTTATGCTCGCCTTCACATGAGGGCAGCTCAATGGACTTTGTCCACCCAGTGGACCCAGGCATCAGGGGGTCTGTCAGACAAAATAGCAACCTCCAGGCGCCTCTTTTGGTCTCTCCAGTGGTGGACGTCCACTCAAAATCTGTTGCAGGGGTCCCCCTTCCAACAATTGTTACCCCAAGCAATCCTTACAACAGATGCCTCTCCAAAGGGTTGGGGAGCTCATCTTCAAGACCTCTCCACCCAGGGCATTTGGTCTCCACAGGAGACCTCCCTACATATCAGCATCTTAGAGCTCAGAGCAATCTTCTTAGCTCTCAGAGTCTTCCATACCCTGCTCAGCTACAAGACAGTCCTCATTCACACGGACAACCAAGTAGCCATGTTCTATGTGAACAAGCAGGGAGGAACTGGCTCTCTGTCGCTTTGCAACGAAGCTCTGAGATTGTGGGCCTTCGCCAGAGAGCATCAAATTCATCTTCTGGCAGTATACCTTCGAGGAGTTCAAAACTCTTGGGCAGACAGACTCAGTCGAGTTCTGCTTCCACACGAATGGTCCCTTCATATGGACCAGATAGTCAGAATCTTTCGAATTTGGGGAACCCCGGACATAGACCTCTTTGCAAGTCCGTGGAATGCCAGACTTCCCCGATTCTGTTCCAGAATTCCGTGTCAGGGAATTCAGGCCAGGGATGCCTTCCTCCTTCATTGGGGTCAAGACTTCCTGTACGCCTTTCCACCCATTCCCCTAATTCCCAAGACCCTGTTCAAGCTTCAGAGGGATCGAGGGACAATGATCCTCATAGCTCCACGTTGGCTATGCCAAGTGTGGTACCCTCTACTTCTGCATCTCTCTCAAGCTCTCTCCCTCCCTGGACTTGGGGTCTGCTCCAGATCTCCTGTCCGAGGAGGGGGGAACGTTGTGGCACCCAAACCCCCAGTCTCTCCATCTCAGGGCTTGGTTCCTGAAGGCTTAGACCTTCAAGATTGGCATCTTTCTCAGCAAGTAAGGGATATCCTTCATGCTTCCAGAAAGCCTTCTACTAGATGTTCCTATGCTTTTAAATGGAAAAGGTTTACCATTTGGTGTGCTGAGAAGGGTATTAACCCTCTAGCAATACCTTTGAATTCTTTACTAGAGTATCTCCTGCATCTTTCCCATGCAGGCCTCAAAACAAATTCAGTAGGGGTCCATTTGAGTGCTATTGCAGCATCCCTTAAGCCTCTCAATGGACAACCTGTCTCCTCTCATCCTCTTATTGCAAGATTCATGAGAGGCCTTCTTTTAACTAAACCTCCCATTAGACCACCTCCAGTGGCATGGGACTTGAATCTGGTTCTTGGTCAGCTCATGAAGCCACCCTTTGAACCCTTAGCCACTACCTCCTTGAAATTTCTTTCCTGGAAGGTTATCTTTCTTATTGCAGTCACCTCAGCTCGCTGCATCAGTGAACTGCAGGCCTTAGTGGCTAATCCACCTTATACAAGGTTCCATCATGATAAGGTAGTCCTTAGGACCAATCCACACTTTATGCCTAAAGTGGTCTCCCCTTTTCATCTTAATCAAGAGGTGTATTTACCTGTCTTTTTTCCAGGTCCTCATGCATCAAGTGCAGAGAGGAATCTTCATACCCTGGATTGTAAGAGAGCTCTTGCTTTTTACTTACAAAGGACACAGCAACATAGAAAGTCTTCTCAGCTCTTTGTTGCTTTTGATCCCTCTCATTTGGGACTTCCAGTCTCTAAGAGGACACTGTCCAATTGGATTGCTCAGTGTATTTCTTTCGCCTACCAGAGTAAGAACCTTTCTCTGGAGGGCCATGTCACAGCTCATAATGTGAGGGCCATGGCCACCTCTATGGCTCATCTAAATTCTGTGTCCATCGACCAGATCTGTCGAGTGGCCACCTGGGCCTCGGTTCATACCTTCACAGCCCATTACTGTTTGGACAAGGACTCCCGCCGGGATGCCTTGTTTGGTCAGGCTGTTCTCAAACACCTGTTCCATGCTTAATCAACTCCTACCCGCCATCCCTGGTTGGATGCCTGAGATCCATGGGAGGAGGTAGAGCCCTTCTCAGAGTCTCACTACCTTGGGGATCTCCCAGGCATCTCTAGCTGGGGAGTCCCCATATGTGAAGACTCATTCCTGCTTGTTTCTGGAGATAGCACAGTTACTTATCTGTAACAGGTGATCTCTGGGAACAGCAGGAATAAGTCTTCACAACCCACCCACCTCCCCTAGGAGTTGTATCTCTCTATCTATCTTTCCTTTCCTCTCTCTCTCTTTGTCTCAGCTTTAAAACTCGAACTGGAGAGAGGCGGTTAGGAAAGGCGGGAAGGCAGCGCGCAGGCGCTGTGGGATGCTCCCAAAAGCTTTCCTTTTTTGGGACGCTGGGGAGCGTTCCCGCGCAGGCTCCGTCAGTACCGACGTACCCATATGTGAAGACTTATTCCTGCTGTTCCCAGAGATCACCTGTTACAGGTAAGAAACTGTGCTTTCAGGCACAGGAGGGTTCTAAGCTAATGTTGTAATTCTCGGAAATGCTGTCTTTCCCAGGGGTGGAATAGGGTTATATGGAAACGCAGAGAGTCCTGGGGGGTCATCAACCAGGGAGCAGAGAGCGGCAGCCCAGGGAGCTGTGCAGCCAGTACTCCATAGGAGGGGAGGGAAGGGGAGGAATCTCTTTCTTTATATCTGACTTTCTGGAGAGAGCCAAAAGGAGACCGTTTAGCAATGCCTTGGAGGATGAGGGTCCTTGTGTTAGAGGAAGAGGAGCATGATCCTGGGACTCTATTCACTAGAAAGGTATTGAACGGATGTCACAGGTGTAGTTTGTTAGGGGGAGGGCAAGACATAGGTCAGAATGGTAGCCAGAAGTGTGGGGGATAAGTTTTGGATTAGATTAAGCTCACGCCTTTCTCAGAAATTCAAGGTGACTTATTTTCAGGTACTGTTGGTATTTTGTCTCCAAAGGACTTACAATCTAAGGCAGAGGTGTCCAAACCTGTCCTGGAGGGCCACAATCCTGCCAGGTTTTGGGATAGCCCTAATGAATATGCATGAGATATATATGCATTAGAGATAGCCTGCCAACCTGATTGGTTTGTGGCCCTCCAGGACTGGATTTGGAGACCCCTGCCTTACACCTCTGTCATTTAAGATTGTGAGTGGGCAAGGTGCAGATGTCCAAGACATCAAAAAGGTTAGATAGAATTTGTCACATTCCTCCTCACTTCTCACCACCACCAAAATATTGTCCATTAGACATCTTTTTGGTGGTGGTGAGAATCGAGGATGAATGTGACACATTCTAGCTACCCTTTTGATGTCTAGGACATCTGTACCTTGCCCACTCACCATCTTAAATGACAGAGGTGTAAAGCAGGGGTCTCCAAATCCAGTTCTGGAGGGCCACAAACCAGTCAGGTTGGCAGGATATCTCTAATGCATATATATCTCATGCATATTCATTAGGGCTATCCCAAAACCTGGCAGAATTGTGGCCCTCCAGGACAGGTTTGGACACCTCTGATCTAAGGGGCTGATGCAGAAAAGTGCATTGCTGTTAGCACAGGTGTCTGTGCAGCATTTACGCACAATTTTCTGCACTAGAGTGGGAGTTGAACGTAAGCAGGGATTTACCGCAAGCGTAATCACCGTGCAGATGCTAATACTAATGGCAGTGCACAGACCATTTAAATTCATGAAAAATACGTAGATGATAATTAAGCAATTAGCTATGCCATGCAAGGAAGAGAGTTTTAGATTTGTTAGGAACCGGACAACAGTCTGGGAAAGGGGAAAGGGGCAAGGGGGTGATGGCTTTTGCAAGAGGATGGACCCCAACTTAATCAGGGTGGAACCAGGCTGCTTGCATTAACCTTAAAAAAGGAGAGGAACAGTTTTTAAACTAGAAAAAAGGAGAAAGCTGACAGTCGCTCAAGAGCACATGGTTCGGAATGATGTATCCTTAAAGGATACTAGCAAAAGAGGGAAGTTAGGGCATCCCGATGGAGGGGTTCCAACAAAAATAAAAGTAACCCAGATACCTTTAAGTAAACAGACAGAGCTGAAAGATTCCTCATTACCTCTGTCAAATGATAACCAGATTGTTAATATGAACGAAATACAAACTTTGAAATGCTCATATACAAATGCTAGAAGTGTAAAGAATAAGATGGGAGAGTTAGACTATATAGCACTGAATGAAAACTTTAATATATAGTTTGCATCTCAGAGACCTGGTGGAAGGAGGACAACCAATTAACCATGTTAGTGCCACTGAATATCTTGCAGAATGGCATTTACACAGTTTGCAGGTCTGCAAACCATGTAAATGCCTTTGAATATCACCCCCACCCCCCGGGCCAGCCAACCACTCAGCAAACTAGGCAGTCGCCTAGGGCAGAAACTTCCAGAGGGCAGCAAAAGCAGAGCATTCAAAACTAAATAATAGATTTTGTCAGTGAGAGGGGGTGTAAAGCTTGAGGTTTGCCTAGGGCACTAACACTTTGAACTAACTCTAGGGCCAGCCCTGCCCCCTCCCCCAAAGTTTCTAAATAAAATAAATGACTGCTTTATGGAACAGCTGGTTCAGGAGCAGACATGAGGGGAAGCTATTTTAGACCTGGTTCTTAATGGAACGCAGGATCTGGTGTGAGAGAGAACCTCATTGGGGCCATTTGGCAGTAGTGATCATAACATGATCACATTTGATTTAATAAATGGAGGGAGGACAGCAAGGAAATCCATGGCACTAGCATTTAAACTTTCAAAAGGGAGACTATGATAAAATGAGGAAAAGGTTTAAGAAAAAACTAAAAGGAGCAGCTGCAAAAGTTAAAAGGTTTACATCAAGCCCAGGTGTTGTTTAAAAATGTATTTATTTATTTACTTTTATATACTGCGCTCTTTGAAATCAGTGCGGTTTACATATATTGAGAACAAAATAACAGTTTACATAGAACAGTTTACATTGAACTTGAATAACTTGAACAATAAACAGTTTATATAGAACAAAACTATCACGGAAGCCCAGACCAGATATATTCCACATTTTAAGAAAGGTGGCTGGCAGCATGGCTTAAAGGTGAGAACAGAGAGGCTGTTTTAGCCAAAAAAACATCTTTCAGAAAATGGAAAAAGGAGCCAAATGATGAAAACAATAAATATAAGCACTGGCAAGTTAGACGCAAGGCATTGATAGGGCAGGCAAAGAGAGAACTTGAAAGAAAGCTTGTCGTGGAAGGAAAAACTCACAATGAAAATGTTTTCAAGTACATTCTTCACAAAAAAACTGTGAGAGAGTTAGTTGGACCATTAGGATAGAGGGGTAAAAGGGACACTAAAGGAGAAGGCCATAGTGGAGAGATTGAATGAATTTTTTGCTTCAGTCTTCACTGAAGAAAATGTAGGGAAGTTACCCATGCCAGAAATGATATTTAAAGGTGATGTATCGGAGGAATTGAAACAAATCTTGATAAACCAGAAAGATGTAAAACAGCAATTTGATAAACTAAAGAGTAGGAAATCACCTGGACCGGATGGTATAAATCCCAGAGCGCTGAAAGAATTCCAAAATGAGACTGAAGGCCTACTATTAGTAATTTGTAACTATCATTAAAACCATCTGTATTACTTGAAGTACTACACACACGCCTGAAGAGAGTAGTCAGTATAACACCAATTTTTAAAAAGGGTTCCAGGAGTGATCTGGGAAATTATAGACCAGTGATCCTGATGTTAGTACCGGGCAAAATGGTAGTAACCATTATAAATTACTGAACATATAGATAATCATAGTTTAATGGGCCAAAGTCAACATGCATTTAGCCAAAGAAAGTCTTGTCTCACTAATCACCTTTATTTTTTTGAAGGTACTACTACTGGAGTGGAGGAGTAGCCTAGTGGTTCAAGCACTGGCTTGGGAACCAGTGTTCAATTCCCACTAGCACTCCTTGTGGCCTTGGGCAAGTCACTTAACCCTCCATTGCCTCAGAAGAATCAAAATTATCAATGTCCCTGTTTGATGTAGATTACCAAGTTTAAGTTACAATGTAAACTGCCTTGACTAAAATGATAAAGAGGCATAAAAAACCTGTTAAATAAAAATTGTATAGTGCTACAAGGCATACGCAGCTCTGTACAGACACATGTAAAAGATGGTCCTTGCTCATCAAAGCTTGTAATCTAGTCAAGACAGATAACACAACAGCTGTGGACGAGGATATATCTAGAGCAGTGGTTTTCAAATTTATTTATTTATTTTATTTTATTTATTTTTTCTTATATACCGCGCTCTTTGATATCAGTGCGGTTTACATGAAACAAGGAGAGTTTACAGTGGGGGTTACACCGTAATTACATAGAACAGTCCAACAAATCAGTCCTCTGGGACCTCCAGGCCAGTCAGGTTTTCAGGATATCCACAATGAATATGCATGAGATAGATCTGCATACAGTGTGCAGATCTGCATGCAGAGAAGTGTGCAGAAGAGAGGAAGACTGAACTATTCAGCACTTATAAAGCGCCACGCACGCAGCACTGCACAGCTAACCTATAGGAGGTAGCCAACATACAAGAGACAGTCCCTGCCCGTCAGAGTCATGCTCATCGGAGCTTACAATCTAGTTAACTCAACATTGGGCTGTAACTGCAGTTTGGAGGAGACTTAAGTGTTTGCTCAAGAGGTCTGCTGTCAGTGCTGAGGAGGAATTTATGCTTCTTTCTTGAGCGGAGAACTCCTGCAGCTTTTTTTTTGGCTTTGTTGATGTGAGTCCTGAAAACGCTTCCACCTGTTCATTTGTAGTTGCAGCAGGGAAATTCAGTAAAATATTTGCAAACCTTTCTATTTCTTGATCTTCTTTTTTCCTTATCTTCTTTTTTTATGTTTCTTTCTTGATCATTCATTTTCCCTGTTTTTTTCTGTTATTTAGATTTCATACTTTCATTTCTCTAATCTTTCCTTATTTCATCATTCCACAGTTTGCTTCACCTTTTGATTTCTACATTTCTTTTTTCTGTCACTCTGGCTATTCTCTCTGCATTTCCACTAGATTTTTCCACCCTGCAGCCATCTTTCATCTTTGCTTTGTTTCATTTCTAGGTCCCATTTCTTTTATTTTTCATTTTTAGGCATGCTTCATATAAGTGATAGCACTTATTGTCGAGGCACCGCATCTCTATATCACACACACGTATGCACACCACCCATGCACCACACACACACTGTTCTCTGTAAAACAAATTCGCTAGAATTATGTTAACACTGTTCTATGTAAACCGCTTTGAAGAAAAGTGGTATATGTTGTTGTTGTTGAACTGCTGTAGAGTTGGTGTCAACTCATGGCGACCCTCTGGATAGTTGTCCTAAACTGTGGTCGGTCTTCAGTCAGGTGGCTCATTGTTGACAGAGTGGCACCCATAACTGCTGTTATTGTATCGATCCATCTCATTGCTGGCCGGTATATAAAAACTGTTAAATAAGGCTTGTTCAAGATGGCGACAGTGGAGAACTAACCGAAGATGCCTAAGAGAAAGAGTAAAGTTAAAGCTCCTCCCGCGGAGCCTTTACCCTCTGTTGCAGGACCCATGGATCGCTTTGTTCAGTTGTCCGAGGAGCAAGTGTCGGGGATTCGAGCGGGCTTGGAGGTACCTTCGGTTCCCGGTTTGGTTCCCTCCGCCCTGGATATCACGCTCTCCCCTGATGGACGTTCTCCCCCGGCTCCTCCTAGACCTCCAGCAGCTCAGTCGCTGAGCGATGACGTCTCGTCTCCTGTTGGGGAAGCGGTTTCGTCGTCTGTGCGGGGCTCACCACTGCTTGCTGCTCGAGACCGAGTGGAGGAATTACAGGCTCCTGGTATTTCAGAGTTGATATCTTCGCCTGGCACCGAGGGACGTGCTCCTGCTATAGAAGCTCTCAAAGATTCGAAGGATAAGCTAAGTTTTGTTGCATCCGCACCCTCCCTTGTTTCCTTCATTTTGCCTCGCCTGGCTTCGGTTACTCTGGAGAGCATTTGGGATGCTATTTCTAATCTTTCTACTATGGTCGCTACCCAATTTACTGTGCTATCTGATCGGGTAACTGCTACTGAAGACGCTCTTTCCCAAGTTTCATCTTCTTTGGCTATTATTAACACTAGACAAAATCCAAACTGGGGTTTATAGAGCAATATAATCACCAATCCTTAAAGTAATTGCCCCGATCTAAGTACACAATACTAAAAAATCTTTCTTTTTGGATAAGAGTCTCAGAATGAATGGGGAAGGGTAGCTACAGGCCACATCAAGTTGAAAGCCTGAGAAATCCCAACCCCTTCCTTACATCAAGGACTCCTAAAATCCTATTTTCCAAAAGATTTTTTTGTATAATGATATATCTTGAAAAAGCAGATTTCACATCTTCTTAGAGCTCTGCTGACTCATCTTTAAAACAAGGATGACAACATTTCAATGTTTCTTAATCAGCTTCGTTGTCAGCGATAACCATTGTTGCTTAAAACTGGGTAAATCCGACTATTAGATATAGATTGTAAAAACTTTTCTGTTAAGATTTGTAAAGTCGGAAATCTCCCAATGCCCGACGCAAAATTCAAGCGCTGATGCGTTTCACCGCCAGCACGGTTTCATCGGGGGAGGTTTTCAGCATACGGCGTATCACATAATTTAAGCTCAATTCATACTAGAAAACTCAAACTTTGAGTTGGTGGGGGGGTGGGGAAGGGTGCCTGTGTGTATGTGGGTGTGTATGGGTGTGATGCAGAGGTGGGTTGCATCTGTGTGTGGGGGGAAGGGTGTACATGTGTGTGTGGTGTGATTGGTGGGGTGCCTGTATGTGTGTGGAGATGGGGTTCTATGTGTGTTTGTGTGTGTGATGCTGGGATGAGGTGCCTCTTTCTGTGTGTGTGGTGCAGGGGTGAGGGCCTGTGTGTGGATGTGAGTGTCGGTGTGTGGTGTGGTGCCAGGTGTGGACTGCATGTGTGTGTGTGATGCAGGGTTGGGATGCCTGTGTGTGTGTGTGTCTTCTGCAGGGAGAGGGGAGGTTTGCCTTTTTTGGCATTTATACATTGTGGCAGTTTGTCCCCATACCTCCAACTTCTTTCACTCTTCTTTCCCCCCTTCCAACCCCTCTCCTGCTGCACTCTCACTTGTTTCCGCTTCCCAGACTCTCTCCTTTTCTCCCTCCCCCTTAAACTCTCACCCCCACCCTCCATCCCCCCATTCTTCCTTTCCCAAGCCTACTGTCCCTTTAAATTTCTCTTTTCTTCTTTTCATCTCCCTCGCCCAGCTGCCATCCTGTTTTGCTCTTCTGCCCACAGGAGATGCTCTCCCCACTGGCACACAGCAGCTTCTTCACTCAGCTGCCCACCTGTCTTAATATGAACCTTATTCATACAGACAGACAAAAAACCCCAACAAACTAATGGAGCTTTGACAATAAGCAGTATCTCTTATGTGAAACATGCCTAACAGTGTTGTCCAGTTATTTATTTATTCATCAGGATTTATATACCACCTTTTCCTTCAATCAAAGTGGTTTACATAGTGGGATGGGTACATGCTGAGGGAGGGGACATATATAAGAGGGGTTGGGATAAGAACAATACAATAATTGAAGAATAAGTGAAGGCTCAATGCTATTATAGGGTGGTACAAGTACAGGAATCGTTGACTGGTTGTGTGTTTTAGGTGGGGCCATAGTGGTCGGAGAAGAGCAGGGTCTTAAGCATCTTTCGGAAATCCTTGATGTCCTTTGTAGAGCGCATTGGTTCAGGAAGTGCATTCCATAGTGCGGGTAAGGCAAGAGAAAGGGTTCTTTTGGTGGTAGATTGGTTAGCCCATTGGTAGCCGCTATCCATTTCTACAATATTGTTCTGGGAAGGGTGGCATAGCAGTGACCATGATTGTTGAATTTAATACAATAGAGCTGATCAAATTGGTGGAGGGGTTGCGCTCTATGTTAGAGAGGGCATTGAGTCAGAAAGGATTAAAGTTTTGCAGGAAACAAAATTGGCTGTAGAATCTCTATGGATTGAAATTCCATGTAAAAAGGGGAAGGCAATGGCAGTGGGGGTGTACTATTGACCGCCTGGCCAAAATGAACAAATGGATGATGAAATGCTCAAAGAAATCAAGGAAGCTAACAAAAGTTACAGCGCAGTAATAATAATGGATGATTTCAATTACCCCAGTATCGACTGGGTCAGTGTCACGGCAGGACATGCTAGGGAGATAAAGTTCCTAGATGAAATAAATGACTGCTTCTTGGAGCAGCTGGTTCATGAACCGACCAGAGGGGAAGCCATATTAGACCTAGTCCTTAGTGGAACACCAGATCTAGTGCAAGAGATAAGGGTGTAGGGGCCACTTGGCAATAGTGATCATAGCATGATCGCGTTGATTTAATTAGTGGAGGAGGGATAGTAAGGAGGAAGCCCAGACCAGCTGTATTCCATGCTTTAAGAAAAGTGGAAGGAAGTCCAAAAAACTGCCAGAATGGTTTAAAGGTGAGGTCAGAGAGGCTGTTGTTGCCAAAAAACATCTTTCAGGAAATGGAAAAAAGAGCCAAACAATGAAGCCTGGAAACAGCACAAGCACTGTCAAGTCAAATGCAAGATCTTGATAAGGCAGGCAAAGTGAGAATTTGAGAAGAAGCTTGCTGCGGAAGCAAAAATGCGAAATAAAGACTTTTTCAAGTACATTTGTAGCAAAAAACCTGTGAGAGAGTCAGTTGGTCCATTAGATGATAGAGGGGTTTAAGGGGCACTAAGAGGCGACAAAGCAATAGCGGAGAGACTGAATGAATTCTTTGCTTCGGTCTTTACTGAGGAAGATGTAGGGATGTTACCCATGACTGAAGTGGTATTTAAAGGAGTGGAAGAATTGAAGGAAATATCGATACATCGGGAAGATGTATTACAACTATTAGATAAACTGAAGAGTAGCAAATCACCTGGGCCGGATGGTATACATCCAAGGGTGTTGAAAGAACTGAAATATGAGATTGCAGAGCTGCTATTAGTAATCTGTAAATTTTCATTAAAATCATCTGTAATACCTGAAGACTGGACGATCGCCAATGTAACACCAATTTTTAAAAAGGTTTCCAGGGGTGATCCTGGAAACTACAGACCGGTGAGCCTGATGTCAGTACCGGGAAAAATGGTAGAAACCATCATAAAGAATAAAATTACTCAGCATGTAGATAGTCATGGCCTAATGGGAGACAGCCAACATGGCTTTAGACAAGGAAGATCTTGTCTTACTAATCTGTTATGTTTTTTTGAAGGCGTGAATAAGCAGGTGGACAAAGGTGAGTCGGTTGATATAGTGTATCTGGACTTTCAGAAAGCCTTTGACAAGGTCCCTCATCAGAGACGTTTGGCAAAACTAAAAAGTCATGGGATAGGAGGCAGTGTACTATTGTGGATCGGGAACTGGTTAAAAGATAGAAAGCAGAGGGTAGGGCTAAATGGCCAATTTTCCCAATGGAGAAAGGTGAATAGTGGTGTACCCCAGGGATCTCTGCTGGGTTCGCTGCTTTTTGACATATTCATAAATGACCTGGAAAAGGGAATAACGAGTGGGGTTATCAAATTTGCAGATGAGACTAAACTATTTAAAGCTGTTAAAACCCAAGAGGATTGTGGAAAATTGTGGATCTTGATAAATTGGAAGACTGGGCATCAAAATGGCGGATGAAATTTAATGTGGACAAGTGCAAAGTTATGCACCTAGGGAAGAACAACCCAAACTATGTTTACACAATGCAAGGTTCCATATTAGGAACCACCACCCAGGAAAAACAGGTGGACAAAGGTGAGTCGGTTGATATTGTGTATCTGGACTTTCAGAAAGCCTTTGACAAGGTCCCTCATCAGAGACTTGGCAAAACTAAAGAGTCATGGGATAGGAGGCAGTGTACTATTGTGGATCGGGAACTGGTTAAAAGATAGAAAGCAGAGGGTAGGGCTAAATGGCCAATTTTCCCAATGGAGAAAGGTGAATAGTGGTGTACCCCAGGGATCTGTGCTGGGTCCGCTGCTTTTTGACATATTCATAAATGACCTGGAAAGTGGAATAACGAGTGAGGTTATCAAATTTGCAGATGACACAAAACTATTTAAAGTTGTTAAAACCCAAGAGGATTGTGAAAAATTGCAAGAGGATCTTGATAAATTGGAAGACTGGGCATCAAAATGGCAGATGAAATTTAATGTGGACAAGTGCAAGGTTATGCACCTAGGGAAGAACAACCCAAACTATGGTTACATGATGCAAGGTTCCACATTAGGAACCACCACCCAGGAAAAAGATTTAGGCGTCATTGTGGATACCATGTTAAAACCCTCGGCCCAGTGTGCAGCGGCAGCCAAGAGAGCAAATAGAATGCTAGGTATGATAAGGAAAGGAATGGAAAATAAAACAAAAGATATTATAATGCCTCTATATCGTTCCATGGTGAGACCGCACCTTGAATATTGTGTGCAATTCTGGTCGCCGTATCTTAAAAAGGATATAGTGATTTTAGAAAAGGTACAGAGAAGAGCCACCAAAATGGTAAAGGGGATGGAAGGATACTCCTATGAAGAAAGGCTAAAAAGGTTAGGGCTCTTTAACCTGGAAAAGAGACGGCTGAGTGGAGATATGATAGAAGTCTATAAATTAATGAACAGAGTGGAACGGGTAAACGTAGATCGATTGTTTACCTTATCAGAATATAGAAAGACTAGGGGACATGCAATGAAGCTACAGGGTAAACTATTTAAGACTAATAAAAGAAAATATTTTTTCACTCAACGTGTAATGAAACTCTGGAATTTGTTACCGGAGGATGTAGTAAAGGCTGTTAGTGTAGCTGGGTTTAAAAAAGGTTTGGACAAGTTCCTGGAGGAAAGGTCCATAAACCATTATTAAGAAGTGACCGACGATATCAATGCTTGACCCAGTACAAGCATTGTGGCACGTGTCTCTCTTGGGGAAACTGCTAGGTACATATGACCTAGATTGGCCACTGTTGGAAACAGAATACTGGGCTTGATGGACCTTGGTCTGACCCAGTATGGCATATCTTATGTTCTTATGTTCTGTTTTCTGTCTTCCCCCTACCTTGCCGCTACCCTTCTTTCTGCCTTGCCCATCTCTTTTCTCCTCCCACCTTTTTCTTCTCACGCTTTCTTCCATTTTTCTCTTCCACTCCACTTTTCTTCCCTCTTCATCTGTCCCCTCCTCTTTCTATAGGTAGCTTCTGCTTTGCAGCAAGAATTACCTGGGTAAAAGGAAGAGGAGGATGGCAGGGATAACAGCGTTGGAGTGGTGGCCGGAGGAAGTGCTATCTGCTGCATAGTGCTTGGCACTCACATACCTCATTCTGTGCTGATACAGGTTCCCTAGGATGTATACAAGGAAGTAAATAGTGGTGTGGTGTAACCAGGGCCGGCAAAATCATTAGGCAAACTAGGCCACTGACACCACTACCCCTCTAGAACCTGCAGCAGCAGCGGCAATGACAATAAAACAGCAACACAGCGCTTATCCTAAGCCTATGATGCTGCGTTCCACCCCCATGCAAACAGGAGGGATGGGACTGATTAGTTAGAGCGCAGCACCAGAGGCTCTGGGGAAGTACCGTGTTGCTGGTTTATTGTTGCTGCTGCTGCTGCTGCAGGTTCTGCAGAGAGGCAGAAACTGCGGCAGCAGGGGTGTGAGTGGGAGCGGTGTGGCAGGAATGAAGGTTTCCCTAGGGTACTTCACATTCTTGCACTTGCCCTGGGTGTAACTAACTCAGAGGTGAGGGCTTATTTTATTATTATTATTATTATTATTATCTAGCCCAGTGGTTCCAAAAGCTGTCCTGGGGGTCTTCCCAGCCAGTCGGGATTTCAGGATATCCACAATGAATATGCATGACAGAGATCTGCATACCAAGGAGGCAGGTAGGCAAGTCTCTCTCATGCATATTCATTGCGACTGATAAGAGAAGCCTTGGGCATGACATGGGTCAGATATATATGATCTCTGCTGGCCTCATCTGATGGCTCCTCCCTTGTTTTACACTGTTTTATATAAAAATACTATAAAATATTAAAAAGAATAACGTTTCCTTGTAGCTCTCATTTTGTTACCTGGAATATTGTTTGGGTAGAGCCTGAAGGTGTATTTTGTTTGTAGTTTTTTCCTTCAGTGTTTTGAGGTGTTTTTTATGTATAACCTTTTTCAACTAGTCCAAGTCACATCACCTTTCATTGTTTCAAATATAAAACTTAGGTCTAATTTGACTAAAGTGCACTATCACATTAACACATATTAACGTGCATTATTAGTAAATAGGTCCCATTGTATTAAAAGGAACTTGTGCTAAATAATGTGTGTTATTACAGAGGGGTGGTTATGATGGCCCAGCCTGGAATACCTATATCTGTGTTTGTCGTTACTATCAAATTGTACAGTATGCCTTTCTCCTTGTCTGAAAACTATGCACTTCTCTGCCTTTCCTCTGCCTTGTATAAATTATGGAGTTTTCTTTTCCTCCCCTCTCTGTTTTTGAACTTTGTAAACTGCTTTGTATACTTGAAAAGGTGGTATAGAAAATACTGGAAAAAACCCCATAAACTATAAACCACAGTACATAGCAGTGTGGGTTAATGAAATAGCACACTTTCATAAAATTAGACCTAAGTGTGGATGCTGTGTTTATGCATCTATAACCCCTTTTATTTTCAGTAGGGATCGGTCCCTGAAAAAGGCAAATGTTAAGGGATTCACTTTCAATGGCAGCAGCAAAAATAACCCGTTGGCTTGCAGTGTCTGGGAACCGGTTCTTGGAAGAGGACTTACTCGTTCCTTTGCACTCCATTCAAAATCAGTCCATGCCTTAGGATTTTGTTCCAACCCAGATGTATTGAGCATATGAAAAATAAATAGTTGTACAATAGAAAAATAATGAGTGGTAGAGCAAAACACAACCTCTAAATCCCACAATTTGCAATCTTCATCAATTATTCATTTCAGTAATAGAACACACAGGCAATCCGAACGCAGGCTTCTTGAGCTCTCATCTTAAAGGAAAATGTGTGTCCAGCTGAGGTTTCTCTTTTCCTTTAACCCCAGAATACTGAAGAAATTCTTTGTTCCTCTTCAAGTATAAACATCATTCATGAAGGAGTTGGGGGGGGGGGGGGCACACTTATACTAAGTTGGTCTGCATGGGCCCATGTGATGCCGTTTTCTTTATTGGTAATAGAATCTATAGGTCAAACAAAAAATAAAGTTTGGACTATATGAGAAAGGCAAATGAAAAGTAAAACATGTAATGCAATCCTGTGTGTACCATATTACAGTATTTCCTCAATAGCTCTATCCCAACCCAGCCTTCCCCAGCTAATTATCAAGTCTGCTCCATGTGCAGCTATAGAGCAGAGACAGAGAGCTCTTTTGGAGCCGAGGGAAATAAACACAGGGGTTTTTTTTCCGGTTTCACATTAATAAATAACATTTGGCCCTCTAGAATGGATGCTTGTGGCTGCAGACTTTTATTCTTTAAAATCATTTGTTTTGTTCTCATTTTTGCACTTAGGGCCCTATTTCCTAAAGTGCACTAAGCGGTTATTGTGGGAATTAGTATGTGCCAACAGGATGGGGGCTTAAAAGTGTGTGCTAATTCCTGCATTAGCTGCCTAATGTGAAACAGAGAATGCATGGCGAATGGGCGGGGACTATGCATTACAGTTCAAGTGCCTCATTCATTTGCTGTACATTAACCATTCATGTGGTAGGTAATGTAAAGCAGTTAATGTCACCTTAACAGGTAGAGTTAACACCATTGTATTATCTGCAATGCAGTTAATGCATGGTGAGTGCATTTTCTTTGCATTGACTGTAAGGGAAGATGCTGGGAACATCCCCAGCAGCTAATGCAGAGGTTTTCCAGTTACCACAATTTATTTTGGCTATTAATAAGTGGTAACTCGAAAGCCTAGTGAACGTTTGTAACTGGGGGCTTTAGTGCTGTTTGCAATATGTTCTCTAGTGAAAAAGCACAATAATATCTGATACTCAAAGAAGCAAGACACATTAGAGCTGGAAAGCTTAAAGATACTTTTGAAATAAAATCACCCATATTTTTACAGGCAACATTTACACTGAACCACAATATTATAGTTCCTGCACATTTTCACAGAAAGCAGTATGACTTCATTCTTCAGTCATGTACAATTTAACCCAAAACTCAGCCTCCTTCTATTATTTAAGGATAAATATAGAAAAAGATTCTCTCTCATTTCTCTCAATACTTATTTTCTTCTACTGCCCACTCAATCTGAGTCAGAAACCATGAGAAAACGAGGTTCCCTTGTGGTCAGGCTACTTACTGGCAACTTTACTGTTTCAGCTCATGCTTCTCAAGGTTACTTGCAACATGAGGAGGAGAAATAATGTCTGCGTATGAAAAATGTTTCCCTCTGAGATCCCAGAAGCCAAATAAAATTGACACATCATTCGATAACCTCCTGCTTTAATATGGGCAGAATGTAGACTGAAGGCAAGGACATGTTCACAAGGGGGGGGATATGGTGACATCAGACGCTTTATGATGTCACCACAAGCCAACTAGTTTAAAATGTTTTCTGCTCTACAGCAGTTCAGAACTTCTATTTTTGAATATAAGCATGAAAGCATTTCAAGTGGATCAGCATTTCCAGAATCTTATGTCACTTCAGTTTCTCTTGTTTCCAGATGCTGCTTCCAGCTTTCTGTATTGATATTGAATTAAAATACAACTAAGAATAAACAAAACCTTGTATTATTTACTTAGCAGGTCTCATGCACAGCAATTATTATTGTAGAAGAATTCAGCTGAGTGCGTATTTGGCTTCGCAAATTGCAAGGTGAGAAGCATTTCTCTATTTCACCTTTGTAGATGCTTCCTAATCAGCTGTGGGATTTTATTGTTTAGGATATGGAGACGTTTACCCCAGCATACACAATGGAACAGTCCAACTATGTGCTGTAGAATGAGAGGCTCAAGGACAAGAGATCACCATATCAGAATAAAGGGAGGGAGGCTTAAAAGGAACAACAAATGATTCTTACTGAAACAGACTTCCAGGAGAGGTTAAAGAAACCAAAACAATGGCAGAATTCAAGCATGCATAAACATAGGTGTCAGAAAGGGGTGGGACACAAAGGCTCTGGTCCCACCAAAAATCGTGGCATGACAGGCAGTTGGCTGCTCACAGAGATCCCTTCCCCCCTTGGGCCAAAGAAGAAAAGCCCCTTCCTGTTTGCCCACATGCAGACAGGGAGGGTCTTTGCTGCGATCACAGTTTCTCCCAGGGCAAGCAGGATGAAGTCAGCCACAAGTGGTGACGTCATCCGACGGCGCCAGAACGGAAGTACTCTCACTAGCCCCACCTCCCGATCCACCCCTAGCTGGCCAGTTCTTGTCTTCCGCCTTGCCAGCAAGACGTTTTTTTATTTTCTCTCACAAAAGTTTGATTTAAGACCTACCTTCTAGCTACAAGCTACAGGACATGCCCGGTTTTAAAAAGTGCTCCGGCTGCTCTCGCTTGGGTCCAAGCACGCCGTTGAGGACTGCCCCGCTTGCGGCCGCATGTCCCCCAGAGCAAAGAAGTCACGCCGGCATGCCTTAGAAGACTTCCTCAGCGTTCCCGCAGTGAGTAACCCTGATGTGACTGTAACTGATGCAGCCGCTGCTGCCGCTCCGGCCGGGGACGCGCCTAGTCAGGCCTCCGCCCCCCGCCGTGGGATCGGGCCCCCCAGCTCCACTGTGACTGTGTCTGATGCAGCTGCTGCTGCTGCTCCGGCCGGGGACGCGCCTGGTCAGGCCTCCGTCGCCCGCCGTGGGATCGGGCCCCTCATCTCCACGTGTTCTCTCATGGAGGCAGCCATCTTGATCGAGGAAGCTTCCGCGGCACTTCCGCCCGCCACTCTGACCACTTCTGGCCAAACTCTCTGCTCGGACATCACCGACGCTGAACGGCTGAGCCTTCTCCACGCTAGCGCCTTCATCTCCGGGGCAGACCAGCAGCGCGAACATCCCCACTGCGCAGATCACCGCCGGAGCCCCCGCTCTCCACGCAGCCCCCGACGGCGCTCTCCGAGCCAGCGCAGCAGTAAACACTCTAAGAGCAGGAAACACACACGAAGCAGAAGGAAATCCCGGCGCAGTTCCTCAAGCGGTGGGCATCACAGAAGGCGCAGATCGCACCACAGCCGGCGCAGAGCAAGCTGCAGGAGATCAAGGAGCAGAACTCGTCACAGGTGCAGATGCGCCCATAGAAGCAGCCGTAGGAGCCGTAGCTCCAGCAGCAGCAGCTCCAGCAGACGCAGTGCCTCCTCTTCCCAGCGCTCTTACTCTGCCTGAAGTGCATCGCGGGCGCACAGCGAGAACGAAGGGCACGATGACCACGGAGAATTCCTGCTTCCACTGGACCCCACCGCACCGGCAGCACCGGAAATCTTCACCGATTCCACCGCCCTAGCGGCGCCCGAAGCCCTTCAATGTGATCCAGCTCCAGAGACCCTTAAACTTATTCAAGGTATGCTGCAGCAGTGGTCCTCCTCCCTGGCCAACCTGGTCTCGGGGACCCCCTCACAGCAGCAGGCCGCCGCACCCCTCCCCGGCGCGGTCAACGGCCAGACGCCATGCAGAGCGGCACCCCCCGCACCGGCGCTGGAGCAAGATTTGCCAGCAGTACCATCGATGACGGAGGCGGCATCTCACCTGGGTTCTCCTCCCCACACAGACATCCCCTCGGACTCGCCTGTCCCTCCTGAGGATATCACCTACTACAAATTCATCCAAAGGATCATCACGGCCCTCTCCATCTCACCCCTGCAGGTCCCTGACCAACGCGACGAGGTGCAGAGTGCTCTCAAGTTCATTGATCTTCCAAAATCATCCCCGGACCTGCCTATCCATCAGCTCCTGCGGGACAACCTCACCAGAATATGGCAGGCCCCTGCTTCCAATCATGCCTGCCCCCGTAGATTGGATAGCAAATACAGTGTCCAACCCATCCCGGCCTTTGCAAAGCCGCAGCTTCCTCATCATTCCATCGTTGTGGAATCAGCACTGAAGCGCTCCAAATCATCACGCAGCTCCAGTCATGCACCCCCCGGTAAGGACAACAAGCTAATAGACGACGTGGCCAAGAAGGTCTTCCAAGGGGCTATGCTAAATGCTAGGATCGCGGCCCACCAATTTCAGCACGCGATCTACCAAGATTCACTGATGAGCACCGTCAAATCTGCTACCTCCCTTCTTACGGAGATTCCACCCTCCCTCTCATCTGCTCTCGCAGAATTGGAGGACTGCACAAGGCACCAGGGATGGGCCGCTCACGATGCTTTTGAAACCGCAGCCAGAGTGGCGGGCACGGCCATATCGGCCCGCAGACTAGCCTGGCTCAGGGCTTCTGGTCTCCGCGCAGACTCGCATGATAGCATCGCGGACACCCCCTGCTCAGGCGACTCCTTGTTCGGCGACAAGGTCAAGGACACTGTTAATGACATGCGAGAGCGCTGCAACACCCTGCAGACTTTGGAGGAGGGCTCTGACCATCCTCGCACCTACCGCAAGCCCGCTCAAAACAGTACAAGCTCAAAGAGGTACCAACCTTACCGCAAATGGCAACAACAGCCCCGGTACAAGCAGCAGCAACACTACCAGGCTCAATACAAACAAAAACAGCGGCAGCGGGATAAAGGTCCTAAGAAATCAACGGCAGCACCCGCGAAGAACAACTCGGGGTTTTGACTCGCAGCCTTGCCAGCACCTAACGACCGGGGGTCGCTTATCCACCTTTCTCCCCACGTGGGAGAGGATAACGTCGGATCAGTGGGTGCTGTCAATCATAAAGCAGGGCTTCCGCATCAATTTCTCTGCCAAGCCGCCCCTCCGGCCACCCCCTCAGAACTCAAACCCTCCAGAGCACATTGCTCCCATGGCCGCGGAAATCCGGGCCCTACTTACCTCAAGAGCAATCGAGCCAGTTCCCCCGGACGAGATTGGCAAGGGATTCTACTCGAGGTACTTCCTCGTCCCCAAAAAATCGGGGTGTGTGCGCCCCATCCTCGACTTAAGGAAGCTCAACAAATGTATCGCAAAGAAGTTCAGGATGCACTCCCTATCCACCATCCTTCCACTCATCCAACCAAGGGAATGGCTGGCTTCCCTGGACCTCCAGGACGCCTACACGCACGTCCCAATGCACCCGCAACACAAAACGTTCTTACGCTTCCTGGTGGCCGGCTGCCACTACCAATACAGAGTGCTGCCATTCGGACTCTCGCCCGCCCCCAGGGTGTTTACCAAATGTGTAGCAGTGGCGGCCGCATCTCTCCGAAAGCAAGGGATATGTGTTTTTCCCTACCTGGACGATTGGCTCTTTTCCGCAAGATCCCCTGCGGCCCTACACAAGGCGGTCAACACAGCTATAACTCTCTTGTCTTCCCTGGGCTTCTTGGTGAACTTCAGGAAGTCCAACCTCTCACCAGTGCAGAAACTGGAATTCATCGGTGCCTACGTGGATACAAAGCGAGCCAAGGCCTTCCTGCCCCTGAGCAGGAGACAGACAATCGCCCGGCTAGCGCTACGGTTTCTAAGCAGCCCTCAATCCTCGGCCAGGACCATTCTACGTCTCCTCGGACACATGGCTGCTGCAACCCATGTCCTTCCTTTCGCAAGACTGCACATGAGAGTCCTTCAGTGGCACCTGCGCTCGCACTGGTGCCAGCACACCCAGCTCCTGTCCGCCACAGTTCCCAGGGACAACGCTTCCTCCAAGGCGGTACTCTGGTGGACCCTTCCCAAACACCTCGCCAGGGGCTTGCGGTTACAACCGCCCCCGTTTCAAATCACCATAACCACAGATGCTTCGAAGCAGGGATGGGGAGCCCACTGTGCCGGATCGAGCACCCAAGGGGCCTGGTCCCCCTCGGAGACAAAGCCACATCAACCTTCTGGAACTCAGAGCTGTCCGCCTTTCCCTCTTTGCCTTCCAGAGCCTGATCTCCGGAAAAATCGTCAGAATCCTGACCGACAATCAGGTCGCAATGTTCTACATAAACAAGCAAGGGGGCACAGGGTCACGCCCCCTCTGCAGAGAAGCTCTCCTCCTATGGGACCTCGCACTCTCTCTCAACTGCAGCCTCCAAGCATGCTACCTGCCAGGAGAGGAGAATGTCCTAGCCGATCGCCTCAGCAGACAGCTCAACCCACACGAGTGGTCACTTCACCAAGACGTTGCGGCGTTCCTGTTCAAGAGGTGGGGCTCTCCGCAAATCGACCTCTTCGCGTCCCAGAGCAACGCAAAGTGTCACCTGTTCTGCTCGAAGAGACCCTCCCCACTCAGGCTTGCAGCGGACGCCTTCGACCTTCCCTGGAACCAATGGACACTGGCCTATGCGTTCCCACCGACACCCCTGGTAACGCGGACCATTCAACGCATCATTAGGGACCGTGCGACAGTCATCCTGGTGGTCCCTTACTGGCCCAGGCAAATATGGTTCCCATACCTGCACCGCCTGGCGACGGAGCCTCCAATCAGACTTCCCATGAGAACGGACCTCCTGTCCCAGGACAATGGGTCCATGCTGCATCCCAACCTGCGGACGCTGTCGCTAGCGGCTTGGAAGCTGAAAGGCTAAGCTTGGCTCCCCTCAACCTGTCGGATGAGGTACAGCGCATCGTCCTTGCAGCCCGACGACCGTCCACCAGGAAATGCTACAGTCTCAAATGGCGTCGCTTCAGCATCTGGTGTGAGGCACGGCACCTTGACCCTTTCTCATGCCCGGTACCCCAGCTCCTGGAATACCTGACATCCCTCTCCGCCCGGGGCCTACGCACGCAGACCATCAAGGTCCACCTCGCTGCCATCGCATCCTTCCATCACCGTATTGGCGACTCGTCAGTGTCAGCCCTCCCTATCGTCGCCAGCTTCATGAAAGGGCTGGCTAATCTACATCCCTCAATCAGAGCTCCGGTACCCCCTTGGGACCTGAACATCGTACTCGACCAGCTCACCAAGGAGCCCTTCAAGCCCCTGCTCTCCTCAGGGATGAAGTTTGTCTCGTGGAAAACTCTCTTCCTTATCGCCATCACCTCTGCCAGGCGCATCAGCGAGCTCCACGCCCTCGTCGATTACCCGCCCTACACAGTCCTGCTACACGACCGTGCCCTCCTGCGGACACATCCGAAGTTTGTCCCCAAGGTTGCAACCCCCTTTCATATCAACCAAGTCATTGAACTGCCCTGCTTCTTCCCCGGACCCCACTCCGATCAGGAGCAGCGCCGACTGCACACATTGGACTGCATCCGGGCCCTTCGCTGTTACCTGCAGAGGACCGCTGCGGTACGCAAAGGGTCGCAGCTTTTCATCTCTTACGACCCTAACAAGCCTGGCCGCCCAGTCTCCAAGCGCACACTGTCCGGATGGATCTCTGCATGTATCTCCCTGTGCCTTTCGCTTGCTGGAGTGGACCCCCCTGCAGGCATCAAAGCGCATCATCTGCGAGCGCTGGCCACTTCCATCGCCAACCTGCGCTACACCCCCCTCACGGACATTTGCAAGGCCGCCACTTGGTCCTCCGCCCAGACCTTTCAAAGGCATTACTGTCTGGACGGCCCAGACCATGGCGGTCTGGCCTTCGGCCTATCTGTACTGTCCGTGTGCTCAGGGCCAAGCCATGTACCTTGACCCCACAGGCCCGGGCCCAGGACTACACCAGTTATACCGCTTGTGCCTTGTTCTTGCTGAACCTTGCTCTTGTTGTTCATGTTGAACATATGTTATATTGCACTGTCTACCTCATACACCGTGTTGCACTGTTGCCTTGTACACTGTTGCTAACGGCTAACGCATTGATGTTTTGCACATTCGTTCATGTTGAACATTTGAACATTTGCACTTGTTTTTGCACGGATCTGTTATTGCACTGTTTTTTTGCACATTCCACTTGCACAGGCCTGCTCTCTCAGGCCGCATTAAACCTGCTTGCACCTTACGGCACTTGTGTCTGGTTCTTATTGATTCCCCGCCGCTGCCTGTATAGCTGGGGAGACACCACTTGTGGCTGACTTCATCCTGCTTGCCCTGGGAGAAATACGAGTTACTTACCTGTAACGTGAGTTCTCCAGGGACAGCAGGATAAGTCAGCCACACCTGCCCTCCCTCCTCCCCAGCGGGGACCTCGGTCCGTCCGCCTCCTAGCTGCTGGAATGCCTCAGCTTGGGAGATCTGGCCAGCTAGGGGCGGATCGGGAGGTGGGGCTACCGGTCTAGCCCAGAAGGCTAAAGCCTTCTGGGCTAGTGAGAGTACTTCCGTTCTGGCGCCGTCGGATGACATCACCACTTGTGGCTGACTTATCCTGCTGTCCCTGGAGAACTCACGTTACAGGTAAGTAACTCGTATTTCTCTTCTTTTTCTGCTCATGGGGGATAGGATCCCTGCGGGCAGCCTGTCGGCCGTGATCATTACAAAGATCCTTCCTGTCTGCCCACAAGGATTGTGAACAGACAGGAAGGGTCTTTGCAATGATCATGATTGACAGGCAGAAATCTGGCCATGGGTATCCCATCCCCCCATGGGTAGAAGAAAAGCCACGATCGCAACAAAGACCGTTTCTGTATGCGAATAGGGGCCTGCAGGGTAGGGCTTGGGTGGAGTTAGGGCAGAGTTTGGGCCTCCCAAACAAAAATCCCTTCCACTGCCCCTGATAAGGTAGATACAACAAAACCTTGGTGGGAGAGAGGGAGAAGACCGGAGATGGAATCTATGACAGTGCATTGAGCAGGCAGAAATGGGAAGACTATGAGGACCATCTATGAGGACCGTGTGGTCATTTTCTGCCAACATCTTGTGTGTATCTATTTATGGGAATTCCAGGTTACTGATGTAATAACTCAGAAAATATCACCAAAACTGGATCTCATACAGGATTTCAATTCCACCACAGTAACTCAACTCTAATCCTGTAGATATTACCACACTAAATTTCTGATGTTTAACAAAATATTTTTTGTCTGACTTCATGACCATGAAGCTGCAACCATTCAGCTACATATATTTATGATAGTCCATTTTATTTTATTATATATATCAAAATCTCAATGTTTTAAATGTTTTAAAATAATGGATAAGTCCATAACTTTATCATATTAAATCATCTAACTGCCGACCATGGCTGCTGCTTTTCAAAGAAAATCAATTTAGCTTCTGCATCAGGGCTCTGATCATACAGTACAAATATTCAAAGACTTATCTGAACATTCCTGTCCAATCCTGGTAACAAGGGCATACTACGCTATTCTTCTTAACTTAATGAGTTCTCCCGGTTAAACTTCCAAAGATGGCCGCTGCATTTTTTCAAAAACGCCTATAAGACACCCCCCTCCCCCCCCCAGTGTCCAGTACTCAGATCAAAGAATACCAGTCCATTTGTTGGTTAAGACCCCTTGGTTGGACTGTAGATAGAGTGAAAATCCAATATTATCCCAGGTAATTAAGTCTTGCTTGATGATCCCCTCCTCTAACTGAGGTGGGACGTGGGCAATAACTCACCATTGAAGATCCAGAAATTGATAAGACATATGCTTACAATGACCCACCATAGGTGCTCCTAACTGAGCTGTATTTAACCTTGACTTATGTTCACATAACCTATGGATCATAGTCCTTTTTGTTCGACCTACATATATTTTACTGCAGGGACATTCAATAGCATAAATGACAAAATTTGTTTGACAAGACTTCTTCCAATGCGATTTAATGGAAATTCCCAAATTTGGAGATTGCCACACTTCTATGGTCAATGAGCAAAATTCACATTGACCACATTTGAAATGCCTCATATTATCCTCTTTAGTCTCCATAGTGGATTTCCATGTTATGGATTGACACAACTGTTTTTTTCCGAAAAACACTTGTGAGAGTGTAAAAGGTGCCAATGTCTCTATATCAGGGAAGCTACCATAGGCGTTCTCACTGTAAAAGGCAAAATACAACCACAGAGGGAGACAAAAAATGATGTTGAGAAGGTGAATCTAATTAATGTTGGGTATATAAGCCCCTTAAAAATGCTTGTTTAACCACCTTGACAGGATATCCTTGTTGTAAATAATGATTCCACATTTGCTCTTGCTGTTTTTCATCCTCATCCTCATCATAACAAACATTCCTAAGCCTTGCCTTAAAAACTGGCTTATTGGTAACCCTATCTTTAATTTCCTTGGGTGATGACTTGTTAAATGTAACAGATTATTCTTAATTATTTCCTTCTGATACAGTGTGGTAATCAATTTAGTTCCTTGTTTATAAATGGTAATATCCAAAAAAGTTGATTCTTTGCATATCTATAGTAGTTTCAAATTTCAAATTAGATTTAAAGGCATTTAACCATTGTATAAATATATTTAATTTATCCACTGGTCCCCTCCATAGACAAAATATATCATCCAGATACCTTTGCTAGATTCTTATATATTGCATCCATTCTGAGCAATAAATAAACTTCTCCTCGAAAGTCACAACTTACAATGTTGCTGTAGTCGGAGCTACAGTGGTTGCCATGGCAATTCCATATTCTTGATGATAGTACTGACCATTATAACAAAAATAATTCTCAGTACTATCGTCAAGAATATGGAATTACCATGGGAAGTTTAACTTGTAAAACTCACTAAGTTAAGAAGAATGCAGTAGTATGCCCTTGTTACCGGGATTGGACAAGTATGTTCAGAGCCCTGATGTAGAAGCTACATTTATTTTCTTCGAAACGTGGCACGATGGTCGGCAGTATATGATAAAATTATGGACTTATCCATTATTTTAAAACATTGAGATTTTGATATATATATAAAATAAAATAAAAATGGACTATCATAAATATATGTAGATGAATGGTTGCAGCTTCATTCATGAAGTCTGACAAAAAAAATATTTTGTTAAATACCAGAAACTTAGTGAGATCATATTATCTACAGCATTAGAGTTGGATCATTGTGATATGCTAGTTCAATCACAATTGTTCAGAAGGGGCTGCCTCAGTGGTAGTGCTGTACACTGATGTGCTGATTCAACTATTATTTATTTAACATTTCTTATATACTGCCTTTCATGATATCAAGGCAGTTTACATTGAGCATGGCATTATAACTTGGAGATAACTATTTTACAGGGAACATGGGCTATGGAGGGTTAAGTGGCTTGCCCAAGACCACAAGGAGCACCTGTGGAACTAGAAACCCCAGTCCTTCCGGCCCAAGGTTGCTGTCCTCTAGTGGGATTTGAACCCCTGACCTTCCAGCCTGAAGTACTTTGCCCCAACCACTAGGCCACTCCTCCACTCAGTCTTCTACTTCCTGAGCTGGCCAAGACTGGGGATACTCCAAAGCCAGCATTGACAATGCCTGGGGATGGGGGAGAGGAAGAAGTTGCAGTTATCATGCAGTTGTGGCACTGGTTGCTGGATTCAAGGCCCATGATTGTAACACTCTGGAAGAAACTCTAGTGCAAGGCCCTGTTCAAGGACTCCAGGTCACATACACATAAATTAGAACTAACAATCAACTAAAGTAAATTATCAAGGTCAAACCTAATACTCCTAAATACTGAGCAGCTTCATCAGTCTGCCTGAACAGCCACCTTAATTCAAAATATATGACTAACTTTTTCAAATTTTTTTAAAAATCTTTTTAAACAAAGAGAAAAGGCCTCAGTAATTCTGTCATATTCCTTCTATATGGCAGGAACCTGCCCAAAGGGGATACGTTTGTTCACCATCACCAGCTAGAAAAACTCGCCGATATAATTTTTTATTAAAGATTTGGTCTCCAAATTCAATATCAATTATATTTCAATAAAATAAGTAAACTTCGTCAAAATAAGGCGTTTCCACAAAAAAGAGTGAACATCACCACCACTCAACGGTACCAATTCTCCTGCAACAGAAAACAGCAAACTTAACTGGAGGGGCAACAAATGGCCACAAACAATTGCTCAAAAGTACTTAGCTTACAACAGTCAACTCTTCAGACAGAACGATCACCCGCAGTCACCAACAAAGATCTGTTTCACCGTTCTCATCTTCATCAAGGGTGATTCTCTCGAAATGTTTGTTCTCAGCATTTGCTCCAGCAGCAAAGGGGAAGGGGTATATCAGGGGGTCAATAAATTACAGCTGCTCAGAGAGAGAGTGATGTGAATAATCCTTATCTGATTCCAGAATCAAGAGACTAGTTGGGTAGCTCCAGCTGTTGAGGATGACAATAATTCCGCAGAGACTGCCAAAGTTACTATCCATGGCACTTGCTTCGGGCAAGACAGGCTGCAGAGAAAACTCTCAGCCCCTTCCTCTGTTTTGGATGGTAAATAAGCATGGAAACAGTAAGCAGAGAAGTCTCTGGAACACCAACCAGGCTTATTATGTGCATATCAGTCTAAAGGTAAGTCAGAATTTAAGGATTATCTTCATTGGCTGATGACAGTTAAATCAAGAAATTTGACTCATTATATGTAAGTAAAAAAACCACAAGATACTTAAACCTGGTTATGTCTATAGGGCAATTTGTCAGCATTGTAATCGTGTACTGTGGATTTTGTTGGTTATACTGAGAAGGAAATCTATGTGCTATAACATACAAATGGAAACCCAATAGTATTTTGATGAATCATCTATCCTTGAGGCATCAAAGCTCTCTCAGAATAGAACTGTGAAGATTCATCTTGGTAACAATAATGTCTCCCAGCTAAACAAAAATCATCTTAAAAATGAGTAAATTATACTGCTATTTAAGAGAAAAAAACAACAACAACATGATAGGAAATGCTGTCAACTGTCACTAAATCCACTCTAGCTGAAGGTGATCTTTGACATTAGGATTTATATCATCCCATGTTCAGACTTCAAAGGTGTATTTATTTAGCCATTTATATTCTGCTATTGTAACATAAATTGCCTGGACTGGAGCAGATCACAACAAAACATGCATAATAAAAACAGACAGAGAACATGACAACAAAGATAAAACCACCATTCAAAGGTCTGGCAAACAAAGTAAACCTTTTTTTTTCCCAATAAGGAAAGGTAATTCATGTCAAGACTAAGTTCAGAAGGCAAAGCTGAAAAAAGTCAAACACTGAATAGTGGCCAATTGCATTCAAGTCTGTAGACTTCACTATATTTTTTTATTTTAGTGCCATCAAGTCAGTGTTGGCTCATAGTGATCCAGCTACCTCTAGGTTTTCTTGGCAATGTATCACTGGAAGTAGATTGCTGGCCTTTTCTTCTGAGGCAATGGAGGGTAAAGTGACTTGCCCAAAGTCACAAGGAGTGCCAGTGGGAATTGAACCCTTGATCTTCTGGGTACGAGGCAGTTGCTCTAACCACTAGGCTACTCCTCCACTCCATGCTTCACTATATAATGAACCAAAAATTTCAAAATACAGAATATCATTTTTCACTATCTCTAAAGCGCTAAAAAGCACATAGCAATAGTATGGTCAAGCATACCACACTGAACATACCTGGGAGTAAATTCATAACAGGGCACCTATGTGAAATGTCCAAAATGGCACCTATTTTATAAAGGCAATTTATGTGCCGTTATAAAATAAGGGCCCGATAATCAAAGCAATTAATGCAGTTACCAGACTCGTTACTCGCATTAATCATGTTGACCGGAATATTCAACAGTACTAATACAGTTAGTGTTGCTGAATATTTGCGGGCAGCGGTGATATTTGTCTTCAACGCTATCCAGCTGACCTGGGTATTCAATGCCAGTGGCCGGATATAGCCCCGACATTGAATATACAGGTCTAGAGCTCACTGGCTAGCTACTTTAGAAGGACTAGCTGCCGCTGCTGAATATTGGACCCTAAGTGCCTACAATGAACCCAATAGCATGCTATTTCTCTTGCACAGATTTACACAAAAAGTGAACTGTATGAATGTGTAGACATAGTTTATAAAATATGCATGTACATCACAAATCTCTCCCAAGGGAAAGGTTTTCATAAATAAAAGTGGAGGAGTAGCCTAGTGGTCGGGGCAAGGTACTTCAGGCCAGAAGGTCAGGGGTTCAAATCCCACTAGAGGACAGCAACCTTGGGCCAGAAGGACTGGGGTTTCTAGTCCTACAGGTGCTCCTTGTGGTCTTGGGCAAGCCACTTAACCCTCCATAGCCCATGTTCCCTGTAAAATAGTTATCTCCAAGTTATAATACCCTGTTCAATGTTAACCACACTGATGCAGAATAGCACAGTATATAAGAGAATGTAAATAAATAAACTCCACCTCAGCTCCACCCAAACTATGTCCCCAGGAACACCTATGTGCAGATCACATCATAGTAGGCACAATCTTGTGGTATGTTTAGTTTTTATCCAGTTTTATAATGGTCATTTTCTGCATGTTAAACATACGTTACAAGCAGGAAATATAAGATTAATCCCCGAATCCAAGAGATTACAGCATGAGACAGCATAGCTTAACTAGAGATAGGTCTTGCCAGACAAATCTGATCAATTTCTTTGACAGAGTGACCATAGATTGGGTCAGGGAGAGTGCTAGGTGTCATATAGTTTGATTTCATCAAGGCCTTTCATATCATTCCACATCAGTGACTTATAAATACATTGAGTGCCCTTGGGATGGGCCCTAAAGTAACTGACTAGGTAAGAAACTGATTGAGTGGGAGGTGACAGAGGGTAGTAGTAAATGAAGTTCACTCAGAAGATAGGTGTGTTATCATTAGTGTGCCACAGGAACATAAGAACATAAAATATGCCATACTGAGTCAGATCAATGGTCCATCAAGACTGGCCTTCTCTTTCCAACAGTGGCCAATCTAGGTCGCAAGTACCTGGCATGATCCCAAAAGGTAGACAGATCCCATGCTGCTTATCTTAGGGATAAGCAATAGATTTCACTCAGTCCACTTTATGGACTTTTACTTCACGACCTTGTCCAAACCTTTTCTAAACCCAGCTACACTAACAGCTTTTATTACATCCTCTGGCAATGAATACCAGAGTTTAATTATGCACTGAGTGAAAAATATTTTCTTTGATTAGTCTTAAATGTACTACTTTGTAGCTTCAGGGCATGTCTCCTAGTCTTTATACTTTTTGAAGGAGTAAACAACCAATTCACATTAACTTATTCTACTCCGCTCATTATTTTATAGACTTCTAACACATCTCCCCTCAGGCATCTCTTTTCCAAACTGAAGAGCCCTAGTCTTTTAAGCCGTTCCTCATAGGGATATCCTTTTGGTTATCATTTTGGTTGCCCTTCTCTGTACCTTTTCCAATTCCTCTATCTTTTTCCAGACGCATGCAATATCCAAGGTATGGTCGTACCTTGGAGCAATACAGAGGCATTATGATGTCATCCTTTCTTTTGTTCTCCATTCCTTTCCTTACGATTCCTAGCATTCTATTAGCTTTCTTGGCTGCTGCTGCTGCCCACTGGGCAAAAAATAGGGCTTTGGGGTAGTAGCAGCGCAGTGTGCAGAGCCTATTAAACTAGCTCTCAGTGGTGGGCTTTTTAGCATCTGTGCCTGCACATGCATGTGCTCAAGGCCTTCCACATCCCACCCAGATGTCAGAGTGGGCAGGATTCGACAGGCTTTGAGCTCATGGTTGCATGCGCTCAGATACTCCAAGACCCACCGCTGACAGTGGCTTTATAGGGCTGTGCCAAGCTGTGCTGCCGCCCTTTCCCCCCGAAGCCTCCACTTTTGCATTCCTACAGAGGTAGGGTGGTGAGGGCAGAAGCAGTAGTGATGGGGGAAGGGAAGAGGGGGGAGATGCTGGACACCCTTGGGGAAGAGTAAGAAAAGAGGGAGGACATGCTTGATACCTTGGGGGGAGGGGAAGGGAGAAGGGAAGGAGGAGTAGCCTAATGGTTGAGAACACTGGCTTGGAATCCCAGAGACCAGGGTTTGATTCCCACTAGCACTCCTTGTGGCCTTGGGCAAGTCACTTAACTCTCCATTGCCTCAGAAAAATCCAAGTTATCAATGTCCCTGTTTAATGTACATTACCAAGTTTAAGTTTCAATGTAAACCTCTTTGATTGAAACAAAGCATGTATATAAAACCTGTTAAATAAATAAGCAGATACTGGATACCAGGGGGGGGGGGGGGGAGAGAGATGCTGGATATGGGATACCAGGGGGTGGGGGGAGAAGGGAAGGACAGAAAAATACTGGAGACTTGTGGGGAGGGAGAAGGGAAGGAGAGATGATGGAGGTCTGGGAAGGGGAAATGCTGCACTATGTGTTGGGTGGGGCAGGGCATGGGAGCATGGCCAGTAGTTCACCCAGGGCATCATATACCCTTGGGTCAGCTCTGAATACACTACTAATTTCAACTGTTTTTGATAATGATGGCATTTTTCAATTTCTTTTTTTCCACAGATTTCCTCCTATTTGTTAAGGCTTCCTGCTAGCTCTCTATAATCCTCAGTCAGGAGCCATAAAGTGCCTCTTCCTCGGGAATGCAGTTGGCCTGTACCCTGAGCCTGGCTGGTGTGCAGTGCCTGTGACGTCCTCCCTCCTGAAGAGCAAGAGATGGATCTAGGAATCCTGAGGGAGGCAGCAGTCTGTGCCAGTGAGATGGCCTCTAAACATTTCTAAAGTAAGTTGGATGGATTCAGTAAACATGAAAGGCATAATCAGGTTTGGTTAGACTCTAATTTTTAAGGATTTCTTTCAAACTGGGGAAAAGTACTGGCTTAAACTCTGCACAGTTCATTACTTTGCTTTCCTTCTTTAATTTACTTTTTAATAAGATGCGCCATTGCACATTGAGCTATGACAGAAAATATTCATTTCTGTTATATAGTTAATTGCAAAGGAATAGTTAATTGCAAGGGAATAACTAGTCAGGTTATCAAATTTGCAGATGACACAAAACTGTTTAAAGTTGTTAAAACCCAAGAGGATTGTGGAAAACTGCAGGAGGATCTGGATAAATTGGAAGACTGGGCATCCAAATGGCAGATGAAATTTAATGTGGACAAATGCAAAGTTATGCACCTAGGAAAGAACAACCCACACTATAGTTACACGATGCAAGGCTCCACATTAGAAACCACCACCCAGAAAAAGGACTTAGGAGTCATCGTGGATAACATGTTAAAACCCTCCGCCCAGTGTGCAGCGGCGGCCAAGAAAGCAAATAGAATGCTAGGTATCATAAAGAAAGGGATGGAGAATAAAACAAAGGATATTATAATGCCTCTGTATCGCTCCATGGTACGACCGCACCTTGAATATTGTGTGCAATTCTGGTCGCCGTATCTTAAAAAGGACATAGCGTTATTAGAAAAAGTACAGAGAAGAGCCACCAAATTGGTGAAGGGGATGGAAGGTTACTCCTATGAAGAGAGGCTAAAAAGGTTAGGGCTCTTTAACCTGGAAAAGAGACGGCTGAGGGGAGATATGATAGAGGTCTATAAATTAATGAGTGGAGTGGAACGGATAAACGTGGATCAATTGTTTACGCTATCAGAATATAGAAAGACTAGGGGACATGTAATGAAGCTACAGGGTAAACTATTTAAGACAAATAAGAAAAAAAATTTTTTCACTCAACGTGTAATCAAACTCTGGAATCTGTTACCGGAGGATGTAGTAAGGGCTGTTAGTATAGCTGGGTTTAAAAAAGGTTTGGACAAGTTCCTGGAGGAAAGGTCCATAAACCACTATTAAAAAGGGACCCAGGATATCAATGCTTGACCCAGTACAAGCATTGTGGAACCTGTGTCTTTTGGGGATATTGCTAGGTACGTAGGACCTAGATTGGCCACTGTTGGAAACAGGATACTGGGCTTGATGGACCTCGGTCTGACCCAGTATGGCATGTCTTATGTTCTTATGTTCTTAAAGGAAGTTATTTCAGATACAGTATTTATTTAGTTTGAATTTTGTTTTTGTTTTTTTGTTTTGTTTCTTTTATTCAAAAATTTTTAAATGCATACAAAAGTAAACACTTAGGAAAAAAACAACTATTTCATCACAAAAAAAAGTCAAATAGTAAAAGAAATTTACAAAGGAAAAAATAGAAATAAGTTATTCAAGCCCATATCAGGGGAGGTAATCACCAGGCCCAACACTCCCACATTTAATAATTATAATTATTGTGATTATAATCATCCCAGTCATACAAACAACCAGGAATACGAAAAAAAGGGCCAAAAACACATTTACATATCCTTATCCTTAAGCAGGAACCATTCCAACTGTGATTGTTCCATAAAAATAAATTTAGTACCCCTGTAAGTGACCAAACATTTACAGGGGTACTTCAAATAAAAAGTAGCTCCGACGGCCAAAACCCTAGGCCTAATTTGAAGAGAAACCTTACGGCGCAATTGGGTGACTTTAGCAACATCAGGAAATACCTGAATTTTGTTTTTTTTTAACTCTGTTTTATAAATGGTGATTTTGAGCTCCTCATTGGAGCTAGCATGAATAGTACCTAAAAGTACCTTTTTAGGAAAGTAGCAGATTCTGCATTAAAAATGGCTTAGTGGGTGAGATTGAGCCCGTATGATGACAAGGAGCTCAAGTCAAGATGGCAGAGTGACCTTAGCCGCTCTCATATTGCTTTGTTTCTTTTTGAGATTTGTTACGTGAATGATGCTGAAACAGAAGGGGAAGGTGGTGACCAAAAAGCTCCAAGACCTAGTATGCATTTAAAATTTTTTGAATAAAAAAAAACAAAACCAAAATTCAAACTAAATAAATACTGTATCTGAAATAACTTCCTTTGCAATTAACTATATAACAGAAATGACTATTTTCTGTCATAGCTCAATGTGCAATGGCGCATCTTATTAAAAAGTAAATTAAAGAAGGAAAGCAAAGCAATGAACTGTGCAGAGTTTGAGCCAGTACTATTCCCCAGTTTGAAAGAAATCCTTAAAAATTAGAGTCTAACCAAACCTGATTATGCCATTAATCCTGACCCACAGCAACAGCGTCTTGATGGGCATCTTCTGTTACCTGTTGGGAAGAAAAATGCTGTGGATTAAAAATCCCCAGCTGCTGATCTTGGAAGGGGAGATTCATCATTGCTTGGATAACTCGATGCAGCGCCTGAGTTGGTGTGTCCCAGAGGAGGCTGGGAAACCGATAGGAATACCAGGAGTTGGCTCCCCTAGGCTTCTGGAGGGTGTGGCTATATCTACCTTCACTGTGACCCTGGGGTGGTCATGCCTAGGGGTTGGAATAGCCCTGGGAGAGATCCATGTTGGACCATCAAGAGAATTATTAGAAGTAGTTTTGGTACTGGAGGCTGTTGGCTGTCCAGGATAAAAGTGAGTTAATGGAGGAGCAAGATACCCAGGAGAGTTCTCTACAGCCAATCTGGGCTATGTTATTGAAACTGGACCCTTCTGTTTCTAAATGTTCTGTTGATCTTAGTTCCCTAATGCATACTGTAGTGGTGACTCAGAAACAGGACTCTTTTATTAAGGAGTATCAGGAAAAGATGGGTGCCTTGGAAAAGGATGTTAAAGACTCTAGGGATGTTTTGGATGTTTTGGTGAAAGATAAGATGATTATTCACTGTAAGAATGGATGGAGAACCATGGAAGAAATCTAAATCTTCATATATTGAATTTTCCTATGGTACCCAGTAGGGTGCCTTTGGAGGAGTTTAAGAAATATTTAGTTGAAGTGTTAAAGGTTTCAGAGTCTATGGGGTATGTTTACTAAACTGCGGTAATCGTAAATAACGCGCGTTATGTAACATTAACGATCGTAAGCGCATCATAACACGTGTTATGATGCGCTTACGATCGTTAACGTTACATAACGCGCGTTAATCAACATTAACGATCGTAAAGCTCCATGGCGCGGTAAAACACCGCAGAAGGTGGAGAGAGGGCGGAGAGAAGGGGTCAGTGGGCGGAGAGTGGGCGGGGAGAGGCTCCCTTCACACTAACGCGCTGATCTGAAGAGCTGAATTCCAACGCGAATGAAAACCTGCCGTTAAATGCACATTACAGGGGAGAGAGACCATTTCAGTGTCAGCAATGTACAGCCCAGGCAGGGAAACCAAAAAAAAAGTGATAAGTGTGATACATGTGCACAGAACAAAAGGGCACAGAAACACTGAAAATGACCCACACAAACTGGAAAAAAACCATAACCAAGCTGGCCAATAGTGGTATCAATGAGAAACATCAACCCCTCCCCCCCGAGTAAGCTCCATAAAAAAGATATAAATCGTGGAAGGGGCTATACTCTGTCCCCATACAAGGTGAAGGAGCCCACAGTGAAATAGCGCTGCTCAGGGTTTCCCCCACAATCGGACAGGGTTCCTATGGCGTGCACATGTCCCGCAACATCAGGGCGGGCATGTTGGAACGGCAACTGGACAGATGCCGGAGAAGGGGATACAGAGGGCCGCAGGCGGCACATGCTGTGGTGGAGCTGGGCCACAGTGCGGACTAGGGTGATGCCTAGGTGGCCCATACGAATGCTGAAACAGCAGAGCAGCCAGACAGCAACTGCTGAAGGCCCAACATGGGCACGAGCGTGTTTCCCACAGTGTCACAGGGGATAGTACCCAACAGCTGCCCCCAAGGGCACGGAACATTGGCAGGCGGGGCTGGGGGGGGAGCGTGGATGTCTATGTAGGCACCCCTACCCCAGAACCCGCACCATAGGCAGCCGCCTACCTGCACTCTGGATGGCCTGAGACTGTGCACCACCAGCTCCACCAGCAGAAGGGCATGTCAGCATGGTGGCTGAGGGATACTGGTGGTGGAGGGGGCAGTGGCAGCTGCCCAGAGCAGACCGTGGCCTAGCCCTGTGTAGGTGGGTGCCGTGTACTGCAACAGACGGGCCCTGTCTGACGAAAGTCATGGTATCACCAAGGAATGTACTGACTCTGTGGCAACAAGGTGGTGCAGTGCACAAAACCAGTGTATTCAGAAGCAGAGGGTCACAGGTTCACATCCCAGCTGTGGTTCCTGCCAACCCAGTCCCCATATTTTACCCACTACTACAACGTGCTAATACAGACAGCACCTTTATTGCAGATGACGTAAACATGCCCAAGACACCCACATTTTACCCTACAGAGCACGGACACCATATACATGCACATTACCTAGAGCAGAGTCTCCCAAATGCAGTCCTGGAGGGCCAAACACCATTCTGGTTCCATGCTGCCTCTGATAAAGATGCCTGTGCTGCATTTCTATGCACCACCCCCATGGTATGCAGATGTATCTCATGCATATTCATGAGGGACAGCATGAAAACCCGAACAGTGTTTGGCACCACAGGACTGGAGTTGGGAACCTCTGCTGTAAAGCAGCAGCCAACAGGGGCAGACACACCCGCACCCACAGGCCCCATTATCCAATGCCTCCTGGAGAGGCAGGACTTTGGGCTCTGCGTGCATCTCCCAATACTAGCACTTGCATACCTTAGTAATGCCTCCCTAAACCTGGGAATATGGTACACATCTTTAAAGAGGTTGCTATGATTACTGGCAGATAGCAATTCCTAGGTTAAGTACAATATTCTGAGTGAGCTGCATCATAGCAACCTTTCTGATGTCTGTGGAGTGTGCTACAGGTCTTGTGTCTGACAGTGTTTACCAACCTGGGGAGTGACTCCTACAGTATTGCGTACCATAGCCATGCCTGCCCTGTGCCCAAGACTGGTGTGGTGGCCTGGGCTGCCCAACACCTCTATAGTTGCACAATGTTGGCATAGGTGTGGGGAGTGTGTGTCTGTCTATCCAGTGTGTGGTGGCTGCCAACACCCTCCACAGCCCACACTGCTAGCACTGTTGCCAGTATTGGCCTGCCAATGTGCATAATGAGGAGCAAGGTACCGTGGGAAAAGCCTGGATAGGGTGGCCTGGCCAGGCCGCATCTGCACAGGGCATAGGGCAATGGCTCGGACATTGTAGTGCCCGGTACCACCTGCACAGACAGGGTGGCCATAGCATGTCCTGCTGGGCGGTCACTCTCACCCTGACTGAGCAGTGACCATTGCATGGCTAGGTTCCCCCATAGTGCTATATAGCATTTCTCTCATGTGATATATATGGGTTTTCTTTTGGGGCCCAATCACTGACTTATCTGCTTGGTGTGTATGCTGACATCCCCGTTCTGGGTACATGCAGCTCCTCCAGGACCATGCACTATGGACTAACTGGCGGACTGTCTGCAGCTAGTATGTGACTTGCTGGAACACCTTGCAGGGTGCAGTGGCTGGAGAATGTCAGATAATGGTAGGGGGTAGCTGAGCATTTCCAGGCCTGCCGTCTGTCTGCTATTGCATTACGGATGTGTACCGCTCTGTCTGTTCCCCAGCAGGACTGGGGTTGATGGTCCCCTCTACTGCTACCATTGCAGGGAGGTAGACTGTGGATCTATTGGTGGGTGATCCTGTTTCCCACCATGAGCCCCAGAGGGAGGGTTGTGTGGTGGTACATGATCTGCCCATGGGTCCATACACCCCCCTTCACCTACAGCAGGTAACCATGGCACCAACACAGGATATGCACTATTCTGGGTGCATCATCGCCCATAAGGACTAGACATGACTGAGACATACAGCAGGGCACAGATGTATCCTAGGTGTGTCTAACGGAACTACCTATCACACACTGATGGGGACCTGCAGCATGGCGTATTTCAGCCATGAAAGGTGCTGTGGACCTGGTGCTGGGTGCCCCACCTCAACCTCAGGGTGGGCACAGTACTCGCACAATGTGACTGTCTGTGGCTACTCTGTGGCAGTACCACACATGGTCTGTTCCCCCTACCTGGCCGAGGTGCTGTGGGGGTGCATACCCAATCTTGTGCCCATCTCTCGACTGCTGATTTGCATGTGCAGTGCATCATGGGTACGGGTGGGTTAACCCTATCCTGGTAACCACAGCAGACAGTTTGTGTGGTGACGTGGAGTCCTGCAGCCAGCCAGGGCTTTGTTCACAGCCTTATAAGGTGTCCTATAGGGGACATTATAGGGTGCCTTGGCGGACAATACACTTTATAATGTGCCCTATGGGGTGCCTTATGCAGCACCTTAGGTTATGCCACCGTGAGGGTGTGTTTGCTGGCAGCACAAATTAAAATACATGTCAAATGCCTCACCAATCACTACTTAAATGTAAAGGGTGCTGCCTCAGCCAGCCTTATACATTAGGCCCACTGGGGAATCGAACCCATGACCCCTGTACCATCGGTCAGTGTTGTAACCATTGTGCTACAGCTCTGATGCTGTATTGTATGCCTGCGCGCCTTCTTAAGATTAACGCGCGGTAACGTGCCCTGTAGCGCTCGTTCATTTATGGCGCCTTGTAGCACGCATTCTCGGTGCGTTCTCGGCAATGATATACCGCCCATGTCCTTATTTGGGGTTTCTGTCTCTACCGCGGCTCCTAACGCGAATCGCACTAACGCAATTTAGTAAACATACCCCTATGTTGCAACTTTGTGAACAAGATCTTTTTCCTGTCCTCTCTAAGGGGTCAAATTTTGGAGCAGACTTGAACTTTAGATATTTCTGCTATGTGAGAGACATCTACTGTGGATGTTCACGAAAGAGACACTCTACTTATTTGTTTTGTGTTTGAGCAAGATAGGAACATGGTGATGCATCTCTACTTTAGGAAACCTATGGAATGCTATTATGGACAAAGAGTACGGATATTTCCTGATGTGGCTCGTGCCACTCAAAAGAGACAAAAGGGGGCCCTGGCAATTGGTGCTACCTTTTTTCTTTGATACCGTTGTAAGTGCATTATCAAATATCTGGGGATTAGACAGACATTCTTTGTCCTGGAGTAGCTGCATCCATTCCTTTATGGACCTTAAGAAGTTGACAATATCAATTTCTGTAGTCCAGAATTTAGATGCAATGAAGTGACGTTATGGATTGCTCTAACAGGATGCACTTAGATCCTATTTTGCTTTTGTTTATTACTTTTTGTTATAGTCACCACTAATGCAGTCCTCCCCTCCCCCTTCCCTTTATTGTGGTTTAATGGAACAAAGATAGTTCAATTGATCTATTTTACTTTGGTATTTTTGCCTTGTTCTTTCTCTTTTCTTTCTAAACTCTCTTTCTCATGTTTCTTTAAACAAGTGGATGATTGTAATACTTCTGAACTTGAATAAATAAAAAGTTTAAAAAACCTGTACGGTATAGGAGAAGACTGTTAATGTCCTGCCTCACTGGGGACATAACCCAAAGCAGGAATATTAAAGTCTTGTTAAAAATGTGTATGCAATTATATCAGGTCATATTTCATAGCTGTAAGATAAATAACTGTAAGCCTTCTGGGGATAGGGAATATCTAGTTTACCTGATAGTAACTTGCCTTGAGCTGACAATGAAAAGACATGGGTTAAATAAAATTAAAAAAGTGAGAATTAAACCATGACCTCCAGTGGGGCTTCCAAACCTGTCCAGCTTGGAGTTTTAGGATATCCACAATGAATATGTACCTATATTGGGTTTTCAATGTATGCAAATTTATCATGCATATTCATTATGAATAGCCTGGAGGATCTGTAGGACAGTTTTAGGAAGCCCTGCACTATGATTAGTCCCTTTTCAGCCTTTTGGCTCAGATTGAGAACGTATACAAAACAGGGGGTTAACATCCTGCTCCTTGACTCCACTGGGGACATAAAGGGCCCGATATTGGGCTGTGTGCATTTTCGAAGGGCTATGCGCCTCGTCAGCGCGTAGCCCTCCCCACTGAACTCTAACCCAGCTCCCTGTGTATGTGTGTGTGTGTGTGTTTATGTGCATATCTATATTAATCCTGTGTGTTCCTCTGACCTATAGGGACAGTTTGAATAGAGCAGTACCAAAACAGTCTGTTGGTTTGGAAAGAATAATAAAAATGAAACCAAATGTGATAATATATTAAATCATTAGCAGAGCCGGCCCAAACCATTAGGCAAACTAGGTGGTTGCCTAGTGCAGCATCTCCTGAGGGGTGGCAAAGAGCAGAGTATTCAAAGCTAAACAATAGATTTTGACAGCCGGGGTGTGTCTGTGTGTAAAACCTAAGGTCTGTCTAGGGCTCCAACACCTTGAGCCAAATCTGGAGCCGGCCCTGACCACTAGAAGTCACTGCCAACCAATTTCAGAAGACACATTTTACAGTTTAACCACAGGGTGTTACTTTCCCCTAGTATCAAGTACTGCCACGCTTCCCACCACTAACTGACAGTAAATACAGCAACCAGTAGCAAACTACATAGTTCAGATACTAGGTAACATGCTCATAGTAACCCTAATCCTCAGGACATCTGAAGGTCCTCAAATATTTGGGTCCTAAGCATGTGCCTAGTTTTCTTCTGCTTTAATCTAGTCCCATTTGGGTCAGAGTATCTTCAAGGCTATTGTGTGGCTTGGCTCTGCATAATGCACTAGTTTTTATATATAGTTGGAAATAAGAAGCCAGGCTGCATCTGTTTGTCAGTTTCTGTATACATAGGTTTGTACTGTAGATGGACACTGATAGAAACTGTGGTAGCAAGAAAGTTAATTCTTTCTGTGGAGTAGTCAATTACGGATCTGATGGAAAGGTGGGATGCATTAAGAGTAGTGAAATTGTTTGGGAGTCGCTTATCTATCAGTCTGGCTTATGAAGATGCCATCAGTATACTGGTAATATTTCAAGAAATGCCTATTCAAGTTCAGCCATGAATAGGTTGACGATGGAGCAGTTGTGGGTCAGGCTGAATGTGATTAATTTTGGAATAGTTGCCAGTGTGTATTGATGATCCAGGGTGGATGTCTTTAGACATTTGTTGCGTGGCGAATGTTGCTGTATAGTGATTCTATATCCACTGTGACCAGGAGAGTGTCAGGCAGTAACGCTTGATCTTTAACGTCTTTAGAAAGTCTGTGGTGTGTTGCATTGAATTAATCAATTTAAAGCATTTGGTATACCACCATTCAAAAACAATATTTCATCATGGTGGTTTACAATATCCAGTTAGGCTGTACTGATATACATAAATTAAAAAACACAAACACAGACAAAACATACAAGAACCAAAGGAAAGGGATAGTGAATAGCAATACAATTTTTTCGTAGGAGAGGAAACAGAAATACAAGGACACATAAGAAGAAAAATTAAAACAGAGAAGCAAACTGAGATTACAAATGATCTGCATAAAAGCCTAGAAGAGCACGGAAATACCAGGTCTTACAGATAGTCTGCATAGGAGCACTGGAAGAGCCAAGTCTTAACCAATTTCTTAAATTTTTTGGGGGGATGACTTAATCTAATGGCCAATGGTAGAGTATTCCATACAACTGAGGCTTGATAGGCAAAGGCTGCCCAGATCCTTTGGGAGAAGGACAAGATGCATCTGTAAAGATCTTAATGTTCTAGATGGGCATGAGGAATGAGTAATGGGAAAAAATGAGGCAGACCAGAGAGGATTGACCGATAAACCACCATAAGAATATTAAATTTAATTCTACTCAGAATGGGCAACCAATGTTGTTGGATAAGCAAGGGTGTTACGTGATTGGAGTGATTTGCATTATTCTGAATAAGTTGAAGATGTTTGATATTGTACTGAGGGAGACCAATTAGCAGAGCATTACAGTAGTCAAGGTGATTTAAAATAAGAGAGTGGATCAAGATTTGAAGAGCTGTTTGCCTTGTGTGTAGGGATTTGAGAATCCCTTTTATAAATGCAGATATTTCCTTTGAGCATGTCAATACAGAATATGATTGGCCTGCCAGGCGTTCTGGGTTGGTGGATGATAGGTAACATAGAGTAGATACAGACAGAAGGATGGCTTTGTATCAGGTTTTTCAGATGCGACTGTACTTGCTTTGGAAATATGTTAAGATTTTTCAGTTATTTAATAGTTCCCAAATCTGTCCTGAGGGATTTCCAGCCAATTGGATTTTCCAGATATCTACAATGGATAGGAAAGATTTCTTTCCACTGCATTCAAATTTATCTAATGGATGAATATCACAAGGCAGTTTCTCCAAATGGGTTAGTTTTGCGCATTACACAAAACTGCTGCTGAGAGCTAATTCAAAAACTGACCCCAAACAAAACACCAGCACTTTCAAGTATACATAAAAAGTCTAAACAACTTCAACTCCCAAAATAACTTCAAATATCAATACCAGGCATAATGACCTCAGATGGCACAACCCCTCATGTGGCGAAATTCACCATAGGGTGTTGATAGACGCTCACATCACCGGTCAAGCCTCCTCCAAATCCTTAACTTCTTTTCACCAATACCATACTTTATTAACCACCAGCTAACCAATGGGAAAAATCTTATCTAAACCTACTTGAAAAAACACACTAACTCACCATTCACCCTCTAACACAGCCATCTCGCACATGCATACTACCAAATTTTAAAAGCGTCAATAACAAATTGTGCACAAAATACTAATACGGCTGAACGCAGCCCTGGAAACTCAGGTAAAAGACCTGCAAAAATAAATAATTACAAAAATTGTAATAAGGTAATAAATAGCACCATCCTAGTATACAAGAAACTTATCTTTTAACTTGAATTCTGTAGCCGGCTGGGTTCTTTGCCGCCCAAACAGACGTGTAGTGAACATAGGCTGGCGCTCACGCCACCTCCAACGCGGGAAACAAGCTTTAAAGCAATCTTCATCAAAAGCATTTGTCTTCAAACCGCTTTAACTTACGACCTCCGCATACCATGACAGTCATAAACCTCACTTCTAAGCCCCAGGGTATGTGGAGTATGATATCAGTATCTCTAATTTTCTCAGCGTAGTACTTGCATCATGCCAAAGAGAGCTTCCTTCTGGAGTTCATAAGATGTAACATGTATGGGTAATTTGTCAAGATGTGCTTGGAAATTCTTCTTCATCAAGCCTGTGACACCCAATACGATGGGAAATATTTCTGTATCTTTCTGCCACATTTTCTTGGTCTCTGACTGTATTTCTTGGTACTTCAGGATCTTCTTTCTCTCCATGCGATTTACAGACTAATCACTCTGAATCGACACCTCTTTTATCAATGCCGTTCTGGTGTTTTTCTCCTTTACCACCATGTTGTGTTCCTTGCATCCAGTTTCTTATCTGTTGGAATGGTAATGTCCCAAGTGATCATAACCTCTTCATTCTCTGTTATTCTTAGGGTCCTGATCCCAGTGCTTTTCAGGGGCAGTGATGTTGTAGTATTTACAGAGTTTCCAATGTATGAAGTGTGCTACTTTGTTGTATCTCTCTGTATATCCATTGTGGATATCTTGAAAACGTCATTGGCTAGGAATCTATCAGTACAGGTTTGGGATCTACTACCCTGTGTGGGTACCTCAGTCCTGTAGTATGTATTGTCTGAGAGCTACCTGTACCCTTCTTGCATGTATTTTTTTGTGTTTATAATCACCATAGAGCTGTCTCATCTGCAGGTTTGATGACAATGTTTTAGTTATTTTGTGGTATTTTTGTTGCAGTTCTTTCTAGCAGAGAAAGAGTGTGTATAATTTTCTTCTGTTTTGTGGAAAGCAATAATTTCATCTTGTGTCCGAAACTCTCTATGTAGTTGTCTAATTTATTGTTTTGTCCACTTGAGGGTGGGGGTAGAATAAACATTCTTTAAAAAAGAAAACTGTAGTCTGGTCTGTTGTAGTTGTTGTATCTCTTGTGGAAATGCACTTTCAAGTAGTTTCCTAATAAATTCTTCTAGATCTACTAGCAGCAATTTCTGGAGGGAAATATTTTGGAGGCTCTACTAAAAACAAACTATCAATTATTTATTTTGCAGTAAATAACACAGGTACACTAAAAAAAATTTTTTTTAAACTGCCTCTAATGTTTCGATTGATTTTTACGTTTTTTGGTGCGCTGAATCCAAATCTGGTAACCAATTTGCTCCATCACGTACAGATTTTTTGCTACATTGGGTTAGCAGTTTGAGGTGAACGTTTCAGATTGAGTGCGATCGAGATAAAGGTTTCTTGGATGAATTCTTTATACTAATTGTTTAGTAGTTATTCAAATAAGAATAAAGAAAATTGTAACAAGGCAGCACATAAGAATAGAGTAATGTCAACAAAACACACTGTGATGGTAGCAAAATTGTCTGCACTTAAAACAGCCACATACATGTGCACAAACATTGAGCATATAAGAGCGAGGTTAGACACAAAGCAAAGCAAAGAAATGTGCAAAAAATGTTGTACAGGTATGTATGTAAAAATAGAAAACGCAAACCGCACCATTGCAATACATGAAGACAAACACCCGATGGTGTGAAAATAAAATTCTAATAAATGAGATCCGACACTGTGGTAATAACTAGCAAATTTTTATTTCAAAGTTTAGTAAAAACACGATATTTGTCAACACAGTTTAGATTTTAAAGTCATTCTTGGGTCAATCAATCTCCTGGTGGGCCCGTTTCTTCTTTCCCCCGAATGCTTCTCTTGGTGCGCTGCTTGGCATATTTTTCATCTAGGGTTTCCCGCAGCAGCAACCAGCAGAAATCAGCCATCATAGTGGTGTTCCATCTTCCTTGGTACCTTCTCTCTGCGTCCTTGATGTCCTGGTGAAACCTTTCACCTTGTTCTTCACTGTACGCCCCCAAGTTTTCGGGAAAGTAGTTCACATGGGAGTGCAAGAAATGGACTTTCAGGTTCATGTTACAGCCTTGTTCTTTGAAGGCATTGAGCATCCTGGCAACAATATCCTTATAGTTCTCATCCCGCCTGTTCCCCAAGAATTTGAGAACAACATCCTTGAAGGAATCCCAGGCTTCTTTTTCCTTCTCAGACATCGTTTCAGCGAATGCTCCATCTGAAATGAGTTTCCTTATATCAGGGCCAACAAACACTCCTTCCTTTAGCTTTGCTTCAGAAAGTCGGGGGAACTTTGAGCAAAGGTACCGAAAGCACTCACCATCTTTTGGAAGGGACTTGATGAATTGCTTAATGAGACCCAACTTAATGTGGAGAGGTGGTAATAGAATTTTATCACGAGGTACCAAGCTCTCATGAAGAACATTTTTCTCACCGGGTCTCAAATACTCCCGAATTGGCCAGTCTTTTTTCCCCCAGTGTAGGTCGCGGGCCCGGCTATCCCACAAGCAAAGGAAGCAGGGATATTTGGTGAAACCGGATTGCTGCCCTAATAGCATGGATAGAATTTTAAAGTCTCCACAAATCATCCACTTATGCTCATCATAACGAATCTTCTGAAGAATCAGGGCCAAATTCTCGTATTTTTCTTGGAGAATAACAGAGTGAGCAATAGGAACTGAAGCGAATGTGTTGCCATTATGAAGAAGAACACCTTTTATGCTGTCTTTTGACGAATCAATGAACAGCCGCCATTCAGCAGGATCATACTTGAGTTTAAACTTTTCCATCACTCCGTATATATCGTTGCAAAATACCAAATCTTCCTCTTTGCTGAAATACTTCAAAAATTGTGTCTCGCGGTTGCGGTACCAATAAAAAGTTGTTCCTGGTGACAATAGATTTTTCTGTTTAAGCCGAGAACCTAGCAGTTGGGCAGCATCTTTTGGGAGTCCTAAATCCCGGACTAAATCATTCAATTCAGCTTGAGAGAAAAGTTCAGGTTTCGGATCTGGTTCAGTTTCAAACTCGGAAGTACTGGACTCATCGGGAAAAGCCATCTGATGAGTCTCATCATGATCAGAACCGTCCACACAAATATGATCCAAAGATTTTGGTGGTTCAGGCACAGGTACTTCGTTGCTATGAGGCATAGGCCTAATTGCTGAGGGAAGGTTGGGGTAACTTATTACGTTCTTATTTTTTAAGTTGTATCCCTTCACAATGCAAGAGCAAAAATAGCAGTCACTGCTGTGGTCTCTTTGTTCACGCCACATCATAGGTATTCCGAAACGAAATGCTTGTTTTTTACCTTTCATCCATAAGCGTAGATCTTCCTCACATGTCTTGCACACTTTGTGAGGAGCCCACGGTTTGTCTTGATCGCCTAACTTCAAACCGAAATAGGCGAAATATACTTTTTTAATAAATGCAGAAATGTTCCTCTGCCGCTTTTTCACGGTATATTCCCCACAAATAAAACAAAAACTGTCCGGAGAGTTGACGCAACCTCTGGCTCTGTGAGCCATCACAAATACACAGCACTGCAAACTACAACTGTAGTGAACCACTTCGGAATAAAGCTGGATTACGACTGAGCAAACAAAAGGTAATAATGAACTTGCAAGAAACTGAAATTTGACAGGAACGTTCATGTCGCAACCACCGTGTTTGAGCGAGCGAACGAGGCGAGGCGAAAAGGAAAGAACATGCGCCAGCGCGAGTACTGGATTTAGCCCCCCGCCTCCCAATTGTCCTGTTAATGTATAAAATGAAATCTCCAGGAACAAGCAGGAATAAGTCCTCACATATGGGTACGTCGGTACCGACGGAGCCCGCGCGGGAAAGCTCCCCAGCTTCTTAGAATAGAAGCCTTTGGGACCTCCCACTGCACATGCGCACTGCCTTCCCGCCTTCCTGAACAGCTCTCCTCAGTTTCTCTTTTTCCGCGGAGCCAGCAGGTCGTGTTCCTGTCACCGCTGAAGAAATTGTTATTTTATTTGTTTCTTTAGACCGCGTACCTGCCTTCCCCATACCGATACCGGTATCGCCGGTCTTTTCTTTCTTTCTTTAAAAAATTATAATTCTTTTTTCTTATTTTTTAGCTTTTTGGTCACTTCAGAGAGGCCTCTCGGCCTACTCAATTTCTCCTCATGGAGAAGCCAGCCCCTGGATTTAAGAAGTGTACCAAATGTAATGCTGTTATTTCAGTCACAGACACCCATGAATGGTGTCTGAAATGTTTGGGGCCTGACCATTCCATACCGGACTGCCCATCTTGCTCCCACATGTCTAAACGTGGGCTGCAGAACCGGGCCAACAAATTCCATGTGCTGTTTGCTTCAGAGAATACAGCATCACAGTCATCCAGGTCTTCTTCTCCGGATGGATCTCAGGTAACCAAACCTTCTGTGGGCAAGTCCTCAAAGAGCAAATCTCCTTCAAAGCATCGAGAGGCTCTTAGCTTAGAACTTGAGGACCCTGCCCCAGCCAAACAACCCCGGCGGGAAGTCCAACTTCCAAAAACGCCAATTCAGGGGTCTCAGGTTGATATCGATGCTACGGCCTCGACAGATCACCTGTTAGCCTGCTCTGGGGTACCGGGTCACTCCGGTACCGACATCCAGGCAGCTATGGCGTCCATGGGCGATACTGTACAGTCCATGCAGCAGGCCGTCATGGCTTTCATTAAAGCTGCAACGCCATCGGTTCCGCTTTCAGCGGTTCCGGGCCCGATACCGGTATCGTCCGCCATGCCGGTATCGAGGCCGTCCACCTCTAAACGCAAGTCGGTACCGTATGGGCTTTCGCTCCATACCGGTTCCATACCCGATACGCCCGATATCGATACCGATCGGTACGCGTATCGTGCGTTAGAGGAAAGCACCGATTCCTCTGAGGATTTTCACTCCTCTGATGATTCTGCTGAGTTTTCACTCAACTTACCTGAGGAGCCCTCTTCTCCTAAAAGGAGAATGTCCCCTCCAGAGGATTTGTCCTTCCAGGACTTTGTTTTAGATATGGCTACAGCCCTTTCTATTACCACATCCTCTGAAAAGGAACCCAGATCCAAAAAACTGGATATTTTGGGATACTCAAAGGCCCCTAAGGAGGCAGTTACCCTGCCTATCCATGAAATCCTTCAAGAACAACTGATGGATTTCTGGGAAAATCCTTTGACTTTGTCTCCTTATTCCCGTAGGTTGGACACCATGTATAGGGTCCCTCCTTCTCCTGGTTTCCAAAAGACTCAATTGCCCCACCACTCTATTGTGGTGAAGTCTGCAATGAAGAAGATTAGGAGTACCAAAAGGCACTCTTCCACCCCTCCAGGACGGGAATGTAAGACTTTGGACTCTTTTGGTAGGAAAATTTTCCAGGCTAGTATGCTTATAGCCAGGATTAATTCCTACAGTCTCTATATGGGCATGTTCCTGGAGGAACTTGCCAAAAAGGTGCGACATTTTGCCCCCTTTATCCCTGAGGATAAAAAGCAGGGATTCCTTTCCCTAGTGAAACAACTCTTAGAGGTTTCTAAGTTCTCTAATAGGGCAGCATATGATTCCTTTGAGGGAGCCAGTAGGGCTTCGGGCATTGCTATTGCAGCCCGACGTCTTGCTTGGCTCCAGGCCTCTGATCTGGAACCTTGGGTTCTAGATGGCTTACGGAATCTGCCCTGTACAGGTGAGAACTTATTTGGGGAAGAGTGGCAAATCAAAGCCACCCAGATGGATGCTGAAAATGCCACCTTGGAAAGACTTTCAAAGTCCACTTCAATTCCTACTAAGAAAAAGTCTTTTAAAAGGCCTTACTATAAGAAGGCCAGAGTTGCTTCAAATACTGGCCAGCAGTCTTCTCAACCTCGCTATACTGCTAAGCGTCAGCAATCCAAACAAGCACGAGCTAAGCCTGCAGCAGCTACTGTAGCTCAGCAGGCTCCAACCCCTCAGGGGTTTTGACTTGCTCCTAGGGAACTTGCCACTTCTGGTTCTAACACAACCAGAACCTCTCACCATACCCGGAAGGTTGGTTCACTTTGCTCCCAGATGGGAACAAATCACAACAGAACAATGGACCCTCTCTATCATTCGAGAGGGTTACAAACTTCATTTCTCCAGCCTTCCTCCCCATCATATGGTGAGACCATTCAATTCTCCCCCATCTCTCCTAACCCTGTTGGGTCAAGAGGTTTCCTCTCTTCTTGCCCAAGGGGCCATAGAAGAGGTTCCTCTTCCTCAACAAGGGTCCGGTTTCTACTCCCCTTATTTTCTCATTCCAAAGAAGACAGGGGGATTCAGACCAATCCTAGATCTGAGAGAATTGAACAAATTTCTCTTCAAGGAGAAATTCAAAATGCTGTCTCTCGGCATTCTCCTTCCTTACCTCCAGGGTCAGGACTGGCTTTGTTCTCTAGACCTACAGGATGCGTATACACATATACTCATCCATCCATCCCACAGAAAGTATCTTCGCTTTCTGTTTCAGGGAAAACATTTCCAATACAGAGTACTCCCCTTCGGTCTAGCCTCTGCTCCAAGAGTATTCACAAAATGCATGGCAGTCGTAGCCGCATTTCTAAGAGGCATGGGAATCTTTGTCTTCCCATATCTGGACGACTGGCTCATCCGAGCTCCAACTCAGTCACAGGCCCAGATTTCCCTGGACCACACAAGGAGCCTTTTGCAGTATCTGGGACTGGTAGTAAACCTTCCCAAGTCCCAACTCATCCCTACTCAATCTCTAGAATTCATAGGGGCCCAGTTGGACACCATCACTGCAAGGGCCTACCTTCCACATGTTCGAGGCCAGCGCCTCCTGAGTTTGGCCTCCCAAGCTCAGTCCAGCACTCACTTGACAGCCAGGGAAATGCTACGCCTACTGGGTCATATGGCCTCCACAGTGCATGTGGTGCCCTATGCTCGTCTTCATATGAGAGCAGCTCAATGGACCCTGGCCACTCAGTGGACTCAGGCGTCAGGAGCGCTCTCAGACCAAATACAAACCTCCGATCGTCTGTTTTGGTCCCTCCACTGGTGGACTTCCACCAAGAATCTGTTGTTTGGGGCTCCATTTCAACCATTGCTACCCCAAGCAACCCTCACAACAGATGCCTCCCAAACAGGGTGGGGAGCCCATCTGCAAACTCTCTCCACTCAGGGCACTTGGTCTCTACAGGAGACCACCCTTCATATCAATCTTCTGGAACTGCGAGCAATTTACCTTGCCCTCAAGGTCTTCCACTCCCTCCTAGCCAACCTCACTGTCCTAGTTCAGACGGACAATCAGGTGGCCATGTTTTACATAAACAAACAAGGAGGGACGGGCTCTCTGTCGCTTTGCAACGAAGCTCTAAGACTATGGGCCTTCGCCAGAGAGCATCAGATTCACCTGCTAGCAGTGTATCTCCCAGGAGTTCAAAACTCTCGGGCAGACAGGCTCAGTCGAGTTCTGCTGCCACACGAATGGTCCCTACATTTGGACCAAATAAACCGAATCTTTCAGGAATGGGGGACCCCGGACATAGACCTCTTTGCAAGTCCGTGGAATGCCAAACTTCCCCGGTTCTGTTCCAGAACTCCGTGTCAGGGAGCTCAGGCTACGGACGCCTTTCTCCTGAATTGGAGTCAGGCATTCCTATATGCCTTTCCACCCATTCCTTTGATTCCCAAGACTCTGTTCAAACTCCAGAGGGATCATGGAACTATGATCCTCATAGCTCCACGCTGGCCACGCCAAGTGTGGTTCCCTCTACTTCTACAGCTCTCCCAGGGATCCTACTTGGATCTGGGAGCTGCGCCAGACCTCCTGTCTCAGGAGGAGGGGACTTTGTGGCACCCAAACCCCAAATCCCTTCACCTCAGTGCTTGGTTACTGAAGGCTTAAGCCTTCAAGACTTTCATCTTTCCCAACCAGTGAAAGATATCCTTTCTGCCTCTAGGAAACCCTCTACCAGGCGTTCCTATGCTTTCAAATGGAAACGTTTTTCCATTTGGTGTGCTCAGCAGGGTCTTGACCCTCTGGCACTTCCTTTGAATTCTCTTCTTGATTATCTCCTGCATCTATCCAATGCAGGCCTCAAGACGAATTCGGTAAGAGTCCATTTAAGTGCTATTGCAGCATCCTTGCAACATATAAATGGACAACCTATCTCCTCTCATCCTCTTGTTGCAAGATTCATGAGAGGCCTGACTCTCACTAAACCTCCCATCAGACCACCCCCGGTCGCATGGGATTTGAATCTAGTGCTCGGTCAACTTATGAAGCCACCTTTTGAGCCAATGTTTTCCACCTCCTTGAAATTTCTTTCCTGGAAGGTCATCTTCCTCATTGCAGTCACTTCGGCTCGCCGCATCAGTGAGCTGCAGGCTTTAGTGGCTAATCCACCTTACACAAGATTTCATCATGATAAGGTTGTCCTTAGGACGAATCCCCACTTTATGCCTAAAGTGGTCTCGCCTTTTCATCTTAATCAAGAGGTATATCTACCTGTCTTTTTTCCAGCTCCTCATGCATCCAATGCAGAGAGGAACCTTCATACTCTGGATTGTAAAAGAGCTCTCGCTTTTTACCTTAATAGGACTCAGCCACATCGAAAGTCTTCTCAACTTTTTGTGGCCTTTGATCCTTCCCATTTGGGACTTCCAGTCTCCAAGCGTACACTTTCCAATTGGATTGCTCAGTGTATTTCTTTTGCTTACCAGAGCAAAAACATTTCTCTGGAAGGCCATGTCACTGCTCACAATGTGAGGGCCATGGCAACTTCTATGGCTCATCTGCACTCTGTTTCCATAGATCAGATCTGTCGAGCCGCTACCTGGGCCTCGGTTCATACCTTCACAGCCCATTACTGTTTGGACAAGGACTCCCGCCGGGATGCCTTGTTTGGCCAGGCTGTCCTCAAGCACCTGTTCCATTCCTAAACAACTCCTGCCCACCTTCCCAGAATGGATGCCTGAGATCCATACGAAGATGGCGAACCTTTACAGGGGATCCCATGCATCTAAGCTAGGGAGTCCCCATATGTGAGGACTTATTCCTGCTTGTTCCTGGAGATAGCACAGTTACTTACCTGTAACAGGTGATCTCTGGGAACAGCAGGAATTAGTCCTCACAACCCACCCACCTCCCCTAGGAGTTGTATCTTTTATCTATCTATCTTCCTGTCCTCTCTCTGTTGACTCAGCTATAAACTCGAAACTGAGGAGAGCTGTTCAGGAAGGCGGGAAGGCAGTGCGCATGTGCAGTGGGAGGTCCCAAAGGCTTCTATTCTAAGAAGCTGGGGAGCTTTCCCGCGCGGGCTCCGTCGGTACCGACGTACCCATATGTGAGGACTAATTCCTGCTGTTCCCAGAGATCACCTGTTACAGGTAAGTAACTGTGCTTACAAAACACTCTAAAATATCATGAGGGAGTGTTTCTAGTTAGTTAACCATTACAACCTCTATTTTGGGCCAAGAAAATAAACTGCAGTCGGCTAAAAAGAAATTATGTGAACATTCCTTATATGGGTAAGAAATCTAATTTTGCAAGAAAACGTGACGTGATGCAACATTTTGGCTATTTTTCCTGGATTCAGCACCCCAAAATCTATAGGAATCAGTTGCAAAACTGGAGGCAGTTTTTTGGTAGTGTACCTGTGTAATTAAAACTGTCAACTTATTTCTGGCATAATGATTCCTTTCCCCCTTTGATTTTAAACCTAGAGAGTAAGTACCCCCTCCCTAGAGTCAAAGCAGAAGCAAAGGTTTATCATCTGATACTCTAGTTTGTCACTTCTGTTGTATGTAATAGATAAGAAAGGGCACTTTGAATGACACAAGGACTATGTTCAATCAAATCTCTGGGCTGTCTCTGCCGCTGTACTTTGATTTCCAGTTCATAGCTGTTCACTTTGCTGGTTAAAATGACTTTTTTTTTCATGCCTGATAAAAATACAATACAAAGACTGGGGCAAATTCTTTCTTCAGCTCAGTGGATTAGATGATTTGCTAATATTATTAACGAGTTACTTTCCACTATTGGATAATACCATAGAAATTTAGTTTTCATTGTGCCCATGTGTGCAAAAGCCACTTCATTTAACTGAGATCTGAACAAAAATGGCACAAGATAGCTATGTATGGGCAACCTGAAGGTCTTGTCACCAGGATACTTTAAGATAATCATAATATCAGTGACCAGGCTGGTATTCCACTGTAAGAAATAGCAGTACAATCCTGAAAGACGTGAATTTTATAATCTCATCCAGCATTAGCTACCTGAGTAGGATTTTTTCTAAACTTTACAAAACCTGGTGGGGGCTTAATTGAGTAGTAGATTTCATCCTCATGAATAGGGTATTTTCTGCAGGCTATTGTAGGAGACAGGGTGACTGCTAAGGAGTGGGGCGTGGGTGGAGAGGAAGGTGCTGTCGCTGTCTTTTTGACTCTGTGTCGGTAAACACACAAGCCCCAAGGGAAGGAAAGTGCTGAAAGCAACCCTTGTCCAGCCTGCCATTTTGTCCAGCAACTACCCTATTACTTTGCTGCTGTGCTATTAAATCTGTACCTGATTGTAACTCGCCTTGAACGCTGCGGTTTGCCGACTACTATACCAACGAAACATAAAATGCTGCACGTTCCACACAACTAACCCAACCAGGCTAAATGTACATAGTTAAAAAAATTATACAAATGCATATAGTTAAAGATATAATCACACAGAACCAGGAATCTACTCTGTAGATAGTCCAAAAATGTATTGCTATTATTTAATTTGTTATTCCATGGGGCATGTTTACTAAAGAACGCTATTTGCGCCGCATCCCGTTATTGCGCGGTAAGGTACATTACCATGCGATAATGGCGCTTTAATGGGCGATAAGGTACCTCGCCCGTTAAAGTGCCATTATCACGCGGTAATGTACCTTACCGCGCGATAACGGGACGCGGCGCAAATAGCGTTCTTTAGTAAACATGTCCCCATGTCTTCCTTGTAAATGTTTTTGTTCAATGTAAACCGTCCCTGATCTCTGGAAGGGGTGGTATATAAGAACGGTATAAATAAATAAAATAAATTACTACTGGAAAGATATGAGCTAAATAATAAGGGGGTCATTCCAGAACAGGAATAAGCCCTTTGGACATAAGGCGTAGATGGTTTTCTAGGGAACATGTCTACGACTGTATCCTGCAAGACCCGTGGCCTTGCATGTACACAGCACTAGCATGGGGATCTCAGAACGTGGGTGGGAGGGGGCAGAAAGGTGGTGTGGTCAGCAGCAGAGACGTGCAATGTGTATTCAGGAAAGGCCTGTGTACATTCTGCGTGTTTCCTGTGGATGTCCACGTTATACCAGTAGAAACGTGGAATAAGGCCAAGGCTTAGACACTTTTCTGCTCTACTCTGCAATGCGTCCCATAGAGATGAATGGCTGTGACAAAGATGTTGTGAACCGGTGTGTCTGCAGTCTGGAAGACCACAAGATGCAGTTGTAAAGAACAGAATGCAGAGGTGGGGGAAGGTTGTATGGTAAAGGCATATTACTAAACACCCCTACAGAAATATTCAGAGGTGCAATGGTGATTATTCTGGCTATGCTGACAATTGCTGTGTGAACTAGAGAAGAAGATCTAGGGCACCCTAACAATTCCTGTCATCTGAGACGTGGGACTGTTGATGTAGGGATTGTATATGGATGAGTATAGGATGGATGGATGTGTGGGTGAGAAATGCAAATCAGATTAGAAGCCCTGGGACCCCCCATGCCATCATATTATAACAGCTGTTTTGTAGAGGTGCAGGGCATCTGTACTGCAGATGTATGTTTTGTGACTGCAACTGAGAGTGTGTGTGTGTGGCTAGAGGAATGCATGGGGGAACATGGTGGGTGCAACTGCAATTTTGGGGGGACGTCAGTGCCTGTCCAGTACCTGGTTTATTAGGGATGACTGCAGCGTGACCAGGTGCCAGTGTGATCCGACAGGATACAGAAGAACAGGGTCTCTTTGGCAAAATATCAAAGCACATCCCTGTCCGCGATAAGGGACCCTCAGAATGAGTGCATGTAGCAGGGCGCACAGCACCATCAGCGGACTCACAAATGTACAAATTTGTATAGACAGATGCTGGTGCTCTTGGGCATCTAGTAGTGCTATGTGCATTGGTGCGTGCACTCGATCTGAGGGTCCCTATTTAATGTCAGGGATATGCTTGCTATGTTAAGGTGTATTTTTGAGCCTTCTCCCTCACAGCAACACTTATGGAGTTACCCCCGAGGAAGCAGTGGCGAAATGCCTTAATGACATCACTTGCAGTGTTGGGAATGGTGTCAGTACAGATAAGTGTGGTGTTGAATATTTGAAGATGAACTCCAGTTGAAGATTGTTTGATCTAATGTGGTGAAATTTTGCTCTGAGGGAGAGAAGGTACTTTTTTCAATTACATACTGGGGTTATTTACCCCTATAAAATTAGTTTTATATAAAAAAGTTTTATGATACTAATGAGAAGTTTTTAGGATTATTGATATGATCCCAATTCATGCCTTAGTGCTTTGGCAGATGCACAGTGGCGGGTTGGTCTGAGATCCTTTTCTTCTCAATAACAGAAGCCCTCTGAGTTAAATTTTGGGATGAGTTTTCTCTTGTTTTGATGTTAGATCTTTTCATTCCAGTATTTTTGTGATCTTGTGTCTATAAGGGATATGTTCCGACATTTAGCTATAGAGGACCATTTCTGATTTCTCCTGGTCCATACAAAGCATTGTACAGACTGTTGCCAGAGATGACCAATGCAAGCCCAACTAAAATGTTCACCTACTGCCATATATGTTGTGCTGCAAAGTATGTCAGGACAATCATATCATATCACTCTCGGCTTGCTGTTGTAACATCTCTGATTGCACAGTGATCACTTTGCAGTGTTCTGGTCATGCAAAGAACTAGCTTATATGGTCTATTTTGCATCAGCACATCTGTATCATCTGTTTTCATGGGTAGTTGGCATGGGTATGACACCATCGGTGTGAGATACAGCTTTGGGGAGGCACATTTTAACTGAGGAGGCGTGGCCGCACAGAGACAGGCAGCGGCAAAACCGTACATCTTTTCGGAATTCACCGGAACATCCACACCACTTGCTTCATATACCCTTGTCCCAGGGGTTTGTTTGTGCTGCGTCGAACACATCTGTGTCCCCGATTCCAGACTCACAAGCACATCCAGACCTATGCATGCAGAATTAGGGTCAAACGGAGCCCATTTTTCATTTAGACGTGTCCGTGGGTCGGACATACATATTATAGAATCATGTTCCATGTAAATAAAGAAATAATAAAATAATGATTGCTTGTTTCTTTTGTAAAAATCCATTTTCAATAGCAGCAGGTGCTGTCAGATAATTCTGCACATTGTATTGTATGTCTTTGGTCTCTGAGACATTAAGGGCCAGATGTACTAAAGGGTTTTCTCCCATTTTGTATCATTACGTTTTGTTTAGTATTCTCCTCCTCACTGAGATCTTTGTGATTTTATGTTTTGTCAGAATCTGATAAAGTTTGTTCCATTAATGGATTTCTATTTGGCTAAGATAAAATACTTTGGCCATCTAAAATACCAGAAATCCTATGCAGCTTTCATCTGATATGGGTTTGGTTCTCTCAATGGGTATCCCCTCTATTGTATTCTGCTTAATTGGTTTTCTGAATAACTCTGTTGTGTTATACTTATCCCTTACCTTATTGGATCGATATGTTTTTGTACCTTAGGTTGTCATTTGTATTCTGTTAACCCTTGATTTTATTGTAAACTGCTATGATGCCATATATTGTGCCTATAGGTATACCAAATGTTACACATAAATACATACATGATTCTAGAATGGCCAAGCATGGTATTGTGAGTTATTTAATTCACACACCATCAGAAATAACTCACAAGTAGCTCAGCAATAATGACATGAATAATTATCTATGTTGTTGTTGTTAAGTGCCGTCGAGTCGGAGTCGACTCATGGCGACCCTCTGGATAGCTATCCTAAATTGTGTTCGGTCTTCAGTCAGGCGGCTCATTGTTGACAGACTGGTACCCGTAGCTGCTGTTATTGTATCGATCCATCTCATTGCTGGCCTTCCTCTTTTGCGTTGACCTTCTATCTTGCCAAGCATAATGTCTTTCTCTAATGATCTCTCTCTTCGCATGATGTGTCCAAAGTATGAAAGTCGAAGTCTTGTCATCTGAGCTTCTAAAGAAAGCTTAGGTTTGATCTCCTCTAGTACCGACTGGTTTGTTCTTCGGGCAGTCCATGGTATACACAGTATTCGCCGCCAGCACCATAATTCAAAGGCATCAATTTTCTTCCTGTCTATCTTTTTCACTGTCCAGCTTTCACATCCATATGATGTTATTGAAAATACCATGGCTTGAACAAGTCGAATCTTTGTATGGAGAGAGACATCTCTGCTCTTGAGAATCTTATCTAGGTCTTTCATAGCCATTCTGCCAAGAGCAATGCGTCGTCTGATTTCTTGACTGCTTGTTGCTTCTTTATTGATAGTTGATCCAAGTAGGTTAAAGTTGTTCACAATTTCAATTTCTTCTCCTTCAACGATGAACCTGTTGATTATGCCAGTTGTCATGATCTTTGTCTTCTTTACATTAAGGTGCAGGCCCATTTTGAGACTATGTTCTTTGATTGTGAGAAGCAAATGTTTCAGATCATCTTCACTTTCAGCCAGTAATGTGGTATCATCAGCATAGCGAAGGTTGTTGATGAGTCTTCCACCAATCTTCACACCTCTGTTGTCTTCATACAATCCTGCTTCTCTGATGATTTGTTCTGCATATAAATTAAACAGGTAGGGGGAAAGTATGCAGCCTTGTCTTACACCTTTGCTTATTTTAAACCATTCTGTTTCTCCTTGTTCCGTTCGAACTGTTGCTTCTTGATCAATGTACAGATTGCGCAAGAGAACGATCAGGTGTTCTGGTATACCCATGCTTCTTAATGTGGCCCAGAGTTTCTCATGGTTTACACAGTCAAAAGCCTTGCTATAGTCGATAAAGCACAAATAGATATCCTTTTGGTATTCTTTAGTCTTTTCAAGGATCCATCTCACATCCGCAATGATGTCTCTCATTCCTCGCCCTTTCCTGAACCCTGCTTGCACTTCAGGTAGTTCTTGTTCCAGGTATGGTTGTAGTCTCTTTTGAATAATCTTCAGTAGAATCTTGCTGGCATGTGGGATCAGAGCGATTGTGCGATAATTTCCACAGTCAGTTGGATCACCTTTCTTTAGTATTGGTATAAACAAAGATCTTTTCCAGTCAGTTGGCCATGATGTTGTCTTCCATATTTCTTGGCAGAGCCTTGTGAGTACGGCAACAGCTGCATCAGATTGCTGCAATACTTCTATGGGAATGCTATCAATGCCTGGTGCTTTGTTCTTTGATAAGGCTTTCAATGCTGCTTCAACTTCTTCTTTCATCACCAATGGTTCCCGATCATAAGGTACAGGTTGAAACGGCTGTTGGTCCACTTGATCTTTATCATATAAAAACTCTGTATATTCCTTCCACCTTTTCTTGATGGTCTCAGCATCATTCAACATAGAACCTTGAGCATCTTGTAACATTCCAATTCGAGGCTGGAACTTTATCTTTAACTCTCGTAGCTTTAGGAAAGCCGATCTTGTTCTTCCTCTAATAGTTTCTGCTTCAATTTCCTTGCAAGTGTCATTGTAGTACTTTTCCTTGTCCTGTCTTGCTGCACGTTGGAAATCTCTGTTGAGTTCTGCGATTGTCTTTCTTTCTCCTCTGGCTTTAGCTTCTCTGCGTTTCTGGGCAATTTTCAGAGTTTCTTCAGTCATCCATTTTGGCCGTTTTTGCTTTTTCACCTTTTGTAGAGACTTCTCGCTTTCTTCCAACACAACCTTCTTGATGTCATTCCATAACTCTTCCGGAGCTCTGTCATTTGTATCTAAAGCAGCAAATCGATTTTGCAGGCAGTCTTTAAATTCCAGTGGTATATTCTCAAGGTCATATTTTGCTGCATTCATGAGTGGTTTGCTCTTTTTCAACTTTAGCTTGACTTTGCATACTAGTAGTTGATGATCTGTACCACAGTCAGCTCCAGGTTTTGTCTTTGTTGATGTTACAGAGCTTTTCCATCGTTGACTTCCACATATGTAGTCAATTTGATTTTTATATAATCCATTCGGTGAAGTCCATGTGTACAGTCGCTGCTTGTGTTGCTGGAAGAAGGTGTTTGAGATGAATAGATCATTAGTCTTGCAGAATTCTATCAGTCTTTCTCCAGCTTCATTTCTGTTGCCAAGTCCATATTTTCCAACTACTTTGCCTTCTTCTTTGTTGCCAACTTTTGCGTTCCAGTCACCCATGACTATTGGGATATCCTGTTTGCATGTTCTGTCAATTTCAGCTTGTACTTGTTCATAGAACTCTTCAATTTCATTTTCTTCTGCAGCTGTTGTTGGGGCATATACTTGAATTATAGTTGTGTTGATAGGCAATCCTCGTAGACGAATAGAGATTAAGCGTTCGCTGACTGCATTGTATTTCATTACAGTTCTTGCAAGTTTCTTCTTTATTATAAATGCAACACCATTTCTTCTTTGTCTTTCATTTCCAGCATAGTAGACCATGTGATCTTCTGATGCAAAGTGCCCCATGCCAGTCCATTTCAGTTCGCTGACACCCAACAGATCAAGTTGTACACGTTCCATTTCATTCTTGACCACCTCCAACTTCCCTTGGTTCATACTTCGTACGTTCCATGTTCCAATGTGTAAGACATCTTTACAGCTTCTGACTCTCATTTCATGCGCAGCTACATCAGCAGTCAGACTTCCCGAGGGCTTTGATCCAACCACATCATAAATGCTGGCTTTACTCTGAACAGCTCTTCCCCAGTAGCTAGTTGAGTGCCTTCTGACCTAGGGGTCTTATCTTCCAGCACCATAGCACAATTTGTTTTGTTGTAACTATCCATTGGGTTTTCATGGCAAGATACAGAAGTAGATTGCCGGGCCTTTCTTCCGCGCAGTTTAAGTTTGGTGTTGTTGCCGTTGTCACAAAAATGTGATCCTCCGCCGTCAACACTGTCCCATTCTGCTGCTGCCCAGATGGGTGGTTTGTCTTGGTCTGGCACCTCAGCTGAGACCTGTCCATCTTGGGAGACCCTGCCAGTAGTTAAACTACCGATAGTTTAGCTCTCAGCATCACTGATGCACGCAAGCCCTCACAGCACGACAAGCTGCAAACCAAGTGTAAACCAATTATCTATACAAAACAAAAAATAGCTTTGTTACCACTTGATGGTTAGGGCATTAAATACTGCATATATACACCATAGTAGGGGGAATATTAGTTCAAAGCTTAGGTGTTCTAAACTAGATATTGACTTTACTTTTAGCAATTTTTGATGTGTAGACTTTTTATTGTCAATTTTTTATCTTACGTATCAGTTCCTGAAAATATATCTAATGATGGCTGTAGTAAAGATTATTGTCTCCACTCTTCTAGAATTAGAAATTACTTATGGAAACAAGTCAAGACAATGTTAGATTGTAGTGTGCAACTCCAGAAAGGATCACATGTCTCTTTTTGTGTATAAACCATCTCCTATAAAATACTTGACCTTTGCATTGTTGAAATTAATTATTTTCTGAGGGTAAGGGAAAAGGTGTTACGTGAGTAGAGAAGCAGATAAGCTGTGTTGGGCTATGTGTAGGTGTATGTGGAACCGCAAGTATTTTGGCTGGGCTTCCAAGCTAGTTGAAAAAAAAATGAGTTACTTAAAGCTACAACAATAAACAAAGGAGCCTATTATGAAAGAAATGGGAATATTCATTCCAACAAGAATGAAATCAGTGATCGACATAAGATTTTTCATAAGGTTAAAATGCTGCTCTCCTACAAAAATAAATAAAATCCTTTTACATCTCCCCACAAATGAGCTGGACCATAAATAATTTATTGGCTATTGATGATGAAGCGTTTTACTTGGTTGATGTATTTCAAGAAGCACCAACGTTGCTATAATGCACAGAAAAGTCCTCCAAATAATGATTTTTGTAGTTGGTTAAATTAGAAGAAAAAAAATGGATAGCGTATACAACATTTTGTGATGACTTGACCTTTTTGTATGCAGAAAGTTAATGAGAGCAGTGTATGAAGAGCAGGCTACAACTTCAAAGATATCAGGTAATAGGGGAGAAGAGGGTACATCAACATGATGGAACTGTATATCATCTTTCAAGAGATTACTTGCAAGTTCATTTTGTATATATTATAAACCAGAAGTAATTTTGGAAGCAATGTGCAAGGTTTGGTTAATGAGAAGCTGTCCCCACCTGCTGGACACAATCAGAAATTGAGAAATTGCTGTACCAGGCTGATGAACTAAAGAGGTTTTTCCCACTTTGTGTCTCTATGACAAAGGTTTAGGGCATCTGGCCCTAAAGGCAAGAGCTTACAGCTGGCTTCAGGTCTTATGTCCTGCCAACTAGAAGCCCACTCAGTAGCTCTGATATATGTATAAGTCCCTTAGGACAGACATCAATCATCTTCAAGAGTCAGTTTTACTTTTGTGCATCTTGGCTGGGCAGTCAGTTCCCTTTCATGAGGAGATTTCTTATTTAGGAAATGTGATTTTATTGTTCAAAGTCCAGGTCTGTAAAATTCTCAGGGTGGTGTTTTATAAGTTATGATTGCTATGAAGACTCTGTGATGTCTTAGAGCTGTCAGATTTTCACCTTTTGGATTAGCTTTTTACACTTCCTTATGTTGGTTACTGCAACACACTTTACACAGGGCTTCCTGCTAAAATATTAGCATCCTTGCAAGTTCAGAACGTGGTGGCAAGAGCGATAACAGGCGCACGTCAGTCCGAACACATCACTCTTAGTTTAATGGATCTTCAATGGTTGCCCATGATTCAAAGGGTTTGTATTTAAAATGTTATGCTTCGTATATAGGATGTTGTTTGATGAGCTTGCTTTGCATCTTTGTTACCCTATTTAAGTTTATATTCTGGGGCATCCTTGTATTCCAGTCATGGGGATTGCTGAGTCTTCCCCCTGGCTAGAGCATTTAGGACGCACATCCTAAAGTCACAGGTTTTTTTTATGCAGCTCTTTTCCAGTGGAATAAGTTACCCCTTTTCTGAAATAGGGAGGTGTAATATTTAATTTTTTTAAAATATCAAAAGCTCATTTATTTTCTACTGCTTTTGGTGTGACTGGTTTGATCAGCTTTTTCTTTTTTTGTTTGGTTGTCATATTGTATTGTCTTTTTAAAATGTTTTATACTTTTACTAATTGGTGCTAGCTGTTCTGACACACTGGGACACATGTTGCCAGCTAGTATGGGATGATTCCCCTGCTAACTCTGCAACCCATGTTAGGGGCAGAGAATGGGCTTGATGTGCTCAACATGGTTACAGACGGGTTCACACTGCATGATAACTGCATTAGCATGAGTTCACCTAATGCTTTCTCAATAGGTAGAGTTAAGTGTGCCCATAATAATGCGGCCCATGCTAGGGGAAAGTGCTCTGTGTTAACTGCTGGAAACATGCTTTCCACACCCTCGACAGTTAATGTAGCGGTGTTGCACCTAACATGCCAGTTCCGATTCTTTTTGATGCGTTGATTGCAATATCCTAGTGCCCATTAGTAAAAGGGCCCCTTTGTGAGTACATTTTGTGCACCATGCAGATGGTATGATGGGAAGTTAATAAATCAAGAAATGAAATGGAATGAAATCTTGACAGTTCCCAAATGGATATGATGGAGGCACAAATGTGTAAGAGAACACCATAAAGTATGGGGTAATCACAGAGGATCCTTAGGGTATGAATGTAAAGTCTAAGAGCTAGCAGGTATTTCATCAGCAATAGAAAACGGGTAGACTGGATTCTGTCTCTTTTAAAAAGCAAAAATACCTAGTAGCTCTCATCTTTCCACAGTTTCCTATATGTTGCTGTGAATGTTGACTGTGGTTTGGAAAAAAATCAGCTATTAGATGCTGCTCTACTCCTACACTGCTGGGTCAACAAAGAAATACAACAGAACTCTAAATAGAAATAATAACACAGGTACACTACCAAAAAACTGCCTCCAGTTTTGCAACTGATTCCTATAGATTTTGGGGTGCTGAATCCAGGAAAAATAGCCAAAATGTTCCATCACGTCACGTTTTCTTGCAAAATTAGATTTCTTACCCATATAAGGAATGTTCACATGATTTCTTTTTAGCCGACTGCAGTTTATTTTCTTGGCCCAAAATAGAGGTTGTAATGGTTAACTAACTAGAAACACTCCCTCATGATATTTTAGAGTGTTTTGTATTCATTTTATACATTAACAGGACAATTGGGAGGCGGGGGGCTAAATCCAGTACTCGCGCTGGCGCATGTTCTTTCCTGTTCGCCTCGCCTCGTTCGCTCGCTCAGACACGGTGGTTGCGACATGAACGTTCCTGTCAAATTTCAGTTTCTTGCAAGTTCATTATTACCTTTTGTTTGCTCAGTCGTAATCCAGCTTTATTCCGAAGTGGTTCACTACAGTTGTAGTTTGCAGTGCTGTGTATTTGTGATGGCTCACAGAGCCAGAGGTTGCGTCAACTCTCCGGACAGTTTTTGTTTTATTTGTGGGGAATATACCGTGAAAAAGCGGCAGAGGAACATTTCTGCATTTATTTAAAAAGTATATTTCGCCTATTTCGGTTTGAAGTTAGGCGATCAAGACAAACTGTGGGCTCCTCACAAAGTGTGCAAGACATGTGAGGAAGATCTACGCTTATGGATGAAAGGTAAAAAACAAGCATTTCGTTTCGGAATACCTATGATGTGGCGTGAACAAAGAGACCACAGCAGTGACTGCTATTTTTGCTCTTGCATTGTGAAGGGATACAACTTAAAAAATAAGAACGTAATAAGTTACCCCAACCTTCCCTCAGCAATTAGGCCTATGCCTCATAGCAACGAAGTACCTGTGTTTGAACCACCAAAATCTTTGGATCATATTTGTTTGGACGGTTCTGATCATGATGAGACTCATCAGATGGCTTTTCCCGATGAGTCCAGTACTTCCGAGTTTGAAACGGAACCAGATCCGAAACCTGAACTTTTCTCTCAAGCTGAATTGAATGATTTAGTCCGGGATTTAGGACTCCCAAAAGATGCTGCCCAACTGCTAGGTTCTCGGCTTAAACAGAAAAATCTATTGTCACCAGGAACAACTTTTTATTGGTACCGCAACCGCGAGACACAATTTTTGAAGTATTTCAGCAAAGAGGAAGATTTGGTATTTTGCAACGATATATACGGAGTGATGGAAAAGTTTAAACTCAAGTATGATCCTGCTGAATGGCGGCTGTTCATTGATTCGTCAAAAGACAGCATAAAAGGTGTTCTTCTTCATAATGGCAACACATTCGCTTCAGTTCCTATTGCTCACTCTGTTATTCTCCAAGAAAAATACGAGAATTTGGCCCTGATTCTTCAGGAGATTCGTTATGATGAGCATAAGTGGATGATTTGTGGAGACTTTAAAATTCTATCCATGCTATTAGGGCAGCAATCCGGTTTCACCAAATATCCCTGCTTCCTTTGCTTGTGGGATAGCCGGGCCCGCGACCTACACTGGGGGAAAAAGACTGGCCACTTCGGGAGTATTTGAGACCCGGTGAGAAAAATGTTCTTCATGAGAGCTTGGTACCTCGTGATAAAATTCTATTACCACCTCTCCACATTAAGTTGGGTCTCATTAAGCAATTCATCAAGTCCCTTCCAAAAGATGGTGAGTGCTTTCGGTACCTTTGCTCAAAGTTCCCCCGACTTTCTGAAGCAAAGCTAAAGGAAGGAGTGTTTGTTGGCCCTGATATAAGGAAACTCATTTCAGATGGAGCATTCGCTGAAACGATGTCTGAGAAGGAAAAAGAAGCCTGGGATTCCTTCAAGGATGTTGTTCTCAAATTCTTGGGGAACAGGCGGGATGAGAACTATAAGGATATTGTTGCCAGGATGCTCAATGCCTTCAAAGAACAAGACTGTAACATGAGCCTGAAAGTCCATTTCTTGCACTCCCATGTGAACTACTTTCCCGAAAACTTGGGGGCGTACAGTGAAGAACAAGGTGAAAGGTTTCACCAGGACATCAAGGATGCAGAGAGAAGGTACCAAGGAAGATGGAACACCACTATGATGGCTGATTTCTGCTGGTTGCTGCTGTGGGAAACCCCAGATGAAAAATACGCCAAGCAGCGCACCAAGAGAAGCATTCGGGGGAAGAAGAAACGGGCCCACCAGGAGATTGATTGACCCAAGAATGACTTTAAAATCTAAACTGTGTTGACAAATATCGTGTTTTTACTAAACTTTGAAATAAAAATTTGCTAGTTATTACCACAGTGTCGGATCTCATTTATTAGAATTTTATTTTCACACCATCGGGTGTTTGTCTTCATGTATTGCAATGGTGCAGTTTGCGTTTTCTATTCTTACATACATACCTGTACAACATTTTTTGCACATTTCTTTGCTTTGCTTTGTGTCTAACCTCGCTCTTATATGCTCAATGTTTGTGCACATGTATGTGGCTGTTTTAAGTGCAGACAATTTTGCTACCATCACAGTGTGTTTTGTTGACATTACTCTATTCTTATGTGCTGCCTTGTTACAATTTTCTTTATTCTTATTTGAATAACTACTAAACAATTAGTATAAAGAATTCATCCAAGAAACTTTTATCTCGATCGCACTCAATCTGAAACGTTCACCTCAAACTGCTAACCCAATGTAGCAAAAAATCTGTACGTGATGGAGCAAATTGGTTACCAGATTTGGATTCAGCGCACCAAAAAACGTAAAAATCAATCGAAACATTAGAGGCAGTTTAAAAAAAATTTTTTTAGTGTACCTGTGTAATTAATTGGAGATGCTGAATTGGAGATGCTGGGGAGGGAGGAGTGGTCTAGTGGTTAGGACAAGATACTTCAGGCCAGAGGGCCAGGGGTTCAAGTCCCACCTGGGGACAGCAATCTCAGGCCAGAGGGACTGGGATTTCTAGTCCTATAGGTACTCCTTGTGGTCTTGGGCAAGCCACTTAACCCTCCATTGTCCATGTTCCCTGTAAGTATTAACATATGTGTGTCATATCCCCTCATGTTAAATGTATCCCCCAATTGACCACTTTGACCCGGTGAAAAGCAGAATATAAATACAGATAAATAAATTAAGAATGAATTTGATAAAACAATAGTTTAATTTTCATATTTCTCTCTTCTCTTTCCCTCCCTCTCTCTTTTCACACTCAGTTATGTTGGCATGTTTTCCAACTTCCAATATCCAAGTGTAATATTTGTACAAAAACACTAGAAAACTGAAAAGGGCAAGGTCCAGGTACCTAATTTAGTATAAAGAGCTGATATATCAAATTGGCAGGATTGACAGCCAATAATAGACGACTATGACTTCTGTAGGCTACAGATACTAGCAGGTATGTCTTTCTTTCTTTCTTGCCTTCAGTATTTATTTGGTGCCTTATCAAGAACATCTCATAGTAATAAACACCAATATCAGCGTGTAGAAACAGTACCCAGTTAAATAATTAGCCGAAATAAAGTAAAAATCGCATGATAAGCATTACAGATGCAAAATGATAACCGACCATTATTAACAAAAAAGAGGAGAGACAATGTACTGAAAAAAACATGGCTAACAAAAAAGTGGGTTCTGGTTCAGTTCCTACTTGTGATAGGAGGATTAAAATGTTCTGGGGTCCCTTGGATTGGTCTTGTGGCTAAGCTCAAGTATAAAGTCTGAGCTATCAACCGAGAATGGTCCCTTGAGAAGCTGTACAAATCTCTCTCCTAAATGACTCTTGTACTCCTGTATGACATTACACTCTTCTCATACTCATTTTCAGTGGGGGAAGCTATCTGCACATTCATTTCCATATTATGCATTATAGGACTACCAGGAAAAGTGGCATCTGCGCAAAATACATAATGAAAAACAGTCAACACTGAGGCAGGTACATTACATTAGGGCATTTCAGATTGGTCTTTTCTCTGTTTTGCTCTTGCAGCAGTTTCAGCTGTTTGCCTCCTTCACCAGTTGGCGTGCCTGGAAAGATCAAGGGACCATAGCTGGCTCAAGGGACACTTCCTCCCAGATGTACCCTCAGCATGGCTTGTTGGCCAGTAGTGGCAGCCATCTTCTCTCCTTCCCTCGACCTAAGCCAGAACTTTCCAAACCTGTCCTAGGGACTCCACAGACACTCAGGTTTTCAGGAAATCCACAATGACGATGCATCACATTTGCATATAATGGAAACTTGGTGTATGTAAATGTATCTTATAAATATTCATTTTGAATAATGTAAACAGTATAACCCTCACAGAGTTTGCAGCTTGTTGTGCTGTGAGGGCTTGTGTGTATCAGTGATGCTGAGAGCTAAGCTATCGGTAGCTTAATTACTGACAGGTCTCAGCTGAGGTGCCAGACTAAGATAAACCACCCATCTGGGCAGCAGCAGAATAGGAAGGTGTTGACAGTGGAGGATCATGTTTCTGTGACAACGGCAACCACACTAGAATTATCTGCGCGGAAGAAAGGTCCAGCAATCTACTTCCGTATCATGCCATGAAAACCTATTGGATAGTCACAACAAAACAAATTGCACTATAGTGCTGGAAGATGAGACCTCCAGGTCGGAAGGCATGCAACTGGATACTGGGAATGAGCTGAAGACTTTTCAGAGCAAAGCCAGCATTTATGATGTGGTTGGATCAAAGTCCTCGGGACGTCTGCATACCCCCAGCTCATTTCTTTTAAATGGCTCTTTCTTCTGCAGAGGTTTTATCCCGCGGAGGTTATTCCCAGTTTCACCTAACGCAGCCTTATTGGTCTGTTGATACTCGAGTTGAGTCTGGTCCGGTGGTGGCTTCGGTTGTACTCTTGGGCACTCACATATGAGCTAAGTGTTTTGCTTTTAGATTTTTAAATGCATTGAAAAATTTAAGCAAAATACGCATGTATGGGGGGGGGGGGGGGTGTCCTATGATTGAATTTCGAGGAGTGTTAAGCTCGCTTTTACTAAGCCATATTTATATGCTGCGAGTATCCCTCACTGAGGTCCCCATTTCTTCCCAAGTTAATACAATACCTTTACTGGGGCTAACCTTAATTTACTTTTGAGAGACATTTTAGTGGTATTTGTTGTTGTGGTTAGTAGTGAGTTTTCTTAAATGCCTTTTAGTATTTGAGACCTAGTTTCTTTGGTGTATTGCTCAGACACCTTCAGTATTCTTAAAGTGCATTAGGATAGAAAAGAGTGAACAAAAATAAAAAAGGATGAGGAAGAGGCTGGGAAAAAGCATTGCAAGAAAGAAGAGACAGAGAGGAGTCAGTGCTAAAAACATCAGGGATCCTTGCAATTTCCAGCAAAGTAAAGTTGCTTAGTTGTAACAGATGTTGTCTGTAGACAACAGAATTGATCAGGCACACAAGTGGGTGACGACATCACACAGCACCATAACAAAAGCTCTCCCAGAGCTCAGAACTAAGTGCAATTTCTGAACATGCACAGCCTTTCCTGCATGCAGTGGTCTCATTCTCTCACTTAGTCCATAGCTGAAGGAGGGGGAGATGGAGAGTTTGTGTGCCTTATCAATCCTGCTTTCTATGGAACACACTTGTTACAGGTGAAAAACAATGCTTCTTCCGTAGAGAAAGCATAGTTACTCACCTGTAACAGGTGATCTCTGGGAACAGCAGGAATTTAGTCTTCACATATGGGTATTGTCGGCACTGACGGAGCCTGCAAGGGAACACTCCCCAGCGTCCAATAGGAACGCTTTTGGGAGCATCCCTCAGCAGATGCACGCTGCCTTCCTGCCTTTCCAACTGTCCCTCTTCAGTTAAGCTTGTAGCTGATTGAAAGGATAGAGGGAGAGAGGAAAGAGACAGAGAGCTAGAGAGAATGACACCTAGGGGAGGTGGGTGGGTTGTGAAGACTAAATTCCTGCTGTTCCCGGAGATCAGCTGTTACAGGTGAGTAACTATGCTATCTCCAGGAACAAGCAGGAATGTAATCTTCACATATGGGGACTCCCTAGCTGAAGATGCTGGGAGATGGCCCCAGGAAGCTGCCACCTATAGTGAGGTGGGCCATGCTTCCTCCTATGGATCTCTGGCATCCCACCAGGGTTGGTGGGTAGGAGTTGAATTAAGTCTGAAAGAGATGTTGAAGAACAGCCTGGCCAAAGAAGGCATCCCGACGGGCGGCTTTATCTAGGCAGTAGTGGGCTGTGAAGGTGTGCACCGAAGCCCAGGTGGCTGCTCGACAGATGTCATCAATAGACACAGAGTGAAGGTTATCCATAGAGGCTGCCATGGCTCTCACATTATGCGCTGTGACATGGCCTTGGAGAGGAAGACTCTTACTCTCATAAGCAAAGGATATACATTGTGCAATCCATTTAGATAGAGTTCTTTTGGAGACTGGAAGTCCCAAATGACTAGAATCAAAAGCAATAAAAAGTTGAGAAGACTTTCTACGTATGTTGCTATTTTCTTTGTAAGTAAATAGCCAAGGCTCTTTTACAGTCCAAAGTATGAAGGTTCCTTTCTGCCTTAGAGGCATGAGGCCTTGGAAAGAATACAGGAAGGTAAATCAATTGATTTAAATGAAAAGGCAAAACCACCTTTGGCATAAAATGTGGATGAGTTCTGAGAACAACCTTATCATGGTGAAACCTTGTATAAGGAGGATCAGCCACTAAAGCTTGCAATTCACTAATGCGACATGCGGAGGTGATTGCAATCAGGAAGATGACCTTCCAGGATAAAAACTTTAGAGCTGTAGTGGCTAGAGGTTCAAAGGGCGGTTTCATGAGCTGTCCCAGAACCAGATTTAAATCCCATGATACTGGTGGTGCCCTGATGGAGGCTTTGTTAATAGAAGACCCCTTATGAATCTCGTTATGAGTGGATGAGAGGAAATTGGCTGTCCATTTAGAGGCTTACAGGCAGCTGCAATTGCACCAAGATGGACTCTTACTGAATTGGTCTTTAGACCAAAGTTTGATAAATGAAGTAGGTACTCTAGTACCGATTCCAAAAATATCACACGGGGGTTTAAGCCCTTTTGAGAACACCACATAGTAAAATGTTTCTACTTAAAGGCGTAAGAACGTCTTGTGGAAGGTTTTCTAAAAGCTTGAAGGATATCCTTTACCTGTTGGGAAAGGTTAAGATCCTGCAGGTCTAGGCTTTCAGCAACCAGGCCCTGAGATGCAGGGACTGAGGATTTGGGTGCAACAGCATCCCATTCTCTTGGGAGAGAAGGTCTGGAGCACAACCTAACTCCAGAGGTGCAGCTTGAGAGAGATGTAGGAGCAGGGGATACCACGTTTGTTGTGGCCACCGTGGCACTATGAGGATCATACGACCTCTGTCTCTCTGAAGCTTGAAGAGTGTTTTGGGGATGAGGGGAATGGGTGGGAAGGCATAGAGGAAGTCCTGACCCCAGTGAAGGAGGAAGGTGTCCCTTGTTTGGCAATTGTGAGCCGGAATCCTGGAACAGAACCGGGGAAGTTTGGCATTCAGTGGACTTGCAAAGAGGTCTATGTCTGGGGTCCCCCAGATCTGAAATATCTTTGTCACTTGGTCTAGGTGGAGAGACCATTCGTGAGGTAGCAGTACTCAGCTGAGTTTGCCTGCCCAAAGGTTTTGAATGCCTGGAAGATATACCACGAGAAGGTGAATTTGATGCTCTCTGGTGAGGGCCCATAGTCATAAAGCTTCGTTGCATAACGACTAAGTTGAAAGTAACCTCATCACAGCTGATCTCTGATTACGGTGGTGCACTTGTCAAAATACCTGCTTCACCTATGGGTCATACAACATCTGGCTAAAAAAAAAGACTTATCATATCTAGGGCCTCCAAAGAAACCTCTGCTCTGGCCATCCTCACTGACCTAGAAACCTCTCATTTACTTGCCTTGTTCATCCTTGTATCTCTCTTGCTCTCTACTTGGTCCCAGGTGTCCACTGAATGCCTGTTGCCTTCTCTCTTTACATCTCCTGGACTGTCAATCCATGATATGAGCTTATTCCCTATCAGGACTGACCTCTCATAGACTACATCGCCCAGATTTACCATGAGCTAAATTATTTCCAGAGTTCTTCTAAGGCCGCTGAGCTTAATCTGCTGCTGCAAAAAAAGCTTATAATCTATCACATATTGTTGCCCATTGTCACACTACCAACTCCTTATGTAGAAGGCCATCCCTTCTTTTCTCCTGAAACATAGCCATTAGTCACAATTGATAGAGGGATATGCTGGGATTTAAGGGGTCAATTAGCAAACATTACTGACCCTTCTTCTTAGAAAGTTGTTTTCCTCTGGCAAAGAGCCAGTCCCCTTCTACAGAGTATGTATAAGGATGGGCTTTCTGAGAATACTTCTCATCTCTAAATAAGCTGGATCACCCCTGTTAACCTTCATCAATAGGATACATTCTACATTAATTTGTTCACCGCCATTCTAAGCCTGTTCTCTGGTGCAGCTATTAGATAACTTTGCTGAACATGGAAAATCCATTTACCCACCCCTCCTACTCAGAGAGGATTCCTTTCTCAATCTTGTACCAAATGTCGAAGACTGTTCTACAGCCTCTCTTTCCTATGTGATAGAATGTATGTGTTCCTCAACCACTATTGATTCCCTTCCTCAACTAAGAGCTCTCATAATTATTGTATATGTCCCTGAAGTTGGTGCTCCAAAGTCAAGATTTGGCCATTGTACTTGGGCCATGCTAATCCCTGTGATTTCCCCACACATGAGAAATTTGACTGCATAATTTGTGATAGTGAGGGACTGCATTCACGCAGTCTCACCTCTCAGTTTGCTCTAACACATTTGCCCTCACTACATCCAAGATGATGCTCGTACACAATCATAAATCCACTTACACAACCTTTTGCAGGGTTTATGTTCCTCCTAACAGGCAACATTTGACCTTTCCAGTACCCTTCAAGTAAAGTTTTCCCATCTGACACAGTCTAGAATGGTTTCTCATGATCTTTACCTTCACATTTGCTTTTGAGAATCCATGTCTCACAGTTTCGCTCTCTGTTGCTCCTGAGGCTTCTGGGATGATGTACTAAGATCTCTCTTGCAGTTTTGTACTCAAGGTACTAAATGTAGTACCAAAGAGTTACCCTACGTCAGGCCTTGACACATTTTTTTGGAATCTAAAACCAACCTAAAACTTTAGAGGCAAGTTGCCAAGACCTAGGTCATAGTGTGCCCACTCCCATAACGTATAAATTCAAATTTCTTTTTTAGGGACCGATTTACTAAGACTGTTTTCCCATTTCTTATGGAAAAAGAAAGGTTATTAGATCAGGCCCTTAACATTCCACTGCATGGCGCCAACAGAAAGTGGTGGCCCCTCTCCTCCTCCCCCCTCCCACCACCCCTAGTGACCCTTTATAGCTACAACTGAGGCAACTTCCTTTTTTGCTTCACATGTCACCATGGCCTCTCTCATAACCCCCTCCCCTAGGCTTCCCCCTAGTCTCTCTTTCTCTCTCTCATACTCCCCAGGCTTCATTCAGTTTCTTTCTCACTCACCGATTGTACTACCTTGCTGCAGTTGCTGAAAACCACTGTTTCTGACTTTCCCACTGTGATCAGCTCTCTGCATTTTAAGCCGTGCAGTGGAGGGAGAGATCTCAAAAATAGGCTAAAAATGAGATGTAGAAATCCATGATACATTACACAGTCACCTGTGAATAAACAAACAAACAAACAAAAAAGGTGCACAGTAGATGCATATCTAGGAGTACTCAACCAAAAGAGTGGCAGAAATGTGGGAAGGGCATCTGCTGAGGAAAGTGAATGAGAGCTGATTGTTTCAATCATGTTCAGCATCCAGAGAAATAGTAAATTGTATGAAGCCTATGAAAGCAGCCGCCCAAACAGCGGCTGTGTGGCCTAGAGACTGAGCTGCACCGCATTTGCCATAAAGGAGTAATGGAAATCTCTCTGCATTAAGATATTTTCTCAGTCAAGAAAAATGAACCTTCTGGGAATCAGATCTTGTAATGCAGTGATAATGACACTTTTATCTTTCATGTTTTTTTAAATTTCTCATTGGGACATTTCATCAGATGATTTCCTGGAATCTTTGAAGCAAATGCACAGTTCATCACAAAGAAAAAAATCACAGTGGAGCAAAATAAATTAACCCCATGTTCTGGATTTTAGGTTGTGCACTGCAATAGGAGGGTATTCTAATAAACTCCTGCGTGATTAAAGTGCATTTTTCTACACATCGCTAGCGCCTATTTTATAAAACAGAGGTGTACGTTGTCAAAAATGCATGTAAAATCGAGGTGCATGTGCTTATACCAGCACCTAGATTTTTCAAGAATGTATTTCTTAATTTATGTGTGTAAATTTGTGCTCCACCCAAGCTCCTCCATGTGCATGTCCAAAGTGAAAGTGTGCATGATCAGCCCAATGTACAGTAACTGCCTAAAGTATGTGCATAAACCATGGAAAAATATGGAGGGATATTCAGCAGCTGCGGCTAGTGCAATTACTCGGTTTGCAGCTTGTCATGCTGTGAGGACTTGTGTGCATCAGTGATGCTGAGGGCTAAGCTATTGATAGTTTAACTACTGGCAGGATCTCCCAAGATGGACAGGTCTCAGCTGAGGTGCCAAACCAAGACAAACCACCCATCTGGGCAGCAGCAGAATGGGACAGTGTTGGCGGTGGAGGATCACATTTCTGTCACAATGGCGACAACACTAGAATTACCTGTGCGGAAGAAAGGCCTGGCAATCTACTTCCGTATCTTGCCACGAAAACCCAATGAATAGTCACAACAAAACAAATTGCACTATAGTGCTGCAAGATGAGACCCCCAGGTCGGAAGGCACTCAACTGGTTATTGGGGAGGAACTGAAGACCTTTCAGAGTAAAGCCAGCATTTATGATGTGGTTGGATCAAAGCCCTCGGGATGTCTGACTGCTGATGTAGATGTGCATGAAATGAGAATCAGAAGCTACAAAGATATCTTACATATTGGGACTTGGAACATACAAAGCATGAACCAAGGGAAGTTGGAGGTGGTCAAGAATGAAATGGAATGTGTATAACTCAATTTGTTGGGTGTCAGCGAATTGAAATGAACTGGCATCAGGTACTTTGCATCTTATGATCAAATGGTCTAACTATGCTAGAAATGAAAGACAAAAGGTGTTGCATTCATAATTAAGAAGAAACTTGCAAGAACTGTAATAAAATACAATGCAGTCAGTGAACATTTAATTTCTATTTGTCTATGAGGAATGCCTATCAACATAACTATAATTCAAGTATATGCCCCAACAACAGTTGCAGAAGAGGATGAAGTCGACGAGGTCTATCACAAGTACAAGCTGAAATCAACATAACATGGAAACAAGATATCCTGATAGTTATGGGTGACTGGAACGCAAATGTTGGCAACAAAGAAGGCAAAATGGTCTGAAAATATGGACTTTGCAACAGAAATGAAGATGGAGAAAGACTGATAGAATTCTGCAAGATCAACGATCTATTCATCTCAAACACCTTCTTCCAGCAACACAGCGACAACTATACACATGGACTTCACCCAATGGATTGAGCAAAAGTCAAATTGATTATGATGGAAAAGCTCTATAACATCAACAAAAAAAAACCTGGAGCTGACTGTGGTACAGATCACCAACTACTAGTATGAAAAGCTAAAGTTGAAAAAGAGCAAGCCACTCATAAATGTAGCAAAATATGACCCAGAGAATATACTGCCAGAATTTAAAGACTGCCTGCAAAATCAGTTTGCTGCTTTAGATGCAAATGACAGAACTCCAGAAGAGATATGGGATGACATCAAGAAGGTTGTGTTGGAAGAAAATGAGACATCTCTACAAAAGGTGAAAAAGCAAAAACGGCTAAAATGGATGACTGAAGAAACTCTGAAAATTGCCCAGAGAAGCTAAAGCCAGAGGAGAAAGAGAGGCAATCGTAGAACTCAACAGAGATTTCCAACTTGCAGCAAGACAAGACAAGGAGAAGTGCTACAATGATGCATGCAAAGAAATAGAAGTAGAAACTATTAGAGGAAGAACAAGATCGGCTTTCCTAAAACTACGAGAGTGAAAGAAATAATTCCAGCCTCGAATTGGAATGTTACAAGATGCTCAAAGATCTATGTTGAATGATGCTGAGAAGATCAAGAAAAGGTGGAAAGAATATACAGAGTTACTGTAACACACTTTACACAGGGCTTCCTGCTAAAATATTAGCATCCTTGCAAGTTCAGAACGTGGTGGCAAGAGTGATAACAGGTGCATGTCAGTCCGAACATATCACTCTTAGTTTAATGGATCTTCAATGGTTGCCCATGATTCAAAGGGTTTGTATTTAAAATGTTATGCTTCGTATATAGGATGTTTTTACAGAGTTTTATATGATAAAGATCAAGTGGACTAACAGCCGTTTCAACCTGTACTTTATGATCCGGAACCATTGGTGATGAAAGAAGAAGTCGAAACAGCATTGAAAGCCTTATCAAAGAACAAAGCACCAGGCATTGATGGCATTCCCTTAGAAGTATTACAGCAATCTGATGAGGCTGTTATCATACTTACAAGGCTCTGCCAGGAAATTTGGAAGGCAACATCATAGCCAACTGACTGGAAAAGATCTGTGTTTATACCAATACTAAAGAAAGATGATCCAACTGACTGTGAAAATTATCGCACAATTGTTCTGATCCCACATGCCAGCAAGATTTTACAGAAGATTATTCAGCAGAGACTACAACCATACCTGGAATGAGAACTACTTGAAATGCAAGCAGCATTCAGGAAAGGGCAAGGAACAAGAGACATCATCGTGGATGTGAGATGGATCCTTGAAAAGACAAAAGAATACCAAAAGGATATCTATTTGTGCTTTATTGACTATAGCAAGGTTTTTGACTGTGTAAACCATGAGAAACTCTGGGCTACATTACGAAGCATGGGTATACCAGAACACCTGATCGTTCTTTTGCACAGTCTATTGATCAAGAAGCAACAGTTCAATTGGAACAAGGAGAAACAGAATGGTTTAAAATCAGCAAAGGCTGCATACTTTCCCTCTACTTGTTTAATTTATATGCAGAACAAATCATCAGAGAAGCAGGATTGTATGAAGACAACAGAGGTTTGCTATGCTGATGATACCACATTACTGGCTGAAAGAGAAGATGATCTGAAACATTTGCGTCTCAGGATCAAGAAACATAGTCTTAAAATGACTAGGGGACATGCAATGAAGCTACAGGGTAAACTATTTAAGACTAATAAAAGAAAATATTTTTTCACTCAATGTGTAATCAAACTCTGGAATTTGTTACCGGAGGAGGCTGTTAGTGTAGCTGGGTTTGTTAGTGTAGCTGCATCAGATTTTGTGGTTCATGTGTACCACAAGATATTAAAAGGTTTGCATTCTTTACCAATCAAAGACCCCCTGAAGAAGGCTTTTGAGCCGAAACATGTTGGGGCTAATAAAAAGGTTGTATCGGAATTGGATATTCGCTAAGTCTCCTTTGTACCTGCTTCTTTGGTGCCCTAAAGAACAAACTAGTCAGTACTAGAAGAGATCAAACCTAAGCTTTCTTTAGAAGCTCAGATGACAAGACTTCGACTTTCATACTTGGACACATCATGCAAAGAGAGAGATCATTAGGGAAAGACATCATGCTTGGCAAGGTACAAGGTTAACGCAAAAGAGGAAGGCCAGCAATGAGATGGATCGATACAATAACAGCAGCTAAGGGTGCCAGTCTGTCAACAATGAGCTGCCTGACTGAAGACCGATCACAATTTAGGACAACTATCAAAAGGGTCGCCATGAGTCGACACCGACTCGACAGCACTTAACAATGACAACAACAACTGTTGCTGCTGAACCTAACACCCAGATATTCAATGCCACCAGCCAGAGAAGCAAGAAGCTAACTGGGCAGTAGCATATTCAGCCACTGCCTGGTTAGTTTCGTCACTTAACAAGAACTGGGCAGCGACTCAATATTGTCGCTGTCCAGTTATCTTTGGGTACTGCCTCTGTTCCACCCATGGAATGCCGTGATGCTAGTCGACTAGCACTGGGGCATGCAATGGCAGCACCTGGGCATATTCAGCAGTGAGACTCAACACACTCTTTCATCCTTCTCCACCCCAACTGACAGAGTCATTCAAGACACCATCTTAAAAATAAACACCACAACATCACCTTCCGACCCCTGTCCAGCTTCCTGGATAAAGTCACTACGGGCGGATCTCAGCCCATTTCTAGCTAAAATGATAAATGTATCGTTCTCTACTGGGACCTTCCCTCACACTCTGAAGCAGACCTCCATCAGACCTCTCCTAAAAAACAGCAGGTTGGACCCCTCCTTGATGGAATCCTACAGACCCATCTCCAGCATTCCTCGCCTTTCGAAAATCATCGAAAAGATTACCCAACGTCAATTACAAGATTATTTAGATACCAATGCACCCTTGCATCCATGTCAGCACGGATTTCGTGAATCACATGGTGTTGAAACACTACTGACATCCCTGTTTAATGCTCTAACCATAGGCCTAGACAACATCAGACAAGGTTTTGCTTTAATCTTCATGGACATTGCCGCTGCGTTTGACACTGTCGATCATGAAGTACTCCTGTCACGTCTTAGAGAGAAGGGAGTTCATGGATCAGCTCTGTCTTGGTGCTCTTCATACCTCAGAGACCGTTGGCAACATGTCCGTTCTGGATCTTCAACCTCTGACCCCTTCCCTCAAACTAAAGGTGTGCCACAAGGCTCCTCCCTTTCCGCCTTACTGTTCAACGTTTATATGCAGCCTATCTGTGACCTCATCCACTCTTTTAACATCAACTGCCTGGTCTATGCTGATGACGTCCTGATGTATATGCCATTCTCGACAGAACTCCTGGACCTCTCCCCACTAATCAAGTGCTTTGACACGGTCACAGACTGGCTAAATGCACAAATGCTTAAGATAAACTTCAAAAAGACAGAAGTCCTCTTCGTGACCAGAAACCCTGCATTTACCTCACCAACGTCCATCAAGGTGCGTGACGCAGAACTCCTTTGCAAGACTACAGTGAGATACCTAGGGGTTACGCTCGATCAACAACTCAATATGAAGGCTCATATCAGCAACGTAGCGAAATCTGTCTATCATAAAATCCGGACCCTTCGTTATCTGCGTCAGCTGCTAGAACCAGACGACTTTCGATCAGTCTTTCAGGCCTTAATAATGCCTCACCTGGACTACGCCAATGCGATCCTACATGGCCTACCAAAGAGCACGATTAACCCCTTACAATTGGCAATGAACTCAGCTGCAAGAATCCTTTATGGAGCCTCCAAGAGAACCCACATCACTCCAATACTGAAACAGTTACATTGGCTGCCTATACAATCTAGGATCTCTTTCAAGATCCTAACTATGACTCACAAGGCGATCAATAACTACTCCGCATCTACTATCACTGACCTGATATCAATTACACCCCCTAATCGAGCAAGGAGATCGACTGCCTCCAACTCTCTTGTACTACCCAAGGCAATCACAAAATGCTCTCAAGTCACTAGATCCAGAGCCTTCTCTTACTTTGCACCATCATGTTGGAACGCCCTACCATCAGGCATCAGAACCATCAGTGACCTCTCCCAGTTCAGGAAGGCACTGAAGCATCACCTGTTCCTGCAGCACTACGATGTTTCGGACACCCTCCCATACCAACCCACCTCCACACTCCAGGCCAACACATTAAACCCATGCACTCCACAGTCTTAATCCGTAGAACTGCAATCTCACTTTGCACCTCCTCTCACTACGAAAATTTTACCTAGATTCATGTAGCTCTACATATAGCTGCATTTAGTTGCTTTGTACATAGTTCTCACGTTCTCTGTTTCACTGTTCATGAAACCTGTTTAATGTATACCAAGTTTATTGTCCTGTTCATTGTAAGCACAGATCAATTATTTGAGACGTGTAGTTTTTATGTTCATTGTAAACCGCACTGATGACGAATAGCGCGGTATAAAAGAAACTGTAAATAAATAAATAAAATAACCTTATTAGTGTCACTGAATATCCCGGTGACTGCAATTAACGTGGTTGGCAGGTCTGCTAAACGTGTTAATCATGTTGAATATCTTCCCCCCCATGTGTTTATGTGCATAAATGGCATGTAACATTTCTCACCTTCTTATAAAATGACCCCCTAAATATGAGCAAAATTAGTTACAATTGTTTGTTTGCTACTGGAAGTAAGACTTTGCACCAAAAGCACTTGATGAATCATAATGGCATAAATGTTCGATGTAAAACCAAGCTCATGCTTTGTGGATTTTGTTTTATTGTAAACCGCAACTGAACTCTGGAAGATGCGGGATATAAATGATTGTTAAATAAATAAAAAATAAATAAATAATGCAATATTATTACAATGAATACTTGCATTTCTTTGAATAAACACATTTTAATTTTCTTATATAACAGGCTTGAGAAGGTTTGCTGGTTGAAAAGATTATATATGACCCAAGATTATTTGAAAGGAGAACTTTAAAAGAACAAGAAAATATAGCATACTTTTGTCCTACTACTAAGGAAACTAGATTGTGAGCCCTTAGGGGACAAGGGAATATATCCAGTACCTGTTTGTAGTGATTACATATAAACCACTTTGATTGAAGGATAACGCGGTATAGAAAACTGGTTAAATAAATAAATACATAAATAAGCCGGGTTAATGGTTAACCCAGGCTATCTGCACCTAGGTCCAATGTTATACAATGGGACCAAGGAGCAGATAGCCCGGCTTAACCATTAGTAGAGGTACCCCTAAGAGACAGGATTTTTTTTCTTTTAGTTTATGTTGTAATTAAAGATATCTTTTATGGAATAATTCTTTCTATGATGGAGTTGATATTAGCATGAGAAGATAAGGTAGGTTCTGTGACAGAGGCTGAACCCTTGTCTTCAATCGCAGTAGTCTATTTTGTTTCCTCTGGTAGGTATCGGAAGTCAGTTTAGAAGCCTTCTCCATTACTTTCACATGTAAACAGTGGCATTTGCTACACATGTATTGACAATTTCAGAATGCCGGTACTTACATATGGAGATGCCCCAGGATTTATATTGTATTTATTTGTGTGCTCTTATATACATCGCCCTTTCCAGAGATCAGGGGCGGTTTACAAATAATAAGAACTATTACATTAAACTGTGATGAGAACTAGATTACATTGAACTAAGTCATGGAATATGCACAGATTCTTAAGCGGCATGTTGTGGGTGTGGCTTGGGCAGGGGAAAAAAATAAGGAAGTGATTCCGTAAGGTGCACATGGAAAGTTATGCACTAGAAAAGTGCATAAGTCCCTGTTTTAAAGGACTTGTGTGCATGATTGGGAATGCATGGGCCTAGTTTCCACTGTTGCTGTTCTGTGAGCACGTGCGTCTGTCCCATCACATGTATTTTTAATTTGGGCGTGCACAGGGGCAGAGCTTGGGTGACGTGCAAGGCTGGATTTCAAGTGGGGGCACTTATAGAGAGATGTCTTCTGCTCCTCCCCCCTCCCCCTGTTCCATTGAGATCCTCCCCCCTCAGCTGAGCAGAAGTGGCAGCGAAAAGTGTTCTAAGAGCGTCCATGTGTAAATTCGGCTTTTTCTAAAATCACCATTCACATATGGATACCATTTACACATGGAAAATGCAAATAAGGCTTCTAAAATAACCCCATAGCGCACATTAAATGATCTCTGTTATGTGCTGTGTCAACAGTTCATGCCAGGTACTATAGCACATATTAAGTATAAAGTTCAGTCCTCATCTTTTCCTGGCCCCATTCTGCATTTGTCAGTTAACATGGGAATTAGTGCAAGCTAAGTGTCTCTTACTGCAGGCATATGCTAACAGCGCTCACTGATTCCCACATTAATTGCTTAACGCACTTTAGGAAAAGGATCCCTTTGTCACGCTTTGAAAATACTAATCTTTCCCTTGAGTCTAACCTGGCAATAACATAGTCTGCTAAAGAAATCTTGCCATTTTCTTGTAAAACATTGTTTTCCTAAGTGAGAAATCTCCAATTTCTTGCCTCAGTTGATCTACAGATTGCCAGAAACATTAATATTTTCTGATCCAGAAAAAACATACTCCCCTTCCGTCACTTTCCTCTGCTTAAGAGCAAGAGCCAGTCATTGAGTAGTCTTATAATATTAGATTGTTAGCAGTTTAATCTTGGCTCCACTCCACTCACATTTTTAGCTTTCATAGAGTATTCTAGCTTTTCAATCTTAGACAGGGCTGGTAAGGTAAATTTAGGCAGTCACCTACTGAGAGACAGCAGAGAGTAGCAGCAGTCAAAGCAAAACAATAGATCCCGACAATCCAACTCAAAGAATCATCACACATTCTTTTATCTGCAAGGAGAACAGGCACATACATATATCCAAAGCAAAGTTTAGCATTTGAAAGCATGATATATAATTATGCAATTTTACAGGATTGTTGTGGGAGGGGTGGTCTTAGGATGATCGTGTTGGTTGAGTTTAATTATCAAAGACTCAGGGGAAGGGGGAGCATAAGGCTGAAGGTTTGCCTAGAGCTCTCTATACTCTTGTATCGGCCCTGATCTTATATGGTTATCTGAGCATGAACTTAGATAAAACCTCTAGCATTACTGTTCTTAAGTGCGTTTCACATAGTGCCTACTGACGAGACACCAGTCTAGTGTTTGTTTTGTCTGTCTGTTTGTGCAAAGAACCCTTTGGATTCCAATTAAGAGAGACAAGCAAGAAGGCCAACAAGAGGATGAAGACTCGTGCAGTCTGCCCTGAGGGTCTCCATCTCCCAAGTGCTGAAGAAGATGGGAAGGCCACAATCACAGCCAAAACCAGCGATGGGCCTACCTGCACTCCGGAATAAAGGTTCATGGCAGATGAAGGGTGATGCAGAGAAGGCAGAAATTAAAAGGGCGAGGATGCTGATTTCCTGCTTGCTGCTTATTGGATGGTGAGTGATCTCTGCTTCGGTACGCTGACGTCAGCTGAGGAGCTATTTAATCTCAGCCCTGCCACGGGCTATCAGGGATGTTGATTGCCTGATTTCCTGCTAGCTGCCTATTAGACTGTGAGTGATCTTTGCACCCGTGTGGTGCTTTGGCGTGCTGATATCTGCTGAGGGGCTATTTAATCTCAGCCCCACCACGGGCTATCAGGGAAATCAATTTCCTGCTTACTGCCTTCTGGACTGTGAATGATCTCTGCACCCCTGTTGCACTTCGGCACATTGACATGAGTGGAGGGGCTATTTAATTTTAGCCCTGCCATGGGATGCAGCCGTGGATGCATGCCTATGCCTGAAGGGGCATGACCAAAGAGGCAGGTGCTGCCCCTTTGGAACCTCTTCGAAGCACATAAGGAGTTGGAACTGTGAGATGACTCCCCGGGTATGGGGAAGCAGAAGAACAGAGCCCTGCAGTCTTTAAGATTGAAGATGACTAAGGTCAGTCCTATGGATTCATATGTGAACGTTTTGAGTGGCATGAATCAGAATGATTGAGCTCTAGGTGTTGAAGCTATGTCATCAACTGTAAGTACTCTCATCCACTCCACCCTTTCAAGCTATGGGAGTTGAAACCCTGTCCAGTCAATGATTCTTTTTGTTAAATATCTTAAGGAGGTTTTACTTTATTCGGAAGTGGATAATGTTAGAATTTCCAATTTATATTATATTCCTAAGGAGGTAAAGGTGGAGGGGGAAGGTCAAGGGGAGGAGTTTCACCAAATTTCACCAGTAGATAGTTTAGATGTTTCAGCTTAGTTGGAGTCTTCTGTTAATGATATTCCTACTTGTGCGACCTTAATTGTAACTTTTATGTCTGTATTGGACAAAAACCGTATCTTGCGATTATATTTTACTAAGAAATCTGAAAATTTTTGTGGGTAGGTTATTCATGTTTTTCTCGATCTATCAAAGATTACTCAGAGGCAGAGGAAAGCATTACTGGAGCTTTGACCTAGGGTCCTGGCTCTGGGGGCCTCCTTCCTTAAATTTCCTTGTAAGTGCTTAGTGGTTTATTAGGGCAGTTGTTATATGTTCTTTGAATCTGATCAATTGGAAATGTTTCTCCAGCGGAACAAGTAAGAATTCATTCAGGTCGATGCAGAAAACTAGCATGGCCTTTAAGCACCAAAAACAGCAAGTTTAAACATACTTTAAGCACATTTAAGCTAACGTCAAATGCAGAAAAGAAATGGACGAGTGTGTAAATGGCAACAGAAAAGCTAGTGCCCAATTAACGCCATGAGTATTTAAATATATTTAAATTGCAGGCAATGAGCTGCACATAATAATCTGTTATGCAAATGATTGCTGTGCCTGATAGAGACAGGCGTAGAGGTTTTTGCAACCAGCTTTAGCACCAATGTCTCTACGCCTGGCTTTGAGATGGCTTAAACCTCTAGCGCATGCCCCAACAGGATTTTGATGACATTGGAGGTGATCACGGCATTGGGAAAAAACCCCAATACCATCAAAATACTGCTGGGGTCAGTGTCCTGACAGAAAGTCACTCCCTGGTGGTCTAGTGGCCCGATCCCACCAATCCCACCCCACTTTAAAAAAAAAACCTAACCTGATGTTCTAGCAGCCCCAGAACCCCTTCCTGGTATCTTTCAAAGTGGGAGTGCCAACGATGTGGTCCCATTCTCGGTCCCCCATCTTGGAAAATAGCGGTGCCTGGCCCCGTGCGGTACATCCTGGCAGTCTGATCTTGCCTGGTGCATCCCAGGATGCACCACGCAGGGCCAGGCGCTACCATTTTCCAAGATGGTGGACAGAGAGTGGGAGCACATAGGTGGTACTCCTGCTTTGAAAGATAGTGGAAGGGGGGTTCTGGGACCGCTAGACTACCTGGTTAGTTTTTCTAAAGTGGGGTAAGGGGTTCTGGGGCTGCTAAACCACCAGGGAGTGACTTTCTGTCAGGGCACCAGCCCCTGACAGCATTTTGATGGCATCGGGGGCTTTTCCCGATGTCATCAAATGTCTGTCAGGGCTGATATGCAAATTGGCCATGTGGTGCCCATTTCTCTGGGAGACCATGCCAAACTAGCGCCAATTTCTTGTGTGCATGTGTTTGGCTTGCTCTCCCAGTTTAACACTGCCATTTTGCACACAGTTTAACGCGTGGCTCATTTACATATGAGCCCCTTTCTGCAGAGCCACACTGAAGTCATGCCCTATCGGTGCGCTTCAAACAGGTGTAAAAAGCTGATAGCGCGACTTCAGTGCCTGCTTTCTGCATCAGCCTGTTTATGATTTTTTCGCACTGACTTAGTTTAAGTGGGTTTAATTGTATGTTTCAGGGATCCCTTTACTTGTGTTATCAGCTGTCTTCCTTGATATAGGCTTAAACTGTATGGTTTTTCTTTATGTTTGTGAATAGATTTGGAAAATAATAATAAAAAAAGAAATTAAAGGGACAATAGGCTTATGCAGTGCAGAGGGGCCCAGAGAAAGAGGGGTACCATTTATTGCTGTTCATAAGGTGTTTTCACCCCTGCTCTGGGGGCCTTTTCTGATATTTTGCTTGGGGGCCCTCAATTTGAATTTCAGTCCTGCCTGAAGGGTAAGCCTGATGCTCCCCTCAAGCTCTCCTCCAAAGCCTAGGCCAAAATGAGAAGTTTGTTTACAGTAACTCTTGACTTGAAGTAGGTGTAAATGCTGATATATAAATTATTCTGGATATATGCAAATTAAGAACATAAGAAGAGAAAATTTGCCATACTGGATTAGAGCAAAGGGCCATCAAGCCCAGTATTCCAACAGTGGCCAATCCAGGTCACAAGTACCTGTCAGGTTCTTGTAAGGAATCGGACCCAAGCTGGAACAGTGCTCCTATAGCTAGGCCTGTGAAGCAGGCCTGGATACAGGACATAGGCCTGTTTGGGACCCTTGACCACTCTTAGGCCAAAAGAAGAATCAGAGTAAGAATGAGCTGCTGACTTCGCATGAGAAAATTCTGGGAGTAGAGTGATATGGAATGTTGCTGATTTATTGTGCTTTGCTAAGAAAACCATAACACAAAATGAAACAAAAGAGGAGACATGAGGGAGAACTGGGGAGTAAGATTTAATTAGGCACTGGCCTTGAGAAGGTGAGATGGTGTTCCCATGCTAACTTGAATCTTGGGAAATGTAAAAATGTGCCAATATTGCATAGAAAAAAAGTATCACTAAAAATCCAGCTGCTGGGAAAGAAATAACCTTTGTTATTATGCCAGCCTTTCAGAAAAACTGTATAAAAAAAGACCAGGACAGAAGACAAAATGGGGAGTTTATTTAGCCCTGCCATGGAGGTGACAGTGTGCTGAATTGCCCTATTAACCTTTCTCTTCTGTCTATTCCCTATAAAGTAGCTACCTTGTACCTGTAAGGATAATTTGTGTGTGAAGAATTTATGCTGAGAAAAAGGATATCCTATAATAAAGATTTTGTGAGTATTGCTGAGAAATTGGTTTCTGTGTACTTCCTCCATGTAAGGTGAGAAAGTGGCTCTTGCGGCCCAGTAGGTTCTGTACATTCCCAAAAGGGAGTGACAGATTCTATGTTGCTTATCCAAGAGGTAAGCATTGGATTTCCTCCGTCCACTTTAATAATGTTTTATGGACTCTTCCTCCAGGAACTTGTCCAAACCTCCTTTAAACCCAATTGCCAATGTAAAATACAGAATTCCTTACATGTATACACTGAAGGACCACCCAAACCATGCACAAAAACAACATGCCTCCTTAAAAGTTTTGCATGCTGCTGCTTCCATGCCTAAATAGTGCTTTTTCTAAAGTTGCTACTTAAACATGTATGCCGATCTTCAAAAATACAGTAAATGGTGTATAACACTTCTAAGATTGCCTTCATACTATATGTTCTCGGTATTGCAGTGCCACATACCATGGTATTCTTTGGAGCCTTTATCTCAGGGCAGCAAAACATGTGCATGTTTGTTTGACTGTCTCTATATATGGGGGGTCAATATTTAGCTGCAGTGGCAACTGTATCAATTTAAACACTGATTGTTGTTGTTAAGTGCCGTCAAGTCGGTGTCAACTCATGGCGACCCTCTGGATAGTTGTCCTAAATTGTGTTCGGTCTTCAGTCAGGCGGCTCATTGTTGACAGACTGGCACCCGTAGCTGCTGTTATTGTATCAATCCATCTCATTGCTGGCCTTCCTCTTTTGCATTGACCTTCTACTTTGCCAAGCATGATGTCTTTCTCTAATGATCTCTCTCTTTGCATGATGTGCCCAAAGTATGAAAGTCGAAGTCTTGTCATCTGAGCTTCTAAAGAAAGCTTAGGTTTGATCTTCTCTAGTACTGACTAGTTTCTTCTTCAGGCAGTCCATGGTATATTGAAAATGCCATGGCTTGAACAAGTTAAATCTTTGTATGAAGAGAGACATCTCTGTTCTTGAGAATCTTGTCTAGGTCCTTCATAGCCATTCTGCAAAGAGCAGTGCGTCATCAGATTTCTTGACTGCCTGTTGCTTCTTTATCAATAGTTGATCCAAGTAGGTTAAAGTTGTCCATTATTTCAATTTCTTCTCCATCAACAATGAATTTATTTATTTTGGCAGTTGGCAGGATCTTTGTGTTCTTAACGTTAAGGTGCAGACCCATTTTAAGACTATATTCCTTGATCTTGAGAAGCAAATGTTTCAAATTGTCTTCACTTTCAGCCAGTAATGTGGTATCATCAGCATAGCAAAGGTTGTTGATGAATCTTCCACCAATCTTCACACCTCAGTTGTCTTCATGCAGTCCTGCTTCTCTGATGATTTGTTCTGCATATAAATTAAATAGGTAGGGGGAAAGCATGCAGCCTTGTTGTGTACACCTTTGCTGATTTTAAACCATTCTGTTTCTCCTAGCTCCGTTTGAACTGTTGCTTCTTGATCAATGTAAAGATTGTGCAAGAGAGCGATCAGGTGTTCTGGTATACTCAAGCTTCTTAATATGGCACAGAGTTTCTCATGGTTTACACAGACAAAAGCCTCACTGTAGCCAATAAAATGTATATGGATATCCTTTTGGTATTCTTTTGTCTTTTCAAGGATCCATCTCACATCCACGATAATGGCTCTTGTTCCTCACCCTTTCCTGAACCCTGCATGCACTTCAGGCAGTTCCCGTTCCAAGTATGGTTGTAGACTCTGCTGAATAATCTTGAGTAGAATCTTGCTGGCATGTGGGATCAAAGCGATTGTGCGATAATTTCTACAGTCAGGTCACCTTTCTTCAGTATTGGTATAAGCACAGATCTTTTCCAGTCAGTTGGCATAAATTTGTCTTCCAAATTTTCTGGCAGAGCCTTGTAAGTATTGTAACAGCTTCATCCGATTGCTGTAATACTTCAGTGGGAATTTATTTATTATTTTATTTATTAACAATTCTTATATACCGCACTATTAGACATCAGCGCGGTTTACATTGAACAGAAAACATCCGACAGTTTACACGTGTCTGCCATCACGTGGAATGCCATCAATGCCCAGTGCTTTGTTCTTTGATAAGGTTTTCAATGCTGCTTCGACTTTGTTCATCACCAATGGTTCCTGATCATAAGGTATAGGTTGAAACGTTTGTTGATTCACTTGATCTTTATGGTATAATGACTCTGTATATTCTTTCCACCTTTTCTTGATCTTCTCAGCATCATCCAACATGGATCCTTGAGCATCTTGTAGCATTCCAATTTGAGGCTGGAATTTTTTTCTTGATCTCTCGTAGCTTTGGAAAAGTGGATCGTTTTCTTCCTCTAATAACTTCTTATTCTATTTCCTTGCATGTGTCATTGTAGTACTTTTCCTTGTCTCGTCTTGCTGCAAATTGGAAATCTCTGAGTTTTGTGATTGCCTCTCTTTCTCCTCTGGCTTTAGCTTCTCTGCATTTCTGGACAATTTTTTGAGTTTCTTCAGTCATTCATTTTGGCCATTTTTGCTTTTTCACCTTATGGAGACTTATCACTTTCTTCCAACACAACCTTCTTGATGTCATCCCATAAATTTTCTGTAACTCTGTCATTTATATTTAAAGCAGCAAATCGATTTCTCAGGCAGTCTTTAAATTCCAGTGGTATATTCTCAAGGTCATATTTTGCTACATTCATGAATGGCTTGCTCTTTTTCAACTTTAGCTTGAGTTTGCATACTAGTAGTTGGTGATCTGTACCACAGTCAGCTCCAGGTTTTGTCTTTGTTGATGTTATCGAGCTTTTCCATCGTTATCTTCCACAGATGTAGTCAATTTGATTTCTGTACAATCCATTGGGTGAAGTCCACGTGTACAGTCAGCGTTTGTGTTGCTGGAAGAAGGTGCTTGAGATGAATAGATCATTGGTCTTGCAGAATTCTATCAGTCTTTCTCCAGCTTCGTTTCTGTTTCCAAGTCCATATTTTCCAACCACTTTGTCTTCTTCTTTGTTGCCAACCTTTGTGTTCTAGACACCCATGACTATCAGGATATCCTGTTTGCATGCTGTGTCAGTTTCAGCTTGTCATCAACGTCTTCCTCTTCTGCAGCTGTTGTTGGGGCATATACCTGAATTATAGTTGTGTTGATGGGCTTTCCTCGTAGACAAATAAAAATTAAGCATTCACTGACAGCATTGTATTTCATTACAGTTCTTGCAAGTTTCTTCTTAACTATAAATTCAACACCATTTCTTCTTTATGTTTCATTTCCAGCATAGTAAACCATATGATCATCAGATGCAAAGTGCCCAAAGCCAGTCCATTTCAGTTCACTGACACCCAACAGATCGAGTTGTACACGTTCCATTTCATTCTTGACCAATTCCAACTTCCCTTGGTTCATGTTTCGTACGTTCCATGTCCCAATATGTAAGATATCTTTGCAACTTCTGGCTCTCTTTTCATGCGCAGCTACATCAGCAGATCCAACCACATCATAAATGCTGGCTTTACTCTGAGAAGTCTTCAGCTCATCCCCAGTAGCCATTTGAGTGCCTTCCAACCTGGGGGTCTCATCTTCCAGCACTATAGTACAATTTGTTTTGTGACTATCCATTGGGTTTTCGAGGCAGGATATATCGGTACACTGCTAAATATCCATATTTTATGATCACTGTGGCTATCACTGCTAACAAAATAATTAAACACCTGTCCGCACTCCTCCCCAAACCCAGCCCATTACTATATAGAGCAGGCTGTTCAGATGGATTTTTGGTCCAATAATATCTATATCCATATTATTCATAAAATGGAGTAGCCTAGAGTTTAGAGCTTTGGGCTGAAACCAGCAAAGTCAGGATTCAAATCCCATGAACACGCTTTGTGGTCTTGGGCAAGACATTTAACCCTCCTTTGCCTCAAGTACAAGCTTAGAATGTAAACCCTGTCGGGACAGGCAGATATCTTAATGTAACTTGCCTTGACCTACTGCTGGAAAGATGTGATCTGCACACAGAGTAAACACATAAGGGCCAAGAATCCATGGATAGGGAAGTTACTCTCTCGCCGACTTCCCCTTCATAGTTCTGTGCACACTGGCAGGAAGGAATAACTTTGGTTACAAAGTTAGGCAAATGTTGCCTTCTACTGGACATGATTGCAACATAAGGAGAGTGAATTTTATTCTTTGCATTAACCTGCCATTATTTTCCTTCTTCGTGTAAATCTAATGTGTTTAGTTAGTATGTTGTTTTCAATAGTCACTGTGCTGCTCTTTAAACACCAGAAAATGGTTTCAAGTTCCATTAAGAAAGTAGGGTCGCTGGGAATCAGCATTGACTTGCCCCGTGACTGCCTGTATATTTCACTGGAAGTAGATTAGTTGCTGGAGATAACTGTTTAATTCTTTTTGCATTACTCTCTGTCTTTGCTAATCTCTTTCTTTTAAAAGGAAAATTATGAATCTACTTAGGTTGTCCAAGGTTGTTCTAGCTGTCAGTCCTACTGCTCAGGAAACAGATGTTGTGCTGGTCTACAGTTAATCCTAGGTCTCTTTCCGCCCCTCTTCCCCTGCAGCTGCACTGCAGTTTTGCATAGTCAGCGCTGCTGGTTCTGTTTGCTTAGATGTTGGATTGTCAGGAGAGCAGCCATAATGATTATATTGTTCAAGTTTCAGCATCCAGTTGCTTAAAACTACTGAAGATGCATTTTCCTAAAAAACCCCACCACTTTTGAAAGGAAAAGATAGGAATCTTAAGATGCAAATGGTAAGAAAATGCTTTTTTATTTTACCTGTTGGCTCTCATTTGTTAATAAGCCTTACTGAGAATGAAATAAAGTCCTCATCCTAAAATACAAATGATATAAAATATTTTTTTCTACTTCAAGATGTCCATCCCTGAACGATAAAACCTTAACCTGCTACATCTCCAGTGACCTTGAGTATGTCCCTCTTCTAAAGTTAGAAGTCCTTAGGGGGTGCAGGATTCAGTGCATGCCATGCGCCGCAATAAAAAGTACCGCATGCTAAAAATATGCCCATGCTAAAATAACCATGTTACTCGAGTAGTGTGGATTGGGGCAGGGTAGCATTGGCATTTTTGGTGCTGACCTCTTGGCAATGTCACACTTTAGTATGGGTGCACTTACCAGCTCCTCAATGGGTGGTGTTAAGTGCAACCATGCTGATTACCCCAAATAGAAGGTGTGCAGGGGTGGCACGAAACCCATACTAGCAACATGGGGACATGCCAGGCATGCCTCCATTTTATATAGTGTGCATCGAGCATCACTCCTGCACTCATTTTTGGGGCTAATCACTCACTACCAACACAAATCTTAGTAAACATGCCCCTTAGTGTGGTATACATACAAAGAGCGGAGGTAGACCATGGGCTGGAACTATATGCCTTTATTGTATTACCTGACTCAGCCAAGATTTGGCTATATCAGCCTTCGTCAGGGGTCAATACCAAAGTCCAGTGATGAGTGTCTCCACTGAGACCATTAAAATACTAATTGCACCATAAACTCCGCTTTGTGCATCTGTAGATTATAAAAGTAGAATATAAGCGCTGTTATTCAGTTAATTAAATTTAATAATACAGCATGTTCTGCCAGTAGCATGGTGAATGTGTGCTGTATTATATGGTGCAATTAGCATTTAGTGGTCTCAGTGGAGACACTCGTCACTGGACTTTGATATTGACCTCTGATGAAGGCTGATGTAGCCGAAACCTGGCCGAGTTAGGTATTACAATAAAGGCATTTAGTTTCAACCCATGGTCCACCTGCACTCTTTGTGTGTGGACTGAATCTTGCATGCAGAAGTTAATACCTTCTGCTCAGTTTTCTTCCTCACTGTAGTAGGTCAGCACTTCCTACAAAGTAGTATGCAACTCTGTTCACAGTGGTCACAGCCCCAGGCTTTTATATTAAAAAGAATGGAGGTGATTTTATAATGAGCTGCATGCATTTATGTGCCTTCAGTGCACATAAGTCACCTATTTTAAGTGACTTACGCGTGGGGATGGGCGCCTATGCGCATAGGTTAGGTGGGCATATTCTGTAAGTATGCACGTCAGGGCGATGGTGCATAAGTGGACAAGCACAGGCACAGAGCATAAATTTACATGAGTAATTTATAGATACTATAACTTATGTATGTTTTCTACAAATCTATTTGCGGGCATTTACATCAAGACTAGGGTTGGTATAAGTGATTGTGCCTAGATTTGGCACCTGTATCTCACCACTTATGCCCTTAGTCTATAAAGTAAAGTAGATGCAAACTTTACATTATAGGTGCAAAATACTTGCACACACGTGACAATATGCATTAAACTAAGCAGTCCTTATAGAATTACTCTCCATATGATAGCAGATAAAGGATCTTAGAAGTATTAGATCCAAGCCATTGCAAGCCCTTCTTTCTATAAACTCAGATTAGTAGAAGGATTAAAGCATTTGTTCCCTTGGCAGGATTTTGGTCTGTTCTTCAGTCAGTAGTTTTGCCATGCATTGGTTGCTGTGATTTTCTTTATTTTGGTGCCCCTAATAATCTGCTATGGGCTATTAAATTAATTCTGAATGCTACAGCCAGGCTCATTACAAACTACAGGCAGGGGGAACATATAATCTCTTTTTGGAAGGTTTGATATAAAGTTCAAAGGCCTACATATGAAAAGAACCTGCATATTTGAAAGCCTTGCTGGAACCATGCTCTGGCATTGACGTTGGAGGGGAGATTCCTGGTAAGCCACGCCTCCAATGATGACATCTGCCAATCAGCAACCATCATAGCTACAAAAAGAACGGTTGGTCCATGGCGTTTTTTGGAACGACCGGCTGGGCGAGATACCACTTGATACAGGACCCGGAGGGGCCCGAAACATGCATGTCATGTCGTGGCAATATGTGGATGATATTATTTGCCTGAGGAAGATAATGTTTGTATCTTTTTAAGATAAGTGACTGTTTCTTTTTTTAAAAAAAATATTAAAAAATCAAAAAATTGGGTACGCTGTGGCCCGCTTGAATAAAAAGGGCTCTTTTGGCATCGAGAGGAAAGGTGTTTTCCTCCCTCTCAGGCCGTTAGTCCCCGACAAAAATTGAGTTTATGCTGTTGAATATAGTGCCAGTGATAGCTACTGGCTGGAATTTTCAATGACTTTACGTTTTGATTTTGGAACCATGCTCTGGGCATTCATGCTCTGGCAAACAGGAGTTGCTTGCTATCTTTCTGTAAAATGCAGCCAGCTTTCTGTTTCTAGGGACCCAGCAGTTTTGATTGTAGGCCCTAGATCAACACAGTTCTTGAGACATATCTAGCCAGTCCGATTTTCATGACAAGCACAATGAATATGTACGAGACAGATTTGCATGCCTTATCTCCATTGTATTCAGATCTCTCTTATGCATAATCATTGTGGTTATACAGAGAACCTGGCTGGCTGGATGTGTCCTGAGGACCTGGGATGAGATCCCCTGCCCCAGATTATGGAATTCATTGCCAGTTGTTGCCATGCCGAGTCACATTATCTGGCCTTTCATAACAGAGTTAAGACTTTTTTTTTTAAATTTGAGGCTGCTTTTCAATCTGATTAGTCCCAGTTGATTTTATGCTTTTGTTTGACTATATTGCTCCATGGCTGTATTGTACTTCCTTTTATGTAATACCCTCTTTTACACAGAATGTCTGTGTAGGAAATGGGATGACCAGGTCAGGACATGCACATTTGCTAAGGTATTTTACAAAAGGCTCACTGATCGCATATTTATATGGCAGAGTTACACCTCCTTGGGTGCATCTTGGGACAGCTGACCCTGTGTTGTGTATCCCATGATATGCCTTGGGGGAGGGTCACTGCCATGTAAGGAATGTATGCCTTATATGGCAGACTGACTCCACTCAGTGCATCCCAGGATGCACCACATGGGACCAGGTGCCACCATTTTTTAAGATGGTGGCATAGGAGTGGGAGCATGTGGGCTATGTGCCTGCCTCCTGACCTGGGAAGTATTGGGGGTATGTGGGGGTGTGTGTGGTAAATGAAGGGTCCACTAGTGCCACCAATGATTTCTTTTTCAGTAGGAAAGTGCACTAAAGCTTTAGTGCTGGGCTCTAGCACAGGGTTTCTGCATAGACCTGTTAAATTGTGAATCCTCTGGGATAGGGACATGCATTCAGGTACAGTAGGCAACTCACTGAGCAATTACCGGAAAGGTGTGAACTAAATATATAAAAACCATGTAAATTGCACGTCTTTCAAAATATTTGCATTATGTTTTATGGCCATGAGCATATATATTATAAGTAAAGAAATAACTGGCCTACGGATACCTGTAGGTTTGGATAGGTTCCTGGAGGAAAAGTCCATAAATCATTATTAAAATGGACTGGGGAAATCCACTGCTTACCCCTAGGATAAGCAACGTGGAATCTACCTACCTTCTGAGAACCTGACAAGTACCTGTGACCTGGATTGGCCACTGTTGGAAACAGGACACTGGGCTCGATGGAACTTTGGTCTGACCCAGTATGGCATATCTTATGTTCATAGGAAGGGACGTGTATAAGGGAATTCATTTGCCCCTGCTCCTGGATTTTAATGATTGATTGTTTTGTAACTGTTTCTATTTTGTACATCCCTATTGTTTTTTGATATGCCCCTTTGGAATAATGTGGCACATTAGCCTCCAACATCTAAATTATTTAATGCCTTGTCATCTTCCTCTTTGGTTCTTACAAGACTCGCACTTAGGGGCCCCTTTACTAACATGTAGCTTGAGCTATCTGCCACACATCCCATAGGAATAAAATGGGCCACATAGGAGACAGATCAAGACACATGTTAGTAAAAGGGGCCCTTAGTCTAATACCCAGGCCTCGTCTCATGTCTTACCCTCAGGTTTTGTAATAATCCATTTAAGCTATTGTCCAAAACATCTGATCACTTCATACTTGTTGATATTAGGGTTATATCAGCCAGCTGGGATCCTACATTCAAGTCAGGCCTGTCTCTTGAAAATACCTCTGTACTCTCAGATGAGATTACAAACATGGCAGCCTAGAGCATTTCCAGTAGCTGTGCCTATTTTATGGAATAAGCTCCTGGATGAGATATGGAAGGAACAAAGGCTGTTGATGCTTCAGATGAAACTGAAGACATTTTTATCCCTTGTTTAGTTTGAGTGAAGGAGGGAAGATGGCCGTAGTGCATAGTAAGAGACATCAGAAAGCTGGTGAGGATGATCTCTTATAGTTACCATAATTATATTCAGGGATAGGCCTAGGGCAGGGTAATAGAAGGGTTAGGCAGGTTGATCTGAGAGAGGCAGGGGAATGGTCCACGGTGCATTTTATTTCTTAGTATTGTATTGCTGTGGTATTTTATATATTTTTAAGATATTTTTGTACACTACAATGAATAAGTTTTCAAGTTTTGAAGTATAGACATGTTTTTAAATAACTAATTAACCAACCACTCTGTGCTGTGCTATGCTGTGCTCGTTGCCTCATGCAGTCGTACTACAACTTTCTGCTCAGTGACTTGTGTGTTTCCTTTAACCTTGCAAAGTTTCATATGACTGAGCAAAACATACATTATACATAGATGGCTGACATCAAACACATGTCAATATATATGATGACTATATAGGCAATGCAACCGAGGGGTGGGCGGGGTGAGGGGTAGGGTGGGCGGGACCTTAAGTGTTCCTGGCCAGTAGGCCTTCTATGAACTGAGGGCACACTCCGATATCTGCATAGTCTTTAAATCATATATCTGAGTGTGCCTTCAGTTCATAGAAGGCCTACTGGCCAGGGACACTTAGGTTCCCGCCCACCCTACCCTCACCCCACCCACCCCTGGGTTGCATTGCCTATATAGTCATCAAATACATTGACATCTGTCCTTTAATTAGGTGTTACACCCACTTTTTCTCCTTTTCTCCTCCTAGGACAGCTGAATCAGAATGTTGTGTATTCAATGCAATAACTGTGGTGCTTTCATTCTGAGAAGAATCCTTTGGATCTAAGAGCTTGCCCTATATGCCTCAAGTTAGCTACTATGCATAAAGAACTGACTCTACTAAGGGAAGAATTAGCTGCAATTAAACACACATCCACTAAGGTACAAAATGAACAAAATTCACCACTACTTCCACAAAGAATCAAACAGCCCAGAAACAAATTGATCACAGTGGGCTCTGGTAGGTTGCGACCTGTAACACAAAGATACCCTATACATTAAGAGATATCCCTGCATTATGCTTTCTCTGCCTTGGATAATGAGGGTGCCAAATCCATGGAAACTGAAGAGCCCTTAAATGATAGCCCTAAATCTACTGATAATGTACCAAACAGGAAGAAAAAAAATCACAAAACAGAAAACTACTACTCCTTGGAGATTCAGTCATCAGAGGCACCAACTTGGGAACACAGCTCAAAGGAGAGAGGATGGTCAAATGCCTCCTAGGCTCTTCAGCCAGCAGGAATACAAACCAAATTGTTGGTATAGTTAGTGCAGAAAGTGAGCACTCCAAAACTGATATTGTCATCCACTTGGGTACAAATGATCTGGCTAGAAACAGTGCCTCTGCAGTTCAAAGGGACTTCTATACTCTGGGAGAGAAACTCAAGCCCACTGCTAACACTATAACATTCTCAGAAGTTCTATCTGTTCATGGTAAGGGGGCAGAAAGGCTGCATCGCATAAACAACTTTAATACATTGCTCCAACTCTGGTGCAAAGAAGAGGGATTTAGACATATAGGTGACTGTGGAAACATATGGATCAACAAGAGACGATACTGTACTGATGGACTACATCTCTCCGCTGCAGGGAAAAGGATCCTTCAGTAAGTGAAAAATTCAGGCAGTATGCTGACAGGCATTTAAACTAGGGAAAGGGGGTGATGGATGGAGAAGGACAAGTTCAGTACATCACTCCCAGCAAAAGCAAAACAACATTGGAAACAGCCACACTTTTGAACAACACATCAATGGCAAGCGGGAAGGGGCGCGTAGAACAAAATCTATGGAAAAGCCAGGCAAGCCATTCAACAAATACTGGAAAGCAATGAGTACAAATGCTCGAAGCCTAGCCAACAAAGTTCCTGATCTGGAAGCCCTAATGGTGGAAATAGACTTGGACATTGTGGACACTACAGAAACATGGTTTAACGAGTTGCATGAATGGGATATAGCCATAGCTGGCTATAATCTATTTAGAAGAGATAGAGAGGGTAGAAAAGGAGGAGGAGTAACCCTGTATGTCAAAAGCAATATTAAAGCTGCTGAAATGCAGGGGACATGGGGAAAAGAAGAAGCGTTCCGGATTGTGTTGGAAAGAGGAGATGGCACTGTCATCCATACTGGTGTGGTCTACAGGCCTCCAACTCAAACCGAAGAAATGGATAGTGAATTTATTGCTGATATTGCAAAGATAGCCATGAAGGGGGAAGTGATCATATTGGGTGAGTTTAATCTATCCGATGTGAACTGGAGTGTTCCTTCTGCAAATCTGGAAAGAAGTAAAAAAATTGTGGATGCCTTTCAAGATGCATTGCTTAAACAAATGGTGATGGAACGGACCAGGGAGAGCTCCATGCTGGATCTAGTTCTCACCAATGGAGATAGTGTGTCGAATATCCAGGTAGGTGCCCATGTGAGCAGCAGCGATCATCACATGGTGTGGTCTGAGATAAAAACCAAGGTGGAATTCAATCACAGCAAGCTCTAAGTCCTAGACTTCAAAAACGCTAACTTCAGTAAAATGGCCAAGGAGGAGTTGGTAGGGTGGGAGGGGATAAGGAAAGTGGAATTGCAATGGGCTTAACTAAAGGAGGCAATAAAAGGTTCAACAGATACATACTTAAGGAAAATAAATAAAAATAAGAGGAAAAGGAAACCTATTTGGTTCTCCAAAGAAGTGGCTGCACAAATAAAGGCAAAAAACACAGCTTTCACAAAATTCAGAAGTTCGCAAACAGTGGAATACAGAAAAGAATACAAGATCAAACTAAAAGAGACAAAAAGAGAAATAAGGATAGCAAAATCAAAGGTAGAAGAAAAGGGCTAAAGATGTGAAGTGTGGCGACAAAACCTTTTTCAGGTATATTTGGGAGAGGAAAATCAGAGGTGGAATTGCAGGACTCAAAAATGCTAGGAACAGATTGGTGGAAAGTGACATTGAAAAAGCAAAAATGCTAAACAAATACTTCTACTCTGTTTTCACTAGAGAAAATCCTGGAGAAGGAACACCTGTGATTGACAAATATACAAATGGGAATGGAGTAGATACCACACCATTTGCAGAAGATGATGTGTAAGAACAGCTTGCAAAACTGAAAGTGGACAAGTCTATGGAATCAGATGGGATACATCCCAGGATGCTGAAAGAGCTCAGAGACGTTCTTGCAGGGCTAAAGGATGTTTTTAATAGATCTTTGGAGACAGGAGAAGTTCCACAGGACTGGAGAAGAGCTGATGTGGTACCTCTCCACAAAGTGGTAATAGGGAATAAGTGTCAAACTACAGGCCAGTAAGCCTTACCCTCGGTGGCGGAAAAAATAATGGAGGCATTCCTGAAAGAGCGAATAGTGGACTTCCTCGAAACCAACAGGTTGCATGATCCGAGGCAACATGGTTTTACCAAAGGATGATCTTGCCAAACAAATCTGATTGAGTTATTTGACTAGGTGACCACAGAACTAGATGAAGGGCATGCATGGATGTGATCTACCTAGATTTCAGCAAAGCCTTTGATACTGTTCCTCATAGGAGGCTTATCATTAAACTCAACAGCTTGAGGATGGGTCCCAAGGTGGTGAACTGGATCAGAAATTGGTTGACTGACAGATGACAGAAGGTGATGGTAAACGGAACTCACCCGGATGAAAGAGAGGTGATTAGTGGTGTGCCCCAGGGTTCGGTCCTGGGACCAGTACTGTTCAATATATTCGTGAGTGATATTGCCGAAGGGCTGAATGGAAAAGTCTGTCTTTTTGCAGATGACACCAAAACTTGCAACAGAGTGGAGAACATGAGGAAAGATCTACAAAAGCTGGAAGAATGGTCTAATGTTTGGCAGTTAAGATTTAATGTGAAGAAGTGCAGTGTCATGCACTTGGGAAGCAGAAATACAAGGGAACTGTATATGATAGGGGGCGAGAGATTGGTGTGCACGGACCAGGAGAAGGACCTCGGAGTGATTGTTTCTGATGATCTCAAGGTGGCGAAACAGTGTGTCAAGGCGGTGGCAAAAGCCAGAAAGATGCTGGGTTGCATACAGAGAGGAATTACCAGCAGAAAGGAAGAGGTGCTAATGCCATTGTACAAGTCGCTGGTGAGGCCTCACTTGGAATATTGGGTTCAGTTTTGGAGACCGTATCTCACAAAGGATATAAAAAGGTTGGAAGCAGCTCAGAGGAGGGCGACCAAAATGATTTGGAGCCTGTGTCAGAAGATTTATGAGAAGAGACTTGAAGACCTAAATATGTACATTCTGGAAGAGAGGAGGGACAGCGGAGATATGATACAGACCTTTAAATACTTAACGAGTATTAATGAACAAATAAACCTCTTCCAAAGATGGGGAAGCTGTAAAACTAGAGGACATAACATGAAGCTGCAACAGGGCCGGCCCGTCCATTGAGCAAGAATGTTTTTTGCACAGGGCCCCGCGTTTCAGGGGGCCCCGCGCAAAAAACATTCATTAGCCGAAATACATTTAAAAAAAAATACCGGCTGCTGCTGCCGTGGCAGCGGCAGAATCAAACATCAACGCCGCGGGGCCCCGACTGCCAGGCAGAACCTCCCTCGAGCATCAGCTCCCGAGTCCCTCCCAAAGCACGGGCTTTCAGAGCCGCAAGAGCTAATTAACAGCTAATAAACAGAGCCGCGAGAAGAAGGGAAACTCTCGCGGCTCTGAAAGCCCGCGCTTTGGGAGGGACTCGGGAGCTGATGCTCGAGGGAGGTTCTGCCGGGCAGTCGGGGCCCCGCGACGTTGACGTTTGATTCTGCTGCTGCCACAGCGGCAGCAGCAGCAGCCGGTATTTTTTTTAATCTATCTGGGTGGCGGGGGGGGGGGGGGGGGGGGTGGGGTTTAGGACTACTAATGAGCTACGGGGGGACTAAGACTGGAAGTGGGCTTATGGGGGGGGGGGTTAGGACTTGTAAATGGCAATTGGGGGGGTAAGACAACAAATTTGGCATGGGGGGGACTCAGTCTGGAAGGGGGCTGATGGGGGGAGGGGGTTAGGACTGGTAATGGGCTATGGGGGGGGGTAGGACTACTAATGAGCTACGGGGGGGTACTAAGACTGGAAGTGGGCTTATGGGGGGAGGGGGTTAGGACTGGTAATGGGCTATGGGGGGTTAGGACTGGTAATGGGCTATGGGGGGCTAAGACTGGAAGAGGGCTAATGGGGGGAGGGGGTTAGCACTGGTAATGGGCTATGGGGGGGTTAAGACTACTAATGAGCTATTGGGGGGACTAAGACTGGAAGTGGGCTGATGGGGGAGGGGGTTAGGACTGGTAATGGGCTATGGGGGGTTAGGACTACTAATGGGCTACGGGGGGAATAATACTGGAAGTGGGCTGATGGGGGAGGGGGGTTAGGACAACTAATGGGCTACGGGGAGGAATAATACTGGGAGTGGGCTGATGGGGGGAGGCGGGTTAGGACTGGTAAGGGGCTATAGGTGGGGCTAGGACTGGAAATGTGCTGATGGGGGGGGTTAGGACTGGTAATGGGCTATGGGCTTGCTAAGACTGGAAATGGGCTGATGGGGGGGGGTAGGACTGGTAATGGGCTATAGGGGGGGCTAGGACTGGAAATGTGCTGATGGGGGGGGGGTTAGGACTGGTAATGGGCTATGGGCTTGCTAAGACTGGAAATGGGCTAATGGGTGGGTTAGGACTGGTAATGGGCTGTGGGGAGGCTACGACTGGAAATGGGCTGATGGGGGGTAGTACTCGTAATGGGCTATGGGGGGGCTAAGACAAAATGGGGTGATGGGGGGCTTAGGACTGGCAATGGGTTGGGGGGCTTAGGACTGGTAATGGGCTATGGGGGGGCTAGGACTGGTAATGGGCTGAGTGAGGGGGCTAGGACAGGAAATGGGCTGATGGAGGGCTAGGATAGGACTGGAAATGGGCTGTTGGGGGGGCTTGGATTGAAATGGACTCATGGAGGGGTTAGAACTGGAAGTAGGCTCATGGGGGGCTTGGATTGGAAATGGGCTGAATGGAGGGGAGCTAGGATTTGAAATGGGCTGATGGTGGGGCTAGGAAAGGAGTAGAAATGCGCTGATGGGGGGCTGGGATTGGAAATGAGCTGATGGAGGGACTCGGATGGGGGAGCTAGGACTGGAAATGGGCTGATGGTGGGGCTAGGATAGGACTAGAAATGGGCTTATGGGGGGCTAGGACTGGAAATGGGCTGATGCGTGGACTAGAAGGGAGCGGATGCTGGGTGGGGCTGGAACTAGAAGGGAGCTGATGTTGGGGGAGGATTAGAATGGGATAGAGCTGGGAGAGTGAAAAAATATTTTGTGTGGGAGGGAAGACAAATCTACAATTGGCCGGATATTGGGAGAGTAAGTGGGGATTGAGGATGGAGGGGTAAAATTTGAGTGGATGAAATAGGAATGAGGAAAGAGCAAAAGGAGAAAGATTAGTATGTTAAAGCAGATGTAGAGAGAGAATGGAAAAAAACTAGAAGCGTGAAGAAAAGACAAATGGACAACAGACGATGGAGAGTTAGCAGAAGACACGAAGAAACCAGAAGAAAGTGGCTGGAGCAATTGCAACTGAAAAAAAATGCACAAAAGGTAGAAAAATATCTCTTTATTGAATTTATTAACTGAAATATGCCAGCTCTGGGAAATGTGCATCATTAACATCTGCGCTTTATTTAGTACAAGAGGAAATTAATTTATAGTTTTATTTCTACAGTGTTGTTGGGCTTTTGGGGTTCCCAGTTTAATTATTGTCTTCCTGTTTCTAAATTGTGATTCCTTGTTTGGTGATGGTCTATGTTGTGCATGTGTAACTGAGCTGAGGTATTCTGTTTATGTAATTCCTATTTGACATTGCCACTTGTTCTCTTTCCCCAGTAGGTCATGTATTGTTATTCTCTGAAATGTATTGGTTTAATATTTTCATTGTAGCCTTTTGATAGGTAGGGTCTTGTGCTTTGTGAGTCCTGGTAGTGCTGTTATGATACGGCAGGTTTGCTATGGGTTCTAAATGGGCAGTGTTTGTAGTAGTTCCTAATGTGCCTGGCAGTTGGCACTGGATTATAGTAATGTAGAAATCTTTTAGTCTTTCTTTATCCATACTCTCATTAAGAGGCATGTTTACTAAAAGTTAGTGTAAGGTAACATTATGCAAATATTTATGCAAATGAGTTCACTTATGCAAATGAGGTCCCGCACCGAATCTCCGCACATGGCCCCGCACCCTCCTTGGGCCGCCTCTGAGCTGCAAGGGGTAAACTGAAAGGCAATGTCAGGAAATACTTTTTACTGAAAGGGTGGTGGATGCTTGGAATGCCCTCCCGATGGAAGTGGTGGGGCAAATACAATGACAGAATTCAAATTGGTATGGGACAGACGCAGTGGATCCCTTTATAGCAACAGGATAAAATTAAAATAAACATAACTCTCTCTTATATCTCAAGAAATAGGGGTGATCTGCATGGAGCGGTGGGTACACCCCTAAACAAAGGCACGGGGAGGGGCGACCTGCACGGAGCGGCAGATGCATCTACTCTTGCCGCCTTGCTGGGTAGACTAGATGGACCAGGACCATGACAGTCTTTATCTGCCGTCATATACTATGTTACTATGTTCTGAAACTCCGTTATTCCTAAGTGATGTTCCTGTTCCTAGTTCAGATGGCATAAGTGGAGAAGTGTTCTTCCCTTCAGAAGCTCCCACTGGATTCATGCATCGTGGGGCTCTCCTGCCATCTGATTTCTCTCGCCTGTGCTCACTGGGTGGGCGGGAAAGTAACCGCGCGCCATCCTGCCGGAAGAGCACAACAACAACTTTCGCTTTACGCCGCCTCCCTGCCGTTGTCTGCAGCTTCCTTTGTGCTCTGGCTCGTGTAAGCTGCAAGAAAAGCTTCACCTGCTAAGCATCAGCAGCCGCGCAGGATGGCGAGCAGCGATGACTCTGGGCAAGGAAAGGAACTGAGGTAAGCGGTTGGGAGAGCATGCACTGCACAGAAGGGAACGGGAGGGAATAGCGATCGCACGGACAAAGGCAACAAAAGTGCCCGACCTCGAGGAAGGACGCGCGGCCAGCGGGGTCCCGTGCACCGCAAGTGAGCGCGCGGGCGCCGGAGGGATGCACAGTTTTGCACACCTGCAGAGGGCCGAGGATGAGGCGAGCGCGCGGGTGGTGTGATAAAACCGCAGCTACGCGTGCCGCGAAGAAGGGCGCGCGGCCAGGGGGCAGCCCCCTGTAGCTGGAGATCATTCGCTGCATGGAGACTGAGGCGGTGAAGTGAGCGCGCGGGCGCTGGGAGAATGCGCACCTGCAGAGGTCCTGTGAGGCGATGAGGAGAGCGCGCGGACAAGGACCTACAGTGCCATTTACTCTGCGGGGAGGTGCGCGCGTTAATCCTGTCTCTGGCTTCCCTGTGCTGGTGGGTTGCTGACCTGCTATTGCTAGAGGCGTCTATGCGCTGCGCGGAGAGGGGAAAGAGCTCGAGGCCTCTGTACCGATAGCCCGTGCACAGTTTGATGGGCTTTCATTATTGTTTGCGCAGGAGGGCTTCGTTCCTAGTATGGAAGGAGCTAGAACGGAAAGGGCAGCTGCTGAAGCGCGAGGATTCTTGGAATATATGGCAAGAAGGAAGGTTCGATCTTCGGCAGAGGTGTCTCTGGGGACAGGTGCAAATGTTTGCGGAACTGAGACTGGTAGCAGGGCGAGCATCCTCCCAGTTCTGCTGCCAGCTTTCCCTCGCCTTCAGGGCCGATTTATTGCGCTTTTATGAGGCAGGGATAAGTAAACCTGCAAAGTTTGATCAGGGTTTAAAGTGGTTCGTGTCCCTAGGCGGTTAATCAAATTTGGAAACTAAAATTGAAAGCAGCATGTGGTGCACGCTGCATATTTGCAAATGATTAATCGTTTAGTAAAATATTCGAGGAAAAAACCCCAAGGCTTCATTTTTTCTTCATACCAGCCCCGTTACAGAGTTAGGCTATGCCACCTTTCATGCAAACAATGAGTACTTTATAATTACTATTCTTATGAAAAGTGCTGTGTAAAGGAGAGTGTTTACAAGTGGTTGTCAATGGCCTGAGCTGGACAGCAGCCAAGAGGAAGAAAATATTATTGTTCAGTAGCACTGTAAAGATGCAGAGACCTCAGGTTACCAGTGCATAGCTTCTGCAGGGTTGCTCTCCGTTGAAAAGGCATTTGCTGATGTTTGTTCTGTGGACTTTAATTGTATAAAATATACTTCACTCTTTTAGTGCTCCTGAAAATCCTATATAATCCATGGATAAGTTATCAAAGATCTTTATCAGACAAAAAAAAGTGCACTAAGAGTGATCAAATACAGATATCACAGCAACACTCCTAGCTAATTAAATATGTTATCACAAAAATATATATTCAAAACCTTCAATATTTCAAACATACTAGATGAAGCCCAAAGCTATATTTTCACCAGGCTCTGTAGAGCCTATGCACAAGAACGGCAGCTAATATTCAAATATCAGCAGAGGGGGATAAAAAGACCTCAGGGTGCAAATATGTGGCGGAAACTCTGCCATAGGGGAAACAAGTGTAAGCACATCATCGATCTAAAAAAAGTCCCCGCAATTACAATTTATTATTATTTAACCATACATGAGGTATTAAAGAAGTACTTATTTAATAGTTCCCAATATTTTAAAATTACTTTTTATATCTTTCATTCAAAAATATTCATAGCATTTTTTAATTTCATCTCCTTAAAAGAGCACCTAAAAGGAGTAATGCTCACAAATCACCGAGCACACCATAGCAAAAGTACCGCAATCGGACCCTGAAAGAGAGATTAAAGATAAGATAAAGCTGAACAGGGTCACCGATAGGGCCTGCAACTGTTAGACTTACCGTTTGCTACCAATATCTCACACAGAGTGTGAAATCTGCATGAGAGGTGTGAGATCGGTGTGAGATCTGTGCGAGATATTGGCAGCTAAAGATAAGTCTATCAGTTGCAGGCCCTATTGGTGGAATTCATGATGGAAAGAGTCACATAGTGCTACCTGACATATTAGAATATATGATTCTAGCAAAATAGTTGTTTTGTCTTCAGTGGGATTCCTGGGACTTTTCCCCTATGAGAATTCCTTCCCTCTTGGAAACTCTTACTCTGCTATACAAGTGACCTCTTGATCTTCACAGCATGTTCTGCAATTCCTGGCAACTAAGAAGTTTTCTTTTTTATTAGCCAGAACTGAAGGAGTTAAACCTGCTGCCTTGACTCAAAATAGAGACTTGTCCTGCTGGGAAACTACAGACCTGAGAGCCTGAAATCAGTACTGGGAAAAATGTTAGAAACCATCATAAAGAACAAAATTGCTGAACATGTAGATAGTCATGGCTTAATGGGAGACAGCCAACATGGCTTTAGACAAGGAAGATCTTGTCTTACTAATCTGTTATGGTTTTTTGAAGGTGTGAATAAACAGGTAGACAAAGGTGAGTCGGTTGATATAGTGTATTTGGACTTTCGGAAAGCCTTTGACTAGGTCCCTCATCAGAGACTTTTGGCAAAGCTAAAGAGTCATGGGATAGGAGGCAGTGTACTATTGTGGATCAGGAACTGGTTAAAAGATAGAAAGCAGAGGGTAGGGCTAAATGGGCAATTTTCCCAATGGAGAAAGGTGAATAGTGGTGTACCCCAGGGATCTGTGCTGGGTCCGCTGCTTTTTGACATATTCATAAATGACCTGGAAAAGGGAATAACGAATGAGGTCATCAAATTTGCAGATGACACAAAACTATTTAAAGTTGTTAAAACCCAAGAGGATTGTGGAAAATTGCAAGAGGATCTTGATAAACTGGAAGACTGGGCATCGAAATGGCAGATGAAATTTAATGTGGACAAGTGCAAAGTTATGCACCTAGGGAAGAACAACCCAAACTATGGTTACACGATGCAAGGTTCCACATTAGGAACCACCATCCAGGAAAAAGATTTAGGTGTCATTGTGGATAACATGTTAAAACCCTCGGCCCAGTGCGCAGCGGCGGCCAAGAGAGCAAATAGAATGCTAGGTATAAGGAAAAGAATGGAAAATAAAACAAAAGATATTATAATGCCTCTATATTGTTCCTTGGTGAGACCGCACCTTGAATATTGTGTGCAATTCTGGTCGCCATATCTTAAAAAGGATATAGCGTTATTAGAAAAGGTTCAGAGAAGAGCCACCAAAATGGTAAAGGGGATGGAAGGATACCCCTATGAAGAAAGGCTAAAAAGGTTAGGGCTCTTTAACCTGGAAAAGAGACAGCTGAGGGGAGATATGATAGAAGTCTATAAATTAGTGAATGGAGTGGAACGGGTAAACGAGATCGATTGTTTACATTATCAGAATATAGAAAGACTAGGGGACATGCAATGAAGCTACAGGGTAAACTATTTAAGACTAATAAAAGAAAATATTTTTTCACTCAAAGTGTAATGAAACTCTGGAATATGTTACAGGAGGATGTAGTAAAGGCTGTTAGTGTAGCTGGGTTTAAAAAAGGTTTGGACAAGTTCCTGGAGGAAAGGTCCATAAACCATTATTAAGAAGGGACCCAGGATATCAATGCTTGACCCAATACAAGCATTGTGGAACCTGTGTCTTTTGGGGAAACTGCTAGGTACGTATGACCTAGATTGGCCACTGTTGGAAACAGGATCCTGAGCTTGATGGACCTTTGTCTGACCCAGTATGGCATATCTTATGTTCTTATGTTCTTTCCCCAGGAAACTGTAATATTACAGTTTTTTGTGAGTGTTTTAAGTTTATGCAGGAAATCACTGTTCTAGGTTTGGGTTGGTTTTGCAGTGCCAGTTCCAGAGAGGCACTGGCCTGGACCAGCACCGGTTCTGACTGAGGAGCATGGCAGAGTAGACTGATGTAAGGACCCATTTCTGAATATGGTTACTGGAGCTTCTGTGGACATTGGCTTGTGAAAGTTAATTTTGTTTAGGTAATGTTTATTGTATAATCCCTGTTACTTTTTCCTGTTTATTGGTTGCTGTTAATAATGTTTACAGTTTACTGTAATACTTTTTATCCTTTCCAGCTCAATAAATCCTGGAAAGATATTATACATAAGGGGGCCAATATGTTTGTCTGGGGGGAAATAACTCTCCAAAAATTTAACAAAATCAGACAATTTTTTTTTTGGGGGGGGGGGGGGGAAGACAGTGAAAAGAGACATTGAGTTTGAAAATGAGCAAGACTGGATTGAGAGTTCCAGAGAAATCTCCCCCCCCCCCAAAATGGCCCAGTGCATTTCCCTGGGAAAAACAGTTCCAGTTTTTGCAGCATAGCAACTTTGATATAATGAAACGCAGCAGTTAGGGAATCACTCTTTTCAAATCGCTTGTCCCCTCTTTACTCTCCCAGTCACAGCCACACCCAGAGATACACATACACAAATAACCCATTTGGCGACATTACCTCGAGAAACAAACACACACACATCATACACTAACAGACAGACACACACACAGACATATAGGGGCCCTTTTGCTAAAGGGTGCTGTGGTGTTGCACCCAACACGGCAAAAGCGCAGAAACGATGGCGTGTTAGGTACACCACCACTCTGTTAACCGGCAGGGACATGGAAAGCGTTTTCTCGGAAGTAACGCTTAGCTCTGTCCCTTAGCGCAGGGCACAATAGCGTGGGTGCACTTAACTTCACCTATTGAGTTGGCGTTAGGTGATGCTGCGCTAATTCAGTTAGAGTGTGACGTGTACCCGGTGCTAACTGCACAGAGCATACTACACCCACTCTCCACCTTCATTCACCCTGTCACGGATTACACAGCGCGGAATCGTTCTGTGCTGCCATGACGCTGCATTAGCTGACAACTCATGCTCCGACGTGCATTCAGCACGCACCAGGACATGCATTGTCAGCTAATGTCTTTTAGTAAAAGATCTCCATAGAGGCTAGACCCCTGTGTATCTTTCATATTCACTTATCTTAACTGGTTTGCTCCTGAAGCTCTTTTAGTTCTGCCTTCATGTTTAATATTTCTCTGTGGACGTTTCTTTGAATAGTCAGTCTGATAATAAAAATTGCTTTGCTGTGGATTTTCTAAAACCAGGGTATCCAGTTAGAATCCTGTGCTCTGCAAATGAGATGATGCCTAAATAATTAACATTTGAAGCTTTAAAATAACTGAGTCAAAAGTCCAGCAATTATCCATCAAATGTTTATGTATTTGTCTTGGATAAGGTTGATAGCAAGCCGCAATACATTATGCCGTAGTACACTGCAGAAGAGAAAACTGTGGCATAGTGCCACCAGTTTGTATAAAGGCTTCACTGGTCTACAATTGTTTAAAAGTTGTCAGCTTCAGGAACAAAATCAGCCAATTCTTATGGATTTTGATGTGCTGAATTAAAAACTGACAATTAAAACTGCTGATTAGCAGCTGTTTCCAAGATATCTAATCTTTTCCATTTTACGCGTATATATAGAGTGTTGGTAGTAGAGTTTTAATCACAAATTATTATAAACCTAGGTCTTTTCTTGTGTTTATGGTTACCATATATATGACCTTGATAATATTTCACTTTCGCCTTTGTTTAAAAATCAGCCAAAAGATTATTTAAGTACAATTTATTAAAAAGGTTAGTATGAAACAGAAAGCAAGAAATGACTGTTTGCATTAGTATTCATTTTAGACCTTATTCGGTTTCTATTTGGTGTTTCTTAGCTTGTCTCTTGTATTCTGTAAATGGAGTATCTCTTGTCACTGTCCATCAATAGTTTGCAAGCATTTGCGCATATTATCTTTTCTCCATCGCTGCATCGTCCTGATGAAATTACTTGCCATGCTCATCACTTACTGCTCCACAGTTCGGTGGAAAACATTTCAAGATGAGAGTGCAAAACATATATCTTTAGTGACATGTTGCTGCAAAGACTTTTGTATGCATTGAGGAGTTTTTCCATCAACTTCCTGTAGTTGTCTGCCTTGTTGTTTTCCGAGAAAACCTATTGTCACTAACTGTAATGCTTTCCATGCCGTCTTTTCTTTGCCACGTAGTGCATGGTTAAATGCATCATCTCTAAGAAGATCATGAATCTGAGGACCAACAAAGATAACTTCCTTTATCTTAGCTTCACTAAGGGGCTTGTTTACAAAGCCGCGGTAGCGGTTTCTGATTGTTATTGGAGCCGTGGCCCCATTGATTTCAATGGGGCTGTGGCTCTGATAACGATCGGAAACCGCTACTGCGGCTTTGTAAACAAGCCCCTTAGTCTTGGAAATTTACCCCCGCTTGAGATACTTGAAAGCTGGTTTTGCTTTGTCCTTGACAAAACTTTTCATTAGACTCGGCTTAGTGTGTAAGGGTGGTAACAGAATCTTCCTTGATTCAACAAGTGGTGGATGCTATACACTTTTCTTTCCACGTTCCAATGACTGTTGGAGTGACCAATCTCTCTTGATGTAGTAGGACTCTTTCGCACGACTATCCCATTCACAGAGAAAACAGTAGTACTTTGTGTATCCAGCCTGCAGACCGAGCAACAGAGCAACGACTTTCAAATCACCACAGAGCTGCCACTGATGTTGATCCTTAGTTTATGTATCTCAACAGCTGTTTTATATTGTCATAAATTTCCTTCATATGGACTGCAAGACCAACTGAAATCAATGGCAAAATATTGCCATTATGCAGTAAAACAATTTTAAGAGTTGCTTCGATGAATCGATGAACAGTTTTCACTCATCTGGATGATGAATGATATTGAGGGTTGCTGTCAGACCATCGATGTTGTTGCAGGCTACAAGATCACCTTCCATGAAGAAGAATGTAACAAGATCCTTTTGATGTTCATGGAACATGGAAAGCCCAACAGCTTTGCCTTACTCTTAGATAGTTCCAAATCCCTGACAAGGTCATTCAGTTCACCTTGTGTTATTTTATTTATTTAGCTAGGCTTATATACCACTTTTCACCTGGTCAAAGTGGTTTATATTGAACAGAGAATATCAGTAACATATAACTGTTAACCATGTACAGGAAATGGCTAACTATATACAAACTATATATAGGAACAGTTTAGGTATTATGAGGTGTGGTTCAGAGGAGGAGAATGAAAGAAAATCTGGATCATGTGATATTGATGGTTTGAGACCAGAAGTTTCATCCCTTTCCTCTTCCTCATCTGACTCAAGTGAGAGCATCAGGAACTGGCAGCCCTTCTCCGTGGGGTACTTGGGTATATAGCTGATGGAATGTTTGGATACTGCATAGTCCACTTTTTCTTTTTCGACAAACCTTTTCCTAAAGGAGGCACCATGCAGAAGTAACAATTGCTGATATGATCTTTCGTCTCTCTCTAAATCATTGGCACTGCAAAAGGCATGCATTTCCTTTTTCTATTCAATCACTGGCAAAGATTTGGTGCACAAATGTTGCAGCATATGGGTGGGGCCCATCTCTTGCCCTGATCTCCAGTTTTGCAAAGTAAAAGGTAAAGGTGGTAGGCTTTCTTAATCACAGAAGTGATCTGCATTGTTCAAACAATTATGAGATATCTCTCGCTTTGGCTAAATGGAAAAAAATCAAACACTGAGAAGACTGATCTACAAACAAAATACTACTGACACATCATGTTCATTAAAAAAAAATGTTGCGCAATTTGTTCTGCAGTGATGTAATAAAGCTGAGGTAGGATTGCATCATCTATGACTTCTAGAATAACATGATACAATTCATATCAAGTATGATGCAATAGCACCTTCAAATTGCATCATTCATTAATTGTTTTGCCTGAAAAGAAAGTAAGTACTGTCCAAACATCAACATATATTTATCACAAATCCAGTCGAAGATGTGCATGTATTTTAGTAATTTATGGTTTAAATTGAGATCCCTAAATGGTTTTATTGTTCACGTTGTATGTAAACCGCACTGATTTTAAAGAGCGTGGTATATAAAAGCAAGCAAATAATAAATAAATAATAACTCTCATATCCTCAGCACTTCTGAAGTCGAGGTTGTATGTGCTGACCTAGTAATTTAATTTAAAACTAAAGCCAGTAAACAATTTTAAGCATCATTTTCGTTCTCAGCGACCCAGACTTAGTAAAGTGTGATTGAATTTATTTCAGAAGCATTTTGGCTGTAGAACAATGTTTGTGTTAAATGAGGCCTGTACTTCCCCCACACATCTGGTCTTAATAAATAACTTGGATAACTTGTCTTTAAACCTAGATCTCAGATTTTTGATTTAATTAATTTCTTGAATTTCATATACCACATTAGACCAAAGTAGCTGTGCGATTTGCAACAGTGATAGTATTAGCATAATATGAGCTGTTGTTTTCAGACCACTTTGTTAGAATGCATGTGCAAAGTGAAAGAACTAGTAAACTCAAACCTAATTATGGTGCTGTTGTATACTACAGTATTTATATTTAGAGGCGTTCCTTTCATGTTTCCTCAAATAATATATTATTGTAAACCGCTCTAATGCTTCGGCCTGAGCGGTATATCAAATTCAAATAAACATAAACATAAAACAAAAGGGACACCCCCACAAAAAGCAAAAGCAAGAAAAAAACAAGAAGCAGGGTACTCAAGATGAAAGTAACAGATTTTATTAAGCTTAATGAAAACTACTACTACCACTGAACATTTGTATAGCGCTACAAGACGTATGCAGCACTGCACAAACACATGTAAAAGACGGTCCCTGCTCATCAGAGCTTACAATCTAGTCAAGGCAGTCAACACAGTAGCTGTAGTAGATATGGGATACATGTAGGGGGAATGGTAAGGAAACACATGGGAGATTAGTTGAATCAAGATTAAAAGTGGCAGCAAAGAGGTGAGTTTTCAGCCTGGATTTGAAAAGGGCCAGAGATGAAGCCTGACGTACAGACTCAGGTAGTTTGTTCCAGGCATAAGGAGCAGCAAGGTGAAAGGAGCGAAGTCTGGAGTTAGCAATAGAAGAGAACAGTACAGATAGAAGTGATTTGCCAGAAGAGCGGAGTTTCCGGGGAGGATTATAGGGAGAGATACGAGAGGAAATCTGTTGTTCTCACCTTGAGTCCCCCGCTCCTTGTTTTGTTCTTAACTGTTTATATTTATTCAACATATTCCTGATAACATAGAGATCAATGTAAACTTCATCCAAATCTTCTAAAGTGAAAGTCAAATAAAGTGAAATGGGTCTATTTATTCTTCTGTGATTGAGAAGCCAAGTGCCTTTTTCATGGATCTGAAGCATGTCACACAGTATGTTGGAGGGGAATCAAAACAACATTTCCGCATTGTCACTACAGAAATTTGTTATAAAATAAACAGAACTGAAAAATATGCATAGAGATTCTGTTATCAGTAGTATAACATTCCATTCGCTGCATATCAGAAACAAAGCCCCTACATTATTTGGGGGTTAATTTTATAACCGAGTGCACATGCAGATAGTGCACACATACTTTTCCCTGTATGTGCCCACTTCCACTTTGAAAATGACCCCTGGGAGTTTATGCACTTACTTTATACCTGCTGTTTTACACACAGATTTTCTGGACTTTATGCACCGCCTTCATCTCCCTTCACCTGCCCAGGCTCACCTTCAATCCACTCGTTCCTCCGCTTTCTTTTTCCTTGGCCCTGCCCTATGGAACTCTCTCCCCTCCTCCATCCGACTCGAACAGACACATACTACCTTCAAGAACAAACTCAAAACCCATCTCTTTGCCCTTGCCTTCGATCTCCCTGACCCCTCTGTGTAGCCCTCACCCCTTCTTTTCCCACTTCCCCTCTTTTCTCCTCTTGTCCTGTCGTTTGGTTCTGCCTGGTTTGCTTTCCTGTTATATTGTAATTTCCTTTCCTCTTTTCACTTTATGATTTCTTTGTTTTTTGTACTATGTAAACCGCTCTGATATATATATTTGTAGAGCGGTATATTAAATCAATAAACATAAACATAAACATATTTGCTTATTTTCACAAATATGCACATAAATCCCTCTTCAACCCTCCCACTGAGAACGTGTTTGCCCAGTCTAGGTAAAGTTAAACATGTGCAGGTTGTGTGTGTGTAACTTTACACGCATTTCGGATGTGCAATTTTATAAGCACCCATTTCCTGCATAAAGAACTGCTTTATTCACATGGCTTTCAAAACTGACCACTTTGTAAGTAATTTTATAAGTAGTCTTGTACGTTATGCACCTTCAATGTGTGTAAGTCATGTATTTTCCATACTTACATGTGGATGGACCTTTACATGTACACTTTAGGTGGTTCCTATTTTATAAGTATGTGTGTCAGGCCAATGGCTCATACGTACGACATGGGCGTTCACAGGGGCAGTTTGGGTGGAGCACAGATTTATGTGTGTAAGTTTTATAAAATACAATAACTTAGGTGTGTTCTTTAAAAGTCTAGGCACTGGCAATTACGCCAGCCTTAGGGTTGGTGTAAGTCATTTTGTCTAGATTTCACCCATGTTTTTAGCACTTAGGTTCCTATTTTTAAAAAAATATAGGCGCATGCTGTTCTTTATAAAATAGGCTTCAGATAGCTACAATGTAACCAGTTTAAGACTAATAAGAGAAAATATTTTTTCACTCAGCGCATAATCAAACTCTGGAATTCGTTATCAGATGATGTAGTAAAAGCTCTTAGTGTAGCTGGGTTTAACAAAGGTTTGGACAAGTTCCTGGAGGAAAGGTCCATAAACCATTATTAAAGGACCTGGGAAATCCACTGTTTGCCCCAATACAAGCATTGTGGAACCTGTGTGTCTTTTTGGGAAACTGCCAGATACTTGTGACCTGGCTTGGCCACTGTTGGGCTTCATGGACCTTGGTTTGACCCAGTATGACATTGCTTCTATTACAGCTGGCCCAAAAATCAGCAGCCAGAATAATCACTGGCATCAGACCTGGGTAACCTATCACCCCCACTCTGAAACAACTTCACTGGCTCCCCATCCACCTAAGAATTAAATAGAAAGTCTCACTAACCATATTTAAGACCATCCAAGTAGTCAAGAAGGCAAAGATTCAAAAGGAGGAGGAAATAGCCAATGCAATAAAATGGGGAGATAAGACATTTTTCAGATATATTAGTGAGAAGAGGAAGGGCAAAAGTGGTATTGTCAGACTCAAGGGTACAGGGGGGGAATATGTAGAAGCTGATAAGGATAAAGCGGAATTGCTTAACAAATATTTTTGTTCTGTGTTCACAGATGAAGAACCAGGAGCAGGACCTCAGAAAACACCCACAAATAAGAACAGAAGCGAGGGACATCTTGAACAATTTTCAGAAGACTGTGTTCGTGAGAAACTAGCTCAACTTAAAGTAGACAAAGCGATGGGACCGGATGGGATACACCCTAGAATACTGAGGGAACTTGGGGACGTTCTAGCAACTCCACTGACTGACCTTTTCAATGCCTCGTTGGAGTCGGGAGTGGTGCCAAAGGACTGGAGAGAGGCTCATGTGGTGCCTTTACACAAAAGCGGAAGTAAGGATGTGGTTGAAAACTACAGGCCGGTTAGTTTAACTTCAGTGGTGAGTAAATTAATGGAAACGCTGTTGAAAGAGAAAATAGTGAGGTTTCTGGAGTCCAGCGGATTACAGGATCCGAGGCAGCATGGATTCACCAGAGGCAGGTCTTGTCAGACAAATCTGATTGATTTCTTTGACTGGGTGACCAGGGAGTTGGACCGAGGGAGAGCTCTAGATGTGGTGTATTTAGATTTCAGTAAAGCCTTTGACACTGTTCCTCACAGGCGACTTATAAACAAACTGAGCACCCTAGGGATGGACCCTAAAGTTACTGCTTGGGTTAGAAATTGGTTGGGTGGGAGACGACAAAGAGTACATGTAAATGGAGCTCACTCTGAGGAGAAGGATGTTACCAGTGGTGTGCCCCAGGGATCTGTCCTTGGTCCGATTCTTTTTAACATCTTTGTTAGTGATATAGCGGAAGGGCTGTCGGGTAAGGTTTGCCTCTTTGCGGATGATACCAAAATCTGCAATAAAGTAGACACCCAGGAAGGTGTAGATAACATGAGGAGGGATCTAGCTAAGCTTGAAGAATGGTCTAGAATTTGGCAGCTGGGATTTAATGTTAAAAAATGTAAGGTCATGCATTTTGGCTGCAGCAATCCAAGGGAGCAATACAGCATAGGAGGTGAAGTACTTTTGTCCACTAAAGAAGAGCGGGACCTAGGCGTAGTTGTGTCCGATGATCTTAAAGTAGCTAAACAGGTAGAAAAGGCGACGGCAAAAGCTAGAAGGATGCTTGGGTGCATACGGAGAGGAATGGCTAGCAGAAAAAAGGAGGTGATAATGCCTCTGTATAAGTCTTTGGTGCGACCTCATTTGGAGTATGGTGTGCAATTCTGGAGACCGCACCTTCAAAAGGATGTGAACAGGATGGAGTCAGTGCAGAGGGTTGCTACTAAGATGATTAGTAGTCTTCATTATAAAGCATATGAGGACAGACTTAAGGATCTTAATATGTACACCTTAGAGGAAAGGCAGGATAGAGGTGATATGATTGAGATGTTTAAATACCTCCGTGGCATAAATGTTCAGGGAGAGAGCCTCTTTCAATTGAAAGCAAGTTCTGCGACGAGGGGACATGGGATGAGGGTGAAGGGAGATAGATTCAGGAGTGATATGCGGAAATATTTCTTTACGGAAAGAGTAGTGGATCCGTGGAATAGTCTCCCAGTGGAGGTGGTAGAGATGAGGACAGTAACTGAATTCAAAAAAGCATGGGACCAACACAGAGGATCTCTAAAGGTAAAAAGTGGACTGTTGTAGTTGTTGTTATGGAAGGACAGACTAGATGGGCCTTGTGGTCTTTTTCTGTCATCATGTTTCTATGTTTCTATCCATCATCTCTCAGCGAACATTCTTTGCCCTCTCCTGCAACAATCTCTCAACAAGAGAATACTATGATCAGTCAGTCACAACCTGTTATAACTTCCAAGTGCATTCATCCACACCAACAATACCACAACCAGCAGAGCCTTCTCCTATGCACCCACCATCTGGAATTCCCTCTCCCCGGAATTATGCTACCTCACTGACCTATCTGAAATCTGCTTTAAGGTAGACTTTCCTCTGCCTGGAGCACTTTGTATCAGATTCTTACCCACCAAAACATGACTATTGATGTTCATTCCCCACTCAGCACAATGTAAATAGTTATCCACCCTGTTAAGTTCTATTTATTGTTACCTAAGTTCTATGTAATAACGTTCATTGTTGTTCCATGTACAACGCTGTGACTGGTAGATACAGCAGTATAGAAAAGTTGTTAAATAAATTGCTTATGTTCTTATATCTAGTGTGCCTAAAATTAGGCACTCGTTTATAGTATTATCCTCTTATTATCATGTTTCGTAAGGAGGCATTTACTAATCCAGGGGCACCTAGCAGATCACTAATCCTGAAACATGTAAATTATACATATTGTCCTGATTGTCTTCAGGAGCCAATTGTATGGTATATTTTATGTACATCTTTTTTAGGCGTTTCAAAATACATAATCAAGAGAAGCTTGAACAAGGAAATTTAAACTACCAATTAGTGAGACGTCATAGGATGCAAAATAGGAAATATAGGGAACAGAAAAAAAGAAATACTAAGATTTGATTAGTCTCCTATCAGAAGGAGGACACCGGTAAAATTAGAAGCAAATAATAAGGAATTTAATAATTAAGCATAGCCCCTGTCCTATAATGCTCTGATATGCTACCATCAGTGCTGGAACTTTATTACATCAAGGACAGCATGACTCGCAATTTGAAATTGAATTATATGCCACTGGAATATTGTAGGCCAAGAGCTTGAATCTCCCTGCACATCACCGGAAACAGCTTCCTTCTTTTCTGTGCCCTTTAGCTATATCTAGATCCTTTGACCTGTGGAAAACACTTAGGGGCATGTTTACTAAGCTGTGTTAGCTGTTAACATGGGTTAATGTGCAAGAATGGCTCATGATAACAGCGTGCATACTAAAAGGTGCAGGAGTACTTCTGTGCTATCTGCTTAGCGTGCAACAGGGAGGGAAATGAGCAGAATAAGGTCAGAGTACAAGTTTGTCTGCACATCGTAGTTAGCATGGGGATTGACAACACACATTCGCTGTCACTTACAGTAAGCATGGGTGCACTTAAAGCCTCCACAGTGGGTAACTAAGTGCATCTATGTTTCTGCTGGTCAGCGTTAGGATCCAAAATCAGTGTAGTATCTTCTGGGGCCACACTGTGCACACCTCTAACAGGTAGCACATGACCTTTGCATATACTGTGTGTTAGTGTCTACCCTAAAAGCACAATACCCACAAAACCCTAGCAAACCTTAGTAAACATATCCCTTAACTTTTGAAAAAAAGAAAAAAAGCATAGCTATGTTCAGTTCTTGTTCATATTCAAGTGGGACCAACAAGAAGGCCAGTTAAATCAAGTATATCAGTGCATAGTTGAGCAACACCACGTGGCAAGATGTGGCCATTACCATGTCTACCTCTGGTTAGAGAATGATCTTCAGCTGTAATATTCAATACATTCATCAAGCATTTCTTGTAATGACAATTTCCATTTAGGGAAAGTTTAGGAGACACAAATTCAGGTATTATTTACTGTTAGGTGTATTTCACTTAGATGCAAATACCTTTTGTCGAGTTCATCAGCAGGGAAATTGACTATAGGCATGTTTACTTGCACATGCATAAGCACGAGCAAACATGCGTGTGTGTGCGAGGCTACTGAAATGCTGCAGTTCAGACTTCCCTCTACCATGATTGTCTCTCTTGAATGACAGAGGAAGTTCAGCTTATCTCATGGTTTGAAGTCTTGCAAGACTTCAAACTAGGAGCTCAGCTTGAACTTCCACCACCACAGGACTCCACCATGCAGAGAGCTGATTGTGGTTGGGGAAGTGTGAACTGCAGCCAGGAAAAGAGGGGGTGAGTAAAAGAGGGACTGGGTGAAGAGGGTTATGCAGGGCTGGCCCAAGGGCCCCTCTTGCTGAGCCGTGCCGCTGCCCCCTGCTGCTGCTGATTCTAGGTGCGGTGTTGGGGGCAGCTCAGCACACATGGCTGTTGCTTCTGACTCCCCTCCAAAACAACTTCGGGGAATCAGAAGCAGCAGGCCGTGTGTGCTGAAGCACATGGCCTACCTCAGGCACCGTGCCATGCCACCCACAGAGGTCTACTGTCCTAAGTGGCTGCCAAGCCCTCCTAGTGGACAGGCTGGCCCTGGAGGTATGAGAGAGAGAGAGAGACTGGGTGAAACTGGGGGGGGGGGGGGGTTGAGAGAGAGAAATTGGGTGAAGCCTTAGGGGGGGTGGCCCTGAGAGAGTTGGGTGAAGCCTGGGGGGGCATAAGAGAGGGAGATTGGGGGAAGAGTGGTGGTGGGGTTATGAAAGAGACTGGATGAAGCCTGGGAGGGAATCATGAGAGAGAAACAAGCATGCACGCAGCCCGATACTGTCCTTGATATACACTGCACACAAAGCCAGCAACATTCCCCATGATACTCCTCATGAGAGACAAACACACGCATGTATGAAGCCCCTGACACTCCCCAATACACATACACGCACGTATGCATGCATCCCCGATGCTCTCAATAATACACACACACACACATGCATGTAGTCCTCAACACACACAAATACATACATACACATACATACACATAAAGAACCCATGACACTCCTTCTAACACACCCACCTATCCCCTGATTACCCCCCAACACACACACACACTTCCTACAAGACACACATATGAACCTCCACACATTCCTAATTCTAGCAACGAGGACTGTGCCATTGTGTCACACTGCTAGTGTACACTTTTCACTTTGTTTATTGTTGTTCTTGGTATACGCCTTATCTGTTCCATATAAATTATTTACAAAAGTTGCTTAAAGTACAAGTAAATAGAGAAGGTAAAATCAAAAGGGGAAAGATAAAATAGTTACAGCATAAAATTAAACAGCGACTGAGTAGATAAAGCTAAAGTTAAAATGTAAAAAAGGCTTTATCTTGATCTTCAATCTTAGATTCAACAGTGATGAGAGAATGATCAGGAGAGTAATGATGTTCCAGGCGTCCCCAGGATGTACTGTACTACCATCAACCTTCAGTGTTAAAGGTCAGTTGGTAGTAATAGGCTTTAAGTTCTTTATTACATTTCTTAAAGGAAGTTTCTTCCCTTAAGTAGAGGGGTTAAGTAGTAAAATGCCGCATGGCGAGGAGAATCTAGGCCTACCTTTGATTTTGTTGGCGTGACTAACCAGGTGTGCATTTTGAAAATGGCATGTTCAACAGGGGAGGTATGGGATTAGATGGGCAGGTGAGTATTGATGTACCAGTATAGAAAATATTGTGTGGTAGGGTTAATACCTTAAATTTTATTCTATAAGGGAGAGGGAGCTACTGTTTATCCATCAGCATATCCATCTAGATATTTTCCAGATACAGGTAAAGGACACAGAAAAGAAGGAAGCTGTTTCTAGTGTGCAAGGAGATTCAAGCTCTTGGCCTACAATATTCCTGTGGCAATATTGCAGCAGGGCAGTAACATGATCATATTTGATCACATTGCAAAGACGTTTAACAGCTGCCTTTTCGATGTGCTGGAAGTTGGAGCTAGTGATCCCATTATAGATAATATTGCAGTAGTTGATGCACCTACTGTAACTGGATTGATTTTCTCCAATTGCTGTGCTTTGCAGTGTAGAAGGTCTTCATCTTGAATTAATATAGCATTATAATAGCCCTAATGTCAATGAAATCCTTTTCTCATACCTCCAATTTTGCATTGTGGTCTTTGAGGCAAGAATCTTGGTTTTGCATCCATAGATTAACCATCTTGTGGAAGTGGCTAACTGTCCCAGCAAGCTCATGAACTTTACAGACCTGGAGGGAAATGTGTTGCTAATCTTCTCTTGGGCAACTGTATTTGTGATTGAAAGAGCTAAGAAACCATGGCAAACAGTTTTTAAGAATCTGGGACTTTTCAATTTTTCTTCCCCCGTTCATTTTTTTAAAACCTTCATGAAACACATCATTGGTTTTGTAATATATTAATTTTTAATTGTTTATGTCTTTTTTATAATGGTTGTAAGTATTTTTGTGAGTATATGGATCCTAATTCCTCAACCACTCAATGCAATGTACAATAATTAATAATAGTTTAAAAGCAATATTTATAAAAGCAGATATAAGCACTACATCAGCAATCTTTAATAGAGGATTCTCTCCCTCTTCTGTCTGCCTCACCCTTCCACCCAAATACACTCACAACAACACAAAGTTCTTAAAAAACAAATCTTGAGTTCTTTTTTAAACGGCAAATAATCTTTCTAAAGGTAAGGCATTCCAAGATTTCAGTGCAGTAACAAAGAAGGCATGATTCTGAGTACGCTCTACATAGGGATTACTAATAGTCCCCTTTGCATTGAACAAAACTGACACTCCAGAAGAGAGCAAGAAAGTTTCTCTTACAAGTATGCCGACCCTATAGGACCATGAAAATCAGGATCAAAATCTTGAATAAAATTCTAGGCCTCACTGGGAGCCAATGTAGCTTGGTCAATGTTTTATGCAGGGAGATGTAATTTCTTTTATCATCAAACCCCACAAAACTCTTGCTGCTGTATTTTGTGCTAGCAGTCCTTGGTCACTTGCCCAGGCAACTCTACAAGCACAGTTATTTCAGTAGTCTAATTTTGGAACAAGCAAGGCCTGATTTACCTCAGTCAGACTAAAGACAGAAAAGGCTGGAGTTGATGGATTGTCTTAAGTGGCCCTAAAGCAGACCCTAAAATGATATTACAGGTAAGGTCAAGTTCAAATTGGATTCCAAATGCATCCCCAGATCTGACAAAGGCGAGAGTAACCCCATCCAGATTTAATTTAAGACCCTTCCTACAGGGACTTCACCCACAACCTAGAGAGCCCCAGCTTCCAGAGATTCAGCTTAAACCTGTGTCCTCAAACCATTTAGAAATCAGTTTTAAACCAAGGCTGATAGCATTTAGCCCCTCTCAGTTCTACCGTATTTTATGTTATAGACAATTTTCTGTTGTATGACACCAATGATCGGTTAACAGTTTGAAATTAATTGAAGGATCTCAGAGCAAGAAGTAGGTATTTTGGTGCCGAGGGCAAACATTACAAAATGCTGTCAAACACTGGGGGTGGGCATAAGCAGTGGTAAAGGGAGCATTTCCTCTCTTCTCCAACCCCCCCCCCCCCCCTAGTTCCTGCCCTGAAGGATCGTTTTTGATAATAGAAATGTCAGGATTCACTCGCGCTGCTTGCTGTCTGCTAGTATGCCATTTTTTTTTAAATTTGACTAGTGAGTTGTAATATTTTGGTTGCATCTTAAATTCGAGGGCATGCATTCAATTGTCTCCAGTCCTGTATGAGTTTTAGCATGTTTGTAATGCTACATGTCTTGTTGTCTTTGAACCTTGCATCTATTATTAACTGTAATTAGAGCTGGTAAACTTGATCCTGGAGCACCATTTTGCCCTGGGTTTATGTTTAAGAACTGTCTGATAAATGCAGTAGAGAAAGAAAGCAGAAAGCTCTGATAGTATTCATACTTTGGATATATTGTCTTTCAGTGGAGAAGATGTCAGCTGCTTGGAACAAAAAGGTAATTTAATATCTGGGGATGGGGATGTTAACTCATTGTCATTAAATAGGATATGCTCTGTATGTTCTAAACACCATCATAGCTCTCAGTCCAGTCTTACGAATTATGAATTTATATTTATTATGGAATGAATGGAAGTATAGCTAATATGCTAATTGAGCAGTAGTGCTCACAGTAGCAGCATTATTAAGAGGAGCAAGAACAGTTATCTCATAATGGCAGCTGCCAAGGTTATGGTTTCAGTTAGAAAATCAGAAAGAAATTGATACTTTTAATGTCTCTTTTTGCTGTCAAGAAATGTCCTGTGAATCTGATGTTTGATTGGCCAGTGTTAATATTTCATGTTCTAATGGGCATGGAAGCATTAATTATCTACAGTGATCATCTGAATGAGCGAAACAGCCTTTGGATGACAAATGCTATATTTTTAAAATCGGTTTTAATTTTCATTATTGCTATAGTTTTCATGGGATTAGTGGTAGCACTTAAAATGTATGTCATTTTTCCTTGTTTTCTTTGCAACCTTTTCCAGTAAACGTCTCAAAAAGTGTTTTACACTTGCATCATAATGGTAAATTTGTTTTTATTTATTTTCGAGCATTGCTGGGATGTTACAGTTTTTTTTCCCCTGGTTTTATTTTTTTATGATAGGAAAAAAAGCATCCTGAAGCTAAGCCTTAAGACACATAGGGGCATGTTTACTAAAGTGCGCTAACAGCGTGGGCTTTACATGCGCTAAGCACGCTGTGGTAACTGTTACTGTGCACTAAAAATGCAGTCGTGGTAAAAAATTCCACCGCAACTGCATAGTGCAGGTTGGGACAGAGACTGGGTTGCTCAGGGGACAAAGTGTGCACATTGCGGTTAGCAAGGGCATCTTTTGGGTTAGTGGGGCAAGGATGAATCCACACATGCTGAGCATGCTCCTATCAACTAGCATGGATTCTGCCCTGCCACCACTCTAAAAAAAAAAGAAAATGGGCCTTAACACATATTAACTTAGCACATTTTAGTAAACATTTCCCTAAGTCAGTTGTCCTCAGTTAAGAGGAAAGCACACCTGTATTGCTTTATTTATTTTTTTAAACAATCGTTCTATATTAAACACAGTAATCAAAGTGAATTTTATTTGGTGCAATAACTGTAGTGCCTTAATCCTAAGGAAACCCATTTAGAACCTTAGAGCTTTCCCTATCTGTTTCAATCTATCTGCCTGAAAAAAGAGTTTACTAAGGGAAGAATTAGCTGCAATAAAACAAGCCTCCCCTCCCCCCCCTGGATGCAACTCAAAAACAATCCACCACCACTTCCATAAAGCATCAAACAATCCAGAAATAAATGGATTGCAGTGGGTTATAGCAGGTTATAGCCTGTAATGCAGAGAAACTCACTCCACCAAGAGATACTCCTGCAAAATGCCTTCTGTGTCTTGGTAAATGAGCATACTCTATTAATGGAAGTTGAAGTGGTATTAAATAAGAAGAGTGACACCCGATGTACCAGTAATGCTCCAGGCATTGTCAAAAAATCTCAAAACAAAAAACTGCTAGTACTTGGAGACTCCATTATCGGAGATATTAATTTGGAAACACAGTTGAAGGGCAGAAGGTGGTCAGATGCCACCCAGAATCTTCAGCCGGCAGGAATATAAACCAAACTGTTAGTGAAGTAAGAGGAAAATAAAGATTCTAAAATTGATGATGTTATTATCTAGGAACAAATGATTTGGCTAGAAACAGTATCGTGCAAACAGACTTCCAAATTTTGGGAGAGTGTATTAAACCCATTGTCAACACTATAGCATTCTTAGATGTTCTACCTGATCAAGGTGGCAAAACAGTGTGACAAGGCGGTGGCCAAAGCCAGGAGGATGTTGGGTTGCATACAGAGGGGAATTACCAGCAGAAAGGAGGAGGTATTAATGCCACTGTACAAGTCGCTGGTGAGGCCTCACTTGGAATGTTGCGTTCAGTTTTGGAGACCATATCTCGCAAAGGTTATAAACATAGAAATATAGAAATATGATGACAGAAAAAGACCACATGGCCTATCTAGTCTGTCCTTCCATATCAACAACTACAACAGTCCCCTTTTTACCTTTAGAGATCCTCTGTGTTTGTCCCATGTTTATTTATTTATTTACATTCTCTTATATACCGCGCTATTCTGCATCAGTGCGGTTTACATTGAACAAACTGAAATTACATTGAACAGGGCATTATAACTTGGAGATAACTATTTTACAGGGAACAGTTACTGTTCAGTTTGAATTCAGTTACTGTCCTCATCTCTACCACCTCCACTGGGAGACTATTCAACGGATCCACTACTGTTTCCGTAAAGAAATATTTACGCATATCACTCCTGAATCTATCTCCCTTCACCCTCATCCCATGTCCCCTCGTAGCAGAACTTGCTTTCAATTGAAAGAGGCTCTCTCCCTGAACATTTATGCCACGGAGGTATTTAAACATCTCAATCATATCACCTCTATCCCGCCTTTCCTCTAAGGTGTACATATTAAGATCCTTCAGTCTGTCCTTATATGCTTTACAATGAAGACCACTAATCGTTTTAGTAGCCACCCTCTGCACCGACTGCATCCTGTTCACATCCTTTTGAAGGTGCGGTCTCCAGAATTGCACACTATACTCCAAATGAGGTCGTACCAAAGACTTATACAGAGGCATTATCACCTCCTTTTTTCTGCTAGCCATTCCTCTCCGTATGCACCCAAGCATTCTTCTAGCTTTTGCCGTCGCCTTTTCTACCTGTTTAGCTACTTTAAGATCATCATACACAACCATGCCTAGGTCCCGCTCTTCTTTAGTGGACAAAAGTACTTCACCCCTTATATTGCTATATTGCTCCCTTGGATTGCTGCAGCCCAAATGCATGACCTTACATTTTTTAACGTTAAATCCCAACTGCCAAATTCTAGACCATTCTTCAAGCTTAGCTAGATCCCTCCTCATGTTATCTACACCTTCCTGGGTGTCTGCTCTATTGCAGATTTTGGTATCATCTGCAAAGAGGAAAACCTTACCCGATAGCCCTTCCGCTGTATCACTAACAAAGATGTTAAAAAGAATCGGACCAGGGACAGATCCCTGGGGCACACCACTAGTAACATCCTTCTCCTCAGAGTGAGCTCCATTTACCTGTACTTTTTGTTGCCTCCCACCCAACCAATTTCTAACCCAAGCAGTAACTTTAGGGTCCATCCCTAGGGTGCTCAGTTTGTTTATAAGTCGCCTGTGAGGAACAGTGTCAAAGGTTTTACTGAAATCTAAATATACCACATCTAGGGCTCTCCCTTGGTCCAACTCCCTGGTCACCCAGTCAAAGAAATCAATCAGATTTGTCTGACAAGACCTGCCTCTGGTGAATCCATGCTGGAAAGAGACTGAAAACGGCTGAGGAAGGCGACCAAAATGATTTGGAACCTGTGCCAGAAGATGTATGAGAAGAGACTTGAAGCTCTAAATATGTATATGCTAGAGTAGAGGAGGGACAGGGGAGATATGATACAGACCTTTAAATATTTAAAAGGTATTAATGAACAAACAAACCTTTTTCAAAGACGGGGAAGCTGTAAAACTAGAGGGCATAACATGAAGCTACAAGGGGTAAACTGAGAGGCAATGTCAGGCAATACTTTTTCACTGAAAGGGTGGTGGATGCTTGGAATGCCCTCCCAATGGAAGTGGTGGGGCTAAACACAGTGACAGAATTCAAAATGGCATGGGACAGACATGTGGATCCCTCTATAGCAACAGGATAAAATCAAAATAAACTTCATTATCTCTTATATCTCTTGCGACATCACCTCCGCCGAGCCGAACGCATTTGGCATAAGTGCCACACTACTTATACCTTGGCGAAGTTTCACGAACAACACCGACTTTACCATTCTGCGGTTCACCAAGCTAAATCTGCCTTTTTCACTGATCGCATCACCACAGCTCCTAATCCCTCAAAACAGCTATTCTCCATGCTCAGATCCCTCACTTCTCTTCATTCTGACTCTTCTCCTGCCCCTCCATGTCCCATGCCCTCGCCTTCCAGCTTGGCGTCATACTTTTCAAACAAGATTCTGGATTTACGTGCTGCCCTTCCATCTCACGCTCCCCCTCTGTCCTCTCCTCCCCCTCCTTCTCCCTTCCCCCCCCCTTTCCTCCCTCTCTCACCACTGGTCAACATTTCACTCTATTACCAACTCAGAGCTTTTGGTTCTCATCTCTTCAGCACATAAGACCACTTGCCTTCTTGACCCCATCCCTTCCATCTGGCTCACTGAACCCTCCCTTTCCCTCATACCATCTGTCCTCATTATGATCAATTCCTGCCTCTCTTCTGGCTCCTTCCCCTCCCTCTGGAAACATGCACTGGTCTGTCCCATTTTGAAGAAACCTATCCTTGATCCTCTCACTCCAGCAAACTATCGCCCTGTTTCCAATCTCTCTTTTCTTGCTAAGATCGTCGAAAAAACTGTTTTCTCTCAACTCTCTCAACACCTTCATTCTATAAACTTCTTGCATCCACGCCAATCGGGATTCCGCCAGGGTCACAGCACTGAGACGGTCTTGGTAGCACTTCTCAACGATCTTCACTCCTCACATGACAGAGGTGATATTTCAGTGGCGGTTTCTCTGGATCTTTCTGCTGCCTTTGATCTAGTTGATTACTCTCTTCTTTCACGCCTTCGGGATGCTGGTCTCAGGGGAACTGTCTATCACTGGTTCCATTCGTTCTTATCCTTCCGCTCCTTCTCTGTGATCTCACCTTCTGACCCACATCAGTCTTCTGTTCCTACCCACCTCCCCTGCGGGGTTCCCCAGGGATCAGTTCTGGCACCGTTTTTATTTAATCTTTTTATCACACCTTTAGCTCTCTGTATTCAACAATCAGGTCTTTCAGCCTACTTCTATGCCGATGACATCATTATTCTGCATCACATTTAATCCCCTCTCTCCCCTAAATTCCTGCCTCAACCTTGCAGCAAACTGGTTATCCTCAAACTGTCTTCACCTTAACCTGTCCTAAAACTTCCTCTACTTGGTTCACTTTTGGAGGCCCCTGTCCCTCACTTGCACCCTTCATTGGTAATTCCACAATTCCTCTGATTTCTTCTTTTCGCTATCTTGGGGTTCTGCTTGATTCTAATCTCACTTTCACTGATCATATCTCTCACTTAACTAAGACATCATATTTCTTCCTACGTCAAATACGTTCTATCCACCCTTTTCTCTCTATCTCTGCTCTAATTACTCTTACTCTAGCCACGGTTATCTCTCGGGTTGATTACTGTGCTTTCACAGGTATCACTCGCACTCAGTCACGTTGCTTGCAACTGTTACAAAATACTGCAGCCAGGATCATCACTTACTCTTCTCACATGGATCATGTTACACCACTATTAGTTTGTTTACTTTGGCTTCCTATTGATTTCCGTGTTCACTTTAAGATTCTTATTCTGGTGCACCGTGCTATCTATGCTCACACACCACAGTATCTCACTGACCTCTTTCAGTTCCATGTTCCCACACGCAGTCTCCGCTCTGTACACGTCAGTCGTCTTCATCTTCCCTCTCCCTCACGTGCACACCTTCAATCCACCTGTCACTCTGCTTTCTTCTTTCTCGGCCCAGCCCTCTGGAACTCATTACCCACACCACTCCGACTAGAAACAAATTATAACATTTTCAAATCGCTTATTTACCACTGCTTACAACCTCCCAGTTTCACAAAATTGACCTGAGTCTGTTTGTGGTGTTGTCTATGACTGTCTACTCTATACTCTCCTCTTTCTGTCTTGTCATTATGCTCTCTTTAATTGTAGTTCCTCTTCCGGCCTCGTGCCACTTTCTGTTTGTTAACGTGATTGTAAACCGCCCTGTTGATATTTAAGGGCGGCATATCAAATACAAATAAACTAAACTAAACTAAACTATATCTCAACAAATAGGGGTGACCTACATGGAGCGGTGGGTACATCCCTAAACAAAGGCATGGGGAGGGGTGACCTGCATGGAGCGGCAGATGCACCTACTCTTGCCGCCTTGCTGGGCAGACTAGATGGACCATACTGGTCTTTATCTGGGGTCATATTCTATGTTACTATGTTACTGTGGTAAAGGAGAAAAAAGTCTGTCTCACACAACCAGTTCCAAACCTGGTGTAAATGAAGGTTTTGGATACATAGGTGGATGGAATAACAAGCGGCTATACTGTATTGATGGACTCAATTTTTTTGTGGTAAGGAAAAGGATCCTAAGTAAAAGTAAAGATAAAATGTAGACAGGCATTCAAACTAAAGCAAGGAGGTGACAGAGGGTGAAAAACAAGTTCAGGATGTCACTCTCAGCAAACACATCACAGTAATGTTGAAAATAGAAGACGCATCATCTTAAGTCACACATAAATAACAAAGCAGAAGAAGAGTCAGGAATAAAAAAAAACAGGCAAAATACAAGCAAGCCAACCAGAAATGGCTGGAAAAGAATGAACAAGCACAAATGCTCACAATCAAGGCAACAATGTTGCTGATATGGAAGCCTTATTGTGACCATTACAGAAACATGGTTCAATGTGTCTCATGAATGGGATGTTGCCATACTTGGCTATACTCTATTTAGCAGGGATAGACAGGGCAGAGAGGAGCAGACATAGCCTTCTATGTCAAAAACAATATTAAAGTAGTTGAAATGCAGGGGATGTGGGGAAAAGAAGTGGCGCTGTGTATCATTTTGGTAAAAGGAGATGGCACTACCTTCTGCACTGGTAGTCCACAGACCTCCAACTCAAACAGAAGAAATGGATAGAGACTTTGATCAATGATATTGTAAAGATGATAATGAAAGGAGAAGTGACGATAGTGGGTCATTTTAATCTACCGGATGTGGAGGGTACTGATGATGTTGGGGGCTGGACAGCACTGGGTGGTGCAGGAAGGGTACTGGTGATGTTGGGGGATGCAGGGGTATTCGAGGGAAGAGGTTCCATCGGCTTGTGCACTGCCCCCCTCAAGCTAGCAATTACTGTATGCATGCCTCTTGAGAGATGGAAAAGCTGACACAAGTATTCCCCTTATTAAATGAGGAATATGTTTCTATATTTTTGGCCTGCCCAAAACATACCCCTTTGAAATCTCAACATGGTGATGATCTCCGCTGGCTTTCTAAAATCACTATCTGCACGTATAAGTGTAAATGCTGACTGCACTTGCAGATTGTGATAAGGAAGCTTATCAGGGCCCGGGAAACAAGGATAAAAAGGGGGAATTTACCCTTATCAAAGGACCTGTATTGCCAGGTCAGAGATACAAAACCTCAGTTGTACCTAGAAACCAGATTGTACCAGGCTGCAATAGGTTGCAGAGCGTCTCTAGTGGTGAGAAGGAGGGGGAAAGCAAGCTCAGAGTAAGGAACCCTTACGTCACTGACTTTCCCAATGACTCAGCTGCCAAGAGGCAGACTGATTTGCAACACCTGAGGGGAGAAAGGGCAGGGTTAGAGCCTGGGAGGTTTAAAGCTAGGACAGTATATTCAGGAGGGGAGAGGAGAAAGAGTAGGAATGCCTACTGGAGGAGAAATGGAGCTGAAGCCCTGAGAACCCAGAGCCCATGCTGGAGGACAAGACAGGGAAGCTCAGATACATGCTGGCCAGAATATGAGGGAGGAACAACTGAACCAAGCCTTGACCCAGGTATGAGTTCTGGAAGCCTGTCTGATTTGGAGCATTACAGATTTGCCAGAGGCAGCGTTTGCCCTGATGGGAGGCAGTCAGTTAAGCCCTCTGAGCCAGAAGTAGAACCCATGCAACTAGGAGAACGGGAATTAGTTCTGGAAGAGGGTGATTCTTACATGGACTGTTCTTTATGCCAAACTGCCAAGCACAAAGAAGTCCTGAGAGGGAATACATCATAAGGGAACCTTCCAGAGTCCAGTACCCTAGAGAGCCTGTATGTGAAATGAAAAGGTTCTATGAAAAGGAAAATACTTGTGCTGAGAATGTGTGCAGCTGCTTAATTGTGTGCTCATTGACCAGCTGAAGTCAGTGCAGTGCAGAGCTTATGCCGTACTCGTGGTGGATTTAAGAAGTTTCTTTTGGAAAAGAGAGCTGTTTATGTGAAGCTGATATTTTTGCTTTTAAACAGCACTGCTAGGCACGTTTGCTAGCAGTGGCTGTGGAAAAGACTTTCTGCTTTGCATTGAAAGACAGTACAAACTGCTTGTGCTTAAGTTCAGTTATATCCTGTTGTACTAAATATAATCCTGGAGAAGAAATCCAATAGGTGACAGTTTGTGAACCTTATTTGCGTTTACCTCATAAATAAATTCTGTCAATGCCTTAACTCTGGACCCAACTACAAAAGAGTATTTTTTTCTGTCTAAAAGTCAAGTGCAACCTGACTGGACTACCTTTCCTATGGTGCAGTTCAAAGTCAGTCAGTCAGGCACATTGCTGAAGTGGTGGAATCTGCTATAACAAGCACGCCCCTCCACACTGCTGTAAGGGGCTATGTGCGTGACAAGATGCTTCTGAGATAACCCCCATAGTGTGTTTAATATGACACTGGCATACATTTTATTTCAGGATGGTGTCAGAGATGGATGTTAAGTACTCTCTGTATATTTAAAAAAAATTTTTTTCATTTTTTAAAGCATGGTTAGGTTATGATGATGTACATAAGCTTGGCTCAAATATGTAGACAAAAAATCACTGCACATATTCGGTTTACATTGGACACTGTAAAAAAAACCTAATTTCTAAACCACAGTAGCACTATCTCCATTTTAAGTATAACATGTAAGGAAGTAAGGCTATTCTAAGAGTAATAAAATGGCTTTGTTAGACATCCTCAGAAAAATTTGTTATTTTCCTGTTTAGACATGATCAATAATGACACTGGGGAGAATAATATTTGATAATGAATATCTAAACCATTTTATCTACTGATAAAAGCTTTTTATGATCCATTATCAGCAACCAAGTGTTTAGAAATATCCAATGTACATTTGACAAATGGATACTTTAGAATATTATAGAGCAAGTAAGATGATACAGATTTGAGGTAATGGTTCTTTTGAGGCCAGGAATCTTACATGAGGGCTCTTTCTTAGAATACTGTATCACAGGCTATAAATCCTGCTGCCAAGTTTTATCCTTAATTGGGGCCATGACTCTCCCCCTCCCACGGTGCTGTAAACGTCTGCACCATCTCTTGCCCTGGTTGATGCATTGTATGGACGATCTGACCAAAGGAATGAAACCAGCACCTGACTTGGGAATCAGTATTCACCAGTGCTGCTCGGCCATTATGCTAGTCCAGTGTGGCCATCATTTGGAAGTCTATGGTCTACCTTGGATTGCTTGGGCTGCTCTATCCAGAGTTCAGCTCGACCATTGGCTGAGTCTGATGGCAGTGCTTCAGAGCCAAGTAGGTATAAAGGGCAGGGCTGGTGCACAGATATGAGACGTCCTAGGTGAACCTCATTCCTGCCACCCCCTGCTCCTGCCCCACCCCCTGCTGCCACTACTGCCATAGCCCTCCAGGACCTGCAGGGGTGGCAATTACTTTGAACAACACTGCAGTGTTTTGTTACTGTTAGCGCAGCAGTTAGAGTATGCTAATGTTGTGGTTACCGCAGTTAACACATGACAACAGCTAATGTGAAACAGAGCAGATAATGGGTGGGGATCATGCTTTACAGTTAACACAGAAGCAGTTACTGCATGTTAACTGTTAACATGGCAGTTAATATGGCGCAATTAATGCCACCCCAGTAGGTGCAGCGAATTGCATTGTATTATCTGCAGTGCATTTAACATGCGGTAACCAAATTTTCTAGGTGTTAACTGAGAAAATTTGGAGTGGAGGAGTGGCCTAGTGGTTGGGGCAAGGTACTTCGGGCCAGAAGGTCGGGGGTGCAAATCCCACTAGAGGACAGCAACCTTGGGCCGGAGGGACTGGGGTTTCTAGTCCCACAGGTGCTCCTTGTGGTCTTGGGCAAGCCACTTAACCCTCCATAGCCCATGTTCCCTGTAAAATAGTTATCTCCAAGTTATTATTTATTTATTTAACAGCTTTTATATACCGCACTATTCATCATCAGCGCGGTTTACATTTTAACAACTTTGTACTTAAGCATAAAACATATGTCAAGTTTACAGGTAACAGGGAATGAAACATGGATAACTGGGGTTAAAATAAATAACAGAATTCACAACTATTTACAATAAATTCTCAAATGTTTTGAGCTCTAAAGAAGGGGGTCTACGAAGATTTGATCTGGGGCGGGTAATGAAGTTTCAGGAACCTACTTGACTAACCATGATCATTGATTTGTGTTGGAGGGGGAGGGGGTGGGGAGCCATTGCCTTGTGAGAAGTGATGTAGGAAGAGGTGTGTTTTTAGAGACTTTCTGAACTGGGGCAGGTCTTTTTGTGATCTGATGTTAGGTGGCAGCATGTTCCAGCATCTAGGGGCGAAGGATGAGAATGCTCTTGTGGTAGTTGTCTGGGTGAGTTTTGTCAGGCCTTTTGGGATCATTAGCGTGTTCTCTGTTACAGATCGTCTAGATCTGGTGTTCTGTGTGTCATGAAGAAGGTCAGATAACGAGGATGGTGAGATTTGGTGGAAAGCTTTGAAGGTCAAGATGAGGGCTTTGTATAAAATCCTGCATGATATCGGAAGCCAGTGAAGTTCGAATAGGATGGGAGTAATATGTTGACTCCTTGAGGCTCCATGTAGAACCCTGGCCGCTGTATTCATTGCCAATTGTAGTGGATTCAGCGTGCTCTTGGGTAGGCCGTGTAGTACAATATTTGCGTAGTCGAAGTGTGGAGTGACTAATGCCTGGAAGGTTGTGCGGAAGTCATATGGTTCGAGCATAGGTCTGAGATGTCGGAGTGTCCTGATCTTGTGGTAGATGGCTTTTACTGTAATTTTTATATAATCTTTGAACTCAAGCCGCTGGTCAAGTATAACACCTAGGTAACGTATTGTGGTTTTGAGTGGTAGATCGGCATCTCTTGTTCTTAGAGTTGGTGGAGGAGTGAAGTCTTTGTTCCTTGTGACGATCAAGACTTCTGTTTTTTTTTAAATTAATTTGGAGATTTTGTGTGAGCAGCCAGTTTGAGATGGAATTGAAGCAGGTGATTAATGTAGTTTAGTCAGGTTTCAACACATTGATTGGTGTGAATAGGAGCACATCATCCGCGTAGATGAGACATGATATTCCGAATGAACGGGAGATGTTGCAAATGGGCTGCATGTAGATGTTGAATAGCAGAGCTGAGAGGGAGCAACCCTGTGGTACTCCCTGCTTCTGATGGAAAGGCTTAGATGTGGTATTACCAATCCAGACTTGTTGCCAGCGGTCTTCCAAGTAAGATTTGCACCAATTCCATGCCATTCCTTGGATCCCTTGGATGCCCTGTTCAATGTAATTTCAGTTGTTCAATGTAAGCCGCACTGGTGCAGAATAGCACGGTATATAAGAAAATGTAAAATAAAAATAAAATGGAGTGGAGGAGTGGCCTAGTGGTTGGGGCAAGGTACTTCAGGCCGGAAGGTCGGGTGGTTCAAATCCCACTAGAGGACAGCAACCTTGGGCCGGAAGGACTGGGGTTTCTAGTCCCACAGGTGCTCCTTGTGGTCTTGGGCAAGCCACTTAACCCTCCATAGCCCATGTTCCCTGTAAAATAGTTATCTCCAAGTTATAATGCCCTGTTCAATGTAATTTCAGTTTGTTCAATGTAAACCACACTGATGCAGAATAGCACGGTATATAAGAGAATGTAAATAAAATAAATATACAAGGCCTCTGTTATTTCTTCCTTCTATATAGAAATAGCCTTCCATCTATGAAATAAAGTATTACAATTATGCATTGCTATCTTTATAGTGTGCTCAATATCACCAATCACCACTGATTCTGGCTATTCAGAACTGGCCACTTTGTAGATATTGGCATTGAGAGGGTAATTCTATTATGGTGTGCCCGAGGCACGTGCATACATGTGTACCCGGTGCACCGATTCTATAAAGTAAAGCATGTGTGTGTCCCCAACATTCACATACTAGGTGTGAGCACTTACGTCTGCCCCATGGCAGGTGTAAGTGGCTGGGCCTAGATTTTGGAAGGTATGTGTGTATGCTCTACCTCTGTTCCTCCTTAGTGCCATCTCTATACATGCCCACCCCACAGGCACGCACGATGGTACATACACACATTACAGAACAGTGATTGACCAATCAATGTAAACCGCACTGATGCAGAATAGCGCGGTATATAAGAGAATGTAAATAAAATAAATAAATAAATAAATAAACTGAATAGGAGGTTGCTGGGAACACCCTCAACACAAGAGCTTTGCAGTTACTGCACATTAATTTTGGCAGTTAAAGATGCATAACTACAAGATCTTACTGCACTTTAGTAAACAGGAACTTTAGAGGGTAATTTTATAAACTCCTCTGGAGTTGATGCACGTTGTGTATGTGGGTCTGTTTTATTAAGCGAAGTACAGTACACGCTTACTTTACCTTATAAAATAGGGGCACAAAAGACGTGCCTCAGTCTAGTCACTGCACTTACGCCTGTCCTATAGCAGATGTAAATGCCGAAGCTTAGATTTTTCAGAAGTGTTCATAGGTTAAATTTTTTTATAACTTACACATGTAAATTTCCACGCCGCCGATGCTCTGCTCTACCGATGTGTGGGCCCACGTTGAAGTAGGCACGATAGGACTTGAATGCATGTTTCAGAACAGCAACTGGCTAAAGCATGCATGTATGTCCTATAACATAGGGACTTGCGCATGTAGATAATGCATCACTTTACATGACTTCTTTATAAAATCAGCAGCTAAATGACTTAGAAGTGGTAATATCATTGACGGAGGCACATATCTTTCTGATGGAAGAGGATCCTCACTTTAAAATAATAAGTATCTGATCTTCATGAGAATAGTGTAGAATGTAAAAATGCACTTATATGTTTTACATTAACATGCATTTAATAAGTTTTTGTGCCTTGAGTGTTTAGTCATTTTTTTTCCTACATAGACTAAATTAGATATTGAAACCCCACCAAATAACATTTGATTTGATCCTGCGTCTTCCTGTCTTATCCATTTAGAAAATAGCTCTTCAGAATCCGAAGCTTCCTCGGAAGAATGCCAGTGTGGTAAGTAACAGAATGAATTGAAGTAGCTTTATAATAAGTATTTTGAAATGTTTAGAGAGTCCGTGTGAGGCCAAATGGCAGATACAATGAAACATGGTTAAGGAAGGGGTCTGATTTATCTGTTTTCTGATCATCATTGAGCATAAATGTGTGTTTACTTGTGCGCTCCATCCAAACTCTGTCCCCTGTGTATGCTCACAGTGAAAGTATGCGTCATGATATAAATCTGTGGATATTTATACTGGGCGTGATTTTATAAGGGGCTGTTCGTGTGCATAAATGACTAAAATAGCCCTTTAGGAGCCTACTTTCATGTGTAAAATAGATGCCGCCCTTATAGAATTGCCCCCATATGCGTACGTATTTCTGGAGCCAGAGTACAGGCGGGAGAGGCACTTGTGTGAATATTTTATAAATTTGCATATATGTGCCTGTTCTTATGGTCACATAAATGTACACAATTGCATCTCCCTCGGAGCAGGTGTAAATCTGCACCTTTACTTTTGGAGAGTAATTTTATAAAGGCATATAGGTGCATATGTTCCCTTCATTAAAAAAAAAAGCACAACAGATGCACCTCTGTGCCTTTCCTATGCAGATTATCTTCGTCACATGACAATTTGGCCTCCTGTTCCCCAGACCATTTTCTATTCGGAAATATTTCTTTACAGAAAGAGTATAGTGGAATAGTCTCCCAGTGGAGGTGGTAGAGATGAGGACAGTAACTGAATTCAAAAACGCATGGGACAAACACAGAGGATCTGTAAAGGTAAAAAGGGGACTGTTGTAGTTGTTATGGAAGGACAGACTAGATAGGCCATGTGGTCTTTTTCTGTCACATTATTTCTATGTTTCTATGTTTCTATTCCAGTGCTTAAAATGGAAGGAATTGTCGGAGAATGTAGCAATTAATATATTGCTGAAGTTGCAAAACATTTGGTTTTATGAAAATATATAATGGAATTACCTTGCAGGCAAGAATATAGTTTGGGAAGAGAGGGCATTACCCCTTCCAAACCTCTGATGTATATTTCCTGTTATTCTGGGGGTAGGACTGGCAAACATTTGCAGTGTGTTTGAGCATGAAGCTCTGTGATAGTTTGTTTTTCTTTGTAGTACTTGCGCTGCAGTGACAGGCAGCTTTGAGAGGTGAGGATGGGGGAAAGATTGAGATGGAGATAATGGATGGGAAGATTCCAAAGTAGTTGGAAGGAAAAGATGGAAAAAAGAGTAGAGGAAGGGTCAGGAAGGGGGAAGAATGGAAGAGTATATATGGGAAAAAGGGAAACGTAAAGAAAAAGTGAAAACAAAAAATCCCGTAACTTACAACGTATGCAAAAACAAGATAATAGGATGGAAAAATCCAGAGGAACAGATGACAGAACAGAATGGGTAACGGGAAAAACAACGTTAGAAATCAGAGGGGAGAGAAAAAAGGAAAAATAAACTAAGGAATGACAAGAGAAATGAAAGAAATCTAAATAAAAGAATAAATGAAAAGAAACAAAGAAATACAAAGTTTTGAAAATATTTTGTTGTATTATCCCACAACTGAACATGCGGGAAAGTTGAAGCTGGTGGTGGTAGGCCTGGGAGTAGGGATGGAGATTAGAGATTCATAAAATGTGTGTGTTGGTGGATGAGTGGACAAGAGCATGTGTGTTTGGTGTGGGGGGAGGGAGGGAAAGCTAATCCATGCCCATCTGAAGGGAAGGGGAGGAAAGTGCCACTATCTGAGCTCCCTATCCAAACAAAGTAGGCAACTGCATTCCATACCTTATATTCCAACGCATACCTTACACTCATGGAATACTTTTTCATGGATTTTGAAATATTTTTAGGTTGCTATGAGTTCATATATCAGACCTGAATAAAGAAAGCTGAGCACAGCCATATAAAACATTAACAGCTGTTATTATTACTGGTTTTAATGTCCATCTCAATTCTCAGTAAGCGAGATGCTCTTGCTGACATGTTGGAATCTGATATTTTATTTATTTTCTAGAAATTATGGGCCTGATTTTCGAAGGGATTTACATGGGTAATAGCCCGAAATCCCAGATAAGTCCCTAAGGTGTCCAGAGGCAGAGGAAAGGGCTAATTTTCGATGCTACTCGATTAGCCCTTTGCACCTTAAAGATAGGCGAGGTTTTTCCTCGCCTATCTTTCAGCCGCAGGGGCTAAGTGGGTAGCACCGCGTAAATGCCTTTGAATATCCCCTCCATTGTATCGTAACTTATTTATACTGAGGGCAATTTTGAGTGTCATGGAGATGATATAAAGTTAAATGGATTAATGTTGTATGGTTTTTCAGTGAACTTGTCCATCTGAGTAGGATTGCTGAAATATATTTCCATAGCGTCTCTCCAGTCCAGTCCAGACTACCGGGTCTTCTCCCCCTTCCGGCAGTTGGAGATTGAGAATTCCAGGTTTTGGTGATGTCACTCTACTTAGGAGCCCAAACTCCTCCCGCCAAGCCAATATCCTTAGTCTCCAGCAGTTGGGGAGCAGCTCTTTGTAGTCTGGTCTGCACTGTGGGGAATTCCATTAGTTAAAAAAAACAAAAACAAACAGTAACTGAAAAAGCAGGAGGCTTCAGAGTAGATAGCATAGTTAATGCAGGTTGGATTGCTCCAGAGCTGTAGACACCTACTGCTCCCTGATCCTGTTTTCAGTTGGGGAAGCGCAGGGGGGGGGAGGGGGTGGAGGGGGTGGCTGGGCCCTTAGCATACCCGGTGCGGTCTGTGTTTCTGCCTTGGTCTGTCTACCATTTTCAGCCTTCAGTGACTGACAACTGGAGCCCATAGGACTGGACCTTTACATTTGCCAGTTTATTTGCCTTACCATCAGAGGCAGCGGTTGCGGAGGCAGAATGTGTCGGCTGGACTCAGATGTTCGACTCCTTTGGTGCTCTTTTCTCCAGTGCGGGTTTTGGTCTGGAGGCAAATAAGCCCAGAAGCATTCATTTGGGAGTGGTGCAGAGCTCAGGTGTCAGAGTCATTTTCCCACCTATGCATTCCTCTAAGGCAGTTTGCATCAGCTGCGGCCTATGTCGCGGCTGTCTCTCACCGGTCAGGATTTGTAGGCTGTGTGAGAAGGCGGACCTCGAGGTGGGGGAGCAGTTTCATTGCTCTAGGTCTGCAGAATTGACGCAGCATGAAAATTGGGGGCTTCCTTCAATGGCAGTGCAGTCTGGTTCTAGGCCGCTGATGGCAATGGTTCCCGTTGACTTTGACAGGAACTGCAGTCATTTTAGATGGGGAGGCCAGGTCATTATCTGGCACCTCAGGGGCGCGGGATGTGGTCCCAAGTGAGGCTGCCACAGAACAGAGGGTTGATTGGGGGTCCAGTGGGGTTCCTTGTTCCCAGATTTCATCCTGCTGATGCACCAGGCCTTTTTGATGAAAGAGGCCAGGGTGCATGGTGGGGTTCTTTGGGGGATGGGTCACAGGAGTCTTCGGGTCCAAGGTCCTCCTGGCTGCTAGCAGATGCACTGGTGCCACATGGGGATGGGTTGGGGGCTGGACAGGAGTGCTGACCGGGCAACTGACCCCCTCAGAGGAGTCGGATGACCCTTTAGAGGGTCCCTCCAGCCTGGACAGCAAGGAGTCCTGCCTAGACTTCAAAGAGGATAATGTCCCTTTCAGGGAGGGTCTGCACGTCATTTGGGTGTTCATAGGGAAGAGCTAGGTCGGCTCATAGCTCACTTGCTAGAGACCCTTAACTTAGTCTGTGAACCTCAGAACCTGGATCTGCCTCTGGAGGATCCTTTTCTTCAGGTCCTCAGAGTTGGCTTTTCTCATCCACAGTGCCATTAAGTAAATCTTTGAGTTTCCAGAGGCCAGGTTGCATGGCGGTTGCACCATGGCTCATCTCGCCCCAGTTCCGTCAAAGGAAAAAGAACTTCTTCATTTGCCCAAAGTCAATGCTCTGGTGACGGCAGTTACCAAAAAGACCACCATTCTGGTGGAAGGTGGAGTGGCTCTCAAGGATCCACAGGATAAGAGGCTCGAGACGATGTTGAAGCAGTGCTCTAATCCTTCAGGTGGCTGTCTGTGGGGCCTTTGTGGCCCGAGCATGCTTACCATGCGCGCAGGCAATCCTGGACTCCATGTCATCCTCTGCCTCACAGCTGGCAGTCGGTAGTGGCTTATCTGGCGGGTGCATGCCTCTGTCAAGATCTAGGCCTTGGTGGTTGTGGCCTGTTGCTTGCTATGGCTCCGGAACTGGTCAGTGGACGGTGCCTCTAAGGTGAGGCGGAGCAAGTTTCCTTTAAGGGGGTGTCTCCTGTTTGGGGAAGACTATAACAAATGGTTGAAAGACTTGGGCAAGGCTAAGCCGGCTCATCTGCTGGAGGACAAGCCCAAGGCAGTGAGATCCCCAGACACCTGAGAAGTTTGGCTCGGGATTTCCATCGCTACCAAGCAACACGCTTTGCTTCCTATCAGTGAGGTCGATATCCTTCTAGGAGTCAGCACTTTTGGGGCGATTGAGGCACAGGTTATGGAGCCTTTTCGGGTGCTGCTGCCGGAGCCAAGAGAGCACAATGAAGTGAGGTGGGCTCAGGTGGAGGTAGTGCCCATAGGAGGTCATCTGCGCCACTTCTACTCTGCCTGGGTCCAGATAATGTCTGACTAGTGAGTGCTGGAAATGATCTGAGAAGGTTATGCATTGGAGTTCGCTCATCCACTCTCGGAAGTGTTTCTGCCCTCATCCTGCAAAGCCCTGAACAAGTGGGTGGGGTTGAGTCAACTCTACAGCATCTTATCTAACTCCAAGCAGTGGTGTCTGTGCCCTCAGACCAGTTAGGGTCTGGTTGATACTCCATCTATTTCGTGGTGCTCAAAAAAGATGGTGCTTTTTGTCCGATTCTAGATCTTAAACATGTCAATTGGGCTCTCCGAGTGCTGTACTTTCACATGGAGACTTTACGCTCGGTGATCTCGGCTGTTCGAAAAAGGAGTTCCTCACGGCCCTGGATCTAATGGAGACTTACCTGCATGTCTCAATTTGGGAAGACCATCAGCGCTTCCTCAGGTTTGCCATCCCGATGGGGCATTTCCAGGTTCAGGTGTTGCCCTTCAGTCTTGCCATGGTGCCATGCACCTTCATGAAGATTATGGTGGTAGTGATGGCAGCTCTTCATCAGGAAGGGATATTGGTGCACCCTTACTTAGACGATTGGCTAATCTGAGCCACGTTGCAGGCGGAGTGTGAAACCACAACGGCTCATGTTCTGGATGCTTGGTTGGGTCGTCAATTTGACCAAGAGCCATCTAGTTCCCTCTTAGAACCTTGGGGGCGGTCTTCCTTTTGGAGGGGCAGATATGTCACTTTTTGGGGTGCCAGTCACCGACAGCGTCAACATACTTGCAGGTGTTGGGGTCCATGGCGTTGACTCTGGATCTCATGCTGTGGGCATGGTCACACATGCATACTCTCCAGAGGTCATTACTGTCTCGTTGGTCACCGCAGTATCATCCTCTCTCTTGCAGACTGATGTGCCCTCCAGAGGAGAGACTCAATCTAGAGTGGTGGCTGCGGAGCAGCAATCTCCTGAGGGTTATGCTGTTAGAGGCTCCAGAGTGGACGGTGGTTGCCGGTAAGGAGCGATCTCTCCCAAGGATCGATGCACATGCCTCAAGTGGGACAATTCTCGCTAATGGCATGGCTCTTGAAAGGGCGTGGCTGAGGTGATGGGGCTACTCATCAGCGGTGATTGCTACATTCTTGAGAGTGTGGAAGTATTCCATGTCATTAGCCTGTGTCTGGGTGTGGTGTTTATTTGAGGACTGGTGTGCCAAAAGGGATTTGGAGGCTTTGCAGGCCTCCCTTCTGGAGGTGTTAGCTTTCTTGCAAGCTGGCGCAGACAAGGGTCTTGCGCTGAATTCCTTTCAGGTGCAAGTGGCGGCGCTGGCATGTTTCTGGGCTAAGATCAAGTGGCTGGCGTTGGCTTCGCATCCCGATGTGGTCAGATTTCTGCAGACTATGAAGCGGATTCGCCCTTCGGTGCGCGCTCCGGTTCCGAGCTGGGACCTTAACTTGGTCCTTTCAGTATTAATGGAAGTGCCGTTTGAGCCATTGGGATCGGCTACCTTGAAGGTGGTGTTTTTGGTGGCCATATGCTCAGCCAAAAGAATTTCAGAGCTGCAGGCTCTGTCTTGTAGGGAGCCTTTTCTTGTCCTCTCTAAGGAGCGCGTGACCTTGAGACCAGTTCCATCTTTCTTACCGATGGTTCAGGTGAAAAGCAGAGAGAACCATTCTGTGATGCTGCCTGGCTTCCCAGAAGGAGTGGATGGGCAGCTCCGCTGTTTGGATATGCGGGGTATGCTCCGGTGCTACCTGAAGCGCACCCAACAGTTCCAGAACAGTTTGTTTGTCCTGTTCAAAAATCCCCATATAGGGGAGGCAGCGATAAAAGCTACCATTGCACAGTGGCTGAAGGAGGCAATAGCCTCAGCTTATCTGTTACAGCGTATGGTTTTACCATTGGGGCTCCTTGTGCACACTACAAGGGCGCAGGCTGCGCCCTGGGTTGAGTTCAGCCTTGTTCCTCCAGTTGACATTTGCAGGGTGGCGACCTGAGCGTCGCTCCATACTTTTGTGAAGCATTACCAGTTGGATGTTCAAGTACGTTCGGATGCCCGTTTCGGAGCTTGTGTCTTGGAGGCCGAACTTGCAAGTCCTACCAACATAAGAGTTCTGCTCTGGTACATCCCAGTAGACTGGACTGGACTGGACTGGAGGGACGCTATGGAAGGTGAAGTTAGACCTTATCTGCTGATTTACTTTCCTTTAGTCCCGCCCACCCGATGGTTTGTTTTCTGCAGCAAGCCCGGTTCAGAGAGTCAATGTGAGGGTTTGTGTAGCAGTGGACGGTAGAAGGATTCTGCTTCTGTGACTGCTGACAGGCGGGTTGGGTCCCACATCCTGACGCGGTCATAATTTTTGGGGGCTGGAGTATGGTTCCTCCACTGTAAGATACGTAGTTCCTGTTTTGAGTGGCGGGTGCTTGTTGCATCTGCTTTGTTATTCACATGCTGGCTTGGTGGGAGGAGTGTGGGCTCCTAAGTAGGGTGACATCACCACAGCCTGTAATTCTCAGTCTCCATCTGCTGGAAGGAAGAGAAGACCCAGTAGTTGGGACTGGACTGGAGGGACGCTATGGAAATGCATTTCAGCAATCCTACTCAGATGGACAAGATCACTGAAAACCCATACGACAAGGTCTAATTTCACACTGACTTTAAATGGCTAAGTTATCCATTTAAAGTTATACTCGCTATTTGTGCGTTCTGACTTGGACAGATAAGTTATTTGGCAAGCAGCTGAATATCTCTGCTCAATGGATAACTTTTAGCACTTCCCCTATCCCAAGTCAAAATGGATAACTGGCAGTTTAGTGACTTAAATGGCTAACGTTATCCATTTAAAGGGTCAAGATAAAATAAGAAGCAATTATGTGATTTTTACTGCTGCTAACCATGTAAATACATTTGAATATTGATCTCATTTATATTTTTTTTAAAATGTGGTGTTTATTTTCTATAATGTTTTATACCTTCAACATTTTTGTGTAAAGGCATCTAAAAGGAATAAATTATTATCAATAATGATTTCAAACACACTTCTAACTCTTTTGGCATTAGAGACATACAAAACCAAAATCTAATGTATTTTTATTGGTGAAAGGTGACACAATAACCTTTACACATTTCAATTAGTATGTTAATTGTACATGTTCTTGCTTTATTATGGACAGTATAATGAATTATGGAATATTATTTTCATAAGGAGAGGAAAGTTCTGGAAGTTCTTCAGATAGTGAATCAGGTATGTCTTAATTACAGTGTTTTTTTATCTTGTTTTCTTAGTGATTTCTTTTTGGGAGCATTGTTTTCTATCTCCTAACAAATCTCAAAACAATAATTCCAAGCCTTTTCTGTTACCCATAAGAACATAAGAAGATAAGAAATGCCATACTGGTTCAGATCAAGGTCCATCAAGCCCAATATCCTGTTTCCAACAGTGGCCAATCTAGGCCATAAGTACCTGGCAGGTTCCCAAAAAGGTACACAGATTCCACCTGGCTTATCCTGGGGTAAGCAGTGGATTTTCCTGGTCCTCTTTAATAACAGTTTATGGACTTTTCCTCCAGGAATTTGTCCAAACCTTTTTAAAACCCAGCTATATTAACAGCTTTTATTATATCCCCCAGTAACAAATTCCAGAGTTTGATTACTTGTTGAGTGAAAGTATTTTTTTTCTTAGTCCTAAATGGGCTAAATTGTAGCTTCATTGAGTATCCTCTAGTCTTTCTACTTTTTGAAGGAGTAAAGAACTGATCCGTATTTGCCCGATCCACTTCATTCATTAATTTATAGACCTCTATCATATCTTCCCTCAGCTGTCTCTTTTCCAAGTTGAAGACCCCTAACTTTTTAAGCCTCTCCTCATAGGGGTATCCTTCCATCCTCTTTACCATTTTGGTGGCTCTTCTCTGTACCTTTGCTAATTTTGTCCCTGTATCTTTTCTAATTCTGCTATATCCCTAACTTAGGGACATATTTACTAAACTAGGTTAATGTAGCATGGGACCTAATTGCAAATAGTGCATGCTAACTGTTAGCCCTGCTTAGTAAACATACCCCTTAGTCTGACTTGTGTTTTTATGTTTGATTTGGGAATTTAATGGAATTAAATGATTCTTGTGCCCATTTAGAAACTTATTAGAAAATTGGAAAACAAAAAATCGGGGATTTCTTGGGGCATATAGTGTTAATTTCTCCCCCTTCTGCCCAGCAGACACACACATTTCTCTATTTATTCAAAATGTGTTATCCTAACTTTTATCAGGTCTATGGTAGAAGTATCTTTTGTTTCATCTCTCCTGCACTGAGTAACTTGCAGGAACTTGATGTGGTTTATAGAAATCATATTCTCGTAGGCTGTAATACCTTTCGGTGAATCTTCATAAGAATAATCCAAAGAACCTTTGATGTTGCATATTAGCGTTCTGGACCCTTAATGGTCCTGTGTGCTTTGAGAAGTTCATACATGCCACTGACTGAAGGATACCTTTAATTGGATCAAATAAACAAAGAAAGTTGTGAAAATTATACTTATGCATAGATTGTCTAGTTCTTTTCAACTTTGACCTTATTGAAAATGACTCGTATTGGAGTCATTTTCATTGATGTGTAGGTGCCAGTCTCATGCTCTGTCTTCCATCTCCTCTGCCCCATCCTCTCCAAAGCTTTATTTATTTAACAGTTTTTCTATACCGCTTTTGTCCAAAGCAGTTTACATCGAACAATATAACAATCTTAGTAGAATTGTTTTACAATGACCGGGGAGAAGTCCAGTAACTTGGAGAATAAAGGGGTTAACAACAACAAAAACAGGGGGTGAGGGGAATATCTTCTTGTTGGAGAGTGGATTTGTTAGGGGAAGACCATTTTGGGAAGGAAGCTAAATGAGGGGGGAGACTAAGGTTGTCTGTTCATGATGGTGTGTAGTGGCAATAGTTAGGTATTGTCATAGTGTTCCTTGAAGAGGTGCGTTTTCAGTAGCTCTTTTAGATCTTTGATTGTGCAGTTCTGATTGCTTCAGGCATGGAGTTCCAAATTGTGGGGGCATATGAGGAGAAAACCCTGTTGCTTGTCAGTTGTGTGATTGGTGAAGTTTCACATCATTTATGGCAGTGGATGGCTGGACAGATGGCCAGATTGAACGCGTTTCCAAAGCACATTCTGCATGAACTGAAAAGCAGTAAAGGTATCATAACTTGTAAAGGATCTGGAACGGCAAGAAATATACAATGAGAGAATTACTGCTCTGTGGCCCTGGATTCACTGCCTGCCCTACTAGAGCTGTGGCCCACCATTGCACTTATGGTCGAAGGCTTATAAAATCAACACTTTTAGAAAAATGATAAAAACAATTTTCCCCCTCCAGAAGACGATAGTCACTGCTTCCCATAAAAGACATGCCAGTTGCTGTGGTCTTTTTCCATGTGCATATGACAATTTATAGCTTTGAGCAAGCATATGGGTTTTCTGTTTTCTAAATAAAGAGTCATAAAAAGCAGTGGTTAGCCATAACAGGGGTTATACTAGGCTCAATCAGACTGCACCAGATGCTACATATAAGCATTAGCTGGGAATGTAGCAACACAGGAAAAACAGCAGCATTATTTTAGGAAATTGCATAGCCATGAGAGAAAGGCATATGCCGTTTGTATGTGTTATAGCATTAATCTCTGATTTATTCCTGTTAATACATTACATATAGTTGTTACATTTTTATTTCTACAGATACTGAGGAATTGCATGAGCATCCAGAAAAAACAAGTAAGCGTGTATCACTTTAAATTTATTCTGCTATTAGAAGAAAATGATCTTTGCTAAGTTCCTTGTATTTAAAAAAATAAGTTATAGTTTTAGTCCTGCAAAATATATGCAGTTTGATTCCTGTATGTTTTGTAAAGCTCACGCAGGGCCGGTGCGACCTCAGGCGAAGTAAGCAGCTGTCTAGAGTGCCAGTGGTAGGAGGGTAGCCATTGCCGTCACTGTTGCCCCTCTCCAGGACGTACAACAGTGGCAATACATTTAAAAAGGTGTCATGGTGCCGGGATTACCTTCTCATCCTGGCTGTGGTGCAGTTTGCACTTCCACCCCCCTCCGATTCAACTTCCTGTTGAAAAGGAAGTTGAATCAGAGGGGGCGTGGAAGTGCACACTGCACCACGGCCCAGAATTCTGGCACTGTGGCACCTTTTCAAATGTATTGCTGCCACTGCATGTCCCGAAGGAGGGTGGCAGTGGGCACAGGGGCTGGAGCAGGGGCGGTATTGGGAATGAGGTTCACCTAGGGCACCTCGTATCCTTGCACCAGCTCTGAGCTCATGTGCTCTCTAGTACAACGGCTATATCATATACTGCTTTAAAATCAAATACCTTGTTTGATTGCACCCACTCTACTCAAGGTCATCAAACCCTTGGTAGATTGAGTGTGGTAAGTGTTTGCACTTATCACAAAGTGCAAAGGCTGTATGATAATGCAAGGGGCGTGCCCAGCAGCGGCCCTGTATGTACTATACACTACACACTTATTTATATACAGGAACCATGTTGTCTACCTCAGGAGGTAGTGAAGGAGCCACTTGCACAAGCAACGTGGGCCCATTCCACAGGAATGTGGCAAGAAGACAATGGCAACAGCCACAATGCCCTGACCTCAAAGACCTGATCATAGCTCCCATTTTCCAAATCCCTCCCTTTCAGAACCTGTCTCTGGACAGCTAAATAACGCAACAGACCTCCCCCCTTGGATTGGTTCCCCTCCAAAAGACCTCACCTCTCTGAGCCCCGTCCTCCCAGGTCTTACTCATGAGCTCCCTAGTAGTCTCATTGGGAATTGGGCAGGAGCGGTCTCCCTCCACACCTGCTCTAGCTGCTGGTGGCTGACAAAATGGCAGCTCTGACCCTTAGCAGTAGTAGTATTGGAACTGCTTGCGTTGAAATGGATCAGAGGGAGCAAGAGGAGAGTGAAGGTTGGGGAGAGTGACTGAAGGGACTAGAGAGAAGATAAAACAAGTGATGGAACATAGAGGGATGGCTGGGAAGTGAATAAGCAGATCAGAGGGGTAGAGGGTTGTGTGGGAGGGAGGAGATAGTGAGTGAAGGAATTGGAGAGTCTGTGGGATATGAGTGAGAGGATCAGAGTGGGGAGGAGATTTAGTGGTGAATTAGGATTGAATGGGATGGAAAGAGTGAGGTGATCAGAGAGGGGGGAAGAGTGAATAAAGAAATAGCAGGGCTATAGATTGTGAAAGGATCAAAGAAAATGCAGGTAGAAGAGAGAGTAGAAAGACTGAGTGAGGCGAGCATACAGTACCTTCCCCCTTGAGAAGGTAAATACCCGATCTCTGGGTCACTTCTACCCAGGGAGGCCGAGGTGAGCGAGTGGTGTGGCCAATCCACTCCCATCCTCTGAGACAAAGGAGAGACAGCTGATTCTAACTCCTAAAGAGGATGCCTCTGCCTGACTGACCAAGGAGGGCGAGAAAGCGAGTTACTGGAGATGGCAAGCTTCTGGGCAGGAGATGAGGGTCTCAAGGACCACCTGGGATTGAAGGACAAGGTTTGAGGGCTCTAGGATTAATTGGATGGGGGTAACAAGGACCACCAGAGGGATTATGTGGGGTGGTGGGATTGGGGTAAGACGGAGGATAGAGAGATTGTGTGCATATGTGCCAGTGAGCTGTACATATGTGCACATGTATGTTTGTGAGAGAGATGGCCTTTCTCTTCCCCCCCACTCCACAGTTTCACTTCCATTTCGTCTGCAAATAAAGCCCTGCAGTACACTACATGTTACATGTTAGCAGGACACAGCTTGCTTGGTGTTGCATAATTGAGTTGACTGAAACTTATTTTTGGCTGAGAAACAATGCAGCCTTTCTTTTTGGGAGCAGAGAGAATCCTTGAGTTTTCCTTTCCCCTAATATTACAATAGCATTTTCCTGGCAAGTAAGGTAATACCCAATCAACTTTTCAGAGGAACCTCGAGCACTTTTCTCTTCAGAATCATTCCATTGCAACAAGGGTGTCATGAACTTCATCCTACTGAAGGAGTTCAGCTGAGATTAAATTTTTGGGCACATCTTTAATCTTACTTAAATTGGCAAGTCATCCTATACAAAGGTTGGCTAGGATGACCAACATTTAAAATGAATATTTCCATATAGTGGACTTCACAGTGTAGCTGAAGTGCATGTCTAGTTCTTAAAGGTCATGCATACTATTCAAATCAGCAGACATTAAGAGTATTTCATTTCTTTATTCTGCATTTGTAACTACATTCTGTCTCTGCATGTTGGGGACCTGCCTAAGAGCTCTTTGTTGATGGGCTGAGGAGAAAGTGGTGCAGGTTAACATGGTACTTGCACCAAAGTGAAAATACGTTTTGAGGGACAGCAGTACTCTTTTGTAACACTACATACCTTTGTGCAAATATGTCAGCATAGCAAACATTGTAAACTTAGATTGTAAGCCCTCTGGGGACAGAAAAAGACTGTACCTGGCTATAACTTGCCTTGAGCTAATACTAAAACAAACATGAGCTAAATCCAAATAAACAAACTGTTGTAACCATGATGATGAAATAGCAGATAATTATTAGTCCTTCATTCATTTCTCCAGAGACAAGCAGGGGGATGTAGGCACACTCGATTGGTGATGTCTGATGACAGCACCAGTGCCGGCTCTTCAGACATCTCTGAGCAAGCATGCATCTTTTTGCCTCGGGTCCCGCTCTCCTCAGTCTACTCTTGCCGCTGTACCAGTCAGCCGCGGCTCTCCCCTCCTCCATCGCAGTTTGCCATTCATTTCACTTTATTTCTTTGTTTAGCTCCTTTCAGTGTCGCCGATGTTTTCTGCAGTTCCCACAACGTGGCAGCTTTAAAAACAACAACAAAAAAAATGTCGTCAACTTAGCCACTGCAAGGCTTTTGCATTGCAGTGAACACATCTCTTCAGGCCGTCGGCACGTGTTTCTCAGAGCTGCTACTCAAAATCCCACCAAAAACAAACTCTCAGCAGCTCTGGAGAAACAGAGCAGAGCTCCAACGCTAAAAAAAGTAAAAAACAACACATTTCTCGACAGTGGAGTTCTGAGCAGTACCAGCGCTGAGAGCACTACAAAAAAAACCCCAAAACAAAACAAGGAAAGGGGGAAATATAAACTCCTGCAACTCAGAGTATCTGAACAATGACTTCAGCAGCAGTGAGCCTTTTTCCTAGTGCTTCTCCTGTACACATGGCAGCTCCTGTTCCTCTATCCACCCCAGTCCTATTGGGCCCAGACAAGGCACGATCAGGAACAGAAGGTGCTGCTGTGTGGCCGGAGGCAGACCTTCTACCAACGTCAATGAAACAACAGGCCAGGGGCTCCACTCCATCTCCTCCTAACCCAGTATGAGGAGACCTTTCCCCGTGGGCTGACTCCCTCGTGCAAAACATAAATCCAAATCAAGCACACCTGTAGGGATGCCCCTGGTGATTCCAGCAGTCCACAGGACCCATGACCACATAAGCAGAAAGCCAGAATAGATTCATCTGGAGCTTCATCTCATAAATCTAAGTGTGGGAGATACCAGATGACTTCCATACCGGCTTTATCCCCCTCAGCTTCCACAGCAGAAGGTAGGTCATCCCCCAGTGACCCCCTCCTACAGCTGTCTCGATGCTTTGTTCAAGATAGCGCAGCCCTGCTAGGGATCGCATATCCTCCCTGGAGGTCCCAGCATGCGAGCCTCCAGCTATCACTCACCAGGACTTCCCCTCCCCTCGTAGATTGGAGGGCTCCTCAACCTCTGTGTGAGGGCACCTACTCTTCAGTTAGTGCCCCATACTCCCACCATTGGGACCCAGAGCCCTTCCTCTTGTGGGATGTCGACATTGCACCTTCCCTAGACCACCTAACTGGGGAAGAGACTACGGACGATTTCTCCTATCCAGAATTTCTACAGAAGGTATCCTGAGCCCTCATGCTCAGTGATTCTCAGACTCTCACTAACAAGAGAGATTATCAATCTATCTTGCATGCCTGCAGCATTTCTAAGAGGTTCTGGCATTACCGGTTCCCCAGACTTTGCAGGACCTCCTTACATCTGTCTGGAAGATGCTGGCCTCAGTACGTGCCACCTCTGGCATCATGACCTTAAATACAAGGTGCTTCCCACGCCGGGATTTCAGCATCAGCATCTTCCTTGCCAATCTTGGTTTCCGAGGCTATATTTAAGAAATCCAGGTTGACCAAGTCCAGCGCCCAGACCTCACCAGGAAAGGACCAGTGGATACTGCATTCCATTGGCAGAAAATACTTTCAAAGTGGAGTGCTAGCCATGAAAATCTTGGCCCATCAGCTCCAAATACATCAGTACCACCATGACCTCCTGTTAAAAATGGAGGACCCTGATGCGCTTGCAGGGGAGAACAGGCATCCGCTTCAGGATAACCTACAAGAGTCTCTTTACCACATTATTCATGCTACCTAAGATGCCTTTGACTCGGTAGCCCGATCCACAGCCACATCAATTTTTGCCTGGCGCATGCCATGGCTCCAAGTCTCATGTCTATGGGAGGACCTCCATGATCACCTTGCTGACTCCTCTGACAAGAAGACAGTCTCTTTGGGCTTAAGGTACAGGAAGCCATATCCGAAGTTAAGGACCATTCTTCCATGGTGAGAGAAATCGCAGCTCAACCGCAAGAGCCAGCCCAACAGTTCTGCTGTCCACAATACCCTCAATACCGACGAGCATATCACTAACAGTATTTCCAGCAGTTTTACCCGTATCAGCACTTTCAGCCTTACCCCAGACCTCCAGCGCAGCATCTGCCAGCCCCAACTTACAGGCAGTGGCCCAGACAGCGTGACAGGAAACAATCTGCATCTGTCCTGGTGCAATTGACCAAGGCAGCTCCCAGTTTTTGACTATCTACCAGTAGGAAGCCAAGTCCAGCACTTCCAGGAACCCTGGCACTTGATCACAACAGACCAGTGGGTGCTCAGCATCATCACAATGCAATACATACTGGTGTCCCGTGCTATCTTTCTAACTTGGTCCGTCTTCATGCCCCTCAACGCTCCCTGCGCTCCATCCATGCTAACCGTATGTTTCTTCCCCCCCTGCCTCTGCTCACCTCGAATCCACCCGTTCCTCTGCCTTTTTTTTCCTTGGTCCCAGGCTCTGGAACTCGCTCCCCCCTGCCCTCCGTCTTGAATTATCCTTTTGCAAATTTAAAGCCGGTCTGAAGACCCACCTTTTTTGTACTGCCTACGATCTTCCCTTTCCCTCCTCCATCCCTACAGACCCCTCATAGGTTGTCTCGTTTTCCTCAGTTTGTCGGCCTGTCTATCTCTGACCTACTCTTCTGTTCTCTTTCCTTTCTCTACCTCTGTCCCTTTCCTATTGCACTAATGGAGTTCTATTTCCTCTATCCTCTCTTTCTAGTAGCAATGTTATGCCCCTTATTTTAAGCTTGTTGTAAACCGCGCTGGTGTCTTTGATGTGTGCGGTATATCATGAAACGAATAAAGATAAAGACTATAAACTCAATCTCACTGTTTCTCCCCCATTGAGGCCACCACTGGCCAGCAATCTCCCTTTGCATCACCTCCACTTCCTTTCGGAGGAGATCACGGCCTTGCTGCGCAACCATTTCATAGAGCCTATACTGGTGCAGGAACGCATCCAGGGCTTTTACTCCTGGTTTTTCCTCATCCTCCAAAAATTCTGAGGCCTCAACCTCCTGTTTCCGGTTCAATAAAGACACTACCAGTACAATGTGGTGGCAGCACGCCTGCATCAGAGGGGGCTTTGTGTTTACCCCTACCTGGATGACTGGCTCATCTCCAGCCCTGACAGGGTCTCAACCCTAGCCTTAGTCTGCAGCATGTGAAACCTCCTACAAAATCTGGATTTCATCATCAATTTCCAAAAGTCCAAATGTGAGTCTAGTCAAGTCCTCGACTTCATCGGGACTTGGTTGGACACCATGGCTGTTCATCCCCTGGCAGCTCAATACCAAGCTTTTATGACTCCAGAGTGCTTCAGCCCACACCATCCTTCGACTTTTAGGACACATGGCAGCTTTGGTGCAGTTGGTGCGTCTCTACATGCACTCCCTCCAGTCCCTGTGTATGGAATAATCATACACAGTCCCTTCAGCATCAGATGCCCTTGTTGGGGCCCAATCTGCACAGACTGTGCAATCCTTCCATTGGTGGACCATTCCTTACAGCCTCACAGGCGGCCGGTTCTTCCTAGAACTGCTGCACCAGCTCACCCTAACTTCATATGCTTCCCACTTGGGCTGAGGCGACCATCTCCTGTATCTTACCACTCAAGGGAGCTGGTCTCTGGCAGAAGCCTCTCTGCAAATCAACTTACTAGAGCTGTGAGTGGTCTTCTATTCCCTCAATGTTTTCCGGAGTCTCTCGGTGCAGACCAACAACCAAATCACCATGTTTTACATCAACAAGCAGGGGCGGCTCCAGATCCCTTCGCCTCTGTTGTGAGATGACCTGACTCTGACTCTATGCTCAATCCATCGGGATGCTCCTCCGTGCAGTCTATCTTCTGGGATCTCAAAGCCAGCCGGCACATTCCCTCAGCTGCTGCCTCAACCCACACGAATGCTCTCTGGATCCAGATGCCCTGGAACCCATCTTCCAGGTGTGGGGGACACTGGAAGTGGATCTCTTTGCCTCAGACGATAACGCAAAGTGTCCCGTATTCTACTCCATTCATCCCAGCCCTTGCAGATGGGCAGCCGATGCCTTCCTCATCTCCTGAGCACACCACTTCCTCTATGCGTTCCCTTTGTTTCCACTCATATCTCGGGACCGGGTGGACAAGGCCTCTTTGATCTTCATAATACCCCAGTGGCCCAGACAGATCTAGTATCTGCACATTCTGGTCATGGCACAGCATGGGTACTGTCTGTTGGAGCCTCACCCTTTTCTTCTCATGCAACAAGGGGGTCACCTCCTTCAAACCAACCTACAGACGCCCTGGCAGCATTGAAGCCGAGCGGCTAATAAACAATAATGATGCAATGCCAGTCACTGTCCAAGCCATTCTTCAGGCATCTCGGAGACCTTCAACCAAATGCTCCTACCAGTGAAAGTGGCTTCGCTTCTCCCACTGGACTAGACTTAGAGGACTTAACCCCGTCTCAAGCTCCCTCAGCCTAGTGGTTGGAGCAAGTTATCTTGGGCCAGAGGTTCGAATCCCGCTAAAGGACAGCAACCTTGGGCCAGAAGGACTGGGGTTTCTGGTCCCACTGGTACTCTTTGTGGCCCTGGGCAAGCCACTTAACCCTCCATTGCCTCAGATACAAAAACATAGATTATGAGCCCTTTGGGGGCAATGGAAAAATATATATACAGGACCTGAATGTGCACTGCTTTGACTGGTAGAAAAGCAGCATATAAGCTTAATTAAATAAATAAAAAAAATATGTTACACCTCTGACTCTGGTCTCCAAACCTCCTCTGTTTGCTACTATCTCTCTGCCATCGCGGCTGTCCATGACATGAGGAGGGAAAACCCATTTCTATGCTCCAACTGGTGAATCGCTTCATGAAAGGCTTAATGAACACTAAACCCCACTTAGGTTCCCATTGTGGGACCTCAATGTTGTCCTCTTTGAACTTATGAAGCCACCATTTGAACCCCTTGAGTTAGCTTCCCTGAAACATCTTACTGGAAAAGCATCTTCCTGGTTGGTGTTGTGTCCGCATGACGAGTGAGCGAACTGCAAGCTCTAGTTCTCTTTAATAATGGTTTATGAATCTTTCCTCCAGGAACTTGTTCAAACCCTTTTTAAACCCAGCTATACTAACAGCTTTTACTACATTCTCCAGTAACAAATTCCAGAGTTTGATTATGCATTGAGTAAAAAAGTAGAATGACTAGAGGAAACACAAAAAGTAGAATGACTAGAGGAAACACAATGAAGCTACAATGTAACCCATTTAAGAGAAAATATTTCTACTTTTTGATGATGTAAAAAAACGATCTTTGTTTATCTGTTCCACTCCATTCATTAATTTATAGCTGTCTCTTTTCCAAGTTGCAGAGCCCTAACCTTTTAAGCCATTCCTTATAGGGGTATCCTTCCATACCCTTTACCATTTTGGTGGCTCTTCTCTGTACCCTTTTTAATTCTGCTATATCCTTTTTAAGATATGGCGACCAGAATTGCACACAGTATTCAAGGTGTGGTCATGCTATGGAACAATCAAGAGGCATTATAATATTCTTTGTTTTATTCTCCATTCCTTTCCTTATGACTATTAGCATTCTATTTGCTTTCTTACACACTGGGCGGAGGGTTTCAACGTATTATCCACGATGATGCTTAAATCCTTTTCCTGGGTGGTGGTTTCTAAGGTGGTACCTTACATCGTGTAACCAAAATTTGGGTTGTTCTTTCGTTGGTGCATAACTTTGCACTGGTCCACATTAAATTTCATCTGCCATTTGGACGCCCAGTCTTCCAATTTATCAAGGTCCTCTTGCAATTTTTCACAATCCTCTTGTATTTTAACAACTTTTAAAAATTTTGTGTCATCTTCAAATTTGATCACCTCACTCATTATTCCCATTTCCAGGTTATTTATGAGTATGTTAAAAAGCAGAGGACTCAGCAGAAATCCTTGGGGTACTTCACTATTCAACTTTCTCCATTGAGAAAATTGGCCATTTTGCCCTACTCTCTGCTTTCTATCTTTTAACTAGTTCTTGATCCACAATACTATACTTCCTCCAATCCCATGACTTTTTAATTTTGCAAGAGTCTTCATGAGGGACCTTGTCAAAGGCTTTCTAAAAATCCAGATACACTATATCAACCATCTCAACTTTGTCTACCTGTTTATTCACACCTTCAAAAAAATATAACAGATTAGTAAGACAAGACTTTACTTGGCTCGGATCATACAACCTGTTGATTTTGAGGAAATCCACTATTAGCTCTTTCAGGAGCGCCTCATTACTTTTCCCGCCACCGAGATAAGGCTTACTGGCCTGTAGTTTGCCACTTCTTCCCTATTACCACTTTTGTGAAGAGGTGCCACATCAACTCTTCTCCAGTCCTGTGGAACATCTCCTGTCTCCAAGGATCTATTAAAAACATCCTTTAAAGGCCCTGCAAAGAACCTCTCTGAGCTCTTTCAGTATCCTGGGATGTGTCCTATCTGGTCCCATAGACTTGTCCACTTTCAGTTTTGCAAGCTGTTCTAACATATCATCTTTTATGAATGGTGTAGTATCTATTCCATTTCCATTTGTATATTTGTCAATCACAGGTGGTCCTTCTCCAGGATTTTCTCTAGTGAAAACAGAGCAGAAGTATTTGTTTAGCATTTTCACTTTTTCAATGTCACTTTCCATGAATCCGTTTCCAGCACTTTTGAGTCCTGTAATTCCACTCCTGATTATTTTCCTCTCCTGAATATACCTGAAAAAGGTTTTGTCACCACACTTCACATCTTTAACCATCTTTTCTTCTGCCTTTGATTTTGCTATCCTTATTTCTCTTTTTGTCTCTTTTAGTTTGATCCTGTATTAATTTCTGTGTTCTGCTGTTTAAGAACTTTTGAATTTTGTTTTTGTAATGGACACAATGTCCAAGTCCATTTCCACCATTAAGGTTTCCAGATCAGGAACTTTGTTGGCTATGCTTCAAGCATTGGTGCTCATTGCTTTCCAGCATTTGTTGACTGGCTTGCCTGTGTTTTAAATGGATTTTGTTTTACATGCCCCTTCCCACTTGCTATTGATGCATGGTTTAAAAGTGTGGCTGTTTCCAATGTCATATTGCTTTTGCTGGGAATGTCGTCCTGAACTTGTCCTTCTCCATCCATCACCCCCCTTTCCCTAGTTTAAATGCCTGTCCACATCCTGCCTGAATTTTTCACTTAGGATCCTTTTCCCTGCAGCGGAGAGATGTAGTCTATCAGCACAGTATAGTCTCTTGTTGATCCATTTGTTTCCCCAGTTTATATATATATGTTTATGTTTATATATATATGTTTATATTATATTTATTTTATTTATTTGAGGGTTTTTTTATACCGCGCTCTTTAAAATCAGCTCGGTTTACAGTTAAACAGATTTGTACAGTGCGGTGCGGTGGCATCCGCACTGTATTTACAAAGAACAGGGATTACAACTTGGCTAACTGGGGGAACTATGTACAGGTTATTCAGTAACAGGTTACTCCGTTAAGTAACTATATACAGGCGCGACAGTCAGGCCAGTGGGATGGGTGGAGGCATGACTGCTTGTTTGCTATTTACAACAAATTGTGTACTATATACAATTGTATAACAGGTGTCTGGATGCATTAATGGGCGGGGCTGGGATTGCTTGTTGCTGTTGAGTCAAGGGTGCTGTAATGGTGGGTGTGTGAGGGTGCATGTTGAGTGTCTTCGTTGTGGTAGTAGTGTTGGAGAAAGAGGTGGTGTTTCAGAGCCTTTCTGAACGGGTGAGGTCGGTTATGGAGCGGATTTTGGGCGGGAGGGCATTCCAGCATGTGGGCGCGTAGAACATGAAGGCCCTGTTTCATGTTGCTTGCGAGCATTTTGTAATCTTGCTCGGGATGTTCAGAGTGTTGACAGTGGCTGACCCTCTGGTTCTGAATGGTGGGCTGGTGAGGATAAGATCCATGATAGTGGTGGAGGTGAGCCCATTGATGGCCTTGAACGTCGTTAGTAGGATTATGAATGTGAGCCTGCAATGTACTGGCAGCCAATGTAGGTGTTTCAGGATGGGGGTTATATGGTCCTTCCTGGCAGCTCCATGTAATATTCTGGCAGCTGCATTCATCGCGAGCTGCAATGGATTCAGTGTACGTTTTGGGAGTCCATGTAGAATCGAGTTGGCATAATCAAAGTGGGGGATTACTAAGCTTGATAGACTGTTCGGAAATCCTCTGGCTCGAGCAGGGGTCTAAGATACCGGATCGTCCTTATCTTGTGGTATATTGCTTTGACGGTATTGTTTATGTGGACTTTCATGTCCAGTTGTTGGTCTAAGATGACTCCGAGGTAGCGGATCATGGGTTTGCTTTGAAGCTCCGTGCCTCTTGCCTTTAGTGACATTGGGGGGGGGGGGGGTAAAAGCTAGGTTCCTGGAGATGAATAGTGCCTCGGTTTTCTTGAAGTTTGTTCTGAGGTTTTGCGTGTGGAGCCACTCATTAACGGCGTCAAAGCAGGTGGTTAGAGGTGAGAAGTCCGGTTGGTCGGTTGAAAATGGCATGTAGAGTAGTACATCGTCCGCGTATACGAGGCATGAGACATTGAAATCGCAGGTGAGTGCACAGATGGGCTGCATATATACGTTGAAGAACAGTGCCGAGAGCGAAGATCCTTGCGGTACACCCTGTTCTTGGCTGAACGGATTGGAGGTCTTGGAGCCAGCATGTACGTGTTGCCATCTGTCGGTGAGGTATGATCTGCACCAGCTTAATGCTGTGTCTTGAATTCCCTTCTCTGCGAGCCGCCTTAGAAGCAGTTCGTGGTCCACGGAGGCGAAAGCTGCAGTGATGTCCAGGAAACTCAATGCGTAACCCCGTCTTATGTTATCCAGTCCAGAGATTAGTTTGTTGAAGAGACTGGTCAGGAGGGTCTCGACTCCGTGCTGTTCCCTGAAACCATGTTGGCTTGGGTCGAGGGGGGGCAGTCATCTCAATATGGTGTTGGATTTGATGTTGGACAAGTTTTTCGATTATTTTGGCCATTAGAGGGATGCTCGAAATTGGTCTATAAGAATCCGCCTTCTGGGGTCGAGTTTGCTGTTTTTTAGAAGGGGACTAATGGAAGTTTGTTTCAAGCTTCGTGGGAAAGCGCCCGTCGAGAAGGATTGGTCTATGAGTCTGGCCAGAAAGGGGCTGAGCTCCTTGTGTAGTGTTTTTATCCAGAACGCTGGACAGGGGTCATTTGGGGCTGTGGTGGTGTTGATAGCGGTGATGGTGTTCTCGATGTCCCTCACTGATGGTGTTGAGAAGGTGGCTAGAGGTGCCGGGTGGCGTAGTCTGCACAATGGTGTAGGTGGTACAGTCTTGTCGGTCTGGATTGATTTCGACTGAAGGTAGTCTGCAAGCTCTTGTGGTTGCGGCATGCTCGGTTCTGTGGGGGAAAGTTCTTTTATGAGGGATCTCACTAGGTTAAATAATTCCTGGGGTTTGTTCAGGGAGCGCTGTAGGAGTTCAGCGTGGTCCTGCTTCATTCTCTCCGAAATTGACGGTGTTTTTCCAGATGTAGGGTGTATGTTTCCCGGTCAGCGGTGGAGCGTGTTTATATATATAAATCCTCCTTGTTTGCACCAGGTTTGGAGCCATGTATTAAAGTTGTTTATGTGATGCAGCCTTTCTGCCCCCTTACCATGGACAGGTAAAACTTCTGAGAATGCTATAGTGTTAGCAGTGGGCTTGAGTTTCTCTCCCAGAGTTTTGAAGCCCCTTTGAACTGTTTCTAGCCAGGTCATTTATACCCTTGTGGATGACATCAGTTTTGGAGTGCTCACTTTCTGCACTAACTATACGAACAATTTGGTTCGTATTCCTGTTCGCTGAAGAGCTTGAGAGGCATTTGATCATCCTCTCTCCTTTGAACTGTGCTCCCAAGTTGGTGCCTCTGATGATGGAATCTCCAAGTAGTAGTAGTTTTCTGTTTTGTGATTTTTTTCCCCTATTTGGTGCATTATCAGTAGATTTGGCATTGAGTCTTTCATTTAAGGGCACTTCAGTTTCCACAAATTGTGCACCCTCTTAATCCAAGGCAGAGAAGGCATTATGCAGGGATATATCTTGATGTATAGGGTATCTCTGCGTTACAGGTCGCAACCTACCAGAGCTCACTGTGATCCATTTGTTTCTGGGCTGTTTGATTCTTGTGGGAGCGGTGGTGGATTTTGTTCAGTTTGTACTCTAGAGGAAGTGTGTTTGATTACAGCTAATTCTTCCCTCAGTAGAGTCAGTTCTTTATGTATAGCAGATAACTTGAGGCATATAGGGAAAGCTCTTAGGTTCCAAATGATTCTTCTCAGAATGAAAGCACCACAGTTATTACATTGAATACATGACATGCTGATTTAGCTGTCCTAAGAGGAGAAAAGGAGAAAAAGTGGGCGTAACACCTAATTAAAGGACATATGTCAATATATATGATGACTGTATAGGCAATGCAACTCTGTACTGCTGTCTGCATCTTAGATTTAAGATTTTGTTTAGCTATTTAAATTGTTTGAAGTTACTAGGGATACTTATACTGATATAGCTATACCAAATAAGTTTATTTTTATTTTATTTTTTACATTCTCTTATATACCGCGCTATTCTGCATCAGTGCGGTTTACATTGAACAAACTGAAATTACATTGAACAGGGCATTATAACTTGGAGATAACTATTTTACAGGGAACATGGGCTATGGAGGGTTAAGTGGCTTGCCCAAGACCACAAGGAGCACCTGTGGGACTAGAAACCCCAGTCCTTCCGGCCCAAGGTTGCTGTCCTCTAGTGGGATTTGAACCCCCGACCTTCCGGCCTGAAGTACCTTGCCCCAACCACTAGGCCACTCCTCCACTCCACAGTTTAAGGGGCTTTGTTCATCTCAAGTGTAATTAATAGCAGGGCCTTAATTAATCTATTCCTAGTGAGAATAACTAGCTGAACCTGAAAGTGAATTTAACTACCTCTCCCCCTTAATAGGTCTAAGAGCCTATGAAGCTAATATTATGCCTGGGGTTGGTGGGAGTCGGGATTGGTGGCAGGGAATTAACACTTAGTAAAAGCTGGATTACAATACAGGTCCCAGACTTGTGCTTCTAAGGTTAACAATTTCCTGGATGATTCACACAGCCCTTGGTTTCATAGAGGGAGCCTTTCAAATTGCCACTTTGATGCATCACTTGGCTTTAACACCTATTTAAAACAATTTAGCAGATCTCTTGCCCCCTAACTGGAAGACCTCTTTATAAAGGTCTCTAGAAGCAATTTCTTTCTTTCTACTCAAAGAATATTTACCCTATTCTTCCTTATATGCTAGCTATACTTTGATTTGATTTAAACTAAAAGCTCTCTGCAGAGTCTTAAATTTAACTAAAAGCTCTCTGCCGGATTTTAAATTTAAGCTAAAAGCTCTCTGATGATACTAGGCCCTGACTGAGTTTTAAACTTAAACTAAGCCCTCTGCTGAGTTTTCAGCTCAAACTAAAAGCTCTCAGCTGAGTCTTAAATATAAAATAAAAGCTCTCTGCTGGGTTTTCAACTTAAACTAAAAACTCTCTGCTGAGTTTAAAATTTAAACTAAAAGCTCTCTGCTGAGTTTTAAACTTAAAAGGTGTCTGTTTAGTTTTAATCTTAAGAGCTGTCTGTTGAGTTTTAAATTTAAACTAAAAGCTCTTTGCTGATATTAGACCCTGACTGAGTTAACAAATATCCTGGATTCTAAATTACACAGATTAGTCAGCTTTAATCCAAAGAATTCCCTTTTTCCCCAAGATTTAGAGAATTTCCCAGAAGTAAATACTTACAAATGCATATTTCTTCCAGCAGTAGCAGCCCCTTTTGGTAGTCCTGTGCACCCATTCCAAGTTCCTTCCCAAGATTGTCTCCAGTTCCATCTCAGTCAATCCATTGTGCTTCCTACCTTCTTCCTATCAGTGCAACTGGACTCACCAGAACACGCCCTACATTCTCTTGACTGCTGGCAAGCTTTGCTCTACTACCTACAAGTCACCCAGCAGATTTGTCAGGCTTCACAGCTCTTTGTGACCTTTAACCCCAGCAGCCCGAGGGAGCCCGCATCTAAGCAGACCAGCTCCTCCTGGATTGAGGACTGTATAATCTTCCGTTACCTTCAGGCGGGATGCATGCCTCCTGGACACGTAGGAGCTTCCTGCCTCCAAAGCTCGGCAATGACCATCGCCAGTTTAGCCTCTATTTCTCAAGACATCTGCAGAGCTACTACCTGGTTGTCAGTGCATACTTTCACAAAGCACTACAGTCTGGGACCTTGCTTTTGGCAAGCTGTCCTGTGGAACCTCTTTGGTTAATTCCTTCCACTTCCTGGGTTCTACTTGGGCCACAATCATCATCAGACCTCCAAGCGGCCCTCAGCTCAGGACTCACCAATCGAGTGTATCTGCATCCCCCTGCTTGTCTCCGAAGAAAGCATAGTTTCTTACCTGTAACAGGGGTTCTTTGTAGACAGCAGGGGTATGCAGCCACACTCAACCGCCCGCCATTCCCTCTAAAAAACAAAACAAAAAACAGAACAAGCAAATAAGGAAAACAGCAAATCAAACAATGAAACATAGTGCAAAGCCTTGTTGCAGTATCTCCAACTCATTTGGACCCACTTCTGCATCATGTGAAGAAGCTACTACAAAGCCTTCAATGCTGCGCTTAACTGCTCTGAGACGGATTGAGGAGAGCGGGACCTTGAGGTGGGAAGGTGCTTCTCTCAGCCAGGGGAAAGCCAGCACTGGTGCTGTCATCAGACGTAACCAATCGAGTGTGGCTGCATACCCCCTGCTGTCTATGGAGAACCCCTGTTACAGGTAAGCAACTATGCTTTTTTCCAGTGATAACAGTAGTGTAATATAAAAAAGGAGTGGAGGAGTAGCCTAGTGGTTAGAGCAACAGCCTGCTATCCAGGAGATCTGGGTTTGATTCCCACTGGCACTCCTTGTGACATTGGGCAGGTCACTTTACCCTCCATTGCTTCGGAAGAAAAAGCCTGGCAATCTACTTCCAGATATACCTTGCCGAGAAAACCCAGGGACTGCTGGGTCTCCAGGCATCAGCATTGACTCGAAGGCACTAAAAAAATATATATACAAAAAGCCTATCCTGCTTTCCTTATTATGCTTGACAACTATGGGGCTGGTGATCCCTAGAGCTTTCCAGAGAAGTATTATTGTCTTTGTATATATGTATATGCCATCAAGAGTATGAATCATATATTTCAACAAAACTGCATCGATTTACTATCAATACACCATTTTTCTTGCATTTCACTTTAAGATATCACTAGAATAGAGATGGGTTTGAAAGTTGTGATGTGTGCCGTGGTCTGGAATGGATATGTATCTCCACTTTTCTGGGTCTGCTAATACCACTGTCTTTGACCAAAAATCTGCCCTTTGATGAAATCCAGATTAGAGGAATTGTTTGCCATGTTTGTGTGCTAAAAGTGCATTTTTGACTTCCATTTGATCTCCCATTGTTTTACATCTACTAAAATGCACTAGACCTTTTGTATCCTACTATTGTATGGTCACTATGAAGGTGACATTATCCACAGTTAGTTATTTTGCAAATATTTTATAGTTAAAACTATAATTTTTCAGCTGTGCTTCTAATTTGGTTGCTATACATAGATTTTAAGATGCATAAGTTATTACACCATGCTCCTTGTGTTAACTTCTTTATTACAATTTTATTTTCTCTTATTCACTTCCTGTCCTTCCTTTCCATTCTTTTCACTTTTTAATACCACCAACCCTAACACGTGTGTATGATAAGTGGAATCTTCTTAGCCCTTGAAAGCTGAAGGGACATATCGTTTACGCTTAACACTCACTGCTTTGACTTGCTGGTGTCTCATCAGTTAATGGCAACCATCTTCCCAGATCTCAAGCTTGTTATCTCTAATGAATCTAAGCTCTGTGGAACTTGGACGAAAGTATGAAACTTGGGTCTCCTTTGCCCTGTCTCGTTTCAGCTCAGCTCTAACATAGTCATAACGACTGTTTTTTCAGTCAGATTTAACATGTTAGGTACCATTGGTTTGAAATGATGTATGGTTGATTGTTTTTATAGATGAAGAAGTCGAAGAAGCATCAGTGGATAAGTCCTCATTTGCTACAGGTAAGTAATACAGAGAGGAGCAGATGCAGTAAGTTGATGCTTTTCTTAAAATTACAGTACTTTAAAAATGGAAAAATATTGGCCGTATATCAACTTACATGGTTTGCGGCGACTCCTGACTGTGTAAGTGTGTTTGAATATTGACCCCAGAATCTGTTCTGATCTGAATTTCCTTTCATTCTTAGGCTTTGAAGGCAATTCCTGCTCAATCATGCTCATCATTATGGATGAGAGGAATGGTCTTGGTTAGAGCAGCAGACTGAAAAACAGGAAAATTAGTGTTCAAATTCTGCTTCTCCCTCTTAATGCTCCTCGTGACTTTGTGCAAGTCACTTCACCCCTTGATTTGGATTTTAGATTTAAATACAAAATATATTTATGGGAGTTAGACTGCTGTCTGAGCTCTGTGAGAACCCAATACCTATACATTATAAACAGCTGAAGATCGACGCAGTAAAGGAGATTGAAATTACCCCTCCCCCCTGAAGGTGTGGCCAGAGTACAGAACGAAAATATAAGAAATAAATTATAATGAGGTGAAAAAAAAGGAAAGCACAGAATAGGATCAAAACTGGATGCAATAAAACCAAGAAATATGCAAGTTGATGCTTTGAGATATTATATAGTACCTGCTGCTTTAACCTTTCTTCATGATTTTATTTCTGTTCCTTTTGGGCAACTTTTTCAATGGTAGCTGTCTTTCTTACAATGCCAAACCGTAGCTTATATTCAGGTCACTCTGGAGATAAACTTCTAAAGAGCTTTTATTTCATAGGCTGCTTCCTGCATCCTAGAAACAGGGCAAAGTCAATATTGTGAAGTCTAAAGCACATCTGCCCCCAGTGCATGGTGTTGGATTTCATATTACTTTTATGTGGAAAACAAGTTGATCCAGTTATAAGAATATACTTAACGTCAGTAGCAGTGACATGCACAGAGCTCCGGGTTAAACCTCCTCGGAATACATTCTCGGGATAATACGCAGCCCGTGGCAAAAGGCGTTTTTAACCATCGACCGTGATGGGAAAAATCTGGGTATTCAGCAGCACTGTCGGATAGTAGCTGCCACTGAACAGCCAGATTGTGTGGCCGCCATCTGAATCATCGTCTCTGTAGTCTGGATAGTGGCAGTTTTCAGCCGCTATCTAGATTGTCTTCCCACACATTTAAGACTTGAGTCATCTTAAATGTGTGGGAAGACAATCCAGATGGCGTTCCCTGAAGGCTCATCTCTTCACCCAGGCCTTCGGGACACTGTTCCCTCCAAGCTGTGCGCGTGTGCGCACGCACACACCTCACCGAGCGAGCGCACATACTTTACAACAGAGCGCACAAAAATTACGGCTCTGATTCTGATAGAAAACAACACAGACGTCTTAAAATTTAAAAGTTGTGATTGTAATTACTAGAAATTTTATGCTTCATTTAGTAATCGTCTATTTTCATTTAATTTGATTAAAATCAATGTGGTGTACATACTGTATTCTGACGTGTAGTCAGTTTTAAAGTATATGACTCCGAGTGTCATTATGTGGCGCACAAAAATTTAACCTTCCTTCAAAAGCTGCACAGCTGATATTTTATGCGCACACAGCCCACAGAAAATTAGAGGGAACATTGCTTCGGGATCACTCCCCCATCTTGAGCTGCGAAACTGACGGTACCTGTGAGATACTAAAATCTTCTTTGTTTGCCTTTGTCTTGTTATTTTACCTTTCCTTCGCTTTCCTGTTTTTAGTGGAGTTCCATTTCTGCTTTTATTTAGTGTTTTATTTTCTTTTCTTTAATTTATTTAATTTATCATTGTAAACCGCACTGCATGCACTGCCAAGTGTGGTGTATCAAGAATTAATAAACCATAACCACAACCAAACTATAATATGTAGGATGGCTCTTTTGCTGTCCTGAGTTATTCAGATAGCAGCGATTTTCAACATCGCTGTCCAGATAATTATTGGGATAAATCATGTCTGTGCCCCTGGACCGCTCCAGCACTATCTGGATAATGCTATGGAATATCCTTTCTGGTGGCTTTTTCTGGGTAATAATTGAAGGGTTAAACAATTTTATGTAAAATTGTGCGATTATATACACACTCATATTATACACATACATAATTATATAATGCCTCTTGGTACAAAGCTTACATGCATAAAATTGCCACTTTTGGGTGAAATTATACATATTTTGATATGTCCGACTCTAGGTGGTTTATTTCAGAATTCATTATCTAGATAAGCATAGGCATTATCTGGATAAGGACACTATCGGGCTAGAGCTGCTGCGTATCTCTGCAGTCTGGAGGGGGTGGCCCTAATGCAGCAGTTAGGTGGTAATTTTATGAATTGTAGGTTGCCTATGAAATTGGCCAAAACATAGCACCTATTGGAGTACATAAAACTGCAGCAAAAATAGCTAGTGTGTTTATGCACTATACACAAAGGCATTCCCGGGGTGGGGGCAGGATAGGCCTTACCACTACACAGGCTTCAAGGGGTGGCACCTCAGTGCTAGCAAAGACATCAGCAGTGAAGCTCCTGAAAACTGCTGTCTCTGGTGAGCCTTTGAACATCTGTGCGCATGCACTGGTGTGCTGAAGGCCTGCAGTGTCCCTCCCCCACATCAGAGCGGGCAGGATGCGGCAAGCTTTGAGCAAATGTGCATGCACAAATACTCAGATTGCTGCTGACAGTGGTGTTAAACTGCTTCATCGCTGCTGTCGTTGCTGGTGCTGCACTGTTCCCCCCCCCGCCCCCCGAGGATCAATTTTTATGATTTCCTGAGAAGTTGGGGAGGTGCGGGGAGCGGTGGCGACAGGGGGAAGGGAAGGAGAGAAATTCTGGAGACCTAGGGGGTGGATTGGGAAGGAAAGGAGGACATGTTGGACTACAGGTAGAGCAGAGTGGGAGTTACATGACTAATTGCTTGCCTATGGGCATCAGATATCCTTGGGCCAGCCCTATATAATACATGCATATGCGCTGATTGATTTATATTGGTACATATGCACTCACAATTTTATTCATATAGCTTTGTGTAAGAACTTTCGGGGAAGCAATACTATAAAGGCTGATAGAATGCTAGATGTGTGGAATAGTCTCCCAGTGGAGGAAGTAGAGACTAGGACTGTATCTAAATTCAAGAAAGCATGGGAGAAACACAGAAGATCTCTAAAGAAAAAAAAGGGACTATAGTAGTTGGAATGGATAGGCTGTATGGTCTTTTTCTGCCTTTATGTTTCTGTTTTATAGGTGCATCATTTTCTTTATAAAATAGGCACAGCATATGTGCCTCCCCTATCCAGGTGCCCAATTATAAAATTACTCTCTCTAATTATGAAAACTTCTTAATTGCTCCTAGAATTAAGAATAGAGAGAAGCTTAAATATGACATTTTGGTGTTACTGTTATCTCATAAAACTTGTTAGTAAGCCAAATGTTTAACTGGAAAAGCTTACAAATTCATCAGCTTTTTGCCATAACTGATCATATGATTCTAGACATTTTCACTAGCATTCAAACTCAGTTACCAGGACTGATGGCAACTGATTGTAAATGCTTCCCAAAAGGACTATGTACTGCCGCTCTCTTGAATCTCTTGAGTCTTTAAAACTAATGTTATATAGATGAAGAAATATAAATCTTCTATATTCACATCTAAAATAAGAATCATTAGTTTCTATTCTTACAAGGTCTGGTCACGTTTCGTTTTTGTGGATTGAAGTTACGTTAATAAATTTGGTAGCTAGGTCCGGCCCAGGAGATATCTGATGCCCTAGACAAACCATTGACCATATGTGTCTGCCTCATCTGTACTCCCAGCCTCTCCACTTCCCTTGCCACCCTGTGCATGTCTCCCCTTCCTCCCCAAGGGGTTCAGCATCTCTGTCTTTGTCTTTCTCACCTCTAAGTGTCCAGCATCTATCTCCTCCCCCTCCCCCCAAGGTGTCTAGCATCTTCCCTTACTTCAAGGTATTCAGCATCTCTCATCTATTCCCTTCCACATATCACCACCACTGCAACCTCTATCAGCTTACCTCTGGGGGGACTTTGGGGGGGGGGGGGGGAGGGGACAGCAGGATACTACTGGCACAGCTAAAAGACTGCACCAGGGAAGCCCTTTAAAGCCACTCCACCCCTCAAGGATGGCCCTGCATGTGAGTACTAGCATCTTTATTTTTTTCTAGCTAAAAAGCACTATTTGTAATTCATAGGCGACTTTTCTTTTCTAGTTGGAGAAGAAACTGAGAGAGGAATTGTACCACAACAGGCGTCTGAATTAGGTATGGTGGTGGTGTTTTTTTCCAAGCTCTTCAACTTGAAATCACAAATATTTTATTCATTTTATAATTTTAGTAATCTGTACTGGGACTGTTTTATTTTAACATATTTATAAATGATCTGGAAATGGGAGCAAGTGAGGTGATCAAATTAGCAGATGATGCAGCTATTCAGAGTTGTTAAAATCACAAGCAGATTATGAGACAAAATGGGGGGACCTTGTGAGATGGGGACACTCGACATCCAAATATGGACAAGTGTGATGTACATATGGACAGATAATCCAAATTGTAGTTATAGAATGCTAAGTTCCATATTAGGCGTCACTACACCAGAAAAGGATCTAGGCATCATCATGGACGATACGTTGAAATACTTGGCTTGGTGTATGGTGTCAACACGTAAATAGAATGGTCAGCTTTTGAACAGTAAATAACTCCACAAAATAACTCTAGTACGTTCACTGAAACATAAGGGAATTCTTCCCACAAAATTGATTCTCTTCTTTTTCAACAATGCATCAACCTTTTCAGTGTCTATCAGGAGGTCTCAGACTTATGATGGCACGAATTCATTAGACTAAAAGTCTATATAGAAATTTATGTGCCCAATCGCATCAATGACCTCTATGCAGACACTACGGACTAAAGCTCACAGGTATAGCTGTTGTTATCCAACATGTATGTTTCTCTACGTTGATACACTGATGTTAATTCCCTGATGCTAATACTTATGGCTATTAGTCCTGATGGCACTATCGAATGATCCCGACACTCTCCCCCAGCGCCTTCGTAGCATTTCTCCTAAAAGGGTTCTTCAGGGGATCAATTTTAAACCTCCTGTGTACAAACAGACAAAACAAAGAATCATTCCCGAACTGTGTAACCTTCCCTCCTATTCTTCTAAAAACTACAACATTCTATAGGACCAAAATCAATAGGTACTCACAGAAATGCTGCCCGCGTCTAAAACCGAATATCTCCTCATTCTCAATCGCAATGCCATTCTAATCTCAAAAGCAAAAAGACGCCGCGCATGCGGTGTAATCCCCTTGGATCCGGCTTTAAAGGCTCAACATAGTGTGACATCATTAACTCCGCCCCTTTTTTAAAGCTTACAATCACTGAGACTTCTCCCTAGGGAGGCTGCCTTCCTCTCAAAATTAGGGTTGTCTCATCACGGTTTTCAACTATAGCTCAAACTGTAATTACCTCAACTACTTTCCATTACTTCTAACCATCTAAACCCGTCAAAAAATGCTCTTAAATAGACTCTTATAAAGACAATATAAACCTAGGATGCAGGGAAACTTAATCATAGGCATGCTGCCCAATCAATCATCGCATTCAAACCATTAGGTTTAACTGTATGTAATTTATGGATCCATCTTTGCTCCCGCTGAATTAATGCCTGATCATGGGTTCTGTCAGCATTGCCATGATCAACTCTATCCACACAGCAGCATACTAGTTGTTCAAAACAGTGCCCTTTATCCAAACAAAGTTGGACTAATGGGGCTGCCAATACTCCACAGCGCAATTTACTCCTATGCTCTCTCATACGTACCTGGAAAGTGCGGAGAGTCTTACCTATGTACAAAAGACCACACGGCATTGCACTGCATATACTACTCCCGTGGAGTCACAGGTCGTGGAAAAAGATAAAGTGTGTTCCACTTGATGGTATGTAAACTTTGTTATCTCTAAAGTAATTTCACAGATGTCACATGAGCCACACTGCTTGTGCCCCTTCTCCACTAACTCTCCCTCTAATCAGGGTAACACTGCCGGGCTCAGACATTCCTTCAAATTACGGTGTCTTTGCCAGACACATCGTATTTTCTTTCCCGCCAAGCCTGGAACTGCTGTCAAAACATTCTTGTGTTTTTGCAAACTCTGTTGAATGCCTCGGCTTAGCGGGGAAAACCTCATTATCAGATGAACACTGTCGTTATCCTCACCCCTCCTATTATTAGGGGAGGCTAGGAGTAAACTTCTGTTATTATAGAGAGCCCTACGATATGCTTGTTTTACTACCCTGCGTGGATACCCCCTCTCAATGAAATTCTTAGTCAGTTGCCGTGAGCGCAATCTAAACTCAGTGTCATGCGAACAGTTCCTTCGAAATCGAAGGAACTGTGAGAATGGAAGGCCCTCTTTTAGTTGTCTAGGATGTGCGCTACGGTAATGGAGGAGCGTATTTCTATCGGTGGGCTTCCTGAATATAGATGTTACCCATTGTCCCATCCCCCTAGTGACATTAACATCAAGATAGGTCATTGTGTCCTTATGATAGGAGAATGTAAATCTAATATTACTGTCTAACTGATTAATCCATTGAAAAAATAAAAGTAACTCTTCTTCAGACCCCTGCCACAGTAGAAATATGTCATCTATATATCTTTTCCACACTATCATGTTGGATAAATACGGAGAGCGGTCCAACCAACGTTCCTCAATACCAGCCATGTAAAAGTTAGCAATTGAAGGGGGCACAAGAGGCTCCCATGGCTACGCCTGATATTTGTTTGAATAGATCTCCTTCAAAGATGAAATAATTATTATATATAGCTAGACGTGCTAGCTCCATTATGAACATCAACATGCTCTCTGAGAGATCCCCTCTAGCAGATAATGTAGTTCTCACTACCTCCAAGGCCGCTCCCTGAGGGATATTAGTGTAGAGCGAGACTATATCCATAGTAACAAGAATGATATCTGGTGTGACTGAAACAAACAGATGGCTAGATGTACTAAAAGGCACTACTGTGTTACTGTGTGCTAGCATGCATTAATGCGTGTTATGTACGACAAGCCGAATTTTATGCAGTGGAACCCTACCTAACTACTACCACGCAGTGGAACCCTTTTACTAAAGGGTGCTCTCGTTTTGCACCTAATATGCAAATAGTGCGTAAAGTTACATGCATTAGGCTCAAAGCCTCCATGTTAACATTGGGGGCATGGCCAGCATGTTCCTAGCAGTTAATGCACAGCGCTGCACCCTAATGTGGGGCACTAATCCCATGGGTGCAATTAAGCACCTATTGAGGTGGAGGTAATGTGCTAACTGAAACATTGACAGTGTGTGACCTGTGCTATCTGCGATGCATTCGCCATGCCCACTCTCCAACCCTAACCCGAACAGTTACAGCAGGCCCAAGCGTGTGGTTCCCTCCTGCCTAAACCCACGGTACTGCTTAGCACACTTTAGTAAAAGGCCCCTATTGACTGTTTTAGCTCCTGATACCGTGGGAATGCACTTTAGTAACTGTAGCCAGGAATTATTGGGAAAGGAATGGAGAATAAAATCGAGAATGCCAATAATGCCTCAGTCTAGACTGTTTTATGCCGCATTCGCACCTTATTTGTTGTGTGCAGTTTTGATCGCCACATCTCAAAAAAGATATATAATAGCAAACCTAGAAAAGTTACAGAGAAGGGCAACCATAATGATAAAGGGGATGCGATGACTCCCTTGTGAGGAAAGGCTAAAGAGGCTAGGGCTCTTCAGCTTGGAGAACAGACGGGTGAAGAGAGACATGATGGAGGTCGATAGAATCATGAGTGGAATGGAATATGTAAATTGGTATCGGATGTTTACAGTTTCCAAAAATACAGACTTGGGGACACACCACGAAGTTAATAAGTAGCACATTTAAAACAAACTGTAGAAAATAGTTTCTCTGCAACACATGATACTGGAATTTGCTGCTAGAGGATGTTTTAAAAGCTGTTAGTGTAGCTGGATTTAAAAATGTTTGGACAAGTTCCTGGAGGTAAATTCCACAAACCGTTATTGGGGAAAGCCATTGCTTACCCCTGGGAGTAAGCAGCATGGAAACTATTATTTGGGATCCTGCCAAATATCTGTGACTTGGATTGGCTACTGTTGAAAACAGGATACTGGGTCTTGATGATCCTTTTGATCAGACCCAATATAGCAGTTCTTAAGTTCTTATGCTCTTGTGTTGCTTGCAAGTGAGTAACTGCTTTTCTCCATTGTATTTAGAATTTTGTGTCCAGACTCCCTGTGAATTCTGCATGGCTCAAAATGTAAGCTTTATGATCCCTAAATAAATTTAGAATTATTTTAAAACCATTGCGTGCTATATCAGCAAGTTAATACAACTTTTCAATTCTTATGTCAACAGACTCAGAAGGAAAAACTGATGCCCAGAAAAATTTCTAAAGAACAGTTTCTGTAGGTATAATTCACAGGTATAATTAGGCCTTTGCCCCATTCCACACTATCCCCCACCCCCTATATTTTTAAGATCAAAATCACAGTCTAGATTTGGGATTCTCAGCCTAGTCCTTGGGACACACCTAGCCAATCAGGTTTTTCGGGAAAACCACAATGAATATGCGTGAGAGAGATTTGCATGCATGGTCTCCATTGTATGTAAATCTCTCTCATGCATATTCATTGTGGTTATCCTGAGAACCTGATTGGCTAGGTATGTCCCAAGAACTGAGTTGGGAACCCCTTGTCTAGATTGTGTTTTGATTTTGGGCTCTTGGGTTTGGCTTTTTCTGCATGCTGTTGTATTCATAGTCTTCAAAGCTATGGACTTTGTAAAAATGTGAGGCATTTTTATCGTTGTTAAGCTGATGGAGAACAAGCCTTATTGAATATTTCCATCCCCCCACCCACCCCCACAATGCAGAGAGGACTCCGTGTGATGTCTGCAAGATATGTCCTGTAGGGAAACGAGGCAGAGTCAGGGCAGGGAAAGAAAATAAAACTTGGAATTGGGCCCAGATTCAGGTATAGGCAACATATGCTACTGCCTATGGTGCCAAATTTTGAAGGCATCAAACAACTGGACTAAACAGGAGCATGGTTCTGCTTTCTTTTAGGGCCATGTTTTCTGATCTCTGCGCCCCTTCCCTGCTGCTGTCTGGTCCTGCCTATAGGCACAAGCATCTTAAATTCAGTCCTGGTGGGAATTCCATTTTGAAATCCCTAGATGTTGTTTCCCTTTGAAAAACTGCTTGCAGGCCAACACGCAAAGTACGCACAGACCTTTGAGCCTCATGGGCTATTTGAAAATTGATCCCAAAATGGTTCAAGCTCTTGCTTCCCTAGCTGTGATAAGATGACAATGTACTGAACATACAATATGTAAACAGAAAAGATGGATAGGAGGGATGCCAGAAAAAATGGGGACCAAAAGAGGGAGGGACATTTCTCTGCCTCACGTTTATTCCCTGCAGGGACACACCTCCTTTCTCTTCACCCCCTATGGCCAGTCATAAGCTGTTCCTTATGTCTGAACCACAGGAGGGCAATGGACAGACTACAGAGGATGTGTGTTAGCGCCGCTCCCTACCTTCACATCCCAGAGAGTGAGGGAGATATAAGGGCTAGATCTAGTGTAGTAAATTTTGGCAGCCAAGATGCAGCCTGACAGACTCCCACATTTGCTTATTTTTAACGTAGTCCCTAATAGATGTAGCATGTGCTCACCAGAATCTATAGTCATTGAATTGTGTGGGGAGCCTTCAGCAGGGCCAGCTTGAAGTTTACATGGCTTTAGCCACTGCTTATTAAGTCCTTTGCTTTCATGAGCACTAAAACTTCAATAATGACTTTTCAAAAGCCATATTCTGTTTCTATGCAGGCTAAGGATAGAAGATGAAGGGATTTACCAGTGTTCTATTACTGGTTTGATTTTTGAAGTGACAAAGAAAGCGCACATCAAATATTCTGTTATGTCCTGGAGCAAGTTTGCTGATTACCTTAAAAATCCATGGACTGTGGGAGGCCCTATATATGATGTCCAGTGTGATTCTGCCATTCTTAAATCCATTCAGTTTCCACATTCCCTTTGTTTGCATGGTAAGTATCTGAACATTTCTGCAATTAGATTGTGCTTCCTTGCCCTTGTGAGATGCACGGGGCTTAATGGAACTGTTCTTTTGCATGTCTTTACAGATCGTAAATGCGACATTACGTTTAAAGTTTTACATGTTAAAAGAAGTGGTCCAGAAATCGAGCCATCGGTTGAGTATTCATCAACACACGTCAAATGGCATGTAACGTCGCTGTCTCCTGTGGGGCCAATTGTGCAGACGTCAGAATCAGCCCACTACCATGGCGTTGTACTTCTGTACAAAGTTATTGATAACTATCCATCTTTATCCTTCCGTGTATACATCACTATTAATAATGACTCTTTTATAAAGGTAAGACATTTTTTACATTGGATTTTAGAATAAAAATCTTCAATTATATTTATCTGTATATATCCATGTATATATATATATATATATATATTTCTTTTCCATCATCTCTCAGTATCTAAATATACAAATTTATATGAAGGGAAGTGAAATGATGGAATTTTTATTTCAAATGGCGGTATATCAAATAAAACAGTTAAAATAAATTTAAGTATAGCATCAAAACAGTAAACACCTCATTTATTGCCTCTCGCTTGTATATAACTATTCAAGAAATATTGAGGCCGATATTGAAAAAAAGTTGAGTTCCTAAATTTAGACACCTAAGGTAAGTTCCTAAATTTGCCCTCCATTTACAACCAAGCATAGGAATTAAGAATTGAGAGTTCCGGGTCAGGACACGTTCCATTCCTCCTATATTTTATGGATGCTAGAAAGATATGTGTATTTGGTCAGATGCCAAGTGCGAACAGTGATTTCTAAATCTAGACTTGCAGAAAAGGGATGGCATCCCTTGAGGCCTAAACATGTATGTGCCAATATATATGCCAGCAAAATAAGTTAGCTCTACCAGCCAAGTTAACCAAAATGCAACCAAGAAAGGCGTAAGAGAGCATTCTCATTTTACACCCCAGACCTCTGGAACTTACTTCCCACAGAATTAAGAATAATACTAGAGCTCTCAGAATTCTGCAAGAAGCTAAAAACTCATTTATTCAAAGAACACTTTAAGGACTAACAATATTCCCCTCCACAGTTAACAAGATACCTCTCACCCAGCTGTATATGAGTTACAAATGTAAATTGCTGTTGTAATTTTGTTATGCTATGCTAAGCACTGTTCTATGTAAAGTTCCCTGTTACATGTAAACTGCTTTGATTTCCTGATTAAGCAGTATAGAAAACAGTTAAATAAATAAATAAATAAAGATATATACAGGGTGGCCCAAAAAAAGTGAGAACATCTCGTAAATTAAAAGCTTAAATAGTTCAATTTGGCTTCTCTGAGTCATTTAAAAGATTGGGTGTTTGAAACTCAAGACAACACCAATTTGGCATGTGAACGAGCAATGGTGGCACCTTTACACTTCCGGTATATATTGCATGTGGAAGGGCACAAATTACCGATGGAGTGGCACCGCTGTCCCCTTATTACTACAATGAGACGGATATGAAAATGGGTTTGCACCCGCTTGCAGCACTCGTATACGGTATATTTGCCGTTGAGGGGTAATCTGGACTTTAGGCCAGGGTTGGCCTCAGCACGCTTTCTACTTTGGAGTAGAGTGGGCCTTGGTTGTGTAGAACAACTGGTGACAGAGGAGGGTGGAATTTTGCCTTTTGCGACACTAAGGGAACGATTTGGTTTAACGGATATGGATTTATTTTCTTATTATCAGATACGTAGTTACATACGGGGATTGGAGGAGGATAACTTATTGAGTGAATTTTGTTCAGCACTAGAGGATTTCTTTTTGTCAGAAGACTCGGGAAGGGTTTTGATTTCACGGGTGCAATCGGCATTTGCTATTAGGCACTCTCAATCGACCTGTCATTGGCTGGCGGAGGTTTGGAATGCGGATTTGGGGGCAGAATTGACGGGAGAGGTAATGTGGAAGTTAACTGGCCAAATTCCGAATTTCACAGCAATGGTTTCCCTAAGGGATATACAATATTGAGTGATACGGCAAGCATATTTGTCTCCCGGACAGCTGTGCGCCATGGGTTATGGTGGGTGTCTTAGTTGTTCTAAGTGTCAAGAGGAGGGAGCACCGCTGTTGCATCTTCTCTGGACCTGTCCCCGGATTCAGGAATATTGGCAGGATGTACATGCTTTTACAGAGACTGTTCTGGGACAAACATGAGTGCTGACGCCATTGATGGCATTGTTGCATGTGTTGTCCGAGATTGAGTTGGGAGGGCAAGGGAGACGGCGGTGGTTGTGCTTGGCTTGGACCTTGGTGGTTCGGGTAATCCTGCAGGACTGGAGGTCTGCGGTCATCCCGAGTTATTGGAGTTGGCAGAATCAGTTATATCAGCACTTGATGCTTGACAAATTATTGGCAATGGGAGAGCGTCGACGGCTGCCTAGGTTTCATGGGGGGTGGGATGATTATATCCATCGCAGCCGCAGTCACATTCTTAATGATCTTGCGACATGAGCTGGGGAATTAGTGGGGTTTGAAATTGGCTTAGTGGAGGAGCTGAGTTTTTGAAGGGCTAGGGAATAAGGGGGGAAAAGCGGGGGTAGAATTCATGATTAAGGAAATGGGGGAGGGAGGGTGGGAAAGGTGGGGGAGGAAGGGGGTGTGGGGTTGGGGGGGAATAGGAGAGGAAAAATGCAAACAGTGTTACTGGGGGGTTTGGGCGAGTTCCACTCTGTGTGTATATTTGTTGAGTTCACTGTAAATGTTCAGGGAGCTTGGCTGTATTCTATTTTGTGTTTTGCAATAAAAAAGTTTTTTGAACATAAAAGCTTAAATAGTTTACTTATTTACCTTTTTTAGCTATATAGCGTCTTTATTTCGACAATTTCCGGTCACCATTTTTTTTTTTTTTAATTTGTCAATCGTTTACATCTGTCTTTTTGGGCCCCCCTGTATATATATATATGTACACACACACACATGTGCTACTTTTGCAACATGTATTTGGTGGATTTTAAAGGCCTGCATGTTCAAGAGGAACCAAACTAAGAAGAAGAGCGAAATAACTTTCCTTATAGTTTTTGAGGTGTTGGTAGATACCACAGAGGTTCGCACCATTGCCCCCAGAAATACTGGTGTGCACAGCCATCACTTAACTTGCCTTGGCGCAGAAATTTCTTAACATATATTCCTATTGGGAATACGTGCATACTTCTTTGGCTCACCTAACCACACCCAAAATATGCCCACTGGAAATCTCTGCATTACAACTACGTGCAAAAATAGCGGCTATCTAAAATTGCCTTGTATAGGTGTAGTCAGTCTATATGTATAAATTCAGATGATATTGCATGTACATGCTTCTGAAATGGTTTCCTCAGTTTTCAAATAAAAATTCACCTAAATTTAGGCCTGCCATTCATTTACGTAGATTCATGAGCCTTATTTAAGTGTCTTTGTTAAGCGCCTAACTTTTTTACAACACTAAGGAGTCTGTTTACTAAGCGGCGATAGCGGCTTCCGTGCGAAATCGGAGCTGCGGCCCCGTTTTATTCAATGGGACTGCTGCTCTGATTTCACACAGAAGCCGTTATTGCCACTTAATAAACAGACCACTAAATCTTCCCTATTACTACTCACTTTCTAGTCTCCTAAATTTAGAATTTTAGTGACATTTTGAGCATAAATTTAGACACTCAGCCTGAGTATGTTTGCAAAGAGACAAGTATAGAAGCCTAACTCTTAGATCAATTTTCAAAGGGTTTAGGCTCCTAACTATATGCAGATGTGGTCTTTAAGCACCGCATTGCTATAGAGAGCTGGTACAGCTATACTTGTGTTTCTGTTATAATCATAAGACCTTGCTTCTGATTAGACTTCTTGCATTTACTGTCTTAAGACTTCTGACAGATTTTGTTTCAGATTTTTCAAACTAAAGCTTATCTTATCTGCACTATTTCAGAATATTCTCCCCTTAGATTATATCTTGATGGATTTGATTATTTGTCTTATTTTTCCTGATACTTGCCATACATTTGGAACAGATGAATATCATTTGAAATCGATTTGGTTAAATTTTAGGATGTCACCAAAGCGGTCAAATCTTCTGACAAGAAATTCAAAAAAATTGACAAACCTCCTGTTTGTCGAAAATTATTACAACATGGAAAGAGGTACAGATTAACCAGTGAACCAGCAGCTGAAATAAACCCAGAGGTACTATATCAGGTCTAATTGCAATGTCCTCTATGTTCAGTGTGCTTGTAAAACTTTACTCCTGGTAAATTGCATATTATTTCTATAATAGTTAAACTAATATAAACATAACACTTAGGGGCATGTTTACTAAAAACCGCTAATTTGCGCGCCGCAAAATAGCGCACTAAAAGCGGTACTTAAGAGCGCTTAAACGCCCCGCAATCGTGCGTGTCACCCCCGCACAGGTGCGCGGCACAATAACGGGCCCCGCACAAGTACGGGCCCGCAAATGTCCGATAGAGGCGTGGAACGGCTAACGGAGGGCGGAGGAAGGTTCCTGAGGGGCGGAGAGACGGGTTTAATGGGCGGGGAAGGGGAGGGGAGAGGCTCCCCGCACATTATCGGGGCCGAATCCCAAAGCAAAACTACCGCGAGTGAAACACTCGCGGTAGAGGGCATTTAAAGGGAAGAGAAACCATTTCCGTCAGCAATGTACAGCAAAACTGGGGAATCCTGCAAAACGTGAGCAGTGTGATACATGTGCACAGCACAAAAGTGAAAATAAAATAGAAAGTGACCACAACAAAAATATCACAAATAGTAATGCAGCTGGGGAACAGTTATAGTAATGGGCAAATATAGAAAACACACCCAGGAAAGCTCCAGAAAGAAGAAATGAATATTGGAAGGGTCTACGGAGCGGAGACTCATCCAAAACAAATGTCCTTTTTGGAGCTTTCCTGGGAGTGTTTGCTATATCACTTTTGCCCAGCGTGGTGATATATTGTCCCCCAGTGTCTGTGGTCATTTCCGGGGTTTATGTGCACGTTTGTCACTAGACAGAATGCATGTGCCCACAGTAAAAATGCGTAGAGCAGGGTTTGTGACTCCATCCTGCCAGGTATACTACCTCCAGGGGCTGCATTGTCTCTGTGGCCATAGTGTGGTGCAGCGGACAGAGCCAGTACCTCTAGGACCAGAGGGTCAGAGGTTCAAATCCCAGCTGGGGCACATGCCAGCCCAGCCCCTATATTTTACCCACCACTAAACAAAGATAGCGCAGACACCCCTGTATTGCAGGGAACATAAGCATGGGGAAAACACCCATATTTTACACAACACTGCAAAAACACAACAACAATGGGCATTACCTACAGCCAAATCCCCCAAATGCAGTCCCGTACTGCCACATTGCAATCTGGTCATCTGCTGTTTCTGAGAGAAGCTCATGCCAGCATGTTGGCGGACGAGTACATGTGGTGCAGGGGGCAGTGGCTGCTAGCCACAGAAGACAGAGGCCTAGCCATTTGCAGGCTGGCACAGTCCACTGCAACAGACAGGCCCTGCCGGATCCACAGTCATGGACGTTCCAGGGAAACCAGCCAATCTGTGGCTACACGGTGGTGCAGTGCACACAGACAATGCATGCAAGAACAGAAGGTCACAGGTTCAAAGCCCAGCTGGGGCTTCCGCCAATCCTAGCCACATATTTTTCCCACACCTACACAGTGATAGTAAGGACACACCTTTCGTGTCGAGGACATATGCAATGGTAATACGTCTATCTTTTACCCCACTGAGCACAGACACCATGAACAGGGGCAGTACCTAGAGCAGACTCTCCCAAATGCATTCCTGGTGTGCCACACACCAGTCAGGTTCCATGCTGCCACTCATACAAATGCCTGTGCTGTATATCTATGCACCACCCCCATGGCATGTAGATGTAGCTCATGCATATTCATGAGGGACAGCAGGAAAACACGAACAGTGTGATGCAGACCTGGACTGGGGTTGGGAATCTCTGCCGTAAAGCAGCAGCCAACAGGGGCAGACACACCCACACCCACACCCACAGGCCCCATTGGCCAATGTCTCCTGGAGAGGCAGAACAGTGGACCCTGCGTGCATCTCCCAATACTAGCACCTGCATACCTTAGCAATGTCACCCTACACCTGAGGTATACGGTACACAGCTCTGAGACGTTTGCTAGGAGTACTGGCAGATAGATATCCATACGTTACGCACACACTGCTAGTTGACCCCATCAGAACAATCTGTTAGGTGTTTGCGGGGCGTGCTCCAGGACTGGCCTCTGACGGTGTTTACCACCCTGGGGAGTGACCCCCAGCAGTACTGCGTACCATATCCATGCCTTGCCGTGCCTAGGACAGGTTTGGTGGCCAAGGCTAATTACCTCCTCAGTAGTAGCACCATGCTGGCATAGGTGTGGAAGTGTGTGTCTGTCTATACAGTGGGTGCTGGCTGCAAGCCCCTTCCACAGCCCACACTGCCAGCACTGTTGCCAGTATTGGCCTGCTAATGTGCATAATGAGTAGCAAGGGACCATGGGTATATCTCAGACAGGGTGGGCTGACCAGGATGCAGCTGCACAGGGCATAGGGCACTGGCAGGGACATGGTAGTGCCCGGCCACCACCTACAGAGACAGGGGGACCTCTGTATGTGCTGCTGGGGGATCACTCTCACCCTGAGTGTGCAGTGATGGCAGCATGGCTAGGCACACCCATAGTGCTGTACTGTGTTTCTCTTGTGTGATATATATGGGTTTCCTGTTGGGGCCTTTTCACTGACTTATCTGCTTGTGTGTGCTGCCACCCCAGTTGTGGGTGCATGCATTTCCATCAAGACCAACCAGCAGACTGAGCACAGATGGTATGTGTCTTGATAGAGTGCCTTGCAGGGTGCCGTGGCCGATGGCTTGCTGCAGGAGAATATCAGATAGTGGTGGGGTGCATCTATGAATATCCAGGCCTAATGTCTGTCTGATATTGTGTTATGGATGTGTGTGGAGCTGCTTGGACTGCCCTGTGGGGGGGGGGGGGGGTGTCTACTTCCCCAGCAGGACTGGGGTTGATGGTCGGCTCTACTGCCATGGGGGGGGGGGGGGGAAAGGGGGAAAAAGAGGATAGTATGGGGATCTGTTGGTGGGAGACCGTTTTATCCACCGGGGGGGGGGGGGGGGGGGGGGAGAGAGAGGGGGTGGTGGTGTTCCACTAACTGTGGCAGACAGCGATCTCCAACATGTATTATGCAGCACCTACCTATTTCACAGGTTATTGCTGCTTTGGAGCTCTGGCATGGCCGCATTCAGCCATGCAAGGTGTTGTGCACCTGGTCCTGGGCGCATCATCACACACTCAGGGTGGGCATAGTAACCGCACAATGTGATGGTGTTTAGCTACTCTTTGCCGTTTGTCCACCCACTCAGGACACCCTACCAGGCCGAGGTGCTGTGTGGGTGCACAAGGACACCTCCCCCTACCAGGCCGGGTAGCTTTAGGGGTGCAGTTCCCATCTTGTGTGCATCTGTGGACAGCTGATTTGCATGTGCAGTGCATCATGGGTACGGGTAGCCTAACCCTATCCTGTTTACACAAGCTGACTGTCTGTGATGTGACGTGCAGGCTATCTGCAGCCAGGCAGGAGCTTGCTTACAGCTATAGAGGTGTAGCCCAATGGTTACGCCACTGCCTGTGCAGCCAGAGGTCATGGGTTCATACCCACAGTGGGGTTCTGTGATAGGGTTTTCCAAAGCATTTTTTACATTTACTGTACATATGTTGATGCCTGCAATAACACCCTCAGCGTACTGTACCCATAAGGTGCCTCTGAGGGTGCTTTATTGGGCGCCCTATAGGGCACTTTATGGTTGGCATCCATATAGGGTGCAGTATACATTATCCTGTGTCGCAACATACATGCTGCCCTATAGGGGACATTCTAGGGTGCCTTGGCGGACGGTGCACTGTAACATGTGCCTTATGGTCCGCCTTATGTTAACATGCTGTGAGAGTGCGTTTGCTAGTAGTTATCACAAAATAGAATTAAAAAGCCTCCTAAAGCACTCCACAACATAAAATATACTGCCTCAGCTAGCCTTTTTCAATGGGCATTGTGAGGGATTGAACCGCTGGTCCCTGCACCATTGCTCAGTGTCTTAACCATTGTGCTGTGGCTGTGTTCCTTTGCTTTAGCATCAGCGCGCCGCCTTGTGGCCATCAGCGCACCGCATCCTGCTGCCCACAATGAACAGTGTGCCGCCTTATGCCGCCCCACAATGAACAGTGCGCCGCCTTATGCCACCCCAATATGAACAGCGCGCCGCCTTATGCCGCCCCACAATGAACAGTGCGCCGCCTTATGCCGCCCCAAAATGAAGAGTGCGCCACCTTATGCTGCCCCAAAATTATTTTGCCTCCTGACACACATTTCCACATTCAAGGGGGTGCCTCAGCCAGCCTTTTTGGGCTGCACACACTGGGGGATTGAACCCATGGCCCCTGCACCATTGGTTATTGTCTTCACCGTTGTGCTACAGCTCTATTCCTATATGTGCACAGCTGCGCCCCACTTAGCCTTCCGACGCGCTAATGTGGGCCCCGCACATTAACGCGACGCGCACACATACGGTCTTTTTTTTTCTTTTTCGGCCTGAACCGCCCACTCCTTATATGGCACAGGCACACTACCGCGGCCCCGCACGTTAGGAATGTTTAGTAAACATGCCCCTTAGTACTGGCAATATTTATTTCTTTAATGTGGTAAGTAGAACATCTTACTACTAGATCATTCATTGTTTTTCACTCTAAATACTGAAAGCATCTCATAAGGATTAATTGAAGGAAAAAGCGGGATATAAATCTGTTTAAATAAATAAAATAAATAAATAAATAAATAAGAACATAAGAGGTTCAGTGCTGGTTCAGATCAGCAGTCCATTGTTTGTTATCAATATGAAGAAATACTGAGCGATACACTTGGGTTGCAGGAATCCAAAGGAGCTGTATGATAGGGGGTGAGAGGCTGGTGTGTACAAACCAGGAGAGAGTCCTTGGCGTGATAGTATCTGAGATTCTCATGGTGGCAAAACTGTGTGACAGTGTGGTGGCCAAAGGCAGAAGGATGCTAGGCTGCATATAGAGAGGCATAACCAGCAGAAGGAAGGAGGTATTAATGCCCCTGTACAAGTTGGTGAGGCCTCACTTGGAATATTGTGTTCATTTTTGGAAATCGTACCTCACAAAGGATATAAAAAGAATTGAAATGCTTAAGAGGAAAATGACTAAAATGATATTGGGCCTGCACCAGAAGATGTATGAGAAGAGACTTTACCTAAATATACATACCCTGAAGGAGAGGAGGGACGCGGGAGTTACGATATAGACATTTAAATACTTAAAGGATATTATTGAACAAACAAAACTTTTTCAGAGATAGGGAAGCGGTAGAACTAGAGGACATGAAATGAAGCTGCAAGGAGGTAAACTCAAAACCAATGTCAGGAAATACTTTTTCACTGAAAAAGGGTGGTGGATACCTAGAATGCCCTCCCAATGAAGGTGGTAGGGGGAAAAACAGTGAAGAAATTCTAAAAGACATGATACAGACACAGAGGATCCCTTTATAGCAAGAGGATGGAATCAAAGCAGACTTAAATAACTTTTACAGTTCAAGAAATAGAGGTGGGTAACCTATACAGAGCAGCAGATACAACCATAAGCAAAGGCATGGGGGGGGGGGGGAGGGAGTACTTGCATGGAGCAGCAGGTACAACTCTAGCTCCATCACTGGGCATGCTAGATGTACCGTGCTGGTCTTTATCTACCAAAAAAGAAACAAAACTCCAAACTAGGCAACAAAAGAAAACAAAAAAAAAAGAAAAAAGGAAGAAAACAAACACCATGTGAGAAAAGAAAACCAATTTGGAACCAATACAAAGAAATAATTATATATAGAGAGGAAAAAAGACCTCAGCCAACCCTCCTGCCAATACAATCAAGGAGAAAGAGCCAGTCGATGGACAGTGATGCCACAACAATCAAACTAAGCTCAAAAAAGACACCAGTGATCAAAAAAACCTCTATAAAAAAGCCAAATTGGTAAAATGGTCATATGACATCAGCAAATATGGCTTTCAGAAGTGCAAATAAAATGATTAGCACAGCATGGCAGCATAATAGAAAATCAGTGACTCTTCATTCACAAGAGACGTTAAGAAGACTTAACTGAAAATCAGCAGGCTTAGCAAAACAATGCACAGCAACGATCAGGAGACTGTCTGGAGCCCCGACACCAGGTGTTTCGCCAGGCAGCTTCTTCAGGGAGCTCTTTAAAGTAACGTTGCTGGTCCTGAAATATGCAAAATCAAAATCAAATACTCTCACGTAGAAAATAAATTGGAAAAAACCAAAGTAGAAAAAAGTAGAGAAAAGTAAAGAGCCAAGAAAAACTCACACAAGGCTAAGAAACACGCAGAGGAAGCACAGAAGAAGTACTGCACACACAGTCGGCTTAAAAATCAGAAAAAAAGCCAAAGAAGAAAGCACTGGGCATGTGCGATTAAAAAGGCATACCCGATGACATCAGAGAAATTCTCCGAACTCCCGGCAGACAAAAGAAGCCAATCAGAGAGCAAACAGGGAAAACTAGTGAAAAGCCTGTGCCCGACAGAAACTATCAATGCGGAGGGCTCAGAATAAAAACACAGGATTGGTTCAGAAAAAAACAGCCCGATCAGCAATAAAGAAACTCTACACTCAGGCTAGCTAGCAATGTACAACAGCTGCTTAAAATTTAAAAAACTCCCGTGCTTCAAAAAAAGAAAAGAAAAACATTATTATACTATGTTAGATCATCCTTAATGAATATTAAACTATGAACTCAGAGCCTCGTTATTGTCGTCATCCAACAGTCTTATACTTATTATATATTACACTATATTTATGACAAAGGTCAATCACTCATAGGGCTAGATTTACTAAAGTGTGCTAGTGCATTCTAATGCTATTAACATGTGTTAATAAATAGGTCCTATTGCATGAATCAGGACCTGTGAAAAATAAATGTCTTGGTACATGTCGGTAAGAATGACATAGGAAAGCATGGTACGGAGGTTCTGGAGGCTAAATTTAGGCTTTTAGGTAGTACTTTCCAGAAATGGGAAAGTTATTTATTTATTTTAGCTGTATTTATATACTGCCTTTCACCAGGTCAAATTGGTTTACAGAGAACAACTTGAAGTACATTATAGCAATGTCCTAACTAACCATGCAATCGATAGATCTTGAGATCATAACTATATACAATTATAACTATGTAAATTGGAGGTAATAATCATCTTGCTATGTTCTTTTGTGGAGGGGTTATGTTATAGGGTTGAAATATTCTGTGAATAGATATGTCTTTAGATGTTTTTTAAAGGTTTTGAGATCTGTGATGTTCCTTATCTGGTCTGGTAGAGTGTTCCATATGGAGGCTCTTTTACATGCTTGCTGGTTGGATTTGGTTCTGATTTGGGAGATGATGAGAGTGCTCATTGTGGAGGTCCGTCTTGATCTTTGTGGTTGGAAGGTCTGAAATAGTTTGTGGAGGTGAGTGAATTGCGTTGTAAGTTAGTTTGATAGTTTTGAATTTTATTTGGCTCTGTAGTAGAGCCAAGGAGCTGTTTGAGAATGGGTGTAATGTGGTCATGTCTTGCTGCTGCTTCTAGAGTCCTTGCTGTTGAGTGGAGAGGTAGGAGCATGGATTTTGGTAGGCTTTGGTAGATGGTGTTGCAGTAATCCAGGTTTGGTATGATGGAGGCTTGCAGCACGGTATGGAAGTCTTTAGGACTGGTTGGAGACATTGAAGCATCTTTGCTTTGTAGTATATTGTCCGGGTGATTTTGTTGATGTGGGTTTGCAATGTGAGGTGTTGATCAAGGGTGACTGCAAGGTATCGAACTTCGGTTGTGTTGTTCAGGGTTATTGATGGAGGAGGGACGAAGGTGGTGTCTTTCATTATACAGAACATCCCTGTATAATGGAGGTTGTTGTTTCTTAGCCAGTTGTCTACATTGATGAAGCATTCCTGGTGAGCAGATAGTGAGATTTGCTTTGTGTTGATTGGTCCATAGTAGACGTGCATGTTGAGGTTGTGTGATCTTATGATTGTGCAGAGTAGTTGCAGGCAGAGGTTAAAAAGGAATGCAGAGAGGTCGGATCCCTGGGGGACATCTTGAGTCTGTTTGTATGGCGAGGAGTTGTTTTGTCTGACCTTTATTTGCTGGTGTCTTATCTGTGACATATGATGTAAACCATTTTAGTATTGTGCCTTGAATTCCATTGGTTAGGAGACGTTGCAGCAGGATGTGGTGGTTTACAGTGTCAAAGGCCAAAGAAATGTCTAAGAAGATTAATAGGAAACCTTGGTTGATGTGCTGCATTCCTTGGATTAGTGTATTTACCAGGGTGGTTAGAAGTGTTTCTATTCCATGATGTGGACGGAATCCATGTTGTTGTGGGTCCAGAAGATTGTGTTTATTGATATGGTCTTGAAGATGGTTTTCTCAACGATCTTGGCTGCAAATGGAAGGCTGGTGATGGGTCTATATGATGCAGGGTCAGAGGGGTCCGGGGTAGGTTTCTTCAGTGATGGCCTTATGGATGACGTTTTTAGACATATGGGCATGATGCCTTGTTGTAGTACTGAGCATGTGATTTTGGTGAGTGTGTTGCTGAGCTCCTTTTTAGATGCCTTAATCCATGAAAAGGGGCAGGGATCCAGGGGGGGGGGGGAGGGTGTTTTGTTTAGAGTTGAAATGGTGTTTTTTGATGTCAGTGAAGGATATCCAGGAGTCTGTGTGGTTGTCTTCATCGAGGGGGGGGGGAGAGGGTTGGGGGACTTCTGGTTGGGGGTGAAGTTGCTTGTAGTTTTGAGCCAGCTGTTGGGAGCTGAGCATGATATTGTGGTTGTAAGTGGTTGGCATTTTTGTCAGCTGTTTTACAGTGTTGAAGAGCTTTCTTGGTCAGTTGATTGGAGAGCTGAGTAGTTTAGTGTGATGTTCACGTCTTGCCTTGTCTGCTGCGGTGTGGTAGTCATTCATTAGTTGTAAGTATTGGAGCCCTTTGTTCCTTGTTTTTAGTTTTGCGCCATTTTCATTCTTGTTTGCAGAGTTGTCTTTTTAGGTTGCAGCAGATTGGAGTATACCGTTCAGTTTCGGGTTGCTTTGCGCATGAGGGTGTGGTGGTATTGGTGGCGATGGCTGCTCTTCTGGTGACATTGTTCCAGTTCTCTATGAGGATATTGGGGTCAGATGGATCTTCAAGAAGTTGTGGAAGGGTTTCCTGAATGAAACTGTCCTTGTCGAATGGTTTAAATCTTCTTGTTGATAGGTGCTGGTTATGGCTTATGGTCTGACCAGGGTACTAGGTGAGCCTGTATTTAGTGTGGGGAGCCTGACTGGGTTTTATGGTCATTGAAGAAGATTAGATCCAGGGTGTTGCCTTTATTGTGCGTGGAGGTGTTTACGTATTGTGTTAAGTTCATTGCTGCCATTGCATGGGCGTGGTTCTGTTGCAGCGAGGGGAGGTTAAAGTCTCCTAGTATTAGGAGGTCCTTTCTGGTTTTTGATGTTGATATCACATTGTCCAGGATAGTGATAAGTCATTGGGGTTGGTGATCGGTCTCCTGTAGATGAAGCAGATGGTTATCAGTTTGTTGGTTATGGTGATGGAATAGAATTCAGAGGTACTTTCACCTGTGTGGCATCGGAATTTGAGGTTGTTTTTGGTTACTATCATCACTCCATCTCCTCTATGTTGTGATCGTGGGCATTGGTAGATGGTGTATCTGTTTGGTTTAAGCTGGTTTAGTAGCACATTGTCTGTTCACTTTACAAATGAGGTAATGGTAGAAGGAGACCTCAGATTGGAGAGAACGCTCTCTGGTATAAATACCCAGTACAAAGGCAGTTTTTTTGTCTTTGGCTGGCTAAGCTGTTGCATCACCCTTGCTTTTTTTGTACACTGGCTAAGTCAGGACATCTTTGTGAGTGGCATACTTTAGAGTACGACCCTCTGAAGAAAGTAGGAGAAAGGAGTGGCCCTGATCCTGGAAAAGAAGGAGAGGATTAATATTACCTTAGGAGCTGGATCCTGGAAAGCTGGGGTTTCAAGGTAAGGAGTGACTTCAACCTGTGCCAGCGACTAATCTTCACTGAAGCAGAGATATTGAAAGGAGCTCAGTCTTCTGTAGTGTCATAACTTGAGGCTCTGAGGTCAATGAAGAATGCTGCAGCTGAAGAGCTCTTCGGAAAATTCAGAAAACTAAGAAACAGTAAATCTCAAAAAAGGCTTATTTGGCTTAACAATTTTCTATACATCCAGAAGTGAAATTTGGGGGGGAGGGAGGGGGGTGTTAGGTCAGAAAAGAAGCTGCAGAATCATTCAAAGCAGTACAGGAGATGGAAACACCATTTTTAACAGAAATTATGTATTTATCCACGGGACCTCCCTTAAAAGCTTGCATTGTAGTTTTACCGTTGCGCTTCCCCTGCATTTACTACCTGGACCTGGGACAATCCAAAAACAGTCTCCTTCTTCCTTTGGGCTCCAAAGGATGTTACCTGCCCCTTTGGGCACAGGCATGTAGCCACGTGAATCAGCAAAGTATGGTAGTGTGTGAGTCCCAGACAAGTGACGTCAATCGCACTGGAAATGGGATGGGAATGTCCAGTCCAATGAAGGCAACAGCACTAGACTTAACCAGGTACGAGCAGGTTCCTCTCCCCACTGCCTGGACTTCTGTATTTGAAGAAGATAATTTTCAGTTAGGCTATTTTGCTTGGCTTAATACAGCTAAAGGCACTTGTTTGGAGGTTAACTTTTAAAAGCATTTATTTGTATAAATAAGTTGCTATTGGCCAATACTTACATACTATTGAGTTTCTAATTATTGTTATTTGACTCCTAATGAGTTGCTGTTGAGCTGCCATTTAGTCTCTTTAGTGGCTATTTATTTATTGAACAGTTTTTATGTACCAGCTTTCCTTAGATTGAATTGAATGACTAATAAGTTTTTATACAGCTGTGAGTAATGAGCTTCCAGTGGGCTCTAACATGACTATGGGCTGCTAATGGCTTGCTATTGGCCTATCAGTTAGGTGCTAATGAGTGGCCAGTGAACTTCCAATGAATTGTGCTATGGCTTCTGAGTTGGTGTTAAACTGCTCTTTAACTACTGCTGAGTTATAAAGTTGCAAATGTATCACTTCTGTGGCATTGCTAACAGGCTACACCTACTGCTAATGGGTTGCTCTGTGGCTGCTATCTAACTGCTAAGTTTTTAATTTGTTGCTAATATGTTGGTGTACACTTATTAATGATCTGATAGAGAGTTGATATTTAGTTGCTGAGTTAATAAGTTGCTAACTAGTTGCTAATTGGGATTATAGAGCTAGTATTGAGGTGCTCTAACCACACAAGTTCCTTATTGAATGGGTTTTTTTTGGCAATTGGCAGTTGATTTAATTAGCAGCTACAGAGTTGCTAATTGGCTGCTAATGAGTTGCTCTTTAAATGCTAATAAGTTTGTAAAGTATTGAGTTGTCTTTTGGTGGCTAACAAGTTTCTATTTGTCTGGTAAGGAGTTGCTGATGGGCTGCCAAGAAGTGGTTGGCTATTTTGTTGCAAGGGAGTTGCTATTAGGATACTCATGAGTTGTACATGGAATGCTGATTTCCAAATGAGCTATTTGGCTATTCTCTTATCACTATTGGGCTGCTACTATCTTTCTACAGTATAGAACTGTCCATGAGGAAGAGTGAGGGCAAGATGGCGGCTGAGTGATTTCCGTGGCTCAAGCTCACACTGACAACTCTTCTGGTGCAGTTGTGTGTTCTTTGTCCTGGAGACAATGGGACGAAGAAAATGCAAGCAGGCTTTACCTACCCTCGGGAACTTTCCGGGACGAACACTGCGGATCAGAAGATTTTGGAAGCTTGTGGCTTTGGTCTGGTGAGAATTGGAGCGGTGTCTTCGGTAGATTGCCCAGGAGAGGTGCCGGTGGACCTGAGCGTATCAGGGGTGTGGTTATTGCCCGAGTTGCAAACCCCCCGTCATGACCCAGAAGTTCAGCGTACACTGGTTGTGTGCTTTCCCTGGGGCAGGCATTCAGTATGCTGGTACAAAGAAGTAAAGAGGGCCCACCGGGTGTATTTTCCCCTCGTTGGAGGCTGTTTGGAGATTGGAGATGTGGCGGAACCAGTGTTTGGTGGAGTGAAATCGCCGGTGGCAGCCTTTGGAGGAGAGGGTGCTCCGGGTGTTTGGGGGTTGGTTAAACCTGTAACAATAGCGTTGGACACGCTATGGGACACTTGCTGCAATGAATAATTCCCTAATTCTAGTGGCTGGAACTGTGAGTACAGAACTGATTGCCTTTAAAGCTAAGTTTCATGAAGTTTCCTGAATCCAGGAAAAACAGAAGGGAAAGCTGTCCAAGCTTACAGAAGATCTTAAGCAGCTTCGTGGAGTGCAGGATGCCAGGATTAAAGAAGGGACTTTGATCTCCAGGAGAATTGAATATTTGGAGAACCAAGTTCGAAAGAATAACTTGAGATTGAATAGCGGACCTAGGAATATTTAACAATCTCCTTTGGAGATGGTGCGCAGATATTCCTGGGAAGTGTTGCAAATCTCCAGGGATGATCTGCCCCCCCCCCGACCAAGGCTCAGTACCTGCCCCTGGGCTCTAGCGCTCTGGTAGTTGCTCCATTGTAGCCAGGGATCTTATGGTGTTCCCTGAGAGCTCATTGGAGGTGGTTATTGGCCGCTCTACCCTCCCAATTACACTGGCTTTGGAGTCTAATAAATCCTTAATTCTCAGATTTTGTTTTAAAAAGTTTGGAGTGCAGTTTTTAGGCTCTTATGTACGTATTTTCCCAGATTTAGCTCGTGCGACCCAGATAAGGAGAAGAGAATTTTGGGGGTATAGACCCAGGGTTTTCTCCCTCAGTGGGTCCTTTTTGTTTAAGTTTCCTTCTAGATGTCATGTTTCCTTTAAAGGGAATAACTATTTTTTTGTTTAGCTGAAGCAGCTTCTCAAATTTTTAGTGGCTAGGAAAGAAGATGTTGTGACAGTGGCTTGTGGTACGGCTGGTGCGTAAGTCTCCACTCAGCTTATAGTATATGCTTTTCCTGGTGAGAGAAATTGTTTTCACTTGCTTTATTGTATTTCCTAATGCCCCTATGGGTTTCCTCTTTTGTGGACTAATTATAAATGGTATTAGTTTTAGTTTCTGTTTGTGTTTCTTGATGGGTAATTGGATACCATGTTTTCCTTTCATTCATGTATATATACCTGAATGTTTTGTTTAAATGTAAATACATATAACATTTATAGAACTGGCCATAAAATGAAGTGTTGTTGCTAATGAGTTGGTTTTCAGTTGTTGATTTCAGTTGATTTACTGTTTTGCTGCTAGTGATGTGTTGACTGCTAACGTTCTATGTTTGCGTTGCTAATTAGCTATTACCGACTTGCAGTTGCATTGTCAGTGATTTACTGCTTGTCAGCTAATGAGTTGCCAGTGAGATGCAAGTGAGTTGCATTTGGGCTGCTGAGATGTGACTTCACTGCGAATAAGTTAGAAGTGGCGGTTTTCACAGCTAACGTTTGCTGTGAAAACCGCCTTGATTCAATGAAAAGGCGGTATAGAAATCCTTTTAAATAAATAAATAAATAAAAGTGAGTTGCTTTTCGAATTACTAATGAGTTTCTAATGAGTCACTAATGAGCTATTTAGCTACTAAAGAATGACTATTTGGCTGCTGCAAGGGTGCTGTTAAGTCACTGCTGATTAATTGGGTTCACTAAAACTGTATTGTTCCCATGCTGCAGGGTAGAAGTCAGATAAATAGCAGTGACGGTGTCAGAAGACCTCCTGTAGCTTATCGGCTTCTTCAACTTACTTTATTATATATTTTGGTTGTCGTCAGTGCTAAACATAAGCTCACTATTACAGGTGACATAGTGGTTTCAGAAGTTTTTAAATGAAATTCCAACTCCCCCCCCCCCGCCCCTGATTTCTATAAATGAGCTGCTGCATTTCTTTTGAGCTGCTAATGAGATTTGTCACCTAATGATCATAATAAGCTGCTGAGTATCACTGGCTTCCGTTGATTTGCTGCTGAGATGTTTGTGGGTTGCTAGTGAACCGTGCTGTGACTGAGTGACTGTTTGACTGTTAGTTACTACTGAGCTGCAAGGAAGCTAGTACAGCGTGGACTTAAAAGTTCTCATTTCCCTAAAAGAAGTAGGCTTTCAGGTTATTTTGCATAGAACATGGGTAAAGCCAAGACTGGAAAAGCCTGTCCTGGAAAAATGGAGCCTACTGCAAATTCCATTTGTACATTAATGTTTTAAATGGGGGAGGGAATATTGAAAGCGATTTAATGTGGTTAGCAGGCTTGCTAAGCGGATTAATGATGGCGAGCAGGATATTCAGCGGCAATGTCCGTGGGTACCACCGCTGAGCACACTGAATCTAACTGGTTAACATCGCAGCATTCTGGGGTAGAGCGGAGGTGGCACATAAGGATAACCGCTGGCAGCGATATTCAGCCACTAGCTGGTTATCGCACGATGGTGAAAGTTAGGCACCAGAAAGGCTTGCCTAATTTGCACTGCTTTAGCTATCCAGGCAGTGCCTAAATATCACTGCTGCCTGGTTAGCTTTGGTACCATCCAGCTGACCCGGATGTGGCCGGATATGACCTCGTCATTGAATATCTGCGTTTAAATTCTATGACCAACTTCAGATTTTATCCATCTTTGCTGTTTCATCCATTTGTAAATTTTGTAATTAGGTTTCACCATATACATTTCAAAACAGTCTTCTAACTGAGATTAATTTTTAGGATATTGAATTTATTGATGACTCTGTCTCGAAACTGAAAAATTATACTGAAGTCTTCTTTGAGCAACCAGAAGAATTCAAGCTATCTTTGATGGAAAAGGATTCAGATGAGATTGTCTGGACTGCGAAACTAAGAATGTGTAGGTATTTTGTACACGTGTTGACGCACATTTTTTGTCAAAGGATTCACTGAAACTACAGATTTCCACTGCTGCATTCATCACCGATCTGGGTAGATGACACATAGACATCAGTGGTGGTACCAGAAGATTTCTGTGGATTATCAGCTTTGGTGTTGACGCCAACAGCACAAGTCTTTTTTTAAAAATATTTATGCAGATAACTTTATCCATTCCCCATGCTGTTGCAGGTTATATGGATTAAAGTTATCCATATGCTTGGACATGGGATGAGAAGTAGGCTGGAGGCTCCCAAGAAAGTAACTGGTGAATGGCAAAATTCAGATGGTCTCTGGATAACTTGTTTAAGTAAAGCCAATGAATTAGCAGATGCTTGGCAACACGAGCTGCCACATAAATGTATATTTAGTGGCATTACTTGAATGGATACTGCCACTAAATATATGAATAAAGTGCTGACATTTTATCTGGCGCTTACCACCGTTGAATATCAGACTCTTAGAGCCCGATAGTCAAAGGGATTTACATGGTTTGCTGACCTGCAAACCATTTAATGCCGCTGAATGGGATATTCAACAGTTAGTGCTGCTGGATATCAACGGTTGCCGCTGCTACACGCCCTGATGCTAACTGTTTAGCATCGGGGTGTTCTGGGGGCATTCCGGGGAAGAGCGCAGTTGGCATCCATCGCTAACTGGGCAGCGATGATATTGAGCTGCTGCTCAGATAGTGAAAAGCAGGTAAAATAAGGTGTAACCTTACCTGTGTAAGCTAACCAGGCAGCGGTTCAATTTCGCTATTACCTGGTTCGTTTTTTTGGCTTCTGTGGTTTCCTGGGTATTCAATGCTGGTGGCCGAATATGGCCCCCCGGCATTGAATATCCAGGGTTAGTATTCAGCGGCGATGGCTATGCGCTTTACAAGTACTAGCCACTGCTGAATTATCCCCCCCCCCCACTTGATTTCTAAATTTCGGTGACTTTTGATTAGAAAAATAGGTTCCTAAATTTGCCTGAAAAGTTCCCTATTTAGAACTCTACTTTAGGCATTGAACATTTGGGGGTTTTTTCACACATTTTTTGACTGTCTTCAGTCTCGCTATTACTGGCAGAACAATGATTTTGAGGGTTTTCAAATGGAAATCCCAAAACCCAGTTTTCATAAAATGAACTTAGGGTGGTGAGAGAGGGTTGGAAAGCAGCAGGGTTTGTTTTCAGATTTTCCTCTGAAAGCTTCCTGAATCTCATGCAGTTGTGGCCGCAGCTATTGGCAGCGCCAGTAAGTCAGCACTGCTGGCATTGGGAAATCTCCGTTCAGCAATGAAGACAGCCAAAAATTAAATGTTGCAAAATAAACATCCTAGTTCAATGTAAGTTTTGGAGATACAAAGTTATTGAAAAAGCCTCCTTAAAATGGACAAAATATTTTAGGATTGTTTTTTTTTTTTTTTAAATTGCATTTTCCAGACTTCCATCGTGAAGGAACTTGGCATTTATAAAGAATATAAGAACAAGAGATGTCATACTGGGTCAGACTAAAGTCCACTAAGCCCAGTATCCTGTTTCCAGCAGTGGCCAGTCCAGGTCACAAGTATCTGTTAGGTTCTCAGAAAGGTACACAGATTCCACAGGGCTTATCCTGGGTAAGCAGTGGATTTCAGTGATCGCTGGAAGTAGCGGTATATAAGTGTTTACTAAAAAAATAAATAAATAAATTTCCCTGGTCCTCTTTCATAATCGTTTATGGACTTTTCCTCCAGGAACTTGTCCAAACCTTTTTTAAACCCAGCTATACTAACAGCTTTTACCAGAACCTCTGGTAACAAATCCCAGAGTTTGATTACTCATTGAGAGAAAAAAAAATCTTTTCTCGTATTAGTCTTAAGTTGGCTACATTGTAGCTTCATTGCATGCCCCCTAGTCTTTCTATATTCTGATGATGTAAACAATTGATCTACGTTTACCCGTTCCACTCCGTTCATTAATTTACAGACCTCTATCATATCTCCCCTGAACCGCCACTTTTCCAGGTTGAAGAGCCCTAACCTTTTTAGCCTCTCTTCATAGGGGTATCCTTCCATCCCCTTTACCACTTTGATGGCTCTTCTCTGTCCCTTTTCTAACATATCCAAACATAGTAAATGAAATGACGGCAGATAAAGACCAGTATGGTCCATCTAGTCTGCCCAGCAAGATGGCAAGAGTAGGTGCACCTGCCGTTCTGTGCAGTCTACCCCTCCCCATGTCTTTGTTTAGGGGTGAACCCACCGCTCCATGTAGGACACCCCTATTTGTTGAGAAATTAGATGGTTCAGTTTATTTTGATTTTATCCTGTTGCTGTAAAGGGATCAACTGTGTCTGTCCCATGCCATTTTGAATTCCGTTAATGTTTTTAAAATTAAATCTGCAAGCTAAGGAGGACCCAAGAAACAAAAAACCACAAGGGGATGTATTGCAGAAAACAAAAAAATAAAACGTAAGCTACAAAAGAGCCACTGATGGCATACAAACTCCCCTCATGCACTTCTCAAGTTGGCTCCTTTCTTAGCGACCAAAAAGAAATGGAGCTGGATGAGTTCAAAGAATATATAGCAACTATTATTGAATTTCAGGAGACATTTACTGTGCAAGGCCAGATTTCCAAAATTGTTTACTTGCATTTTCTTATAAAGATCTGGAAAGATGTATACTTTATCCCCCCATAATGATGTATGCTATTTACACCTTTTAATATCTGTCGTATTGTGATTGATTATGTTTTTTAACTATTCAGATTAGTGAATTGCAATTTTAAATATTTCATCATTGGGGATAGTCACAACTATCCACAGGGTCACCAGGAGTTGGCATTGACTCGATGACACACAACAACAGCACTCGTCCATGGTATTTCCTTTTACCTGTTGGACCATCATGTTTTTCATCACTACATAACCACATGTTCAGAGTTAAATATTTGTCCAGCTCTCCCCCTCCCTCATTAACAGCTGGAGTTACTAATGTGCATTATTGCAGTACTTCATCCTAACACCATTAATGTGCATTATTAGTAACTAGGTTATTTGTCTTCTCAAATACATTCATTTTACTTCTACAGGTGACTGGATAATACACAAGCCTACTGCGGATCGACAGAATATCAACACAAGCTGTAAGGGGTTTAAATATTTATAAATCATTATGCGCTCAGTTTAAAACTTTCCAGCTTTGGACAACGGTTGTGTATACTTTCAACCCTGAAGTTTTACAGTAGAGTGGAGGGGTAGCCTAATGGTTATAGAAATGGGCTGAGAACCAGGAAAGCCAGGGTTCAAATCCCACCACTGCTCCTTGTGACCATGAGCAAGTCACTTAATCCTCCATTGCCTCAGGTACAAACTTAGATTGTAAGCCTTCTGGGGACTGGAAAAATAGGCCATGAGTGCACACACATGAGTGGGTATTTCATGACCCACCTTGGCGCTAATGTGGCTTTCTCTGAACCAATGTGCCACTTTGAAGAACAGTGACATAGTTGCATTGATTTCTCTTAGGGTCTTGTTCCCTAGGCAGCTGTCTTCTCTGTCTAGTGGACAGGCTGACCCTGCCCTTAGACTTCCTTGTCCCATTAGGTAAACTATTTTTAAGACTTAAATATTCTTCCCTTATATTGATTAGGAGATTTTAAAACATGCAGGATTTTTAATTTTATCAATTTGAGTTAAATTATTAAATAGGTGTGACAGATCAGATCGGTAATACGTATGGCTTCTATTCTAAAAGCAACAGAACACATTTATGGTGTTTTGCTCTCTTTCTAATTGGTGCTTTCTGATGGGCTTACAGATTTCCTAGACACTTGAACAGCTTAGGGCTGCAGAGAAGATGATCAGTAATTGATAGCCCAGGAAAGCGCCGGCTTAGAGAAAAGCTACAGGATAAGGCAGCAACAAATACATGGCGCAGAAAGTCTGCAGCGTCGTTGTTTGGTCAGACATTGAGGTAGGGAAACTGGGCTCCCAGGCAGGGGAGGAATAAGTAGGTCTGTCTGGCTTAAATCCAGACTCTTGTCCATTCTAGGGTGGGAAATCCTAATTAGCCTGATGCCATTGGCCAGCTGTTCTTGAGTCAACAAGTGGAAAAGTATTGAACCCTAATGGAGAGGATCTTTAGTGTTATGTTGCCATGACCTATACCTGATCCTTGGAACAGAGCATGTGAGATTTGGTGAAACAGTAATTGACAGTAAGACAAAATTCCTTTTCTGATAAATTATAATTCTTAGCAGCTCTTAATATGCATTCCATATTGAGATTTCTGAAATGTTTTCTGCATCATGAGTCTGTTGGTCCATTTTGTTGTAAATGCATTCTTAGTGCAGTAAAATACAATCTCTACAACTTACAGGCTTCCACGTTAACTAGGACAAGTTTCTGGATATGCAGACGCTCAAAATGTCTATGCTTTAATGTTTTTACTTTCTGTATGGACATTGTCGGGAGGCAGGAAAAAGCAGGAACTGCTACCTGTATCCTTTTAGGAAAGTGATTTCCAAACCATTTCTCAGGAGGCACCTAGCTAATCGAGTTTTCAGGCTATCCACCATGAATGCGTATGAGATAGATTTGCGTGCACTGCCTCCATTATATGCAAATCTCTCTCATGCATATTCATGGTGGTTATCGTTGAAACCAGACTGGTTAGGTGTGTCCCGAGGACTGGGTTTAGAAGAAAAGCAGTGCATGCTACTAGAAATCAAACTTTGCATTTATTCGTTTTAATGAAATAAAATCAGATTGAAGCAGCTGAACTGGGGATTTACTATGCAAAGTCCTTGCCTGAGCTAGCTGGGAAATCTTTCTTTATCTTATTTATTCATTTTCACCTCGGTGTAGACTGTGTGACTTCTGTGCCTACTTTTCGTTGAACAAGGTACCCCCTTCAGCACTGGAAACAGATGCCACGTTGTCTGATAAGACAATATAACAAAAATAAAGACCGTTTTGTGATATATTTCTTAGGCTGTAAAAGGAGGCGATCTTCCAGCTTTACAGATGAAGGTTTCTGCAATAAAAGAGGAAGACTGAATTCAGGTACGTTAAACATTTAAGTAATAATATGTTGTGCTTGTCATAATGGTATTATTCATACTGTGCAAAGGAGTTTACTTAGCATGAGGTTTACAGCTTGATTGGTTCAGATAAAAACTGATTCTATAAATCACCCAGGTGAATTTGATACATTTTATTTTGGCCTCAAAGTGAAATAATTCATTTATTAATCATGGCTTATAATGAGAATTACACACATGGAGGGCATCTAGGTAGGCATGACACAGGCTCATATGTTGTGCTAATTTTTGTAAAGATGATCTTATATGATACTTAGCATCAAAACATATTGTTCTCTTAGAGCACTGTTAAATAGAGAGAGTATATAAATATATTCTCAACTTTCATGAGCTCATCATTGCTCCGATATTGATTCTCTCTCAGAATATATGAATGAAATGGGGACCAATAAATAAGGAAGCTCCCTGGCACAGAATATGATCTTTTTCAAAACACAATATCATGTTGGAGGATGGATATTGTTGTATAATTATATACTATAAGATAAGTGATATTTACCATTATATATAAGGCTCTCATGAAGAAAAAGATACTCTGTTGAAGAGATATGCGATAGAATCAATATCTGACCGATGATGAGCTCATGAGAGTTGAGAATGTATTTATATACATTCTATATTTGATGGTCATATAAAGGTTTTTTTTACTGGCTTACATGTGCTGACAGCTAGCACGGGGCCATGACAGGTAGCACTGCCGGATTTTGGCACCGACTGTCCATGGCATGTTAGAGTTGCAAATGGGAGGGTTAGGAGTGGGAGTAGGAGAGGTGAGTATGATCATGCTGCCTGCATGGTGGGCTAATAGTGGGGGCGCACTCACCGCCACTTTCATAGGTGGTGGTGAATGCTCCCGCGTTCTTGTCACATCATGGCAGGGCCATGTGCACCACGGTAACTGCTGAAAACATGCTTTCATGTTCCCAGCAGTTTACACTGCAGTGTTGCCCTAATGTGCCATGGATTTGCATGTTATTGGTGCATTTGGTGCAACACCACAGCACCCTTTAGTAACAGGGGCCCCTAAGAGAACAATAAGTTTTTGATGATATATAAGATTGTGTTGATGCATTCATCTTAGCTAAATGTGGATTTTTTTTTAATCTAACAAATTTTATAAAGGTAACATGCCTTTTATTAAAAGCCTGCGAGAAAGCTCCCACAGAAAGTTACACATTCGCTGAGGCAATGATATTATTCTGCACAGAAATTCTGTGCAGAACATTATTGCTGTTATACGCAGCATAGCATTCCAGAACCTGTATTTAACATTGCTTCAGAAAATTTCCCCTCCTTTCTTTTGAGAGCTCTCTTCAGCAAAGCCAGAAAAATTTGTAGGTACCATATGCTCAAGAAACAGGCATAAATTTGTCACTGGACAGACCACAGGCCTACGAGCTAACCCTTAATGTCTCCTCAGACCTTGTGTTAAAATTCCAGCTTTGAGCTCAAGCTACCGGTCTTGTGGCACTTCTCTGAGCTCCTTATCTTTCCCCCTAAACCCACCTCCCTCCTTCCTCCCTTCTCTATTTCTGTGGATAACACTAAACTCCTCCCTGTTTCCTCAGCTCACAACCTTGGGGTCATCTCTGACTCTACTCGCCCTTTCCAGACATCCAACAGCTAGAACCTGTCGCTCCTTTTTCTATAACCAGGGCTGGCCCGTCCACTAGGTGAGCTAGGTGGCGGTCCAGGTGGGCGGCAGCAGCGGCACCCATGACTCACTGCATCACCTCCCCTAGCTGCTGCTGATTCCGTTTGGGGGGTGTGGAGACGGACTGCAGCAGTGGCAGTATTTCCAAAAGCGGCTGCCACGTGCAAGAAAGCAGCAGCAAAAAGCTTCCGCTTTAGGAAATGCTGCCACTGCTGCAGCCCGCCTCCCCCTCCTGAGACGGAATCCGTCTAGACTATTGCAACCTCCTCCTTGCTGGTCTCCCTGTGAATCATCTCTCTCTCCTTCAATCTGTTCAAAACTCAGCTGCACAGTTAATGTTCCGCCAGCCTCGATATGCTCATATAACTCCCCCTTCTGAAATTGCTTCACCGGCTCCCTATCTGTGTCCTTATCCAGTTCAAACTTCTCCTACTGACCTATAAGTGCACTTATTCTGCTGCTCCTCACTACCTTTCCTCTCTTATCTCTCCCTGCATCCCTCCTCGGGAACTCCACTCTTCTGGCAGCTGCCTTCTGTCAGTGCCCTTCTCTTCTACTGCCAACTCCAGACTTTGATCCTGCCACCTTGCTGCTCCTTATGCCTGGAACAAACTACCTGTGCGTCAGGCTTCAACTCTGGCCCTCTTCAAATCCAGGCTGAAAACTCACCTCTTCGAGGCTGCTTTTGGATCCTTATCTGCTTAGTCTTCTCTCTGTTTCCTACTCTACTTATACATCTCAAGTGATGCTGCACTTTTTTGAACATGTTCGTTTATAAAACGGCACTTTTTATTGTGCATGGTGCCAAACACACTTGTTCCTTTGGCACCACTGTGCATATGTAAAAGGTTCTGTGTTTGCTAAGTCTTTTAGAAAATACTTGCCTAGTGTGAAATGGGCAGACTTAGACACCTGTTTCCCTACTCAGATGACCTATATAAAGTTGTCTTCCCCATGTCCTGCTAATAATTTACCTCTAAATTTTGGGCTTGGTTTCCCATTCCGTACCTGTGGGAAAAACTCAGTACGTAGATCAGGCTGAAAGTTAGAATGTGACCAACTACCCACTAGAGGGAGCTATTTCACATTCTATTAAACACTTTCAGGCTGATGCCGACTTTAATACTGACTCTTTGTGCTGGACTGCAATATTCATATTTCCCAGTGTGCAAAAAGTCAGCATTTAAACTGGGAGAGCAAGCAAAACACATGCGCACTGAAGTCTGCGCAAGTTTGGCATGCTGTCCCAGAGAAACAGAGTCATCTGACGTGAAGTATGACACTTCACCTCAGATGACCTAGGCATCAGGGAAAGCCCTCGAAGCCATCAATGTAATGTTGGGGTCCCAGTGCTCCCCCCCCAACAGAAACAGTCCCTGGTGGCCCAGCAGCCCCAATCACTTACCTGCCTGATAAAAAATTCCTAGTGATCCGGCAATCCCCCCATCTACCCAATAAAAAAAACCTGGCAACCCAGTGGCCCCCAATTCCACCCATCTACCCAATAAGAAAAATCCCTGGGGGCCCCCGACCCCCCCCCCCCCCATCTCCCGATACCTTTAATCTGGAGCAAGAGCATTGCCCACACACTCCCGCCCCTGTGCTGCCATCTTGAAAAATGGTGGCTCCTGGCCCCACGCGGTACATTTTGGGATGCACTGGGTGGGATCAGACTGCCATGTAAGCCATTTTTTGCCTGCTCGAAGCTGGCGTGATGATCCAGCATTAAAAAACTAAAAAAACGTGCTGTTTCAGCACAGCTTTTTACATTGGGCGCAATTATTTTTGCAGTGATTTGCATGCCAAGTGCTGCAGTTTAGCATGGTTGTTTTTTGGTGGCAGCTTGCTTTCTGCATCGGACAGCAAGCCTAGTGCGGGAAAAGCACCAGAAAATGCTGTGCTAAGCTTTTCTGCATCGAATGATTTGTAGTCAAGCTTGGATTTTATTCTTTGTAAAATGAAAACACAACACGGCTATAATTTAGTTTTCTTTGGTCTTATTTTTTGTAAAACTGTAATAATATAAAATATATCCTGAAAGATCCATTGTCTCACTGGAGATTTTGAGATCATCAGTGAAGCACTGTAATAATTCTGATAAAGAAGCTTTTAAAATAATAATAGTGGGCAACACTCAGTACTGGGCTAAATCCTTATCCTTCAGTTACACGCGACCCTCTTTAACCGGGTACTAGATGCTCCGCTGGTGGTAAGAGAAAGCTTTACTTGCAGGGCTGGAAATAGGCTGTATCTGATCTTCATTCACTAAAGAAAGCAATCTCATTTCTCAGTGGTGTTCCAACATAGCCTTACTAGTAAATTGGTGCAAAAGTGGTGGTATAACACCCAACACAGTTTTCTTTCCTTGTTTCAGCCACCCATGCTAATCTAAACTAGTATAATATCTGCGTTAGTGATCCCTCGATTCCTTTCTTCCCAGAGCTCCGTGTTCCTTTTTGGTTCTTGGGCTCTGTGAATGGGCAGCTTAGATGTAGTGAATTCCCAGGGATCCTATTGCTTCTCCCTGGACTTTACTAAACTTTCATCCTTCTCCTTGGTTGTACTATGGTGATATCATCTTCACGTTTCTGTGTTGGGTGAATGTCTGAATGATAGTTTTCCTTTTTTTCCCCCTATGGTGGATTCCATATTACTGCTAATAATAATCACAAGACATCTATAATAGAATGCCTGTGTTGGGGTATATGTGACACAGATAGTTCTGGCACAAACCAATAGTTTTATGTTTTTAGATGATTGCACGATAACCGATCAGCAGGTGATGGACATCGCCAAGAAGCTTGGCAATGACTGGCGAGTACTCGGTGTCTCGTATCTTGGAATAAATATGAAAGACATTGATCAAATAAAGGAAAAGAATGAAGAAATCACAGTTCAAAAGTTTAAGATGCTGGCCTTGTGGCGTGAAAAAGAACAAAAAAGTGCAACTCTAAGAAACTTGTATGACTGTCTGAAGGACCAAAAAGATGTTGAATATGACCTCCTTCAAACTCTGGAAGGTACATCTGAGTTTTGTACTTGATATATTAATGTTACCCCAGAATAGTCTGTGATGCCAAATGACCACAAACAGCTTTATGAAGTGAAATGAAAAAGTCTTAAAGGTGGACTTTAACAGAATATTTTAAAGCATTTTTTAAAAACTAATCAGTTGGAAAAGGAACCTCTGCATCTGTTTTAAGCATCCATTTTTCATATTTTGTTCAGTCATATATAGTGATGGTAGGAACTTTGGCTTCTAAAGTTACTGCAGGCATAAAGTTCCTATTATGGCATCCCACTGTCACAACACCACTCTTAAAATTCATCCTGTTTACATTGTTGAAAGCAGATGCTGTGTCCAAATTAACAGTCACTTGTGCTAATAACTTAAACAAGTTCAATACTCCATTTGCTTTTTTTCCCCTAAAATATATATCAAGATTTCATAGTTCAGTTTATCATTTTTCTCCTTTTAAATTCCAATAAAAAATGATAGGTAACATATCATTGCTCTTCTAAATGACCGACGACTTGATTGGAAATTGTTATGAGCTATACTGTAATCTTTCAGGGCAATTTTCAATAGCCCGCTTACACTACAGCAGTTTGCAAAGGGAAGCAACATGTTTTTCAAAATTTCGGCTTAGTCGTCTCTTTACTGACTAGCACTAAGGTTTTGTATTTAAAGTACATTAACAGGTGGCAACTGCCTAATCTCTGCAGTAACTGTTCTGGGGGTTCTGGCACTTAGGGGAAGGCAGTGTTACTGCATATTAATTCCGCAGCCACTAATGCAGAATGACGTCAGCTATACCTTGTGCCCTGCATTAACTCCACCTCTTCACCATCCTTCTATATGATTTTCTGCTTTATCTGTTTAATGCAGCAGTCATCTTTCCTGATTCTTGAGCACTGTATTAATTGCTCATGTATGTTAAAATGCACATTAAACGCCTAACTCAGTTTAGTAAATAAGTCCCTTACTGCTTTGTGAGTTTTAATACCAGTGCTTCCACTGTGCTGTCTGGTCAATTGACTATATTTTTTAAAACTTTTTTTGAAGGATTCTTAGACCAAGCATGTCATCCACAGTGAGAGAGCTTAAAGGAGAACTCTGAAGGACTCTTATCTGCATAATAATGGAAGTCTGCGTCTTTTTCAAAAGATGCCTTGCTGCAGACATTTTATACATCTAAACAAGAAAGCAAAGAAATCAAGAAAAAAATTCTAAAATTCTGGTGACTATAAAAATATCATTTATTAAAATTGTCTTTTGCTATAGTTGAGGGAAAAGCATAAAAAAGTGTCACGTTGCAAATGAAGTCCAAGGGCAATCTGGGATGCCCGAGCCAGAACGTCTGAAAAGAAATCAGGCACATGCAAGTTCAGGCATGGTTTCACAAATGTGGGCGTGCACGATACAAACCTCTGTGGGAGCGTCTACACAGACACCCCTGGAACAGCATTCCAGACTATGGACATCTAGGAATAGCGTAAAGGTTCCAATAGTGGGCTAGGACCAGGGAAGCCAGGGCTCAAATCCCACTGCTGCTACCATTGTGATTGTGCCGAGTACTGGGGGTGATGGAGTGCTAATAAAATTGAGCACTTTCCCAATGCCTATTCGTGCCTGCACCAGGTATAACCTTAGGTGTGACTCCAGATGTCCAGGACATTTCTGAGATCAGGCGGTAACGCTCAGGTTCTTGGGAACTCCTCGGCCACATCTCCACCATGCCCCCATTTAGGCTTGGACGTCCTTACAATGGGTTCATCCACAGATCTGGCTTTTAAATTGCCTCTGGAATAGTCTCTGTGCTTTGGAGCTCTCTGTGCCCGTTTTCAGGTGTCCAAAGCCATGAATAGGGCTTCTGAAATAACCCCCATAATGTTTAAGCTATTCCTAGATGTCCACAGTCTGGAATACTATTTCAGGGGTGTCTATGAAGATGTCCCCACAGACACCCGTATTGGGCACACCCACGTTTGTGAAATCATGCCTGAACTTGGATGTGCCACAAAATAGTTTGTGTGGTTAATGTTGCTGGGGGAGCATTTTTGCATCGAACCTTGACTATAACAAAATTGATCTATTTTCTCCCAATGCATTTCCTGTGTCGTACTTGGTTTAGCAATTAAATTCTGTTCTAATTAAGGCTCCTTAATATATCAAATTGGGCTAGTTTGGTGGCTCAGTGGCACTGCTACACACTGTCATACAAAGGACCTGGGCATGATTTCCAGCTCATGTCTGCTGTTTCCCAGGTTGGCTGGGACTGGGAATGCCGGAGAAGCAGCACTCACAACATAAGACCCATGATTACAGAGTTCTGAAAGAAAGTTGGATGCAAGGCCACCGTCTGAGGTTCGTCGTAGCAGTGATAGGACCAAAGTAAATTGGGAAGAGATAAACCCTGGGTAGTTGTGAATGAAGGCTCAAGGCACCAAATCCCACTCCTGGTTCCAGTTGACATGGAAGCTTAAACAGCTAGAGAAAGCCATTAGTCCTTTCTCCCTTCATCCAAAAATATATACACCAAGTTGTTGGCACCTGAAGCATACTGTATGTTAGTGAAGTCATAGTACTGTGAGATAAACCTAGATTCTTAGCGGGTTTTTTTTGTTTGGATATAAGAATCATCCAAAACTGATGTTGTTCATGAGAAGGAGCTTACTCTATCTGGTGTGCAAAGGTTGTGGATATGGATTACTCTTGTTAGTCCCATAAAAGGTATCACAACCTGCAGAAAACACTAGCTGGCACATTGAGCAGTGCTCTAATGAAATCTTGTGCTACTAAACATCTTTGGACCAATTTTCCAGAGAGATTGAATATAGAGCAGGAGTCGTCTTTGAAAAATAAAGCTCTTAGCTCTTAAGTCTATAATAGACAGTCCCTCATGTATATAATAAATACGGTGCAAAAAAGAAAATACTGACAAGGATGGTGCGACAAGGGGACTCAGCCCTACATCTCCTTCCCCGGATCATCGACTGCCTGCACAAGGACTATAGATGTTGCTAAACCTAATGTACATTTAAATGTTTACATTTTTATAATTTCTTAATGTAGCTTTTTGTTGCATTTTTTTTAATTTTATGAATTTTTTTTTCTCTGTGTATATATTTCTCATATTTAGGGGTAGTTACTAAAGTGTGTTATGGCAATAACACATGCTATTTGACCATTAGCACATGTTAAAGGGCAATAATATGCATTTATCTTCCTTAATGCCCAATTTGGCATGGCAACATGTGTTAAATATTAATGAGATGCAAATGCATGCAAAACTCCTCATTAGTATTGAAATTGACTAGCACGGTTTGTGATAATTTCCCTCAGCAACACCAAGGAGTCAGGGCCGCTCTCCAAATACCTCTCTCCCTTCACATTCCTCCAATCCATCTGCCAAACGTAAAAATCCAAATCCACCCCCTCTTTAAAACCTACCATCCCCGATTCGAAGCCCCCTACTCCCTTAGACTTTTCTGGACCTAGCTCTAGATCTGCCTGGTTGTCCAGTGCTACCCAGATGGGAATGACCCCCCCACTTGTTATGTCCGTACAAGCATTGGATTCAAAATGACACCTTTCATCCCCTAATGGTAGTCTCATAGAACTATCGTTGGGGTTGACCTCTAGTGGTAGTACCGTGAGACTACCACTATGGTGTCACCGGCATCATTTTGAACCTGGCACCAGCCCAGCTGAGAGTGAGTGGGTGTTGCTCGCATCTGGATATCACCTGGCTGATCTAAAGGTAAGCCCAGGGAGGCCTAAGGGGGGTGGCCGGGATGGGAGGGTCTTAAGGGGGGGATTGTGGCTTTGGGGAGATCAGAGGCATGTGAGTGGAAGGGTTGGGGGTATTTGGAAGGGGGTTCAGGCTCCTTGGTAAGTGCCAGGGGATGGGGATCCCCAGATCACCAGTCAACTTCTTACAACACTAGCCTTTTAATATTGCCATGGAACATCAAGCTGTTTGGTAGCAGCTTGATATTGCCAGCAGGAAAAAATAATGCGTACCATCATTGAGCTGGTATTTATTTTTCTCATGGAAAAACACATCTTGCATTGATCATCACAAACTGCATTATTCTTTTACCGTGGGAGTCGCTAACCTGTAGTACCGGGTAACCTCAGGTTAGTGATTCTCGTGGTAAATTAAGCTATGGTAAAATCCAAGATTTTGCTGTAGCTTAGCAACTACCCCCTTAGGGTGCTGTATTTATGAAATTGTATTTCTGCTTTGCATGGTCCTATGGAACTAAAAGGGAGACGCATAAAATATGTCTTGAATTGGAAAATCTCAGCCTGCCTTTTTTGGGAGGGAGGTTTCTTTAATCATGGTATTCTGTACAAATGTTAGTAACAGCTTCTCCCTTTTTGTTAAGTTTTGCCAATGATCCTGTTCTGGGAAGGGACAGCTGCTAATCATCGGACACTCATTGCTGCATTGCGCTGCCATTGATGTTACTGTGGTGCCGTTTAAATTGTTGCTGCACATCTAATTTGTAAATACTAATAAAACATGAATTTTAATCTTGTCCATTAGTATAAATTGCACTATACTTGTATTGCAACTATTTGGTTAGCTTCTCAGTTTCTCTGAAGGTTAACATATGGGTGTATTAGAACAGATGAGTGAGGCTTATTCTTTGGGTAAATACCAATGAAGAAAAGTCATAGTAACATAGTATATGACGGCAGATAAAGACCAATATGGTCCATCAAGTCTGCCCAGTAAGATGACTAGAGTGGTTGTAACTGCAGCTATGTGCAGGTCACCCCCCTCTGGGCCTTTGTTTAGTGTTATATCTTCTGATCCGTACAGGCCAGCCCACCTCCATTTATTGAAGTATAAAAGATATTTAAGTTTGCTTTGATTTCATCCTCTTGCTATTAGACTGGCTAATCTACTGAAGAGGGCTTTAAACTAGATTCCTTGGGGATGGGTGAAGAAAGCCCCCAGGTAAGTGAAAGCCCCCAGGTAGGTGATACATTAAATACCTTTATGGAAATGGGTAACAGGGGTAACATATGGAAAGCAGTGTGTATTAATGCCCGTAGCATGGGAAATAAGATCCCTGAGGTTGAAGCTTTGGTGGGAGTGGCTGACTTGGATTTAGTGGCAGTTACAGAAACATGGTTCACAGAAAACAATGACTGGGATGTAACTATACCTGGCTATACTTTATTCAGGAAGGACAGGGTAGGAAGAAGAGGAGGAGGAGTGGCACTATATGTAAAAACTACTATTAAAGCTTTGGAATTACAGAGCTTAAAAGGGAGAGAGGAGGCATTGTGGGTTAAACTAGAAAGAGGGAAAGAGAAATCTATTTGCATTGGAGTGATATACAGACCTCCCTCACAAGAGGAAGAGGTGGACAGAGAGTTAATTGAAGACATACGCAGCATTGCTAAGAAAGGGGAAGTGCTACTGATAGGAGATTTCAATATGCCAGATGTTGATTGGCACATTCCTGCTGCAGTATCATCTAGAAGTAAGGAGATCCTGGATTCTCTACAGGGAGAACTATTCAGGCAATTGGTAACAGACCCCACACGTGAAGGGGCCATACTGGACTTGGTGCTTACCAATGGTGAAAGTGTTTCTGATGTTGTAGTGGGAGATCATTTTGCATCCAGTGATCACCAGATGGTGTGGTTCAGTATTAGGACTAGGGCTGTTAGAATCCATTCCAAGGTGAGGATCTTAGACTTTAGGAAGACTAACTTTGCGAAGATGGGCCAATACCTCAGGGAGTCGTTAGTGGGATGGGAACAGCTGGGGGATGTAGAAAAACAGTGGGCAAAACTGAAAGGGGGTATTTTAAGGGCAACCAACCTTTTTGTTAAAATGGTAAATAAAGGCAAAAGGAACAGGAGACCGCTATGGTTTTCGAAGGAAGTAGCTGAAAAAGTGAAGAAAAAGAGGGAGGCCTTCATGAAATACAAGAGATCACAGAGAGCAGAAGACAAGCATCTGTATTTGGAAAAACTTAGAGAAGCTAGCAAAGTAGTCAAGAAGGCAAAGATTCAAAAGGAGGAGGAAATAGCCAATGCAATAAAATGGGGGGATAAGACGTTTTTCAGATATATTAGTGAGAAGAGGAAGAGCAAAAGTGGTATTGTCAGACTCAAGGGTGCAGGGGGGGAATATGTAGAAGCTGATAAGGATAAAGCGGAATTGCTTAACAAATATTTTTGTTCTGTGTTCACAGATGAAGAACCAGGAGCAGGACCTCAGAAAACACCCACAAATAAGAACAGAAGCGAGGGACATCTTGAACTATTTTCAGTAGACTGTGTTCGTGAGAAACTAGCTCAACTTAAAGTAGACAAAGCGATGGGACCGGATGGGATACACCCTAGAATACTGAGGGAACTTGGGGACGTTCTAGCAGCTCCACTGACTGACCTTTTCAATGCCTCGTTGGAGTCAGGAGTGGTGCCAAAGGACTGGAGAGAGGCTCATGTGGTGCCTTTACACAAAAGCGGAAGTAAGGATGTGGTTGAAAACTACAGGCCGGTTAGTTTAACTTCGGTGGTGAGTAAATTATTGGAAACGCTGCTGAAAGAGAAAATAGTGAGGTTTCTGGAGTCCAGCGGATTACAGGATCCGAGGCAGCATGGATTCACCAGAGGCAGGTCTTGTCAGACAAATCTGATTGATTTTTTTGACTGGGTGACCAGGGAGTTGGACCGAGGGAGAGCTCTAGATGTGGTGTATTTAGATTTCCGTAAAGCCTTTGACACTGTTCCTCAAAGGCGACTTATAAACAAACTGAGCACCCTAGGGATGGACCCTAAAGTTACTGCTTGGGTTAGAAATTGGTTGGGTGGGAGGCGACAAAGAGTACAAGTAAATGGAGCTCACTCTGAGGAGAAGGATGTTACCAGTGGTGTGCCCCAGGGATCTGTCCTTGGTCCAATTCTTTTTAACATCTTTGTTAGTGATATAGCGGAAGGGCTGTCGGGTAAGGTTTGCCTCTTTGCGGATGATACCAAAATCTGCAATAGAGTAGACACCCAGGAAGGGGTAGATAACATGAGGAGGGATCTAGCTAAGCTTGAAGAATGGTCTAGAATTTGGCAGCTGGGATTTAATGTTAAAAAATGTAAGGTCATGCATTTGGGCTGCAGCAATCCAAGGGAGCAATACAGTATAGGAGGTGAAGTACTTTTGTCCACTAAAGAAGAGCGGGACCTAGGCGTGGTTGTGTCTGATGATCTTAAAGTAGCTAAACAGGTGGAAAAGGCGACAGCAAAAGCTAGAAGGATGCTTGGGTGCATACGGAGAGGAATGGCTAGCAGAAAAAAGGAGGTGATAATGCCTCTGTATAAGTCTTTGGTGCGACCTCATTTGGAGTATGGTGTGCAATTCTGGAGACCGCACCTTCAAAAGGATGTGAACAGGATGGAGTCGGTGCAGAGGGTTGCTACCAAAATGATTAATGGGCTTCATTATAAAGCATATGAGGACAGATTTAAGGATCTTAATATGTACACCTTAGAGGAAAGGCGGGATAGAGGTGATATGATTGAGATGTTTAAATACCTCCGTGGCATAAATGTTCAGGGAGAGAGCCTCTTTCAATTGAAAGCAAGTTCTGCTACGAGGGGACATGGGATGAGGGTGAAGGGAGATAGATTCAGGAGTGATATGCGGAAATATTTCTTTACGGAAAGAGTAGTGGATCCATGGAATAGTCTCCCAGTGGAGGTGGTAGAGATGAGGACAGTAACTGAATTCAAGAAAGCATGGGACCAACACAGAGGATCTCTAAAGGCAAAAAGTGGACTGTTGTAGTTGTTATGGAAGGACAGACTAGATAGGCCATGTGGTCTTTTTCTGTCGTCATGTTTCTATGTTTCTATGTTTCTAAGGGATCCACTGTGTCTGTCCCATGCCATTTTGAATTCCGTTACTGTATTTGCCCCCACCACCTCCATCGAGAGGGCATTCCAACCATCCACCACCACCCTTTCAGTGAAAAAGTATTTCCTGACGTTGCTTTTAGGTTTACCGCCTTGCAGCTTTATCATATGCCCTCTAGTTTTATAGCGTCCCCTTCTTTGAAAAAGGTTTGTTTGTTCATTGTATTTAAAGGTCTGTATCTGTATCATACTCCCCTGTCCCTCCTCTCCTCAGAGGTATACATTATGATCCCCTAGCCTGGGCCCAAGAGCTTACAGGCGTAGGGTCGCCTTTGTATGTCCTTAAATGAAGCTTTACTATTTGTTCCCAGCAAAGAACTCTGGGATTTGTAGTTTGGCTATTTGCATTCAAAGACAAAGTAGTTGTGCAACCGTTGGTTGAGGCAAACAAGAATATTTATTTTTTTTGTGGCTTTCCAAAACGCATTAAAGTTCTGAACACAGGTAAAAGGATACTTCTCCAACACAAAGAAACAAGGATACTGGAACTGAGGAAAACTGAACTCAAAGCTTTCTGACACAAGCTGCTGTCTTCATTAAACAAATTAACATCTCACAGCACAGCTTTGTTTAAGCACGTTCAGCAGAGGTAAACTTATTTTCTTAACGAAAACTTCTTTACTTTGGGGAAATGCTTATTAGATACAAAAGCTGGTTAAACATTTCTTCTCAGCAAACATTTCTTTCTTTAGCCCTGCTCTCAGGTTTTCAGACTTCCTTAAAACATAGAGAGCAGTCCATCGGAGACACCTCCGAGCTAGACTGTGACTCACAGAAATCAACCTGCATAGGTTATTGGGCTACAGCTTGCTTGTCACTTTCTCTGGCTTCAAAAGCTTGTTCAAACTTCTTCCCTTGTAAGAACTTACAGAATTCATTCCATAACTGTTCTTTCTGAGAGGGAACACTTACATTAGGAGAGGGAGCTTTCCTACCCTGGAACACTTCCCTTAAAGTCTCTATGGTGTTCAAATCCACTTCCCTGCTTTCGGCTGGGCTCTGGCTCTTTCCATAAAGAAGCGTATCCACCCACCTTCTAGCAGTTGAAGATTGCAACACGGGGTCTAGAACACTGGACGTTGGCACTTGTTCCATGTGGGCTGTAACCTTCCCAGCTAGGCGTCTGCTGGCTTCAGCTTTAGGAGTATTATTCAGAGACAGTGTGCTTCCCTTTTCACCGGTACCATCCAGCAGCTGGAAGACAGACTTCCCTTGTCCTTCTCCTTTCCTTCTTCTCTGAGCTCTCCCCTTTCTCTGAGGTCTCTCTTCCTCCTGGGAACTCTCTTCCTCCTGGGAACTCCACTCCGTCAGAGATCTCCTCTTACTCAGGGACTTCTCTCCTTCCTTCAGGATTTCTCCTCTGCTCAGGAATTTCTTCCTCCTCGGGTAATCCTCTCCCTTCAGGTAATTCTCCTCTCTCTGTTCCACCTCCTCCTCGTCAGGGACTTCTCTCCCTTCAGGTTTAAAAACGCTTTTCCTGACTGCCTCGCCCTTCTGTTTGCACATGTGCCCGTAATCAGCCTCCAAGCCTGGCTCTACGTCAGAGCTTGGGCGTGGCTTAGCTTCAGCAGAGAGCTGTTTTTTTCTCATGCTTGCTTTTCTAGCTCTGTGCAAACCTGGCTTGTCACTCGTTTTAAAGGTACAAACAGCATTTTCTTCTGTTTCCATTTTCTCATGGCAGCTCTCATCACCACAACATATTTAGGTCTTCAAGTCTCTTCTCTTACATCTTCTGGTGCAGGCTCCAAATCATTTTGGTCACCTTCCTCTGAACCATTTCAAGTCTTTTTATATCCTTTGTGAGATATGGTCTCCAAAATTGAACGCAATACTTCAAGTGAGTCCTCACCAATGACTTGTATGGGGCATTAATTCCTCCTCCTTTCTGATGGTTATTCCTCTCTGTATGCAGCCCAGCATCCTTCTGGCTTTGGCTACTGCTTTGTTGCATTGTTTTGCCACCTTGAGATCCTCAGACACTAGCACTCCGAGGTCCCTCTTCTCATCTGTGCACATCAACCTCTCACCCTCTATCACAAACAATTCCTTTGGATTTCTGCATCCCAAGTGAATGATCTGCATTTCTTCACATTAAATCTTAACTGCCAAGCATTAGACTATTCTTCCAGCATTTGTAGATCTTTCCTCTTGTTGTCCACTCCCTCAGAAGTGTCCACTCTGTTGCAAATGTTCATGTCGTCTGCAAAAAGGCAGACTTTTCCATTAATCCTTTTGCAATATCACTCACAAATACATTGAACATTATCAGTCCCAGGAATGATCCCTGAGGCATGCCACTACACACTTTCTTTTTTTTTCTGAGTGAATTCTGTTTACTACCACCTTGTGTTGTCTGTCAGTCAACCAATTTCTGATCCAGTTCACCAACTTGGGACCTATTCCCAGGCTGCTCATAAGAACATAAGAAATGCCATACTGGATCAGATCAAGGTCCATCAAGCCTAGTAGCCTGTTTTCAACAGTGGCCATTCCAGGTTACAAGTACCTGTACAGGCTGAGTTTATTGATAAACCTCCTATGAGGAACAGTATCAAAGGTATGAAATCTAGGTATATCACATCCATTGCATGTCCTTGAACTAGTTCTCTGGTCACCCAGTCAAATTTGTTTGTCATGATCTTCTGGTAAAACCATGTTGCCTCGGATCATGCAATCCATTGATTTCACACCATTCTTTCTTTCAAGAGCACTCCGTTACTTTTCCCACCACAGAGATAAGACTTAATGGCCTATAGTTCATCACCTCTTCCCTATTACCACGTTTGTGAAGAGATACCACATCAGCTCTTCTCCAGTCGTGTGGAACCTTTCACATCTTCAAGGGTCAAAGTCATGGAATACCTCTTAATTCTGGAATATTGATTTAAGGGCAGCTCTACTCAATGGCATAAGTAGGCAAAATAACTTGACTAAATCTTTTTAACTTTTCTTTGCTCCTGGTATGGGATGTGGACTTCTAGTCTGGCTCTGCCTTCAAAACTGAAAAGTAATTTAGTGGGTCTTTACTAAAGGGTGCTAGTTGGCAGTGTATGGTCAGGTAGAGTAGGTATTTTCCTGTCTGGAAGGCTTGAAATCTAATTTTGTACCGTAGGCGATGGAGCGGTAAGTGACTTGCCCAAGATCAGAAGAAGCAGTAGTGGGACAACCCTGGCTTTCAGCGGTCAGGGTTGGCCCCATAGCTGGTTCAAGGTGTTGGCATCTTAGGCAAAGCTTAAGCTTTGCATCCCACCTCGCTGTCAAAATCTATTGTTTAGCTTTGAATGCTCTAGAGTTTGCTGCCCCAAGAGGTTTCTGCATTAGGTGACTGCCCAGTTTGCTTAATGGTTGGACCTGTCAGTGGTTTATCTTCACTGGTAATGGTTTAACTCTTGACAACAAATGGTATTCTAGTGCGTTGCATTCCAACTATCTTGTGCCTGACAGTTTGTTTTATAACTGATTGAACATTTGGCTGTGTATTGGAAATGAAATTGCGTATAAACTGTAAGTTTACTGAACTTAGAATGTGGTAAACACAAGTCATATCAATGTCATTCCATAAAGACCTTGTATAAATCTCTCAAGAAGGAATTAGCAATTCTGAAGTATTTTTTCTAAGTCATGTTCAACAAACATTGAAATAATTTTGACAGCATATTAAGTTTATTAACCAATAAATATATTTTAAATAACTCAGGAATTTGATAATAAATAGAATTCACATCACATTTTCCCCAATATTGTAAACATTTACAACAGTATAAATAAAACAGATTTAAATAAATACATAGCATATAACTGTCTGATATTTTAGAGAACGTTTGTCTGGTACAGCTTAGTTTAAATTGTGTTTTTTCTTATAAAGCAGAACAGCTTTGTATAAAAATAGTAATTTTCTCCAAAAATCTTATAGTTAGCTCCTTTTTTTGTTTTTACTTTCATGACAATTCAGTAAGGGTTGTCTGCTATACTCTGCTTCCGAAAAAAGCTTTAGTACATGGAACCAGGCAGATGATGTTGTGAGTAACCCAACAGAAATCTTATTTTTACGAAAGCAATATCTAATTTAATGCCTCATTTACTAAGAAAATTTTCCCATGAAGGCAGAATGGGAGAAAAAACTTAGTAAGCTGTGCTTTATTTTGCTGCTATATAGCTTTTGTAATGTATTATTTTTGATCTGGTTTAAATAAATTTAAGGAGAATTAGAATTTAGGGGGTCTTCTACTAAATGATGCTAGCTCGCAATGTGTGTCTGGCGTGTGCTAAAAGTACACCTTGGGCATGCCATTGCCAGCTACTAGGGGCTATGACATTTAGCGTAGGCCGAATCCCGCATTAGGGGCAGAGAATGGGCGTGATGAGTTCTATGCCGCGAGCACGGAGTATACACTGCACGCTAACTGTGTCCCGTGCAATTAGCATGAGTTCACCTAATGCCACCTCAGTAGGTAGAGTTAAGTGCGCCCGTGCTAATGTGGTGTGCATTAGGGAACAGGGCTACTCGTGAACTGATGGGAAAATGCTCTCCACACCCCTGACAGTTAATGTGCTGGTGTTGCACCTAATGTTCCATGGTTTTGGAGCTATTGGCGCATTAAGTACAAGTCCTTAGCACCCTTTAGTAAAAGATCCCCCCTTAGTGCACATTGGTCTTTTTTGAAGGCTCTATTCATTTTGCAGATAGCTTTGTAGAGTGTAGGAAGTTAATCACTCTGGTGATGGTCTCAATACGAAGACGAAAGGCCAAAGTCACCTCACAGCGCCTTTTCATTTCACCAAACGATGAGGAGAATGCTGGAGGTTTCTTTTTCTCATGTGGGAAATTCAGAGCCTGAAAAAAAAATATAGTCTAATGTCTCTGATTTGTGCCTAACAAAATAAGCATAAAGACACTTCAGTATGGCAAATAATGTTAGAAATGATACAGATGTGTGCTTCATTGAGATTACCAACCAAAGACGTCTTTTCTAAAAAGTACAGGATCTTGTTCTCTTATTTGTATTCAGTAATACTTTGTTTTGCCATAGGGACCTCCCTGGCCTCATATCATAAAAGGAGACAGAGTCTTTATTCCCCCAAATAGAATGTATTTGATTTTTCCTAGGCGGCTACTGCCATTTTAATGATTCCTTTGTCTTACATTGAGTCTAGAGCCTGACATTCTAAATTAAACATTTCAGTGCAATCAACAAAGGATACTACATGCTTGATTCCAAAGCCTTGGTAGTTTTTTAAGAACATTGTGAACTGATTGCTAGGATTTCGCTCAGTTAAGATTAATGTCCGAATCAATTTGTTTCCAGGCAACAGAACTAGTTACTGGCTAAGGCCCATGGGATATAGTCTTGTAAGCTGGAATGACATTGTTGGTCTTGTATGATCTGCTTGCCTTACAGTTGTGAGATACTGGTTTGGTGTTATTTTACTCTTGTAATGTTGGAAAAGTAAAACAAAATGGTGAACAATTGTTAAAAATGTTAAATTTAACTTTGAACTGTTTTCCTTTTTTTATCTTGCTTTCTTTTTTTTTACATCTCTTTTTTTTATTCACGCCTTTAGTTGTAAATCGCTCTGCTGTGCCTCATCAATGAGTAGCTCTGAGAAATAGCATAAGTGAAAAATCTCAAGCAAATTTTCTGTAGACTGCTGAACTGCTAGTTAAGACTCCAGGTTACCAGACAGATCATATGAGTTAACTCCCAATATTTTTTCATGTAGCATAAAATCTCTCTCTCTAGAATATGGAAATCCTACTTTTATTAAGAAGCCAATCATACTTTTAACTCCACTTTGCAGCAGTAGATAGGACATTGGTTTTATACTTTCTGACATGATCATCTTATCTGTTTTCCATTTCTGATAATTATTTGTCTGCATTCATCTGCAATGAACTCTGAAGGATGTGCGCTAACCGGCACCCATGGGTAGTCAGTGGCACTAACCAGGTTAGTGCTGTTGAATATTCCGGATAAAGGGGGTAACACAGGTAGCAGGTCTTCCTTTGAAAATCGGACCCTTCATTTTTAGGACATATAAAAAATGGATGTTTAAAAATGAAGACCAGCACTACACTTATTTGGAAACTAGCTGATGCAACCTAAGCAGCTGGCGTGGTTACCATTCGAATGACTGCACTAGTGCACTAGTTCCAAGGACTGGGCAGTCATTTGGATATCAAGCATTTAGGATGGTCAGATAATTGTGTTTTTGAGATAATGGCATATTGAAATGCACCACAATGAAACTGTTCTCTATTTTGCCCGTCTCTGCTGAAATGATGTAATATTAAACAGCTCAAGATACTTTGAAAACATCTAACACCTCCACCGCACCAAGATCTACTCAGTCCTTAACGTTGCTTCAGATTCTGTAAGCCAGTTTGGTAATATGCAACACCACTAGAAACGGACAGTCCATTGCTAGCCATGTGCAGGAAGTCTCTGTATTTTAGAAACCTGAACATATAGTAGATGTGTGTCCACAGAATAGGCAACATAGACATAGATTCTGCCCTATTATAGACCACAGCTGAGGATCTCTCCTTCTTGCATGCCCCAGCCTGCTGCTTTACAAATGGAGATGTGTTGCTGCGTGGGTGCCTGGAGAAAGGCGTTTCTCATATACTGGCGGGTATCTTCGGAGGAGTGAAAAGTATCAACGGAGTGAACGGGCATTTCCTCTCCACTGTCCCATTGTTACAATACTGAAATGAGCATCTTTAGGAATCCTGTTCATGCCCTGGAACAGGTATAGCCATGGACATCCTCGATGGCGATAACAGACGTGCAGCACTAGTTGGAAATCATGTGTGCACGTTTATGGATCCGTCTCTGCCATGCTATGGCTGATTTAAACGTAATTGTGCCTACACGTTACCTTTGCACTTTCTAAAATGACTCTGGGGACGTCTTTGTGATTTGCATGTCTCCCCATTTTCAGACATCCAAACCATGAATAGAGCCTCTAAAATGACCATCTTAATGTTTTTGTCAGGGATACAACATAGAGAACAAGGAATAAGAGAACATCTATGTATTAAAATACATAACGAATAAAAGGCTCACCTCCATCATTTTTCCTAAATCAACAGAAAGTGATTGATTGACATTATGCAGCTCAGCTTGGTACACGTTCAGGTCTTCCTGGATAGCCTTCAGGCACTTGCTCTGTTGGAAATACATTTGTTAAGTATTTGAGGACATCTGAAAAAAATGACTTTTCAAAGCAAAGGTAGGTTTCTTGTTCTACAGTTTGGCGACGTACCTCATCAAAAGGAGCTTTGATTACTTCCAAACAACCTTCATTCTAGAACGAAATGCACCGGAAGTTACTTCATTATTTTATAATTGGTTTACATTATAAAATCTACTTACTGAAATGTATGCACAAATCTTCACACAGATATATTTAAGTCCTTACTGTAGTTGATTTACTTTGTAGACATTGATTTACTGTGCTCATTTTATTCTTCATGACTTCTTTAAGATCTATCTCGTCATACGTACAGTTGAATTCATGTGAGAGATCTCTCTGCGTGATAAGAAAAATACATGAGAAATAAGTACACATTGTTTTAAATAGCATTGTGCTAACCTTGAATTAAGATGTAAATTTATAATTAGGTTTGTATACTATTTCCATCCCTATCAGTACATTTAAGTTAATAACCATAAAATTCTAGAAATGAAATCATGCCGTTTTCAAAATGTGAGTTATGGAATTTATACTTGTTACTCACTAGGTGGTCCTTTTACTAAAGGACTTTGGGGGGTTGCACCTAACACACCAATAATGCGCAAATCCATGGTGTGTTCGGGCAACACCACAGCGTTAACTGCTGGGAGCATGGAAAGTATGTTCCCAACAGTTACCATGGTGAATGCGGCCTTGCCACACCATAACAACAGCATAAGTGCACGTGGCAGTGAGGGCACCCACGCTACTTGCCTGCTGACTGTGGTGATCCTCTCCCACTCTCCGCCCCTAACCCTCCCACTTGCAATCCTAATGCGCCATGGACAATTACCATCAAAACCTGGTGACCCTGTCAGGGTCCCTTGCTAGCTGTCAATGCATGTCCAATAGTGTGTGCCAGACCCACACTGATAGCTAGCGTCCTTTAGTAAAAGGGCCTAGATATTTTCTTTGCATAATTGTACAACTACTTAAAGCAGGTAATTTCTGTGGCCTACTATAAATTGGAAATATCTCACCATAATATTTTGGATTAAGTGATGAGGAGGACAGAGAGGAGTGGCCTAGTGTTTAGGACACGGTACCTCAGGCTGGAGGGCCAGGGGTTCAAGTCTCTCCAAGGGGCAGCAATCTCAGGCCGGAGGGACTGGGGTTTCTAGTCCTATAGGCACTCCTTGTGGCCTTGGGCAAGCCACTTAACCCTCTGTTGCCTCAGGTACACATAGATTGTGAGCCCTTTGGGGACAAGGGAATTTATCCAGTACTTTGATTGCAGGATAAGGCGGTATAGAAAACTGGTGTCTTTCATTTCCTCTGTGGACAAGCAGGAGAGATACAGGCACACTTGATGGTGAAGTCTGTTGGACTGATTCAGAGGCCTATTCCAATGTCCACGTCCAGAGCCACTGTGTGTCCGATCGGAACCAGATGCACAGTGGTAGACACGATTCTGATCCTGCGGGACACGTCTAGCCCTTGCGGGATCAGAATTGCCTCTAAGCCTATACGTGCAGGCCGGGACCCAATTCTGGTTGGCCTGCATGTACAGGCTGCTGCCCAGCTAACTCAGTCAGGCTCCTGAATGGAGCCACGGCACCATGGTGTCTGGTTGCCATGGCACCATGGCTCCATTCAGAAACTGCAATCCCTGGCCACCACCAACTTTATTCTTTTCCCGCAGCCTGACCCCTGATCTTGCCTCCCAAGGCCAGGGTCGGGTTGCAGGGAGTCTCCTGCACCCCCTCCTACCTTCAACGCTCCCCGGGCTTGCCGTCCCCCCGACATCTAGGGGGACTTATTCCATCTCTGGGGTGGAATAAGTCCCCCATCTAATGTGCTGGCCCTGGATGTACAGGGCCAGCATCAGAATCAGCCCTGTATGTCTGGGGCCATGGACCGCCCACTGCTCACCCTAATTCCGCCTCCACACCGCCCCTTTCCTGCCCCGTCTAGCCTCCCCATACTAACTCCTTGCTTGAACGGAGAGGCTTGGTGGGGACGGGAAAGGCGGATGAATAATGGGGGTGGACATCCATCCCCGCTATTTGTGTTACAGAATAGACCCCTCAGTGTATAAACCTCCCTCTAGAACATTTTTTTTAAACAGCACTGAGCCTGCGTGAATAGTCTCGCATCTCCTGACACTCACAGCTGCATTTGCTCTTTTTTCATCCACGGTGATCACAGACGCATACAAAATTCTTTCCTCTCCTGACACGCTCTATTTTTACTCGCTGCTGTTATAAAGCCGCCAGTTCATCTCTGGGGACTTCACTGCATTGCCCTAAGCTTTAGCTTTGGTTACTGCGGCAAAACCTTTTTATTTTTATTTTTTTACATGAGCAGCTTCTTTTTTTACCTTAGAATCCAGTCATGCCAAAGTCCTCACAGAAATGGCTCAGTGGTCATGCTGTTGCACGCCCTCCCCCTCTGGGTCAATTTAGTACACCACTGGGGGGCAGAGTGAACATGAAAGTTGGGAAGCTAAGCTGCACGTTGAAAGAAGCACACCAGCAGTCACGATAGCTTCAGGAACTACTGGCCATACCTCCACTTCAATTCCCAAGGAGCTTGTCGCTGCTGGTACATAACCAGGCGGCATAGCAAGTTTTTAATAAACATAAACAAACCATAAAATGTATCAGGGATCTGTGCTAACTTTGAAAATTTTGGTGCACCACCTACAAAGGCTACATTATCATCATTCTTTTTCAAAGAAGACTTGGCCCAAAACCACATCACCATTCAGGAGTGTGCCTATGATCACTTCAGAGCTGCTTATGATGCCTAGGATTCCCACTTGGCTGCAGTAGCTATTGCAGCAAGGAGGGTTGCATGGTTCCACTCCTCTGGTCTTAAGGAGGTTTATCATGATCATCTCGCAGATGCTTCTTGCACAGGTGACATGCTATTCGGGGAGAAGGTAGCAGATGTTAATCAAATGAAGGATAATTGTCTTACTGTTTGAGAACTCTCTGTTGCCATATCTTTTCTCAGTATCATAAATCAGTATTTTCAACATTTCCATCCCAGGCATCGCTATCAGACTTATGCAGGACCTGCCCCTCAGTTTCGGACCACTCTGACATATTTGCCCTGCCAAAGATCTAAGGAATGCAAACAACAATCTGTTCTGGGTATAGCTCCCATCAAACCCAATCATTGCTTTTGACTTTCCTTCCAGTAGGAGGCTGTCTAACATTCTTCAAGAATGCTGGGGCTGCCGTCACTTCCAAACACTGGGTCCTGACCATTGTGTAACAGAGATACTGTATTGCCTACAGTTACATGCCATCGCTGCAGCAGGGTGTTTCAAATCCAGAACATTTGCTAATTCTTCAGAAGGAAATCCAAGAATTGCTGGAGGTGAGAACTGTGGAAACGGTCTCTGCTTCTCAGTGCAGAAAAGGTTCCTTATCCCAAAGAATACAGGGTAGACTTTGTCTCATTCTGTACTTAAGACAACTAAATGTTTATCTCACAAAACACAAGTGTGAAATGAATATTCTAGCCACCATTTTGCATTCATTCATAAAGGAGATTGGCCTTGTTGGATCTCAAGGAAGCTTATGCCTATATCCCTATTCATCCCTCCCACTGGAAGATTTTTCACGTACCCCCAGATGCACTATCAGTACCAGGTCCTTCCCTTCAGCCTGTCCTTGGTTCCTTGAATCTTCACAAAGTTCCTTTCGTAGTGGCAGTGCATCTTCTCAGAGCAGGTCATTTTGATGCTCCTTACCTGAATGATTGATTGGTCCTGGACAAAGACCTTCAAGCTGTCATCTCTACCCTAAGTTCCACCATTCATCTTCTCCATAGTCTGGGCTATGTGAGCAAATGAAACTTACCCCGATTCAGAAATTCTGAATCATTGGTGCTAATCTGGATATCTAGATTGCTACAGCATATCTACCTCATTCCAGAATGCAATCCATAATAACGTTGGCTCAAGCCCTTTCTATGGCATGCAAACCCACAGCAAGAGCAATTTTATGGCTTGGGGCACATGACCGCAGTCATCCGAGTAGTTCCAAATGCCAAATAGAAAATTAAATTGCTTTAGTGGCATCTGAAGAAGTTTTGCAATATGACACTTCATTCCTTTTCCAAGAGGATTCCCTGTCAACCTCTCCGTGAGCTGCCCTTTTTGATTTTCTTCAATTTAATTCTTTCTTATTAACCAACACCTCTCCATGGGGCTGGGGAGCTCACCTCAGTACTCTTCATACCCAAGGGTTTTGGTCCCCGGCCAGGTGTCTTCATATTATCCAGTTAGAACTTCGAGCAGTTCTTTACAGTCTCAGGATATTTGCCCATTGATTGAGGAATGTGGTGCTTCAGATTAACAAAGACAATCAAGTCTCAATAACATGCTTAGGCTGATTCTCTATAATGATTGATCCTATAATCCTGTTCCTAGTAACATGCACCTATTCAGTAGTATTACATCTGTAAATAGATTGTAAATAGTTTCCCTTGTTATCCAAGTTCCTTCCCTTGTTATCTGTAAACTCATGCATGTTGATTGCACTGAGATTTTTGTTCTATGTGAACCGCGCTGATGCTGAATAGTGCGGTATATAAGAGAATATAAATAAATAAATAAAAATAAGTTACCAAGTTTTACATCAACAAACAGTGGGGCTCAGGATCCCTCCATTTCTACCGGAAGGTACTTCACATATGGACGTTTGCAGCAACTCTCAACTGCACAGTTCAGGCTGCTTATCTTATAGGGACTACAACGAGCTGGCAGACTCATTAAGCAGACAACTGCAGCTCCATGAATGGCCACTCAATACCTTCACCATACAGACATTTTCCACAAATCGGGTTTCCCAGTATTAGAACTCTGCTTCTGTAGACATCGCCAAATGATCCTGCTTCCGCCTTTCCACCCTTCCCACTCATTTCCAAAATGCTTCAAAAGATACTTCAGGATCAAGCATCAGCCATACTCATTGTTCCAAGATGGCCCTGGTAAGTCTGCTTTCCATTCTTTGCTGGCCAATACTACTCTGCTACAGCTCAGCTCTCATCCCTCTCTTCTGATACAGCAGAATAGTCGCCTACAGCATCCAAATCTTCAGTTTTTTCCTAATGGCCTGGATGTTGAAAGCCAGTAAGTATTGGACCTTTCCGTTTCTGAAAATATTTGCCAAGAAATTTTGTCATCTAAGGATTTCACTATCTAAGAAGGATTTCACCAAGAGATCTTATGCTTTCAAGTGGTCTCATTTTTCTTGTTTGTACTTCGATCACCTTCTTTGGCCTTTCTCTTGTTAACTCACTGAAGTCCTTTCTTACCTCATGCTGCTATTAGATAGTGGTTTGAAGACTTCATCTGTATGCATCTGTGGCAATTTCAGCCTATCATGATAAAGTTGAGGAAAATCTCTCTCTCATTCCTGGGTAGGGAGATTCATGCAAGGTCTAGTAAACCTCAGACCACCACTTTGGGAACCAACATCAGCTTGGGAATCAATGTCATCCTTTCAGCATTAGTCAAAACAACCTTTGAGTCTCTGGCATCTTAAACATCAGTCATGGAAAACTATTTTTCTTGTTGCTATAATATCAGTATGTTGCATCAGTGCACTACTCACCATATACACAATTTTTGCCAACCACAATTCTTTGTACTCATCCCAAGATTTCCCAAGGTGGTTTACCTGATTTATTTTCCCAAGCCTCATACATTTGAAGCTGAATTGACTCTCCATCCCTTGGATTACCAGAGAACTGTCGTATTAGCTTCATGCTACGCAGAATTGTCATAAACCCTCTCAGCTTTTTGTAACCATTAATCTAAACAATCCAGGCCTTCCAGCGTCCAAGCACCTGGATCTTTGACTGTATTGAGTTTTCATATCATACTGAGGGTTGCTTTATGCCTTATAGTCACTCCTCACCAGCTCAAAGCAAAAGCTTCTACAATAGCTAACCTGCATGCTGTCTCCATACATGATATATGTAATGCTGCCACATGCTAAATAATTCATATTTTCACCAAGCATTATCGCCTTGATAGTTCATCATATTCAGATACTGCATTTGGACAGTTGTTCTCTGCAACCTTTTTTCACTTTAGTCATCTGTCTACTTCCTAGAAAATTGCCGGGTCGCTGTGCACCAGCAATTATACCCTCTTTGGCAACCCTGTGCTCTGGATTCATCATCAAGTGTGCCTGCATCTCCTCTGATTGTCCATGGAGACAGCTTATTGCTTAACTGTAACAGGGTTTCTCCATAGACAGCAGGGGAATGCAGTCATATATTTCCCACCCTCCAAATCCTGCAATATTTTTTCTTTTTTAAAGCTTTGGACTGACTGAATGCAGCTCATCTTTCACTCTACTCTGTCTTTCTCTGCACATATCCAACAGATAGCTAAAACCTGTTGCTTCTTTCTCTTTAACATCAGCAAAATTTGTCCCTTCCTTTCTACACACACTACTAAGACTCTTATCCACTGTCTAGTCACCTCCTGTCTTGGCTATTGTAACCTGCTCCTCACTGGTCTCCCTCTGAATCTCCTTCTCCCTTTCATTCTTTTCAAAACTCAGCTGCATGGCCAATCTTCCGCCAGTATTGGTATGCTCATGTAACCCTTTCTTCTCAAGTCACTTCACTGGCTTCCGATCTGTTTCTGCATCCAGTTCAAACATCTCGACCTACATGTGCATTCATTCTGCAGCTCCTTGCTACCTTTCCTCTCTTATCTCACTCTACACCCCTTCTCGGGAACTCCACTTCTTTGGCAGATCCCTTTTTATCTGTACCCTTCTTTGCCACTGCCAACTCCAGACTTTGTTCATTCCACCTTGCTGCTCCATATTTCTGGAACAAACTACTTGAGTCAGTGCGTCAGGTTCCTTCTCTAGCCCTATTCAAGTCTAGGCTAAAAACTCAACTCTTTGAGGCTGCTTTTGAATCTTCTTGCTCTTCACTCTCTTGTTCACTACTTGTCTATCTTACCATACTCTAATCTCTAGTTTTGTGATTTCTTTTTCTCTTGATTAGATAGTAAGCTCTGATGAGCAGGGACGATGTCTTACATCTATATATACGAGTGCTGCGTATGCCTTATAGTGCTATACAAATGACTGGTCAACAAATTTTTACAAAAGTCATGTTACTGAAATAAAAATAGTCAATTTTTATATGCTGAACACAAATATGACAGTGAAATTGCAAAGTTGGCTCTAGTTTTTTTTTTGTAATCTACAAGAATTAATGTTTACATCACAAAATGCATGTCAATAGTAAATATAATAGGCCTTCGGTTAATTCCTGTAAAAAAAACAAGTCATAGACTACTTCTTAGATGTTTTCGCCTGTCTCTTGTACAGCTGTTCGGGAGCTTCTCTGGGGAGTGTCCAGCAGTAGTCAGCCAGCATTGTAGGGGACCATTTTCCCTGGTATCTTTGCTCCCTCGTTGTGATATCCTGGTGAAAACATTCGCCCTGTTCATCACTAGCCATACCACAGTTGTCAGGAAAGAAATCAAGATGGGAATCAAGGAAATTGATCTTTAGAGACATATTGCAGCCAAGTTTCTGATACTGCATCAGCATGTCTTCTACTAGTTCCTTGTAGTTTTCTGCCCTAACATTCCCGAGAGAGTTTGTTGACACTAGGCGAAAGGCATTCCATGCTTGTTTCACATCACCCTGCAGCAAGTTGTTGAACCAGTCATCTTTGAAGAGCTCTAATCTGAGGACCCACAAAAACTCCCTCTTTAATCTTTGCTTCACTGAGTCGAGGGACTTTTTCATGCAGGTATCGGAAAGCTGGCAAAGTGCGGTCCATGGCTTTCACAAAGTTTTTCATCAAACCTAGTTTGATGTGAAGGGGTGGTAGCAGGATTTTGTGAGCCTCAACCAGAGTTGGGTGCTGGATATTCTCTCCAACTGTTACATTTTGTCTGCGATTCCATTCCTTCCGCAAGTAGTGCCAATCCCTTGCTCGGCTATCCCACTCACATAAGAAACACATGTATTGTGAGGAGGAGTGGCCTAGTGGTTAGGACAAGGTACTTCAGGCCGGAGGGCCGGGGGTTCAAGTCCCACCTGGGGACAGCAATCTCAGGCCGGAGGGACTGGGATTTCTAGTCCTATAGGTACTCCTTGTGGTCTTGGGCAAGCCACTTTACCCTCCATTGCCCATGTTCCCTGTAAGTATTAGCATATGTGTGTCATATCCCCTCGTGTTAAATGTATCTCCCAATTGACCGCTTTGACCCGGTGAAAAGCGGGATATAAATACAGCTAAATAAATAAAAATAAATTTTATATATCCCTGCTGCAGTCCCATTAAAAGGGCAACTACCTTCAAGTCACCACAGAGATGCCAGCTGTACTTGTTATAGTTAATGGAAGTCAGTAGATGCTTTAAGTTATCGTATTTCTCTTTTTTGTGGACCAAATCCAACCCCCCCCACGGTAATCAAATATACAATAATAGGAACAAGATACCGTAGAGACCCTCAATAACACTTTTTATAATATTTTTTGTCGGACATAGGTTGTGAGGGAAAGGTACTGTGAACCATCCCCAAACCACAATACATATCCCTTTTATTCAACCAGAAGGTTTAAAACGGGCTCAAAAAACAGAGTCATTTCTTAAACAATAGGAAACCACACTTATCTGAGAACATGCGCGTGTTCTCAGATAAGTGTGGTTTTCTATTGTTTAAGAAATGACTCTGTTTTTTGAGCCCGTTTTAAACCTTCTGGTTGAATAAAAGGGATATGTATTGTGGTTTGGGGATGGTTCACAGTACCTTTCCTTCACAATCTATGTCCGACAAAAAATATAAAAAGTGTTATTGAGGGTCTCTACGGTATCTTGTTCCTATTATTCTTTCATGTGGACGGCATACGCTATTGGAATAGATGGAAGACGATTTCCATTGTTCAAAAGCACAGCCTTCAGACTCAGTTTCAAAGAGTCTATAAATAGTCTCCAGTCTTGTGGGTCATGAGTGATTTTTAAGGCATTCATGAGGCTTTCAATATCGGAACAGAATAACAGATTACTTTCCTTTCTGAAGAAAGGCTCCAACTGCTGGTGGCACTTTCGATATGAAGTAATGTTGACATTTTCTTCTAGAAGATTCCATTGTTGGAGTCTTGATCCTAACAATTCTGCCTTGTTCTTGGATAAGTCCAAATCATGAACCAGGTCATTTAGTTCTTCCTGTGTTATTCCGTGTGGAGTTGATATGCATCCCAGTGAAAATCTGGGTCACTGCATGCTGATGGACCAGGAGAAGAACAGATTGGCTCACCCTTGTTCTCATCAGATGAATCAAGAGAATATTCTGATGGAGGTTCTGGAATAGGAAGTCCCTCACCATGTGGAACTGGTCTCAATGCAGACGGAACGTTTGTGTAGACTATGCTCGACTTCTTTTGCTTTGTTATTCCGCTGGAAAGAGGAGGAACCAAGCAGAAGTAACAGTCATTTATGTGGTTGCTTGGCTCTCTCCACACCATGGGGACTGCAAATGGCATTGATGGTCTTTTGCAATTCAACCACTGTGAAAGCTGTGTTGTACATGTATTGCAGCATATATGCGGGGCCCAAGGTTTGTCTTGGTCACCAATCTTGCATCCGAAGTAAAGATGATATGCCTTCTTCAGTTGAGAAGTGATACTTTTCTTCTGGTTGGCAAATGTCACTTCCCCACAAATGTAGCAGAAATTGTCAACGGTATTAACACACTTTCGCGGCATTACTGTTCTGTATTGTACCTAAATGGCTAAAATTATATGATTAATAAAAGTTACACAGTCTGAAATATTTTAAATGCTCAACCTTTCCGACTGCGTATAGTACACTGCTGACGTCAGATGGCTTTAGCATCCGTCTGGCAGTAGTATTGCATTGCATCAGAAAATGATGCAATCAACTCTGGATGATGTGTGCATGCTGGTATTATGCAATGCGATGCAATATTACATCATTCAAGGCTTATTTGGGATGTTGTTGATGTCCTACTGGATAAATTTACAGGGTGAAATGTCAAAAATGAACTACATGCAATATCTTCAAAACGAGAGCCAATAAAAATTTGTTAATGTTATATTCGTGTTCAGCTCACCAAGATACTACAGATTAGGTAGGGCCTTTTAAAGTCAGTAACGATTTCAATGTTGACCAGTGAGTAGTAGTAGCTGTGAGTGTCAGGAGGTAAGAGGCCATCCACGCATGCTCAGTGCTGTTTAAAAAAAAAAAAGTCCTGAAGCTAGCAGAGAGCTCCACAGACTGGATCAGTCCACCGGACTTCACCATCACGGGTGGCTGCATTCTCCTCCTGTCAATGGAGAACCCCTGTAACAGGTAAGCAAAATAGAGTAGGACATCAAGGATAGACTTGAGGTTTTAGCTTCTCACTCTGATATGAGGGCGGTTTCTAAGGTGACTATTTTGTTAAAAAAAATCAGGGGTGGGGGGTGGATATTCAAAGGGATTAACATGGTTAGCAGTCCTGCTAACCATGTTAATGCCCTAGTTCGGGCTATTCAGTGGCACTAACAGTGCTGCTGAACATGTGCTTGCGCTATCGCTGCATGTCCCGGTGCTAACTGGTTAGCAGCAGGGTGTGCCAGGGGCAACACTGTGGATAACTGGGCACTGGCAATATTGAGCCGCTGCCCTCTTATAGACATGTAAAAATCAGGTGCAGTAAAGCTAATGGGGCAGCTTTTGCTGCAGAAGCTAATGGGGCAGCAGCGGAGTATTGTCGCTGATGGTTAGCTTCCCAGCAATCCGGGCAGCCTGGATATGGCCCCGGCATTGAATGTCCGGGTTTAAGTTCAGTGGCGGCAGCTATTTTAGCAGCACTAGTCTCCGCCGCTGAATATCGGGCCCTGAGATGTCAATTTTCACCTGCATGGTCGCTGTTCAAAGTTATGGGGACTTTCAGTATGCCAAATGCATAGGTTGGCTTTCTGAAAATCCAAGTATAAATGTAACTGGCACTTAAAGAATAGAGAAGGCATCTAGAAGGTAATTTATAACCTGGTGTCTAGTTTTAGGCACAGTCTGAGTCCTTAACTAAAGCCTATTTTATAAAGAAAAGCCGACATCAACATTTCTTTATAGGACAGGGGTGCTAAGTGTGCAGTAACACACCTTAAATCTCGGTGCGAGCACTTACAGTAGTCCCAAGGCTGGAGTAAATGCCTGTGCTTAGATTTCTAATGTTATAGGGCCCGAAATTGTACTGAGACGGCTATGGCACCGCTGACATCTAACCCCAGATATTCAATGCCAGGATCATATGCAGCCCGGCATTGAATACCCGGGGTCACCACACAGCCTCTGATGCTACCAAAGCTAACTGGGTAGCGGCAATATTGCACCACTACTCTTTTAGCTCCTGCAGGTAAAACCAGGCCATCTTTTGCTTTGCCTAGTTTTACCCACAGGTCGCTAACCAGGTAGTGATGCAATATTGCCGCTACCTGGTTAGCGACAGTTGCCATCCACGACACACCCTGGGATTCCCACAACATGCCCTGACGTTAAGCGGTTAGCATCGGGGCATGTAGTGGTGTTAGTTGGGAATATTCAGCAGCACTAACCGTGTTGGTGTTGTTGAACATCCCATTCAGTGGCATTTACATGGTTTGCAGGTCAATAATCAGTGTAAATGCCTTTAGAATATCGGGCCCACAGTATTTTATAACTTACATTTGTAAATCTGTGCTGTCCCCCTGTGCATGCCCACACCAAAAGTATGTGCTATTGGCCTGATGTACATACTTACAAAATAATGACTGGCTAAAGTAAGTTATGCATTTTCAATGACTTACACACACATAACATGCAATGCTGGCATGGAATTTTAAGTGTCTCCTTTAAAAATACCTCCCTAGTGGGTTGAAAAGGCTATTGACATGCCCGTCTATGTAATAAAAATCAGGAAACATCTTTGATAAATATTGTCTCAATCGGTTGATTTTATGATGAGCCTTCTTCAATATTACAATTCAACCGGGCTTCAGTAATGCCAATATTTCCTTAAAGAAAAATTAGAAATCAAAACTAATTTTGAGTAACTACATAGAGTCATTAAGCTGTGCTGGAAACATGGTATGCATTTTATCCAAAAGACCTGGATGCAATGTTTTTTATTATCAACCTTATGATACATGTTCGCACACAGATTACATTTTGATTGATTTACATCTGAGTTGCGAGCTAACAAACTCTAATGCAGGATATATTACGTGGTCTAATCATGCCCGAGTGTCTATACATTGGAAGAATTTAAAAGAGATTAATAAATGAAAGTTTAAGACAGTTAATGACAAATTACTGAAAAATGGGATGGTTATTGATGAGATGAGAGTGCTGATCAATGATTTTTTCCACTGCAATTAAATGAAAAGGGATCCCGAGCAGCAGCATGGGCTTTAACCAGAGGTAAACTAATACTGGTTGTCTCAGCTATCAAAAAAAATTCAATATGACCATGTAATAGATATTAGAAAATTTAATAGCTATGTTGGAGAAGCGGCACAAAGTAGTGATTCTAAAGGAACCTTAAAATAACCAATCATGGCTAGAGATCAATTACAAATCTTCTTAATAAATATGATTAATCACAATATAGCTGAGGCCTCTGTATTATGAATAGTAACGCTGATTAATTTCTAGCTTTAGGCAGTAGCTTGATGACTCCATGGTATCAACGTGGGCTACCAAGTACATAAGAAGATAAGATATGCCATACTGGGTCAGACCAAGGTCCATCAAGCCCAGTATCCTGTTTCCAACAGTGGCCAATCTAGGTCATACGTACTAGCAGTTTCCCCAAAAGACACATGTTCCACAATGCTTGTACTGGGTCAAGCATTGATATTCTGGGTCCCTTCTTAATAATGGTAGAACTTATTCAAAGGGACTTATGGTTAGTGGATGCTGCTAAATGTATTAAGAGAAGTTCATGGCTTCTGGTTAGAGGGCTACCCTGTGTGGCTGGGTTGAACAGGAGGGGGCTGAAAGTGGAGGGTGGTGGTACAGCAATGTTTTTCAGCTGGAGTTCCATCAAGGATGGATGTGCCCTTGGGTAGAATAGGCACGTACTACAGATAATCTCACCAAGCCAAAGCAGCCAAGGAGTGGAGGAGTGGCCTAGTGGTTGGGGCAAGGTACTTCAGGCCAGAAGGTCGGGAGTTCAAATCCCACTAGAGGACAGCAACCTTGGGCCGGAAGGATTGGGGTTTCTAGTCCCACAGGTGCTCCTTGTGGTCTTGGGCAAGCCACTTAACCTTCCATAGCCCATGTTCCCTGTAAAATAGTTATCTCCAAGTTATAATGCCCTGTTCAATGTAATTTCAGTTTGTTCAATGTAAACCGCACTGATGCAGAATAGTGCGGTATATAAGAGAATGTAAATAAAATAAATAAATAAATAAATGTATGAGTCACTTGTTTTACATCATCAGCCGTAGCACCTTGAATAAGTGGCCAAGCAGCAACCACTGCCGTTTTTTTAAACTTTTTTAAAGTTTCTACATGAAAGGGCTGGGGTGGGGTGAGGATTTATTTATTTATTTAAAAGTATTTCTATACCACCTTCTTTTTCAATCAAGATGGTCTAGAGAGGAGCTGCCAGCTGTCCACATCCCTAGGGCAATCGGGACATTATTTATTTTCGTTACTTGTTCAATTTAGTTATCTTGACTCAAGGCAAGTTTAACAGATTTAAACAGCATGCAAAAAATCCACCGCTGGGGTCCAGAAGAGTCCCTAAATGGTTCTGTGCATGCTACTGACATAACTTCTGGGACAGCTGCTACTTTCTGGTAGTGATTTGTGTTGTATAATTCTCAGACTCTATCACAGTTTCATAGAAGCCTGGGCACTGCATGGCTTAAACTCACTGATAGCTGCACAGAGATGGAGGCAAAAGCTTTTTTCTTACTGCTCATTTGTTATCGCTTGGAGGTTCTGAGGGGAAGTCTCCTCTCCCCTACTGAAATTCCAGAAGCATGACCCCCTCCCAGCGAGAATTCCTTCAGCATGAAAAGACTGAACACCACCGCTGTACGAAAAGGTTCATCGTGACAGCACAAACTGCAGCACGGCCTGTTCGCGATCAAGCTGGAAGCCCAGAAGGGCAGGACAGACCTGCTTGCTCTGTCCCAACCTGTCAGAACACCCTACCCTGACAACTCGCAGAAAACCAACTTGCTCATTTTTGACATTCTAAATGTTTCCAGGTGTAAAGATGTTAGACTTACAGGCAGGGCTGGTGCAAAGATATTGGATGCCCTAGGGAAATCTTCAGCCTTATGTCATGCCATGTCTCCCCCCACCCCCAAAGATTTTGATAATTAAAGTCAACAATCATGATCCTGACAGCAAACAAACTCAAAGAACTATCAGTACATGTTTAATTCCGCTACTGATCGCTGGAAGTAGCAGTATACAAATGTATGCTAAATAAATAAAATAAATAAATATGCAGGGAGAGTGGACACATATATACATACAAAACAAAGTTTAATATCTAAAGGTTTGAGATCTAATAATGCATTTTTACAGGACTGTTGTGGGAGGGGCGTAGTTTGAATCATCATGATTGTTGAGTTTAATTATCAAGATCTTGGAGGGAGGGAGTGAGTAAAGTTGAAGAATCGCCCTACGGAGCCCAATATTCTTGTGTTGGCCCAGTTACCTGACTATAGTTTTTCTTTTTTTTTTTTTAAAACAAATTCTTTGTTATGCTATTGTTCTACTTTCTATGATAAGACAGCGTTGCTAAATATAAACTTCTCTCTACCAAATATAAAGCTTATCTAAATTAATTTCCCGTTCCACTCTTCCTCCCTCCTTGGTTAGATATATTGGGATTCAGATCATTCAAAAGCAACAATAAATTATTTGGAGTAATTACCCAGATCTTATTGGCATACTCCAGAGAGACGTACTAATTTGATCAAAATATAATAGTATCTTAGACTAGAGGGATTGTTCTGATAAAATGAATCTACTGCCAGGACTTTAGTACTGATTTCAAGTCCTTACTAATATGCTTAAGAACTTTTTGTAAAAGGATATTGTAGTTTGAGTGGAATCAAAGATCATACACACTGAATTTGTCAATTAGGATTCAATTAAATAGCTCCTAGTACCAAATGGATGAAATAATTTTGATTCTTAAAAATAAAACTCTGAACAATTATCAGATTTAGAAAAACATAAATTAGTTCCAAAGTGTCCGCACATCCTATAGCAATCCCTTGATTTCTTTCACTTCATTATATTCAGTTAACAGAGAATCTCTGATCCCAGCACATAGGCCAATTTCTTCTCAGAGATAACATGGTAGATTTTAGTTACCTCTGAAGTAAATACATAATGAATAAGCAAGATGAAGGTACTTGCTCTCCTGTTCCCCTTCATGTTATTAATGGCTTCCCATAATAAATGAAATTCAGTGATTCTCTCATTTGTGCCATTTGTTTGCCTTGAATACATGGTAAGCTCTACTTGGCAGGAACTGTCTCTTATTTGTATTTGTGCAGCACTGCAGATGTTAGGAGTGCTATAGGAATGGGAAGCAGTAACACTAGCAGTAGAACAGATTAGAGACTATGTGGACAATGTACTCTTTGAGGCTGATATTCAAGGCCTGGTGATATGTGAAGCAAAAAAAGTATCTTTCTTATGCCCCTCACCTTAACTTCACCCAATCTCTTCCCCCCAACCTTCCTCCATTTTTCTCTCTTATGACCCTCAGGTTTCCCTTAGTCTCTCTCTTTCTCTCATTATCTCCCCCCTGCTTCAACCAGTCTCTGTCTCACTCAGTGGTTCTTGAGCCTAGCTGCAGCTGCTGAAAGCCATGGGGTGTCAGACTTCCCCACTATGATTGGCTCTCTGCAAGCTTGAGTTGAGGAAGTTCAGGCTGATCTCACGGTTTCAAGTCTCGTGAGATCAGCCTGAACTTCCCCAAGTGCATCGCTCAATGTTGCAGAGAGCCAATTGTGGTTAGGAAGTCTGAAACACCACATTTTTCAGGCGCTGCAGCCCCCAAAAAACATTCGGGGGCATGAACTCCTGAGTGCCAGAGTGCAATTTCTAGGCACCACAGTGATCTGACTCCCGGGAATTTTGAGCCCTTTGTTACAGGTATATCATGAAATGGAACAATAAAGTGTTTGCTCAGCTTACGGAAGATCAGTGAGCAGTAATTTCTTATGGAGCTGTATGCTCATCAGTGTGTTCTCTTACCTGCTAGAATCATTGGAAAACAATCTATACAATGAAAGCTAAGTGCGGTTTATTCTGAAGTTGGCTGACCTCTGAAGCCAAGCAGGGTCAGGCCTGGCTAGTATTTGGATGGGTGGCCACCTTGGAATACCAGAGGCTGTAAACTCACTCTGCAGAAGAAAGGCCTGGCAATCTACTTCTGGTAGCACATCAGCATTGATTTGATGGCACACATTGCATTTTTGCAATCCTATTTAAAAACGAATGTGGAGAATCAGTTCTATACTTCATTTCTAGTTGGCCTTGTCTTCTTACGCTGCGGTTCTGGCAGCATGTGAAAGGTCTATTTAAACGTTTATCTGACACGGAATTTCCTGTGGATCCAGTAGTGCTCTCCTTTGGCTTGTCTTTAGGAAAATTATATCTACTTTAGAATAAATTAAAAATACATCTTTGGGTCCCAGCCTTTGAAGTCCTAGAAGCAGCCATATTTGGAACATTGGCACAAATTTTCTTACAGTGTGTGAGACACCGTTTGTGACATCATAGTTGGTCTGGGAACACTATATCAGCTCTAGTATTCTTTTCCAGTTCAAGCAGATCAAGCCTTTCATTAAAACAACAGGGACACAAGTCTTCACTGCACATGGGTCAGAGACTGCAGTTTAGAGAGCAGAGGGTGATGCCTGAACAATTTTGGTGATTGTACAAAAAGAAAGTTCCCTTTAAAACCCCTTCTGTTTAACACTAGAAGCCCCAAAAGGAATTTTACCTAGAAACACCAAAGTGTGTCAATTGATGCATTATGACGACTGCGTTTAGCATGAAATGCAGATGTGAATTAATGCGAAGTTACTTATTTATTAAATATGTGCAGTATATGATGTCATTACATGACATCATCATGTGTTTATTGTTTGTAATGTTGGAGTAAAACTGTAAACAGTGATTGAGATGCGCCACCTAGTGGGAACATAAATTTATACCTAGAAGCCCCAATGTACGTCAATTGACGCATCCAAGACAATTGAGTGCGTCAATTGACGTACTTTGGGACTTCTAGGTATAAATTTATTTTCCCACTAGTTGGTGCATCTGTCATTAATTTTCGATGCACATATTTGAACATCTTGACCTTGCTAACAAAGTCATGGAACATGATTGACATGGTTCTAGCAGTGGCGCTGGTATACAACTTTGAAGATGCATTTGCGTCAATTGATGCACTTTGGGGCTTCTAGTGTTAAGAACTAGCCTCCCATTTTTTTTCTATCTACTTTAATGTATGCTGGTAACTTTCATATTTCCCTTTTCTCTTTAGACCACAAAGGTTTTCATTAAAAATGTTTGAATTACTTAATTACGCTCTACTATATTTATGACAACGTAGCATTTTCTGGGGTCTGATAACCACACATTTCAAAATTACAACAAACCCCTTTTTCTCTAGACAAAATATTGTGGATGTTGTGTTAGTCCATTTGAATAAATAGATCTACTATTAACATTTTCATTAGAAATATTTTTGCACCTTCTACAAAAATCTGGTAATAAAATCCTGTAGCTATTCTGAGTGTTTCTTGTATTTCTAATTTATATTTCAACAGCAGTGATATTATATAGTTGTCCTGATCAGTTGCATGAATTTCTCCTCCATTCCGCAAATCAAAGAACTGGATTATCACATAATTGTTACAGCGTATGTTAAGGAGGTAATTTTATAAAGTTGTTTTTGCGCAAACGTGTGTAAATTGCCTCATAAAATACCATTAGTGTAAAAGTATGTGTGCCAACAAGATGGTGCGTACTTTGCTGGAAGGTGTAGCTGGGGCATGGATTGGGCGGAGTTGCAGGTGGGCTTTGCAACTATGAATGGTTTTTTTTTTTTTTTTGCAACTATGAATGTTGATTATAAACTACCTTAATTTACCTGGATACCTGTGAACTTCAGACATGTACATTGATACCTACTATAGCATTTATAAACACAAGTAGGTGCCCACTTGCTTTTATAGGATAGGCTTCTAATACGTGCATTTTGACTGCCTTAACCTTGGTTTCCTGTTATAAAAGTACCCTCCACAGAGATTGTGACTAGGATTTATGACCCAGAATGACTCAACCATGTGGGAAGCATGCTAATGCCATAGGTTTCTAGAAAAACTGGATAATGACAAAGCTATTATGAAAGAGAATAGACAGAAGCTATAAGTATTCAGAAATCAGTGCCCTGTATTGAATGGTACAAAAATGAGATGAGTGTCAAAGGCAATTATATGTTTGATGGCTTCTAGCGTTAACTGGCCATTTAGATCACTAAGGGGCATGTCTACTAAAGTATGCTGATGGTTAGTGCGGGGTTTAGTAGGGGACCGTGGTAACCATTACTGCATGCTAAAAATTCCATGCATGGATTGCCTGCATATCACGATTAGCGTGGGCATCATTAGCGTATATTAATCGTCAGTGTTGCAGTTAAAGCAGATGTACTTACCGCCACCTCAATGTGTGGCGGTAAGTACACGCTCATTAATTGCAATTGTGGGTTTAGTAAGATGAAGTGCTTCCAGGGCTGGCCCAACCCCTAGACAAACTAGGCCATTACCTAGGGCAGTAGCTTTTGGGGGGGGGGGGGCGGGGGGTAGCAAAGAGCAGCTATAGTCAAAATGAAACAATAGGTCCTTACAGCCACACAAACCCAAAGACTCATCAATGCTTCTTTTTACCTGCAGCATGAATGGGCAGTTGGCAAGCAGTCCATTTATCCTTGTAAGTGGCTTTTGGAAATTTCCCTCATTAGGTATATATTTACAAAACAAAGTTTAATATTTGAAAGTATGATGTTTAAATATGCCTTTTATAGGATTTTCTGTGAGGGTAGGTGTTGAAATGATTATGGTCAAGTTTAATTATCAAAACCTTGGTGGGAACAGAGAAGAGTACTAGGGGTCTAAAAGCTAATTGTGAGGAGGTGCAAGGCTGAAGGTTACCTACAGCTTCCTACTCTAACAGCATGGGAACTTGTTGAGAACGCCCCCAACAGTTAGCGCAGGTTGGTACTAAATACATGCTAAGAAGCCAATTCTTAGTTCGGTTTAGTAACCATGTTCCTAAACAACCACATATTATCCATATATTTATGACAGTGGAGAAGAAGCACTGGCTTGGAGACCAAGGTTTGATTCCCATTAGCAGTCCTTGTAGTCCTTGGGCAAGTCACTTAACCCTTCATTGTCAGAAGAAAGGCCTGGCAATCTACTTCCGGTCACACTGCCAAGAAAACTCAGGAGCTGCTGGGTCGCCAGGAGTTGGCATTGACTCAAAGACACATATTCCATTTTTCATGGGATGCGTTAGGGGAGGAGTGAGAGCTGGCCTAAATTTATCTGGATAGGGATGAAATAAATTAGCAGGCCTGAAGTGAATGCATAGCACTGCACCAGTCATGGATTCAGTGCTGCTACTTATAAGGAAAGCAGTGTCGAATAAACAGATTAATATTGGCCCTGGCATTTAACTTAACTTAAACTGATCACCAGGCTGAATGAATATTGGCCCTTAAAAGGTCAAATGCAGACACAGAAAATCACGGAAATGAAAATCTTTCTGCCTTCTTTGAATTAGTAAGAATAATCACATTACAACTGGGACTTTCAGAAATTCTCACCAACAATGGTCAGTTTGCATCTACTGATTTGATAATTAAATATACTGGGCCCAATATTCAGAGACATTGAACATTAGACCCGGATAGTCAATGCAAGGCCATATCTGTGCCCTGGCATCGAATATCCGAATAGGTACGAAGGTAACTCTGCAGTGGTGATAGTCAGTCACTGCTCGGTTAACTTCAGCAGTTAAAGTTACGCCAGCCTTTGCCGTGCTTGACGTTTGCCCCTTCACGATAATCTGGCAGCGGCTCAATATCGCAGCTGCCCAGTTATCACTGGATGCTGCTCCCATAACACTCGTTAATCCCTTTCAATATCACGTTAATCCCTTTCAATTTATTTATTTATTTAGTATACATTTGTATACCGCTACTTCCAGCGATCAGCAGCGGTTTGATTACAGATTGGAAATTGTCAAATCATGACAGGAAATTTTTGAGGTATAAACACATTGATTAGACAGGAAAGCACAGCACACAGAGAACTATTTTACAGGGAACATGGGCTATGGAGGGTTAAGTGGCTTGCCCAAGACCACAAGGAGCATCTGTGGGACTAGAAACCCCAGTCCTTCCGGCCCAAGGTTGCTGTCCTCTAGTGGGATTTGAACCCCCGACCTTCCGGCCCGAAGTACCTTGCCCCAACCACTAGGCCACTCCTCCACTCCATATCAGGCCCACTGTCATTTTATTCTTGCTGGAACCTCTTTCTCCTTATATGTCCTCTGTTGGCACAGCCTTCAGAATATATTTCTAGTATTCTGGTCACTCACTGCTTTTGATTTCATTGTAGCAATGCGACCAGTTCCCATTAAGAACTGACTCTCTAAGCTTTTATTCCCCTATAGATGCAGAAGTGGGGAAAATCCTCTTAATCAGTCAGATCCTTGGACGAATATTTCTGGGTAACTCCTAAACTGAAAGCGAAGTCTTAATAAAGATTATGATGCTATTTAACTCAAATTAATATTATAAGTTAAAACGTCTATTTGCTTTCATGGCAATAGCTGAGTTTCTTAGACCCAGTCGGGTTTTCAGGATATCCGCAATGATATTCATGAGATATATGTATACGATGGAAGCAGCAAATCCATATTTATCTCCTGCATATTCACTGTGGATATCCAGAAAACCCAACTGGCTGTAGGATGAATAGGACAGATTTAGCAGCAGGCTGTTTGGTTAGAGAGACAGATAAGGGTATCAACCCAGAGAGAGAATCCTCCTCCATCCTCCGGTATACAATCTGTATACTCTGCACATACCATGGGTTTCATCTTCACTAGCTCTACCAGTAAAGATGCTTTCAAAAGTATGAAATTTCAAGGCAGTCTGCTCAGTTCTTGCTAACTATAAGATGCACTTTTTGAAGACAGAAGATTTAAGATTAGCAATATGCTTAGTGCAATCCTTTCTAGACATGAAAATAAAGGTTAATAACGAAAATTAATAAGGTGATACGTTTTTATTGGACTAGCACTGTTCCGACCTGAGGAAGGGAGTATAAGCTCCACATATCTAGTTAAGATATGCATTACAATTCAGCCCCAAACAAGTTATCACCTTAGATTATTCATTTTTCCTTCTTGACCTTTATTTCTGTGCATTCAAGCAGACAAACATGGCAGCCACATTTTTTTATCCAATTATTTTTAGTGATTTACATTAAATTGCAATTACCTTGTGTCAAGCTATTAAAAAATAATTTAAAAACATGCTAAAATGTCAAAAGGTAAATGGCAGTCTCTAGCAAAGAAAGGAGCCACCCACCTGTAACTGGAGCAAGGTGTCTATGGCATTGCTTAACAGCCTCTTAGAGAGCGTAAGACATTTGTTCAGCTCTATGACTTTGCCCTCTGACTTTGCCAGTGATCTGCCTTCAGAATGCTTGAACAGACCAATGATGACCAGTGCCACAATATACCAGGAACCTAAAAAATAGCAAATGATGTTCAGGTACATAAGTGTAGTCTCAAGAATGACTAGGTTTCAATTGAAGTCCCTCCTTGTGATTTCCTTGATTATATTTCTAATGCCTTACATTCTTTAGGGACACAAAAATAGTATTTAGTGGAAACAAAGAGGCTTGACATCAAGGATATGATCTATTGAGAGTTTTTTTTTCTCATGGTCACAGCAAAGCAGAACACTTGATAAATCAGGAAACCAATGCAAAATATGATAACTCTTAATTCAAAGATATAAATCCATTAAATAGCTAATCGCACAATTCACAATCATCCTAAAATCAAAGAACAATATGAATCCACGGAATGATACAGTGATAAGCATGCAGGAAGGTAGGCTGATATAATCCTAGCACAAACTCACACAGGAAGCAGCTGCTGCTATACAACTTGGCCATGATTTCCTGAAGGGGTCAGCGTGGTGCCTGGTCTCTGGACTGCTGTGCAAAGAGACTGGAGCTGCAGTATGTTGGTAGGTAGCAGAAAAGAATTTATATATGCTCCTCAGGATAAGGCAGAGGAGTTCCCCAATTTGTCTCTCTTTCTCTACAGCAGATACTTGGTCATATGTGTCAATGTGAAACCCAGCTTTCAGACTAGATTTATTCTGACCACTGACAGAGAGCAGTAGGACAGTCATTTGAAGATCCAAGTTTGATCCTCAAAACTCCCAAGTAAATTTTGCTAAAAACGTTTATGAGATCTTTGTGATTTCGAAGGGTTTGAACTTGTCTTTCATTTTAACTTGCTGATCAAGGAGCTCAAACTGGACTTGTTTTTTGGGAAAGGTTAACATTTAGAGATATTTCATTCTCGCTCTCACAGATCTATAGCAAATGTATCAACACTTTAATAAAAATAAACTGGTTGATGCCATTCTATGGGGCATGCTTATTAAGCTGGACTAATAGCATGAGCTATTTGTTACTAGGTCTCTGGTTATTCAGTGGGACTTAGTTGGGAATCCCAGCTTAGTAAACATACCATTATATTTTTTGACTGGAATATTATTTTATAATCACACTCCTTTACATTTAATATCCACGGTTGGCAGTTTTTAAAATGGCAGGCTGTGGCATTTCACTGGAAACTGAGGGCCCGATTTTCATCTAGGCAGGCTACGTGCTGCGTCGGCGCATAGCCTGCTTGCCGACCCCCTTAACCCGGATTTTCACTTCTGCGGCAACGGAAGTGAAAATCCGGGTTTGGCTGGATGTGCCCAGAGCCGCTGAGGCTAAATGGGTAGCGCCGCCTTTCGATGCTACCCACTTAGCCCTCTGCGCCTTCAAGAAAATTGCTGCTACCCATTTAGTCCTTTCTTCTGCCCCGCTCCACCCCAGAATGCCCTCAACAAGGCTGATGCTAACCGCATAGCATCTGGGAGTGTTAGGGACTTATCCAGGATTTTCCAAAGGTGCGACCCATATAGATGCCTTTGGAAAATCCCAGATAAGGCATTTACATGGGTAACTAGGGCAGTTACCTGTGTAAATGCTTTCAAAAATGCCACCCTGAGTGTTTAGTGCCAGTATCCAGATAGGGACTAGTGCTGAATATCTAGATTCAGTATTGGCTGCCTGGCACTATCCAGATAGCTGCAATCTGCATCCCCCTACTGGGATAGTTATATACATATTGTCTAGGACAGTTTCATTGCTGTCCTAAGTTATGTAGATAATTATCTGGATAGCGCTGCTGAAAGTCATTGCTATCCATATCATTTCCTGTCCCATCCCGACTCTGCCCCCCCCCCCCAATTCTTTGAAAGTTCTTTAGCTAGGTTTAATTTTCACTATGTGGTCTGCAAAAGAAAACAGATCCACCCATTTATTAAATAAAACTTTACAAACTGTTTACCAATTTCTTTAAATTATCCTAATTGCCGACAGTTAACATGGTGGTGTTGCATCTAACGCACCATGGTTTTGAATGTTATGGGTGCACAAGGTGCGACACCATAGTGCCCTTTAGTAAAAGGCCCCCATGCAAAAAGAAGTCGGCATTGGGTGTCGGATGGGCAGAAGCCAAGCAGTGCCGGAGTTTTCAGGTAAGTTCTATGTGGCTGTTTGAGGCCTCAGAGAGGGGTGTCAGCAGTAGCAAAGGAGTCCAGGGAGGGGGCGAGAGTGGGAGCAGAGGGACACAAGGAATGAGGTTCACTTAGAGTGCCTCATAGCCTTGCAATGACCCTGCTCATTAGGACAACTTTTTCTTTTACTAATTGTTCAGTCTCTGTTATCCTTGCTCTTTCTATTTCAAGAACACTTTCCCCCTAACACATGGAGGAAAGTCTCCATTTCCATACAGCGGTAAGTATGTTGAACTAGCACAGACCATTTCAAATCCCATCATGCCCTTTACTCTGATGTTCATGAGGAAATTTCTTTCAAGTCCAGTCCTGGATTGGAAATTTCCCTATGCAACAAGTATTTAAGAGCTACAGGCACTGCTAGGAATTCCTCGTAATCGAGGCTTGTGCCATCCCCTGCTGTGGAGAGCTGCTGTATATTATAGCCTCTATATGGGGTTGGCCAAAGGGTTTCTAACACCCTAGGCAGGACCCGGCTGTGCTGCCCCTTGCTGCCGCTTCCGTCTTCTTGGGGGAGCCTGGCAGCAGCAGCAGCAGTGGTTTGAAAGCAACAGCTTTGTGCCAACGTTTTGGAGCCCATGTCAGGTCATGTGCTTCGGAAGGAAGTTGCATCGGGGGGGGGGGGGGGGGGTTATATTTGGCAGGCTATGCTTTTCATGCAACGGGCACCGAAGTGGTGGCACAAAGCCACCATGCTGCCCAGCAGGGTCTGCCACCCTAGGCAGCTGCCTCGTTCACCTATAGTGGGCGGGCTGGCCCTGCCTGTATACTTAGACATCTACAAGACTGGTTGTTTGAGTCTATGCAGGGCCGGCACTGATGGGAAACAGGCATTTCCTGTTTCCCATCAGCCCTGGCATGCTTAACAGAGCCGCAAGAAAGGGCAACTCTCTCTTTGCGGCTCTGAAAAGCCCGCACTGAGGGAACTGATTCAGGGAGGGCTCTGCCGGGCAAGCGGGGGGGGGGGGGGGGTGTGTTACGGTCACAGGACACTTGATTCTGTCGCTTCCGCAGCAACAGCCAGGTTTTTTAATTTTTTTATTTCCCTGGGCTGATGGGGGGGGGGGGGGGAGGGAGTTAGGACTGGTAATGGGCTATGGTGGAGGGATAAGACTGGAAATGGGCTGTTGGGGGGGTTAGGACTGGAGGTGGGCTGATGGGGGGTTAGGACTGGTAATGGGCTATGGGGGGGGGGGGCTAACACTGAAAATGGTGTGATGGGGTGTTAGGACTGGAAGTGAGCTGATGGGGGGGTTAGGACCGGTAATGGGCTGATAGGGGTGGTTAGGACTGGAAATGATCTGGTGGGGGGGAGTTTGTACCAGTAGAGGGCTGATGGGTGTGGTTAGGACTGGAGGTGGGCTGATGGGGGGGGGGATTGGACTGGTAATGGGCTATGGGGGAGGGGCTAAGACTGGAAATGGGCTGATTGGGGGGTTAGGACTGGAAGTGGGCTGATGGGGGGGGGGGTTAGGACTGGTAATAGGCTATGGGGATCTAGGACTGGAAATGGGCTGAGTGGAAGGGGGGCTTGAACTGCAAATAGCTGATGGGGAGGGGGGCTTGGAATGGAAATGGGCTGAGTGGCAGGGGGGCTTGAACTGCAAATAGCTGACGGGGAGGGGGGCTAGGACTGAAAATGGGCTGAGTGATGGGGAAGCTAGGACAGGAAATGGGCTGATGGAGGGGCTAGGATAGGATTGGAAATGGGCTGTTGGGGGTGCTAAGATTGGAAATGGGCTGTGGTGGGGGCTTGGATTGAAATAGACTCATGGAGGGGCTAGAACTGGAAGTAGGCTCATGGGGTCTTGGATTGGAAATGAGCTGAGTGGAGGGTTGCTAGGATTTGACATGGGCTGATGGTGGGGCTAGGAAAGGACTAGAAATGGGCTGATGGGGGGCTGGGACTGGAAATGGACTGATGGTGGGGCTAGGATAGGATTGAAAATGGGCTGATGGGGGGACTGGAAGGGAGCGGATGCTGGGTGGGGCTGGAACTAGAAGGGAGCTGATGTTGGGGGAGGATTAGAATGGGATGGGGCTGGGAGAGTGAAATGAAGAGGGGAAAAATATTTTGTGTGGGAGGGAAGAGAAATGTACAATTGGCCGGGTATTGGGAGAGTAAGTGGGGATTGAGGATGGAGGGGTAAAATTTGTGTGGAAGAAAAAGGAATGAGGAAAGAGCAAAAGGATTAGTATGTTAAAATAGATGTAGAAAGAGAATGGAAAAAAAAAACTAGAAGAGAGAAGAAAGGACAAATGGACATCAGACGATGGAGAGCTAGCAGAAGACATGAAGAAACCAGAAGAAAGTGGCTGGAGAAATTGTAAATGAAAAACAAATGCACAAAAGGTAGAAAAATATCTCTTTATTTTGAATTTATTAACTGGAATATGTCAGCTCTGGGAAATGTGCATCATTAACGTCTGCTTTGTTTAGTACAAGAGGAAATTAATTTATAGTTTTATTTCTACAGTGTTGTTGTACATTCCAAGTTTGGCTTTTGGGATTCCCAGTTTAATTATTTTCTTCTTGTTTCTAAATTGTGATTCCTTGTTTGGTGATGGTCTATGTTCTGCATGTGTAACTGAGCTGAGGTATTCTGTTTATGTAATTCCTATTTGACATTGCCACTTGTTCTCTTTTCCCAGTAGGTCATGTATTGTTATTCTCTGAAATGTATTGGTTTAATATTTTCAGTGTTGTCTTTTGATAGGTAGAGCATAGTGCTTTGTGAGTCCTGGTAGTGCTGTTATGATATGGCGGGTTTGCTGTGGGTTCTAAATGGGCAGCGTTTGTAGTAGTTCCTAATGTGCCTGGCAGTTGGCACTGGATTACAGTAATGTAGAAATCTTTTAGTCTTTCTTCACCTATACACTCATTAAGAGGCATGTTCACTAAAAGTTAGTGTATGGTAATATTATGCAAATCCTTATGCAAATGAGGCCCCGCACCAAGTCTCCCCACATGGCCCCGCACCCCCCTTGGGCTGCCCCTGAATCTATGGCCTATAATCTTCTGTAGGATGAACTGCATTTCTCCTCCACTCCACACATATTCTTCTCTCCAACCATACTATCTTCCTGGCCATGTTTGTCTTCTTTATTGCCAATAACCAATGATGTTTCCCCTTAACACCGCTTTAGCCACTTCCCAAAAGAATAGGGGGCTTTCTTTATATTGTTCATTATTTTTCTCAGAATCCTCCCATTTGGAGTTTAGAAAAGTGTGGAAAGCAGTGTCCCTCGTAAGGGAAATGGGAAACCTCCAGATAAAATTACGCTGTAATACCCCCCATTCCAGATCTATCCAAACCAGGACATGATCATAGATTTCTAATGGCCCACTTTCCTCTTTATCTTTTCCAAAAAGCCATCCGCTATTAAAAAATAATCAATACAGGGATCTGCGAGGCAGTACCAGCATTGAATATCCAAATTGAGGCTGCGGAGCAGCCTTTCTAGACATATTGTACAGATCAATACTCAGCGGAGAGATGCGCTGAGCCCCGCCCACAGCAGTAGCATCACCAGAGGCATACTTTAAAAGCAGCATCGCCACACCACAGCTGTTGGTGCATGGCCGAAGGGGCATGTGACCAAAGGGGGGGCCCCTTTGGTGCTGGTTTGTGGTGAGGGCCCCCTGGTGTCCTTTTGAGAGAATGCCTGAGGGGAAGAGGAAAGCTAAAGATAAGACTTTGGGGCATCTTCTCCTGTAGTGCTAGGTCCCATTGATAGTCAGGTAAAACTAATTACATCTCACACTGTCAGTGTTCTGCTGGGTCTACTTGGACTTTCCATGTCCTCCCTGTCGTGTGTCTCCTTGAACCCTATTCAGACTCTTCCCCCTCCACCAGGAGACAATCAAGCTCAATCATTAGAAGTGGAGGCCCCTGCCCAGGTGATATCTGGGGATAGGTAGGGCAAGTCATGCCCCCTAAGTGCTAGCTCACAGGGAGATTGAATTTGATCCCCATGCCTGCTGCAATTCCTACACTGGATGTGTTGCTCGTCTGAATTGTCTACTATGTTTATGTCTAATATTACTTTGGCGGATATATGGAAAGTTGTTACTCAGACCAATAATTTCCTTAAAGGTGTATTTGATCAGGTTAATGATTTCTCTCAAGACACTGTGGTTAAATCGCAGGAGCAAGATAATAGGCTTCAGGCTGTGAAGCAGAAAATAGAGAAAAGTGAGTCTCAAATGGGAGCTCTCCAATCAGCTAGTGTTTCTGCTCTTAAAGACAGCTTGTACCTGTAGCGAGAAACCAAGGCTTTGGAAAATGTAATTAAGAGTAGGAATTGAAGTTATTAAATTTTCCTCATTTTTTGTCTCCTAGGATTCTCCTTATAAAATATTTCCCAGAGTGTTTGAAATTGAGTCATCCAGGTCAAGTCATTGTTGTAAATGTTTGTTATGTACCTTCTGGTTCCAAGGTGGAAGCAGCTCCTGACTTGGTACCTGAGGGGGGGGGGGGGGGAACTCATCATTTTCTTTGGATTTAACAAAATTTCTTGAAAACTCTCAAGACATGATCTCCTGTAGAGACACTTTGGCTGTGATGCTGCTTTCTGAACCGGATAAAATTTTAATGTCTTATTTTGGTAATAAGGAAATATGTTTTTGGTCACAAAGTCTTAGCTTTTCCTGATGCATCAAGAGCAACAGAGGAGCGTAAGAGAAATTTTCTCCAAGTTTTAGCAATTAGTGCACATTTCTTTCTTCATTTTCCCGGTAAATTTTTGCTTTCCTATTCATTTAGAGTTTTTTGGCGGGTAAAGGTTGAAGGTAGTGATCATTGCTTTTGAGGTCTCTTTCTTTACCTTGTGTTGTATATTTTTTCTTAAATAGTTTGAGGTCCAACATATATTTCTCTGTTTGATATTCAGTGCTGAGTAGTAATCTCTTCTCTTCTTCCCATGATGAGGGTTAAGATGTTGAAATATATTTACTTTTTGTTTTTGTTACCTTTTCTTATATTTTCTCCTGATTTTTTGAGCATATGTAAACAGTATGTAAAATATTTTCAATAAAAAGATAATAAATACGAGGCCACAAGCCATGTGCTCTTGACAGATGGGTATAATGTCACTCCAATAGATGAAGAAATCTAAGTATCCCTATTCTTCACACCAACTATTCAACCTCCTTGTTTGCCAAGATGTGCCCCGACCCCTGTACTGATTTATCCATGGTCTCATCAAGAACACAATTGAAATTTCCCCCCAGTATTGTTTTCGATGCATTGAATGAGGAAAAGTGCTGCACTACTTCTGCATTTAGGATCATAGTTATTAGGCGCATATATATTCCCCAAGACTATAGGATTCCTGTATAATATTTCTATAACAAAAATGTATTTTCTCTTGAAATCAGTCAAGATTTTCTTGTGAGTAAAGCCTGCGGTCTTATTGATCAAAATCACTATCCTTGCTTTCTGTTCCCATGAGGTGGACCCTTATACTTCCTCCACCCGCCATTGAATCAGTCTGGTGGTCTTTTTCTGCAGGAATGTAATATCACCTCTTTATCCTTAAGGGCTTTAAGCACCTTGAGGTATGTTTACTAAAGGGTGCTACCCGAGTAGTGCAGGGTAAGTGCGTATTATTGGTGTCATGCAAAAAGTAGCAAGTTGCCCTGTGATAAAAACCCATACTGATTGGGTGGCATGCATATAAACAACACCTGGGAGGGATGTGGGTGTTCCCATTGCGACACCGCTAGCATGGGCCTTGAAAGCCCACACTCCTGGTGCTTGATGGGAAGCAGTACCGCCAGCATGATGGGTGGTGGTTGTTGCTCCCCACGGAGGTTGTAACATAGGCAAGTCACACTAAATTCAGTGGGATGGCTCTCTTCACCCCTCTGCATCTAGCATGGCACCCCATGCTATTAATGGTGCCCAAACCTACGTTAGTAGAGTAGGGATTAGCAAACATGCCCCCTTGTGTCTTTTAATGGGTAATCCTATTCCACAAACATTTAATGACATGATCCTTAAACCCCTAGTCATTTGAAATAAATGAATTGATCTTTCCTCAAGATTATACGTCATTCTATATATGCGAGAGGAACTCCCCCCTGCCTAGAGTCCCTTTATTCCCTTCAATCTGATCCCATTGTATTCCCTTCAACATCTTACTCATGTGTGCCTCTCCCAGGTCTGTCTGTCCCATTACCCCCTTTCTATCCCTCCCCCTTCCCTCTCCATCCTATTCACACCCATCTCCATTTTCACACCAGGTCTTTGACATGTATTGGCCCCTCTCTGCAACCACACCATTAAATGAATAACCTTTCACTAACCTATCCTCACCTCAAAGTCATCAAGTCCATCCACACACTCAATATTATCATCTACCTCTCCCTCCATAACCCACCTCTATTTCACCTAAAAGAAAAGAAAATAGACCCCCCTTCATCACATCCCCACTCTTCCTCAGCCATACTCCATCTTGTCCTTATCCTCAGTCTACTTTTCATTCCCTGTCTTCCACACTTCCATTAGCCACACCTTCCACACTGTTTGTATTCTCCTAGTTCATAGGCAGGGAGACATGGGAAGATCTATGCGGACATTCAAATCACAGAGACATCTTCGGAGGCACTTTCGAAGCTGGCTCCAGAGATGTTCCCAGTGCAAGGATATCCAAACCATGAAGGGGGTGTGGCAGAGGTGTGTCTGGGGTGTTTCCAAGAACATGGATGTCTTTGCCTGATTGCATAATCCAAGCTGTATCAAAGGTTATACCTGTTCCAGGCATGAATAGGAATCACAAAAGTGCTTGTTTTGGCAGGCAAACATCTGGATGGTGTGGAGAAAGAGGTACACTCATATCCTCTATATTTTCCACGTTGACAACAAACACTGATGGGGAAAGAGGGATCATGTTTTCGTTTTACCATGCAGATGGATGGCCCTGTATACAAAGTAGCATATGATAGGAGTCCATGCCCCAAGGTTTTATAGCAGGGACATCTATGTGGATGCCAGTGTAGGGGTGCACATCAGGGATGTCTATGTTTTATACTATATTATGATCATCCAAGTTTTCCTTGTGTTTTCTTTGAATGGCTACCCCCATATCTCTTTGTGAAACTAGCATAGACCCTCACTTTTAGGCTGCATGTTCTTTAAAGCAAGAATTTTCTGTATTTTTAAACAAAATTACAGATATATGCATTACAAAGTAGAATCCTCTTACTCTAGCAATTAGAAACTCTACTCTGTCCTTTTTTAATCCTTAAGACCTTTCCCTGTAATTCATTTGAAGCACTAGAAGCCGCTATTTGTGACATCATAGTTGGTCTGGATACACTGTTTCAGCTCTAGTATTCTTTTCCAGTTCAGACAGTACCAGCTTCTCATTGAAACAAAAGGGCCACTACCTGAGGCTCCCCCCCCCCCCCGTTTTCTAAATTCCTATCTAGTGTATGTAATGCAGTGATAATTCTTGAACATGGGCCAGTTTAGAGAGTAGAGGGTGATGCCTGAACAATTTTGCTGGTTGCACTGCTTCACAAGAGGCAAGTTCCCTTTAAATTCTCTTCTGTTTAAATACTATCCTCCCATTTAAATTTTTTTTCTATCTACTTTAATGTATATTGGTATCCCGCAGACTTCCCTTTTCTCTTTAGACCACAAAGATTTTCATTAAAAATGTCTGAACTACCGAAAAGTGAATGTATTATACACTCTACTATGACTGCAGCATTTTCTGGGATCTGATAACCACATATTTCAAACATACAACATTTTTTCTAGGCAGAAGTGGGGCTACTGACTATGTAGCCCCACTTATTACTTTCAGTAGAATTGTGTTTTGCACGGACTGGGATATTCGTGCTGCTGAATTAACTGCATGTGTCACCTTGCAGTGGGGTGCTCCGGGGGTGGAGCGGAGTTGGCACTTATTGATAACTAGGCAGAGGCGATATTCAGCCACTGCCTGGTTATTTCTCATTGGCAAAAGTTAGGAACATTAAAGGGTGTCCTAACTTTCGCCGCTGAAACTAACCGGGCAGCAGCTTCAACGGCATCCGGCTGGATATGGCCCCAGTATTGAATATCCAGGTCTTAGGTTCAACAGCGTCAGCTAGCTGCTTTAGAACTACTAGCCACAGCTGCGGAATATAAGTAGGGCTCTAAATTCTTTCGAAAAGGGACTGACATGTAAGTATGGTTTAATATATTTGCAGTGGAGTTACCATTCAGCATTTTCAAACTTGTGCTAATTCAACCATCTTCAACTGGGCTACCATACGTCAAACGTACCCCGTGGACTTTTCTGAGAATTGTAAGATTTGGAAGACTCTGTCTTTGAATGTTTTTGTTATCTCTTTTGTAGTTGGTGGGGTTTAGCCCTTAATCCTGCACTGTGCAACCAATGTGATAATATTCGTAATTCTACACTTTTGCTGATTCCTTCAATCTTTAATTCTGTAGGGTTTTTTCCTTCTTAAATTACTATTCATATTTTTTAACTGTAACATATATCTAATTAAAATTCAGAACCTATACAAGGTCTGCTATATCACATATCATAATTATTTCTACTAGATTTATTTTTAGGATAGCTTGTGTAATTTGTTTGCATTTTTATTGTGGAAATGTGGAACATTTAGAATACCCACTAGGGTCCCGATGCAGAGACGTCCAGCCCTGCTATTCGCCGAGACCCTATGCTGGCTAAAGTGCTCCCTGCACGCACACAGCTGCTGTGCAGGAAGCGCTGGATGGGGGCGGGCAGAAGCACCCTGTACGTCCAGTGGGTGTACGATACACGGGGAACTTATTCCATCTCGGAGGTGGAATAAGTTCCACCGATTGCAGGGCTCAGGCCAGACAGCCCGGGAAGATGCTGGGGTGTCTCCACCATACAATTCCAGCCCCGCCTGCACGCGCTGAGGGTCAGGTGGCAGGGAACCAAGGCTCTCCTCCTTCGTGGCAGTTGTGCGCTCCTGCTGGGCATCCTGGTGCTATGGTTCCAGGATGCCACAGCACCGGCACACCAGCAGGAGCATAGGGCAGATTGGTGGACATCCTGTGCTTAGAATAGGGGCAACACTGGGTTGTCTAAGTGCCCAATTCTGCAACCATGGGACCATTTGGCTACTGCGGTTGAAGAATTGGGTCCAATTTGGGTCTGTCCATTTTTTTGGGTGGCCCGACGGCCCGGATGTGTCCCTGCTGGAATCTGGTTCCACGTCTCTCATTTAGATGAAGATCTTATTTAGATAAGCTCCTAAGAAAACCAAAAGATGTGCTTAACATTTCATTTTACAAAGGTGGAATAGGACAATTTTATGCAGATAAACTGTTGCATGTGAGATATTTTGTTCTAAGCAGTACCCATGAGCTGGACTCTCATTCAGAGTACCTGGCTGTAACTCACTTTGAGCTCAGATTTGGAAAAGGTAAGTAAATAACACTGCAATCCAAATCCTGTCCTGCTCCTTGTGATTAAAGACACAGTATCTGCCCCTATCGGCAGAGTGGCTGGAGGGCTCACGTGCAGCTTGGAGGAATGCTGCAGGCACACTAAAACCAAGACCCTCCCCCACTGATTAAATGCACCCTAAAATAATTTTGAAAAACCTTCTCTGGTGTTTCTCAACCCTTATCACTCTTCCCAGATCATCGTATTCCTTCTGCGGCCCCTCGAGGGGTGGGTGCTATCCACAGTTACTCTCACCCTACAGATGGCCCTATGTGAAAATGGTGACATTGGCCCTGAGGCTGCTGCTATTTGAAGTCCAAAATGGTGGTGCCCTCAAGGTCAACCAGTATCATTTTGCTTTATGGCATCAGAGGACAGGAATGACTGGAGATTACTCCTGGCTTTATGGGGAATGTGGCTGGAGTAAGATAGTCTAGTGGAGGGAGTCTTAGGAAACGTGCTAGTTTATGAACTGCAAACTACACATGCAGTTTACATTGCTATTTGACCATGCAAGATGTTCTGTGTGGCAAATCTAGGCAATTGTTACAATCTAGAATAATGGAACATCACAACTGTCTCCATATGATGAGGACAGAGTCCCCTCTGGTACAGCATTGTCTAACATTACAGCATTCTTTTCAGGATTCTTTTCTATAAATATGTTATGGCATGGACAAAACTGAGACAAACTTATCCCAGAACAGACATGGAGTTTTTAGTTGGACATTGCTTCCCCACAAAGTTTCATCTTTGAAAGAAAGTGGCATTTTTTTTAAATCAATGAAGATTTACATCCATACGTCTAGAAAGCAGATTTTAGAATGGCCATGTAGGTGTAATCTGGGACGTCCAAACCAGAACATCTGAAGTTCTGTGGGAAGGAAGTAGAGAAGGTGGACGTGTTTTAGTGCATTCTAAAATCAGCATGGCCCCACCCTAAAATATCAACAATAAGAAACGGGAATGTGCAGACTAATGGGCCAAGGATGTGCACGTTTCCAGACGATTTTAGAAACTTGTATATGTTCACAATATGGACAGCAGTGACGTGGGTGACATAGACCTGCCTACAATGGTATTTCAGAATAGGCATGTCTGATGCCACATACATGTCCCTGGCCTGCCTTTTGAAAGTGCAGACATTCAGTGCAGTGGCAGCCACAAAATTGGTTCTAAATTTACTTGCATGCTTTTTTGGCATAGCAAAAATTATTAGAGGAACGAGAAGACTTTCTCCTCTCCACAGGTGTTAGGTGGCTGAAAAGAGCACTTTCCAGATGCCTATTTGTGCCTGGGGGCAGGTATAGATTTGGAAGTGTGCGCTGGTGAGTTCCAGCATGCGACACCGTTCTAAAATCAGATGCAAACATGTCTTTTTCAGTAACACCCTGTGCATGTCTCTATGCAACATGGATGTGATTGCACTAGACACATGCAATCTGGGGCTTTCTAAAATAGCTCTTAGGATGTCGATATGAAAATCATGATTAGAGTTTCTAAATGGACTTTTTATTGTTGTGCCCATTAACATTATAGTTCAATATGTTATATACTTTTGTGCCTGCAATTTTAGAGGAGGAGCAAAGTAATTTTGAACAATGGAATGTATCAGATGCTTTGGTAGCGAGCAGATATATATACAGGGTGGCCCAAAAAAAGTGAGGACATCTCGTAAATTAAAAGCTTAAATAGTTTACTTATTTACCTTTTTTAGCTATATAATGTCTTTATTTTGACAATTTGTGGTCACCATTTTTTAAAAAAATTTGTCAATCGTTTACATCTGTCTTTTTTAATTTTTAAATAACTTATATGCTACAAGATGTTCTAACTTTTTTTGGGGAGAACACAAACAGGAGCACTGCTCGCAAACAAACTGAGAAACCACAAAAGCGAGCAGTAGTGGAAGCCACAGGCACTTTATTAGTTAGACAAACCCCAACGCGTTTCGGCTGTTGCCTTCATCAGGGGGTACTAGAGGACAGCAAAAACATAACATAAAAATAAAAACAAGAAAAACAAGAAAATATATTAAATCAACAAATATGAACAAACATAATTATTAATTGATTCATAAAAGAAGTTTTTGTAAGGTTAAAAACATATAGAAATATGTATATATATATATAAAAAATATATCTATATATAAGAACTATGTAGACAAGAGAACAGCAATACATAGTGATAAAAAATATATAAATATAACATACTTACAAATGAAGTGCACAAAAGCAATAAAGATAAGGCACACACCAATCAATGGTGGATAATGCTAAAAAATAATGCAAAAGCCATTAATATAATACTGAAACTATTAAAAACATCAATTGAACCATAGAACATTAAAAAAAAAAGAAAACAAAATGGAAAACCCAGACCAACGAGAAAGGCAAATAAAACTATATAGTAAGGATAAGTCATATTAAAAAAAAAAAAAAAAAATATGTTAAGGGTCCACGCAGGATTTATATGTTCAACAAGAATTAGATTATTTTATATATATTTTTATATTTATATTTTTATTGTTAGCTGTCCTGGCGGCTCCCTGCTCTTTTTAGATTACAACTTTCAGCATGGGTCCATACATTGATTTTCTATATTGCCTGAAAATATCACAATTGGTTCTATACAACTGCACTTTTTTACTTGTTTGGTCTTTACTTGTTGGACTTTTAGAAGCACACATTTTATTATTTCTTTTGAGCACCAGCTTTTTTTGTTTACCATTTGCGATAATGGTATTGCATGTGCGAGTCTAACGATGTGTACGCTCTATGTTCTGTATATATATAAAGATATTTCTTTTGCTTGAATAAGATTCTTCTCTATATATACAATTTTAATATGACTTATCCTTACTATATAGTTTTATTTGCCTTTCTCGTTGGTCTGGGTTTTCCATTTTGTTTTCTTTTTTTTTTTTTTTTAATGTTCTATGGTTCAATTGATGTTTTTAATAGTTTCAGTATTATATTAATGGCTTTTGCATTATTTTTTAGCATTATCCACCATTGATTGGTGTGTGCCTTATCTTTATTGCTTTTGTGCACTTCATTTGTAAGTATGTTATATTTATATATTTTTTATCACTATGTATTGCTGTTCTCTTGTCTACATAGTTCTTATATATAGATATATTTTTTATATATATATATACATATTTCTATATGTTTTTAACCTTACAAAAACTTCTTTTATGAATCAATTAATAATTATGTTTGTTCATATTTGTTGATTTAATATATTTTCTTGTTTTTCTTGTTTTTATTTTTATGTTATGTTTTTGCTGTCCTCTAGTACCCCCTGATGAAGGCAACAGCCGAAACGCGTTGGGGTTTGTCTAACTAATAAAGTGCCTGTGGCTTCCACTACTGCTCGCTTTTGTGGTTTCTAACTTTTTTTGGGCCACCCTATATATATATACACACACACACACACACACACATTTGTTTTCTTTTTTTCCTGTCTGTATTTTCAAGAATTACAAATTATTTTTCACAACGATGCCAATAACATCTCATTGAGATTGAGTTATATACTGGATTTGTTTTGAATTATGTAATCACTGACATTCCCTTGAATCCTTTTGCGGTTTCAACATTGGATTAATTTTCCCCAAAATTCTTTTCATGAATGAAAGACCTGTGATACCAGGTTCCATGCTGATGACAAAACAGCTGTTTCCTGTAACATGCCACTGACTGACCGGGGGTTGCCCACTATTTGGCCTTTTGCAGAGAAATGTAGTCTCACAATTTGAATTCTTATGGTGTTTCACGCATTTTCGAAGGCAGGAAAACATTGAAAGAGCTATATCTGCAATGACAATAAAGAAGTGTCCCTTGGAAGAGCATTCATACCAAGCCATGATACTTGTCAGGATGGAATAGACGTTGGCAGGATTCATACACAAATTCTTTGTGTTTGGGAAAGATAAGCTTTGTTCCCTCTTTGAATGCTTACAACACCCACTAGGGAGACCATCCATGTCTCTGCCTACTCCAGGGTATGAATAGGCATCTGAAAAGCCCTCATTCTGCCATCCAGACATCTGGAGGGCATTGAGAGGAAGGTATTCTGATATCCCCTATACTTTCCATGATGATAATGAAAACTGCAGGGAAACGAGGACATTTGTTTTCAGTTCAGTACACTAATGCACATTCCCGCATGCAAAGTAACTTGCATGGACACGCATTCAACATAGGATAGACATCTCCGCCCCAAGTGTTTGAGGTGGCGACATTTATGAGGCTGCCTGTGTGGCCATCCAAGTTGCTAAAATCAGGCCAAAACGTAAACATCCCTGGTGGTTTTTTGGACGTCTTGTCCTAGATGCCTCAGATTTTACCTGGATGTCCTTTCTGAAATTCCACTTCACGTGGAGAAATGTGTGTGTGTGCATAGGTTTACTGACTGTGCAGAAAGAAAGTGTTACTAGGGGTGAGTTGGGGAGGAGTTTGCACTTGAGTGCATACTTTTGAAAATTCAAGTGTATGTGCATATATTATCCTTATAAATTGTGTGCAAATGTAAGCACATAGTTTCCCTAGGAGAATTTTGAAAGTGGAAGTCAACACCAACTTTTGATTTGAAAATCTGGCCAAACCCACAGATTATTTATAGGAGAATATAGACGTTCGAAGTTTAGTGGAATAATATCTCCTCTGTATGATTATCCCACAGGCTCATGCTATGGAACGCATACTTTTAGAATGGTTTGGAGGTATTTTATCACACCTTTTGCTTGCTTGCTTTTAAAAGACCTCTAACACCATAGGCTAGTGCTTGGTACTGTAGCAGGCGATGTCCTGTTTCGCTTTGCTACCTTATAACATTAGGAGCACATGACCTTCTTTTCATTGTAAGACATCCATGAGTCAGAGTGAATAGTCAAGCCAGTATGTTATTGTGATCATAAGGGCTTGCAGTGAGATGTTTGATAAATATGTTGATAGATAAGCATTAGATTTGCCTTAGGTAAAGAAACGTGCACAATGCAATGCCAAAAACTATTCAACCACTGTTGTAATGATTTCCAGGTATCTGACTGAACTATAAGACCATTGAGGGGGAGCACTTCATAATAAACACATCTCACAAGAATGGCCCTGAACAGTAGATATTTAATGATAGACATATATAGGCAAAGCTTTATTTATTCATGCCAACAACCTAACATATTACCTAGCCTAGTATTTGAGCCCTTCTAAATTACATAATTGCGTCCAACTCCGCTCCCATCCTTTCCAGAAGCCCACCACAAGAGAACAAGGTGATGGTGCTTTCTGGGTATTATTGGGCAGTCAGCTGCCAGCAATCCCGAGTCCTGCCGTTATCATAACGGGGCCAGAAGACAGATAAACCCCTGCAGCATCCATAGATTCCTACATGTCAGTAGCTCTGGCTCTCTCGCAGCTAACCCTCTTCTCCATCCAATGATGCTGTAGCATGTCTAACACAGCAATTATATTGGATATAAATTATACAGTGTTACATGAACACCTTTAAGAGCATAATTAATATAACAAAATCTGCTTAGACAATTCTACTTATGGTAGTAGGGGTGCTCATGCAAGTATGAATGGGTCCATCTGGGTTGGTTGTATAAGAGGTGACTAGGAATGACCAGTATCCCAGACTTTCTTCTTTCATGCTTCACATATGGTGAGGTTCAAATGTGCCAGTAGGATCAAGCAGACTCAAATATGGGTTCAGCAATCGAACAATCATGGAGTTGTGATTGTGCAGAAGACAGAATCCAACATTGATAACCACATCTGGGAGGTCAGGAGGCCGTATGGCCAAGATAGTCATGAGTAGCAATGCCTCTTCATATTGGGTAGCCCAGCAGCTCAGAATGCCAACCAATGCTGCCAGCTTGCATGCTCACCGGTGCTTGGATGACAGGTTATAGGAGGCATCTGTGTACTCAGCACAGTACTGCCGTTGTCCAATCACATAAGGCCACGGTACTCTAGTATGCCTCTGAACAAAAAGGCCCAATAGTCTTAGTTTTAGATGATGTATCGATCTGAATTGCTACTGCTACGACTACTGATCATTTGTACATGGTTTTGTAAATCAAAGTTGCAAAATCAAGTTTTTTCTAATATGTTTTTGTTTCTTTACATTGCTCCTACTCCTTCTGGTGGATCTTCTCTTCTTTTATGGTGGACTTGGCAGAAAGTGAAAAAATTACCAAATTATGCCAAATGTGAAAAGATTTTCAGTGCTAATTTATGGAGTTAAACGAAATGTATGTTTGTGGTAGATCATTTGCAAGTGAGAACTACACAATTTTTTAAAAAACATATAACATAATAGCCCTTCTACTCTGTCCAGTATGGCGACTGGGGTTGTACCTGCCACTCCATGCAAGTTACCCCTTCAATGTCTTTTTTGTAGTGTGAAAGTCATTTAAATTGTGCTTGCTATATAGGGGATCCTCTATGTTCATTCCATGTCCCCCCCCCCCAAATTCCATCATTGCCCCTGTCCCCACAGCCTTCACCAGAAAGGGATCCCAGGCATCCATCACCCTGTCCAGCAATGTCAGCTATATCCTCTACAAGTACCAGAGAGAGTTTCTAGTTCATTCTTTTAGTTCTGGTTCATCTTCCTCCACATTTGAGTTTCTGGCATAGATGGAACCTACAATGTTGAAATAAATGCTGATTTTATGACTGAGGCTGGGGGAGGAAGAACAAGGAGAAGCAGCAGGGGAAAAGCTGAGGCACCATGAGACTTCATTGAAGGTCGCTAGGGTTTATGTTGTTTTTCTAGATGAGAAACATTAAATTGTATTCTTTTATAACCTAGCCATCATAGCACCACTTCTCAGCAGAGGGGCCACATACTGCATCTCCTTTTGAAACCCAGTATACATGAATACATAAGAACATAAGAAATGCCTTACTGGGTCAGACCAAGGTCCATCAAGCCCAGTATCCTGTTTCCAACAGTGTCCAATCCAGGTCACAAGTACCTAGCAGGTTCCCAAAAAGACACACAGGTTCCACAACGCTTATCCCGGGGTAAGCAGTGGATTTCCCAAGTCCTCTTTAATAATGGTTTATGGACTTTTCCTCCAGGAATGTGTCCAAATCTTTTTTAAACCCAGCTATACTAACAGCTTTTACTACATCCTCCATGCCAGAGTTTGATTACATGTTGAGTAAAAAAACATTTTCTCTAACTAGTCTTAAATGGGTTACTTTGTAGCTTCATTGTGTGTCCTCTAGCCTTTCTACTTTTTGATGGAATAAACAACCAAACTATGTTTATCCGTTCCACTCTATTCATTCATTTATAGACCTCTATCATATCTCCCCTCAGCTGTCTCTTTTCCACGTTGAAGAGCCCTAACCTTTTAAGCCTTTCCTCATAAGGGTATTCTTCCACCCCCTTTACCATTTTGATGGCTCTTCTCCGTACCTTTTCTAACTCCATTATATCCTTTTTAAGATACAGCAAGCAGAATTGCACACAATATTCAAGGTGCAGTCGCACCATGGAACGATACAGAGGCATTATAATATCCTTGCATTCCTTTCCTTATGATTCCTAGTATTCTATTTGCCTTCTTGGCCACCTCTGTACACTGGGCAGAGGGTTTCAATGTGTCATCCATGATGACACCTAAATTTTTTTCGTGGTTGGTGGTTCCTAATGTGGAATCTTGCATTATGTAACCATAGTTTAGGTTGTTCTTTTCTAGGTGTGCAACTTTGCACTTGTCCAGATTAAATTTCATCTACCATTTGAATGTCCAGTCTTCCAATTTATCAAGGTCCTCTTGCAATTTTTCACAATCCTCTTGGGTTTTAATAACTTTGAATAATTTTGTCTCATCTGCAAATTTGATCACTTCAGTCGTTATTCCCATTTCCAGGTCATTTATGAATATGTTATAAAAAGCACAGATCCCTGGGGTACTCTACTATTCGCCTTTCTCCTTTTAGAAAATTGGCCATTTAGCCCTACCCTCTGCTTTCTATCATTTAACCAGTTCCTAATCCACAATAGTACACTGTCTCCTATTCCATGACTTTTTAATTTTGCCAAGAGTCTCTCATGAGGGACCTTGTCAAAGGCTTTCTGAAAATCCAGATATGCTATATCAACCGGCTCACTTTTGTCTACCTGTTTATTCACACCTTCAAAAAAAATATAACAGATTAGCAAGACAAGACCTTCCTTGGCTAAATCCATGTTGACTTTCTCCCATTAAAACAGGACTTTCTACATATTCAGTAATTTTGTTTGTTATAAAGGTTTCTACCATTTTGCCTTTTGTAGAGACTTCTCGCTTTCTTCCAACATAACCTTCTTGATGTCATTCCATAACTCTTCTGGAGCTCTGTCATTTGTATGTAAAGCAGCAAATTGATTTTGAAGGCAGTCTTTAAATTCCAGTGGTATATTTTGCTACATTCATGAGTGGCTTGCTCTTTTTCAACTTTAGCTCGAGTTTGCATACTACTAGTTGGTGATCTGTACCAGTCAGCTCCAGGTTTTGTCTTTGTTGATGTTATAGAGCTTTTCCATCATTGACTTCCACAGATGTAATCAATTTGATTTTTATACAATCTATTGGGTGAAGTCCATGTATACAGTCGCCACTTGTGTTGCTAGAAGAATGTGAAAGAATATACAGAGTTTTTACATGATAAAGATCAAGTGGACCAACCCCCGTTTCAAGCTGTACCTTAGGATCCGGAACCATGGGTGATGAAAGAAGAAGTCAAAGCAGCATTGAAAGCCTTATCAAAGAACAAAGCACCAGGCATTGATGGCATTCCCATAGAAGTATTACAGCAATCTGATGCAGCTGTTACCATACTTACAACACTCTGACAAGAACTTTGGAAGACATCATCATGTCCAATTGACTGGAAAAGTTCTGAGATTTTATACCAATACTAAAGAAAGGTGATCCAACTGACTGTGGAAATTATTGCACAATCGCTCTGATCCCACATGCCAGCAAGTTTCTACTGAAGATTATTCAACAGAGACTACAACCATACCTGGAATGTGAACTATCTGTAGTGCAAGCAGGGTTCAGGAAAGGGCGAGGAATGAGAGACATCATCATGGATGTGAGATGGATCCTTGAAAAGACTAAAGAATACCAAAAGGATATCTATTTGTGCTGTATTGGCTACAGCAAGGGTTTTAGGACAACTATCCAGAGGGTTGCCATGAGTTGACACTGACTCGACAGCACTTAACAAGCACCACCATTTTGTCCGGTATTGATATCAGGCTCACCAGTCTGTAGTTTCCTGAATCACCCCTTGAACCCTTTTTAAAAATTGCCATTACATTTGCCAATCTTCAGGTACTACAAATAATTTTAATGATAATTCACAGATTACTAAGAGTAGGCCTGCAATCTCATATTTCAGTTCTTTCAACATCCTTGGATGTATACCATCTGGTCCACAAATTCACTGGTATACTCTTTGCTGAAGGGCCTCCCACTTTATGTTGTGTTGTGGGTGGAGCGATTTGCGCTTAAAAGACGCCACAGCCATTATTCTATTCATAGCCAATAGAGCTTCAGAATGGGTTGAAAACTCCATTTTATGTGAAAATGAAAAATGAAGATATGGAAACCATTCATGATTGAGTTTACCCTGAAGCAGAACGTTAACCAGATAAGTTTGAAACGCATTGGTATGTTGGGTTGAATGGACTCTTCAGTTATGCACTGTGAGATCACATTTTAAAGAGAAAAATGGACTCATTGGGGGAAGCTGTTCAATAGCGACCTCTTTTATATGTCTGACAAAAATTATATTTTACGGGTTGGATGATATACTGGAGAAGTAGCAAATACAAGTTTTAGGACTGCACTGAGTGGAAGTTGCTACCCTACATTTTTTGGTCCTTGAGGATTTGTTGGGGGATGTGCTCAAGGCAATCAACACAGTGCGATTCAAAAAAAAAAGATTGGACAAGTTCCTGGGAGGAAAAGTCCACAAAATGTTATTAGCTGGATAGACTTGGGAAAGCTCATCCCTTGAAGTGAACTATGAGAAATAGATCTACATTTAGAGATCTGCTGGGTACATGTGATCTGGACTGGCCACTGTCGGAGACAGGATGCTGGGCTCGATAGACCTTAGTCTGACCCACTGTGGCCTTTCTTAGTCCTGCTGCATGGCACACAGAGCCCTGCCTTTGGGCTATCAGACCAGCTCCTCAGATATTTTTGCAAGGTTTTCTGCCAGCAAATGTATAGTATTTTTATATTTCCTATAGGAGCGAGGTTGTGATCCCACTACAAATGATTATGAATACTGTTAATTTCTTTAACTGTTCTCCTCAACAAGAAACAAAAAGAAATCATGTTGGATGAAAGACGGCGGAAAACACATTTTACTTCTGAAACGGAATGCATAATTTTCAGCAATGTATTCAAGAGCTGATTTTGAAATAAAGGTGATACGGTAACTTCCGAGCATTGCATAGACTGAACAGATTCCCCCAGTTCCATCCACATGCTGCAAGAATCAGAAGGTGACATCAAGGGGGTGGGGTGGGGGGAAGCGAGAGGCTTCAATTAATAGTATTTGTTTTTTCCTGATTCCGTCATGCTTTCACGGCACTGCCTGAAAACCTCTCCTACACTCATCCGTGACAACTCGGTTGAAACTAGTATCATGTGATCAGTAATTTCTGTTTTAATTCAAAGTCTCCGAGTTGCAACTTAAAAAGTTTGCTTATGTTGTTTTGCTGCAGTAGAGTAAATTAACTTTTTGTGGTTTTGTGGTTTCCGTTCCAGAAAAAGCCTCTTAAAGAGAGTGTTCTGCTTTTTACCTAAAGGTATGTAAGATCTTGTTACTTGAGATCCATATGACTGTATCCTAGACTGTTAATTTACTTGTTAAACTACATGCTAACTCTTATCCCAGCAATGTTGTGCTAAACAAGCTGAAATAATCTTATTATTAAATCAATGCTTTTAATAGATCCTGGGAGACAGGAGAAGTTCCACAGGCCTGGAGAAGGGCTGATGTGTTATCTCTTCACGAAAATGGTAATAGGGAAGAAGTGGCATACTACAGGCCAGTAAGTCTTACTTAAAAGGTGGGAAAAGTAATGGAGGCGCTCCTGAAAGAGAAAACGTTCTCAAAACCAATAGGTTGCATGATCCAAGGCAACATGGTTTTACATGAAAATGAAAAATGATGATCATGCCAAACAAATCTGAGTTCTTTGACTAAGTGACCAGAGAACTAGATCAAGGGCATGCGATGGATGTGATCTACCTAGATTTCAGCAAAGCCTTTGATACTGTTTCTCATAGGCTTATCAATAAATTGAACAGCCTGGGGATAGGCCCCACGGTGATGAACTGGATCAGAAATTGGTTGACTGACAGACGACAGAAGGTGATGGTAAACGAAACTCACTTGGATGAAAGGAAGGTGATTAGTGACGTGCCCTAGGGATTGCTTCAGGGACCTATCCTGCTCAATGTATTTCTGAATGATATTGCTGAAGGACTGAAAGTCAGTCTTTTTGCAGATGACATGAAAAATTGCAAAAGAGTGGATTGCCCTGAGAGAGTGGATGACATGAGGAAAGATCTACAAAAGCTGGAAGAATGGTCTAATGCTTGGCAGTTAAGATTTAATGTAAAGAAGTGCAGTGTCATGCAGTTGGGATACAGAAATCTAAGGAAATTCTATGAGATAGGGGGTGAGAGATTGGTGTGCACGGTCCAGGAGAAGGACCTCGGAGTGATTGTTTCTGACGATCTCAAGATGGTGAAACAGTGTTATAAGGCGATGGTCAAAGCCAGAAGGATGCTGGGTTGCATACAGAGAGGAATTACCAGCAGAAAGGAGGAGGTACTAATGTCACTGTACAAGTCGCTGGTGAGGCCTCACTTGTAATATTGTGTTCAGTTTTGAAGACCACATCTCACAAAGGATATAAAAAGACTGGAAATGGTTCAGAGAAAAGTGACCAAAATAATTTGGAGCCTGTGCCAGAAGACGTATGAGAAGAGACTTGAAGACCTAAGTATGTATACTGTAGAGGAGAGGAGGGACAGGGGAGATATGATACAGGCCTTTAAATACTTAAAGAATATTAATGAACAAACAAACCTCTTTCAAAGACGGGGAAGCTGCAAAACTAGAGGACATAACATGAAGCTTCAAGGGGCTAAACTGAAAGGCAACGTCAGGAAATACTTTTTCACTGAGAGGGTGGTGGATATTTGGGATGCCCTCCTGATGGAACTGGTGGGGGCAAATACAGTAACAGAATTCAAAATGGCATGGGACAGACACAGTGGATCCCTTTATAGCAACAGGATAAAATCTAAATAATCTTAACCGTCTCTGCTATCTCAACAAATAGGGGTGACCTGCACAGAGCTGTGGGTACACCCCTAAACAAAGGCATGGGCAGGGGTGACCTGTACAGAGCGGCAGATGCACCTACTCTTGCCACATTGCTGGGCAGACTAGATGGACCATACTGGTCTTTATCTGGGGTCATATTCTATGTTAAGTGATTTGATCTCAAGTTCTTTTTAGAACACAAATTTCAAAGCTAGTATTAAGACACCAAAAAATAAAATTACAGGAGGGGCATATCAAAACCGTTAAGCCAGTTAGCAGGACCTGCTAGCTAATCAGCTAAACTGCGGTGACCCCAATATTCAGTGGCACTATCCGGATAGAGCCAATGAATATCCCCCACAAACCTCAGAAAAGATGCCCGGTTAAAACTGGGGTGGACTGTGGGAGGATTGGGGTGATTTTGGCCACGCTCTGGTTAGCGGCGATATCGAGCCACAAACCGGATAGCTAAGAACAGGCTGGCCTAACGTTATCTGGTTTTTCTTATCCTGTTAGTGGTTGAATATTTCTGTTGACCGGATAGCGACCGTACTGTCCATTAAAACTAGATATTCGGTGCCAAACAGCAGATAGGTTCCAGCAGGAATATTTGGTTTTATTCAGATTCAAAGTGGCGACAGCCAAGTGCTTTAAATGCCTTGGTCACTGCCACTGAATATCAACCCCAATGTTTTTAAGCCAAAAACCACTACAAATTATTACATCTGCTCTGAGTAATTATTTCGTCTGTATGAGAGGAGAAATTACTGATACACTGCCCTCTCTCTCTCCATATTACACAGCATAGACAGATAGCTGGCAGCCCTCTGTCCTTTGACCAGTGCTACAGTCAGGTACCATTTCAGCATTTATTATTCTTGTGCCACGCTGGAAAGCTTAGGCATGGCTGGAGGAAGGTGCAGGAAACTGCCTGCATCCAAAAATCATTTGCTTCTTATTCCCTGCCCCCTCCCCCATCTGCTCATGTTTCTCTCTCACTTCCTACTGGCCAACCCTAGCTGGTAGGATCGCACAGCCAGCGGCCTAAGAACAGGCCTATGGCTTTTCAAATGAACTCCTGTCAACACCTCCCATCTCTGTGATTTACAGTTGTTTAAACCATGTGGTGCTCTGTAAAAACGGATTCAGCACTACAAACGATCTGAGATTGAACTGCCTTGGCAGGAGAGGTGCATTGGAGAAATCCCAGGTCTGCCCAGGGGCTGCCAGCTCCATTATCCTGATGCTGGCTGATGCCAGAAAGGGGTGGGGGTGGGGGGGTGGGGGTGAAGGGAGGTCATTCTCAGGGATAGTGGGATGGAAGATGAAGTCGGTATATGGGGTTTTGGGGACTGGGTAATAGAAGCTGAAGTGGAACTGGGGGATTGGAGAGAGAGGCAAGGTGAAGCGCACTGGAACCAGGGATTGAGAGCTTGTATATAAGTTCAGAGTGCCATTTATGTGGGTTTTTGTATTACTTCACAATGTGCCTGGTAGTGGAATGGAATTTGTATTGCTACTGAGGGGACCCCAGACTTTATTTTATGTTGTTATTTTTATTTCTTTATTTATGCACGCAGAGATCCTCTATAATGTCTAGTACTATAGTTTGCTGGCTGATGGGATCTTGATGTTTTTGTGTGATGGTCATGAAACGTTTATGATGGGAATGAGGTGGGGGAGGGGTTATTACAGTAATGTTAAGAGCTGGAAATTACTTGCACCCCTGCTTCTCTCACTATATTTTATTTTTCAGAAAGATAAGATAGCAAAGTGTCACCAGCTATCACATTATGCTTGATTAAAAGAGAACAACCTGTCCTCTGCTTTGTCTTAGCTATATATTGCAGCACATGTAGTAACAGGGGCTCATTTAGTCTTGCACAATGTCACAGACCCCAGAAATTCTCCTGTTTTGCTCCTCTTATTTGCCACTATGGATACTCTGTGCTTATCCCATGCTTTTTAAAATTTTGGTACACTTTTAGGCTCCATTGAGAGTTCACTTTCAGTAATGAATTATTTTCTGTTGTTGTTCCCAAGTCTGTGCAACTGAAACCTCAGAGCATGGCCTCTTTTTCTATGGTATTCTTTCTTCTGTATGAAGTATCTGATGTTGCACTAGACTAGACAAAGACAACTGACTGCGCTGGGAGCTTGACCTCATGATAATACACTGAAATCTATAGAAAGGTAACACTCTGAGCCATCTCTCACCATATTATGTTCTACACAAAGATGAGTGACAACAATCTGCTGATTCTATTATATTGTGTGGAAAGATAACTGATAGCACTCTGCCTCATAACCCCTTTATATTAGGTTGTACATGAACTAAACCAAAAGCACTTTTCCTGGTCTTTCACCACACTGCATCACATAAAAACAGACCTAACTGCACTCTGCCCTCCTTCATCATGTTAAAACAAATATTTAATTTATGGAAAGTGTGGTGGATGCATATGATGGAGGCATAAATATTACTGGAATTCTAAAAAGCATGAGACAAGCACAGAGGATCCTTAGTGGCAAGAGAGAAACACTGGGGTAACTTGCAGGGGGAACTGGTTACAACCCAAAACAGCAGCCTGCGCTGGGCTTTGCAGAGACTTTGGAGGAAAAACTGTACAGTTACAACCATAAACAGAAGTGGTAGGACTGGTTTTTCCAAAAAGGCATTAAAATATTTGCACAGATTCTCCCTCCAGAATCTGTCTCCATCATCAAACCCGGACAAGTGTTCCAATGACTAGAAGGAATGAGGTAGAATCCGCAAGCAACATAGGGCAGAAAAAGACCACATAGCCTATCTAGTCTGCCCTTCCATGTCAACTACAATAGTCCCCTTTTTAGCTTTAGAGATCCTCTGTATTTGTCCCATGTTTTTTTTTAATATTTCTATTTATTGCTTATTTTTATGTACACACAACACAACAATAAAAGAAAAATACAGTCACATAATACATCCCAATCCAACCATATAACCTTAACATTACCCCCTACTCCCTCCTAACCCTCTGGAGCTCACTGACAATACTCATCCATCATATGCAACAATCTTACGCCTGTGGCTACATCCCCAAAACCAGAGGCAAAGATTGTATCAAATCTCATGCCCTAGATAGCTCAATGGGCTGCCTAGCGACAGCGCCCTCCATAAAATCTCTCAAAGCTTTCCATCGCGATGTTATGGTGAGCACATGTTTCACACCTTTTCTAGGCATTTGCTCATACTTGCTGTATAAACAAACTTGGTTCCACCATGTCAACCATTCAACATAGTAGGTATGATTCAGTTAGACACTATTAAATATATCGCAAGTCCTAACATAAAATCTAACAAAAAAGGACAATCTTTATGTAATGATGTAATACCCGCCAAGGAGCGAAAACATATAATCCTCCAGGAAAGAGGAGCTCTGAATCCCAGGACTATCTGTATCTGCTCCCAGGTTCTGAACCAAAAAATTCTTACACAAGAACATTCTAACACTGTATGAGCAAGTGTACCTTTTTCACTTTGGCAAGACCAGCAGTGACTTTTCCCATCCTTATCCCATCTACTAACTCTAACTGGTGTGTAATAAGCTTTATGGGCGAAAAAAACCAGAGTCTGCGTGATCGAAGCAGACTTCGAGACCCTTATTTGTTTGGACCAAAATTTTTTCCAATTTTGCAGGGAAAGGGAAAAACCAGTCTCATGTTCCCACCCACACTGTAAACCTACCACCGATGCTAGCTGCTTTTGATTCATAAGGTCATAGTAATACGAGGCTCCTCCCATAACTTCCTTGGCCATCAGTATTGTACCAACAACCCCTACGCCCTCGCACGGACTGCTAACATCAATCTCGGACTTGCTAATACAATGTGTAAGCTGCATCCATTGAAAGTAGAGGGATCCCGGGAGGCCAAATTCTATTTGCAGCCTATCAAACTGCGTCCACCCACGCCTTTCTATCAGTTGCCCAAGCGACCAAACCCCTCTGGAATACCATTTACTCCAAGCAAATGTTTTTTGTTGTACTTTAAATGACGGATTATACCACAGGGGATGAGATCCAAGGCTTCCTTGCCCTCAAGACCCAGGCTATTAATCAGTGCGTGAAAGGCCATCTGCGTATCTTTTATCATTGGAGCACATCTTCTACTATCCGGAAGTAGCATACCCGGGAGATACTTTATTGGAAAGGGCGCCACCAAAGCCTCCTCTACATCCAGCCAAACTGGCCTCTGAGTTGAGCCATTCTCTACCCAGAATGAACCTTGCCTTAGAAGGAACGCCCTATGGTATAATTGAAAATCAGGGAACTTAACCCCACCGCTTTCTTCACTACATTTGAGTTTTTTTAAGAGCTATCCTAGGAGTTTTGCCTTTCCACAAAAATTGCGTCAGTATTCTCTCTATCTGCTGATACACATGCACCGGCAGGAAGCATGGCAACATTTCCAACACATAATTAACTTTTGGCACAATGGTCATTTTAATTGTCTCCAGACAACCCCACCAGGATAAGACTAGAGGGGACCACTTAGTGACCATATCTCGAACTTTTGTTATTAACACGTTGGCATTGTACATGATCGTTTCCTCAAGCGGGTAGCAATAATGCACCCCCAGATACTTAACCATTTTAGCCTCCCACACAAATGAAAAATGCCCCATATCCTCTTTATGCACATATAAATTAACTGGGAAAGCTACCGATTTTGACCAATCGACCTTGTAACCTGACAACTGTGAATATTTCTCTATTTGTTCAAGTATTTGTGGCACTGATTTCAGGTCTGTAAATAAAAGAAGGTCATCGGCATAAGCCGAAAGCTTAATTTCCCTGCCAACTAATTGAATCCCCTTGATTTTTGGACACTGCCGTATACACAGAGCTAATGGCTCAAGCGCCAGATTAAACAGTATCAGCGAGAGAGGGCAACCTTATCGGGTACCCCTTTCCAATAATATATCATAGGAATGCATGGCATTTACACAGACTTTTGCTATTGGTTGGGTATACATTACCTTAAGTAACCTGAGGAACCCTTCTCCTATTCCAAACCATCTAAGAGCCGAAAACAAGAACGGCCACTCTAAGCGATCAAAAGCTTTTTCAGCGTCTAAAGACAGCCCTACGAGGGGGCTATCTATGTTTTCGGCTCCAGCCAGAACATGGCATAACAGTCTTGCATTATCAGCCGTAGATCATCCTTCTACAAACCCACATTGATCTGGATGGATCAACTGAGGGAACACTGTGGATAGTCGCCGAGCCAGGACTGTTGCATATATCTTATAATCCGCATTTAGTAGGGATATTGGCCGGTAATTACCTACTAACTGGGGATCCCTTCCTGTTTTTTTCCAAAACTATCACATTTGCCAGGGCAAAGGCACCCACCGAATCAGTCCCATCTCCTAACTGCAAGAAGTACTGCCGCATATAAGGAGCCAATTCCCTGGCAAAAGCCTTAAAAAATTCCGCAGGGAGTCCATCGGGGCCCACTGCTTTCCCAGAGGCCAATGAGTCTATGGCTTGATAGATCTCGGTTAAAGAAATTGGCCCGTCTAGCATTCCAGAAACATCCTTATCCAGAACTGGTCTATGAATCTCGCTTACTAGTTTATCAAAATCTTCTTGAGAAAATACAGTTTCTGATGAATACAATTGGACAAAAAAAATGATCTAAAGATCTCTGCTATACCTTCATCTTCAACTATAAGTTCCCCCCCTCTTAGGATCCCTTAGTGCCGCAACACGGCCAGCCTCTCGATGCGCCTTAAGTGCATTGGCCAGCAGCCTCCCAGCCTTATTACTCTCCCAATAGTAAGCTTCTTTTTGCGCTTTAACATTTTGCTCAGCTTCATCCGAAAGCAGCTCATTGTATTTAAACCGCAAACGCTGCAGGCGCAATAGTATATACGGATCAGATCTCCCTGCTAAAACCTGCTCCCCTGCTTTTATTTGCGCCTCCAGGGCACCACGCTTCTCCTTCCGAAGCCTCGCCTGAGAAATACCAAAGCTTGTGATAGTGGCTCTTATGGTGGCTTTAAAGCCTTCCCACCATGCCCAACCTGCAGAATCTTGTGGGGAATTAAACTGGAAATAGTCAGCAATCGCAGTTTGAACTTCCACCCGGAACTCTACATTCTGTAAAAGGGATCTATCGAAAAACCATCTAGGAGAACCAGGACCTATTTTCCCATCATCTAACAAAAGAAACTGCCACATGGTCTGATATGTGTGCAGGGTGTATACTTGCTGTTACCACATTGGACATCAGTTGCTTAGAAATTAGAAAAAAATCAATCCGTGACAAGGACTGGTGCGGCGGTGAAAAAAAAGTAAAGTTCAACTCTTTCGGATGTTGCAATCGCCACACATCTACTAGTCCCATCTCCCGGATCAATGAGGTGAGGATTACCTGTGCCCGAGGAGCCCTAGAAGTCCTGGGCGGCTTCCTATCAATCAAGGGATCAAGAGTTTGATTAATGTCCCCCCCCCCCCCAAAAGCAAATGCCCATCCCTGACCATATGCACCTCTTTTGCCAGAAAGCTAAAAAAATCTGGACAATCCCCATTAGGGGCATATATATTCATGATGGTTAGGTCCAAAGAACCTATTTTAAGCAGCGCTTTTACCCATCTCCCCTCTACATCTGACTGGGTTTGCAAAACATTTGGAGCAAGAGCTCTTTTGACTAAAACAGCCACTCCATTACGCTTACACACTGCAGCCGAATACGCCACCAGCGTAAAGGGATTGATGTTAAGTTTCAAGGATTCCTTCATGTTTAAATGAGTCTCCTGCAATAGTAGAATATCTACATGCTCATGCTTCCCATACATAAATTTTTTTTTCTCTTGATAGGATTATTAATACCTTTGATGTTCAAAGAAAGAATTTTAATAGGAGCCATACTATCCATCTAGTAATACAGACCAATCTGCTGGTAATGCCAATTGAAAACACTTACCCTGATCTCCCATAGCTTTCCCAAGCTGCCAACACCCCAACTTCCCATTTGAGCATCCCATACCATCTTGCCACAGTGCATATCTATATCCCTTTCCTCCCTTCGTACATTCCCCCACAGCCCACAACATGTTCCATTCCCCAAGCATCTAAGATTTATACTAGTAAGCTCCGGAGGTAACCCTCCATCAAAAAAACTATTTGGTGAGCCCATGATAAGCAGGGCGGCCCCGGAGGGGCAATGATTTACACCATACCCAGCTGACCCATTTACCCCCTTTGACTTTACCACCATTATATTAGCTGGCCAGCAGCTTCTAAAATTATCAGTGCTATGTCTCCACCATACCCACTCCCTTAATCCATAAACGCTCTGCTATTGACATGATATACAATTCTCAATAAACCGCAGACCTATCCATGTCATCAACTACAAAACATCACACTTTGCTGTTGACCATTCTTCTATTAAGTGCAGGCACTATATCCTCCACTGTTTGCCACACTACTGGATGATTAACACACTCTGTCTCATTACAGCCGCTTCCTTATCCTCCAGATATAAATGCAAGGCTTCGGGGTCCTCGAAGGTTCTTGTCTGATTGTGGAGCGTCACGTGCATTCTAGCTGGATACATAAGACCGAACCTTGCCTGAAGATGTTGTAGCCGAGGCCGCAGCGCCAAGAAGCTCTTGCGTCGGTCCACAGTGCTTTTTGCAAAGTCAGGAAAGAAGAACAGCCGATGACTCTCAAATTCCAATGGAGATCTGGAGCATGCCGCATCCATTATTAGTGCCACCTGCTGATATCGGAGAACTCTCAAGATGGTCGGCCTTGGCTTTTTACTATTGGGCTGAACTTGTGAAGGTACTCTGTGCGCCCGATCAATCTCAAAGGGCATTTCAAAGTTGATCTTAAGTACCATTGGAATCATTTTTTGCAAAAAAGCATACATATCCTTCCCTTCTGCTCCCTCCGGCACCCCAACGATCCTGACGTTATTTCTACGGGCCCGGTTATTGACATCCTCAAGCTCCTTTTGCAACAAGCGGATTTATCTTGTCTGCTTGTTCACTACCCAAAGCTGCTCCTCATGCGCTGCCATCATTATGTTCCAATTTTTCTTGCCGCACTGTGAGCAACTCCATAGTGTTTCTCAGCTCCCCGATCTCTTCACGCATCAGTGTCAGGGACTCACCGTTGGCCTTCACCATCTCCTTCGTTCCCCTTATTTCAGCCAGTATCTCTTGCAAGGCCTCTGGCTGCTCCCGGGCAGCTGCCATTTTCTGCGGGGAGAGAGGTTTGGTCTTTGAGCGCTTTGCGCTACTACTTTGCGTCACAGCAAATTCCAATCTCGCTGGCTTAGGACCGGACATGCCCCCCCAACTCACACCTTGAAGCCCAGCCACTTTACTCAATGATGGCCAGCTATTTTTCAGGATTCTTTCTCTCGCCCCTCCAGAGCTCCGGTCTAACCGTCCGTCCCACTCAGCATCAGGCTCCGCCCCCGTCCCATGCTTTTTTTGAATTCAGATACTGTCCTTGTGTCTCCCACCACCCTGGGGAGACTATTCCATGCACCTACCAGGCTTTCCATAAAGAAATATTTCTGCATATTACTCCTGAGTCTATCCCCTTTCACTCTCATCTTATGTTCCCTCGTAGCAGAGCTTGCCTTCAATTGAAAGAGACCCTCCTGTGCATTTATGCCACGGAGGTATTTAAGTGTCTATCATATCGCCCCATCCCACCTTTCTTCTAATGTATACATATTAAGATCTTTTAAGTCTGTCCTTATATGCTTCATAATGAAGACCACTAAATATTTTAGTAGCCACCCTCTGCACTGACTCCAATCTGCCTATATCCTTCTGAAGGTGCCGTCTCCAGATGCAAAACAAGAGAAAAAAAAACCTCTGCAAAGAATTAGATTAGCAAACAAGGAAAAATAAATGGCAAATGCACAAATACAGTGGGAACCCTTTGTCAATCAAGAACGGACACATGAATGGTTAAGGAGAGGTGAACTGAAACTGAAGGATGAGAGATTGATAGTTGCAGCACAGGACAGCGGAATACAGACAAGATGGTTTACAGTGAGCAATGAAAAAACTGGTAACACAGACATATGTCAATTCTGTCAGAAAGACCTGGAAAGAGCGACTCACGTCATAGCTGGCTGTGAAGCTCTGATGGCGGAAATTTTCTATACAGAAAAGCTCAACAAAATAGCACGCTTCATCCATTGGAAACTCTGTAAACTACAATATCACTGTCCCTGAAAAGCACCGAGATCATGACTCTAAGAGAATTACAGAGAATGAAGAGGTTATCATCACCTGAGACATTCCCATTCCGATGGATAAGAAATTGGATGCGAGGAAACACGACATAATGGTAAAGAAGAAAAACACCAGAATGGCATTGATAGAGGTTTCGGTTTTGAGTGATTATTCTGTGAACCACGTGGAGAGGAAGCAGATCCTGAAGTACCAAGAAACGCAAACAGAGGACAAGAAAATGTGGCAGAAAGATGCAGAAATATTTCCCATCGTATTGGGTGTCACAGGCTTGATGATGAAGAATTTCCAAGCACATCTTGACAAACTACCCATACACGTTACGTCTTACGAACTCCAGGAGGCGGCGCTCTTTGGCACGATGTAATTACTACACCGAGGATTAGCAGTAAATTAGAGAGACTGAGATCATACTCCACATACCCAGCCTTAGAAGTGAGGTTCATGACTGTCATGGTAGGCGCAAAATAACCCATTTGGTGAAATTGCCCCGAGACAGTTACAGTCCTAAATAGCAAGAGGGTAATTTATAACAGACTACCTAGGTAGGAAGTCCAGATATTCTGGGGATATTTTATAAGGACAAGTGAAGGCCAGAATGCTTGAAAAAAAGCATGTCCAAGGTATGATTTCATAGACATAGATGTGCCCTATATTGACGTTTACTGAGACATCTCTAGAATAATAGTTTAGAAGGGGGACATCTAATAGCCTCCAGGATCAGAGCAACCAGGTTTCAAATCCCACTACTGCTCCTTGAGATCTTGGGTCAAGTCACTTAACTCTCCATCTTCTCCACACACTTTGGATGTTTTACGGCCACAAGTCCTTTCCACGTGTCAGGAGCAGGTCTAATCCTAGAAGGGGTTGCAGACGTCCCTGACATTTCTGAAATCGAGCAGGGATGTCTAAGTCCATTGCACTGCCCACGACACACCTCCGCCATGCCCCCTGCCTACTTGGATTGTCCTCACACCAGAGATCTTTTACGTCATGCATTTGACCTATTTCATGTTTATATTTCATGTATATAGTTCATGTATATAGTTCAACCCCCCCTGTTATCCAAGTTTATACCCCTGTTCGATGTAAAACCAAACAGAAGTGTGTTTTGGTCATTTTGTTATACTGTGAACCGCGCTGATGCCGAATAGTGCGGTATATAAGCAACTGTAATAAATAAATAAATAAATAAATAAATAAATAAGAGATGTCTGCAAAAACCATTTGTGAAATGGCTCTGGGGACAGCTCTGTGACTTGGATGTCCACATGCAGATTTTCAGACATCCAAATCATGTCGAAGGCTTTTAAAATGACCCCCATAGGCACTTATATGTCCTTATAAACAGCCTTACAAAGCCTGCAAGATTCTTTGGTACATGTGCCCATGAACATTTACATTTGCTTGGGAGCTTCACAACTGTGAGCACACGCCATTCAAACGCCTCCCTCTGAACACTCCTACCCTTGGATTGCACAGACGTTGGTGCAAACATTCTCCATGTTTCCATAGGTAAAACAGGGCTTAGATGCAAAAAAAGCTCATAAAATTATCCCCTTTAGTGACAACAGGATAGGGCTTTCAAGATGACTGGAGGAGAGGTAGAATACTTTTTGGTTGAAGAGGACCAACTAAATATATTTCCAGCCCTGCCCCAAGCACTCTGATTGTGGATGCTGTATTAAGGAACATATCAGGAGTGGGGAGGGGGGGGGGGGGTCCATGGCTCCAGTAGTCCACCATATTCCGCTGCCTATGCACATGAAGGGACCATGGTTAAGGCTCACACTTCAATGAGCATGAGGATGCTAAATATTTTGGATGACAGCCTTACAAATCTTGTTGGTTGTTTTATTACATATCGCAACAGCACACATACACAAACACACAGTTTAATACAGACTTTATTTATTTAAAAAAAGTTTTTTTTAAAAATAAATCAGAAACATTAGATGGCCACATAAAACTGGGACTAGAGTGGATCCATTGGGCACTTGCAGAGCTCCATCCTGTTCCTTATTTACTTTTGGTAGAATTGACTGGAGTTGTTGCACTGAAGAGGCATCGGACTAGAACCACATTCAGAGGTGAAGTGGAAAAGCAGCTACTCTTGGTGGGGCTCTAACATCAGTTTCAGATGCTAGAGCCCATGAGAATAATGTGGTTTGCTTAAGTGGCAAAGACATCCGACAGGAGCAGTGAAAGCCCTCAAATGTGGGAAGGGGAGAGGGATGAAACTACTGCAGCTCTGGGCAGGGCACCATGAGAATGTCACAAAGTTATTTACTGGAGGGGCTCCACGTCTTTCATTATGCCCCATTGATGACATCAGCTGCCCAGTGCTGTTATGTTTCAGCCTGAAGAAAAAAACAAAAGAGCTATGGAGGAAACTGCATTACTCAGGGAGATGCAATGCGTCCCAGCCCACAGCGCTGACCATGTCCCTCCTGGAGAAGCGTTATGCAGTCATTGCCACAGGCCACAATCCATTATGCTGACACGGGTCATGCAAAAACTGAAACTGGGCTGGATGTGGGCTGTGAGCCATAGTTTGCCCACTCTCATATTATCTTGTACTGTATAAAAGAAAGACAGCGGGTACAGGATCAGTCTCACTTCTTATTGACATTACTTCTTACACTGGCAAAGTTTTCAGATTTATTTTGTTTCATTTCTTCATTTTACCCACATTGTTTTATAACTGGAAATTTGCCCTCTGTTTGCTTTCTCCTACTGGAACTTCATTAAAGGTCAGCAACTTGATTTAAAAGGAATACATAGAAGAATCTGTTGGATTCTTCTATGTATTCGTAGGATTTCTTAGGATGCATGGAAAGTTACATGCCGTTTACGCATGTAAGTCCTTATTTGGACTTGCATGCATGCTTTAGGATGTCACTATTCAGTAAGTGCACACATAAGTTTATTTATTTATTTTATTTATTTACATTCTCTTATATACCGCACTATTCTGCATCAGTGTGGTTTACATTGAACAAACTGAAATTACATTGAACAGGGCATTATAACTTGAAGATAACTATTTTACAGGGAACATGGGCTATGGAGTGTTAAGTCGCTTGCCCAAGACCACAAGGAGCACCTGTGGGACTAGAAACCCCAGTCCTTCCGGCCCAAGGTTGCTGTACTCTAGTGGGATTTGAACCCCCGACCTTAAGTACCTTGTCCCAACCACTAGGCCACTCCTCCACTCCTAAGTTCTATTGTGCGTACTTTCAGTGTGGGCTTGCACAAGAGCGGAGTGCATTTACACGCATTTCTGGACATTCTAGGTGTGGGCACTTATTCTCGCTCTGGAGCAGGCATAACTGCCGCAACTAGATCAAGGCTATCTTTACTCCCCTATTTTATAAAGTCCTTGTGTACTGCATTTCATCTGCACACGGTAATGTGCATTAACTGTGCAGGAGGTTATAAAATTACCCTCATGTCACCCCTAAGGCCATACCATCATATGATGCCAACTCCAGCAAAATTAGGAATGGTCACAAAATTTCTGATTTGTATTTGTGATTGTACTATTTAAGGAGGGGTTTTGTAATGGAGTTCGAGGCCCATCTGTTTGAGACTGCTTTTAAATCCAAAAACGTGAGTCTTCCTGAAATACTTATATCTGTGTTTTCCAAACATTTATCCGGTATGATCCCAATTTAATACTGAAAAGTTCACATGACCCCAAATGATGATGAAAACAAAATAGCATCTCTCTACTCTCATCATCGATCAACAGAGCATTCAAATTCTATGCGCCTAGAGGTTGGAATAAACTTCAGCCAGAAATTAGAGCAATACGTGACATGAAGCAGTTCAGAAAAGCTATCAAGCACTACCTCTTCACTGAATACTTCCAGCCACCGTAATGCTATCTAATATATCAAAAGACAGTCTAATAGCCAGAAGCATAAACACTACACCCTAGAATTAAGAAATTTTGGATTTAATTACAGCTGTACACTATATTCTCTGCTCTGTTAGTTGTTTTATACAAACATTCAATCATTATTGTATTGTAGATAGTTACCCTTGTTGACCAAGTTTTCTGCCCTGTTATCTGTAACTCATACGTATTTCAAATGTACTGAGATTGTTCTGTTCTATGTAAACCGCGCTGATGATAAATAGCGCGGTATATAAGAGACTTTAAATAAATAAATAAATAAATAAATAAATCCCCCATCCTATGTTTCCATGTGCAGTCACAGCCCCCAGTGCTCTGCATGGTCCCCACTCCAGCAGGAAGCCCACCCAGAAGGTGGGGGTCACATGCCCAATTCTGACTTCCAGAACCGGGCATAGGTCACAGTGGAGATCAAGAGGGGAAACAGCCCTGTTCCTTTGACCCCTATCCACTGAAGACCCTTACCCTATTTGGGGTTCCCGATTCACAGTTAGGAAACAACTGACAAGTGATTACTAGAAACGATTTATTTTATTGGTGCATCTCATCAAGACTGTAAACTCCATGGAGCAGAGATTGTCTCTGTTCTATGTATCTGTACATCATTGCATACTCCTAGTGGCATTATAGAATATAATAGATAGGTCACATACTAGTAATTGTGTAAAAAGATCATGAAAATATTGGGGATTCTGGTATCCCTTTATCTGTCCATTCCTACACCATCCATGAAAACCAGTATGAATTTTAGAAACATTGTGATATTCAAACCGGCTTTCCAGGTTGTACTTTGTGATTTCAGATCACAGCTGTCCAGTGATTCACAATCAACCCCCCCCCCCCCCCACGTTCAGCAAACATGAGAAACGGTGGAGTAGAACTGGATAGACAGCTAATCCGAACCACCAGCCCAAGTGGAAAGCACCAGACTTTAGTAAGGGCTTTTTAAAGAATATGGAATAAGCAGCGGAGGAAGGTAAATTCTGTAACAGGGTGTTTCTAAACTAAAGGTAAATCAATCATGCTAAAAGACGCTGATCAGTTACTATGGAAACCAGCTTCACATTTTGCACCCAATTCCTTCCTATATGCTTGAAAGTTAAATTAGCTTCATTTCACCTGTTAACCTTGTTTCATTTTCTTCAAAACCTAGGTTGATCTGTAACCTTTTTCTTTCTGATTTGTTTAACCTTATTATTTCTGCCTTCCAGCCCGCCTGCTTCCTACATCCTTCCTCCTCTGTTCGTGATAACTCATTTCCTTTCATGCTCTCATGAGTCTTTTCTATACAGCTGCAGATTAAAAGAAATATAATTCCCAATACTTTTTTTTCTAATTTATAAACAGTGAGTCAGCAGGCATTGGGTACAGATAGGAAGAATTAAGCAACAATGGAGATTCTATGTGATGAACTGCATGACCTGGGAATACATATATTTATTTTGCATGTTTAGAGCAGATTTCCTGACATAAAATCACAAATGTTTGTGCTATTTGTTTTTATAATATGTAGATCCTTTCTATTGCAAAAAAACCAGCAGGGGTAATAATACTAGAGACTGTGTGAGAGAGGAACAAGCCACTGTAATGGTAATTTTATGGGCATTATGTCCTTATTCCTATAGTGCAATTTGCCCCTGATGCAGCGAATTTCTGCTGAAACACAGCTGTGTCAGGCCTAATAAAGGATTGCTTTGAACTGTGGGAAGTGTGGTTACCCCTGCTGTGTTTTGTGCTTGTGAGATCTGTGGGGGTGTCCCCCTGTTTTCCTTATTTTCATCCTATTAGCCTAAAATATTTAATTTAAAATTTCATTACCATCTTTGTAACAACATAAAATCCTGTATAAGTGATCAAACAGGCAACACAACATACTAACATTAAAAATAACAAACTGCTTGATATAGATGCTACAACAAGTGCTGGCAGCTTTACCTATCCCCACCTATATCATACCCTATCTGGAAGCTCAGCTTCCCAAAGGCTGCAAAACATGCAAACTAGTCCTTAAAATATAAAATGAAAACCTCTTGGTGTCAGCCAGCAAACCATTTAATAATAAGCTACATCTCAATAAAACAGCAGGAAGTAATCTGATTTAAACAAGCTTCTTTAGGAATTACTGTATGTACCAAGAAACTTGGTGTAGTGCAAGGAAAGCTATGAGATGCTGTTTTTAAAATGCCTGCTTTCCTTCTAGAATAGCGGTTCCCCACCTGTGGTCTGTGCCCCCCCTTCAGAGTCCATAAGACCATTACGGGGGACTGCAGGACATAGATTGGGGGGGGGGGGGGAGAGAGATGCTGGTGGGGATTTTCTGATGATGTAACAAGAGAAACAGCTGCCCCCCGTTTCTTTGGAGCTCTCCCTTCCCAATTTCTAAAACTCCGCCTAACTCTTCATGCATGCACTGTCCACTCATCCTTTCCAACCCCAATTGACCACCATTAATCTTATATGGATTTTAGTAGGCCGCAGCTTTATTTACCAAAACGATTGGGATAATGCACCCATACAAAACAATCCAGGCCATCTCACTTCAGAAATACTTGTGCCTTTATAACCCCTCCTCCCCCCCCACCATTCATCATAATTATTATAGCTGAATGGCTCCTGGGACCCACAGGCTCCCCCATTAAACCTCTAGGGCATGACACCCTAGAATTCTGCTATATTTTGGCTGGGGTAACACCCTCAAGGGAGGTCAGCTGGGTCATTCGAATGGCCAGTCACCCCTACACCAAGCCTTGCACTACATCAGTGGACAGGAGTTTCACAGGTTGTGCTACAAATATGAAAAAATGGCTTGGATGTCCCCCTGTGACAACATTGAAAAAAAACCTACCAATACAATAAAGACAAACCCAGCACCCCATTCCTATAGCCAGAGGGAGGGAGAGTGGGCGCTCTGCCAGGGTCTCAGGTGAGAAGGCATGCCTCAATCCCAACCAGCCCCTCTGAGATAAAGCTGAAATCCCTCTCCATATCGCACGTTTGGCACTAGGTAAGTCCTGAAATTTTTAATATTAGATCATCTAACTGCTGACCACGGCTGCCATGTTTTGAAGGGAAATTAATCTGACTTCTGCCTCAGGGCTCAGACAACGCAATATAATCATTCAAAGACTTATCTGAACTTGAAGAATTTTTTTATACAATCCTGATATCAAGAATACATTGCTCCATTCTTCTTAATTTAGTGAGTGCTCCCGGCTTTTAGTGGTTTTAAGAGTATTATAGAGAACTATACATCAAAATAGACTATCATGAATACATGTAGCCGAATGTTAGCAGCTTCATTGAAATGAAGTCCGACAAAAATTATTGCTAAGCGATTTAAGTTTAGTGAGATTTATTTGATCTGCAGGAGTGGATTTTGGTCACTGTGGTGGAATTAGTTATCCTGTATGAGATCCAGTTTGTAGAGATACTTTAAAAAGAACCCCGTCCACGCAAAGAGCTCACTTTTATCCTGGACCAAAACAGCTACTGGACTTCCACACTTGGTAAAAAATAGCAGAGTCTGCCCTCATGTAGGACAAGTTATTGAAATTGTTTGGCAGAATGTCAAATGCTATTTTGAAAGCTCCAATAATAAATATCCTGAATAGTGAATAACTAAGCCTTAAGAGAACTGCTAAGACTGACTGGAAACCTTAGAAATGAGATGAAAGCTGAAAGTATTCCGTGGACATTACGAAGCTGTCATTGTAACAAGGGATTCCTGAAGTGAAATTAGGAGAAATCAAAGAACAGCGCACTAATGTGCAGGATGGAGAGTTTTGCTTAGACATACCGTAAAATCAGCACCTGAACCTTTAGTAGGGGATTTTCCCTATGACTATAGAAAGCAATGAAACAGTTTATATAACTGTAGAGCATTTTGTCTGCTCAGTCTTGCTTGCTCATCTCAGTTCAGATACTCTGGTCATTTCTGAGGTTTGGTGAGCTCATACAAGGTGCTGATGAAGCAGTATTAGTCGAATGGGGCTAGGGTTAGAACACAACACCTATGTGAAAAGCCAAAAAGACACCTCTCTTAAAAGGCAACTTAGGCGCCTATTCATATTTATAAAATAGCCGTGCAAAATTACTCCTAGTAGAGCACAAATGCTTTTACACAAATTTACACATCTCCACCTATACTACATAAATGTGATGTAACAAAAAGTCACTATCTTTCGGGGTGCCTACTTTTTCTGCATGTATACCCCCCTTGCAATTCGATAAGAGCCCATTTCTGCATGTAAAACAGCCTTTACAAAGGAAACAGCGTTATAAAATCACCACCAGTCTACATACAGTATGAATACATTCAGCAAACACCTCAAGGTTGAGAGTCTGACTGATGAGAGCAATACAGGAATTTTGCATTACATAATTTGATGCCTGAACTTAGGTTTGCAAATGGACCTAGTTTTTAAGATGTCCAGTCTACAGTGAAAATGCAGCAAAAACTGGGTTAATTTACATTTTCTTGTTAGTCTCAAAGCCACTTTCAAGATCTGGCGTTCAGAAGAATTCTTGCCCTAATCCAGGACTTCCCAAATCTGTCCTGGGGACCCCACAAGCTAGTCACGTTTTTAGAATATCCACAATGAATATGCAGGAGATAGACTTGCAAGCATTGACAACTTGGTGCTTGCAAATTAATTTCCTGCATATTCGTTGTGGATATCTAAAAAACCTGACTGGCTATAAAGTCCCACAGGCAGGTTTGGGAAGCCCTGGCCTAATTTATCCTTCCGCTGGGCAGAAAATCTTACTTGAAACTGGAGAAATTTTATAACAAGCAGCCAGGGCTTGAACCTCTCTTCTTCAGCTTAGTGCAACAGTAAGAAGATGGTTTCATTTTCACTCTTACCATAACATGGAACAGAAACTTGCCGTTGTTCTGTAACAAACAGCAGAAGACTTATGTGGGGATTTAAACTTCTCGTAAGTCTCTTCTTTTTGATATTTTTGGGGGAATATCCTCTGCTCAGTGTAGGCAGCTGACAAGAGACCTTCCTTGGAAAGAGTACAGCTGACATCATCAGAGACCTCTTATTTCTGTCCATATGATTAGTGTAATTTACAGTGTTGTTCTTTTTTTTTCACTTTAAACATGATTTGTGGCTCCAGGAATGCATCATCTTTTCAGTTTTTCTTGAAATAGATTCTCTCCCATAAGTGCAGTTGCTCTGTTCCACTCCAGCAGGTTAGAGCTAGGGGCTGCTGAATCTACTTTTCTGCAGGGGACACTTCCCTGTGCATAGCTGTGGTTCCTGCACGCAATCCCAAGGGAAGAGAGCAACACTCTCTGTATCTTTCTCTAAGACACTGGAAATAAGCAAATGACCATTTCATACACTTTGGTCTAAAATGAGAGCTACCCAAGCTGCTCTCTCTTTGCAAATGTTTCTAATTTCTTACTTACAAAATGTTGCAAAATTATTAAATTTGAAAATAACCTCTAAATTTCAGTTCCTAAAATATATGGACTAAAACTGTCACAACGTGGTTATTTGTAGGCAGATATGCAAATTAATATGGAAAGCCCCTCAGATTATGTTGTTAGTGTGAAGATTTAGCTTTCAAGTCAGACTGCTACATAACATACCGTTGTTTTAACCTGAGTTTGGGGGTGGGGAGGGGGGGGGGAATATAATTTTTTTGTTGGGGGGATATAATTTTTTTGTTAGTATCACAGAAAATACCCTAACAAAAATGCTTATGGAGGTTGTCATATAGTGACATCACTTCTTGGTTACTTCTTGTGGACTTGACGCCCTCACTTTCCCTTGCCCTTCATGAAAATGCAAACTAAGGAACAATTATACACAACCTAAATTCACAATCTCACCACCCAGCTTATGACTTTACAAATTCAATGTTTGTAGTTCTTGCTAGGACTGTTCACTATCAGTAAAAAGCTTATTATTCAATGAGGAGACAGTTTTTCTGTTCAGAATATAGAAACATAGGAAACGACAGTTGATAAAGGCCATACAGCCTATCCAGTCTACCATCCATGAGAACTATTAAGTTCCACAACCCCTTCCTCTCCCTCCCAGATCCTCTCTACAGTATTTGTCCCATGCTTTCTTGAATTCAGATATAGTCCTGGGCTCCACTACCTCCACTGGTTGCCTGTTGAATGCACCCACCACCGTTTCTGTAAAGCAATATTTCCTCATATTACTCCGGATCCTATCCGCTTTACCTTCATCGTATGCCCCTCATTGCGGAGCTTTCTTTCAATTGAAAGAGTATTCTCCTACTGTTAAGGGCCTAGGGCAGCTGACCCGGGTGGGCAGCGGCGGCAACACACATAACCAGCTGCACTGCCCCCCCCCCCCAGCTACTGCCAATTCTATCGTGGGGGAGGCAGCTGTAGCAATATTCCAAAAAGCAGCCCCTTTTGAGATACTGCTGTTGCCGCTCCCCCCCCCATCAAGACGGAATCGGTGGTGGCATCTGGGGGTGGGGGGGGGGGGGTGGCAACGTGGCTTGGCAGGGGCAGCACGGCCCTCCCTGCCTACTGTGCCTTGTGTCAGGGAGGTATTTAAATGTCTCTATCATATCCCCCGTCTCCTTCCTAATTACTCTGGATACCTTTGGTAAATATTCCTCTCGCTTTATGCATATCTTCCTATAACAGCATCAGAGAGACAAATCTTATGAGTTGATGTCAAACTTTTTTTTGACCCTGCAGTTTCCTTCTGCTCCTTTCAGCCTTTGACCCAGTTGGACACGGTCCAGTATGTGACGGTTCTGAGGTCACTGTGTTTACATTTCTGATGGAATTTTGGAAAGGTCTCTGCTAAATGTGAAGCCGTTTCTAAAATACCTGTAATGCCCATGGAAACGAACCCATATACAACGGAAGGAGCCGCTTTACAAGCAGGAAAACCAATGGAGGAAAAGCACTTACGCATACAGGCCGGTATTTTGCGGTCTACACACCGATGTGCCAGCACTTGCAAACCTACACGCATAGATGTTTCAGGTTAACTTCAGATGCTGCTATCTTTATCCTTTTCAATTTGAAGGGGGAAATAAACTACAGGGAATCAAGCAGGATAATCCTCTTAATCTCACTTGTGAAGTGCTGGCCAAAATGAAACCCAAACGAACTAGGGAGCTGGTGTAAACCCTGATGGTCATACTCGTGAACCCCCACAGGGCCGTACCAAGCTACAATTGCGCCCTGTGCAACTTGTGAACCTGGCGCACCCCATGTCATATCAGCCTTATCATTTGTTTTATTTCTTTATTTAAAACCATTCCTATGCTGCATATCAAAATCTAAGCTTCTTACAAAATGGCATTCAAAATAACATTCATAACAATAATTTAGACAATAATAAACCCAAAACATCATAAACGAAAAACATGTTGCTCCCTTCTGTACTTTGGAGTAAACTGAACTATCCTTCAGGCTATTTGGATACCTGCTCCACTCAATAGAGCCAGCTAAAGAAAAACAAGGGGGTGGGGGAGAAAGCCGAATAAGAGATGCTTCAGAGAGGAGGGGAAAATAGCATCAGAGGAAAGCAACAGGGGTGTGACTGAGGAATAAAGTTACAGATCTGCATGGAGAGGAGAATTGGGATTAAGGGATCATACCTAAAATCAGGGTAAGAGCTCATATGATAATGCATACGAGTGTCAAAAGCCAAAATCCATCATCTATGGGAGTATGTGACAGTTCTACCCACAACTGAGAGAGCCAGCTTTTCCGATCCCTACATCAGCAAACAAATACCCATTTCAGAGCACTCCTGGTCCCCTTAAACTTGATATGAACAGGACCCCAAACAAACAAGCAAGAAGTTACCAGAGGGGAACACAGTCATACACATTCCTTCGGAAATTAGGCAAAGTGTCTGGTTAGGACAGTAATAGCGAAGGTTTCATCCTATTATTCCACTCGCAGGCAATGGGGTGCTTAATAGCACTACACCACCTCTGCCCCAATTCCCCTACAGATAGCGTCCTGTACAATTAGGTTTAGCATTACTGTGTGTTGTGTGTATGCTTGTGGGTGTAATTTGCCACCTTAACTTGCTTGACTCACCTTGTAACATCACTAGCACCAAGCTGCCTGGCTCTCGAAAGAGAATAAAACTGTTCAATGTAATATGTTGTTGTTTCGTAAACCTTGCTGACCATGACTAGTGCGGTATAAAACCAAATAAATAAATAAAGCCAACAGCGGCTGCTTGCTTTATCAATTTCATATTCAATGTTCAGCTACCCAACTAGATAAGGCATCAAAACATTTGTCTCACACAAACTTAGCATGCATCACAAGTACTATTTAAATTCTTTTGAGGACCATCAAAATTCATAGCTCTTGTTATCTTGATATTGAGAAATATTTAACAAAGTAACTGTGGCTACTTCTTTCTATGTATATGAATTGTGCTATGAACTGTGCCATGTATGAGCTGGGACTGATGAAATTTATGAGCCTGGAGTTAATGAATTCGCTCTCGCTACGAATTTCGATGGTCTTCAAAAATTTTAAATTGTGATTGTGATGAATGCTAAGTTTGTGTGAGACCATGATTTACCAAACAGCACATGATATTTAAACAAAAAATCTGAAAAATCTGTTAAATGTAAACTGCACTGATAACAAATAGTGCGGTATATAAGAATTGTTAAATAAAATAAATAAATAAAAACTCACATCTACACCTGTGAAAATAATCAGCAAAGCCAGGAAGCTATAGCAGGTGTCAGGCACACTTACCGCAGGGCTTGGACGGTGCTTCTCTTGCAGTAAGGAGCCTCCTGTTCCTCTCTCCTTCCCAGCTACCAGGGACCCGCTGCTGATCTGTGTGCACTGGATGTAAGGAGGAGTCGGCTCTCCAGAATTTGGTAGCAGCATTCTACTTCTGCCTTACACCCCTGTCCATCAGAATTCCTCTGGCATGTGACAGTCCTCTAGTCGAAGTGATCTGATCTGTGGGAGCTTTGGCTGCGATTCCGCATCACTCTATCTAGACTTCAGTGCAGGACTGGAAGCATGTTCTAAACATGCTGGACCGCAAGGGCATGTTTAGAATGGGCTTGCACTCCCAGCGCTGAAGTCACAGTAGAGCAGTTGGGAGCTGGGGCAGAAGTTCCTGCTGCGCCGCCTGGCCCTGTAGAATCTTTGACTATGGGGCTGGGGGTCCCTTTGAGGCCACGCTGCTCCACCTGGTCTGCTCCACTGTGAGATGCGGCAAGATGTACTCATGCGCTGCACTGATCCTCTAAACCTGCCCCCCTCTGCCGAGTACAGCTGTGCGGCAAGGATAGTCCTTCCACCCTCCTCCACCAGCATGGCACTGCTAACTTCGGGCAGCCCTCCCACTCTCCCAAACCACATGGCTCAGGGACAATTAACTGTGCTGCTCCTCCTACTTTCTGAGAAGCACATTGTGTGCCGCTGGTGAGGTGACGTACATTAGCTCTCCTGTGATCTTCCGACCTTCACTTCCAGTGGGGCCAAGTTTCCACTTCTGGAGTGGATGAAACTGCACCCCTATCTTTTTGCGCCCTGTATAACTGCACTGCTGGCACCAGCCTAGATATTGCATTGACCCCCCATATGAAATAGAGAATATACATGTAGATTTTTGGCCCACCCTGGCCATACCCTAGCCATGCCTCCTTGTAACTTCCATGTAGTTAAGGGCATCCAAGTATAAATTAAGCCCTTTGTAAAATGGCAATTTACACATACTTCTAAAATAACCCCCTTAGTTTTAGTTAATATCCTGTCTTGCCAAAGTATTTTATCCACACTGCCAGGAAATGCCCTATCCAACATGCTTATTACTAGGATGCTTTTTTGATCCAGCACTTTCCTCCTGTTCCTTTGAGATTTCGCTTCAGTTGGAACCATTGTTGGAATTTGGTACCATGAGTCTTCAGTTCCCCCTCTTTTATATCCTCTCTCAATTTACTTTTAGTGCAGTCACTGCAGCGACTGTCCTTGCTTAGAAGCCATGCACCAGGCTCATTCCGTAATCCTGCAATCATGGGTCTTATATCTGGCCATTAGGTATTACCACTACAAGCTGGCTAACTCCTTCCCATCTGCCTCAGCAACATCCCCAGGCAATTCCAGGAGATGAGCTGGGAATCCAACTCAGATCCTGCCGCATACCTGTATACATGAGGCTGACCCTGCCAAAATTTGTTTTGAAGATGCTGCTAATGAAAAAAAGTGGCTCAATTTAAGAGCTCACCATTAGATGCTTATTAAGAGCCAAAACTAAGTGTTTCAATTTCAGCCAACACCTAAAATTTAAACCCACAATTCATTTTCTTAGCTTTAGGACCCTAACTTAGGTTCCCAACATTTTCCTCATGCTAGATCCACCACTTTTTAAGGGCATTAAATTTAGAGACTCAGTCCTAGCCAGTTCTTAGAGGGGCCAATTTAAGATACTAACTCTCAAATGCATGCTTTGGAAATCAGTTCAATGATAAGAGTTTGTTGTCATGCTCTAAGAGATCATTGTCATGTTCCTGACTGAAAATGCAGGCAAAATGCACATTCTGAACCATCATCAACGAAAGCAGAACATTTCCATGGGAGAAACGTTCTCAGTCCATCAGACTACTCAGAACCAAACTAAAAAGTTCCATTTAGCTTAGGATTTGAGGAGACGCATAGTTCATGCATCGCCAAAACCACTCTGCAGCACTCTCCAACAAAAAGACGTATCATATGAAACAAATTTTTAATATTTATTTTACATATTTTTACATAAAACTTTCAAGATAACTTTCTGAATCCACCTGAATGTTAAGAGCACATCTAAAAAAATTAATTTCAGATAATCAACATTCACAAAATGTTGAAAACTGAATAAAAAGTATAGATATTACTGAAAGCTATGATGCTACTACGAGGCAGGCATGTAGTGACTTGTATAGCACCGTCAATTACAGTTTCCGTGTTTAAAACTACAGTGAAGAATACAAAGTAGTCATGGCAAAATACTGTTTCAACTCAAAAGTCTCTAAACGACAAAAAAAAGAAAAAAAAAAAATCTCCCCTCCTATATTTCTGCAGTTAAGCACTGTACATTCTTTTCCATAATAACATTTTATTAAAATGCCTGATATTTAGTGGCACGAGTGAAAAGTTAAAATAAATTAAGAAGCGTAGGCCAATCACTGGACATAAAGCTTTGCACGTTATTCAAGGACTAACACTGATTTTTCTTGTGCACCATCTTTAGCATCAGCGTTTGTACAACCACAGAAGCAAAATAAATTCTAGCTTGCTTTCTTAAGTGGATGGCTTTCCTTTGTTTTTCCCCCTTTACTTTGCTGGCATTTTCTCGGCCATGTGCTTCTGCTGACTTTCAGCATGTCTGAAAAACAAAGTACAAGAGTAACGTTATCAGGATCTTGGCAGGACACTGCCAAACCAACACTTATTAGTATTACAGTTCAAGGCGCGCTACATTCAAGTGCACTAGGTACTTCCCTGTCCCTGGAGGGCTTACAATCTAAGGGGCATGCTTTTAACGCGTGCCACTGAAATTAACACACCTTAAGCGCCCACAGTCCTTGTTAATTATTCAGCTTAAAATCTGACTCCTGGCACACAGGTTACATTTCTTAGTTACACTTATTAATCCTTTTCAATAAATGCATAGCAATTCACGTCGGTTTATGAACTGCAGAAGCAAGATCTACAGAGGATTCATGGAGGCACCCGATTCAAATTACCCAAAGACCTATGTGGAAAATCCTTCTTAAATTTGTCATTAGCCTACCATAGTAAACCATTTTTTTTTTACTGCAGATGAATCGTTAATGTGACACGTCTCATTTATTATATTGCTATTCCATTCTATACATCTGGAGGGTAAATTTTATAGTAGGTCACCTAGGTTGGAAGTCAAAGTAAGCCTATTTTATAGAGATACACAGCCCAGGTGCCAAATCTCAGGTGGCAGGTCACCATGGTGCATAAAAATTGAACCCTGGCATGCAGGCTTTCATTTGGGTTCTGCCAACGCCACTAAAGCATGCAAGGTTACATGTATAGTACCTTGCATTCATCATGGCTCTCAATGACTTTATGCTGCACGGTGCATCCGGTGCAAATCTCACAAGACTTGAGACCACAAAACTTACTCCAGAGATTCTGAACCTTGCAGCTTAAAGCAAATGAGAGCCATGATGGGTGCAAACTCAAGTCACTTTGCTTTTGTTGGCAGCTGCCGGCTGAGTGCCTGGAAGGACGGGAAGGGCTGAAGAGTGAACAGCTGAGGGGTGCCTGGGAGGTAGGGCTGGGGGGGGGGGGGGAGGGAGGGATGCAGGGTGACTAGCTGAGGGAGTGCTTCGGAGATGGGGAGAGGGGGTTGAGGGTGTGGGTGAAAGATGGCTGTTTGAGGGGGTGCCTGGGAGGTGGGGGGTACAGGGTGACTGAGGGAATGCCTGGGAGGTAGGGGAGAGGGGTGGCTGATTTTTTAGGGGTAGGTGGCTGGGACTGTTGGGGATGGGGAGAAAGAGAGATCGAATGACAGCAGGGTGTGAGAAAAGGAAGGGAGTGAGAGAGAAAAATTGGGGATGGGGTGGGGGTGAAGAGAGGCCATTGGCTTCTGCTGACACTGTGCAGTGTCTTATTAAGGGTCTGATTTACTAAGCTTTCTTTTCACTTAGACACAAAATGGGAAAGACAGCCTTAGTAAACCAGATCCTAAAGACCCTAGAAAAGATTTCCCTATCCACTCTCCCCTTACTCCTTAACTTCAGTGGAGACAATGGGGAGGAGCAATGTCTCTAAATGGGTTAATTTTGCGCATACTATGACAGTAACAAACCTCACGTGTAAGGGCACGTGCAAGGGCATGTGGAGTATCTCAGTCTCTGAAATTTACTGCTAATGCTCGGTGTAGTACTTGCATAGTGCCAAAGAGAGCTTTCTTCTGGAGTTCATAAGATGCAACATGTATAGGCAACTTGTCAAGGTGTGACTGGAAATGCCTCTTAATCAAGCCTGTGCTATCAATGATGGGAAACATTATATTTGTGAATTTGCCACTTGTTTACTGATCTAATTCTTTGAAGAGTTTTTTCTCTTGTTTTGCAAATTCTGTTGCTTCTTTCCCTATGCGTGCTGTGGATACTCACCCATCCCTTCTTGTTGGAATGCTTGTCCGGGTTTAATGATGGAGAGAGACTCTGGATGTCTACTTTCATATTTACGTACTTCTGCATGGTAGGACTGGGGGCCTATGACAGTAGCTCTGTACGAATCAATTTCTATTTGGCTCTAGGGATGTACAGCCTTGGCATATACTAGTTCTTATAAATGATCTCATGGGCATGGAGGAGTTTTCTTGTTATTGTACATCCAATTTTTCAAGTTCTTACAAGGTATGTTTACAATCCCAAAGCTATAAGAGTGTACAAGCACTGCCAGCTGATTAATGGCTTGTAGGTTATTCTGTGATGTTAATGCACTTATCAGTAATGATTTTAATCTTCTGTAATATTCTTTACTGATCTTTTTCCTCAATAATTTTTGCTTGATTGTCCCTCCTTCCTCTATTCCTCTATTGTCCCTCCTTCCTCTATTTATACATGCTTTCTTGTTCAAATTCCTTGATGTCACAGTCCTCAGGAGATGTTTTCAGTTTTGCTCAATTTTCCTCTAAGGTAAGCAGGGTGTAAAGCATGATTGTGTAAATTGCTTATGTGTGTTTTTCCTTTGTGCCATACTGTATCTTCCTCACCTGGTATGAAGCCTTGGTTATGTTTCTCCTATACATTCCCTTTTCAAGCCGATTAGCTTCTTTTTTCTATAAACATTTAGAATTTATGAATTTTAAAAAGACTGTTTCTGTAGAAGGTGGGTGGGGCCTGGCGTATTGTTTTCTCATCAAAATGACTAAGGTCCCCTTTTACTACTCTGCATTAAAATTCTGCAGTTATTGTGCATTCATGGCAAAATTTAATGCTCAGAGTAATTTCAACATTAACAAGCTAATTGCCGCTCTAACTGCCTGACACACTTTAGCAAAGGGGCACTGGGAACCTTACAAGGCAAGCCTGAATGTTCTGTAAAAATGGTGGCATGTTTTGGGAGGTTTGGTTTTGTAGTAGAGTTGCCCTACAAAGTTTCACTAACTTTCTATCTTTCAAAGGTGAAAGGCTCCTTTCAACTGCAAATATAGATGGAGTGGGAGACTGGAAATGATACTACTGGAAGAGGCAAACCATTTGGAATTTAACAATGCTGTCTCTGCTCTGTACAGAGAGTGTGTGGGAATTTTCTTACTTTTCCCTTCACACACCTCCTCCTTTCCTGCTTTTCTTATATAGATTGTTTTTGGCCAAAGTTTTAAGATTTGCTGATTCACTGTCTTCAGTTTTAATCCTCAACTGACCAACCTTGCTGTACATGTGGTAATTGTTCGCTCTCTGATACTTCCCCACATCCATCCATGATGGTAAGGAAACATGCTTAACTAGCTGTTGACAGCCAGCCAGGTGGAGACTGGAAGCTACTCTGCAGGAGCAGCTCTATCAGAAATAGCAGCAATATGATGGCAGATAAAGACCAGCATGGCCCATCCAGTCTGCTCAGTAAGGTGTTTTTACTTTGGGTTGTAACTGCTGCTCCGTGCAGGCCAACCCTGCTCTGTGCTTTTGCTTGGGGTTGTAATTGTCACTCTGTTTGGGTTACCCCTGCTCTGACATAAATTCTCGTAATACCTTGACCTTCATCATAGTGCAGTAAAAAAAACGATTGGATGCACTTTGCAATACCAGCAATGCCAACAGCCACTCAGAGCAATGCTGAACTAAGCTTCTTTGTTGCAACACTCACTGTATCATTCATGTTCAAAGCCTGCAGTCTGAACACAGCAATAGCACTTGACAAAACAAGCCTGCAGAGGAATAACCTAGTGGTTGAAGAAGCAGCCTGGGACCAGAAAGGCCAGGGCTCAAATCCCTCTGACACTCCTTGTGACCTTGGACAAGTCACTTAACCTGCCATTGCCTCAAGTACAAACTTAGATTGTGAGCCCTCTGGGGACAGGGAAATACTTCCAATATTTGACTGTAACTCACCTTGATCTACTACTGGAAAGATGTAAGCCAAATACCAATACTAATAATATAAAGTGACTTTTCCCCAGTGTGAATAATAAATAGAATCAGATCTTGCAATCTGTCAACAAGGAACTTTGTATTTTGACAAGTGCCAGAGAGATCCTGGCTATCCTTCAAAACCAGGACCTTGGACAAAAAAGGTACCTGCAGATGCCACTGAGCAACATAACATTAGAAATAAGCTGTGGTGAGTCAATGTTATGCCCCAACATGGCCAAAGGAAAGCATATTAAAAATAATTAAATGTCGAAACCAGTCATGTGTCTGGGGTCTCAGCATCTCCTGTGGGCTGCCCATGGCAGACACAGGAGCTCGTTGGGGAGAAGGCATTGCCAGGCTGAATTTCATTTTAAAACAGAAGTGCGCAGATGGGCATGCAGCATTGCAACAGATCTTATTTATACTGAATCAGATGCTTGGCAGTCTGTGCACATTGATCTGCAGATCATTTACAGTAGCTTTTAGCTTTGCTACCAAATGCATTTGGAAATCAAGATGATTTTTTTCTCAAACACTGTGGTCTAGTATCAGCATTTTTAGTGTCTTTTAGAAGCATTTTTTTGTTGTTGTCTGTTTCAAGGAAAGCTAATTGTGACCCGTTTACTTCTGCATCTACTGGGTTCTCTCCTTCTACTTCTTTTCCATTACATTTGCACTGACAGACTTGGTATTTGAGACCACAGACTTTGTTCATTAATTTCATACTGCAGCCACAGAAAGACCAAAGGCTTTTTTGGATGTTTCTGTGCCAAGAACTAGTGAGAAGCAGAACTCCAGAATGATCCTCTTTTATGGGAGGGAAGGGAGGGTCAACCCAAAGATTGCGTGGAAAATTATCAGGCGATTATTCACCTGGAAACTGGCAAACTTGCTACATCTTAGTAATATGTGCGTATGTTTAATCTTTTGCACAACAATTTACCTTAGACTCCTGATAGCCTCTGGAGGGTTTTATAGATACTGGACAGTGCCGTTTGTACAGCTTTGTTTGGTTATTTTATGCATCATCAAGCCAACCATTAACATAAGAAATAGCCTCTTTATCGTTCTCTCATCCTTCAGATGCTTTGGTTGCAGATAACTGCCCTCATCCATACCACATCCCCAAATAGAGCAAGAAGATCCACGGCTATAAACTCCCTAAAAGTTCCAAAAGCAATAACAGATTGCACTGCATCTACAGCCAATAGGGCGTTTAGTATCAGTGCGCCAAGATGCTGGAACGCATTACCTCCAGATATCCGGGCCATTAAGAGCCTTACACAGTTTAGAAAAGCCCTCAAATCACATCTTTTCAATAAGTACCTCATACAATCCAACACCACCCCTTAGTGGTGCATATGTTTCTATAGAATTCATGTTTATATGACTCTATGTTGCACGATATGTAAATAGTTACCCCTGTTATCCCAGTTATTTGCCCTGTTATCTGTGAACTCATACGTGTTAATTGTACTGAGCATTTTTGTTCCATGTAAACCGCGCTGATGCTGAATAGTGTGGTATAGAAGAGACTTTAAATAAGATCTTTTAGATACCTAGTTACCCCTTCCTCATTTAAATAGCCCCTCATTTAAATCTTTCCAATCGTGGTCTTGTGTCTTCACTCAGAACCACTTACATATCTGTCTTCACTAAACTGTAGGCTCCAAGGAGTATAGCCTGTCTATATAGCTCTGCACTATACAAATCATGATAGTGAGGATGGGATACATCTATTTTTTAATTTATTATTTAACATTTTACAATGGTAGCCCAACAAACGAATAAGCGGGTCAAAACACAGCTGGAACAATGTAATGAAAAAAGAAAATCACATTAGAGGAGAAGTTTGAGACATACCTAGCTAGCCAGGTTTTCAGGATAACCACAATTAATATGCATGAGAGAGATTCACATTCAATGAAAGCAGTATATGTTCATTTCTCTCCTGCATATTTGTATTTTGTAGTAGTTCAAGGCAAGTTAGAATCAGGTACCTGTCCCCTCCCCCACGAGGGCTTAAAATCTAAGTTTGTATCTGAGGCAAGTGACCTGCCCAAGGCCACAAGGAGTATCAGTGGGATTTGAACCCTGGTCTCTCAAGTGCCAGGCTACTTCCCTAATCACAAGGCTACTCCTCCATTCCACATATTTACTGTGGCTATCCTCAAGACTTGACTGGCTAAGTATGTCCCGAGGACTGGGTTGAGAACCCCTACATTAAATGCAAAATCTTCCATAGGCTAACTCCATAACTGAGAGATCCAATACCACTAAACCAAAGAGAAAGAAAAACAACAATCTCTAAGGACGCGATATTCAGTGGCATTTATACAGTTTGCAGACCTGCAAACCGTGTAAATGCCGCCGAGCTTGGATATCTGCGGCTCTCACCTCTATATGTCCCGATGCTAATTGTTTGGCATCACCGCGTGTCGGGGGAGTTCCAGGGTGGAGTGGAGAAAGCCACTGCTCGGTTAACTGGACAGCAGTGATATTGAGCCACGCGGTGAAGGCTAGGTGCAGGAAACCCTGGCCTAACATTCACCACGCATTGCTAACCAGACAGCAGCTCAATCTCACTTCTGCATGGTTAACAACCGTGGCACTGAATATCTAGGTTTAACTTTGAGCGCCGGTGTTAGCAGGCACGTTAGCAGCCCTAGTCAAAAGTGCTAAATATCAGGCCTTAAACCTCTAACAGGGCAAACTGGGGGAGGGGGCTAAACTGGGTAAATTATTCAATTGATGCAGATACAGGGTCAGTTGTCAGTATAGGAACAACACTTATCACTTCAAAAAGCAATCAACTGAGAAGGCTCAAACCCATAAATCTAAAAGACAGATATTTCACCTTCATTTGCAAGGATACTGGAAGGAAAAAGAGCTCCTATTTGCAAAACTCTATATTTAATAGAAGAATTGCTGTGTAGATTCTGCCACATCGGGGAACACTCTCATCTTATAATTCAATAATGATTTATCTCAATATTTAAATAAAACTTCAAGTCACATGTTCTGATTGAGATCTGTAATGCTAGATGTAAATACAAGAACAAATTTCTTTAGAAATAGACAAAATCCAACATATCCATTGTTAGAGACCACCCTTTCTGGGAATCAGCTTCCTCATTCTTCTTAAACAAAGTAAAATAATAGAAGAGAATTTTAAAAGGGACGCCCAAGTGCAATCTGGGGCATCTAAGCCAGAATATCGAAGAAAAAAAAAAAAAAAGCAGGGACATCCAGGCACAGACACGATTTCACAAATGTAGACATGCCCAATATGGACATCTGTTGGAGCCATCTACATAGACGTCCCCAGAATCGGACTTCGGTACTTGGACATCTAAACTAGTCTAATAGTTACAGTAGTGGGCTAGGAACGGGACAGCCAAGGTTCAAATCCCACTGCTGCTCTCATTGACATTGTGCCGAGTGCTATCTTCTCTACACCCTCTGGATGTTTTTCAGCCAAAACAAGCACTTTTCAGATGCCTGTTCGTGCCTGGAGCAGGTCTAAACTTAGATGCAACGCTGGACATCCATGACATTTCTGAGATCAGGCGGGCATGACCAATACCTGGAAACACCCCAGCCACACACCTCCATAAAGACTTGGATGTCCTCATGCTGGGGATTGTCCACAGAGCTGGCTTTTAATATAGCTCTGGAGAACTCTGTGATTTGGATGTCTCTCTGCCCATTTTTGGATGTTCAAGCATGAACAGGGCTTCCAAAATGAACCTCATAGATATTAAATATAGATGCTGCTATAACTTGAGAAAACTGGAGAACGTCTATCAAATACCCTCTAAACATCTCAGGTGATGACTTTGTAAGGAGTGTAGAAGTTTATGAGTTGTATATTTCATCTCCCCTGTAATACCTGACGCCAGAGACTTACGCCTCATATCTTCACGGCAAGCTAGCGCAACCACAACCTCCCCTTAACCAACCCTCGGCACCTCCTTCCATCCAAATCTGACACAAAAACTGGACCTCTTTTTACCAAGTCACAAAAAGCCACTGCATTAACTTGCTCAAATCCCTGAACACCTCCACTTCACCGCTGGATCCTTGCCCAACCCCATGGATAAAGGCAATGGCACAAGAACTAGCCCCAACACTTTGCAAGATAATTAACTCCTCTCTTTCACAGGGAACTATGACTCCTTCCCTAAAAACCTCATCCATCAGACCACTACTGAAAAACAACACCTCTGACTCAACCACTCCTGCTTCTTATTGACCCATATCCAGCATCCCCTTATTAGCCAAGCTGATTGAAAAAAATGTACAACACCAGCTCCAGGACCATGTAGACACTACTGCCCCACTCGACCCACAACACCACAGGATCCGAGAGAATCACGGAGTCGAGACACTACTGACCTCCCTTCTAAACACAGTAATAAAAGGAATCGAAGACATCAAAGGCTTTGTCCTCATCTTTATCGACATAACAGCTGCCTTTGACTCAATAAATCACCACGCACTACTAGATAGGCTAACTGAAATAGAAGTAAGTGGCACACCCCTGGCTTGGTTCCACTCTTACCTTACAGACAATCCTGAGTCAAGATAAATCACAACGTATCGAGATCCTTCTCCCCAAAACAAGGCCTTCCCCAAGGATCTTCCCTCTCAGCTTTACTCTTCAACCTGTACCTACAACCAGTTTGCAGAATACTACAAACCTACAACATTCACTACCACCTAAATGCGGATGACCTAATGATCTACACCACTCTAGACACAAAGAACCCTGACTACTCCACCATCTCATTCTGCATGACAGCAATAACCGAATGGTTAACATTAAGGAACCTTGAGATCAACTACAAGATATCGGAAGCCCTCATCATCACAAAACTCCTCATTCAAACCCCCAGACAGCATAACAATTGGAACCAGATCAATCCCTGTAAAAAATGAGGTAAAATACCTAGGAATTCACCTTGACCAAAGACTCAATCTTCAGATTCACATCAGCAAGACCACTTCCAAAATATACTACAAGATGAAATACTTGCAAAACCTACGTCCACTGCTCAAGCAGAACCATTTCCGAACTGTGTGTCAAGCGCTCATCACACCACTCCTCGATTACTGTAACCTAATTCTACATGGACTTCCAAAGAGCTCAATCCATGCCTTACAGCTAGCCCAGAACGCAGCAGCTCGTCTAATGACAAGATCCAGCAAACAAGACCACATCACCCCCATCCTCAAATCCCTCCATTGGCTCCCCATCACCTCCAGAATAAAATATAAAAACATAATGCTAGCATTCAAAATTACCAATATGCTGGTTGCCTAAATGAACTAATCCGAAAAACTCCTGACAACAGATCACGAAGAACACAGCATCAAAATTCATTTGCAAGCTCCACATCCCACACAGGAATATCCCAGAATACTCTAAAGAGAGCCTTCAAACTCTACACCCCCTCACTCTGGAATTTCCTCCCCCACCACCTGAGAGCCATTACAGATGTTTCTACCTTCAGGAAGCTCTTGAAAACACACCTATTTACTGAATACTTCTATAGCCCACCATCTTCATAACAAACTGCCTTCCACCTCAAAAACCGAATACAGGCAGCAAGCAAGCAAACCTTATGTAAATAGTTAGCTAAATGTAAATACAGTAAACTGCTATATATAGTTTGAAAAGTTATATGCAGACCAAATGCCGTTCGATGTAAACCTGTATATAGTATTGAATACGTTTTATGTAAACCGCCCTGAGATTATGAAAGGCGGTATATAAAAAAAAGTTAAATAAATAAACACAGTCCACTTATAGTGTAGACAGAGTTCTTGTTAATCATGGCGTTCCCAAGCTCCTGATTCTTTGCTATATTCACTTTGCAAAACTATATACATTGTTCGATGTCTCCAATCTCCCTTTCCTGATTTCATAATTTCGTCACAGCCCCTTGTAAATTAGCAGATATACTTTTCATTTGTGTAGTTAGTGATGTCCCTCTCTGATATTGCTATCCATATGGTCTCAAATTAGGAGCTGGTTGGGAAAAACAAATTCAGTGAACATAGGCAAATGAGGCTCTCCCTGAGGCTCTGGAGCTTAACCAAAAGAGGAGGAACCCATTGTTGCTGCTGTCAGGAAGAACATGCCGAGGGCGACTCAGAGCCCGGACTTTATCCTAGTCCTCACTGTCTGTTTTGCTCGCTAGCATCTCCTGTATACTGCCTAATGCCATCGCTGACTCTTCCCCTTTCACCTTAGACATTGCGTGGCCATCAGCATATTTATGACTATAATCTACTAGCACATAATCCCAATGGATTACAACTTCAACATCCTTGCCACAGTTACACAGTGTCATCATGAATCTGAATGAATTAAAAACCAATGGACCATAGCTGCTGTAATTGCTTTATTTAATGTTGCAGAGAAGCTCAGTGTAGCTTCTGTGTTATTTCTCCGTGAATGGGATAAGATGGCTTTCTGTTTTTACCATGGTGTTTCCCACTCCCCCCCCCCCCAATAAAGATCAAGGTCTTGATTATGGAGGGAAAAGTCACCATTAAATGGATCATGCACATCTATTTGTTCTTACAACTGCTACAGACCTGGTCAAGTCTTCAATGTCCACCAGCATTGCATCCTGTTCCATGTGCAATTCATCTCGAATAAGGAGAAGCTGAACTAGTTCTTCATTTAAGCCTGTTCCAAAAAAAAATAAGCATATATTAAGACAAATTCTCAGAGCTGACACAGAGTATGCAGCAAAGCCATGTAGACGACCAAAGTCTGATTCCCAAGCTAAACTTCTGTTCCTCAGGCTGGTGATGATGTTGAGAAGGAGGGTTTTGTCATCATGGCGACATCTAGTGGCCATACTTGGAGGTCACATTAGCAGGGTTCTTATCAGTCCCTGGCTGAGGACTGTTGCTTTGATGGCTGCTCTGAAATGAAAGAGGTATTAAACCCTAAATGGTTGGGACTCATGCTGCTGTAGCCCAGTAGAGGCTAGTTCTTGCTAGAGCTAAAGGCAAAAAATAAATTAAAACAAAACATAAAAAAAACTGATCCAAAACACCACCTTGTTAAATTATTAACAGAGGCTGCAACAGAGGAATCCGGATTAAATTAAAGAAGCAGTGTTTCCATGTAACTGTAGAAGTGAAGTCTGCAGAAAATAAAATTCATGGAGACAAAGCAAAAATAAATAAACAACAAAAAATATTTCACCGAATCCACAAATGGAGAGAGGAAAACTGAAAAAAATTTGAAAAATAAATTTCTGTGATGTATGAAAAATAGGTGTCAGGCTACAGTGTCTCCTGACTCTTCCTGTTCACCTGTTGATTTCTCAGGAGCTAACCTACTTACTGGGATTGTTTTTGCAGGTATCTCTAATTTGGTATACTCAGGGCTTAAATTTGTGCCAGAACGAGGTGGAAGGGCTTACCAACACTTCTTCAGCCCCCAAAGGAAGTGATGTCAGCTTCCACCTTGGTTGCCAATCTGAGCTTCCTACTCCTGCAATGGCTGCCTCACTTAGCTCCCAATGAGACTGCCATCATCTCTGCTGCTATTGCATGTATGCTTTTTCTTCTTCCTGCTGCATGCAACGCCGCTGGACGCATGGCAGTGGCAAGAGAAGGTACGGAGCCATCAAGCCAGCATGTGCTGCTACAGCTCTATAAGTCCTGGCCCCTCCAATGAACACTTCCAATTTCTAAGGGGTCAGGTGGCGAGCACAAGCTCAATGGTCTCATGCCTTCTCTTTCTTTTGCCACTGCTGCGTGTCCAGGGAAGCACAAGTGGCAAGACAGGCAGTAGAGAGAATACCAGATCGGTGTGGGGGCCAGGCAAGAGGAGATGCTGAATTGGATGAGAACAGAAACTTGCTCAGAGAAGAAAGGAGGAGATGTTGGACACGGTGAAAAGGGAGATGCTGGATTAATATGGGAGGCCGAAACAAGAGGTACTTGGGAAAAAGAAGATACTGATTTGGGGGAGGGGGAAAGAAAAGGGGAGATGCTGGATTAGGAGGGTGAAATGGTGGATAGAGCGGAGGGGACAGAGACCCAATAGACAGATAAAGACACAGAGATACTGGGAGGGAGAGGGCTGAGTGACAATGGGAATGCTGGACATGGAGTGGGGAGTAGGAAGGCAGAAGATGCTGGACCAAGGGGGAGGGTGTAATAAGAGAGGATAATGAACAGAAGAGGAAGACGGGGACAGACAAAGGGAATGCTGGACATTGAGGGGAGGAGGGGGACAAAGGGATTGCTGGACATTGAGGGGAAGATGGGGACAGACAAAGGGAATGCTGGACATTGAGGGGAGGAGGGGGACAGACAAAGGGAATGCTGGACATTGAGGGGAGGAGGGGGACAGACAAAGGGAATGCTGGACATTGAGGGGAAGATGGGGACAGACAAAGGGAATGCTGGACATTGAGGGGCGGTGGGGGACAAAGGGTTTGCTGGACTTTGAGGGGAAGATGGGGACAGACAAAGGGAATGCTGGACATTGAGGGGAGGAGGGGGACAGACAAAGGGAATGCTGGACATTGAGGGGAGGAGGGGGACAGACAAAGGGAATGCTGGACATTGAGGGGAGGAGGGGGACAGACAAAGGGAATGCTGGACATTGAGGGGAAGATGGGGACAGACAAAGGGAATGCTGGACATTGAGGGGAGGAGGGGGACAGACAAAGGGAATGCTGGACATTGAGGGGAGGAGGGGGACAAAGGGAATGCTGGACATTGAGGGGAGGAGGGGAACAGACAAAGGGAATGCTGGACATTGAGGGGAAGATGGGGGACAGACAAAGGGAATGCTGGACATTGAGGGGAAGATGGGGACAGACAAAGGGAATGCTGGACATTGAGGGGAGGAGGGGGACAGACAAAGGGAATGCTGGACATTGAGGGGAGGAGGGGGACAGACAAAGGGAATGCTGGACATTGAGGGGAGGAGGGGGACAGACAAAGGGAATGCTGGACATTGAGGGGAAGATGGGGACAGACAAAGGGAATGCTGGACATTGAGGGGAGGAGGGGGACAGACAAAGGGAATGCTGGACATTGAGGGGAGGAGGGGGACAGACAAAGGGAATGCTGGACATTGAGGGGAGGAGGGGGACAAAGGGAATGCTGGACATTGAGGGGAGGAGGGGAACAGACAAAGGGAATGCTGGACATTGAGGGGAAGATGGGGACAGACAAAGGGAATGCTGGACATTGAGGGGAAGATGGGGACAGACAAAGGGAATGCTGGACATTGAGGGGAAGATGGGGACAGACAAAGGGAATGCTGGACATTGAGGGGAGGAGGGGGGACAGACAAAGGGAATGCTGGACATTGAGGGGAGGAGGGGGACAGACAAAGGGAATGCTGGACATTGAGGGGAAGATGGGGACAGACAAAGGGAATGCTGGACATTGAGGGGAGGAGGGGGACAGACAAAGGGAATGCTGGACATTGAGGGGAGTAGGGTGACAAAGGGAATGCTGGACATTGAGGGGAGGAGGGGGACAGACAAAGGGAATGCTGGACATTGAGGGGAAGATGGGGGACAGACAAAGGGAATGCTGGACTTTGAGGGGAAGATGGGGACAGACAAAGGGAATGCTGGACATTGAGGGGAAGATGGGGACAGACAAAGGGAATGCTGGACATTGAGGGAATAGGGAGATAGGGCAGATGCTGAGCACTGGGGGAAGAGTATGAAGAGAGGGGAATGATGCTGGACATTGGGGGGATAGAGATACAAAGAGGGGATGCTGGATACTGGGAGGATAGGGTTATAGGAAATACTACACAGGGTGGGAGCAGGACAGAGATGCTGGACATAGGAGGGGGATACAGAGGAGGAGGATGCTAGATATGAGGGGAAATAAGGAAATAGGGTGATAGGGAAAACAGAAGGAAGATACTGGACACAGAGAGAGACAATGGAGAGATGCTGGATGAAGGGGGGGGGAGAACAGATGTTAGATGAAGGATGGGGCATAGAGAGAGAAGATGCTGAACAAAAGGTGGGAGAGGAAGAGAGGAGAAGCTACTTGAAGGGTTGGGGAGAGAAGAGAGTCAGCAAAGGACTGGGGAAGGAGGAGGAGAATGGGAGGGCTGAGCTGAAAAGCTGTAGGTAGTTGCAATAAAAAAGGGGGAATTTGAGAAGTCATATCTGGGAGGATCAAGGCAGAAAAATAAATGGAAGAAAGCTGAAAAGAAAAGATCAATGTCAAAGATAGATATACGCGAAGATAAAGACAAGATGATTCTGGAAAGAAAGAAGACAGAGGACTGCAGAGAGAAGAGACTCGTTCCAACACAACTAGAAAAATAAAATGGCCAGACAACAAAGGGAGAAAAAATAATTTTATTTTTAATGTAGGAATTGGCATATTTAAATTTTGAAAATTAATATCTGCTGTCTTCATACTATACAGTGTGCAGGGAGAAACGCTTTACTGCTCTCTTTCTCTGGTGTTGCACTGCATACAGAGTAACTTCTTAGGATTTCAATTACACCTTTTGCTACATATTTCTATTTTAAATTTGTGTTTACTTTTTCTGTACATGGTGAAGATCTATCTGCCTATGTGACCAAGGTCAGGTGTTCTGTTACATGATGTTTCTATCTAGGGATCTGTAGTAATTCAACTTGTTCAAATTCCCATTAGGTGTATTGATGTAATAGGGCCCACTGCAATATTGATGGTGCTGCCTTTTTCTAAAAAGGGCCTTGTTATGTGACTTGTGTAAGTGCTGATGTAGTATGGTAAATTGTTGAATGGGTCCAGAGTGACTTTTGTAGGTGTTTATATTACTTCACAATATGCCCTGGATAAGGTGGAGTGGAGAAGGTTTATGTTTCTCTTATCGAGGTTACACCAAAAATCAGATTTTTTTTTGGTATGGTGAACTCTCAGGAAATGTCCTATTTCTGCTTGCTAAATAAAAAGAAAAACAAAAAAAGGAAAATAAAGTGATATCTTTTTATTGGACTAACTTCATACATTTGCAGACTAGCTTTTCAATATTAAAACCTTCTACCTCAGGTCAGGGCAGTGTGAGCAGCATATGTTGATACCATATTTGTTGTTCATATTGCCCTGACCTGAGGGAGGTGGTTTTAACCTTTGAAAGCTAGTCTACCATTGTATTAAGTTAGTCCAATAAATCATAGTTATTCATTCACCTGTAACAACAGGAATCAGTCTTCACAGATGAGTATCGTTGGTACCGACGGAGCCCAAGCGGGAACGCTCTCCAGTGTCCAATAAGAGAGCTTTTGGAAGTACTATACTGTGCCTGCGCAGCTGCCTTCCCACCTTCCTCTAAGCTCTCTTCAGTTGTGTTTGTAGCTGAGAGACAGAGGAAACAACTGTACCCAACAACTCCTAGGGAGGAGGATGGGATGTGAAGACCGATTCCTGCTGTTCCCGGAGATCACCTGTTACAGGTGAGTAACTACGCTATCTTCAGGAACAAGCAGAAATGCAGTCTTCAAAGATGTGACTCACTAGCTCCCAGGCACCGGACTACACATGTCCATGAGGTGAAAGAATGGCGCCAAATAGGTATGAACACAAGCTGGCCACAGCAGATTTGAGTGCAGTAGCCGAGAGCATGGAAGAGGGAGTCAGGTGCCAGAGATGGAACTGGTAGGAGTTGAGATTAATGCCCAAAGAGATGTTGAAGTACAGCCTAGCCAAAAACAGTATCCTGACGAGAGTCCCTGTCCTGGCAGTAGTGAGCCGCAAAGGTGTGAACAGAGGACCAAGTGGCTGCTTGACAGATCTCCTGTATGAAGAAAGAATGGAGGTTAACAACAGATGATGCCATGGCTCTGTCATTGTGAGCAGTAACGTGCCCCTCGAGAGAGAGACCAGCCTGATCATAGGCTAGCGAGATGCAGCTGGCAATCCAGTTAGATAGGGTGTGCCTTGACAATGGAAGACCTAAGTGGCTGGGGTCAAAAGAAACAAATAAGAGGATTTTCTAAAATCCTTAGTTCTATGCAAGTAAAAAGCAAGAGCACACTTGCAGTCCAGGGTATGTAATGCTGCCTCAGCCTTGGAAGCATGTGGTCAGGGAAAAAAGACCAGTAGCATTACTGACTGGTTGAAATGAAAAGTGGAAACTGCTTTTGAAAGGAAATGCAGATGAGTTTGAAGAACCACCTTGTCATAGTGGAATCGAGTGTAAGGAGGATCCGCTGCCAAAGCTTGTAGCTCACGGATGCGACGAGCTGAGGTGAGGGCAATGAGGAAGATTACCTTCTATGATAGAAATTTTAGAGGCGTGGTAGGCCAGGGGGCTCAAATGGAGCTTTGATAAGTTGGACTAGGACCACATTAAGGTCACAAGCCACAGGCAGTGGTCTGATTGGAGGCTTGGAAAGCAGAAGACCATGCATGAATCACTGCACCAGGGGTGCGAGGAAATAGAAAGCTTATCTTGAGATTTATGATAGGCTGCAATAGCACTTAAATGAACTCTGACAGAGTTAGTCTTGAGTCCTGTGGAGGACAAGTGGAGAAGATATTGTAGAATAAGCTCCACTGGACAATCAGATGGGTTCACTTGCTTGGTGGTACACCAAAGAACGAACTAATGCCACCTGAAGGCATAAGATCACCTGGTAGAAGGCTTGCGAGAAACAAGCAGGATATCTTTGACCAACTGCGGAACAGTGAGATCAATGGTCATGCTTTCAGGAGTCACATCATGAGACAGAGGGCTCGTGGATTAGGATGGAGGAGAAGTCGCTGATACTGGGAGAGGAGGTCGGGGGCATGACCCAAATTGAAGGGTGGAGCTTGTACTAGACAAAGTAGCAGAGGAAACCATGGCTGACAAGGCCAGTAAGGGGCCACCAAGATCAGAGAGGCTCTGTCGGCCTGCAGCTTGAACAGAGTCTTAGGAATCAGAGGGGTTGGTGGGAATATGTAAAGCAAGTCTTGTCGCCAATTGAGGAGAAAAGCATTGGTTGCTAGACTGATTAGGAGCAAAAGAGTAGTAGACGCATATTCTCCTGAGTGGCAAACAGATCTATTCTGGGGGTCCCCCATATATGGAACAGCCAAGAGACAGTCTAATGATTGATCATCCACTCATGTGGATTTAGAATGCAGCCAAGTCTGTCTGCTAAGATATTGAGACGACCTTGGAGGTACACTGCCTGAAGGTGGATGCGGCGTGTGATCGCTAGGGACCACAGATGAAGGATTTCCTGATACAGGGGATAGGAGCTGGTTCTTCCCTGCTTGTTCACATAAAACATAGCTACCTGGTTGTCTGTCTGGACTAATACGTATTTGCCCAATAGTTGAGGTTGAAAAACCCGAAGGGCATTTGTGAGAGCACAAAGCTCCAGGAGATTGATCTGCATTTGGGATTTGTGGGCTTGTCCATTGCCCTTGAGTGGTGAGGTTGTGGAGATCTGCGCCCCAATCGAGTTTGGAAGCATCTGTGGTTAGGGTGCACTGTACTGGGGGCATCTGAAAAGGCGGCCCTCCTAGAAGATTTTTGGGGGAACACTGCCACTGAAGGGAGTTGACTAAAGGAGGCATTACACAAATCTTGTCTGAGAGCCGACCCGTCATCTGAGACCATTGGGATGAAAGTGTCCATTGGGCTTGTCTCATGTGGAGATGGGCACATGTGACAATGTGTACTGTTGAGGCCATGTGTCCCAGAAGGCATATCATGTCTTGAACTGTCACGATGCTTTGGCCTTGTATTGTGAGTGCCAGCTCAATGAGGCATGTAGAACGATTGTTGGGAAGGAAAGCTCAGCCCTGACATGTGTCTAGAAGTGCGTTGATGAATTGCAGCTATTGTGTGGGAACAAGGTGTGACTTTGGGACGTTTAGAACGAATCCTAGACTTTGGAACACAGTGATAGTGCAATAAAGAGACAATTTTACCTCCTCTGGAGAGTCTCCTTTTATCAACCAGTCATTTAAGTAGGGAAAGATGAAGATCCCCAGAGTGTGCAAGAAGGCAGCAACAACTGGCATGCACTTTGTGAAGACTCTGGGAGCAGAGGCTAGGCTGAAAGACAGCACTCAATATTGGTAGTACACCTGTTGAACCCTGAAGCGCAGATATTTTCTGTGATAAGGGTGGATCAGCAAATGCATGTAAGCATCTTTGAGATCTAGAGAACATAGCCCAGTTGTCTTTCTGGAGACAGGACAGAAAGGTACCGAGGGAAATCATTTTTAAGTTTTCCCGAGTGAGGAACTTGTTGAGATCTCTCAGATCTAGAATGAGCCTGTATATTCCCATTTTCTTTGTGATAAGAAAGCAGGTAGAGTAGAAGCCCATGACGTCTTGGGTGGGAGGGACTATTTCTATAGCCCTCTGAGACAACAAGGGCTAGGAGACTTGCCTGCAGAGGACTTGCAGGGTAAGTCCTTGGGGAGGTAGTTGGGAGTAAGCTGTGGAAGTGAAGCAGATAACCCCTTGTGACTGAGAGTCCATTTTTCTGATGTGATGAGATACCACTTGTGGGCATAAGCACTAAGGCATCCTAAAATGTGCAGGGGCTGAGGACCCATTAGAGGTTGAATGACTACGCTCTCTAAGAAAGAGTAAAAAACCAGATGCTTGCTGTGGTGCAGCAGCTGGTTGGGGTTTAGGAGTCTTGGCCTTTTTAGTTTGACGAGGACCTTGAGGCCTCTGCTGCTATTGCCGAGGCTGATCAGAAGTGGATAATTGGTAAGAAGGATAATATCCCTACTTTTTAGCATAGAAGGGCTTCTTAGAAGTGGTCTTCTGTCTAGAAGGCTTGGAAGTCTTTTTAGAAAGACACTTGAGGGTAAGATCATCTGCCTCAAGTTCCCCTGCCGTCTCTCTCCAGCCTTTGTCATAAAGGTTTTCAGCAGAGCAAGGAATGTTAGCTAACTTATCTTGAACCCACTGCTCCAGATCTTATGCTTGAAGCCAAACCATTCTGCAAGCACCCATGCAGATTGCAGCTGCTCTGCTAGTAGATTCAAAGGTATCAAAGAGAGCTCTGGTAAGGAATTTAGAGGAATTTTGAGCTTGCTTGATCATAGTCAAGCATGAATCATGTTTATCATCAGGGAGGATAGGGGCAAAGTTTCCTAGATCCCTGGAGACATCGTTAAGGTACATGCCCATATAAAGGGTATAGGATGTAATCCTAGAAGCAAGCATACAAGCTTAGAAGCAATGGCGTCCAAAAGCATCGAGAGCCCTGGCATCCTTGCTAGGATGCACCAACGAATGAATCTTAGTACTCTTAATGCGTCTCATTGCCAATTCCACTACCATAGAATGGTGTGGAAGTTGAGTTTTTTCAAACCCTGGCATGGAGGAACTCAATACATGGTATCTAGATGTTTACTTATAGGCGCAACAGTAAGCGGGGCCTGCCACATACGTAGCATTAGATCCTGTAGGATTTGATGCACCGGTCATGTTGCTTCCTCCTTAGGTGTTGAGGGGTGTTGGAGAATCTCCAATTCCTCAGCCCTTGGTTCTGTTTTGGATGAAGCAATGATTTGTAGGCTTGCCGCCATATCTCGGATGAAGTCCTGAAAGGACATGTCCTCTGGCCGGGAACGACGCTGTGCATGAGGAAGAAAGCATAGGAGGGAATATCCCTGGTGATCCTGGAGCCCTCCGATGTTTCCTCAGACTTACAGGAAGAAGAGTCTGACTCTGAAAGGAAATCCGAGCCAATGTTCAGAGTGTACTGACCAGAATGGGGAACCGGTGGGATATCAACGAGGCCTATGGGTTCCAGCTGAGGAATCGGAGGCAGGGGTCCACCGATAGATTCCAATGGAGAGATCTGAGGGAGGGGTCCCATCGATACAGTCTCAGGAGGTGGAATCGGCGGAAGTGGTTGCTATGCAACCAGTTGAAGAGCTGGCATTGGGCCCACAGGTATGGGAACCGAAGCTGATAGCAGTATCGGAGTCACTGGAGCTGCTGTTAGCCGTGGAACCGGTAGTTTCTTCAAGGTCCTTTCAATAGCCAAAAGCGGTAATCGATGGACGTTACTGATACCTGGGTTGATTGTAATACGGGGCTGATAGCCATCATACCAGAGCACGGCACCAGTAGCTCTCTGGAGGTCGATGCCTCGGGAGTGTCCTGGTGACACGAGTGGCTTTGGAGGGTTGGTCCTCCCACCAGGGCTGCTTGGCAGGCCTGTCAGCATCTGTTGCATCTTTTGATGCATTTCTTGGACAATGAGACTTTCCTCGGTACTCAGTACTGGACTTCGATGATGATAAAGATTTTGACTTATGTTTGGACTTTTTGGAGACCCTAGACCCAATAGAGGATGCCGAGGCTACTGAAACTGAATCCAGGGTGAACAGTGATTCATACTGCTTGGCCCTGTTCTGTAGGCTTCGTTTGGTCATTTGCTTGCACATGTTTGGGCCCTATAGTCCGGGCCCAAACATTTAAGACACCAATCATGGGAATCAGTGACTGACATAGTGCTGGAGCACTTAGAACACTTTTTAGAGCCACTGACGTTGGTCCACGACAAACCAAAATTATATAGGCCTGAGGCCTAAAAGGGCGGTGGAACTGCCTGAAGAAAAAAGATAATAAAATGAAATAAGAAACTCTAAATAGAGCCAGTATCAACAGAAAAGCAGAGCATAGTAATAAAACCAAAAATAAGAAAGTTTTTCGCCAGTGACAGGAAAGGCTTCCTGCTGGCTCCGCGGAAAATGAAGAGAGCTGTGAAAAAGGCAGCTGTACAGGTGCAGTGGAGTACTCTGAAAAGTTCTCCTATTGGATGCTGGGGAGCGTTCCTGCACGTGCTCCATTGGTAGAGATGACACCATCTGTGAAGACTACATTCCTGCTTGTCCATGGAGATAATGGTATCACCTTATTTTCCTTTTTATTTAACTACCATTATAGTGGACTAGGAATGGAGTAGCCGCCGAGTAGTTAGAGCAACAACCTACAACGCAGGAGACCAGGGTATGATTTTCACTAGTACCTTGGGCAAGTCACTTTACCCTCCATTGCCTCGGAAGAAAATGCCTGGCAATCTACTTCCGGTCATACCTTGTCAAGAAAACCCATAGGCTGATGCAACACCAGGAATCAGCATTGACTTGAAGGCACTTTAAAAAAAAAATAATGGTGGACTAACATATATGTATGTTGTCTCATGTTCATTATTTATATTGCTAAAGTACTTGAATGCCTCTTCGTTCCCCACCATCACCATGTCTAAAAAATGATCATACCAGGGAGTGGGGCGGGGCCGGTATATGTGTGTGTGTTTTGGGTATGATTTCACTTTCGGCCCTGCCCCTGCCCCCACAGTTCCACTTCCTTTTCATCTACAAATTAAGCCTGGGTATACTTGCAAATAACAATTCAATGGGGATGAGTAGAGAAGTCTGCAGAGAAGCCACACATTGCTGCTAACCATTTTCCGGAGAAAATGGCTTCGGATGTTTGTTGCTTCTTAAAATGTTGCTGTTTTTTTGTTAAAAGGAATTCGGTAAGAAATGCTGTGCTCTGCCTTAAGTTTTGTAGTAATGTGGAGGCGCTGCAGTTTTCAACAAAACATCTTATTGATTTTTGCTTGCCACTAAGGAGTTGCAAACTGGGCAGACCACTGGTGCAGCCATAATGCTATGAAGCGGGAAAATGAATGGAGCTGGCATCTGAAAGTCATGTGATGTTCTGAAACCCAGGGGAGGGGAAGATAGCAGCTGCTGCTGCTGCAGGAACCTCCTCCACTGGCGCTATTTTAAAAATAAGACTGCTTGCATGTTAAAAATAAAAAGAAGCAATGAATTATGGTTTGACAACCATAGTGTTTTATCTTATAAAGACAGCACTCAAGAGATGCAAACGCTTACAATTTTCGGTTAACAAAAATCAGAAAATTTCTTTAGAGCTATGAATCTCTTTAGTGCAGATTAGTGTCTTGGCTAAAACCGAGTTACTTACCTGTAACGTGAGTTCTCCAGGGACAGCAGGATAAGTCAGCCACAAGTGGGGACGTCATCCGACGGCGCCATAGACGGAAGTACTCTCACTAGCCCAGAGGGCTTTAGCCCTCTGGGCATGACCACTAGCCCCACCTCCAGATCCGCCCCTAGCTGGCCAGGTTTTCCAAGCTGACGCGATGTTCAGGCTAGGAGGCGGATAGCGAGAGACAGGAAGTACCCGCCGGGGAGGAGGGTGGGAAGGTGTGGCTGACTTATCCTGCTGTCCCTGGAGAACTCACGTTACAGGTAAGTAACTCGGTTTTCTCCCAGGGCAAGCAGGATGAGTCAGCCACAAGTGGTGTCTCCCCAGCTACACATGCAGCGGCGGGGAAGGGCTGAAGAAACGGAGACACGCATGACCGTGAGATGCAAGTAGCTTTAATGAATGAATGCGCCTTGAAGAGGGCGTAGTTCAAGTCAGCAATGTTTAACAAAATTGTGCAAAATAAGGCACGAAGTGCAGTAACAGCAAGAACAGTGCACGTCAAGAAACAGCAAACAGTAAGGCACGAAAGTGCAGTAACAGTAACAATAACAAGGGGCGCTCGCCCACAGGCAATGAGGTGCAATGGTATCAATCAACAGGCAATAAGGTGCAAGACATCAACCACTAGAACAATAAGGTGCAATGACATCAATCAACAGACAATAAGGTGCAAGACCGCAATCACTACAGCATGGCAACAAGTTGCAATCAACAATGACAGCCGTAGGGCATGGCAATAAGGTGCAATATCAGCAGAAGTCACAAGGTCCTGTCCTGGCAAGGGGAAGAGGCAGCAGACAGCACTGCTAGCCCGAATGCGGAGCCCCCGTGATCAGCCCTGTCGAGGCAGTAGTGCCTCTGGAAGGTCTGTATAGAGGACCACGTCGCGGCTTTGCAGATGTCAGGTATAGGAACGGAATGTAGGTTGGCGATCGTGGCGGCCAACGCTCGCAGGTGATGTGCTGTGATACCTGCGGTGGGGCTCGCTCCAGCGCGTGAGAGGCAGAAGGAGATGCAGGCGGAAATCCAGCCAGAAAGTGTGCGCTTGGACACTGGTAGGTCAGGTTTGTTAGGGTTGTATGAGACGAAAAGCTGAGACCCTTTACGTAGTGAGGAAGTTCTGTTGAGGTAGCACCGTAGGGCCCTGACACAGTCCAGTGTGTGCAGGCGTTGTTGATCCGGACTGGAGTGTGGTCCGTGGAGGAAGCAAGGCAGCTCAATGGTTTGATTTGTGTGGAAAGCGGACACCACCTTGGGAACAAACTTGGGATGTGTCCGAAGGCAGGCGCGGTCGAGGTGAAGTATGGTGTAAGGCGGGTAAGCCACAAGAGCATGCATTTCACTGATCCGCCAGGCTGAAGTGATAGCAACGAGGAACAGTGTTTTCCAGGAAGCAAACTTCAAATCTGCAGATTGCAACGGCTCAAAAGGTTCCTCCGTGAGCTGATTGAGGACAACGTTAAGGTCCCAGGCAGGCACGGGCTCTCTGAGCGGAGGGCGTAGATTGGACAATCCTTTCATAAAGCTGGCCACGATGGGCATCGCCGCTATCTAAGTGCCCCCAATGCGGTGATGGAAGGCCGCAATGGCGGACAAGTGGACCTTGATGGATTGAGTCTTAAGGCCGAGCGAAGAGAGCGATGCAAGGTATTGGAGGAGCTGCGGCACTGGGCACGAGGAGGGGTCAAGGTGACGGGCCGCGCACCAGATGCAGAAGCGCTGCCACTTGAGGCTGTATGATTTTCTGGTGGAAGGGCGCCGGGCTGCCAGTATGATCTGCTGGACCCCGGCCGTCAGGTTGAAGGGAGCCAGAGCTAGCCTTTCAGCTTCCAGGCTGACAGTGATAGCATCCGCAGGTTGGGGTGGAGCATCATGCCGCCGTCCTGCGAGAGTAGGTCTGGCCGCAGGGGTAGCTGGATGGGAGGGACCACTGCTAGGCATTGCAGGTATGGGAACCATATTTGCCTTGGCCAGAATGGAACCACCAGGATGACCCGGGCCCGGTCCCTGATGATCCGTTGGACTGTCCGTGCGATGAGCGGAGTTGGTGGGAACGCGTAGGCTAAGGGCCATTGGTCCCAGGTCACATCGAAGGTGTCTGCCGCTAGTCTGTGCGGGGACGGCCTCTTGGAGTAAAAGAGGCGGCATTTGGCATTCTCTTGGGAAGCAAAGAGGTCGATCTGAGGGAGGCCCCACTCCTTGAAGAGGAATGAAGACACGTCTTCGTGAAGCGTCCATTCGTGAGGGCTTAGCTGTGGGCTGAGGCGATCTGCTAGTACATTCTCCTCTCCCGGTAGGTAGCAGGCCAGGAGGCTGCATTGGAGGGAGAGTGCTAGGTGCCAGGTGAGGAGGGCTTCTCTGCACAGAGGTCGTGAGCCCGTGCCTCCCTATTTGTTTATATAAAACATGGCGACCTGGTTGTCGGTCTGTATCTTGACTGTTTTTCCCCTGACCAGAGCCTGGAAGGCCAGGAGGGCAAGGCGGACAGCTCTGAGCTCGAGGACGTTGATGTGGAGGTCCCTCTCGGCGGTGGACCATGATCCCTGTGTGTGTGTGCGCCCGCACAGTGGGCCCCCCATCCTAGAGCTGAAGCATCCGTGGTCACGGTGATCTGAGGGGTCGTGGCCTGCAGGCGCTTGCCCTGTGATAGATTGGAGGAATATGTCCACCAGCAGATCGCCTTGGTTGCCCGGGGGTCCCTGGGGATCAGGGATGACAAGGGATGAGCGTGTTGGCACCAATGCCACTGGAGAACACGCATCCGTAATCTCGCCATGGGAAGGACATGGGTGGCGGCTGCCATGTGTCCCAGAAGGCGTAGGATCGCTCGAACGGAGGTGTGGGAGGAGTTGAGGACTTGTAGAGCGAGCGTACTGATGGCCTCCTTCCTGTTCTGAGGCAGGAAGGCCTTGGATTGCGTGGTGTCGATCTGAGCACCGATGAACTCCAGATGCTGCGTGGGGGAAAGATGAGACTTCGGGTAGTTGACAAGGAATCCCAGGGAGGAGAGAAGGGCGGTGGCTTTCCTGACAGCCATCCGCAGTTCCGCAGGAGAGGGTGCTGAGAACAGCCAATCGTCCAAGTAGGGGAAGACACATACCCCTTGTCTGCGGAGGTGGGCGGCAGCCACCGCTACACACTTGGTAAACACTCTTGGAGCAGGTGACAGGCCGAAAGGGAGCACTCTGTACTGGTAGTGTTTCTCCGCTAAACTGAATCGCATGAATTTCTTGTGATGAGGGTGCATTGGAATGTGAGTGTATGCGTCCTGAAGGTCCAGAGAGGCAAGCCACTCGAAAGGTTGAATGAGGGGCAGGATGGAGGACAGGGAGTGCATCCTGAACCTCTCCTTGGCTATGCACTTGTTGAGTTTCCGTAGATCGAGGATGGGTCGCATACCCCCCGACCTCTTGGGAACAAGGAAGTACCTGGAGTAAAAACCCTTGCTAGTCTCGCCGGGGGGAACAGGCTCGATGGCCCTGGAGGCAAGCAATGCCTGGATCTCTGTAGTCATGGCCTCTAGATGCTGTGAGGGAAGGGTGCTCACCGAGGGCGGCCGCGCGGGTGGCTTTGAGGAGAAGTTTATGCGATAGCCCTGTTTGATGATAGAGAGGACCCATTGATCCGTAGTTATCTGCTCCCAGGAGTGAAGGAAGGCGGATAGGCGGCCCCCTGTTGGAAGGTGATGGCAGGGCGGTGAGTCAAAAACTAGGATTGTTTTTGGCAGGTGCAGAGGGGGCCTTCTTTGAAGTGCGCTCTCGTTGGCGTGGTTTCTGCCTATACGAAGATTGGTAATTTTGCTGTTTGTAGCGCGGCTGCTGCTGCCACCTATGGTAGGAGTTGTAGCGCTTAGGACCAGATGGGCCGTGGAAGGATCCCTTGCGGTAGGATTTAGAACGATCTGAGCCCTCCTCCAGTGTTTTTAGAGTGGTGCAGCGCTCGCGAATGTCATTCACTGTCTCCTTGACTTTGTCGCCAAAAAGTGAGTCGCCTGTGCAAGGTGCGTCAGCCAGCTTATCATGAGAGTCAGCCTGCAGGCCTGAAGCCTTGAGCCAAGCAAGCCGCTGCGCTGAGATGGCAGTTCTGGCCACCCTAGAGGCTGACTCAAAGGCGTCGTGGGCAGCTCGACCTTGATGTTTTGTGCATTCCTCGAGATCAGCGATGGCGGACAAGAGCACCTGTGGAAATTCAGCACTCTTGGCGGAGGCTCTTAAGTTGGCCAGCAACGTGTCCTGGTAGATGGCGTGTTGAAAAAGATGTGCTGAGATCCTGGCATTTAGCATGGATCCTTGATAAATCCGCTTTGCAACATCGTCCAGAAGTTTGTTGTCCTTCCCGGGAGGCGCGTTGGTAGAGGTGCGTGAGGATTTAGACTGCTTGAGTGCGGATTCCACCACGATGGACTGGTGGGGCAGGTGTTGCTTGTCAAATCCTGGAACGGGTTGGACCACGTACTTAGAGTCCAACTTCCGGGGGCACGAGTGATTGGACGCAGGGGTCTGCCACAATCTTGTAAGGTTCTCGCGGAGGAGCTGGTGGACAGGTAGAGCCGAAATGGCCTTAGGGGAGTCCACGAACTTGAGGGCGCTTTGAACTTCGTCGCTTTGATCTACGGAGTCAGCAGGAGTAATGGATAAAGCTGCTAGGACCTTTCGGACGAATTTTGCGTAGGTTAAGTCCTCTGGAGGATCGGGTGGCCCCGAGGGGTTGTCTTGATCCGCATGAGAAGAGGTCCCTGGTTGTGAAGGGTCATCAGGGCGATCGGGATCCGGAGACTGCACCAGGATGGTAGAGGCGGCCGGTGTAGATTCCTGCTCCAGCGGGAGTGGGGCCTGCTGCTGTAGCTGGCTGGTTGAGATCGTGGCAATGGTGTCCAGGTGAGCGGTAGTGGTTGGGGGCTGCGCCTGGTGGGAGGACAGGTTGGAAAGCGCTGACGTCCACTGCTGGAGCATATTTTTCAGGAGCAGCAGGGTGTCCGGGGCTCCTTGAGAGGGTACAGCCATGGGAACCTGTGCGCTGCCTTGGAGAGGTTGCCCGGCCTGCTCATGAGGGGCTGGAAGCACAGGGGATGCGGGGAGGTAGAGGTCTTGGTCCTCAGAGCTACAGGAAGCCGCGTAGACAGAGTTGTCCAGAGCGGATGAGGAGGTTTGTTGGTCATAGCTGTCACTGGAGAGTGAGCTTTTGGAGCGCGAGGAACTGTGGCTGCTGTGCCTGTGTCTCTTACCACGGCAGTGTGATGACCCCGAACTGAGGCTGCGATCCCTGTGCCGTCTGTGGCTTGCGCGCCTGGATCTGCGCTCATGTCGGCTCTCCGACGATGCGCGTCTGCGCCGGCTGCTGTGCTGCTTGTTGCGGGTGGATTTTTGCATCCTTCTTGAGCGGCTCCTCCTCCCCAAGCTGCTCCGACGACCCAGAGAACGTCTGCGTCGCTTGTGGGCTCTGCGCTCACGGCTTCCCTGCCGGATAGCATGACTCCGTTGTTGGGGGCAGTCAGCGTTGTTCGGCTCTGCCCCGAGGTGCCCGTGGAGGCTGCGCCGAGAGGAGGCGGGCCCAGGAGGGCAGGAAGTTGTCATCGCAGAGGCAGGAAGCAGAAGAGGAGGATCAGAGGAGACCCCTGGCAAGATGGATGCCTCCATAACACCACACGTGTCCGGGGCACCACACGTGTCCGGGGGGGTGCAGGGCATTGCGGCGGGGAATGGAGGCCGAAAATGGCACATCCCCGGCTGGAGCAACAATGGCAGCACCGGAAGAGACTGCATCAGCGGGAGTAATCACAGCAGCAGCGGGAGTACTCACAGCCGCAGCGGGAGCCAGGAAATCCCGAAGAGCATGCCGGCGTGACTTCAGAGCCCGGGGGGACATGCGGCCGCAGGCAGAGCAGTCCTCAACAGTGTGATCGCTACCCAGGCATCGGAGGCAGAGATGGTGTGAGTCCGAATTAGCCATTTTTCTGGAGCAGGCTGGGCATTTCTTAAATCCAGGTTTCTTCATGATGAACAAGGTAGGAGAGTAAAATAAAAAAAGTCTTACTGGCAAGAAGACAAAGACTGGCCAGCTAAGGTCGGATCTGGAGGTGGGGCTAGTGGTCATGCCCAGATGACGTCACTACTTGTGGCTGACTCATCCTGCTTGCCCTGGGAGAACATATGATCTGATCTACAGTTAGTGTCAGGGCAAAGAACTTAGGTATTATTTATGGTAAATGATCAGAGCTTCTTGGTGCCACAAAGCTTCAGGTTGCAGGGCCCATGACAGACGTGGAGTCTGGGTGACATTTCACACCATAGTGCAGTTAATGTTCATGCCTTTCATACCACAAAATCCTGCAGGTTGTGTGACTTCCTAACTATGGGAAGTGAGGTAAAACACTATTTTCAACATTATCACAAAAAAAAAAGGTTCCTAAAAGGCCACTATTCCTGATCAACCCTTTAGCAGAATAGTAGCAGATTAATTTGGTACATAAAAAGAATATCACAAACACTGTCAGGCGTATAGGGTTTGATTTTATAAAACGATGCTCGTCTGAGAAGTTCAAAAAGACACTTAGAGACTGATATTCGAAAGACATTTACATGATTTACAGCCCTGTAAACTGTGTAAATGCCACTCAACAGGATATTCAACAGCATTAACATGCCCCGATGCTAACCGCTTAGCATCGGGGCATATCATGGGCGGCGACAGTGGCTAACTGGGTAGCGGCGATACTGCACTGCTACCGGTTAGCTTCTATGGGTAAAAGATAGATGCTGAAAAAGTTGGTCTATCTTTACCCATAGAAGATAACTGGACAATGGTGCAATATCGCCACTGCCCAGTTAGCCTCTGCGGCTTCCGGCATGTGAGGTGACTCCGGATTTTCAATGCCGGGGCCGTATATGACCCCGCACTGAATATCCGGGGTTAGAGGACGGTGAAGATGGCTAGGTGCCAATATCGGGCCCTTAGTTTATAAAGGCAACATAGGTGCCATGTGCCTTTATAAAATAGGCTCCCGGAACCAGTTCCAACAGCGTGTAAATTCTCACACCCACATTTATACCTGTATTTAAAGTTGATGTAAATGTGTGCATGTACCTAAGCTCGTATGTGGGTGTTCTGTAAAATACATGTGTACATCGCAAGTCTGTCTTCATTCTGCCCACACTACACCACCAGGAACAATTATGTGCAGAGTGCACAAATGCAGGTATACATACTTTCTATGCATGTACTTTTTATTTGTTTATGTGATATATAAATAAGTTTTACATGTGGAAAAACCTTTATAAAATGACCCCATGGAGAGTGGCAGCTGAAGTATTTTACAAGGCAAGGAACGGTGTTTAGTGTTTATCCTCCTTCACCCAAGAAGAAGTACAGTCTTTGAACAGGACAGTTAAAGAACAAATAAGTGATCTAAAAAGTGGCGATCAACTAAAAAAATAGGCATCAGCTACAATATTATTGCATCCACTCTCAGGAAAAACAGAATAAAATCCATAGAAAGAATTTATTCTGTCATTTAGGAGGCCGTTTGACTAAAGCCCAGAAGGCCGTGCACTTAATGTGCGATACAAAACACACACTAAGTGCAAAGTCTCTCTCTCAGTTGCTGGGGGAGTGATCAGAATGATCTTGGATGCTAAAGCACAACAGAGTATGATAACGTGCGGCACAATTAACGTGGTGCACCAAACGATACCCACAGAGGCAACATTAGGTGCACTCACACTAACTACCACATTAACTTGCTTTCCAGGCCCACCTTCTACATCTGTGCATGAGTACCTGTTAACATTCATTACACTTGTGTTGAACACCACTGCACAAGCATGCTAGCTACTGACAGACACGTTAACTGGTTAGCAGAGCTTAGCAAAAGGGCCCCTTAGTATTTCATGCTTCCATTTCTAGGACTGCAAATTACTGTACTAAACACAGCTTTCTTCTGCTGAGGTCCTGTCAGTACCACCGCAATCCAGGTTCACAAGATTTACTGAAGAGGGAAGGGCTGTGATACCAGAGACTGTGGTCTGCAACATCTCTAGGGAGGTACTGTACACAGTCTCACAGACACAAAACTTTCAGTGAGCTACAATGATGGAGTAAAGGAAACCTGAAATGTGCAGCCATGGGACTTTCTCAAAAATTTCCAGAGTGTAACAGAAGCTTCTTAACGCATAAATGGATTTAAAGCCAAGGATCATTTTAGGATGACATTAAGAAATGGTGAGGTCAACATTCAAAAGCACTTACGGAGCAGTGGCACTGACCACACAAGAGCTTATTTAAAACAAGATGAAAAGTACACATGTACAATCTGAAAAATGGTATGTTTCTCCTTTCTCTATTTACCAAGCCATGGATGTCTGTGGGGGAACTGGGTGTGAACAGACATGATAAAGTCAGTCTCAATAGGGTAGCAGGGGCCACGGCATTCTTCTGTGGGTAGTTTTGTGTGCATATTCATCTATGTTTTCAGTATGTGTGTATGTATGCTGCACATATAGATTGGGGGGGGGGGTGGTGTGACATTAATGCCTCTGTGTGTGTGTGTGCATGCGTGAGAAGGTGGGGATTGGGTGAGGGGCTCTGCATGTGTGTGTGTGTGTGTGTGTGTGTGAAGGGGGGATTGGGTGAGGGGCTCTGTGTGTGTGTGTGTGTGTGTGGGAAGGGGGGATTGGGTGAGGGGCTCTGCATGTGTGTGTGTGTGGGAAGGGGGGGATTGGGTGAGGGGCTCTGCATGTGTGTGTGTGGGGGGGGAAGGGGGATTGGGTGAGGGGCTCTGCATGTGTGTGGGAAGGTGGGGATTGGGTGAGGGGCTCTGCATGTGTGTGTGTGTGGGAAGGTGGGATTGGGTGAGGGGCTCTGCGTGTGTGGGAAGGGGGGGATTGGGTGAGGGGCTCTGCATGTGTGTGTGTGGAAAGGGGGGGGATTGGGTGAGGGGCTCTGCATGTGTGTGTGTGTGTGTGTGGGGGAAGGGGGGGATTGGGTGAGGGGCTCTGCATGTGTGTGTGTGTGTGGGAAGGGGGGGATTGGGTGAGGGGCTCTGAATGTGTGTGTGGGTTGGTGGGATTGGGTGTGGGGCTCTGCGTGTGTGGGATGGGGGGGATTGGGTGAGGGGCTCTGCATGTGTGTGTGGGGGGGGAAAGGGGGGATTGGGTGAGGGGCTCTGCATGTGTGTGTGGGAAGGTGGGGATTGGGTGAGGGGCTCTGCATGTGTGTGTGTGTGTGTGGGAAGGGGGGATTGGGTGAGGGGCTCTGCATGTGTGTGTGTGTGGGAAGGGGGGATTGGGTGAGGGGCTCATCATGTGTGTGTGGGTGGGAAGGGGGGATTGGTAGAGGGGCTCTGCATGTGTGTGTGTGGAAAGGGGGGGGGATTGGGTGAGGGGCTCTGCATGTGTGTGTGTTTGGGAAGGGGGGTTTGGGTGTGGGGCTCTGCATGTGTGTGTGTGTGGGATGGGGGGATTGGGTGAGGGGCTCTGTATGTGTGTGTGGGAAGGGGGGATTGGGTGTGGGGCTATGCATGTGTGTGTGGGAAGGGGGGGATTGGGTGAGGGGCTCTGTATGTGTGTGTGTGGGAAGGTGGGGATTGGTTGAGGGGCTCTGTATGTGTGTGTGTGGGAAGTGAGGGATTGGGTGAGGGGCTCTGCATGTGTGTGTGTGGGAAGGGGGGGATTGGGTGAGGGGCTCTGCATATGTGTGTATGTGTGGGAAGGGGGGGATTGGGTGAGGGGCTCTGCGTGTGTGTGTGCGTGCACGGGTGAGGTGGTGGGGTGAGGGGTTCTGCGTGTGTGTGTGTGTGGGAAGGTGGGGATTGGGTGAGGGGCTCTGCATGTGTGTGTGCGCGCGCATGGGTGAGGTGGTGGGATGAATGGGCTGTGTGTGCACACATGCATGCGTGATAAGGTGGGGATTGGGTGAGGGGCTCTGCATGTGTGTGTGTGGGAAGGTGGGGATTGGGTGAGGGGCTCTGCGCGTGTGTGTGGGAAGGTGGGGATTGGGTGAGGGGCTCTGCGTGTGTGTGTGTGTGGGAAGGTGGGGATTGGGTGAGGGGCTCTGCGTGTGTGTGTGTGTGGGAAGGTGGGGATTTGGTGAGGGGCTCTGCATGTATGTGTGTGTGTGGGAAGGTGGGGATTGGGTGAGGGGCTCTGCGTGTGTGTGTGTGTGGGAAGGTGGGGATTGGGTGAGGGGCTCTGCATGTGTGTGTGTGTGTGGGAAGGTGGGGATTGGGTGAGGGGCTCTGCATGTGTGTGTGTGTGTGTGTGTGTGGGAAGGTGGGGATTGGGTGAGGGGCTCTGCATGTGTGTGTGGGAAGGTGGGGATTGGGTGAGGGGCTCTGCGTGTGTGTGTGTGTGGGAAGGGGGGGTGTGTGTGTGTGTGGGAAGGTGGGGATTGGGTGAGGGGCTCTGCATGTATGTGTGTGTGTGGGAAGGTGGGGATTGGGTGAGGGGCTCTGCGTGTGTGTGTGTGGGAAGGTGGGGATTGGGTGAGGGGCTCTGCATGTGTGTGTGTGTGTGTGGGAAGGTGGGGATTGGGTGAGGGGCTCTGCATGTGTGTGTGGGAAGGTGGGGATTGGGTGAGGGGCTCTGCGTGTGTGTGTGTGTGGGAAGGGGGGGGTGTGTGTGTGTGTATGTGTTCCTCTTGACAAACACATTTTTGTCCCCTTCCTCTCATGCAAATTTTCAAACTACAACACCCTGCACTCTTCCTTCTCTTCACCTCCTTTCCCACATTCTCTTTCTTCCTTCTCTCTTCTAGCACTCCGACCCTCCCTCCTCTCCCCACTCTTTTCTACTCTGGCCCCCACGCTTCTTCCCCACCCCTTGTATCTAACCTTTTTTTTTTAAATTTCCAGTTTGGGATCTCTGCTGTTCACTGCTGAAGTTGTGGTCTGGCATCATTCCTCTGCTGGTGGGGGATGGGGTCCTCACTGGCAAGTATCATTGGTTTTAGCAGCAGCCACAGCCTAGCAGCATTTCTCTACCAGTGGGGGAGGGGGTTCCTGCCAGCAGGCACCTTCAATTTTGCCTCAGCCACGTCCTAGCAGAATCTCTCTGCTAGTAGGCAACGGGGTCCCCGCTGGAAAGCACCTTCAAAATTCTGGCCACAGCAGTGGCTCTACAGCATTCCTCTGCCAGTGGGGCAGTCTGCAGAAGGTTTCTCTACTGGAAGCATAGGTTTGTTTGCACAAGTGCAAACAAACCTATGCATACAGACAAACATATGGACAGATAGACTGTCCCCAGTAGGCATTATCACGTGCACAAAATGCGCTGAAACAAATCTTCTTGGGGAACCGAAAGGAAATTCTGGATGCATAACATACATGACCTAAGTTAACCATCCAAAAAAGGGACAGGGTTTTGGGTATTCTGGAGGCAACATCGCTTAGATGAATATTTCATACAACTAAGGGGTCTAGTTACTATTAACAAGCATTAATTCATCACAACACACCTTATTTTAGCACTGGCCCTTGTATGAGACTTTTATTTTTTCACTAATGTACTTTAATGGTCAACTAATACACATTAATGTTAGTGCACCTTAGTAACTAGCTCCCTAAGTGCCAACAGACAACCACTATGGGGTATTTTGGTCATTTATGTGTGTAAATGACCTCTTATAAAATACTGACAGGCATAAAGCTACATGTATTGTTGGCATGGTGTGTACTTTCACTGTGGTTGTATACTTGGGCAAAGTTTGGGTGTAGCATGGGAGATGCAGGCAAGTATGCATACTGATCATAAAACACAATAATTTATGCACATAGCTGCAAAAATTAGGAATGGTTAATTACATCAACTCTAGGGCTTATGCACATGATTACACCTTAGTTCTCCATCACTTACGCTAGTTTTTTTTATAAAGACAAGTAGGTGACAACTTTATAAAATAGGCAAGGGAAAACTAGGTGCAATTTTATAAAATTACATGCTAAACGTCTGAATTAAACCCTCTAGGTGGGCTGCACAAATAGCAGGTATAGCTTAAAATGTTCAATTTGGAAGTTTAAACTTGTTGTGGCTGCATGTGATTTGAAACCAGGTTAGATGTTTCAAGTTGTACATTCTCTGTTTGGCTGAATGTTGGCCTTGACGTATTCAAGGGGTATTCCAATTGAATGCCACGTTTGCTAATTTCATTCACAGGCACCGAAAAGCACACATTACTTAACTTACTTTCTATCTGTGAGTGGAGATCATTGACTATCACTTGTAGCTGTCCAATAGTCATATCTCTCAGGTCACTAGGTTTCAAACTCCTTTTCATCAAGCATTCAGTTATATGAGGCAAATGTGGCAACTAAGAACAGATGGAAAAAAATCACAAAGAGCAAAACTTAGTGTCTATTTTATATAAACACAACTTCCAAGTCTGCTGAGAGTACTGTGACACATATTTAGTGAAAAAGAGCAGTTCTACAAGGCAGATGTGAGGAAAATGAGGCACCAGCAAGTCTAAGTGTTTTATTATTATTATTTTTTTACAGTTCTTTACTTAAAAGTTCTCTTAAATACCACAAGCCAAAGTTACTGTAATGATCTGCAATGGAAGGCCAAAGTACACACGGGATGACTGTTCATCAACTAATATCAGATAAATACCTCCTAAGGCTTAATAAAAGGCAAATGGGCTGGCCTCAAGACTCAGGACATTGGCGCTGTGTACTGCAGATGTTCAAGTCACAGTACAGAAGTCACGCGCTTAAGCCCAAGAACGGAGAGAAAGTAGCTTTTGCTAGAGCACTTTCTGGCTTAAGAGTGACACTGGAGGGCGGAGGGAATGATTTTGGATGAACTATTTCTCCTCTATCCTAGGGCTAGTGAGGGAATCTAAAATTGCCCGAGCACATCATGGGAGAGAGTGATGGCGGCATAAAAAATGAAGGAAAAAGGTAGGAATAAAACCAAAAATCACGCAATATGATCCTATTCAGCATACAAGAATGCTATATATTTACCAACTAGGTAAAATTTCTTCATGGAGACACTAATCAGTGGTTCTTAAACTTGGGGTCAGGACCCCAAATGGGGTCACAGAAACATGGTCCTTTCCCTCTTCTCTCTGGACTTTCATTGTGACCAATGCCAAGCAGCGGCAATCGCCAGTCGGCATGTGGCCTGTGAGCCAGTGAACATTCACAGGCCCTTGCACCCTCCTGGCTAAGCTTCCTGTTAGGCTGGAAACCCCTGCTGAGTAGTGGAGTCTGTAAGCGCACACTGACGCAAAAGACCCTGTGCTGACTGCTACTCCTGTTACAGCTGCCTTCTTGCTTTAAATGAGTGGAGGGAGGGGAAGGAAGATGGATACTTCCTATATTGCTTTCATCATTATCTGGAGTCACGAAAGTTGCTAAATGGGGTCATATGGGATAAAAGTTTGAAAACCACGGCACTAGATTGAAAAGGTGACACTAAATCTTCCACAGTCAAGCAGGTAGTGTACTTCAGACAGGTGGCGGCATTCTCATAAAGCACGGCTTCCCAACGTTTTCAAGTCCCAAGTCACCTTTGTGAAAATAGTGTGTGTCACACCAGCCTCTACAGAGAAAGCAGAGTGGACATGGGAGAGGACTCATAAGGCTACAGGAAAAACTAGGGAAGCGCCGAGGGCCTCACACGAAGCTAAGGACCCCATGGAAGCGGCTTCTGACAGGGAAGAGGAGGTGGTACTGTGTGCAATGTGTGTGCCGCATAAAGCAGGGCTTGGCTGTCCATGCCTCACATGCTAACTGTTCATTTCCACGCCGTGGGGCTCACACCGTATGTAGGAAGGAGGGAGGTATGCACGGCTATGCCTGCGATCAGAAAGGAGCTCCTATGTGTTCAAGGGCCACCGCAGGTCTCTCTCGATGCAAGGTGCTGAATGCAAAGCTTATGTGCTAGTAATGCCCTGAGCATCAGGCAATGGTGACCTTTTTCCGTGATACGCCTAATCAGCTCTGAAGACGCATTAGTGCGCTACGGCACACAGATTGGGAAAATGCCATAAAGAACATTAAATGTCAATCTTTCCCCTCACTGATCGCACAAAAACATTTTAAATCCAGCAAAATAAAACTTCTTGTTATAAAAAAAAAAAAAACAGGCTAGATCATGATTTGCATGGGATATGCAATATAACAACAAAGGATACGTATATTTTACTGGTCTACAAATTACTCTAAATTAAATTTGGCAGATGAACTTTCATATTTCAACAGAATGCAATTACATGGTTTTGGGCAGAAAATCTTCATATTTGCATTTCTCAGTTCATTCCTGAAATCATCTAATCAAACTGCACAAGTCAAAGACACTATCATAAACTCAAATCATTCTCCTTTTCAAGCTAATGCTTCTTTAATGAAAGAGCGCTGTTATCTGCTGGCCTGTAGATGAATATGCAGATTAAGGCTGGAAAAAGAGATGATTTCATGTCATACTCAATCATTTCACTCTGTATTTACTCTTTCTGTATGACTGTTACTGCATTTTGCCTTTTTTTTCTTTTCTTCTGAAAACATATGATAAAGAAATCTGAACTAGGAAACTGTGTTGTTGTTAAGTGCCGTCGAGTCGGAGTCGACTCATGGCGACCCTCTGGATAGCTATCCAAAATTGTGTTCGATCTTCAGTCAGGCGGCTCATTGACGACAGACTGGTACCCGTAGCTGCTGTTATTGTAGCGATCCATCTCATTGCTGGCCTTCCTCTTTTGCGTTGACCTTCTATCTTGCCAAGCATGATGTCTTTCTCTAATGATCTCTCTCTTCGCATGATGTGTCCGAAGTATGAAAGTCGAAGTCTTGTCATCTGAGCTTCTAAAGAAAGCTTAGGTTTGATCTTCTCTAGTACCGACTGGTTTGTTCTTCGGGCAGTCCATGGTATACACAGTATTCGCCGCCAGCACCATAATTCAAAGGCATCAATTTTCTTCCTGTCTGTCTTTTTCACTGTCCAGCTTTCACATCCATATGATGTTATTGAAAATACCATGGCTTGAACAAGTCGAATCTTTGTATGGAGAGAGACATCTCTGCACTTGAGAATCTTATCTAGGTCTTTCATAGCCATTCTGCCAAGAGCAATGCGTCGTCTGATTTCTTGACTGCTTGTTGCTTCTTTATTGATAGTTGATCCAAGTAGGTTAAAATCGTGTCTGTACAGGAAACTGTACAGACACGATTTTTCAGACAATTAAAAGATGCAGTGTGTAAATTTAATATTTATATTTCTGCTGCATTTTGAAGACTTTAGTTATTTTTCAAAATAAGTCCTTGAATATCAGAGAAGATACACCAGAGTGATAAGGTAAAGTTAGACCTTACCTGCTAACTTTCTTTCCTTGAGTCTCTCCAGTCCAGTCCAGACTCCTGGGTTATGTGTCCCTTCCAGCAGATGGAGACTGAGAACTACAAATTTCTGTGATAACAACCCCTAAGAGAGGCGGACTCAAGCCAGAAGGTAGTATGTTCAAAAGCAGAGACTAGGTGTGGCCAACTATATACACTATCAACTATATGCAAACTGCAAACTATAGACACCCAGATAACTCCCTCTTAGAAATGGCGCAAGAGATGCACAACCCCTCCGGGAAGCCAATGAAGATGTAATTCTGAAACAACCCAAAGGGCCAAACAGCTGCAAACCCTCCCCCATGTGTGAACTCAGGCCTTGTTAAGCAGAACAGATGGGCGGGTTCTGGACTGGATTGACTCAAGGAAAGAAAGTTAGCAGATAAGGTCTAACTTTACATTCCATAACATCCCTCCAGTCCTGTCCAGACTCCTGGGATGTACCAGAGCAATAATTAAAAATGAGAGGGACCAGCGAGACTGGTCTGCAGCACATGCATTCCAAAGCATGCCTCGCTGCACGCCTGCACATCCAGATGGTAGTGGCGGACAAAGGTATGGAGCGACGACTACATAGCCACTTTGCAGATGTCCACTGGGCCCATGACGCCACCTGTGCTCTGATGGAATGAGCTCTCAGCCCCACAGGTAGGGCCTTATTCCCTAACAGATAGGCAGATGCAATTGCCTCTTTCAACCAGCGGGCAATGGAAGCCTTTAAGGCAGCTTCCCCCTGCCGTGGGCCTCCAAAAAGGAGGAACAAATGCTCTGACATCCGAAAGGTCTCGGTGTGCTTGAGATAACTCTTAAGCACCCACCGAACAGTGATACGACACGTCTGAGAAAGTTGGAAGGACCACCGCCTAATTGACATGAAATGCGGACATGACCTAGGAAAAAAGAATGAGACCAGTTGCAAGACCACACGCTGCTTAGAGAAAAGTAGGAAGGGTTCCTTATATGAGAGAGCCTGCAGCTCTGACATACAATGTGCGGACATGACGGCGACCAAAAACACCGCCTTTAGGGTAAGATCCTTGATAGACGCTGCCACCAGGGGCTCAAAGGGCCCCTCTGTCAGTACCAACAGGACCAAGTTAAAATCCTAAGTTAAAATCCCAAGCCAGCACCACTGGACATGATGGAGTCTGGAGCTGCTTCACCGCCTGGAGAAACCGGGCGACGTCAGGATTCACCACCAGGGACATCCTCTGCACATGCCTTCTGTAGCATACCAGCATGGCCACTTAGACCTGCAGCAAGCTTAAAACCAGCCCCTTCTCTAAACTGGCCTGAAGAAAGGCCAGAATGTCCAGTACAGAAGCTGACAGGGGTTGCTCCCCCCTGTCCACACACCAATCCTCGAACACACGCCACAAGCACACATAAAACAGGGACATAGAGTATTTGTGCACTCACAGCAGGGTAGAAATCACCTGCAACAAACAGTTGTGCTTCCTCAGATGCGCTCTCTCAAGAGCCAGGTCATAAGTAAGAATCGATCCACCTGGGGCACCAGAATGGGCCACTGTGCCAGCAGACGCCAAGGAGACCCCACCATCAGCTGAGTTAGATTGGCATACCATTGCCGACGAGGCCTGTCTAGAGCCACTAGCACCCCTAACTCCCTGTGCACCTCTAACCACTAGATCACCTTGTCAATCAGGGACCATGGCGAAAATATGTACTGCAGAACCTGAAGGGGCCAAGGTTGGGATAACGCATATAGCCCCTCCGACATTCTTTCTTGACAGTGACTGAAAAAGCGAGGAGCTTTTGCATTTTCAGCTTAGGCCATGAGATTTACTATCACCCTCACTGCTTTGTTGGACACTAAAGCCCGAAAAGCCTGGAGAGCTAAGAAGACTTCCCACATCTTGAGGCAGTTGATTGGCCACTGCTGTTCCTCTATCGATCAGCGCCCCTGTGACACCTGCAAAAGGCAATGTGCCCCTAGCCGGTCAAATTGGCTTCAGTTATCACCACCGTCCAGTCCAAAGGGGCCAACGGGATCCTTTGTACCAAGTTTGTGGGCACTAGCCACCAGTCGATGCTCACCTGAACCTCCACTAGGCAGACAAGCCTCCGCATCAGAGCATGCCGCAGTGACAACCAATGCAACAGAAGAGAATGCTGCAAGGGCTGCATGTGTACCTGGGCCCAGGGCACCAGGTCCAGCGCCGCTGCCATGGAACCCAACACCTGCAACTACAGTCACGCCGAGGGTGTTGCCTGATGCAGGAATTTGTGGATTTGTCCCTGAAGCTTGATGGCCTGCACTTTGTCAGAAAGACCCACCTGAGTTGAGTGTTGAAGTGGGCCCTGAGGTAAACGAGGTCTTGTGAAGGCATCAACAAACTCTTGGCAAGGCTGACCACCCAACCAAGCTCCTGCAGGAGTTGCAAGAATTAGCGGGTACTGGCAATGCTCTCCTCCTGTGACTTTGTCCAGATGATTCAATCATCCAAATAAGGGTGAGCTAACACTTCCTCACGCCTCAACGCTGAAGCTACCACTACCATGATCTTGGTGAATGTTCATGGAGCAGTCGCCAGCCCGAAAAGAAGAGCCTAACACTGAAAATGCCCCATGGGGACTATGAAGCGCAAGTACTGCTGGTGGTCACTATGTATAGGAACATGCAGGTAGGCCTCAGTAAGATTCAAGGCAGTCAGAAATTCACATTTGCTCATATCACCATGACTGTTGACAGGTCTCCATGGGAAAGTGTGGTACCTGCAAAGCCCGACTGACGTGCTTAAGATTGAGAATCAGCCAGAAGGAGCCCTCCCTTTTGGGCACCACAAAATAATGGCGTATTGACCCTGTCAGCGAGAGGCATTGTAAGGTGTCCTGAACACCTGCTGCTTGGCCGGCGCCTTGCAAAGTGACAACAGAAAAGCCTCTGCAAGAGGACATGCGGATTCCAGCACATTTCCATCTCAAATAACCTCTAGAACTCACTGGTCAGAGGTGAGGCAGACCCAGGCGGAGTAAAACCGATGGAGCCTGCCGCCCACCAGTGACACCGCTGCCTGAGTTCCCCTCATCTCACTGGGACGATTTGGCACTTCAGCTAGCATTGATATGGCAGGCAAGGCATTGATAAGGCAGGCAAAGGAATAATTTGAGAAGAAGCTTGCTGCGGAAGCAAAAACGCAAAATAAAGACTTTTTCAAGCAAAAAACCTGTGAGAGAGTCAGTTGGTCCATTAGATGATAGAGGGGATAAAGGGGCACTAAGAGGTGACAAGGCGATAGCGGAGAGACTGAATTAATTCTTTGCTTCGGTCTTTACTGAGGAAGATGTAGGGATGTTACCCATGACTGAAGTGGTTTAAAGGTGTGGAAGAACTGAAGGATATATCGATACATCAGGAAGATGTATTACAACTATTAGATAAACTGAAGAGTAGCAAATCACATGGGCCGGATGATATACATCCAAGGGTGTTGAAAGAACTGAAATATGAGATTGCAGACCTGCTATTAGTAATCTGTGAATTTTCATTAAAATCATCTGTAATACCTGAAGATTGGAGGATGGCCAACGTAATGCCAATTTTTAAAAAGGGTTCCAGGGGTGATCCGGGAAACTACAGACTGGTGAGCCTGACGTCAGTACCGGGAAAAATGGTAGAAACCATCATAAAGAACTAAATTACTCAGCATGTAGATAGTCATTGCCTAATGGGAGACAGCCAACATGGCTTTAGACAAGGAAGATCTTATCTTACTAATTTGTTATGGTTTTTTTTAAGGTGTGAATAAATAGGTGGATAAAGGTGAGTCAGTTGATATAGTGTATCTGGACTTTCAGAAAGCCTTTGACAAGGTCCCTCATCAGAGACTTTTGGCAAAACTAAAGAGTCATGGGATAGGAGGCAGTGTACTATTGTGGATCAGGAAGTAGTTAAAAGATAGAAAGCAGAGGGTAGGGCTAAATGGTCAATATTCCCAATGGAGAAAGGTGAATAGTGGTGTACCCCAGGGATCTGTGCTGGGTCCGCTGCTTTTTGACATATTCATAAATGACCCGGAAAAGGGAATAACGAGTGAGGTTATCAAATTTGCAGATGACACAAAACTATTTAAAGTTGTTAAAACCCAAGAGGATTGAGGAAAATTGCAAGAGGATCTTGAGAAATTGGAAGACTGGGCATCAAAATGGCAGATGAAATTTAATGTGGACAAGTGCAAAGTTATGCACCTAGGGAAGAACAACCCAAACTATGGTTACACGATGCAAGGTTCCACATTAGGAACCACCACCCAGGAAAAAGATTTAGGCATCATTGTGGATAACATGTTAAAACCCTCCGTCCAGTGTGCAGTGGCGACCAAGAGAGCAAATAGAATGCTAGATATCATAAGGAAAGGAATTGAAAATAAAACAAGAGATATTATAATGCCTCTATATCATTCCATGGTGAGACCGCACCTTGAATATTGTGTGTAATTCTGGTCGCCGTATCTTAAAAAGGATATAGCGTTATTAGAAAAGGTTCAGAGAAGAGCCACCAAAATGGTAAAAGGGGATGGAAGGATACTCCTATGAAGAAAGGCTAAAAAGGTTAGGGCTCTTTAACCTGGAAAAGAGACGGCTGAGGGGAGATATGATAGAAGTCTATAAATTAATGAACGGAGTGGAACGGGTAAACGTAAATCGATTGTTTACGTTAGCAGAATATAGAAAGACTAGGGGACATGCAATGTAGCTACAGGGTAAACTATTTAAGACTAATAAAAGAAAATATTTTTCCACTCAACGTGTAATCAAACTCTGGAATTTGTTACCGGAGGCTGTTAGTGTAGCTGAGTTTAAAAAGTGTTTGAACAAATTCCTGGAGGAAAGGTCCATAAACCATTATTAAGAAGGGACCCAGGATATCAATGCTTGACCCAGTACAAGCATTGTGGAAACTGTGTCTTTTGGGGAAACTGCTAGGTACGTATGACCTAGATTGGCCACTGTTGGAAACAGGATACTGGGCTTGATGGACCTTGGTCTGACCCAGTATGGCATCTCTTATGTTCTTATGTTTTGAATAAGAAACTGCGGCTGGCTCTGTTTCTGACCTGAAAGGAATTACCCTTAGGAACATAGCGCCCCTTCTGATAGGGAGTGAATTGGACTGCTCAGAAACAGCAGAAGTCCTTAGACTTCCCCTGTCCCCCTTGCCTGGCTTTCGGGCCCTTGGGCCTATCTTCCGAGCCTGGCTGGTTTGGTCTCCCCAAGATCCTTTACCAGTTTCTCTAGAGCCTCCTCAAATAACAGCATGCCCTTGAAGGGAAGCCGGCTAAGTCAGACCTTAGACGACACGTCCGCTGTCCAACTGCACAGTCACAAAAAGTGGAATGACATCACCGCTGACACCATTCCTTTAGCTGAAGTCCTCAGGAGATCGTAGACGGCATTCATTAGATAGGTGCACCTGCCTGGAATCAACCTCCCCTTGACTGCCGATACCCCAAAGAGGAAAGTTACTCACCATGGCACTTCCACACTGTTAGCCTCCCAGCTGCTGCTTGGCTTGTTCAAACTCTGGCAGCTGTGGCTCTGAGATCACTGTACGTCTGATCGAGGGAGACACTAGAGCCCGACTGAATGGATAACTGTGGTACTTCCCCTCCTCCACAGGAAACCTTGCTGACTAAACGGCTGAGGTTTCCAGAGGACATCTCAGGCTAGTTCCCATCACGGGAGAAATGGGAGGAAGGAGGCAGGGAGGCAAAGGGAAGATAACTATCAAAATTAACACTTGCAACCTAATCCACCAAAGGAAGCCTATATGAAAGCCCTAAAGGCACTGCAGTCACAGGAAAAGAAAATCTCTCAGTTTAAGCTAAGGAAACCATAAGGTCCAGTTCAGTTCAGATTGCACAGGTCATGTCCCGACTGAGAAAAACTGCCTTCTGGCTCGAGTCAGTCTCTCTTAGGGGGTGACATCACAGATGTTTGTAGTTCTCAGTCAACATCTGCTGAAGTGTGGGACATGGACTGGAGGGAAGCTATGGAATAAGTCTTTCTAAACAAATGTCAACAAATTATTCTGTATTCTCTAAAGGTGCACTTAAGGATCTACTGAAATAAGACTGTCTGTCTTTTGTGCCTTAAAAATATGACCATTAAAAGGAAAAATATATCCACAGTAGCCTTAGTAATAGCAGATGACGACATTAAGAAAAACCAAACAGTTGGTTCATGCATTTGGTTTAGTCATCCTGTCCACACTGAAAACTACATCTCCTTGCCAGTCATGCAGCTTGACTCTTTTTATACAGGATAGATTGTCATCTTTCTCATTTGTATGCCGTCATCTGAGGCAGAGAAGGATACAAGATCTGCCTCCTTAGCTCACACCCAGTACCCTACCCTTCCTCATTTATTTATTTAACCAGTTTTGTATATCACTTTATCCTTCAATCAAAGTGGTCAACAACACAATGGGTCTACATTGAACAAGAGGGGTGGGGCAACGAGACGTACATACAGACTTCAGATATTTGGTACTCATTCTCTTCTTCATGTCTACCCACAAACCTTTGCAAAATTATTTCTTTATTTTTAAACTTTATTTTTGACTACAGGCAGAGAAAAGATATTGCAGAGACCAAACAGGCCCCAAAGTCCAACATGGACAGCACCAACGCCTAAAGAGTAAAAACTACAAATAATATCACACTACACACATTAACCCATTCTGGAAGCTCCTCCTGCCCCCTCTGAAGAAATATTGCAGGTGACTGATTAAAGTACCACCTGGTGAAACTCTGATCCAGAGGACTCCCTTTTCTCTGCTGTTGGCATTTAGTTATCTCTCCGACCACTCTCTCAAACGACCCTTGTATGACGGCATACAAATGAGAAAGATGACAATCTATCCAGAATAGGCTGGAAAGATCTGTCCTTCTTGGGAATCACAAAGTAAATGGAATAGGGACAAAAATCTCTTTCCGAAGGAGGAAATGGGCAAATCGCATTGAGGTGAAGACAATGATAGAACGTCTGATGTATAGCCACTGCCTTGGACTCTGCACTAGATGGAGGGATGAGAAAAATGTTGGGAACAAGCTCGGTGAAACTGAGCGCATAACCCTGAGAAACTACCTCCAGCATCCACTTGTCTGAAGTGATTTGGGTCCATTCTCAGGAGAACTACAAGTGGCTGACCACAGGTGACATCCCGGAATGGACCCTGAGCCCATCAATGGGAAGTCTTGGAGGGTCTGGAGAATTTGTTAGAGGCAGAGTAACTGCCGGTTGCGACAGATACCCTGAAAGGAATGAGACTTAGATCCTGACCTATTTGATGAGAGGCTGGATTTGCCAATCTGGTAGCGCTGAACATCCCTGAAATGAACCCTGTAAGAAGAGGAAGAGGAGGACGTCGAGGCGAGGTGATGAAAACGGGACAGGTTTATCCTCCGGCAATCATTGAGGCTTGACTTCCCTTAAATCTTTCACAATCTTCTCCAAATCGTCTCCAAAAAGGAAGGCAACCCTTGAAAGGAAGCCTCATCTGCATTCCAATGATGGAGCCACAACCAACAATGAGCCACTGACAGTAGTCACAGAATGAGCAGATAAACACAACAGATCATAAAACCCAACAGCAAGAAACGCAGTGAATGACTCTAAGCGAGGCAAAGCTGGGTCTTCTGAAAGAGGTTGTAGCCACTGAAGCAATGCGCATGCAGCGATGCAGGAACACCTCCATAAACAGAGGCCTGAAGTGCTAAGATCCATGAAGAAAAGGTGGTCTTTAAAAGGCCCTCCACTTTTCAGTCTGATCTTGGAAGGCAGTACCATCTTCCACAGCAATGATTGTGCACTTAGTAACAACAGTGACCAGCGCATCCACCTTAGGAAAACATAACCACCTGCACAGATCATCTGGGGACCAGAGATGAAGCCACTCCAAACAACGAGCTGAGCATAGAGACACATCTAGGGGTCCCACTTGAGGGAGACCATGTGTTGTAGTTCTGGAGGGAAGGGAAAAGACTCTAGAAGGTTTTCTGAATCTCAAGATGATAGGATCCGCATGGAGCCTAGCTGGCTCTGAAGACTGTTGAATGGGTGGGCTCCAAGAGGTGAAGAGCCTCCAATATTTGAACAATAAGAGCTGGGACAAATGGATATCTTGACTCTCATCTGGAGGGTCCTGGTTGTCCTCCAGAGGCAAAAGCTCCCCTTCTTCCCTGTTGGAATGAGAGCTGATGGAGCGATCATCTGAGGGACACTCACCATCCTCCCCTGCAAGGCGCCAGTCTTTTTGGAGGAGAGGAAACTTCCCTTGATTGCTCTGAGGAGACAGCAGTCAAAGATTGTCTGGGACACTTTTTAACTGGAGCAGCAGGGTACCTGGTGAAGATAGGGAACCCGAACACCACATATCCCAGGCTTGACAGAAAATGTGCATAAGTGGAGATCAGATGAATCAGTTGAAGTCTGTGAAGGGATCTGAGGTTGGACAGACTGTTGAAGACAGCCAGCATGATGCTCAGGCAACAAAACTGGGGGAAGGTCCTCACGAGACATAGAACCCCCCCCCAAAGGTAAAACAGCTGGTGAAGCTGAAGGTAGAGCTTCAGAAGGACCTCCTTGATCCGATTCACAAGTGGAACACAAACTATTAGATAAAGTCTTGTGCATCTTCCCACAGGCCAAACAGCACTGAAGGGAAGAAGGCATAGTCACAGAGGCTGAGGAAGAAAAAAGTATAAGGAAAACAATCAAAAACACCGACCAAGCAGCCAAAAATAAGTGAAAAAAAAATGGCAGCCTTAATGTTAAAATTATGGTGGGAACCACAGAGAATAGAGAGTCAATGGGAATGGTGCTGACAAAGTGTGATGAGAAACTGAAAAAAACACAGCCAAAAAACAGAACCGGAGAAAACTTCCTGAGCAACAGGTTCTTGTGACTAGGGAAAGTTAAAAAAAAAATGGTAAGAAGTTTCAAACAACTTAAATGACAACTTAGCTGAGAGGAAGTCTTGCTTGCAGACAGGAGGGAATGCACTGTTCCTCCTGAGCAGGAGAACGTCCCTTCTGAGGTGCTCTACTGCTCCTTCTGAACAGGAGCACCTCAGGAAGGAACAGAAACGGATGGTAAATAGAAGGCACCACAGCATGCACAAATGCCAGGAAGATCTACACCGACACCAAAAAATCTCTTCTCAGAGACTGTCAGGAGCTAGAAGAAGTCCGCTATCTGCTGAGAAAGAGAAAATACTGCAGGGGATGGGTTTATATACCAAGGATGATTTCATAAAGCTTCTAGAATTTTTATTGGACTGGTCTAGCAGGATGCACTGGAACCTTCCTATGAAGAGTTAGCCAAAACAAGCACTTTTTAAAAACCTGAATGTGCCAAGGAACAAGTGTAAATCCCAAAGCGGACAATTTTGGCCATACAGTGTAGTTACTCACCTGTAATAGGTGATCTCCGGGAACCCTACAACTCCAAGGGGAGGATGGGTGGGTTGTGAAAACTAAATTCCTGCTGTTCCTGGAGATCACCTGTTACAGGTAAGTAACTACGCTGTCTCCCAGAACAAGCAGGAATATAGTCTTCACATATGGGACTCCCTAGCTCCCAGATCTCTGAAGAGTTGGACTGGGTCAGAAAGTCAGACAAGGTCATTTGAACCTAGACTTCCCCATCAAGGAGATCTGGCAAGAAGTAGGCGGGGGGGGGGGGGGTTTGTTTTTACGTTCCAAAGAGATGCTGAAGGACCGCCTGGCCAAAGGCTGCATCCCTGCGGGAGTCCTTGTCCAAGCAGTAATGGCCTGCAAAGGTATGGATAGAGAACCACGTTAACAGCTCGGCAAATCTTGTCAATGGCTACTGAATGGAGATTGGCAACAGAGGTTGCCACTGCTCGGACATTATGAGCAGTTACGTGTCCCATGAGGGAGAGAACTGCTTTGTCATATGCGAAAAAAATACAGTCTGCTATCCATTTGGATAGTGTACGTTTGGCTACTGGAAGGCCCAGGTGAGAAGGATCAAAGGAGACAAAGAGCTGGGAGGACTTCCTAATGTTTTTTGTCCTTTGGAGATAGAAGGCCAGAGCCCTCTTACAGTCAAGTGTATGTAGGGTGGCTTCTGCATGAGAAGCGTGAGGTCTTGGAAAAAAAAACGGCAAGATGACTGACTAATTGAGATGGAAAGGTGATTCTACTTTTGGAAGAAAGTGGGAGTGTGTCCGAAGGACGACTGTCATGATAAAAACATGTATATGGCGCATGGGCCACTAAGGCCTGCAGCTCACTGATGTGCCTGGCCGATGTCAGGGCAATGACGAATAATATCTTCAAGGATAAGTATCGGAGCTGTATGGTTGCTAAGAGCTCAAACGGCGACTTGAGAAGCTGGGCTAGTACCACATTTGAGATCCCATGCCACTGGTGGTGGTCGTATGAGTGGTTTTGTGAGGAGAAGACCGCTCATAAAACGTGCTACCAGAGGAACTGTGGAGAAGGGTCTGCCTTCCACAGGCTTATGGAAAGCTGAAATAGCACTAAGGTGCACGCGCACTGAGTTTGTCTTAAGACCTAGAGAGAATAAATGCAAAAGATACTGAAGGAGCATAGGGACTGTTGCTTCAAATGGTTTGTGACCATTCTGAGAAAACCATGAAGCATATCTATGTCATTTGAAAGAATAGGTCTTTCTGGTGGAGAGTTTTCTGGAGGAAAGGAGAATATGTTTTACAGAAGTAGATAGTGGCAGGTCCTGGAAGATTACGATCTCAGCAGCCATGCTGTCAATCGAAGGGACTACAGATTGGGATGCAGAAGTGCTCCATTGTCTTGAGATAGAAGACCCATCCTGGAACCCAGTGGGATTGGTGAAGTTTGCATCAGATGAAGTAGAAGGGGAAACCAAGGTTGATGTGGCCAGTGAGGGGCTATGAGGATCATAGAACCCTTGTCTGCTTGAAGCTTGAGAAGGATTTTCGAGATGGGAGGAATGGGGGGAAACGCAAAGAGAAGTCAAGTGTAAGTCAAGTGTAAGTAAGGTGTCTTCCAGTGGATCATGAAGGCATCTGATGCTAGGCTGAGTTTGGATGGAATTCTAGAGCAGAACTGAGGAAGATGGGAGTTCTGCAGATGTGGAACAGTTTTGCAGCTGCTGTTGGATCTAAAGACCATTTGTGGGGTTTTAGGATCTGACTCAGCTTGTCTGCTAGGAGATTGGATTCTCCTGGAATGTTAACTGCACAGAGGTGCATGTGATGGAGGATGGCAAACTCCCAGAGTTTGCAGGCTTCTTGACATAGGGGAAGGGAGCCCATCCCCCCCACCTTATGTAAAACATAGCCACCTGATTGTCTGTTTTGACTAAGAACTGACTGCTTGGGAGGTGGTGCTGGAAAACCTGGACGGCATTCGTGACTGATTGAAGCTCGAAGAGGTTTATCTGCTGCATGGATTCCTGGGTTGTCCACATGCTCTGTATGGAGATGGAATCCAGATGTACTCCCCCCAACTGTACTTGGAGGCATCTGTCATCAGTGTATGCTGAGATAGAGATGTCCGAAAAGGTGACCTTACGAGATTTGTTGGGGTACACCACCACAGGAGAGATTCGGCCATAGGTAGTTTTATCTGGATGACATCCCGGAGGCTCCCTATGGACTGGGTCCACTGGGTTGAGAGAGTCCATTGAGATTGATGCATGTGAAGTCTTGCATAAGGGACTACATGTACTATGGAGACCATGTGTCCCAGGAGGGATAGACAGCACTGAGCCGTAACCATCTGTTGTTGACACATGTGGGTGGCTAGTTGCACCAATCTGTTCATGTGGTCCACAGGGAGAAAGGCCCTGGAGTGTGTTGTATCCAGACCAGCTCCTATGAATTCCAACATCTGAGCTGGAATGAGTTGGGAATTTGGGAAGTTTATCACAAAAGCCCACGTACTGTGGAAGTGCAAGAGCTTTTTGTTGAGATGAGCAGAGTTCTCCAGGAGAGTCTGCCTTTATGAGCCAGTAATCTAAGTAAGGGAAGACAAAGACTTTGTTATTCCGGAGATGACCTGCTATGAAGACCATGCAATTTGTGAAGACCCTTGGTGCAGATGCCAGACCAAACAGAAGGACCCTGTATTGGTAATGGGTGCCCTGACAGGTGAAGCAAAGATACTGTCTGTGGTCTGGATGTATCAAGATGTGAGTGTAGGCCTTTTCTTTGAGGTCTAGGGAACAAAGCCAGTCTTGTTCCTGTAGGTAGGGAAGAATAAAGTTTTAGGATTTTTTTTTTTAAAGAAAAAAAAATAGGTAAAGGGGTGAAGGCAGTAGTATCGAGCGATAGTGCTGTGGTTAGGCAGAGAGGTTACATAAATTTTTTTAGAAGTTCTTTTCTGCGGTGATAGGGTAGTGACCCATTGGCTCCTTGGAAAAAGAAGAATTGAGGAGAGAGAGTTTGGAGAGCAGGAAGGTAGCAGCGCAGGCGCAGTGGAGTGCTCCCAAAGGCTTTCCTATTGGTAGCTGGGTAGCTTCCTGCTCGGGCTCCGTCAGTACACAATGTCACCAATATGTGAAGACTATATTCCTGCTTGTTCCTGGAGATACATGCACTCCCTATATGAAATGGGGAATATAGCTGTAGGGTCCAATATTCGGCAGCAGCGGTGGTCAGCTGCTTCACTTTAAAACCAGCTGAAAACATGGGTTGCCCAGATTAGCAAGAAGCTAACTGGGCAGCAGCGATATTGAACCACTGCCCCGGTTAGTTTCTGCAGCGAAAGTACGACCTTACTTTCTCCGCAGAGCCATAGCTGGGCAGTGACTCAATATTGCCGCTGCCTGGTTACAGCCAGATACCACCCGTGGAAAACCATAGAACCGTATAGATGCCACTGAATACCTCGCTTTGCGCATTTACACGGTTTGTAGGTCTGAAAACCATGTAAATGCCTTTGAATATCAGACCCATATATTTTTGATCCACACAGGTCGCGCCTTAACTACGTCCTCAACATGACCCCTTGCATGTGGCTGTATTACAGACATCCACATGTAAATTTAGCCTTTCTAAAATCACCATTTCCAAGGTTTCTAAAATAATCTCTATAATTAGTGCATTTCTCCTAGAAAAAAAAGGTGCCGGTACTCATATGCAGGGCTCTTTCCTAAATATATCAAGACTATGGGTCAAGTAAAGGTGATGGTGCTTGGTACCAATGCATACACTCTCAAAAAAGCCCCATCCATAATTATTAAATAGACCCCTTTGAGAATAATAAGGTTGCCTTATTTAACGTGTTTTAAATGTAAATGTAGCTTAGTAAATAGAGGTCTTCTTTTGTTAAATAGCAAAAGAAAAATAAAATAAAACTTGTCTAATTCAATGTCCTAAAAAAATATCTAACACCTCTCCCATTCTCAACTTGTTATGGTGCAAAAATACGTCACAGCCGAAGACTCACAAGATCGGCTACTGGAGACTTCTTCCTGTTCTGCTTTTCCACTTCCACTTGCATCTTGGCCATGGGTTTCGCCATCGCCAGTGCCATTTTGGCTTCTGCTTGCAGTTTTTTTTGTCTGCTGATAAAATCCATGTCTTCCAAAGATTCAGACTCCTCTTCAGTGGTGTCTCTATCAGAGTAGGATGAACTTTGCTTGCTCTGTAGAAACAAAACAACAGGCAACAATACAATAAATAGTTGTGATGTTCCATGGTCAGTGCTAGTCTCGTTTGTTGCTCCATCTCAAAAAGTCTTTATCTGATGACATTTTGGGTGGACAAGCGCAAAGTGATACACATAGGGAGTAAGAACTCAGACTATAAAAACACAATGCTAGGTTCCACGTTAGGGGTTGCCACCCAAGAAAAGGATCTGGTTGTGTCGCGTGATCATAAACAATACTTTGAAATATTCTGTTAAGAGTGCATCAGTGGCCAATAAAGCAAACAGCAACCACACCTTCAATATTGTGTGCAACTCTACTCTCCACATCTCAAAAAGGACATAGCAACATTGGAAAGAGTACAGAGAAGTGCAACCAAAATGATAAAGGGGCTGGAATGACTCTCCTATGAGGAAAGGCTAAAGAGGTTAGGGCTCTTCAGTTCGGACAAGAGACGGCTGAGGGGAGATATGATAGAGGTCTATAAAATCCTGAGTGGAGTGTAACGGGTAGACACAAATTGATTGCTCTTTCAAAAAATACAAGGACTAGAGGACATGCCATGACGCTACAAAGTAGTATATTTAAAACAGATAGGAGAAAATATTTTTCCTCTCAACATATAATACTCACTGCTGGCAGATGTGGTAAAAACAGGTAGTGTAGCAGGCTTTAAAAAGGTTTGGACAAATTCCTGGAGAAAAAGTCCACAGACCGTTATTAAGGTAGTCCAAGAGAAATATCCTTGGGGATAAGTAGCAGGGAACTGGCTACTTTTAGGATATGCCAGATATTTGTGATCTGGACTGGCCTCTGTTGGAAATAGAACACTGGATTTGATGGACTTTTGGTCTGGACCCTGTATGGCAGTTCTTATGTTCTTATGACTTGTTATGTGCAAGTATACCAAATTGGAGGTACCTCCAAAAAACCCAGTTGGTAGGATATTCCCTGAGAAATCAACAGGGAGCAGGGAGAGTCCAGAAGACAGTTCTTATGGGTTAAAATCTTTTTTCTTTACTAGCCCAGATTTTGGATTCAGATTTTAAATCTTATTGCCTTTCCAAATTTCAGGTCAAGGTGAGTTACATTCAGGTAAAGTAAGTATATTCCCTTCCTCGCTAGGCTTACAATCTAAATTTCGTACCTCCAATGGAAATGGAGGATGAAGCAACCTGGTCGAAATCAGTAGGAGAATCAGTGGAAGATTTAAAGCCTGGTTTCCCCGACGCTCAGCATGCAGCTCTAACCACTAAGCTATTCCTCCACCCATTCTTGTTAAAACTGCTCAACGAGTTCTTTATTGGATATGTGCCGGCATAATGAGGTCTGCGAGACAGTTTGAAAGCATAGTAGTTTGCCCCTTTCTGAGTGGTAGAAGAACAGTTTTATGGCTTTGGACCTTAGGGTAAAAGCTGTTGTAGTGAGACTCTGGGGCATGTTTACTCAACTGCATTAGGGTTTTGCAGCTAAAGTGACATGATAGTGGCTTGCACAGCATTTATCCCGCAGATATTGCAGAAAGTGCAGTCGGACAGGAGCCTGGATGCTGCTAACACCGCCCACTGAAGTGGCATTAGTTATACCTGCGCTGTCTGCAAATCCAGCAGTGGCCTTGCAGTGTTGATGTGTACGGTAACTGCGCAGTGCAAACATGCCCACTCTCCGCCCTTCCCCACCCACGTGCGCAGCTAACGTGCTTTCTGCAGATAGCACAGAAAATCACTGTGCTATATGCATTTGACTTACGTTTGCTGTTAATGAGGCACGCTAGGCAAACTATCTGCTGCGTTAACAGTTAACATGATTTAGTAGGCATGCCCCTTTAGTTCTATGGGGGAGTTTGTGCCAGGTTGGGATTGTGGTAGTTATAGTTTACTGATGTTGATAGAAGTATTAGTTGTTGCTAAACATTTATTTTACAGTTTTCTATTGTCATACTTGTTTATCTTTTTAGTTTATATTAGATTCTTATGACTGAATTTTATTTTCTGTTAGCTGCTTTGAGTAGTATTTTATACTAGAAAGGTGGGACGTAAATCAGAATTGTACTGTGGTTTAATTTGATCTGCAATCCAAGGGAGCAGAAAACAGAACAGTTTACACGCGTAAATAAATATTATGAGAAGTCATCCGACTGAAAATTGCCCTCATGAAAGGTGGCTAAAAACATGCATGGGATTCATAGTTCATATGTTTTTAGTCACATAAAATAAGATATTCCTGTAAGCATGTTTAGGTCAAGGATTTAAACTAATACCACTGTCCACATGCTATTTGGCTCACTTTCAACCACCCACGCACAGTGTGCCTCGTCTTTTAGTATGCATATTCTGAAGCTGGAATAGAGCAGGATTCCTTTGAAAATCTGTGTGTTAAAAGTTCTCATTTAGTTTGAAATGATGTGGAGTATTTGTAAAAATCCCACTTAGGGCCTGATTCTGTCCCACGAATAGCGGGGATGGACGTCCCAACAGGATGTCCATCCCAGCTATTCGTGCCCTCCCTGCCCTTCCCTCCGGTTGCACACGGAAGGGGCAGATCAGGGGCACAGTTAGGTTGGGCGGTCTCTGCCCTGGACGTACAGGGCCAATTCTAATGTTGGCCCTTCATATCCAGGGCCGGTGACTTGTGCAGGAGGTGGAATAACTTCGGAGGTGGAATAACTTCCCTGGACATCTTTTTTCAGCAGGCCTGGGTGTGGATGGGGCAGGGGGGCCCCCGAGGACATTCCCCGCAGCCCAACCCTGGCCTTAGGAGGCCGGATCGGGAGTCGGGCTGCGGAGAAAGCCTTTGTTCAGTTGGCGGCCAGCATCACGGCTTTACAATGGAGCTGCGGGTGCCAAGGCAACCGGACACCATGGCACCGCGGCTCCATTATAAAGCCCTGCCTCAGTTAATCGGGCCTTTCCTGTACATCCTGGCCTGCACATACAGGGCTGTTCGTGATTCTGGTCCTGCGGGGCTAGACATGCCTCACAGGATCAGAATCGCGACCCACCTCTGTAAGTCTGGTTCAAACCGGATGTACAGAGGGGCTGTATGTCCGGGATTGAATGAGCCTGTTAATGAATAGAGTACCTTCAAGTTCCTAGGGCACTGGGTATTTCTCTGCTTAACACTCATGGGAGGGTAGGGAGGTTGGGGAAGGCAGGTTTGGAGAAAGTCTTTATAAAATCATGACCCTCCCCCCTCAGGTGTGAACTATGGGGACTTAAATAGTATCCCATTTACCATGTAAATGCCTTAATCGGGGATTTTCAAAGGCACCTACATGGCTAGTGCCTTTGAAAATCCCTGATTAAGTCCCCTACACGCCCCGATGCTATCTGGTTAGCATCGGGCATGCCGGGGGCGTTCCAGGGAAGAGCAGAGGCGGGGAATGTCGCTAACTGGGTAGCAGTGATTTTGGATGCTACCCGGTTAGGCTCAGCGGCTTTCTGGCTATGTGGCGAACTCTGGATTTTCACTTCCGTTGCTTTGGAAGTGAAAATCCAGGGTTAAGGGGTTGCGGGCAGGGCTACGCAGCTCCGGCACTTAGCCACACCCAACTGAACATCAGGCCCTTTATCCTTAGATTAAAGCAGTCTTCCTATTCCTTTTTGGGTTTGATAAGTTCTATTTTAACCTACTGGTCCCTCATCTCCTTTCATGATCTCAGCTGCTACTTCCTATCATTTTACAGTGCATTGCAAAAGTATTCATCCCCTCTGTGTTAGTCCTGTTTTGTCTCATTACAACCTGGAATTAAAATGGAGTTTTGGGGGTTAGCACCATGTGATAGACACAACATGCCTATGACTTTGAAGGTGCAAAATAGCCTTTATTGTAACACAAACAATAATTAAAGACAAATAAAAAACTGAAATCAAGAGTGCGCATATGTTGTAGAGCCACCTTTTGTTGCAATTACAGCTGCAAGTCTCTTGGGGTATGTCTCTATTAGCTTAGCACATTTAGCACTGAGAGTTTCACCCATTCCTTAAGGCAAAACTGCGCCAACTCCTTCAAGTTAGATGGGTTGCATTGGTCTACAGCAATCTTCAATTAATGCCACAGATTCTCAATTGGATTGAGGTCTGGACTTTGACTAGGCCATTCCAAGACATTTAAATGTTTCTCTTTAAACCAGCTTTAGCAGTATATTTAGGCTCATTGTCCTGCTGGAAGGTGAACCTTCATCCCAGTCTCAAATCTCTGGCAGACTGAAACAGGTTTTCCTCGAGAATTGCCCTGTATTTAGCGCCATCCATCGTTACTTCAATCCTTATCAGTTTTCCTCTCCCTGGCAATGAAAAATGTCCCCACAGTATGATGCTGCCACCACCATGTTTCACTGTGGGAATGGTTTTCTCAGGGTAATGGAAAATGTTGGGTTTGTGTCACACATGGCGTATCCCACGATGGTCAAAAAGTTTAATTTTCATCTCATCTAACCAGAGACCCTTCTTCCATGTGTTTGGGGGTCCGCCACATGCTGTTGTGCAAACTCCAAACATGTTTTCTTATTTCTTTCTTTAAGCAATGGCTTTTTTCTGGCCACTCTTCTATAAAGCCCTACTCTGTGGAGTGTACGGCTTAAAGTGGTCCTATGGACAGATACTCTCATCTCCGCTGTGGATCTTTGCAGATCCTTCAGTGTTATCCTTGGTGTCATAGAAACATGATGACAGAAAAAGACCACATGGCCTATCTAGTCTGTCCTTCCATATCAACAACTACAACAGTCCACTTTCTACCTTTAAAGATCCTCTGCGTTGGTCCCATGCTTTTTTGAATTCAGTTACTGTCCTCATCTCTACCACCTCCACTGGGAGACTATTCCACGGATCCACTACTCTTTCGGTAAAGAAATATTTCCGCATATCACTCCTGAATCTATCTCCCTTCACCCTCATCCCATGTCCCCTCGTAGCAGAACTTGCTTTCAATTGAAAGAGGCTCTCTCCCTGAATATTTATGCCACGGAGGTATTTAAACATCTCAATCATATCACCTCTATCCCGCCTTTCCTCTAAGGTGTACATATTAAGATCCTTAAGTCTGTCCTCATATGCTTTATAATGAAGCCCACTAATCATTTTAGTAGCCACCCTCTGCACCGACTCCATCCTGTTCACATCCTTTTGAAGGTGCGGTCTCCAGAATTGCACACTATACTCCAAATGAGGTCGCACCAAAGACTTATACAGAGGCATTATCGCCTCCTTTTTTCTGCTAGCCATTCCTCTCTGTATGCACCCAAACATCCTTCTAGCTTTTGCCGTCGCCTTTTCTACTTGTTTAGCTACTTTAAGATCATCAGACACAACCACGCCTAGGTCCCGCTCTTCTTTAGTGGACAAAAGTACTTCACCTCCTATACTGTATTGCTCCCTTGGATTGCTGCAGCCCAAATGCATGACCTTACATTTTTTAACATTAAATCCCAGCTGCCAAATTATAGACCATTCTTCAAGCTTAGCTAGATCCCTCCTCATGTTATCTACACCTTCCTGGGTGTCTACTCTATTGCAGATTTTGGTATCATCTGCAAAGAGGCAAACCTTACCCGACAGCCCTTCCGCTGTATCACTAACAAAGATATTAAAAAGAATTGGACCAAGGACAGATCCCTGGGGCACACCACTGGTAACATCCTTCTCCTCAGAGTGAGCTCCATTTACTTGTATTCTTTGTCGCCTCCCACCCAACCAATTTCTAACCCAAGCAGTAACTTTAGGGTCCATCCCTAGGGTGCTCAGTTTGTTTATAAGTCGCCTGTGAGGAACAGTGTCAAAGGCTTTACTGAAATCTAAATACACCACATCTAGAGCTCTCCCTCGGTCCAACTCCCTGTGTGTGTCTTTATAGCATCTCTGATTAATGCCCTCCTTGCCCGGTCTGTGAGTTTTGGTGGGCGGCCTTCTCAGGTCTGTAGTGGTGTCATATTCTTTCCATTTTGTTATAATGGATTTAATGGTGCTCCGTGGGATATTCAGAATTTGGGATTTTTTTTTATAATGCAACCCTGATCTATACTTCTCCACAACTTTGTCTCACCTGTTTGGAGTGCTCCTTGGTCTTCATGTTGCTTGCTTTGTGGTGCTGCAAAATCAGGGGCCTTTCAGAACAGGTGTATTTATACAGGCATCATGTGACACTGATTGCACACAGGTGTACCCTAATCAACTAATTATGTGACTTCTGAGTTTAATTGGTTGGAGCAGATCTTATTTAGGGGTTTCATAGCAAAAGGGATGAATACATATGCACTCACAACTTTTCAGTTTTTACTTGTGTTTTTTATATGTACAAGGTATTTTATTGCCATTTCACTTCATCAATTTGGACTATATTGTTAGGGCCATTACCTAACATCCAAATGAACCTCCATTTTCATTCCAGGTTGTACATAATGCAACAAAACAGGACAAAAGCCAAAGGGATGAATACTTTCACAAGGCAATGTACTTCTGCTGACAGCAGCAGAAAAAGCAAAATTATAAGATAACCAGCAGGCAAATATCCATCTGGGAGCGTTCTGCATAAAGAATCCTGTGAGCCAAGTCCTATTTCCCATCTGCTGCCAATACGATGTTTCTCCAGGTATAAAATGCTGAAATGACTGACAAAACGCAATAAGCACAGGTCACCAAGGCAATACAGAACAAGAACAGGCTGGTTTTATTGTTTGTGGGAAAGAAGGGGAGGCAATGCACAGAGAAAGACTCCAGTCAGAAAATCCAGTCCTCCTGAGGAAAAGATGATCACCTAGAGGACCAGTCCTCCCACCGAGCAGATTAGGTGTCTGCCTAGGACAGCAGAGTTCAGGGGTGGCCGCATGGCATCGCACTGGTGTGACAGGAAGTTGGGCAGCAGCACTTTAAAGGCCTGCCGAGTCCCACCTCTTCAACAGGAAGTTTGCACGTCAGGCCATGAGTGCTCAAGGGCCCCACCCTGTATGCACAGCTTTTGAAGGTACAGAAAGGCGTGGGCGTGGAAGTAGGGGGCGGTGGCGGATGAAGAGAGGAAGCGGCAAGGGGATGGGAAGAAGGGAGATGCTGGATACAGGGAGAGGGAGAGTTATGGAGAAATGCTGACATTGGAGAAGGAAGGGAAGGGGAGATGTTGATTAGGGGCAATAAGACCTTGAGCTGCCTGGGGGAGGGGGCACATGGAGTGGAGTAGCAGCCTAGTGGTTACAGCGGTTGACCAGAGTTTAAATCTCACTGCCATTCCCCTATGGCCCTGGGTAAATCACTTAACCTCCAATGCCTCAGGGTACATATTTAGATTGTAAACCTTCTAGGGACAGGGAAATACCTACTGCACCTGATTGTAACTCACCGTGAACTACTATTGGAAAGATGTGAACTAAATACTAAATTAAAAAACAAATGGCTGAAGATGTCAGATGCCCTGGGGCTGGCCCTGATCATCTATCCAACGTATCATGCATTTAATTATCAAGCTTATTTATTATCTATTATTTAGCTCATGCCTTTCCAGTAGTTCAAGGTTGAGTAAGTATTTCCCTATCTCCAGAGTGCTTCCAGTTTAACTTTTATACCCGAGGCAATGGAGGGTTGAGTGGCTGGCCCAAGGCCACAAGGAGAGGCGGGTGGGATTCAAACCCTGAACTCTTTAGTTACCAGGTCCTAACTTCTCCTCTGCTCCCTATGTCCTTGCAATGCTTTCTGTGCTGTGTCAAATCCTCAGTGACAATATAAAGGAATGAAAATCTAATACTTTGTTTGCATTCTGCTTTGTGCTCTCTAATCTGAAACATCATGTTGTTGTTGTTTGCCTATAGATATCTGACATCTAAGAGGTTTTATTCTATTCTGATGTATTTAAAGGACCCTTCTCCCTCTGAGGTCTTCCCACCAGATCCAGGTCCAGGTCCTTACAGAGATGCAAAAATCAACCCAGAGTGCTACAGCGGCCAACTCTGGGCCATACTTTACCACCTCTTCCAGTGTTTTTATAGAATAAGCCTTCAGTGGTCGGTGGCTTGGGTTTCCATACATTAAAAGATCCCTCCCAAAAAACAAAATGTGAACATCCTCAAAATGACCCCTGTCTGGGTGATTTGTAAGCCCCCGCATACTTGTCCTTTTCGAAGCAAAGGCAGTCCATTCAAGCATCATGCACAATCCTGCTACACCTACCATAGGAGAAAGTGGTGTATCCAAGCTGGTCTCAGTTTTGCTATCATCAGCATCACTGTCCTTGTCACTACCACTGTCATTTACAAAACAAATCTGTAAGTTCATCCCACTCTGTAGTCTAGAAGAAAAAAAGAGGAACGAGAACAGCATGGTCACCCTCTGTTGCAATGCTTCGGGTTTTAAGTATTAAGACAATCTTAGAGCATACTTTAAATCCTTGGATGGAGCTGAGCACATGCATGGGCTCCCAAGACATCAAAAGAGTATAAAAATGTAAGACTTTATTAGCAGCACATGATACAACACAAACTGGTTTTAATGTGAGGGATATGCAGCAGTCTTGAGCACCCGGTTATTCATGCGTTTTCCATACCAGCATGAAATGGGAGATAGTCCTTGAGAAATCAGGCCTAAGTTTCTAAGTGTACAAATATCTTTAAAATAAATGTCAAAACCCAAAGGGGTGACCATAATATTCTAATACAGTAGCTATTTAATCTGATAACAAATCCAGGAATTACAATTGCATACTTAAAAGCAATAAATAAATGTGTGCTGACGAGTTTTCATTAGATAGAAGAGGAGCTAGCCAGAGTAGTAGGAAAGGAACGCTCACTGCGATTCTGTTTCTGGCATACATAGTCATTATGACCTTGGCAAGATACTTTGTGCAATATACTAAACTGCTCCTCACCCAATGTACCTTCTTGCTTATATTTTAGGAAAGTAATGTTTTCTCTGGAACCCCAACTCTTTGCAATGTCCTCTGCTGTATGTAAGCTCTGTTTTTCTACTCCAAATTGCACCATCTGGAATCTGTATATAAGTTACTGTTACTGTACATAAATTCAATTACTGTTATTGTAAATAAATTATGTTTATGGTTTAATATAACAAATTGTAATTGCCGTTATATGTACACCGCTTTGACCTGGAGAAAAGCGGTATAAAAAACAGTTAAGTTTTAGCACACCCTTTGGTGCGCTACAATTACTTTCAATGCAGGGGGTGTTTAGCACATGAAAATATGTACTACAGCAGAACTAAAAAAGTGAGCTAATTTTAGCACCTCTCTCATGCAAGTGCATGACCTGAATATGATATTCCTGCCATTGCAAAAAAACATGCTAAAAACTATGTTCTCTTAGGCTTCCGCAGCTGGTAGCATGATCTTTGCAGTTTTCTGGGTCACTTACTAATATGTGGCAATACCCACAAAACAGCAAAGATCGTGTTAAAAACTAGTTTGCCTTATTTTATTTATTTATACTTCTTTTTATGCTGAAACTTACTTCAACCCCTGAGGTAAAGTAAATGTTTAACTTGCATTTACTTCTATGGAAGTATATATCTCTAAACCCAGGATGCCCAAGCTAAAGACCCCTAAAATCCTGGGATCTTCAAGCTGGGACCCCTAGACTCCAGATCCAGGGGAGTTGGTTTGTAGTATATGTGGATGTCATGTTCAGAGAGTATTACTGTAGTTTTAAAGATCTCAGGGCAGAAAACACTGATTACCAAGACATCCAGCCTTGGGAGCCCTAGAACTAACACCCCAGCCCACGGCAGTCTCCCTCCCCCCACCACTAAACTCCCAAATCTCCCAGTCTTCAACTGGATGAGTTAAATGACTAGGGGCTTCATGTGAATTGCTGACAGGCTGATAAGCTTTTGTTCCACCAAGGCCAGCACCTTACATGTTTCCTGGGATGACAAGGCTAGAAGAGGGCGGTGGTTAGGCTCGTTGATCCAGGTCTTGGATGTGGGGTTCCTGGTCTTAGGCTTCCCAGGTGGGGAGTGGGTGTGTGTGGGTGTGTTCCAGAGACAGAATCCCTATTCAAGAGCCTCTAACTTTATTTTTTATTTAATACTTAGAGGCATGAGTTTAACTTAAGGGGCCCTTTTACTAAATCCCATAAAGGCTGTGCACTTAACGCATGTTTTTAATGCGAAGTGAAAGCCTCTATGGTAACTGTCTGGGATGTAACCTGTACGCTCCTATGGGTACATAAACGATACTCATAGAGGCAATGTTAGGCGCACCCATGCTGTCACAGTGAAAGTGTGCGTACACTAATGGCGCTTGAGCTAACCGCATTGCACAGTCAAGGCCCACGTTCTATCCAGTTCCCGCCCCATCGCGTGATAGTCTATTAACGTGTGTCCTAGCAATCATTTGCTGTCATGCCCACACATTAGGCACCACCGAGGACAGTGTGCTAAAATCTGCATTTTGAGTCCGTGCAGAATCCTGGCAATTCAGCAGCTCCTGGGTTAAAAGGGCCCCTTAAATGTCCACCTCCAACAACCGAGCTTAAAATAGTAATAAAGTAAGAGATTAACTAATATTTCAGATTATAATGCAGTTTTTTATTTTTAACTCACAGTTTTAACTCTTGGGAGCAGTTCATATCATTATGTTGAGTTTATTTTACTGATCAACTTGCCATGCTAAAGTGGTTTACACCGTAGAGCCCTTCAGGTAGGCGGAAGGGATGAAAGAAAGAAAACATAGAAGAGATGAAAGATGGAGCCAGAGAAGCTACTGGGGCGGGGTCCACCCAGAATGATCAGCCTCAACAGCCAAAGGCTTCACCAATAAGGTTTTAAGGCCTTTCTTGAACTTCTTGGGCGATCTCTCCGACTGAAGAGCAGTAGGAAAGGAATTCCACCTGAGGGGAGTCAAACAACTTTATCTCATTACATCAGGAATATTTCTTTTCTATACTAGTGAATAAGAAAAAACACTGGGGCCATTATTCAGCGATGGCAGCTAGGTGCTTTTAAAGTGCCTAGACACTACCGCTTTAAATATTCAGCACCAGAACTTAAAGACCAGCATGGTCCATCTAGTCTGCCCAGTAAGGTGGCTAGAGTAGGTGTAACCGCCGCTCAGTGCACGCCACCTCCCTCTCCATGCCTTTGTTTAGGGTTGTACCCGCAGTTCCATGCAGGTCGCCCCTCTCTATTTGTTGAGGTATAAGAAATAATTAAGTTTATTTTGAATTTATCCTCTTGCTATAAAGGGATCCACTGTGTCTGTCCCATGCCATTTTGAATTCCGTCACTGTATTTGCTCCCATCACCTCCATCGGGAGGACATTCCAAGCACCCACCACCCTTTCAGTGAAAAAGTATTTCCTGACATTGCCTTTCAGTTTACTCCCTTGCAGCTTCATGTTACGCCCTCTAGTTTTACAGCTTCCCCTTCTTTGAAAAAGTTTTTTTTGTTCTTTAATACACTAACCAGTCAGCAACTATATTCAGCCACTAACCAGCTAGTGAAAGCCAGTTAAAGTTAGGATAGCCATTGTCCCGATAGTGCTGCTGAGCTAAAATGCTTTGACTATGCTCCCCAATATGTACTAAAAATACATACACATTATTAATACAGATCTATCACATCGGCTTATTCAGGCACCCACTTAGACAGTAAGCTCTCCGGGGCAAGAGGCACATTTTATCTGCATGTAGTTCACTGTAATGTTTATGTTCGGAGTTCCATATAAGGATCTTAACAAAACAATGAAGTAGAGGTCGTTTTTAAAACGTTGTTTGATATATGCAATCTACAGATCCTTTCCCCCCCTTCCTCGTCACATCACCACAGCAGTTTAATCTCCGATTCATTTGCTCATCCATCAACACCTTTGACTGGAACTTTTTCCATTGGGTTTGATCTGATGAAGGGAGTGTAGCTCCCAAAAGTTAGTCATTTTTTATTTGAGTTCAGTTCATGCTTTTTTAGTAGCAGTCTAAAGCAACTTAAGTTCAGGTATGCTACTCAAAGAAATGTATCAAAGTTGTTCAATAAAAAGGTATCATCTTACACATTTTTATTAACCTTTATTTCGAAGTCTGAAATTAAGGAAGAGGGCTTTCTTTTCTATACTATGCAGTCGGGCTGCTCTCTAGCAGTCCTGCCCCCAAGGCTTGTGGCAACATCCAAAAACCAAAATTTGGCACAAATACAGGAGATGAACATAAAATTATATAATTAGATTTTTAAAGGAGTTATAAGAAAAAAAAAACAGCAGCCTGATAGCAATGTTTTCTGCATTCTAAATGAAATAATACGGCTACAGTATTAGTCCACTCAAGTATGTAACAATGTCCTTTACGTATGTGTATGTTCCAAAGGAATTCAAAACTATCCAAGCTACATTGAACTATACCGACTCATGTGCACCAGAATTGCCTTACGACAAAACCCACTAATTCAATCCAGAGCTTCCATAAGATTAGGCTGGAAAGCACAAATGAGCTTTTCTACCACAATGGTGAAAGCTTAGCAACATGCTTACTAAATGTTAGCGCGTGCACTATCTGCTGCAGCACCCATGTTGCTCCTATGGCACGATTGTCGAAGGCATGTGCTAACATTTAGTAATCATGGCCCTTAGTTTTAAATATGTACCTAAGTTTACATGGCCTGTTTACTAAGAAATAAAGAAATGCAATGAATCTATTTGTGCAAAGGAATTCCCAAGTCTTCATGCATTACACCCATGAGTCATCTGGTTATTGACATTGGCAAGATTACCAGTGATGCAGACAGGGCAAATCGTTTAAACAGTCGCCCTCAACTGCGAGGGACTAGCAAGGAGAAGGAATTGGTGATGGCAACGCTTAAGATAAAAACCCTGTAGTGGAATCACTGGTCCGAAATTCTGAATTCCGCTGGGCTATATCTGCTCTGAAGGTCAGCCATGGTTGGGTGAAGAGATCCCCGAATAGTCCAGCTGCGCCACAAAACCAACCTTCTCTCCGCCCCACAAAAATAACAAAATGAACAGCACAAAAGCTCTTATTCTCAATGTAGCAGCAGCAGCAGGGACAGACAGCTGGCACCCCTCCCTCTGAAGAGATATGTTGGCACCTGGTTGGATGTAGGGTTTATATCAGAGAGAGTTATTTTCTGTGGGCCTTACCCAAGGGCTTTTCGTTAAAATAATAATAGGGATAGGTGGGTGGCTATAGCATCAGGGAAAACTCAAAGTACTGTAAGAGGCTGGTTCCAATTAAGCTGGAAGTGCTTAGCGGCAGGTGGAAAAGTATTGGGGTCAGAAAAAAACCAGACTTTTCTGGAGCGTCAAGTGCACAGAAGACAGAAAGCAGTGAGACAATGTTAAAAGTATTGTGCTCTCACTGCCATCTGCTGTTGAACTTTAAAATTACAATGCTTCAACAATATTTTTACTAGCATCTTTGAGCCGCAGTCGGTGTTTTTTTGCCTTGTAAATTAAGAATATATATTCAGCACCATTTCCGAATTGTGGGCAGCACTAAATATACATGCAGAGTGGCAAGCAGCATTGCTATCAATATAGCCTTTTTTGCTGTCCTAAGGTTTTTCAAATAGCGGACTGCATTTTGCCACTATTGGGATAATTTAAAGGAATACTCAAACCTGGCAGTCTCTGGATAGTGCTGGGGCACTCTGTAATAATTTTCAGCAGTCCTTATCAGGATAACAGGTGCAGCTATCCGGATAAATGTTTTTGAATACTAGGACCCTTTTTTGTTTTTTTGAACAAGCATGTTTAACAAGGAGCAAAACGAAGGGGCATGTTTGCTTAAGGTTAAGGCAAGCTAATGACTGCACCCATAGAAATAAAAGGCTGTGGGCACTTAATGTGTGCTAATTTCATTAACATATGCTAAAACCTTTAGTAAACATGCCCCTAAATTGTAGAATATTTTCAAACAAATTTTAAAACTTTGCTGCTACAAATAATGTATTATTCGTGCCCTAAGCAACCTTTTGAAAACAACAAATTATTTTTAAAAATCCTCTCTTTCCCCAAAATGACAACATCCTGGAGTATCTACTCCCTACGGCTCTGTAACCTAGCTATCAAAGTCTACATCTGATGTAGAGGAGTTCACTCAGCAGTTCCCTTCTGTTTCCTTGGACTTCCAGTCCAAATCAGAGGTAGGGCTGACATCTGGCACCAGGAGACATTATTCACAACTAGCTGGACATTTTGGTTCGAAATGTCATATATACTCTCAACTTATTTTAGAATTTTATCTTTTAAAATGTTTTTGGCTTTTTCTCACACCTTTTCAGGTCCAGTGGGTATTTCCCCCACTTCTGAGGGCTCACAATCTAACAGGTCGAGGCAGAAAGCCAGCACTGAAGTCATGTGCTATTAGTTGTGTATGCATTTTTATAGCGTGTCAATAGCGTGAGACTTCAAGACTTCAGCATCAGCATGCAGCAAAGGACATGTATGTAAATGAGCTGTGCACACAACTTTAGCGTAAAGTTGAAAGGACAGGAGCCAACGTATGCGCAAACAGATAAGCTACTAGTGACCATATATGCATGTACGTAAATGTCAATGCTCACTTTATACGCACAGGATGTGCAACTTCTTTTGGCACTCACCCCAAAATAATCAATACTACTCTTCCCCAAAACATTTTTTTATAAAATCACAACAGAGACCTAAAATAAAAATTAAACAATGCACATGAGTCCAAACACCACACAAGGATAAGAAGAAAAAACATTTCTTCTTGAACGCTGGACTGTCACTTAAATGCTGAAAGATACACGCAGAAAATTTCCACGTCAAAGGTAACTGTTCACTGGTACATACCCTGAAACAGTCTTTCCCTACACGTGCAAGACAGTTAAGTCGCCTCAGACCAGGCGTAGAGATATTGGCGCTCCTGCTGCTTATGCAATCCTCTATGCATTTCTCTGCATAGGGGCAGACCTTATTAGTATGCCATTCTAATACACGCAGCTCATTTGTCTATTATTTAAATATGCCTGGCGTTGCTGTGTGTGCATAATTTTCTTTTGCTGTTTACGCATGTGTCAATCTCTTTTCTGCATTTTGCATGGCGTATAAGTTGTATTATTTGCTTGCAAAGGGCACGTTAGTCTTTCTGCATTGACTTGTAAGTTTGTAATGGAGGGTGAAGTAACTTGTCCAAGGTCACGAGGAGGAGTAGGATTTGAACCCTGGGCTTCCCTGGTTCTCAGTGCACTCCTCTAACCACTAGGCTACTCCTCCAGAGGCCTAGTCATTGCAGCAGCAGTCTCTGGATGGGGACCACGATTTAGGGGTTCACTGAAGACCCTGTAATCATGAGCCTTAGACCAGGCCATTAGATTAGATATTGCTGTTGCATGATAACGGACTCCCTCTCTCCTCTAATTCACTCCGGGGTTTTGAGTGCTGTTTTCACTGTCCTCCAAGCAAAACTGCCCTTGAGTCACTAGGCTGGCTGCATTGCACATTCTGCACATGGACTAGCCCCTAGAACTGAAAGCACAGATGCCAAAGGAATAGCAGTTTTTTGTGACATTTTAGATATATCTTTGCAATCTTATTCTTACTCAGAAGCTGCATATGGAGGCAGCAAAATGAAATATAATGACATAATGACAAGAATTTATGAACAGTTCATACTTCCTGTCTGTAAAGGGCCACTACTGAAGGAGTTAGAGTTAGATTGAGAAAGAAAACACGTGTTTTAGCATTTAACCATCATGCTACTGACCCTAGACGGGACTTGGTAAAAGTGCATTTAAAAAGGGAGTCAGTGAGGGAGAATGCTACCAGTTTGCATGCACAGGTCTTACTAAAGAGAAATGTAACTCGGGCTGAAAAATCTCATTTTGCAAACAATAAATATGGTGCAGATGCAACGTCAAAGAATATTTTAAAAAGAATCAAATTTTAAAAGATAGATAGTAAATATAGATTAGAAACAAGTGGACAAGAACTTGGATAAAAGCTGTAGTCTAGAAACAGACAAAAACAGAAAAACGCTATTTTAATAGCTTAGGTTCTAGTTAATATAATTTTTCTATTGCATATTATTGATTCCTTTACTTGCAACATTGTAGCTGCATTTTAATACTGCTCAAGCGTTAATGCATCCGTTTACTGGAAAATATTTGAGTTTGTTTTCTATATAGCTGTAGCCTAGGATTAAGATTAAGCAGCTGTACTGCCAAGCAGTTGTGAACATTTTCTCTCCACCTCAGACACCTCAGAAGAAGATTTTGCATTATTTGACTGAATTTCTCCTCTATTTCTACTTTGGAGTGTTTTTATCCTCTTCCTTAGAGAACTTGCTGCTGTTTCCATATCTGCCTTATAAATCAAACACTCTTTCATCCAGATTACTCAGCAAATAGGAGACAATCACCCTTAATGCAGGGGGAGCATGGCTACAAGCCGAGACAACTCAAGGGAGTGGAGAGGCAGAGCCCCATTTATTTATATAAGATTGACAAAAAAGATACTTAGCACTGTCATCCTAATCGGCATGAAATGGATACTGCTCATGAGTCAGTTGTATCACATCATCGACCTCTGTCTGTAAATGCCTAGCTTGAGGAATAGAAGATCAAGGCTGGCCTGGTCACATTTGGCTAAATGCAGCAGTGCAGCTTCAATTGAAAACAACATAAAAAAATGAAGGTGGAAGCTGGCAAAGTAGGCACTGCTTCAAAGCAAACCATATTTACATTTCGATCACATCCTCCTGTGGAAAATATGCAACGTGTGCCGTCGAGTCAAATCGGACTCCTGGCGAGCCAACCCCTGGGCTTTCTTGGCAAAGTGTGACCTGAAGTAGATCATCACGCCTTTCTTCTGCGTAGTAAGTTTACAGCACCCGCTATTCCAAGGTGGTTACCCATCCAAGAACTAGCCAGACTCGACCTTGCTTAGCTTCAGAAATCAGCCGAGCGCAGGTCCATAAACAAAGCAATAAAACGCCACTTACTGAATCAATGGCAGAATTATCTAAGTATGCATTTTAGCCAGCTCTGTGGAGCAGGGTCTCTCTAGGGCAGTGCTTTTCAAACTTTAACAACTGAAAATTCACATGACCCCAGATGATGATGATGAAATGTAAATAGCAGGTCTCCAGGCTCCCTCCCCTGTCTCCACGCATCTAAAGCAGGGAGGCAGTGGCAACAGTAGTGACAACAGCAGCAGCACAGGGTCCCTTGTGTCTATGTGCAGAGTGTGCTTATAGACCCTAGCACTCAGTCTCACAGAAAGCTTACCCAGGAGGGACGAGGGCCTATGAATGTTCACTGGCTCACAGTCAGTGAAGGTACAGAAAGAAGGGGAAATGGCCACTGCTCTATGGGGTATGTTTACTAAAGGGCATTAGGCTTTTGCAGCTAATGCCAGGCGTGTCACGCATTATCTGTTGGGGGCGTGAACAGCATTTCCCCAGCAGATAATGCAGTGAAAATGCTGAAATCATGGCGCAGCAGCTTTGCTGATACAGCTAAAGCCAGCCATTGAGGTGACATTAGCTGCATTCACAATGTCTGTAAAACGTGTGCTTACTGCGCTCTGCTGGTGTTCGCTTGTGGCAGGCACACTCACAGTCCACCCACGTGCGGTACGCAGATAGCGCAGGGAATATTCTGCGCTATCTGCATTTGGCATGTGTTAGCTGTTACTGTGGCACACGTTTCCTATGTTTTCACCGTGTCAACGCATTTTAGTAAAGATGCCCCTATGTGTCTAGGCTGTGCTGTGTACACCTGGTAGTACTGGCAAACTTCAGAAGGAAAGTGAAAAACCACCTCCTCCTTGGACACTTTACTGACCTAACTTAACTGACTGGACTTAATGGGCCTCTCCCACTCTAAGCAAAATTCACCCCCTCTCCCCATTCACCCAATTCGCTTACGCATGTAAATATAAGAATGTATTATAGTTCAATGTTACAATTCTCTCTAATGTTATAAATAGTATTCCTTAATGTTACAATTACTAGAAGGTTCTATGTAAAGCCCTGTTGGCCATTTCTGTTATCATGCAAACCGCTTAGACGTGGAGATACAGCAGTATAGAAAAAACTGCTAAATAAATAAATAAATTAATAAAGAAAGAAGTAATGCTGATAGTAGTGTTTTAGCTTTCTCGATGTTCATGCTGCTTGTTTATTCTTGAGATATTCAATTGCTCTTTTTTATTCTTCTGCATGACTGTCCAAAGATCAAACGGGTCAGTGCTAGAAAAGATCAAATCTAAGCTTTCCTTAGAAGCTCAGATGATAAGTTTTCGACTTTCATACTTGGACACATCATGCGAAGACAGAGATCATTAGAGAAAGACATCATGCTTGGCAAGATAGAAGGTCAACGCAAAAGAGGAAGGCCAGCAATGAGATGGATAGATACAACAGCAGATATGGGTGCCTCTCTATCAACAATGAGCCACCTGACTGAAGACCGAACACAGTTTAGAACAGCTATCCAAAGGGTCGCCATGAGTTGACATAGACTTGACGGCACTTAACCACAACATGGGTTTAATATTTCTGATATCCTGTATATTTCAGTTTTTTTTGCTGCACTATACCTTGAGCAAGTTCTCTTAAGAAGGCAGACTATTGGTGTGACAAGCACTTTTATGTATTATTTAATAGCAATACACACTGGGACCCATTTACTAATACTTAGCTTGAGGTCTCTGCTGAATGGTTCATTTTATTCCTATGGGCTGTATGACAGATAGTTTGAGCCCTTATTTTAGTCTAGATGCAAATGAGAACATCAGTACTAAACTATAGAAGGCAATGAATACATTTTTTTTCGTTCAATGTAAGTCCCCTGCAGAATGCCTGCACTGGACAAATGTGTTACATGTAAACCGCACTAATTTCAAATAGCGCGGTATAAAAGAAACATTAAATAAATAAAATAAACAAACACTGAAGGAATTCTGCGCAAAATAATTTTGAAAATATTGTGCACAATATTTTGACCATGAAATCCTTCATTCCTTATTTGTACTCTCTAGGGGTAAGTTTATAAGGGAGCTGCATAGTGATACATGCCATTTATGCACCTAAGTTAGCATTTAAAAGGACTTAACTGTATGCATGTGAATGGCTCATACACAAGTATTTTAGGGGGTCACTATTCTGTAAGTATGCATCTAAGATTGATTGTACATACTTTCAGTGGGGCATGCACAAATTTACACACATACGTTAAAAAATATATAGCTTACATGCGTTTCTGAAAAATCTAGGTGTAGGTATTTATATTTGCCATTTTTTTTTTCGTGCTCTCAAGTCAATGCTGACTCCTGGCGACCCAGATGCCTCTGGGTTTTCTTGACAGTGTATCACCGGAAGCAGATTGCCAGGCCTTTTCTTCTGAGGCAGTCGAGGGTAAAATGACTTGCCCAAGATCACAAGGAGTGCCAGTGGGAATTAAACCCTTCATCTTCTGGGTACTGGGCAGTTGCTCTAACCACGAGGCTACTCCTGCCATAGGAAAGGCATAAGTGCTCATGCCTCTAATTTGGGTGTGTTTTTAAACCACTTACACCCTTTTTGGACAGTGAAAAAGATAGACAGGAACAAAATTGATGCCTTTGAATTATGGTGCTGGCAACAAATCCTGTGTATATCATGGACTGCTCGAAGAACAAACCAGTCACTACTAGAGGAGATCAAACCTAAACTTTCTTTAGAAGCTCAGATGACAAGACTTTGACTTCATACTTTGGACACATCATGCGAAGAGAGAGATCATTAGAGAAAGACCTTGTGCTCGGCAAGATAGAAGGTCAACGCAAAAGGGGAAGGCCAGCAATGAGATGGATCAATACAACAGCAGCAGCTACGGGTGCCAGTCTATCAAGAATGAGCCGCCTGACTGAAGATCAAACACAATTTAGGACACCGACTTGATGGCACTTAACACCACCACCACCCTTTTTGTTGTTTTCTTTTTTAAATCAAATACATGCATACTTCATTTTATACAATAGGCCTCAAAATATACACATACTAACATGCATTGACTATGTGAGCGTTTATAAAATTACCCCGTTTGTGCAAAGTTTCCCCATAAGGAGGCATGACTCCTCCTACCCCAAGACTTCTCTCTCCTCAGGCTGCAACCTCTCCAGCTCTCTCTCTCTTCCCAACATAGCTTGAACTCCTTCCTAGTTTTGATCTCTTTCCCCCATCCCCTGGCAGGTTCAATGCCCAACTTTCTCAGCCCTCTTTCCAGGGATGCCTCCCAGCGTTCTCTCTCTGCTCCCCCTCCCCCAATTCTTTCTTCTTTGCTCCTTAACTTTCTTTCCCTCTCCCTACCCACTAACAAGACCCCTGGATCTCTCTTGATCCTGCAGATGTTTCTCTTTCTCTCTTTCCCCCCAGCAAGACCACAGCTCTGCCCTCCTTAGTTCTCTCCCTGAAGCTTTCTTTCATTCTGGCTCCTCCCTGAAGTCTCTCTTTCTTCGTCCCCCAGCAAGTACTGCCAGCTTTTATTTCACTTCTCCGCAAGCATACGCCCCAGCTCTGTTTCTCCCCCTCCTCCCACAAAGATACACACCTACGGGGTTGGGTTAGACATGCAGGGGACCCAGGGCAGAAAGTGGCGAGGGGGCACCAGAGACACCTACAAGCTATTTCTCCTTCAGCTTGAAGCAGATCCGGAGCCCCCCACTCCCTAATACCGGTCCTGCACACCTACCTCTCTCTTTAGCTCCCCACCCCATGCCCATCAGAGCAGGAGGAGAGCAGCTGCACACTGGGTAACACCTTATTCCTCTGCCGTCCAGAGTATGACTGTTGATTTGAATCATGTGGCTATATGGTTTTCTGCACAGTTCTAATATCTAGTCAGGTTCAGGACAGGAGGAGGAAGAGGAGAAGGAAGACGGGACCCAATGTGCAGGTGCTCTTCTTGCCATGATCAGAGTGGAGTGTGGAAAGTTAACTGCCACTATGGCCTCCTGGTCCCTATACCGAATCCTCCCATGCGTAAAATGAGCCTAAAACGGAATGAGAACTAGGAAACGCTTAAACTATCAGTTTATTACATTTTTCGTTCTATGTACCAGAGCTCTTACCATTTTGTACACATAGCAAAACCATCAAAAGGTAAAATACACACTGTTATTTTTCACTTACCGAGAAGACAGACTTGGCTTTCCACTTTTGCTACAGCTGGTATAAATTCCTGGACCATCATCAAAGAAACTTCCAAGTGCCAGCTTCTGTCTAATAGATTCTCTCTCATTTTTCTGGGCCTAGAACACAGAAAACAAGATTTCAGTCATGCATTATTTCTTTGTTATTCTGCCATCATATGAAACATGAGGCAAGCAATCTTCTTTATTCTCTGTAGTCCAGGTAACTAATACAAGACACAAATTGTAAACACAGAAGCCCCCTTGGGAGCTGCTTCTGTGCAAGGCTTCAATGTCTACTTATATTGGCAACAAAGTTTAAAAATCTCCTAGAAAGTTACAAATAAGCCAAAAAAAAAGGGTTAGAAATAATGCAAGAAATGAAAAATAAATTGTTGCAAATACTTTTTTTTTAAAATCTTTAAAAGAACTGAAATCGCCCAGAGGCTGTTCCTGTATGAACAATTCCATAGAGGCAAATAGAAGTGTAGTAGGATTTATAGTCAAGGCAGTTAGTACAGCTGGTTTTAAAAAAGTCCATAAACTATTATTAGCCAAAAAGATGTGGGAAAGCCACCACTCATTTCTGCATTTGAACAAGGAAAACTCTCCGAGATCCTACCTGGTACTTGAGACCTGATTTGGTCAATGCTGAAGGCAGAATGCTCTGCATGATGGACCTTGGTCTAACTCAGTATGGCACATTTTATGCGCTTACATTCTAGTGAAGAAATCTCAAAATGATCATATATGATGGCTACAAGGGAGAGAAATACCACGTAATGGAAAGCATGAGGAAAATGCCAGGGCACATAGGGAGGGGTACAGCCAGCAGAGAAAAAAAAGTGATGTTTCTTTCTTGGTGAGATCTTGTCTGGGGCATGGTTTCGCACTCTGGAGACCCTTTCTCAAGAAAGTGATAAACAGATTAAAGGAAGTCCAGAGAAGGGCTACCGATATATACAACAAAGAGCCATTTAAAAATGTCATACGTATTAGTAATATGCATGCAACAAGCACTTTTTCATAAGGACATTTTGGAACAAGGGGCTCACAATAAGTTTTAAGGGACAAATACATTTTGGAACAAGGGATTATGACAAGTGATTCATAGCAGATAGATGGTAATATGATAAAGAGAATAAATTCTGCACAGAAAAGACAGTGAATTGATGGCAAAGCTTCCCAGTGGAGGTGATAGACAGTAAAATCACCAAAGAATGTGGGAAAGAATGGGCTAAATATAGAGGATCTACAAATAGGAGGAGAAAGCCCATGATCAGGTCAAATAAACCTTGAGGTCCCTCTCTCATCATTTTCCACTTCTGTATTTGCATGTTGTGTTTTCTAACAGTGGCACTGCTGTGAAATGGAAGGTAGTAAACGGAGGTTTGACGCCCAGCTTCTGCTCTCCAGGTTAAGTAACACTGGGGATACTGCAGAAGGAGGAGTCACATGTACCAGACCCTGGAGGTAGTCAAAGGCTTATAGCTCCTGGCGAAGGACTGTCACTTCAAGTGCTATGTGTCCAAAGAAAGACTCCTGGCACTATAGCCCAATGGAGGCCAGTTTAAGTGAGCTGGAAGTCCAATGGACAAGAGAAAACTGCTGGGCAAAAAAAGGCTAAAATATTAATTCAGACAGTTTTACTTGACCGTCTGCCTTTTATTAACCCTCAAAGTCAATTACAATTCGATATAATCACAATTTGTGTAAAACATTATGGGGCCAAAATTCTTCTGGGCCAGCTATGCGCTGCTACGGCGCATAGTCATTGCCGCTGACCTATAACCACAGATCAATGCCAGGATAATATGCGGCCGCGGCATGGAGAGCCCTCAAGCCTGCAGAAGCTAACGGGGCAGCGGCGATATCGAGCTGCTTCCCGGCTCGCTTTCATGGGTAAAGACAGGCCAGCTTTTGCGGTGCCTATCTTTTACCCACAGGTGTTAACAGGGCAGCGGTGCAATATTGCCGCTGCCCCGGTTAGTGGCTGGTACCACCCCCAGAATGCTGACATGCCCGATGTTAAACGGTTGGCATCGGGGCGTAGAGCGGAGATAAATTGGGACTATTCAGTGGCGCTCTGTTAGTACTGCTGAATATCGTTCTAAGCGGCATTTACACGGTTTACAGGTCTGCAAACCATGTAAATGCCTTAGAGTATCGGGCCCTATAATTCTTACCACATTCAAGGTAAGTAACATTGAGGTACGGCAGGTATTTCCCTGTCTCCTGAGGGCTTACAATCTAAGACTGACCTGAGGCAATGGAAGGTTAAGTGACATGCTCAAGATCCAAAGGATTTGAACCCCGGCTTCCCTGGTTCAAGCTCACTGCTCTAACCACTGGTCTACTGCTCCTTGTCCACTCTTGTTAATAAAGCCCCCTTGGAAGAGTTGAGGAAGTTGCAGAGAAGAATACTATTGAAAAAAATACATACTACTGGTTGCTTTGTGAACTTCTGAAATGCAGAGTAATTGACAAGTTTTATCTGTTTGATTTAATGGATAATTCAAAGCATTAATACAAAAGTATGGGAAAGTTAGAACAAAACACAATCATAGTGTGGTATTACACCGATTATCAAGTGCTATAAATAACCACACACTGCGGCTGAACATATGCAAAAAAAGCATTAATGTGGCCTAGCACTCACTTATTCAAATCCCTAGTTCTTCCTATGCATTTCACACAAAGGGACAAGAAATCTAAGCCTTGGTAAATAGATTAATTGCATCTCAAGTACTACTTCATTAAATGCTTACCCTTGTTCGTTTACGTGGGCAAGTCTTTGATGAGGAAAACTCCTAAAGGTTAGTCATATGGCTAACAAGGAAATTTAATTCATTACCTAAATGAAAAGTTGAGCTATACCGATAGTTAATACAGACTTTCCATAAAACTTGTATACAGCTTTGAGAGCCTGATGGGTCCTGCAGAAGAAGCTGCCTAGACTCCTGGGTTGTTTTACTCTCACCCTGCTGCCCATTCTTCTATATTTACTGTAACCCGCCGCAGAAGTGAAAGCCAGAGTCTGCTGATTAAGGAAAGGACCCTGGGCTTTAAAGCTTGATCTCTTACAATCCTATTGCTGCTTTTATTGTTCCCTCAGCGGTCACAGGGGTTGTCTGCATTTTTCAGCGACTGAGGAAGGCGTGTGCAAATGGCGCTGTACCACACAATCAACAGTTGCAGATTTATTGAATCCAATACACTTGAGCATTACTTTGCAATTTACATCTGTACATCAACTTACTCTCAACCTTCTTCTGAAATGCCCAGCTGGGATTTTAAATCAGTTTTCAAGAATAAAGCTGAAGTTAGTTGCTCCTTGCATTAAAAGGTTTGTATGTAATGACAGTATCCAGGCATTTTGCCGGGATGAACAAAAGCCCCAAATCTAACACAGTGCTCATCTGCTGACCTTTTAAACAAAGCTTCTGAGGAATTTAACCCAAGTAGAAAATCTCTCAATATAAAAATGGTCCTCTTAGGTTTTGAGGGCCTGATATTCAAAGGCATTTACATGGTTTACAGAGCTGTTTTGATTCTTGTGTAACAGTTTCTTTTCTGGTATCTCAGAGCAAGTCTATTTTGGTGTGGTCAGATCCCACTTAAAGTGCAAACTCTCCCATCCTCCCGAAAAGCATACACTAAAGAAAAAAACCTAGATTTTGCTGCAGCAACTTGTTTGTTTAATTTTAAGAACATAAGACATGCCATACTGGGTCAGACCGAGGTCCATCAAGCCCAGTATCCTGTTTCCAACAGTGGCCAATCTAGGTTATACGTACCTAGCAATATCCCCAAAGACACAGGTTCCACAATGCTTGTACTGGGTCAAGCATTGATATCCTGGGCCCCTTTTTAATAGTGGTTTATGGACCTTTCCTCCAGGAACTTGTCCAAACCTTTTTTAAACCCAGCTATACTAACAGCCCTTACTACATCCTCCGGTAACAGATTCCAGAGTTTGATTACACGTTGAGTGAAAAAATATTTTCTCTTATTTGTCTTAAATAGTTTACCCTGTAGCTTCATTACATGTCCCCTAGTCTTTCTATACTCTGATAGCGTAAACAATTGATCCACGTTTATCCGTTCCACTCCATTCATTAATTTATAGACCTCTATCATATCTCCCCTCAGCCGTCTCTTCTCCAGGCTAAAGAGCCCTAACCTTCTTAGCCTCTCTTCATAGGAGTAGCCTTCCATCCCCTTCACCAATTTGGTGGCTCTTCTCTGTACTTTTTCTAATAACGCTATGTCCTTTTTAAGATACGGTGACCAGAATTGCACACAATATTCAAGGTGCGGTCGTACCATGGAGCGATACAGAGGCATTATAACATCCTTTGTTTTGTTCTCCATCCCTTTCCTTATGATACCTAGCATTCTATTTGCTTTCTTGGCCGCCGCTGCACACTGGGCGGAGGGTTTTAACATGTTATCCACAATGACTCCTAAATCTTTTTCCTGGGTGGTGGTTTCTAATGTGGAGCCTTGCATCGTGTAACTATAGTGTGGGTTGTTCTTTCCTAGGTGCATAACTTTGCACTTGTCCACATTAAATTTCATCTGCCATTTGGATGCCCAGTCTTCCAATTTATCCAGATCCTCCTGCAGTTTTCCACAATCCTCTTGGGTTTTAACAACTTTAAACAGTTTTGTGTCATCTGCAAATTTGATAATCTCACTAGTTATTCCCTTTTCCAGGTCATTTATGAATATGTCAAAAAGAAGCGGACCCAGTACAGATCCCTGGGGTACTCCACTATTCACCTTTTACCATTGGGAATATTGGCCATTTAGCCCTACCCTCTGCTTTCTATCTTTTAACCAGTTCCCGATCCACAATAGCACACTGCCTCCTATCCCATGACTTTTTAGCTTCGCCAAAAGTCTCTGATGGGGGACTTTGTCAAAAGCTTTCTGAAAGTCCAGATACACTATATCAACTGACTCACCTTTGTCTACCTGTTTATGTACACCTTCAAAAAAACATATCAGATTAGTAAGACAAGATCTTCCTTGTCTAAAGCCATGTTGGCTGTCTCCCATTAGGCCATGACTATCTACATGCTGTGTAATTTTGTTCTTTATGATGGTTTCTACCATTTTCCCTGGTACTGACGTCAGGCTCACCGGTCTGTAATTTCCTGGGTCACCCCTGGAACCCTTTTTGAAAATTGATGTTACGTTGGCGACCCTCCAATCTTCAGGTATTACAGATGATTTTAATGAAAGTTCACAGATTACCAATAGCAGGTCTGCAATCTCATATTTCAGTTCTTTCAACACTCTGGGATGTATACCATCCGGTCCAGGTGATTTGCTACTATTCAGTTTATCAAATAGTTGTAATATATCTTCCCGGTTGTAGCGATATTTCTCTCAATTCCTCTGCAGTATCACCTTTAAATACCACTTCAGTCTTGGGTAACATCCCTAAATCTTCCTCAGTAAAGACCGAAGCAAAGAATTCATTCAGTCTCTCTGCTATAGCCTTATTTCCTCTTACTGCCCCTTTTACCCCTCTATCATCTAATGGTCCAATTGACTCTCTCACAGGCCTTTTGCTACGAATGTACTTGAAAAAGTCTTTATTTTGTGTTTTTGCTTCCGTAGCAAGTTTCTTCTCAAATTCCCGCTTTGCCTGCCTTATCAATGCTTTGCATTTAACTTGCCAGTGCTTGTGCTGTTTCCAGTTTTCATCGTTTGGCTCCTTTTTCCATTTCCTGAAGGTTGCTTTTTTGGCAGCAACAGCCTCTCTGACCTCACCTTTAAACCATGCTGGCAGTTTTTTGGACTTTCTTCCACTTTTCTTAATGCGTGGAATACAGCTGGTCTGGGCTTCGAGGATAGTATTTTTAAATAACACCCAAGCTTGCTGTAAGTCTTTAACCACAGATCAATGCCAGGATAATATGCGGCCATGGCATGTTTTGCATGTGATAGACTGTCATCATAACAGTGAGTGTGTACATTTAAGACTAACCATTAATTTCTTCACTAAATGTGTAATCAAAATCTAGAATTTGTCGCCAGAGGATATAGTAAAAGATGTTAGTGCAGCAGGGTTTAAAAAAAAGGGTTGGACAAGTTCCTGGAGGAAAAGTCCATAAACCATTATTAAAGTGGACTGGGGAAATCCACTGCTTACCCCCAGGAAAAGCAGCGTGGAATCTGTCTACCTTTTGGGAACCTGACAAGTACTTGTGACCTGGATTGGCCATGGTTGGAGACAGGATACTGGGCTTGATGGACCTTTGGTCTGACCCAGTATGACATATCTTATGTGAACTATGGGAACTATACCTCTAGCCAAGGATTATTGTAAAGGAAAGATCTCTGTTGGTTCCATTACGGCATCTCCTGTGCTCTAGACTACACATGTATTTTGTTTCATGACAGGCAAGGCTGTATGACATAGGGGGACCTTTTATTAGCATGCAGCAAGCAGTTATTGCATGAGTTAGCACACGTATCAGGGTATGGCCATGGAATGCTGCAGGAAATGGGCGGTGAATGAACACGGACTGCACTTTGCGTCTAATGCATGGTAATGCACCGCTGCAGACAGTGTAAATACACTTATCGCCTCTGGCAGATGTACTTACCGTCTCCCTCAGTAGGAGGCAGCAAGCGCATCTGTGCCGCCCATGCACTTTCTGTGTGGTAACTGTATGGGAAAGATGCTGGACAAGCCCCCAAACAGTTATTACACAGGTTTTGCAGTTATCACATGGCAATTTGGGTACTTAGTGTGGGGTAACTGCAAATCTTTACTGCACTCTAGTAGAAGAGTCCCTAAATCTTTTTCAATGGCCTGCATGAAAAAATATCAGAGATTTCACAGAAGTTCCAACCAGATTTTGGCAGGTGGTTGCTGTATAAGGTAGGACTCCTCAGATTGTTTTGGAATCTAGGAGCTGGCCACCAAGACCTCTGTCACAGTGCCCCCCATCCTCGAAAAGGTACAACATAGCTCCATTTTTAAAGGCCTGGATTCCCATTTTCTATGGGAAAATAAAGCTTAATGAATCAGGCCCTTAACCTGCCATTAGAGAGTTCCAACAGAAGGCAGCGATCTTTCTCCCCCCTCCTACCAACACCAGTGAGTATGGTATCAGTGTACCCAAGGCAACCACCTTTTTTTTGCTTCACATATCACCAGGACCTCGTAATATGTAAAGCATAAAAATCTCCCATAGCCCCTGCACCCAGACTTCACACCCACACTCTCTCTCTCTCATAGCCCCCCAATGTCTTTAATCGACTCCCAATGTCACACCAGTCTCTCTCTCACACACAGTCCCCCGCATCATTCCAGTCTCTTTCCCACACAGTCCTCCTGCCATCATCTATTCTCTATTTCTTTCACATCCCCCTCCCCCAGTCACCACCAGATGTTTTTCTCATTGCCCATCCCCCAGCCACCATATGTTTCTCTCTCACATCCCCCTCCCCCAGCCACTACCAGATGTGTTTCTCTCTCACTGCCCCCTCCCCCAGCTACCACTAGATGTGTTTCTCTCTCACTGCCCCCTCCCCCAGCTACCACTAGATGTATTTCTCTCACTGCCCCCTCCCCCAGCTACCACTAGATGTATTTCTCTCACTGCCCCCTCCCCCAGCCATCACTCGATATATCTGACCCTTCCTGCCACGCTGTTTGCTGTTCCACTGCGGTCGGCTCTGCATGTAATCTGAGCCGCATGGTGCAGGATGTTTGCAGATCTGGCGAGACTTGAAACTGTGAGATCAGCAAACTTCCTCCACCCTGCGGCTCAAGCTACCTGCAGAACCGAATGCAGTGGAGCAGCAAACAATGCGACAAGAAGGGTAAGATATCAGATGATGACTGAGGAAGGGGGCAATGAAATCCCGGGTGCCAGGGTTCCATTTCTAGTTGCCAAGGTGACCTGGTGACCAGAATTTGTTAAGTCCTGACTATAAGGACCACTTGTTTTGATGTCAGTTGAGTTAGCATATGTCTGTCCTTATATTGCTGTACTAAATCAATAAAAATAGATTCAAACAAAAAAATCCTGGTTTGTTATGGCACAAAACCTGCCGAAAATGGGAGTTTTCTTCAAGATAGGATATTTCAGTAATCGCTTTTTCTAGAATGGACAATAAGAGGCCAATTCAGATCTGGGCACCTCCAGCCTGTCCGGACGTCCAAAATCTGGACAGGCCGGAACTGCACCCAATTCTGATCCTGCGGGGGCTACTGTCCCCGCAGGATCAGAATTGGGTGCCAGCCGTGCCCCGATTCTGGGCCCCCAGACGTCCAGCCCCTTATCCCAATAGCCCAGCGTGCGGTGTTGTGATGTCCTGTTGCCATGGCACCACAGCTCCATGCAGTCGCCACGATCCCTGGCAGACCCCAAAATGATCCTTTCCCCGTTGCCCTCACCCAATCGGGCCTGCCGTGGCCCCCCGAACCTGCTTACCTCCTTTTCCCTGCCCAGAGAGTGTGTTGGCTGCCATCTAGGGGGACTTATTCCACCTCCAGCCCGTCCTTGCTCCTCCCTTGGCCCACCCCCTCCCACTCCCGTAGAGAGCTCCCCAGACATCTCTGCTGTATGTGCAGGGGAATCTGCACCCTGGCGTTTAGTGGGGATATACATCCAACCCAGATGTATATCCCCGCTAAAGGCGAGTCAGAATCTACCCCTAAGTGCTGATGAATTCTAAGCGTCACAGTTCTCCCTTAAAATCAAAGGTACCCTTCTACTGCCTTCCTCCCCCACTCTGTTGCCATGATCCTGACCTGGATGATTCAGTTCTTTTTTTGGCCACTTTGTTCTTCTCTTAGTGCATCCATTGTGTTGGCATAAAAAGTAATCTCTTCAGTAATCTGTCTGATTTAAGAGACCTGAGCAAGCAATGCTGCAAAGAGAACTGCTGAATTCCTTTACAGAAATTAATATCAATTCGGCAAGGATATTCATGCGTCCTGATTTTCGTATAACCAGATATAAAAACAAATCATATGGAAAAGTGAGGTTTTGCTCATAGACTTTTCTAATTCAGCACCCTGTATTCCCTGTTTCATAATGGCTTTCTTAATCCATGCATCCAAAGGACACATAAATTGTCGCCACTATTCAAGAGAGCATACACACATACTTCCCCCCCCCTTTGAAAATTATCCCACCAAAAATACCTACAGACAGGCATCTTCTAGTTAAATAAGCAGCCAATCTCCACGGGGAGTGCACTTGCTGATGGTAGAATAGTAATACTTCATCATCTTGAACAGGTCAGGACTGCATGTGGGAAGTCTGAACTCCTCCTGATCACTGTCCCAAACCAATCGGGGACTCTGTCTGCACAGCCTGCTCAGCTACTTAATGGAAGGCGCCAGCAGGTGGGCCTGTACCTGAGGGCCTCACCAGAGGGCCCTTTGGCAGGGAATGTTGGCAGGGATTGAAACAATGGTCCAATGTGCGTTTACTAAAACTTCGCAAATAGCAAGTCCATGCCACAACTCAAAATCTCCACAAGGCCACTTTTAACAAACCGGTAGACCCTAAGTTATACATAAATGTAATCCTTCTTATGTTGTGTAACTTGTTGTGTAACTTAACCTCCTTCAGCTGTCCAATAATAGTAGCTTAATTAGCTTCTCGGTACAAAATCATTATTTCCCACTGTTGAATGCCATCACCATTGAATTGCTTATACTCTCTTTACACTGCATTGTATTTCAGAACACATTGTTTTTTAAACGTCATTGCTCCATTTAACAACTCTGCAATTTTTGATACATTACTTGCAAACAGAACATAGCATTGCATCTCCACTTTATCACATTGCCTATACTACCGGTGCTTACCATCGCTTTCCATAATCCTGTACCTATATGCTTCACATACCACCACTTCCTCTGACCCCCTATTACTTGTACAACATTATGTGAAATCTTTAATACTTGAATGGTAACATCTGAAATTCAGTTACAACAGTAATTACACTGCATACCACAATGGAAATCAACAAGGCCTTCTTTTGTATACTATACGCACTCCTCTTGTCACTACTGATCACAAACACCCATTCACTTCTGCAAGACCCCAACCTACATGGACCCATCCCCATCATTTATAGCCAAACCAGACATATTATTAACTTCCACCTTTATAAAATTGCATTCACAAAAGGATCCCCACATAGGTCATACAGAACGCACAATAGATTAATATATAACACCCACTCACCATTAAATTGGCCACAAAATACAACTAACACACTTACACCAATAAAATGCATCCTCATAAATGCCAGATCAGTAAAACAAAATATCAGTTATCATAGATTTGGTCAAAGACGAAAACCTGACATACTCTGCATCACGGAGACGTTGACGACATAATGTTAAACCTTCCTACTGATATAATGAATCCCACATATCACAACCTAGCAGACTGCATCAAAGAAGCAGAATCCTGGCTAAACTCCAATAACCTCAGCATTAACATCAAGACATTACCCCCTCCCTTAGTCTATCACCATTCATAACACTGTACGCCAAGTGAAAAAAAAAGTTGTAAAATACCTGGGAATAATACTTGATCAATCCCTCAACATGCTATCACAGATAAAGCAAACAACCAAAACCATCTTTCTTTCACAGATAATGTATTATTGAACCAACTAAACATAAAAGCCATATTAGACCTAGTCCTTAGTGGAACACCAGATCTAGTGCAAGAGATAAGGGTGTTGGGGCCACTTGGCAATAGTGATCATAGCATGATCGCCTTTGATTTAATTAGTGGAGGAGGGATAGTAAGGAAATCCACAGTACTACCTTTTAACTTTCGAAAGGGAGACTATGATAAAATGAGGAAAACAGTTAAGAAAAAACTAAAAGGAGCAGTTGCAAAGGTTAAAGACGTACATCAAGCTTGGGTGTTGTTGAAAAATACTATCTTGGAAGCCCAGACCAGCTGTATTCCACGCTTTATGAAAAGTGGAAGGAAGTCCAAAAAACTGCCAGCATGGTTTAAAGGTGAGGTCAGAGAGGCTGTTGTTGCCAAAAAAGCATCTTTCAGGAAATGGAAAAAAGAGCCAAACGACGAAACCTGGAAACAGCACAAGCACTGGCAAGTCAAATGCAAGGCATTGATAAGGCAGGCAAAGAGAGAATTTGAGAAGAAGCTTGCTGCGGAAGCAAAAACGCGAAATAAAGACCTTTTCAAGTACATTCGTAGCAAAAAACCTGTGAGAGAGTCAGTTGGTCCATTAGATGATAAAGGGGTTAAAGGAGCACTAAGAGGCGACAAGGCGATAGAGGAGAGACTGAATGAATTCTTTTCTTCAGTCTTTACTGAGGAAGATGTAGGGATGTTACCCATGACTGAAGTGGTATTTAAAGGTGCGGAAGAATTGAAGGAAATATCGATACATCGGGAAGATGTCTTACAACTATTAGATAAACTGAAGAGTAGCAAATCACCTGGGCCGGACGGTATACATCCAAGGGTGTTGAAAGAACTGAAATATGAGATTGCAGACCTGCTATCAGTAATCTGTGAACTATCATTAAAATCATCTCTAATACCTGAAGATTGGAGGATCGCCAATGTAACACCAATTTTTAAAAAGGGTTCCAGGGGTGATCCGGGAAACTACAGACCGATGAGCCTGACGTCAGTACCGGGAAAAATGGTAGAAACCATCATAAAGAATAAAATTACTCAGCATGTAGATAGTCACAACCTAATGGGAGACAGCCAACATGGCTTTAGACAAGGAAGATCTTGTCTTACTAATCTGTTATGTTTTTTTGAAGGAATGAATAAACAGGTGGACAAAAGTGAGTCGGTTGATATTGTGTATCTGGACTTTCAGAAAGCCTTTGACAAGGTCCCTCATCAGAGACTTTTGGCAAAACTAAAGAGTCATGGGATAGGAAGCAGTGTACTATTGTGGATCAGGAACCGGTTAAAAGATAGAAAGCAGAGGGTAGGGCTAAATGGCCAATTTTCCCAATGGAGAAAGGTGAATAGTGGTGTACCCCAGGGATCTGTGCTGGGTCCGCTGCTTTTTGACATATTCATAAATGACCTGGAAAGTGGAATAACGAGTGAGGTTATCAAATTTGCAGATGACACAAAACTATTTAAAGTTGTTAAAACCCAAGAGGATTGTGGAAAATTGCAAGAGGATCTTGATAAATTGGAAGACTGGGCATCAAAATGGCAGATGAAATTTAATGTGGACAAGTGCAAGGTTATGCACCTAGGGAAGAACAACCCAAACTATGGTTACACGATGCAAGGTTCCACATTAGGAACCACCACCCAGGAAAAAGATTTAGGCACCATTGTGGATACCATGTTAAAACCCTCGGCCCAGTGTGCAGCGGCGGCCAAGAGAGCAAATAGAATGCTAGGTATGATAAGGAAAGGAATGGAAAATAAAACAAAAGATATTATAATGACTCTATATCGTTCCATGGTGAGACCGCACCTTGAATATTGTGTGCAATTCTGGTCGCCGTATCTTAAAAAGGATATAGCGATTTTAGAAAAGGTTCAGAGAAAAGCCACCAAAATGGTAAAGAAGATGGAAGGATACTCCTATGAAGATAGGCTAAAAAGGTTAGGGCTCTTTAATCTGGAAAAGAGACGGCTGAGTGGAGATATGATAGAAGTCTATAAATTAATGAACGGAGTGGAACGGGTAAACGTAGATCGATTGTTTACGTTATCAGAATATAGAAAGACTAGGGGACATGCAATGAAGCTACAGGGTAAACTATTTAAGACTAATAAAAGAAAATATTTTTTCACTCAACGTGTAATCAAACTCTGGAATTTGTTACCGGAGGATGTAGTAAAGGCTGTTAGTGTAGCTGGGTTTAAAAAAGGTTTGGACAAGTTCCTGGAGGAAAGGTCCATAAACCATTATTAAGAAGTGACCGAAGATATCAATGCTTGACCCAGTACAAGCATTGTGGAACTTGTCTCTCTTGGAGAAACTGCTAGGTACATATAACCTAGATTGGCCACTGTTGGAAACAGAATACTGGGCTTGATGGACCTTGGTCTGACCCAGTATGGCATATCTTATGTTCTTATAAAAGGATTTAACCTCTTCAACTGTCCCAGAGACTCCAAGAGAGGAGGTGGTGTCCTCATATTAAGCAAAACAGAATCAGAGTCACCTCCTCCATCTGCAAAAATCTAGATGGGATGGATATGTTTAAAAATGAACATGGTGCTATGCCTCATCTATAGACCCCCCCCTCACCCAACCATAACAATCTAACCTCAATCCTTGAATCAGCCTGCTCGTCCTCCCTAAGAAAACCCATATTAGGTGACCTTGACTTACCCTCTCTCCACCTCACACATTCCACCTCCTTCCTTGACTCAATGGCTAACATGGGTTTCCAGCAAATTATAAACTCACCCACACATCCAAAGGGAAATTCCCTCGATCTGGTATTCCTCCCTATTTCAACTTCAAAACACCGCCTTTATACCCCTCCATGTACATCACAAGTCCCATGGTCTGACCTCTACCTAGTATCCTTCAACCTCCTTAAGTATCCCCCCGCAGCTCCTGCACCCATCACATCACCCCAAACCAGGCGATTCAATCACTTCAACAAAGACATCTTCTTGGAAAGCATCTTACCTCAACTTGCAATGCATTCCTCAGATCCCAACGTCTCACTAGGTATCTGGAACACCTCAATACAAAAAGATGCAACACCCACTAACATACACCATCTGAAAGATGGTACTCTCATGAACTAAGAAAGCTGGAACATAAATGGAGAGCAAGTAAAACTTTAGAAAATAGACAATGCTATCTCACATCTCTTAATACATACAAGGATGCAATTAACAAAGCAAAGAAAGACTAGCATACTAGGATTCTTAATCGAGCCATCAACCGCCGGAGAGAACTCTTTGAAATTATCAAATCACTAATCAAAACCACCCAAAATGAATCTGACAAGAACATCAAACCCCAAATACTAGCTATCTTCTACACAGACAAACTAAAGAGAAAGAATTCCACTCACACCATCCTCCCCCCCCCGAACTTCCCATAAACCCCAATTCATGGCACACCTTCCACCTAACAGACCAGAAGCATTTGCTAAACACTATTACCTCCCCCCTAGACCCCTGTCCCATTTCCTGGATTAAGGCAATAAAAACAGAATTAGCCCCCCATTTCCTCCATCAATCCCTCCTCCAAGGAATCATGCCAAAAGATATTAAACTCTCTACCATTCGGCCCATTTTAAAGAACAAAACCCTCAACAGAGATGATCCAAGCTCATATAGGTCCATAGCAAGCATTCCATTTGTATCCAAAGTCATCGAGAAAGTTATTCAATTGCAACTTCAAGATTTCATTGACCTCAACGCCCCCTTTGATGTCCACCAATATGGATTCCGTCCATTCCACGGTGTCAAAACATTGTTAATAGCTCTATTTGACACCCTCATCTGAGGAATGGATGACGCAAAATAGGCGTTCATACTGGTCTTTATAGACATCGCCTCCACATTTGACAACGTTAACCATAATATCCTACTCACAAGACTAGCATAAATTGGATAATTCTCCGATGGTTTAAATCATATCTCTCTGACCAAATGCTATAAGTTCAAGTAGGTCACGATACCTCCGCTGCCTTCCCCAGGAATAAGGAATACCCCAAGGCTCTGCCCTCTCAGTCCTCTTATTCAACCTATACCTCCAACCAATCACCAACATATTCAGAAAATTCAACATTGAATATTACATATACGCTGATGACATTATGTTATACCTTCCTATTGATATAATGAACCCCACCTATCACAACCTAGCAGACTGCATCAAAGAAGCAAAATCCTGGCTAAACTCCAATAACCTCAGCATTAACTTCAAGAAAAACAAAGTCTTATTCACATCAAGAAATCAAAACTTTACCCCCCCCTCAAGTCTATCACCATTCATAACATTGTGCTCCCAGTGAAAAAAAAAAAAAGATGTAAAATATCTGTGAATGATACGTGATCAATCCCTCAATATGCTATCACACACAAAGCAAACAACCAAAACCATCTTTTTTCAAACTAAAGATCATTCAGCATCTGAGACCCCTCCTTGACACCCATGACTTTAGATCTGTTAGTACAAGCCCTTATTCAACCCCCCCCCCCCCCCACTTTGACAACTTTAACAGCTTGTTACAGGGCACAACCAAAAATAATCTAAGTATTCTCCAGAGGGCACAAAATGTCACAAGCAGAATTATCTGCAAGGCCCGATTAACAGATCACAGATCACATCACGCCCATTTTATACGATCTCCACTGCCTTTCAATTTCGAGACAAACAAAATATAAAACCCTAATGACTGCTTTCAAGTTGATCAACAATATTGCACCGTTTTTCCTCACAACCCTTCGACACATCCCCACAGACACTAGATCTCGAAGGGGAAACACTCAGCACACACTTACAATCCCTCTTTTTATTTGTAGAACAGAACACAAGCACCAGAGCATTCACATATACAGCCCCCCCCCCCAATCTTTGGAACTCACTCCCTGGCTCAATCCGCTCGATTAAAGACCTCCAAGTATTCAGAAAAGAAATCAAAACACTTCTTTTCACTGAATATTATGGAACCACTAAAGATAGTATTAGTGCACACCCAATCCAACGCCACACAAACTGAGCACTCCATATACACATAGGCCCCACCGACAGAACTAAAACTCCCCTTACGCCCAAGTCTATAAACGTGAGTCTGCCAATCTGATTCATGTAAATATTGCACATAGTTGATATGTAAATAGCTGCCTGTTCTGTTATACCTTTGACACTGTTATCTGTAACATGCTGGATTTTGTAAACCGCCCTTGATCTCTGGAAGGGGCGTTATAGAAAAGTGTAATAAATAATACTCACAGCAAGGTACAATGATCTCCCAGATGCTCTGTCCCAAAAACTACCCCTTCTCTTGCTGCAGGTGGAAGAACACATGAAATGGCATTGCGAGCATACTTTCACCTGCTAAAAGTCTCAGCAATTTTATTACAAACTCAATGACTTTTTGTTAAGGGCTTCAGTTTAACCCGTTTTAAACAAACTAGCTTGTCTAATCTTATTACCAGATTCTCTACTTCCTGTGACACTGTATAGTTACAATGGGGAAGTATCTTAACACTGGAAAGGTAATACGGATCACCTATTGTTTCTGCTAACAGACCGTCACTTTGCACAATAAAAAAGTGTTTCATTGGGAGACAAATGGGTGACAACTCAAATACTGAGATCTCCAACTTGAATTACTGGTTGCATTGTAGTGTCTATAACAAATCTGTAAGCCTCACAAATTACAGGGCCTTAAATAACCTCAGAAAAGATGGGATATTCACTTACTTATCTGGGTGAGAACAAAGGAACAAAAAGCACAATAACATCAGAAGGATTAAAGACATATATTGTTTAAATGTGTACCTCAAAAGATATAACATCAGACATAGGAAAAATAAACATTAAGAGGTCACGTGAAGTTTCTGGAAAGTGGACTCGGGAGCAACATCAGAAGATAATTCTTTACTGAAAGAGTTGTAAATACATAAAACAGATTCTTAATGAAGATGGTGGAGACAAATGGCAGCATAATTTTAAAAAAGTGCGGGATAAGCACATATGATCCCTAGTGACAGAGAAGTGAGGAAAAGCCAGAGATTAACTGGGGTCTGCGGTTAGGGCTCTTTAGCCTGGAGAAGAGACGGCTGAGACCTGGCAGGCGAAAAGGAACATTTTAGAAATGACATCCCAGTGCAAGCCAGGACGTCAGAAAAAGGCAGGCTTGTCCATGTTTGGGTACGATTTCACAAACATGGATGAGCTGATATGGACGCGCCTGGAATAGTATCCAAGACTGGAGACGTCTAAGAGACATTCAGCAATGGTTCAAACACAAAACAAGTTTCTCAATTACCCAAAAAATATCAATGCGATTGTGGGGATGACGGAGTGTCTTCTTCTCTACACCCTCCGGATGCTTAACGGAGCAAACGAGCACTTTCCCAATGCCTAGTCATGCCAGGAGTAGCTCTAAACTTGGACATGGTTGCTGATGTCCCCGACATTTCTGGAATCGAGTGGGGAAGTCTGGCACTTCGCACTGGACATGCCTCCATTACACCCCCTGCCAATCTGAACGACTCAGCATCAGGCACACCTTTAGATATCATTTGTAAAATGACTCGGGGCACCTTCATACCCACTTTCAGATGTGCAAATCATGAATAAGGCTTCTGAAATGACCAACAAAATGGGTCGAATGGTCCTTATCTGCAGTCATATTCTGTGACAACAGTATGAAGAAGGGATGTTACAAAATTTCAAACAATCTAGCCTTCACTCCAGGAGTAGAAGCAAGGAGAAAGGTAAGAACAAAAGAAATTCTACCAGCAGAGTTCATAGAGGATAACAATGAAGACATTTTCCATACCTGCTCATTTCCCTTCCTTGAATCCTGTTAGACCAGTCCAAATGAGTGGGTTATGCTCCCCAGCCAGCAGATGGAGGCAAACCACAGCATCTCTCAGTGATATCATCACTTGCATATACACTGGTGCAGCACTGATTAAAACAAGTATCGCACTTCACAAGCAGAAAGCAAGACTGAAAAAACTATCAATCAACTTTGCTGGCAAATGAAATGAACTGAGGGCAAGGAGCTGTATTTGAGTTGGAAGAAGCACTGGAGCAGGCCCAGAGAGCCTTAAAACTCTTCTGGGCTGTAGAAGGGCGGATTCAAACCGGTGCCATCAGGATAATGACACCCATGTGTGGATAACATTATCCTGCTTATCTATTTGCCTGTTAAGTGGAGTCCCCAACGATAGGTGCAAGAGAGATAAGAGAACAGGTAACAAGGAGATGCAGAATGAGTGAACTTATGGGTCAGTTAGGATTGAATTAAGAGCCTGTACTAATATCTTCAAATACTCTTCTGATAGGTGGGACGTAGCTGCCTTAGGTGATGTGATTTAAAGAACACTTTCCTAACTCTACAAGAGTTTTGAAATTCCAATACCGAGTCCAGTATCACTCCCAGCACGTTCAATGATCTCACCAGAGGAATATTAATCCCAGCTAACCTCGGGCTATCTCCTGGTATAAAATCAATCAAGTGCTCCAAACAGACAGAGACGCTTTGGTTCATCAGCTTTCAGACTAATATGGAGGATAGTCATCTAAGCCTGCATGGTCATAACACCTCTATTTAGCAGGGAATATGCTTGTTCCTGCGTTTCATGAAAAGAAATAAGGAGCACCGACTTATTGGCATAGGAATACTTAATGCCTGTAAATAGGAAAGTCCTGGGGCAGCCCACAACTCATTTCATGGGGATCAGACAATGCACTGCTAAATTTTATTCTCCGGGTTCTATTTCCTAAGAACTCCTTAAACCATATTATCTTGTGGTCCACCAAATCAAATGCAGCAGAAAGATCCAGTGCAATAACATGGCCTGCCTTCCTCCATCAACAACAGATGCAGGCCACATACCAAGGCAGAAAATGGCATTTTAGTGCAAAGGGTGCAGCAAGTCAAATTTACCTAAAAAGTGACTTAGCTGAGAAGCGACTACTGCTTCTATAGCTTCGCTAATAAGGGAAGACTTGCTACAGGTCTGTAACTTGAAGGCAAATTTAGGTCTAAATTTTGATCTTAAGAAACTGGAGTAAAGCACAGTTACTTACCTGTAACAGGTGATCTCTGGGAACAGCAGGAATTAGTCCTCACATATGGGTACGTCGGTACCGACGGAGCCTGCGCGGGAAAGCTCCCCAGCTTCCCAGAAGGAAGCTTTTGGGGCCTCCCACTGCACATGCGCGCTGCCTTCCCGCCTTCCTGACCAGCTCTCCTCAGTTCGAGTTTATAGCTGAGACAATAGAGAGAGGAAAGGAAGATAGTGGATACAACTCCTAGGGGAGGTGGGTGGGTTGTGAGGACTAATTCCTGCCGTTCCCAGAGATCACCTGTTACAGGTAAGTAACTGTGCTATCTCCAGGAACAAGCAGGAATAAGTCCTCACATATGGGGAGGACTCCCTAGCTAAGATGCCTGGGAGATCCCGTTCCAAGGGTTCGCCATCTCCGTATGGATCTCAGGCATCCATTCTGGGAAGGTGGGCAGGAGTTGTTCAAGTATGGAACAGGTGTTTGAGGACAGCCTGACCAAACAAGGCATCCCGGCGGGAGTCCTTGTCCAAACAGTAATGGGCTGTGAAGGTATGAACCGAGGCCCAGGTGGCAGCTCGACAGATCTGATCAATGGATACAGAGTGAAGATGAGCCATAGAAGTGGCCATGGCTCTCACATTGTGAGCTGTGACCTGGCCTTCCAGAGGAATATTTTTACTCTGGTAAGCAAAGGAAATACACTGAGCAATCCAATTGGAAAGTGTACGTTTGGAGACTGGAAGTCCCAAATGAGAAGGATCAAAAGCCACGAAAAGCTGGGAAGACTTTCGATGTGGCTGAGTCCTGTTGAGGTAAAAGGCAAGAGCTCTTTTACAATCTAGAGTATGAAGGTTCCTCTCTGCACTGGATGCATGAGGAGCTGGAAAAAAGACAGGTAGATATACCTCCTGATTAAGATGAAAAGGCGAGACCACTTTGGGCATAAAGTGGGGATTCGTCCTAAGGACCACCTTATCATGATGAAACCTGGTATAAGGTGGATGAGCCACCAAGGCTTGTAGTTCACTGATGCGGCGAGCCGAAGTGACTGCAATAAGGAAAAGGACCTTCCAGGAAAGAAATTTCAAGGAGGTAGAAACCAACGGTTCAAAAGGTGGCTTCATAAGCTGACCCAGAACTAGGTTCAAGTCCCATGCTACCGGAGGAGGTCGGATGGGTGGCTTAGTTAGAGTCAGGCCTCTCATGAATCTTGCAACAAGCGGATGAGAGGAGACAGGTTGTCCATTTATAGGTTTTAAGGATGCTGCAATAGCACTCAAATGGACTCTTACTGAATTCGTCTTAAGGCCTGCATTAGAAAGATGCAGGAGATAGTCTAGTAGAGAATTCAAAGGAAGTGCTAGAGGGTCAAGACCCTGTTGAGCACACCAAATGGAAAAGCGTTTCCATTTGAAAGCATAGGAACGCCTCGTGGAGGGTTTCCTAGAGGCATGAAGGATATCTTTCAATGGTTGAGAAAGATTGAAGTCATGAAGGCTTAGGCCTTCAGTAACCAAGCTCTGAGGTGTAGGGACTTGGGGTTTGGGTGCCACAAAGTCCCTTCCTCCTGAGAGAGAAGGTCTGGCGCAGCTCCCAGGTCCAGGGAGGGTCTCTGGGAGAGATGCAGAAGTAGAGGGAACCACACTTGGCGTGGCCAGCGTGGAGCTATGAGGATCATCGATCCGTGATCCCTCTGGAGTTTGAACAGAGTCTTGGGAATCAAAGGAATGGGTGGAAAGGCATATAGGAATTCCTGACCCCAATGCAGGAGAAAGGCGTCGTTGGCCTGAGCTCCCTGACACGGAGTTATGGAACAGAACCGGGGAAGTTTGGCATTCCATGGACTTGCAAAGAGGTCTATGTCCGGGGTTCCCCATTCCTGAAAGATTCTGCCTATCTGGTCCATATGTAGGGACCATTCGTGTGGAAGAAGAACTCGACTGAGTCTGTCTGCCCGAAAGTTTTGAACCCCTGGAAGATATACTGCCAGAAGATGAATTTGATGCTCTCTGGCGAAGGCCCATAATCTGAGAGCTTTGTTGCACAGCGACAGAGAGCCTGTCCCTCCTTGTTTGTTTACGTAGAACATGGCCACCTGATTGTCTGTTTGAACTAGGACGGTCAGGTTGACAAGGAGGGTATGGAAGACTTTGAGGGCAAAAAAGATTGCTCGCAGTTCCAGGAGGTTGATGTGAAGGGTGGTCTCCTGTGGAGACCAAGTACCCTGAGTGGAGAGGGATTGTAGATGGGCTCCCCATCCTGTTTGGGAGGCATCTGTTGTGAGGGTTGCTTGGGGCAACAAAGGTTGGAAGGGGGCCCCCAACAACAGATTCTTGGTGGACATCCACCATTGGAGGGACCAAAACAGACGCTTTGAGGTGATGATTTGGTCGGAGAGTGCTCCTGATGCTTGAGTCCACTGGGTGGCCAAGGTCCATTGAGCTGCTCTCATGTGAAGACGAGCATAGGGCACCACGTGAACCGTGGAGGCCATGTGGCCCAGAAGTCGCAGCATTTCTCTGGCTGTCAAGTGACTGCTGGACTGAGCTTGGGAGGCCAAGCACACCAGATGTTGGCCCCGGACTTGAGGTAGGTAGGCCCTTGCAGTGGTGGTGTCCAACTGGGCCCCTATGAATTCCAGAGACTGAGTAGGGGTAAGTTGAGACTTGGGAAGGTTTACCACCAGTCCCAGATACTGCAGAAGGTGCCTTGTGCGGTCCAGGGAAATCTGGGCCTCTGACTGAGATGGAGCTCGGATGAGCCAGTCGTCCAGATATGGGAATACAAAAATTCCCAGACCTCTTAGAAATGCGGCAACAACTGCCATGCATTTGGTGAACACTCTTGGAGCAGAGGCTAGACCGAAGGGAAGTACTCTGTACTGGAAATGTTTTCCCTGAAACAGAAATCTTAGATATTTTCTGTGGGATGGGTGGATGAGTATATGTGTGTACGCATCCTTGAGATCTAGAGAACAAAGCCAATCCTGACTCTGAAGGTATGGAAGGAGAATGCCTAGAGAAAGCATTTTGAATTTCTCTTTGTACAGAAATTTGTTCAATTCTCTCAGATCTAGGATAGGTCTGAATCCCCCTGTCTTCTTTATGAGAAAATAAGGGGAGTAGAATCCTGTCCCTTGTTGAAGAAGAGGAACGTCTTCTATTGCCCCTTGGGCAAGGAGAGAAGAGACTTCCTGATCCAACAGGCCCAGGAGAGATGGGGGAGAATTGAAGTGCCTCACCATGGTATATGGAGGAAGGTTGGAAAAATGAAGTTTGTAGCCCTCCCTGATGATAGAGAGGGTCCAGTGCTCTGATGTAATTTGCCCCCATCTGGGAGCAAAGTGAGCTAACCTTCCGGGAATGGTGAGGGGCTCTGGTTGTTCTAGAGCCAGAAAGGTTAAGTTCTCTAGGGGCAAGTCAAAACCCCTGAGGGGGTTGAGCCTGCTGAGGAGTGGCAGACGCTGCAGGCTTTGATCTTGCCTGTTTAGGTTGCTGACGTTTAGCAGCAAAGCGAGGCTGAGAAGATTGTTGGCCAGTATTTGTGGAAAATCTGGCCTTCTTGTAGTAAGGCCTCTTGAAAGACTTTTTCTTGGCAGGAGTAGAGGTAGACTTAGAAAGTCTATCTAATGTAGCATTTTCTGCGTCCATTTGAGTGGCTTTAATTTGCCAGTCCTTACCAAATAAGTTCTCGCCTGTACAGGGCAGATTCCGTAAGCCATCCAGGACCCAGGGTTCTAGGTCAGAGGCCTGGAGCCAAGCAAGTCGTCGGGCTGCAATAGCAATGCCCGAAGCTCTACCGGCACCCTCAAAGGCATCAAAAGCTGCTCTGTTGGAGAACTTAGAAACATCTAGAAGCTGTTTCACCAGAGAAATGAACTCCTCCTTTCTATCCTCAGGGATAAAGGAGGCAAAATGCCGTATCTTTAGGGCAAGTTCCCTGAGAAACATGCCCATATACAGACTGTAAGAATTAATCCTGGCTATAAGCATACTAGCCTGGAAAAGTTTCCTGCCAAAAGAGTCTAGGGTCTTACATTCTCGCCCTGGAGGGGTAGAAGAGTGCCTTTTGGTGCTCTTAATCTTTTTCAGCACAGACTTCACCATAATGGAATGGTGAGGCAGCTGAGTCTTTTGAAATCCAGGAGAAGGAGGGACACGGTAAATGGTGTCCAACCTACGAGAGTAAGGAGACAACGTTAGAGGAGCCTCCCATAAGTCCATCAAGTGTTCTTGAAGGATTTCATGGATAGGCAGGGTGACTGCCTCTTTAGGAACCTTAGGGTATCCTAAAATATCCAATTTCTTTGACCTAGGTTCTTTTTCAGAGGATGTGGTAATAGAAAGTCCTTTAGCTAGCTCTATAATGAAGTCTTGAAAGGACAAATCCTCTGGTGGAGACATTCTCCTCTTTGGGGAAGAGGGTCTTCCTGAAGAACTAGAGACAGCTCATCAGAGTCCTCAGAGGAGTCAAAATCCTCAGAAGAATCAGAGTATTCTCTATTTGCTTCCAACGCACGATACGCATACCGATCGGTATCGACATCGGGCATACCGGGTATGGGATCGGTATCGGGTGAAAACCCGGATCCGGCATGCGGAACCGATCTGCGTTTGGAAGTGGATGGTCTCGGTTCCGGTATGGGAGACGATACCGGAACCGGAACCGGACCCGGTACCGCTGAACGCGGTACCGAGGGCGTCGCAGCATTAATAAAAGCCAGCATGGCTTGCTGCATAGTCTGAACAGTATTGCTCATAGACGCCACTGCTGCCTGGATGTTGGTACCGGTATGGGCCGGTACCCCAGAGCAGTCTAACAGGTGATCAGTCGAGGCCATGCCATCGATGTCAACTTGTAACCCCATAGATGGTGCTTTGGAAGTCAGAGCTTCCCGCCGGGGTTGTTCGGCTGCGGCATGGTCCTCAGATTCAAAATTGAGAGCCTCTCGATGCTTTGAAGGAGATTTGCTCTTTGAGGACCTGCCCGAAGAAGGTTTGGTTACCTGAGATCCATCCGGAGAGGAAGACCTGGATGACTGTGATGCTGGATTATCTGAAGCAAACAGCACATGGAATTTGTTGGCCCGGTTCTGCAACCCACGTTTAGACATCTGGGAGCAGGATGGGCAGTCCGGAATGGAGTGGTCAGGTCCCAAACATTTAAGACACCATGGTGTCTGTGACAGAAATAACAGCACTACACTTGGTACACTTCTTAAAACCAGGGGCTGGTTTCTCCATGAGGAGAATTTGTGTAGGCCTGAGGCCTAACCGAAGTCACCAAGTTGTGCAAGATAAAGATTTTTTTTTTTTTTTTTAAAGAAAAGAAAAGAGAGACCGGCGGTACCGGTTTCGGTATGGGGAAGGCAGGTACGCGGTCTAAAGAAACAAACTAAAACAATAATTTCTTCAGCGGTGACAGGAACACGACCTGCTGGCTCCGCGGAAAAAGAGAAACTGAGGAGAGCTGGTCAGGAAGGCGGGAAGGCAGCGCGCATGTGCAGTGGGAGGCCCCAAAAGCTTCCTTCTGGGAAGCTGGGGAGCTTTCCCGCGCAGGCTCCGTCGGTACCGACGTACCCATATGTGAGGACTTATTCCTGCTTGTTCCTGGAGATAAATTATATCACCAATTGCATTCAGAAACAAAACCCTTTTGCAGAGAGTTGATCATAAAGCCAGGAGGGACAATAAACAATGCCGTAGAGCAGGGATCCAAAACACAATCACTCTTTGCAAATTTTTAAAGTAATTTTTATACTTCTATTCACTCCTACAAGAAGAAGTGGATCCCAGAAAGGAATCATGGCCTGGTAAGACCAGTTTGTTATCAGCAGGGTGCTAGTCCTGAAAAACCAACTTGATCCATGCCAGTAGGTTGAAGGTAGCTGGATCCTGCCGGCTTTTAGGATTGTCCTAGGGCAGCGATGGCGAACCTATGGCACGCGAAGGCCTTGCAGCTGGCACGCGGGAAGGTCCGCAATTGAAAAAAAAAAAAGCAAACCTGTCTGCTGCCGTTGTCGGGGCCGCCGCGGCAGAATCGAGCGTGCCGCGGGGCCCCCCTGTACCCACCCGGCAGAGCCTGCCCTCCCCGTAGCAGCTCTCTCTTTGGAGCTACAGTCAGACGCGCCGGCTTGCAGAGCGCGAAGGGAAGAGTTTCCCTTTCGCGACTCTGTTAAGCCCGCGGGGGCTGATGGGAACTTCCCATCAGCCCCCGCGGGCTTAACAGAGCAGCGGGGGAACTCTTCCCTTCGCGCTCTGCAAGCCGGCGCGTCTGACTGTAGCTCCAAAGAGAGAGCTGCTACGGGGAGGGCAGGCTCTGCCGGGTGGGTACAGGGGGGCCCCGCGGCACGCTCGATTCTGCCGCGGCGGCCCCGACAACGGCAGCAGACAGGTTTGCTTTTTTTTTTTAAATTTTCCCTGGGCTGGGCTGGGCTGGGGGGGGGGTGGGGGTTAGGAGTGGTGATGGGCTGGGCTGGGCTGGGGGGGGGGTTAGGAGTGGTGATGGGCTGGGCTGGGCTGGGCTGGGGCGTTTAGGAGAGGTGATGGGCTGGAGGGGGGGGTTAGGAGTGGTGATGGGCTGGGCTGGGCTGGGCGGGGGGGGGTTAGGAGTGGTGATGGGCTGGGCTGGGCTGGGGGGGGTTAGGAGTGGTGATGGGCTGGGCTGTGCTGGGCTGGGGGGGGTTATGAGAACTGATGGGCTGTGCTGGGCTTGGCTGGGGGGGAGTGAGGAGTAGTGATGGGCTGGGGTTGGGGGGGTTTAGGAGTGGTGATGGGCACTGGGCTGGCGGGGTTAGGAGTGGTGATGTACACTGGGCTGGCTGGGGGGGGTTAGGAGTGGTGATGGGCACTGGGCTGGCTGGGGGGGTTAGGAGTGGTGATGGGCGCTGGGCTGGGGGGGTTAGGAGTGGTGATGGGCGCTGGGGGGGGTTAGGAGTGGTGATAGGCGCTGGGGGGGCTTAAACTAAAAATTGAGTGATGGGGGATTAGGACTGGGAGTGGGCTGATGGGGAGGTTAGGACTGGAAATGGGCTGGTGGGATTAGGACTGGGAGTGGGCTATGGGGGGCTAGGACTGGTAATGGGTTGGGGGGGTTGCTAGGACTGGAAATGGGCTGAGTGGAAGGGGGCTTGAACTGCAAATAGCTGTTGGGGATGGGGCTTGGAATGGAAATGGGCTGAGGGGAAGTGGGGGGCTTGAACTGCAAATAGCTGATGGGGACGGGGCTTGGAATGGAAATGGGCTGAGGGGAAGTGGGGGGCTTGAAGAAGGGAATGGATGCTGGGTGAGACTGGAACTAGAAGGGAGCTGATGTTGGGGGAGGATTAGAATGGGATGGGGCTGGGAGAGTAAAATGGAGAGGGGAAAAATATTTTGTGTAGGAGGGATGAAAAATCTACAATTGGCCAGGTATTGGGAGAGTAATTGGGGATTGAGGATGGAGGGGTAAAATTTGTGTGGATGAAATAGGAATGAGGAAAGAGCAAAAGGAGAAAGATTAGTATGTTAAAGCAGATGTAGAGAGAGAGAGAATGGAAAAAAAACTAGAGGAGAGAAGAAAGGACAAATGGACAGCAGACGATGGAGAGTTAGCAGAAAACATGAAGAAACCAGAAGAAAATGGCTGGACCAATTGCAACTGAAAAAAAATGCACAAAAGGTAGAAAGATATCTCTTTATTTTGAATTTATTAACTGGAATATGTCAGCTCTGGGAAATGTGCATCATTAACATCTGCGCTTTGTTTGGTACAAGAGGAAATTCCTATTTGACGTTGCCACTTGTTCTCTTTCCCCAGTATTCTCTGAAATGTATTGGTTTAATATTTGCAGTGTTGCCTTTTGATAGGTAGGGTATGGTGCTTTGTGAGTCCTGGTAATGCTGTCAGGATACGGCGGGTTTGCTATGGGTTCTAAATGGGCAGCGTTTGTAGTAGTTCCTAATGTGCCTGGCGGTTGGCACTGGATTATAGTAATGTAGAAATCTTTTAGTCTTTCTTTATCCATACACTCATTAAGAGACATGTTTACTAAAAGTTAGTGTATGGTAACATTATGCAAATATTTATGCAAATAAGACCACTTATGCAAATGATGTGCTGGCACTTTGAGGAAATTCTTTGGTTTTGTGCGGCAGTTTGGGCACTCGGGCTCAAAAAGGTTAGCCATCACTGTCCTAGGGCATAATGGTGGGACATGGAGGGAGCAAAATATGAGAGTTGGATTAGGTATATGATTTTGTATGGCCATCTACCTAGAATGGCAGAGAACCAATTTAGATGCAAACAAAAACAGACTTTGATGAAAAGTGATAACCTACAGGTGAATAAATTTGTTGACAGCTGTGATACAATCCTTGAAGTCAGGAGAGGAACATCTGGACAGAATGGATGAGCTATTTGGTCTTTATCTGTCATCATCCACTTGTACAGAACTCTCCACATTTAATCTGTAATTGGTTTCACCATTTGTCCATATATAACAATTATGAACACCAATCCTCCCATTAATGCATAATAATATGTGAATTTTTAAAAACCTTTTAAATTCAGGTAATACTTTCATTTACAACCAGCAGTATGAATACATTATAGACAAACACGGTGCTACTAATTGGCCAGAACTCCAGTTATGGTCGCTCCATTAAACTAGAGAAAAACGTGTAAGATCAGTAAAGCTGATAAACTATGCATTTTCTATTTGCATAGTTTAAGGTTTGGGAGAATTTGAAGTTCAGTCTTCCTACTTAAAGCAGCTCCGTGAAGTGTTCTGCCACTTAGAAAGGGCCAGAAGTAGCAATTTTCTCATTTTGTTTCTACAAAGTAAAATGCATATATTTAACCCAAAGATAAAGACATTTTTGGAGCTAATCCAACTTTCTTGCAAATATATGCAAAAAAATCTCTATATATGTTTTTATTATATTGTCTACAAAAAACATTATATACAGAAATATACTGGAATAGTATTAAATCATAAAATGTTAGAGAGGTTATGGACTGCTTTAAATATATCAATCAAAATATTATAGCCTTGCAAACATATCACTAGCACTGCTAGTATCTGCACTTTCTGCTACAGTTCGCCGCTCATTGCCTTTTATCTTTGATCTTTACCTTCCTCTACCCAGACACTGAGTATCTATCCTCCAATTATCTTCCCACCATACCCAATTTGCAGGACAAACCAGATTCTTCTACCCTTCTCTTGGCTTTTCTCTGCATAGATTGAATGGTCTTCAATAATCTCAGGCTTTAGTATAGAGATATTTAACATAGTAACATAGTAAATGACGGCAGATAAAGACCAGCATGGTCCATCTAGTCTGCCCAGCAAGATGGCAAGAGTAGGTGCACCTGTTGCTCTGTGCAGGCCACCCCTCCCCATGTCTTTGTTTAGGGGTGAACCCACCACTCCATGTAGGACACCCCTATTTGTTGAGATGTAGCAACAGTACAATTAAAAACAGACATTTAACCTGTTTTCATAGCATCAATATATTTTTCACATTCTCGGTAGAAGATGACAGCTGAACAGATTATTGTTCATACTTATGTGAGATAACTGGACGAGAACGGGGACAGATTTTGGCCCCCCTTCCCCCTCCATTACCGCACTTCTCTGTTGCCTAGTTTAACAATTTGCTTCTGATACGTCTTGTCACCCAAGTGCTCTAGAAGTGGTATGTTTCAAAATATTATTTCCCAATTAACACTAAAGCACAGTTACTTACCTGTAACAGGTGATCTCTGGGAACAGCAGGAATAAGTCTTCACATATGGGTACGTCGGTACCGACGGAGCCTGCGCAGGAACGTTCCCCAGCGTCCAATCAGAAAGCTTTTGGGAGCATCCCTCAGCGCCTGCGTGCTGCCTTCCCAACTTTCTCTCCTCAGTTGAGTTTTATAGCTGAGACAAAGAGAGAGAGAGAAAGAGGAAAGGAAGATAGATAGAGAGATACAACTCCTAGGGGAGGTGGGTGGGTTGTGAAGACTTATTCCTGCTGTTCCCAGAGATCACCTGTTACAGGTAAGTAACTGTGCTATCTCCAGGAACAAGCAGGAATGAGTCTTCACATATGGTGACTCCCTAGCTTTAGATGCCAGGGAGAGATCCCATAAATTGCGTGTCCCTGGGACAGGACTGCACTTCCCACACATGGATCTCTGGCATCCCATGAGGGATGGTGGGTAGGAGTTGAAAAGTGACTTCACGGAATTGAAGGTGAAGGTCCAAGTCTGGAATTGGCAGGTGACCCAGGTGTCAACTGGGGTAGTATAAAAACGGCAGGTCTTTAGTGGAAAGCTTTATGGAAAAAGCTGAAAACTCTTTTGGCTACAGAGTGATTAACATTTAGGAGCAAAAGAGGAAGACTGACCGATTTGGACAAACTAACCCAGTCCTGGAGGGAAGAAGGGGTATGGGAAAAAGCCCGTATTCCCAAGGAGGACAGATGTCTGAAGGGCTGAAACCTCAGATCTACTGAAGATCCACCCTGTCTTTCCTAGCTGGTGATAGGAAAGATATTGAAGCATGGAGCTTCAGGGATAGCTAGACGTAGAGTTAAAGTAGAAGCTGTCAGTACCACAGTAGTGGTTGTGTGCATAATACCCCAGACATACTGAGGGACAGTATGAACATATGCAAGCCCACTGTCTGGAACCTCTAGGAGGGTAAAACCTTTATAAGCATAGACAGTTAGAGAGATAAGTATGTAAATACATATCTACCTATAAGGAAGCATCTCGACAGATACACATAGATATATAGGGATATATATATATATATATATATATATATATATATATATATATATATGTCTATAGTGAGATCTGGAGGGGCATAACATATGCACATGCAGCTTACAGACATATGTATCTATAGAGAAGTATATATAGAAGTATAACCAGTCCTGGAAGCACTTCCACAAAATTGGAACCAAGCAAATCACAACCATTGTCTCAAGCCTGAAAAGCACCACCTCCCCTCTAGACCCCTGCCCTGCAACCTGGATCAAGACAGTGAAACAAGACATAGCACCCCACATCACACACATAGTTAACCTATCCCTGCAACAGGGACTCATGCCCTCAGAACTAAAGAGATCAGTCATTAGACCAATACTAAAAAACAATACACTCAACAAGGAAGACCCAGCCTCATACCGTCCCATATCAAGCATCTCCTTCCTGGCAAAGATCATAGAAAAAACAGTCCTTCTACAACTCCAAGACCATCTGACAGATAGTGCCCCTCTAGATGACCAGCAATATGGCTTCAGGCAACATCATGGAGTGGAAACCCTATTACTAGTCCTACTTAACAACCTCCTAAAGGGCCTTGAAAACAAAAAGAAAATGTACATTCTTGTATTCATCGACATCTCAGCTGCCTTTGATACAGTTAACCATGAAACACTCATAAATAGGATAAAATCAATAGGAATAACTGGAACTCCCCTAAAGTGGTTCACCTCCTACATATCCAATCGAACACAACAGGTTCAATTCAACGGAGAACAAGCAGAACCTTTCACCCAAACACAGGGAATCCCCCAGGGCTCTGCTCTCTCGGCGCTTCTATTTAACATATATATGCAGCCACTATGCAAAATTTTCACACGGCACAAAATTAATTATCACATCTATGCCGATGATATCATGCTATACTCGCAACTAGACACTGAGAACCCAAACTACAGCCCACTGGAGACATGCATTGAAGAGATGCAAGACTGGTTACAACAAAGCAGTATGTCGATAAATCACAAAAAAAACCGAAGTAATGTATCTCTCCAAAGAACCGAACTTTGTCCCACCCCCATCAATCACACTATGTGACAACACTTACCAAACGAAAAAAGAAATAAAGTATCTAGGAGTCACTTTTGACTGTGACCTAAAGATGGAGAAACACCTCCGAAAGACCAACAGAGCAGTTTTCCACAAGCTTAGAGTCCTCCAACCCATCCGGAGTATTATTGATCCCCAAGATTTCAGAACCGTGGCCCAAGCACTCATCATGCCACATTTTGACTACTGCAACGCCATCCTACAAGGTCTACCTAAAAAAACCCTAAACATATTACAAATGGCACAAAATGTAGCTGCCAGGGTCATAATGAAGAAAAAACTAAACGACCACATCACACCAGTACTAATTCAACTACACTGGCTACCCATAACAGCTCGCACAAAATATAAAATACTAACAACTACATTCAAACTCATCCACAACTTAGCACCTTCTTTCCTCAACAACCTAGTCAGAATGCAACCTCCTACCCGAAGCAGAAGAACCCACAACGCCAACATCCTTCACACTCCAACAGACATAAGATCTACCAAAATTAACACCAGCCACAGAGCTTTTTCATATGTGGCACCAACGCTTTGGAACCAACTACCAACAGAGCTACGAGCTAGCAATGACCTTCTAGACTTCAGAAAGAAACTCAAGACGCACATTTTCCAAACCCACTTCAACCTGAATTAAACCCTCAGTGGGGGCAGCCCCCTGTCCACATTGAACAAGAAACCTATCCTGTGTATATGTATCTATGTATATATGTAAATATTCTTCCCCATAGCTACGATTTGTTAGCTCTGTGTGACGTGTTATTCTGATAATCTGAAACTCTGTGTGACGTGCTTTTCTGATAATCTGTATGTAAACAAAATTTGTACCTGCTTTGATCTGGCAGTTTCGCAATAATAATCTTACCGCTTCTGATCGCTGGAAGGAGCGGGATACAAATACTCTCTAAATAAATAAATAAATATAGAGATATATACATACATGAATATATTATATATGTCTGAAGATAAATGTCTGCAACTAAGCAGATAGAGATATGCCCATAAGAACATTCACATGGGAGATGTGAAGGAGAAAGATTAATCTAATAACAAGAAGGTGGAACCTACTTGAGAAGATATATAGAGAATCTATTCCCCCTGGCTAAGATGGTGCAGGAATGCTATCCAGTGAAATAACCAGGATGGTTGCGTGAAAAAACAGAGGATAATATCAGTCTGTAAACAGCAAGTCCTGAGTCCTGTAGAACTCTGGCATGGTAAATGGACAGAAAATGCATAGAATGAGATACCAGGTTGACCCACTGGAGGGACACAAGGGGTATCATGCGTTATTAGTAGAATATGTGCTGTCCATGAAGGCGTAGGATACCATGAGGACAAGCTGCAAGGAAAAAAGAGCATATTCCTGGTAGGAATTGGAAAACTCTTTGGATGTTCACGTAGAAAAGGCTTATGTCCTGTATTATAACAGGAGATAACAGGGTGTGGAGAACCCTCACAGTCATGGAAAATGACTGAGGAAGCCTTTCCCAACCATATAGGATAGTCATCAGAGACAAAACCCCATGCTCTCTAGCAAGGGCCCATAGTAGAAAGCTTCTCTGTAAGATTGCAGAGAGCATTATGCAGGAGAATTGGGAAATAAAACTGGCTGTAGGTCAACTATGCTGCCAAATCCAAAGAAATTGGAGATGGCAAGAAAAGAAGATAGTGTGATAAGCCTGAAGTGATTAGGATTATCCAAGATAGATGAAAGCACTATCTTGGAATCACTACTAAGGCCAGACAGAAAGTAGTGGAAGACAGACAGGAAACTTGTGGAAAAGTACCAGTAGTCCAATCACTAGAACTCCTGCATGGGCAGCTGCTGAATAAGACAGCAGAGAGAATCTTTCTGTGTAAAACAGAGAGAACAGACAAAAAAAGAGGAGAAAATCCTGTTCCTGTCTGATGAGTTGCCCAGAGAAAAGAAGGGAGTTTATTTGAGAGAAAAAACTCCACACTGGAATGAAAGGCTAGAGAAGCCCTGCAGTGGTATGGTACCACTCATTCAGGGGAAACCCTGGATGAGAGGGTAGAGAACAGGAGCTGAAGGGTGACTTACCATGTGGTAAGTCTGTGGAAGGAAAAAATTCATGTTGGAACAGAAAACTATCATGGGATAGTTGTTAACTTCTCTTCTTGGTAGGAAGAAGAGGAGAAACCTGTGACCCATAGACATGAATATCCTGACAGCTCAGCATATCTAGGAGCAAATGGATGTCCTGAGGAAAGGAAACCATGTGTAGAGTTTTGAAGGAAAAAACAGTGAAAAAACTTCTACTGAGAAGAAGTTAACTGTAGGTTGTAACCCTCAGGAACCTATGGTTGCTGGGTTTGTTCAGCCTGGCTAGAGTTTGGATTCTTCAGACCAGGGCGAGGTTTCCCCTGCTTGGGAACATCTGTATGATGGGCAGGAGAAGAGTGAAACCTTCTTTTCCTAGGGAAAGAAGGTTTGGTAGGGCATTTCCTACCTACTGGGGAAGGAGAAGGCTTAGGATTGCCTTCAGAAACAGGGAAGTCAGTGGAGCACTGAGCAACCTGATGTAAAGACTCCTTATTGAAGAGATTTTCTCCAGTGCAAGGAGTATTACCCAGTCTTTGTTGTGCCCATTTGTTCAAGTCTGAAGCTTGGAGCCAGGCTCTACGTCGCGCCCCTATGGCTATAGCAGAGGTTCTGCTAACAGACTCAAAAGAGTCTAGGGAAGCACGAGAAAGAAACCAAGAGATATTTTGGCTATGACTAAGAAGTAAGGAATAGTCTGCAGCCTTGGGCTCTGATAGAAAAGGAGTCAAAAGAGATAATTTCTTTGTGACCTCCTGAAGGGATAGACTCATATAAAAAATATATGAGAGAATCCTTGTTTCCAGCATAGATGTTTGGAAGGTTTGACGTCCAAAGGCATCCAGTGTTCTAGATTCACGACCTGGCGGGTAAGAAGAATGCTTCTTCTTGCTTTTTACCTTCCTCATTGCTGATTCCACTACAATGGAATGATGGGGAAGTTGAGTCTTTTGAAACCCTGGAGAGGGGGGCACCTGATATAGAAGATCAGTTGCTCTAGAAGGTGAGGAAACCCTTAAAGGTGCTTCCCACATTCGTAGAAGAAGATCCTGCAAGGAATGATGTAAAGGAAGCATTATATTTTCCTTTTCTCCAGAACAAAGAGAGCCTTGAGCAGGATCATAGCCAGGGGTAGGAATAGCAAGGGATGTTGCTATGTCTAGGAGAAAATTCTGAAAAGAAGGAACTCCAACAGAAACCATCCCTGGACAGGCTAGATCTGAAGAACTAGCCTGGGCACCGGAGTAGGCACTTGAGAATGTAGGAATAGAAGATCTCGCCCGGTGCAGAAAAGGATCCCTAAAGGATGGATGCTGGTACTGGAGGTCATGACGTGAGACAGTCAGTACTGCATCGTCCATGCTAGGTATCGACTCCAAACTAGGTATAGAAAGGAGCGACTCTGGTGAAAGAAGCATGGAAGGAGCTGACCCCGATGCTACTGCAGGTATCGGCACCGATACCGATACTGGTAGCTGTGCCGGAATCGAAGACGATACCGACATCGAAGCAGTCATCGGAGGCTGCTCAAGAGGTACCGAGGAAACTGAAGGCCTCTGGTAATTACCCTCGGTACCGAGCATCTGGAATCGGTAAGCATCGGATCCGAGATGTGTCGGTACCCAGTCTTCCAGACTGGAAATCGATTCCAGACTCGGCATCGAAGGAAGCGAGTCTATCGATGCATGTCTGGAAGGTACCAACGTCGGTGGTAGTATCAGCGGTGATACCGATACTGGAAAGTCAATCTGGGATGTATCGATCGGTCCCGAAGGTACCGAGAAAACCAGATGACGATCCCTGGTGAAGAGTGGATCACTCAGCACCAGTGCCGATGCCGGGGTATCGGTACCGCTCGAAGCGGATGCCACCACCGAGCACGGCTCAGGTATGTTCTGTGAGGGGTGAGCATCAGGAACAACCTGAAACCCCTGAAAGGCTTTGGAGACCGAAGACTCCCGCCGGGGTTTTGAAGCCAATGGATCCTTGAGGGCAAGGCTGGAGCCGTCATCATGCTGTGCATGAGACCTACCACTCAAGGATTGGCAAGTCTGAACAGACTGTTTGTGGGTTACCTGATCCTGTAGAGAAGGAGAAATGGTCAGTGCCCTGCCATTGGAAGGGAACTCGGTATCGAGGAAAACTCAAAAAGGGAAATCTCTTCTCATAATATGGTAGCCTAATGGCTCCGGATGGTCAGGACCCAAACAGTTTAGACACCAGGACTTGGAGTCTAAAAACAATACTGCACTGCCACAGTTAAGGCACTGTTTAGGAAAAGAAGGAGGCGGCTCCATAATGGAGAGGCCTGACGGCCCAAAAATTTAAAACTGAAACTGATGGAAAAAATTCCCTGGATTAAATAAAAAGAAAAGAAAAAAAACACCGGCGATACCGGTGGAGTCGGGGAGACAGCCGCGACCACAGGAAAACAAGAATTAAAGAAAATATTTTCTGCAGTGACAGGAGGACGTCCTGCCGGCTCCGCGGAAAAACGAAAACTGAGGAGAGACAGTTGGAAAGGCGGGAAGGCAGCACGCAGGCGCTGAGGGATGCTCCAAAAAGCTTTCTGATTGGACGCTGGGGAGCGTTCCCGCGCAGGCTCCATCGGTACCGACGTACCCATATGTGAAGACTCATTCCTGCTTGTTCCTGGAGATACTATATAACAAGCTAAAGATAAAAAAGCTCCACTACAGGAACAACCACCAGATTAATCACAAAATATAAAAGTCCAATATAAAATAGGAAAATAAAATATATTAAACATGCTCCCTTGTCTTTCCAGTCCTCTCTCCACATGAGCACAAGGTCTGGATTGAATAAAGGCTTTGATAAAGTTATTTCTTAATAACAAACAACAAACATTCTGTAGAAGGACCTGGACAATCTCAATCTTGCCAGTGTTGCCCCCTTGAGAAGGAAAAGGAATAATTACATATTCTTTATCTCAAATATTCTTGTAAGAAGTAATTCAATTATAATAATGTTTCAGTCTTTTTTGTTGCTACTTTCCTCCTGAAATTTTCAAAAGACTATACATTTATACACATGCAAAATGTGTTTTTACAGGGATGGTGGACGGAAAAAATGCTACGGATGCGAAGCGGACAAAAACGATGAGAGAATTCAACAAGTTGAGAAGTGCACACTTAGGGGTCTGTCTACTCAACCACACTGCCTGATATCGTGGGGCTAATGTGGAAATGGTACCTGCAGTAGCAGCTAATAGGGGGAAAGTGCAGACATCGTAGAGCATTTCTGCGGTATCTGCTGCAAAAGGCGGGATAAGGGTAGAGAGTGGGCGGGCCTGCCAGGCACAGCTACTGCGGGCTATTGCCTCACACGGTAGCTGCTTCAATCTGCAGGCTTCATGGATACAGCTACAGCTATCACCATCTGAATGGGTGGCGACAACTGCATCGACAAAGTGCCCCCTCCCCCCCCGTGAAGCCAGCTTGCTCTCTGTGGTATCTGCAGGGGAAACGTTGGGAACGCCCCCTGCAGATACAGTGGCCTTTTGCAGCTAACACCCTGCGTTATCTGCAAAAGGCTATTGCTCTTTAGTAGACTGACCCTAACACTGCGACATAACAGAAAAATTTCCCCTTCCTCCATTTGCAGACTCATGCATGTCCATGAGGGGGGCTTAGTTCAAAGAGACACAGCAAAATATGTCTCAAGAAAGCAGCAGGGAAGTGTAAGTAGGAGGGTAAGGGGGGCTATATAGGAGAGTATGTGGTCACTGCTGGTGTATGCAGGACTGTGCGAGTGTGTGGTATGATGTGTATATTTGTGTCTATGTGCAGCATGTAGGCATGTATCTGTGGCGTGTCTGGGATGTGGTTGCGTGCACACGTGCAGAGTATGTTTGTTGCTGCAGGCATAAAGGCATTCTTCCCCTCCCACGCCCTTGCGCTATTTCTCCCCTTCCATCCCTCTTTCACCTACATTTTCCCACTTTCTCCCCCTGCCTATTGCATTATTTGGCCACAGCTCTTCTGCCCTTCTGTCACTGATTCCGTGCACAGTTCTGGTTGCATCATCTTTCCACTGCTTCTGCCTATGGGGACTGGGTCCCTGCTGGCTTCCTGCACATCCTTTGCCATGACAATGGCAGTTCCACTTACTTTCTTCTGTTGGGGGGGGGGGGACATTGGGTTCCTGCTAGTGCACTGAAGATTTACATCTTTAGTGCTGTGGGGTTTGGTGTCATGGAATCAGCTTTCTTGTTACTGGCAACTCATATTTGGGTGATGGGGCCAGAATTCCCTGCCCCCCCCCGACCTTTTTCAGTTCGTTAAGTGTTTGTGCAGGTGCAAACAAACCTAAACATACGGATGGATGAACAGCCAACCAGCCAGCCAACAGGCACTACGGCTTCAGCAAAATGCACTGAAGACAGAACGGGATATGCAACGAGAATCCCTTAATGGCAAGAGGATGGAAACTAACCATTCAACTGCTTCAGCTCAAAAGAGCCGTGAAACGTACTTCTAAGATGGTGTGCGGGGTAACCTGCATAGGCAGCAGTTACAACCCTAAACCAGCTTACTGGGCAGACTAGATGGGTCATTCTGGTATTTATCTGCTGTCAATTTCTAGGTTAATATGCCTGAATTCTGTTTAACGGTTAGAGCAAGAACGGTCTATCAGAGATTATAATGCAACAAGAATACTGCATCTGGTGTTACCAACACAAACACTGACTTTCACGTGGCAATCAATAAATTCTTGATGTTGCATTGCACGATTCACAGAGCATGCTCAATGGAATGACCACCACTGGACTGCATGCCGCCAGGCTGATCAATGGCAATGGCACCCGGATTCTTCCCAAAGCTGTGCCTCACACAAATTGCCATGATGGCAGAGTAAGACACTAATGCCTGCCTCATGTCATCTTGGATGAGTATAGCCTGTGCTTGGATCTGGACGTTGGTGCTGGGCCGCAGGGGTTGCAGAACCCGGTGGATCCGGGTCCCTTCTCCCCTAGCAACTCCTCAGTGGCCCCATGGGGTGACAGCTCACTCTTCTCACGCCTCCCTAAACATTTGGGGAGGAGGAGAAGAGGAGCTGACACCCCATGGAAGGGCATGTGGTCCCATAAATAGGCCATGCGGTCTTTTTCTGCTGTCATGTTTCTATATAAAGAATTTATGATTCCATACAATTTCTGGCAGATTCACTGTGCCGAGTTTTTGCATCCTCCGGGGATATCAGGTCTGTCATTATAAAAAAATGACTATCTTTAAAAAACCAACCAACCAAAAAAACAGTGTTTATTTTAAGAAAGACAGACAGCACATGCCTAGCCCTGCCTTTGAAATTCTGCAGAGACAGCATAATTGTGCCCTATAATTTAGAAGAAACGCATGCTTCTTTTTCTCCTTGGGCACCATGTCTCAGCTGTGTTAGTTTCAAAGAAATCTGTAAGATATAGAGGTCATGCACATAAATTTGAAGTGGATTAATGAAAGAGGGAAGCAAGGGTCTGAAATGTGGAATAAATGTATAAGGCTACAGAGAGTGGACAGCAATAAAGACTGAAAGAAGGAATAGCTTGATCATTTTTGCCTTTCATTAAAATATTTAATCTAAACAAAACTTTGATTTTTGTTTATTTAGTCCTTCTGGACATCCTTAAGTTGGGGTGCCTTGAATGGAATTTGACAAATCTTCTAACTTGGCATTTTTTTTCCTCCCTAGAAAAATACTGCAAATAGTATAGTGGAAATAGTTTTGTCTCTTACCTTTTTATAATTCTTTTGATCTTGTTATCCATTTCACCAATGTCCAAACACAATCCTTAATTTTTTAAATCCCCATCATATAAATTATAGTGTATCAGACACAATGAATATTCATTACAACAATCCAGTTAAGGCTCCTAGCAGGGGTTTATTTTTTTTCTAGTATTTTATTCGTTTTACTGAAAAGGTTTCAGATGGAAATAAGTCTGCTTCTGCCCTCACTCTTCTGTTATGCTCTGGGGATTCTCCACTGTTTACTCTCATCTCTGTCTCACTCTGGCCTGACAACAGCTACTACTCTGTGCAATTATAAACCGACTCCTTCTCAACACTTGGCCCTGTCACAATTCTGCTCTTCCTACCATCAGCTATCACCTTCCTCCGGACAATTCTATCAGAACCCTGGCCAAAGCTTGCTACTTTTCCCTAATAAAGTAAAATACTGCCTTCACCAGCTGATTGTACTCTTTCACAGGAGAGAAGCAGCTCTCTTCCGCTGAACAACTGGCAATGCAGGATAAAAATAGATGGATGCTTTCCTTACAGGCTTAAAGGCTAGCCCAGACATCAAAATTAAAACAATATGCTTCAATGCTAGGGCCAGAAGAAGCAAACTGATTCCTTTATTAAAATCTGTTAATTATACAGCATTAATATGGTACTGTATATTATAGGTGGAACTACATATTTCATTAGTACATAACCAAGAGCATATGTAAAGATACTTTGTTGACCTTCGTATATCTAGTAAGAATAAAATCTACATGTAAAGATGTTCAAAGAAACACCATGAGCATTAACACAGTGAATTATTTTATCGTGTGTTAACTGTAAATCAATACAGTCTAGTGCACCCAGTAATTTAACACTATGGAGAATGTTGTTAAATACATGTCAAGATGTGAAGCAATATTTCAATGGGGACAAAGTTGACTACACAGACATGCCCCTCAGCAAGATTACAGCGCCACCTATAGGGTCGTTTATCTTCATAACAAATTCAAATAAAGGTAGATCCTAATTCTTGGACCCTATGCTGGGTTCTGTACCCCTGGCTGTCACAGTCTCCTGCTGATGCCCAACATAGGGTATGCGTATTGTGACATTTGGATTTGGATTTTACATTTAATTACTTGCCATTCAAAACTTGAGCTCAGGGTGACTTGCCTTCAGATACGGTATGTATTTCTCTGCCCTAGAGGGCTTATGGTCTAAGGGACAGATTTACTATCCTGCAGTAATAGAAACATAGAAACATTTTATTTATTTAAAACACATGATGGCAGAAAAAGACCACATGGCCTATCTAGTCTGTCCTTCTATATCAACTACTATAATAGTCCCCTTTTTTCCTTTAGAGCTGAGGAGAGTTTCTGAATTCAAAAAAGCATGCTTGTCCCATGCTTTTTCAATTCAGATACTGTCCTTATCTCTACCAACTCCACGGGGAGACTATTCCACACATCTACCACTCTTTCCGTAAAGAAATATTTCTGCATATTACTCCTGAGTCTATCCCCTTTCACCCTCATCCTATATCCCCTTCTAGCAGAGCTTGCTTTCACTTGAAAGAGGCTCTCCTCCTGTGTATTTATGCTACAGAGATATTTAAATGTCTCTATTCTATCTTCTCTATTCCACCTTTCTTCTAACATATACATATTAAATCCTTACGTCTGTCCTCATATGCTTTATAATGAAGACCACTAACCATTTTAGTAGCCACCCTTTGCACCAACTCCAGCCCGTTTATATCCTTTTGAAGGTGCGGTCTGCAGAATTGCACACAATACTCCAAATGAGGTCACACCAAAGACTTACACAGAGACACTATCACTTCCTTTTTTTCTGCTGGCCATTCCTCTCCCTTTGCACCCAAGCATCCTTCTAGCTTTTTCCATCGTCTTTTCTGCCTATTTAGCTACTTTAAGATCATCAGACACAATCACGCCCAGGTCCTGCTCTGCTTTTGTAGTGTTAATTTGCATTTAATATGCAGTAATGCGAGTTCTTAATAAATAGGCCCTATTGACAATACTGGGGGGCTTGTGTTCAAACATTGATGTGTATTACTAAATCTAGGCCTAAGTGTGTACCTGAGGTAGCAGAGGATGAAGCGACTTGCCAAAACCACAAGGGACGTCAGTAGGAGAAGCAGGATGTGAATTCTGGCTTCTCTGGTTCTCAGTCTGCTGCTCTAACAGCAAGGCTACTCCTACAAATACTTAGGGCTCATAAAGTAAGTTGCCAAACATGAGGAGTACTTAGCATGTTATCTGACCTCCCACAATCTTCGAATGGTATCTCTAGACATCTGACGACCAGACTGTTAAGCATACATAATTCTGCTTCGTGCTCTCTTTTAGTGAGGTAGATCAATTGCCTATTATGGTCATCAATTTCAGGACGAAGCCATTAATACACAGTTTATAGTTTATTCATCTGATATAATGCAAATCAAGAAAAATATCTAATCAGTTTATAATTTAAAATATAGGGATGGGATGAGAGTAATGTCAACGGAACCATTACAAGGGCAACAAAGAATAATGCAGAAACTGAAGATACAAGATCGAGAGGAAACTCAAAACTCTGATGCAGCCAACCAGCTAAAGGGTACCTAAATTGTGCAACCACAATATAGGTGTGTTGTGTACACCTGAGGAAAAACTTGTGTAAAATAATGTTTTTTAAGACAGCTTTACATTTCTTATGGGAAGAGTCCAACATAATATGCAAGAGCAGGTTGTTCCATAGTGTGTGAGCAGTTACACTAAAGCATGACCTGTGAATTCATTCTAGCTGGATTGAAGAACAGGGTGGGGATGAGTAGTAGCTTATATTGAATGGAACAGAGAGTGAGTGGGGGAGGGTCACAGAAAACTAGAAGATCAGCTACGAAAGGTGGAAGGCCAGAATAAGAAGCCTGGTGAGTAACAACAAGCATTTTGAATTGGATCCTAAACTATATGAAAAGCCAGTGTTCTTTATAGGCACTGCAAAGATGTTTTACTGAAGCGTTTTGGACAGTTGCAATTCTTATAGTTGTCCTTGTGTCAACATTTGATACAGGGAATTGCAATAGTTGAGTCAAGGAATTGCTAAAGAATCCGTCTAAAAGAGATTTCATAGCTTGAATTTGTCTCAATGTAAAGAAGACCTTTTGCATGAAGCTATTAATTTGTGCATTGAAGGTAAGCTCTCTATCAAGAACACCACCAACTGAGTCCTCCAAGGAGAGCAGAGAGCTAGCAATGGCCAGTAGTGTAGCAGGAGTACATGTGGGCTGCTTAGAGAATAAAGTGCCTCAAACTTATTTGGATTCAGTTTTAAGCAATTAATAACAAGCTAAATGGCAATTGTGCCCATTTTAGTGGAAACCTCATTAATGGTCTGTGGAGAAGAACATCGAAGGGAACCAAGACCTGCATGTTGTCTGTGTACATAAAGAATTACAGATCAAGTGAGTCGAACAACGGTGCTAAAGGCACAAGAAAGATACTAAAACATATTCAGCCTATAATAGCCCTGTGGGACATCACAATCCAAGGTGAGAGGGAGTGAAGCAGAATGAGACCAGTGAACACAGAAAGCGTGTTTAGATAAGTATGACTGAAACCATTAGAGGGCTATTTCTGTCACTTACAAAGCTGCGAGACATTAAAGGAGAGTATAGTTAACCAAATCAAAAGTGGTAGGTAGATCCTGAGAAATGACAAGAACATCTGTATTTAATATAAGACAATTTAGGAGACCCAGGAGAGTTTCCTCAGTAGAATGGTGTGAACGGAAACCTCTTTGTTTTGCATGTAAAAGCTTCCGTGGCTTCAAGGACGTTTGCTAATTGTTCGCCACTTATTTTTTCCACAGCCTTCCTAAACAAAGGGGAGGTTGGAAAGCATATGTTAGTTGGACATTAATGATGCAATAGCTTTGGAGTCTTGTCTGAGGCAAGACCAGTCCTGTTTCCATGCTACAGGGTCATCCTCATGAGTTAGGCTTGCTGGAATTATTGTATGGAGGTAAGTCAGAAGGGGACCCAGCAATTGCTTTAGGATATTAACTGGTAGTGGATTGCTGAGGTCTGAAGATGGCGTCAGGGAGTTCACCACTTTGGATACCTCATACCGCATTGCAATGGTGAGGCCTGTAAAGGAATTTGTAGAGGGTGAAGAAATCTCAGGCAGAAGACTGTCACAAACCAAATCAACAGCTGGGGAGAGAAGTGGAGCAAGCAAAGGGAACCTATTAGGGAACGTAGCAGAAGAAAAAGGCTCAGATTGGAGACTTAAGATTTCAAACAACTGGGAAGAGGATTGGGTCATACAAAGATAAATGCATGTCCCTAATTTTCAGCAGAAATCCTTCTGAGAGTTGATCAGCCATGAGGAGGGAAGGTGTTCCTGATGGAGGGGGTGCCATGTAGTCAAATTAACAACTTGAACAAAGTGGATGATTTTTGATCCTTTTGCAAGCATGGGAATATAATGCTTCTTTGCCAGATGAACTGCCGATTTATACTGTCTAGTGATTCCATGTTGACAGGCTAGCTCAAGGCAGAAGGTAGTCTATGACAGTGATGCTCTGTCTGATGTAGTTGGGTTTTTAGAAGCTGGAGGATAGAGTGATACAAGGATGGTGCATGAGCCTCATAAGTTAGCTCAGGGGCAACTTGATCCAGTGCTATATGAAGGGTTGCATCCAAAATCTGTATCTGACTCAAGTGACTGACTACTGAATTTGGGCGGGAATGGAGCACAATGTGCTAGGAACATATGAGGATCAAGTCTTGCAGAATGTGAGCTTTTCACAAATGAGGCTGAGAGCAGGACAGAGGAGAAGCAACACAAGCCAACGAAATGAGACTAAAGAATAGTCAGTCCAAAGAAACGAAGTGACGCTCAAATTTTTACATTCAAAGATTTAGTTTCAGGGACAAGCTGGAGGCGTATGATTATCTCATATTAAGGGATGTTCAGATAACAAACTACGCAGTATTTAAAGTACAGGGAATCTCAGAGCATCGTCTTTGAACACCTGCCCATCCTGATTCTTTACTGCACCTACTCATTAGTACTCAGCTTCACAAGGGAATTATGCTTCTATATTTTAACTGATCTTGTTTTCCAGTCAGGCAGCTGACTAAATGTGTCATTTCCCAGTGCTGCTAAAATTAACTCTTTCACCCTTAAGAGTGCTGCTTATTAATGTTTCTTTTAAACTTGGTTAATTTTTCTTCCTATATTACTTTTAAAATGGTTCAATACTTATTCTTACATTTGTTATGCAAACTAGCTTGCATACTGTATAATCTTAGAGAATAAGCACATTAACACAATTATGCTCCATTATCACATGTCAAAGAATTCATTTACATTTTCCAAAATTGGCACTTAGAGAAATCTAAAAGCAGGCAGCCTGATTTTTAAGGAAAAAATAACTTAAATATATAATTACATACAAGAAAGCTGAAGGATCTCACAGAAACTGAGGCAATCATGGTGGAAACAGATTTGGATAGACTTGCAATCATGAAATCTTGGTGCAGTACAGACCAAGACTGGGTAGTGGACATCATACATACCACTGTACACTTTTCGCTAGTGTGTGTATGATGGTGGTGATGGAGGGATGGCAGGGAGGTTGTGATTTCTATTAGGAACACAATAATAAACTAGTCACCACTGAAATACATGAAGCGCAGGGAGAAGTAAGTTAGTCCAAGAGATGTCAACCTAAGACAAGAGAACTCAGATATGGTAAATGGTATCATCTGCATGGTATGCAAAAGGGAGGTACTGCTTGTGACTTCAAGTTACCAGATGTGGACTGGAACACACCTGTTATGAATTCAGTTAGGAGAAAAGATGTCCTGGACATCCTACAAGGGATGTTCTTTAGCCAATAATAAAGATCACATGAGGGGAAGCTATGCTGGAACTGACAAATGCAGACAATGTCAATGACCTCACCGTACAAAAAAATTTAGGATTTCCTGATGACTGTACAGTATGATTCAAAATTAAACTCAGGCCCTAACTGAGCTGTACTAAGGCTAAGGTCTTAGACTTTAGAAGGGCTGACTTCAAGAGGATGAGTAACAGTATAGAGGAGATCCAACTACGATTCCAATAACTAAATGGTATGGAGAGAGCCGGCAATAAAAGGGAGCATTGAAACAGCAATAGATCTTTGTGCAAGGCAGGTTAACAAAGACAAGAGAGACTGAAGTTAGCATTCAAAAAAATACAAAATAATTTCAGGGACTGGGGAGGCTAGGCTCATTTTGGCGAATATCAGAATGGAATGCATTGGCCATTCTATCTATTGCTACTTAGTCAGCTTATTGGAACTCTCTGCCCTTGATGACTAGAATAGGAAACAATTATGCTAAATTTTAAAATGAACTAAAAACCTGAATTTTCTTGCTCACTTTTACAGGCAGATAAGTAGGGCGATGGAGGCTGCAGAACTGGCTGCCATCCAGAGTGTATTTTTTCTTGTTTGGTTTTCTTGGTTTCAGTTCTGCTGCATTGTAATTAGCGCATTTCACTTGAAAGAATACAGCCATTCCCTCTACAATCAGTATTGTGCAGCACTTGGTCCTATGAAACCAAAGTTTCATACCCAGACCAGACTTTCTGCTCAATTGGAAAAGAAAGTGAATTCTTTTCCCAATTAAACCTCAGTCTAGAGATGAGGTCATTGCATACTGGTGAAACGATAGCTAGGAATGACATCAGAAGCACAATGAAACTAGTCTTCTATATTAGAATAAACAGATTGTAATTTGAATACTCCAATACATGGACAAAAAGTATGTAGCAGAAACCAAGGCAATACAGATCTGGTAAATGCTTAAAGGAAAGGCCTGAACAGATGAATGACAGAACAGAGCTGCCTCAAAGGCTTAAACTCACAACAGAAATGCTAGAAAAGTCTTCTCGAAAAATACAACATAATCATCCCCCTCCGCCCAGTGTGCAGAGACAGCTAAGAAAGCAAATAGAATGCTATAAATCATAAGCAAAGGAATTATAAGCAAAGGAATGGAGAATAAAACCAAGGATATTATAATGCCTCTGTATCGTTCCTTGGTGGGACCACACCTTGAATATTGTGTGTAATTCTGGTTGCCATATTTTAAAAAGGATATAGAGGAATTGGAAAAAGTACACAGAACAGCCACCAAAATGATAAAGGGGATGGAAGGATAACTGTTCGAGGAAAGGCTTAAAAGGTTAGGGTTCTTCAACTTGGAAAAAAGACAGCTGAGGGGAGATATGATAGAAGTCTATAAAATAATGAATGGAGTAGAATAGGTAAATGTAGACTGACTGTTTACTCTTTCAAAAAGTAGAAAGCATACCAGACACATAACGAGGCTACAATGTAGCACACTGAAGACTAACTGGAGAAAATACTTTTTCATTCAATGTGTAATCAAACTCTGGAATTTGTTACTACAGGATGTAGTAAAAGCTGTTAATGTAGCTGAGTTTAAGAGAGGTTTTGATAAGTTCCTGGAAGAAAAGTCTATAAACTATTATTAAAGAGGACCACGGAAATCTATTGCTTAGCCTTGGGGTAAGCAGCATAGAATCTGCATACCTTCTGGGGAACCTGAGGGGTACTTGTGACCTGGACTGGCCACTGCTGGAAACAGGATACTGGGCTTTGGACCCTTGGTCTGAACCTGAATGGCATTTCTTATGTTCAGCACAATAGTCTATTTACTCAATTATTACAAAGGGGCATGTTTACTAATGTGCCTTAACTGTTACCATGGGGATTGCCATGCGCTAACAGCACAGGGCCCCCACACTAAAAATCTGCACTACACAACGTGTGATTAGGTGGAGACTGGGCAGGTTAGGGGTATAACATGTGTGTTGACAATGCATTATGGTTAGTTTGGGCGTTTTGAGCATGTGCTAACCATGCCTGCTGCCGTTAGAATGGGTGTACTTGATGTCACCTCAATGGGTGGCATTAAGTGCACCCATATGTGGGTTAGTGTGGTGCCATATGTTAGCAACGTGCTATTGGTAGGGAAACAGATTCAGATCCCCAAAATTTGCACAGAACTCCATGTTAATTTCATGCCGTAAATACGCGCTACTGTTGCAGACTTTAGTAAATATTTCTCAAAATGCAGGATACATTTTCAGAACATATACAAATATCCTTAAGGCTAAAGAGGTAAGATGCATTTTCATATTGCTGTGGGGGGATCATTCTTTTTTAACAGGGCACCTAGGTTAAGTCAGCAGGAAGACACCTATTTTATAAAAGGACACACATATGCCCGTGTGTCTATAAAATACTAGCACAAATCCTGTAACAATCGTATTGAAAGCGCTTGACAGCAGGCATAAATGTTAGTGCGCACTTTATGCTTACAAGCACATACTTTGTAAGATATGCATGTAAATCGAGACTCTACCCATGTTTTGCACCTGAGCATGCCCACTGTAAAAGCACCGGCTTGCAAAAGGTGGACTTTTAGGCATGACCTAATTTTATAAACGCCCAAATCAGCATTTTACACACAAATACGGTTTATAAAATTATCCTCATTATATATGACAACAATACTGCCTAACCTGCACTGAAATCAGTTAGTGCAAACCCTATACACATGTCTGGAAGCGCATACATCATCTTTTTGAAAAAGGATGCAGACCTATATGAGCTGTAAACCTGCATTAGTATAAAGTTCTGACATATTTGCTAAGCTGGCCTCCTGTTTTTCATCAGTATGATTTCATTAATAGCCTAAAGGTCTAATGTTTAATCAGCAATTCCCAGCACCTGTCTTCTCATCTTAATATAAATCATTTTCAATAGCTTACTGCTAGCCCGATGATACGTTTTTGTCTGACTCCTACAATAACCGACATTTATACAATCTACCAAGTATTTTGTAAATGGGATTGATACATTTAGAACAAATAATAAAAGTAGTGCTGAAATAATTTATCACCATGGTTTTGAACATCATTACTCAAAGGATATAGGGCTTGCTGTTGTCCTTTTCTGCAACAAACTAGTAGTGACTTGTATTGCCAAATTCTACACTTCCTGTAACCCTGTCACTCACTAGCTCACAGACTAGGCATAAGCACTCTGGCAAATACAATATGAGTTAACCCTGTCATTCACTAGCTCACAGACTAGGCATAGACACTTTAGTAAATACAATATGAGTTTTATTAAATTAAGTCCTTTTGGAATAATAATAAGCAAAAAGTTAAGCATTAATACTTCACCGGATATTATAGCTCATCACTCCAGGTGGGGGACTGTTCAGCGATCACTCTCAGGAGGAAAATCCGGGAAAAACTACAGAGACACGTCTGCCTCGTATATCAGTTGCAGTCCCGGAGACCTGCTGAAAATCCCCCTGCTAAGTACTCAATTCAGATTCATGCCTGCTGCATGATCTGGTAATTCATAGGTTAACATATTGCATGCTCAAATCAGGATTGGTTAGAGTTAATTTTGAGCTCGTGACCAGCAGCTAAAAAAAATGTCAGCTGCTGAGTCACTGTATGAGTCACTCATCCAGTTTTATCCAGCCAAAGCTGTTGCCTGCTCAGAGATTTTGACCTAAAGTAACCCCAGGCTCAGCTATCAGCTCCTGGGCTAGCAGGCTAATTCCTAATTCAGCATGGCTCAAGAGTACAATATTCTTTGCTGATCCAAAAATCCAAATAAACCTTTAATTAGTAATACATGACTGAAAATCAACTGCATGCCATAAAGGGAACTGCTTGGCTCAATTCATGAAACACTGTTTACAGGTTATGCTTCCAATATTTTAGTATTCATTTTTAGCATACTTTGGGGTATGTTTACTAAACCAGGCTAACGGTTAACCCGGGCTATCCGCAATTAGGTCCTATTGAATAATATGGGACCTAGTGACAGATGGCCCGGGTTAACCGTTAGCCCGGTTTAGTAAACATACCCCTTTGTGTCTGTTTTTTCACACAAGATCAGTAATTTGAAAAAAAATCACGTTACAGTTTTTACATGCACTGAGTACTTTTTTCCAGCACCGAGATGTCACTGTACTTTAATAACTAAATAGACCTATTAATTTGAAAAACTCAATGCATGTGTGCTATGATCTAACAAATCTGAAAATAATTTTCTGGAGGCCCTGCTACCCAAAAGGAGGTTGGTTGTTTTTTTTTTTTTAAGCTGCTTTATCCAATAATAAAGTCAGAAAGCTATATAAAGAAACAGGACAAAAATAAAAAATAGTGAAAAAGAAGCAGAACATGCAGAAAGAGGACAGTGAGAGGGAAGGAAGGAGTAGTCCCAGACTTTCTAACCCCATCAAGGGTCCTGTGGGGGTCCTCCTGTCTGCTCTCTGGCCCTCCAGAGCTGCAACCCTTGGATAGGACTGCTGGACACAGGGCAACTGTCAGCTCAAGGAGACAAATGGGTGTACCCAAAGCACCAAACAAATGTTGGGCCTAGGCCACAAGACACTGATCTGGGCCAGGAAAGACAAGCCCATCTGCACCAGTCCACATGTCTTGCCACCTGCTGGAGGCAGATAATACTGGCTTCTCTCAGTGCTGCACCAGCATACAAATATATACAAGTGATGACATCACTGAAAGTTGCTCTGGTCTGCCTCCACCTGCTGGAACATAACTCACTCATCTGGACTGGCCTAGCAGGATGATAAGAGGCCACACTAATAAACTGACATATATGCGCGCTAATGGACGTCAACATGTCCTTTTATACACTGCAGGCATGAGATGAGAAAAGCTCAATATAACAGGCTGCTTAAATTTTGGAGAACATATAATGGAGCATGAAGGTCTCTACTTTAACATTTGCAAAGACAGAGATTTATGCAACACTGCAATTAGAATGGGTTACTAACTTAGCTCTTTAATGGTTTGTGGACATTCTAGAATGTCACAGACATTTTTGCTTATATATATATATTTTTTAATTTTAGCATTTAGCTCATGCTTTTCCAGTAGCAATTCAAGGTAAGTTGCATTCATTATTGATAATGGAAAATCCATTGTAAGGCAGATGTCAATGTGAACAAAATTATAGAAGTATCAGTTGCCTGGCAATGTGTAGTTAAAAAAAGAACTGATGGAACTGCTGGATCAGCAAAATAGTAAGCTGTTGTGTGATTGTTCAGGTTAATGAGGGCAAAATGGGGTGTTAACCAGATCTGTGAAATCTACTTCTACTACTACTGATCATGTATAAAGCGCTACAAGGCATACACAGCACTGTACAAAAATGGATAGAGATGGTACCTACTCGTGAGAGCTTACAATCTAAGACCGATAAAAGACAAGAATAAGGGGAAAAGGAGGGTAAAGAGACAAAAGGAAAAAAGGGGGTCAAGATCCAAAAGCAGCTTTAAAGCTTTTAACATGGACTTGAAAAGGGACAGAGATGAAGCCTGATGTACAGACTCAAGAGTTTGTTCTAGGCATAAAGAGCAGCAAGGTGAAAGGACCAAAGTCTGGAGATGGCAGTGGAAGAAAAGGGCAAAGAGAGAAGTAAGCCAGAAGAAGAGCGGGGTTCATGAGGAGGGGCATAAGGAAAGAGAAGAGAGGAAAGGTAGAAAGAAGCAGAAGAGTGAATGGTCTTAAAGGTCAGAAGAAGCTTGAATTGGATATGGAAATGGAAGGGAAACCAATGAAGTGATTTGAGAAGAGGGGTTATTTGAGTATATTGAGGTTGGTGAAAAATTAGTTGTGCAGCAGAGTTCTGAAAAGATTGAAGGGGAGAAAGGTGGCTAAGAAGGAGACCAGCAAGAAGGAGTTTACAATAGTTGAGACGGGAAGTAATTAGAGAGCAGACAAGTGCTTTAGTAGTGTGTTCAGAAAGGAAGCGGTGAATTTTATTAATGTTACAGGCAAAGAAACGACGGGTTTTAGCTATCTGCTGGATATGTGAGGAGAAGGAAAGAGGAGTCAAAGATGACCCCAAGGTTATGGGCTGAGGAAACAAAGTAGAAGAGTGTTATCCACAGAGATAGAGAAAGGAGTAAGGGGGAGGAAGGTTTAGGGGGAGGAAGGTTTAGGGGGAAAAAGAAGAAGTTCAGTTTTGGCCATGTTTAATTTCAAACACTAGTGAGACATTTAGGTGGTGATGTCAGACAGGCAGGCAGAGATGTAAGACTGAGTGTCAGAGATATCAGGTGTAGAAAGACAGATCTGAGAATCATCAGCATAAAGATGATACTGTGTCAAGGAGAAGGTGGTAGTCAATGGTGTCAAAAGCAGCAGAAAGGTCAAGGAGGATGAGGATAGAATAAAGGCCTTTGGAATTAGCCAGGAATAAGTCACTGGAGACTTTGGCAAGTACCGTCTTGGTAGAATGAAAGGGACAAAAGCCAGATTGAAGTGGATCCAACAGGGCCTGAGAGGAAAGAAATTCAAGACAATGATGGAGGACTGTACATTCAAGAAGTTTAGAAATGAAGGTTAGAAGGGAAATGGGTTGATAATTAGAAGAATAACTGGGGTCAAGAGAAGGTCTCTTAAGGAAAGGTGTGACCACAGCATGCTTGAAGGCTGAAGGGACCATGGCAATGGAGAGTGAGAGGTTGAGAATATGTGAGATGGAAGGGATGATAGAGGAGGAAATGGAATAAGGAGATGGGTGAGGATAGGATCAGAAGAGAAAGTAGTAAGTTTAGAGGGAGAAAGTAGATGAGAGGTTTCCTCATCAGAGATCTTAGAGAAGGAAGAAAGGGTAACAGAGATTGAGTGGAAAAGTTGGTATTGAGGTGGGGAAGAGGTGATGAAGCTGATTTAGCAGGGAACTGGAAGTGATCTTGTGGATTTTGTCTTGGAAATAGCAAAGGTTTGGGCAGAAAGAGAAGGAGGAGTCAGAGGAGGAGGTGCCTTGAGGAGAGATTTAAGAGTTGAGAAGAGACGGGGAGGATCAGTGGCAAGAGAGTTAGTCAGATGGACATAGTAGTTTTGTTTTGCAAGACCTAAGGCTGATTGGAAGGAGGTAAGCATGAATTTGAAGTGAAGAAAGTCAGAGGGAGCGGGATTTGAGCCAAATGCACTCAGCTGAGTGGGCACAGAAGCATAGATAGCGGGTAGTTGAAAATAACCAGGGCTGAGATGATGTGAGTCTTACAGGACATGGGATAGGTTGAGTAAGAGTGTCTAGAGCAGAAGAGAGGGCAGTATTATAGGAAACTATAGCCTCATCAACAGATTTAGATAACAAGGAGGAGGAAAGAGATGATGAGACAATAAGTAGAGAGCCAAAAGGTTGATAGCATGAAGATTCCTAAAAAGGTAGGAGGAGAATGGGTGAGACTGAGGTGGGGAATGATGAAGGGCAAAGGTTAAGAGGTGATGATCACATGGGAGAAGAACTGAGGAACGGAAATTGGAGGGTAGACAGACAAGAAAACCAGGTCAAGGTAGTGGCCGTGCTGATGAGTGGGAGCAGAAAAGCAAAGTTAGAGGTTGAACGAGGAGGTAAGGTAAAGGAGTTTAGAAGCATAGGGGGTCAGAAGGGTTATCGACATGAATATTAAAACCAGCAAGAATAAGAGAAGAGGAAAAAGAATCAAGAAATAGGGAAAGCCAGGAGTCAAAGTCAGAGAGAAAAGAAGAGGTGGATTTATCAAGAGGTCTATAGATAACAGTTATACGGAGAGATAAGGGATTAAAAAGACAGATGGAATGGACTTCAAAGGAGGAAGAGGAGTGAGATGGACATAGGAGGAGGGATTGGAATTGACAGGAAGGAGAAAGCAAAATCCCAACCCCACCACCACGGCCAGTGGTACGAGGAGTATGGGAAAATTAGTAGCTGCCATGACAGAAGGCAGCGACTGAAGCAGTGTCATCAGGGAGGAGCCAGGTCTCAGTGAGAGATGGCAAGAGCTAGAAGTGAAGAGATTATAAGTTAAGGGAAGTGTATTGAATATGGAATGAGCTTTCCATAATGCGCAAGAGAAAGGGAAAGAGAATGGGGAAAGGAGAGGAATATGGATGAGATTAGAATGGTAGAGAGAGGAGTGGGAGTAAGAGAATAATCTGGAGGGGCCAGGGTTAGGATTAATGTCACCACAGGAAAGGAGGAGGAGAGTGCGAGGCAGAGAGGAGACAGGACGATGGAAACAAGGAGGAGGTTTTTTTTTAAGAGAGAGGGGAGAGGGATGAATGAGGAAGAAAAAAGTGAAGTTCGAGAGCTGAGGAAAGGGAGGAGGATAAGATGGGAGAGGAAATGGGAAAGGTAGAGAGAAGATTAAAAGGAGAGGCGGTATGAGGATACTGGTATGAGGGGAGAAGGTTAGGGAGTGTCAAAAAAAAAAAAAGGAAGAAAAAATGATGTGGAGCCATAAAAGAGAAGAATGGAGAGATAAAGTAATAAATCATTAATTAAATTATGATTAATACTATTAGTGCTATCAATTAATCATACAATGCAAAACGGTTAAGTAGCACTGAGCAGTTCCATGAAAGGGATAGTCCTTGTTCGGAGTTGTAGCCAGTAGGATTTGGGAAGCTTCAGTGTCAAAATTTGTGAAGGCTGCAGGTTGCACTGGTTTCCCATGAACTCCCAGCTGTCCCTCAGCGCACTCAGTTCCATGAGCTCCTCCGGGCAGAGGACACACTCTTTGGTAGGGCCGCAGCCTCAGGTTAGCCTCCTGTGTCCCTCTGGTGTCGCAATCCTCACAAACAGCAGCCGGTGCAGAGAAATTCCAGGCGCATCGATGACAACCACATGGTCAGGCCTCCTCAGCTTCTGCACCAAAAGGCTGACCAGGAGCTGTTGCTGAAAGTCATGGACGGGCCCAACTCTTCCCAGTTGTGTTGAGTATCCACTTCTTGGTATCTGCTAACATCAGCACCCCGGGAAGTCGGTAAGAGCTCACATTCTCTCTCCTATCTGTCTGCAGCAGCTGGAAGGTCTGGACCAGTGTCTGAGCCTGTATGCTTTCCCTGGCTACAAGACTTTATTCCGTTTTTTTGGTAAAAAATATATCTCTCTTTACTACTCTATTTTTATTATATCTTTCTCTAATGCTGACTTGCAAGTTCTAGGCGTGTATTCGCATACAGCTCTACAAATGATGCATTTTCCATGACCTGATACTTCTGCCATAGGCATCTAGAACAATGGCTGAAAACTGTGTGGCAGTTTTGTGACATCAGCAAAATGCCTGGCAAAGACCATCTCAAGATTTCCATTAATGCTGCATATACTTTGCCTTCTGATATTCTGATTTCTTTTAAATACAAAACATGAAATGCGAGCGGCAGAATAAAAATCCCCATTCTCAATATAAAGAAGAAAACTGTCAGGAGATACAAATGTTGTAACAAGAAATCATATAACTGAGGCAAATATTAATTTCTTCACCACTTACCCAAAAACAAAGCCTATAAAAAGTAAAAATGTTGTAGAAAGGATATCATTCATCAACATCCCGGCAAAATATAAGTTCTATTCCAGTTATTCTATAATCATATTCCTGTTTAATTTAAGTTATTATGAGGTGATTCTACAAAACATTTGTACATTAAAAGAATTATTTTGTGCATTCCTTATTAGTGCGCATATAAAACATCATCCTTACTTAATTTAGGGAATGATTATATTTGGTTCTCAATGCATACATTTTTCTACTTTGGCATCAAATTCCTTTTAACATCTGATTCCACTCAAGGAAGAGGTTCTCTGCAGTACCAAACATCGGCTGCTGTTCTGGCAAACTCCTTTTCTATCTCAGACGTTCCATTTTTCACCGCTTGACTGAAAACTCAAACATCTTTGAAAAATAAAACTAAAAATAGAAGGTTCTTGTCCATATTGATTCCAAGATGCTTGGAAGTGACACAGCCAAGAAATTTCTCTTTGGGTATTAAATGGAACCTGGCTCCAACTAGAAGGCTGATGTACTGGAGACTATACTTGCTAAAAGGAATTCACAATTAACTTTTTGAATGCACAATTTTTAGAAATTTAATCACACTTAAAACTTTAAAACTGTTAAAGGTTTATGACTACTGAATAACTGGCACAAAAATTACATTTTGCCTCAGGTTTTGTAGGATACCCTTCAACACTTATGTAACAAATTTTTTTGCCGAGTAAGTAGTGATAAAGTTAGTGCTTGTACCAGTTTTATCATTTCTTTAGCTTTTTTAAAATAACGTTGTTATCCCACTTCTTCTCTTTCTGCAAATTTCTCATAAAGCACCAGCTGACTGGATATCTACAATGATTTACATTAATGTAGCCAGTGCTTGAGTTATAAAACAGTCCTGTTGGATCCTCCAATAATTGATGACCACATACGTTATAAGTTAACAGCTAATTATATAAAGGATGTGTGTATGTGAGAAGTCCATAAATGCACCTATTTTAAGCCTATTTTATAGCAACCAAGACGGTCACCTGGGTTGCTTTTTAAAATAGTAACATAGTAACATAGTAAATGACGGCAGATAAAGACCAGCGTGGTCCATATAGTCTGCCCAGCAATATGGCAGGAGTAGTGCACCCCTTCCCATGGTCTTTTAGAGAGTAGGTGCACCCCTACCCATGTCTTTTAGAGAGTAGGTGCACCCCTTCCCATGTCTTTTAGAGAGTAGGTGCACCCCTTCCCATGTCTTTGCTTAGTGGTGCACCCACCAGGAGCAGGTGCACCCCTCCCCATATCTTTGTTTCTTTGTTTGTTTAGGGGTGAACCCACCGCTCCTCCCCCCCATTGCTCCATGTAGGACACCCCCTATTTGTTGAGAAATTAGATGGTTCAGTTTATTTTGATTTTATCCTGTTGCTGTAAAGGGATCCACTGTGTCTGTCCCATGCCAGTTTGAATTCTGTCACTGCATTTGCCCTCACCACTTCCATTGGGAGGGCATTTCAAGCATCCACCACCCTTTCAGTGAAAAAGTATTTCCTGACATTGCCTTTCAATTTACCACCTTGCAGCTTCATGTTATGCCCTCTAGTTTTACAGCTTCCCCGTCTTTGGAAGAGGTTTGTTTGTTCATTATTTCTCTTTAAGTATTTAAAGGTCTGAATCATATTTCCCCTGTCCCTCCTCTCCTCCAAAGTGTACATATTTAGGTCTTCAAGTCTCTTCTCATAAGGCTTCTGACGCAGACTCCAAATCATTTTGGTTGCCTTCCTCTGAACAGCTTCCATTCTTTTTACATCCTTTGCAAGATACGGTCTCCAAAACTGAACACAGTATTCCAAGTGAGGCCTCACCAGTGACTTATACAGTGGCATTAGAACCTCTTCCTTTCTGCTGGTAATTCCTCTTCGAATGCAGCCCAACATCCTCCTGGCTTTTGCCACCGCCTTGTCGCACTGTTTTGCCACCTTGAGATCTACAGAAATAGGCTCTTAGAACACACCCCAATAATGCACAAATGCCCATATTTTATAAAATATGCACATAACTGTGCACCGGAGGATGCTTATATGCAGATTGCATAAAGTGGGAGCACTCTTTCCAGGTGCCCAGGTTTTACAGGCATATACAGCTGCACAATTTTATAAAAGCCCTTTTCTGAGTATAAAACAGGCTTTACACGTGGGAAAACGTTTATAAAATTACCTCCTAAATGTTTGGAAATATTTTTGCAGGATAGCCTCCTCTTTTTCTTCTAATAGGTCCTGTACTACATGGTCCCAACCTGTTCAAGACTGACTGTTCCTTGGAACAATGCCTGCAGCTAAGAGCCCCGTCCCTTCCCAAAATACCTAACATCATTTCACCTCTGACAGCATCAATGACTACATCACCATAGAGAGGCTGATGATGTAAATCTCCTCCTCCTCCTCGGGCAATGAAACCCCCACAGCCATACACACTGAAATTTAAACCTCTGCTATTTCTAAATCCCAGAATCACAAACAGGAAAGGATTAAACCTGGCTACGGAGGTCAGCCAACCACTCCTAATGTGTCAGAACATAAATTTAGTATACTGAACAATTTCCCCGATATTAAAAGTGTGCATAGTAAAAGATCTAAGATTATTATTTTCTTTTTGTCTCAGATAAAACAATTTCAGATAATTCCAAAGTCATTATTATAAGCTAGTGTATTTTTACCTACACCACTATGCCTGTATGATTTGTTATCCTGATATCAAACTCTACTGCTATATCAAATCCAGTGTGCCTCCAACAAGTCAAGGATCTCTAAAAAGGTAGCTAAACAACAACAACAACAACAATTGTCTATCGCTAGCCATTTAATATTCAGCTTCATCGAAGAGGATTTACATAGTAAGAAAAAGAAAAGGGTAAGTGATTTAGCGACATGAAGTAGTCTTAATCTAGGCGTGATTGTGTCTGATGATCTTAAAGTAGCTAAACAAGTAGAACAGCAAAAGCTAGAAGGATGCTTGGGTGTATAGGGAAAGGAATGGCCAGCAGAAGAAAGGAGGTTATAATGCCCCTGTATAAATCTTTGGTGCGACCTCATTTGGACTATTGTGTGCAATTCTGGAGACCGCACCTTTAAAAGGCTATAGGCAGGTTGGAGTCAGTACAGAGGGTGGCTACTAAAATTGTTAGTGGTCTTCATTATAAAGCATATGAGGACAGACTTAAGGATCTTACTATGTATATTTTACAGGAAAGGTGGGATAGAGGAGATATGATTGAGACGTTTAAATACCTCCATGGCATAAATGCACAGGATGAGAGCCTCTTTTGATTGAAAGCAAGCTCTGCTACGAGGGGACATAGGATGAAGGTGAAAGGGGATAGACTCAGGAGTAATATGCGGAAATATTTTTTTACGGAAAGAGTGGTAGATTCTGGAATAGTCTCCCAGTGGAGGCGGTAGAGATGAGGACAGTGTCTGAATTCAAAAAGGTATGGGACATACATAGAGGATCCCTAAAGGAAAAAAGGGGACTGTTGTAGTGGTTGATATGGAAGGGCAGACTAGATAGGCCATGTGGTCTTTTTCTGCCGTCATGTTTCTATGTTAAGTATAAAACACATTATTCTTGATAGCATTGCGCCTAACTAGCAGATTAGTACTACTAAAAGGAGTTCTGGAAACTACCCTCATAACAAGGCAATTCCAGATTATTTAGGAAAATATTCACTGCTATCAAAACTTCTACTTCTTCAAGACTATTGTGAAATTATCATAATTTATAGTTATATTAAATTATTATAATGAAATAATTTAACATACCATAAAGTGACCACTACATTTCAAAATTTTACTAATCAGAGCAATTATTTAGCGCAGTTTCCATAAATAGTGTATGCCCAGGAAATTTATCACTAGCAATATAGCTACATACACATGCAAAACAATAAGCACCCACCCACCCTTTTGCTCAGGGGCTTAATTAACTGTCAAAACAAATGCTTTAATTATGTGAAAGCCTTTTCAGATTCATCACTCATCTTTACCACTAAAAAGAAATTTAAACGTCTCTGTATTATTTGGCATCAGAAACTGCGAGTACTAGCTCAATACATCAAAAATAGCAAAGCAGCATAAAAAACTCTAATACAATCCCTGGTAAGCAAATACAGGCTCTAATTATGACTGTCCAACCTTAATTTAAAAACTAAAAAAGCTTATTTGCAATGGAGGAAAGAAAAGCTGAACTTGGAATATAATTACAATGGATTATCACAAAACATCTGGGGTCTGGTTAGTAAGGTGCACCAATGTTAACACATGCTATTTTAATGGGACCTGGTTACTAATAAAACAGGCTAACATGAATTAATATGCATTACCGTTAACGCCCCTTAGTAGCTAGACTTCTTAAGTTCTAAGTGTGAAAGAACACACACTGCAAAACAGCTGCCACGACCTACTATACCCACACCTATACTGCATACTCCTTTAGATAATCATCTTTGTAGTTCCAAAACCAGGTTGGGACACATTTTTAACTTGAGATACAACCATCACCAAAGCAAAGCAGAAGGATTATAACACTGTCTCCAATGAGAGTCTGACAGCAGGGCTATCATCCACCCCACTCCCACTTATTATAGTGCTTTTTAATGACAACCAAAAGCTCAAAAAAGTACTATCTTCAGCTCAGAGACAAAATCTTGCATAGACAAAAAGAGGATGGGGCAAGGGCATGCATTTTTGGCTTGATGCCTACATTGTGATCATCAGAATTTTTAAAAGAAATATATGGCTCACTTACCCATTTGTGATAAGGTTTTTAGTACAAAAAATATGCATTATTAGCACATAGCTCTCACTGAAAAAAGTATCAATTTTCTGTGTTAAAACTTAACAAATCTTAGTCAATCAGCTTTTCTATCAGTGATTTTAGCAATGTAAAATTCATATTCTAAAATACGGTGTATAATGCATAGAAAGCATTCACCTATTTTATTTATATTATACATATTCAGCATAAACCACCATGCTAGAACGCCCAAGTTTATATGCATTCAATTAAGAATGCATTATATGACGTTGGCTACTATTAAAGACTTATCAGATCACTCAAACAAAGTAAACATTTTTATTTGGATAGTACAATATTACTGCCAAGGAAGATCTACCTTTGAGTGGTATTCAGTATGATAGGTTTCATTTTCTGCATATTTAATGACTACATCTTCTGCTTTAAGACGACAATTTTACAGAACTAAATATGTTAATGAAAAAAAATCAAGGCTACTGATAATGCAAACATCATTCAAATCAAGATCATATAAACTTCAGATGGTCTCTTCACTACAAGCAGCAAGATATTATGAAAAAAAATAAAAAATATAACAGCTATCATTACTGTTCTACTGAAAAGAGGCAAAACTGCAGTGCTGAAACATGAAGGCCTTTCTCTTCTAAAGGAATATCAAATTCGGCAGAGAAGAGCTCTCTTTCTTACCTGATATGCACAGTTTTCCTGGTGTACCATCTCAGAGCATCATAGAGAGAGCAGATAACAGAGCTGGATAAAATCACGTAGGCTGCAGAATTAATTTCTTTTTTTTTTTTCTCTTTTACAGCATTTGAAGGAAAAGCGAGCACACTTGCAAGGCAAGAGGCTTCCTGCACATTAAAATGGATGCTGCCTCTGCTATTCCAACCTGCGCAATGGAACTGCCTTCGCCAGTCAGAAGCGAAGCAGAGCTGCTCTCCTCAGGGAACCAGGGAAGCTTAGTAACATCTAGGCAGGACTGTGAAGGGGGGAGGTGGCTCAGCACATCACTAACACAATCAACCAATTATATTATAGACACAAAGAGAAGGATCAGTCTGAAGCTTGTGTGACCTTCTGGTGCTGTATGAAGGCAGCTAACTGATGTGAAAACACTCTAGCCCTCATTAGAGAGAGAGAGAGAGGGGGAAAAAAGGAAGATAAACCAGGTATTCAGCTGAGCATTTCAGAACTCTAGTATTGTTTTCCTTCCTAGCTCAGCATACAAAAAAAGATAATTTGCAAAATACATTTTTACCAAAGTGCAATACTATATTATAGCTACTGCCGTATACCAGAGTTGTTGAAATTTCATTTAATGCTAGAAGTCAGGCCAAATTCTTAGTTGCTGACTGGATGAGCTCGGACCCTTGCATGCTAATAGATGGAATCCATCCAGTGGCACAGGGGAAAATATAAAAGCACCCTGCCAAAATTAGCAAATGATGGCAGCCTTCCCCTTTCCCAACCCCCGCAGATTACTCTCCCTTCTGTTGCCCTTCTTATTGCTCAGTCTTGGCAACCATTTCTTTCCTTTCTGTATCCTCTTGCTCATTTTCTTAATACTAACTCCTGTTCTTTACCCCACTGTCCCATCTCATCATCTTTTCCACCTGTCCATCTCCTTTTTTGGTCCCTTTTTCATTCATTCTTTCGTTCCCCTTCCCCATACATTTTTCAAGTTGACAACTCCTATAGGAAGGAATGAAAGCAGCAGAAGGGATGTGGGAGGAAGGAGGCATCATGGGAATTCTTATAAGGTCTGGCATTGGCCTGCTAAGCCAGCAGGTGGTGCTGTACCTTACATGGTAAAACTGGCAGACACATGACAGAATTTAACAAATGTCAACAGCTCCCAGAATGAGAGCCACACTATGAGCTTGTATTAGGTTACACTGTTAAAAAACTAAAGAAGTTCCTCCTCATCTGCTGACAATGTTATTTTTTGTTATTTTAAATTTTTGTCTAAATTCTACCTATTTTATATAACTATCATTTCAAACCAAAAATTGCATGCCATCTTTTTAATATAGGCTCTGCCCAATGAAAATCTTCCAAACAATAATCTTTCCCATCATTACAGGCAAATAGCATAGTCCAGAAGTTAATTATAGCAGAGCTACAGTCCTGGTTACGGATTTAACATCCCAGTGTAATCCCTAATTTTATCCATAGAAATCAGGGCGGTATATACGTCCCATAAGGTGAGGTTGTTGGAAATTCAGGACTAGCCTAAAATCTCCCTCCTGGAACTGGGTAACTGGGTAGCAATGGTATTCCTAGCCCCTTCTTCACCTGGTTGGGCGCTCCCTGCATTAAGCACCGCGATGCACTCCTCCGGCCAGCCCCATGGAGGCAGCGTGGCAAACATACCATTAAGATGGACTGCCGTGTTACCTTGTGCTCCAGGGGCTGGCCGCTCCTCTTTCCTGGTCGAAGTCTCGTGACTCATGAGACTTCGGCTGGGGGAGAAGAATTACCAGCCCCTTGAGCGCGAGGCACCATGACAACCCAACTTAAATCATAAGTTTGCCATGCTGCCTCTGTGGGTCTGGCTAGGGGTGCACCCCCTCTCTCAGCCGGCACCCAGGGCGGCCCGCACCCACTGCCCCACCCTTCCTTCGCCACTGCTTGGTAGCTATGCTACGGTAAGGTTCCTTCCCTTCATGTGGCAGTGGGGAGAGCAAGCGATCATGGCTCATGGAATCTTTCCAACTCCTCTGCGAGTGTGTGGGTCTTTTCCCTGGAACAGAGAGGGGAAGGGATGGTTTGAGAGGAGCAGAACAATAAAATTAAACTAAGTGTGCCATTTGATGTCACTGTCAACAGATTTCAAAAGATAGATTTCCTAGTTTAACCACAGACTGCCACTGTGCCATGGTAATAGGTGTATGTTGGCAGTACACATAGCAACCATTAAGAAAGCTGTATGGTTTCACAGTCCAATTTACAAAAGAAAATGAAATACACATCTGAATCACTAAGAGGCAGTACATCAGGGACAGGGGGTATGGCAGCAGTGGGGGGAGGGGTGGAGAATGGGGTGGTGGAGGAAAGCATGTGGAGCATTATTTCCAATCCCTGTGGGTGTATGTATACACATAAGTGCATACATGTGTATCTGCGTGTGTGAGTATCCAAACTGGATAATAGCAAAGAGGGGACGAGACAGTTTGAAAAGAGGAATTCCCCAACTGCTATGTTCCACTACATCAAAGTTTCTATGCTGCAGAAGCTGGAACTGCGTCTCCCATACAAATGCACTGGGCCATTTTTGGATAGCTTAAATCTCTGGAATCCCCTCCCTAAGTCCAATTTTGGACTGTGGCTGGTCAAGATATGGAATTTCTTTTATAAAAATGAGTATAAGAAGATATGAATTGCATTGAATTCTATTCTATGGATATATATATTAGAAGTGAATGAACTACTCAAAATTTTAATAGTTTGAAAACATTAAAAAATGGACAAATTGTAATGATACCCGATAATCTCCTTTCCTTGAATCCTGCTAGACAAGTCCAGGGAAATATGCTCCCTTGCCAGCAGGTGGAGGCAGACTTGAATATCTTTCAATGATATCATCAGAAGTTAAAACCACTGGTGCAGCACTGAAAGAAATCAGTTTAAGACACTTCACAAGCAGTAGTAAAACTCAGCAGCTATTAGCAAAACAATATTCCACCATCAGAACAAACCTCTGGAACAAGTATTTGGCTTTCTTGCCTCAACTGAATCTTCATCAGGAACTGCCAAAACAATACAATGTAAAGGTAGCAGAGTTTACCAACTGGTAGGAAGTCTTCCAAGGTGGGTTCTGGACTGATCTAGCAGAATTAAAGGAAAGGAAATTATCAGGTATGATTAAAATTTCTCCTTCCTTATCATCCTGCTAGATCAGTCCAGAAGAGTGGGATATACCCAAGCAGTCAGGACCCAGGGTGGGAGGAAGACAGCACTCTGGACAGAGTCTTACCAAAAGCACCAATCAGCACCTGCTTCCACATGTAGCCTGTACTGCTTCACGATGGTTCTCAGGGAGGACCAGGTAGCCACCTTACAGATGTTTTCCGGAAACACTAAGGCAGACTCGGCTCAGGAGATGGCCTGTGATCTAGTGAAGTAAGTCTTAACTCACTCTGGAACCTGCTTCTCAGCCAAAAGGTTCACTGAGCCAATGGCCTCTTTTTGTGCCTGTCCTTTCCTTGGACCCACTGAAGAGAACAGAAAGATGGTCCGCCCCAAGGAAAGGAATTATTCTTTTCTAGGTATCTGAGCAATACCCTCCTATGTCAAGCAGAATCAAAGAGGGATCTTACTGAAGGTGGTCTAAAAAAAAAAAAAAAAAAAAAAAAGAGGCAGAATGATTGCTTGATTGAGGTGAAAAGAGATCACCTTTGGAGGGAAGGATGGCACTATTGACAAGATGACTGAAGCTGTCGAAATGACCAAAAGGTCATTTGCAGAAGATCAAGGTCTGCAGCTCTGAGACCAATTTGGTGGAGGCAATGACTACCACAGACACTGCTTTAAGAGAATCTTTGAGAGAGGCCTTACAGAAAGACTCTAAATGGGTCCCTTTCAGTGCCTTCAACACCAATGAGAGGTTCCACTGGGAGACTGGCAGACACATGGAAGGACAAATCTGTCTAACTCCCCCCCCTGCCCTGAGGAAGCAAGAAACATCAGGGTGGGCTGCTATGAACACCTCTTGAATACGTCACTGGTAGCATGCCAAGGCTGGTACTGTACCTTAAGGGAGTTCAGGGCTAAGCCCTGGTCCGAGCCTCCTGCAAGAAACACAATATGGCACTTATATCTGCTTTTCCAACCGACAGGCCTGAGAAGATCATCATCTCTTAAAATTCCTCCAAACCTTTACATAGGTTAAGGAGGTTGAGGCCCTGGGCAAGATATTCACTACTGCTCCTGGGCAGCCTCACTTGTAGAGCTTACACCTCTTAAGAGCCAAAGCCATAAGTGAGAAGGGAGTCAGAATGGGGCCCTATTAACCACCTCAATAGATACACTTACCATGGTCTATGAGGCTTGTCTGGGGCTACCAGGATCAGAAAACCTGGGCAAGATCAAATTCTGTGTAGGTGCACCAAAGGCCATGGAGAGAACAACAGAGAATTCCTTTCTGGGGCCATTTCTACAGTAGGACATCCAAGCCCGCCGCTTGGCAGTCCCTTAAGCGACTGAAGAAATTGCTCATCTTGGCACTGTCCCACGTGACCATTAGAGCAAACACTGGGAGGCCCCACCTTCACAAGATGAGACTGAACATGTGGAGGCTCAATTCCCATTCCCCAGGATCTACTGTATTCTGACTCAGGAAGTCGGCCTGAATGTTGTTAACATCCACTATGTGGGCTGCTGACAGAGTTACTAAGTTCTCCTCCGTCCAGAGGTGCTTCAAGTCCCTCCTCGCTTGTTGATGTATGCCACCGCTATGGTATATTCTGAGAACACACAGATTGCTTTGCCTGCTAGTAGGGTTTGAAACTTCTCCAATACTAGCCAGATCACTCTGGCCTCCAGCCAATTGATTGGTCAGGAGACCTCCTGAGGGGACTGAAGACCCTGAGAGTTATCTGGACTAGACAGTGAGTCTCCCAGTCTTTCAGGCTAGTATCTTTAGTGAGAAGTACCTAATCCAGGGCTTCTAGTGGGCTACAAGTGTTCCCCGAACTCCTGAAGGAGGGAAAGGGTTTGATTCAAGAGTTGGCATGGAGACCAGAGGGACAACAGGTGTGTCTGAAGCAGGCAAATAATGTGCCCTGGCTCATGGGACCAGCTCCAGCGTTTATATCATGGACCCCAGGAGCTGAAGGTGGTCCCAAACCTGGGGGGGAAGGGGGCAGCTTGCAGACATTACTCCATGAGTTGTTTCCGAAACTTGAGTATCCTTTCTGTCTTTAAAAACATTTGACCCTGACAAATATTCATCCTGAGAGGGATTGAGGCTGCTCTTCAGGTAATGCCTCACTAGCCCCAGCTGTTCCAGCCACTGAATCTTGGAGAGCTGTGTCCTCTCTTGATTTCTGCAGGGAGTCTGACCAGATCAGCCAATTGTCCAGGTACAGGTGAACCCAAATTTCCTGACTGCACAGAATGCTGCCACTACCACCATCACTTATGAAAACGTGTGTGTGTGTGGTGGGGGGGGGGGGGGGGGGGGTGGGGCTGTGGCTAAGCCAAAAGGCAGAGCCCGGAACTGGAAATGATGGCCCAGGATGTAGAAGCGGACGGACAAACAACTAATGCTGTTCCCTAATGGGGCTATGAAAGTAGGCCTCAGCTAGAGCTAGGGAAATCAAGAACTCCCCTGGCCAACAGACACAATGACTGACCAAATTATCTCCATGGGGGAAACCCGAGCTTGGAATTCATTACTTTCAGCTCCAGGATAGGCCAAAAGGAACCACTCTTTTTGGGCACCACAAAATAGATGGAATATTGCCCTGCTCTTGCTCTGTGGAAGGCATTGGTAAAATAGCCTACAGCTACTGAAAGTGCTGTAAGGTTTCTGGGACCACCATTAACTTGATTAGGGAACAGCAAAGAGACTCTATAAAGGAGTCTCCTAGAGGTTCTGCAAATTCCAACATATATCTTTGACTTAGGACCTCCAGAACTCATTGGTCTGATGTGATATGAGTCCATTCCAACAGCAACTGCTGGAGATGCCCTCCTACCTGCTGTACCTTGGAAGGGACTGACTATCTCACTGCAAGGGCTTTTCAACTCCAGTAGCAGCCGTAGAAGTCTCTCAAGACTGCTGGGCACTCCAAAAGGACTGGCCATTTGGGCCAGGAACCATAAGGAGAATAGGCTGAATCCAAGCTTTTGGATGCCCCTGGGCATTTCCAAGCTTTACGATAGGTTCTCAGAGAGCTGGAATGAGTGCATCTAGGCTGGCCTTCCAGCAATCTTTGTAGACGGGACTCACTCAGATCTTTCACCAATTTTTCAAGCAGCTTGTCAAGATGCAACTTGTATACAAGCCAGTTACGAAGCCACAGCCACTGCCTGGCCACTCTAATTAGGTCATATATAGCGTCGGCTACAAAACCCAGTATGCAGCTTCAATGCTGTCCAGTACAAAAGCAGTACTAAGCCTCCACACAAAGGGCCACTTGGAAACCAAGGCCAATGTTGTGAATGCATTCTTTAGAAGGGTCTCTACTCTCCTGTTGTAAGCATCCTTAAACACAGCACCTCCTTCCACAGAAATAGTTATGCTCTTAGTGAAGCCATGGCAATGGCATCCACTTGAGGGAGCCTGAAGAGCTGGTCCAACTTGCCTTGAGACGGGGCATAGAGCCATGCTAAAGCCTTAGGTGCCCTTGAGGCCCAACTCTGGATTCTCCCACTGAGATACCAAGAGATGCTCCATGGGCTCTGATAAAGGGAAGAAAACCAGAAGGATGTCTGATACTCTCTAAGGTGGGGTCCACTTGAGATAGTGGAGCAGACATTGGCTCCTGAATTCTCAAGGTTGTCTGAATCAATACTGGGAGGTCCAACCAGTGAAAAAGGCAGATCACAGAGGGATCCTCGCATTACATAAAGGGAATGTCCGCTTCCTCCTCAAACTCACCTTCAGATGGAGCAGAAGCTTCAGAATTCCAGCCAAGCTTCATGGGGGATAAGGTGAGAGTCCAGAGGAGCACCCAGGCAAATGGGCAAGCCAGGGGCATTTAGCCTCCTGTATGACTATGGTGGAATCACCTAAGGGCCCAGATTCCCCATCCGGGAAGGTCAGAGCCCTAGACCTCTGTGAAGGGGATTGCCAAGCAGCTAAAAAGAATTATAAACAGCTCTAAAGCCGTTTCAGCAGCTGCTGCTCAAAGCTAGCTGGATATGGTCCACTGTGGCTCCAAGGTCCCCACAGGAGCCTGCTGGCAGGAGCCTGAGGTCCCTCGGCCCTTCATGAAGCATTGCTAGCATCATCTGTGAAGGCCACTTTATGTGACTTGTTCATAAGTATGCTCCCATTTTGATGGTGTTCGAGTATTCTAAATTGAAGTTGACTTAATAAAGTAGGCATGAAATTCATGCATTGGAGGAAATTCTATAAGTAGCACCTAGATTTACATGCAAATGTATGGGTATTAATGGTGCCTATTCTATAAAGTCAAATGTGCATGGATTCTACTTTATAGAATACTAGCATAAGTGGCTACGGATGTGTGCAAATATAGTCATGGTTAATTTACACAAACTCTAGAGCAGGAGTAAATGACCATGCATATTTTATGTGCACTGGGGCTTGTTCTGTAAAGTATGCACGTAAATATGCACTCCGCTTATGCTCCACCCAAACTCTGCCCTTATGTACACTTGCATTGAAAGTACGCATCATCAGTCTGTGGTGCATACTTGCAGATGAGAGAAAAACTAAGCTCCATGCATAAATGGTTAATCATGCATGTAAATCACTAGCATACAGCATAGTTACTCACCTGTAACAGGTGATCTCCGGGAACAGCAGGAATTTAGTCTTCACATATGGGCATTGACGGTACCGATGGAGCCTGCGCTGGAACGCTCTCCAGCGTCCAATTAGAAAGCTTTTGGGAGCATCCCACAGCGCCTGCGTGCTGCCTTCCCACCTTTCCCAACTGCCTCTCTCCAGTTGAGTTTTAAAACTGAGACAGAGAAAGAGAGAGGGAAAGAAAAGAAAAGAGAGATACAACTCCTAGGGGAGGTGGGTGGGTTGTGAAGACTAAAATCTGCTGTTCCCGGAGATCATCTGTTACAGGTGAGTAACTATGCTATCTCCAGGAACAAGCAGGAATGTAGTCTTCACATATGGGGACTCCCTAGCTACAGATGCCAGGGAGAGACCCCAGAAGTTGTGTGCCCCTGTGAAAGGGCTCCACTTCCCCCCATGGATCTCTGGCATCCTACCGGGAATGGTGGGTAGGAGTTGATCAAGTATGGAACAGGTTTTGTAGAACAGCCTGACCAAACAAGGCATCCCGGCGGGAGTCCTTGTCTAAGCAGCAATGGGCTGTGAAGGTATGAACCGAGGCCCAAGTAGCTGCTCGACAGATATCGTCGATAGACACAGAGTGTAGATGAGCCATTGAGGCTGCCATGGCTCTCACATTGTGAGCTGTGACATGGCCTTCCAGAGAAAGGTTCTTACTCTGATAGGTGAAAGAACTACACTGTGCAATCCAATTGGATAATGTTCTCTTGGAGACTGGAAGTCCCAAATGAGAAGGATCAAAAGCAACAAAGAGTTGAGAGGACTTTCTATGTTACTGTGTCCTTTGTAAGTAAAAAGTAAGTGCTCTTTTACAGTCCAAAGTATGAAGATTCCTTTCTGCATTTGAAGCATGAGGCCTTGGAAAAAAATACAGGCAGGTAAACTGCTTGGTTTAAATGAAACGGTGAGACCACCTTTGGCATAAAGTGTGGATGAGTCCTAAGGACTACCTTATCATGATGGAACCCCGTATAAGGAGGATCAGCCACTAATGCTTGCAACTCACTAATGCGACGTGCTGATGTGATTTCAATGAGAAAGACAACCTTCCAGGAAAGGAATTTCAAGGAGGTAGTAGCTAGAGGTTCAAAAGGCAGCTTCATGAGCTGTCTAAGAACCAGATTTAGGTACCATGCCACCGGTGGTGGCCTAATGGGAGGCTTAGTTAGAAGAAGGCCCCTCATAAATCTCGCTATGAGAGGATGAGAGGAAATAGGTTGTCCATTTAAAGGCTTGAAAGAAGCTGAAATAGCACTTAAATGGACTCTTACTGAGTTAGTCTTAAACCCTGCATTAGATAAATGAAGGAGATACTCCAATAATGATTCCAGAGGTATCGCCAGGGGGTCAAGACCCTTCTGCGAACACCATATGGAAAACCTTTTCCACTTGAAAGCATAACAGCATCTTGTGGAAGGCTTCCTACTTGTTGAGACAGGTTAAGACCATGAAGGTCTAGGCTCTCAGCAACCAGGCCCTGAGATGCAGAGAGTGGGGATCGGGATGCCACAACATCCCATCCTCCTGAGACAGGAGATCTGGAGCAGATCCTAACTCCAGAGATGGAGCTTGAGAGAGATGTAGGAGTAGAGGGTACCACACCTGCCGTGGCCAATGTGGAGCTATGAGAATCATATGGCCTCTGTTTCTCTGAAGCTTGAATAGGGTTTTGGGTGGAAAGGCATATAGGAAGTCCTGACCCCAATGGAGGAGGAAAGCATCCCTGGCCTGAGAACCCTGAGCCGTAATTCTGGAACAGAACCGGGGAAGTTTGGCATTCAGCGGACTTGCAAAGAGGTCTATGTCCGGAGTTCCCCAAATTTGAAAAATTTTGCTACCTGGTCTGCACGAAAAGACCGCTCATGTGGAAGCAGAACTCAACTGAGTCTGTCTGCCCAGGAGTTTTGAATGCCTGGCAGATACACTGCAAGGAGATGAATCTGATGCTCTCTGGCGAGGGCCCATAGTCGCAAAGCTTCGTTACAAAGCGACAGAGAGCCTGTTCCTCCCTGCTTGTTCAGATAGAACCATAGCTATTTGATTGTCCGTCTGAATTAGGACTGTCTTGTAGCTCAGCTGGGTGTGGAACACTCGAAGAACAAGGAAGATTGCTCTGAGTTCCAAGAGATTGATGTGTAGATGGGTCTCCTGTGGAGTCCAGGTGCCTTGGGTAGAGAGATCTTGCAGGTGAGCTCCCCAACCCACCTGTGAGGCATCTGTTAGAGTGACCTGGGGTGGGGGCTGTTGGAAAGGGGACCCCACCAACAGGTTTTGGGTTGACTGCCACCACTGTAAGGACAAGATAAGGCGACTTGAGTTTGCTATTTTGTCTGATAGGCAGCCTGATGTCTGAGTCCACTGAGTGGATAGAGTCCATTGGGCTGCTCTCATATGGAGACGAGCATAGGGAACCACATGCACGGTAGATGCCATGTGGCCTAGAAATTGTAACATTTCCCGAGCAGTGAGATGAGTTTTTAACACTTCTTGGGAAGCTAACTGCACAATGCGAAGGCAGCGGGGCTGTGGAAGATAGGTCCTTGCTTTCCTGGTATTAAGCATAGCTCCTATAAACTCTAGAGATTGAGTGGGAGTTAGGTTGGATTTTGGGATGGTTATGACCAGGCCCAAATACTGAAGGATACGCATTGTGCAAGATAGGGAAATTCTGGCCTCTGACTCTGATGGGGCTTGAATGAGCCAGTCGTCTAAGTAGGGGAAGACGAATATTCCTAGAGTGCGAAGAAATGCTGCCACTACAGCCATGCATTTCATAAACACCCTTGGTGCTGAGGCCAGGCCAAAAGGAAGAACCCTGTACTGGTAGTGCTTCCCCTGAAATAGAAACCAAAGGAATCTTCGGTGAATTGGATGGATGAGAACATGAGCATACGCATCCTTGAGATCTAGAGAACAAAGCCAATCCTGACTCTGAAGGTATGGCAAAAGAGTTCCTAGAGAAATCATTTTGAACTTCTCCTTGAACAGGAATTTGTTCAATTCTCTGAGGTCTAAAATGGGTCTGTGCCCCCCTGTTTTCTTTGGAATAAGGAAATAGGGGGAGTAAAACCCTGTACCCTGTTGGGAAATGGGTATGTCTTCTATTGCCCCGTGGGCAAGAAGTAAACTGACCTCTTGACGCAACTGATTTTCGAGTGAAGTCTGAGAATTGAACCGTCTTACAACTGTAGGAGGGGGCATGTTGAGGAAATGAAGCTTGTACCCCTCTTTTACAATGGAGAGAGTCCATTCTTCTGCTGTTATCTGCTCCCATCTGGGGGCAAAATGAGACAACCTTCCTGGAATGGTTGGCCCGTTGAGGGCCAGGAAGGCCAAGTTCTCTAGATGGGAGTCAAAGCCCTGTGGAGGCCGAGTCTGCTGGGCCGGTTGAGGCTTAGCAGACTTTGCTTTCCTTTGTTTTGGTGGCTGCTGTCCCTTTCGGGCAGACTGACCTGCAGAATGCCTCTGTTGGGTATAGGAGGGGTAAAACCTCTTCTTTTTAGAGAAGAATGGTTTCTTGTAGGATTTTCTCCTTGCAGGATCAGCTGTAGCCTTGGATAGTCTATCCAAAGTGGTGTTATCAGCATCCAGCTCATTAGCCTTCTCTTGCCAATTTTTGCCAAAGAGATTTTCGCCTGTGCAAGGGAAATTCCCCAGTTTGTCCTGTACCCAGAGTTCTAAGTCCTACGAGCACCTATGGCAATGGCAGAGCTTCTGCTTATGCACTCAAAGCAGTCAAAAGCTGCACGATTAACAAACTTGGAAACATCTTGGGCATGTTTGACAAGTGTAAGATAATCTTGCCTCTTATCATCAGGAAGGAGAAGGCTCATAAGCTCTAGATCTCCTGTAACCTCCTTGAGGAACATTCCCATGTATAAAATGTAGGAATTAATCCTGGCAGAAAGCATAGAGGCCTGGAAGGTTCGACGCCCAAAGGCATCAAGAGTCCTACATTCACGTCCTAGAGGATTAGATGCATGTCTTTTTGCACTCTTGATCCTTCTCATAGCTGATTCCACTACCATGGAGTGGTGTGGTAATTGAGTTTTTTTAAATCCAGGACAAGGAGGTACTCAATACATGGTATCAAGCCTACGAGAATGAGGAGAGGTGGTAAGAGGTGTTTCCCACATTCTTAGCATGAGATCATGCAAGATCTCATGAATAGGCAAAGTAGCTGCCTCCTTGGGAGCTTTAGGATATTGTAAAATCTCCAATTCCTTTGCTCTGGGCTCTGTTTCAGGAGCCACTGTGATGGAAAGACCTCTAGCCACCTCCCGGATGAAATCCCGAAAGGATATATCCTCTGGAGGAGACATCCTATGTTTAGGAGAGGAAGGCTTCTCAGAGAGAAGTACTCCGGTACCGACAGAGCTGTCAGAATCCTCAGACTCAGAGGATTCAAAATATCTCCTGTCCGGGTGCTCTTGCAAAGCACGATACCAGTACCAATCGAAGTCGGTACCGGAGGGGTCCGGTACCGGCCTGTCGATACCGGAGGAAATAGCATGACTTGTGTCGGTAACACAGTCGCCGATGTCGATGCTGTCGGTACCGATATCGGTGCCGGAACCGGTGTCGATACCGGTTGAATTGTCTGAAGCGGTCCCGAAGGCACCGAAGCCGCAAGGAGAACCGCCAGACTGCGTTCAATAGCCAAGAATCTCTGGTCTATTGATGCTGCCGATGCCTGGGTATCGGTACCGGACGAAGCGGCCAGTACTCCAGAGCATGGCACCAGTAGTTCTACCGAGGTTGAGGCTTCGAGAACATCCTGGAGCCCTGATAGTGCTTTAGAAGCTGAAGCCTCCCGCAGGGGCAATTTTGCCAGTACAAGTCTCTCAAGGGCAACGCCAGAGGCATCTCCATGCTTGGAAGGAGATCTACCCTTTGAGGATCAGCTAGATTTATGTTTAGTTACCTGAGATCCATGGGAGGAGGACAAAGCCCTGGAAGACATCGATGCCATGGATGCTGCATCGGAGGGAAAAAGGGTGCTAAGCTTAGCAGCTCGGTTTTGCCGACCCCTCTTCGACATCATCCCACAGGCAACACACTCCGAGATGGAGTGGTCAGGACCTAAACATTTGAGGCACCACTCGTGGGTGTCGGTGACGGAGATGGTATCGCCACACTTGGAACACTTTTTAAAACCCGAAGCGGGTTTTTCCATTCTGAAGGAAAAGTTGGGCCTAGTGCCCAAAATGGCACGTGGCACCTAAAAGAAAAAAGGCTGGAAAGTCCAGAAAAAAAGATTACATTTTTTTTTTTGAATTAAGAAAGAAAGAACCGGCGGTACCGGTATAGCATCGAGGAAGGCAGATGCTACCACAAAAAAGAATGAAAAAGATGAGATAATTTCTGTGGTGACAGGAAAAACGACCTGCTGGCTCCGTGGAAAATAAAGAACTTGAGAGAGGCAGTTGGGAAAGGTGGGAAGGCAGCACGCAGGCACTGTGGGATGCTCCCAAAAGCTTTCTAATTGGACGCTGGGGAGCGTTCCCGCGCAGGCTCCGTCAGTACCGCCGATACCCATATGTGAAGACTACATTCCTGCTTGTTCCTGGAGATCTTGCTTTCCATGTGCAAATCTAGCTGCCTATTACACTGCAGTACTATCCGTGGAATCCCTAAGGTGTAGCATGGGTATAAGTATGCACATTATTATCGGTGCATATACATACATGTGCTTACCTAGCTGCACAATTTTAAAAAGCCCTTTTTTGCATACAAAAGAGACTTTGCACAGGGGAAAGCCTTTCTGAAATAATTCATTTCTTCCCATGGCTAGGTGTGTTGTGGTGTCATTTATTCAGTAGGCAATATTAATAAACTTCCATGCAAATGCAATGCATGCCATTGAGTCAATGTTGACTCCTAGTGACTCAGCACTCTGACCGGAAGTAGATTGCCAGGCCTTTCTTCCAAGGGAACGGAAGGTAAAGGGACTTTCCCAAGGCCACAAGGAATGCCAGTGGGAATCAAACCCTGGTCTCTTGGTTACTAGGCTACTAGGATACTCTTCCACTCAACTCCTTTTATACTGTACGTAAGGAAAGAAAAGCAGACAGGAAGAGGGGAAAGCTTGCTCCCCATGATGATACAGTAGTTTTTTTTGTTTTTTTTTTAAGTGCCGTCAAGTCAATGCTGACTCCTGACGACCCAGAAGCCCCTGAGTTTTCTTGGCAAGGTATGACCGGAAGTAGATTGCCAGGCCCTAAGCACGCTCCCTATTTAAAATATGTTCATATGACATCAGACAGCAGAAATCCAAGTAGCTATATTTTAAATGCAGGGAGCAGGCAGTGAATCATTGCTGACTAGTCTTTAAAGAGACGCTTACACAATCCCTTTTATTCAAACAAATGACTTGTTATGTCTGCTATGCACACCTGTCCATAGTTAGTCATGCCATCTTATTCTTTAGCCTTAAGCTACTATTTCTTGAAACGTGTAAGAACAGGAAAGCATTCTTCTGCTATAGTGAACGGCTTGTTTAAACACCATCACAATTACTCTAAAGAATACTTAAGCTTAACTAAAATAAAATTACGGAGGCTTACTGGGCACACCTATGACTGAGATATAATTCATGAGCTATTCAGGTTAAAAAAGTTGAATATAAATGTAATGTATGTGCGGTTAAATAGTTACAATTACCTTAACTAAATATTTTTGTATTTATTTTTGAAGTAGTCTCCCTTTAAATGCAACAAAACTCTTGAGAGCAGAATGGTCATATTCAAAGCATGATGTTTAAACAGCTCATTTGGATACAGGGCAAGTGTGCTTTTTTAATGAATCTATTCCAAACATAGTTGGTACAAGCAATTCGAGCCAACTTCTGAGGACCTCTTGTTGTGTGCTGTTGAGTCCATGCAGACTTCTGGAGACCCAGCCCCTTAGGTGCATCTAAAGAACTACACGCCTGATTTACATAGTTAATACATTACAGTAGAAAAAGACCAATCAGCTCATCCAATTTGTCCAATTATTCTGCCTACACTGCTAAGGATAAATCGCAGCAATCAGCAACAGAATGCGTCTGTTTTCAAGATCTCTCTCTATAGAGGTTAGGCTTTTTTGCCTCTCTTATCAGTACTCCACTATCTTAAGTAAATAAGTATACAAGCTTCCTCTAATGCCCCACTTTTCTTGTGTCTTATTTTAGAGCTTTCTCAAAATCTAAACAGCTAGCAATACTGATATAATCAATGCCCACTCACCTGGTTTCCTAGGTCCCCATGTGGTGTGCCAGACAAATCAGGTTATTTTCCCATTCTGGGGGTAATTTTATACAGGGTCAGCCCAAGCATTAGGCAAACTAGGCAATCACCTAGGATGGCAGCTCCATGGGTGGGTAGCGGCAAAGGGCGAGGCATTCAAAGCTCAACAATAGATTCTGATTGCCAGGGGGGCATCGGCTTAGTTTGCCAAGGGCGCCAACATCATGAACCAACTCTTGGGTCAGCCCCGATTTTATAAGAATTCACCCAATTTTAGTCATTAAGAATGTGCCTAACTGTACGCATTTTAATTATTTACATGAGTAAGTGCGTAAATGACATCTTAAAATACAGACTAGCATGAAAATATGAGCATTATCTGCATGGTGTGTTCTTTTGCTGTGGACATGCAAATGGGTGGAGTTGGGCAGCATGAGCAATTATACGCATTCATTATAGAATACGATAATTTATTTGCATACTTGCAAAAAGTAGGCAGTGTCACTTACACTAGCTCTAGGGCTGGTGTAAGTGATTGCATCTGAATTTAAGGCGTGTTCTCTGCCCCTTACACTAGCATTTTATAATTGAAGTACACACAATAAAGAACTTGTAAATGAATGGTAAATTGTTGGGAACTCCCCAACAGTTTAAACACAGTAACTTTGTAGTTAATACATCTTAAATTTGACAGTTAACCCACAATAAGTTCAACTTCATTTGATTACACTGGTCAACATTGACATCGTTACTGACTTTAAAAGGCCCTAATCTGTAGTATCTTGATGAGCTAAACACGAATATAACATTAAAAATTTTTTATTGGCTCTCGTTTTGAAGATATTGCATGTAGTTCATTTTTGACGTTTCACCGTGTAAATTTATCCAGTAGGACATCAACAACATCCCAAATAAGCCTTGAATGATATAATATTTATTTATTTATTTAGCTGTATTTATATCCCGCTTTTCACCGGGTCAAAGCGGTCAATTGGGAGATACATTTAACACGAGGGGATATGACACACATACGCTAATACTTACAGGGAACATGGGCAATGGAGGGTAAAGTGGCTTGCCCAAGACCACAAGGAGTACCTATAGGACTAGAAATCCCAGTCCCTCCGGCCTGAGATTGCTGTCCCCAGGTGGGACTTGAACCCCCGGCCCTCCGGCCTGAAGTACCTTGTCCTAACCACTAGGCCACTCCTCCTCTCATCACATTGCATAATACCAGCATGCACACATCACCCAGAGTTGATTTCATCTTTTTCTGATGCAATGCAATACTACTGCCAGATGGCTGCTGAAGCCATCTGACATCATATGCAGTCGGAAAGGAAAGTAATCTGGTATTCTGTTCCGATATTGAAAGCCTCATGAATGCCTTAAAAATCACTCATGACCCACAAGACTGGAGACTATTATAGACTCTTCGAAACTGAGTCTGAAGGCTGTGCTTTTGAACAATGGAAACAGTCTTCCATCTATTCCAGTAGCGCATGCCGTCCACATGAAAGAGACATACGATAACTTAAAGCATCTACTGACTTCCACTCCTTTCGCACTCAGTTTAAGTTAAAGTTATTTACTCTAGTTCACAGGGCTCTTCACATTAGTACTCCACAATACCTGGCAGACCTTATTACATTCCACACCCCCAGACACACTCACCGCTCCTTCCACCTTAACCGCCTTAATCTCCCTTCCCCCTCCCTCGCTCACCTTCAATCCACCTGCTCCTCTGCTTTCTTTTTCATCGGCCCTGCACTCTGGAATTCACTCCTCACCTCCCTCCGTTTAGAACCCCATCATGCCACCTTCAAGGGAGACCTAAAAACTCACCTCTTTTCCTTGGCCTATGACCTTCCCTCCCCCTCTTGTCTGATCCTGTCCCCTACGTATAGTCCTGTATCACTTCTCTCGTTCTATTATATCAACAATTGTAACTTCCTTTCCTCCTTTCTGGCCCTGTGCCTGTTTCTAATTGTTTGTGAATTGTAAACCGCTCTGATTGATAAAGTAGGGCGGTATATCAAATAAACATAAACATACAGCTGGCACCTCTGTGGTGACTTGAAGGTAGTTGCCCTTTTAAGGGGACTGCAGCAGGGATATATAAAATACATGTGTTTCTTATGTGAGTGGGATAGCCGAGCAAGGGATTGGCACTACTTGCGGAAGAAATGGAATCACAGACAAAATGTAACAGTTGGAGAGAAGAATATCCAGCACCCAGCTCTGGTTGAGGCTCACAAAATCCTGCTACCACCCCTTCACATCAAACTAGGTTTGATGAAAAATTTCGTGAAAGCCATGAACCGCGCTTCACCAGCTTTCCGATACCTGCATGAAAAAATTCCCTTGACTCAGCGAAGCAAAGATTAAAGAGGGAGTTTTGTGGGTCCTCAGATTCAAGAGCTCTTCAAAGATGACCGGTTCAACAACTTGCTGCAGGGTGATGCGAAACAAGCATGGAATGCTTTTCGCCTAGTGTCAACAAACTTTCTCGGGAATGTTAGGGCAAAAAACTACAAGGAACTAGTCGAAGACATGCTGATGCAGTATCAGAAACGTGGCTGCAATATGTCTCTAAAGATCCATTTCCTTGATTCCCATCTCGATTTCTTTCCTGGCAACTGTGGTATGGGTTAGTGATGAACAGGGCAAACATTTTCACCAGGATATCACAACGGTGGAGCAAAGATACCAGGGAAAATGGTCCATTACAATGCTGGCTGACTACTGTTGGACACTCCCGAACAGCTGTACAAGAGACAGGCGAAAAAATCTAAGAAATAGTCTATGACTTGGTTTTTTACAGGTATTAACCAAAGGCCTATTATATTTACTATTGACATGCATTTCATGATGTAAACATTAATTCCTGTAGATTACAAAAAAACTAGAGCCAACTTTGCAATTTCACTGTCATATTCGTGTTCAGCATATAAAAATTGATAAGAAATGACTTTTTTTTTTTTATAACTTTTATTTAGAAATCACCCATAAACAGAAAGCAAACAAACCTTACACAACCTCCCTCTGGGGTTGTTCCTTATCCCCAGAACGGAGGAGACACTCACAGTTACAGGTACATTTTATCATTTTTGTTCCCCTTTCCCCCCTTCCACCTTCCCTCACCCTCCACCCCCTATACCCCCCCCCCCCCGGTCAGCACCCACTTCACTCCGGTTCCTAAGCTACTCACACCAAAGACTACACGCTAAGTACCCACTTGCAAGATCACATTGCGGCACAGAGGGCTCAAATTAAAAATATACGGGTCCCAGAGCAGCAGGAAGGCAGACCACCTTTTAACGTTACCCTGAGCCCCCCTACGCTCCAGTAGCATCAGCTGATGAAAGGAATTCCGCCACTCCCAGAAAGAAGGAGGGCTGCTTTCCTGCCATTTACGCAGGAGCGGCCCCTTACCCATCAGACATGCCTTCCGCACCAACAAACGCTCCCATTTCCCTTTTGGATGATTAAGGCCCAACTGATCTAAAGTAACAAAGGCAGCATCCCAAGACACCTGTTGTCGTATAAGTCCCGACATAAACGAGCACATTTTCATCCAGTACGGACACATATGGAGTAATGTCGCCAACGGTTCGGAGCAACGCGGACAACTCCCATCCAAAGTCATATGACACCGGAGGGCCTATCTCGGCGAAAAGTATACCCTAGTTATACATTTAAACTGCATTTCCCTCCACTGCATTCCATTGGCGAGTAGCATTATCTGTCTGAGAGCTGCAAGGATGGTACCCTGAGGAAGCTCCTGCCCCATCTCTACGGCCCAAGCCGATTCCACGGCGCTGAAATCTGGCCGAAATCGAAACGCAGCCAACCTATTTTTCAGGGCACTTATCGACGGTACCTCCTCCCCTCCCAACTGAAAAAACTCCAGAATCTGCACAGACCGATCGCAATGAAGCTCTACCTTTGGGAGAACAGCCACGTAGTGGGAAAGCTGGAGATAGGCAAAAAAATGCTTGGGCCCCAAATCATATTCCCGAGATAATGCTGAAAATGACTTACATTTCCCGTCAGGGCCAACTACATGCCCTAAGTTTCTAATACCTCTCGCAACCCAAACACGAAAAAACGCTTCGTCTGTACCAGGAGTAAAACTAACATTACCCTGAATCGGAAGCCAACTGGAAACCTTCCAATTCCGACCCCAATAAACATTGAGCTGCCGCCAAGTTCGTCTCACCGGGGCCAGTACCACACAGTCCAACAGATAGCTGGGCATAATGCGGCTCTCCTGATGTAACAAGGCTTGAAAGGTATGAGGGGCCACATATGCCTCCTCCAAGGCCCTAGGGGTATACACCTCTGTACCACCCAGCCAATCACCCAAATGCCGCGCCTGACAGGCTAAGGCATAAGCGCCCAAGTCAGGAAGCCCCCAACCCCCATATCTCCCCTTCCCCACTAAACGCCGATATGAAATACGTGCTTTCGCCCCTCTCCACAAGAAGCCCTGGAACTCCGCTTCAAAATGCCGAATATCCCGTCACAACAGCCAGACTGGGAGGGTCTGCAGCCAGTAGAGTATCTGTGGCAAAATAACCATCTTAATCGCTGCAATTCTCCCCGATAGAGATAATGGAAGGGGTCTCCAAGCCCGTAATTGAACACTCACTCTGGCCATCACCTGGTCTAGATTACTCCCATAAAGCTGGGATAGCCGACGGGGCAGCACAATCCCCAGATAGACAAAGTGGTTCTCTGCCCACTGGAGAGCGAACTCCCCCAGCCAGCCGCCCCGCAACTGACCCGAAATATCCAACGCCACTGACTTGTCTCTATTAATACTTAGGCCTGCAAACTTCCCAAAGGTCTGGAATTCCTGCAACAACCTTGGCAAAGATTCTCATGGTGAAAGCAGATGTACCAAAAAGTCATCCGCAAAAGCAGAGATCTTAAATTTACAGGGCCCAATACCTACCCCCCTTATCGCACGGGATAACTGAACCTTACGTATGAGAGGATCTAGGGATAGCACAAAAAGAAGAGGGGAAAGGGGACACCCCTGTCGCATCCCACATCTCAGTTGGAAAGCCTCAGACAACACCCCATTGCACGAAATCGCTGCAGTCGGATCGACATACAGGCTACTAACCATTTTACAGAAAGAATCCCCAATGCCATAACAAGGAAGTGGATATCTCAAATATTGCCAATCGACCCTATCAAAAGCTTTTTCCGCGTTGAAGCTTACCAACAAAGACGGTAAGTGTCTGTTCTGCACCCTCTCAAGCGATGTTACTATTTTACGCAAATTGCGTACCGCATAGCGGTTTTTAACAAAACCTACTTGTGAGTCGTGGACCAACTGATTCAAGAAGCCCGCCAGGCGTTCCGCTAGAATTTTCGCAAGTAGTTTGAGATCAAAATTGAGCAAGGAGATAGGCCGATAGGAAGCCGGCTGGACAGGGTCCTTACCCGGTTTAGGGATAAGGACGATGTGAGCATGATTGTTTCCCCATCGTAAGTAGCCCTGCTCAGACCTCCTATTATGCACCTCAACCAGGGTGGGAGAAATAAGTTCACTAAGAATCTTATAAAATTCAGCACCTAGTCCATCAGATCCTGGGGATTTATAACAGCTCGCCTTAGAAATAGCTGCTTGCAACTCCGCTACCGTTATCGGCTGATCTAACTGCTCTCGTTGTGATGCAGTTAGTTGGGGTAATTCTAAGTCCCCCAAATAATCTACCATATGAGAGGGGGCAGTCGGCTCTGCATCGTAGAGTTTCTGAAAGAAGGATCTGAATACCTGAACTATCTCCTTGCTCTCTCTATGAAGCGTCCCCTGGTCATCTCGAAGCGCTGGCACCAGGTTTGAGCTCCTAGGGCCCCTTAAACACCGAGCCAACAATTTCCCCGGTTTATCACCATATCGATATAATAGATAACGATAATACAGTACGGACCTCTTGGCCCTCTGGTGCAAAAGCTCATTAAGTTCCATTTGACTTTCCCAGAGCTGCTTTTTAAACACAGCAGTCGGGTTTTGTGCCCATTTACGCCTCAGCTTCGTGACCAACTTTTCCAAACAAATAATACGTTCCATGCGCAATCTTCTTTTCCTAGCAAGAAACCCGATAATGTCCCCGCGTAAGACCACTTTCGCCGTTTCCCATATCAGCTCAGGATCATCCTGGTGTCCTCTGTGGTCCGACTCAAACTCCCGCCATCGCCTTTGGAGAAAATAACGGAACTGATTGTCCTTGTAAAGCTCAAGCGGGAAATGCCAGATATTGGTCCCAGAACTATTACCACTCCAGTTAAACTCCAACCAAATTAACGCATGATCAGAGATCTCTAGTGGTCCAATTTGTGCATCGAGGACCTTAACAAACAATCCCGCAGAAGCCAACAAATAATCTATACGCGCACTGGAACTGTGCGCCCGGGATTGATGTGTATAGTCCTTTTCAGAGGGATGCAATAACCTCCAGGGGTCCACCAGACCCAACCTCGTACGCAATCTAATCAACGCCCGAGCCGTCTGGAATCTTTCCCTTGCTCCCCCCCCAATAGACGTATCCAACGCCACATCCATAACGCCATTAAAGTCCCCTCCCAGAATCAGCGGGAAGTCCGGGAACAGCTCAATTTTAGAGGCCAAACGAGAGTAGAAGTCCAGATCCAACACATTAGGGCTATATAAATTACCTAAAATAACGGACTTCCCCTCAAGGGTTCCCTGCAATAATAAAAATCTGCCTGAGGGATCCCCAAGTTCCTTTTCCACGTCAAACCGTATTGCGCTTATGAATCAAAACCACTACACCACCTCTCTTACCCTGGGCCGCAGCTCCCCATACCTGCCCCACCCATTCCCTGCATAATTTACAGTGCTCCTCGGCAGTCTGGTGGGTCTCCTGTAGTAAGGCTATATCCGCCTTTTGCCTCGCTAAAGCCTGCAAAATTTTGGACCTCTTAATTGGGCTCCCCAGGCCGCAAACATTCCAAGATATGATCTTCAAAGTAATTGGGTAATAATATCAATTTGTAACATGACAGTAAGCAATTTCCAAGGGGGGCCCCCCAGCCTGAAGCTCCCCCCAATAGGTGCACTAGTAGCTCATCAAAGACACTTTCCCTATGTCGTGGGCATGACCATACCCTCTCCTCCCCTCCTCCCCCCAACCCCCCCTCCTCCCATACAGCTGCCTTTCCATGCTCTACCCTCCCTCTAGTGGGTAGTCTTACTCCCTTGTCCCTATCCACTCAGATGCGCCCAGTCTCCACCGTGCCTTATTACCCAAAATACGCCCCCTCACCTCACAGAAGACACGCAATTAGACCTCATAAAAGGACAGTAAATAAAATCCAAACATACATATATCATTATACATTGCAACATAACCTTGTTAACAACATTATCATAAATATAAGGGAGTGGGAAAAGGAAGAAAAAAGAAAGAAAAACACATTACTGGAACAGACTCCCCCTCCAATCCAAAAATGGGTCCCACACTCCCCCATGACAAGGACCCCTTCCCCCCGACTAGTCAGGCTACTGGCCCCACACTCCCTCAGTGGAAGTGCAAAACCCACTGGGATCAATCCTCTTGGGTCCGGGCGTCAGAGCCTACCCGAAGCCCGGGCCCAGCCAAGCACAGAATGCCTTCCCAACGTTACACATATATACTATCATGGCCAGGCCCCAAGAAAGGGAACCCCAAACACCAGGGTACGGACGTCAACCCCAGCAATACCACGGCCAATTCGGGTATCCCCCCTCCCCCACCCCAAATTGCTCTCCTCTAAGGGGGGAAAGAGAAACGAGGAGGGAGTCCCCCCAAAACAGGTAACATCTCCACAGCATACTGAGCAATAAGATCCCCATTAACTCCCAACCCAGTACAATTCACAGCTCTCACGTTAAGGAGCATCCACCAAAGTCCAAAGTGAAGGGAAGTGCAAAAGAAAAGTTCCCATCACGGCTTTCAGGGGCTAGCCAGTGACACTCTCCCCCCTTGTATCAGCTCCTCAATATACGAGCTTGCCTCCTCCGCCGATGCAAAGGCCCGGTGACCGCCACCGTGGAGCACGTGCAACCTAGCCGGGTACTGCACAGAAAACTTTATTTTTGCATCAATTAATTTTTGGCACAGAGGAGCATAAGCCCTACGCCGTTGACTCAGCGCAGCTGAATAATCTTGGGCCACTCGGATTTTCAAGTTATCATGTAGCAAACCTCCCTTCTGTCGTGCTGTGCGAAGGATGGCCTCTTTGTGGGGGAAGTACAAAAACCGCGCCAAAACAACACGGGGTCTTTGGTCGCGTGGCTGCCTGGGCCCTACCCGATGCGCTCTTTCGATCAGCATTTTGCCGCCATCTTCTATCCCCTCGACTAACTGTGGTAGCAGAGATTCCAAATGCTGTTTCAGATCTTTATCGGCGATCGAGTCCGGTATGCCCATAAACCGTAAGTTACTGCGCCTCGATCGATTCTCGAGGTCATCAATTTTTGATTTGTGCTGGAGCAGCTGAGATTTTAAAGCCTCCACGTCGTGGGTAAGAGTGTCCAGGCCATCCTCGGCCTTCCTGATGCGATCCTCAGCCTCTTGCAGCCTGCTCCCCAGTGCACCCACCAAGCTCTGTAGGATGTCCATTTTTTCATGTAGGGCAGTAAATTGGGTAGCTAGTGCTGCCGCCACCGCATTAGAGACCTCCTCCAAAAAGGCCGGGGAGCCCGGCGAACTAGGCTGCGAGTTAGTGTCGGCCATCTTAGACACCATGCCCACACGCTCCTTCTCCCTTCGCGATGACTTAACTGAGGTCGCCATTCCGCCGCTACTACCTGCCGCAGATTCTTACCCCACACCAGCTTCATCCCACAGTACAGCGTATCTTAACAATGCTATTGGCTGTAAAAACGGCACTAAAGACCCGGTTTAGGCCAATGGAGACCGGAGCACAGACAGAACACGTCTGCTGTCCTCACCGCATCACGTGTCCTCTCAGAAATGACTATTTTTATTTCAGTAACATGACTTTTGTAAAAATTTGTTGACCAGCGTTATATCACCAAGCCATAGCTATTTTAGCAGGTTACAGAATGAAATAACATAAAAATCTCCTACAATTTTATATGAATTATTATACAAAGAGACAAAATATAAAAACAAGAGATCAATCTGACTGCATCCAGTTTCCCCACTGCCCCAAAATCCCCGGATCTACAAGGAATGCCCATCAACAGCACTATAATTCAGGTATATGCCCCAACAGCAGCTGCAGAAGAGGAAGAAGTTGATGAATTCTATGAACAAGTACAAGCTGAAATTGACAGAACATGCAAACAGGATGTCCTGATAGTCATGGGTGACTGGAGCGCAAAAGTTGGCAATAAAGAAGAATGCAAAATGGTTGGAAAATATGGACTTGGCAACAGAAATGACGCTGGAGAAAGACTGATAGAATTCTGCAAGACCATCGATCTATTCATCTCAAACACCTTCTTCCAGCAACACAAGCGGTGACTGTACACATGGACTTCACCCAATGGATTGTACAAAAATCAAACTGACTGCATCTTTGGAAGACAAGGATGAAAAGCTTGATAACATTAACAAAGATAAAACCTGGAGCTGACTGTGGTACAGATCACCAACTACTAGTATGCCAACTCAAGCTAAAGTTGAAAAAGAGCAAGCCACTCATTAATGGAGCAAAATATGACCTTGAGAACATACCACTAGAATTTAAAGACTGCCTGCAAAATTGATTTGCTGCTTTAGATACAAATGACAGAGTTACAGAAGAGTTATGGGATGATATCAAGATGTTTGTGTTGGAAGAAAGCAAGAAGTCTTTACAAAAGGTGAAAAAGCAAAAACACCCAAAATGGATAACTGAAGAAACTCAGAAAATTGCCCAGAAATGCAGAGAAGCTAAAACCAGAGCAGAAAAAGAAGCAATTGCAGAACTCAGAGATTTCCAATGTGCAGCAAGACAAGACAAGGGGAAGTAATACAATGACACATGCAAGGAAATAGAAACAAACTATTAGAGGAGGAACAAGATTGGCTTTCCTAAAGCTACAAGAGTTAAAGAAAAAATTCCAGCCTCGAATTGGAATGCTACAAGATGCTCAAGGATCCATGCTGAATGATGCTGAGAAGATCAAGAAAAAGTGGAAAGAATATATCGAGTCATTATACCATAAAGATCAAGTGGATCAACAGCCATTTCAATCTGTACCTTATGATCAGGAACCATTGGTGATGAAAGAAGAAGTCCAAGCAGCAATGAAAACCTTATCAAAGAACAAAGCACTGGACATTGATGGAATTCCCATTGAAGTATTACAGCAATTGAATGAAGCTGTTACAATACTTTTATAAGGCTCTGCCAGGAAATTTGGAAGACAAATTCATGACCAACTGACTGGAAAAGATCTGTGTTTATACCAATACAGAAGAAAGGTGATCAGACTGAATATGGAAATTATTGCACAATTGCTCTGATCCTACATGTCTGCAAGATTCTACTCAAGATCATTCAGCAGAGACTACAATCATACCTGGAACAAGAACTGCTTGAAGTGCAAGCAAGGTTCAGAAAAGGGTGAGGAACAAGAAACATCATCGCGGATGTGAGATGGATCCTTGAAAAAAACAAAAGAATACCAAAATGATATCCATATGTGTTTTATTGACAACAGCAAGTTTTTTTGAAAGCGTAAACCGTGAGAAACTCTGAGCCACATTAACAAGCATGGGTATACCAGAACACCTGATAGTTCTCTTGCACAACCTTTACATTGATCAAGAAGCAATAGTTTGAACGGAACTAGGAGAAACAGAATGGTTTAAAATCATGAAAGGTATACAAGGCTGTATTCTTTCCCCCAACCTGCTTAATTTATATGCAGAACAAATCATCAGAGAAGCAGGACCGTATGAAGAGGTGAGAAGATTGGTGGAAGACTTAACAACCTTCACTATGCTGATACCACCACATTACTGGCTGAAAGTGAAGATGATCTGAAACATCTACTTCTCAATATCATGGAACATAGTCTTAAAATGGGCCTGCACCTTAAGGTTAAGAAAACAAAGATCCTGGCAAAATCAGTAAGTTCATCATTGATGGAGAAGAAATTGAAATTGTTGACAACTTTAACCTACTTGGATCAACAAACAATAAAGTAAGGACAAGCAGTCAAGAAATCAGACGATGCACTGCTCTTGGCAGAATGGCTATGAAGGACCTATACAAGATTCTCAAGAGCAGAGACGTCTCTCTCCATACAAAGATTCGACTTGTCCAAGCCATGGTATTTTCAATAACATCATATGGATGCGAAAGTTGGACAGTGAAAAAGATAGACAGAAAGAAAATTGATGCCTTGGAATTATAGTACTGGCAAAAAATACAGTGTATATCATGGACTGCCCGAAGAACAAACCAGTCAGTACTAGAGGAGATCAAACCTAAGGTTTCCTTAGAAGCTCAGTTCACAAGACTTCGACTTTCATACTTTGGACACATCATGCGAAGACATTATGCTTGGCAAGGTAGAAGGTCAATGCAAAAGAGGAAGGCCTGCAATGAAATGGATCGATACAAAAACAGCAGCTATGGGTGCCACTCTATCAACAAGTCACCTGACTGATGACCGAACATAGTTTAGGTCAACTATCCAGCCATTAGTCGACATCGACTGAACGACACTTAACAACAAAAGAACAAGCTTAAAGGGAAGAAACTAGAAGAAAAAAGTGGCCTCAGGACCCACAGATACGCATTTGGGTGTGGTGACTGGAAGAACCAATTCTGGGTTTTAGCTTGAGTAGGTAAATGTTTCTCCCACAAACTCAGAAGCATTTTTGAGCTCCATAGAGAGAACTCCGTCATCCACTCCTACTTTAGTTGAAGGTGCAGCTGTCTTGGAGTTGGTTCGAGAGGTAGCTCCTGTACTTTCAGTTTCCGAATCAGACAGCTCTCAATTTATTTCCAACAAGGAACCAGGGAGTGTGTGATGCCCCTTTCCAACCCCCTTTGTGTCATCCATGGAGAGGTTGGAGGGACACTTGATCGAGATATTTTTCTCAAGGATATTTGGATGGTAGTTTATCATACTGACTCATTGTTGAAAGCTTTCTCTGAATCTATTGGTGTTTTCTCTCTCAAATTGTTTCTAAACTTGAGGATAAGGTTACCAGATTCAGTGCAGTGGAACATGTTTGTTTTGAGCTTGAGTCTCAGGTGTCCACTTTACATGCATCTGATTATTCTGGCTTAAAAGATAGCTTATTACTTCAAAAGAAAACGGAAATGCTAAAAATGTATGTTTTCTGAATAATCCTAATACTCATTTTCTCCCTTCTATATCATTATTTAGAAAATATTTCAAAGAAATTTTGGAGTTACCTGATGTTGAGTCTATACCTATTTCAAATTTTATCACATCTACGAGATCTTTATCTGTAATAATCAGGAGGGGGATACAGACCCACTGCCTCCAGAGAATCTGGATTTTTTTTTAGATTTTTTGGAATTTTCCACTGAGGAGATACCTATATTGTCTACTCTTGCAATATTTCAAAATGAATCAGATAAAAACAGCGTGCTGAAGATATATTTCTGTAAGATAGATATTGCTTTTTGTGGCCAGAGAATTAATGTGTTCCTGGATTTCTGTAAGGCCACTCAGGCATGGAGATGAACATTTTTTACAACTGAAGCCCAGATTTTTGGCCCTGCGGGCTACATCTTTTCTTAGATTTTCATGTAAGTGCCTGGTGTCCCTTCAGGGGAATAACTTAGAATTCTTTGATCCTACCAAATGGAGAATTTCTTGACAGGCAAAGCCTGAGAGGTTTTACTTTTTCCTGTGTTTAGAATTAGTTACTATTTATAATGTTGGAGGAATGTGAGATTATATGGAGGATTTAACTTAAATTTACTTACCAGTAACTCTTTCCTCTTGATATGGGCTAACATTAAATTTTTATTTTCTTAAATTTTCTATTCTTATTTGTAATATTTTCTCATTTTTGCTTAATACTACGCTTGTATATGTACATTGAAATTTTCAAATAAAAAAAGAATTAGCAATGACCGGAAAGATAGTTTGTCTAGTGGCATCAAGTTCAATTTAGTAAAAGACGAGATGACTAAGAGGTCTTGTTCAAGTGAATTTAATGAGTGTGTTAGAGTGTATGGAAAGAATACATCCGAAAGAAATGTAGGTAAACTGGTACAGTAAATCTTGTGTTGTCAGCAAGAGGATTTTTAAGGTAGTTCTATAGGTGACTGGTAACCAATATTCTTCCCTGAGGGAGGTAATATGATCAAAACATCTTGCACCTAGCAATGAGTTTTTTTGTTATTTTCTGAATTAGTTATAATCACCAGATAGTGGATGAAGTCAAGTCATGGCGCAGGGCATTACAGTAATCTAATTTATTAGCAATGAGATCATGGACCAGGGTCTGGACAGCAGGACAAATCTAACAGTGCATGCTCTGATCAAACTTAGTGTCAAAAAGAAAAAATACTTCCTTATCATATTCAATACACATTGATGAAAGGTTAATTCACAGTCACAAGAACCTCTAATAGCATGATGGACGTTTTCATTTGAATAGAGGTGTCTAGGATACTCAGAACACTTGCTAATGAAGAGGTAGTGACTCAGGAGAAAAGAAATGCTTCAGAATTTTCTGGATTCAATTTAAACCTGCAAAATCGTAATACAGTTTATTACACAGCAACCGCAGTGAGTGTCCATTCAGACCAAAGGCTATAAAACGTTTGCTAGCCAATATACAAGTGACTTGCTAATGCAAAGCTTTTCTACAACCACCAGGTGGCACAGCACACAGAGGTGGTTTGTTTTTGTTTTTTTTTAGATGAATCTGTTCAATTTCTTTGACTGGGTGACCAAAAGATTTGGAGCTAGATATGGTGTACATAGATTTTAGAAAGACCGTTGACATGCTTCCTCACAGGCCACTTAAAACCGTGGGTACTTGTTTTTTGTTTTAGTGCCATCAAGTCAGTGATGACTCATAGCAACCCAGCTACCTCTTGGTTTTCTTGGCAATGTATCACCGGAAGTAGCTTGCCAGCCTTTTCTTCCAAGGCAATGGAGGGTAAAGTGACTTGGTACAGGCCCTAAAATAACTTAGGTTATTAATTCATTGAGTGGGAATAGACAAAGGATTGTGGTAAATGGAGGTCACTCTGAGGAAAGAGACATTGTCAGTTCTGTACTTCAGAGATGTGTCCTTGGTCTGGTTCTTTCCAACATTTTCATAAGTGATATTGCAGAAGAGCTATTGGGAAAGGTTTGCCTTTTTGTGGACGATACAGACATCTGCAACTGGGCAGATATCCTGTAAGATGTGGAAAGCAAAAGGAGGGTTGCAGAGAAGCTTGAGGAATGGTCTAGAGTTTGTCAGCTAAGATTTCATGCTAAAAGAATGCAAAGCTATGTTTTTGGGCTTTAAAAAAATCCAAGGTTTTCTCTGCAGAAAAGAGGAGCTTGAATTGGGGATGATCATATCTAATGACATCTAAGTGTCCAAAGAAATAGCTAAAGCAGAAGAATAGGATTAGCCAAGAGGAAAATGAGGTGACATACCTCTGTGTGAATCTTTCTTGGAGTACTGGAGATTGCACCTTCAAAAGACTATAAACTGGATGGAGTCCGTTCAGAGGACGGCTACTAAACTGGTCAATAGTTTTCATCATAGAGCACATAGGGACAGATAAAAATTCAAACATGTACCTCCTGGAGGAAAGAGACAGTTAAAACCTCCAAGTACAAATGCACAGGGGGCAGAAAGAAGGTTCTGGAATAAGAGCTCATAGAATGAGAGCAATCTAAGGAGGAATTATTTTACAGAAAGGATGAAAGGTTGTCCAAAATAGGTGCTTAAATAAGAACCTGCCAGTGAATCTGCCACAGGAGCCTCGGGTTTTAAAATTTAGAAAACAATAGAAAATACTGCTATTTATGGGGATTAAGATTTGCTCAGGGCCATCCTCAGAGCTGGTCCAAGGCATTGGCACCTTAGGCGATCCTTAAGCCTCGCTAGCTGTCAGAATAAGAACGTAAGATATGCCATATTGGGTCAGACCAAGGCCCATCAAGCCCAGTATCCTGCTTCCAACAGTGGCCAATCTAGGTCATAAGTACCTAGCAGTTTCCCCAAAAGACACAAGTTCCATAATGCTTGTATTGGGTCAAGCAGCGATATCCCGGGTCCCTTTTACTAATGGTTTATGGACCTTTCCTCCAGGAACTTATCCATATCCCTTTTATGTTATCTTTGAATGCCCTGCTCTTTGCTGACCCCCAGAAGCTGTTGTATTAGGCAACCATTTAGTATGTCTAGTTGTCTAGTGGTTGGATTGGGCCTGGGTTTTCTGATTGCAGGGGTGTGCAGGCAAAAAAAATGTGTTTTGTTTCGTTTCATTGGGTGTTTTCTTTTTTTTTTTTTTTTTTTTTTTTTTTTACATATTTCACCCTTTCACGAGCCTGCACATTTTCAGCGAGAGCATGCACTATTGAGCAATAGTGCACACTCTTTCAGAAGAGTGTATACACTGAGCAATAGGGTGCACTGTTTGCACATGTGCAAATAGTGTGCATTACTCACACATGCATGAATGGTACACCCTATTGCTCGATAGTATGCGCTCTCATGAAAGAGTGCGCACTCTTTTGCGAGAGGGTACACTATTGCTGCTTTTGTTTTAAAATGAAAGCATATGCCTACTGATTAGAGGAGTGGAAGACAGGTGGAGGGAGGCGGGACTATGATTTTACCAGTTTTACTTGTTTTATGTTTTTTTATTTGGTTATTTTATTTATGCTGTTACAGTAACTGTGATCTGTTTTAGTGGTAAGGCTGGTAGTGGAATATCAAGTTAAATAAAATCAAACCAGATCCTTTGAGCTTGGTAATTTGCTGTAAAAAATAATTGCAAAACTGAGAATATTTGGCTGTAGACTTTCATTGCAATTGAGAAAACCGATGGCTTGGTGACCACTGCTCTTAACGTTCCACCATCTGATTTCTGACAAATTAAAGCCTGGTGTTTGTTGTGTTTTATTTTATCCACTTTTTGTTAGAAGTCCTCCAGCTGTAGTGCTTTATTCATTACAAATTAATATTTGCAATTTAGTTCTTGCTTGCTGCTATTGGCACTTTGTATTTCTACAGCTATTGCAAGTCAAATGAAATTTTAAACCCTGCTGTCTCTTTTGCACTTCTTTCCTGGACAAGTAATGCTATGTTTGTTGTTAACCTTGGCAAAGTGCGTTATATATATCTCAGTTCAAGTCTAATTCATCATATAACTGTGCCCTCTTTTTGTCAGGGAAATAAAAACTTAGGGCCCGATTCCATCTGGGTCGTACAGGCCCTCTGTGCGCCCGGTCAGAACTGGACGCACAGAGGGAGTCGCGATTCTGATCCTGCGGGGCACATATAGCCCCGTGGTATCAGAATCACGTGCAGGCCGTGACCGCGATTCAGCCTGGCCTGCTCATACAGGCCTTGCCCGGCTAACTCAGTCAGGGCTTTTAAATGGAGCTGCGGTGCCATGGCGTCTGGTTGCCATGGCTCCGTAGCTCCATTTAAGAGCCGCGATCCCCAGCCGCCGGCTCCCAAAGTGTTTTCCCCACAGCCCGACCCCCGATCTGACCTCCCAAGGCCAGGGTTGGGCTGTGGGGAATGCCCTCTGCCTCCTGCCGCCCCATTCCAGCCCCAATCCTGCCGTTCCTGCCTCGGAGGTGGAATAACGTCCCCATTCATGTCACTGGCCCTGGATGTACAGGGCCAACATTAGAATCGGTCCAGTATGTCCGGGGTCGGCGACCGCCCACTGCCCGCCCTAACACCGCCCCCGATCTTCCCTTTTCCCGCCCTGTCTACCTTCCTCGTTGCTCAGAATGACGCCTAAGGTTGTTATTTCAGAGGCCTTATTTGCTATTTACATATGTAAATAGTGGAACTTTCACATGGAAATGACATCCACATTAAATGGCAATTTTAGAGAGGGCTTGATTCACACATGGATGTCCTTACTATATGGAAGTTGTAAGGGGTGTGGTTAGGGTATGGCCACAGCAGATTAAAAACGTACACGTGTATTCGCCATTTCATATGCGGAATACACATGTATGACCAATAATGCCCATATCAAGATTTATACCTACTCCTTGCACATTTAGTTTTTTAAAAAGTGTTCATTTCAGCCAGCCCTTTTAGGGGGATTAAGTGGATTATTGAAATTAGAAATAGATAGCGGGATCTTTAATTGCTAGCATTTACACACATAGGCCTGCAAAGTGGCTCATACACACATGTACAAGTGTGCACACCTACAAATGTAAGTTGCAAAATACTGGCCTGCACATGTAGTGCTGGAACTTACACATATATGTAGCCATGTTCCCTCTGTTGTTTTTCCTCCAAATATAGGTTTGTAAAATGACTCCTTCCACTATATGTGGACGCATATCCATTTTGTATTTTAGCAACATCTCCACATTTAGCAGAACCCCTTCTAAAATACGACAGGAATGGAAAACATCACGACCTTGCCACCTCAATTCCAATCTCCACGTCTTTTCTAAAATGTGCCTTCACATGAATCAGGAAGTCTATTCACTACAATAACTTTCCATTCAAAATCAGCTCACCGAGGTGAGACCTACAAAATGTTTCTTTACTCCTATTGTACTGGGAAGTGTTTGGCTTAGTGATACTCAGCAAAGATCCTAACGTAAAAATTGTCTTATAGAACCACAAAAACTCTTTTCTTAGGAATTCACTGCATTCTAATTGCTGATGACAAACAAAACACAGCCTTAAAACAAATGCACTAGTCTCTTAGTTTGCGCCAGTCTTGAAGACTTTTGCATTGGTGTATGTTACCTGCACACAAATCAGCCTTCTTCTTGAAGGGGATCACAGTGTTACAAGCAGCCAAATGCCACCCTTTCCCCCCCCCCCCCCCCGTCGGCATTGCAGGCAATTTTCAAACAATGCAACCATCTGTAAAGCTTGCATGTACTTTTTAGCTACATTCTTTAGATCAGTTTTCAAAGGGAAAAGGATATAGCGTTATTAGAAAAGGTACAGAGAAGAGTTACCAAAATGGTAAAGGGGATGGAAGGATACCCCTATGAAGAAAGGCTAAAAAGGTTAGGGCTCTTCAACCTGGAAAACAGACGGCTGAGGGGAAATATGATAGAGGTCTATAAATTAATGAATGGAGTGGAACGGGTAAACGTAGATCGATTGTTTACGTCATCAGAATATAAAAAGACTAGGGGACATTCAATGAAGCTACAGGGTAACCTATTTAAGACCAATAAGAGAAAATATTTCTTCATTCAATGTGTAATCAAACTCTGGAATTTGTTACCGAAGGATGTAGTAAAAGCTGTTAGTGTAGCTGGGTTTAAAAAAGGTTTGGACAAGTTCCTGGAGTAAAGGTCCATAAACCATTATTAAAAGGGACCCGGGATATCAATGCTTGACCCAGTACAAGCATTGCGGAACCTGTGTCTTTTGGGGAAACTGCTAGGTACTTATGACCTAGATTGGCCACTGTTGGAAACAGGATACTACTACTACTACTACTACTGAGCTTTTGTATAGCGCTACAAGTCGTACGCAGCGCTGCACAGACATATAAGAGACAGTCCCTGCTCGTCAGAGCTTGCAATCTAGTCAATACAAATACAAGACAAAACACAGAAGGTGTAGGCAGGGATAAAACTAGGGGAAAGAAAAGGGGAAGGAAAAGGAGATCAGGTGAGTCAAGATACTGGGCTTGATAGACCTTGGTCTGACCCAGTATGGCATATCTTATGTTCTTATACACAAAGAGGGACCCGATCATGCACGCACTTTTTCTGTGAAACCTGTGGACATGCACTTAAAAATCCAAAAAGTATGTGTGCAAGTGAAGTTTCTCTGCTCTAACCCTGCCCCCGGAAAAGCCTTCTTGATATGCATGTACATGCAAGTGTTTGGCGACTTTCAAAAGCCCCATTTCTGCAATTAAAATCCTGTTTTCATGCAACAAACTGATGCACATTATGTTCATGTCACTGAATACAGCACCTAGGAAATTCAGGAAAAACAAAAAAAGCAGAATTATCCGGTGAGCCAAAGCAAAAACAAGTTAGATTCCTCCAAGTATCAAATCCTGCTTCTTCATTTTGGGTTTCTGCAAGTGAGCACAACTTTGCTTGTAAATTGGTAACAAAGTTTGGGACAAGAGTTTGAGGATTACTGGAATATTCTTCATTTTAGAGATTCTTTAAAAAGCATAAAGTAGTTATTGATTTAGCTAAAGGCTTTAGATTTAATTTGCCCCAGCTTTTAGGTAGGCCTTTTAGAGGTTAAAACAAAACAAACCAGTAGTTATAGGGGCGGCCCAAGGGGGGCACAGGGCCTCATTTGCATAAATATTAGCATAATGCTAAAACACCTCTTAATGAGTGTCTGGATAAAGAAAGACTGCCAGATTTCTACATTACTATACTCCAGTGCCAACTGCCAGGCACATTAGGAATAATACTGCCCATTTAGAACCCATAGCAAACACACCGTATCATAACAGCACTACCAGGACTCACAAAGCACCAAACCCTACCTATCAAAGGGCAACACTGCAAACATTAAACCAATACATCTCAGAGAATAATAATACATCTCCTACTGGAGAAAGAGAATAAATGGCATGGTCAAATAGAAACTACATGAACAGAATACCTCAGCTCAGTTACACATGCAGAACATAGACTGTCACCAAACAAAGAACAAGGGATCACAATTTAGAAATGGGAAGACAATAATTAAATTGGGAACCCGTAAAGCCAAACTTGGAATGTACAGCAACACTGGAAAAATAAAACTATAAATTAATTTCCTCTTGTACTAAACAAAAACGCAAAGACGCTAGCAATACACATTGTCCCAGAGCTGATATATTCCAGTTAATAAATTCAAAATAAAAAAGTATATTTCTACCTTTTGTTGTTTGGGCATTTTTTTTTCAATTGCAATTGCTCCAGTCACTTTCTTCTGGTTTCTTCTGTCTTCTGCTAATTCTCCTTTGTCTGTTGTCCATTTGTCCTTTCTTCTCTCTTCTAGATTCTTTCCATTCTCTCTTCTACATCTGCTTTAACATACTGATCTTCCCTCATTTCTTTATTCCTTTATCATCCACTCAAATTTCACCCTTCCATCCTCAATCCCCACTTACTCTGCCAATACCTGGCCACTCGTAGATTTTTCTTCCCTCCCACACAAAATATCTTTCCCCCCCTCCATCCTCATTCCCCCACCCCATCCCCTTCTAGTCCTCCCCCGACATCAGCTCCCTTCTAGTTCCAGCCCCACCCAGCATCCGCTTCCTTCTAGTTCCATTCTCCCCCCCCCACATTTCCAGTCCTTGCCCCCAATCAGCTCATTTCCAGTCCTATTCCAGCCCCCATCAGCCCATTTCTAGTCCAAGCTCCTTCCATCAGCCCATTTCCAATCCTAGCCCCGCCAGCCATTTCCAATCCTATTCTTCCAGCCCCCCATCAGCCCAAGCTCCCCTACACTGAGCCTATTTCCAGTCCTAGTCCCCCCAACAGCTCATTTCCAGTCCTATTCCAGCCCCCCCCCATCAGCCCATTTCCAGTCCGAGCTCCCCCCCAACAGCACATTTGCAATTCTAGCCCCCCATCAGCCATTTCCAATACTAGACCCCCCCATCAGCCATTTCCAATCCTATTTCAGCCCCACATCAGCCCATTTCCAGTCCAAGCTCCCCCACACTCAGTACAGGTAAATGGAGCTCACTCTGAGGAGAGGGATGTTGCCAGTGGTGTGCCCCAGGGATCTGTCCTTGGTCCGATTCTTTTTAACATCTTTGCTAGTGATACAGCAGAAGGGCTGTTGGGTAAGGTTTGCCTCTTTGCGGATGATACCAAAATCTGCAATAGAATAGACACCCAGGAAGGTGCAGATAACACGAGGAGGGATCTAGCTAAGCTTGAAGAATGGTCTAGATTTGGCAGCTGGGATTTAATGTTAAAAAATGCAAGGTCATGCATTTAGGCTGCAGCAATCCAAGGGAGCGATATAGTATAGGGGTGAAGTACTTTTGTCCACTAAAGAAGAGCGGGACCTAGGCGTGGTTATGTCTGATGATCTTAAAGTAGCTAAACAGGGAGAAAAGGCGACAGCAAAAGCTAGAAGGATGCTTGGGTGCATGTGGAGAGGAATGGCTAGCAGAAAAAAAAGGAGGTGATAGTGCCTCTGTATAAGTCTTTGCTGCGACTTCATTTGGGGTATTGTGTGCAATTCTGCAGACCGCACTTTCAAAAGGATATAAACAGGATGGAGTCAGTACAGAGGGTAGCTACTAAAATGGTTAGTGGTCTTCGTTATAAAGCATATGAGGATAGACTTAAGGATCTTAATATGCACACCTTAGAGGAAAGGCGGGATAGAGGTGATATGATCAAGACGTTTAAATACCTCAGTGGCATAAATGCACAGGGAGAGAGCCTCTTTCAATTGAAAGCAAGTTCTGCTATGAGGGACATGGGATGAGGGTGAAAGGGGATAGATTAAGGAGTGATATGCGGAAATATTTCTTTACAGAGAGTGGTGGATCCGTGGAATAGTCTCCAAGTGGAGGTGGCAGAGATGAGGTAGTATCTGAATTCAAAATAGCATGGGACAAACACAGAGGATCTCTAAAGGAAAAAAGGGGACTGTTGTAGTTGTTGATATGGAAGGACAGACTAGATAGGCCATGTGGTCTTTTTCTGTCATCATTTTTCTCTGTTTCCATGTTTGTATTCCAGCTCCCATCAGCCCATTTCCAGTCCAAGCTTCCCCCATCAGCCCATTTGCAATCCCAGCCCCCCAAAAGTCCATTTCCAGTCCTAGCCCTCCCCATCAGTTCATTTGCAATCCTAGCCCCCCCCCAATCAGCCCATTTCCAGTCCTAGCCCACCTCCAAACTTAGCCCAGTTCCAGTCCTAGCCCTCTCCACAATCAACCCATTTCCAATCCTAGCCCTCCCCCACTCAGCCCATTTCCAATCTTAGGCCCCTCCATTCAGCCCATTTCTAGTCCTAGCCCCCCCTCCCCCCATTCAGCCCATTTCTAAATCTTAGGCCCCTCTAGCCCCTCCCTGAAGAGCCCCACAGCGGGCTTTAGAGGGCCCGGCTCACCTCCCTACAGTAGCTCGAGGCTCCGGCAGGCTCACAGCAGCTCCCTACAGCTGCTGAAGTGAAGAGCATTGTTTTCCTTCACTTCGGTAGCTGTGCTGTAATGTAGATCGCTGGCGTGCTGGAGGTCAAAGGACATTTCCTGTGTCCTGGCACTCAGTGCGCCAGCGATCTACATTACAGCACAGCTGCCGCTGCTGAGCCTGCCGGAGCCGTAAGCCACCATAAGGAGGTGAGCCGAGAGCCGAATATGTGAGGTTGTTGTTGGTGCAGGGCCCTGGGAGAAGGACATTCTCACACAATGGACAGGCCCGAGTAGTTAATCTTTTTCCACCCACCCTAGGCTCATCCCTTAAGTTATAGTCTGTTTTTCCAATTAGAACTAAAATTGGCTATCACAGGATATTTTAATCTGCAAGTGATTAATCCTTAATAAATTATTAGCAGGTCACTGAGAAGAAATCACATTATTTATTTATTTATTTAACTGCATTTATATACCGCTTTTCTCCGGGTCAAAGCGGTGTAACATATAACATAAGGGGGGGGGGGCAATTTTTCAGGGTGGGGCCATCACCAAGGGGCAACAATTAATGATTTGAGTAGACATAGACATAGACTTGTATATTTCTGCTGAATCTAGGTATTAGATCATGCGGATAGGGTGGTATTTCTATTCAGAGATGTTCACGGAATAGAATTGTCTTCAGCTGTTTCTTAAATGATGCGATTCAGCGTTGTTCCTGATGTGGTTTGGTAGAGAGTTCCAGATGGATGGAGCGTAAAGTTCGAAGGCTCTGTTGCAGGTCCGTTGTGTGGATTTGGTTCTTTTGTGGGGGACGACGATAGAGTTATTGGAGGAATGTCTGGTTGATCTGTTGTGGGATGGGCGAGGTAGTAGGGGGTGGAGTGAGGTGTTCTGTGTTTGGTGGATAGTCTTGTGGATGAGTAGGATAGCTTTGTACTTGATTCTTGCTTGTATTGGAAGGAAGTGGAGGTCTCTTAGGATTGGGGTGATGTGATCCCGTTTTTTTGCATTCTGAATAATCCTTGCTGTAGTATTTAAGGCAGTTCGGAGGGGGTTGGTGTGTGAGGCAGGAAGTCCATGGTAGATTATGTTGCAGAAATCCAGATGGGGGAGTGTCACAGCTTGCATTACTGTCCTGAAGTCATGAGGTTCTAGGAGGGGTCGGAGGCGTTGAACAGTTTTAGCTTTGTGGAAGATCGTCCCAGCGGTTTTGTTGATTTGTTGTTTAAAGGTGAGAGCTTGGTCAATGATGACCCCTAGGTATCTTATTTGGGGCTGGATTTGGATTTGCGTGGTTCCCATGTTGAGGTGGGTAGGTGGTTTGAAGTCCGGTTCTTTTGTCACTATAAGGGCTTCAGTTTTCTTTATGTTGATGGATAGATTGTTCTCCTGTAGCCAGTTGGCCACGTCGGTGAAGCAGGCCGATAGCTGGTCGTTTTTTGGGTTGGTGGTTGTAATCGGTGCGTAGAGCATTATGTCGTCTGCGTATATGTGGAAGTTGATGTTGTGGGTGCGTATGATTGAGCATAGCGGACGGAGATATATATTGAACAACATGGTTGATAGGGTGGATCCTTGGGGTACTCCTTGAAGTTGTTGGTAGGGGGGCGAGGTTGTGGAGAAGGTGCGGATCCATTGCTGTCTGTTGGTTAAATAGGATCGGAACCATTGGAGTACAGTGCCTTTGATTCCAATTGATTGTAGTCTGCGTATGAGGATTTCGTGGGAGATTGTGTCAAAAGCCGCTGATATATCTAGGAATATCAGGATGTATCCTGATTGTTTCTCTTGGGTTCCAATGATGAGAGTGTTCATTAGAATGGTCATGAGGGTCTCGACTCCATGTAGTAGCCGGAAACCGTGTTGCTGCGGGTCAAGTATGTCATTGGTGTCCAGATGATCTTGAAGTTGGCGTTGGACTATCTTTTCTATTATCTTGGTGGCGAGGGGGAGGCTTGCAACTGGTCTGTAGGAGGTGGGGTCCAGGTTGTTCTTTTTTATGGTTGGTCGAATGATTGATGTTTTGAGGGCATCTGGTATGTATCCTTGTTTAAAGGATTCGTTTATGATGTGGGTTAATGGGGCACTCAGGTCTTCCTTGGTTTTCTTTATCCATTCCGTAGGGCAGGGGTCTAGCAGGGAGGTAGTGGTGTTCAGACAGGAGATGGTGGAAGATATCTCTTCTTTTGAGGTTTCATTGAATGTATTCCAGTCTGCGTTTATGGTGGTGCAGAGATATGTCTTTGTGGTTGTAGCGCGGAGGTGAGGTTGTTGAGGTTGCTGAAATTGTTTGTATTGTCGGGCCAAAAGATCCGAGGGGATATCTGGGAGTTGATCGGAAGTGGTCGGTGCCTTAGTCAGTTTTTTGGCAATTTGGAAGAGTTCTCGAGGTTTGTTTACAGCTGTCGTGATGATTTTGGTGTGGTAGTTTCTCTTCGCATTGTCGGTCTCCAAGTGGTAGGTAGAGAGTTCGTAGAGGTATTGCTTTTTGTCTATTTCATTTTTGGTTTTCCTCCATTTTCTTTCTGCTCTTCTAAGTTTTGTTTTTAGTTTCTGGAGGTCAGGGGTGAACCAGCGGGCCTTTGAGGAGATGGGTTTGTTGCTGGTTTTGTTTAGAGTTGCATTGGATGCTGAGGAGATTGTGGTGTTCCAGTTGTTTATGAGGTCATCAAGGTTGTTGGAATTCGTAAGTAGGTTAGGTAGGGTTAGTGTCAGGAAGTCTTCTTTGTTGAATGCTTTGAATCTCCGTGTGTGTTGAGTGTTTCCTTTGTTTGTGTTTGGTTGATATGCGTGGGAGAGGTGGATGAGGTAGTGGTCTGGGCACACAAAGGGAGCAGGGGCTCCTGCAGGGGATCAGAGAGTCACAAGGAGCAGGAGACGTCGGATGAACAAATTCTTCTTTATTGTATGAAACCCCAACGCGTTTCGGCAACGCCTTCTTCAGGGGGAAGGGCTACAAATATAATTTAGTGTACACAATAAATACAAAAATAAAATATATTAAATATTAAATAAAGGTAAAAAATGTTAAAATGACAATGTTAAAATGACACACCTGGCATGTTACGTACTAAAAAGACAAAAATTCCTATAACATAAATAGTGAGCACACCTTAGGACATGTATACTTGATGATGAACATATAGTTAAACACTTATTCAAAATTGATTAAAAATCACATCAAACCAAAACAAACAAACGCAGGGCTGAGCAGAGAACACTATTTATGTTATAGGAATTTTTGTCTTTTTAGTACGTAACATGCCAGGTGTGTCATTTTAACATTGTCATTTTAACATTTTTTACCTTTATTTAATATTTAATATATTTTATTTTTGTATTTATTGTGTACACTAAATTATATTTGTAGCCCTTCCCCCTGAAGAAGGCGTTGCCGAAACGCGTTGGGGTTTCATACAATAAAGAAGAATTTGTTCATCCGACGTCTCCTGCTCCTTGAGGTAGTGGTCTGACCATGGTACTGGTGAGATTGTTGGACTGCTGCATGAGGAGGATGTTTGGGAGTTCAGAAATATGAGGTCCAGTGTGTTTCCTTTTTCGTGCGTTGGTTCATTTATGATCTGTGTTAGGTCCATTGCTGTCATGGCGTTAAGGAATGTTTCTGTTTGTGTGTCTTGGAGGGATGGGAGATTGAAGTCTCCCAATATAATTGGTTCTTTTGATGGGTCAACGCTCTCAGAGATGAGGTGCAGTATCCTTGGTAGGTCGGAGTTTGCAGTGGGTGTTCTGTAGACCAGGCATATCGTGAGGTGTTTGTTAGTGAGGGTGAGGATGTCTGCTTCATCTGAGGTTTCAGAGGCGTGGGTCCGTAGGTGGAGGTTGTCCTTTGCAATGATGGCTACGCCTCCGCCTTTTGCGTGTGTTCGGGAGCAGTGATGAAAGCTGTATCCAGTTGGTGTCAGTTGGTTCATTATTACCGTGTCGGTTTCTGTCAGCCAGGTTTCTGTGATACATAGGATGTCATAGGATGTTATCATCAGACAATAAATGAAAAAACAAACAAACAAACAAAAACAAACACACCCTGAAGTCCTTCTTTTAGAGTAGTTATTCCTATTCCCTTGGCAACTCTAAACAACTGAAAAACGCATCAATACAAAGATGCAGACAGAAGTCAAGGAGCGAGATGGAGGCTATCCAGTCTTCTGCATTAAGTGCGGCATGTAGGATTATTTCCCAGCTAGTGAGAGGTCATATGTGTGCCTGTGGTGCAAAGAGCACCTGGCTCTTGAAGATGAGTCCGATCTCTGGAGGCTAAAGTAACAGACTTCGAAGAGATGAGGCAGAGAGCTACACAGAGGAGATCTTCAAGGACATAGTAGGGAAGCCTTACCTCCAGTCTGGCAGCCTCTGCATTGTCTTGGAGAACAGAGGTCATTTGGAAGGAGAGCATAACCTTGGTATAGCAAGAAGTGATTCTGTAGCCAGGACCTACTCCTTCAGGGGATGATTATTACCTCACACAGAGGATGCATTTCCAGGGGCTCCTGCCCAGGAAGGAAGGGTTAGGACAGGCATCTTATCTGATCATTTGATTATTAGGCATGTAGATAGCTGGGTGACTGGTGGATGTGAGGATCACCTGGTCACTTACCTGTCTGGTGCAAAGGTGGAGAACCTCATGCATAACCTAGATAGGATCTTAGACTGTGCTGGGGAGAAGTCAGTTGTCCTGGTACTTGTTGGTACCAAAGAGAAAGAAAAATGTGGGATGGAGGTTCTGAAAGCCAAATCTATGCTTTTAGGCAAAAAGTTAAAATCCAGACTTTCGATGGTAGCATTCTCAGAAATTCTTCTTGTTCCACGCACAGGACCCAAGAGACGGGCAGAGCTCCATAGTTTCCATACATGGATGAAACGATACTGCAGGAAGTAAAGTTTTGAATTTATTAGGGACTTGGCTATTTTCTGGGGAAGGAGGAGCCTATTCAACAAAGATGGGCTTCGCCTTAACTATGGTGGTACCAAAAAGGAGATAGAGCAGCTTTTAAACTAGAAATAAGGGGAAGTCAACAGTCACTCAGGAGTACCTGATTCAGAGCAAGGTATCTATGAAGGACACCATCATAACAGGGAAGACAGGACATCCCGATAGAAAGGCTGCAATCAAGGCTAATATAGCCCAGATTCCTTTAAATAAAGACCAGAAAGAGATGAAAGATTGCAAATTATCTCTGCAATTTCTAAGGGGATTCTGTACTGCTGCTCAGTTTAGCCACTTCTATATAACTATCCCCCATGCTAAAAACTTTCCCAAATTGATTTTGAATCCTCGGGGACACAGATTTGCAGCTTCTCCATACTGACTATGGTTGACCTATTTTCTGTTTTCTCTATTTTACTAGGTCTATATTCTGAAGTATTTTATGGGCAAGAAGATCTAATGCTGGTGCAAGTAGTAATGTGTATTGCAAACACCCTTGTCTAGCTCCCCTTTGTTGTGGAAAGGATGCCTTTTTCATGTTTCTGCGCACATTCATCTTAAATGTGCATCTTCTATGGATACTAAAATGTTTTTGTGAATGCATATCAATTGTACACACAATAATTTGCTTGCCCAAAATGTTTTTAGGCACTCAAACAAACTAAATACAGTATGTGCTGAGGAATGCACAGCCCCTAGATCCTGCCATTTGCCAGCATTGCTGCTGTTGTCTGGCACTTTTCATATGAAAAAACTCACCCGTTCTACTATTCCCCATATTTAAGCTCTCCAACAGATTAAAAGGCACATTTTAGAGAGGCCATTAAAGTGCCCCATGGGACGTACAAGTCAAAACATCTGAAATTCAGTAGGAGGGGCAGTAGAGAAGGACACAAACGCATTCTAAAATCAACTTATCCCCGCCCTAAAAGACAAACATCTTCAGCAACGTCCTAGAAAATAGAGCCATGCAGAATAAAGGTCCAAACACATGCAGGGAGATGGGCAATTTCACAAACATGCATATACAAAATACAGATGTGGCAGAATCCGGCAACAGAGATGCGTCAGCAGCAGTATTTCTGAACCCGCACATGCATATGTTGCCACAAACACGTGCAGTCCAACCCTTTTGCAAATGGAGATGTGCAGAAGCACAGCAACAGTGCTTTTTTGAGGGGAAGAAAAACACTGGGGAATTGAGAGGGCATTCCCCTGTCATTTGTACTGTTGGGAGCTAGCTGAAAAGGGCACTTTTGTAATGTCTAAACATGCCGGGAAGCATGTCTAAATATGGACATGTCCCCTGGTGGGTTTACACATGCAGTGCAATTGTGAAATTGGGGGATGCAAGTGGATCTTTTTGGACAGCCCTCGACATGCCTTCGCCACGTCCCATTTGACTTGGACATGGTTGGGACAGATGTTCAAATTTGTGTCTTTCTAAAAATGCTTTTGGGACATGGATCTGATTTGCACATATGAATGGTCATTTTCACATGTGCAAATTACGAATAGGACTTCTAAAATAACCCTCAAAACAATCTCCTCCATTCAACTGTATCGAAGACCTTTTCTGCATCCAAAGTGATCCACGCGGTTCCAGTGATGTCACAGCTAAGATGGCAGCTTGAACCACTCTGCTTCCGCTGGTAAAAGCTACATCCACCTCTTCTGGAGTTTATCTGGGGCTCTCATCCTCCTCGAGTAGCCCACTGTGTACTATGCCAACCTCGTGAGACGGGTGGTTTAGCAATTCTGGACCTCCTGCGATATTATTTGGTCACTCAGCTAAAGGGAGAAATGGAATGGGCAACCTGTGAGTGGAAAAGTTGGTATCACTTGATCAGGAAGTAGTGGGGTCCTGTCTCTTAAAGCATCTTCTTTGGCAAAGATCCTTGCAAGCACACATATGGGCGCAAAAAAATCCATGGGCAGGACATACTGTACGAGTCTGGGGAAAACAGAGTGTATGGCTAATTGGTACCTGGAGTGTCTTTCGGCTGTCCTCTATTCATTTCTACCCACACTCTTCTCCTGAGGCTAGTGATCTGGCCTTTCAGTGCTGGGAAGAGGGAGGGTAATGGGACGATGGGACAACTCTGGAGAGAGGGTGGACCCAAGTCTTTTATGGAGGCCCAACAGGCATTTAAACTTCAGGATAGGGATAAATTTCCATTCCATCAGCTGACTCACTTTCTAAGGTCCATTGGCCTGGGAGCATTGGAGAACTGAGCCCACTGCTCTCTAAGCAATTTTTACCTCAGGGTCCATGAAAAGTTGTGTTTCTCGTTTGTATAAAGCCCTGGGGGAAGTGGATATTGATAAGGGCTCTCATCAAATACAGTGGGAGAATGACTTGGAACTAGAATGGTTGGAACAGCCGTGGTGACCAACGATTCAATATTTGTTTAAAGGCCTTCAGGCGATATATTTAATCTAAAATAGTTACAAACTTTTCTATCGTTGGTATTATACGCCTAACGACTTTTAAAAATTGGAAACGGGGATGGGCGATGTTGTAGCTTGTGTGGAGAGGAGGGGACATTTAGTCACATCTGGTGGGACTGCCTGAGGATAGTAAAATTTGGGGAGAGGTCTTTGGATTCAGTACTCGAATATTAAATCGGCAGATACAGCCCTCAATGGCTATGGCATTATTACTAGTGGGATTGGAGGGTGAGGACAAGAGTACTAAAAATTGGCTGCACCACCTCTTTATCTAGGTAAAGGTGGTGGTAGCACAGTGCTGGCATCAGCCAGAAAGTCCCCCTTTGAGGGTGGTTCTCACTAAAAACTTAAACACATAAGGGGGATGGCTAAATTAACAGCCATGTGCCAAAAGAGAATGCAAATGTTTCAGCGTGTCTGGGGATGCTTTGAGACTTGGTGTGCCGAGGTAGACCAAAGACAGTTCAGTGTGAAGGCCTTGATGGAATAGGAGGAGTGGGCACTCAGAGGAGGGAGATGGATATCAGGTATTTGTTTGGGGTTCTGGGCTGCTCATAGGTGCGCATTTTCTGGAAAACTGTTTGTATGCTCCTTATGATAATATGTGTATTTGACTACCTATCCCTCCTGAATTTCACTGTTATCCCACTGGGGGGAGGAGGGGCTTCTTTTATGTTGTATATAAAATAATGAAAATCATCCTCCGCTAGCTTATACTTTGCATTTGTGCCATGAAGTTTTGGCATTGTTTACTACCTTCTTCTATGTTTTTTTAAATTGAGTGGATTATAGCCACCATTCTCTTTACATTATCTGCAACATGCCTTCCCTTGACAGACCCAGTCTGGTCTTCCCTAACTACCTGGGGCACCACTTCCCTTTATTCTCTTTGATAAAATAATTATCTTAAAAATGGAGGTTGTCTATTTTGATCATGTCACTCCCCTTTTATGTCAGTTTAATGGTTATCAGTTGTGTTTTGGATACAATTAAAGTTTCTAACATTGGTACATAGAAACATGATGGCAGAAAAACACCACAAGGCCTATCTAGTCTGCCCTTCCATATCAACCACTACAACAGTCCCCTTTTTTCCTTTAGAGATCTTCTGTGTTTGCCACATGCTTTTTTGAATTCAGATACCTACCACCTCCACTGGGAGACTATTCCATGCATCTACCACTCTTTTGGTAAAAAAATATTTCTACATATTACTCCTGAGTCTATCCCCTTTCATCCTCATACTATGTCCCCTTGCAGCAGAGCTTGCTTTCAAATTGAAAGAGGCTCTCCTCCTATGCATTTATGCCATGGAGGTATTTAAACGTCTCAGTCATATCACCTCTATCCTGCCTTTCCTCTAAAGCATACATATTAAGATCCTTAAGACGACCCTCATATGCTTTATAACGAAGACCACTAACCATTTTAGTAATCACCCTCTGTACCGACTCCAATCTGTTTATATCCTTTTGAAAGTGTGGTCTCCAGAATTGCACACAATTCTCCAAATGAGGTTGCACCATAGACTTATACAGAGACACTATCACCTCCTTTCTTCTGCTGGCCATTCCTCTCCCTATGCACCCAAGCATACTTCTAGATTTTGCACTTGCCTTTTCTACCTGTTTAGCTACTTTAAGATCATCAGACACAATCACGCCTAGGTCCCCTTCTATACTGGCCATCTTATGTATCTCCTATCGTGTGTCACTCTTCACACCACATCACGTATACTTCATCTCATACACGCTAATTGTCTCATTTTACCCCCAGTTTCTCAAGCAAAATATGAGGCCCATCACTATGGAGTGATCTGCCTCTTGATTTGAGATAAGAATCATCTTTTAAGAAATTCAAACAGGCCCTAAACACTCACTTGTTTAAGGTGGCTTTTGGAAGTGGGAAATGCTGATCATACTCTGCTTGTAATATTTTTGTTTGTTGTGTTTTTATGTTTTTTAAGTTTTTTATTTTTTCACTTTTCTATTACCTTTTCTTTCTCTTTTACAAGGATTGTAATGTCCTTCTTTTTGTTTTATTGATGGTATTGTAAACTGCTCTGGTACCCTGTTTGAAGGGTGGTATAAGGTGAAATTCGACTTATCTGCTAATTGTCTTTCCTCGAGTTTCCGCCAGGCCAGGTACAAATGGGTTGTCAGCCCCCTTCAGCAGCTGAGGACTGAGTATAACAGTCTTGCTAGTGTACTATAAGAGCTCCCTCTACAGCCCCTGATTCCAGTGTCCTACTGACCAAGCAGCTAAACTGAATGACCTACTAACTACTGCCCTTCTTACGAGATCCACTTCCCCGTAACAGAAAGAGAGAGAGAGAGAGAGTGCAGCAGAGAAAAATGGCAAGCATATGCCCTCCGTACCTCATACAATGGAACAAAGTTATATACATCACACTCTGAATCAGATGCCAAACCAACTAGACGAGCCAACCGGTTCAGCCAGTCCATAGTACTCAGAACACGACCCCTCTAAAGAATCCAGGTGGCCCTAAATTCTGACTGAAACTCTTACTGTAAGTGCCCCCAGCCCACTTGCCCTTATCTGTAACGACTAAACACCAGACCCCTCCAACTAGCTGACCTAGGTGGGCCCTGGCCTGGTCCAGAGGGAACTCAAGGAAAGACAATTAGCAGGTAAGGTCGAATTTTGCCTTCCTTATTGTCCCTCCAGGTCAATCATGAATGGAACATACCAGAGCAGTTCCTAAACTGGGGAGGGACCTGCGAGACCGGCATGAAGCACAGAGGCTCCAACCACCGCGTCTCCTGATGCCTGCACAACCAACCGATAATGCCTTGGAAATGTGTGCGGCGATGATGAAGCTGCCGCTCTGCAGATGTCTGCCGGAGGAACCAAGCCACGCTCTGCCTTTCCCCTGCTTTTCCTGCAGCTGGGGGGAAATGGCTGCCAGCTGTAAAATGGCCTGGTTCCCGCCACACTCACAAAAGCCATTGGCCAATTCATCTCTGCTCTAGAGGCTGTGCTCTCTCCATCCATCACGGCAGCCAAATCTTGCTTAAAACCCCTCTGCAGCCAATTGCCCCATCTGAAACTCGTGCAGCAAAGGGCAGCTGCACTCAGACTGCGGCCAATCCCACATTGGGCACACGCCAGGAACATACACACGCATCACCGACGAAGTCAGTGTCTGATGCCGACGCTAACCCCCAAAACCAAAAGAAACCACTGCCACAAGAAACAGCCCCCGAGTCTGAACTGCGCTGATATGCTTAATTAAAATAATGTACCTAAAGCCTCCAATCTGCCGGTTTGGAGATAGCCGCAGATGCTGTGGCTCATAGTTACTGTGGCTCCCAGACGCTTACACCCACAAAAGCAGTTCTGAGTCCTACCAACCCCTGAGCAGAAATAGGCCCTGCCTCTGTTGTCCTTCACTTCATCATTGCCGAAGGGGAGTGCTCCCAGCCTTCTTTGCCTTCAATTACCTGGACAAATGTCCTGCCAGAGCAATCCAGAACCTAAACTCCCAAATTGGAAGTTTCACCTTAATACCTTAAAATTGTCCTATCGTCCATCCAGGTTGGGCACCAGCCAGAAGCTCCACTCCAGCTGCTGAAGACTGAGAAACTGGAGTCAGGGGCTATAGAGAGAGCTCTTATATTACACCAGCAAGACTTTGTCACGCTCAATCCTCAGCTACTGAAGGGGGCCGACTACCTATTCGTACCTGGCTTGGCCTGGAGGAATGATAAGGAAAAAGTTTAATAAACTATAAACCATCAACCATTCAATCACGCAGAATTGTAAAGAAGACTACTATTAGCATGTGGTCTTTTAATGTTAACTTTTTGATAGCACCTAGCTTCATGAAAAGGCTCATCAGTACCGCCACAAATCACTCTATAGGCACTACGTTAATTTTGGTGTCAGAAAGTTCAGCCAGAATACACATTTTGTGGATAACCTAGTTGAACCTGAAAGCTGCTTGTTATATATAACATTGTTGAAATGTTATTAAAATTTTAATTTTTCTAACAAAATACATAATCATTCTTATTACAGTTTCATACCTTAACTTTATTAGAATAATTATTCATCAGTAATCAGGGAACATTTCCTTGCTTTGCCTTTATGTTCAACCAGTTTCAGAAATCCTTGTGTCATTTCTGATAAAACAGGAAATTCTATAGTCCTGCAGATCAACCATGGAGTGTAAGGTCAGTTACTACTCAGCTGAAACGTGCAGCCATACCATGCTAACCAGTTAGGCTACCTTCAAATGTATAAATGCATGAAAAAAGAAAATGGTCTTTTTTTGTACAGCCAAACACTTTGTTTCCTTGATTTTAGTCTCAAACCCTATTAATCACATGTGCTTCCAACTATATTAGGCACGTATCATATAAAAGCATGTTACTCTAGAATTCAGCTCCTATACATTATCCCATTGCTTTAGAGGCAATGCACACTGTGCTCTTAATACACATTCAGCACCATTGGAGAGTCTCCAAAGATCTCACCGATGATTAGGCTCAGTCATAGAAAAATAGAGTATGACGGCAGATAAGAACCATAAGGCTCATATTTATTTTATTTAATACATTACAGCTTCAATTTCATTTCTGGTATATACACTCCAGCTGATACCTGGTTTTCCCCTTACTTCTTCACTACCAGGGAGTCTCTGTTTATACCATATTTTACTGAATTCTGTATAATGCTCTTCAGTGGACTGAAATCAGCCGGATCAAAAGCATAACAATAACTCAAGTTAGTCACTGTTATGAAGTTATAAGTTTTATTGTAAAGGTTTACACATGTTCTATATACTATGAATGGGTATTTGTAAATGTTGCACCCATACATACTTTTGTTCATTGTAAACCACACTTGATCCATGGGAAAGTGCGGTATATAAGTATTTGTAAAATAAAATAAATAAATAAACAAACTCTTATTTATTTTGTTAGCTAGACTGTACGGAATACAATCTAATGAAATTAGTGCATGGAATCAAAAGTGGGCACATACGGAACCAAATATTTTATGTCTACTACAGAACCTCTTATGCTGGCAAAACCCACTTTGGCTAAACAGATGCCAATGAAACTTCATCTGCCAAATAAAATCCCTGTTTTATGTAAAAAGCCTTATGCAACATGAGCAAATCTCCAGTGAGAAGGCCCCTTGAGCACTTACTTCCTTCTGCTCCTCAGAGCCCTTTGTCTTTGCCACTTTCTTGCCTTTGCCCTTCGCCTTTACTGGGAGAGGTTTCTTTCCTCCCACAGCCACAGCACTGTGCAGAAACGCCCCCCCCCCCTCGCTTCACCAGCAGCGCCACCTGTTGGGGAAGGATGTGGCCTGTCCTCCTGCAATTTGGCCTCCATTGACCTGGATTCCGCCTCGCAGCCCCTGCAAAACCCAGCTGTCAACACGGAACCCCTGTGGGAGAAACACAGGTCTGGCTGGCATTTTGCAGGAAGACCCATTTTTTCCCTCACTCTGCCACTGACTGGGATGCTGCTCTGGCTCCTCTATAGCGCTCCTGCCTGTTCCACGCTGGAACCACCAGCCAAAACACGCCGTGCACTGAAAACTGCTAAATCACTGCCCCACGGCTTGCCTGCATGCTTTCACAGCTCCCATGGTTCCCGCGCTAACAAAATGGCTGTCGCTTTCGCCTGCACAATTCCTTGCACCACGCGACTTCACGAATGTCTTTCTCCTCGGGGCTCGGCCAAGCTTCTATCTCCCTGGAGCAGTCGCGCCGCATGCTTAGCCCCTTCCAGGCTTCTGCAGCAGGATGGAGGTCTTCAAATAGCTGGTTCTCCTGCCGGCACGACTCCTCCTCAGCCTGCACTGTGGAGTCATCGTGCCCTGGTTCCTGGCCTCCAGCAAGCTGTATGCCTACTCTCCCGGCTTACAGCTTTGCTCCCACACTGCCTATACTCACTACTGAACTGCACCCCCCCCCCCCCCACGGGGGAGCAGCGCGGATCTGGCCTTTTAAACTTTTACTTTGATTTTCTTTTTTTTTTCTTTTTTCTTGGCCTCAGCACAATGCTGCTTAACAGCTAGGGGGACTGCCCTAGTCTGCCCTGCCCATGCTGAACTTTGCAGTGCTGCTTGTGGCCGATTCAAATTAAAACCTTTGCAATTAAAACTTTTGTTCATTCAGAGAGTCCAGATTATGGAATTCACATCTCTCCAGTTGACTGGAGACTGAGATACTAAAGGCTGGGGATGGAGCCAGCGGACTATCTAGTGGAAGGTCATGAAGATCATGAGATGCTCAGTCTCCAAGCTGCTGGAGGGGCGTGAATAGCCAAAGGTGCCGGGACTGGACTGGAGGAACGAAATGGAAGAGTGAATTATCCTTATTTTCAAATACCCTGACAGCTGCATAGAGAAGACCATGGTTGTTGAAATTAGACAGAAGGATCACAACCTAGAAGGGTTGGAGTATTTGCTCAACAGTGAACTGGTTAAAAGGTAGAAAGCAAAGAGTAGGACTAAATGGCCTATTTTCTCAATGGAGAAAGGTGAATAGTGGAGTACACCCCAAGGATCTGTGCTGGGACCGCTGCTTTTTAACATCTTCATAAATGACCTGGAAATGGGAGTAATGAGTGAGATGATCAAATCTGCAGATGACACAAACTTATTCAGAGTTATTAAAACACAAGAAGATTGTGAAAAATTGCAAGAGAACCTTGATAAACTGGAAGACTGGACATCCAAATGGCAGATGAAATTTAATGTGGACAAGTGCAAGTTATGCACTTAGGGAAGAACAACCCAAACTATGGTTATACAATGCAAGGTTCCACATTAGGAACCACCACCCAGGAAAAGGATATAGTCGCTATCGTGGCTAATACATTGACACCCTCTGCCCAGTGTGCAGCTGCGGCCAAGAAAGCAAATAGAATGCTAGGAATCATAAGGAAAGGAATGGAGAATAAAACCAAGGGTATTATAATGCCTCTGAATCGTTCCATGGTGCAAATGCACCTTGAATATTGTGTGCAGTTCTGGTCACCATATCTTAAAAAGGATATAGCAGAATTAGAAAAGGTACAGAGAAGAGCCACCAAAATGGTAAAAGAAACGACAGGATAACCCTATGAGGAGAGGCTTAAAAGTTTAGGGTTCTTTAACTTGGAAAAGGAACAGCTGAGGGGAGATATGATAGAGGTCTATAAAATACTGAATGGAGTGTAATGGGAAAATGTAGATCGGTTGTTTATTCCTTCAAAAAGTAAAAAGACTAAGGGACACTCAATGAAGCTGCAATATAGCCCATTTAGGACTAATAAGAGAAAATATTTTTTTCACTCAACGAGTAATCAAACTCTGGAATTTGTTACCGGAGGATGTAGTTAGTAAAAGCTGTTAGTGTAGCTTAATTTAAAAAGAGTTGGGACAAGTTCCTGAAGGTAAAGTCCATAAGCTACTATCTTTATTGTTATTAAGTTGCTTGATCGACCGCTGACGCTTATGCACCAGAGTGGTTAACAATATACATGGACTGCAAGGTAGGAAAGGAAACAGAACGCCTTCAATTCATAGGACAGGAACAGAAAAGGACAGAGAAATCAGATTATTCACAGTAAGAAGGGGAAGGGTCAGGAGAGGCTATTGGTTGCCAACTAGCAGAGAGCACCACAGAAATCCAGTGCTTTGTGTGAACTTGCCAGGTACCTGTGACCTGGATTGGCCGCTGTTGGAAACAGGATACTGGTCTTGATGGACCTTGGTCTGACCTAGTATAGCATTTCTTATGTTTTTAAGTTAATCGAGTTAATAATAAATTAAATGCCCTCTTCTTCTTTTTTATATTTTCAATCTGCTAGAAACAACAAATAAATAATAATTATGCATAAAAACTGCAGAAATATGTTGGGTTTAACTCTGTACCATGTAGAGCAGTGGTTCTCAACCCAGTCTTCTGGGACCCCCAGGCCAGTCAGGTTTTCAGGATATCCACAATGAATATGCATGAGATAGATCTGCATACAATGGAAGCAGTACATGCAGATCTCTCTCATGCATATTCATTGTGTATATTCCAAAAAACTGACTGGCCTGGGGGAACCACTGATGTAGAGGTTGCATCAGATTCTATTCACTTAGAGATTCAATGAAACATAGAATTTGGCCAGGAAAGCGTAAATGTTATACACAACTCTTGTCAAGCTAAGCGGTTGCTGAAGTATGGTCTTACTGGGGAATGCCAGATTATTACATGCAGCTTAATTATTTAAAGTAAGATATTCAATTTAAGATAAGCTTCAGCTTTTAGAAGAGACAGTCAGTCAGCACTTATAAACTCTAAAAATAACAGGGGTAGGTCTCAAGTGACCTAACTCCTGATTAGTCATGGATAAAAATACATTGACTCTTCATTCAGCCACATATGATGGAAAATACCATCATGTAATTGGCAAGAGATTTCACAAGTATTTCTCATAATTTTCTCTTTTTGCATTTGAAACAAAACTCAACAGGAGAAAAACATTTACACCTAATTTTAATTTATACCATCAAGAGAACAAGCACCTATGAATAAGTGTAATATTTATTTGTTCACAATGCTTTATATCAACTAATAAAAGGTGGAAAATACAGAAAGCATAATTGTTTTTGCAAAGAGGAATTTCAGCAACCAAAATGTACAATTTTACTCTTGGTAAAATTCTGCACAAAAGGTTTTAAGATTTGTGCTAGATATTTAAAAATTCTGTAAAATTCTTCATACTTTCTTTGCCCAAATAATACAAAAAACTACCAATTATTATTCAAAGATAACGACTGTAAATACAATACAGAAAACTTATCACTCAAAGATGAAGAATTTTGTAATTTCTTTGTGCAAAATATCCCCATAAAAGGGGTAATTTCATAAACTCCCATGGAGTTTACATGCATCGGTAAGTACGTATCTGAGGCCTGTTTTATAAAGTGAAGTACATGCACATACTCTACTTTATAAAATAGGGTGCAAGTGGTCTAAACACGCGTGCAAAATAGGAATGAACACGTTAATGCCTGTCCCATGGCAGGTGTAAAGTCCCATGCCTAGAATTTTCAGGGGCATGTAAAAGTTATAGTAAATTTGCACTCTGCTCAAGACCCATCCCTGTAAATGTCCACAGAGACTACATGTGATCGGACTTATGCATGTACTTAGAGAACAGCAACCACCTAAACTATACATGTAAGTGTCCATTCATGTGCATAAGTCCTTGAAAATAGGTGACATGCGTGTAAATGGCATGTATCTTTATGCGGTTCCTTATAAATCAATCCCAGAAAAGTCCCAGCCAGTGTTCCCTCTAATTTTCTGTAGGCTGTGTGCGCATAAAATATCAGCTGTGTGCAGCTTTTGAAGGAAGGTTACATTTTTGTGCGCCACATAATGACACTCGGAGTTATATACTTTAAAATTTGACTACACGTCAGAATGCAGTATATACACCACATTGATTTTAATCAAATTAAATGAAAATAGACGATTACTAAATGAAGCGGGAAATTTCTAGTAATTACAATCATAACTTTTAAATTTTAAGACGTCTGTGTTGTTTTCTTTCAGAATCAGAGCTGTAATTTTTGTGCGCTCTGTTGTAAAGTATGTGCGCTTGCTTGGCAAGGTGTGTGCGCGCGCACACGCGCACAGCTTAGAGGGAACAGTGGTCCCAGCCTTACACCTTTCCCCGACTCCTTGTCTCTTCCAGACTTCGAACTGCATCTCTCCCTCACTTCTCTCTTACAGTCCTAATTTTGACCCTCTCCCATGCGTGATCTTTCTCTTCTCCTACCATTAGGTTTATCACCTAGTGTGCACTCTCTCCTAATTCCTCAGAGTCTACTCTCTCCCTACAGACTAAACCCCCAACCTCAGGTAGGAGGTTCCCAGTTCCTGCTCATGCCAAACTCCAACAAAGGCCCCATCTTTATCTCTTTTTACCCCCCCCCCCCCATAAATACAATTTTGAAAAATGACCTATTTAAAAAGATGTCTCTCTTGCCTATCCAAAATTCTAGGCAGGTTCCCATTATACATTCATAATTTACATAATATTTTCAATTAACCTCAGGCTTCCTTGTTGCTTCCTCTGCCTGCTGTACAGGGTGATGTTCCTACTGCAGCTACTTATTCTCTACCGACCATGTGACCAGTACTGTCTTGGCCACTCCTCCCTCAGGCGCATGCGGTGCTGCTGCTTCTTCTTGCTGCATGGGCCAAGGCTTCATTCTTCCTGGCGACTTGTATCTGCCCTGCTGGAGCCATTTTCCAAAACGGTACCACTCACCCTAACTACTATTTTGCCCCGTAGTTGAAGGGCAAAGTGATAGAGTCAATTGATGCCGTCTTGGAAAATGGCATAGACAGGGCAGGACAAAGTAGGGATCATATCTGCCCCCACCCCTACCCCCTACTAGATTCCAGAGATTGGAAGGTAGACTTAAGGCAGGTCATGGCGTTGATTCGAACTTCTTATCTCAGACCGAAACTCTTTTGTATAAACAATCAGATATGTCCAAAAAGACATATCTTCATTGTGCAAGCTGGTTCTCACGCATAACTTCATACGTAAGGAGCCACTTATACACAGCCCTGAACATCCGCCAATGCTAGTGGCAACGCCCGAGTGTTTCGCTTCAAGCTTTGTCAGGGAGTGGTTCTGGATGCCCAATGCTTTTTAACTATGCACATTTATTTATTTAATTTAGCTGTATTTATATCCTGCTTTTCACCGGGTCAAAGCGGTCAATTGGGGGATACATTTAACACGAGGGGATATGACACACATACGTTAATACTTACAGGGAACATGGGCAATGGAGGGTTAAGTGGCTTACCCAAGACCACAAGGAGTGCCTATAGGACTAGAAATCCCAGTCCCTCCGGCCTGAGATTGCTGTCCCCAGGTGGGACTTGAACCCCCGGCCCTCCGGCCTGAAGTACCTTGTCCTAACCACTAGACCACTCCTCCCACATGCTTCCAAATATAATAAAAAACGTGAATTCAGGAAATATCCTTATCATATAGGGGTCTTCTCAGCTCTAAACTAACTGCATCGTCCAGGCATTGTAGCTCCAGCATCGAGGATCTATGATGTGGTGAGCTCTGTCGGACTGTTATCTTCATTGCCGTCAGACGATTGAGGTGCTTGTGGATACCTGAGATCCTTTTCCTCCTATTTTCTATAATTATTTTTATTCCTCCATTAAGAGACATTGAGTGTAAGCTTTATAAATTTCTTGCTGAGTTATAGCTTCACTCTATTCTGATTGGGTTACTGGTTTTTAGGTTATGGGTTTGGCCTGCATGGGGTAAGTTTTGCTGGGAATTGGACCCGAGCTGGACCAGGCGGGACAGTGCTTATGTAGCTAGGCCTGTGAGGCAGGCCTAGATACAGGCCACAGGTCTGTTTTGGACCTTTGACCACTGTTAGGCCAGCAGAAGAATCAGAAGAATGAATTGCTGACAGCCTGAGAAAATCCTGAGAGTGAAATGAAATGTTGCTAATCCAGTGTACTTTGCTAAAGAAACCAGCTAACACAAAATGAAACAAGAAAAAGACATGAGGGGGAACCAGGGAGTACGATCTGACTAGGCACTGGCCTTGGGAAGGTGACATGATGCTTTTATGCTAACTTTAACCTTGGGAAAAGTGAAATGTGCCAATTCTGTGTAGAACAAAGTATCACTAAGAAACCCAGCTTTAGAAAATGAACCAACCATTGTTATTCTGCCAACCTTTCAGAAAAATTGTATAAAAAACAGACTGGGACAGCAGAGAAAATGGGAGTTATCCAGCCCTAATACATGAAAATAAACTGACCTAAGAGTAAACAAGACAATCCAAACAAATCAACTCTTAGTTGTTATCTTACCGATGATAACCCAACATTGTACCATATTCTCCAACAGTGGCTAATATCATTCAAACTTCCAAAGAAATTCATTTATAAGGGTAGAGACCTCAGGATGACTAAAAACCCTTCATATGGCAAAATTAATCACCATAGGGAATAGCGAGGTAAATCACTGATCTCCAACCTCCCCATATTAATATTAAAGCAACAATCTCAAAAAAGTACTTTCTGAATTTTAATATAACTATTTTTCTTTTATCAATTTCAAATTGTCAGCCCAAACTACCAGTTCCCATCGTATATTTTTCATTTAAAAGTATCTCTTTCCATTTTAATGGCAGTCCACAAAGGACACACACTATTGAAAACACAAGTAAGACTCACAATGGAGCCACAAATCTTCCTTCGCAAGCCCTGTGAACAAACAAGAGCCATACAGTCATAACTATAAGTAAACGATCACTAAAGACAATGCTTAGTACTTATCTTCAGACATCCTTAATTCAATATGTCGTCGGTCAACCTGACAAAGATCTTTGTTTCTCCTCAAAAAAAGGCTTCTTCAGAGGCTTACAATCATCGCTCGATGACCAGCTTGGGAATATTAATATGGGGGAGGTTGGAGACCAGTGTTGTGAGTATCTCGCAATTCCCTATGGTGATTAATTTTGCCATATGAAGGGTTCTTAGCCATCCTGAGGTCTCTACCCTTATAAATGAATTTCTTTGGAAGTTTGAATGATGATATGTTTAGCCATTGCTGGTTTTAAGTACCTGGGAAGTGTGGTATAATGTTGGGCTATCATCGGTAAGATAACAACTAAGAGTTATCCAGCCCTGCCATGGAGGTGACAGAGTGCTGAATTGCCCCGTTAACCTTTCTCTTCTGTCTATTCCTTATACAGCAGCTACCTTGTACCTGTAAGTAGAATTTGTATGTTAAGAATATATGCTGAGAAAAGGATCCTGTAATGAAGATTGTGTGAGTATTGCTGAGAAATTGGTCTCTGTGTACTTCCACCGTGTAAGGTGAGACAGTGGCCCTTGTGGTCCAGTAGGCCCCTTTTAGTTTATGAAAGGACGCAAGGTAACATAAAAGTAATGTGTAGTCTCATGTAAACCCCATCAACTCTTACCAGCAGATGGGAGTGAGGGTGGGTACTGGCATGGGTGGGGGCAAAGTTGCTATAGATTTAAGAAAAGGAGGGGGTGGAATCGCTTACCACCTACCATCCGCTTTAAAACACTTAAGATCCGAAATGTTGCCCATAGACTAATTAGTTGGGTGTGCATTGCCTGAACTTTTTACCCTATACCTAGAGCATCTGCACTGGCTTCCAGTGGCTCAGCACATCCAGTTCAAGCTAGGTTACCCAGTGTTTAAACTATGAGCAGAAGGGAAACTGGAATATTTGAGTGTTTTTGCTGAGAGTTCATGAATTAGTAATCAAATGGCACGATATTAGTGGTTTCACTAGTGTCTACCATGAGACTTGGTAAAGTCTGGGCAGCCGCTTTTTCAACAGCATGGTTCAATTTTTATAACTCCCTGCCAATGATCTGATGGACTGAAGTGAACTACCTGGACTTTCAGATGAAGGTCACATTTTTTTTTTCTTCTCATTCAGGTTTTCAATTCTATGTAGGACTGGATCCGACCAAAGTTTCATCAAGCCTGGTGTCCTGTTTTCAGTAGTGGCTAATCCAGATCACAAGAACCTGACACACGAGTAGCCAGTTTCATGCAACTTATCTCCAGGGATAAGCAGTGCTTTTCTCTCTGTCTACCCTAACAGTTTATAGGCTTTTTCTCCAGGAATTTGCCCTGGCTATACTACCTGCTTTTAACACATCCTCCAATGAGTCCCAAAGCTTTTGTAAGTATTTTGTAACTTCATAGCATAGCGTGTTCCCTAGTCTTTGTACTTTTTGAAAAGACTAAACAAATCGCTTCATGCTTATCCACTCTACTCCACTCCGAATTTTATAGACTTCTATCATATCACCCCTCAGCCATCTCTTCTCCAAGCTGTGGAGCATTTCCGTAATCATTTTGATTGCCCTTCTCTGTACCTTTTCTAATGCAGATATATCTTTTTTGAGATGCGGAGGCCAGAATTGCACACAATATGCTGTGTTCGAACCATGGACCAATACAGAGGCGTTATGATATCCAAAACTGGTTAGTCTGGTTAGTTTCAAGACCGTCCTGGATTACCCCCTGGCCAGTGTGGCTTTCAGGATATCCACAATGAATGTGCATGAAATATATTTACGTGCATATTCATTGCAGGTATCCTGAAAACCACACTGGCAAGGGGGATACATCAGGATTGACTTGAAAAACCCTGGTCTATATGGTACCACCAGCCTCTGTCATTTTTGGTACTCCAGATTAACACAGCTACCCTTTCAAAAATTTTCTAAAAAATGTACAAAGGTGTGACAACTTTTACAAGGCACTGTATTGACAGATTTATTGAAATTTTTCCCAATTTTGCACTTATCACAAATATCTGTAGGCGTCAATCAAAGCCAATATGCATCTCCCACAGAGAAAATGATTTATGTACAAAATAAGGCCGAACTGGGCAAACTGACTGGCTAGTTTGGCATCTGACAGCATATAAATGTCTTCTATTTAAGACATGCACACTGACTGTGGAGGTTTGAAGAGAACCTAAATAAAACTCAGACAGGATTAGTGGGACTAAGAAGCAGTTTCATGACAAACCAATTATAGTCAGGCTTATAGTCAGGAGTGGAGGAGTGGCCTAGTGGTTGGGGCAAAGTACTTCAGGCTGGAAGGTCAGGGGTTCAAATCCCACTAGAGGACAGCAACCTTGGGCCGGAAGGACTGGGGTTTCTAGTCCCACAGGTGCTCCTTGTGGTCTTGGGCAAACCACTTAACCCTCCATAGCCCATGTTCCCTGTAAAATAGTTATCTCCAAGTTATAATGCCCTGTTCAATGTAATTTCAGTTTGTTCAATGTAAACCGCACTGATGCAGAATAGCATGGTATATAAGAGAATGTAAATAAATAAAAATAAATAAAATAATTTATCTATAAATATTTTAAAAACTTAGATACAGCACAAGAGCAACATCAACTCTACACAAATTCATTTGGACCTCCTTAAAGAAAAAAATATGAAATAAAAACAGCGATGTTAAATTTTCAAGAATCACTCCTACAAAACTTTTTGACTAAATCAGAAACATATAGTTCCTATATACTTGCACCGAGCCAGATCTAAAATACATACATAGCAGAACTTACATGTACCCACCCATCCATATACCAGACTTGAGGCATAACCTCAATACATCAGAACACAGTTAATTCTATTTTTTATATTCTTTCTAGCCAAACTGAATGTACATAAGGATGGGAACATGCTCCTGGGAGAAAAACAACTCTCCAAAAACTTAATAGAATAAGACCAAATTTGTGCGGGGGAAATATGGGAAAAAGACATATTGCCAGATCAGAGGAAAGGTTCCAGAGAAATAAAGACCCCAAGAAAACAGCCTAATGGGAGAAGGAGTCTCTGTGCTGCAGCACAGACACTGTGAGATATTGAAACATGGTGTATAGGGAATTCTCCTTTCAAACTGCCCCTCCCTTCCTCTCTCCTCTCCCAGTCACCAATGTACATACACATTCACTGACATATATATACAGGGATACGCCCATAACCCAGACACACACCCACAGACACACCCAGCACGCTCTCTATGCTTTCCTCACATGGAAACCTCCTACTGCCACCCCTATTCATGCTGGGCAGGATCTACTCATCATTTTGGTACACTGGCACCCTGTGGTTAAATGTAAAAATCTATCCTTTCAAATTTGTTGACAATGACATCTAATGGTTTCAATAATTTTATTCTTCTTTCCAAACCAATGGAATGCTTCATTCAAACGCTTCTCTGTTCCAGGTCAGAGACTCCACAGATATCCATACATACACATACACATACACACAGGCAACACAGATACAAACAAGTGAATACACACGTGTGCATGTGTATGTGTATACACACACATGGGTTGGAAAAATTCCCTGGGCCCTGCTCCACTTACTTTCCCTGCTTATTATATTAATTTTAATCTCTACATGTTCAACTATTCTTGGGGTTGTGGTCTGTATCTTTTTTTTTTAAATGTTGTTAAGTTAGTGTTGACTCCTGACAACCTAGCTGCCTCTGAGTTTTCTTGGCAATGTATCACCAGAAGTAGATTTTCCAGCCTTTTCTTCCAAACTACCCCCTGTGAAACCTCTGCAAATTTTTGTCGGATGTTACAGGAAAGGAACATATATTAAATACTATGTCCACCACTCAGTTACATCCTTTTATTCAATATTCATAAAACCTAAAAATACTCTCCACTACTTAGTTGAATCACCAATGACAAAGTTCAGGATACCAGGCACAACGTGCACGTTTCGGGTCTGTTGCCCTGTTTCAAGTGCTGCCAACACCATGTAACTCAATTCAACCGTCATCAAATGCTGAAAAAACAGCTGCTTCTTCAAAGGGTCAAAGACTTATGTGAATGGCTCTTCTTTACCATCAATCAAACCAGTCAACCAATGAAACAACAGGAACTCGGGAATGGTTATTGACTGATCAAACCTCTAATACCTCTAATGAGGAAACTTCATCATTGGTAGGAATTTTACCCTATATGACGTCAAGCAAAGCTGTAGTAAATATTCTTAAAAAACATTGGCCGATTTTGGAGTTGCATCCCTGTTTTCAAAAACCTTTGATGGTGGCTTTTTTACGGGGAGCAAATTTGGGGGATATGGTGGCCCGTTCTGCGGTTCTGGCGGATAGACCCCCCTTTCCGTCCGCTCAACATAATGGCCATGTGATTTGTGGCCATTGCATTTATTGTTCGTCTTCTCTAACGGGAGTTACATGGATCCATCCTGTGACTGGCCAGTCCTTTAAAAGGCGGTGGGAAACAGACTGCACTACATCTTATGTGGTGTATGTGATACACTGCCCATGCCCCCTTGTGTATGTGGAGAGAACAACTCGGATGATTAAAACTCGCTTAAGTGAGCATGCTTCCCGCCTTCGGCAAAAAATTGAAACAGCTCCAATAGATGAGCATTGTCTCACATTAAACCATACTTTCCAGGATTTACATTGGTCAGTTATCGATCATATACCTTTAGACCCTAGAGGTGGGGATCGTGTCAATAAACTTCAGGGATGTGAACGTTGGATTTTCCACTTACAGACTGTGCATCCTACTGGTCTCAACAAAGAAATTGATTGGTCTAGTATTAACTGATGTCATCCAATGAGCACAGGGTTTCCCCTGAATCAGTGGGGAGTTCCTGTTGTTTCATTGGTTGACTGGTTTGATTGATGGTAAAGAAGAGCCATTCACATAAGTCTTTGACCCTTTGAAGAAGCAGCTGTTTTTTCAGCATTTGATGACGGTTGAATTGAGTTACATGGTGATGGCAGCACTTGAAACAGGGCAACAGACCCAAAACGTGCACGTTGTGCCTGGTATCCTGAACTTCGTCGTTGGTGATTCAGCTAAGTAGTGGAGAGTATTTTTAGGTTTTATGAATATTGAATAAAAGGATGTAACTGAGTGGTGGACATAGTATTTAATATGTTCCTTTCCTGTAACATCCGACAAAAATTTGCAGAGGTTTCACAGGGGGTAGTTTGGTGATTTTTTTGATGATTTAATATTGGTATCACTGAATTGGTTTTTTTTTTGAGTAGCCTTTTCTTCCAAGGCAATGGAGGGTAAAGTGACTTGCCCAAGGTCACAAGGGGTGCCAGTGGGAATCGAACCCTTGATCTTCTAGCTACTAGGCAGCTGCTCTAACTACTAAGCTACTCCTCCACTCTGTGGTCTGTATTATGTACTGATAAAAGGACATCAAGCCCTAGGATTACAGATATGTTCTGTAATTCTTATATTGCACAGCGTTTGTAACCAGTCATAAACAGAGAAGACAAAAACAGGTTGGCATCTAAGCACTACCAGTGGCTGAGAGGTAGCTGGCAATATCCAGAAGCATCCTGTGCAAATTTGTTATAAGCAAAAATCTTTATGGAGCCTAACCATGGCCCCGTTAAGAAGAGGAGGAACCCCAGGCTACCTTATAGCAGGCACATGGATAAAACACGGCAAAAAAAACAAAGCTTTTGTAGTACTTGCTTATCACCCTCAACATTCTGTTTCGTGGGGACAGAAAAGGGACACTGAAAATTCAAGAGCAATTTCTGCATAAGACTGATAAGTGTTGAGCTCTATAAAGGTCTGTATGGGGGGAGGGGGCGGCGAATAATGACACAGAATTGAATACTGTTTTTAAGCCTCTAATCACCAGCACCTAAAGCACAGATTACAGGTTTCCTTCTTCTGTGGACAGCATGGTTAAAAGCAGCATAAGAAAGAAACAGAATCTATTGAAGAACTCTCCTCTCAAAAACATGTTTGTAGTCAACTTCTGGAGATAAACTGAATAATGATTCCCAAAAAACGAATACAACATAAATCATTACAGCAGCACAGGAACTTATGGGTCGATATTCAAAATGGTTTAGCTGGTTAGCAGGACCTGCTCAGTGGCTAAATCCTGGCAATGCCAATATTCTGTGGCTCTATCCAGAGCATGGCACTAAACATCCCTGGTTATATCCGGAGCAGTCTGTGGGCAGAGCGGGCATGGATTTGGCAGTTATCCAATCAGCAGCAATAGTCAGACACTAACTGCGTAGCTAAATTACATATACTGCAGTTAGCACAAGTCAACAGCAGTCCTAATTTTTTTTTCGAGAGCTGTTTTGGTTATTCCACATAATCTTTATGTTTTTTGGTGCACTGAATCCGAAAATGACCTCCAGTTTGTCATAGGACATCATGTTTCCTGACAATTTAGGTAACTATGTTAAATAAGGCAATACCTCAAAATAAATGGAAATAGACTTATAAAATTAAAGCTTTATTACAATATTTTTATGAAAATCCTTTTTTGAAATGAAATGAGCTCACCTACGCACACTAAACTCGATTCTTCTTCCTTGTGAGGCTCCTCTTGGTGCATTTACGATTGTGAGTAGCATCTGGAATGTCTCTCTGAAGCATCCAACAGTAGTCTGCCATCATTGCAATGCTCCAATTTCCCTGGTATCTCCTTTCCATTTCTTTAATGTCTTGGTGGAATCGTTCACCTTGTTTCTCACTCACAGCTCCCAAATTTTCAGGATAGTCATCAAGGTGAGATTGGAGGAAATGCACTTTCAAACTCATCAGGCAACCTAAAGCTTGAAATGCTTTCAGCATTCGTCCGATGATCTTTTTGTAGTGAGGATCTTTGTTATTGCCTAAAAATTTCTGTACGACTTCTTTAAATGCAATCCACCCTTCTTTTTGAGGATCTGTCATGGTATTGACAAACTCTTGATCAACTATAAGCCTTCTAATGTCTGGTCCGACGAACACACCTTCCTTCAATTTTGCCTCCAACAGACCTGGAAACCTGGTGACCAAGTATTTGAAGTATTCTCCATCTCTTGGAAGTGATTTTACGAATTGCTTCATCAATCCCAATTTTATGTGGAGAGGTGGTAGAAGAACTTTATGGGAAGGTTCCAAAGTTTCTCAGAGGACATTTTTTTCACCGACTGTTAGCACCCTCGGCCGCCAACTCTTCTTGGTCCAGTGATTTTGTCGGTCTCGACTGTCGCATAGACACAGAAAACAAGGATATTTGGTATACCCAGTTTGTTGCCCGAGCAGCATGCACAAGACCTTCAAGTCCCCACACACTTGCCAACCATGGTCTTCATATTTAAGTTTACGAAGAGCCAATTCCAAGTTCTCGTAAGTTTCCTTCAAGTGTACGGAATAACCTACGGAAGCGTAAAAACCATTGTGGAGTAAAACTGCTTTGAGACTTCTTTTTGAAGAATCTATAAAAAGATGCCATTGCTCTGAATCATACTGTATTTTAAATTGACCCAACAGACCTTAGACATCGATACAATAAACCAACTTGTCTTCCTGGGCGAAGTAAGGAACGAACTCCTTTTCACGATGTCTGAACCATGAAGATGACAGTCCTGGCAACAATAAATTCCTGCTTTTCAGCCTTGATCCGAGTAACTCAGTGGCATCTTTGGGAAGATTCAAGTCTCTTACCAAATCATTCATCTCCTCCTGAGAAAACAATTTTGGTCTTGTATCATCTTCAAAATCAGAACTTGATTCGTCATCTGGTTCAGGTATGACTTCACCTTCATCGGAGCTAGGTATCTCTTCCAAGGTAGCAGGGGGCTTGGGTACTGGTATATCTGTGCCATGGGGGATGGGATGAATTGCCGAGTGAAGATTGGGGTATGAAATGGAATGCTTCCATTTGGAATTAAACCCTTTCACATTGCATGAACAAAAGTAACAGTCGTCACTATGGTTCTTTTGCTCTCGCCATACCATAGGAATCCCATAACGGAAAGATTTTTTTCTTATCCTTGAACCAGTTTCGGAGGTCCTCAACACACCGTTTGCACACTTTATGAGTCGCCCAGACTTTATTTTGATCTCCAATTTTTAGTCCAAAGTATGCAAAGTATACTTTTTTCACAAAGTCTGTAATATTCTGCTGTTGCTTCAACACTGTATATTCACCACAGATGAAACAGAAACTGTCTGGTGAATTAATACACTTTCGCAGAGCCATAACATAACGGTTGAAGAATGACGAGCTAACACGAATTGCGATGAAAAAGTGTGAACAGCCTAGAACCAAGAACCTGATGATGATTCGTGCACAAGTGTGGCATGCAGGAGAGAGCAGCTCTGTGTCTGTACACGAGACGTCACAATGCTGGCCACGCCCCCCTGCACTGACCGGAGCTGCTGCTATCTGCCCTGTGTCTCCCTCCCACTGGATTCTTCAGGAAAGATTAACCCCTTCTACCATTAGAAGCACGGACTTAAAACTTGCTTAGCTTATGTATATATTGCTGACCATCAGATTTACAGTGCTATATATTTTTTTTACATAACTCGGACAACCCCTTTAAGGTTTTTTTGGCATTTTATATCTTAAATGCACTTATGTGAATTAATTAATAGTAATTTGAATTAATTAATAGTAATTTGAAAAAAATTGATAAATTTGAAGACAATTTTGCATGTTGTGGCAAATCATGATGTCTAGGAGTTTTTTTCAATATTTTATTTGTTTTCAGCACACCAAAATACATGGAAATTAGATGAAAATAATCAAACAGCTTTTTAGCCGCAGACCTGTGATCCAGAGCAGTCTGTGGGCAGAGCGGGCATGGATTTGGCAGTTATCCAATCAGCAGCAATATTCAGATGCTAACTGCGTAGCTAAACTACATATACTGTAGTTAGCACAAGTCAACAGCAGTCCTAATTTTATATGGTTTATATTCAGTATGTGGTTGAATATTATCGATGACTAGACAGCTGCCCCTGATAGCTGAAGAAACTGAATATTCAGCGCTGGATAAACTCCAGCGCTTTATATCCAGTTTTAATTTCACTGACAGCAACCAGGCACTTTAATAGTACTGACTGCCATCACTAAATATTGATTCCTTACATTACTGTAATTTTAAAACCCTGCGCCATTCTAATTTTTGCCCTTTGCATCCTACAAAGTAATGACTTTGATAAAAAAGTACCTACATGCCTAGGTGCAGAGAATGTTCTAGTTTTGCACCTACTCCTTTGGGAGGCAGTAATCTGGTTTTGCTCATAGAGGAAGTAGAGACACATCTTAGGAGAAAGACTTAAAGCCTTCCGTGGAAAGAGATGGCTGGATCCTATCTGCCCTCAGAAGACAGGAAACTCAGTCATCCTCACCTGATCTTTGGGTGGTTGAGGACCACCAAACAGTGTATCCACAAACAGGATATCCACAAACAGGATATCCACAAACAGGATATCCACAAACAGGATATCCACAAACAGTGTATCCACAAACAGGATATCCACAAACAGGATATCCACAAACAGTGTATCCACAAACAGGATATCCACAAACAGGATATCCACAAACAGGATATCCACAAACAGTGTATCCACAAACAGGATATCCACAAACAGGATATCCACAAACAGGATATCCACAAACAGGATATCCACAATGAAAATGCATGAGATATATTTGCATACAAGAGAATCAGTGTATGCAAATATCATTCACATATTTTCAGGATATCCACAATAGATACCCCAATGGCTGGAGAATCCCAAAGAACCAGTTGAGGGCCACTTACTCAGACAGAGCAAAGTAGAGGTTTCTCTAAAATACTAGGAAGAGATCAGAATCCGATCTCAAGAAGAAAAACGTTTCAACCCGATTACTCCTTGTTTAGAAGAAAAACTAAATACTATTATTACTTATCATTTATATAGCACTACCAGGCATTCCCAGAGCTGTAGAAGTACACAAAAAAAAAAGACAGCAACTCAGGGCCGTCCCGAGTTGGTCCAAAGTCGTGGAGCCCTAGACGAACCTCAAGCTTTACACCCCCACTGACTGTCAAAATCTATTACTTAGCTTTGAATGGCCCACTTTTGCTACCCTCCAGAGATTGCTGCCCTAAGCGACCACCTAGTTTGCCTAGTGGTTGGGTCAGCCCTACAGTGCCTGCTCAAGAGAACTTAGAATTTTCTAAAAGAGACAAACAGAACAACCAGGGGCAGAGGAATTCTTATGGAAATGATCAAAATAAAAATGGGTTTTAGAAAGTGCTGGGGAGGAGCCTGCTGTCTTGGTACATATTGGTACCAATGACCATAGGAAAGTGTGGGAGGGAGGTTCTGGAGACCAAATTTAGGCTTTTAGGTAGGAAGTTGAAATCCAGAACTTCCAGGATAGCATTCTCTGAAATACTTCCTGTGCCACGTGCAGGATCCAATTGGCAGGCAGAGCTCCAGAGTCTCAATGCATGGATGAGATGATGGGGCAAGGAAGAGGATTTTGGACTTGCTAGGAGCTGAGCAATATTCTGGGGAAGAGAGGGGCTTTTTCAAAAGGAAGAGCTCCACCTTAAGTAGGATAGAACGAGGCTGCTGGCATTAACCTTTAAAAAGGAGATAGAGCAGCTTTTAAACTAGATAATAGGGGAAAGCAGACAGTCCCCCTAGAGTGCATGGTTCAGAAGGATGTATCCTTGAAGAATACTTGCAAAAGAGGGAAGTTAGGGCATCCCAACAGAGAGGTTACAATAAAGATAAAAGTAACCCAGATGCCCTTAAGTACAGAGCAGATAGAGCAGAAAGATTTCAAATTACCCCATCAACTGATAGCCAGATTAATATGAATAAAATACAACCTCTAAAATGCCTGCATGCAAATGCTAGAAGTCTGAAAAATAAAATGGGAGAGTTAGAATATATAGCACTTAATGAAAGGATAGATATGACTGGAATCTCAGAGACCTGGTGGAAGGAGGACAACCAATGGGATATTGTGATAGCTGGGTACAAACTATCGCAATGATAGGGTAGATAAATTGGTGGAGGGGTTGCACTCTATGTTAGAAAAGGCATTGAGTAACAAAGGATTAAAGTTTTGCAGGTAACAAAATACATTGTAGAATCTCTATAGATAGAAATCCCATGTGAAAAGGGGAAGGCGATGGCACTAGGGGTGTACTATGGACCGCTTGGCCAGGGATGCTAACAAAAGTTACAGTAATAATGGGTGATTTCAATTACTCTGGTACTGAAAGCAGGACATACTAGGGAAATAAAGTTTCTAGATGAAATAAATAATTGCAATAATAAATGAAATAAGTAAGGGTGTTGGGGCCACTTGGCAATAGTGATCATAGCATGATCGCATTTGATTTAATAAATGGAAGAAGGACGGCAAGGAAATCCACAGTACTACCTTTTAACTTTCAAAAGGGAGACTAGGATAAAATGAGGAAAATAGTTAAGAAAAAACTAAACGGAGCAGCTGCATAGATTAGAGATTTACATCAAGCATTGGCATTGTTGAAAAATACTATCTTGGAAACTCAGATCAGCATGGTTTAAAGGTAAGGTCAGAGAGGCTGTTGTAGCAAAAAAAAACAACCCGAACATCTTTTAGGGAATGAAAAAAGGAGCCAAAAGACAAAAAACAGAAACATCATAAGAACTGGCAAGTTAGATGCAAGGCATTGATAAGGCAGGCAAAGAGAGAATTTGAAAAAAAGCTTGCCATGGAAGCAAAAATGCATAACAACTTTTTTTCTAGTATATTTGTAGCAAAAAACCTGTAAGACAGTCAGCTGGACCATTGAATGATAGAGGGGTAAAAGGGATGCTAAGGGAGGACAAAGCCATAGCAGAGACACTGAATAAATTCATTGTTTCATTCTTTCCTGAAGATGTAGGGAAGTTACCCATGCCTGAAATGGTATTTAAAGATAATGTATCGGACGAATTGAAAGAAATATCGATAAACTGATATGAATTATAACTATTTCATAAACTGAAGAACAGCAAATCACCTGGACCTGATGGTATACATCCGAGAGTACTGAAAGAGCCGATATATGAAATTGCAGGCCTACTACTATCATTAAAATCATCTGTAGTACCTGTAGACTGGAGAATGGCCAATGTAACGTCAATTTTTAAAAAGGGTTCCAGGGGTGATCTGGGAAACTACAGACTTTTGTGAGCCTGACATCAGTACTGGACAAAATGGTAGAAACCATTATAAAGAATAAAATTACTGAACACATAGATAATAACGGTTTAATGGGAGAAAATCAATATGGATTTAGCTAAGGTGGATTTTTTTGAAGGTGTGAATAAACAGGCAGACCAAGGTGATCCGGTCGATATAGTGTATCTGGATTTTCTAAAAGCCTTCGACAAGGTTCCTCATGAGAGACTCTTGGCGAAATTAAAAAGTCATGGGATAGGAGGCAGTCTACTATTGTGGATCAGGAACTGCTTAAAAAGATAGAAAGCAGAGAGTAGGGCTAAATGACCAATTTTCTCAAATGGAGGAAGGTGAACAGTGGAATAGGGTGTGTCAGTTTTGGAGATGTCATAATTTTAAAAAACACTGGTGGAAAAAATGGTACAATTTCATGTAGCTAATAAACAATTAACATATTGCACAAAATTTTAAAGCTATTTATCTACCTGTATGCAAATTACATAAAAATACACAAATTATTGTTGGAAATAGGACCTGTGTCACATAGTAGATGGCTTTCAACAGCTCTAAGGTTCATGAGAATATGGATTTCCAAGCATAATCTGAAAGGAAAGTATCTAAAAAAACTTAAGAATGACTGTAGAGTTCTGTGTTGGGGTTTACATGGTGAACTGGTTCAATATAAAAATAAATATCTATTGGACACAAGATCCCAGGCATCTCCTTTTCCAGCTACAACTGTTGAAAGAACAGTGTGAAGAGGTAAAGAAGATAGTCATGCCTACAGTGAGAAGGTCAGTTAGGTATGGTTACAGCAAGTCAGTTCTGCAAGCTATATAGTGCAGTGAAGAGGAACAGGAGAGAGGAGATGCTGTGGAGACGATATTGAAGATCAGAGATGAAAGAGATGAGAAGACTCAGCTTGGAGACAACAGTGTGAGACCCAGGAAAACACCATCCATCAACACTGAGGCAACTACACTCGTCCAATTACTTGACTGGAGCTCAGGAGTCTCCGAGCCTCCTCTTACCTGTACCATGACAACAGCAGAGATTAAGACATTTCTAAGCAAGCCCATGGTAGTTCCAGACTGGTCATCACACACCCAGTCCAAAGAAAGGTGTGTAAAAATGACAAATGAGGCTGCTGGTCATGTGTACAATCAGGAGAGGAGAGAACATTATATTAGGGGGTCAGATGGTCAGCAGGGAGCTCATGAGCCAAAACAGAAGCAAACAAGTTATGCCTTTTTTGCTGGATTTTGTTAAACAACATTAAATTAACTGCATAAATGACATTTTAAAGACAATTATGTGGCTACGGGTGTTGTTCAGACTATTTGTACATTCAATTTGGTCACTAGCAGTTTTGTAAAGTTTGGAAAAATAAAAATCTACCCCTAAAATTGACATGCCTTAATAGTGGTGTACCCCAGGGATCTACTTTTAACATATTCATAGATGACCTAGAAATAGGAACAAGTGAGGTGATCAAATTTGTAGATGACACAAAAATATTAAAAGTTGTTAAAACACAAGAAGATGGTGAAAAATTGCAAGAGGACCTTGATAAATTGGAAGACTGGACATTCAAATGGCAAATGAAATTCAATGTGGACAAGTGCAAAGTTATGCACCTAGTAAAGAACAACCCAAACTATAATTAAACAATGCAAGGTTATACACATTAGGAACCACCACCCAGGAAAAAGATTTAGGCGTCTTTGTAGATAATACATTGAAACCCTCCGCCTTGTGTGCAGTGGTGGCCAAGAGAGCAAATAGAATGCTTGGAATCATAAGGAAAGGAATGGAGAATAAAACTAAGGATATTATAATGCCTCTATCATTACATGGTGCAACTGCACCTTAAATACTGTGTGCAATTCTGGTCGCCATATCTTAAAAAGGGTATAGCAGAATTAGAAAAGGTACAGAGAAGAGCCACCAAAATGGTAAACATGATGGAAGGACACCTGAGGGAGGAGTGGCTCAGTGGTTGGGACAGGTTACCTCAGGCCGGAGGGCCGGGGGTTCAATTCCCGCATGGGGACAAGTAACCTCAGGCCGGAGGGACTGGGGTCTCTAGTCCCATGGCCACTCCTTGTGGCCTTGGGCAAGCCACTTAACCCTCCATTGCCTCAGGTACACTTAGATTGTGAGCCCTGTGGGGACAATGGAATAAAAAAGTACCTGTTAGTATACATGTAAACCGCTCTGATGCGTAAGTAAAGGGCGGTATATCAAAAATGCCTAAAACCATAAAAAACCTCTATGAGGAAAGGCTTAAAAGGTTAGGGCTCTTCACCTTGGGAAAAAAGATGGCTGAGGGGAGATATGATTGAAGTCTATGGAGCTACAATGTAGCCTATTTAAGACTAATAAGAGAAAATATTTTTCATTCAATGAGTAATCAAACTCTGGAATTTGTTACCAGAGGATGTAATAAAAGCTGTTAGTGCAGCTGGATTTATAAAAGGTTTGGAGAAGCTCCTGGAGGAAAGGTCCATAAACCATTATTAAAGAGGACCCGAGAAATCCACTGCTTGCCCCGGGACAAGCATTATGGAACCTGTGTACCTTTTCAGGTAATCTGCCAGGTACTTATGACATGGATTGGCCACTGTTGGAAACAGGATACTGGGCTTGATGGACCTTGGTCTGACCCAGTATGGCATGTCTTATGTTCTGATGAGTGAAGACAGGACATAAGGGATCAGGATTCAAAGGCAGCCTTGAAGAGATGAGTTTTAAGCCTGCATTTGAATAGGATCAGGGATGGAACCTGATGTACCGACTCGGGTAATCTATTCCGGGCATATGATGCAGCAAAGTGTAAGGAGTTGGCAGTAGAAAAGGAAGACATTGATAACAGTGATTTGCTTGATGAGCAGAATGGACGGGGAGCAGTGTAGGGAGAGATAAGAGAGAAGTAGTGAGGAGCCGCAGAATGAATGCATTTGTAGGTCAGCAAGAGAAGTATGAACTGTATGCAGAAACAAATAGGGAGCCGATGAAGTGACTTGAGAAGAGGGATTACATGAGCACAGCAACTCTGGCAGAACATCAGCTAAACAGCATAGATGTGTCAATGGAAGACTAGAGAGGATCAAGTTGCAATAGTCTAGGCGGAAGGTGATGAGGGAATATATAAGCGTCTTGGTAGTGTGTTCTGAGAGGAAGAGACAAATTTTGCTGTTAGATATGTACAGTGAGAGAGAGAGAGAGAGAGAGAGAGAGAAGCACCACAGATGACCCTGAGATTGTGAGCTGAGGAGGCAGGGCAGATGACAGTATTAACCACAGAAAGAGAGATGTGAGGAAGGGGGAAGGTGGGTTTAGGGGGGAAGGTAAGAAGCTACGTCTAAGCTATGTTCAGTTTCAGATGTGTGGTGACATCAGACAAACAGGCTGAATTTTGGGCCTGGATTACTGGAGAGATTTCAGGGGTAGAGAGGTAAATCTGAGAGTCAGCAGAATTAACATGGTAGTAAAATCCATGGGAGGAAATCTTAAGTAAACACACAGAAGATGTCGTCCTTCCAGGAAGCATGGTTGATAAAGATAAAAAGAGGAAGGTGGAGTTCGCCTCAGAGCAGGAAAGTTCATCCTTTATATTTTCCAGAGAGAAAAAAAGAGGCCCAACCACCAGTTCTGGGATAGATCCAGGCCGTAAACTTTACCTGAAAGTGAAGGTCTCTAAGAACTTTCCTTCTTCTCTTGATATATATCTATATCTATCTATATACATATATACATATATACACCAACTATCACCACAAAGTATTAAAGAGGTTTACAACAGCCATTTTAAAGTGAGATTACTGTATATACTCCTACCCAGTTGAATCCTCATGGAATGCTCTCTACATATAAAACCTAATTAAATGATCTCACTGGTCAACAAATTTTTACAAAAGTCATGTTACTGAAATAAAAAAAGGTTGGCTCTACTTTTTTTGTAATCTACAAGAATTAATGTTTACATCATAAAATGCATGTCAATAGTAAATATATAATAGGCCTTCGGTTAATACCCGTAAAAGACCAAGTCATAGACTACTTCTTAGATTTTTTTTGCCTGTCTCTTGTACAGCTGTTCGGGAGCTTCTCTAAGGAGGGTCCAGCAGTAGTCAGCCAGCATTGTAGTGGACCATTTTCCCTGGTATCTTTGCTCCATCGTTGCAATATCCTGGTGAAAACATTCATCCTGTTCATCACCAACCATATCACAGTTGTCAGGAAAGAAATCGAGATGGGAATCAAGGAAATGGATCTTTAGAGACATATTGCAGCCAAGTTTCTGATACTACATCAGCATGTCTTCTACTAGTTCCTTGTATTTTTCTGCCCTAACATTCCCGAAAAAGTTTGTTGACACTAGGCGGAAAGCATTCCATGCTTGTTTTACATCACCCTGCAGCAAGTTTTTGAACCAGTCATCTTTGAAGAGCTCTCGAATCTGAGGACCCACAAAAACTCCCTCTTTAATCTTTGCTTCGCTGAGTCAAGGGAAATTTTCATGCAGGTATCGGAAAGCTGGCGAAGTGCAGTCCATGGTTTTCACGAAGTTTTTCATCAAACCTAGTTTGATGTGAAGGGGTGGTAGCAGGATTTTGTGAGCCTCAACCAGAGCTGGGTGCTGGATATTCTTCTCTCCAACTGTTACATTTTGTCTGCGATTCCATTCCTTCCGCAAGTAGTTCCAATCCCTTGCTCGGCTATCCTACTCACATAAGAAACACATGTATTTTATATATCCCTGCTGCAGTCCCATTAAAAGGGCAACTACCTTCAAGTCACCACAGAGGTGCCAGTTGTACTTGTTAAAGCATCTACTGACTTCCATTAACTATAAGTTATCGTATGTCTCTTTCATGTGGACGGCATGCGCTACTGGAATGGATGGAAGACGGTTTCCATTGTTCAAAAGCACAGCCTTCAGACTCAGTTTCAAAGAGTCTATAAATAGTCTCCAGTCTTGTGGATCATGAGTGATTTTTAAGGCATTCATGAGGCTTTCAATATCGGAACAGAATACCAGATTACTTTCCTTTCCGACTGCGTATAGTACACTGCTGATGTCATATGGCTTCAGCCGCCATCTGGCAGTAGTATTGCATTACATCTGAAAATGATGCAATCAACTCTGGATAATGTGTGCCTACTGGATGATGTGATGCAATATTACATCATTCAAGGCTTATTTGGGATGTTGTTGATGTCCTATTGGATAAATTTACACGGTGAAACGTCAAAAATGAACTACATGCAATATCTTCAAAACAAGAGCCAATAAAATTTTTTTAATGTTATATTCGTGTTCAGCTCACTAAGATACTACAGATTAGGGCCTTTTAAAGTCAGTAATAATTTCAGTGTTGACCAGTATTATCAGTCCCTTTCTCAAAAAAAGAGACAGCGTGATAGATCTGTGCTAACAAGAGGGAGATTAGGATCGAGTCTGCGGCAAAAATGTTCATCAGTGATGTTGATGGACTGGAGGCTATGCATGCTAAATCTCAGCTGTAAGGGTCAACGACCAGCATTGGAAATAGTCCTTAAAAGACCTCAGTCTTGTTCTCAGCTGCAGGAACTCAATGTACTGCTCAATTTGCCTGTTGGGTGGAATCTTGGAGAAGATGAGGGATATTCTGGAGACAGGAAGGTCTCATAATAGTGAACTGCAGAAATATGTCCTTATATAAAATGGAACCAAAAATAACATTGTACACTGCATGCTGAACAAAAGTCATTTACTACCCTTAGATGCTGTAATTATTAGAAAACTTGGGTACTAGTTAAAATTAGGAAACAAGGCAATGTTTTTCCCTCATAACTGATTTGTTTTGTTATTTTTTGACTGTGCTGCTTTTCTGCTCTCTCTCTTCTTTTTGTCTACACTTTGGATATATTTTTTATTTTTGCTTTTTGATTGTTTTGCCTCTTTTTTGGCTTTCTTGCTTTTTTGTTTATATCATTTTGGGATTTTACTTTTTAGCTTAAGGTTTTTTTTTTTAAAGATATTTTTTTGGTCCATTTGCAGTTTTATCTTTGCTTGCTCTGCTATCTCTCTCCCCTCTGGTGCTGGCAGGGAGCAGCTCCAAGCCACAACAGAAACAGTTCCTCTCCTGGCCCACTGCGATAGATCAGCCTGGGCTTGATGCCAATTTTTAGGTGCCTAAGCGATCTGAAAATTTTTCATCCCAAGTATTTAAATTAACAGTAAAGAGTTACATAGTCCAACTGTGAAGTAAGTTATTGCATAATTACTGTATTTTAGAATAATGGCACTATGCTACAAGTGTTCCTTTACAAATGATTTAAAAAATAAGACCTTTAGTTTGTTGCATCTATCTGCTCCATGGAAGCTAAATCTTCTTAAAATTACCTTATGATCATTAGGTACTTGAAGAGGAAATTTTTTTGACTTATTCAATGTAATTATTTATTTAAGTAGACAGGATAACCGCAGCTTTTGAACAGCAGGAGTGGTAGGGGCCACACCATGAAATGAGGTCGTGCCACTTGTTACTCAGCTGAAGATACTGAGGCCTGTAATGAGGAGAAAGGTGAGGCCTTAAATGGAGCAGGTGGTCTACCATTGTGTTATGAAAGGAGCAACAGAAACATCAATAAATTCAATGAACCTGCAAAAATTTCAGGTTCACAGTATTGGCCCAATTACCTCTTTTTTTTTTTAATGAAGAATTCCCAAAGTGAATTATTTTTAAAAATCTTCTTAAGTGGTTTGAAAACCTAAACCAATTTTTTGTTTTAAATTTTCTTCATATTTGCTAGAAAACCATTAATCAGATCCAAAGCCACTGAATTTCAATCAAGCTAAAATGCCTTCGAGTCCGACTTTAAATTTTTCGCACATCGTTAATAGTGAGTAGCAGCGTATCAAATTTTAGCTTTGTGGTGGTGGTTAACGCCTCCTACCCCCCCCCCCCCCACTTCCCAATACACAAAAACCCATCTTGGTGAAACTGGGATGGAAAATCTAAATGATTCTAGGTTCCAAAACATGGGATATGGAATAAGGTAATTTAGAAACATGCCGGCTGTTGTGCATCAGTAAGCCGAAGTAGTGACCTGCTCAAGTTGCCTAAAACCCGTGTGCAACAGGGTTTGTTTTACAATGTACAGTGCTGTTCGCTTTTTTTGTTCATGCTTTCACCATCTGTTTTTCTAAAAGCTCAGACCTCAGTGCAACTATGCTTAGCAGAAGTCTTCTATGCTGCTCTGGGTTATGATGGGCACAAGCTATAATGAGGCAGAATATGTACTGCATTCAGTTTTCTAATGGGTGAACTACATAAGGGAAAGGACCGCAGGACTGATTTCACTGGATGCATCAAGTGTGTTTAGCAATATGTGACTAGGAGATACATTAAACATTTCAATGACTACACTAGAAACAAATATGTGAACAAAAGCAGTAAAAATCCTTGCTTTTTAACACAAAATAGCTAGAAATATTGAGAAATGAGCAGAATAATGTAATTAATACTGTATGCACACAAAAGCTTATTTCATTGGCAATGCATATGCTCCACAGAGAATAGAAAGCTTTTAGTGAGCTATTAAAAATTCAACGATTTTTTGCATAAATGTTTCATTTAATTCAACTTAATATTAAATTTATGAATATGGAACTTTGGAGATCAGCAATATGGATTTAAATAGGACTTTTTTGGAATGTAATAAGTAAGGCCTTATTCTGAGTTGATGAGCTCAACCCTGGCCAATCTGCTTTATATAGAATTGAAGCTGTTGGTTACAAGGTCAGAGGATTTAAAATAATAGTTTTCATTTTACGTAAGAGAGAGATGACTGGCTGAAACCACCATAGGACCCTAAAGGTGCAAGTGGCGATATTTGGTGCTCCACGTCATGCCTTGCCATTTATAAAATAGGGGCAGTGAATTAAAATAATTAATTGAGAAGGGGCTATGTTTACCAAAGGGTTTAAAGCACGTTAATGAAGTTAACATGCATTATGTATCCATGATCCTTTTATTTCTATGGACACAGCTGCAATTAACGCGCCTTAACCTTTAGTAAACATGTCCTTATGAATGCCCAGAATTAAATGTTCACAAACATAGGCTGTCTGCCTTTGTTTGCAATGTTAAGGGCACTTTACCTAGAAAAGAAGGTACCTTCTCATATGTAGAACTCTTTCATTAAACATGAGAACTATGGGTCCATTTTAGCAGGTAACAGTCCTCTGTACCACCGCATACACCTTCAAATGAAGCCCTTGCCATACAGTATTTAATTTTATTTGCTGGATATCAGGCCGAGTCCATCAGTCAACTAGGCAGCAACTCGCCCTTTATGCTGATACTTCTCCAACATCTCTTCTCTTTGCTTGCAACAAGAATGTGTTTAGTCTGAGTGATTTCAGCAAAGTCCTTGTTTTTTTTTTGTTTGCTAGTTTGGAAGCATATCACAGAAGCTGCAGAGTGGGTATGAAAGCAACTTGATGTAACCAGTTCTGCTATTTCAGAGCCCTAAACACTCCGCACTGCTGAATCAAAGCCTTATTGTTCAAACCTACAGAACAATCACATTTTCAAAGCAATTGTTATCCAGATACAGTGCTGCCTTTGTGGAGATTTTAGCAAGCAGAGCATCATGTTATTGTACATATTACCTGAGCCAAATGGTACGTTCCTAAGGTGTATGAGCCCTTGTGTTTTAGAAGCTTCTAGAGAGATTCTGAGCATGCTCTAGAAGAGAGAATGTGTCCAGCAAAATGAGTGGGAAGCTGGACATCATTAAGGGAAGCACTGGGAAGAGTAACTGCCCACGTGGAGCAGAGTATGAGACTTCCAGGAGAGAGGGCACTAGTTCAAAGCCACAAGCTCCTGAGAAATAAATAAATAAATAAACACATGCATCCCCAATATTGCTGAACAGAAAGGAATTACACTGTAAGATGAAAACATTCTGTAGCAGATAGGTCAGAAGAATACTGAGAAAAGCTGGAGAGAAGCCGTATTTTTAAAATCCCAGAACTTTATGCAATATAGCATCTCTCAAAGACATAGCAGTGATTTTACTAATGCAATGTCAGTGATACTGAAACTCAGAGGCAAAACCATTAGGAGGAATTTTATGCTGGAGAATACATAAGATCTACGGTATCAGGAAGGGAAGCAGCACAAGGACCCCTCCTAGAGAGGGAATGGCGTAAACTATTTGATTTCTGTACTGGAACCTTGAAATTGATCCACTAGCTTAGCACAGAAACTTGAGTACATTCGTAGTGTGCCTGCGGAGCGGCAGGTAAATAAAGTCAGACTGCACAATTTGAGAGCTCTCCACAGTTATTTCTGGCACTGGCTTTAGCTATCAGTGCTGCCACAGGGAAGACTTAGTCAACTGTTTGTTCAAGAGCTTTCATCTGTGGCCTACTATACCATCCAAGTGACCATATCTAAAGAAGCCTTAAACTATCAGAAATTGATGCCCTGAACAGTTACATTTTAGTTATATTCCTTATGCATCAGGTATCTTAATGCCATGAAACTGAATTTTTTAAACAGACCTCAAAAGCTTATCTGCACAAAATTATTGTTTTATACAAAATATCCCTTCTTATTGAACACAAGACACATTGTAGTAGTGAAATTTTGAATTGTAGCTTTCCTGTGCATGTGAAACTCCCAATTGTTCCTTTCTCCAAAAGACTTTCACTTCTTAACAATGCATTCAGTGATTTCAAGGAGTCCTTCTATGGAAGCTTGACCCTCCCTAGTGGTAATACCACAAGACTACTGCTAGGGGTTGACAGGTGCTACTGTGAACGCAGACGGGCTAGGAGCGACTGGGGATTGCACCTGCCTCTTATCATTAGACGGCAGGGATCGGCAAGGAAGGTTTGGGGATGGGGAACCCCTTTGAGGGAGCAGTGTCTGCACTTCTACTTCTACTGATACTGCATTGGGTCCTTTAAGGGCCAATAAAGATAAAAAGTTACCCTAAGTACAGAACTGAAAGATTCCAAATTAACCCTATCAACTGATAACCAGATTAATATGATTGAAATACAACCTCTAAAATGCTTGCATGCAAATGCCAGAAGTCTTAAAAATAAGATGGGAGAGTTAGAATATATAGCTCTAAATGAGAGGTTAGATATGATTGGTATCTCAGAGACCTGGTGAAAGGAGGACAACCATTGGGACACTGTGATACCTGGATACAAACTATATCGCAATGACAGAGTAGATCAAATTAGTGGAGGGGTTGTGCTCTATGGTAAAGAATTGAATCACAAAGGATTAAAGTTTTGCAGGAAACACAATATGCTGTAGAATCTCTATGGATAGAAATTCCAGGTCAAAAGGGGAAGGCAATGGCAGGGGGGGGGGTGTACTACCCACCGCTGGCCAGAATGAACAGATGGATAATGAAATGCTGAAAGAAATCAGGGAAGCTAATAAAAGCTACAACACAGTAATAATGCATGATTTCAATTACCCAGGTATCGACTGAGTCATTGTCACAGCAGGACATGCTAGGGAGATAAAGTTTCTAGATGAAATAAATGACTGCTTCTTGGAGCAGCTGGTTCATGAAGCAACAGGAGGGGAAGCTATTTTGGAACTAGTCCTTAGTGGCATGCAGGATCTTGTGCAAGAGAAAAGGGTGTTGGGGTCACTTGGCAATAGTGATCATAGCATGATTGTATTTGATTTAATAAATGCAAGAAGGGCGGCAAGAAAATCCAAAGTACTCCCATTTAACTTTCAAAAGGGAGACTATGATAAAATGAGGAAAACGGTTAACAAAAGACTAAAAGGAGCAGCTGCAAAGGCTAAAGATTTGCATAAAGTGTGGGCATTGTTTAAAAATACTATCTTGGAAGCCTGAAACAAATGTATTCCACGCTTTAAAAAAGTGGAAGGAAGGCCAAAAAACTGCCAGCATGGTTTAAAGGCGAGGTCAGAGAGATTGTTGCGGCCAAAAAAGCATCTTTAAGGAAATGGAAAAAGGAGCCAATTAACGAAAACAGAAAATAACATAAGCATTGCCAAGTTAGATGCAAGGCATTGATAAGGCAGGCAAAGAGAGAATTTGAAATAAAGCTTGCCATGGAAGCAAAAATGCAAAACAACTTTTTCAAGTACATTTGTAGCAAAAAACCTGTAACACAGTCAGTTGGATCACTGGATGATAGAGGAGTAAAAGGGGCGCTAAGTGAAGACAAGGCCATAGTGGAGAGACTGAATTAATTCTTTGCTTCGGTCTCTACTGAAGATGATGTATGGAATTTACCCATGCCTGAAATGGTATATAAAGGTGATGTATTGTAAAAATTGAAAGAAATATCGATAAACCGGGAAGATGTATTACAACTATTTGATAAACTGAAGAGTACCAAATCACCTGAACCAGATGGTATATATCCAAGGGTACTGAAGAACTGAAATATGAGATTGCAGATCTACTATTAGTAATCTGTGAACTATCATTAAAATCAACTATAGTATCTGAAGAGTGGAGAATGGCCAATGTAATGCCAATATTTAAAAAGGGTTCCAGGGGTGATCCAGGAAACTACAGACCTGTGAGTCTGACATCAGTACCGGGCAAAATGGTAGAAACCATTATAAAGAATAAAATTATTGATCACGTAATGGGAGAAACCAAAACATGGATTTTGCCAAGGAAAGTTTTGTCTTACTAACTTGTCATATTTTTTTGAAGGTGTGAACAAACAAATAGACAAAGGTGAGCCAGTTGATATAGCATATCTGGATTTTCAGAAAGCCTTTGACAAGGTCCCTCATGAGAGAGTCTTAGTATAGGAAGCAGTGTACTACTGTGGATCAGAAACTGGTTAAAAGATAGAAGGCATAGAGTAGGGCTAACTTGCCAATTTTCTCAATAGAGAAAAGTAAATAGCGGAATACCCCAGGATCTGTGCTGGGCCCGCTGCTTTTTAACATATTAATAAATGACCTGGAAATGGGAATAACGAGTGAGGTGATCAAATTTGTAGATGACACAAAATTATTCAAAGTTGTTAAAACCCAAGAGGATTATGAAAAATTGCAAGAGGACCTTGATAAATTGGAAGACTGGGCATTCAAACGGTAGATGAAATTTAATGTGGACAAGTGCAAAGTTATACAGCTAGGAAAGAACCCTCCAAATTTTGGTTACACGATGCAAGGTACCACATTAGAAACTTCCACCCAGAAAAAAGATTTAGGCGTCATCGTGAATAATACGTTGAAATGCTCCACCCAGTGTGCAGCGGCAGCCAAGAAAGCAAATAGAATGCTTGGATTCATAAGGAAAGGAATGGAGAACAAAACCAAGGATATTATAATGCCTCTGTATCATTCCATGGTTCGACAGCACTGGAATATTGTGTGCAATTCTGGTCACCATATTTTAAAAAGGATATAGCAGAATTAGAAAAAGTACAGAGAAGAGCCACCAAAATGGTACAGGGGGATGGAAGTATATCCCTATGAGGAAAGGCTAAAAAGATTAGGGCTCTTCAACTTGGAAAGGAGAAGGCTGAGGGGAGATATGATAGAAGTCTATAAATTAATGAATGGAGTGGAATGGGTTAATGTAGATTAGTTGTTTACGCCATCAAAAAGTAGAAAGAAGACTAGGGAACATGCAATGAAGCTACAATGTAACCCATTTAAGACTAATAAGAGAAAATATTTTTTCACTTAATGTGTAATCAAACTCTGGAATTTGTTACCGGAGGATGTAGTTCGATTTACAATAGGACCTGGGAAATCCATTGCTTACCCCAGGACGAGTATTGTGGAAGCTATGGACTTTGGGTACCTGCCAGGTACTTGTGACCTGGATTGGCCACTGTTGGAACAGGATACTGGGCTTGATGGACCTTGGTCTAACCCAGTGTGGCATTTCTTATGTTCTTATATGGGAGCATTGGGCCTCATGTTGGTGGCCCGATTCCCCTGGGCAGTAGAAATAACCCATTATTTTTTCACAAATAAAATAGCTTGCAAGTTCAATACAAGCTGACTTATTCAATTTGCCTTATAATGAGGTAAAAAATGCAATGTGTGCCTTCGAGTCAGTCCTGACTCCTGGCGACCCAGAAGCTCCTGGGTTTTCTTGGCAGTGTCACCGGAAGTAGATTGCCAGGCCTTTCTTCCGAGGCAATGGAGGGTTAAGTGACTTGCCCAAGGCCACAAGGAGTGCTAGTGGGAATTGAACCCTGGTTGCTTGGTTACCAAGCCAGTGTTCTAACCACTAGGCTACTCCTCCATAATGAGGTACTTTCATGTATTTGCATCTCATTTTATGTTCATTGACAAATGTGCATTATGGTAAAATAATGCACAGTTTTGACATTTATTTATGAGACTATATACACCCCTGACCTAAAATGGTCCTTAAATGATTTAATTTAAAAACAACCAAAGCCAAAAAACTGAGATTACAAATCTGTCAATAAAGCCATCACATATAATCAAATTATAAATCATAACATTTTCTATCACCCTCCTTTAATAGAATGTGAGCTGGATAAATCTAATGTGATGAAGTCTACTCCATTGATGGTCCTCACAATGTGGGACTTCAACAGATGTTACCGATACAAAGAACTGCACAACTCATCCTCTCTCTTTGGAGAGGTAGGAAGGCAAGCCAGGACAGTCCCAGTCACTAGGTGCATGTCTATTGTGGTACACTTTGGGGGCCATAGTGGCGGCATAGACAGAGCAGTGTGGCAAGCCTTCAACAGACTAGCATACTGCTGCTCGCTCTACTTGCTGCCAGAGCCAGGGCGGCCCAAGGGTTCTTGCTGCCCTAGGCAGTCCAGATGTGCCGCCCCAACATGTGCCATTGCTGTGCCGCCCCAACATGTGCCATTGCTGTGCCGCCCCAACAACCACCCCCTCATCTGGGGTTGATGGGCAGCAAGGCGAACACCACTATAGTGCTATGGCAGACCTTAAAGTGCATATGCACACTCATGGCCAGCCGCTCCTGCCCCCTCCGAAAAACTTCCTGTCAGAGGGGGACAAGAATGGCAGGCCGTAAGTATATGCACATGCTTTAAAACCTGCTATGGCACTAAAGATGTGATCGCCATGCCACCCATCAACCCCAGGTGAGGCTGGATGTCGGGGGCAGTGGGCAAAAGCATGATGTTCAATGGGGGCAGCACAACTGGCCTGCCTAGGGCTGAGTTGCTTCTTAAGAGAGAAGGTGATCATCATGCCGCCACCAGGGTCTTCCACTCTAGGCAACCATCTAATTCAGAGGTTCCCAACTCTAGTCCTGGAGGGCCAAACACCATTCAGGTTTTCAGGCTGTCCCTAATGAATATGCATGAGATACATTTGAATACAACAGGAGCAGTGCATGCAAATGCATCTCATGCATATTTATTAGGGACAGCCTGAAAACCTGAATGGTGTTTGGCCCTTCAGGACTGGAGTTGGGAACCTCTGGTCTAGTTCATCTAATGGATTGCTTGGCCCTGGCCTGAGCTATACAGCACAGTGCAGTAGAGGCCTTTCTCTGCCTCCTTCAGCGTTCACTGTTTGAGGTAGAGAGAAGTGAAAATCTTAAGTGCACATACGCAGATGTTCAAAGGCTTGCACTGCACTGTGCTGCTTTTGGATAGCAAGTAGAATGGGCAGCCATGTTGGGAACAGCCGTGGTGACAGGTAAGGGGGAAATGATTCAAACTTGGGGGAGAGAACTAGAGATGCTGGGGCAGATGAAAGGAAGGAGAGAGACAACTGGGGGGGGGGGAGGAGAGACACTGGAGACTTTGGTGGGTAGGAAAGGGATGCTGGAGGCCTGAAAGGGAGGGGGAAAGGGGAAATTGCTGGACTATGTGCAGAATGGGGCAGGGGCACATGCCCTAAGTTCGCCTAGGGCAGCAGATATTCTTGGGCAGGCCCTGAGACAAGTGTGAAGAGATGAAAGGAAAGATGGCAGGAGGAGAGAAGGGTTGAGAGACAAGGAAAGGAATTTGGCCTATGGAATATAGAGGAGGAGGAAGATAGGAAAGGTGACAGACAGGGAGCAGACAAAGGTGAAAGAAAGAGGCAATTTAGAGAAGGGGAGACTAGGATAAGAGAAAGAACAAAAAAAACAGTAAAAGAAAACAGAAAAATGAGGGTGAATTAGAATAGAGAAAAAAATGTATTTTTGTTTAAGGAAAAGGGAATTAGATTTAGCTCATGCCTTTTCTCAGAAGTTCAAGATGAGTTACATTCAAATACAGCGGGTATTTCACCTATTCCCAGAGGACTTCAATCTAAGGGGCCGATGCAGAATCCTTGTGCTATGCTTTAAGCACAGCATTTTGCTGACAGTTTTCCTGTGCCAGTCTTGCTCTCCAATGCAGAGATCAGGCTAGCATGGGAAAATTGCCAGAAAAACCACTGCGCTACAGCACAACGCAGTGGGCACGTAACTGAATCAAAATGATGAATACTTAATTGTTCCCCAAGTAAAAACTGTACTGAGATAGCAGAGTTTTTAAACTTTTTTTTTTATGCTGGATCTTTATAGCAATTTTGGGCAGGCGTAAAAGATCATCTGAGGTGAAGTTTGACACTTCACCTCGGATGATCAAGTCACTGGCAAGACTCTAAATACCCACAACCCCCCCACCGGACACTGAATCTCCTGCCTGGTACAAAAATCATTTGTGGCCTTGTGGCCCCCTACACTCCCAATGCCCCAGATTCTCAAAAAAAAAATCATGGGGGCTCCATGGGCCCCGAAGCCATCTCCCCCCGTCTCGAACAGTTCACTGGTGGCTCCGTGGGGCTCCAGCTACCCAGCCACCTGCCCAGACCCCCCTCAGTACCTCCAGAGGGTTGGAAGATAGGAGTGATGTCCACATTCTCTTATCTCCCTGCTGCTGTCTTTCAAACTGGTGGTGCCTGACCCCACAAAGTACATCTGAGGAGGGTCTCAGTCTACCAAATAAGGAAAATAAATTCCATATTTGGCAGACTAACCCCTTCATGATGCATATTGGGGTCAGTCAGTGTGCTGTGCGTATCAGAGAGCATCATGTGCATCCTGGAATACACCGTATGTGTCTGTGTGTGGTGGGGGGGCGGTCAGTCTGCCAAATAAAGAAATGTTTCCCTTATTTGGCTCTTGCTTCCTGTCTAAAAGTACTGTAAAGGCAGAATTAGGGGGGCTTTGGAGGGGGGCTAGGGAAGATGGAGGCCCATAGAGCCACCAATGACTTCTTTGAGAGGCTGGGAAGTGGAGTGGGGGCAGAGGCCTATTGGACCACTAAAGATTCTGGTACTGAGTTGGGGGGAGTGCGGGCACCTCTGTGTGTGGGGCAATGGCCCCTCAATACTGAATCAAGGGCATCAGTTGTTTTGTCGATGCCTGGATCATCGGAGATGAAGTGTCAAACTTCACCTCAGATGACCCCTTTTTCTCTGGAGGACAGCATGCTAAACTTGCACAAAATACAGGGGCTGCTAACACACCCCTGCACATATTTGGCTTGCTCTCTTTGCTTAGCGCTGACTTTTTGCGCACAGCTAATTTATAGGGTTTCTGCATCAACCCTACGTTTTTACTTGGAGGCAATGGAAAGTTGCGATTTGCCCATGATCACAAAGAGCAGCCGTGGAATTCAAACCAGGCTTCCCTGATTCTCAGCCCACCATTCTGACCAGGTATGTATAAAATATTTGAAAGCTGAATATTATAAATAAAAGATTTTCTTTTAAAAAATGCACCTCAATAATATGCATATCGCATAAGGCAGCTTACATTTTGTAAATTATCAATCAGTATATACAGAATGTTTGCCTGTGTGCCAGACAATTGCTGCAAAACCGGCTGCTCCCAAGCCCCTCCAAAAAGTTATAACATAGAATTTCCCAATCCTTGTCACAGAAAAGCCAGAGGCTTTGTCTGTAATCATAAAATCTAGCAAGATCTGCTGTCTTTTATTTGAGTGTTAACACTTAAAAACATCACACACTGCTGGCGTCTTTCCAAGCAAACACTGTTCTGTATCCGTACCAAAGGATGGAGTTGATGTTTATGTATTAGTATATTTGCTTAGAGTGACCTTCTCACAAGTGTGTCATGTATCCATAGTAACTATTAAAAGGTATACAGGGACCAATGTTAGAGATAAAAATACTCAGACAGTCTGGCTCATTTAAACAAACATTTAGTTTTCAGAGAGAAAAAGATCTCTTAAATAATTATGTTCAACTGAGAGAATCATTTCTTTCCAATCTATTCATTACTATTTAAGTTCACAATAGGTTTTTTTTTTACCTAGACATTTATAAAAGAACCAGCTGAAGTTGTATTGAAATACCAATATTTGTTCCACTCTCTAAAAAAATATATGTTTTCCCAGGATTCCAAAACAAACACCACTAATTAATTTCCATCAAATGAATTATTTCTGTGCAAGCAAAATGATTTATATTCATCTAAGCACAATTTATCCTACAAATGTCCAATCCTTACCTCAGGGACATGCATATTCCTTAGTAAGAATCGCGATGAAAATCGTTGTATTTTTCAAAATGAATGCAGTTTCACTCATGAGGTAGATCATTACTGATTAAGGCTCCTTTCACGAAATCTTGTTAATGTTTTGCACTTAATATGCATTGTCGAAGCACATTAAGTGCAATGCCTCCATGTTAGTTGTTGGGCGTGTGAGCTGCATATTCCTGGCATTTAATGTGTGGCGCAATAAGTGCGGGTTCATCTAACTAAGATTCTTTAGGTGAATGCCCACTTATCTGTCATGGAAACGGCACCTGCACCCATATGCTACTGTGCTCTCCATATACCCATGCTCCACTCCTAACTCGATCATATGCACAGTAGCGCCCACTTGCCCGTTTATGTGCGTTTTCGGGTACAGTAGCTGGCATGACCGCGCATTAGCACTCACAGCAACCAGCGACAGCATGCAATACTGCACGTAATAAAAGCAGCCCTAAAGCTTAAGCACTAAGTAGATAATATTTTTCCTTGAGGAACAATCCCACTGATCTTCATGGATTCTATTTCTCAGCTTGCTCTAATTTCTTGTATTTTCAAGCCTGGGAATAAATAGCTCCATCTTTTTTTAAGCAATCCTGGTTCCCTAGCTTGAGAAATCCATTCCAAACCAGCTTCAGCAGTGTCTACCATGTGTGCGCTTTCAATTCTCAGGCTGATGCTCCTTTTTGGCTTTGATGGAGATCGACACAGTCATACCATCTGACTTACTTAGCCTGCAAAGAGTGGTGGAGATGGCTGATCAGGAGACCTTTTCAAAAACGTTCAAATATTTATTTAGACAGTTTTGTATACCACCTTATCCTTCAATCAAAGTGGTCACAACACAATTGGGGGATACATTTAACATGAGGGGATATTTATTTATTTATTTTATTTACATTCTTTTATATACCGCGCTATTCTGCATCAGTGCGGTTTACATTGAACAAACTGAAATTACATTGAACAGGGTATTATAACTTGGAGATAACTATTTTACAGGGAACATGGGCTATGGAGGGTTAAGTGGCTTGCCCAAGACCACAAGGAGCACCTGTGGGACTAGAAACTCCAGTCCTTCCAGCCCAAGGTTGCTGTCCTCTAGTGGGATTTGAACCCCCGACCTTCCGGCCTGAAGTACCTTGCCCCAACCACTAGGCTACTCCTCCACTCCATATGAGACACATACACTAATATTTACAGGGAACATAGGCAATGGAGGGTTAAGTGGCTTGCCCAAGACCACAAGGAGCACCTATGGTCTTGGGCAAGCCACTTGGGCAATAAATATGAGCATCTTCTGAAAAAAATAAATAAAACTCAGAGTGGAAACAGGAATCCTGATGATTTTGTTTGTTTAAATAAGAAATGGTATTTAAAACATTCAAGAGGAAGAGATTTTTTGTTTTGTTTATTAACAAGAAAGGGATAGATTCCGTAGGAAGCTCTTTGCATTCAGGAGCCCAGATATAAGTATTTAGCAAGGTTAGGCCTCCGACTGTCACCTTTTCACTCCCTGATCAATATTTAATCATTGTGCAGTTATGCAGGGAAGAAACATTCCACTGCAGCATAACACACATCTTTAACGTTAAAATGCATGCCACAAAACGTCATGGTAGCAGCTATATGCAAGCACCATTTTCAAAGTTTCAAGGGTATAATGACAAAAAACTTCCAAACAAACAGGGCCGGCCCCATCACCAGGCAGAGTAGGAGTCTGCCTAGAGCAGCAAAGGTCAGGTGGTGTGTGTGTGGGGGGAAGGGGAGGCGATGCTGCCCGACAGCGACATCTCCCCTTCCCTGATCACCCCACCAGATGTTCAACGTTTATCATTTTCCCCACCCATGATGTCCAACAAGCTCCCTCTCCCTTCTCCGTGCTATTGCCCTACCTCCATCCTCCTCCTGAGCTGTGGCTGCATCAAAAATATATTCAGTGCATCAATGGGCCTTAGAGCACTCATATGCACTCAAAGCTTGATGCATCTGCCCCTCTGATGCAAAAAGGGAGCAGGCCTTGCATATGTATGAATGCTCCAAGGCCCGCTGCCATATTGTTTACTGTAAATGCATCCAGAGCTCAGGAAGAAGACACAGGTAGGACCATAGCAGGAAGAGGGAAGGATGCTGGATAAAGTGTGTGTGTGTGTGTGGGGGGGGGGGGGGCGGGTAGGAAAAATGCTGGACACCTTGTGGGGGAGGCAGGGAATAGAAGGAAATAAGTTGAACTACTGGGTAGGTCCAGGGAAGGGGAGATGTTGAACTACTGGGGGAGGATAAGCAGGGAAAGATGAGATGCTGGACTTTAGGCTAAAGGTTCGCCTACAGTGTCAGATGTTCACGGACTGACCCTGCAAATTAAACTAGATTTCAACTAAACACTAATCTAGTGAGCTCCATACATCATGATGTATTAATCCAACAGGGGAAAAAAAATCAATCCCGCAACATAGCAGATGGAGGCAGCTAGTTAATGAGGTGTATTAATGTTAAGAATTAATTAGACCTTACCTGCTAATTAGTGTTCCTGAAGGAACGACAGTCCAGTCCCTTACTTCTGGGTTGCATAACCCTTCCAGCAGCTTGGAGGCTGAGTCTATCCTTTTGAGGATGGGATGGGATAAATACCACTGGCACCACCCACAGCTCCCAGTATTATAATGACAAGTAGTTTTAACTAGAAACCAAAACATTAAAACAACCAAAACAAAACCCAACAAAATTAGGAAACACAGCAAACTAATAAGTCTTAGAAGCATCTCCCCCACCCTCCCTCTTCCAACTGCAGAAGGTAGAGAGGAGAGAGGAGGAGGAAGTGGAAGGGACGGAAGAATCCTTGTCCGGCGTTCCCTTCTCCCCGCACTTCTTGGTTAGCTTCAAGGACACTTATGTTGTCCTTCGGTTCTGACTTCGATCCACCGCTCCTCACGTGGTCCCTGAAATACTCAGATACAAGCCGAAACTGGGAGGGAACAGGGACTGGACTGTCGTTACTTCAGGAACACTAATTAGCAGGTAAGGTCTAATTAATTCTTCCTTATCGTCACTCCAGTCCAGTCCCTTACTTCTGGGATGTAACAGAGCAGTTCAAGATTGGGCGGGTTTCGCTATCCCGGACCGAAGTACTGCCTCCCCAAAACGAGTATCTGCTGATCTCTGAACATCCAGCCTGTAGTGTTTGGAGAAGGTATGCAGTGAAGACCAGGTGGCCGCTCGGCAAATGTCCAGAGGCGGGACCAAGCTATACTCCACCCAAGATGTAGCCTGCGACCGCGTCGAATGTGCGCGCAGACCTCCTGGAACCTGTTTCCCCTTCAGGATATAGGCCGACGCAATAGCTTCCTTGATCCACCTGGAAATAGAAGCCTTTGCCGTGGCCTCCCCCTTGTGGGGCCCTCCAAAGAGAATGAATAAACGCTCTGACCTCCGGAAGGGCACCGTACGGGAGAGATAAAGCTTCAACACTCTCCTAACGTCCAGGAGTCACAACTTTCCGGCATGAGCCTCTTGCTCTTCTGCCGAGAAGGCCGGGAGCGACACTGACTGGTTCACGTGAAAAGGCGAGATGACCTTTGGTAAGAAGGAAGGGACCGTCTGCAAAACCACCTTATCTTTGGAGAAGGAAAGGAAGGGGGGCTGAGAAGACAATGCTTGCAGTTCGGAGACGCGTCTGGCTGAGCAGATGGCTACCAGGAAGACCGTCTTGAGAGTTAGGTCCTTTAGGGATGCTCTCTTAGCCGGCTCGAAGGGCTCCCTGGTCAGGGCATTTAACACCAGATTGAGATCCCAAGGAGGGATCACCGACCTTTGTTGCGGGCGCAGACGCCGAACCGCTCTTAGAAACCTGGAAACGTCCGCGTGATCCCCTAAGGCAGTGATGGCTAACCTTTTTGAGCCCGAGTGCCCAAACTGCCGCACAAAACCAAAGAATTTCCTCAAAGTGCCAGCACGTCATTTGCATAAGTGTTCTTATTTGCATAAATATTTGCATAATGTTACCATACACTAACTTTTAGTAAACATGTCTCTTAATGAGTGTATGGATAAAGAAAGACTAAAAGATTTCTACATTACTATAATCCAGTGCCAACCGCCAGGCACATTAGGAACTACTACAAACGCTGCCCATTTAGAACCCATAGCAAACCCGCCGTATCCTGACAGCATTACCAGGACTCACAAAGCACCATACCCTACCTATCAAAAGGCAACACTGCAAATATTAAACCAATACATTTCAGTGAATACTGGGGAAAGAGAACAAGTGGCAGCGTCAAATAGGAATTTCCTCTTGTACCAAACAAAGCGCAGATGTTAATGATGCACATTTCCCAGAGCTGACATATTCCAGTTAATAAATTCAAAATAAAGAGATATCTTTCTACCTTTTGTGCATTTTTTTTCAGTTGCAATTGGTCCAGCCATTTTCTTCTGGTTTCTTCATGTTTTCTGCTAACTCTCCATCGTCTGCTGTCCATTTGTCCTTTCTTCTCTCTTCTAGTTTTTTTTCCATTCTCTCTCTCTCTACATCTGCTTTAACATACTAATCTTTCTCCTTTTGCTCTTTCCTCATTCCTATTTCATCCACACAAATTTTACCCCTCCATCCTCAATCCCCAATTACTCTCCCAATACCTGGCCAATTGTAGATTTTTCATCCCTCCTACACAAAATATTTTTCCCCTCTCCATTTTACTCTCCCAGCCCCATCCCATTCTAATCCTCCCCCAACATCAGCTCCCTTCTAGTTCCAGTCTCACCCAGCATCCATTCCCTTCTTCAAGCCCCCCACTTCCCCTCAGCCCATTTCCAGTCCAAGCCCCGTCCCCATCAGCTATTTGCAGTTCAAGCCCCCCACTTCCCCTCAGCCCATTTCCATTCCAAGCCCCATCCCCAACAGCTATTTGCAGTTCAAGCCCCCTTCCACTCAGCCCATTTCCAGTCCTAGCAACCCCCCCAACCCATTACCAGTCCTAGCCCCCCATAGCCCACTCCCAGTCCTAATCCCACCAGCCCATTTCCAGTCCTAACCTCCCCATCAGCCCACTCCCAGTCCTAATCCCCCATCACTCAATTTTTAGTTTAAGCCCCCCCAGCGCCTATCACCACTCCTAACCCCCCCAGCGCCCATCACCACTCCTAACCCCCCCAGCGCCCATCACCACTCCTAACCCCCCCAGCCAGCCCAGTGCCCATCACCACTCCTAACCCCCCCAGCCAGCCCAGTGCCCATCACCACTCCTAACCCCCCAGCCCAGTGCCCATCACCACTCCTAAACCCCCCCACCCCAGCCCATCACTACTCCTAACACCCCCAGCCCAGCCCATCACTACTCCTAACCCCCCCAGCCCAGCCCAGCCCATCACCACTCCTAACCCCCCCAGCCCAGCCCAGCCCATCACCACTCCTAACCCCCCCTCCAGCCCATCACTACTCCTAACACCCCCCCAGCCCAGCCCAGCCCATCACCACTCCTACCCCCCACCCCCCCCAGCCCAGGCCAGCCCAGCCCAGGGAAAATTAAAAAAAAAAAAAAAACCTGTCTGCTGCCGCTGTCGGGGCCGCCGCGGCAGAATCGAGCGTGCCGCGGGGCCCCCCTGTACCCGGCAGATCCTGCCCTCCCCGTAGCAGCTCTCTCTTTGGAGCTGCAGTCAGACGCGCCGGCTTGCAGAGCGCGAGGGAAGAGTTCCCTCGCTGCTCTGTTAAGCCCGCGGGGGCTGATGGGAGTTCCCATCAGCCCCCGCGGGCTTAACGGAGTCGCGAAAGGGAAACTCTTCCCTTCGCGCTCTGCAAGCCGGCGCGTCTGACTGCAGCTCCAAAGAGAGAGCTGCTACGGGGAGGGCAGGATCTGCCGGGTACAGGGGGGCCCCGCGGCACGCTCGATTCTGCCGCGGAGGCCCCGACAGCGGCAACAGACAGGGTTTTTTTTTTTTTTTTCGATTGCGGACCTTCCCGCGTGCCAGCTGCAAGGCCTTCGCGTGCCACAGCTGGCACGCGTGCCATAGGTTCGCCATCGCTGCCCTAAGGTCTTGCCCCGTACCTTACCTCTGTAACAAAGAGATAGCGGCTAGCTGGACCCGCAAGGAGCTGTGCGCTAGGCCCTTATCAAATCCTGCCTGTAAGAAGTCTAGAACCTCCGGGACAGAGGCCAAGAGAGGTTTCTTCTGGCGCTCCTCGCACCAGGCTTCAAATATGCGCCAGACTCGTATGTAGGAGAGACAGGTCGAACGCTTTCGTGAGCTCAATAAGGTAGAGATTACCGAACCAGAGTATCCCCTCTTCCGGAGCCGTGCCCTTTCAATAGCCAGGCCGTAAGCAAGAATCGATCCACGTGAGGCATCAGCACCGGCCCCTGTCTCAAGAGGTCCTTTCTGCAGGGGAGACGCCAGGGGCGGTCGGCCGATAATCTCACTAGGTCCGCATACCAGGGGCGCCGGGCCAATCCGGAGCAATGAGGACTACCAGACTTCGGTGGGCTTCCACTCGCTGCAGGAGCCTTCCTATGAGGGCCCAAGGGGGAAATACGTACAGGAGACCCTCCGAGGGCCACCTCTGGGCCAGAGCGTCTAGGCCTTCGGACATCCTTTCCTTCCTTCGACTGAAGAATCTGCTTGCCTTGGCCGAAGCATACCTTGCCATGAGATCCATGACCGGAAGACCCCAAATGGCTACTACCTGATCGAACACCTCCTGGTTCAGCTCCCACTCCCCGTGGTCGATCCTGAACCTGCTGAGGTAAATCGGCCATAGAGTTGTCCGTTCCGGCCACATGTTGAGCCGAGAGAGCCAATAACTTGTCCTCGGCCCACCGGAACAGACTGTGTGCCTCTTTCTCCAAGGAGGGACTGCTTGTGCCTCCCTGGCGGTTGATGTAGGCCACCGCAGTGACATTGTCTGAGAAGACGCGAACTGCCCTCTGATGGACTAAGGGCTCGAGAGCCCTTAGCGCCAAGGTTACCGCTTGCAGCTCCAGCCTGTTGATGGACCAACGGGCCTCCATAGGGGTCCACAGACCCTGGGCGAACTGATCCTCACAATGTGCTCCCCAGCCCGCTAGACTGGCCCGTTAAAACATGCATAACAAACTGAAATGTGCAAACAACAACGTTTAGGGCTTCTGTGCAGCTTTTTTGTTTTTGTGTTTTTGCATAAAGACCTATTTGCAAGTAGTAAACATCCCTGCATGGTCTGCTATGCATACAAGTTTACTAAAATTATGAATTAAGGAACCTTTGTGCTGAAATCACCCAAAGCAGTCTTAATTCAGTGAAATTTGGTGCATGAAGACATCGTCATAGTCTGTTTTTTGTTCAATGAGGTGGTGGTATCTTTTATTAGCTGCCCCAGGAGCTCATGACAACACATTTTCCACCCAGCTCACAAAGCTGTTGGATGGAGAATCATGGAACAATTTCCCATGGAGGTCATAAAGGCAAAAATCTGAATAGAATTCAAGAACACACTGAAGTAGCACAAACTTTTCTAGTGACGAGGAGCGAGGGCATATACAGAAAACAAGTTGGCTCTACAGTATCAACAGGAAAAGGAGACCAGGCAGCTGAGATGGTCCTTTTGTTCACTACTTGTCATCACGTCCTATTTCTGGGTTGCCTTTCCTCTGGCAAATTACATCATGTATTTGAAGAGCACTTTCTGTTACTCTGTGATGTGTTTCTTAATGCTCACAGGTTCTTTCAAGCTACTCTGCCACTCCTTTGGAAATCTATCATGTCCCTACCCTCTGTCTTTTTCCTAACCGATGTAACATGCTGTGAGTAACCAATCCGTCCTCACAGATTTTATCCGACACATCACTTACAAACTATGCCACTGTTGCGTTCTTCTTTCAATCTCTTCAATAGCTGTTCAGTACAGAGAAGACTAGAGGTGAATGGCGTATTCAAAATGAGGTTCTAACCTAGACCTCACACAGTACTGTTGGAAAATGATTTTATCCACTTACATCACATTGTTAGACTTTTTTTTGACTGCAATGAATTGCTCTCCAGGCTTAACTGGACTCTTACCTAAAGTAAACTATTCTATTCTCTCTCTCACTGCATATGTATTGTGTTTCTGAATTTAAGTTTTAACCGATAAACACAGATAAAACACGATGCTTATTGGAACACCACCAGAAAGACACCACTTCCTCTCGTAGTCTGTCAGCCCTCTCTTGGCTCATCAAACTTTTTCTGTGCTGACATATAAACTTGATTTCACTGGAAATAGTACTTGTGGTGCAAAAACACTGGCAAACACTGATGTTTGTACCCTCAAAGATCCCCTAATTAGCTGGAAAATAAACACCTAAATTTAAGATCTATAAACACTGAAGATTAGAAGCTCCGAGTACTGTTTTGAATGTCGGGTAGGTGCCTTTCTGGGACCCTAGCTGGAAGAATAATTCTCATGACCTAATAAGCGCAAGCACTGAATGGTCATTCAACAATAATATGAAACAGGGCATAAATTCACAAGTACTATATACTTCTGCTCAGAAAATAAAACTAGAGCAAAAAGAAAATGACTTGCCAAAGATGTAAAATATCACACTAAATGTGTGGTCTGTTTTATGTTATTGCGATGTCTGGATTTAGGTTGTTCTTGAAAATGAATCATGTCATGGTTTTAATGCAGCTCTGCTGTTGCAGGACACGGAGATCTCCTCCTCTAAAGCCTACGGTATTGTTACTTCTGAGCATGACGGTACAGGCAACATTTCTGCTGCATCACCTGGGCTACTGCCATCCCAAAATTCGCGATGGTGGTGTCAAAGCTAACAGGAACACAACAGCGGCAGCTCCACTTTTCAGTGAGGGGTTTCTGTGAAGGGGCTTTGTCTCCCAATTACTGTGTAATTCATTTTGACCAAACTTTTGCACAAATGTGTTAGCTTCTCAAATACTGAAAGATGTACAACATAAAAAAGCCTATTACTATGCTGAATTAGGTGTGTAATGTGACTTTTAACATGTGCTAACCACACGGTACCACTTCAGCTGTTCACATTCGCCAACTGCTGCATTATTCACCTAATATGGAAATTGCCATATAGGGACGGGACCTTGGCAGCGAATGGCTGGGTAATTAATGCATATTGCCTGCATTAACTGTTGGGGCATTCCTAGTACTCTGGAAAAGATAGTCATGCAGTCAAAGCAGAGGTTGGGCACTCAGTGCGCCATAACATTTTCAATTAATGCACATTAGTAAACAGGCCTCTAATTGATCTATTTACAAATTAGTGCAAAGGTGTTGTACCTAACATGTATTAGCAGTCAAAAGGTAATGTATGTTAAGAGCAAAACCTTGGCATTTACTGTTGGAAAGCATTCTCAGCACTTGGGGAAGACAGCTGTGAAACTAATGCAGAAAAAAAGTTGCAACCACAAGTTAAACAGTCCATGCGATGCAGTTAGAGACGAGGGAAAGAAGGGATTTTGGAATTAGGTCCTGTGTATTTTGGTAGTAGCTCAAGGGCAAGGTACATTCAGGTACAGTAGGTATTTACTTGTTCCCAGAGAGCGTACAATCTAAGGGGGTCTTTTACTAACAAGTGCTAAGGTATTGCACATAATGCACCAATAGCGCTGAAGCTGTGGTGCATTAGATGCAACACCTCCATGTTAACTGTCAGTGGTGTGAAAAACATTTCCCTGGCAGTTAACATGGAGCACCGTCTCATAGCGCATGCACCTAACTCCACCTATTGAGGCGGTGTTAGATGAACCCACAGTTACAGCAGTGTGAACACAGAGCTGTGTCGATCTCACCACGCCTACTCTCTGCCCCTACTCTGCCCACTCGTGTCTCTAACGTGGGATGCCCAATTAGCGTGAGAATCATCCTGCGGTCACTGTGCCGTGCTAGCTGGCAATGCCTGTCCGAGTGCACCAGTAGCTCGTGCACCAGAACGCGCACTGCCAGCGGCTGTTCGTAAGAGACCTCTTAGGTTTGTACCTAAGGCAAAGGAGGGCTCAGTAACTTGCCCAAGATCACAAAGAGCAGCGGTGGGATTCAAACGGCGAGGGATGTCAGACTCCAGTCCTGTAGGGCCACAAACAGGTCAGGTTTTCAGGATGTCCCTAATGAATATTCATGGCTATTTGCATACAATAGGGGCAGTGCATTCAGATATATCTCATGCATATTTATTAGAGATATCCTGAAAACCTGACTGGTTTGTGACCCTCCAGGACTGGAGTTTGACATGCCTGGTCTAGAGGAAGCCCTGCTACATGGCTCCTGCCCCAGAACTGATTCTGCAATGACTGGCCTAAAATAAATCCCTAGATAGTTGCGCATGAAAGTTCATGGAGTCAGAACCAGGCCCTGGTTCTGACTCGAACAGGAGGAAGCTAGTGGGTCATAAATAAATTCCAGTAAGATTTTTGCCTCCACCGAAAAGCTGTTTTATGCATCCACCTTGACTCCTGAGGGTACACCCATCCATCATGACCCTTTCATTAGGTACTTCTTGGACACTAAAAATTTTTGCCTCTTATCTACTGTACCTAAATGTATCTTGCCTTGAATTTCTAAGAAAACGTGCAAGTAAATCCAATATATATTTATTTAATGTTACAAAGGTTTAGGATGTCTATAGTAAACTCTTTTCTCCCTTTCTTCCTCTGGAAACACATTTATTTTGTAAAACCTCACATCCTTTAGCTTATGGAGCAGAAAGCAACATTTCGGTAAACCTCCCCCTCTGAATTTCTCCTACTCTGCCCTCTTTGCCTCCAACAATTTGAACAAAACAGTCACACATAGCCAAGTATCATAATGAATATACTTTCACAATATTCACAAGCAGAAAAACTAAATTATTGCTGTAAGCCAAAAATATAGTTTTTCTGTTTAATCTATCCCCTTAATCCATCATTTTAAAAATAAACTATAATCATAATTATTGAAAACATTTTTTACTATTCAGTTCTTTCGGTTGTACTGTAATTAAAAAAAAATCACTTGCTTACTAGAAATGCAGAGTTACATATAAAGAGAAACAAAAAAGGAAAATAAGATTATTCTTTTCATTGGACTAAATATATTTTTTGACTAGCTTTCGAAGATTAAAACTCATCTTCACGTCAGGACAGTATGAGCAACAGATGACAAATATATAAATGAATTGCCAAAGGATTCCATGGTATTTTCATCTGTTGCTCATACTGACCTGACCCGAAGGTTTTAACCTTTGAAAGCTAGTCCCAAAATGTAGTAGGATAATCCAATAAAAAGGTATCACCTTAGTTTTCCTTTTTGGTTTCTCTTTTTATTTAACTACCATTAAAGTGGACTAACACAGCAATCGTGCTACTTTATCCTAGAAATGCAGAGAAATCTAAAATTGTATCTACCATGCTTTCAAAGTTACTGCGTTTGATAGTTTAGACCACCATTCCTGCAAAACTACATTTGAAATATTTCATTTATGGCCACTTACCCACCGGTGGTAAAACAGAGTATTACATCTATGAGCATCCATCTTAAAATACCAAATATGATGAATAGAATTAACTCCACCGACCCGTTCCCTAAGAAAGTACTACAAATGAGAGGTAACGTATACATCTGTCACAAACTAACAATACCAACATGACTTAAAACAGAGAGGCACTTGAAGTTTACATTTGCTTTGGTATCGCTGTATGCGACCTTTGGACACTTTCTGTCTTGAACAAAGTGCACGGCCACATGCAATACACTGTGAGTGAATTCAGAGCAATTAACTATTATTTGCCAAGTTATAGCTAGACACAGAAAAAAAAACACCCCACAAAAGCAATCAATGCTCCTTCTTATCTACAGATTATTGCACATGGGAAGTGATGTGTTCAGCAGTCACTGTCAAGTATTACAACTGATTACAAAAGAAACCTGCCACTTAACACTTTTTCACTCCAACGTTCAGGGCAATGTACTGAATTTAAGACATATATTGATAAATAAATGAGGGCTATTGTTCTGATATGTTTCTTAATTTTGTTTAGATTGCAAAATCTATTTTTGAAACTTTTTTTCATAGAATATATTGTTGAGTGAACAAACCATATGTAATAAAAGGGCAAAAAGCAAATAGAATTGCACCGTGTAATTAACTGCTTGGATTTTACAGGGGATGGGTGCTAGTTTGTGTCCCAGTAGAGAATGGAAACATCTCCTGGTAGAATCTAAGAGGGGTGTTTTTAAAAGTTTGTAAAAGAAAACAGGATCAGTTTCCATGTTCTCTTTCCACCTCTTTGCTCCTCAACATGAAAGTTCCTCCGACATAGAGCTCCGATTCCAGATGAATTCAGAGTGGTAAAGAGGGCCTGGATTTTCTCTGAATCTCTGGACATTTCTTCTTTTAATGCTGTTAAATTCTATGTAAACATTGGACATTAAAGTTGATATGAATAGGTGTTGTTCAGTTTGAAATATTAAAAATACGACAAGCTTAAGTGTTAACAACTAAAACAAATTCTGTTTGCTCTAAGGGAGGAAAGGTCTCGCAATGTGCCCCGTGGCCGTCTCAAGGAGCTTCAGGGTGGCCGTGATGCAGGAGGGGCTAGCAGCAGCGCTCTCCTGCAGCCCCCAAGCGAAGCTCGTCTACTGCTGACATGCAGACACAGAGGGGCAAGTTTACTAAACCATAGTGCACACCCAAACCAAGAGAAAGGTCCGCTAGCTAGTAGAGTGGACAAAGCCCCCCCACCTTCTCTATCCTTTTAACAAAACCCAACTAGCCATTCGGGATCCAGATCTGACCCCCATTAAAAACAATGAGCCTGATAGTCAAATGCATTTACACGGTTTACAGACCTGTAAATTGTAAATGCCGCTTACAGGGACATTCAGTAGCACTAACATGGTTAGCACCGCTGAATATCCCCAATTAGCGCCGCTACGTGCCCCGATGCTAATCATGTAGCTTTGGGACGTTCCAGAGGCAGCGGCGATATTGCACTGCTGCCCAGTTAGCGACCCGCGGGCAAAGATAGGCACAGCAAAAACTGGCCTATCTTTACCCGCCCATGGGAGCTAACCAGCTGAAGGACCTGGATTTCTCATTGCCTCTTCTCTAGTGTTTTCGTGTTTGCAGATGAGTTTTGTGGTCTCACAGAAAAGTGGTTATGGTCTCAAATTGTGTGTTTTGTTTCCTCTGTACCAGAGTAGCTGTGGGTAAGCAGGTTGCAGCAGAATGCTGGCAACATATACCCTACTGCTGCATGCAAGGCTCAAATAACCACTATTTGGATTCCAAAGTTTCTAGTCATCTATTTGGAAAAAATGATCTACATACCAATGTAGATAAAGCAGAGTCTGTGCTAAGGAAGCCTGGTACAAGCTTACTGGATATTTTAGGCGTGAACTCTTTTGAGCTAAAGACACTGCAATCTTTCCTATTTTGGTGGAAATGGTTCAGGATAATGCAGCAGAACCAAGATTCTTTCAGTTCCTGCACAACTAATAGCAAATCAAGCCAAAATTCAAAACACTCCCATGTTTATGTGCGGGACGGCTACACACATAGAAGGCACATAAGGAGCTGCCTAAATTTACCGTACATGCAAACTAGGAGTATAAATTCCTGTATTGTAGTCATTTACATGCATAGATGGCGATTTACATGCGTAAATGGCCTGCATGTGTGCACACATGTAGTTTGCATCATGAGTACTTTCACTGTGGGCATGCACATGGGTGGAGTTTGGGCAGAATGGGGGCAGCGCAAGCAATTACACGCATAATTTATAAAATTCTCTAATTTAAACACAGAATTTGAAAAACTAGGTGTTGTCATTAATACCAGTTCTAGGGCTTGCATACGTGATCACACTTTAACATGCACATGTACTTCTTACATTTACAATCTATTTTATAAAGTCAAGTATGCATGGACTTGATGTTATAAAACAGGCATAAAATATACACATGAAAATACACATTAACTGGGCAGATAGTCGCATATTAGGAGGGCCACTAACGGCCACTTCAGCTTTACTATCAAGTAGAAAATTAATCTTGCTCTGAATAAAAAGCCTTCAGACATCAACTGCATTAGGCTCCTTGACTTTTTCTTCATGCAAATAAAACAAACCCTACTTCTGAAACTAGTGTGATGTGATGTGGAAAATTCTTTATAAAAGGTTAAAGACTGTTTTGAAATTCTGAAGTCTTAATAGCCATGCTCAACAGAATGGAAGGTAAAATCCTGGTAGATGAAGGGCCTCTTTAATTATATATCTACGCTTGCAGCCCCTGATTTCCTGTGGCAGACTTCTGAAGATTCTGTGCAAGAGTACAACATTTTACTGCAATTGTGTAGCATATTTGCATAAAGTTTCACATCTCCCACTATGGCCCAGGATATACTCTGTGGAAGTGTCTCATGCAGTGAGATGCTGTTCAGCCTGAGCAAGAGAAGGACGAGAGTGGGAGAAAGAGAATCGGAGTGAAGGAGACGAGAACAGACATGGTGGCCCAGCTGTGCACCTGCCAACACCCCTTAAGAACATAAGATATGCCATACTGGGTCAGACCAAGGTCCATCAAGCCCAGTATCCTGTTTCCAACAGTGGCCAATCTAGGTCATATGTACCTAGCAGTTTCCCCAAGAGACACAGGTTCCACAATGCTTGTACTGGGTCAAGCATTGATATCTTCGGTCACTTCTTAATAATGGTTTATGGACCTTTCCTCCAGGAACTTGTCCAAACCTTTTTTAAACCCAGCTACACTAACAGCCTTTACTACATCCTCCGGTAACAAATTCCAGAGTTTGATTACACGTTGAGTGAAAAAATATTTTCTTTTATTAGTCTTAAATAGTTTACCCTGTAGCTTCATTGCATGTCCCCTAGTCTTTCTATATTCTGATAACGTAAACAATCGATCTACATTTACCCGTTCCACTCCATTCATTAATTTATAGACTTCTATCATATCTCCCCTCAGCCGTCTCTTTTCCAGGTTAAAGAGCCCTAACCTTTTTAGCCTTTCTTCATAGGAGTATCCTTCCATCCCCGTTACCATTTTGGTGGCTCTTCTCTGAACCTTTTCTAAAATCGCTATATCCTTTTTAAGATACGGCGACCAGAATTGCACACAATATTCAAGGTGCGGTCTCACCATGGAACGATATAGAGGCATTATAATATCTTTTGTTTTATTTTCCATTCCTTTCCTTATCATACCTAGCATTCTATTTGCTCTCTTGGCCACCGCTGCACACTGGGCCGAGGGTTTTAACATGGTATCCACAATGACGCCTAAATCTTTTTCCTGGGTGGTGGTTCCTAATGTGGAACCTTGAATCGTGTAACCATAGTTTGGGTTGTTCTTCCCTAGGTGTATAACCTTGCACTTGTCCACATTAAATTTCATCTGCCATTTTGATGCCCAGTCTTCCAATTTATCAAGATCCTCTTGCAATTTTCCACAATCCTCTTGGGTTTTTAACAACTTTAAATAGTTTTGTGTCATCTGCAAATTTGATCACCTCACTCGTTATTCCACTTTCCAGGTCATTTATGAATATGTCAAAAAGCAGCGGACCCAGCACAGATCCCTGGGGTACACCACTATTCACCTTTCTCCATTGGGAAAATTGGCCATTTAGCCCAACCCTTTGCTTTCTATCTTTTAACCAGTTCCTGATCCACAATAGTACACTGCCTCCTATCCCATGACTCTTTAGTTTTGCCAAAAGTCTCTGATGAGGGACCTTGTCAAAGGCTTTCTGAAAGTCCAGATACACAATATCAACCGACTCACTTTTGTCCACCTGTTTATTCACTCCTTCAAAAAAACATAACAGATTAGTAAGACAAGATCTTCCTTGTCTAAAGCCATGTTGGCTGTCTCCCATTAGGTTGTGACTATCTACATGCGGAGTAATTTTATTCTTTATGATGGTTTCTACCATTTTTCCTGGAACTGACGTCAGGCTCATCGGTCTGTATTTTCCCGGATCACCCCTGGAACCCTTCTCTCCTTTGCACTGTAAGACCTGCTTACCCCTCCCCCCACCATGCCTCCAGTTATGGTTCTACGGGCACATTGAATTCAAGTTCAGAAGGAAGGCAGAGTGGTGGTTGCAGGTATCATCTGAGCTGTGAAGGTCCTCCAGCCGGCAGTCAGTGACGCGGTCCCTCTGCTATTCAGGAGAACCATAAACGGGGAAAAATGATCTCCACATAAAATATCCAAAGGTGAATCTTCTATTATGCCTTTTGAGGAGTGAAATTGCCATGGAAGCAGCATAAGGGGATAAATGCCAAGGATTGTTCTAGTTGGGTCTCCAACTGAGATGTGCACTGTGGTGGAATAAGGTGGGGCCCTTAGGTTATTTAAGGTGTAGGTTTTGGAGGGAAATTGTCTGTCTTCCTGCCTCCCATGAGGCAGGCTGAACTCTGAAGGCTAGAGAGCTTCAGGTTCTGTGTGGATGGGACCCTGGGAACCACAGTGATCTGGGGAAAGGACGAACAGTGATTCCCCTGCAGAGAAGGAACTCTCACTGGAGGAAAGGCTTGTGGAAGAGCATGGACCCAAGGATCCAGGGGAAATTGGGGGAAATACTGGAAGCATTTCCCTAAGAATAAAATTCCTGCTGCCAAAGATAGTGAGGAGTTCAATGATATGGGACTGGAGTCAAGCTGGAAGATGGAGCCAATTGGAGATAACAGCTTGGAGGGTTATGGAAGAAATCTTCCAATAAACCCAAAATTGAAAGGGTACAGGAATGAAAGTGTGTATGAAGGACACAGTGGAGAAGTGAGGCTGTAGTACTGTTCGAACATTTCTGATGACAGTATCCTATAGAGAAATTGTTTTATGTCAGGTTGGTTCAGTAAAGTTTGGGTTTCAGCTCTCTATCACTGTGTGCTTTGGACGTACTTGCTACCCACCACTCAGTCAAGGAGAGGAATGCCTGAATGAGTGCCCATCAAATAGCTAGGCATGTAGGGTCTTAAAGAAGAGTCTCCATGTTATGGCCTAGGGGGACTCAAAAACTAGAACAAATTGTTTATGTAACCACAGAATCCGCCTCAACCACCAGGGGTCTCCTTACATATAAATACCAACAGAGGCCATGGTTGTCTCTTGAGACCCATGGGATGACTGGCCCTCAGATATAATGTTGGGAGATGTAATGATTCCTTTGCACCCTGAAGACACGTATATCAAAGTAAAGATAGATTCTTAGTTAACAATGCACCCTTATGTGAAAGGTATAGTTAGTGCTGTATTTTATGACATATACTTTGTGCTATATTCATTCCTATTTGAAAAATAGCACAAAAATCTGATGTTTCCATGTTTTTCTTCATTTTAAATTTCTGTAATATTGTTTTATGCGGCCTATGCTAACAATTTGTGCCCTTCAGTTAGCACTAAATGTAGCTGCCTGTGTTGTATTAAACAAGTCAAGATTTGAACATATTATGCCACGTCTATGGGGTTGCACTGGTCACCAGTTTTGTATTGCAGCATATATAAAGCCTTTATGATTGTGTGCAAAATGCTGTGTGGGGTTTCGGCTGGCTGTTTGTCCTTACTGTTGCAACCACATAGCTCATCTTGTTCCGTGTGGTCCATGCTGGTGAATACTTGGTTGAAACAAGCTACTAGGAGTAGAGCTTTCTCTGTATGTGCACCATGTCCCTGAAAGGCTCTTCCCGATGATCTAAGGGCAGTGAGGGATCCGTCTTCTTTTCAGAAACTGCTGGGCCTTTTACTAAAATGCACTAGGTGTCTGCACTTGACACGTTTAGCGCTAAAACTAATGCGTGCTAGTCGAAGGCTCCTGTGGTGAATGCCAGGGTATGGTCAGCATATTCCCAGAACTTACCGCAGGGACACACACCCTAATGCGGGGCACAATGAACACAGGTTCACCTAATGCCACCCCACTGAGGCGCTGTTAAGTGCATCCACACTAAATGTAGCATTGACAGAGTGTACGTTTCCCCCATGCTAACTGCAACGTGCTCTCCATGCTCACGCTTGCCCCTTACCTGCCCTTTCCCCATCCCACCCCATTTACAGTTACTGTGGGAATTACTGCGTGGTTACTGTTGTGCCCCTGTGGTACCCTAAGTGTACAGTTCCTATAGCTAAAACATGCGTTAACTGCTTAGTGGCTCCTGTACAATTTAGACAGGCGTTACAGGATATTATGTAATTATATACTGCTAGTTAGTCTTTTGTGTAATATTGGGAACGGAGTAGCCTAGTGGTTAGAGCAATGGCCTGATGACCAAAGATACCAGGGTTCAAATCTCACTGCCTCTCCTTGTGGCCTTGGGTAAATCACTTAAGTTTATATCTGAGGCAATGGAGGGTTAAGACTGTAAACTATCCAAGGACAGGAAAATAACTACAGTGTCTGTCTGTAACTCACCCTGAGCTACTACTGGAAAGACAAGTTACTCAGTGAATGCCCACCTAAATACCACTAACCATCAGAGACTAGGCATAGAAAAGTTCAAAGTCTGGATTTTAAAAATGGCGATTTTGACAAAATAGGAAAAAGAGTTAGCAGGGTGGGAAGAGGCAGGAAAAGCTCCAATAATGGCAAAGGATCATAAATAAAAATAAAAGGAAAAAGAAACCAATGCAATATGATTTTTCAAGGAAGTGGCTGGAAAAATAAAGGCAAAAAAGGGTGGAGGGTCTCAAAAACAGGAACACAGAACAGAATACCTTAACTTGTCACTTCCAGTCTCTCATCCTACCTCAATCTCTTTCCTCTCTCTCTCTTTTGAACTCCACTCGATCCGCCTCTTCGCTCCTCTCCCACTCCGAGTAGCTGTTCTCTATCGTCCTCCTGATACTTCTATTTCCACTTTTCTTTCTGACTTTGATTCTTGGCTGTCTACCTTTCTTCACCCCTCCTCCCCCACCCTTATTCTTGGCGACTTTAATTCATGTTGATGACCCCTCCAATCCCCATGTTCTAAAACTCCTTTCTCTTACCTCCTCGTATAACCTTCAACTCTCTTCCACTGCTCCTACTCACCAACATGGTCATTGCCTTGACCTAACTTTCTTCTCTAACTGCTCACCCTCCTACTTCTCTAACTCTGTCCTTCCTTTATCTGACCACCACCTTTTAAGTCTTATTATTCATCATCCTCCACCTCAGCCTCGTCCTGTTTCCTCTAATTTATTTAGAAACCTTCTTGCTATTGATCCCTTAGCTCTCCTCCACTATTTCCTCACCCCTTTCATCCACTCTTTCTTCTAATTCTATTGATGAGGCTGTGACCTCCTATAATGCTGTACTCTCCTTTGCTTTGGATTCTCTTGCTCCCCTCATCTCACGTCCTGTTAGGCGCTCTCCTCCACAGCCTTGGCTCTCTCCTTTTGCCCGCTATTTGCGCTCCTGTGCCCGCTCTGCTGAGCGTGCCTGACTCAAATCTCGCTCTCATGCCGACTTTCTCCACTTTATTTTTATTTTTTATTTTTTTTAAACTTTTATTTTCATTTTACAACAAGCAAAAAGAAACAACACACCAAAGGAAACAAATACAAACATACAATAAGGAAAAGCAACCCCAATTACCCCCCACCCCTATGCTTCTTCTCAAAGCTGATAAGTATCATCATATAAGCGCTTACAAACAACAGTGATTGTACATCAAAACAAACAGAAATAGTATCTGCGATACAGAATGATCATGTGACAGAGATTTACACAGATTTAAACCGTCAGATGAGAGCATTGAGCAGTTTGAACATAGTCGTTGAGCATCTTCCATTTAGACAAGTGTGGGGGGTCTGAGCGGAAGAAGCTAACATACGAGGTATTTGCTCATATTTACTGTAGAGACAGACATGATTCCACCATTCATTGGGGCTCAGATGGGAGCTATTTTTCCAGTATTTCGTAATAAGGGAAATAGCTATGCCCAGCATAAAATCTAAGAGGAAGTAAGCCGATTTGGGAAGAGAGGGGATCCCCGCAGCGGAGCGGAGTCCCACTATCTTCCAAGAAAGGGGCTCCTGAAAGTGCAAAATAGATTGAATGCGACCCCAGACCCGACTCCAGTAATACTGTAATGCGGGGCTTTCATACATAACATGAGTGAGGGAACCAATGGCCGCATGGCAGGTCCAGCATCTATTGCTCTGGGTGGCGTTCCGTTTGGCTAACCTGTCAGGAGTATAGAAACATCGGTGGGCTAGAAAGAAAAGTGTCTGAGTGAGTGAGGCGGATCGAGAGACCCGTGTCACCTTGCTCCAGACTAGGCTCCATTGCTCCGGGGTCAAAGTTACATGCAGTTCCCGCTCCCAGGATTTCTGTGCTATAGGAGTGCCTCTATTTACAGTATTACATAAAGTTTTGTAAAAGTTAGATGCTACACCCGATAAGCTCCCAATAGATCGGATAATCTCCGACAATCCTTGGGTATGGGGTTCCGATGGCGGGAGCACCTTAGCACTCCGAAGACAATGCTGAAGTTGCACCAACTGAAAGTAGTGTTTCGCTGGGAGACCAAATTCAATTTGTAATTCGCTAAAAGTCTTCCAGCGACCATCAGAGAACAGCTGGTTAGGGATCCAAATGCCCCTAGTGTACCAGGGGCTCCACGCCATCGGTTTATTTTGTATTTGAAATCGAGCATTGTGCCAAAGCGGGAGTCTATCTAGCGGACAAAGTCGGGAGTCTAGAGATTGCTCAAGGGTATTAAAGGCACCTAAAGTGTCTAAGAGCATTGGTGGATAGTGGGAGTCTGATGGGAAAGTCATGCCAGGGAGATAAGTAAGAGGGATTGGTTTGCAAAGGTCCTCCTCTATATCTAGCCACACTGGTGTGAGGAGACGCTCTCCAGCTTGTGTCTGTTGTTCTAGAATCAGTAAATGTTGCTTTCGTTGTTTCCCCTATCGGATTTGATAGCTAGTTATAGTTGCACGGATAGACGCCTTGAAACCCTCCCACCAAGCCCAGCTCGCAGTGTCATGGGGTGAATTAAAATGAAAGTAATCTTGGATAGCGGCCTTTATGTCAACCTGAAAATCTTTTTGGTCTAGTAGGGATCTATCAAAAAACCAAGCACGGGGATGTTCACCTTGCATAGTGACATGTAACGAGAAAGATATGGCAGCATGATCTGAAATATGGAGAGGATGAATCTTAGCCGTGTCCACTTGGGATATCAGTGCTTTGGAGATAAGAAAAAAAAAAAAATCTATTCTAGATTGTGAGTGATGGGGGGCTGAGAAAAAGGTGAACTCTAAGTCGGAGGGGTGAAGCAGCCCCCACATATCCACTAACGCTAGATCTTTCATCAGAGCTGTAAGGGTATCAAGACTCTTGGGTGGACCACTCGTTCCAGGCGGCTGTCTATCTATCAAAGGATCAAGTACTTGGTTGAAATCGCCGCCAAGTATTAATGGAGTAGTGGCAGAGGCCTATGCCAACTGCGCAATACTGGCATAGTAAGCAGGGTTATCCACATTCGGAGCATAAATACAAATACACGTGAATTCACTATCTCCAACCTTTAGGTGTGCACGGGCCCATCTACCCTCCTTATCAGAGCTAGTATCCAGTACAGTAGCTTGCAAAGACTTCTTAACCAAGATGGCCACCCCACACCGTTTGGAAATGGCGGAAGAGTAGGCAGCCACCATGTAAGGCTTAGCATTAAGTATCAGTGTTTCAACGGAGTTTAAATGCGTTTCCTGAAGAAACACTAAATCAGCATGCTCATGATTAAGATAGCTAAGGATTTTCTTTCTTTTGATTGGACTATTGATGCCTTTTACATTCAGTGATAAGAACTTACATAAGGCCATTCTGAAAAGTTAAAAATTCTGAAAAAGAACGTGATAACGCACATAATTTCACAATGTCCCTCATATTAACTGTATATGGCTGTACACATGACATGATAGAAAGTAAGCTAATGAAAAACAATGAAGCGCCCCATATATAAAAAATAAGCACCGAAGTGCATTAGAGAAGAAGCAAAACCCCAGAAATTACTGGCGACCATGTGTCTGCGGGGAGAAACCCCCGAGAAGGCCTAATTGAAACATATAACCTATATAGCTGTGCATGTTCCGAATCCAACCGAGGTGCACATCATGGAGGGATAGGAGACCAAGAAAGCTACACATAGACAGCAAGAAAAGTCCAGGCAGTCTCTGTTCCAGGCAGTGATCACCGCGTCGGGCCATTCAAAATGGCGGGCAGATCCGGCGGGTTACAGATCCAAGTTGTTGGATTAGCGCATCTGGTCTGCTTCTTTGGAATCTAAAAATGTTGCTAGTAGATCAGGATCTTCGAATGTCCTAGTTTGGTTATGGAGAGTCACTCTGAGCTTCGCTGGATACAATAGGCCAAAGCGAGCCTGTAGCTGTTGAAGTCTAGGGCGAAAAGCCAGGAGTCTCTTCCGACGGTCAACTGTGGGCTTTGCCAAGTCAGGGAAGAAGGAGACTTTATGACTTTCAAACTCCAGATGATGATTCGCCCGGGCAGCATTTAGAATCTGCTCAACTTGTTGATATCTCAGTAATCGAAAGATGATAGGCCGGGGGGTCGTCCGATTGAGGGCCATGTTGGTAGGAACACGATGTGCTCGGTCAATTTCCAGATCTCTGTGAAAAGTGATCTTCAGCAAGGAGGGAAGAGTTTTGACCAGGAATTCTCTTATATCTCCTGCTTCGGCCCCCTCCGGTACTCCAATGAGCCTTACATTGTTGCGACGGGCTCGATTATTGCTATCCTCTAACTCTTTTTGAAGATTCTGTATCTGACGCTCAGCCTTGTCCAGTTTCAACAAGCGCACCGCGTGCGAGTCGAGGACCCCCGCCATGTTGTCCTGCCGTAGTGAGAGACCTTCTAGCCGGTCCTGAAGCATACCGAAGTCTTCTCGCAGGGCTCGGAGCGCTTCTCCGTTGGACTGTACCAGTTCCTTCACACCGCGTATTTCCTCCAAGATCTCCTGTTGCATTTCGGGGTTTTCCCGAAGTGGAACTGTCTTTTGTGGGGAAGACAACTCTGTTTTGGAGCGTTTTCCGTGTGAAGAAGAGGGAGACCCGAAGTCTAAGCGCGCTGGTTTGTGGGCCACCATCCCCCCCGAGGTACCCCGGTGAGTTCGGAGCAAAATATTAAGTTTAGGTAAGTATTAAGTCAGGATTCTTAGTAGGCCTCTCGGGAGCTTCAGCGCGAAGCGTCTAACCCGCTGGACATCAGGCTCCGCCCCCTCAGGCTCCGCCCCCCGACTTTCTCCACTTTAAATTCATGCTCTTCTTCCAATCAGCCATTGCACTTGCCAAACAAACCTACTTCGCCCATCTGACTAACTCTCTTGTCTCTAATCCTCGTCGTCTTTTTTATACACTCAATTCTCTCCTCAGTGTTCCCCCACCTCTGGCTCCTACCTCCCTTCCTGCCCAAACCTTGGCACAGTACTTCCATGACAAAATCCATAAAATCACCCTCCATTTCTCTACCTCCTCTTCTTCTCCCCCTTTTTCCCAACTCTCCCCCCTTATTTCTGCTTCCCTTTCTTCCTTCCCTCTGGTCTCTGATGAGGAAACAACACTCCTCCTTTCTTCCTCTAAGCTGACTACCTGCCCTTCTGATCCTATGCCCACCCACCTCCTTAGCTCCATTTCTTCCACTATCATCCCCTCCATCACTCATATTCTCAACCTATCGCTCTCCACCGCTACCTTCCCTTCTGACTTCAAGCATGCTATTATCACACCCCTCCTCAAGAAACCCTCACTCAATCCCTCCTGTCTTTCTAACTATCGTCCCATCTCTCTCCTTCCCTTCATTTCTAAATTACTTGAGCGTGCTGTCTACCACCGCTGTCTCAACTTCCTCTCCTCTCATGCCCTCCGAGATCCTTTACAATCCGGTTTCCATCCCCTACATTCTACCGAAACTGCTCTTACCAAAGTTGCCAATGATTTGTTTCTATACACAAATAGTGCGGTCTAATTTACCAGAGGGTTTTGGATAACCAAAAGCTTGTGTTTAACTCCTTTTAGTGTGTAGCACGTTGATTACTTCCTAGTAGTGAAGCACGACAGCGTACAGCTATTTAAATCCCAGGTGTAGCGCAGATGCGCATGCGCGGCGTCTGAAAGCCAGTAAGTGGCCGAAAGATTCTGGTTACTTTCAGACCCCTGAATACGAAGAATTCATGGTAAGAGTGAATGATTTTGCGTTTGCATTGAAATATGAAGCAAGGTATTAAGGTAGAGCTTTTGAAAATTGGTTGTTTATTTTTCACCAGTGCTATTTCACGAATTGATGACCCCCCGAGGAAGAATCGAAACGCAGGGCCGGCACCCGAATGGTGGCGTTGGGGCAATTCGTCATTGATGTTTTGAGATAAGCACATTCATTTAAAGATATTTTAAGATACTTTTTCACAACTTTTGCAATCAAGCTCTGAACGAATGTGAACATCTATTGAAAAGTTAAAATTCTAATGCAAATCGGGAGATATCGAGATCATTGTATGACTTAGAAGAGATCTTTTGAACTGGAGAGGTCATTGATGTAAAGAAGCAACATATCCTTTCTAAGTGCTAGAAGCCTAGGACGTTGCTGTTCTGATCTGAGACCCCGAGTTCTAAAGAGAGTTTTTTCCATAAATTGTCAGTTTGGACATAACAATGATAAACCTTTAATCTCTGCATCTCTTGATATGATTGGAGGGATATATATTTTGTAGCTAATGATTTGTTTCTGGCTAAGTCCAAAGGCTTTTATTCTGTCCTCATTCTTCTGGATCTCTCTGCTGCCTTTGACACCGTTGACCACAATCTTCTTCTTATCACCCTGTCTTCACTCGGTTTCAAAGGCTCTGTACTTTCTTGGTTCTCCTCCTATCTCTCCCACCGCTCTTTCAGTGTGTACTTCGGTGGCTCCTCCTCCTCTTCTACCCCTTTACCTGTGGGTGTACCTCAAGGTTCTGTCTTAGGTCCGCTCCTCTTCTCTCTCTATACCCAATGCCTTGGTGCCCTTATCTCTTCCCATGGCTTTCACTATCATCTCTATGCTGATGACTCTTAAATCTACACCTCTACGCCTGTTATCTCTCCTGAAATTCAAGCTAAGATCTCGGCCTGCCTCTCTGACATTGCTTCCTGGATGTCCTACTGCCGGCTTGAAGCTGAACATGGCCAAAACTGAACTCCTTGTCTTTCCCCCTAATGCCTCCCCTCCTCCTTTCCCTTTCTCAATCTCTGTGGATAACTCTGTTATCCTTCCTGTCTCTTCGGCACGGAACCTTGGTGTTATCTTTGACTCACCTCTCTCGTTCTCTTTACATATCCAAAACATTGCTAAAACATGCCATTTCTTTCTTTACAATATCTCCAAGATTCACCCTTTTCTCTCTGATAACACTACTAAACTGATTGTCCACTCTTTAATCACCTCCCGCCTTGATTACTGTAACCTTCTCCTTGCTGGCCCCTCCCTGCTAACCACCTCTTTCCTCTCCAGTCTATTCAACATTCTGCAGCTCGTCTGATTTTCCGTCAGTCTCGTTTTTCACACATGACTCCTCTTCTCATGACACTTCACTGGCTCCCCATCCGCTTCCGTATCCAGTTCAAACCCCTCCTTCTAACCTATAAATGTATTCATTCTTCTGCCCCTCATTACCTTTCATCCCTCATCTCTACCTACACCCCCTCTCGCCTACTCCGCTCATCTAATTGTCTTCGTTTATCTATGCCTTTTACTCATACTGCTAATTCTAGACTTCGCTCCTTTCAATTGGCTGCACCCTTTTCCTGGAATTCTCTACCTGTCTCTGTCCGTCAAGTCTCCTCCCTGGCCATCTTCAAATCCAAATTGAAATCCCATTTCTTCACTATTGCTTTTTGTTCCTAACTCGTCCTTTCTTGTTCTCTCCATAAACATTTATTCTTGTCTTGTTATTTGTATTATCTAAATTTATTTCATATTTTGTCTTGACTAGATTGTGAGCTCTAACGGGCAGGGACTGTCTCTTTTTATGTTTGTACAGCGCTTCGTATGTTGCAGCGCTTTATAAATGCTTAGTAATAATAAACTGAAAGAGATGAAGAAAGATCAGGACAGCAAAATCAAAGGCAGAAAGAAAACCATCGCCAGCAGCGTAAAGCGAGGTGCCAAGAATTTTTGCAGGTCTGAAATATTCAATGTGGCCCTTCTTGTCAAAAGCACAGGGGGTGCTACACCACAGGATTAATTTGACCATTTTTTGCCCATTTTAGTATTTAGCTTTATGCCTTTCCAGTAGCAGTTCAAGGCCAGTTACAATCAGGTACGTTGGAATTTCCCTTTCCCAACATAGAGACATAGTATATGACAACAGATGAAGACCAACATGGTCCATCTAGTCCATTCTACATCTATTAGAAACATGCTGGATATATCAGGCCAGAGGCAGAAGTGTCCTGTACTTTGTTACTTTCTAGATGAGTCGTTTAAAGGACCTCTTCAATAATGTCAGATCCATTGATATTTCCATAGTATCAGCATTCATTAATACTGAAACAGCCATAAGAACATAAGAAGTGTATTGTTTTAAAGGCTCATTCTGTCCTGGACGTCCAAGCGCTCCGTACACCCAGTCTGAACCAGACGTACAGAGGGCGTCGCGATTCTGATACTGTGGGGCACGTCTAGTCCCGCAGGATCAGAATCACGAACAGTCCTGTACGTATAGGCCGGGACTGCGATTCAGCCCAGCCTGCACATACAGGACATGCCCAACTAACTCAGTCAGGGCTTTACAATGCAGCTGCGGCGCCATAGTGTCCAGTTGCCATGGCACCGCGGCTCCATTGTAAAGCTGCGATCCCCAGCCGCAGAGCTTGTTTCCCGCAGCCCAACTCCAGAGCCCCCCTCTGCCTCATCCGTGCCCCGGGCTCACCGATCCATATTGTCTAGGGAAGTTATTTCACCTTGGAGGTGGAATAACTTCCACGTACGAGTTTCCAGCCCCAAACATACAGGGCCGACATTAGAATTGGCCCTGTATGTCCAGGGCCGGCGACCGCCCCCCCCCTCCGCCCTAACTACGCCCCTTCCCTGCCCTCATCTAACTTCTCCATACATCCTCTGGCAATAAATTCTGTGACATGTTTGTTGACTGAAACAATGCTTTTTAAAATTTGTCTTAAACCTTCTGTCTGTTAATTCCATGGCATGTCCCCTAGCCTTAGTGCTATTTGAAAGGTTAAATAATTGTTCCTTATTTACCTGTCCCAATCCACTAATGCTTTATAAACCCCTATCAACGCTCCTCTCCGCTGTCTCTTCAGGCTAAAGAACCCCAGCTATTAAAGTCTTTCATCATAATGGACTTCTTTCAGCTCCTTTATCAGTTTTGTTGCCCTGCTTTGAACATTTTCTGTACGGATGGTGCGGTTACACTATAAGTCTACACAGAGCCATAATATTCTCCAAGCATTTCTGAATAATTGCTGGTAGACTATTGACAGCTACCTGAGCTAAGGATTTCAATGTATTGTCCACAGTAACTCCAAGGGGTATGTTTATCGCACGGAAGCCGCTACCGCCATTTAGTAAACATACCCCCAAAATCATCTTTCTGCGTAGCTGCTTCTAATGAATTATCCAGCATTGCATACGTACAAAAAGGAATATTTTCTCTGCTTGTATTGCATTACACTCATTCACATTAAATTTTATCTGCCATTTAGATGTAAGGTTCTCCAGTCTGACAAAGCCCTTCTGCAGTTCCTCAAAATCTGCTTAGGTTTTAACTAATTTGAATATTTTTGTGCTATCAGTAAATTGATTTCACTGGTTGCTTCCTTTTCAAGATTGTCAATAAGCTAAAAAGCCCTGGTGCCAGTACACATCCCTAAGTCACTCCGCTATTTACTCTTTCCACTGAAAAAAAGATTTTAGTGAATGAATGAAGGCAGATAAAGACCATCACGGTCCATCTAATCTGCCCAGTATGGTGGCTAGAGTTATAGGGCTGCACCTGTTTCACTTTTTGTCTTCTGTCTTAACAAATTACTAATCCACAGTTGGACACTGTCGCCAATTCATGACCTTCTAATTTCATGAGAAGTCTTATCAAGGTTTTTATCAAATGCCTTCAAAACGGTCCCATGTTGTACAGACTTTTTTGCTTTCTTTCAAGCTAAACAACAGTTTGACTAGTCTTCAAGATTTCAAACCTTGAGAGCCACACGGTGTCTGAAGGTGGCAGTTATTCTAGAAGCAGCACCGGCAGTGACTGTTGTAAAAAGATGAAGATGGAAACTGAGAAAGTGATGGGTACAGGAGAGAGTGCCATGTGTGTGTCAAAGATCATGGTGGCTTTGCTTTGCTCCGTTTTCTCTCCCATTCTCCCAAGCAGGCTTGGAAATTCTCTGTAGGAAGGAATTCTGTGCAAATTCTGCATGTTACAGTTCTGCGGAATTTTCCAGAAGTATAAAATTGTGTTAATCTACTAATCTTACAGCTTAGTTGTACAATCTGTCTTTACGAGGTCAGGGGCTGTGCCAGTAGTGAGCATCAGAAGAAAGTGAACAGGAGCTGACAAACTGGGGAAGGGGCAAAAGACTTATTTATTTAACTGGTTTTCTATACCGTTTTTCTTCAAGGTAAAACGGTTTACATAGAACAAGTAGTAACGTTTACATGGAACAGTTAGAACTATGTACAGTTAACTGGTAAAAAGACTTGAAGAGGATGTGGAAGGGGAGAGGGAATGGAAGAGGATGTGGAAGGGGAGAGGGAATGGGATGTGGAAGGGGAGAGGGAGAGGGCGTGGAAGAGGATGTTGGAAGGGGAGAGGGAGTGGAAGAGGCTGGTGGAAGGGGAGAGGGAGTGGAAGAGGATGTTGGAAGGGGAGAGGCAGTGGAAGAGGATGTTGGAAGGGGAGAGGCAGTGGAAGAGGATGTTGGAAGGGGAGAGGCAGTGGAAGAGGATGTTGGAAGGGGAGAGGGAATGGAAGAGGCTGGTGGAAGGGGAGAGGGAGTAGGAGTGGAAGAGGCTGGTGGAAGGGGAGAGGGAAGGGGAGAGGGAATGGAAGAGGCTGGTGGAAGGGGAGAGGGAGTGGAAGAGGATGTTGGAAGGGGAGAGGGAGTGGAAGAGGATGTTGGAAGGGGAGAGGGAATGGAAGAGGCTGGTGGAAGGGGAGAGGGAATGGAAGAGGCTGGTGGAAGGGGAGAGGGAATGGAAGAGGCTGGTGGAAGAAGATGTGGAAGGGGAGAGGGAATGGAAGAGGATGTGGAAGGGGAGAGGGAATGGAAGAGGCTGGTGGAAACTGATCCATGAAACAAAATCATGACGGCAGAAAAAGACCACACGGCCTATGCAGTCCGCCCTTCCATAGCAACTACTACAATCTACTTTTTTCCATTAGAGATCTTGTGTATTTATCTCATGCTTTCTTGAATTCAGACACTGCTGTAGTCTTGACTTCCTCCTCTGGGAGACTAATCCATGAATCTATTACTCTTTCTATAAAGAAATAGTTCTGCATTTTACTCCCAAGTCTAACCTCTTTAACCTTCATTCGTAGCAGAGCTTTCTTTTCAATTGAAAGAGGCTCTCCTCCTGTGCATTTATGCTTCGGAGGTATTTAAACGTCTCTATCATATCTCCTCTCTCTCGCCTTTCCTCTAAAGTATACATATTGAGATCTTTAAGTCTATCCCCGTCTGCTTTATGATAAAGCCCACTGACTATTTTGGTAGCTACCCTCTGCACCGACTCCACCCTTTATATCCTTTTGAAAGCGTGGTCTCCAGAATTGCACACAATACTCCAAATAAGGTCTAACCACAGACTTATACAAAGGCACTTTCACTTCCTTCTTCTTGCTTGTTGCTCATCTCCCTATGCACCCAAGCATCCATCTGGCTTTTGCCATTGCCTTTTCTACCTGTTTAGCCATCTTAAGATCATCAGAATCAATCACCAGGTCCTGCACTTCTTTTGTGGACAGAAGTTCTTCCCTCCCTACACTGTACCGCTCCCTTAGATTTTTGTAGCCTAAATGCATGACCCTGCATATTTAAACATTAAACCTCAGCTGCCAAATTCTAGACCAATTCTTCAAGCTATGCTAGATCCCTCCTCATGTTATCTACTCTTTGCTGGGTGTCTACTCTATTGCAGATTTTAGTATCATCTACAAAGAGGCAATACTCACACGAAAGTCCTTCAGATACTTAACATTTTTGTTAGTGATATTGCGGAAGGGCTGTCAAGTAAGGTTTGCCTTTTTGCAAATGATACTAAAATCTGCAATAGAGTAGACACTCAGCAAGGAGTAGGTAACACGAGAAGGGATCTAGCAAAGCTTGAAGAATAGTCCAGAATTTGGCAGCTGAGATTTAATGCTTATATGAATATGCAGGGTCATATATTGGGCTTCAAAAATCCAAGGAGGGCGGTACAGTATAGGGAGTGAAGTACTTCTGTCAACGAAAGAAGAGCGGGACCTGGTGGTGAATGTTTCTGATCTTAAGATTTTTACTTATTTAGCTGCGTTTATATACCACTTTTCACTGGGTCAAAGTGGTTTACATTGTAATAAGGATATTAACATTTTTTACAGTGGAAATGGAACAATATACAGCATGCATGAGATATATAGTGTTATTCAACACTATATACAGGGTTTACAATTCAGGGATTTGTCACATTTGGGGGTGCTTATATACAGTATGCTTCAGTCATGGCGGTCCTGTGGGATTATGTGGTGGGGCTAAAATGTTCAGAGAAGAGGTGAGTCTTTAGGTGCTTTCTGAAGATGCCATTTTAAGATGGTTAAACAGGTAGAAAAGGCAACGGCAAAAGCTAGAAGGATGCTTGGGTGCATAGGGAGAGGAACGACCAGCGAGATGAAGGACGTGATAGTGCCTTTGTATAAGTCTGTGATGAGTCCTTATTTGGAGTACTGTGTGCAATTCTGGACATCACACCTTCAAAAGGATATAAACAGGATGGAATCAGTGCAGAGGGTAGCTACCAAAATGGTCAGTGGGCTTTGTCATAAAGCATATGGAGACAGACTTCAAGATCTCAGTATGTATACTTTGTATATATATCTGCAAAGAGGCAAACCTTACCCAACAGCCCTTCTGCAATATCACTCACAAAAATGTTAAAAAGAATCCCTGGGCACACCACTGGTAACATCCTTCTCCTCAGAGTGAGCTCAATTTACCCATTCTCTCTGTCGCCTCCCACTCAACCATTTTCCAACCTAGTCAGTAACTTTAGGGTGAATGGGGTGGCGAGTGGCCAGGATGGTCCTGTGTAGGGGAAAAAGAAAAAGACTGGGGTGGACAATCAGGGAAAGGGGGAGTGTGCAGGAAACTAAGCTGGGAGGAGAAAAGTACAGTGAAATGAGCTTTGGGAGATGGAAGAGGAAGTGTGCATGTGCGAGGGGAAATGAACATATGAGATGCTATACTGGGTCAGACCAAGACCAAGGTCCATCCAGCACAGTATCCTGTTTCCAACAGAGGTCAATTCAGGTCACAGGTATCTGCCAGGTTCCCAAAAAGGTACACAGATTACATGCTGCTTATACCAGTGGTAAACAGTGGATTTCCCTGGTCCTCTTTAATAATGGTTTATGGACTTTTCCTCCAGGAACTTGTCCAAACGTTTTTTTAAACCCAGCTACACTAACATCTTTTGCTACATCCTCCGGTAATGAATTCCAGAGTTCGATTATGTGTTGGGTAAGGTTTGCCTTGGACAATTTGTAAAATCTGTCAATGGGCTATATTGAAAGGGGAGCAAGAGTAGTGAGGTTGGCGAAGGGAATGGCCTTATGGTTACGGCTTTTAAATTTGTTGACAACCGTGAAAACTACTGTTTTGCTACAGATATTGGCAGCTGTAAAAGCTGGAACTGCCTGCCTCTCAGACTCTTTGGGCTCTACACCTTGCTAAAGTAGAATACCCCAAACAACAAAAACTCCAGTTGTGATGCACTCTTATAGTACTCCTGGGGGGGGAATTATGCAGTAAGTTTTTGGTGCAGATTTGAGTAAGCACTTTGTTGCATACTGCAGTTTAATTATTACAGAAAGATCGATATTATATTGCATTATTACACTGACAATGAACGAAAGCTGAATTTGAAAATAGTGTATAGAATTCATGTTGCTGCAAAACTATACCAGGAATATTATATTATAAATGCAGTCTTAAAAAGTGTTTTAATACTTTTTTCTTTGCAAATTGTTATTTTTAAAAATAAAACACAAAACAAAATATCCTTATTGTACTGAAGGACACCAACCACAATTTTCCAAACTTACAGAGCAGGTAGCATGAATTATTATTAATTTTCTTTGTGTGATCCCCAAGCTATTTCCCAACAGGGCCGGCGCAACCCTTAGGGAAGACTAGGTGGTTACCTAGGGAGACAACTTCTGAAGGTCAGCAAAGAGCAGCAGTAATCAAAGCAAAACAACAGATCCTTAGAGCCAAACTCAAAGAGCCATCAGCACATTCTTTTCAATATTATAAAGTATGATGCCCAATTATGTATTTTTACAGTATTATTGTGGGAATGCTGGTGTTGGGACAATCATGATTGCTGAGTTTAATTATCAAAGTCTCAAGGGTTGAGGGGGAATGTAAGGCTAAACGTTGCCTAGGACACCTAATAGGCTTCCACCGGCCTGTTACCCAATTTGTAAAATCTGTCAGTGTAAAAATGCTGTTAGTTGAGATTGGCTTCACACTCGCAGCATATCTTGAACCCAGGTTGTTTTTAAATATTTTGGCATTATCAACCCACCTTGTACTCTGGCAAGCGTTTAATTAAAGCTGATGGAGGCAACATAGGTGTAGTAAATTTCTGAAAACCGAGTTCTGAAAGAAGCAGGTGTGGGGAAGAGCAGGGTGGAAGGTGTGTGTGAAAGATAAGATGACTATTTTCTTACAAGCCTCTCTTCTTCCCCCGCACCTATAAGATGTGGAAAAGTACAAAAGGGAGAAGAAAGTGTTCCTTCATGCACGGCATCTTCTGCAGTTGCACAGGTCATAAACTCCAACAGCCAGTCCCGCTGATGTAATAAAAATGAGCAAAAAAGGAGTATTACAATTTTTTGCTTGTGTGGTAAAAAAAAAAAAAAAAAATGAATGCTACATTCTCTAAGCAAATAGCAGGCAAATGCATAGGGAATTTAAAAAATGCATAATAATGAAAATGAAGAAAGGGAAGTAGCATAGTGAGTGGGTGTGGGAGGTTGGGAGGGGAGTGGGGGTATTCACTGAAGGGCAAGTCAGTAAGTAGCTGGAGGAGTGGGTATGTAGTGGAGAAAGGAATGAGTGAGGGGCCCCAGCTGAGTACCCTGGAACTGTCCTTTCTTACCAAGGAAATTTAAATCCTGGGACAGATATGTAATATTACATCACATATCTAGGGCTAGTTAGTCTATGGCTCCGTGCTAGTAGGCACATGTCCTGGGTTTTCTGGGTGCGGGGATCTATCTTGGACCAAGGAGATCGAAGTCCAAGACCACCAGGGTTGGTTCAACCATTAGGCAAGACTAGGCAGTAGTCCCATAAAGGAAACTTCTGAGGGGCAGCAAAGAGCATCAACAGTTAAATTATAGCAATAGATCCCAAAAGCCCCACAAATGCAGAGAACCAACACCACATTCTTTTACCTCCAGGGAGAGAGGGCACATACATACATACTAAGCAAAGTTAGTACTTATTTAAAAGGGTTATACCCAATCAGGCATTTTTACAGGATTGTTATGTGGTGTAGGGCTTTATTGATTGATTTTCAGATGTTTCATATACCACCAACAGACTCGGGAGCCATTGCGGCAGTTTACATAAAAAATAAAAGTAGAAAAGGAAAAATAAGAGAAGAAAAATGGGAGGGGAGGATACAATCCGCAGGCAGACTAGATGGACCACACTGGTCTTTATCTGCCGTCATTTACTATGTTACTAGGAAAGGGAAGACAGACGATAGATACTGCAGACCACATCCTAGGGGGAGAGAAGAGAGTACAGGGATTAGTGATTGGTGGTTTTGGAAACGGCATAATGTTAAAGCCAAGTTTTAAAGGGACTTCTTGAATTCTCATAAAAGGGTTCTTGATGAAGTACGAAGGGGAGGACGTTCCACAGGTGAGGGCCTAAACAACTGAAGGAGCAGTGTCTGGAGATCTCCAGCTGAAGAGCGGAAGGGGGTGCAAAGCAAAAAGGCTTGGGAGGAATGGAGGCTGCGGGAAGATACATAGGGGCAACAGAGAGGCAAGGTAAGGTGGACAGGAGGCATGGAGGGCATGGTGGACCAAAATGAGGATTTTATAATGAAGATGGATGAAAATAAGGAGCCAGTGAAGATAAATAATCAGAGGAAGTATGGGTGAAACGATGAGCTCCAAAAATGGGTTTCACTGCTGTTACCTAAATGAGCTGTAGGTGTTTGATGGAGTACCGAGGTAACCTGTTATAAAGAGCATTGCAGTAATCACGTTTTGAGCTAGAGTTTTAACCCGACAGAGAGTGAGGAAAGAATGAACAGCACAAATATGATGTAGAGCAAAAAGGAACTCTTCACAACTGAGCTTACCTGTTCTTGAAAGAAGAGAGATGAGATAAGGAAGGGAGGACGATGGCAGAACTAGAGAAGTTAGAGGAGAGTAAAGACCAGGGGAGGGAAAACAAATGAATTCACACTTGGATAGACTGAGGAGAAGACAGTGATGCTGGAGCTATTGTTCTCAGCATGAAGGCAGTGCTGCAAGGAGAGGATGTCAACAGAGAGGAACGGGCCGTGAATATCTGAATATCATCAGTGTAAAGAAAAGAACTACAGCCTAAGGACTAAATTGAGGAGGAAGAGGAGAAACACAAATATTAAAGAGTGTGGGACCGGAAGGGTCCTTGCGGTACACTGGACAGAATTGTGAAGGAAGGAGCAGTCTAGAGCTGCGGTGAACCTGGAAGGAGAGGGTGTGTAGGTATAAGGAAACCCACCGCAAGACAGTAAGTCATACTTCAACGCCAGAGTCTGTGCGAGAGGAAGTTTATGACCAATGAGATCAAGTGCTGGCAACATTTGAGTGATGAGAATGACCATGATCGAGGGCAGAGTGGACCTCATCCAGGAGAGCTGTAAGGAGGGAGTCCGAGCTATGGACAGCCCGAAAGCCGGCCTGCTGTGGGTGCAGAATCAGAGTATTTGTGAAAAAGAGAGAAAGCTGCAAAATAACAATTCATTCTAGGCTCTTGTCAGAAATGGTATAGAGAAACAGGGCAGAAGTTAGACAAGTTGGAGGGATCTATAGTCTGCTTCTTAAGAGTAAAAAAAATCAGTGTACCTCTGCGGCAGGAGGAGGGGGGGGGGGGGATAGGGCTGGAATGCAAAAGGGGGAGCACAGAGTAAGGGAGAAGATATCTCCAAGTTTTAGAATGAGGCAAGCTGGCTGGGGGTCAAGAGGAGAGAAGAAGGGTGAAGAGTGGGCAGAGCACAACTCAGGTAAGTTAAAGTGAGGTTAGACAAAAGTTGAAGATAGGGCAGAAGAGGAAGAGGAATTAAGGCAAAAAGGAGGAGGTTGGGGGAAAAGAAGGCAGGGAGGTGGGAAGGGGTGACGCAGAGGAAGGAGAGAGGAAGAGGGGAGGGGAATTAGAGGAAGAAGAAGAGGAAGGAAAGGCTGTAAGAAGAGTAGGAACCTTATGGAGAAATGATGCATAGGCACTGGGGGAGGGAGGAGGACGAAGCAGAAGCTGGGGACAGGCGATCAAGGGCGTGAAACAGTTTGTGAGGCTTATTGGCAGCTGTAGAAAGTGAGTGCTAATAAAAGGTGGCTCTAATGGAACATAGGGCTCTCTGATCAGGGCCGGCCTAACCACTAGGCGGATTAGGCAGCTGTCCCGACCCTCGTGGGCGGCACAACTTCATTTTGAAAGAAGCAGCGCACATAGATACCGCCGCTTTCAAAACAGAGTTGTGCTGCTGCACCCCAGAACCCATCTTCTGATCCTGTGGTGGGGAAGGGGAGCGGTGGCGGCATGCGTGTGTGCTGCTGCTTTTAAAATGGAGTCATGCCATCGCTGCTGCCACAAGTTGAGAAGATGAATGGGGGTGGGCAACGGCAGCAGAAACCTTCGGGCCGGCCCTGTCTCTGTCAGGAACATTTTCAGTCCTTCCAAAGGGACCAGGCATCAGGTGGCCAAAGACTTGCACCACAAAGTAGCAAACCTGAGTGGCACCAAGGATTGTGGATACCGAGGAGAGGGGCTCAGGGTATGAAGTAGAGTGAGCGTCAGACAGCATGGACATCCAGGTGGAGAACTGGGAGTCTATAAAAAAAAAAAGCCATAGATAGAGAGAAACAGTATGAATACTCTGAGAAAGCTGGTCCCTAGTGACCGTGGACACTGGACAGGTTATGACAACAGTCTCCGAGATGAAACAGCTAGAAGTTAAAGTGAGGTAGGGCAGAAGAGGAATTAAGGCAAAAGGAGGAGGTGATGCAACAACCAGAGAGAAAGCAACAAGAAAACGTTCAGATCAAGGCAGCAGGACAGACATGGAAAGGGGTGGCTGGGAGGGAAAGAAGACTAGACCGTGACATAGTCAGCCTAGCGAGTGGGCAGAAACTTGTTGAAGGAAGCCTAATTGGAATATAGAGGAGGAAGGACGAGCTACAGGATAAGGGGAGGAGGTAGAGGGCAGTTAAAATAAATAAGGGCGAATAGGTGAGATAAATTTCTGCAATTGGGGTGACAATGATTGCTGAGTTTAAATTATCAGAATCTTAGTGTGGGTGGGATTTGCCTAAGGTACCCAATACCCCTGCATCAGCCCCTGAGGACCACACTGGCACGGCATCATAGAATAACACTATTCTAAAAATGTGAATAAATTATGGGTTCAATTTCCAGTTTTCTAAAAAGAAAAAAAGCAGCAAGAATTTCAGGCTTCAAATTCGCTCCTCTTACCCTGTATTGAGGAGTAATATGCAATCATTTCATTTAAATGGGATTTGCATGGAGGTGCGCTAATTTAAGCACATATTGTTGTCTATTATAGTTGCTCTTAAATTGTGAATGACGTTTAACTCACAAAAAGGTGTACTAGACAGAGTTAAAAAGTGTTCACAGGGGCCCCTTTTACTAAAACGTGGTGAGTTTTTGAACTTACTGCACCTTAGCAGCAAAACCCAAACAGGCCGATGCAGAAAGTCGGTGCTGAAGTCGCAGCTATGTACACCTCTATGCAGCGCACCACTTCAGCGCCGGCATGCAGAAAGGGGCGCATATGCAAATTAGCCACGTGTAAAATTGTGGCACAAATGTCACTTTTAAACTGGGAGAGCAAGCCAAACACATGCACACAGAAGTCGGCGCAAGTTTGGCATGCTCTCCCAGAGAAACAAGACCATATGAGGGAAATTTGACACTTCACCTCAGATGATCCAGCATCGGGGAAAGTCCTTGAAGCCATCAAAATACTATCGGTTGGCTGGGGCCGGTACCCCTGACAGTATTTTGATGGCAATGGGGCTGTCCCAGAAGCCTGGATCATCTGAGGTGAAGTGTCAAACTTCCCCTCAGATGATGCAGGCATCAGGAAAAGTCCCTGATGCCATCAAAACTCTGTCCAGGGTCCAGTGCCCCCCCCCCCGACAGAAACCAAATCCATGGTGGCCCAGAGGCTATGATCCCCCACCCACTTAAAAATAAACCTGGTGACCCAGCGGCCCCGAACCATCCATTGCCCTCCCAGTAGTTTTACAATGGAACGGGAGTATTTCCCACGCGCTCTCGCCCCTGCGCCACCTTCTTGAAAAATGGTGGTACCTAGCCCTGTGCGCTGCATCCTGGGATGCACTGGGCGAGGTTAGACTTCCATATAAGGCATTTTCTACATTATATGACAGTTTGACCCCACCCAGTGCATCCCAGGATGCACCTCATGGGGCCAGGTACCGCCATTTTTCAAGATGGTGGCACGGGGCGGGCGTGCGTGGGTAATGCTTTTGTAAAATTGTAAAATCAACAGGAGTGGAGTGGGGCGTTTGGGGCTGTTGGGCCACCAGGGTTATTTTTAATTTGGGGAGGGGTCAGGGCCGCTGGGCCACCAGGGATTTGGTTTCTATTGGGAGCACTGGCCCCTGACAGTATTTTGATGACATCGGGAGCTTTCCCCGATGCCTAGATCATCCGAGAGGAAGTTTGATACTTCACCTCAGCTGATCCAAGCATCGGGTAAAGCCCCCGATGACATCAAAATACTGTTGGGGCACGCGCAAGACATTTAAGCCACATCAAGACCAAGCGTAGAGATACTGGCGCATCAGCTGGTTACATAATCCTCTACGCGTTTCTCTGCATTGGGGGTAGACAATATTAGCCTACTATTTTAATACATGCAGCTCATTTGCCCATAATTTAAATATGCCTGGCATTACTGTGTGCACATAGTTCTCCTTTGCCGTTTACACACGCGTCAATTTCTTTTCTGCATTTGACGTGTTGGAACTTGGGCTTAAAATTGCTTTATCTATGCGCAAAGGGCATGTCAGTCTTTCTGCATTGGCCCAAAAGTGCTGTAAGTGCAAAGGTTGTGCGGAAACTGGTGGAAGCAATAAATTCATTTCATTCGCAATTAGCGTGGGTGCTCTTAACGCTATTGAGGTGGCGCTATGCGCACCCACACTAATTGTAACATTAACAGCACACGGTAATATACAATGGTTTCAGGAACTTTCATCCAGAACTTGTCCAAACCTTTTTAAACTCAGCTACACTAACAATTTTTACTACATCCTCCAGTAACGAATTCCAGAGTTTGATTAAGCATTGAGTGAAAAAATATTTTCTCTTATTAGTCTTAAATGGGTTACATTGTAGTTTCATTGCATGTCCTCTAGTCTTTCTACTTTTTGATGGCGTAAACAACCGATCTACGTTAACACGTTCCACTCCGTTCATTAATTTATGGACTTCTATCTCCCTAGCATGTCCTGCTGTGACACTGACCCAGTTGATACCTGGGTAACTGAAATCACCCATTATTACTGTGTTGTAACTTTTGTTAGCTTCCCAGATTTCTTTTAGCATTTCATTATCCATCTGTTCATTCTGGCCAGGTGGTCGATAGTATACCCCCCGCTGCCATTGCCTTCCCTTTTTTACATGGAACTTCTATCCATAGAGATTCTACAGTGTATTTTGTTTCCTGCAAAAAACTTTAATCCTATGTGACTCAATGCCCTCTCTACCACAGAGCGCAAACCCTCCACCAATTTGATCTATTCTATCATTGAGATATAGTTTGTACCCAGGTATCACAGTGTCCCATTGGTTGTCCTTTCACCAGGTCTCCGAGATACCAATCATATCTAACCTCTCATTTACAGCTATATATTCTAACTCTCCCATCTTATTTTTAAGACGTCTAACATTTGCATATAGGCATTTTAGAGGTTGTATTTCAATCATATTAATCTGGTTATCAGTTGATAGAGGTAATTTAGAAAGGGCATCTGAGTAACTTTTATTTTTATTGGAACCTCTCCGTCTGGATGTCCTAACTTCCCTGTTTTATTAGCATCCTTCAAGGACCCATCCAGGCTCTGCCCCATTTTGTGTTAAACAGTTAATGCACGATTTAGCACAAGCTATGTAGCTCAGTTGAGAGAAATCTATAAGTACATCAGACCCATCTCAGTTTTCTGGAAAAAATTTTTAACATTTTTACATGCAGTTGTTTTGGACAAACACTATCCAAATATTTGAAGTGTATAGTAAGAAGCAGAGTTTAAGAATGTTTTACAGAAATGCATTATTATTATTTTTTTATTTTGCATACAACTCTTTCACCTCCCATTCCAAACCAAGTGAAAGTTGCTTCAGGATCTTCTATTTCTAGTTATTTCATAAATTCATTGACACACACTTCCAGGGGCTGGTAGCGTGAGCTTCTTGGGCGGCTGCAAGCATTGCACTTTATGAGAAGCTTGGCCACTGTGTTAGACCTTTCAGCATTGTAACAGAAACAGTGACAGAAACGGCACTTGAGACACACAGGGCTCTGCCCATCCACACCACATGATGCAAATGACTCCGAATAGAAATTAAACCAAGCGGGATTGTAAATAACATCACATCAGGAAAAGCAGCACCAGACAGACCCTACAAGGAATCCGAGACGTCAGCCTGCTCCTTCCTCCCCAACATGCTTTCTACATGCAGTGGCTGACCACATTATTTGTCATCATAAATTTACTCAGTCTGAGTGCATCTGCTTTTTTCCTACCACGTCCTCCGGCAGATCAGTCTGCAGGCTCAACATCGCCAGCAAAATATGTACCATATTCGCACATGGGCTACAAAGATCGTAATCATGCGCATAGGGAAGGACAAAAAAATCTCGATGCACAATATAAACTTGTCCGTACACTTTTGGAGGAGATTAAAAAAAAGAGAGACAATGAAAGCTACTTACTGAGGTGTAGTTTGTTTTCAACTGGCTCTGGTTCCGAAGCTCCTGTTCCCGAAACTGCAGCCCCGCCAGATGCTTTTCCAGCGCTTCCCAGTCCATAATCGGAAGTTGGGGCTCGTCCTTCGGACAAGTCCCCGAGCTCTGCAGGGGGTTCAAGGAGACCCCGCCGGGGCCGGGCGCTATCCTCCCCCAGACGTGCTGCGACTTGGCCAGACTCTTCCTGCTCTTGCCGCCCGTTTTCCTGGCCACTAGGTTGCCGTTGTGCAGGTTGATGTTGGGGGGCGGCGGCGCGGGGCCCTTCACATCCTCCAGTTCGTCGGCTAAACTCCTCCCGTGCCCCGCTTTGACACAGCGGTGCTGCACCGCGCTGAAGTCCTCGTCGTCGTCGTCCTCGCCCCAGCCGCCGCCCACCACCTTCTTGTACACCTGATGATAGTCCTCGTCCTCCTCATAGTCCTCCAGGGCGACCAGCTCCAGGCTGGGCGACGACTTGCACTCGGAGCACGGAGTCACTTTGTTGGAGCTGGATTCGGAGCTGGAGCGGCTGCAGGCATCGCTGCCTAAATCCATCCCATCCTCTCGGTAATCCTGCAAGGGAGAGAGAGAGAGAGAGATTGAGAGGGGGGTTACACCTAAACAGTCGCCCCCTCCTTCTGCCTGCCAGACCCCGGGGAGAGCGCGACAAGCCGCCCCCGAGGCCGAGCCGCCGCCGCCCCCCGCTTCGCTTCCTGGCACAGTAACTCGCCCCCAACTTTGCCCCAGCCCCACCTGCTCAGAGCGACGCAGCTCGGCACGTTGTACGTCTCATCTCTTCGCCGGTACCTAAGGCTGCCTGCAGGAGGCGGGGGAGCCGCGTCCCACCCTAACCCACACACGGGGCTTTCCTCTTGCCGCCCGCCGAGGAAACTCTCTGAGGCAAGGTGACTGGGGACTGGCGCGGAGGGGGGCTCCGATGACGTCACCGCCGCCCGCCCGCGCAGAGCTGCAGCCCGGGGCACTCGGGAGCCCACGGCAGGGCGATCGCGCGCTCTCCCTCGCGCCCGCCTAAGCCGGAGTACCTGGGGAGCCTGCGCGAGCGCGCGCGCCAGTGCTCCTCTGTGATTGGGGGCGTTTGGGTGGAGGGAAAGGTACCACGTAGTTGGCTGACACTACCCTGGGAACTGCTTTGGGGCCAACTTGCCGGCTGCTGCTGTGTAATGTGAAACCGGAGTAAATCAGGTCCCTGCACTTCCCGGGTTTGGGATTTTGATAAGCGTTTGAGCAGCCGGCTTGGCCCTGGTTGGTTTAGCCTAATCTCTGGACAGTCTGTTTCTGAACTGCTCACTTCTAAAGCCACCAGGTTGCTTTCCTGTTTTAAACTCTATTGTTTTCGCTTTCCAGCACGCTAGGCTGTAGTATCCTGAGCAAATGCAAAGGGTTAAGGCTTTAGCACAAGTACAGCCCTTCCGTGTAGGCAATCTCTGGATATTTGACACCCTCTTTTATCCAGAGGGCTGCATAACAGCACAATTAAAGGCACAGTGCTTTACATTTACCAAACGAAGCAAGAAAATAATCTGTGCATGACACACAGCACAAACTTCCTACTTCAATTCCTTTTGATCTGCGACTGTTTCGACTATACATAAAGGCATGTTTACTAAGGTAGCAGCGCGCAAATGTGCTGCTAAATTAGCTAATGATGGGGGGGGGGGGGGGGGGGGGATGTCTGTCCTCCTTCCAATAATGTGATGCCAAATTTTGCAGTTAATGCTATGTAGGTGATATTAAGTACACCCTTGCTATGGCAACATACATGGTTAGTTTGCCCAAAATATCTGCATTAACTTCTATGAATGCGCACATTCTGACCAGCTCATTTCGTGTAGGGTCCTGTGCTGTTATTGCTGTGCCCTAACAGCATGCTAGCAGGGATGGGCCAACATTCAGAAAAACAAGGCAATTGACTAGGATGGCAGCCTCGGGAGGGGAGGAAAGCAGCGAGCAGGGCATTCAAAGCTTAACATTAGATTCTGACAGCCGGGGGGGAGGGGGGGGGGCAGGGGAGTGTAAAGCTTAAGGTAGGGCTCCAACTCTGAGGATGGCTGTGCCCATAGAGTTCCCATTAGGCTCCAGGTTTGCCTGATAAATTGATTCCATCTATCTGGAATTTACCTGCTGAATACAAGGATTTATAATTCAGATTTCTGTATTGAGTTCCTTAAGAAAAAGAGGGCTACAGGCAGGGCTGGTGCTGGATGCCCTAGGTCAGTGGTTCTCAACCCAGTTCTTGGGTCACACCTAGCCAGTCAGGTTTTCAGGATAGCCACAATGAATATACATGAGATAGATTCGCATGCTCTGCTTCCATTGTATGCAGATCCCTATCATGCCTATGCATTGTGGTTATCCTGAAAACTTGACTGAGTAGGTGTGTCCCGAGGACTGGGTTGAGAACCTCTGCCCTAGGTGAACCTTCAGCTAAACACCCCTCTCCCCCAAGATTTTGATAATTGAGGGCTCCTTTTATTAAAGCCCATCAAGGTTTAGCACTTAACATGCAAAACAAATACACATGAAGTGCAAAGCCTTTGCGTTAGCTGTCAGGGAGGTGACCAGCATGTCCCTGACAGTTAACACTCAGACGCATGTGCTAATGTGCACTTCAGTAAGGCAGGCTCACCTAAGGACTCCCTTAGAGGTAGTGTTAGGTAGACTTGTGTTAAGCGTCATACTGCCGCTGAGCATGCAACAATTGCTTTGATGCCAGCATTAATGCACTCTCCATGTCCACACGCCATCCACTCTGCACCCCATCACATGATGGCTGATTACCATGTGTTTAATGTGCAGTGGCTGGCATGTCCACATGTTAATGTTCCTGCCTTCCAGTTGCTCCGCATTAAAATGCACATTTGGGCATCAGTACTCGAAGGCACACATTGCATTGCAAAAGGGCCTCAGATCAGCAGTCATGATCATCCCAATATTGGCCGTCCCACAGCAATCCTGTAAAAGTGCAGTATTGGACATCATACTTTTAAATATTACATTTTGCTTTGTATGTATGTGTGCACCCGCTCTTCCTGCAGGTAAAAGAATGTGCTGGTGGTTCTTGAAATGTGTGTGGCTGCCAGGATCTATTATTCTGATTTGACTATTGCTGCCTTTGCTGCCCCTCAGAAGCTGCCACCCACTGCTTAGTCTTGCCTAATGATTGAGCCGGCCCTGGATACAAGTCAGAACAAGCAGCGAGATAAACCCAGGACTAAATGAACCTGTCAAAGAAAATTTGGAACCAGATGGGAAACTTCAATATATACACTTGCATTTTCCTGAATATAATCTATATTCCGAGGAAATGAGATAGGGAAGTAAAAATCAAATGAAGCAATAATGAAAATACATTCAATAATGTTTAGCAACTGTCAGAGGAAACAAGGAGCAAAATTATCAGACCTGATCACAACCAAGACTTTTTAGCATTTGTTTTACAGGTTTATGGAAATAAAGGTCAGCAGACAAGTTGTAGATGATACCTTTTTATTGGACTAACTTAATGCATCTTAATCCTGACAACTGGCAAAATCAATAAGTTCATTGTTAATGGAGAAACAATTGAAATAGTTGACAACTTTAACCTACTTGGATCAACTATCAATTTATAAACGACAAGCAGTCAAGAAATCCGACGACGCATTGCTCTTGGAAGATTCTCAAAAGCAGAGATGTCTCTTTCCATACAAAGATTCGACTTGTTCAAGCCATGGTATTTTCAATAACATCATCTGAATGTGAAAGTTGGACAGTGAAAAAGATAGACAGGAAGAAAATCGATGCCTTTGAATTATGGTGCTGGCGACATACTGTGTATACCATGGACTTCCTGAAGAACAAACCAGTCAGTACTAGAGATTAAACCTAGGCTTTCCTTAGAAGCTCAGATGACAAGACTTAGACTTTGGACACCTCATGCGAAGAGAGAGATTGTTAGAGAAAGACATAATGCTTGGCAAGATAGAAGGTCAATGCAAAAGAGGAAGGCCAGCAATGAGATGGATCGATACAATAACACAGCTATGGGTGCCAATCTGTCAAGAAAGAGCCACCTGACTGAAGACTGAACACAGTTTAGGACAACTATCCAGAGGGTCACCATGAGTTGACACCGACTCGACAGGCTTAACAACAGCAACAATGCACCTTTGATAAGCTTTGGAGGATATCCTCTATCGGGTCAATGAAGAGGCAATGCGGTTGCACTGGGTTTAACTCATCTAGGTCTAGTTTGTCAAAGCTACATTAAGGCACCACTTACAACTTGTTTGCTGACTCTCTTTTCTGCATATCAAAATTCACCAACACAGAAACTACAATTTTTACATGTTTGAATATGTTCTATGCTTGTATGTTTATGTTTATTGAACTTGATATACTATCCTTTGGGGAATAGCACAGTGGTTAGACTGCCATATAAGGATGCACCGTGTGGGGCCAGGCATTGCCATTTTACAAGATGGGCGGACTAGAGCTGGAGCGCGTAGGCAGTGCTTCCGCTTATTTTAAGGTACAGTGAGGGGGTGGTGGTAGATTTAGGGTCTGCTAGACCACCAGGTGATTTTATTTTACTTTGGGATTGGGGGGGGGGGGGTTCAAGAACTGCTAGACCACTAAGTGATTTATTTTATTTTGGGGTAGGGGGGTTTCAGGGGCCGCTAGAACACCAGGTTATTTTATTTTGGCAATGGGATGGGGGGGGGGGGGGGTTAAGGGGCCGCTAAACCACCAGGTTGATTTATTTTACTTTGGGGTGGAGGTCGGGGGTTTCAGGGGCCACTAGACCACCAGATTGATTTATTTTTCTTTGGGGTGAGGGTGGGAGTTTCAGGGGCCACTAGACTAACAGGTTGATTTATTTTACTTTGGGGTGGGGGTACAGGGGCCGCTAGACCACCAGGTTGATTTATTTTACTTTGGGGTGGGGGTGGAAGTTTCAGGGGCCACTATACCACCAGGTTGATTTATTTTACTTTGTGGTGGGGGGTACTGAGGCTGCTAGACCACCAGGTTGATTTATTTTACTTTGGGGTGGGGTTGGGGGTTTCAGGGGCCGCTAGACCACTAGGTTGATTTATTTTACTTTGGGGTGGGGGTAGAGGAGCCGCTAGACCAGCAGGTTGATTTATTTTACTTTGGGTGGGGTACAGGGGCTATTAGACCACCAAGTAATTACTTTTTGTCAGGAATGTAAAAAATCAATCCAGCATGGGTCTAGCACCGGCTTTCTGCATCAACCCGAAAGAGAGTAAAGAAATCCATCAAGGAGAGTAAAAGGAAAAGTTGCAAATTCAAATATGTAAAAAGAACCAAGCATGATGTAGGGTGGAGCAATGATCACCTGGCTCCTGTCAAATCCACATTGGGGGTTTCAATTTCTGTTTCAAAAGTATTCTAGGAGTTTCTTCTTATAAACCCTACAAAGCACGAGTTGAAAAGCCAAAACTGGATAGGGCTGCTGGTTGCTTGTCATACTGTTCCAACTGCTGTGGAATTTCTCTGAAGCTAAAGTGGAGAGTCTGTCCCAGGCTGGGAAGGGGCGAGGGTGGGCTTGCCAGTATATAGTACCATGCAGAAAAGAACTACAGTGCAGCTACAAGAGTGACCACATCAAGGGATCCATCTAGCCCTCTCATCAGAGGGAGCCACCCTGGTCTTTGCAGGGTCCCCAACATTGAATCACTTCTTCCATTCATACATGCTCTTGCCTGGGTCTCTGAAATCACAAGCTGAGACAACATTTAAAGCCCAGAAGCCTCTCACTGTAAATTTAATCTAAATTAAACAGTTTCCTAAATTTGTCTTTGATTTTATTGTTTTCTTGATTCTTTTTTTCTCCATCTCTTGTTCACTTCTCTTTATTGTATACTTTTCTTTTGTTACAGGATTTAAGTCACTTAATTTTCTCTGTAGAACATTATTTTTTGTTCCCCCCCCCCTTTTTGAACCCACTTTTAGATCTTACTCATTTTCATAAGGACATAACTGTCATACTGGGTCAGACCAAAGGTCCATCAGGCTCAGTATCCTGTTTCCAACAGTGCCCAGTCCAGGTTGCAAGTACCTGGAAGTAGATTCCATTCTGCGTATGCCCAGGCAGCGGCTTTCCCCAAGACTACCTAGTTAATAACAGCTTATGGAACTGCCCTAACCTTAAAACCCAGCTACGCTGTTTCTTCTGTATTTTCTGCAACAAATTCCAAAGCTTAATTGGGTGTTGAGTGAAAAAATGTGTCTCCCTATTTGTTTTAAACGTACTACTTAGTAACTTTATGGAGCGTTCCCTCGTCTTTGTGCTTTTTGCAAGAGTAAACAAGTGATTTGTGTTACCTGTCTGACTTCACTCATAATTTATAGACCTCTGTTATATTTCCTCTCAGCCTTCTCTTCTCCAAGTTGAAAAGCCCTAACCTCTTTAGCCTTTCCTCATAGGGGAATCGTTCCATCCTCTGTATCATTTTGGTGATGGTTCTCGGTACCTTTTCTAATTCCACTATATCTTGTTTGAGGTGCTTCTACTAGAATTGTAGACGATACTCAAGGTGCAGTCCCACCGTGCAGTGATGAAGAGGCATTATGAGCTCCCAGCCTAGCCAGAACCTGCTCCATTCCCTCCACTGCTGTTTGTGGTGGGACTCTACTCTTGTGAAATGCATTTTAGAATGGTCCAGATGCAATCTACGATGTCCAGGGTTAAATATCTGAGAAAATCTCTAGGACATTTGCATTTCGGCCTGATTTTGGAAACTTGGACATCCCCAAATGGACTGCTGCCGAAATGGCTTCTTGGACGTCTTGGCCAATGTTTTCCAGAAGGGGGACATCCATGTTTGGTGACATTACAGACATTCAGATGTGCAGTGGTGGGTTAGTAATCTATTTGAGGTTTGTATTTACATGTAGGTTTCTTTGCCTAGCAAATATTGACAGTGACGATGACAGTGTCTTGTGCTTTTCCTCCTGGTAGTGTTGCCGCCATGAAGCAAGCACTTTTTTGATCCTTATTTGTGGTCAGGAGGAGATATATTATTATTGTTATTTATTTATTAGTAGTATTTAGCTCACGCCTTTCCAGTGGTAGTTCAAGGCGAGTTACTGTACATTTAGGTACATCGGTTAATTTCCCTGTCTCCAGAGGGCTTACAATCTAAGCCTCAACAAACAGGGTCAGACGTGCTTGTGCTGTTCTGAAATCACATTGAAATATGCATCTTTGTTGCTCCACCCAGGCCCCTCCTCCGGCACGATCCCTGTTCTACTTGGACATCCTCGCACTAGGGACATCCCTATTCCCGGCTTCTAAAATGGCCCCAGGGACACCCTTGTGAACTGGAAGTCTGCATATTGGTTTTCAGACACCCAAAGCAAGAACAGGTCTTTTAAAATAACCTCTGTACGAGTTGATGGGTATGCTTTTGTAGCTGCCAGGGTGTTTGTTTTCCTGATTAGTCCCATGGTCCTCTGCAGCTGTAATCTTCAATATTATCATGGAACTGCCTTATATAGTTTATAACTGCAAATCTAACGGGGGTGTGAATTCATAAATAATAGGGGAAGGGGCAAAACCTTTAGAATTTACAAGTCTTAAGAAGCCACTGCCATTTATATTCTCTTTGTAGTCTCTGGCCAGGTCGAGACTGGGAGTCTACCACTTTCCCTGCTTTTCCTGTATAGATAACTCCTGGAGTAATCCTTTAATTTCAGCCTGACTTACCAATCAGGTGTAGTGGTGACTCCCTAGAACATTATTCAAATGAAGCTATTTCTTTTCTCTAATTAATCTTGCCTGCAATCCACCCAGTTTAGTTCATTCCTATAACGACCTCGTACTGAGCTCAACTGGGAGTGCATTTCTCGGTTTCGTAGGCAGCACTGGGGCTGATATGCCATGCATAATGTGCACTGTACGAGAAAACAGCTGATTACACAAGTACACTAAAAAAATTTTTTTTTAAACTGCCTCTAATGTTTCGATTGATTTTTACATTTTTTGGTGCGCTGAATCCAAATCTGGTAACCAATTTGCTCCATCACGTACAGATTTTTTGCTACATTGGGTTAGCAGTTTGAGGTGAACATTTCAGATTGAGTGCGATCGAGATAAAAGTTTCTTGGATGAATTCTTTATACTAATTGTTTAGTAGTTATTCAAATAAGAATAAAGAAAATTGTAACAAGGCAGCACATAAGAATAGAGTAATGTCAACAAAACACACTGTGATGGTAGCAAAATTGTCTGCACTTAAAACAGCCACATACATGTGCACAAACATTGAGCATATAAGAGCGAGGTTAGACACAAAGCAAAGCAAAGAAATGTGCAAAAAATGTTGTACAGGTATGTATGTAAGAATAGAAAACGCAAACCGCACCATTGCAATACATGAAGACAAACACCCGATGGTGTGAAAATGAAATTCTAATAAATGAGATCCGACACTGTGGTAATAACTAGCAAATTTTTTTTTCAAAGTTTAGTAAAAACACGATATTTGTCAACACAGTTTAGATTTTAAAGTCATTCTTCGGTCAATCAATCTCCTGGTGGGCCCGTTTCTTCTTCCCCCGAATGCTTTTCTTGGTGTGCTGCTTGGCGTATTTTTCATCTGGGGTTTCCCGCAGCAGCAACCAGCAGAAATCAGCCATCATAGTGGTGTTCCATCTTCCTTGGTACCTTCTCTCTGCGTCCTTGATGTCCTGGTGAAACCTTTCACCTTGTTCTTCACTGTACGCCCCCAGGTTTTCGGGAAAGTAGTTCACATGGGAGTGCAAGAAATGGACTTTCAGGCTCATGTTACAGCCTTGTTCTTTGAAGGCATTGAGCATCCTGGCAACAATATCCTTATAGTTCTCATCCCGCCTGTTCCCCAAGAATTTGAGAACAACATCCTTGAAGGAATCCCAGGCTTCTTTTTCCTTCTCAGACATCGTTTCAGCGAATGCTCCATCTGAAATGAGTTTCCTTATATCAGGGCCAACAAACACTCCTTCCTTTAGCTTTGCTTCAGAAAGTCGGGGGAACTTTGAGCAAAGGTACCGAAAGCACTCACCATCTTTTGGAAGGGACTTGATGAATTGCTTAATGAGACCCAACTTAATGTGGAGAAGTGGTAATAGAATTTTATCACGAGGTACCAAGCTCTCATGAAGAACATTTTTCTTACCGGGTCTCAAATACTCCCGAATTGGCCAGTCTTTTTTCCCCCAGTGTAGGTCGCGGGCCCGGCTATCCCACAAGCAAAGGAAGCAGGGATATTTGGTGAAACCGGATTGCTGCCCTAATAGCATGGATAGAATTTTAAAGTCTCCACAAATCATCCACTTATGCTCATCATAACGAATCTTCTGAAGAATCAGGGCCAAATTCTCGTATTTTTCTTGGAGAATAACAGAGTGAGCAATAGGAACTGAAGCGAATGTGTTGCCATTATGAAGAAGAACACCTTTTATGCTGTCTTTTGACGAATCAATGAACAGCCGCCATTCAGCAGGATCATACTTGAGTTTAAACTTTTCCATCACTCCGTATATATCGTTGCAAAATACCAAATCTTCCTCTTTGCTGAAATACTTCAAAAATTGTGTCTCGCGGTTGCGGTACCAATAAAAAGTTGTTCCTGGTGACAATAGATTTTTCTGTTTAAGCCGAGAACCTAGCAGTTGGGCAGCATCTTTTGGGAGTCCTAAATCCCGGACTAAATCATTCAATTCAGCTTGAGAGAAAAGTTCAGGTTTCGGATCTGGTTCAGTTTCAAACTCGGAAGTACTGGACTCAGGGCCGGATTTAGCTATACGCCATGTACGCCATGGCGTAGGGCCCACAGCTGCAAAGGGCCCACAAAAATTGAAGTAGTTAGGCTTTTTTTTTTAATAAAATAAAAAAAAACCTGCTGGCTGCCGCCGCGGGGCCCCCTCTGTAAGCTCGGTCCCTCCCTGCCTCCGTGTCTCCCTCCGTGCAGGCTGTTAGAGACGCGAAGGCAGACTGTCTCCTTCTGCCTTCCCGTCTCTGTTAAGCCCGCAGGGCTGATGGGAAATTTCCCATCAGCCCCTGCGGGCTTAACAGAGACGCGAAGGAGACAGTCTGCCTTCGCGTCTCTAACAGCCTGCAATCGCGGCAAACTGAGGTGTCGCAACGGGGTGGTCCATCCACGCGGCCGCTGACCCCACCAACATATTGAATCGGCCCGCCAGCAGGAAGTTATGAGACCTATGACTTCCTGCCGCCAGCTGATTACCAAGTGTATTCTGCATCGGCTGTCTTCAGTTTGCCCATTACCGTCCTGTCGTCTTTCATTTGCCGGTGGCAATACGGAGTCCAGCATCACCTCCTCCTCCTGCTGAACTTGCTGCAGCCGACATGACGCGTAGCATCGCGACTCTGATTGTTCCTGCCCGCCCCCACCGGGAGGAGATCATTGGTAAGAAGCGCATCGGTTAATGTTGCCGCACCGGGCCTGTCTGCCCCTAACCGTGGGGAGATTGTTAGCAGGACAGATTCGTTGCTGCTGCCACACCAACCTGAGCCTGACCTGCAGATTCCCTGCTGCTCCGAGTGTCCTGCCCTGCCCTGCCCTCCCCCTCCGCAGAGAATCCGCTGCAAGAGCAGGTAATGGCAGGAGGGAGTCTAGAACAGTGCTCAAGAGGGTTGATATTCTAGGCGGGGAGGGGCTGGAGAAATGTACTAAAGTCAACAATGATTTAAGTTAAGAGATAAGACATTTCATTTCTGGTGTTTGCATATTCTATGGGCTTTTTCAGAAAGCTTAGCTATAAGCCTTAAAGTAAAATCTTAAAATTGCACAAAAGAACATTTTTGCAAAAAATAAAAAACACTTTGGCAGTAGCAGTTACTGCAATTTTGTCCTCTGTCCAATATGCGGTAGTAAAACCAATATCAAAAAGGGGCACATACTCTGTCCTATCCTTAGACCATTTATGTATCACTGATGATACCATCATAGTTTAAAAATAGAAAGTCCTTATACAATCTCCACTGCTTAATAAAATAAATATCACTAACTGATACAAGTCATATAAATGTCACAACTTCTGGGATGGGTCACACAAGTAAATTTGTTCTTAAGTATCATCAAGTTGATGTTGACTCTTGATGAACCTGTAGATACTGTACTTGTATGATTGGAGGTAGATTGCGGGGCCTTTCTTCCACATAATAAGCCTAAAGCATCTGGCATTCTAAGGTGACCCCTGCTTAGCTTCTGAAATCAAACAAGATTGTGCACATGCATGGTGGTGGCTATAATCACAAATAAATGAGTCATCTGCTGTAGGACTTCCATGGTGTCAAAGAGAGCTTCCTTATGGAGTACATAGGTCCAAAACATCACTGCCAGGGTTGTCTTCAAAGCTCACCTAACCGAACACATAACCCCTATCCTACATAATCTACACTGGCTCCCAATACATAGCTGGATAAAATATAAAATACTTCTGACAACATTTAAGCTGCTTAATAACATCTCCCCCTCCTACACGCACCACCAGAATCCAGGACACACAGACAAAATGCAAACCACTCGCTTGTCATACCCAGGGCCATTTGCAAGACGAAAAGAGAGATGAGCTCTAGAGCCTTCTCATTCACTGCACCCAGCCTCTGGAATGAATTGCCACTAGCAATTCGTATGTCAAAGGACCTACAGCTATTTAGAAAGGGACTTAAAATGTTCTATTCACCCAACATTTTGGAAACGCAACAGAAACCCCCTCACAAACAGGCATACAACACACATATGGAGCAACCCACTATCCCCTCCCCCCACATCCTCCGCATTCAGGCTCCCCTCAACAGTGACCCGCACAACTCCAGAGCCTAAGGCTCCTCTCTACAGTTAAGATGCACCAGCTGATCCTGTATACCGGTATACGTAAATAGTAAAATAGTGAACCTGCAAAGCTCCACTAAGCTTACTCAAAATGTATTTTGTAAGATATGTTTTCTGTAAATAGTTTACTACTGTTCCATGTAAAAGTTGTTCACATTGTTAATTGTAAACCGCCCCTGATCTCTGGAAGGGGCGGTATAGAAGAACTAACTAACTAACTAACTAAATCCATAGGATGTTATTGTATAGTCAACCTATTAACATGTGCTCAAAAATTGCCAACACCTTAAAGCTTGTTTATAAAGTTGCCAATGAATGAGATGTTCCACATTATTCTGCCTTTCTATTTAGGATTTTCCTTCCATTAGAACTTCACAGCCAGCTAGGATATGAGTTATTCTTTCTAGCTCTTTCTTTCAGAATCTACATAGGTCTGTTTTTACCATTTTTTTTCCTATGCTTGCTTGTGATGGGATATATAGGAAGTTTACCTGTCCCTCTCCAAAGGGATTATCAGCAGACCACCTTAAAAAGGTCTAGAGCTCAGAACTCGGGTCTGGGAGGGCGTAACTCTGGCAGAGGATTAAGAATCCAGCTGTGGAACACAAGGGAGAAGAGAGGCCCTGGGGGACAGAAAGCTCTTTCCAAGCAGGGCTGGGAGAGGAGTCCGACTGTAAGGTAGGTGATTCAAGAGGTGGGAATCATATTTACAGACATAGGAGTGGAGGAGTAGCCTAATGGTTAAGAGCACTGGCTTGGGAACCCCACTGGCAGTTGGCACTGGATTATAGTAATGTAGAAATCTTTTAGTCTTTCTTTATCCATACACTCATTAAGAGGCACGTTTACTAAAAGTTAGTATATGGTAACATTATGCAAATATTTATGCAAATGAGGCCCCTTATGCAAATGAGGCCCACACCCCCCTTGGGCCGCCCCTGCTGGGGGCCCACAATTTTTGTTGGCATAGGGCCTCACTCAAGGTAAATCCGGCCCTGACTGGACTCATCGGGAAAAGCCATCTGATGAGTCTCATCATGATCAGAACCGTCCACACAAATATGATCCAAAGATTTTGGTGGTTCAGGCACAGGTACTTCGTTGCTATGAGGCATAGGCCTAATTGCTGAGGGAAGGTTGGGCTAACTTATTACGTTCTTATTTTTTAAGTTGTATCCCTTCACAATGCAAGAGCAAAAATAGCAGTCACTGCTGTGGTCTCTTTGTTCACGCCACATCATAGGTATTCCGAAACGAAATGCTTGTTTTTTACCTTTCATCCATAAGCGTAGATCTTCCTCACATGTCTTGCACACTTTGTGAGGAGCCCACAGTTTGTCTTGATCGCCTAACTTCAAACCGAAATAGGCGAAATATACTTTTTTAATAAATGCAGAAATGTTCCTCTGCCGCTTTTTCACGGTATATTCCCCACAAATAAAACAAAAACTGTCCGGAGAGTTGACGCAACCTCTGGCTCTGTGAGCCATCACAAATACACAGCACTGCAAACTACAACTGTAGTGAACCACTTCGGAATAAAGCTGGATTACGACTGAGCAAACAAAAGGTAATAATGAACTTGCAAGAAACTGAAATTTGACAGGAACGTTCATGTCGCAACCACCGTGTTTGAGCGAGCGAGCGAACGAGGCGAGGCGAACAGGAAAGAACATGTGCCAGCGCGAGTACTGGATTTAGCCCCCCGCCTCCCAATTGTCCTGTTAATGTATAAAATGAATACAAAACACTCTAAAATATCATGAGGGAGTGTTTCTAGTTAGTTAACCATTACAACCTCTATTTTGGGCCAAGAAAATAAACTGCAGTCGGCTAAAAAGAAATTATGTGAACATTCCTTATATGGGTAAGAAATCTAATTTTGCAAGAAAATGTGACGTGATGGAACATTTTGGCTATTTTTCCTGGATTCCGCACCCCAAAATCTATAGGAATCAGTTGCAAAACTGGAGGCAGTTTTTTGGTAGTGTACCTGTGTTAGCAATACCTCACAATTTATTCCCACCTATTTTACATTTTTTTTCAGTTCTGGCCTTGCTATTCAAAGCCGTTGTTTTTCATTGTGTTTCCTATTGGTTTTGTCTAGATTGTAAATACCCAGGAGCAGGGACTGTTCATTATTTGTTTCTCTCTACAAAGCTGTATACATCTGCTATGTGTTATACAAATGATATACAACCCTAAACAAAGGCATAGAGAAGGGTGACCTGCACGGAGCAGTAGGTGGAATCCCAGCCAATTTGCTTGACAGATTACATGGGCTACGTGGGCCACCATTTACTATGTTACTAGGTAAACTGGAGACTCCAGACTAGGGGTGTGCAATCTTTTGAAATAACATTGCACCATTTGTTGTTTCCTTTTGTGTCCTTTCTAATCCGTAATGCTAAATTCGTAAGGGATTAAATGATTTAGCACATGTTAAATGCAGAAATGTCATTCAAAATATTGGCAACAAACCGAAAAGTGAAGATTTTCTCCAGGTTCCTTCAGAACCTGGTAATCATGCACTCTGAAATTCACCTGCAGTTGACATTGTGTGCAAAAGCTGAGATTTCACTTTCACCCTCTTTTGGTCCAAGGAGCAGAAGCTGAGTCTGGGAATGAAACGTAGGTTTACTGCATGATGAGCGTATGCGATGATAAGCACTTGAGAACTGGAGTGGGCATGACTGTAGGTGTCTCTGTTGAACAAACCACATCTTTATGGGGCGATACTGCATAATATTGCTAGAATTTTCCCTCAGGCTGTTATAATCCAACTGTCCAACTTATCACATATGGTGAAAATGTATAACATTGAAAAAAACCAAATCGTTGATGCAAACTTGGAAAACTTTCAAAAGTCAACATGGTGACCCTATGAATAATAGTCATGCTATATATACTTACCCTCATTTAATAATAAAATGCTCTAAAAGTGCATATTCATTATAGTGGCATTAATTGAATACTGTAGATACTTTGCTGCACTAACCATTAGCGTGGGGTTTAATGCTTTAACATCTGTTTCACAGTGCCCTTAAGAGAAGTAGCCTAATGGTTCCAGCAGCAGGCTGAGAACCAGGGAAGCCAGGGTTTGAAACCTACTGCCACTAGGGGACATGCCATGAAGCTACGGGGTAACCTATTTAAGACTAACAAGGGAAAATATTTTTTCACTCAACGTGCAATCAAACTCTGGAATTTGTTACCGGAGGATGTAGTAAAGGCTGTTAGTGTAGCTGGGTTTAAAAAAGGTTTGGACAAGTTCCTGGAGGAAAGGTCCATAAACCATTATTAAAAAGGGACCCAGGATATCAATGCTTGACCCAATACAAGCATTGTGGAACCTGTGTCTTTTGGGGATACTGCTAGGTACTTATGACCTAGATTGGCCACTGTTGAAAACAGGATACTGGGCTTGATGGACCTTGGTCTGACCCAGTATGGCATATCTTATGTTCCTTGTGATCTTTGGCAAGTCAATTAACCATTGCCTCAGTTATAAACACAGGGGCCCTTTTACTAAAGTGCATTAGGCTTTTGCACTTAATATGCATTTAGCGTTAAAATTAACGTGCATTAAGTGCAAAGCCTCCATGGTAATTGTCAGGGGCATGGACAGCATGTTTCCGGCAGTTGACACATGGATGCATACCCTAATGCATGTACTGTTACTGCAGGCGCAGCTAACTCAACCTGCTGAAGTAGTATTAGTTGCATGCACACTAATTGCAACATTGAAGTGTGCGATATGTCCTCTGCGCTAATTGAAATGTACTCTCTATGCACACCCCCTACCCCAAACCTGCCCATTTCCCACCCCAACACGCGATTGGCAGCACACAAATCAGATTGTGGTAACCGCCATGCCCCAATGGGAAGAGTTACTGCAGGTTCTTGCACAGAGTTACCACATGTGAAAATGTGCATTAACTGTTTAGCACACTTTAGTAAAAGGCCCCCTTAGGCTGTAAGCCCTCCAAAGGAAAGAAAAATACATACCATACCTGATTTCAATTTGCTTTGAGCTAATCCTTCAGAATCTGGTTCTCATGCACTCTGATATTGTACGCAAAGGCTGAGATCCCACTGTCTGGGCAGCATCCCACCCTCTTCTGGTCCAACGAACAGAAGCTGAGTCCCTTAAGGCCCTTGCAGAAATCATCTTTAGTGAGGGGGAGATATTGATTAAAGCTATTGCTTCTCATTAGAGGGCAATTCCAACCTGTCAGATACACCTCTGGAGGGAAAAACGGAAAGCTAAAGGGTGTGAGTGAGACAGCTTTACAGGCGGCTGGAAAGTTACAGAGAGGCTGCCCTTAGGTCTCATGCATTTACGGACTTACTTTTATCACCAGAGGGTCATTCTAAACTGGTTCCTAGCAGTTGCCCTAATAGCAGCATTGCCCTTATCTCAGCCTTCTGTGACAGGTCGCATGCCGTGTGCTGTGACCATGACCTTCTGGAGGCGTCATCTGCGCCAGGAATCCAAATGAGAACTTCAAATTACAGCTCGCAGACAGCAACCAGACTGCCTGGAGTCCAAAAATAACTTCTGAAAGTGTTTATATTTTAAAAAAGAAACTTATCATGTGTTCTTATGAAAATGTCTTTCTAAGTACATCCTCCTCCATCCCATATGGTTCCACATCCTATTTTAATTTTGAAAATGACATTTAAAAAACCCCTTTCCTTATCAAACCTTAGATCCAGAAAACCTGGAATATATTGCCAGGTAAGCCATAACGTAATTTTTGAATGTTTTTATTTAATTTCCTTGTATTTACTTATAACTCATCTATCTCTTCAGCGTATGAAAACTGTTGCAGAACAAGCGATTATGAGGTGATCTGTTGGAGAACAATAGACCATTTTAAAAATGTAAATATTGTCTTCCGTCCCGTAGGCGACAGCGTATGTCCTTTCTCAGATCTGGGATCTGGTGACTTAGTTGCATTATTGTCACAGGTAAAATCTGATTTAAAACTGCATGTGGAGCAAGTTGACAAAATCTGTCTTAAGGTGGAAAACAGCTCTCTTTTCTTGAAGAATTGTGACATTTTAACCTCCTTCTTCTCTGTGCAGATCAAGAGTGCTGCAGAATTCTCGGAAAAGTTGATGCAGTCCTGGGACAAGATTCTTTTTTGGTGGTGGGGGGGGGGGGGCAACTGTTTCTGGACCCAATGGAGAATCTGTTCTCTGTCACTCGAAGAACAGGTCTTATTCATACCATTGTTTCAAAACTGACACATAAATGCAAACATCAAACGTAGGCCTAAAAGACAGTTCTCTAAAGCTTTCAATAGGCCATTCTCCAAATTTTAAATTATTGGAGGTACCTGAGAAAGGTTGCAGTGATTTGAAATCTCACAAAATCCTTATAAGCTTTCTTTCTTTTGAGAGCTCTTGTCAGATCATACAGGAATCCGTTTACTCCTACCTAGAACTGGTCAGAGGACCTTGCTGGGTGCGGCAGCTCCTTGGACAGGTCTCCTAAATCTGTCTGGGACTGTTCCAGGTTCATTTTTTGAATCCTCACACCAACACCAAGCAGGAAAATCACCACTAGTTCTTCCCACTGGAGCAAAAGGCAACTTCCTTTAGGGAAAGAGCCAGCAGACATGCTGCCTCTACCTATTTCCAACTTGACTGACTCCGCTTATACATTCAGAAGAAAAGGACCCTTCCTGTGTGGATGAACCTTATACACAAACCACTCTGAGTGTTAGACCCCTTGCCAGAAATTCTCACCTTAGTAAAGACCCAGAGGGCTTGCAAAACTAACACTATAATCTTCAGGTATATCTAGAACTGATCACTGCTGCCACACAGGGTGCAAAAGATTAGGGGCACATTTCAGGTTGCCGACCTTGGCTCCCTCCCTCCCCCACACTGCCTGTTGTTGCCCTGTCGCTGCCACCTTTTATGTTTTCTCACTGGTAGCAACACCAGCAGCAGCGTAGGAGACCTGACCTCAAAATTAAAAAAAACACGCAGGTCTTTCCGACTCCGCGCTTGCATGCAGGTCTGGTTCCTTGCTCTCTTCTCTGACGTAGGTTGCATCAGAGGAGGGGGGACCTGACCAGCCATTCAAGCGTGGCATTGCAAAGACCCGTGTTTGAATGGCTGGTCTGGTCCCTCCCTCCTCTGATGTGAACCTATGTCAGAGGAGGGAGGGAGGGAGGGAGGGACCAGATCTGCATGCAAGTGCGGAGTTGAAAGACCTGTGTGTGTTGTTGTTTTTTTTAAATTTGAAGGCAGGTCTGCTCTGCTACTGTTGCCGACGAGAAAACACAAAAAGTGGCAGCAGTAGGACAAGGGCAGGCATCTGGCTGGACATGGAGGTGTGATAAGATGGGGAGATGGGGGGGGGGTGCGCTAGATGTGCGCGTTGCACAGTGCACATTTATGGCTTGGTACAGCCCTGCTGCTGAGCTCCTTATTTCAGAATCACAACGGAGGAGAGACTAGTCTAAGGGGAGAAACTAAACTTACCACTTGAAGCAAAACAGACGCTTGCTTTCTTTCTGAATCTTCAGTCAATCAGCTAATCCTAACTACGCTATCCAGAACAGGATCAGAGATTCTGATGTTCTGAACTGCACCAATCGTAACTGTCATGTTCAAGGATGATAGCCACGCTGTTAATGCGTATTATGGTGATCATAATGTACATTATCTGTGCCTTTAGCACATATTAGTGAGTAGGAACATCGGTGCAATATCTCTGCAAAATGATAAGTGGAATAATTATCCAAAAAGAATCAGAACATTATGTATAACACGTTTAAACAGGCGCAAATGAACACAATCCCATTTCTGTGAGAAACTAAGCAATACTTATAGAAGATGTAGTTAAAGCTGATTTGCATTAATGCCGGTGTTAATGTATTGACTTTAACTTGCATGTAATATGAGATTATTAACAATGGGTGGCTACCTTAAATGTCACCATAATATATCGTCTGCAGGGCTGGCCCAACCTTTAGACAAACTAGGCAGTTGCCTAGGGTGACAATTTCTAGAGGTGGCAAAGAGCGGGGGCATTCAAAGTTATGCAATGGATTTTGACATCCAGGGGTGTGTGTGTGTGTGTGTGGGGGGGGGGGGGGTGGTACAGCTTAAGGTTTGCCTAGGGCGCCAGCACCTTGAACCAACTCTGGGGCTGGTTCTGATTGTCCTCAGTCAGATAGCTTTAGTCACTGTCTTACAAAGGCACTGACTTGATCTTGGCCTTGCCTTGCAGTAACAGCAAGTAATGGCGAGCTAAAGAAAGCCTGCCTGAGATTCCTTCCTCTCCACTGGAGAGAGAAAGAGATGTAGCCAGAGCAAGCAAGAATCTACCATGAGACCTCCAGCCTGAGAGACAGAGATCAAGCGACACTGTCATAAGAAGCTCCCTCCCCTAACCTGGGAGAGAGAGACTGCCTTGGGATCTTCTGCAATTAAGAACAGGTACTAGGTCAGGGGCCAGCGACAGCTTATACCTTTTACTCCAGGTGCAATAGGAAGAAGGAAGCAAGTTAATAAAGGTTCCAGGTCTGAGATGACGTGGCAAAAAATCATTGTGCCCCCTGCTACTAAGGAAACCTATATACAGAGACTATCAGAGGAAACCCAAGCTTGAAAGAATCCTTCAAACAAATCCGTTGCAACCTCAAAATCACCTCCAGTATGATTGCTTCTTAATTTAACATCCAGAGAAAACCTACTGTGGTCAAAGAAAAGTAAAGCAAAGAGAGGGAATCCCCCTTGTCGAGATATGTAATCCACAGCTGCAAAAACTGAGAGAAAAATCATAAAAGATCTACAGCTACTACTCCAGGATGATGAATTACTGAAAGGGCCTTTGCTTCACTAATAGTGGCCATCCGACAACCACCCAATCTGCAGCAAAAATGAGTGAGAAAAGCAAACTCCCAGCAGAAGCTCGTAAAGAAGAGAATGGCATAAGCTGCCTATTGTGTCATCACATATTACAGCACCCCACAGTTACCCACACGGGAAAAACATAAGGAAGCTCTCTTTGACCCGATGCAAGTATTGCGCCGAGCATTAGCAGTAAATTTGAGAGACTAAGATCATACTCCACATACTCTGGTTTAGGAGGGACATTCACGACTGTCATGGTATCCGCAAAATTAACCCATTTGGAGAAAATGCCCAGAGAGAAAAATATTCAACGTAAGGGAATCCTCTTCACGCAGAACATGTTAGAAAGGACACTGTGCTGGAGAGAGAGGCTAGATCTTAGAGAAAAGAATGAATTCACATAGACATCGCATTGGATGCTACAAAGCCAAGCTTAAGAGTGAGGTTCATTACTGTCATGGTATGTAAAAAACTAAGGACCTTCAGATTATGAGACTGACCCATTTGGAGAACTTGCCCGCAAGACAAACCAAGGAACAGCTCTGTGCGACTTGGGATTAGAGCACTGGATCAGAGTACCAAAAGGGAATTTTAAAGCAATCCAGGGATGTAAAGTTATTCATTTGTGTTTAGCTCATACCTTTCCAGTAGTAGTTCGGGGTGACTTACATTCAGGTATGGTAGGTATTTGCCTATCCCCCGAGGACTTACAATCTAATTTTGTATAGTCATTTTGCTAGTTAACCTTTCATAATTGGACCACTTTTGCAGTCTAGCTAAAGCAGAAAATAAAAAGAGAAAAATATTGCCCTCATTCAGGTTCTAGTCTTGTAGGCAGAGCTGTTTTAACCACTTTGGAGCACTGGGCCAACTTTTGAGAATGGACCCCTTTTATTTTTCCCACATTAATCCCCCCCCCCACCCCCACATAAGGAACAGAGAAACTTTATACCATTTCACTTTCATAAGATTGTTTTTTTAAAGCGCTGCCTGTTACATACCTGAATGAGAAAGCTTTTTGCCAGTACACACAAACTCTTGTTATCTTTGTCTCACACATGCTTTTACTTTCCATTGCCCCTTCCTAGACATGTACATATGTGCTTTCTTGCTCATTCCTCTCTCTAATCCTCCCACACTATTCGCACTCTTGCTCTGTCCCAGTTCTCAATCTCCTCTGCCTCACATATTTGCTCTTGCTTTCTCTTACGTGTGCCCCCACTTTCACTTAAATTTTTGCTGTCCTCTCACTGCCTCCCTCCCAAATACACTCTCCAGCTCTTTCCTATCTCATCTAGTGTCTTCCCACTCATTCACACTTGCTCTTACTCTCACAAACCTATGCACACTCCCTTTTCTGTGTGCTCTTTCCTTTAATTCTCCTCCCTCCTTCCCCCCTCCGCATGAATACTCTCTGGCTCTCTCATCTCTCTGCGGGAAAGCCTCAGAAAACAGATCAACCACTTTTCTCTGTTTTTTTCAGAGACTTGAGGAGGGTATATTTCTATCCAAGATTGCTTTAGTTTGAGAAACGCTCCTAGTAAGGCCCCTACGTTTTTGGTATGACGCCTTCTGCTTCTCACACCCTTAAAACAACAAACTGCAATTCCTACTTAAGGACATTGCAGTTTTGTTATTTTAAGGGCATGAGAAGCAGGTGCTGTCATACCAAAAATAAAGAAAGATAGATGAGCATGATGATAATAAAAACACACTTATACTACTACTCTTGCTCCTCTACCTATGTCCATCGCCACCTACGCCATAGATCAGTATGTAAATCTCTCTCATGCATATTCCTTGTGGATATCCTGAAAGCTCGACTGGCTGGGGAGTTCCCAGGACAGGTTTGAGAACCACTGCCATAGATCCTGGACTCTTACGGTGAGTCATAGCCCTGGCCTACTATCCATGACTCAGACTCCACATACCCAAAATTCTCCGGTGCATGCAGAAGAGGGAGTTGTACCTGTGCATAGTGCACACAGTTATTATTATTTATTATTATTATTTATTATTTATATTCTCTTATATACCGCACTATTCAGCATCAGCGCGGTTCACATAGAACAAAAATCTCAGTACAGTCAACTTGCATGAGTTTACAGATAACAAGGGAAGGAACTTGGATAACAAGGGAAACTATCTACAATCTATTTACAGGTGTAATCAAACTGAATAGATACATGTTACTAGGAACAGGGTCACCTGTGAATCACCCAGGCAGGCAGGCAGGAGACATGTCCGCAGAGCAGCCCACCCTCCTGCCCATTTCACTCAGTTACTGCCGCAGCCTACATCCAGTGACACTTGGAGGAGCCTGGCCGGCAGCCACATGGAATGATGGTGGTAGAAGTGGTGGTGCATATACATGAGCCTAGTGCAGCAATGCATGGAGGAGGATGTGGACCTGTTGAAGAATGATATGACCCAAATGGGAGGCAAGAGCAAGCAGACAGGCAAAGACATGATAACATGAAGATCAGCTCTGCAACGTATGCCCACACAGAGTTGGGCAGGTTGAGATAGGGACTGGGGGCAGGGTCCCCTTTTGCCCATAGGTAAGAGTGGCCCTGCCTGTAACCAATACCTCCTGCATACCTTGTTCCTGTAAACATGCTTCCAGAAGTACTAGGCACTTTGCAGAAGATTTTCTAATCAAGGTGAAAGAGGACAGGCTGAGCCTGGATTTAACTTGTTACCTCTGGGTGAAACCAGGACTGACAGAGCTTCTCCCTTAAGATCCAGAGCTTGCTTCCATTATTTTATGTTACTGTGGAAAATCAATTTCACATTGCTGAACTCCCACTAGAACACACTAACATCTCTGCAAACTGCACAAGAGAAGATGATATTATTTTCTGTAGACCATTTAAACTATACTAGCATTTTAGGGAGTTATTGACAACAAGCCTGCTTAGTTCCAAAGTAGGAGTAACCCCCGGTAACCACTACCACACACCAAGAGCAGACAGCAAGGGGTAAATCCCATGCTGCCTGTTCTTGGAGCTTCAGGTAAGATCAGGACAGGACTGGGATGGTTTCGGGGTAGGCAGTGGGTGTGGCGGCTGATGACATCTAGCACCCATGATGCTCCATGCTATCTGTTATGACTGCCAATAGCTTGGCTGCAATTTCCTCCACTCAAGAGGTGGAGGTAATTGCAGCCATGCCACCAGCAGACAGCTCAGTCGCTGCCCATGCATATTGCACAACCTCAGCACCCCTCCCCTTCCAGATATGACTCCTCCCATGATCAGATATCCCTGATTTGGGCCCCCTGTGATCCAACCCCTCCCTCCAATTTGTGCCTCCCCTTCCGTACCTCCCTGGCTGGAAACCATTCCAACTATAGAGTTACTGAAGCGATGTCCACCTACCCCAGATCAGGTCCCTCCCCTCCAAGGCCCACTTGAACTCTTCCCCCACCATGCCAGCCATAGTGCCTGCTGGCTTTTGCAGTGAGTGGAGCAGGAGTAGTCCCCTTCCACTCCTGCCCCAGCTCTGGCAGCCCTGAAAACGGTGCTAGTTACACCACATGGTAGTCTCGCGACCCCTTGCAGTAGTACCGGGAGACCAGTACTAGCTAAAACCTGCAGTAAGTGCAAAACCTTACTGCACTTTAGTAACAGGACCCCTAACTTGTGCCAGCCGTTAACATGCACTTGAGTGTGCGCTAATGGGACATGCTAATGGCACGTGTGCTAAACAGGCAGCATAAGGTTAATTTTGCATTAGCAGTTTACCGTGTGACACACAGGGAATAAAGCAGAGTATGGGTGTGTCTGCACAGTACAGTTAGTGCAAGGATTAACACTGTGCATTCACCGTCAATGTTGCAGTTAGCTTGGGTGCACTGGATGCCCCCTCAACAGGTGGCATTAAGTGCCTCTGCGTTACATATTCATGCCGCTGGTGTGCATAAGGATTTAAATCAGTACAGTATCTGCTGGGGACATTATGTACACTCTCCTAACAGTAGCACATGACTGTTGCACATACCACATGTTGATTTCTACCTTCGATGCATGCTACCTGCAAAAACATAGCACACTTTAGTAAACATGCCTCATAGAGGTGAGCACAATCACCCCCTTAATCACTCTTCCAGTGGCCAGGTCCAAATGTGCAGTCAGCTGATCGTTATGCATGATTCAGAGCAGATGTAAATGCCAATGAGGAAATGTTTTGAGGTACACATTTATTGCCCTTGCAAAAAACATGCCTCCTTGAAATCTGGGCATGCCCCAGGTATACAGTAGTTGTGGCTTTTGTGAAGTTGCTACTTACATGTTTGTGCCCGTTTACACATGAAATCAACTTTTTGCACATGTAAATGGCACCCGACCCTTCTAAAATCTGCTTAATGTGTCTGCTTGTAGCTGATTTGCAGAAAAAATCAACACTGATACTTTATCCAGTTTTTAAAGAGAAACTTCGGCAGCTGCCATATTAATCCACTTATTTGAATGTATCAAAATAAAGGTTAATAAATAAGAATGAAAATAAATTATTATAAAGTGGAATCTCTTTGTTGTGCTAACTTCATACATTTTAAACTAGTTTTTGGGAGCTAAATTCCCTTTCCTCTCCAGCCCTGAGCAAGGGGTTCTTTCCTCTTGAAAGCCAGTCAGACATGTATTATATTAGTCCAATAGAAAAGTACTGCTATATATCACATTTTTGTTTTTATTTATTAGCCTTTATTCCTTTAAAAGTGACCATAAAGTGCATAAGATTAAAACATTTTTATACTCGGCACCTGCTATTTGTGCAAGCAACAGGAATGTTGGGGGGGGGGGGAGGCACACACCTAGTCATTCAGGTTTTCAGGACGCTGCAATGAATTTGCTTGAGAGAGATTTGTATACAATGAGTCTATGATGTATGCAGATCTATCTCATGCATATTTTTTTCAAGAATATATTTTAAAATTTATATTCTGTTTTAATGTTCAAACACAAACAGACAGAGTGGATTACAAAGAACTAAAAAAACAATATAAAATATAATTCCATTGAAACAGAAAAGTTCTATGCTCAGACACCCTGAAAACCAGCCTAGCTAGGGGTGCCTACAGGGTAAGGTTGGGAAATACCAATTTTGGGGCCCTTTTACTAAAGCCTGCTAAGCTGCTAACATGAGTTTTAGCAGACGGTAACGCCCTGCGGTGACAGTTGATGAACGGGCAGGACAGCTAGTGACTGATAAACGGGTGTTAATTATCCATCATGCAAAGAGGCAGTGAATGGGCTGGATATGGGCGGGACGTGCACATGGAGATGCATTGCAGTTACTGCGGGGGTAGATATCACACGCTGTCAATGCAGCAATTGGCGTGGGTGCACATACTTCTATGAGTGGCATTAGGTATACCTGCCTTCACTGTGCCGCATGTTAGGGTTTGCATCCATGTGGTATCTGCCAGAAACATGCTGATGATGCCTTTCACAGTTACTATGGAGGCTTTGCACTTAACACACATTAGGTTTTTCATGCTAAATGCGCATTAAGTGCTACACCCTAATGGGATTTAGTAAAAGGGCTTCTTAAAGCAGTATATATACCTTTGGAAATGCTGAATACATAAGTTATTTTCCTCCCTTGACCTAACCATCTTGCTACTGAGAATGCCTATTTTTAAGCAGTTCACAAGAATCCAAAACAAAAAAACCCTCTGAAATCAATCTAAACAACCCAAAAAAACAAAAGATTTCAGAAAACAAAACACCCCCCCCAAAACACAATACAATTGTGTACAATTTCTTTTTGTCGGAGTACGCCAACACAGTGCCGGGAATTCAGTCCAGGCACCACTGTGGCAACTCCTTTTATTAGAGGTAAATATGTGGATTAAAATTCAAAATCCAAAACTTAGCTTTGGTATAGTGCTATCCCGTGCTGTCCAGGCCCATGAAGGCATCATGGCAAACATACAATTAAGCTGGTCTGCCATGGTTGCTCACACTCCAGGGCCGGCTGCTCTTCTCTCCTGGCTGAAGTCCTGTGAATTGCAAGACTGACTGAGAGAGAAGAGTAGCCGGTCCTGGAGTGTGAGGCATCATGGCAAGCTATTTTAATCGTACGTTTGCCACACTGCCTCTGTGTGCCTGGTGGGAGTGCACCCACCTTCTGGCCGGTATCTAGGGTAGACTTCATCCACCGCCTTACTCTTGGTACGTCACTGTTTTTAACCCATCTAAATGTACACATGTTATGTACACTTTTAGATGGACTATGTGAGGGTAAATTTCAGTTAGGAAATTTTACCTGGGTAAAGGGCTTTAAAAACTGGCACCTTAACTTCTAATTACATTCATACAAGGGGGATAAAACTAAGATTTTGACTGCCTGCCCATCTGGTGAATCCTTAAATTCAATTCTGCTTGAAAGAACTTTTGGTAAATGTTAACTAGGCTAAGTATTGCTTTTTAATTCAATTACTTAAGAAATGTCATAGTGGGTCAGAGCAAAGGTCCATCGAGCCCAGTATCCTGTTTCTAACAGTGGCCAATCCAGGTCACGAGTACCTGTCGGGTTCCCAAAAGGTAGAAAGATTCCATGTTGCTTATTCCAGGGGCAAGCAGTGGATTTCCCTAGTCTAGTTTATGAACTTTTCCTCCAAACCTCCTTTAAATCCAGCTACACTGACAGATTTTACTACATTTTCTGGTAATGAATTCCAGAGTTTGATTAAGTGTTGAGTGAAGAAAATATTTTCTCCGATTAATCTTAAATGTGCTAAATTATGGCTTCATTGCGTGTTCCCTAGTCTTTCTACATTTTGAAGGCGTAAACAACCGATTGCTTATTTATTAGGCATTTGCTGTCATTTGACACAAAATAAAATATGCCCTTGGGTTTCACTCCCTCTCCCCCCCCCCCACACTCCATGTAGGACTTGTAGGCTTCCTTGGATACCCCTAGGCCTCTCCTAGCCCTCCTCTTACGCTAGCTCTATTTTGAAAAATAATAGTGATGGGCCCTTGTATATAGAAGGCACTAAGAGCCTGATCCTAGAAGGGGCACATCCAGGACATCTGGATGCTGTCAAGCAGGACAGGCCTGTTAGGACCCAATTCTGCACTGCAGGAGCCAGATGTTCCTGCGGGTGCAGGATCGGGCCCTGAGACGACTCGGTGTGCCCCTTCCTACACGCGGTGACATCCTCCCTGCATGGTCTTCTGACACCCATGGCGCCAACCCCCTGTTATCCCACTCAGGGGCGGCCCAAGGAGGGTGCGTGGCCATGTGCGGAGATTAATTGTGGGGCCTCATTTGCATAGGGAGCCTCATTTGCATAAATATTTGCATAATGTTAACATGCATTTTTAGTAGACATGCTTCTTAATGAGTGTCTGGATAAAGAAAGACTAATAGATTTCTACGTTACTATATTCCAGTGCCAACTGCCAGGCCCATTAGGAAGTACTATAAACACTGACCTTTTAGAACTCATAGCAAATCCACCATATCATAACAGCTCTGCCAGGACTCACAAAGCACCAAACCCTACCTATCAAAAGGCAACACTGCAAATATTAAACCAATACATCTCAGAGAATACCAATGCATCTCCTACTGGGGAAAGAGAACAAGTGACATGGTCAAATAGAAACTACATGAACAGAATACCTGAGCTTGGTTAAAATGCAGAATATAGACCGTCACCAAAGAACAAGGGATCACAATTTAGAAATAGGAAGACAATAATTAAACTGGGAACCCCAAAAGCCAAACTTGGGATGTACAACAACACTGGAGAAATAAAACTATAAATTAATTTCCTCTTGTACTAAACAAAACACAAAAGATGTTAACAATGCACATTTCCCAGAGCTGATATATTCCAGTTAATAAATTCAAAATAAAAAAGTATTTTTCTACCTTTTGTTGCTTGTGCATTTTCTTTTCAGTTGCAATTGCTCCAGTCACTTTCTTCTGGTTTCTTTGTGTCTTCTGCGAGCTATCCATTTTCCTTTCTTCTCTTTTAGATTTTTTTCCAAATTTTTTCTCTATATCTGCTTTAACATACTGATCTTTCCCCTTTTGCTCTTTCCTCCATTTCTTTCCTTATTGCTTTATCATCCACTCAAATTTCACGCTTCCATTCTCAATCTACACTTACTCTTCCAATACCCGGCCCTTCGTAGACTTTTCTTCCCTCCCACACAAAATATCTTTTCCCCTCTCCATTCTCATTTCCCATCCCTTTCTAGTCCTCCCCCAAAATCAGCTCCTTTATAGTTCTAGACCCACCCAGCATCTGCCCTCTTCTAGTCCCAGTCTCCCAAGCTTCCACATCAGCCCATTTCCAGTCCTAGCCTCCCATATGCTGTTTTCCAGTTCCATTCCAGCCCCCCCATCAGCCCATTTCCACTCCAAGCTCCCCATCAGCCCATTTCCAGCCCTTTTCCAACTCCCATCAGCCCACTTCCAGTCCTATTCCAGCAATCAGCCCATTTCCAGTGTCCTATTCCAGCCCATCACCCATTTGCAGTCTACGTTCCCCCCATCAGCCCATTTCTAGTCCTATCCTAACTCCTCATCAGCCCATTTCCAGTCCTAGCCCCCATATGCTCTTTTCCAGTTCCATTCCAGTCCCTCATCAGCCCATTTCCTCCACGCTCCCCCATCAGCTAATTTCCAATCCTAGCCCCCTCGTCAGCCCACTTCGCCCTATTCCAGCCCCCATAAGCCCCATTTCCAGTCCTAATCCAGCTCTTCATCAGCCCATTTCCAGTCCAAGTTCCCCCCCATCACAGCCCATTTCGTCCATTCCCCCCACCATCACAGCCCATTTGCAGTCCTATCCCCCCCACCATCACAGCCCATTTGCAGTCCTCCCCCCATCACAGCCCAATTGTAGTCCGTTCCCCCCATCACAGCCCATTTCCAGTCTGTTCTCCCCCCATCCCAGCCCAATTTGTCCGTTCCCCCCCCATCCCAGCCCATTTCCAGTCTGTTCTCCCCCCATCACAGCCCATTTCCAGTCTGTTTCCCCCCCCATCACAGCCCATTTCCAGTCCGTTCTCCCCCCATCACAGCCCATTTCCATTATGTTTCCCCCCATATCAGCCCATTTTGTCCCCCCCCCCATCACAGCCCATTTCCAGTCCGTTCTCCTCCCCCCCACATCACAGCCCTTTTCCCGTATGTTTCCCCCCCATCACAGCCCATTTCCAGTCTGTTTCCCCCATCCCAGCCCATTTTCAGTCTCCCCCCCATCACAGCCCATTTCCAGTCCGTTTCCCCCCATCACAGCCCATTTCCAGTCTGTTTCCCCCCCCCCAATCACAGCCCATCCAGTCCTAGCCGCCCCCCCGAAGAGCCCCGCGCCGTCTAAGGGGATGCAGAGGGAGCCGGGGAAGCCCGCGCGAGGCCCCGGCTCCCTTTGCACAGCCCGCCAGCGTGAAGAACCTTTACCTTCCGCTGGCGGCTGTTTCAATGAAGCCGCGAATGCTGGGAAAGGTTAAAGGCAAAGCCCTTTAACCTCTCCCGGCATTCGCGGCTTCATTGAAACAGCCGCCAGCGTGAAGGTAAAGGCTCTTCACGCTGGCGGGCTGTGCAGAGGGAGCCGGGGCTTCGCGCGGGCTTCCTTGGCTCCCTCTGCAGCAGTCCATTGAGCAAGAATGTGGTTCGCGCGGGGCCCCCTGAAGCGCGGGGCCCTGTGCGAACAACATTCTCGCTCAATGGACAGGCCGGCCCTGACCCCACTGCCCGACCCTAGGCTGGGCAGCTGGGGCCTAGATTGGGCAGTGAGGACCTACCTGCCACCTGTCCTGGCCTTGCAGGGTGGGGGTAGTTCTGGCCACGATTACCACAGTCCCAGCTGCTTATTCCACCTCCGAGGTGGAATAAGCAGCATGTCCACCCCTGACCCGCAATATGTACAGGGTCATGACCTGAATCGGCCCTGTACGTCCCGTCACCTTGTCCTGCCCCCGCTCTGCCCTCACTTCACCCCTCTCGCCCCCCTCCGTCTCCCCCCATACTGCTGCTCTGGCTGTACGGGGAGAATCTATGGGGGAATACAGGCAGGTCGGCTTGCAGGGCTGCATGTCCCGCCAGGATGTGCAGCCCTGCAAGTCACCTTGCTGAATCGGGCCCATAAGGGGTTATTTTATATCAGTTGCCTAGGTTAAGAGGCAACAAAGGTGCCTATATTTAGCTTATTTTATAAAGACACATGGGGGGGGGGGGATATTCCAAGGCATTTACATAGTTGGTAGACCTGCAAACCGTGTAAATGCTGCTGAGCTGGATATTCAGTGTTGATGAATAGTCGCAGCTGCCGCTTCTACACGCCTTGCTAACTGCTTAGCCGTGGGGCATGTCGGAGGTGTTCCAGGGCAGAGTGGAGGCAGCAACGATCACTAACCGGGCAGTGGCAATATTGAGCTGCTATCCGGTTACTGATATGCAGCGAAAGCCAGGCACAGGAAACCCTGGCCTAACGCTTGCTGCATATCGCTAACCGTGCAGTGGCCCAATATCGCTGCTGCCCAGTTAGTGGCAAATGCAGCTAACCCGGATATTCAGTGCCATTGGCAAACCACGTTGGCAGTGCCAGCTGCCGATGCTGAATATCCGTCCCATAGGCACCTGCCTGTCTTTATAACACAGTAGGAGTAAACCAGCAGAAATCATAACAAGAAGGAAACCACAGACATCTATAGCAGCTTGGAAGCTGGCGTACATGCATGACCACATGTGTTTTATAAAGAGCACATGCAGGGTCCGCACAAGAAGATGAGGTGCCCTAGGTGAACCTTATCCCTTGCACCCTCCTCTGACCAGCCCCCATTGCCACTTCAGCTGCCCCTCACCAGGACCTACAGCACTTATCCTAAAACTTCAGCGCTGCCGGGCTGTTTGCTTCTGTCCACTCCCACACCAGATGCCGATTTCCTTTTCTATGGGGAGGGCGGAAGCTGCTTCTGTCCCCATGCGAACAGGAAGTCGGCACCAGGCATTGGTGGGGGCAGAAGTAAACAGCCCCGCTGTGTCAAAGTTTTTGGCTAAGCGTCATGGGCTGTTTTAGGTCATTGCTGCCGCTGTAGGTCCTGGTGAGGGGTGGCAGGGGCAGCAGTGGGTACCCCCAGAGAGCCTCACACTCTAGGCGACCACCTAGTTTGCCCAGTGGTATTACTATCCCCGAGCACATATATTTCACAACTCTGGCTGTTCTCCACCCAAAAGCATGCCTACCCATGTTTCATGTCAAAATACACATGTGATTTTGTCATTTCATCTACTTTTATGCACTTGTCCTGTAGGTTCATTTTATAAAAGCCCTTTTATGGGTACAAAACCAGGTTTATCCACAAATAGTTAGAGGGACCCCAAGGGTTCCAGGAGACTTTTGGTTTTATAACTATTGCTATGGTGGCAGTGAGGAAGGGGATGGACCAAATATGTTTTTCTTTCTTTTATTTAGTTTCTATTTGTGGTTTGTTAGTTTCATTTTAAAGAAATGAAACAAACCAACAACAAAACAAAAATAACGAAAGAGAATGAAATGAAAAGTAAATTTCTCGATGCAGATCTTTATTATTCAAAGCTTACAAATGTCTTTAACATTCTGGCTTCTCTAATCTTGCTATGGCATGCAAATGCGCTGATGCCAGAAAATAGGTATTATTAACACTTAAAGGAACATTTATAATCCACGCTAATTCAGCTTGTCAATTTCATGCGTTGCTGGTTTTTTAAAATTATGCTTTGAAATACCGAGCCAGAAGAGACCATGCATATCTTTTGCACTCTCGTGCCACGCTGAATTTTCTCTAGTTGAATGAGGTGACCTTCAAGAACTGATGTAACAGAACTGAAAGAATCCTAACCCCCAAGGACACATTTAGCAGACATAGCTCACATAATCACAAGGCTATGACCAAAACGTAGGGTTACAGTATAAATATGTTCCATCGGCTACAAAATAACTGGGAAAATTGCCAATATGTTTAAGGGCTATTCAACTATCTCTGTTCCTTATGCCAACCGCAACAGCCATATCTTCTATTTGTAACACATTTTAGGGCATATTTACTAAAGCGTGCTATGAACAAAAAACAAACAAAACAAAAAAACAAATAAACAAAAAAATGAAGCAGCACAGGAAGTGAAGCAGAGCTGCGCTAACTGTTGAGGGCATGCCCAGCAAATCCTTCTGCAGTTACCCGCCACACCTAAGCGCAGTAAAGCTGCAAGTGCAGTGAATGCAGGTGCATTTAATACCACTCATTGAGGTGGCCATAAGTGCACCTGCGTTAACTGCAACAGTGACAGTTAGTGCGCACTATTCACCCTGTGCTAACCTCAATGTGTGGGCAACGCCTACTGTCCATCCTAAGCTGCTCTGTCCCTGCCTCACTGTCCATCCTAAGCTGCTCTGTCCCTGCCTCACTGTGTGCTAAGCAGTTGGTATGGGCTTTGTAGCATGCTGGCTGCTTTAGTGCACAGAGGCAGTTACCACAGTGTGCGGTAAACATTACCACACTTGGCATAAGGAACAGAGATAGTAACTGTGCCTTTCCAAGTTTTCTATGAATAATAGATACCACTGCTTCAACAGCTTAACTAACGTCTTTGTAAAACATTCCAGTGTGCTTCTTTTAAAGAATGAGTGCATGAAGACATCTAAGGCTGTGTTTATAAAAGGAATTCACTGGAATGCTACTATAATCTATTGAAGTCCAGAAAAACAAGTTTACATTTTCTATGCTCAAAGTCAATGTTACAATGCCAGCTAGATGCGTATAGACAATATATAAGGCTTCAGATCCTCAGAAGGAGATTATGTTAAAGAGAGAAGTGTTTCATCTCGTTGTTCGTAGCTTTCCTTTACATATTGAACTGCCGTCAGTTCTAACTCTCCGCTGAGCCTGTCTCAGGCAGCTCTTGCAGCACTCTCCTGCAATGGATTATTCCTCGGTGGACCAATGCCTGAATTTATGCAAAAAAACCTCTAGATTGTTTTTTTCTGAGTAGAAACAGGTGGTGGTGGTGATTTTGGAACCTTTTTTATAATAAAGTGCTCATTAAGGGTCACTGGGGCATGTCTACTAACATGCGTTTTAACTGCTGGCTAGGGGCTTACCGCATGGTAAGCTCATTGCGCTAAAAGCATGGGGGCCCTGTGCTAACTGAATACTGCAAGACTGCGTAGGGATTGGGTGGGTTAGGGGTGGAACATGGCCATTGATGGTTCGCCACATTTTGGATGTGCACAAACCGTGAATGTTACTGCAGTTTCACTTAACGCCAGCTCAACGGAGTGGTGGTAAGTTCACCTGCGTGCTTGTTAGTGCGATATCCAAAAATAACAAAAAAATACCTCCCCTAAAATGAACTGCACTGGCTATAATACAAAACAAGGGGAGAGCCTATTGCCTATCAGTAGCTCCATTTACTTCCTTCTACGTCATTCAAAAAAATGATATATCCCTTATGTTTCAAAAAGTCAATACATCAGTATTGCACATTTATTAATACATAAACAGCGCAATTATAAAACAAAGCCACAAATATCTAGTGCAAAATACTCTAATACAAAATCTCATTTTGTTATATTAGTGTATTATGTAGGATGTATAAGAAGGTAAACGGAGCTAATGATAGGCACTAGGCTCTCCTCTTGTTTGGTTTGTATTATAGACAGCGTAGTTCATTTTAGGGGAGGTATTTTTTTGTTATTTTTTTATATTATTTCTCCCCTTGTTGGGTTCTTTTTGGGAGTCAATTCGTTTGTGCGATGGCATGTTAGCAACATGCTAGCGGCCGGGAGAGAGACGCACATGCCCTCTAAAGTCAGCATAGGCCTCTGTGCTAGTTTCGCAGCTCAAATGTGACTGCTGGCGCACCATTCAGTAAACATGCCCCATGTTCTTAACTGCATGTACCACACTGTACATGGATGCCACAGTATTACACACGTAGCCTGAGCTCTCCACAACGGAGCAGCTCTCAGTAGAGGCTGAGTTCTAGGATAAAGTAAAGGAGAAATTTGTTTTGAGGCCAGGGCTTCCCAAATCTATCATGATTTTTTCATAGCCAGTCAAGCGCTTGCGACGTTCACAGTGAATAAATAATTTATATATCTGCGCACACTGTAGACCCAGTATAAGCAAATGTGCATTATGCATATTCATTTTGGATATCCTGAAAACTCAACTGCTTTGGGATCACTAGAATAGGTCTGGGACACCGTTGGTTAAGTAGAAATGCTGTTTCAGGTCTGTACATTCCATTTGTTTTAGGCAGATATGTGATAAGTTAGTTATAAAATATAGGTGCTATGAATTCAAAGCATTTAATAGAAAAGCAGCACTTTTATATGAAATTAATTTTATTAAACATTGACAATTTAATCATTTTAAAAGTCAATGTGTTTTACAGATTCGGGGATTTACAAGTTCCTATAACTGCTGAATTCAAGTTCTATTAAAGAACAAGTAATTGAAAGAATAGATGCACTCGGTCAGTACAATTACCAGTTTTAAATAACCATTTACCATTAATTTAACATAGAATTTTGAACTTTGTTTAGTAATTTATTCCCATCGGTGACTAAGAATACCCTCCGTACATTATATTCTAATTCCATCATAACCTTTTGGAAGTAAACTGCAGGCAGGCAATTACATTTGGTCATTATTTAAAATCCACATCCGTTTTTTGATATTTCTTATTATGTATATACAACTGTTCAGTGCTCAACTACCTGACTTAAGTTTTGTCCAGTCCTTCTCAAGTGCTTCAGAGGTTCTCTGAGATAGAGTTTTTTCTGCGGCTGTGCTCAAACTTGCAAAACTACTCTCATGGAGATGCGGAGGAGAGGAGAGCAGCTGCTGAAGAGGTTCCGTTTCAGAGAATCCCTGACGCAGTCATGAAGAACTCTATGAAACTCGGATAATGGAGCATTGAAGGCTCTCAGCAGTTTTACATGCATCATAATATAAATAGCAGAAAATGGATGTGGATTAAAATAATGCACAAATGGGACTTAGAGGGCTAATGATCAAATTAATATGGTCTGGCAGTAAAGTTTCACTGCTTTTCCCTGTTGCTGAGGTCCTTTGCTTCTATTTATGGTACTATGTTTTGTGGATTAACTTGTTCCAGTTTGAAACAGAAGTGTATTATGATTTTTGATTATCTATGTTATTTATATTTCACAATAAGGCACTCATATTTTGCTTGGTAAGCTTCTCTATTAAATCACTGTCAATCAAGAGTTGCTGGTGGGGTGGGGGGGGGGGGAGAGGGTCCATGGATTGAAGATGGCTTCTTCTGGCCTGGGTAAGAGGAAGTAATCTATACAGATCATGTGTCAGGAGGGTTCAGGAATGATGGCTGTAACTGAACCCTAGGGGGTGTGTATGCTTACCCCGCCAGCTATGGACAAATCACATGGTGGTTCAGGCCATCAAAGGCCAAAAAGTGGTGCCATTGGATGCTGTGGGCCATGGGAGCTGAAAAGATGAGATAGGAGAGGGAGGAAGGTAAGAGAAAGAGTGAGAGAGAACTCTTGGAGGGGAAAGGGAAAGGAGAGGCGGGAGAAAGGGAGAGAGGGAGGGGAGGGGAAAAGAGAGAATGAGGGAGTGCTTGTGAGGGGCAAGGTGAGATATAAGAAGGGAGATGGTGAGGAGAGATAAGTAAAGAGATGGGAAGGGAAAAGATATGGGAAAAGGCAAGAGGAGAGGAAGGAATTAGATTTAGCTCATGCTTTTTTTCTCATGTTCAAAGTGAGTTACATTGAGGTATAGGAGGTACTTTCCTGATGTTGGACGACTTATAATCTAAGTTTGTACTTGAGGGTTAAATGACTTGCCCAAGATCACAAGGAGCAGAGTGAGATTTGAACCCTGGCATACATGGTTCTAGTCCACTGCTATAACCATTAGGCTACTCCTCTGGAAAGGAGAACGATGAGATTGGAGGGTGAAGGGATGAGAGAAGGATTGTTGGGAGAGATGAGTTAGAAGGGTAGAAGAGGGGTGGATGAGAAAGGAAGGGTGTGAAGGGTTACGTGGTTGTGAGAGAGAAGGAAGGAGGGATGGAGAAAAAGATGAAAAGAGATGAAGGATGAGGTAAATATGGAGAAGTGGGAAAGAATGTGTGAGTGAAAGAGCAGGAGGGGAGGGAGACTGGAAGAGTATAGGTGTGAAAAAGAGAAACACAAGGAAAAGAGAAATAAAAGCAATGGAACCTAGCAATAATAAAAGCAAAAGAAAGATGAGAACAGTGCAGATAAATCTAGAATACATGCTTCCTACAGACCCATCTCGAGTCTCCCTTTCCTCGCCAAAATAATAGAAAAAAATATGTATTTACAACTGCAAGACCACATCGACCTCTTGATAACAACCAATTTGGGTTCAGACCTTATCATAGTGTTAAGACATTGATGCTGACCATATCCAATAAAATCATCAAGGGAATAGATAACAATAACCAGGCATACATTTTATTCTTCATTGACATAGTGGCGGCATTTGATTCAGTCATTCAGTCCCTTCTAATTCATAGATTGAAACTAATTGGCCTGTGCAATACAACCCTTAAATGATTTGTATCATATCTCTCTGAAAGATTTCAACAGGTCACCATCGATACATATCCTCTAATTCATACTCACAAACCACAGGCCTCCCCCAAGGATCCGCGCTCTCAGCACTATTATTTAATATATATATTCAACCCGTACATCAAATTATAAAACAATTTAAGGTTGATTATGCCTTTTAATATTACATCACCCAACTTTGACCCAATAATTTCCTGCTTCAAGGAAATTGCCACCTGGCTCAAGAACTTTGGCCTACACATAAACTTCAAAAAAACAAAATTTAATAATCACCAGGAATCAAACTTATAAGCCCCAGCAAATCATTTCAGTCGATGACATTGAACGTGAAGTTAAAGAAGAGGTTAAATATCTAGGCGTAACACTAGACAAACACTTTTCTTTCCAGATCCACATCAAAAACTTAACGAAAACAATATACAATAAGATCCCTCTCCTGCGTCACTTAAAACCCCTACTACATCTCTCTGACTTTAGAACTATAATGCAAGCATTAATCACCCCACACATAGACTACTGTAATAGTCTACTTCATGGTCTTCCTAAAGTATTCCTTCACCCACTCATCATGACTCAGCATTCGGACGCACAAATTATTCACAATTCTAGCTGTAGCGATCACATAACACCAATTCTTTTTGATTTACATTGGCTGCCGACCCAAAGCTGGATCAAATATAAAATTTTGATGATTACGTTTAAGATCATTAGGAAGACAGCTCCCACTACTCTCTCCCACCTGATCAAAGTTGTATTTAATGACGGCAAAGAAGAAATCAAATCATCAACTTCTTCACTATTCCTCTAGAATTCCGTACTACTAAACAATGCACTAGCAATAGAGCATTAGAATACATATCCCCAGCACTCTGGAACTCATTGCCAATCAGCCTTCGGAACATTACAGACCTACCCACGTTCTGATCCCAGCTTAAAACCTACCTCTTCACTGAACATTTCGGTCACAACGTAATCTCAACTGCTTTCGCTCATACACAATAACCACTTCTCTCACTAATCTAATCATCAATCCTTCCTCACCCCCATCCCCCTAAACCTACCCCTAAATTTATTGATGCCCTGTCTTTAAATTATAAATAAGTTATTTTAGTTGAATTATGAAAACTTGAAATTCCCTGTTTCAGCACCAGTTATACTGTTAACTTGTTTTATGTATCTGTTTTTCATTTGTAAACCGCTATGATTACCCAAAACAGCGGTATAAAAAACACACAAATAAATAAATAAAATAAAATGGATAACAGAAAAATGAAACTAAGAAATAAGAGAACAAATGTGTAAAAATGAAAAAATGAATTAATTAGGAAAATGTGTAAAAATGAAAAAATGAATTAATTAGGAAAAGCTAGAGAAAATAAAAGAAGAAAGCAGTAAAGAAATTGAAAAAAATCAACAAAGAAATGAAGATAAGGAGAATAGAAAATTAAGAAACATAAAGGTTTATAAATGCTTTATTGTATTGCTCTGCTGCAGGTACCACTGAGCAGGTTGGAGTGTTGAGGCTGGTGGGGTCAGGCCTGGAGGATGGCATGAGAGAGAATGATAAAGGGCATGTTCGCGCGTGTATCTGTGAAAGAGAATGTGAATGTCAGGACCAGGGAGAGGAGGAAAGCTCCCCTCCCCTGCCACCCTATCTAACCTATGCCATGCCCCCCCAAGCAAAGCAGACAAATTCTGCCTTTCTACAAGAGACAACAATTAAAGACAAATTGAAATGCACCGAACTTAATTGGCCGTCAGTCACCTAAAAGTAAACATGATTAAAAGATATCAACCCCTAAAGCTAATATTAACAAGAGGCTCATATCCTATAGTGTTGAAAATAAATAAACCATCAAGATTTTCTGGAATGAATCCCAGTGTCGACAGCCTTTGAATGTCCCGTTTACTTTGCCACATTATTATCTACCATTATAAATCTAAGCAAATCAAAGCACATGATTGATATCCATACGGGGCAATTTTTAAACTGTCTCATGGTGCTTGTAGGCAGGGACTGAGTCAGGCTTATGGCACTTCCTGCTTACTATATATTGGTGCCCCTCCTCCAGTGTGCAGACAGGGCCGGCACAACATAGAATGGTGCTCACAGCAGCTTTTCGGCGCCCCTCCAAAAATCAGTGGGGCATGTTTATTAAAGCTTGTTACCCAGATAGCGTGGGGGTAGTGCATGTTTTTGATGCTGCGCTAAAAAGTAGTGCGGGGCCCTGTGCTAAAATGCTCATGCTACCCAGGCAGTATGGAGCATGGGCAAGCCAGCATGGTTCATCTAGCACACATTGGTATTAACATGGCAAGCTGCCCTAAATGCAGTGGGATGACTGTCTCCACCCCCCTTTATCTAGTGCAGTGCCACGAAATGTAGCCGAAACCTGAGTTACTAGCATGGGGCTTAGTAAACGTGCCCCAGTGTTCCCTGCCAGGCTTACCTCGCTTACTGTGTTACAGTGGGCTGCTGGCAGGGAAATTTCAGGGAGTTTCTGTTTCCATTTGAATATCTGAGCTGATGGGGAAAGTGAATACTTTGCATATGCTTTGAAGCACTTGAAAGTAAGGGGTGCGATTTCCAATTGAAATTCTGATGATTATTTTCCCACCCTGACCTAATCCTGCTCCATTTTTCCCCATAGGTAAAAGTATGCATGTCATTCGCAGTATGGATAATTACCCTCATAAAATATAGATATAGCAGAATACACAGAGCCTGATCCTGTTAGGGACACTTCCGGGCTGTCTGGATGGCCCTGAGCAGGACAGGCCTTTAGGACCCACTGCGGGAGAAAGCAGATGAAATGAAGCTCCAAGCTGCAGAACTCCAGGTTTCAAAAGCAAAAATTGCCTGGGCCATTTTTGCGATTCCCTAGCCACATCTGGAAAAATTAATACTCTAGCCCCATGGAACAGCAATAACTGCTTCCTGTAAGATATTTTTAATAACCAGTCTGAGGAAAGTGCACAAGACACCAAGAGAGTAGAGGTAGAGACCTAAACTGGATCAGAAATAGACGCTTCTAATAATTCTGAAACATTCAAAGCATCAACATTCACAACGTTTTTCCATCTGGGTCTCTCTTTCTTAAAGGTAAATAAAAAGCTTTTGTAATTGGGGGAACCAAATCTTGGGGAACAGAAAGAATTTCAAGCATATACTTTTTAAACATATCCACGGCGGAAATACCGTCAATTTTAGGAAAATTAAGAACCCTTAAATTAGAAGCTTGTGCTGAGTTCTCCAACTGTTCCACTTTAGCTCAGATGGCAATATTATCCTTCGAGAGAGCTACAGTCAAATCTGAAAGTGAAACCAGTTTCTGAGGGCTATCTTGAACTTTAGTGTCTAAAGATGTTACCGAATTCACACATGATACCAGTTCCATGTTAGTCTGGTCAACTTTCAATGACAACGTTGACATCTGCTGTTTAATCGCCAAAGAAAGAGCTGTAATTGCATTCCATATTGAATCCAAAGTAATTTTCTTAGGGTGGGGGGGGGGGGGAGGGGGAGAGGGACAACAAAATTGGTGTCGAGGCATAATCTGGAGTCCCAAATCCGTTACCTGCACTGGGGCCACTGGTCTGGGGCACCTCCACTGTTGCTGCAATTCCAGAAGGACTTCCAGAAACCTCTGAGGAAGACAATGCCCAACTCACACCCACTGCTTCGCCCTGCACCAACCCTTCTGAGCCACTGATTTCCAGCAGTTCAAGAGACCGAGCAAGCGGGAGGGGGTGAACTCCCCTGAAGGCTGCGGCGGGTACTGTACAACAGGAGACAAGGTGGCTGCAGGATCCTCTGCTCCAACGGAGCCCTCCAGTGCCCAAGGAACCACTCCTGAAGATATCTCTTGCCTAATAGCCTCAAGAATGGTGACAAACCGGTCCATAGGACCCAAAACTGAGGAGTTGAAGGCTCAGCAGGGTAAGCCTTCAACTTCCCTTTTCTTTTAGGCATATTCAAAAATGGCACCGTAAACTCTCAAGCGTCCATCCTGTCTGGTCTGTATGAAAGTGTATTATCACCTTAACTTCAAACGTTTTATGTTCTTGGATTGATTTGAGCCCTCCTCTTAGGACTCTCACCATAAGATCATCAATGCAGTTTTCTGGTCCTGAGACATGCTCCCCAACAGAGATTACAGAAGTGACATCTTGATCTACTCTGTGAAGTGCAAATATATCTCTGTGTGAATTGATTCTTGTCTTTAACATTTGGCCTGTCTCTCCAAAGTAGCATCCTTCCTCACATCTCCTGCATTGAATACTAGGTACCACCTTAGAGGAAGCGGATGAGTAGGATCCCCATATGTTGAATGCTTTTCCCATGTGGGTAACTGTGGTGTCCTGTGATATGTGCTGGCATAATAATTTGCAGCTTGGTCAATTGCAGGGATTTGTGCCATCCTCTTCTTTTTGGGCTTCTGTTGGCAGTCTGCTTCTCTCTGAGTTTTGCAATATGATATCACCATATATGCTCTGACCCTAAAGGCAAGGATAAACACCTCAAAATCCTGGCTGAATCCTTCAAACAAAAAGGTTACAATCTCAAATTCATCTGCAAGAAGATTGCTTCTTTACTCAGAACAATACAAAGAAAAGGACGCTCCAGAGAGAGACCCCTTGTAGTGCCGCATAATTCAGGGCTGGAAAAACTGAGAAAAATCTTACAACACTTCAATCACTACTCCAGGAGGATAGATTACCGAAAGAGATATTTCCTGCTCCACCAGTATTAGCCTTTTGACAACCACCAAAAGTGAAGCAAAAGTAAGTTAAACAGCATGCATAACTCCATCTGTAAAAGCACTTTGCCAAAGATCACGCATACCTTTACCTGCAGAAAGGGCTTTGATTTCCCTCATTGAGGGTCATTTTAAGACTGCCATGATAGGTAAAAATACCTGGGAATTTTGCACCTATGGGCTTCGCACTAATTTTCACTTCAGAAATTGCCCAAGGAAAAGTACCTGCTAGTAATTATACCTGCTAATTTGTGTGGGTAGATTTTCCAGAAAAATGTCTGTGCATAATTTTGCTATTTCCAGATCCCATCCCACCCCATGCGCAGTGGACTCCTTTCTTAATTATTACCTACAGAATACACTGGGATCAGCAGAACCAGTTTACTTGAATTAAATGAAATATAACAACTATACTATTCCCCATTGATTCTTTCCAGGTAGAAATTACACATTGTTATTCCACCAGCATATGCAATTTATCACTTTTTGAAGGCTAAATCAAACAGATTATTTTGCGGTGTGATGAAAATCTTCAGATGCATGGGAATTTTAATGTCAAGGCATGCAGCATAGAGAATTTGTTGTGAGGCTGAAAAGCACCTTCAGATGCAAGAAAAGCCTTGTAAGACTACCCAAGCTATGCTAAGTTATCCCAAGCTTTGCTCCCTCATACACAAAAATATAATCATCATATAACAGTGCCATTTATTGTTGCTCTGAAACTTCTACATCTCTAACCATAGGTATATTGAAATATGCAGATGTAGAACCAGTCTTATACAAAAAGTTGGAACATGTTTACACTAACCATTAGTGTCTCCCATTTCAGCAATTAACCTCATTCACCCAGTTCAATTTCAGGAATCAATGAAAATGCTAACAAATGAGAAAGTTTCCTTAAGTCCAAAAATGGCCTTAACTGCTCCAGAGCAAAAAATACATATCTAATATTCAATAATGCATTTACAAGGATAGCACAATTGAAAACCAGCTCCCAAAAACAATGTTCTTCTTGCTTGTGTAGTAGAAGCAATATCCAGATATAGTCTTACAGTTTGTCCTAGAAAAGGTTCATTAATCTTTTTTAAGTACAAATGGTAGATCCGAGTCATACCCAATTCAAATATAAAGTTCACCAACAAAGTCGCACACTCCTGACCCTCAGATATGAATGACTTGAATAAAGCTGAGGCATCCGAAAATTGATTTAAAGAAGCCTACAGCTGTTTTCTCACAAGGAAGCAAGTAAGCCTTGTTAATTGGGGACAAAGCACTATCGGATATAACCAAGACCTCTATTAAGTATTTCTTAAAGCCATCCAAAGGTGTCATGTGAGATATCTTGGGAAAATTAAGTACACGCATGATAAGAAGCCTCAATTGATTTTCAATCTGTTCCCGTTTCTGATGTATCCCTGTCTTATCTTTTACCAAAGCATCAATCAGTCTCCAGAACAGAAATCTTTTCCTGAGTCTGCTTCATAAAGGAATCTTGTTGCTGAGTCACACTGTTGATCCTTTGCAATAGTACATTTATATCTTTAGAAGACTGAGAGACTGTGGCATCTAATTTAACTAGTAATCCCCATATAGATTGAAGTGTTATCTCTTTAGGGTTTAAAACCAATAGCGAAGACCCTTCATTGCGCTTACCAAGAGGATCCATGGGAATTGACTCCATACTGATTAGCCAAAACATGACTGTTGGAGATGGAAACCTCTTCAGCTCCTACTTTGGCACTCAGATATTCCCAGACCATAGACATAACTACTTTGATTTCCTCCATTTTCTCAACAGAGAGGCCGGATTTACCTTGCTTTTGGCCAAAATCTGTTGATGCCTGTCATGCTGAAGGTGGTTCTGAATGTCCCTGTGTGGCTTCAGATGGTGCTTCCCCAAGTGAAGATGATCCTCACACTGGGGACTCTAAGCGCAGGACTCTGCAGTGTTGAATTCAATTCAAGGTGCACGTCTATCTGTGGCTATTGTGAGTTAGGAATAGTAATTTTAACAGCTTTAGCTGTTCCCTTTCCCTTCCATTTCAGAGCCCTGAGGAATTGACCCAAGGTAAGTAAGTCAGCATTTAAGTGAGCAGCCGTCAGCATGTTGCTATCTTTGCTCCACCCTCATCACTTCTATTTCTGATACCTGTGATCTCGGTCAAATCACTTTCTCACTGTTTCAAGCACCCGCTTAGACTGTATGATCTTTGGGGTAGAGGTTTATTCTACCTGCACTAAGTTTGGTCTAACATGTCTTGAGTTACAGCAAATAAATAACTTACTTCCTGCAAGTTTAAAAAATGTAAACAATTTCTTACTCAAGTAGTTACTTACTCTGGAGTAGCATCTACTCCTTCAGTAAAATAATTCTAGGGATATTTTTCACATTGCTAATGGATGGCCTTACATGAGTTTGGTGACTAAACATGTGCTGTCCTTTCCCATGTAATTTGCTCCATCAGGGTTAGAGACTCCCTCAGTCCAGTTCTGTTTTGGAGATTTTTCTTCCACTCATTCTAAAAACATTTAAGCCCATTTCTGCTTTTTAAAATTTATTTGTGTAAAATAGTTTTGATGTACGATAGTTTCAGGCATAATTCACATAAAAGTGATAATGCCTGTTTGTCTATTTGTCTTTAAATATCTTTATTCTGTGCATGCACAAGAGCACAACTCATCCTTAAAAGGAGGTGAGGTTCATATTCCTTGCTGGCTGAAGTTGCAGTTATACCCATGAAGTTCTCATGCTCCATTGGCTAATGATGGGGTTTGGCCTGTGATGCTATGATAGTGAAGAACTGGAGAGGGTTCCCATCCCTTAACAGCTGAAGATGGGACCATACCTACAGTGATATAGAAAACAATAAAGAATCACTGAGATGCCACCCTCAGCAGGTTGTAGATGGGGCCAAATCCACAACAGTATGACAGCAAGTGCCAACCAGATGACAGAGGTAAGAAGAAGAACATAAGATATGCCATACTGGGTCAGAGCAAGGTCCATCAAGCCCAGTATCCTGTTTCCAACAGTGGCCAATCTAGGTCATAAGTACCTAGCAGTCTCCCCAAAAGACACAGGTTCCTCAATGCTTGTACTGGGTCAAGCAGTGATATCCTGTGTCCCTTTTAATAATGGTTTATGGACCTTTACTCCAGGAACTTGTCCAAACCTTTTTTAAACTCAGCTACACTATCAGCTTTTATTACATCCTCCGGTAACAAATTCCAGAGTTTGATTACATGTTGAGTGAAAAAATATTTTCTCTTATTAGTCTTAAATAGGTTACCCTGTAGCTTCATTGCATGTCCCCTAGACTTTTTATATTCTGATGACATAAACAATCGATCTACGTTTACCCGTTCCATTCCATTCATTAATTTATAGACCTCTATCATATCTCCCCTCAGCCATCTCTTTTCCAGGTTGAAGAGCCCTAACCTTTTTAGCCTCTCCTCATAGGGGTATCCTTCCATCCGCTTTACCTTTTTGGTGGCTCTTCTCTGTACCTTTTCTAATAACGCTATATCTTTTTTAAGATACGGCGACAAGAATTGCACACAATATTCAAGGTGCGGTCGCACCACGGAACGATGGGGATGGAGAGGGAAGAGGAGAGAGGAAAGGAGAAGAGCAAGGGGAGGGGGAAGGAAAATATAGTAGGAAGAGAGCAGATCAGAGGGAAGGAAAAGGAGAAGAGACGGAAAAGGAGACTCACCCACCACTCACACACCTCCTTGCATACTCCTACCTCCAACATTCACAGTCACATCCCCCTGCACCCATATCCACACCCCCCACAAGCACAACCTCACCCCCCTTACACTTGCAGTCCTGACACTTAGTCACTTCCAGCACAGTTCTGCACGTGCAAAGCCACACCCCACCCATACACTAAGGGGGTCATTCTGAACAGTATTTAGTGGGGATGTACGTCTGGTTTGGACGTACATCCCCTGCCAAAAACATATTCCCAATTCTCTGCCCAAAGTTCCATGCGCATATAGAGGAGATGTGCGGGGAGCTCTGGATGGGGACAGGAGGGGGAGGGGTGGAGGCGGGACCCTGACACTGTAAGTCCAGGGGGCAAGGATTCATGGGGAACTTATTCCACCTCGGAAGTGGAATAAGTCTCCTTGACATTGCCAGCCGGCCACGGAGGACACCCTCAGAACAGATGAGCGGCAGCATGGGTTTCTCTGCCACCTTATCCTGGCCTCAGCAGTTCCCTCTGAGGGTCTGGTGTCGGAGAAAAGCTCTTTTAATGTACTGTGTGTCAGCGGGGCAGTGGGGCTCCTGCATGGCATCCCAGTGCCAGGCGCCGGGACACCACGGCACTGAGGCTCCATGCAAGTGCCCCGATTCTGCTCCCATGCAAACAGCTAGCTCCCGCAGGTGTAGTATTGGGGTCAGATCTGGGCCATCCAGATTTTGATCTTTTACTATCTGCTTTTAAGAGAATGTAAGCAATCAACTAGGTTTATTCTTACATCTTTCTGACTGTAATTAAGTTTAACATTTTGGCTGACATGTTCTGGGAAAGCAGGAGTTTACTAAGAACGATGTACTGGGGCACATTTCCATGCTTGCATGTTGACCTCATCAGGGCCCAGCATTGTGCAGAGGTTGTCCTCAATAGCAATTAAATGGACAGACCAAAAGGTGTTTGCATGTTCTTCCTCTCATCACAGCCACAGGTTTCAGGACTGACTCCATTTTGTAGTGGTGGCTCTTGGCTTGCCAGGTTGAGTACAGATGCAATTTAAAACCTTCCAGTTTTCCTCCATCCCCGCTGGAAGATCCTCAGTCACTTTGATCCTCATGTTAACCCCAGCAGCAGGATCTTCTATTCTAGAAACTGGTACCTCTCTTTAAACAAGGCTTGCAAATGGATATGAAGATCCAAGAAGCTTGCAGTTTTGCACAGATTTGCCAGGGTAGTTGCATACCTCCCTCCTGTCCCATGGCAAATTATTATTGTGCATAAAGTTTTGAGATAGAGACTATTGGGTATTGTTGGTCTGTCTGTCCTTTAAAGGTGAACAAGAGTTGGAAAGAATCAGTGCGGTGGTGAGAAGGTCTGGCTCCATCACTGGGAAAAATCCATTGCAAAAATGAAGTGGTCTGCCGAGGCCAAGAGTGCAGAAGTGCGCAGCAGGTAGACCAAGCCCCATGGCACTGAAAGAGGCAGCCTGCCACAGCTGCAGCCACTGTGAAGACTGGAGTTTGGTCATGAAAAAAAAGGATCATGTGGGTGAGGGAAAAGGAAAGGAAGTAAGTTTAGGGGGGAATAGGATAAGGGAGGAGAGGAGAGTATGAGAAGGAAGGGGAGTGTGTGTGTGGGGGGAAGAGTTGAAGGAGGACAGTATGAGAGGGAAGGAGCATGAGAGAGGGGTGGGGGAATTGTGTGGGGAGGTAGAGTAGGAGGGAGAAGGAAAGTGAGGTGGAAGAATGCATCTTGTTGAGTCAATGCTGATTTCTGGCAACCCAGCACCCCAGGGTTTTCTTGGTAAAGTCTGAGCAGAAGTATTTTGTCAGGCCTTTCTTCCAAGGCAGTAGAAGGTAAAGTGACTTATCCAAGGTCACAAAGGCATACCAGTGGGAACTGAATCCTGGTGTCTTTGTCACCAGGCTACTCCTCCACTCATGAAGAAAAGTGAGAATATTCCTATGACATATCCAGGCCATTTCATGCCACACCATACTATACCCCACACCCCACCCAAACCCCAACAACCCAACATCCCAAGACCTCCATGAGACACTCACACGACACCTTCATACACACACTGTGACACTCAGTCCCCCACCACACTCTTCTGCAGCCCAAATCCCATGACAACCTATTCCACAAAACTCTTCAACATATCACATATACCTTCTACATCCCTACAGATACATCCCTACACTCTCTCTACAGAAACACCACTCAGAGACATTTCACATATGCCATCAGTCACAACACACAGGCACCATTTACTTTTCCCCATTAACCCACCCAGCCCCTGGTACTCTGAGACATACTTTACCACATCTCTTACCACTGACGCCTTCCACATAGACATAACTAAATCCGGAAATGAAAGAAGGGGATTTATGCCATTTCATACAATTTAAATATGCACTTTTCAACTTGTTAATTTTCAGAGATGGCATTTTGGTCCTGAATCATTAAGGCTTTTCTATTCTGTGAATACTGGATAAAAGTTGAGCGAATCAGGTCAACCTTGGATAACAATGTGTAAGACAACTTACATAATTAAAACATCCCAGCCCCAAATAATTCACAACCTATGCCTGGGCACTGAAAGTCAAAATTTAGTAGTGGAAAAGGAAAGAGTTTGTGTCCTTTAAATTCCGGGTCTTTCAGTTGCTAACAGAAAATTAAGGGTTTCTGTGCAGGAAGAGACAAGCGTAGTAGAGTGGAAGGAGCCTTAAGGTATATCAGAAATGTGAATACAAAAACTTGGAATAAAAGATATTGTAGTCTTTGACTTGGCCTCATTTTTTGAAGATAAAGCCTTCACGTGTGGAATTTGTTATTCAAGCAATTTTTTTCAACTCAGCACCATCAAAGAAATAGAAAAGTGTACTAAAAGCTCATAATTTCCAAGAAAGAAAATGAGTGAAAAATGTAGAGAAATGCAAGCATCCTTGAATATCAGGTCAAATGCCTTTGGAATCGCATTACTTTCTTGGTAAATCATGAGGTCTTCTATTGATCCTGCATAAGAACTGAGATACAAAGATGACAATGTTCCTGAGCTTTTAAGATCACATCAGCCCCTTCTTTCTTCATTAATATTATTAGTGTCATTTTACATTTTCTTGCCTTATTGAATCACAAGTCATTTTCTTGTATCAGCGCATGTGGTTCCTCCTTTCTGTGCAATCAAAACGCTCAAGATCAGAATGGGTCTTGCACTTCAATAATTGCTGCACAGTCTAAACATCTTCCCATTGTGAAACAGAATAGTTTTCTTTTAGATAAAAAAAAGAATGCCCAACATAGTCTTATACATTTTGCTCCAGATTCTCTGTTACATCTTTTGGTCAGAACCTGACCCTGAGTAGACCGATATTCCTCTGGGGAATGTTGATCCTTCAGAATTTGACAGGAGCTATTAAAGGCGCCTCATGTACTTTTCTTGGTTTAGTTTGACAAAATGAGAAGGAAATATTTCCAGAGCTCTGTTTACTGTTAAAGCTATAGCAACATGATGATGGCACAAAAAGACCAATTGGCCCATCCATTATGCCCAGTTATTTTATCCGTATTGCTAAGGATACACCACAGCTGCCGGCCACAAAGGGTGAGATTTTTCTTTATTCAGGATGATGTTTTTTAATCTTTCTCGTTAATATACTACCGTCGTAGAAGAGCGTCAAGAGGGCTTCCCAAACCATCTGAGTGGAATGGAATGGGTAAATGCAAATTGATTGTTTAATCTTTCCAAAAAAAAGACTAGAGGACATACCATGGTCTGTGGTCAGTGGGTTTTCAGCACTTTTGGTTTGGACATGTTTATGGAGTAAAAATTCATAAACCATTATGAAGATAGATTTGGGGAAAATCCACTGCTTATTCCTGGGGTTAAGCAGCATGGAAGCTTGCTACGTTTTGGGATCCTGCCAGGTACTTGTGGTCTTTATTGTCTGCTACTGGAAACAGGATACTGGAATTTACACACCTTTGGTCTGACTCCAGATGGCAATTCATATGTTCTTAACATGTATTGAAGACCCCCTAGTCAGTCAGGTTTTCAGGATATCCATAATGAATAAGTATGGGATAAACTTGCATACTTTTGAGTCAAGCTAAAAGAAGATGTATGCAAGATTCAACTTTAACTTCCAGTTCCATTTCCAACACCAAGACTTGTTTTAGCTTTGAACCCCTCAAACACCAGCCCAAACCTCAGCTCCAGCTAGGGTTGCCAACTGGCTCCAGATGCGCTTGACAGGCTTGATCCAGTCCTGGGTTTACCCCATTGCATGCAGGGACATGTAGTCTTGCTTTTCTTATGGAGTACAATGGAAAAATCAGAACTACATGTCCCTGCATGCAGTGGGGTAAACCTAGGACTGAATCAAGCATATTTGGCACATCTGGAGCCAGCTGGCAACCTCAGCTCCAGCACATTGGGTTTTTTCTCCCTTCTACGTCCAGCTTCTCCCTATGAGCATCAGTATAATTTGGGAATCTGACAGGAGATGGGGGTAAGAGAGAAGGGTATGCTAGGCAGGGGGAGGGAGTGGTAGAAGGGAATGTCAAGGTTTGTAGCAGTGGGGTAAGAGGACGAGAGAAAGAAAAGGAGTTGTCCCCCCTTAAAGTCCATCCTGACAGACGGTTTGAAAATTGCTTTTCAAATATTGTAACTTTCTTTATACAGTTAAAAGAGCAAAGAGGAGCTTTCCAAAGAGACATGTGAAAAAGGAATTGGGTATGTGAAGAATGTTAATACGAGCTTTAGCTCCCTCCCCTGCACAACAGCTGCAGAGAAACAGGCTAATCCTGAATGATTTATGCAACCTGAAATGCAGGGGGCCAGAGAAGATGAAACCCAACACAATTACACCTCTTCTTTCTATTTTGGGCTACTGAATTATTATTTAGATCGTTTCAAATATGAACATTAAAAACAGAAATGCTTAGCTTAGTTAGGAGTAAAATGATATATTACCTGCAGAATTATAGTTCAGACTTTTCTTAAAATACAGTCTTGTCTGTGATCTTAAGTTGTAATTTGCTCCTCTGCTGCCAGCGTGTCCAGTCTTACCCACCTCGTAAATTTACTATGTGGGTTTTTTTTTTTACCGCTCTTTCATTCCCTGGAAAACTGTCCTCTCCTCATTGCAAAGAGGAAAAACTCATTCAAACAGAAAGTTCATGGGCAGTTTGCAGCAATACATGACAACTGCAATGCTCGCCTCCTTACAAGAAGTAAACTAATTTGTTTGCCAAATTCATTTAGAAGCCTTCTGCCTTCTAAATGTGATTTTCCTCTGTGCCCAAGGCAGGCTGGCAATGAGTTTACTCGGAGAAAGGAGCAGGTGGTACTTGCTGAGCTTCTCATAGGTACAGATGCGCTGGGGAGAGAGAAGGGAGTGTTATGTCCACTGCTGCAGCAGATGTTTGGTTTTGTCGGGAGCATTTATCATCAAGACACGCAGAATATGCAAGATTAGTAGCAGATGAAAAAAAAATGCAGCATTATCATAAGACAGAGTTTACTTCTTATACATGGGGAAGGTATTTATCAAAGCCATAAATAGTCTGAAAATTACCCTGACTCAGTCCTGCTAAAAATATGCAAGGGTTTCCCTAAGGGACAATCTTCTAGTGAGGCAGTGAGAAGATGTTACCAGAGGCCTGTTTAGGTTGGAAGAGGAAACTAGGGCATGTGCATAACATTTTCACAAGTACATGTGACACCTTGCCCCCTCTCAGGCAGCCACACAAAAGAGCAGCCACAGCAATTATCTTAGAAAATTAGCATAAAGTATACATGTTAGAAGCGACTATGTAATTGAAAATTCTGCAGTCTATTTGAAACCTCTTCCCTATATTAATTCTATGGCTGCACAGTAAGATATCATTTAAATAGTTTTAGAATGTGCTAACTCCCGTTGATCATGTTATATGTACCTCGAAAGAAGCATGGCAAATTTTACGTGCTACAAGCCTTGACATTCGGTAGCTCTCTTCATGCGGACATTTCGTAAAACAGTTTTCTGGTAGAAGAAATCAAAACATTGAAGAGCCTCAAGCTTTAGTGTTTTTTTTCCTAAAAAAATTGTTATGTGTTCACTTTGTCTTCTTGTGTGCATGCTATCTTAAAACCATTAAGCCTGGACCGAATTTCCAAGGAGGACCCAAGATGGCCACTTAGCCAGCTGTGTTGTCGGTCGTGGTTTGCTTGAGATGCCAAAAAGAAAGGGTAAAGTGGGCAAGAAACCTCCCAAGCCCAAGACCTCTTCTGCTCGGCTTGCCTCTAATGCCATTGGCCCTGTGGATGTCTTTGTGACCCGCCCGGGGAGTCAGCAGGAGAACGCCAGCATTTCCCCATTTGTGTCAATGCTGGGGCTGGATAGCCCAGTGTCTTCTTTGGGGCACGAGTTGTCGCCGGGGCTGCGTCTCCCTCCCATGATGACAGTTGACTCTCCTTGCCTTGGTGCCTACAGACTGGATGATCCTACGTTGGGTGCAGGAACTATTCCAGTTGGAGGGAATGCATCCGGGTCAGGTCCCACGCTGACACCGATGAATTGGATCTTGAATTCAGCTTTTGGAATGGGGCAACATCAGGGAACTTTGGAGAGTGAGAGGATGATGGCTGCACAACTTGGTGCAAAGGGGGGTTCCGATGCCTCTTCTGGAGTTACAGATGAGTCCGTTCTGGGGCTTTCTTTACCTTTTACTTTGGAACAATCTGAAGTATTTACGCTGGAATCTATTTGGAGTGCTATACTGAAATTGGGGGAAGGTTTTGTAGCTCATTCTAGTAAGTTGTCTACTCAGGTTCAAGATAACACCATGTTGTCTCAGTCTAATGTGAAGGAGTTGGTTTTGGTAAAGGAAACAGTGGGAGAGCTGGAACTTAAGGTCCATACTCATGAGAGTTATCATTCTGCTTTAGTGAAGGACCTTACTACTATCAAATTTAAAGCTGAATTGCTAGAAAACCAAGTTTGTTCCACAAACTAAAGACTGGTTAATTTTCCCCATTCATCCTTAACTTCGAATCGGGATATGTTTAAGCAATATTTGGTGAAAGTACCTGGAGTACCTTTAGAATCGCACCCCCCTCCCCCCCCACTGTCTAAGGTTTATTATGCTCCTAATCGCAGGAAACTCTCTGTTGGGGCAAAACAAAATACCTCTTTTACAGAGATGCAGCAAATGGACATTTTAAATATTTCAAAGGTTTTTAAACTAGTGACATTGAAGCTATTGTTACTTCTACATTGTTGATAACATTAGCTCTACCCTCTGATATAGAATGGTTATTCAAGCTGTACTTCAAAAGCCTTCTTTGCCCTTTAAGGGGTTATTTGTACGTATATACCTGGACCTGGCTCAAGAAGCCCAGATGAGACGACGTGATTTCCGTCTTCTCAAGCCAGGAGTGGTTCAGTTGGGAGGATTATTTTTCTTAAAGTTCCCATGTAAGTGCCTTGTGAGGCTGCAATCAGTTAGTTATGTTTTTTATGATCCTTCCCAACTGGTTGCCTTCATTAACTCTCGTCTCATCAATGCTCCCCAGGTTACTGTAGAGTAACGTGCAGCTTTAGTATTATGGATCTGCTTTATTAAGCTTTCTTCATATGTTTGTATGGTATCATGTTTTTCTTTTTCCTTTCTTGGGGACCTCAATGTTGTTGGGCTAGTGAGTTTTGTGCATATTTGAAGTATGAAACTTTTGCTTCCATGTATTCTGTAATATTAAGATGTTTCCTTCGCCTGTCCTTTTTTCTTGTAAAGTGTAAAATACTTGGAGTATTAAGATATTTTTTTCTCATTCTTTTCTCTTGTACAAGTGTATTATGCTTGCAATATTTTATAAATTGATAAATATAAAATAAAAAAAAACATTAAGCCTATAGTAATTACATTTTCAGGATAGATATATCTATATAAAGCTAGAAACTGGAATAATATTTATCCAGAAAACTTACTGATAACTGATAACTAGGAAAAATCACTTTGTCCTATGAACACCATATCTCCTGAACCATTTCACCTACCACTACCACATTTTGAGGACAGGTAGATCCATAAAAAAAATTAGAATCTGGAACAGGTTCTAGAATCTAGAAAACAGGGGCAGCTGATAATTGGGACAAATTACTTTCCTATCTGCAGCATGGGAAGTGACCAAAAGGTGGTAATATCCTATTAGTATAACAGATTATATCAACATCTTGCAGCTATTGTGAGTATTACGGCCTACACAGAGTTCTCTATAAATCACAGGGGCATGTTTACTAAACTGCGGTAACATAGCAGCGGCTATGTTAAGGCGCGTTATGTAACATTAACGTGCCTTGACATAATGTTACGTAACGTTAACGTGCCTTAATGTTACATAATGCGCGTTAACGTTCCTGGCCGCGGTAAGTCCCGCAGAAGGTGGAGAGAGGGCAGAGAGAAGGGGTCAATGGGCAGGCAGTGGGCGGGGAGAGGCCCCTTCCACACTAACGTGGGGAAATGAAGGGCTTAATCTTAACACAACTGAAAATCTGGCGTTAGATGCACGTTTGCAGGAGAGAGAAACCATTTAAGTGTCAGCAATGTACAGCATAGGCAGGGAGCCCAAGAAAGGTGATAGTAGTGCTCCATTTGCAGCAACAGCATAGTGCCTAGGTATGAAAGGCCACTATGGTGATGGCGCAAATGGGGTATGGGGGCTGCAGGCGGGACATGCAGTGGGGGCTACTGGAGCACAGGGTGGACTAGGCGGTTGCCGAGGTGGCAGATAGGAATGCAGAAAATGGAAACCAGCAAGATAGCAACTGACCAGGGTCAAACATGCCCATGAGTCTGTGTCCCACAGTGTCCCATCCAGGGGACATTACCCAGCAGGTACCCCAAGGGGCACATAACAGTGACAGGCGGTGCCGGGGGAAGTGTGGACATCTATGTAGGCACCCCTACCTCACACCTTAGGCAGCCACCTACCTTCCCCCTGAAAGGCCTGGGATGGCGCACCACCAGCACCAACAGCATATGGTCATGGCAGCATGGCAGAGGGGGTGGGTGATTGTGCTGGAGGGAGCAGTGGTACCCACCTGCAGTAGACCCAGGCCATGCCCTGTACCAGTACGTGGTGTGCAGTGCAACAGAAGAGGTCTGGCCAAGGAATGTAAGGGTAGCCCCAGGGACCACTATGCTGCTGTGGCAACAGTGTGGTGCAGTACACTCAGCCAGCATGTCCAAGAGCAGAGTTTCAAGTCTCATCTGTGGATCCTGCAGAGCATCTCCCCATAGTTTTAGCCCACAATTCAGCCACAACAACAACATGGGCAAACCCCAATGCAGTGGTGCACAGGGGTACGGACACCCACTCACAAGGGCTCCACTATCCACAGCTTCATGGAGTGTCAGGCTGTTGGCCCCAGCACAGAGCTGCAGATCACCAGAGCACAACTACTACCCCCTGCACAGATTAGCAATGTCGGCACTGTGATCAGGACCAGTGCGGCAGGTAGGGTTGTCAACCACCTCCATATCTGCACAATGCTGAGATAGGTGTGGGAGTGTGCGTATGTCTCACCATTGTTTTGTGTCTGCCAACACCTCACTGAGCCCACATTGCTCATACTGCTTCCAGCATTAGCCTGCAAATGTGCATAATGAGGAGCAAGGAATTGTGGGTATGGCCCAGACAGGGCGGATAGGCCAGGATGCATCTGCACAGGGTGGAGGGCAATGGCTGGGACACTGTAGTGCTCGACCACCACCTGCATGGACAGGGTGGCCACAGCATATCACGCTGGGGGGGGGGGGGTCACTCTCTCTCTGACTGAGCAGTGACCATGGCATGTCTATGTTCCCGCATAGTGCCACACATTATTTGTTTCCAGTGATACCTGTGTGTTCCCGGTTCTGGGGCCCAATCACAGAGATACCTGCTTGGTGTCTGTGCTGTGCATCCCTCCTCTGGGTGCACAGGGTTCCCCTGTGAGCATGCACTATGGATTGGTTAGTGGGCTGTCTGCAGTTCGCCTGTGCATGGTGAGAACACCTTGTAGGATGCTGCAGGTGCAGTCTGACTGTGCTGTCTGTTTATGAATGGCAGACTGTGGCATGGGGAAGTTGAGCCTTCCCCTGCCTACCCCAAGCATCACTGCTGGTGCAATGGTCACAGGTATGGCACTGGCCCAGCAGCCCTGGAGGGCTGTCATCCGCCAGCAGGACTGTGGTTGCTGATACTACAGCCATTCTGCAGGGTGCAGGCACCTGTCCCACCACACCCTCATCTACAAAAGGGGTGATTGAGGCACCTTGGGGTATATAGTGCATACCACTTAGACCCATAGTGGCAGTGCTACATAGCCCTCATGCGAGTCTAGACACCCCACTGCCCTGATAACAGGTACCCATGGCAGCCAGACCTTAACACCGGGTACACACTAATCTGGGTGGTGTCTGGTCCCACAGGGCCACATCTGACTGCAGAACACAGAACACAACAAGGGAGGAGTGGCCTAGTGGTTGGGGCAAGGTACCACAGGCCGGAAGGTCAGTTGTTCAAATCCCACTAGAGGACAGCAACCTTGGGCCGGAAGGACTGGGGTTTCTAGTCCCACAAGTGCTCCTTGTGGTCTTGGGCAAGCCACTTAACCCTCCATTGGCCATGTTCCCTGTAAGTATTAGCGTATGTGTCTCATATCCCCTCGTGTTAAATGTATCCCCCAACCACTTTGACCTGGTGAAAAGCAGGATATAAATACAGCTAAATAAATAAATAAACAAACAAACAGATGTACCTGCAGTTGTACTACTGGGAACACCTATCACACACTGGCAGTGCTGGAGATGTGCAGCAGGACCTATCTGTAGCACCACATGTATTGTGGACCTAGTGCTGGGCACCCATCCTATCCATCAGGGTGAATATGGAACTTGCACAATGGCATGGTCTGTAGCTACTCTGTGCCAGTATCACGCACTGTCAGTTCATCTTACCACACTGCAGTACCAGAGAGGTGCAGACCCCATTTGGTGATCAGCTGTAGGCTGCTGTTCTGCATGTGCAATGCATCATGGGTGCTGGTGGGGTTACCCTATCCTGGCACACAGAGCAGATGGTTTGTGCAGTGACCTGCAGTCCTTCTGTGCCCAGCCATTGCTATACAACAAGCCATAGAGGTATAGCCTACTGGTTAGTACACTGACATTCTAGGTGGAGGTCATGGGTTTAATTCCTTGTTGTTCCCTCCTGTCCAAGGCAGATATTTTGCTTGCCTGTGACAGTCATATCTTTGCAGATCCATGCTGCCAGCCCATAGTACCCTCACCACAGTTGCCAACAATCCTTATAAGGCGTTATAAGGCTCCTAATTAGGCACAGTACAAAGCACGTTACAAGGCACCTTATTAGGCACAGTAGAAGGCACGTTATAAGGCACATTACAGGGCATCTTATTAGGCACAGTACAAGGCACATTATAAGGCACGTTACAAGGCACCTTATTAGGCACAGTACAAGGCACATTATAAGGCACGTTACCCGGCACGGCTGTCCCGTAATGATGCCCCACTCACGCCTTTATATGGGCATCTATACCTTTACCGTGGAACCTAACGCGAGTGACATTACCGCAGTTTAGTAAACATGCCCCACAGTGTTATGATTTTTAAAAGTGCCACATAGCATTGTTTGCAGAGTTCCAATATGATATCGTTGGACATTCTGTTGTCTGCAGATTATGGATTGGAGTATGAACAAAAAGGCCTTATTGCATTGCATTTTTGGGGAACTGTGAAGAGCATGGGTGGGCCCTGTATGTCTGGCGTTGGAAGATGGATGTGGGACTTATTCCACTTCGGAGGTGGAATAAGTCCCAGCGACGGCGATGATCAGGACAGGCAGTCCCACCAAAGTCATGGCGCAGGGGCACTTAAGCCCCCACTGCCTGATCCTGACCCTGGCTGTCCCTGATGAGGTTTGGGCAGTGGGGCAAGGAAGCCTGCAGCAATGTCGGGCCTTCTGTGCTCCTGCTGGGCATCCCAGTGCCATGGCGATGAGTCGACATAGCACTGGCACACCATCAGGAGCATAGGGCATGTTGGCCGGGCAGGATAATGGATGCCCCATGCTGCTGAATCGGGGCAACACCGGGCTGTCTAAGTGCCTGATTCTGCAACTGCGGGAATGTTTAGCTCCCGCAGTTGCAAAATTGGGTACATATTGGGCCTGCCTATTTTTTGGACGTCCCAATGGCCCAGACATGCCCCAATTAGAATTAGCCTCCATGGGGACTATTTTAGAAAGCCCTATTCATGAGTTGGACATCTGAAAAAGGGCATGTCCCTGGAAGCAAGGAACTTTGGTGGAGGGGAGAACTGTTTCTTTGCTACGGTTGTGAACACAGAGTTTGGGAGATTTTGATACTGTTCCGGTCTCCCAGACTGTTTCTATGTCCTTTGTGTATATTTATTTTGACCCCTGATGAAGGCCTAGGGCCGAAATTGTGTAGTTGGGTCTTCAATAAAGTTGTTTGGACTATCATTGTGTTGGCCGTGGTCCTTGTCCTCCGCTACTTTTCAACATTATATTGTGGAAGACATCCTTCTCCCCCCTTGTTGGTGATTTCAAAATGACACAACCATGTCTGGCCTTGGCTGGTGAAACTTCCATGTCTATACCTGCTCCTGACCAAAAATAAGATAAAAAAAGGGGCTGTTTCATGGATGTAACTCTTCCAGGAAAAGTGCATAATGCACTTACATTGCCACAGTTATTATTTCCTGCCTGAAGAAACCCGAGCATAAATACAAACTCCAAACATATTATTGGCCTGCCACCATATGTCTGAACATCTGAAATGGCAGGTTACGATGTGCAAGTCTCATCGCATAGTCACCCCCTTCTGAAATATCCCTGCTGGCATGTCCAAGTACCGATTCTGAGGTCGTGCAATTCGGGGACATCCATAGTTGTGAAATGGCCTACACCCGTTCATGTACCTGGCCTTGCAACCTGCATGAGGTCTGCCTCCATAACTGGTTACAGGGATGTTCAATTTTTGGGGTGGAGACACCGATTTTAGAAGGTGCTAATATATGCCTCCCTTTTCTGCTGCCTCCTCCTCCTCCCAATTTTAGGACATTCTGCTCTGAATGTTCCAGATGCTAATGAGATGACCCTTCTAAAATTCTACTTTGTAGACCCAAAATTAAAAAAAGTCTAAGGGCCCAATATTCAGAACCCTTACCCAGATGGCCAACGGGGGCTGTCTGAATAAGGATGCTGACCATGATATTCAGTGGTATTATTTGAATAGTGCAGCTGAATATTTCCATGGACCACTCCTGCACTATATGGTTGATGCAGGGGCAGTACCACTGCCATCCAGATAAGTGCCAGCTTACAGTAAATGGATCATGGTGTTTTCTGTTGGCAGTTATCCAGATAACATAGGCCTCATGTAAACCAGACCTAACTTGCTATCTGGATAAGTGTTGACTGGGTAGATCACATGTCTAGGTAAGTCAGCACTTATTTGGATAGCAGTGCTCAGTCCAAATATTCAGCCGCAGTCACTCTCCGAATATGTCGCTGCATGTTCAGATAATGCGGTCACTGAATATCAAGTTTTTTGAAAATTGGCCTCTATGCTTATAAATTTAGGACTGCTATTCATTTATCTAGATTTATGAGCCTACTCTATCAGCCTAGTGTTGAAAATCCATGCTAAACTCCTAACGTTTTCCCCCTGCCTTAAATCTGCCCCTGTTAACACCCACTTTTTATGCTCTAAATGTAGGAGTTTAGTGAAATTTAGGCAATCAGACCTAGTAAATTTTCAAAGAGGCCAATTTAGGATCATAATTCTCAAAGATAGGAGCATACATTCTTTGAATATCAGTCCCTAAATACCTTCTCTGGAATAACAGTTTTGAAAGATTGATTCTCACCTTGGTATCTATGTAGACCAAAGAGTTACCATATTCACAGTCAGTGCAGCCTATTTGGCAGCATAGATTGCCTACCTAGGCCAAACCACCCTCAGAGATCTCTACTACTGCTACCATTTCTCCCATCTCCCACTGCGCTGCTTCTGTGTGCCTCTACGTCTCCAAGCACCCAGCTCCACACTACATCTTTGTCTTCCAAAGCAGCATTTTCAAGAAGGGAGGTCTATGTTCTTGAAAGCTCATGTATTGCAAATTCTTCTTCATGAGAATGGTACATCAGCACGAGTTGTAAATACTGGTATCCTGACCACCTTCTGTGTAAGGAGTGCATTCTGTCCCTTCCTTGCACACATTTAATTCCCTCAGCATAAATCCAACTCATGGTCCGGACTTCTCCCTTTCCTCAGATTAGTCAAATAGATAAAAGCAGATAAAGACCAAGTGGCCCAATCCAACTGGTACTAATGTCATAATAACACAATCGTTGTTTAGAAGGTACCAAATTGGAATAATAAAGGCAGATGAATTGTATTATAATTACATGAAGTATATTTATACACTACAATACCCTGCAGGGAACCTTGGAGAGCTGGGTGGGGGTGAGGAGGTGGGTGGGAAAGGAAGAGGCAAATGCCCTATCAATTCAATCCCGCCATTGCTTGGGACTTGCTTCATGCATGACTATTCCGCAGAAGAAACTCACATGCTGGAAAAATGATGAACTGACTAATCACAGTGGCCAATTTGACCTTTTCTGGTGAGTAATTCCTCTCACTTCAGGTATTAGGTGCCAGGAAAAGAAAATGATACAGGTTCCAGATGAGCAGGCTAATGTATGACAAAATTAATAGCTATTTTTTTTGTCTGAATGAATCCTTAACTGAATAGGGTCTGCACAGTATTTACTGCCATGCATTAAGCTGACTAATTATTGTGTTTGTCCTTAAATTATAGGCTGTGAACTCAGTTCCATGTACTATTTTTTTTAATGGTGGGGAGGGAGGAATCATCCATACAAATGAGCATTTCAAATTACAGGCCTTTTCACTTAAGAATGTAATTGTGTTAAGCAATGAATGAGATTTTATTTTAGTGCTTCATAATCTCATTTAGTCTTATCAGTGCTGAGCTCAATTCTTTTGTAATTGCCTTTCTAGTAATATTCAGTGCAGCAATTCTTTCTTGGGATAGCGGCTTTTGGAATACAGTTCTGAAAGAATTCAATTTTGTTCTAAACACTTAGGACCTGCTGGAGGCGTCAGTGGCAGACCGTATTCTCCATGAGGTGGTGGTTGACGTGCTATGCAAGGTCTAATTGGTCCATCTGGCTGGCCGATTCATCTTATTCTGGCCAACAAACCTCATTTCATGTGAGAGATCCATGCCAGCTGGCAAAGTCCGTCAGTCAGGTTCCTTAAAGTATGTATGTATGTTGGTATCCAAGTTAACTAAGTAATCATTTCAGCTTGCAATTAAAGAGAACACATTGCACTGCCCATACGTGTTTGATTATTAAGTGCCTTCCTTTTTTATGCCTAATTTACTCCCAAGAACCTCTGTGGTTATGCTGGATTTGACACAAAGCATGATTGTCTGCTAGTGCCAACTAATTACTGAAGTTACTCCAGTGTAACATTTTCTCAGACTTGCTCTTTCTGAAATATAGCTTTTTGCTTTAGTCACATAATACTTTTAGCATTGCTAATATTCTGGTGCAATAAAATGTGTTAAAAGCAAACCATGCAAAAAGATCCGTATAATAGTTATTGCTACAATAAAATTGTGAGGAATAGTTCAATCTGATGGTTCAGTGATTGGTGCTTTGTGCTACCGAGCAAGAAGATTAGACTTTGATTCCAGAGCAGGGCTGGCTTTGGGTGAAGGGTGTCAAATAGGGTCTTGGGCCCCAGCACCACAAAACGCTCCCTCAGCAAAGCTGAGTGAGGCGGAGCTTTAGGTGCCTGGCACTGACTGACTCCGCACTTTTGTGGTCTATTTACTAAGCAACACTAGCCGCTTCCGTGCGAAATCGAAGCCGCGGCCCCGTTTTATTCAAAAGTGCCGCGTCTCCAATATCTCATGGAAGCCGCTAGCGCCGCATTGATTTTGCTCTGGGTCCCAGTGAATCTAATATAGGGATGTTTATTCATCCCAAAATGAAATGCAGTCCTTGTGGCCTTGGGCATGTCATTTAAACCTCCATTACCTCAGAAAAAAAAATCCAAGTTATCAATGTCCCTGTTTGATGTACATTACCAAGTTTAAGATGACTGAAATGATAAAGCGGTATAAATAAACTGTTAAATAAATAAAATAAATAATTAAATGTGAAATGTGAATGATATTTCCTGTTTTGTTTTATTTCCAAACACGGAAGAAAACCCCTGAAATTTTGTCATTTCCCATCTGCCATTAAGTGCGTATTATCGCTTAATAGTGCATAGTAGTGAGCGATTGTACATGCTATGGGCAAATAGTGCACATTATAGCCACATAGTATACTATTAAGTCATAGTGAGCCCTATTAGGCTGCAACAACAGACATCTAGCATAGTGTGCGCACTATTAAGTGCTAGTGCACACTATGCTAGATGGGAAGTGATGAGATTAAATGGAACAAAACAAAAAATTCTGCAAATGATACAGGAAACAGAATGAAACAAACCTTTTTGGCCTGTACATGCTTCTAACGCCAGCTGTCATCTAGAGCCCAGCTGTTGGATAGCTGGGGCCAGTGACCGATTTACATTTCTCCCATCCTTAAACACTCTGAATACTGCCGCCTCTCTCACTCCACTTCCTAGTGTTATTGACTGGCCCAGGGCAGGAGCCCATGGTAGCCTATTCAGCAGTATGGCCCTTATGTCACCGTCTCTGCTGCACACTGAAGGCTCCAGAGGCAGTGGGTGGGCCGACACTGCCAAGAACCTCCCAGCTGGTGTTGCAAAACTCAGTAAGATGCATAACTCTACTGTCTAATGGGCAGACAGTGGGGTAATGTGTCCCACACATGATGCAATATGTTGCAGCCCTTAGAAAGTTGCCTCTCCAAGAATTTTGCTACTCTACAGTTCTAGTAGGCTTGCGGAGAAATTCAGGCTTGCAGGGACAGTCTTCACAGAACCTAAAAAGGAAGAGAGTCTGAACTATCATAGACAATAAATATTGACCAGACTTATGTCCATAGTGAATCCCAGAGAAGGCGTGGCTTGTGGCCCATTGCCAGGGCATCTTGCGACATTGACTAAGCTAAACAGATGGAGATTAAAATTAGGAAGATCCTGGATAGCTTGAAAGGGTCATGGTCCCTATAATGGACATGTCTGATTAAGCTGGAAAATACTGCTTGGTCAGCTCCCTATCCCTTTCCCCCCTCAAACTTCAAGGAAGCCTATTCTAGAATTAGCAGGTTTCCCAGTTAGCATTTAGCTACATATTTAGGGCACTTGAAACTTTGACAGTAACTCTAGCTAGTTTTATAACAAGTTTAAATTGTAACAACACCTTTTGAGTTTTGTGAAATTTCTTGCACAATCAGGGTGGTATTTTCCAGTCTCAATGGATGTGTTATATATTATATAAAAAAAACCTGATAATGAAATGGCGTTAACATATATCACACCATTCCAGTGTTTTGAAATGAGCAGGGGGTTCAGGTAATAGTGTTTGGTACTTTCAAAACCTCAGGAAGAAAGGGGCAAGGAAAAAAAGGATGACCCTTCTTACCAATGGCCACTTTTGGACTATACTTCACTAACCTTGATCAAAAATATAATATAAACCTATCAAAGAAATCACAAGCCTGAGTAACAAGTTACATTCTTTAAACAGCAGTATGAGAAGATGACATGGATGTGGAAATGGGTAGGGAGCCAGTGAAGTGACTTGAGAAGATGGGTTATGTGAGTTTGGCGACACTGGCAGAAGATTAGCTGTGCTGCTAAATTTTGAATGGATGACTTCCGGTGACGTCAGCAACCCTCATGGTCGGCTGAGTGGGAGCTCTGTCAAACAAACCTACAAAGCTAGCTAAAAACCTCCCGAACGGTGAAAAGTATCCTAAAAAGGGCTACCACGCGAACCACAGCTTGCACAAATGGTGATGGCGGCAACCCGGAGAAAAACTGCAGACATACAAGAATTTGCATGCCCGGGCCCGTGCAGTGAGCAGAGGGACGGAGATAAAACGATGGGAGAAGCGGCTGTGGAATGAGATGACGAAGAGCCGGCTAGTGTGGTGGACTTGGTGAAGGGTAAGAGTGCCGTGGTGCAAATTTCAAAAGAGGAATAGCGATCCTGGTTTGGCAAGCTACGATCAGAAATGGCGGGATTTAGAGCAGATATGGAGGTAGTCATTACTGAATTCCGCGCTGACATCCAAGAACTGGGTAAAAGGGTAGAAGATGCGGAAGGACAAGTGGAAGATGTGCAGGGCACAGTAAACAAAATAAACAACTTGGTTAAGACCCTGGAGCAGTCTAGGGAACACATGGCGCTTAAGCTGGAAGACCTTGAGAATCGGACAAGACACAATAATATCAGAATAAGAGTACCGGAGACAGAAGAATATAAAAACTGTGAACTAACTGCGCAGGAAATATGTAAAGCAATACTAGTGGAATCAGAGGAAGGGACAGATATGCTAGAGATAAAAATAGACAAGAGCACATTGCATGCTGGGTCCTAGAAGGGGAGAAATCCCTCGAGATATAGTCTTATGCCTCCAGGACTTTAAGCTTAAGGAAAAAAATAGTTGCGAATATGAGGAGGGCTGGACAATTTGAATGGAGGGGACATAAAGTGGCTATTTATGAAGACTTGGCTACAGCTACATTGCAACGCTGGAGAGGGTGGCAAAGGTATACACTGAGGCTTCAGGAGGAGAACATTAAATATAAAAGGCTATATCCTGTGGGCATAGCATTTACCAGTAAAGGAATTGCTAGGAAAGCGAACAAGGCAACGCAACTGGCAGCAGCGATGAAGGAAGCAGGAATGTCCCGCATTCCAGAGGTTGAAGAACCAAGGAATCTACAGCCAGGAAAGACAGCAGACTGGCAGAAAGTTGAGAAAAGAGAAGTAAAAGAGGACTACAAAAAAGCTTGGGAACAGTTGAAAAAACCTAGGGACAGAAAGATGTAAATAAGGAGCAGGCTTGCATAAAATCAGAGATGTGTTCGGGTGAGGAGAAAAGAATAACTGAGACTTAAGAAGGGATAGGGGAAACAAAAGGTAATGGTGTTAATAATGAAGATGAAGTGAGGACGAATGGGGAGGATGAATAAAAAGTATGAGTGCAAAGTGGTAGGCTTGAAAAAATTAAATGAGGAGGAGCAGCAGTGGGTGAACAGAGAAACTGAAGGAATGGAAGTAATAGAGGCAATAAAAAATTTAAAAGAAGGAAAGGCTCCCAGACTGGATGGTTTCACAGCAAAATTTTATAAAAAGCTCATCATAAAGGTGAGTCCAATACTAAGAGATACTTTTAATGCAGTGCTGAGAGGAAGCAAGCTCTCGAAGTCAATGGAGGAGGCCGGAATTATAATAATATGCAAGACAGGCAAGGACCACGGGGTGTGCGAATCATATAGACCAATATTGCTTATTAACTTAGATGCAAAGATACTAGCAACCCGATTACAGAGATTTATTCCACAATTGATAATGGGGGACCAATCCAGATTTATCCTGGGTAGGCAAGCAAGCGACAATGTTCGTTAACTTTTAAATTTAATATGGCAGGCACGTAAAAGGGTGCAATCGTCTATAATGATCGCAGCAGATGCAGAAAAGGCATTCGATAGAGTAGAATGGAAGTTTATGTTTGCAGTCATGTAGAAAATGGGATTGGGGGAGATGTGGATAAAAGCTCTATATAGGGAACCCAAAGCACGAATAAGAGTAGATGGTGTATATTCAGAACTCTTTGCTCTGGAAAGGGGGGAATATAAAATATCATTATTCACAGATGACGTTATGTATACATTGGAGCAACCCTTGGACACCTTGCCTGCCCTACTAAGGGAAATTCAGAGTTATAGTAACATCTCAGGATATAAAATGAATATGGGGAAAACAGAAGTTTTAAAAATACAGCTAGACCCACAGAAAGATGTCAAGGTGCGTGAAACCGTCTCTTTTAAATAGGCAAATAAAAGTCTGAAATACTTGTGGGTACAGATTAGTAGAGAGTGGTCCGAACTCTATAAGGTAAATTATGAGCCATTAATTAAAAAATAATAGCAGATTTGATGAGATGGGATAAACCATTCTTTTCGTGGATGGGCAGAATAGCTATAGTAAAGATGAATATATTTATGCAGATTATTATTCTTGTTTTTAGCTCTGCCATCGAAGTGCCAAATGGAGTGTTAATGCTCCTACAAAAAATAATTTTTTCTTTCATTTGGAAACGGAGACCCCCAAGGGTACAAAAAAAGATTATGTACAGAGAAAGGCAGGAAGGGGAATTAGTAGTTCCAGAATTGATAAGATACTACAAAGCGGTGCATTTAAGGGCAGTGATAGGGTGGAGGTTGGAGGGAAAAGGTCCACAGTGGAGTAAAATAGAACAGGAGGTAGTCAAACCTAGCTGCCTTACAGACATGATCTGGTGAGGGAAGGGTATGGAGAAGAGACGTCAGGATGGGAATCCATATATAGCATGTACATTGCGGACATGGGGCAGGAAATATAGGGTGCTGATAGAGGTAGGAGGCGAAATTAGGGTGCAATGGATTAGGTTTAGGTTTAGGTTTATTAAAAACTTGTTATACCGCTCAATACCATAGGCGTCTGAGCGGTTTACAATATATAAAAAACAAGCAAGTTGATTAAAACAAGCATTGGCTGTGGAAAAAAGAAAGGAACGCCATCAAATTAAGGAAAAGTAGGGGAAAAGGAAAGAGGAGATAAGAACAGAAGTGGACTAAAAATAATAATACAAGTGCACAGACAGGGAAGGAGGGGGAGGAAAGACATACAAATTCTGTGAAAAGGTGAGGTGGTGGGAAGGGGGAGGGAGTGGGCTAGGGGGGAGGGTCGAACGCAAGGCGGAAGAGATGGGTTTTGAGGTGGGATTTGAAAATTTGGAATGAGCTTTCTGCACGGAGGGGAGGGGGGAGTGAATTCCAGAGGCTGGGGACCAGGAAATAGAAAGCAGAGGAGCGGGTTTGTTCTAGATGAGCATGTGAAGGGGAGGGAAGGACCATGCGATTCATATGCATGGAACGGAGGAGGCGGTGGGGGATATGAAATTGTATCTGGTTTGCTAGATAGAGGGGAGTGCCAGTGTAGATTGTTCGATGTGCAAGAATTAGAAGTTTAAACCAAATGCGGAAAGAAATAGGTAACCAGTGATGTTGATAGAGAAGGGGTGTAACATGATCAAACCGAGAGGCATGGGACAACAGACGGATGGCAGCGTTTTGAACGCGTTGGAGACGAGACAGTTGGGACTTGGGTAAACCAGCAAAGGAGACATTACAATAATCAAGACGGGACAACACAAGGGTAAGCAGAAGGGTGGTCAGAGCAGGAGTAGAAAGGAAGGGACGAACTGCTCTAAGCTGACGAAGAGAAAAGAAGGAACGTTGAACAACTGAGGAAATGTGATCTTTGAAGGTAAGGGCAGAGTCAAGGACAACACCTAAGTATCGGAGTGAAGAGACCAGCGGGATAGACTGGGAGGAGAGAGAGGGGGCACAGGTGGGAGAAGGACTGCCAAAGGTGAACCAGATTGCGAAGGATTTTGCCGGGTTTACTTGTAGAAAGTTGGAGGAGAACCAAGACATCATAGCAGTGAGACAGTGGTTGATAGGGGAGATATCAGGGGAAAGAGGATCTGTGTGGTGGAGAAGAATAATGTCGTCTGCATAATAATATGCAGAGATGCTAAACTGTTGGACCAGAAGGGCTAGGGGGGCTAGGAAAATATTGAAGAGAAGTGGGGCGAGAACAGACCCTTGGGGAACACCACAGGACAGGGGAGTGGGGGCAGAAGAAGAAGATGCAGAGACAACAGAGAAAGAGCGACAGGATAGAAACGAATGAAACCACGGAGAACCACACCCGAAAGACCAGCTTCTTGAAGACGGAAGAGGAGAGTGTGATGATCCACCAAGTCGAAAGCCGCAGATAGGTCGAGAGAAACAGCCAGAGTGACGAGACCGCGATCGTGAGCGATGTGAAGATCGTTGAGAAGAGAAAGAAGAACAGATTCGGTGCTGTGGCCAGGGCGGAAACCTGATTGACGGGGATGGAGAGTGAGGGCAAGCTCAAGGTGAGAAGCAAGCTGGAGGAAAACCAATTTCTCAAGAAGTTTTGATAGGAAGGGTAGGTTTGAGACTGGGCGCCAATTGGAAAGAGTGGACGGGTCAGAGGAGTGAGATTTCAAAATGGGACGGACTAATGCATGTTTCCAAGTGGAAGGAAAAGAACCGGTGGAGAGACTGGAGTTTAGGAGGGAGAGAATGTAGGGGGATAGAGCTAAGGAAGGTTCCAGAAGCCATTTGGAGGGGATAGGGTCAGCTGGGCAAGTGGTTTTGCGAATATTAGAAAAGGTCTTTTCCAGGGTATCAAGTGTGATAGGGTCAAATGAAGACCAGGAATGTGATAGTGCTGGAGATGAGGATGGAGAAGAGAAGGAAAGAAGAAGAGGGGGCTCAGCAGGGGGAGAAAGAGGCGGTGGACATTGGGGAAAAGCTTGGCGAAGGGCACTAACCTTGGAGACAAAAAAGGAGGCAAGGGCAGAGGGGTCTGGGAGAACAGAGGTTACATTGGGAGAGGGAGAAGACGCAGAGTGTGAAGCTGTGAGGGAACGGAGGACAGAGTATAGTTGGCGAGATGAGTTTGAGGAGGAAGAAATGAGATCAGTATAGTAATCACGCTTAGCCGTGTGAAGAAGGGTGCGATAGCAGCGGTGACAAGTATGAAAGTCAGCAGAGGTGGTAGGAGAAGGATACTTTCGCCAGAGGCGTTCAGCACGGCGGAGGTGCTTACGGTGCAGAATTAGACCGTGGTGGAACCAGGGGTAGTGTGGGAGGCGGCGACGAGAGTGATGAGGACGAAGAGGAGCGGCAGAATCTAAGGCAGAGGAAAGTGACGAATGCAGTTTATGAACCTGAACGTCGAGGGGAAGAGCATCGAAGTCTACTGGGAGCGTGATGGCTGGGGAGGGAAGATGGTGAAAGGTATCGGCGGTGATTCGACGAGAGAGCATAGGAGAGGGGTTGGAATCAGAATTATAAGAAGAAGCAATAGGTGGGACAGGAACATCAAAAAAGAGACATACGTGATCGGTCCAGGGAAGAGTAGAAAAGGAAAGGGACAAAGGTAGGAAGGGGAAGGAACCTGGAGCAATAAGAAGGTCGAGAGTGTGACCAGCAATGTGAGTGGGAAAGGAAACAAATTGACGGAGAGAGTGATCAGATAGGAAAGTAAGAAAAGAAAGGTCTCTTGGTGATGAAGGAGCGTCCACATGAATATTGAAATCACCTAGGATTAAGAGACGGGAATAACGGAGGGAAACTTCTGAAATAGTGGTTAGTAAAGAATCCCAGTAGGAAGAAGAGAGAGAAGGAGGGGCATAGATAAGAAGGAAGTAGTATGGGGTGGAGGAAGAATCCAACCGTACAAGGAGGGACTCAGGATAGGAAGGAGAGACTGGGGAGGAAAGTTCAGATAGTGAAACAGAGGAGCGGTGAAGAATAGCGATTCCACCGCCGCTTCTGCTTCTACGTGAGGTAGACAGGAAAGAATAGCCAGGTGGAAGGCACCGGTTGAGGAAGGGCTCCTCGCCCTCCCTCAGCCAGGTTTCAGTTAGAAAAAGGATGTCCAGACTACGTAATACAATAAGGTCTTGAATCAGGGATGATTTGGTCCGGGTGGAGCGACAGTTCAGGAGAGCTAAGTGCAAGAATGAAGGGGAGAATGCAGGAGGAAGGGAGGAATGTGAAGGGGAGGTGGGACAGTGGGTTAGATTGAGAGGCTGCCGGGCAAGATGGCCGGGAAGGATAGGAGGGGACGCAACAGGGCGCCAGCCCCAGTGCACCGGTATAACAGATATATTAAAGGGAAAACAGAGCAATAGCAAGAAAACCAGAGCTGCAGAACCTGATATGACAACAGAGACTGCTTTTGACGGCAGATATGAGGAACGAAGGGTAGTAGAGTGAGGAAGTGAGGACAAGGAAGAATGCAGGTGTAAAGGCGCAGATGGAGGCGCCCGAACCGCAGCTTCGTCGCCCCGGAACTCGCCCCAAGGAGCTCGCACAAGGAGCAGGTCCTGCTCCTTGTGCGCGCTCCTTCGGCGCGCGCACGCGGCGCGCGCCTTCGCAGAGCGGGGCGCCACACCAGTGTGGATATTAAACACGGAGAGACCCAGCATCACTTCCGGTGGGCGGGGACTGTAAGCAGGTACCTGGGGAGACACAAGGGCAGGGATACAAGCTGCTTTGAGAGCGCAGACCACAGCAACAGACAGCACACGGTTATTCAGCAATGTGAAGGGTTCAGGGAAGGAGGAGCCTCTGAAATATTTCAACAATGGCTAGGGAAGTGAGTACAATATATAGGACAAATATTAACAGCAGATGGTCAACTGAGACCGTTTGTAGATCTCAAGCAGGAATTCCAATTAAATCCTAGCAATTGGCATGGATATTTCCAAATAGCACACGCACTTCCTGGGTGGGAGATAGATAAAGGGAAACCTAGGAAAGAAATAGACCCAATTTGAGAAAATCTACAGAACATGTAATACATCTAAAGGATTGGTCTCAAGATTGTATAAGGCACTGAGTGGCCCAGCAGACCATGGTACACACATAATAGCCCAGAACAGGGACCTAGGGGTAACTGGGATTATGCAAGGTGGGCGAAAACATATAAAGGTTTCCATATCAATTCAGGAACACAGCTATAAAATGCTATATAGAATGTACCTAACACCAGTACGTATGAGTATAATGGGAGGAAGGGCAAGTCCTTGTAAGCAAGATTGTAAGCTCTGATGAGCAGGGACTGTCTCTTACATGTCTGTACTGTTCAGCACTGTGTACGACTGGTAGCGCTATGTAAATGCTAGTAGTAGTAGTACTAGTAAGTACTCAGTACTGGAGGGGTTGTGGTGAAAGGGGGAAGTATCTGCATATGTGGTGGACATGCTCTGTCCTACAGGATACTTGGCAATGGTCTTAAAAAATGGCTCGTGCTATGGTTGGCTGGATTGGACCTATTACACCAAAGAAAGTATTATTGAATGAATGGGAGCGGATATGAGTGATGATATGGGGTATCTGCTCAAGATGCTGGCAACTGGAGTTCAGATAGAAATTGCAAGAGAGTGGAAGTCAAAAGGTCCAGATCCTGTCAGAATATTAAACCATGTGGCATATATATATAGGATGCGTGCCATCATAAAACACAACAAATGGGGGCTTTTAGAAGAAGATGGCAATGGTATAGGGAATGGCTGCAGGAAACCGATGCCAACTTATAGACGAATGCTTCCCGAGGAGGAACCGTGAAATATAAATAAACAAAACAAACTAAACATATACTAAAGATATACCGGAAAACTTAAAGATGCAAGATATTATAGAGTACAGGATCCAGGACGAGAAGAGGGGTGAAGGATAGATATAGTTAAAGTTATATTAAGTAAGCAATATAATATATATGTCTGTGTATTTAAAACGTTTGTAGGTACTATTAATGGTAGTGAATAGTGAGATTTATGCAGACAAAGACAAATTCAGAGGACAATTGTCATGAACAATTCAAGAGAAAGCAAAGATAAAAGTGTTAAATGAACATTTTAGTGTGAATACTACTATTATTATTACTATTGTTACCATTATTTGATGTTCATTGTACAGAGAGTATTGCATGTAAAAGCCTTTGTAAAACATAAAAGAAGTACCAAATAAAAACTTACGTTTCAAAAATTTTTTTTTGAATGGATTGAAGAGAGATGATTCAAGGGGAGACCAATGAGGAGCAGATTGCATTAGTCTAAATGAAAGGTGACCAGAGAGTGGATAAGGGTCCTGGTAGTTTGTTCAGAAAGAAAGAGATGAATTTTGCTGATGTTACAGAGAAAGAAATCACAGGTTTTAGCTATTTGTTGGATGTGTGCAGAGAAAGAGAGGGAAGAATCAAAGGTGACCCCAAGGTTGCGAGCTGAGGACACTGGGAGAATGGTAGTGTTATCCACAGAAAGAGAGAAACGAGGAAGGGAGGAGATGGGTTTAAGGGGAAAGATAAGGACCTCCGTCTTGACCATGTTCAATTTCAGGTGGAGATGGGTCATTTAGGCTGCAACATCAGACAAGCAGGCTGAGATATGAGCCTGGATACCTGGTGAAATTTTAGGTGCAGAGAGGTAAATTTGAGAGTCATCAGCATAAAGATGGTATTGAAGCCCATGGGAGGGAATTAGAGCACCAAGGAGATGAGCATCGAGAGAGAAAAGAAGAGGTCCCAAGACAGAGCCCTGAGGTACACCAGCTGAAAGTGGGATAACAGTGAAGGAAGATCTGCCAGAAGATACACTAAAAGTGCAGTGGGAGAGATAAGAAAAAAATCAAGACAGAACAGAACCCCTAAATCCAAGCAAGAACAGACTATTGAGGAGAAAGGTGGTGATCAACAATGCCCAAAGCAGTAGATAAGTCAAGAAGGATGAGGATCAAGTAAAGGCTCTTGGATAGGGACAGGAACATGTTGCAGGAGACTTTGGCAAGTGCTATTTCTGTAGAATGTAAAGGATGAAAAGCCAGTTTGCAGGGTATCCAGAATGGCTTGAAAGGAAAGAAATTCGAGACAGTAGTGATGAACCGCAAGTTTGAGTAGTTTCGATGTAAAAGGAAGAAGGGAGATGAGATGATAATGGAAGGACAGGTAGGATCTAATGAAGAGTTTTTGAAGAGAAGTGTAACTACACCATGTATTAAGGCCGCAGGAGCAATTGCAGTGAAAAGTGATAGACTGAGGGAAGGGATGATAGTGGGAGAGATAAAGTTTGTAGATGGGTCGGAATAAGATCAGAGGAGTAGCTACTGACTTTGGAGGAGGAAAGGAGATGCTCAGTTTCTTCATTAGTGATTTTAGAAATCAAAGAAAGGAATAGTTGGAAATATATGTTATTCTATAGCTATGGTGTCCGAGTATATTGTCCTCAAGGTCAAGAGAAGACATGATTGTTGTACCATTGAGTTTAAACCTTTTCTCTGCCCAACAAAAGACAGCTATGCACCAAAACCAGGTTGACCTTTGTATGTTAGTGATAGGCTCTTTCTGATGAGATAATGTAATGTGGTTGCCATGTTATTTTATGTGCAGAAATAGGTGCTTATAAAACTGTATGTCTGATATGTGAATAAAATTATGCACGTACAACCCAAAGCCGAGCAGAGGCATTCCTTGGGTATGGTTGTGGAGGGGTTTGCATTCATGTGTTTTTGAAAATGCACATGTAAGTGCATAAATTATCCCAGAAAATCTGTGCATTCCAAACAGCAAGTGTAAATTTAAGTGCATAAAATTCTGAGGCCATTTTCAAAGTTGGTGCAAGGTTTTATTTTGAAAATTTTGTAGTTCCCACACAGGAATAAGTATGGTCCTATTCTTTACGTGTATGTTCAGTTTTAACATTACCCAAACTATATTTATCTAATCCAGTATAAAGGAATCACTTTATTTTATTTTATTTGGTCAGAAACATTTATTTCTGATGAGAGAACAGAAGAAGGAGAGAAAAATGAAAAAACAGAAAAATGAATGGCAAGTGTAGGATTTGTTGTATTATCTGTGTTCGGTGTAGGCAAGTACACAGCCTTGACGGTTTCCAGCATATGCCCATCTGCTTATTTCTCTATCACAGTGGTTTTCCTTCTAAACTGAGGAAGCTCTGAATATGCTACATTTCACTAGGGACTTTGTTCTTCAAGTGCTAATTAATTATTATCTCTTCACAAGATGAGCTGCACCTTGTCTGGATGCAGGAGCAAGAACCTGGCCCAGATCCTCGGTTCTTCATAATTAATATGGAAATAGATATATTTTTTAAGATTTGTCTTCTCTTTAAGGCATAGGATAAAAAAATACAGTTTTGTATGTATAGCAGCTGTTTTCACCCATTTATCGTTGAAGAAGGAAATGTCATTTTACAGTGTGTAGCCCACTGAGAAGAAAAGAACATGACTACATGGGCAGGCCAAGTGACAAGCACGCAGATGAAGCCTGCTGGAGTTTAGCTGCAAGGAAAGTTGCTTTAGCAACCAATTCAGCAATGTCACAATAATTAATGTAATAAAGAGGCATTTCGTCTTAGCAGACTTGAGAAACCACATCAAGTGAAAATGTTACTTGTGAATGATAGTGCTATTGACTCACAGAAAGTGAAAAATGCTTTTGTCTGAAATTCAGGGCCCCAGGAGCTGGCTGCAATCAACAGAAACCCCCAGTGACAGTGGCAGGAGATCCAGCACATGCTCGTAGTCCACACAGTGACCTTTCCTTCTCCCAATGACCAAAAACCCACTGCTTTAGCGGAAAGGGCATTGCAAGGTAGAGGGTGAAAGTAGGGGCTGGTGAAGACAGCAAAAACTAGCAGTGGCCCTGGGGAGAAAGAAAGAAAGAAATCCCCAAAGTCTTACTAAACTAAAATCATTGTTGTTTTGTGAAGGTGGCTAGTGCTCTGATTTAATACGAAACCCATAAGCAGCATTTCAGCTGAGCTGATGTGTTGAGTGGGCAGGTTGAAGTGTCCATGAAGGGCTCTTCAGAGTCTACTGCCGTTTCTTATATCTAAGCGGGGATGTTTTCGAACAGTGAACAGTTGCACCACAAGCACAAACTAAAGACGAACATACCCTTGCTTCAAAATTTGTGGTGAATTTAGAAAAAAATATCTTCTCTTGACACACCTCTGTTTAGCTGATCTTTCTTTCTTATCTCAGAGACACAAAATTCCATAAAGAACCCAACCCTATCATCTTCTAAGCTGTTTAAATTCCTCTTCCTGGGATGATACATGATTTAAACTAAAGGAGCATGGAAAATAAATGGGCAACATTTAGAATTGGAAAGCACCATTTCTGCATTTTATGGTATGGTTTCATTCCAGATAATAAAATCTATATACTGGATCCAGGAATCGTTTATACTTGTGGCAAAATATCAGAACTGGAGAAATCATAAGCCATGCCTCTAATTCGGGTATTTATCTCTGAGCAGGATTTGCTGGATAACCACCATCCCCTTGCAATAATATGAACTTGCTGAATTGGGGAAAAATTAAACTATGCTCTGGTAATTCACAGTATCCAGTTACAAAGTCCAGGATGGTAGTACTGCAGGAAATTGCTCTGTTTCACTTGCTATCTTTTAGTAAGGGCATTGCTGTTGAGTTTCATATCATGGTGATTTGTTTTGCAGGTGCTATTAATCTTAGGCTATTTGCTCACCTAAGAAAAATCTTTCGCTTAATGCAGTGCAAAAAAGATAAAAATAATCATTGCTTAAGATGAATTAAGATTCAAAAGAGAGGCTAATTATTTATGTATTGCTGTAAAGTACTATGAATATTAGAAGATCATGGTAAAACAGAAACTGCCTTGTAAAAGCCTGAACATAGTAACATAGTAAATGACGGCAGATAACATAGTAAATGATGGCAGATAAAGACCAGTATGGTCCATCTAGTCTGCCCAGTAAGATGGCAAGAGTAGGTGCACCAAATGCACTATAGTCTTACATGGACTTCCTAATCCTGCAGTAAGGTAGATTTTCTCATAGTCATAAAATACATCATTGCTGGTCATGAAAATAGCCCTGGGTTTATAATACCATTGCTTTTAAATGTTTCATTAAAACAAAAGAGGCATATAAAGAGGTTGGCGTTATTGCGCTCTGTTTCTACTGGGGATAGGCCAAAAAGTGCTTTAGCTAGAACTTTCTGTTAGGAGTTAACAGTAAACAAGTTACTAGGGACATACCTGCATTTGCCTTAAAGGATGCTTTTAAAAGCAGATTGAACATCTGTCTGTCATAAATTAAGGGGCATATTTACTAAACCGTGCTGTTAGCATGTAGTAAGTGTGCCATGCTAACACTTAGCATGGGGTCTGCATTAAAAAATCCCATGCTAACTGGGTAGCACGCGATTGGTTGGGGACTGGGTGGGTTAGAGGTAAACCTGGGCATTTATGGTGTGCCATGGTTATCAACGCATTGCTCTTGGCAGAATGGCTATGAAAGACCTAGATAAGATTCTCAAGAGTAGAGATGTCTCTCTCCATACAAAGATTCGACTTGTTCAAGCCATGGTATTTTCAATAACATCATATGGATGTGAAAGCTGGACAGTGAAAAAGACAGACAGGAAGAAAATTGATGCCTTTGAATTATGGTGCTGGCGGCGAATACTGTGTATACCATGGACTGCCCGAAGAACAAACGAGTTGGTACTAGAGGAGATCAAACCTAAGCTTTCTTTAGAAGCTCAGATGACAAGACTTCGACTTTCATACTTTGGACACATCATGCGAAGAGAGAGATCATTAGAGAAAGACATTATGCTTGGCAAGATAGAAGGTCAACACCAAAGAGGAAGGCCAGCAATGAGATGGATCGATACAATAACAGCAGCTACGGGTACCAGTCTGTCAACAATGAGCCGCCTGACTGAAGACCGAACACAATTTAGGATAGCTATCCAGAGGGTCGCCATGAGTCGACTCCGACTCGACAGCACTTAACAACAACAACAACATGGTTATCAACAATGTTCTTTATGGGAAGAACATACAGATGAAGAAAGTACTAGAACATTCTTAAATCAGAGGCATTTATATTGTCATTGGCCTCACTCTACCTATGTTACTTCTCATCAGCTTGGAGATTTCTGGATGCATTATACAGCTGCATTTTTAGCAATAAAGCTAACCTTTTAATATTTATTTATTTATTTTTATTTAACATTTCTTATATACTGCCTTTCATGATATTTAATTTGTTCTGTGTTTTGAAGCACTGGAAAGTGACCAAAAGGATGAATGTCTTACCAGTTATACAACCTAGTTATCCCCATGTTTGGATTATTTTACTTACTTTTTCCAAATCCAAGTGAATTATAAGCAGGTGCCCAACTTATCTCCTCATCAAAGTTTACCTATAATATAAGTTGTACCTGAGGCAATTGAGGATGAGTTGACTTGCTTAAGGTCATGAAGAGGGTCAATTGGAGAAGTAGGATTTGAACTCTGGCTGCCTACCCACTGCTCTAACCATTAGGCTACTCCTTCACTCCAAAAGAAGGAAAGAACTGGTCTGGTATTGTTAACTTAGAACTTCAAGTTGATAAATTAAATGGAAAAAGCCATGATAAGTTTGGGTAATCCCTACCCGGCTGTACATAGTTGTTTGGTAGACTCACTGGCTTGGAGATTCCATACAAGACTGGTGTAGATTCTCTGATGGGGGAAGGGATTCTCCACTTCAAGGTCAAATGTGTAGCATCACAGTTAAAGGAGACACTCTGATACAGTAATAGTGTTGCAAGAATAAAATCTTTACTGATTTACTGTCCTTCAATATGTGACAATGAGAGCTGTGCTGACTCGAGGGAAGCACAGAAAAGTGGTGACTATGTCTTTAAGACAAGAGACAGGCAAGCTTTTCAGAGGGCTAAAGCTACAGCCAAGCAAAAGAAACACGTACTTGCTGAGGCTAAGCCATGCCCAAGCCCCAACGTGAGTGCAGGCTTGGACTCTAATGACAACCACCTGTGCAGAGAGAAGGGTGTGGTAGCTAGGAAGCAGCTTTTTAAACCTGCTTCAGTGCAGAGAGAGAAAGCAGGAGCAAGGGGAAGGACGAAGGAAGGAGAAAGGAGCATCAACAGGAAGGAGCAAGGAGTTGGGGGAAGTTTAATTCCACGTGGGAGAAGCAGTTCCAACAGCAAAGGAAGCAACCTGTCCTCTTGATCCTCTGCCATCTCCCTGGCTACTTGACTCGCATATTGCTTTGGTGCCTTTCATCCTTTCTATCTTTAACACTAGTCTCTCTTCTGGTCTTTTTCCCTCTTTATGGAAGCACGCTATTGTCCGCCCCCTTTTGAAGAAGCCCACTCTCGACCCCACGCTTTCTGCCAACTGGCGCCCCGTTTCCAACCTTCCTTTTCTGTCCAAAATCCTTGAACGAATTGTTTTTTCCCAGCTGACCTCTCATCTTGACTCCACCCACGCCCTTCACCCCCGGCAATCTGGCTTTCGTCCTGGTCACAGTACCGAAACTGTTCTCACGGCTTTGCTCTCTGAACTTCACCGTTCTCACGATCGTGGTGATATTTCCCTAGTGGTCTCTCTGGATCTGTCTTCTGCTTTTGATGTAGTCGATCACCGCACCCTTCTTTCTCGTTTGTCTGATGTTGGTATTCATGGCACTGTTCTTCAATGGTTTCACTCTTTTTTATCTTGTCGTACTTTTTCAGTTCACGCTGGTTCTTCAGTCTCTCCTCCTGCTTCTGTCACTTGTGGTGTCCCTCAGGGCTCTATTCTTGCCCCTCTCCTCTTTAACATTTTTCTGGCCCCCCTAGCTCTGCTAATCCAGCAATCCACTCTTTCTTTCTACATCTATGCTGATGATATCCTTCTGGTTCACCATACCTCTCCCTCTGCCCCTGATCTCACTTCACTTAACCTCTGTCTCTCCTCCATCACATCCTGGTTTGAGTCAAACTTCATGCATGTTAATCCCACTAAATCTGCGGCTCTTTGGGTTACTTTTGGTCGTCCTTCTCCTTCAGTGTTTCCTGTCATGGGTTCCCATTCTATCCCTTCCACCTCCACTCTCCGCTATTTGGGTGTTACTCTAGACCCATCTCTTTCTTTTCACGATCACATCTCCTCTGTTGTCCGCTCCTCCTTTTTTCACCTACGTCGCATCAAAGCTGTTCGTTCTTACTTTTCACACTCTTCTATTATCACTTTGGTCATATCCCTAGTTATTTCGCGACTCGATTACTGCAACGTTGTTTATGCTGGTCTTCCCTCTCACCAACTTCACCGCCTTCAAATCGTTCAAAATGCTGCCGCCCGTCTTATTACTCTATCCCCTCTCCGCTCTCATGTTTCCCCCTGTCTCTCTTCTCTACACTGGCTCCCTATTAAGTTTCGGTTTGTGTTTAAACTACTTATCCTTGCACACAAGGCCCTTTTCTCTGACTCCCCCCAATATTTAGCCAATATTATCCATCTCCAGCCCTCTCCCCGCCTTCTCCGGTCTGCCCATGGTAATCGTCTTTTTCTTCCCTCACCCACTCAGGCCCGTCTCGAATCCACCCGACATTCTGCCTTCTTCTTTCTATGCCCTGCCCTCTGGAATTCTCTTCCCTTATCTCTCCGTTTAGAACCCTCCTATACTCGTTTTAAAACTATTCTCAAGACTCATCTTTTCTGTCAAGCATTCAATCTCCCTCCCCCCACTGATGATGTCCTTCCCACTTAGCCTTTTATTCCCTCCCTCCCTCTTATTTCTCTATTTTCCCCTCTCCGCTGGTGTCATGTTCCCCTAGTCTCGCCTCTCGCTCCACCTATATCTGGTTCGAGTCTCCTTCTCCTCTCCTCACTCCTTTAATTTTTATTGTTTTTAAGTTTTTATTATTATTATTATGGTTTTAAATTCTGTTGCTCTGCTGCTTTCTGTTGCCCCTCTTTACTTTCTGCTATTTCTTTTACTGTCCTATTATTATTTGGCGTTCTTTTCTTCCCTTCCTTTCTCAGCAGCTGTCACCTTTTTATGATTGTACACCGCCCTGATGCTTCGGCCTGGGCGGTTTATCAAATGTTTTAATAAAGATAAAGATAAAGAACCCTTGGGTGGAAGGTACGCTTGAGCCAGAGACCAGCAGATGTATAGTTGGGGAGGTTGCTGAAGAGCTGGGACAAAGTGCAGTGCAGTGTGTGCAAGAGACAGTTCAGAAAACCCAAGCTGCCAGAAGGGGGGGTGAAAGCTGTTACAAACAAACATAACCAAGACCCAGCCAAAGGCAGAGACATAGTGCTGAACAGAGCTGAAGCAGTTAAGCTTTTGCTCCAGGGAAAGAAGCCCCATGCTCCTGATACAGCCAATGCTTACCAGGGAGAGCAGTTAAGGAAAGGACTTTTGAACTTTCTACAGAATAGTAAGTTGGAAAACATTGTTGAAAATCCTGAAAGAGATAAGCAATTTGCAGAACAGGAAGGTATGCAAATTGACACTCTTGAGTCAGATTCAGTGTATGATGAATCACCGATGGATTGTTCTTTATGCATGAAGGAAATTGAAAGCTGCTAGAAAGGACTGTAAAAAGAGCTTTTGGAGAGCAGTTTTTCCTTAGCCAGGAAAGTGCTAAGACCTTCTTTAAGCTAAAGAACTTTGCTAAGAACAGAAGTTGAATTAAAGCAGCATTATTGGAAAATGACCAGAATTTACCTATGCTGAGATGTGTACTGAAAACAACTGCCGTGTTTAAAAGAAGTATTTCAGTTCTTTAACTTCACATGTACTTTTGTTCCTGTAAGTTTTCTGTTTTGGAGAATAATCCTTTTGCCTGCGTTATCGTTGAATTTAATGCGTGGAAAGAACCCAAAAATAAATTTCTTGTTTTTGCCTTAAACAACCCCAGTGGTCACACACTACTTTGTCTTTAATGAAAAGAACTACAAGTCCCAGGATTCCTTGCTGGAGACAAAAATAGTTTTATTTAAGGACAAATATGGCAGCCATTTGCCTGTGAGCCACTGGCCCAGGCAGGGGGTCACGACAAATATCAACAGTCAATGGCAGCAATTCCAACACTGATGTACAGTCTGAGTACGTAAAGCAGAAAAGGGATTCAGTCCTTCATTCCACACTTGTCTTTGGAGCTCCCTGACTCTCAAGGACCCACTTGATACCTTAAACCTGTCGTTCTCAACCCAGTCCTCGAGGCACACCCAGTCAGTCGGATTTCTGGAGTCCCACAATGAATATGCATAGGATAGATTTGCATGCACTGCCTCCATTGTATGCAAATCTGTCTCATGCATATTCATTGTGGTTATCCTGCAAACCTGAATGGATTATGTTCCTAGATGACTGGGTTGAGAACCACTGCCTTAAACTTTGGTCTCTACTCTGAACTCCTCTCCTCCTCTAGAGTCCACTGGCTTTGTCGGTCAAGCACAGGGTGAGTAACTTTATTCCTGTTCTTTTCCACACAGCCAAACTCCTCTTCCAATCATTATAGTTTTGGACTGCTAGAAGCATCCCCATGGGACTCATCTGCAGGGTCCTCTCCATGCCCCACAGGACACTAGAAACAGAAAACAGCTTTTCTCCTGTTTCAAATCCACACAGGTACGAGAGACTGAGTTTCCCTTTCCCTTCTCTTGAGATCTTCAATGACTTCTCAGAGGCAAGAGTCTTCCTTGTTCCTTCCCTTCTTCCCCCTGGCCAAACCCTCAGGGCACTGCTTCAGCACCCATGAGCACATCATCACTCTCTAGTGCAGGGGTCGGCAACCCGCGGCTCCGGAGCCGCATGCGGCTCTTTCTCACCTTTGCCGCGGCTCCGGAGCACACTGACCGCTTTAAACGTCGCGTTATGGGCTCCCTCCATGTCAGCTCCCTCCCTTCTTCTGCAGCCGCGGTTCCCTGTCTCTTAGGGAACCGCGGCTGTGCTTTTAAAATCATCTCGGAGGAAGTTTTGGAGGCGGGACAATGCTGCACGGAGCCCGTCAAGACAGGAAGGGCTCCGAGATGATTTTAAAAGCACAGCCGCGGTTCCGTAAGAGGCAGGGAGCCGCGGCTGCAGAAGAAGGGAGGGAGCTGACATGGAGGGAGGGAGCAGATATGAATGAATGAATGGATGGATGGAGGGGAGGGGGCTGACAGGGAGGGAGGGCGCCGATATGACTGGCTGGATGGAGGGAGGGGGGCTGACATGGAGGGATGGAGGGGGCTGACATGGAGGGAGGGGGGCTGACATGAAGGGAGGGAGCTGATATGAATGGATGGAGGGAGGGGAGCTGACATGGAGAGATGGAGGGGGCTGACATGGAGGGAGGGGGGCTGACATGGAGGGAGGGAGCAGATATGAATGGATGGAGGGAGGGGGGCTGACATGGAGGGATGGAGGGGGCTGACATGGAGGGAGGGGGGCTGACATGGATCGAGGGGGGCTGACATGGAGGGATGGAGGGGGCTGACATGGAGGGAGGGAGCAGATATGAATGAATGGAGGGAGGGGGGCTGACATGGAGGGATGGGGGCTGACATGGAGGGAGGGAGCAGATATGAATGGATGGAGGGAGGGGGGCTGACATGGAGGGATGGAGGGGGCTGACATGGAGGGAGGGGGGCTGACAGGGAGGGATGGATCGAGGGGGGCTGACATGGAGGGATGGCGGGGGCTGACATGGAGGGAGGGAGCAGATATGAATGAATGGAGGGAGGGGGGCTGACATGGAGGGGGCTGACATGGAGGGAGGGGGTCTGACATGGAGGGTTGGTGGGGGCTGAAATGGAGGGATGGAGGGGGCTGACATGGAGGGAGGGAGCAGATATGAATGGATGGAGGGAGGGGGGCTGACATGGAGGGATGGGGGCTGACATGGAGGGAGGGAGCTGATATGAATGGATGGAGGGAGGGAGGGGGCTGACATGGAGGGATGGAGGGGGCTTACATGGAGGGAGGGGGGCTGACATGGAGGGAGGGAGGGGGGCTGACATGGAGGGATGGAGGGGGCTGACATGTATGGAGGGGGCTGACATGGAGGGAGGGGGCTGTTATGGATGGATGGATGGATGTAGGGGGGCTGTCAGGGAGGGGGGGAGCTGATATGGATGGAGGGAGGGGGGCTGACATGGAGGGATGGAGGGGGCTGACATGGAGGGAGGGGGGCTGACATGGAGGGGGCTGACATGGAGGGATTGGGGAGGCGGGCTGACATGGAGGGAGGGAGCTGATATGGATGGAGGGAGGGAGGGAGGGAGGGGGCTGACATGGAGGGATGGAGCACTGGTAATGGGGTTGAGGGGACGAGCACTGGAAATGAGCTGATTAGGGGAGGCTAGGACTGGTAATGAGCTGATGGGGGGTAGGACTGGTATTGGGCTGATTAGGGGAGGCTAGCACTGGTAATGGGGTTGAGGGGGGATTAGCACTGGAAGCGAGCTGATTGGGGGGCTTTGACTGGGCATGGGCTGATTGTGGGAGGGGAGGATAGATAGAGCTGGCCCTGGACGAGAACTGGGGGCTAAGGCTACAAATGGGCTGATATGAGGGTATGGGAGAATGGAACTGGATCTGAGAGGGGCTGCCATGGTATTTGTACTAGAAGGGACTGGTCAGTGGGGAAGGAGGGGGACTGGAAGGAAATGGACACCAGTGGCAATCATGGGAATGCAAGTTGACATTGGAAGGTACTGGGAGTGAGGACTGGAAAGGGGCTGATATTGGGGAGGGTTACTGGGACTGGAAATAGGCTGATGGAAAGAAGTGAAGAAAACGAAAGAAGAGATAAGAACTGGCAGATGGACCATAGACCACAGAAAGAGAGCTAAGAGAAGACAGGAAAGCAGAAGCCTCAGATCGGGACCAGCATGATCAAAGAATAAATTGGTCAGACAACAAAGGTAGAAAAAAATAATTTATTTCATATTAGTGATTTGACTACAAAATCATCATAATTTTGAAATCAAATATTGTTACTTGTTGTTGTGATATTTTCTGGCGTATTTTTTTTGGTGTGCGAAGGAAGAGGGGTAGTCTTATACGGCGAGTATAGGCCAAACACCTATATTTTAACAGGAAAAGTAGGGGGTCGTATATAGCATTAAGGTAAGAAACAATATATGCAGTGTTAGATTTGTTTTAAATGTCGCAATGGTTTTGCGGCTCCCAGTTTTTTTTTTCCCTTCGGAAACGGGTCCAAGTGGCTCTTTATGTCTTAAAGGTTGCAGACCCCTGCTCTAGTGCATTCTTTCTTGGCACACCTTTGACTCAAAAATCTAGTAGACAACTACTCGGTCCTTTTGGACTGCACTGCTGTGGTCATTCTTGTGGGGAACACCATGACAAATGATCTACTCTAGTAGTTGTCAAACTTGTCCAGTGAGATCCACAACTAGTTGGATTTTTACGACATCCATAAAAAATATTCATGGAATAGATTTGCATGTATAGCATCCATTGCATGTGAATTTATCTCATGCATCTTTATTTTAGATATTCTGAAAACAGCAAGATTTTGTCTGATCTTGGAAGTTGTGCAGGGTTGGGCTTGGTTGGTACTGAATGGCAGATCACCTTGGAATACTAGGTGCTGTAGGTTTTCTGTGTGGAAGAAAGGCCTAGCAATCTGCTTCCAGTTGCACCTTGCCAATAAAGCCTTGGGGACAGTCACAACATGGACAACTATCCACAGGGTTGCCATGAGTTGGCATTGACTTGATGGCACTTAACAATAAAAGCATTCTGAAAACTCAATTGGCTAGGAAGTCCCACCAGGACATTAGTCTAGTCCTTTCTGCACTCCTTTGCTCTCTATTGGTAGAAGCCCAGATCTATTGAAAGGAACAAAACTTGTAAAATTGGTATATTTTAATCCTACTGTCTGATATTGTACCTCTTTCACTATGGTGGTTATTTTAGAAGTATTTCCATGTGTAAATAGCAACATTTACACATGTAGTTTGGCATACAAATGCAAATGCCATTTAAGAAAGGGGCTATTTACATATGGTGATGTATACCATGTTTAGCTTTCCAGGAGGTACAGTAATGGCATGGAGAAAGTTAGGGTGAGCTTCTAGTATCGGCGTGGATTCCTCCTCTTATAAGAGGAATCTATGTTGATGACAAAAAATCTGGACATCAGCATTTACGCCTGCCCCCAAGGACAGGTGTAAAGGCCAAGGTTAGGCCCTCCCCTCATCCTACTTCCCTGCTCCTTCAAGGTATTCGCTGGACATGGGGAGACATTCACGTGCAGTCCTGCACGTCCGTAAACGTATTAAACAAGAAGCTGTACATTTAATAGAACCTTTTATTTATGTAACAAGTTTTCCTATACTGTTTCTCTACAAGGCAAAACAGTTTTCATAAAACTAGTTGAGTACAATGAACTAGAGAATTAGAAGGATACAGTGAACTGAAGAGTACAAATCAAATGGTTTAAATAAAACTAGATAAGTCCAATGAACCGTTGAAATATTAAGAACCTGAAATTCTGAATAACATATTGCAACAAACATAAGGAGTAATACTCATGCACATGTATTGGAATTATTTACACAGATAGGGGGGGCAGAGAAGGGGAGGGCTAGTGTATCAAGGGGATAGGTTCAGGGCGTTCAATACAATGGAAATTTTCTACATTGCGACCTAGAAATCTAAATTCTCCTCCAAGACCTATTTAAAATTTGGCTTAATACTTGTATTTTTCATAGAGGGTGAATGGGTAGGTATATTAATTAGAAAACAATTTTAAATGGAAAATGTATATGTATAAACCTTCCCACAGTTTAGATCATTTCTTATGTAATAATGAACAGAACAACTTTTGTTATTGCTGCTATAAAATTGAGCTATTTCTGGAAATAAGCTGAAGCAGCAGCCACCCAATCTGACAATCCTAAAATATCCTGGACAGCTGGGTCCTGAAGCCGTTTGCACCAGTGAACAGGAGATCTGAAGTCTAAAAGCCAGCAAATTTGCTCACAATAGATACCTTTGGACCAGCCACTTGTTCAATGTCATTGAAGGTTATAAGAAAAGGGCATAACAGAGGAATACCTAAGTAAATTTATTTTTAATTCACTAATCTGAAATGTCTGTAAGCAGAATATCATATGATTATGAGTGTGACACATATGGTTTCAACATATGTAATGAAGGACAGAATGGGCATGTCAGCTGCAAGTTACGAATAGTAGAACCAATCGGAAAAGATCATTGAAAACATTAGAATGTGGAAATTTTTAGAATATACATTTAACATCTTTTTCCATTTTATTTTCTGCAACTAATAGGCCTATGACTATTTATAGATTGCAAGAAGTTCATTTAAGTGCAGGGGTGGGGAACCTTCAGCTCACAAATCCATCGCATCTGGTTCACCACTGGACTCCCAAAATAGCTGTCCATAGCAGAAGTTGTTGCTCTGCACCTGTCTCATCTCTGATTCCTCCTTGCTCCCTCCCCCTCCCCCCATCATCAGATGTTCATCGTGGGAATAGGGCAAGAGCTGCTGCTACATTGCTACTGTCATCTGCCCCTGGTCCACAGAATCAAGTGTTCAAGAGTGGGAGAAGAGCAAAAGGGTCCTGCAGTCTCTCTGTCTCGGTCAGTTGTTGACTCACATTCTCTGCTACTGCTGGAGTCCTGCAGATGGATGGTGAAAGGGAAAAGGAGACAGAAGAGGTGGGATGTAGTTGGCACCGGCGGGAAAAGATGATATGGGGACACTGGTTCTGTGTGGGGGGCTCGAGGAGGCAACACTGTGCTTTATGTTTTAATTGAGGGTTTGTAATCATACTAATTTATAATTATTCTTCTTTTTTGCTGTTTTTGTATTATAAGTGAATAATTATGTAGTCTTTATATTATGCTTACATGATGCAAGGTGCCACTTTAGAAACCACCACCCAGGAAAAGGATTTAGGCTTCATAGTGGATAATACGTTGAAACCCTCCATGTGCAGCGGCAGCCAGTAAAGCAAATAGAATGCTAAGAATCATAAGGAAAAGAGCGGAGAATTTTTTTTTAAAGCACTGTCAAGTCAATGCTGATTCCTAATGACCCGGCAGCTCCTGAGTTTCCTTGGCAAAGTATGACCAGAAGTAAATTGCCAGGCTTTTCTTCCAAGGCAATGGAGAGTAAAGTGACTTGCCCAAGGAGTGCCAGTGAGAATTAAACCCCAATCTCCTGGATGTTAGGCTGCTCCTCCACTCCAGAATAAAACCAACATATTATAATGCCTGTGTATTGTTCCATGGTTCAACCTCACCTTGAATATTGTGTGCAGTTCTGGTCACCAAATCTTAAAAAGGATATAGCAGAATTAGAAAAGGTACAGAGAAGAGCAACAAAAATGGTAAAAGGGATGGAAGGATACCCCTGTGAGGAGAGGCTTAAATGGTTGGTGCTCTTCAATTTGAAAAAGAGACGGCTGAGGGAGATATGATAGAGGTCTATAAATTAATGAAAGGAGTGGAATGGGTAAACGTAGATCAGTTGTTTATTCCATCAAAAAATAGAAAGACTAGGGGGCTTGTTTACAAAGCCGCGGTAGCGGTTTGCGATCGTAATCGGAGCCGCGGCCCCATTGATTTCAATGGGGCCGCGGCTGCGATCGCGATCGCGAACCACTACCGCGGCTTTGTAAACAAGCCCCTAGGAGATATAGCAATGAAGCTACAATGTAACCCATTTAAGGCTAATAATAGAAAATATTTTTTTACTCAATGCGTAATCAAACTCTGGAATCCGTTACCAGAGGATGTAGTAAAAGCTGTTAGTGTAGCTGGGTTTAAAAAAGGTTTGGACAAGTTCTTGAAGGAAAGGTCCATAAACCATTATTAAAGAAGACCCGGGAAATCCACTGCTTACTTCAGGAACCTGGGGTGCCAGTGGAACCTGTGTGCCTTTTTGGAAACCTGCCAGGTACTTGTAACCCAGATTGGCCACTGTTGGAAACAGGATACTGGGTTTGATGGACCTTGGTCTGACCCAGTATGGCATATCTTATGTTCTTATTACTTGTGATTAATCTTGTGTACCACAGTGAGCCGATATTTGGCTGTTGTTCTATAAATTTAAATAAAAAACTAATTAAATAGATGCAAAACAAAAAAAGGTCAACAGAATCCCAACTCTTCTCCTGCCCACTCATGAAATCTCTGGGGGTGATCTCCCCTCCTCCTAAACTCCCAATGTGATCTCCCCAGGGTCTTCTGGTTGGTAATGTGGTCATTAATTTAAAAAAAAAAGGTTCCTCATCTTTGGTTTTGCACACTGGTACTTGACATTGTTTTAAAATGTTTCCCTGCTTAGGAGGGTGACTGAAGTAGATTCAAGTTATTGGCTAAAGTAATACGTGATCAGAGCCAGTTAATGGAAGATAGTTTCCATTCCCAAAATGAGAACATCTTACATCATTAGTTTCATGATGATTTATGACCAGTTATACTGGCCCCCCACTGTATATGGAAGTAGAATAAGAACTATCTGAATCTAGTGGTGATACTTTCATTTTGTGAGGTCAAAATCTATCAGGTTTTTGTGAATCTAATATTTATACTTTGATGATTGTCAATTACATTTATCAGTGTAAAGTTGACATTTTTGGGGATAGAAGAAGGAATAGAGTGAATGGAGTCAACAATTTGACTTGAAAATATTTGCCAAGGACTGGCCTGGTGACTCAGTGGCAGCCATGTGGAAGTCCTAGCTTCAGTTCATGAATCAGGCCTTCTGTTCCCTAGGCCGGTCAGGATTGGGTTATCACCAGCTTTTCAGGGGCATGTGCATGTGTGCTCTACTGTTGGGTACATAATTTTTGCAAGTGTGCAGTGGCGGTAGTGGTTGTGGTGGGGGGTATGGATGAGGGAAGAGGGTTTGCAGTATCTCTTCCCCACCTTGAGTTATTTCTGCTATACTGCCACCACTTAATGCTACTGTCAGCCCATAATCAGGGGCTCCAGCCTGCTATCTCATTCTTTCTCTTCTCAGCTGCAATCTCTTTTCTCTTCATTACTATCTCTTCTCTCTAGGTTTTCTCATCTTTCTTCTTATTCTTCTCTCCAACCCTTCCATTCTTTTGCTTCTAATCTCTTCCAAAGAGAGATGTTGGAGTGATCATGTAGCAAAAGTGTGATCAGGTGGTAACCACAGTCAGAGGGATATTAGGGTGCATAGTGTGCATAGGGAAAGGTATAACTATTACTAAAAAGGAGGTAAAGGGCTTGAATAAAGACCCTAGTTGATTCCTGTCCAGGTGGTGTTGATCTTCAAGTAGGGACATTTATCCTGCCATGTCTAATGACTACAAGGAGCGAGATTGCTTTAGCTTGGAAGCAATATACTTATTACTGAAAAGATTCTGATGGATATATATGATGAGCTATATGTATCCCTTTAAGAGAGGGTTTGCGCAGTTTAAGTGGATATAGGTCTTTTCATGAAATGATTAAAGAAAGTCAGTGACTGGTGGTTACCCTGAACACAGAGTGTGATCACACAGATTCAACAGTCTAATCATAAAGGCTTTATTGTACTAATTAGGGGGGGGGGGGTAGTGGGAGAAGGGGGCATATGTGGGGAGGGGAGAAATAAGAATAATGATTTTGAGTTAGAAATATGATTGTTAATGAAATGGTGATGTTCCTGTTTTGTCTAACTGAGATTATGTAACTTCTTGTACTGTGGATTCACTATAAATCTTAAATAAAAAGGGAGGTAATAATTCCTCTGTATGGAGTATTAGTGAGGTGAGACCTCGCTTAGAATATTATGCTAAATTCTGGAGGTCATATTTGTGAATGAACATGTTGGAGGTGGTCCAGAGAAGAGCTACCAAAATGGTGTAGGGTCTACCCCAATGACACATGCGAAGAGGCAGATGAACCTAAATGTCTATAGCCTAGAGTAGAGGAAAGAGAGAGGGCAATATGAAAGAGACCTCGTAGTACACAAGCAGCTAATCTTTTTCAAAGAAAAGAATTCCCTAGAACAAGAGATTCTGATGTAATACTTCAAGGAGGTAGGAACAACATCAGATTTCTTGGGAAGGATAACAGGTGCATGGAATGGCTTCCTGAAGAGGTAGTGGGGATAGCAACTAAGTTCAAGAAAGAGTGGGATAAGCATAGATGCAAAGGAGTGAAGAGGAGGCCATCGATTAACTGGAGTCTATAGTTGAGCACCAGGAATGAAATTTGGCAAATAAAATGAGTCTTAGATACAGCAAAAATGATACCAGACAAGGAATGAAACTGCAAAATAAAAATAAATGACTAAAATGCACATTAAAATAGTAGATATAAGCAGTACAAACATATCTTATTTATTGGGGGATGAATCACATGCAGTTATTTCCTGGTTCTCAGAGGTCTTACAATGTAGTTTTGTACCTGAAGCAATTATTTATTTATTTGGCTTATACAGTCAAACCTCGGTTTTCATGATTAATCCGTTCGAAAAAGTCTGACTAAAACCGAAACGTATGAAAACTGAAGCAATATTTCCCATAAGAAATAATGTAAATCCAATTAATCCGTTCCAGACACCCAAAAATATTCACAAAAAATACATTTTATAGAGAATAACTATATTTTTACATACAGAAAACAATGAGAAATAAATATAAATGACTAATGAAATGGATAAATGAACATTTAACATCACTGAAAGCAAGCTAAGTACAGTACTGTACAGTACAGTATGTTAACATCTGGCCTTAGCCACCCCTGACAAGCTGCTGTGCCCAGCTCTCTTCGGAATCACATTGAATTCAGTCCATTAAAATACCTTTACATTATCTGCTCAATGCTTCAGAATGGCAGAAAATCTTAATGATATAGCTTCAGACGTACCCTGCAAGAGAAAGAACTGCCTCCCACATTCATGCAACATCTCCTGCTTACGTTGACAGCTTTTCTTCCCTGCTACCGGGACAAAATCTCAGTCAAAAGACGTTGAAAACCGAAGCAATGCATGAAAACCGGGACAAAATCTCAGTCAGAAAAGACGTTGAAAACCGAAGCGTATGAAAACCGGGGCAAATGAAAACCGAGGTTTGACTGTATTCCACATTGGTAAAGGGACAAGCGGAGGGCGAATATCACGGCCAACAAGGATAATGTAGATAAAATCAACCTTTATTGGAGACCCAATAAAGATTATATACCACATTTCCAATGATCAAGGCGGTTTACAGAAAACATAATGTAACATTACAGAGAACAAATTATATAGGTATATATCAACTTAACACAGGTATTTAATGACTTTGAATTTACATTCAACATTCAACCATGTAACTAAGTTATAATTAGGATGACAGGGAGATATGGATTTAGGAGTTAAAGCCGCATGGGAATCAAGGTCCAGATGTAACAAGTGGGTAGGATGGAATTGGCTACTCAAGAAGTTCATGGATATATGAGTGTCTGAAGTGTTCTGTAAAGAGGAGAGTTTTTGGCAGAGGTAAGTGACCTGCCCAAGATCACAAAGAGTGGCAATAAGATTTGAAACCTGGGTTAACCTGCTCTAACCACTAGGCTCTTCCTCTATGCCAATCAAAATCAATCATATAAAAGTACAATCAAATAAAAATTTCAAATACTTAATGAAATGTAGCAACACAAAATGTTCCTCCAGCCACTTTTTATTCAAAACATAAACCTAATAAATTTAAAAACTGTATTTTCCTCCTAAAAATTTAGTTAGCACTTAACTTTTCTAAATATTTTCGACCCCTGCAACCAATTCTTTTATATGGCAATGAATTCTGAAAACTATGCATGATGCTATAGTATTTCAGCATGAATCCTGCACCTCCAGTTCTTTAAATATTCCCTGTATCCACAGAAACTCCTCCATCAGCAGAACTAGGAGATTTCCCTTTATGCCCCATTGTTGAAAAATATATTCAAATTCCATTACCAAGCACATTGTGAAGTAACAAACACCCTACCAAAGGGGTGCTTAGTGCTGTCATACCATAACAGAACAAGCCTACCTACGAGAAATACCACAACTGGTGCTAGAATATCAAGAAATCCTCTATTTGCAAACAGAATAAGCAGGACTGCTACAGACCCCTAGACAGAAAAAATACATGATATCAGAATACCTCACCTCTGACTTTGATACACAGAACACAGAAAGACCCTCACTTAATACAGAATAAGGAATCACAAATCAGAAACTTGCAGACAAAAATGTATCTGGAAACCAAGAATCCAGATTCTGCATGCAGTGCAATATGCAGGAAGAGACACATTTTACTCCTGGAAGAATTCTACACAAGTGTGCAATGCGGAATTTATACAGCATTTCTCTGTAAGGAAAGGCTGCAATGAAGATGGAATGTTAGCACTGTTCTGGCTGGAAGCATGCACATATTATAGTAGTCCACGTGGCCCCTTGGAAGAGGACAATGCACCTGCAGCAGCTCATGTGGGCTGGAAGAAGAGGCTGTTTCTGCAGTGGCACATGTGGTCTGAGACAGAGCCTACAACAGCCTGGGAGAGAGGAACCGTGGTTGGATCAGTTATTTTAGGGGCCTTAGGTCCTGTTTTCATTCTCTTGCTGGCCCAGATCTATAAGCAGGTTGGATCAGTGGGGGCAGTGGGCACGAGCAGCAGTGGAGAAAGGCACAAATCAGCATCTGGGAAGATGCTGTTCCCAGCATGACCTGTGATCACCCGTGGGACCAGCCACATTCATAGCTGGATTTTGTGGCTCTTGCCAACCATGGTGGCAGGAAACTCAAGACTATGGTCATAAGGGTATGAGAGGAAGGCAACATGGGCAATGAGAATGAAAATGCAAATACAATGTGTACCTTACTAGAATGTTTTAATTGAAGCAACCCCCCAAAGAAAACAATACCCCTTCTCCCCAAATTCTTTCAGCTACCATATTGAATATTTTTTTTTTACCACCATGTTCTTTACTAGAGAAATATAGATTTCTTAAGTAACCAGAGTGGAGAGTATCACACAGTCATTACGATCGATTGTTCTCCCAATGGTTAGACATGGCCTTAACGTTTTATACCAGTACAGCTACTACTATTTATCATGTATTTTTATTAGTAACATTGTCTTTATTGTACCACTATATAAAAGAACATGGTTACAGTGCCCCTACTCTGAAGAGGTTATTTTTGAACAGATGTATGGGCCATTCATGGTCATGCAATGAAGGTGCATATGGCAATCAAGCTCGAGGCTCCATTTGTAGTCCTATGTTCTATCAATGTTATGCTGTAAAAATTGACTTATTTTTAACCTCAGTTTTCTCTTTAAACAGCCTATTCCTTTAGGTTTTCTTTTTTAGGAATAAATTTTACTTCTATTTACAAAACAATATTCCCCTGGGTCGTGGCCTCTAGGAATGAAAATTACCTTGGACCATATTGGACCACTTCAACTTTATGTCAGGAAGTGAAGAATTACCAGGTAGTGAAGCATCCGGGGGTCTGTCTCCTCCACATGGATGTTAATTTTCAAGATGAGCATAAAACCGAGGAAAGCAATAGCAGAAAAAATAAGTGATGGTTGCATTTAAGAGGTATTTTACTAACAGGCGCTAGCTGCCCTTGTGGGCACAGGAGGTGCACTAGGACATACATTGCCTACTAGCCCAGGGGCATAAGAGTTAGCTCGGGATGATTCCTGCAAAACTGTGCAACCTGTGTTAGAGGTGCAACTGGGAGCATTAGGGTGGCGAGTGGGCGGAGGGTGAGCATGGCGTAATTAGCGCTATGTTCACACCACATGCTAACTGCAGTAGTGTGGTTGTGAACACTAATGCAGAACCCAGTATGGGACAGGACTCATCTGCGTTAACTGCTGGGGAAATGCTTTCCATGCCCCAAGGGTGGACTTAACACACCATGGTTTTTTAATACTATTGGCACATTATGTGCAACACATTAGTAAAAGACCCCCTTAATTTTACCCTTATAGAGAAACAGCAATAAAGTTCCAATAGGTATACACGCGTCTTTGTAAATTAGACAAAAGAGCAGTAGTAGTCATGTTAGAGCAACAGTCATACAAATGGATAGATAGCCAGGTCTCACCAAAGCTGGTGTTTGTCCTTAATAAGAAGCACAATTCAAACCACCAGTCTCTAAGCTATCTATCAGAAGGAAGATCCATTAATTCAAAAATTAATGCAAAATAAGGTTTACTGCCAACAGAGAGCTGAAGTGAAAATGGAATTCAGCTGATTTACAGTGGAAAAATCCACTGTTTCACTTGTCGCATCTGCTTGAAGGGCAATAGTGATAGCATAAAACTGCTTGACCAGTAGTGCAAGACCACCTTTAAAACATATTAAAATATATTAGATATTTATAAAAATGCTTGCAGCATTTAAGTGGGATATTAACTTTTTGACTGAATAAAGCTTACAGATGTTAGCAAATATGATGAGTCAGGATGCAAGAGCTGTGGTATACTCAGCAGCCCTCAATGGGAGCTTTGTGAACATTACTCATATTAACATAGCTCTTTTTCAGTATTAGTGGATTCTAAGTGGCAGGGCTCTCATCTTTACATGATAAAACTGAACCAAGCATGAAACAAATGTTCTAGGTAAGAAGCCCCTGCCTCTCCTCCTTAGGCATAGTTTGAGGGGAATGGGGGGGGGGGGGTACCCCACAAATGTTGCAAGCTTAATAAGAAAGACTGAAATCAATTTTTATAGTTGAATGTAGCTCACACCTATCTTAGAAGTTCAAGGCCAGTTACATTTGAGTATAGGAAGCATGTTTCCTGTCTCCAGAGAGCTTACATTCAAGGTAATGGTGGGTTAAGTGGCTTGCCCATGGCCGCAATTTGCAGTGGGGGGAAGTGGACTCTGTTTCCCCGGCTCTCAGCCTACTGCTCCAACCATTAGACGACTCTCTCTGCTTCACGTCACTAATATTCTCATCTCCAGACTTTCTGGAATTTGAAGGTCTTTTTCAATACCAAAATTAAGAGTTCAACTACCATAATGTTTTGAGAGGGGAGCTAAACATACAGACGAAGCTTAAGCGACTTTGAGTTAGCAGTGTTGTGTCACAAAGACAAACAGCTACTTAGTTACTGCAACAGAGTACAACCAGCAGAATTTCATACTTAAATTGCGTTTTCCCCCCATGGGTTTCTCTTCCTTCTTTGCAAGAAAAATGTGCCCCTTATGCCTAGCAATAACATTTCATATTAAATTGCTAGTTTTGAAGTTTGTAGGAATGTGTCCATGAAAACCAGTCATTGTGCCTCCTCCCGCAAAGCCTACAGACCTCAGCACCCAATGAGATCAGCCCTGGGAATAGTTTAGTCTCTACGTGTCTACTCAGCCTTATGTCTGATCTCTTTTAGCCAGGACTGCTTCTGAAAATACGCTGTGATAAATGACGGATTGCTGGGATGTGAGCTATTATCGACTTAGCTCTAAGCAATGACCGTGAAATTCATCTCCTTCCTAGCTTACATTTACACAGAAGCTTTGTGTTTTTAGTCTCAGACATCAAAAACCAAGAAAAGAAGCATATGAATTAGGAAAAAAAATTAGAACTTGCTTTCCATCTTAAAAACCCAAGCATGCATGTTCAGTACAGACATGAGCTGTTGTGTACTGGAAACGAGCACCCTGGCTTCATTTTTATTTGCTATCTAGAAGAATAGATACGCTTCGAGCTTGAATGTAGTTTAGGTATTTTTTTACAGCTCTTGTCAGTGGAATAGATCTTCCAAGCATTGCCGTCAGTAAGATAATTTGCAGTTGGTTATTCATTTCACAAGCTGACTAGTGGGAATGTAGCGTATAAATGACACCTTTTTTCCTGCATTTGCAGCAAAGCAGAACGTTAATGCGAGCAAATTCAACTTGGAAGATACTGCATGTGTACCATTCCAGGACTCCAAATTCAGCATGTCGTCATACTCAAACACGTCTAAGGCAGAACTTTCTACGTTTCAGCTTTTAGCCATGGGCGAGATAGAAAATAAGCAGCTGGCTAGTAGTCCCTGTTCTATCTCGTTTACTTCTTTGCAATGATAGATTCTAGCCCCTGACATATCTTATGAACACTTGAAAAAAATTGTAATGTAAACATAAAAGCATATACATTCTTAAAGCCTTTACAAAAATCTCTTTTTGCAATACTTACATTCATCTTCCTTATCTTGTCTTCCAAGTCATTTTATAAGAAAAGCCCCAGTCGGAAGCATGCGATAGCTAAAGGAAACCAGGGTGTGCTGGAGCCCGTGTCTGCGGAATTGTTCGCTGCTTCCCTTTCCTTTCGGAAACCATGCGGCCAGGACTTGGTGGCTGAGTTCAGAAATAGACCCTGGTTCACTTGGCATCACATGCTCAGGCGGAACTCTTCCTCCCAGCTGTCAAACTCCAGTGAAACTAAATGGGGAGAGGGGGGCGCCAAAATACCCGGCAACACAATCATCCCTCAAAACAACTCATCGGGGGTTTTGTGTTTGCTTGGAATCGTCTCAGCCCTCCAACTGCATGACATTCTCTGAAGCAGGAGCTGAGCAGTCCAAAAGCCTCCCCCCCCCCCCCCGTCTTCATTCATCGACCTTGCGAGAGGGGAAAAAAGTGCATCTCATTTGAATTATTCATGACCCTGTCTTTTCTGCTGTACACACTAAAATGTCTCGACTTTCATTTAAAACTTGTACTTGCTTTACACTTCACATCAGTTTGCTCGCGAGTCCTGTAATCCCACGTCACCCACCTTCCATTTTATGACTTTATGTTCTGTCTGCATAACTCTGATATTACAGCAAATTATGACCCCCCCCCCACCCCTCGTTTGGCTTCCTGATGCTGTCAGACTTTTACTAAAAGTGCTTCCAGAAAGATGTCGGTTCAAATGTAAGCTTTAATCAATGAAAACAGTAATTTGCAAGCATAAGGTGACTGTTTAGTAATAATATGTATGTATTAACCTAGTTAACCCTACATCCTATCAGACATTTCCTGAGTTTCTGACGTTCTGTAGGCGGCGTCTGATTCTAAACAGTGACAAAAAAAAGCATATTATCTTTTAATTAAAATATATAGGCGTAGACAGGCTACTTTCAAGACTAGTGGTGAAAAAAATCAATATCCGTAACTGCTTTTGCAAAGCACCTTTAATCTCTGACTGGGTTCTTGTTATGTCCTCAGTGCAGACACAATGCTTGCGCCAGTGACTGGGCACCGGACCTGAATGGAATCGCCTGAGGAATAACATCATGGTCCCAGGCTGTTCTAGTCTAGCCTCTGCCTGCAAGAGAATAAAATTATCACCATAGTAACTGCATAACACTGCTCCATTTACCACGCAAGTCTTTTTAGTTTATTTTCTTATAGAGATGGCACATATTAATTTAACATCAGATCTGACAATTAGCTTGTGCACAGGAACCTACCGCCTCCTTGAGTCCCTGCTGTTCTTATGACGAAAAGACAAGTTTTCTGTAGTTTTCTAAAGTGCTAAATGGAATTTTAGCCAACAAAAAGGCTGAACAAGCAAAGCTAGTCTGTAACTCAAGTGTTCTACATTGGGTGTGATCTTGTGTATAAATCTACAGCGTCCAACAGGAAAACTCTACCACAAGTTTGGCAACTGGGCAAAATGAATAGGCCAGTTGGTCCTTGTGTGTTGTTATTTATTATGGCGCAAGCCTGCATATTCTTCAGAATAAGAAATTCTTGAACTATAGATGTTAAAGAATTCAGCAACTAAAAGGAGGCATGTGGAGGAAACAAAAGGATATCAGAGGTTCTGGCAGGTATGCTGAAGAATCTATTCAAGAAACCTCTGCACTGAAGTAGGGTGAATGCTTTAATAAGGGGGAAGATAGAAATTACAAGACCCTTCCTCTGACTAAGATGGTGGAAAATGATTGAAAGCTCTTCTGAAGGAAAGGACGGTGAAGTATCTTACATCCAGCAAGTTGCAGAATGCGAGGAGATCACATCTGATGACTGATTGATTTCTTCTAATGGGTGGCCTAAGAATTAGATTGGTGGTGAGTGTTGGATTTCTGAAAGCTTTTGATGCTGCCCCACTTAGGAGATATATATAAATTGAATAGTCTAGGGTTAATTCCTGGTGGACTGAATTAGAAACTGGTTGAGAGATAGAAAACAGAGCATGGTAGTAACTGAAGTTCACCTTGCAGTGGATCAATGCAGGGACTGGTAATATTCAGTATCTCTGCAAGCAGTAATGAGGGAGTCTATGTTCCACATACCAGCAGCAGACTGATAAGAGCAGAAGAAGAATGAAAATTCCTAGGGGAAACAGTGAGAGAGGGGAATCATACTTAAAGGAAGCAAAGGGACTCCGGAATTGGACTGATAGGAAAATGGAGAGCAAGGATTCTAAATCTCGCACCCAGGAGGGCGACACAAAAAGGGGCAACGTAGAAAGCAGGCTGCAAAATCAAGCTGTATGTGAAGAGTCTTCGTGTTATTTGGGATAGTGATTTATCTGTAGTTCAGGACATTCAGGCTGTTTGCAAAATTTGTTTTGCTTCTTTGCTATTGCCAGAACAGACCATCTCTTTTTCGAGCTTTGAACATTTGCTATCAGCAGGCCAGTTCCTAGTGTCTACCAGGCTGGACTACTTTATCAGTCTATCGAGGGACTGATGCAGTAAATTGTGCTCTGCTTCAGTGCAGCAGTTTACTCAAGATTTTCCTGCAGTAGTCTCACTCCTAATACAGAAAACCTCTAGCGCAGGAAAACCTTGAGTAAGACAACTGTGCTAATGGATAGCGCAGTGGACATGCAAAATGCATGCAAATACTTGAATAAACAATTGCTCCTTATGTAAAAAAACTGCACTAGGATTGAAAGCAATTTCCTACTCTTTCCTTAATGCTGCATCTTCATGCGAGCTCTGGACTGGCATGGGAGCAGAGAGATTGGTGAAGGGTGACACTTCACCTCAGATGACTCAAGATCCCTGGTGGCTCTGGAGCCTCGGTCCTCTCCCAAAATGCCTTGATACTCCCCAAAACTATCTGGCCCCTCCAACCCCATAAATGACCCTGGTGGCCTATGGTTACCAGACTCCCACCCCATAGCTTGAAGAGTTCCCTTGTGGCCTGTGGCCTCTGGAAGCCCCACTCTGAAGATTTCCCTGGTGGCCTGTGGTGGCTCTCCTTCTACTGTCCACCCTCCCTCAGCAAAGATATGTTGGGATGCCTATGTGGGCCCTCTGATACCACCCATAACCCCCTCATGCACTTTTAACATTGGGAGACATAGAAACATGATGGCCGAAAAAAACCATATGGCCTATCTAGTCTGCCCTTCTGTATAGTCCCTTTTTTCCCTTTAGAGATCTTCTGTGTTTGTCCCATGCTTTCTTGAATTCAGATACTGTCCTTGTCTCTACTACCTCCACTGGGAGATTATGCCCCGCATCTACCACTCTTTCCATAAAGAAATATTTCCATATATTACTCCTGAATCTATCCTCTTTCACCCTCATCCTATGTCCCCTCATTACAGAGCTTACTTTCCATTGAAAGAGGCTCTCCTCCTGTGCATTTATGCCATGGAGGTATTTAAATGTATCTATCATATCTCTTCTACCCCACATTTCCTCTAAAGTATACATATTGAGATCTTTAAGTCTGTCCCCATATGGTTCATTACCTAGACCACTGACCAGTTTGATAGTCAGCCTCTGCACCAACGCCATCCTGGTTATATCCCTTTGAAGGTGCGGTCTCCAGAATTGCATGCAATACTCCAAATGCTCACTTGGTTTGCAGCTTGTCATGCTGTGAGGGCTTGTGTGCATCAGTGATGCTGAGAGCTAAACTATCGGTAGTTTAACTACTGGTAGGGTCTCCTAAGATGGACAGGTCTCAGCTGAGGTGCCAGACCAAGACAAACCACCCATCTGGGCAGCAGCAGAATGGGATAGTGTTGACGGCAGAGGATCACATTTCTGTGACAACGGCAACAACACCAAACTTAAACTGTGCGGAAGAAAGGCCTGGCAATCTACTTCTGTATCTTGCCATGAAAACCCAATGGATAGCTACAACAAAACAAATTGTGCTGTAGTGCCGGAAGATGAGACCCCCAGGTCGGAAGGCACTCAACTAGCTACTGGGGAAGAGCTGAAGACTTTGCAGAGTAAAGCCAGCATTTATGATGTGGTTGGATCAAAGCCCTTGGGACGTCTGACTGCTGATGTAGCTGCACATGAAATGAGTCAGGACCTGTAAAGATGTCTTACACATTGGAACATGGAACGTACGAAGCATGAACCAAGGGAAGTTGGAGTTGGTCAAGAATGAAATGGAACATGTACAACTTGATCTGTTGGGTATCAGCGAACTGAAATGGACTGGCATCGGGCACTTTGCATCAGATGATCACATGGTCTACTATGCTGGAAATGAAAGACAAAGAAGAAATGGTGTTGCATTTATAATAAAGAAGAAACTTGCAAGAACTGTAATGAAATACAATGCAGTCAGCGAACGCTTAATCTCTATTCGTCTACGAGGAATGCCTATCAACACAACTATAATTCAAATATATGCCCCAACAACACCTGCAGAATAGAATGAAATTGAAGAGTTCTATGAACAAGTACAAGCTGAAATTGACAGAACATGCAAATAGGATATCCTGATAGTCATGGGTGACTGGAACGCAAAAGTTGGCAACAAAGAAGATGGCAAAGTAGTTGGAAAATATGGACTTGGCAACAGAAATGAAGCTGGAGAAAGACTGATAGAATTCTGCAAGACCAACGATCTATTCATCTCAAACACTGTGGTACAGATCATCAACTACTAGTATGCAAACTCAAGCTAAATTTGAAAAAGAGCAAACCACTCATAAATGCAGCAAAATATGACCTTGAGAATATACCCCTGGAATGTAAAGACTGCCTGCAAAATTGATTTGCTGCTTTAGATACAAATGACAGAGCTCCAGAAGAGTTATGGAATGACATCAAGAAGGTTGTGTTGGAAGAAAGCGAGAAGTCTCTACAAAAGGTGAAAAAGAAAAAACGGCCAAAATGGATAACGGAAGAAACTCTGAAAATTGCCCAGAAACACAGAGAAGCTAAAGCCAGAGGAGAAAGAAAGACAATCACAGAACTCCACAGAGATTTCCAACGTGCAGCAAGACAGGACAAGGAAAAATACTACAATGACGCATGCAAGGAAATAGAAGCAGAAACTATTAGAGGAAGAACAAGATCGGCTTTCCTAAAGCTACAAGAGTTAAAGAAAATGTTCCAGCCTCGAATTGGAATGTTACAAGATGCTCAAGGTTCTATGTTGAATGATGCTGAGAAGATCAAGAAAAGATGGAAGGAATATACAGAGTTTTTATATGATAAAGATCAAGTGGACCAACAGCCATTTCAACCTGTACCTTATGATCGGGAACCATTGGTGATGAAAGAAGAAGTTGAAGCAGCATTGAAAGCCTTATCAAAGAACAAAGCACCAGGCATTGATAGCATTCCCATAGAAGTTTTACAGCAATCTGATGCAGCTGTTACCGTACTTACAAGGCTCTGCCAAGAAATATGGAAGACAACATCATGGCCAACTGACTGGAAAAGATCTGTGTTTATACCAATACTAAAGAAAGGTGATCCAACTGACTGTGGAAATTATCGCACAATCGCTCTGATCCCACATGCCAGCAAGATTCTACTAAAGATTATTCAAAAGAGACTACAACCATACCTGGAACAAGAACTACCTGAAGTGCAAGCAGGGTTCAGGAAAGGGCGAGGAACAAGAGACATCATTGTGGATGTGAAATGGATCCTTGAAAAGACTAAAGAATACCAAAAGGATATCTATTTGTGCTTTATCGACTATAGCAAAGCTTTTGACTGTGTAAACCATGAGAAACTCTGGGCCACATTAAGAAGCATGGGTATACCAGAACACCTGATCGTACTCTTGCACAATCTGTACATTGATCAAGAAGCAACAGTTCGAACGGAACAAGGAGAAACAGAATGGTTTAAAATAAGCAAAGGTGTAAGACAAGGCTGCATTCTTTACCCCTACCTGTTTAATTTATATGCAGAACAAATCATCAGAGAAGCAGGATTGTATGAAGACAACAGAGGTGTAAAGATTGGTGGAAGACTCATCAACAACCTTCGCTATGCTAATGATACCACATTACTGGCTGAAAGTGAAGATGACCTGAAACATTTGTTTCTCACAATCAAAGAACATAGTCTCAAAATGGGCCTGCACCTTAATGTAAAGAAGACAAAGATCATGACAACTGGCATAATCAACAGGTTCATCGTTGAAGGAGAAGAAATTGAAATCGTGAACAACTTTAACCTACTTGGATCAACTATCAATAAAGAAGCAACAAACAGTCAAGAAATCAGACGACACATTGCTCTTGGCAGAATGGCTATAAAAGACCTAGATAAGATTCTCAAGAGCAGAGATGTCTCTCTCCATACAAAGATTCAACTTGTTCAAGCCATGGTATTTTCAATAACATCATATGGATGTGAAAGCTGGACAGTGAAAAAGATAGACAGGAAGAAAATTGATGCCTTTGACTTATGGTGCTGGCGGCAAATACTGTGTATACCATGGACTGCCCGAAGAACAAACCAGTCGGTACTAGAGGAGATCAAACCTAAGCTTTCTTTAGAAGCTCAGATGACAAGACTTAGCAATGAGATGGATCGATACAATAACAGCAGCTACGGGTACCAGTCTGTCAACAATGAGCCGCCTGACTGAAGACTGAACACAATTTAGGATAGCTATCCAGAGGGTCGCCATGAGTCGGCTCCGACTCGACGGCACTTAACAACAACAACAACAACAACTCCAAATGAGGTCTCCCCAAAGACTTATACAGAGGCATTATTGCCTCCTTTTTTCTGCTGACCATTCCTCTCTCTATGCACCCAAGCATGCTTCTGACTTTTGCCGTTGCCTTTTCTACATGTTTACTACCACTACTACTACTAATCCTTTCTATAGTGCTATAAGGTGTATGCAGCACTGTACATATAGATATAAGATACAGTTCCTGCTCAACAGCTTTTATAATCTAATCAAGACAAAACACATAGCAAAACTGGGTACTAGAGTTTGGTAAGATACACATAGTTAGTGGACAAGAGAGTGAGGAGCATCAGGATCCAAAAGTAGCTTCAAAGAGGTGGGGGCAGTTGCAAAGGTTAAAGACTTACATCAAACTTGGGTGTTGTTTAAAAATACTATCTTGGAAGTCCAGACCAGCTGTATTCCAAGCTTTAAGAAAAGTGGAAGGAAGTCCAAAAAACTGCCAGCATGGTTTAAAGGTGAGGTCAGAGAGGCTGTTGTTGCCAAAAAAAAGCATCTTTCAGGAAATGGAAAAAAGAGACAAATGACAAACTGCAAACAACACAATCAATGGCAAGTTAGATGCAAAGTATTGATAAGGCAGGCAAAGAGAAAATTTGAGAAGAAGCTTAATGTGGAAGCAAAAACATGTAATAAAGACTTTTTCAAGTATATTCGTAGCAAAAAAAACTGTGAGTCAGTTGGACCATTAGATGACAGAGGGGGTAAAAGGGGCACTAAGAGGGGACAAGGCATAGCAGAGAGACTGAATGAATTCTTTGCTTTGGTCTTTACTGAGGAAGATGTAGGGATGTTACCCATAACTGAAGTGGTACTTAAAGGTGATACTGTGGAAGAATTGAAAGAAATATTGATACACTGGGAAGATGTATTACAACTATTTGATAAACTGAAGAGTAGCAAATCACCTGGACCAGAGGGTTTACATACAAGGGTATTGAAAGAACTGAAATATGAGATTACAAACCTACAATTAGTAATCTGTGAACGATCATTAAAATCATCTGTAATACATTGGCCATCCTCCAATCTTAAGGTAACACCAATTTTTAAAAAGGATTCCAGGGGTGATCCGGGAAACTACATACCGGTGAGGCTGATGTCAGTACTGGGAAAAATGGTAGAAACCATCATAAAGAACAAAATTACTCAACATGTAGATAGTGCCACCCACCCACTCCCTGGACCTTGCGGGTTAAGGGAGGGGCTGGCCTTGAATGCCCTTGAGGGTTAAGGTTGTAGTTGTGTAGGTGCTCAAGTAGTAAGGCAAGGCAAAGAAAATTTCTTTTGTGAGGTTTATTTCTCCCGCTCCGGAGTTCAAATGCAGCAGACGTAAATGAAATAATGTAGCACAAAACAAGGCTGAGAAACTTAACTAAACAAGGCTTTTCACTGCTTGGCTAAATGTCCATTACTGATCACATTCGGTTGTCATGTGACCTCCTTTCATTAACGTAACAGAAAACTCTGGTAACAGCAATGTTCCTGAATTGCACACAATATGCTTTCACTTATTCTCTTCACATAAGCTTCTTTTGCATAGCAATAAGTGAGGTAACTTTGTTATATTCTTTCATAAAACATTGGCAAGCATATCACTTAAATGTCCTTTTCAATCACACATGTAGAGCAGTCCATCGGGACTTCCTGCTCTGTAGACAGCAGAGAAATTAAAGGCATTTCTTCCTCACAGCTGCTCATAGGCTTTGCTACGTCATGAGGAGAAACTGCTCTACTATTAAGGAACTCCCTGAATTCAGTGAGAAGTAATTCAGCCTGTGTATTTTCTGAGCTAAGCTGAGAATATCCTCCTTCAGGTAAATGCTTGTTTAATGTTCTTATCTCTTGGCAATTATCAGTGCTTTTACTTGGACAAGAGTTCAGCGTGTAAGCATTTCCCTTCCCCCACCTATCTCCAAATGAAAGTGCAGGGTAAAACGCTTCAGCTGTGCTTGGAGAGTCTCTTAGAGTGTTAAAAGGAAAACAGTCAGGCTTCTCTTGGCTTAACCAATTACTATCAAACTTTCTGCCTTTGTTGTGTCTTTCACCATTAAAGTTCACTCTTTCTGGCTTCCCACTGTTAAGCTTGCTAGCCGTTCCAAACCCACCAGATACCTTGTGCTGGGGCTTCTTCCAGGGTAATTCTTTATCCTTCTGCCTCCTGTTCCAAGGTTCTGCTTGGTCCTTTAAACTCCTGAGCTGTAGCCTTGGGTCTCTCAGTGCCTTTGAATTCTTCTGCTTACAGAAGTCTTTCTCTGCCCCTGAGTCTCCCAGCTCCTGTCTGCTCCTTCGTGGATCACAGCTGCTCAGTGGTTCTCTCTCCAACGGTTCCTATTCCTGGTCATCTGACCTGTCCTCGTCCAGGTGCTTGTGTCCTGACTCCTCCTCTTCGCCTTCCTCTTGCTGATCTAACTGTTTCTGTTTCTCAGTTCTTAACAAGCTAGCTGAATACTGTACTGCCCGCCTCCTGCTTGGGCGTGCCCAATCAGGGACTTGGCTTCTCTCCTGCCTTGAGGTGAGGTGTGGTTCCTGATTAGCTCTGTGTTTTATTCTCTCAGAAGAGGAAATCCTGCATTCCCTTGCAGTACCGGTTCTCTCCACCGGATCACTATCAGTTTCCATTGCTTCATAAGAGTCTCCTACGTCACAGATCCCCCCCCTTTAAGATATCACGGGCTGGCTTAGTCTTGACGGCACAGCACGTGATTCTATCTATGGGTTCAGTGCTGATGAGCTTCTGTTGAGGCTGTTGTCTCGGAGAGGCTATTGTGGCTATTTGGGCTAAAGCTACTCTGTCATGCCATGGTTTTAACACGTTGACATGGTAAACTTGCCTGCGACCTTTCCTATTCTCGATCAAGTAAGATACAGGTCCTACAGCTTGTACTACCCGACACGGGCCTTTCCAATGGCTCTCAAATTTCGGTTCTGTCCCAGCCACCATTACAATAACTTTCTCTCCTACATTTAGTTGACGTTGCTTTGTGTTCCTATCATAATAGGCTTTTTGTTTGGCCTGACTACGCTTCAGATTATCCACTGCAACTTGTGAAGTCCGGCGTAGCCACTTCTTTAAGTTTCTCAGGAACTCGGGCACCTCTACTTCCCTGGGATCGGGTTCCACCCACTGTTCTCTCAAAATATCGAGAATGCCACGGGGAGACCTCCCGTATAGTAGCTCATAGGGTGCTGTTCCTAATGAGGCCTGTTTTCTCTCTCGGCACGCATAAAGAACAAAGGGAAGCATTGTATCCCAGTTGTCCATTTCCCCCTCCAAACTCCTATGTAACATCCTTTTAAGAGTCTGGTTTTGTCTCTCGACTAAACCGTTCATCTGGGGATGATATGCTGCCGTCTTAATGTGGTGAATACCAAAGGCATCCCACACTTGTCCTAAGTATTTTGACATGAAGTTGCTCCCCCTGTCGGTGAGAACTTCCTTAGGGAAACCCACTTCACAAAACAACTTAATAAGTTTGTCTGCTATTACTCTGGCAGATATGGTGCGTAGTGGCATGGCCCACGGGAACCTTGTAGCGTGGTCTACCACCACTAAGATATAGCGGAAACCTCGAGGGGTTTTAATCAGAGGTCCGACAATGTCTACACCTATCCTCTGGATGGGATCCTTAATCACTGGTGATGGTATCATGGGGACATCCCTGGGATGGGCCGCTGAAACTCTTTGGCATGTGGGGCAAGCCTCACAGAACTTTGCTGTCTCTTTGAAGACACCCGGCCAATAGAATCTGGATAAGATTTGATTGAGGGTTCCCTGAATGCCTTTATGCCCCCCAATGGGATGGTCGTGTGCCAAGCGTAACACTATATTTTTAAAGGTCATTGGCACAACCAACTGCTTTCTACTATCTCCTGTGAAAGGATCTTTACTCTCCCTATAGAGTATTCCTGCAGTCAGGATAAATCTAGGTAAGGTATCCCTAGTAGTCTGAGCCCATTTGAATGCCTGTGTGAGAGCGGGGTCCGCTTGCTGCTCATTTGGGAACGTGGGAAACTTATTCATTAGCTCCTCTGGTACCCATGGTAGCTCTTGCCCTGCCTGTACTTCAGACTTGTTCTTAGAGCGAGACTGTTTCTCCTTACGCTTCTCAGATTTAGGTTTCCTGACCTTAGTGTCTGGAGTATCTATCAACGCATCATCAGAGGGGAGAACTTCTCCGAGATCCTCTGAAGTATCTTCTTTCTTTTCTAAGGCTGAGGACTGGGCTCTTGTGGAGACCATTGCACCTTTCACCTGCAACTCTCTTTCCATCTCCCTAAAGAACTGCGGCCAATCCCTGCCTAGAATTACTGCGTGGGGAAGTCCTGGGACAACTGCTAAGGGGACAGTCCTTTGTGCACCTAACCCTGCTATGCGTAACTTGTATACTGGGTAGGTAGAGGTTCCTCCATGGACGCACCTTATTTTAACTGAACTAACAGGCTGAATTACTTCCTTGCCCTGCATGGCTTCTATTCTCTGCCAAAACTCTTCAGAGAGCATGCTTAACTCCGCTCCTGAATCCAGCAGAGCTTGAGTGGTAATTCCCTGTACTTCAATAGCCAGAAGAAATCCGGGTCTATCTTCCATAGGACTACCCGCTATCAAGGCAGTTTTAACAAAACAGTGTTTTTGCAAATGTCCCTCTTGCCCACATTTGTAACATCTTAGCTTATTCTTAGAGCTTTTCCACAAAGGCATGCACATTGTTATAGGGTCCTCCTGCACCCTCCCATCCCTTTCTGATCTGCAACTGCGTGACTCCTGGGAAATAGTGCCAGCTCTCTGGGCAGTTAGCTCTGCCTCTATATATCTTTCAGAGAGTGCAACAGCTTCTTGGGGAGTTTTGCAATTCTGCAAGATTAGGAAGGTGCGGATTCCCTGGGGTAGAGCGTTCATGTATTGCTCTAGTATCAAGTCATCAAGTATTGACTCCACCGACCTCCCTTCTGGAGTTAACCACTTGTCAATCAAGCTACAAATCCTGTGACACAATGACTTAGGAGTCTCACTCGGCCTCAGTCTCACACTCCTCAAACGCATGTGGTAGACCAAAGGAGTGAGCCCTAGTCTCTCTCTTATCGCCTTTTTAATTCATCATAGTTGCCAGCCATAGCAGCAGGCATGGCGCAGTAAGCGGCCATCGCTTCCCCAGTAAGGGATGCTGCTAATCTTAGCGCCCAGTGTTCTTTAGGCCAGGAGCTAAGGCGAGCTACTCTCTCAAAGCTCTCGAGAAAGTCATCTACGTCATCCTGATTAGTAAGCTGACCAAAGTTAAACAAAGTTCCTGTCTGTAGACCAACAGGGTGTACAGCATCTGTTAGAGTGGAACCTGTTGTAGATGTTGGTTGTCCAGCTGCTTGCTTCCTCTCCTTCATCCATTCCTCCATCATGGTCAGTAGAGGCTGCTGCTGTTCCCGCAAACTTGCGTTGGCCTTTTCCTGTGCCTCTAATGCAAGATCTCTCTGGCGCTCCAGCTGCGTCGCCATCCAGTGGAAAATTTCCTTCGCGTCCATCGCCATCTTGGAATACCTGAAACAAAATCAAAAAGACAGACCCAAGTGCGGAATCAAAGAACACTTGTCTATCTGCGCTTTTTCCCTTTTTTTTTTTTTTCTTTCCTAGTCACCACTAGGCTGCACCCTTGCCCTGGTATCCTGGTTACCCGGGGTGGATACCCTTTACCTGGCTCAGGTGGTATACAAGCACGTCAGGAACAGAAGATCCTGTAGTCTCCTGCAGTTTCCTTCCTTGTCTGGGCTCGTCAGCTCTTCGGCTGGGCACCTTCTGGAAGTCAGCTTCTGCAGTTCTTGGTATGGCTACTTCTCGCACCTGCGCAGTATCCTCAATACTACGCCACTTTGCCACCCACCCACTCCCTGGACCTTGAGGGTTAAGGGAGGGGCTGGCCTTGAATGCCCTTGAGGGTTAAGGTTATAGTTGTGTAGGTGCTCAAGTAGTAAGGCAAGGCAAAGAAAATTTCTTTTGTGAGGTTTATTTTTTCCCGCTCTGGAGTTCAAATGCAGCAGACGTAAATGAAATAATGTAGCACAAAACAAGGCTGAGAAACTTAACTAAACAAGGCTTTTCACTGCTTGGCTAAATGTCCATTACTGATCACATTCGGTTGTCATGTGACCTCCTTTCATTAACGTAACATAAAACTCTGGTAACAGCAATGCTCCTGAATTGCACACAATATGCTTTCACTTATTCTTTTCACATAAGCTTCTTTTGCATAGCAATCAGTGAGGTAACTTTGTTATATTCTTTCATAAAACATTGGCAAGCATTTCACTAAAATGTCCTTTTGAATCACACATGTAGAGCAGTCCATCGGGACTTCCTGCTCTGTAGACGGCAGAGAAATTAAAGGCATTTCTTCCTCACAGCTGCTCATAGGCTTTGCTACGTCATGAGGAGAAACTGCTCTACTTTTAAGGAACTCCCTGAATTCAGTGAGAAGTAATTCAGCCTGTGTATTTTCTGAGCTAAGCTGAGAATATCCTCCTTCAGGTAAATGCTTGTTTAATGTTCTTATCTCTTGGCAATTATCAGTGCTTTTACTTGGACAAGAGTTCAGCGTGTAAGCATTTCCCTTCCCCCACCTATCTCCAAATGAAAGTGCAGGGTAAAACGCTTCAGCTGTGCTTGGAGAGTCTCTCAGAGTGTTAAAAGGAAAACAGTCAGGCTTCTCTTGGCTTAACCAATTACTATCAAACTTTCTGCCTTTGTTGTGTCTTTCACCATTAAAGTTCACTCTTTCTGGCTTCCCACTGTTAAGCTTGCTAGCCGTTCCAAACCCACCAGATACCTTGTGCTGGGGCTTCTTCCAGGGTAATTCTTTATCCTTCTGCCTCCTGTTCCAAGGTTCTGCTTGGTCCTTTAAACTCCTGAGCTGTAGCCTTGGGTCTCTCAGTGCCTTTGAATTCTTCTGCTTACAGAAGTCTTTCTCTGCCCCTGAGTCTCCCAGCTCCTGTCTGCTCCTTCGTGGATCACAGCTGCTCAGTGGTTCTCTCTCCAACGGTTCCTGTTCCTGGTCATCTGACCTGTCCTCATCCAGGTGCTTGTGTCCTGACTCCTCCTCTTCGCCTTCCTCTTGCTGATCTAACTGTTTCTGTTTCTCAGATCTTAACAAGCTAGCTGAGTACTGTACTGCCCGCCTCCTGCTTGGGCGTGCCCAATCAGGGACTTGGCTTCTCTCCTGCCTTGAGGTGAGGTGTGGTTCCTGATTAGCTCTGTGTTTTTTTCTCTCAGAAGAGAAAATCCTGCATTCCCTTGCAGTACCGGTTTTCTCCACCGGATCACTATCAGTTTCCATTGCTTCATAAGAGTCTCCTACGTCACAATAGTTATGGCTTAATGGGAGACAGCCTACATGGCTTTAGATAAGGAAGATCTTGTCTTACTAATCTTTTATGTTTTTTTGAAGGTATGAATAAACAGGTAAAGATGAGTTGGTTGATATAGTGTATCCTGTTTCCAACAGTGGCCAATCTAGATCATAAGTACCTAGCAGTTTCTCCAAAAGGCACAGGTTCCACAATGCTTGTATTTATTTATTTTATTTATTTAGCAGGTTTTATATACTGCTTTCTCATTTCAATCAAAGCGGTTTACATTGTAATATTATTGAGTCAAGCAGTGATATCCCTGTCCCTTTTAATAATGGTTTATGGACCTTTCCTCCAGGAACTTGTCCAAGCCTTTTTAAACCCAGCTACACTAACAGCTTTTACTACATCCTCCGGTAATAAATTCCAGAGTTTTATTACACGTTGAGTGAAAAAATATTTCCTCTTATTAGTCTTAAATAGGTTACCCTGTAGCTTCATTGCATGTTCCCTACTCTTTTTATATTCTGATAACATAAACAGTCGATCTACGTTTACCCGTTCCACTCCATTCATTAATTTATAGACCTCTATTATATCTCCCCTCAGCCGTCTCTTTTCTAGGTTGAAGAGCCCTAACCTTTTTAGCCTCTCTTCATAGGGGTATTCTTCCATCCCCTTTACAATTTTGGTGGCTCTTCTCTGTACTTTTTCTAATAACACTATATTCTTTTTAAGATACGGCGAGACCGCACTTTGAATATTGTATGAAATTCTGGTCGCCGTATCTTAAAAAGGATATAGAGTTATTAGAAAAGGTTCAGAGAAGAGCCACCAAAATGGTAAAGGGGATGGAAGGATACTCCTATGAAGAAAGGCTAAAAAGGTTAGGGCTCTTTAACCCGGAAAAGAGACGGCTGAGGGGAGATATAATAGAAGTCTATAAATTAATGAGCGGAGTGGAAAGGGTAAACGTAGATCGATTGTTTACCTTATCAGAATATAGAAAGACTAGGGGACATGCAATGAAGCTACAGGGTAAACTATTTAAGACTAATAAAAGAAAATATTTTTTCACTCAACGTGTAATCAAACTCTGGAATTTGTTACCGGAGGATGTAGTAAAGGCTGTTAGTGTAGCTGGGTTTAAAAAAGGTTTGGACAAGTTCCTGGAGGAAAGGTCCATAAGCCATTATTAAGAAGGGACCTAGGATATCAATGCTTGAACCAATACAAGCATTGTGGAACCTGTGTCCCTTGGGGAAACTGCTAGGTACATATGACCTAGATTGGCCACTGTTGGAAACAGAATACTGGGCTTGATGGACCTTGGTCTGACCCAGTATGGCATATCTTATGTTCTTATGTTCTTATGATCAGAATTGGACACAATATTCAAGGTGCAGTCGTACCATAGAATGATAGAGAGGTATTATAATATCTTTTGTTTTATTTTCCATTCCTTTCCTTATGATACCTAACATTCTATTTGCTCTCTTGGCTGCCGTTGCACACTGGGCAGAGAGTTTTAACATATCATCCACGATGACGCCTAAATCTTTTTCCTGGGTGGTGGTTCCTAATGTGGAACCTTGCATCGTGTAATCATAGTTCGGGTTGTTCTTTCCTAGGTGCATAACTTTGCACTTGTCCACATTAAATTTCACCTGCCATTTTGATGCCCAGTCTTCCAATTTATCAAGATCCTCTTGCAATTTTCCACAGTCCTCATGGGTTTTAACAACTTTAAATAGTTTTGCATCATCTGCAAATTTGATAACCTCACTCGTTATTCCCATTTCCAAGTCATTTATGAATATGTTAAAAAGCAGTGTACCCAGCACAGTTCCCTGGGGTACTCCTCTATTCACCTTCCTCCATTGGGAAAATTGGCCATTTAGCCCTACCCTCTTCTTTCTATCTTTTAACCAGTTCCTGATCCACAATAGCACACTGCCTCCTATCTCATGACTTTTTAGTTTTACCAAAAGTCTCTTATGAGGGCTTTCTGAAAGTCCAGATACACTATATCAACCGATTCCCCTTTGTCTACCTGTTTATTCACACCTTCAAAAAAACGTAACAGATTAGTAAGACAAGATCTTCCTTGTCTAAAGCCATGTTGGCTGTTTCCCATTAAGACATGACTGTCTACATGTTCAGTAATTTTGTTCTTTATGATGGTTTCTACCATTTTTCCTGGTACTGATGTCAGGCTCACTGGTCTGTAGTTTCCAGGATCACCCTTGGAACCCTTTTTAAATATTGGTGTTATATTGGCCATCCTTATTACAGATGATTTTAATGATAGTTCACAGGTTACTAATAGTAGGACTGCAATCTCATATTTCAGTTCTTTCAGTACCCTTGGATGTATACCATCCAGTCTAGGTGATTTGCTACTCTTCAGTTTATCAAATAGTTGTAATACATCTTCCCAGTGTATCAATATTTCTTGAAAAAGTCTTTATTACTTGTTTTTGCTTCCACAGTAAGCTTCTTCTCAAATTTTCTCTTTGCCTGCCTTATCAATATCTTGCATCTAACTTGCCAGTATTTGTGCTGTTTCCAGTTTTCGTCATTTGGCTCTTTTTTCCATTTCCTCAAAGATGCTTTTTTAGCAACAACAGCCTCTCTGGCCTCCCCTTTAAAACATGCTGGCAGTTTTTTGGGACTTCCTTCCACTTTTCTTAAAACCTCTTGATTGTGCTCTAAAGGGTCCTCATATAGTTTTCTCCAGAAGCTTTCTGTTTCGGCTTTGGTTGGTGGCGCTTTTACCATATTAATGCTCTTTCCTAATTCTCTGTAGAATTGTTTTGGGTTCTCTCTAAATAGTTTACTTTGATATCTTTCTTTTCTGTTTTCTTCATATCTTTGCAGTTTTTGCTCTTAATGCTTCAGCTTGATATCGTGGATCTTACATAAGAACATAAGAACATAAGATATGCCATACTGGGTCAGACCAAGGTCCATCAAGCCCAGCATTCTGTTTCCAACAGTGGCCAATCTAGGTCATACGTACCTAGCAGTTTCCCCAAGGGACACAGGTTCCACAATGCTTGTACTGGTTCAAGCATTGATATCCTGGGTCCCTTCTTAATAATGGTTTATGGACCTTTCCTCCAGGAACTTGTCCAAACCTTTTTTAAACCCAGCTATACTAACAGCCTTTACTACATCCTCCGGTAACAAATTCCAGAGTTTGATTACACGTTGAGTGAAAAAATATTTTCTTTTATTAGTCTTAAATAGTTTACCCTGTAGCTTCATTGCATGTCCCCTAGTCTTTCCATATTCTGATAAGGTAAACAATCGATCTACGTTTACCCGTTCCACTCCGTTCATTAATTTATAGACTTCTATCATATCTCCCCTCAGCCGTCTCTTCTCCAGGCTAAAGAGCCCCAACCTTTTTAGCCTTTCTTCATAGGAGTAGCCTTCCATCTCCTTTACCATTTTGGTGGCTCTTCCTTAATATCTTTAATGATCTTAATCTTTTTAGATACTCGTCTATCAGAGATACTTCCGTACGCACTGTTTGTATTTTTCCTTCGATTTGCTTTTTTCAAGGAGGAACTATTATTGTTTTCTTTTTCTTCTGGCCCTGCACTTTAGTTGGTAGTATTCTTGCAGTAATAAATTTAGCTGCACAATATTGTATTTGCTTTATTTTGGTGATGTCAATAAATAGTCCCTTTATACTGGATATGGCCTTATCTTTATAATCATACTTTTAACCTTTGGTATTAAATTTAACTTAGGTAACCTTTCCCTTGCCTGAAACCCAGCATATTCATCTTATTCCATGGCGACTAGCAGTTCAATCTTGAATCCCTCCACCTCTGGGTCTTTCTCCTCCTTTTCTTCCCCCTCTACAGTTGATTGGTTGACCTGTCCTGTAGTTCCCTCACTCTCCTGCCGTTCCAGATCTCCAGGCTCCATCTCTTCCTCAACTACTCTTTCTCTTTCCGTGCATTCCTGTCTTCTGGTACTCTCATCCAGGTCTCCTCCTCCCTGTATTTCTTTTTCCACGGAAGCCCTTAGTTGCTTCAAGGTGTTATCATCCACATCCTTCTTTACTAATATTTAGCAAGCTTCTAACGCTTCTAAATATATTGGATCAAAAATTTAAAAAATGATTATGCCCTGTTTTCTATGATGCAAAACTAGTGTTTTTTCCTCTCGGTGCTTTGAGTTTTTGCATCTTGATTGGGATCCATGTCACCCTATGAGCTGCAGGAAGAATGTTTATATGCTGTGTTTCAAATCATTCTCACTTTCTCTAATTGTTACTTGAGTTGCTGGTAGAATGTGAGCACTATTTTTGTGCTCACGGTCTTTATTTTTAATGTGTTATTAATTTTAACCTCTCTTCTTTCCATCTGTTCTATCCCATTCTTTTTTTTTTTCTTTTAAAATTTTTAATAGAAATTGTTTTGTTATGGTATATAAAGTTTTTTAATTAGCATAAACGTAATGCCATTATTTTGTCATAATTTTTAAGACATTCCAATTCATCCAGTACTAGGCAGAAATTAATATTCCCTGGGGACATACAGAACCTTAACTGAGTTTATTTGAAGTTCTACAACAATATCATTTTATTTTTATTTATATTTTATAGCCCACTAGTCTCAAAAGTTGACCCATTGCAGGTTACAGTACTGTATAAAAGAAGGGGAAGTCTCGAATCCAGCATGTTGCAGGATATAGTATAGCTGTAGGAGGGAGGAGTAGCCTTGTGCCTAATGCAACAGGGTGAGCACTAGAGAAGCCAGGGTTCAAAACCTTCTGACATTCCTTGTGACCTTGGGCAGGTCACTTAACACTTTTTTTGCCCAAGTACAAACATAGGGCTAGATTTACTGAAGTGTGCTACCACATCAATGTGTGTTAATGCTGTTAACCTGTGTTATTAGTAAATAGATTCTATTTCATGAAATGGGACTCACAGTAAAACTCTGGTAATTTTTAGTACATCTAGCAATACATGAGGAGGGTGTAAGCCCTCCAGGTACAGGGAAATGTCCACTGTTCCTGAATGTACTCACCTTGAACTACCAATGAAAAAGCATGTGTTAAATCCACAATACAAATATACAATTTTCTGGGTCATTTTATGAGTGGCTGCTAGTAACAGGTTCATTTCAACCCATTTTATGAGGACTGTATCATGGATGAGATGCAATTGAAGAAGAAAAGTTGCTTCTCTTCTGACCTCCAGTCGATGAGGAGCATTATTACCATTTGGAAACTGAATCTAAAGATCACCCATTTCACCTTGAAATATGAGCAAGGTAATACAAAACAAAGTTGGAGATATCAAGACACCTTTATCTTTCCTTTACTCTTATTTTATTTCCAAAGCCATACACAATATGAGGGGTCACTTTGTAAGCTCTATTCATGCTTTTGATGTCTGTAAACAGGCATAGAGACATCCCCAATGTCATTTTAGAAAGTGCCTCTAGGGGCATCCCCAGTGTGAGGACATCCAAGTTTGAATGGGGGCATGGTGGAGACATTTCCAGGAATCTGGATATCCCAGCCTGATCTCAGAAACTTCATGGACGTTCGGTGGTTTAGACCTGCTCCAGGCACAAACAGGCATCTGAAAAGTGCTTGCTTTGGCTGAAAAACATCCAGATGGTGGAGAGGAGATAGCACCCCATCAGCAGAATCAGGCTGAAGCAGAAAGCTAGCACGGCCTTTAAGAAGCAATAATGCCACGTTTAAGTACACTTTATGCACTTTTTAAATGCAGAAAACAGACGGAAACACCGACAGAAAAACTAGCGCACAATTAACGCCACACATATATAAATGTATTTTAATCAGCTGCACATAATGGTTGGGTATGCAAATCATGGCTACGCCTGATGCTGAGACAGGTGTAGAGGATTTTGCAAACAGCCATAGCGCCAATATTTTTACTGCAGGCTTTGACGCGTGCCCCATCAGTATTTTGATGGCACTGGGTGCTTTCTACAATGCCTAGATCGTCTTCTCCTCAGATGATCAGGCATCAGGCAAAGCCCCCGATGCTATCAAAATAAGGAAGTCAAATCCCTGGTGACCCAATGGCCCGATCCTCCACCTGACAGTATTTTGATGGCATTGGAGATGATCGAGGTATCAGAAAAAGCCCCTGATGCTATCAAAACACTGTCAAGGGACAGTGCCCTGACAGAAAGTAACTACCAGGTGGTATAGTGGCCCCTCTACCCCCACCTCCCACTCCAAAGTAAAATAAAACAGCCTGGTTGTCCAGTTGCCTCTGTACCCCCACCCCCCACTAAAAGAAAATAACCTGATGGTTTAGCAGCCCCTGAAACCCCCACCCCCACCCCAAAGAAAAATAAAATAAAATAAAATAAAATAAAATAACCTGATGGTTTAGTGGCTCCTAAATCCATCCCCCCCCACCCAGTACCGTAAAATAAGCGGAGCGCTGCCTATGTGCTCCCGCTCTGAGTCCACCATCTTGAAATATGGTGTCATCTGGACCCACGCTGTGCATCCTGGGATGCACTGGGCAGGGTAAGACTGCTATATAAGGCATCATTTACCTTATATGGCAGTCTGACCTCACCTGGTGCATTCCAGGATGCACTGCATGGGGCCAAGCATTACCATTTTTCAAGATGGCGGACTCAGAGTGGGAGCGTGTAGGTAGTGCTCCTGCTTATTTTAAGGTACTGGGTGGGGGGGTGGATTTAGGGGCCACTAGACCACCAGGCTATATTCTTTTAGTGGAGGGTGGGGGTATAGGGGCTGCTAGACCACCAGGTTGTTTTATTTTACTTTGGAGTGGGGGGTGGGGTACAGGGGCGACTAGACCACCGGATAGTTACTTTCTGTTGGGGAACCTGCCCCTGACAGTGTTTTGATGGCATTGGTTGCTTTTCCTGATGCCACAATCGTCCTGTTGCCATCAAAATACTGTCTGGGAGGGAGGATCGGGGCTGGGCCACCAGGGATTCTCTTATTGTTGGGTCACCAGCCCCCAACAGTATTTTGATGGCATCAGGGGATTTTTCCAATGCTGTGATTGTCAAAATACTGTCGGGGCTGATATGAAAATTAGCCACATGGTTCCCAGAGAGCAAGCCAAACTAGTGCAGACATCTTGTGCACATGTGTTTGGCTTGCTCTCCCAGTTTAAGGTTGCGGTGGCTCATTTGCATGCGCACGGTTACCGCATCGCTCGTCAAAATGTGTGCATTGTCGAGAACATAAAAAGTCGATTCAGCGCGTATCTAGTGCCAGCTTTCTGCATTGGCCTGAATGTCAACAATTGCAGCAGTGGGGTTGGAACCCTGGCTGCCCACTACTCTAACCATTATGCTGTCCTAGATGGCCAGGTTCTGGAATGCGGTTCTGGGGAAGTCTATGTAGAGGCATGTCCACGTTTGTGAAATTGTGCCTGCACCTGGATATGCCTACTTTGTTTTCAGCCAGTCAGGTTTAGATGTCCCGGATTGCACATGACCATCTCTTCTAGAATTCCCCTACATATTTTTTCTTCCAAGGAATTTTGATAACATTGAATCTACTTTGATGTAATAGTAATCTGTAAAGTACATAACAATGTAATAAGGTGCATCCATTCAACTGGTAGCCAGTTCACCAAAGCCCCTCTCCCCTACTGACATATCAGAATATAAATATGATTGTGACTCCTAGAAATCATTCACTTCTCTATCCCCCTCTGCTTATGAAATTCTATTTTCATTTTCAGAACACTGTCCAGAGTTTTCCCAGTGGCTTAATGGCCAGTGTTCTATGCTGACAACCTGGTGACAAGGTCCTTATTCTAGTGCATGTTCCTGCTTCAGTGGTTGATGGTGTAATACAACTCCCTCAGGGGAGACTCGAGTACTGCAGTTATGGTAACACACACGGCAGTAGCGTGTTTTCATTGTGAGAAGATTATTCCAGCTTATTGCAAACTAACATCACAAAAATGTTCTCTGTAACAATGACTTCCTTGTAGCATAAGTAAACCTTACTATTACTGTCAAGATAAGTTTATTTCAATTTCATATGGAATATAATTGGGCATATATTTAAACACCAGCATGAGTCGTCTCCTTTAATTGCAGCTGGGAACCTCTCCCCGTACCACAGAGGGATGTCTCCAACCTAGACCTCTAAAAATGTATCCGTGGAATGCAAGCCACACTTACTATCTCTTTACCCTGCTGTGCATGTTTTCTAGGTACACTCATGTCCCAAGATGGCTTCATTGAGAGCTGGTACGCTGAGCTCCTGAATCAAAAGAAGAAAGAGGACCTGGAATCTACAAATCTTGCACTAGTCAAAGGGAACGTTATCTTGCAACCCAAGATAGAGAAGTTAGAAAACATTATACCATAATCATTTGAGGGTTTTAAAACATTCCTCTGAATAATATGGTATCTGCTGAAGAAATACTGGTCTTATTTTATAAAGATTTTGAATGACGTTCTCTGTCATCCATCGCATGTGTTTATTGTCTTCTGAGCACACTGAGGAGGGCTAGAGTAGAACCAGAAGAGATGGATCAGGTTTCTTCTAATAGGTTTTATTTGACTGATATAGTCTCTTATTTCTACTGCAGATAAGATGTTAAATATTCTTTAAATCTCGTTTCCGTCTGTTTCATGGACACAGACTTAGGGTCCTGTTTACTAGATGTTAGGGTAGGCTAATGGGCATTAACATGCAGTGTCTGCCAGAGTGCCTATGGGATAAGCATAGGTACAGCGGCAACAAGCATGCACTAACAGCACTATTGTGCACTAACAGTTAGTAAACAGGCCTCTTAGTGCTTTTCTTGATATCCATGCAGCTGCTCAAAGCATTAAAAGGGATTTTTGCTGATTTATTTATTTATATTGAGCTCAAACCTTTCCAGGAGTATACTCAGGATGAGTTATATTCAGGTACAGTGGTATTTCCCTGTCACCAGAAGACTTACAATCTAACAGGCCGATGCAGAAAGCCGGCGCTGAAGTCATGCGCTTTAGCCGTGTACCCGTGTTCGTACTGCGCCAGCAGCATGAGATTTTAATGCTGGTGTGCAGCGAAGGGCTTCTATGAAAATAAAATGCGCACAACTTTGGCGTAAAGCTGAAAGGAGGGAAGCCAACACATGTGCAAATAACAGATGCACTACAAGTGGCCGTGTACGCATGGGCGGAAATGTCAAATGCTAAACTTATGCGCACAGGATGTGCAGGGTCTTTTGGCGTTCACCCCATAATAATCAACACTATTTTGTTCAAAAACATATTTTTATGAAATCACAACAAAGAGACCTAAAATAAAAAATAAATGAGTCCAAAATCACATAAGGATAAGAAGCAAAAAACATTTCTTTTTGAACGCCAAACTTTCGTTTATATGCTGAAAGATACATGCAGAAAATCTTCACATTGAAGGTAACTGTTCACCGGTATATGCCCTGAAACAGTCTTTCCCTACACATGCAAGATGTTTAAGTCACCTCAGAACAAGTGTAGAGATATTGGTGCTTCTGCTGATTCTGTAATCCTCTACACATTTATCTGCTTTGGGTGCAGACTTATTAGCATACCATTTGAATATGTCTACCTCATTTGCATATTATTTAAATATGCTTGGTGTTGCTGTGTGTGCAAACTTTTCTTTTGTTGTTTATGCATGTGTCAATCTCTTTTCTGAATTTGGCATGGTGCATTATCTGCGCGCCAAGGGTGCACCAGTCTTTCTGCATTGGCCCGTAACTTTGTACCAGAGGCAAAGGAAGATTAAGAGGCCTGTCTACTAAGCATTTTCCCTATAGGCAGAAAATGGGAAAGATCATTTAGTTGACAGGCCTCCAAGTGACTTGCCCATGATCACAAGGGATATCGGTTGGATTCACAGCCTAGGTTTCAGTTCACTGCACTAACCACTGACTAGGCTATTCCTCCCCTATTTTGGAGATGATGTTTTTCTGAAATATACCAAGACGTTTAAAATCAAATTTAAGCATAAAGCTGACATATTTGTTGAACTTTCTCAACTTAAAGCATTTATTGATAGTCAGACAGACCCCAATGGCTCTGCAAAATTTACCTCCTTGATCAGGTTGGTTGGCTGATATGTAATGATATGTAATGAGAGTAGGATTGTGTATTTGGGCTCAAGATTTGGATATTTGCCCTGAGAATTTTCCTCTCTTAGGGGGGGTGTTTACTAAATGGCGGTAGCAGACTCTGTGTGATATCGGAGCCGAGGCCCCATTGAAATCAATGGGGCTGCAGCTCCGATATCGCATGGAGTCCGCCACCGCCATTTAATAAACACCTCCCTTATTGTCTTTGCATTCTGGCTGCCTTTCGCTTGTGGACTTTTAGAACAGGATATAGATGACTTCTTTTTTTCCCCTTTATTTTTCTGTAATTGATGATTTTCTATTGGAGTCTATTGCTATTTTTCCATTCTCCTTTTTTATACTCTCCCCATTTCTCCATTTCCCTAGTGGGCTGAGAAGCCAAATCCCCCTTCTTTCACTGATGCTGCTTGAGAATTTGGGCAAGTTACTTCACCCTCCACGATCTCAAGTACAAATCTTAGGGGCACATTTATTAAGGTGAGCTACCTGGTTAGCGTGGGGTTAGCACCTGATATTAGCACCATGCTAAAAAGGAGCATGTGATCCTGCACTAAAACCTCTGTGTTACCTGTGCAGTCTGCAACTGGGTAGAGATGGGGACATTTCCAACACAGCGCACATAGTGTGGGCATTGGTAGCCTGATGAACTGTGCTCGATGTAGGTACCATGGGTGCAACTAATGCTGCCTCAGTGGGTGGCGTTAGTTGCTCCCATGGCTGTTTTACCATGATGCAGCACAGTAGATTCAGGAGCTATATGTACCTGCCTCCCTGCATGTAGCGTGAATCCCTGTGCTCATAATGTGGATCATACCCATATAACCAGTGCGGAGCTTGGTAAATATGCCCCTTGGAGCGCAAACCCTTTTTTAACAGGGAAATGCAGTTTTAGTGAGTATTAAAAATTTTTCAATGCACTAATATCTTTAGAACTAAATTTGCTAAAAGGCGCTACTGCATTACCATACACTAACATATATTAATATGCCTCATTTGTCACAGACCCGTTTTATGCAGTGGGACCTATCTATTAATAGTGCATGTTAATGGCATTAGCTCGCATTAATGAGATAGCACACGATAGTAAATGTAGCCATGCTTTCCCTGAATATAATTCTCCTTGAGCTGCAAGCTAAATCCAAAACATAGTTCAGTTTAGTAATGCTAAAACAACATGCATTCGCGAAACAAAATGAAACACAATGAAGCAAACAATGCGAAATAGGAAGAACAAAACAAAATCAGTAGAAAGAAAAAGCAAAAACGAAATGAACATTTTCTGTCTGCACATATTTGGAAAGGTGAGTAATTACCAAGACTTCAGCAATATCACCCCACTTTCCATTCAGTTTCTCATATCATCCACCCGTTACCAATCCTTGCACATGTTGCTAAACAAAAGCAAAATACTTTTCCTTTTTGGAAAGGGATATAGCATATATCTTCATCCCTTTTTAATCTGATTCATTAAGTGATAAACAGGCAGATGTGTGAATTCCATTCTTGCAAAATGATTAGCACGTGACATCTTTTATTTGTGCTGTAGGTTTGTGCCAGTATAAACCTCTTGATTTATGGTCTCCAACTGCCAAATGCGAACACCAGTGGGAATATACTTTCATTTTTTTTATTAGAAATTCTAATTAAAACCATAATAGTGAAACTACAGCTGAAGAAATTAGAATTGCAATTTGTGTGCAGTATAGAAAAGATGGAGTATGTTGCTGCAATTAAGCATAAATTGGATACGACTGTGATATTAATATAACAAAATATACACTCGCTTGGTGTATAGACCCTGTATGCCTTCCGAGTACAAAGCACTTTGGGGATTTCAGTCAATCATTTTGCCCAGCTGACTGTTCTATATGTGAGCAGACGTGACCCGCTTAATGGCTGAGAGACGGGAGCATTACTTGGCTGTAACTTGGCTGACTTTTCTGTTTCTAAGAATAAACATTAATATAAACATGATTTCATGCTGGAAGATCACTTTGAAATAGTTCTGTGTGATGCATAGGGCTTCTAGGACGCAGTACGGATTTAATGTGCATGATTACTGGGTTCTCCTTGTGGTACTCATCAGACCAAAATATTTAGAAGGTGTTTTTTTAATCTACTGAAATTTTAATTCTTGTGATGGTACCAGACTGATAACACTAGAAACTGAAATTCTCCATTTATCATGAGCGGCAAGAGCACAAACTTGTCCACATGTCTCATTATGCCACAATCCTATTCTTTAGGGATCACCTCACCTCTAGGAGTGAAAGGTATTCAAGTTTCAAGTTTATTATGTATTCACTATACCACCTTTCAAAATGTATTAAAGTAATATTTAGAGCTGCATTACAATATGCATGTCCCTCATTATCCTTTTAACAATATGCCGATATATTCTTATGACATCATCAACATCTGGAATTGGGCAGAGGCAACACCCTGAACATGCTCATACCATGGCGTTAGCTCAAAGTAAGGGCAAGAAGCTCGTAAAACATTTGCTCACAGTTCCATCATTACCACTCACGCAACACAACTCCATAGGATTCAAGGGGAAAACAAGAGAAAAAAGGAACAATATAGAATCAGGATTTCTGGTCACAAGAACATGCCCATAGGTACAAAAAAGTAATAAAGTGGTTTCAGTAGTTAGGGAAATGTCATACACGTGCTAAAATTTGAACAACAGATTTATTTATCTAATATTTGGATTTAGCTCATGTCTTTTCCGTGGTAGCTCAAGACAAGTTGCATTTCCCTGTCCTCAGAGGGTTTACTGTCTCTGTAGGGTTTATGTTTAAAACATGTATTATCACATTCTCCTTTACTGGGGCATAAGGGGTCTTCTATCCCAAAGCAATGCTACAGTAGCTAGGGTAAGTGCCATCCTGAGGCTCAGCAGCACCTTATTAGATAAGGGTCTCACACACATTGCACACTATGAGGGGCATTCTGGGCTGGCCGTCCCCCCATATGGTTGATCAGAATCGGGCCATACAGAGGTAGACCCGATTCTGATCACACAAAGACTAGATGTGCCCACGGGATTAGAATTGGGTCTATAGCCTGGATGTGCAGGCCATTCCCTGATTCCAATCGGCCGCACGTCCAGCCCACATGCTCGGCCAACTCAGTCAGGCTCCTGAATGAAGCCGCGGTGCCATGGTGTCCCATCGCCATGGCACTGCAGCTCCATTCAGGAGCCGCGATCCCCTGCTACAGAAAACAATCTTCTTTCCCCACAGCCTGACTTCCGATCTGACCTTCCATGACCAGGGTTGGGCTGTGGGGAACCCCCTACAGCCCCTTGCTCTCCTTACCAGGCCTTGCTGTGTTGTTTTGCTCCATTCAGGGGAACTTATTCCACCTTCGAAGTGGAATAAGTCCCCCTGGATGGAGCAAAACAAGTCCCCAGTCTCCGTGGCCAACCCAAGATGTGCAGGGTTGACCTTGGAATTGGCCCAGTATGTCTGGATTGCTCTCCGCCCACCACCCATCCTCGCTCTGCCTCTGTCCCACCCCCTCCTCCCACGAGCAGAACTCACCATACAAATCACCTGTACATACGGGGAGCTCTGTCTCTTGCAGACTGCCTGACCATTTAGCAGGTCTGGATGTCTGGATTGGACATCCAGACCCACCAAATGGTGTTCAGGATGACAAATATGCCTTTTTCTTCACTCTCTTAGAAATCTCACTGCCCACCAAAGAGGGACCTCCCTTACTATATTCTATATCTATGAATTCTACAAGATATGGAGAATATGGAAAATTATCATAGCAATGGAGATGTCTGTGGATGTCTGTGGAGCAAGAAAGAGATCTAGAGGTACTTATATGGAACAGAGCAACAGGATGGTGGCCAGAGCTTGAGGGATGCCATGTAAGTAGAGAGACATTACCTGGGCTAAAGGAAGCGATTATGTCATCATTTAGGTCACTGGTGAGACCTCACCTGGAGCATTACGTCCAGTTCTGGAGGCTGTACCTCTATTGAGATATAGACAAGTTAGGGGTGGCCCAGAGAAGGGCTGCCACAATGATGCAGAGCCTGCATTAAGAGCCCTATGAGATGAGGCTTAAGGAACTAAATAGAGGAGGAGAGGAGAGAGAGGGACAAGATATGAGATAAATATTCAAATACCTGGAAAGTGTTAATAGTAAACAAGAATCGAAGATGTTCCTTACTGCATCAGACGAAAGGTCCTTCAAGCCAACAGTGGCCCATCGAGGCCATAAGTACTGGCAGAATTCTAAGAAATAGATCCATGCCTTATTGCTCACATCTAGAGATACGTAATGACTTTCCTAGGACTACATGACTAATAGTGGTTTATGAATGTTTCTTCCAGGAACTTGTCTAAATTCTTTTGAAACCAGCTATACTAATTGCATTGAGCACATTTTCCTGCAACACATTTAACAGCTTAGATAAGTGTGGGAGGAAAGATCTATAAATCATTATTTGCTAGGTAGACTTGGGAAAATCTCAGCTTTTCCAGGGGTGTAACAATGAATAGATCTACTCTGGGATCTTTCCTGTTATTTTTGACTTGGATTAGTTGTTGGGGAAAAGAAAAGAGTGAAGGGAGCCAACGTGAAAATAGTCAAGACCCAATGAGGAAGCATACAAATGTGGAATGAAAGTAAAAATCTTGAACACTAGATTTGATGCAATACATCAAATGAAAACCCATCTTCAAATGCTTCATAAGAAGATATATTCTCTTTTCTTTTCTCCTTCTTTTTGCGGAGGCCATCCCCTCTTTTCCATTGTTAGCCACTCCTGGAAACAGGATGTTGGGCTTGATAGACCTTTGGTCTGACCTAGTCAGGCATTGTTCTAATACTTTCTCTGATTTGTTTTAGATGTGCCTTTTACTGGTTTCATGGCGCGATCCCTATTTATCCTTTCCACAGAACTCATATTTCTTCCAGCTGTCTCTTCTGCAAGATAAAAATCCCTAACCTATTTAGCTATTCTTCATAGGAGATCCCTTGTTATTCCCATGGATAAAAGTACTCAGGCAGTAGAAAGCAAATAGAGAAGGGCAATTTTTAGACAGCACTAGTGTGCAGCAGTGTCCAAGAGAGCAAATAGAATGCTAGGTATCATAAGGAAAGGAATGGAAAATAAAACAAAGGATATTATAATGCCTCTGTATCGTTCCATGGGGTGACCACATTTTGAATATTGTGTGCAATTCTGGTCATCGTATCTTAAAAATGATATAATGTTATTAGAAAAGGTACAGAGAAGAGCCACCAAAATGGTAAAGGAGATGGAAGGATACCCCTATGAAGAGAGGCTAAAAAGGTTAGGGTTCTTCAACCTGGAAAAGAGTCGGCTGAGGGGAGATATGATAGAGGTCTATAAATTAATGAATGGAGTGGAATGGGTAAATATAGATCAATTGTTTATGTCATCAGAATATAGAAAGACTAGGGGGGATGCAATGAAGCTACAGGGTAACCTATTTAGGTCTAATAAGAGAAAATATTTTTTCACTCAACATGTAATCAAACTCTGGAATTTGTTACCGGAGGATGTGATAAAAGCTGTTAGTGTAGCTGGGTTTAAGAAGGGTTTGGACAAGTTCCTGGAGGAAAGGTCCATAAACCATTATTGAAGGGGACCCAGGATATCACTGCTTGCACTGTGGAACCTGTGTCTTTTGGGGAAACTGCTAGGTACTGTCATGCAGCGAGGGCTGATGAGAGCCCAGTTGAGAGGAAAGAAGGTGTTTTTCACAGAGAAAAAGACTTGCAATATTCCCAGGAACCAGCTAGAGGGAGCAAGAGTGTCTTCAGGGAGACTGAAGAGCCACGCCCAGCTGGTCACGAGGAAATGCCAACCAGCTTCCAATCCTCAAAAGCAGGAGGGCTTCATAAGGGGAGTGTGGAAGACTGGAAGGGAGGAAGGAGAAGAGGCAGAAGGAGTACCGGTAGCCTCGGAGATAGAAGCTCCAGCAGAAGCAGCAGCCCAAGCAGAAGCAAGGGGAGAATCACTGGCAGCACAGAGAGAGAGAGGTGGAAGTGGAAACCTGACTACTCTAGTGCTAGAGGATTCCCAGGAGGGAGAGGGGATTTCTCAGGAGCTGAGGAAGGACCTAAGGAGGTGTCAGCTCAAGCCAAACCGAGAGCTGTTTGCCCTCAGAGGCAAAAGCCCTGCTGTAACTGCAACCTTAAGCCAAACAAGAATCAGCAGGAGAAGCCAAGCCACACTGAGTCAGAAAGCCAGAAGCTGGGCTTGTACAGAGGCAGGCCTCCACCAGGAGAAGGAAGTCAAAGGCTACAGGGTAAGCCTAACCTACATAGAAAAGGATTTCACCAAGCTGCTGCCTGGGAAAGGCAGGCAGTGGAAGAAAGCTGGTTACTTGAGGATTGCTGCCATACAAGATATGAGAAATGTATGCCTAATAAGAAAGCTGTGAGTGTTAAAAGCTATGATAAAGCTGTTAGAAAACCTCTAAAGAAGGAGGATACTTTAAAGCTTAATATAGCACGTGGCCGACGCCCTAGGCTAGGCCAAGGACATTGGGAACTGCTACAGAAAATATACAAAACCCCTGAATGTGTTTTACAAGAAACCAGGGATATAGACTCAGAGCTTTCTGATAGCGTGCCAATGCAAGTGGAACTGGCAGGAGATTTGTCTGACCAAGAGATGGACTGTACACGTTGCATTTCTGAAAGTTTAGAGTCACTGCCAGACTTGTGATTAGGTGAATTGCCAGCAGAGTATTCTTTATTTGTTGAGCACCTCCATTCCTGTGACGTATAACAGTTTTTGCTTTGAACCCTGAGTTTGTTTTCTACCTGCATTAAGGACATTTGCTTTAAAGTTGTAACCCACTATTTAGAACCACTGTGAAAAAAGGGAAATAAAAGCCTTATTAATTCCCACCACTCAGCTTGATTGTTTCATTGAAGATTGGAGCTAAAGCAACTACAAGGACCAAGAGCCATTTGGGCCTTTAGAAGATTCTCCAATCTTAACCTTATATTTTTGTGTCCCACCTGCCCTGGCGTCCACTGGCCACCAGGGAAGTGTTGCTGACAGTACTTATGACCTAGATTGGCCACTGTTGGAAACAGGATACTGGGCTTGATGGTCCTTGGTCTGACCCAGTATGGCATATCTTATGTTCTTATGTTAATTTATTTTAATGCCCCAAGCTGCAGAGAACAAAAAGGATTAGGATGCAGGGTGGCTGTGATTGTAGTCTAGAACGATGGTTCCCAACCTGTGATCCATGGACCCTTGGTGATCTGTGAGACTATTACTGGGGGTGTACAGGACACAGAAAAGAGACAAATGAGAGAGGCTTGTGGGAATTGGCTGTGAGGAGAGAGAAAGAAAGAGACTGAGAGTGGTGGAGATTGGCTGGTAGGAGAGAGAGTTCTGGAGATGGCAAGAGGAAGAACAATAAAGTGGGCTTGGTGCTGAGGGGAGAGGAGTCCGGGATGACTGGTAAGGATCAACATGGGGTCTTTGAAGTTTCTGGAGGTTAATAAGGTGTCCACACAACCAAAAAGGTTGGGAACGTCTGGTTCAGAATACACAGTTGGTGTTAGGGTAGGCTGAGCACCAGTGCCAGCCCCAGAGTTGGTTTAAGGGGTTGGCACCCTAGGCAAATCTGAAGCCATATGTCTCCGTCCCCCCCTGGCTGTCAGAATCTATTGGTTTGCTCTTTGCTGTGTCCCAGAGCTGCCCTCATTTGCCTAATGGATGGACCAGCCTTGCTGAATACCACAGTGCTTGACCAAAAAAGTGTCGTGGCACTTTAAAAGTGACTTTTGGAGTATAGTGTGCAATTCTGGAGACCGCACATTCAAAAGGATGTGAACAGGATGGAGTCGGTGCAGAGGGTGGCTACTAAAATGATCAGTGGTCTTCATTATAAAGCATATGAAGACAGACTAAAGGATCTTAATATGTACACCTTAGAGGAAAGGCGGGATAGAGGTGATATGATTGAGATGTTTAAATACCTCCGTGGCATAAATGTTCAGGGAGAGAGCCTCTTTCAATTGAAAGCAAGTTCTGCTACGAGGGGACATGGGATGAGGGTGAAGGGGGATAGATTCAGGAGTGATATGCAGAAATATTTCTTTACGGAAAGAGTAGTGGATCCGTGGAATAGTCTCCCATTGGAGGTGGTAGAGATGAGGACAGTAACTGAATTCAAAAAAGCATGGGACAAACACAGAGGATCTCTAAAGGTAAAAAGGGGACTGTTGTAGTTGTTGATATGGAAGGACAGACTAGATAGGCCACGTGGTCTTTTTCTGTCATCATATTTCTATGTTTCTATAGAAGACTTTTGTATGACTTCTGTCTTCCCTGAGGATAGAGACCATTTTCTGCAACAGAATTTTCAGAAGCAGTTGTCATTATTTCTTGGTCAAAAAATGTGGATATTTCCTGATTTATGTAAAGCCATGCTGGATCATAAAAAGAAATCCTTATGATGTGCCAAGAACTTTCTCTCAGAGCTAAAACATGTACTTGCTTTTCTTGTAAATGTTTACTGACACTTGGCAATGCTCAATGCATTTCTAGAGCCAACATGATTACGTTTCTAGATTCTAAAAAGTAGAATTTATCTCAACTCTTAGTGCTTTGGGGTAATAATCCCAGGTGATGAATATTTATGTATTTATTTATTTACATTTCTTATATACCGCACTATTTGCGATCAGCGCGGTTTACATAAAACTAACAGTATCCGACAATAAACAGGAGTCAGGTCATTACAATAAACAGGAGCAATCAACTTGGATAACAGGGGAAACTATCTACATGTGTGAAACATTGAAATAGGTAACTGTATGCATGTGGGATGGAGTTATTGTGAGATGGTCATACCTGGTGGCTGTGGTTCGGGGGAGTCTATAAGGTATCTAATAAAGAGGAGTTGTTTTAAGGCCTTCCTGAACTGGCTCAAGTTGGGGATAGCTCTGATGTGTGGTGGTAGGGAGTTCCATAGGCTTGGGGCGCTCAGACTGAAGGCTCTATTTGAAGTTGATATGGAGCATCTTGTCATGGCTTTTGGTATTGCTAGCATGTTGGCTGCGGTGGTTCTTCTTATCCTGTTGGGTGGGTGGTTGTATGAGGTCACATACTGAGGATGCGGAGAGCCCGTTGATGGCCTTGAATGTCATCACTAAGGTCTTGAAGCTAATCCTGGCTTGAATGGGGAGCCAGTGCAGCTGCATCAGGAGTGGTGTGATATGCTCTCTCCTTGGTGCTCCGAAGAGGATTTGCGCTGCACTATTCATTGCGAGTTGTAAGGGATGTAAGGTTGCCTGAGGGAGTCCTTGTAGGATGGCGTTTGAATAGTCAAAATGAGGGATGATGAGAGCTTGGTAAATGGTGCGGAAGTCGCTCAGCTCGAGTAGGGGGCGTATGTGTCTAAGGGATCTGATCTTGAAGTAGATCGCTCTTACTGTTTTTGCTATGTGCTGCTTCATATTGAGGTTTTGATCCAATGTGACTCCGAGATACTGTATGGCTGATTTTACTTGCAGCTTGGCGTTATCTACTTCCAAATGATTAGGTGGTGTAAACTCAGGGTTTCTAGAGATGAACAGGACCTCCGTTTTCTTATGTTGGATGCGCAGATTTTGGGAGAGGAGCCATTCGGATACTGCGTTGAAACACTTAGTGGGGTGAGATCCGGGCATGTTGACTGCCATATTTTTCACAAGATATTATTATTCTTCCCCAGTTTTTAAATTTAACTTTCATTTTTTTTCATCAGAATGGTGAGCTCCTCAGTTTTATTTATTTTTATTTATTTATTTCTCTTTACCACGCTCTTTGATATCAGTGCGGTTTACATGGAACATCGGGTGTTTTACGGTGGGGGATTACACCGTAATTACATATAACAGGTAGCTCAACTTGGATAACAGTATTAACTATTTACATCTGTATGGCTAACCGAAAAGTAATTACACGTTACACGTTTTGCTTTGGTTCCTCTCAAATTGTGGACTGTGTTAGGATTCGTATAATTCTGTGGTTATATACGTAGTATATGATATGATTTCCTTGGAAGTCATTTAACATTAATCCTTATTACTTTCAAGTTTTCTCAGTGTATAGGTTTGGAATTTCACAGGTTCTTTAGGGAGGCCTGTTCTGGTGTTCTACAGATTCATGACCTACTACTAATACTATTATTACTACTGAATATTTACAGGCACATGTAAAAGATGGTCCCTGCTCATCAGAGCTTAGAATCTAGCCAAGACAGACAACACAACAGCTGAGGACAAGAATACATCTACGGAATGGGAGGAGAAGAGGGAGGAATACTTCACAAATAGTGTAGGATGGTCTCTCTAGTGGCATGGATTTTGTTTTGTTTGGAAGGTTGGTTTAATTTTGTTTTAATATATGTATAAAATGGGGGTGGGTTGGAGTTAAGTTTATAAGTTTTATTCATTGGTATTTTAGGATTACTTACCACCTTTTTGAAGAAATTCACCCACGATGGTGGACAGGAAGATTTTTTTGAATTGCCTCTAGTTTTCTGTTTAAAAAGGGGTAATGTATAAATATGTTGAAAAAAAAATAAAAGCAAATTAAAAAAAATTAAATCGCTCCTAAGAAAGTCCCGGGAAGTAGTGTGCAACTGTGGTGGCTCTCTAGGCCAGACTTCCACCGGCCTGGAGGAGGGACAAACAACTTTGGGTTATAGGGCTGAGAGAGGTGAATAAAAAGCGTATCTGAATGATGTGGTGTTTGTGGGCATGCGTGTACAAGGAGTGAAGGGCATTAATGAATCAATGGTCATTCTTTCTCCTGCATGCTCTTAATATCTTTTTTTCAAGATAATAGCAGAAGAACAAGCCTTCAAACACTTCTATAAATATCAACAATTACCCAGTCTATATAGAACTATTTGAAGACTTGTTTTTGGATATATAATATATTACAGATTAAAATAGACTAAATTGGTATCTGGCTGTATGTGAAACTGGTTTATGTCATTAGTCTGACAGAAACTGTTTATTTGCAACTCAGTGATTTGGTATCATTAGGATTTGTGCTATTATCTAGGAGAAATTTTTCCCGGTGTAGAGTTTTTTGATCTCTTGTATCTTTTTTTCAAGCCACGACTAACATTTTCATTTTTTGGAAACAAGCCTTGTATAAGTATCTGCTTTCATAGCAATTACTAAACAGGTTTTATCAGCTATTTATCCTTCAGATTCCAAAAATGATTTTGGGTGAGTCAAATACAATATCGAATTCTACTGCCAGATATTTCTGGCCAGCACATAATATAACAGTACTCTCCATGGCACTATTTTGAATCTTATTGCAAAGAAACATTTTTTAAAAAAATGGTAAACAACCTCTGCTCTTTCATCTATCATCTGCTGCACTTGGAAGCATATGATACACTGTACGATCACAAGCGGAACACAAAAGGTATAAATCTTGTCTTGCAGCTCTCATCCGCAGTTCTTTTCACGAGGCTAGTGTGGGGTTTTTTTGTGCTGGAGATTCCACAGTGCTGACAATGTAAATATCTACTATATTTCTTTTTTATTCTTGCCTGACAGATCAAATTCTTGGTAGTGGCTGATACTAGAGACAGATAAAATCCTGTTATGGGCGGTGTGGGGCTTTGCTCGGACAGCGCTGTTATATGGGAATAAAGGGTTCTTCATGTTACATCTCAAACACAGATGAGTACAATGCAGAAGGTCTATAAGGTAGTAACTATGGCAGGCTGATGAGTTCTGCGCAGTTCATTTTACTTGATAGAAATGCAAATTGGTGCAATTCATAGCATGTGCCAAAAAAACATCAGAGATATCACAGAAGCTTTTCTTTCATGATGGCTTATGAAAACTAGAATCCTGTAGACTCTTGTTTATCGATCTACTGTAAATGAGATAAGCTGCTTTCGTGGTTTCGGCTCTGCTGTTCAGTGGCTAATAGTCCGTATCACAAAACAGTCATGCATTCGCTGCAAAGAGGATGTTGATTGAGTAAGGATGATAGCAGCAGAGTGATCTATACAGAAGCAAGTCTGAAAGGAAATTTCTACTTTCACGATATTAATCTCATGAGACCCCACAAGCTAACTATCCCCCTGACTGAGATGCAGTTAATATTGACTATCTTATGATTCACACATTTATTTTCTTGTTTTGTGATTGTTTTGGAAATCCAATAAATAATAAATAAAAAATATTGATTATTTTAATTATTTTAGCATGTGACTTAACACCACTAATACTTGCAAGGCAGCTGGAATATGTACTGTAGCATATTGATGTCTTTAACAAAGTGCATCAAGGTAGATGTAGTTCAAACGATTGCACATGACACCTTAAACCTAGCTATCATTTCTTCACTGGATCAGTGGACAAATTGAGGTCCCTTCAAGACTGCTGTCAGTTCCAAGATTCTCCTGTGTGTTGCTTTGCTGAAGAGTTTAAGCTAAGACCAGAGGCTTAGAACAAGCCAAGATCTAATTTTATTTTATTTATTTATTTATTTATAGTTTTTCTATACCGCGCTATTTTCCATCAGCGCGGTTCACAGGCAACAAACTCGCACAGCAGGAAAAGCCATACTGCGTTTTACATTGAACAGGGAATTGCACACATTTTACATTGAACAGGTATTGAACATGGAACACAGGCTAACAATATACATCGTGGAACTATATACAATATGGGATTATATACAGGTTGATAACAGTAGTAAGATATCAACTAGGCATTTTTCAACGTAAACATGGCTTGAGGGGTACTGTTGTATGTTAGCATGTTAAGGCTAATTTGCTGGGGGCACAGGAGTGATATTAAGGAAGAGGGGATAAAGGAGGAGTGAACAGTGGTTGGTTATGTGATTTCTTCAGAGTTGAGGAAGTGCTGAAGAAAGAGATGATGTTTCAGCTCCTTCCTGAACTGAGGAAGGAGCTGAAATGTCGGCTGAAATGTCGGCGGGCAGTCCTGGAGCGGTGGCAGGAGTGGCGGGGACAGCTCCGATGGCAGCGGGGGTTGAGCGTGCTGAACTAATTAGCTTTAAGCAGAGATCTTAATAGTTTCGTTTGTTTATATAAGCTGCTGGAGATACCTGAGGTTAGCAGGAATCTACAGGAGTGGTCAATTGCCCACCTAGCCCTGTAGGAGAAGCTGCACTCAGTGAACAGCAGTAACCGGTACAAACTGTTGTAAATAGTTGTCATTGCAAAAGTGCAAATCTATATAAATACTTGATTATTGTAAAAAGTTCTGTTATATATACCCATGTAAATACTTGACCATTGTAAAAAGTTATGTTATTATACACATGTTCAATGTGAGCAGTCGAAACACACTGCATTGTTATGTTTACTGTAAACCGTCTTGATTTTCAGAAAGACGGTATATAAAAACTGTTAAATAAATAAATAAACAGCGGCACAGAACCCTTCCAGAGACCGTCTGTATACAGATGTTGAGCTGTTTCATTGTTTCTAAAGGAATGAAGGAGGCCGCAGGGCCCTGTACCTGGCCGGCCGGTTGTAACCGGGCCGGCGGCGCGTGGCATCCACTTCGGGCCGCAGGGGCCGGAAGAATGCCGCGAGGCCGGGCGGCATTTTTTAAATTGATTGGCTCCCGCGGTTGAGTGGCAGTGGCGGGAGCCAATTGGAGACGGCAATCGGGAGGGGGGAGGTAAGCGACGGGAACGATTTGCCGGTGCTCGCATTCGTGAATGCGGAGCCCGCGGCAACGGACGTCATTGTAGTGCTTAGTCCTTTTCTTCTTCCTTTTGTGATTCAGGCTTGGCGGAGGTTGCGGTTGGGACGGCTAGTGCTCCGTGTGCGGAGGATTTCACAGTTGGCGGTGGTGCATTGCTCGAGCCGGTGCTGGAGCATTTCTTTTCCTTCTGGTCTCGTGAGTTTGTCTGGGGTGCAGAGTGAGTGTGTAGGATGCCTGCCCGGGCTGGGAAAAGCGGGGGGAATAAAGGGAAAAAGAATGAGAGAGGTTCTCGGCGAGCTGCAGGAGGAACTTCACGGGGGGGGGAGGACGAGGGAATAGTGGGGCTTTTGCGGCCTCTGGGGGGGTCTCTGTGGGAGAGGCTGTCAGGCCTGTGAGAGCTTGGGGACGGCGGGTGCTGGTGTGGTTTCCTCCTCAGAGAACCTTTCCTCCGCAGAGAACCGCGGGATGACAAGTCCTAATGAGACTGCGGTGGCTGGGAACAGGGGGGTGGCGGTTGAGTCCCCGGCTGGGGTGACGCACCCCAGGGATATGGCAGTGGGAGTGGGACAGGGGTCACAGTCTTGGTGGAGTGGTGGTGCTGCTGGGTACATGGGGGATCCTCCCCCCCTTTTCTTGGGCAGTTTGGTCAGGTTGGGGGGATTGGCCAAGGGGGGTCACCTGCGGCCAGGGGGTCAGCGGCTTGGGACTTTTGGAGGGGTGGGGGGCAGGGAACCTCCAGGGCGGATTGGTTGGGTGCTTGGGCACCATCATGGTCGGGGGGCCCCCTTCCCCCTCCCCCTGTTTTCTCTTATGTTCCTTCACAGGCCCTGATGGCGTGGCATCCTCCGGCTGAAATGTCGGCGGGCAGTCCTGGAGCGGTGGCAGGAGTGGCGGGGACAGCTCCGATGGCAGCGGGGGTTGAGCGTGCTGAAGACCCTCAGAGCGTACGGGCCCTGGAGCTCTCTGCGGAGCAGCCGGCAGGTGCAACTGCTGTCAGCCATGCGGAATTATGCACAGGTGAGTTGTAGGTCGGGGGAGGTGAGGGCGGATCTCAGGTGGGGGGGTCGGGCATCGGTGTGGGGGGTAAGGCCCGGAGGAAGTGAAAGCATGCTTGTCGGAGGCATCATAGGGACGAATCGTCATCCTCGTTTTCCAGTAGGTCGTCGACGGACTCTTCGGGCGGGGATTCGATGGAACGGCCGCAAGTTCCCGTTACCCCGGGGGCGGAAGGGCGTGGGGCCGTTCCGATGCTTGCATCCTTCTCTGAGCTGTGGGAGGGAGTTCCGCGGGTGCTGCGCAGAAAAATACGGAAGAGAAAGTATATTGATATTTTCCGTTTGTCTCAAGGGAGGCGGCGGTCGGGCGAGAGCCGTAAGAAAAGGAAGGAGGATGAAAAGGCAGGGAGGATCAAGCACGTTTCTCGTAATGTTGTGAATTGGACTAGGGCTTTTCTAAGATTGGCCAGCGTTTGGGGCCATGAGTATCCGGAGCAGTATGGGATGTTGCTCGCGTATGCAGATTCGATTTTGGAAGCCGCACAGACACATGATGGTTGGGCTTGGCTCAACTATGATGAAAAATTCTGGGATAAGATGGAGGAAAACAAGTTGTTGTCGTGGGGAAATCAAGACATTAGTTTGTGGTTGACTCAAATGGCAGTGCGGTCTGGGGGAGCGGGGGGGTCCGAGGTTTGAAAGTTGCAGGGGCCGGCGGGGTGGGCAGGGGGCGTTCCTTTCGTGACGGAGCGTCGGGGGCACCAAAGGCAGGGGGAGAGGGTTCAGGAGATCTCTGCTGGAGATTTAATAAGTCGTCGTGCCCCTTTCCCGACTGTAAATTTCGGCACGCTTGTTCCCTGTGTGGAGCGGGGCATTCGGCCCTCAAATGCACAAGGCGGGTCCCCACCCCCGCTTCGGCTCCCAAGTAGTGCGGTTACGGGGGAGCGGGCCCCCATGCCTATTAGGCTGGAGGCGATGCTCCCGTGGCTCGAGCGTTATCTGCGGCGTAGGGTCTGGGAGGTCCTCGTGGAGGGTTTTCGGGATGGTTTTCCCACTCCGGTGATGGGCGAGGGGGGGGCGGGGGGGGGGCAATGCGGCCTCAGTGCGACGATTGTTGCAGGTGGTCCGCGTTAAGTTGCAATCGGAGTGTGCCTTGGGTAGGATGGCCGGTCCTTTTTCCTGTCGGCCGTTTCCAAATTTGGTCGTGTCTCCTTTGGGTGTTGTGCCAAAGAAGGAACCGGGTAAATATCAGCTAATTCACAACCTGTCCTTCCCGGTGAGATCGTCGGTCAATGATAGGATCCCCAAGCGCTGGTGTTCCGTCCGTTATGCATCCTTTGATGCGGCAGTTGATTTGGTGCGTTGTTGCGGCGCGGGGAGTTTAATGGCCAAGGTTGATATCGAATCGGCTTTTCAGTTGTTGCCGGTTCACCCATCGGCGTTCCCTCTGTTGGGGTTTTCTTTCGAGGGGGGTTGGTACTTTGACAAATGTATGCCGATGGGTTGTTCGATTTCCTGTGCGTACTTTGAAATGTTTAGCACATTTTTGCATTGGGCGTTCATTAAAAGGGTGGGTTGCGCGAATGTTGTGCACTATTTAGACGATTTCTTGTTCGTGGGGGAGGCGCAGTCCGTCCAGTGTAGGGCGTTGTTGGACGGGTTTGTGGCTTTAGCTCGGGAGTGGGGGGTGCCGCTGGCGGAGGAAAAAACGGAGGGTCCGAGTACGTGCATAACCTTTTTGGGTATACAGTTGGATACAGTGGCAATGGTGGCACGTTTGCCAGGGGCAAAGATTGTGCGTTTGCGTTTGCTGGTCGCCAACGCGCTGGGTGTGCGGAAGCTCACCTTGAGAGAGTTGCAGGCCTTAATCGGTTACTTGAATTTCGCTTGTAGGGTCATTCCTATGGGTAGGGTGTTTCTGCGGAGACTGGCGGCAGCTACGGCGGGTGCGACGAAGTCTTATCATCGAATACGGGTAACTCGGAGTATCCGGGCTGATTTGGGAGTCTGGGACGTGTTCTTACAGGAATTTAACGGAACGTCCGTGTTGATGGAGGCCGCCATTTCTACTGAAGATTTAGAGCTCTTTACGGACGCGGCTGGTAGTGGGGGATTGGGCATCTACTTTGGGGGGGCATGGTGCACGGCGGCTTGGCCTCAGTCCTGGCGGGATGCGGGGCTTACGGCGAATATTACTTTTTTGGAGTTGTTCCCTATCTTGGTAGTTCTGGAGCTTTGGCCGGACAGGTTGCGTAATCGCAGGGTAGTATGGTACTGTGACAATGAGGCGGTGGTCAGCGTGATCAATAAGTATACCCCGCGTTGTTTGCAAGTTGCGTCCTTGATGCGGGCCGTAGTACTAGCTTGCTTGCGGTTGAATGTAGTGGTTAGGGCGCGGCATATTCCGGGGTGCACTAACTGTTGTTATGGTCGGATATCATTCCACGGCCTGCCTGTTGGGTGCAGCGACGGTGGTCGCGGGGATTAACTAAGATTAATCGCCAGATTGGGTGGTGGGTGGTGGAGCAGGGGGGTTTTCAGATACAGCATCCCTGGGTTGAGGTTTCTTGTGCAGGTCTTTACCGGGAGGATGGGGTGCATTTATCCCCTGTCGGCCTGGATTTGCTCCTTAATGATTGGCAGGAGGCCGTGGAAGGGGTGGTATCCAGGAGGTACATCGGTCGCAGCTTGGGGGGGGGGCGGTTCAGGAGTTAGTGAGTGCCTGAACCGGTGGCGGGATCCCGGAGGTTTCCGGGGTCCGGAGCCATAGGTATTACTTGGGCGGGGGTGGGGTACCCCCGACCCGGATAACCCCGGTGAGGCTTTTGCTAGTAATATGGCGAAGCCGGAGAAAGGGGTGGTAGGATGAGCAGTAGCCTCGCTGCGGTGGCAACAGCATGACCTCACTTTGCTACCCACATGGCTGGTGAGTCATCACTGTTGAGGTGGAGGCGGAATGGTATTGTTTGAAATTGTTGTTGAAGTTGTTAAGGTTAATAAAGCTGCGACCGGTGTTTATGCCAGCAACGAAGTTGTGTGAGTTATTGGTGCAGTGGGGGGGGGGGGAAGGGGTTGGCGAAGGGGGGATGCACCGTGTCCGCCGTGCCACGGTTACATGCCTTATAAAATCTTGTGCTTAGATTCTAGACTTTTCTACCCAGAGCACTCAAATCTAAACCAATTGGCCAGACCAAAGCAGTGTACATAATCTCTAAAATACGTATTATTTGGGCTGAAAGTTATTTCAATGTTTTTTAAACAAACGGATCTGTTGCTGCTCTGTGTTACCTGACTGTCATTTTTACTGCAAAGTTGTATTCTTGTGTATCAGTGCTGAAATGGGAGGCAGACTTCATCTTGAAGAGCTCCAATTAATCGGAGAAGCTTGCTGCTCCTCCTTCTTTCCCCCCTCTCCCTGACTGTGGAGAGCAAGGGCGTTTATTGCACTCCTTTCAGTGCGTTCTTCACTTGGCCGCCAGTAGTTGCAAATATCTATCTATCCCTGGTGCAGTCTCTGCGAAACATGGACCATGTCAGGTATTATTCCAGAAAAGGAATCAGTTTGATTGCTGATCATCTGTTGTGATCAAGAACTCCATTGCACTTTGGATATATATATCAGATAAGGTTTCTTTTGGATTTGGCATTTGACATTGTGGGAAATGAAAGGAGTGTTTTTATTTAGTATGAAATGAAACAACATTTATGAATTTTTGGACACATGAGTTGTCTGAATTTTTGGCTAAATGAATTTTGAATGTTGGGATGCTTGAATTCTTGGGAAGCATGTATTTACAGTTTTACTTGCAATAATCAAATATATATAGAAAAAAAAGATGAAACATTGAAGAAAGCTGGACTGCATGTTTACGACTAAGTGATGGTGTAACTGTATTGGAACTTCGCACATTTGCACTTAAATTTCACGTGACATTTCTGCAAAGTTGATCACACACAGTAGTTATAAGGAGACAGTTACCCTTTATTGTTAAACCTTCATTGGTTGCCAATAGAAGAACGAGTCTTGTTTAAGGTTTTGTTGGGCTTTTAAAGCTATTCATAAGGTAGGTGCGATTTATCTATCAAATAGGTTGATGCTCTGTTCTTCAGCAAGATCTTTATATTCTACAACTCACTATACATTGGTATTGCCCTCTTCTTCCTCTTTTCGGCAAAAGAGGGCTAGAGATCGATGCTTTTCTGGTGCAGTACCAAAACTGTTGAATGATTTACTTTCTGTGTTTAGCGATCTTGTGGACTAAGTTTCTAAAGACGTGGTTATGGAGGACATTTTTTAACTTATTTGATTTGAATTGTTTTATTTCTTTTTGTACTCCACTTTGTATTTCTGTGGATTATAAAAGTGGAATATAAGCAATGTTATTAAATTAAATATCATTCTGAAATAGAGCAGTTTCCACTCTTTACCTGATGGTCCTTATTTTATTATGCCATCATCAGCTCACATTAAAAGTTTATTTTTTCAAATTAGTAGCGTTGGTCTGTTAGGTATTTATTAGTTGTGATTTGACCAGCTGTGTTCTGTATTATACTACCATTACTTATTGTTTCTATAGCACTACTAGGTATACACAACACTGTACACATGTACCTACCCCACAGAGCTTACATCTATTCAAGACAGAGAAACCGAACAAACAGGAGACTAGAATAATCCTTACGGAAATGATTACAAGGAATATGGATGTAGATAAGAGGCTCAGGATCCAAAAGCAGTTTTTAGGGAAATATTAGAGCAAAAGGCTTGGAGGTCAATTTGCTCCTCTGAAAATTTGTTAAATTAGTAGGTCTCCACATTTAAACGAAGGAATGTCACATACAAATGAGACTTTAGGGTGGACAAAGGTCTGGACCTTAAAAACATCTTTTAGCTCAGTTCTTTTCTTTAAGATTTTCTCTTGGTTTGCCTCATTCCTTCTCTTACCAACCATATTCTAGGATTTTTATTTAGTTTACTTGTATTCAGGTCACGCCTTTCCAACAGTAGTTCATGGCGAGTTATATTCAGATACAGTAGGCATTTAACTGTTCCCAAAGGACTTAAAATCACAGTACCTGAGGCAATGGAAGGTTAAGTGACTTTCCAAAATCCAGAAGGAATGTCAGTGGGGTCTGAACCACTGTTCCCTCTAAGCTGTGCGCGTGTGCGCGCGCACACACCTCGCCGAGCAAGCGCACATACTTTACAACAGAGCGCACAAAAATTACGGCTCTGATTCTGATAGAAAACAACACAGACGTCTTAAAATTTAAAAGTTATGATTGTAATTACTAGAAATTTCCCGCTTCATTTAGTAATTGTCTATTTTCATTTAATTTGATTAAAATCAATGTGGTGTACATACTGTATTCTGACGTGTAGTCAAATTTTAAAGTATATAACTCCGAGTGTCGTTATGTGGCGCACACAAATTTAACCTTCCTTCAAAAGCTGCACACAGCTGATATTTTATGCGCACACAGCCTACAGAAAATTAGAGGGAACATTGGTCTGAACCATACTTTTTGGTTCCCAGCCTACTACTCTAACCACTAGGCTACTCCGCCACTCTCATGCCAGCTTTCAAGATGATAATGATATAAAAGACAGAAAGGTAGAAAATACACTCATCTCTAGTTTGTCCTTTAGTGGAATTCTCTATTCTCCTTTTACCTCTTTTCCTACAAGCAACCCTATATGCAGGCCTGACTTTGATCTAGAAACTTTGAAACTAGGAAATTGGAGCCAAAATGGAAAGAGAGCTGAAAATGCTCAATTTAGCATGCATGTAATATTTGGCTGTCCCAATACTACATAACATTCTTACATTAGTGATAGCTTTTTGGAGTTAGCATATATACTAATAGCGTGCAGATGCTATTGGGAAAATATTTTTACTGTGCACATTCTAAAATGGATTGCTTCACATGCGGAATGGTGTTTTAGCCAGCTCACTAAATTTTTACCAACTCCCATGCTAACAGTTTCTTAACACAAATTTCATTACATAGTCACGTAAATCAAAGCCATCTAGTCCCTTTTAGATATGTTTCACCCTAGTTATAGCACCTATTGTAGAGCTTCTAGGCGAGCCTGTTACTCCTGCTGGAATTCTGCACACATTAATCCAAAATTCTGCACTTTTTTGTGATTTTTTTCCCTGTTGTATTTTAAATTGTATCACTCAAAAACAATACACTTTGTTATTTTGACAAAGCATGTACAAATGTGCATAATTCAGACCTTTTGACATAGAAGTTTGAATTTTGTTTGCAGAATTCCAGTAGTAGTCTGTGTGTTTTATCGTCTGCACTAATAGGTTTGTTTGCTCTTGGCCAAATAAACCAATGCATTCCAATAAACAGAGGGATTTAGAGAGCACTGAGTTTAAATGTCGCTGGGAAGAATAGCCTAAGACGGCCTCTGTGGTCAAAAGCTGCAGTATCCGCTGATGGGGACCCAATCCCCTGCTTTTGAAAATATAAGCTCAGTGTTCTTAAAATGCAGGTGAGAGTCCCAGCGTCCTGCCAGCATTTTAAGACCACAATAAGAGCAGGCTGATGGAAAAACGTTAAGGAGTGGAGCATCAAGAAAAGGGGTGGGGTTAAAAAGGAGGGGAAGTGGGTAGAGCTTGACCCAAGGGGTGGGGCTAGAGAGGAAGAAGGAAGTGGAGGAGAAAGACCGGGAGAAGGGATGAAGCATAAAGGGAGGGAGGGGATAAAGAAGAAACAAAGAAGAAAGGATAGAAGGGAAAGAATGTAAGGTGGGGAAGGGAGACTGCAGTTGGGCGGGAGGGGAGAATGCATGTCTGGGTGGAAGGGAAGGAGGGAGAGTGCAGGAAGGAGGGTATTGAAGGGTAGAGTGGGGAAATGGTGCAAGAGAGTGGGAGGGACGGGGATTCAGTGCAGACGGAGAGGAAAAAGTTCAAAGGAGAGAAATCTGCATGTCACAGCTATACATGCACACACAATCTTGTACACACCCACGCATACAGCCCCCGACACACACACACACACCTACCTGCACACACCCGCACACACAGCCCCCTGACACACGCGCACACAGCCTCTCTATACACAGGTGTGTATTCACACACACACACACTTGCACGCACCCACAAAAACAGCCCCCTGACACATGCATGTACACACACAGCCTCTCTACACGCACACGTGTATGTACACACACACACACCCCTGCACACACCCACGCACAGTCTCTCTATACACGTGCGTATTCACACACACACCTGCATACAGCCACACACACATCCACACACACAGCCCAACACATGCACGCACACACAAAGCCTCTCTACACACACACGTGTATGCACACATACATATACACATACAGCCCCCTGACACATGCACACACATAGTCTCTCTATACACACATGTGTATTCACACACACACACAGTCTTTCTACACACATGCATGTATACACACACACAGACCTATACACACCCCCACACACAGCCCTTGACACACACACAACCTCTCTATACACACGTGTATTCACACATGCACACACCTGCGCACACAGCTCCAACACATGCATGCACACACACAGCCTCTCTACACACACGTGTATGAACACACACACACCTGCACACACTTCCCCCTGACACATGCACACAGACACACAGCTTCTCTACACACGTGTGCATGCACATACACACCTGCACACTCACATACACAGCCCCCTGACACATGCATGCACACAGCCTCTCTACACATACATGTGCATGCACACACACTTGCACAAACAGCTCCCTGACATACGCACACACACAAAAAATCTCTCTACACATGGGTGCATGCACACACACACAGACATAGCCTCCTGAAACATGCAACCCCACCTCCAATACACACACATATAATCTCTGACACATGCATTCACACCAATCCCTTGATGCCCCCTGACAAACATACCCCAATATTCACACCCACTCACTACCCACTACCCAATACATACACCTACATCTCCTGAAAAGACACACACACACACACACACACACACAAACACACAACCCCCCATCATCTGACATCACACCTTTACAGCTTCACAGATAAACAGCTTAACTCTCCCCATCATACCATTGATTCACACACACATGCGCACCTCATATATACTGTCAATCCCTATGCCCACCCAGAAATACGTGTCCTGCTGCTATATGAAGATACACTTTACCATGGCTTTTTCAACTAAATTTCCTACATAGACATGCTGGAGGCTGTGAATGAAGGAAAGGGGAAATGCGCCATTTTGTCACACCATGGGGGTCATTTTGGAAATTCTATTTATGATTTGCACATCTGAAAATGCCCATTCAGATGTGCCAATCACAGTCAGATCCCAAAAGCCATTTTAGAAAGTACATATGTGTGCGTAATCACTTCTATTTCTCATGGAGATGTGCAGAGGTGTGACTGGGGTGTTCCAAAAAAGATACACGTATACGACCGATTCTCGAATGGTGCCGCACATCCAAACCTGCTGATGCACATGTCTGTCTCTATATCTGCTCTTAGAAAGCATCAGGTATCTTAAAAATGTTCATTTTGGCAACCTAACAACTGTGGAGAAGAGGAAATGCCCTCTTACTCCCTCAAATTATAATTTTTACTCTTTTAAAGAAGTATGCTGCTAAATAGAGGGACCTTTTTCCTAGATGCTGCATCGCTGTACATCTCTGTTTACAAAATGCCAGTCTGGGACATATATATGGCAAGAGATACATGTGCAGGGCCGATTCAAGGAGATGAGGTGCCCTAGACGAACCTCACCCCTTGCACTCCTCCCCCTTGTGATACCCCACCGCGATGCCCATTTCCACCACTGCCATCCCTCTCTGGGACCAACAACAGTGACAATAGCTTCAAACAGCCCCACAGAGCTTATCTTCAAGATTCACCTTCAGGGCTGTTTGCTTCCGCTGCTCTCCGACATCTGATGCCACCTTCCCATGCAAACAGGAAGTTGGCATCAAGCGTCGTAAAGAATATGCAAATATGTCACCCACCCTTTGTCCTCCCAAATGAAGCTGTCAAACTATGGCCGTGAATTTTAGACATTTTGACTTGGACGACCTTTCTAAAATAAGCCTTTATACGTGTGTACATTTCTGTTTGTTCTGGATTCTACTTACAAATATGCAAACTGTGTACAAAATAAATGTGGTCTATCCTCATAAGTATACATGGAGCCTGATTCAAGTAGGGGCATGTCTGGGCCATCCAGATGGCCCCAAGCAAGATGGGCCTGTTGGGACCAGATTCTGGACCACAGGAACAAAACATTTCTGTGGTAACCAGAACTCAGCCCGAGGACAGCCCGGCATGCCCCTACCGCTTGCGGGGACATCTTCCCTGCAGGCGCTCCCAACTCTTGTGGCTTCGGTCCCCCTTTTCCTTGCCGCACGACCCATGGCTGCCCTGCTGTGGCCTGGATCGGGTGGCAGCGATCCCATGCACCCGACCCAGGCCCTGGGGGGGATCCCAGGGTCCGATCTTTGCCCTCATTCCGCCCCGATCCCGCCCTCTCCTGCTGGCTCTCCCTGTTCTGATGCTCAGGACTTATGGGGGGAGCTGGAGGGGGAATTGGGCCTGGACGGCTTGCGGGGCTGCACATCCCACCGCAACCCGCGTCCCAGAATCGGGCCCTTAGTGAAATGTTGGAGGGATATAGAATGCTTTTAGAATGTGTGTGCTTGTTACAACATGCAACTTATAATCTTGAAGCATGCTTCTACTGCCATGTATGACTATATCGCACATGACATTATGGTTCCCAAGTGTAAGTATTGAACCTACATTTACATCTAAAAATGAGACTCAATAAATTAGATATATTATTAGATTATACTTCTCATGCACAACAAGTAGGAAGACCTCTATAGATTACAAATAGGACAACTCCTTCAAGTGCATGGTTGACATAAAGCACAACAAATACACAACAGAAAGATTATGACTGGAATGAAAGGTTTGTCTTGTCTCTATGACTGATGCTTTTATTCTAGGGTCATATATCAAATTACTGCTGTTTTCATATGTACTAATTGCATAGCATGAGTGGTATGTGGACCAGTTAGACTTTAATACAGATTTGTATCTCATCCCCTCTTCAAAAGTAATCACAATAAAGTTGTATAAACTAACAAGCAGCAAAACAGCAACCCAGTTCCCAGGATGAACAAAATAATGGCGACAATGCCATAAATCCTAACAGGCAATACAAAAACATCACAAAACCTGAGACCAGCAATGGGCAGCACCCACGGGCTTCAAGACCCAACAAAAATAATCATCACACCACAAATCTCAACAGCTGCCAGAGATACCACAAACCCCAGTGACCAACACAAACAATCCTTACATCATATTTGGCACATGTTTCAGGACTGTTTGGCTTCCGGCTGCACAAGGACGATAATCTCATCTCGTTTAGCTCATTTCCTGTTAGTCCTTTCCCTCGGCGTATACATATCCTTTTGCCTGTTTTAAACTGTGCCTCATTTTCTGTGCCCTGCAGACAGTAAAACAAACTACAGATCACAGTCTTCTCTTTAACCTTGGGCAAGTGAAATCGCCAAGCTTATACCTTTTAAAAGGATGTCAGATTAGAGACAGATGTATATTATTTTAAACTAAAGTAAGCTGTTTCAGGCCTTTTCTTTTTCCTTACAGGAAGCTCTGATGCCGTGGAAAAAGTGTATCAAGGCTCCTGCGGGCACAGGAAGAAGAAGGTGTAGCAAGAAAGTGACAGAGCTCAGTTAAAAAAAGCTGTGTGTAATTTTTTTCTGAGCGACTGACTACAAAGGTTAGGGCAGGACTAAGGAGGTAACGTCGTCTTCTGCTTGCACTAGGTTGGCCTGCACGCTCGATACGCAATAGGGGAAAAGGAAGCAGCAGCCTTGAATAAAGACAGCAGAGGTGAACAAGCAAACCCACGTTTCAAAAAACTGAAATGATATGAGTAAGGGATTGTGAAAGAGGAAGCGGACAGAACTTCATCTTGCAAAAGATCTGATGTGAATGCTCATCTTCAGTCCCTTCTTTTAGTAATTATGAAGTTACCTTGCTTTTGTTAGCTGTGCTATTGCTTATTTTTAATTTCTGTCCATTTAAATTTGTTCCTCGTTTAGGGGCATTTTTACTAAACCGTTCTACCAGGGTAGCGTGGGGTTAGTGCATGGTTTGGGTGCCATGATAAAAAGTAGTGCAGAGCCTCTGTGCTAAAAACCCCACGCTATCCTGTTGGGGGACTGGGTGGAGCATTGGCATTCCTGGTGCATTACGACTAGTGTGGGCATTAGTGGCACACGCTAACCGTGCTTGATGCTGGCAGTATGGTTGCAACTAACACCGCCTCAGTGGTGGTATTAGTTGCACTGGTGGCCTGGACGTACACGCTCCTTTGTAGTTAGCGATAAGCCCTGCGCTGGTAATGTGGCCCTACATACATGTTACTGGCATGGGGCTAAGGAAACATGCCCCCTAGGGTTTCTTAGTAGATATAGATTATAAATACCGTAGATAAATAAAGAAATAATCCTTTTTCCTGGGCACTCTGTAAACCTAAGGGGATACCGGGGATACCTTCAGAGGCTGTGTAGTAATGGGAAACTCACTGCAGCGTCTAAAACAGAGATTCTGGAATGAGGAACAGCCACACCGTATGGCTCTAAGGGGATCTTTCGCTCAGTCTCTCAGAGGAAAATCTCCACATGCTGAGTATTGTTCCAGATGAGGAAATAAATCTTTGCTGAAGTCTAAAATCAGCAGAAACTGTACAAAAATGTCCAGAACATAGAAGAAGGAGTCTGTAGCTTAACAGAGTCCCATCGGCATATTGTAAAATTACAAAGTTTAAAAGCAAAAAAATAGAGAAAATCCACACAGTATACTTCACAAATCTTTGAGTACGCTGCAGAAGTCTTAGGGTTTCCCTCACAGGTTCACATTCCTTTGAAGCACTTCTTGGAAATTCTTGAGTTCTCTTCTCACATAGGGACAGTAAACAAGTACTTGGCTGATGTTCTTCATTGCCAGAGTACTTGATCCCAGTGACTTGGGACAAGGACTGCTGGGTCCTTCTTGGAATTCCTTCAACCTTTCTGCCGACAGTAGACATCAGCACCTGACTTCCTCATTGAGAACCAGAAGGCATAGTCCAAGGTTGTCTCTCAGCTCTCTAGAGCCTGAAGAGATATAGCCCTCTGCTGTTTCCCCAGCTCCTTGGATGACATCTCTAATTCATCAACTCCTTCTCTGTGACCATAGAATAGCATTTTATACCATACCTCCACTCTTAGGGATGGATGCTAGATCACTTAAAACATATCATAAACTGGGAAACCTCCCTTTGCAAGAAAGTTCCCCATTTTAACAAGCAGACACTGGAAAGATAACTTTTGTATAGATCAATAGGTGGGGCATTGGTAATCTAAGTCCACCTATTTACCCGTTAGGCTAACGTTTTATGTCAAGGCACATTTAGATAGTATGTGGAGATCGGAATTGAGACGTCAGAGTTGGAGCCTACTTAATTCCGAAGGTATTTCAGAAACAGCTCTGCCAAATGTGGAGCGGTTTCTAAAATACAGATCCACGTGCGGTGGGAGGAGCCATTGTACAAAGTTACACATGGGAAAAACTGATGGAGAAAACCTGCCGGCTTACATTTACAAGTGTCGGCATTTCACAGCGTGCACATATCAATACTGGTGCATGTGCAGCTGAGCCGTTTTGCAAATATAAAGGTGTAGCTGCTGCAGCTTAACTACAGAGGGCCTATTTTTATCTAAATACAATTTAGAATGATGAACAAACTAAGGGAGATTAAGGTGCATAACCCCCTTAATCCCTACCGTAAAGGGCTGAAATGAACACTTTATAAAAACCTGCACATGACAGGTGCAAATTGAGATGTTCTGTACATTACTGCAGTCATACATCTGTATACCCTATTTGAAATGGGAAATACAGATGTAGATTGTTGGCCCACCCTGGCCACTCCCTAACCTCACCCCTGACATGCCCCCATGTAACATACACACAACTGGAACATCCACGTGTAAATAAAGCCTTTTTAAAATGGCTATTTGCATGTGGATGCCATTTATACATGTATGTGCTGGCACAAACACATGTAAAACATGGTTTCTACAATAACTCCCTAAGGGCTCAGTGAGTACTGAGTCTATTAGAATCTATATAGGACCACTGAAGATGTAGGTATATGTAGGACAAAGACAAACCCACTTTATAGACATAACCACACAAAGAGTGGACTTATGCGGGGAGTTATAGGTGCATGGAGCACTATTTTATAATCAACGGTGATAGCACCGTTAATTTCTCTATGTTGCACAAGCAGGGAAGTAGCCTACTGGTTAATGCAATGGGCTCGAACCAAGGAAGCCAAGGATTGAATCCCACTGGTATACCTTGTGGTCTTGTGCAGGCCACTGAACCCTCTATTGGCTCAGGTACTACCGTAGATTGTAAGTCCTTTGAAGACAGGAACATGCCTAGTATACCTGAATGTAACTCACCTTGAAATAATGCAATTGCATTAAACTCTTAATGTAGCTTTTTATTGAAATGCATTAAGTGGGCAGTAATTGGATTTTATGTGATAGGAGTGGTAAAAACAATGCATATTATTTTAAAGTGCGATAAAGACTATGGCTATAAATGTGGAATCTTAACTAGACCCTATTAAGTGTAGGTCTGCATTAATAGTGGATCATTAATATGTGTTGCAATCTGGGACCATGCATCCACATCCCTCAATCTCTAACTGATTTTTTTGTCATTAATGTCTGCTAAAATTTGTTGCTAATGGCAAAACATTATTGTGCTTAGTAAATAGATCTCTGACATGGAACAACCTGGAATCTTCTCTCCCCCTGTTTCTTTTAGAACTCCTGGTTCCTAAATTTGTGGCCCCTAGATGGGATTATTTTGGAAATGCTTGGAATTAATATCTACATGGTATAGCTGCTATTCTGATATGTTGCCCAGCTGATCCTATTTCTTATTTAAACAGCTCCAATCCCATCCCTATCTAACATGATACTTTTTCAAGTAATATTACTATCATATGTATATAGTTCAAGTTCTATTATCCTTTGTTACAATTACCCCTGTTTTCCAAGTTTTTCTTCCTGTTCCATGTAAAAACAGATATATGTATCTTATCTTATCTGATGTTTTGTAGTTCTATGTAAACCGCGCTGATAATAAATAGTGCGGTATATAAAAATGTTAAATAAATAAATAAATAAATAAATATATATAAACACACAGCATCGAGGATCCAAGATGATGACCGTGTAAGGACGCGCTCCGGCGGCTAGCTGGTATTATGGACGCTGTCCTTAAATAAATATTACCTTTGTGCTGATTTACTTGCTCCATGATGGGGAAAAGGAAGGGGAAGGTCACATACCCCGAAGCTGATCTTCCGTCCAAGCAGCAGCCCATAACCAAGTTTGTTACCATCAGAGCTATGCAAAGTTCTGCCGGGGTTAGCGTCAGAGCTGACTTGAAGGTGGTCCTTTCGAACTCGGACGTGAGTCTGAGCCCCGAGCAGCGTGTCCCACCTGATGAGCCTTTTCTGCTGTCCATTGGACCGGATTCCTGACTGCAGTCGCACCTAGACGAGGTAGTTGCTGTTTCGCCATCTTTGGGGGCAATGCCGAGTGCTCCTGGAGGAACCGGGGAAATTACCCTGATCACTCCGGCTGTGAGTGCAGGAGTGTTGGTTCCCTTGATGCCCATTGAGGTGGGTCCACCTGGCTTGGGGGCTACAGGGAGACCTGGAACTCTAGTTAGCTGCAGTACCCTGGTGAAACCAGTGGTAGTGACTTTGGATTCTATCTGGACTGCGATAGTTTCATTGGAACGTTCTGTTCTAATCATTTGAATGTTGTGGAACATATTTCTCAGGATCTTCAGGCAAACTGGATTGACAAGAACAAGTCAGTAAAGACTACTCAAACTCTAGAAAATTTGTCCTCTCAAGTGACTACTGTGCAAACACAGTGTTCTACCTTTGTTAAAGATAGCACTGTACTTCATGTTAAGTTGGAAAAGTTGGAGAACTTTTCCAAGAGGTTAAATTTACGTTTTGTCAATTTGCCTGTATCCTCTGTTGGTTCTCCCATTGAGCTATTCAAAAAATATTTGTTGGAAGTTTTAGGGATGCCGGAAAATGCCCTTCCACTTACTTCCAAGGTTTATTATTTGCCTATGAAGAAGCATCCTAGCTCTACTAATACTGTTCCTAGTGAAGTGGGAGTTCAGAGGGATAGTTTTGACATCCTGAATTTGTCTCAAGTACTGGAATCCTCTACTGAGGAAATAACGAGGAGAGCTACCCTTTTGGTGGTGTTTGTGTTGGAGCCTGGCAGGGCTTGGACCTTAAAAATGTTTTTCAGGAATGCTGATAAACTCTTTTTCGGTCAGAAAGTCTGGGTATTCCCGGATGTTTCCTATCTAACTCAGGAAAAAAGGAGATTATTTCTGTCTATGCATCCTGAGGTAATCTTATTAGGCTTTTCCTTTGTATTAAGATTTCCTTGTAAATGTGTAATTAAGTCTGTATCATCCAGATTTATTTTTTATGATCCAAAACATTTACGTACTTTTTTGGATGTCAGAGCTGTACCTGGAACTGTTTCGGTTGCAGTGGAGCCTACTTAAGAACATAAGATATGCCATACTTAGATCAACTCATCCTGGACACTTAGGGGCTTGTTTACAAAGCCGCGGTAGCGGTTCGCGGTCATTATCGGAGCCGCGCCACGGCTCCGATAACGACCGCGAACCGCTACCGCGGCTTTGTAAACAAGCCCCTTAATTTGGAAATGTGTCATACGGTTGCTTTTTCCTAGGGAATATTTCCTTTTATGTTTTAATTTTATAACTATAGCCTCCTTACTAGGATCCTCTCTTTTCCTTAATTTTGGGCTTGTAGTGTTAGGTGCAGTTTGGGACTGTTATATTTGTTGATTTTCCTATGTAACATATTTCTGTATTTTGCACCTCTCCATTTCTTTCAAGTATGGAATTATTGCTTGATGTATTGTTTAAAATTAAAAAAATATATATATACACACACACAGAAGGGGGCGCTGATATCATCACTGGGCTTCCAGAAAGTTACTTAATGTGGCTGGGTGGAGGGGAGTCGCCAGATTTCTTAGTCGCACAGGGCGTATTTCTAGTTTGCTAGGGTCCTGCATCAGGCATCTTTTTTTCTTGTATTTTTGCAAATGGGGGTCATGTTTTCTAGTCTATTACAGTTCTTTGAAGGAGCAGATAAGGTCAAGCCAGTTTATATTGTGTAATTTGGATTTTTAGGAGTTGTTTGATAAATTCCTTCATGAGAGACTTCTGAGGAAGATAAAATGTCATGGGATAGACAGTATGGTTTAGTAAATGACTAAAAAATGAGAAGGAAAGCGTAGGACTAATTTGCAAGGCACCAAATCTGTTTGGGGGCCTTGTGGGCCAAATTTGAGAACCACTGACATAGTTTCTATAGGTAATCCTGCTTACCGAGAAAGCAAACAATATGGGGGCCGATATTCAAATGACCTGTCTGGTTAACTAACCAGACAAGTTATTTCTCAAATTTCAATTCCTTAGTCTGTTTAACTTTTGGCTGGGCAGCTCAATGTTCAGCCAAAAGGTAATTGGTTTAAAGGAAGAGGAATGAGAGGTGTGTCAGGGGTGTGGTTATAATTTAATCAGATAGTGAGATAGTGCTAGTCAGTTGAAACTAACTGGTTAAGTCTGGTTGGGGAAAATACCTGCCCTAAAGTTAAGTGGATTAAAATATCAGGTTAATGTTAACTGGGGTTATCAAAAAACAGATACTTAACTGGTTATCTTTTTAAATATCCTGGTTAAAGTTAACTGGATAATTATTTGATTATCTTTAACTGGATAGGCCCTGTTGAATATTAGCTCTATTATGTAGAAACATAGAAACATGATGGCAGAAAAAGGTCACATGGCCTATCTAGTCTGCCCTTCCATATCGACTACTACAATAGTCCCCTCTTTTCCCTTAGAGATCCTCTATATTTGTCCCATGCTTTTTTGAATTCAGATACTGTCCTCATATCTACCACCTCTACTGGGAGACTATTCCACATATCTACCACTCTTTCCGTAAAGAAATATTTCCGCATATTACTCTTGAGCCTATCTCCTTTCACCATCATCCTTTGTACCCTTGTAGCAGAGCTTGCTTTCAATCAAAACAGGCTCTCCTCCTGTGCATTTATGCCATGGAGATATTTAAACATCTCTATCATATCTCCTCTAGCCCGCCTTTCCTCCTAAGGTATACATATTAAGATCCTTAAGTCTGTCCTCATATGCTTTATAACAAAGACCACTAACCATTTTAGTAGTCACCCTCTGCCCTGACTCCAACCTGTTTATATCCTTTTGAAGGTGTGTTCTCCAGAACTTCGCACAATACTCCAAATGAGGTTGCACCAAAGACCTCCTTTTTTCTGCTGGCCATTCCTCTCCCAATGCACCCAAGCATCCTTCCAGCTTTCACTGTCGCCTTTTCTACCTGTTTAGCTACTTTAAGTTTGTCAGACACAATCATGCTCAGGTCCCGCTCTTCTTTTGTGGACAGAAGTACTTCCCCCTACACTGTACCGCTCCTTTGGATTTTTGAAGCCCAAATGCATGACCCTGCATTTTTTAGCATTAAATCTCAGCTGCCAAATTCTAGACCTTTCTTCAAGCTTAACTAGATCCCTTCTCATGTTATCTACTCCTTCCTGAGTGTCTACTCCATTGTAGATTTTGGTATCATCTGCGAAGTGGCAAACCTTATCCGACAGCCCTTCCGCAATATCACTAACAAAGATGTTAAAAAGAATCGGACCAAGGACAGATCCCTGCGGCACACCACTGGTAACCTCCCTCTCCTCAGAGTGAGCTCTATTTACCTGTACCCTTTGCTGCCTTCCCCTCAACCAATTTCTAACCCAATCAGTAATTTTAGGCTCCATCCCTAGAGTTCTCTGTTTGTTGATAAGTTGCCTGTGCAGAACGGCGTCAAAGGCTTTACTGAAATCTAAATACACCACATCTAGGGCTCTCGCTCGGTCCAACTCCCTGGTCACCCAGTCAAAGAAATCAATTAGATTTGTCTGACAAGACCTGCCTCTGGTAAAACCCATGCTGCCTCAAATCCTGCAATCCATTGGACTCCAGAAATTTCACTATTTTGTCTTGATCAGCATTTCCAGTAATTTACTCACCATAGAGGTTTGACTAACCAGACTGTAGTTTTCAACCACATCCTCAATTCTGCTTTTGTGAAAGGGACCACATGCGCCTCTCTCCAGTCCTCTGGCACCACTCCCGACTTCAAAGAGGCATTGAAAAGGTCAGTTAGTGGAGCCACTAGAATGTCCCCAGGTTCCTTCAGTATTCTCAGATGTATCCCATCTGGTCCCATCGCTTTGTCTACTTTTAGTTTAGCTAGTCCCTCCTGTACACAGTCTTCGGAAAATCGTTTGAGTCCCCGTTGCTTCTGTTCCTATCTGTGGGTGTTTTCTGAGGTCCTGCTCCTGGCCCTTCATCTGTGAACACAGAACAGAAATATTTGTTAAACTAGATTTGTTGGGGATGGGTGAAGAAAGTTCCGTTCAAATCCTTTGTAATTCTTATAGACCTTAATATACAATAAATATTAGGCCACTTAATGACAAGATATAAGAAGGCAAGTTGACAAACTAAAGAGTAACTAGTCACCAAGATTGGATGGTATATATCTCAGGGTGCTAGAAGAACTCAAAAATGAAATTGTAGACTTATTACTGGTAATTTATAAACTATCATTAAAATCATCTATAGTACTTGAAGACTGGAGGATGGCCAACATAACACTAATTTTTAAAAAGAGTTGCAGGGGTTATCTGAGTGACTACAGATCAGTGAGCTTAACGTTACCATTATAAAGAATAAAATTACTGAACATATAGACAGGCATGGTTTATGGGACAAAGATAACATGGATTTAATCAAGAGAAATCTTGTCTCAGAAATCTGCTACTTCTTTTAAGGTGTGAATAAATATGTAAATATAGGTGAACTGGTTGACATATTGCATCTGGATTTTCAGTAAGCTTTTGACAAAGTCTCTTATGAGAGAACTGAGGAAATTAAAAAGTCATAGGATAGGAGGCAGTGTCTTATTGTGGACTGGGAACTAGTTAAAAGATAGAAAACCGAGAGTAGAGCTAAATGGCCAACTTTCTCAATGGAGATAGGTGAATAGTGGAGTATCCCTGGGATCTGTGATGGGACCACTTCTTTGTAACATATTCATAAATGACCTGGAAATGGGAAAAAGTGAGATGATCAAATCTGCAGATGACACAAAACTATTCAAAGTTGTTAAAGCTCAAGAAGATTGTGAAAAATTGCAAGAAGATCTTGAGAAACTGGGAGACTGGGCATCTAAATGGCAGATGAAATTTAATGTGGACATGTGCAAAGATATGCTCTTAGGGAAGAACAACCCACACTGCAGCTACATGATTCTGTGTTCCACATTAAAAATCACCACCGTGGAAAAAGATCTAGGCATTATTGTGAACAATACGTTGAAATTCTCTGCTCAGTGTGTGGCTGTGACAAAAAAAGCAAACAGAATATTAATAATTATTAGGAAAGGAATGGAGAATAAAACAATGAATATCAAAATGCTTCTGTATTGCTCTATGGCATGGCCCCACCTTGACTATCGTGTGCAATTCTGGTTGTCGCATCTTAAAAAGATATAGCGGAATTAGAAAAGGTACAGAGAAGGGCGACCAAAATGATAACGCGGATAAGACGAGTTCCCTGTGAGACAACTGAGGGGAGATATGACAGGTCTATAAAATTATGAGTGGAACGGAACAGATAAACATAGATGAGTTGTTTATTCTTTCAAAAAGTACAAAGACTAAGGGACACACCATGATGCCGTTAAGTAGCATATTTAAAACAAATCAGGGAAAATATGTTTTCACCTGACACGCAATTAAGCTCTGGAGTTTATTGCCAGAGGAGGATGTGGGAAATGCAGTAACCGAGGCAGGCGGACCTGGTGCATCGGGCCCGCTTCCACCATCCCCCCAACACCCCCAATCTCCCCACCCCACAAAAAGACACCACACCAACATTTCATGGAACATAACTGGTCGCAGCTTTATTAACCTTTAACAATTTCACAATATGCCAACATGCTACACCTTCTCAATCGATTAGCGGCACCCAGCCCGCACCAGCCATACCTTAGCAAAGTGCCTTGCCACTGCTAACGCCATAACTTGCCCCCCCGGCAAGTTACCTAACCCTTCCCCCGACTTCGCCATGCTACTAGCAAAAGTCGACCAGGGTTTGTCCGGGTCAGGGGCACCCCGCCCCCGCCCAAGTGTAGCCTGAGGCTCCGGACCCCGGAAACCTCAGGGATCCCGCCAACCCCCCCAAGCTGCAACACCCCATAATCCACACCCCCATAAAGATATATGGGCGGGTGGGCGGGAAGCCGGCATCCCCGAGCAGCCTCCTACGCGAATGACCACGCGGAGGCTGCCCGCCGGCCCTCACCCCCCACCACACCGCAACGAACCACCCTGATTGGCTCCCGCGCGGCGGCCACCGCCGGGAGCCAATGATTTTAAAATACCCACGGCTGCGCGCAGGGCCCGTGCACCGGCCGCGCGCCCGGTTACGGTCGGCCGCCGGGACCCTGCCCGCGGCCTCTTCATTTAGCAGTCACTGTGTTTAAAAAAATATCGGACAAGTGCCTGGAGGAAAAGTTCATAAACTGCTATTATAAGCCATGGCTCGTCCCTTTGGGTAGGCAGCGTAGCATCTATCAACTTTCCAGGTTCACAGAAGGGACTTGTGACTGAGATTGGCCACTATTGGAATTAGGATACTGGGCTTGATGGACTTTGAGTCTGACCAGTATGACGGTTCTTATGTTTTTATGTTCTATATGAAGTGTATTTCAGTTGTGTGGGTCTGAATCTGTGGATGTCATTCCCGAGCATTTCCACGTTTTTCTCCTGGAATACATAATGACAGGATTTTTATATAACTACTACTACTGACCATTTCTATAGAGATACAGGTCGTATGCAGCGCTGCACAGAACATATAAAAAAGAAAGGGTCCCTGCTCATTAGAGCTTACAATCTAGTCAGGCAGACAATACAACAGTTGAAAACGAGGGAAAGGAAAAGAGGCACATGGGAGATTAAGTGAATCAGGATCTAAAAGCAGCCTCAAAGAGGCTCTTAGCATGGATTTGAAAAGGGGCAGATACAGGTAGTTTGTTCCAGGCATAAGGAGCAGCAAGGTGAAAGGATCGAAGTCTGGAGTTGGCATTGGAGGAAAAGGGCAAAGAGAGAAGCGATCCACCAGAACAGCGGAGTTCATGAGGAGGGGTGTAGGGAGGGATGAGAGAGGAAAGGTAGCGAGGAGTAGCAGAATGAGTGCATTTATAGGTCAGAAGGAGAAGTTTGAACTGAATACGGAGGTGGAAGGGGAGCCAATGAAGCGACTTGAGAAGAGGGGGGGTTGGGGGTGATATGAGCATATCGGGACTGGCGGAAGATTAGCCATGTAGCTGAGTTTTGAACAGATTGTAGGGGGGGGGGGGTAGAGATGATTCAGAGGGAGACCAGCAAGGAGGAGGTTGCAATAGTCTAGATGGGAGGTGATTAGATAATGGATAACTCAAAGGCACAGCACTACTTATATACAACATATTGCAAAAGAAAGGATGTGTACTTCAAAACAAAATTACTTAACTTTCTTATATCCTCTTGTTAGTAATTTACTTGGAAGGCATAAAGAACAAATGAACAATAGCCTAAAATTAGCCGGGATCTCCTTATGCATTAGATTTGCCAAATTTACGTGAACCGTTTCATTGTCATAGATTTGGCACCGTGCTAGCAGGTTTGCAGTATATTTCTAAAGTAAAAAGCAGTCAGAGCCAATCAAATTCTGATGTAAATTAGCTATAACAAATTCAGTTGTTGCCATTTGACCTAACAGTGAAGGTAAACCAAAGTAAGGATATTAATTGTAGAGATAATATACTGCAAATCCTACATATCAGGCTTTACTCGGGGAATAGAATTCAGTTGCATTTATTCATGGCTTGTTTGCATAACTATAAAATATGTACAATATCTTAGACAATATTGTATGTTAGACTTAATCTGAATTTGAACTGTCAAGTCAATTTATTGTGATTTGATTCAATTTCATTAGTGGTTACAGTTCAAAAGAAAATATTGCTTTAATTTGTTAGGCCTTCCCTTGTTGTGCTCTAAGGCAGCACTTTGTTTTTTAAATGTAGCCCCTTGATGCTTTTCTCTGATGTTTACTTCTGTTCACAAGTTTTTCTAAAAAGAGATGGTTGTTTTTTGTAATAATGTCAAACTACAGACAGACTAGTACAATCTCTATAGTTTAAGAATGCTTCTTAAGTACTGTAATGCTTATTTATAATTCAGGTGAGAAAGTATTTTATATTTGTTCTGTTAACATGAAATGACATGTTGAGCGCTTTGTGCATTATTGAAATTCTTGTAAGCCTGGTTGTGTGAGTTCAAGCCTCTTAAAAGAATAAACAGGCTTTGTGGTACGTGCCTTCTGGTTGCTTTGGACAGCTAGCACCAGCAGAACGATGAAAGATCTCACACACTAGCTTCCAAAATGCCATGTCATGCTTCAAAAGTCTCCATTTTCTTTGTTAATTTGAATTTGTATTTCTTTCATCCCTATCGTACTTGTCAGTGAGTAAAAAAAACCTGCCAATAAGAGCCTCAAAGGTGGAATATACTATAACCTTCATTTAATAAAATCACTCTATTACGCACCGCTGTGGTAAACTTGGTGCCAAATGGCAAACTCTAAATTGTGAGCTGCAAAGAAACCTGCTGACAAGATTAGAAGGGACTTCAAAACAGCATAATTAACAAGTGGGGGAAGCCCACAGAGCGTGGCTCGTGGAACTCTTTCCAACCCTTCGGCATGTGTGCTAACATACACAAACACGGTACACACGGAGGGGCTTGGGAAAAATGTCATTGCAGCTGTGTTGCCCCTGTGTGCATCACTAACCTGGAAGGGAGAGGGGTGGGGCAATTTGAATGAAGCACTTCCCAAACATTTTGTTGGTTTAATCATTAGATGTCACTGCCAACTGATTTCAAAGAAAGAATTTTATATTTAAACCCCCGGATTCCGGGTCTTGCTGTGCTTTTTCACCACTAGGAGGCGGTAGGCATAGCAATCAGGAGGTGTCAAACCGATGAACCTTTATAATTAAAGGAGCAGGTTAGGGCCACCTTTTACAAGCTATAGCTTTTGAGGTGCTCACCGCACTTGTTACAGCCCGTGAAGTTTCATTCAGTGTTAGAATCGATGGTGTTATCTGGAATAGATTACTCTAACACACTGGGCCTGATGTTCAGTGACGGCGGCTAGTGCTGTTAATGCGTCTAGCCGATAGCGCTGAACATTAAACCTGGATATTCAATGCCAGGGTCTTATCTGGCTCTGGCATTAAATACCTGGGTTCGCTACATAGGCTGATCGCTAACTGATAATGATAGTGAGGCGCTACTCGGTTAGCTATATGCGGCAAAAGTTAGGCCAGGGTTTCCTGTGCTTGGCTTTTGCCGCATATTGCTAACCGGACAGCGGCTCAATATCGCCACTGCTCAGGTAGTGATTGGTGCTGCCTCCAGTCCACTCTGAAATGCCACCGACACACCCTGAGGTTACACGGTTAGCCTCGAGGCATGTTGAGCCGGCAGCCGTGGATATTCAGCGGCACTAACTATGTTTGTGCCGCTAATTATCCCATTCACTGCGATTAATGTGGTCAGCAGCTCTTCCTCCAAATGAGCTTCAGGCACTACAGCTGGTCCGAGGGGCTGCAACATTTGTGAACATGTTACAGCAGTTCTCAGTCCCTGATATTGAAAGTCTGTTGATTTGTTACTAAAACTCTTAAGGACCTTTAAATACTACGGGTTACTTAAGAAAATGATTGGAATGGGAAATCCCTGGTCGTTCACTTCGTTCTGGGTCTGCTAATTTACTAGCTATTCCAGTGTCTAGACTATCAAGATTGACTATAACTTGGTTGATGACTTTCACTAGAGCTGCTCCTCACTGTGGAATACATTATCTCTGGGATGAGAACAGAGGTTGATGCATGCCAATTTAGAAAACAACTGAAGGCTGCCTTGTTCAGGGAAGCATTCAATCAATTGCCTTGACAAGGGTTTGTAGGGCTGGGTTTTATTTGTTTGTAATGTGATATTATGTCATTGTGTCAATCTGTTTAGTTGCTTTATTTATTATGTAAGTTTATTTGTAAATTGCATACAATGTTTTAATCATTATCATAGTACATAAATGTGTTTTGAATAAATAAAGCAAACATATAGCGTTTTCTATGGGTATATGTGCCTATGTGTGCATATATATGTGTGTGTTAGTTGCATTTTGTGAAGGCAGAAGCATTTATTGTCAAGGGGTTGGTGGCAGGGAAATTGCCCACATGCATATTTGCATGCACAAACCAACATGCACATGGGGTCAGCAGCACAGATCAGCAGTTTCCTTCGTCGTGGTCGGCTCTCTAAATGCTGGAGCTGTGCAGATGGGGAAGCTCATGTTGATCTCACGATTTGAGAGCTCATACCAAATTTCCTGTTCCACGCAGCTCCATTATTCAGAAAGCTGATAGCAGTGCGGGAGCCTGAACAGGGGTGTTCTCGAGGTGCTGCAGCAAGAATGGGTAAGTGAAAGAAGAACTGGATGCCATGGGTAAAGCCTCAGGAATTGCGGTTATTAGAGAGAGAGAGAGAGAGAGAGAGAGAGAGAGAGACTGAGGGAAGGCCGTGGGGAGAGGGATGACAGAAAGAGAGAGAGAGAGAGAGACTGAGGGAAGGCTGTGGGGAGAGGGATGGCAGAAAGAGAGAGAGAGAGAGAGACTGAGGGAAGGCTAAGAGGAGAGGGATGACAGAAAGAGAGAGAGAGAGAGAGAGACTGAGGGAAGGCTGTGGGGAGAGGGATGGCAGAAAGAGAGAGAGAGAGAGAGAGAGAGAGAGAGAGAGAGGGAAGGCTGTGGGGAGAGGGATGACAGAAAGAGAGAGAGAGAGAGAGAGACTGAGGGAAGGCTGTGGGGAGAGGGATGACAGAAAGAGAGAGACTGAGGGAAGGCTGTGGGGAGAGGGATGACAGAGAGAGAGAGACTGAGGGAAAGCTGTGGGGAGAGGGATGACAGAAAGAGAGAGAGAGAGAGACTGAGGGAAAGCTGTGGGGAGAGGGATTATAGAAAGAGAGAGAGAGAAAGAGAGAGACTGAGGGAAGGCTGTGGGGAAAGGGATGACAGAAAGAGAGAGAGAGACTGAGGGAAGGTTGTGGGGAGAAGGATGACAGAAAGAGAGAGAGAGAGAGAGACTGAGGGAAGGCTGTGGGGAGAGGGATGACAGAAAGAGAGAGAGAGAGAGAGAGACTGAGGGAAGGCTATGGGGAGAGGGATGACAGAAAGAGAGAGAGAGACCGAGGGAAGGCTGTGGGGAGAGGGATGACAGAAAGAGAGAGAGAGAGAGAGAGAGAGAGAGAGAGAGAGAGAGAAACAGACTGGGGGAAGCCTAGGAAGGAAGTCATGAGAGAGACATGCACACACATACACACGCAGCCCCTGACACTCCCCATTACAGCACACCGTCCTTACATGCCCAGTGTCCGTATTTACCAGCTCCAACAAACGCCCACCTAGACAGTACCCGCAGTTCTGCATTCTTCTTTTTCGGCCCAGCATCATGGAGCTCACTTCCACAAATCTTACACCTTGATTCATCATCCCTAAAATTCAAAGCAGCGCTCAAGACACACCTTTTTCAGCAGGCTTTTAATGTCACTATCAATCTGGATAGCACCTAAGGTTATCCCTTTCTATCATTCTCCTAGAACACCTGGAAGTGCTACCCCCGGTCCCTCTCTCCGCCTCCCTGACTGTCCCTTACACTTCTACTTGTTCTGTTCTATTTTAATATGGTGTTCCTTTCTTTTTTTTCTCTATTGCTATTATTAGTGTTTTTTTGTAAACCGCCCCGATTATCAAGGGACGGTATATCAAACCTTTTAATAAACCATAAACATGCACACAGCCCTCAACACTCTCCATGACATACACACATATACGCGTGTGCGCAGACCCTGACAGTTCCCATGATACACACACACACACACACACCCTTACACACATGCACACAGCCCCTGACATTCCCCATGACACATGAATGCAGCCCCCAAAACTCCCCATAAAAACATACATATACATACACACACGCATGCAGTTCTCAACATTCCCATGAGATACACACACATACATATGCATGCAGCCTTCAGCACTCCCCTTGACACACACACACACACACGCACGCAGCCTCTGGTACTCCCCATAACACACATACACACGCATGCACAAAATCCTCAAAATTCCACATGACACATGCACAAATACATACATGTATGCACTCTCCAACACTCCCCATGATACACATGCAGCCCTCAAGACTCCTAATGACCCCCCCATGCATCCTTTGAGACAAACACACACATCGACGCATCCGCCTAGCCTCTGATACTGCCCAACACTTCCTATAAGACACACATTTGAACACCCCATATGCTTTATTCTGGAAACAGAGGAAACACACCATTGTGTTATATTGCTAGTGTATGCTTTTCAACTTGTGTGTATCTGGGGTGGTATGTGTGTGTCTGTGACTGGGAGAGATTAGGAAAGAGGAGGTGTAGTTATGAAAGGAGAAATTCTCTAACAGCTATCTTTCAATTTTATCAAATTTTCTATGTTGCAAGCATTGGAATTCCTTTGTCCACAGAAATGCATTGGGCCATTTTTGGAAACTTTGGAGCAAAACAAATGTTCATGGGCTAAGTTTCACCTGCGCATTTATTTCTATGGACAAAACAGAACTTCGTTCGTGCACATTGACATTCATTAATGCACATTAACTTTTAGTAAACATGCCCTTCTATTTTTCAGGACTTCTGGCCTATTTTCAAATGATGTGACTTTTCCCCAGTTTTTCAGAAAATACCTACCATTTTATGGCAAATGTATAAGAGAAACTTTCTCAACAATCAACTGTACAAATTTCTGGCACACCTCCAAAATATTGATTACATATTTCTAATCTGGACACCAGGTGAACCCTCAAGACATTCCAGGAGGGAGTTGTGGGAAAGTACATTGATGTTTGCTCTACTTTTTATATCTTTGTAATGGGGACAAGAATGGGGGAATATTCTTTAAAGAATCATCAGTATCTGTACAGATGGACACGTTTCTTGGAAGTCATCTTCACTGAAGCACAGATCTCTGTGGTGACCTATTGTGGAACAAGGGAGAAGGATTCTCCAAAAAAGCAATGAGAACCAAGGTAAACAGAAATGGAGGTAGACACAAGGCCCAACAAAGTCCAAATAAATATTTATTCAAAATGTAAAGTTCCTCTGCCTCAAGGCCAGCCTCATTTGGCACCTCATTTCACCATCCACTAAAGGCAATCATGGCTCAAGTCCTCCTGTACCGTCACTTAGAGCTGTCTAAGCTCTCCTGTGGAAAGTTCTAGCATTGAGTTTGTTGGCTTGGTGGGGGGAGGGGGGAGTGGAAGGGAAAGAAGGTTTATCTTCTTTTCTCTAAGTAATGTAAATTTTTGAAATGCCATGGATTAAGGTTTTCTTCTGTAGTTATGAACCCATTGGAGCACTCAGGAATTTGAGAGAACGTATTTGGTCACGGCTGACATTAATTAGTAAATCAGATTGTGATAAACTCTCTTTATTCTTTGGCAAGACAAGTTGCATAAAGTTTCTATGGCCAATGTGAACCTAGAGGTTCACAAAATGGTTTGTTGTTTTTGTGTTTGAAAACCAAATAGTCACATTGAGAAGATTGTTTTTTTTTTTTTTTAAATTTGATTAGCTCCATTCATCAGATCAATGAAAGTTAAATTAGTTCAATAAAACAGTATCACCTTTAACTTGTTTGAAGACCCTTATTTCTTGGATCTAAAAATTCTTTCATCGAACCTGAGATTTTGTTTACTCTGTACCAACATATAATTATAACAATGTGTTATAAGGGTCTGTTTACTAAGTGGCGCTAGTGACATCCATGCAAAATTGGAGCTGCGGCCCTGTTTTATTCTATGGGGCTGCGCCTCCGATTTCACACAGAAGCCGCTAGCGCTGCTTAGTAAACAGACCCCATAGAATCAGGCTATAATCCAGAAGATTAAAAATCAGGGCTATATTATTCCTATTTCAGCAGACATGTTACTGTGAATGCTTGCCTAGTTTGAAATCCTGTTAAAACAGCAGAAGAAATTCGAGGGTTCTTTTAGTAAAGCCCACTATGTGGGTAACGTGTGTTTTAGTGGGCGGTAATGCACGGGCAGGATGATTCTGGATATTACAATGCACGTTGATTGCTTGTCACGTGATAGGGGAGGTATGGGGCAAGAGTGGAGTGTGTGCACGGAGAGCATACTGCAGTTAGCGTGGGCTACATTTTATGTGGCAGGATTCAATGTGGCAATTAGGGCAGGTGCATCTAGCAATAGCTTTATGGGTGGCATTAGGCGCACCTCTGTTAATTTTGCCATACATTAGGGTATGCATCCCTATGGAAACTGCCAGGAACTTGCTGGTGACACCCTGGGCAGTTACCACAGAGGTTTTGCACTTAATCCACGTTAATTTTCACACTAAACACATGTTAAGTGCAACGCCCCTAACAGGCTTTAACAAAAGGTCCCCTAGGTTTTGGGTTTGTTTGGAATTTGGATAAATCCTGAAGAAATACAATTTCTCATCAGCCTGCAGTATTTGTTTAGAGACGCTCAAAGGTTGCACCAGCAGGATAGAATTTATTCGACATTGACTTCCAAGTGATGGATTCTCGAGTGGGATTTGAAGAACACTAGTTAAAAGAGCGTGAGAATATAGGTTGCCGAGTCTCTGTCAGTTCTACAGAGTGCTTCCGATGCTTCTGCTGTCAGTGCCTCGGTTTTCATAGGCAGCAGGAATAAAATGGCAGGGTGGCAGCATGCAGTGGAAAGGTTAAGACTGTCAAGCATGTACTGCTGCAGCAAAATCCAGAGAAAGGATGGCAGCTATTGGCACCCAAGGTGAGGTCTCATCTTTATTCATGTAACCTAAGTGGAGCAAGCTATATATACTGTATATATATATTATACATTCCTCCACCACTCACATCTTGCAAGTCAAAATGTTGGGTCAATTATTTTCTGGAAAAAAAATTCATCGTTGCATCGTGCTTTCCTTTCTTCCTCTCCATCTTTAACTGAACGTGTTATCGGAGCTGACCTAGCGTGAATTGCTAGTAGAACCTACTGGCTTTGCAAAAATATGCATGTGTATATTAGAAAAAGTCACCGTTAAAAGTGCTGAAGCTGCCATGATTATGCTGTATTAAAAAAACATGCAATCTAGAAGTCTAGCAAGTATGTATGGGAAGATTATAGAAAGTTAATATTAAAAGCACTGGAAGTACCTAATGAATGTGTATTGTGCTTTTTGGCTTGTCTACAACAAGGACTAAGCAGAGAAATGTATACATGCTTTTCAGAGGTACCACCGTACCATCCTCTTCTGATATGTTCAAGTGCCTGGGCACATTTTTGATAGTGATGATGCATTTTTAACTGTTGCGTTTTTCTGTTTTGTTTTTTTTTTGCTTGGATACTTAATGCTATTTTTGCAGCACCCAGCCTAATCACAAGCAGCTCCAAGAAGGCTGTGGTGCCAAAAGCCTTTGCTATCAGTTATCCAATGTTTTTCGTCAGTTTTATGCTATCTATACTCTCCCCATCTACCCCAGCCATTGCCGTGACAGTCATCAGATGCTCACATGTTTAAGTAGCAAAATCTGCCACTTAACACAAACAAAGCCCCGGATGTTGCTGCTCTTTTGTGGAGCATTTTTTAAATCATAAAATGGCTGTTCCTACGTGTAGTTTCTGCAGTTCCTTCTATTTTATGGAAGACTCCCATTCAGTAAGCATTTTCAAATCTTGAGTATCCCAGTTTGGATGCCCCTTCCAGGCCTCGATGACCTATACAATATCGAGCCCGTAGAGCTTGATGTCATTAGAGGGTCCTTAGTTGGAATGCCAAAAAGGTGCCTAGTTCATGCCTATTTTGTAAGGGCAATATAGGCATTTGAGTAGGCCAGTGGAATAATATGAGGCGCCCTAGGAGAGCCTTATCCCTTGCAGTCCCCTGCTCTCACTTCCATTGCTGCTGCTGCCAGCCATCTCTGGGACCTGCAACGGTTGCAAGGGCTTCAAACAGCCCTACAGCACTTAGGACATAAGAACAAGAAATGTCATACTGAGTCAGACCAAAGGTCCATCAAGCACAGTATCCTGTTTTAAACAGTGGCCAGTCCAGGTCACAAGTACCTGCCTGGTTCCAAAAAAAGTAGACAGATTCCATGATACTTTTTCCAGGAGTAAGCAGTGGATTTCCCCAGTCCACTTTAATATAGGGTTGCCAACTGGCCGGTTTTCAGCCGGCCTGGCCGGTTTATCCATGGCCAGGCCAGCTGCCGGCGCAGAGGCAAAACCGGCCCTTGAAAAGCCGTTTTTTTGCTCTGGCCGCAAGATCGGGAGCGGCCAGAGCAAAAAACCCGGCTTTTCTCCCAACCCGGAGGGCTTCAGAGGGAGCCGGGGAAGCCCGAGCGAGGCCCCGGCTCCCTCTGTACAGCCGCCAGCGTGAAGAGCCTTTTCCTTCACGCTGGCGGCTGTTCCTGTGAAGCCGCGATTGGTGGGAAAGGTTAAAGGCAATGCCCTTTAACCTTTCCCAGCATTCGCGGCTTCACAGGAACAGCCGCCAGCGTGAAGGAAAATGCTCTTCACGCTGGCGGCTGTACAGAGGGAGCCAGGGCCTCACGCGGGCTTCCCCGGCTCCTTCTAAAGCCTCAGACAGCCGCGGTTTTGTGGGGGGGAGGACAAGGACTGCCTGGGCTGTGATGGGTGGGAGGGGACCTGGACTGGAAAAGGGCTAGGAGGGGGGAATTGGACTGGAAAAGGATTGTGATGGGGGGGGGACCTGGACCGGAAAAGGGCTATGGGGGGGGGGGCTTGGACTGGAAAGAAATGGGCAGTGATTGGGGGGGACCTGGACTGTAAAAGGGCTATGGGGGGGGGGAGGGTACATGGACTGGAAATGGGTTTTGATGGGGAGGGGGACCTGGACTGGAAAAGGGCTGGGGGGGGGGGGACATGGACTGGAAATGGGTTGTGATGGGGAGGGGGACCTGGACTGGAAAAGGGCTGGGGGGGGGGGGGGAACTTGGACTGGAAATGGGCTATGGTGGAGGGAGGCGGAACTTGGACTGGAAATAGGCTGTGATTAGGGGGACTTGGACTGGAAAAGGGCTCTGGGGGGCATTGGACTGGAAAGAAATGGGCTGTGATGGGGAGGGGGACCTGGACTGTAAAAGGGTTATGTGGGGGGGGACATGGACTGGAAATGGGTTTTGATGGGGAGGGGGACCTGGACTGGAAAAGGGCTATGGGGGGGGGGACGGACATGGACTGGAAATGGGTTGTGATGGGGAGGGGGACCTGGACTGGAAAAGGGCTATGGGGGGAGGGGAACTTGGACTGGAAATAGGCTGTGATTAGGGGGGCTAGGACTGCAAATGGACTGTGATGGTGGGGGGGGGGGGTAGGACTGCAAATGGGCTGTGATGGTGCGGGGGGACTCAGACTGCAAATGGGATGTGATGGTGGGGGGGGGGGCCTAGGACTGGAAATAGGCTGTGATGGGGGACTTGGACTGGAAATGGGTTGTGATTGGGTGGGGGCTAGGACTGGAAATGGTCTGTGATGTGAGGGCTAGCACTGGAAATGGGCTGATGAAGAGCTGGAATAGGACTGGAAATGGGCTGATGTGGGGCATGGGAGAATGGGACTAGAAGGGAGTGGATGCTGGGTGGGTCTAGAACTATAAGGGAACTGATTTTGGGGGAGGACTAGAATGAATGGGGAATGAGAATGGAGAGGGGAAAAAATATTTTGTGTGGAAGAAAAGTCTATGATAGGCTGGGTATTGGGAGAGTAAGAGGAGCTTGAGAATGGAAGGGTGAAATTTAAATGGATGATAAAGGAATAAGGAAAGAATTGGGGGAAAGAGCAAAAGGGAAACAATCAGTATGTTAAAGCAGAAATAGAGAGAGAATGGCAAACATCTAAAAGAGAAGAAAGGACAAATGGATAGCTCGCAGAAGACACGAAGAAACCAGAAGAAAGTGACTGGAGCAATTGCAACTGAAAAATAAAACGCCCAAACAGAAGTAGAAAAATACTTTTTATTTTGAATTTATTAGCTGGAATATGTCTGGTCTGGGAAGTGTGTATTGATAACATCTTTGCGTTTTTGTTTAGTGCAAGAGGAAATTACTTTATAGTTTTATTTCTCCAGTGTTGTACATTTCATGTTTGGATTTTGGGGTTCCCAGTTTAATTATTATCTGACCAAGGAAGTTAGCCTACACGTATCCTCGGTAATTTTTGTGGGTGGGGCTGGGGGCGGGGCAGGGGTGGGACTAGGGGCGGAGAATGGGTGGAGCATGGCGAGCCACAGGTGTCGGGTTTTTCTCAATGAAAAAGTTGGTAACCCTACTTTAATAATGCCCTATGCAGACTTCCTTTTGCACGGGTGTGGAAGCAGCTGTTTAGCAAGTGGGGGTCACTCCTGTCTGGATTCCCTAGCTCATCAGGTAGGTTCAGGATGGCCTATGGGTCGGGGGTATTTTTTGGGGGAATTATAATTAGTGGTCCAAGAGTTGGGGATCTTTAGTCGAGGTGCTTGGAATGTGTCTTTGTTCTTCAGGGGAGAGTCTTTTCTGGAAGGGGCGAGGTTGATCACAAGCTGCATTATTTGTTTATCACAGGAGCTACTGACCTGTGGTACTAAGTTACTGCAAGTCCCACAATAAGCTAGGTTGCAGTAAAATGTGATATACACCATAGCTTAATAAATTCTCTCCTTAATATGTATTGCGATTGAGTGATGGCTCTAATGCCCTCCGAGGATAAGGAACAGTTTTAGGAATCAAACCCAGGCTTTCCACATGACTATGCTGTGCAGTGCCTCTCAGTCAGTGGTCTGGTTTGTTCTTACTAGTTTCAAGTGAACAACTATCTGGTTTTATTTTTACATCTGTATATCTTTGCTTCACAGAATACCAAAGAGAGTCATCTATAAGAGGTATATGCATGTCACACTGATTTTGTCTGAACAGTAAGATTTATAATCATATCAAATCTTTATCAGCCAATATTTATTACCAGTTGGCCTCTTCCTAGGGAAGATCTATTATCTGGGTAATAAATCTTCAAGATCAAAATTTCCTCAGGATGCCTGTTGATTTAATTTCCTTTAACCAAGACAGGCTCTAGATGAACTCATTTTAACTTTTTCAGAAGGGCACTGATTCTGAAAGCAAAACTCTGTTCAGAAAGTCTGCAGACTGTACACCCTATAGTGAACCATTATCTTGGGCACTGAACTGTAGGGTTTCACAAGGATCCATACTTTCACCTATCATATTTAATATCTACCTCAAGCCTCTAGCTGAGCTGTTTTGGGTGATGGACACAGCATTCTATATCTAGGCTGATGATGTACAGCTCTTCATACCCACTGAACCAGATCGACCCACAGCTTTGTGCAAATTGACTCTCTAACAGCAAGTCTAGAATGTGCAAAACACAACAAACTGCCTGAATCCAAGTAAAAGAGAGATTCTGTGGGTTCCTAATGTAAATGGACAGGTATCTGACACCAACATCTCTTTTGGGAACTATGAACTCCTCCTAAAATCACAAGTCAGGAATCTAGGGATACTGTTGGACTTATCACTTACTTTGTACCCACAAATTAAGTCAACCTTTAAAAACCGCTTCTATCACCTGCGGCAACTAGGAAATCTCTTTCCATATATTGAGAAGACGAATCTGGTCACGGTGGTTCATGCTGTGATAAAAGTCATGGCTCGACTACTGCAATGCCCTATGTACTGCTCAGACCACAAGGAGTTTGCACCAGGCCCAGTTAATTCAAAGTGCTGCAGCATGGCTGACAGGATTGCAAGAGGCAAGACCACATCACACCCTTCCTGCAAAATCCATACTGCCTACCAGTGGCCTACAGAACTAAATTTACAATGCTTTCTTAGATTTTAAGGCCCTCAGATGAAATGGGCCAGAATACCTAAAAAATAAGTTAGCAGTCTATGCACCTCTGAGGCCTTTAAGATCATCTCAAGGAGCATACCTAACTGTACCCCTACCACAAGAAATCACAGGTTGTGACGCCTGCTAGCAAGTTTTCTCAAGCACAGCTTCCGCACTCTGGAACTCACTCCCAGAGGGGTTATGTCTAACTCAAGACTTCCTCTACTTGAGGAAGTATGTAAAAGCCTGGCTTTTCTCCCAAGCTTTCAATGGCCACGGTGATTGACAGGGACCTCATTTGCATAAACATTTGCATATCCACTGAGCCTCATTTGCATACATTTATTTTATGTTAACATTTATATGCTGCTCATCTAAAATTTTAGGCAGCTTTCAAAGGACCCCTTCACAAGTCTCTTTTTTGTCCCAGCAATGATTTAAGGGCATGTTTACTAAACATTAATGTGTGCTAAATGCCACTGCACCCATAGAAATTAATGGGTGCTGCTCAATTTGTGAATGTGCATTAATTTTTAGTACCATGCCTCTAAATACCGTTTGAATGTACAGTGACGATAAAGAAAGGCTACCATATTTCTACATTACTGCCTTTTAGTGCCAACTGCCATGTACATTAGGAAGTACTACAAAACCCTGCTCATTTAGAACCAATAGCAAATCTGCCATATCATAACAGCACTACCAGGACTCGCATGCACCAAAACCTACTTATCAAAAGGTAGCATTGCAAATATTAAACCAATACATCTCCTTTTAGGAAAAGAGAACAAGTGGGACTGCTACATAGAAACTACACAAACAGAATGCCGCAGCTCGCTCACACATGCAAAACATAGGCAGACCATTACCAAATACAGGACAAGAGATCACAGTTTAAAAATATGAAGACAATAATTAAACTGGGAACCCCAAAAGCCAAACATGGACTGTACAATAACACTGGAGAAATAAAACTATAAATTAATTTCCTCTTGTACTGAACAAAATATGAAGACATCAGCAATGCACACTTCCCAGAGTTAACATATTCCAGTTAATAAATTCATAATAAAATAGTTTTTTCTACCTTTTGTTGTTTGGGCATTTTATTTTTCAGTCGCAATTGCCCCAGTCGCTTTCCTCTACTACCTTTGTCTTCTGCTTCTGCTGTCTATTTGTCCTTTTTCCTCTCTTCTTCTGGTTTTTTTTCATTCTCTCTCTAAATCTGCCTCTAATATATTGATCTTTCCTCTTTTGCTTTTCCCTCCTTGAAAGAAAAGGAGGGAAAAGCATCCACTCAAATTTCACCCCTCCATCCTCAATCCCCTTTTCACTTTCCCTTATCAACTTTCCATCTATTCCTCTAACCTCCAGCCCAGCCCGTCTCCCCCAGTTATCTCATTTCCCCTTTGCTAGACTCTTTTTCCTTCTGTCTTACACTCACTCACCATTACCACATATCCATGCTCTGTAATTACCATCTTCCTCTCACTCATCTCCTTGCAAACTTCCCATGATCTCTTTCACATAGTTACACCATGCGCATCATCTCCCCTTTCTCTCTCACCACCCCATTTCAGTAGCCCCCAATCCCCTGACCCTTCCCCTTTACCCCAAAGTCCAACATCTCCCTCTTTCTCTCCACCTCCCCAGCCTTTTATTCCCTTCCTCCAACCCATAAACCAACAGCTTTCTATCACCTTCCCCTTCTCCATCCTCCTCCAACCGTCCGGCATCTCTCCTATCTCTTCTCCCAGCTCAGCATCTTCTCTCTCTCTCTCTCCCCCTGTTCCCCCCATCCCCAGTCCCAGTCCAATATATCCCTCCTCTCTCTTAACCCCAAATCTCCCTCTCTTTCCCCCTACGCCTTCCCTCAATCCAGCATATCCACTCTCCCTATTTCTCTGTCTCCCCTTCCCTCCATAGCATAATTGGTGTCTTCTTTTTTGTTCCAAATCATCCACAGTAAGATCGCACATCACCATTCCTATTTTCATCATTCTTTCTCTGAGTCGGCATGAAGCAGCCAGTGCTGCCTGTAGCATTCATTTCCAGTGCACAGTTTAATGGCTCCATGCACTGGAAGTGAATGCTAGAGGCAGCACTGGCTGCTGTTGCTTCCTCAGAGAAAGAAAGAAGAAGCTGGGGATGGTGCTGCGTGATGCCGTGATCTTTTTGCTGCCATAACTGAATGCAAAGTCTGTTGCAACTTATTCTCCCAGTACCCAGTGAATCTTAAGAGTTTATCTTCTTTTCTCCTACCAAATTTTAAAGTCTCCACCTAAGTCCCAGTCCCTGCTCTCCCCATCTCCATATCCACAGTACCTAACCTCTTGCTTCCTACAGCCTTTCCCATACCCACCCAGCTACTTCGTTCTCCAATTTGTATTGACCCTGCCATTCCTCCTTTTTACCCTAGCGTCAGTTCTTATGCTCCTCCCTCTCACACAAATAATACCTGCCCCCTTTCCATCCTCACTCCCCCCAGATTCTGCTTCTTTTTCTCTACCCTGACCCCAGCATCTCTCCTCTTTCAGTCCCCCCAGCCCCAACATCACCCCTTTCTCTTCCTCCCCAGCATCAGCTCCCTTCCAGTCCCAGCCTCCCCCAGCATCAGCGCTCTTTCAGTCTCAGTCTTTCCCAGCATCAGCTCCTTTCTAAGTCCAACCCCTCCCAGCATCAGCTCCCTTCCTGTCTCAGCTCTTCCCACGATCCCTTCCAGACCCTCCCAGCTTTGTCTCCCTTCTAATTCTAGTTGTTGATATGGAAGGACAGACTAGATAGGCCGTGTGGTCTTTTTCTGTCATCATGTTTCTATGTTTCTATGTCTCTCCCAGCATAAGCTCTCTTCTAGTCCCAGTCCCTCCCAGCATCAGCTCCTTTGTAGTCCCAGCCCCTCCCAATATCAGTTCCTTTCCAGTCTCAATCCCTCCCAGCATCATTTCACTTCTAGTTCCGCCACCCCCCTCAGCATCAATCCTCCTCCAGCACCATCTCCCTTCCAGTTCCAGTCATCCCATCCCCCAGCATCAGCCCATTTCCAGTCCTAGCTCCCCAGCAATCCTCTTTCTGTGCAGCCCCCCCCCCCCAAGCGCAGTCCTCCTGCAATGTCTTCTCCCTTCCAGTCCCCCATCCTCCAGCATCAGCCCATTTCCAGTCCTAGCTCCCCAGCAGTTCTATTCCAGTACCAGTCCCTCCAGCATCAGTCCTGCTCCAATCCCAGTCCCTCACAGTATCATCTCCCTTCCAGTCCCAGTCCCCCCATTCTCCAGCATCAATCCTCCTCCAGTCCCAGACACTGTAATCCCAGTCCTCCATCCTCCAGCACAGTCCTCCTTCAGTCCGAGATTCTCCCAAAATCATCTTGCTTCCAGTTCCAGTCCCCCATTCCCCAGCATCAGCTCATTTCCAGTCCTAGCTCCATAGTAGTCCTCTTCAGGTGCCAGTCAGCTGCTCCTCCCAAAGAGCAGTCTTCTTCAAGTGCCAGCCAGCTCCCCCCAAAAGCAGTCTTCACATGCCAGCCAGCCCCCCCCATGCCCTCCAGCATCACACCCACCCAGTCACTTTCACTTCCCCTCCTCCCTGCGACCGTAGCACAGCCTGTATTCATTGTACAGGTGCGAGAGAGATGCTCTTCATTCCTGCAGCTGTGCTAAGTTGCAGTTGCCGGGATCTCAGAATCTCTAAAAGTGATTCACTTTTAGAGACTCCCTGGTCCCGGTGGCTGCAGCTTAGCACAGCCGTGGAAATGAGAGAAATCGTTCCGCGGCTGTGAAGAGGTGAGCCAGTGAGGCAGGCTTTGGGTCTCACTGGCTCACCTCTTCAGACAGTAAGGCCGCGGGGCTCCTCGGGGAGCGGGACATGTGCAGGCGACATGTCTGCATATGCATAGGGCTGGCCCTGGTGACTGACTTCCCATTCACTCATAATGCTTCAGGACTAGCTTGTAGTACACCCTGAAACTGAGCCAAGATCCACATACTTTATTCATCGGCACATATAATTTACACCCAGTTACCCATTTGTATTTCTTCCTATGCCTTCTTCTCACCCATCTCTCCTGTCTATATGTCCCACTGCACCTGTTCCCTCTGATACCTATTAAGATAGTTCATTGCATAGTGCTAACATTAGGAGTATCCTATTTAATGTTATATGAATGTCTACCGTGTCACCTTTTATGGTACACCATTTGTACTGTGCTGACTTTGTGAGTATATTTGTTATTTGAGTGTTTTACCATGCTGCCTATCAAGCTATAATATTTGTATTTGGCTGACATTGTATCATATTTCTCTTAGTTGAATGTTCTTCTATGCTGTTATAAGGTGTGCATTACTGACATTGTATCATATTGCTATTATTGCCTACCTCCTAGTTGATCTCACTGTTCTAATTGCCTGTTATGCTGACATGGGCCATTTTGCTATTGTCATACTGCTACTACAATGTAAGTACCTTTTATGATATTGTTTTTATTTGTAGTTGTATAAACTTTAGGCTCCATTTTTATTCATAGTTTTATGTTCTTTTGGTTCCAGTTTTTGCAACACTGTAAACTTTCACGTTGTACAATTCGAATGACAGTATATTAAATTATTTTAATTAAATAAATAAATACGTTGAATCTCTTCTTAAAGTCAGTTAACAAATAAACAAATAACTAAATAAATTCTCAAAGGTCATCGGAAATACTGGAGAAGCTGATTTTAAAATAACTCTTACCTTTCCAGTAATGTCTGCCTATTTGGTAGTAAGGTGAGGAAAGATCACTGTTAACTGTGGATAATCAATGGTCAGCAAATCATACGGTTATTCTTTCCAAAACGATATGAATTTTAAGATACATGAAGCAGTTTCAATGTAATGCAGACAGGGGAAATCATCTAGGATATTTAGGTCTGCAGCTTAGTAGCACCACTCTGACTTAAAAATTAAACCCGAGGCCAGGAGAAAAGGAAAAATGCATGCCTGCTATAGAGAGAGAATTTTCTCCAAAATGGCAAAAAAGGGCCCCCAAACTCATTACTGCATGATTATTCTCAGCTAAAAGTTCACTACATGCTAGCCACCGGTGCGCCCTCCTGTCTGCCTCCTGTACCCACTACCCAGTCCTTCTATGCCTTTGACTCAGCTCCACTTGGCTGTCGCCTCTCTCTGTGTGTATGTGTATATAATATTTATCTATATATCTATATGAGCATTTTTCTTATAAAACCCCTAGGTCATTTGTAAATTGAAAAATATTTAAAATATAGAATGCTTAAAGCCCAGAATGCTGTTTTCTGTTTTGTTCCTAATTCTATCCAGTTTCTTGGAACACACCAATAATATGTTAATTGCTAATATGAATAAAATAAGTCTGCACATAAACCTAAAATACACGCATGCAAATTAGCATAAATAGAGGTTCACATACAAGTGTGATCATATGTATTCATAGTTTTATAAGCTAGAGAAGAGAAATACATCAATATTAATTTAAACAATGCAATGCAATGCAATGTGTGCCTTCGAGTCAGTCCTGACTCCTTGCGACCCAGAGGCTCCTGGGTTTTCTTGGCAGTGTCACTGGAAGTAGATTGCCAGGCCTTTCTTCCGAGGCAATGGAGGTCAGACCAATAATTCTTGCATCTATAGAATCTAGCCCAGTTATGTATATCCAACTGTATGTTCCATAAATGGCCAATGGTGGTGCTAGAGAGGAAAATACCCAGAAGAGGACTCCCAGAGAGTGCAATACTGCAGGACTACAATAGGGTAATTTTATAAGATGCTGCATAAAGTTGTGTGCTATTTACGTGCAGAACTCAAGGTATATTAGTGCCACAATCCAGATAGCCAATACACATACAGGTACTTATCTGGATAGTGGTACTGAAAATCACTGCTATTTATTTATTAGTATTTAGCTCACACCTTTCCAGTAGATGTTCAAGGTCAGTAACATTCAAGTACAGTAGTTATTTATCCAGATTTAAGTGCAAGCACCGCCTTGGCTCCACCCACAGAGCAACCCCAGAACTATCTGGCTAGTGCCACAGCTATTACAGGAATATTCTATGGCGCTAAGCTCTTTTGAACATCACGACCATCGTGCATACAAATGAGTGAAATCTAGCCCTAAGATGATATCTGTATGGATAATGTGAATAAAATTACACGACAAATATATACAATATTATTACAGAAACAAATCTACTCACTCAAAATTGTCACTGTGTGTTTATAAGAAACTGCCAAACAAGCATAAAATGTGCTTTATTCATAGCATAGAAATATAAATCTCCTGGAATTTGTCAAGCATCAGAGAATTCATACAACAGTACACTGTCATATTATACAGCTAAGCGTTTCAAAGTCCAAAGCAGACTTCATTAGAGAGCACAAGCCAATTGCTCTGCCCTCACTGGCCCTCACTTGTAAGGCTGGTGGAGACAGACGCGATGTGCCAAATCATGGCCAAAGGGAACATCGAAACAGTAAAGAATGAGTCACTTCTTGTGCCGACAAATATTCTTTACAATATAACAGGGATAACACTTTCCCCTAGCACACAGTATTTCTATTCACAGAAGCAGCAGCAACAGCTTCAATAAGAACATCTGCATGAATGTTGCAAAAACCACCCAAGTCACAAAGGCAGCTGCTCTCTGTTCAAAATACCAAACTATTATGAAATATACCTTCAATGCTTAAATGTAAAGAAAGCAAGATTCTTAAGTCTTTTCGTTCTATTTACCCTCAGTCTGCTCTTTCTAAGCAATATTGTGGATGAGTTAAGAAGAAAATGTTGCCTTTTGCGGATGACACTGAGATCTGTTACAGAGTAGACGCCCCTGAGGGAGCAGACAAAAGGAGACGTGATCTAAGACTTCAGCAGAATTTGTGTACTTGAAAGTTAAGATTTAATGAAAAATAGTATAGAATCGTGAGTTTAGGGTACAGAAACCCAAATGAGCAGCATATGATGAAGCGAGGAGGGGTGAGGATGCTGACAGGGACCATGTAGTAGAGAGACCTTAAGGTGATAATGTCTGATGATCTCATGGTAACAAAGCAGTGTATTAAAGGGATGCCAGGGTGTATAGAGAGTGCATAAGCACTAGGAATCAGGGAGATAATCTATTCAATTTGTTGGTGAGACCTCTGAGGGGATATAGACAGGGTGAAGGCAGTCCAGAGATAGACTGTCAAAATGATGTAGAGTCTACTGCAAAAACCAAATGAGAAGAGATTCAAGGACCCTAATACATATAATCTAAAAGAGACAGGGGAGATATGAGAGAGACATTCAAATACCTCAAAGGCATAAATAATGCATAAGAAGCAACCCATTTTTCAGATTTAAAAACACTCTGAATCAAGAGTTCATGGTATAAGGCTCTGAGAACATGGACATCAGGAGATATTTCTTCTTTGTAAAGTGTTGGACTCATAGAATATCCTTCAAGTGGAGATGGCAGAGACAAAAACTCTGCAAGAATTCAAGAAAGCATAGAATAAACATAGAATATCCCTAGTTGCAAAGACATAAGAAGACACCAGAGATCAACTGGCATTATACTAGATATAAAACTGAGCAGGTAGATAGACTAATGTTCATTATCACTCATGACAGTCTATATTTCTCTATATCAGGATATCACAAATCTGCCTTGGAGACTCCACAAACACCTACTTTCACAATGATGTTCACAGGATGTTCACAATGAATATACATGAGCTACAGTTGTGGTCAACATCATTGGCACCCTTGCAGTTCAAACCCTTAGGGGTATGTTTACTAAACCGGGCTAACGGTTAACCTGGGCTATCTGCAACTAGGTCCCATTGAATAATATGGGACCTAGTGGCAGACAGGCTGGGTTAACCGTTAACCCGGTTTAGTAAACATACCCCTTAATGTCCAAAATCTCCTAAATAAAAGTGACCAGTGAAATGGCTTTGGACTATATATGCATACGTATTTGACACATAAAAGAGTCAAATAAAACAAGAACAATTAAAAAGGGAAATAGTAGGAAATAGTATAATAAAAACTGGGACATTGCCAGGACATGATTATTCCTTCTCGTGGTGTGATGTTCCTTTTTTCTTTAATCTAGGGACGCAACCCTAACTTCAGGTGTTTGACGGGATATGAACCCCTCAACACCAAGGTTCGGACTGGATACATCCTTTACAACATCGAAGAGTATTTAGTAAGTTTTTTACTAATTGTCAGACCCCATTTGTTGTGTATGTGTTAGTTTGCCCATGTCAAAAGATCTACGTGGGAAAGACTTCTAGATCAATGAAGAAACGTCTTCAAGAACATCGTTCTTGGATAACTAATGCAGTATTATCAGCCCCAATAGCAGTTCATTGTCAGGAACATGGTCATTGTTTCACGGATTTACGCTGGAGAGTGATAGATCACATTCCATCTGATGATAGAGGGGGAGATCGTAACTCTCGTTTATGCTACCGTGAACAGTTCTGGATCTATACCCTTGAGTCTATAATACCACAGGGGTTAAATTCATCTTTGGACTGGTGGAGTATTATATAATCATGGAGGTGAGGACTTCAACTACCTTGAGCCTTTTCATTATTACCAACTGGTCATATGTTCGTTCCAGGAAGTTCAAATAGGGTAACTTCCGGGAATAGGATGAGCAACATAGTTTGAAAAAGGGCCAGGAGTTTCTTTGGCTTGAAATGCAATGTTGGGTTACTCTCTTGGGATTCTGGAGATCTCAAATTGGTTGCCACAAATCCATTTTTGGGAAGATTGTATGGCTGCATCTTCGGCAGTTTTAGCTGCTGAAAGAAACTACATAGAAAAGAGAAACTAATGTGGACTCAGCTAAGTGATCTTTCCATTTGATGATTGTTTGTGATGTAAGAGCACACAATTTATACTGGTTGGTGTTGAGGGGTTCATATCCCCTCAAATACCTGAAGTTAGGGTTGCGTCCCTGGATAAAAGAAAAAAAGGAACATCACACCACAAGAAGGAATTGATTCTTCACGGTGTAGGTTCCAACAAAAAAATTGTTTTGTTGTTATGTTTCCCTTGATGAATTATTGTAAATGTGGGAGATATAAGGGGGTTGCTGTTTGAAGGACATGATTATTGGCACCCTTATAAACAATTCAAATCAGTTTGAACAAAAGGATCATATTCCCAATGCATTAAAATTAGATGCACCTCTGATCAATTGTCAGTACTCGTATGACTTGAATCAACCAATAAATGATGGCTCTAATGTTTAAAATGGCTAGATTCACTCCCTGTTCCATTTTCACAATGGCAAAGACAAGAGAGCTGCCTTAGACCGTCAGAAAACCATTATTACCAAACATAGCCATCTCAAAAGACCTGTCTACAGTATGCAATGTTATTAAGAAGTTTTCTGCTCATGGAACTGTCAAGAATCTTTCAGGATATGGTGGGAAGAGGAAAATTAATCCAAGAGGTCTTTGAAGGTTAGTGCGAACTGTTGGAAAAACACCACAATCAACATCCAAAGAGCTTAAAGCTGACCTGGAGCAATCTGGAGTAGTGGTTTCAACCCACATCATATGCTGTGCACTAAACAAAGAAGGACTTAATTGGCAAAGGCCAAGGAGGACCCCACTGCTCAAAGACAGACATAAAAAGACACATCTGATCTTTGCCCATACCCATTTTGAGAAACCACAATTTTTCTGGGAAAATATTCTGTGGATAGATGAAACCAAACTTGAGATCTTTGGCAATGCAGACCAGCGATACATTTACAGGTGAAAAAAATGAAGCTTATAAGGAAAAAACACCCTTCTTACAGTTAAATAAGATGGAGTCTCCATAACATTGTTGGGCTGTTTTGCTGCCTCAGGAACTGGAGGCCTGAAATGTATTAAAGGAATCATGAAGTCAGAGAACTATCAAGGTATTTTGAAATGTGCTACCTAGTGTCAGAAAGCTAGATCTGGATCAAAGGTCATGGGTCCTCCAGCAGGACAATGACCCAAAACATACATCCAAAAGTACAAAAGAACGATTAAAAAGAAACAAATAGACTGTTAAACTGGCCAGCAATGAATCCTGATCTCAATCCAATCAAGAACCTTTGGAAAGAGCTGAAATCTGCCACTGGAAAAAGGAATTCTGGAAACATTCATGAGCTGGAACAAATCACATTTGAAGAGTGGGAGAAACTACCAGCAAAAAGATCTATGAAACTTATAGATGGCTACAAGAAAGGTTTGGAGTCTGTCATCACTACCAAAGGTTGTGTGACCAATTAGTGAAGGGTGCCATTAATCCTGTCTAGGTCATATTTTGTTTTTGTTTTTTCCTCAGAAATTACTATGTGTAAGTTGCACAGATATCTTTTTTGTTGTTGTTGTATACCTTTGAACAGACTATTAAAATATTATGATGACATACAGATGGAATATTTCCAATTATATAGTAACATAGTAACATAGTATATGATGGCAGATAAAGACCAGCAAGGTGGCAAGAGTAGGTGCACCTGCCGCTCCATGCAGGTCACCCCTCCCCATGCCTTTGTTTAGGGGTGTACCCACCGCTCTGTGCAGGTCATCCCTATTTGTTGAGATATAAGAGATAGTTATGTTTATTTTGATTTTAACCTGTTGCTGTGTCTGTCCCATGCCATTTTGAATTCAGTCACTGTATTTGCCCCCACCACTTCCATTGGCAGGGCATTCCAAGCAATTATTTCTCAAGCTATTGTACACAATATACCTAAACTACAAGGGTGCCAATAATGTTGGCCATATCTGTAAATTTAGGTGAAAAATCCTTTATGAAATTATACACAGAATGATCTCATAGCCTCAGTGAGGTACAGCAATAGCACAAGAAGAGTTCCCTTAACGTGAACTAAATTCCTATCAAAGATATCGCTCATTGCAAAGATATTTTCTCTGCAGGTGTAGTGCTACACTTTATCATTGTACACAAGTCAGACAGTCAACGTGCCTCTTTGGTGTGACCCTGCTTGATGGTTCTTGATTAGCTAAATAAGCTGTAGGCTATTTCACCAGTATTGCAAACTAACTAGGGGTCTCCCACAGAAAAGTCTTAGGCACTGAATTAGTTGAACTATAGAGGATGATGCAATTTCCTTTTCTAAGCTAATTCCATTGCTCATCAGTTGTTGCATTTTTTTAGAAAAGAATCTTCTTTCAAAGCTTAATTTTATTTGGTATGTTTAGACTCTGCATTTGAAAAATAAAATGTAAAAGCTAAACAGGAAATGGTTAACATGAATGACAAAGAGAGAAAGGGTAAATGCAATCATACATGAAAGGCGGAGTATTCATGAAAAGAAAGGAAAGCACAGAATAATAGTCTAAAGTGTTGGGATATCACCTTGCATGGGATCAAAGGAGAGGGTGTGGGTACCTTTGCTTTGACTGCTAACACATTTTGTTTATATTCAAATGCTATAGCAAATACTGAATTATTAGTTCTTCCACCAGGCAGTTTTTCCATTGCCAATATGTTCCAGATCTTTTAAAGCAAGATATCAGGATCGGAGGGGGTAGACTGATTTCCAGCTAGCAAGCCAACAGTTGGGAGAAGTGCAGCAGTGGTCAGCAGTTACAGATTTCAGCTCTGGCAAAGGGTCAATCCAAGCTAATGGGAAGCACATCAGAAGTCGATTCCACAAGTTTCCAATCTTTCACACTTTTTGGATTGCATATGTTAGATGGCACAAGTCCCTCCTTGACTCCAAGATGTGGTTGAGGGGGAAGGAATATTCAGGTTGATAGTTAAACCCCACGGTCAGTGTTTTTTTAAGTGCTAGCTGCGACAACAGATATTTAGCTCCGTGATCCCTCGTAGCAGCCAGCACTGAATGTCCAGTTTCAGCATTGACCGCCAACACGATCTGGTAGCAGCAATATTCAGCTCTTATCTGGATAGCAAAACCACATAAAGTTAAGACTACTTTTTTTGTGGTCTAACTTTATGTGGTTACTTATCCGGCTCGAGGACTGAAAATCACTAACCGGTTAAGTCAGTGCACTGCCCTCACCCCATGCATAATCTAGATAGTGCCACGGTGGTTCAAGGAGATATTCAGTAGGGTTTATCCAGTCAGCAGGTCTACTAATCTGATTAACCCTTTTGAATATCGGGTTCATTATTCTTTTTCCTCAGTGGTGGAAGAACGGTTGTAGTGATGACACCAACTCTGACTCTGTGATCTTTTAGTGATTATATTATGTTGCATTGGAGGTTTTCTATGCAATTAGGTAGACCAATTGACTTAAAGGTGATGAACCGTGGATCTCTGAAAGAGAAGACTCAAAGCTGGAAGGGCTAATATATCCTCATGAAAGATAACAATAACTTAAAGAACCACAGGCAAAGAAAATTCCCCCAAGCCTCTCACTCGGTGACATTTAAAAAGTCTGAAACCGTCCTTGTCAGCATGAAGCATAAGCATATAAAGGAGAAAGACAAATGCGGAAGGCATTTCAAAGCAAGAACTGCAATAAAGGTTAGTAACTCAGGTTTATCTGTAACCCCAGTGACATTTACTCTCACTTTTCCAAATTCCTCTGTGACCTATACTTCTGGCTGCAGCATTTGATGCACAGAAGTGATAAAGCCATTTCTTTTGGAAAGGAGAGGAACAAAGATTGCTTGGAAGTGGGGATATCAGGACCAGCAGAGAGGCAAGAAGAAGGCTCCTGATGAGATGCAATTGAAACATATGTGCGTTCCTGCAGTGGGACCTTTACTAACAACATGCATTAATGGTGTCATTGCACGCTTTAGTATATCTAGCCCTAAGTGTGCAGGGAGGGTGCAGTGGAGATGAGGCGAGGAGGGCAAAGCTGCGATACTTACCATCAGGAATGCATTGGGACTGGAAATGAGGCTAGATTGGGACAGAATGCTGTTCTTTCTACTTGGTTAAAGGTAAAAGGTTCTGGGTTTTTAATTTATGGTCTGAGCAGCTAGAATGATGTGAGAAATGGCTGACAACATGGCAAAATGGGATATTATCTGTAATGGGCTCAGACCTGCTCTCCTTATTGAGCTCTACCTATGAAATCCCTTTCATTGCCTACCAAGCCCTATTTCCCTGCATTCTGAAAATGCTCTTCTTTAAAAGACAATAATACTCTTCTGCCCTACTATCATATCACACGTGCAAATACTTTCATCCTCATTTTGTACATCCCCCTCTCACTTACTGTATGAAATATTCTTTCTCTGTCTGTATAAGCGTATCAGCCCTATATAGCACAATTCTAAAAGAATAAAGTCAGTGGGGTCGATAAGGACACTCGGACGCTGAATATTTCAACAGTCCGCCTTGGCACTATCTGGAGAGTGCCAGGGCAGCCCGGGGGCAGAGTGAGGACAGTATTGGCCACTATAAGGATAATCGCGGCTATTATCCGGATAGTAGTGATTTTCAACTGCTATCTAGATAATTTATCTGGGTGGCTTAGACCAGCAAAAAAACTGCCCTAAGTTGCTGTCTGGATACATTATGCAGATAGGGGCTGAAAACTGTCACTATCCGGATAATCACAGTGATTAGAGAGTAGCTGCCCATTCTGGATTTTCAGTGGCAGCCAGTTTCCGGAGACCGCCATTGAATGTCCTGGACATATTTAAATGCCATGGCTGACCGCCATGGAATCTAAATATCTCATGCTCTGAATATTACCCCCAGAATTTTCTTCTTTCATCCATTATTAGATTAGTGGTAGTTTTCATTTTTATTGGCACAATTTTGCTGTCTGTAATGGACTGATGTATTATTCTCAGTAGGGCAAAACTCCATGCCAGGCAAGTTGCATTGTCCTTTGAGTTATGCATTATTTTATGACGAAGCTCAGTGCTATCCAAGCATTCTTGTCAAATTAGTTAAACGTCAAGGGACTGATATTCAAAAAAAGCTGAGCTCTTAAATTTAGGCCCCTAAGTTAGGCTCCTAAACCTGTGCTTAGGATCTTAAAAATGATGCTTAAAAATTTAGGTCTGCCATTCATTCGCCTAGATTTCTGAGCCTCCTTTATTAGCCTACTAGGAAAATCAGTGCTAAGTTTCTGACTCTTTTTCTCACCCTAAATCCATCTCCTCTTGCCACCCACTTTTTATATTCCTAAATGTAGTGACATTTCAAGTATAAATTTAAGAATTCAGCCCTAGTAAATTTTCAGAGACTAATTTAGGATCATAATTCTGAAAGTTACTGACCTTCAAATCTTTTAGTTGTGCAAGTACTCATGCAATGAAATATTAGTGATGTGCAGACAAAATATGTTTGTTTTGTTTAGTTTCTTGTGTTGTTCATGAGATTTTTCATTTTGTTTAGGTGATTTTTTTTCATTACAAGGATAATGTCATCAACAGTTTGCACTATAATTCGATAACGCTAATTGCTCAGTAGGGTACACTACTGAGCATAGGGTGTACTACTGGGCAATAGTGCTAAAGAATGCAAATTACAATAAGGGGGTCTTTTACTAAAGGGCCCTAGCTTGGCAGCATGCATCTGGCATGTGCTAAAAGAGCATTTTGGACATGTGTTGCCAGCAAACACTGGGCCGTGACAGTATGAGCCAATTCCTGTGTTAACTGTAAAGCCTGCATTAGGATCATGAGCGGACATGTTAGGGATGGAGAGTGGGCATGGTCAGCTCAGCGCAGTTAACACAGGGTTCACACTGCCTGCTAACTTTGTACCATGCGATTAGCATGGGTGCACCTAACGTCACCTCAATAGGTGGAGTTAAGTGCACCCATGCTAATGCAGAATGCATTTAGGACAGTGCTCTGCATTAACTTCCACTTGCCTGACAGTTAACGCAATGGTGTTGCACCTAACGCGCTATAATTTCAGTGCGTTTGGCATGCTAGGTACAACACCTTAGCACACTTTAGTAAAAGATCCCCTAAGAGGTAGAGGAAGATCAGTCTAAGGAAACTATCTTTCTACCTAGTTCTGAGCTCTGAAGCTTGCACTATCATGGCACCACTATGGTATCTGTGACCTTTTATTGCTAAAATACGGCAGAGGTTTTCCATTGCCTTCTACAGCCCACAGCACCTGGTCTCTGTGGTCTCCCTCTCCCTATCTTAACGCAGGCACTGAACCTCTGAATATCATTAATAAAATATTTAAAGCTTTTTTCTTGGAGCCTGAGGATGTGGCAAGTTTAGAAAATAGATTTGGGAAAACATTTTTTATTTCTTTATCAGAAGATTTAGGGTTTATAACATTTTTAATTTAAAAAGGACTGTTTTTCACTTGAAAGCTCACTTACAACTCAGAAACAAGCAACATGGAAAAAGAAGCAGACAAGGCACAAATGCAAGAGAGAAAAGGATAAAACACTAAGATCTACAGTCACTAACATACACTAATGCTGTTAACATATTATCGGACCTAGTTACTAAGAGCATATATTAACAACTTTAGTGCATGTTAGTAACTTTAGTCCAAAATATGTTTCTTCTATGCAGAAAATGCCCAAAATTTGTCAATGCTTTTTGGAAACTCATTTCCCCTTTAATTATTTGTTTCTTATTAAAATAAATTGTTTAACATATGGAAGGTTTTTAAAGACAACTCGATCCAATAGAAATCTAGAAACATAGAAAATGATGGCAGAAAGAGACCATATGGCCTATGCAATCTGCCCATCAAAACTAATGAACCAGTCTCTACAATCACTTCTTCTCCCTCAGATCTTTGGAGCTTGTGTTATATTTTCTTCAATTATGATGCTGTCTTCCTCTCTCGCACCTGGGAAACTTTTCCAAGAATCCACTACCCTTGTGTAAAGAAATATTTCTTTATATTATTCCTGAGTCTGCCCCCTTTCACCTTCATCCTATGATCCCTTGTTCCACAGCCTCCGTTCAGATTTAAAAAGACCAGACTCCAGATTCTGCTCATCTTTGATGCACAAAAAATTGCCATCACTTATACGATACTGCTCCCTTGGGTTGTGCAGCCCAAATTAATGACTCTGAATTTTTTAGCATTAAATTATAGCTGCCAAACACTAGACTATTTCTCAAGCTTTGGTAAATTCCTCCTCATGTTTTTCATACCTTCCAAGGCATCTGCCTAGTTGTAAATTTTGATACTGTTTGCAAAGAGGCCCAATATAAGAATATAAAAAGATAAGATATGCCATACTGAGTCAGACCAAGGTCCATCAAGCTCAGTATCCTGTTTCCAACAGTGGCCAATCCAGGTCATAAGTACCCAGTAGGTTCCCAAAAAGACACACAGATTCCAAAATACTTGTCCCAGGGTAATCAGTGGATTTACCGGGTCCTCTTTAATAATGGTTTATGGACTTTCCTCCAGGAACATTTTTTAAACCCTGCTATACTAACAGCTTTTACTACATCCTCTGGTAACGAATTCCAGAGTTTGATTACATGTTGAGTGAAAAAATATTTTCTCTTATTAGACTTAAATGGGTTACATTGTAGCTTCAGTGCATGTTCCCTAGTCTTTATACTTTTTGATGGCATAAACAACTGATCTATGTTTACCCATTCCACTCTAATCATTCATTTATAGACTTCTATTATATCTCCCCTCAGCCGTCTCTTTTCGAAGTTGAAGAGCTCTAACCTTTTAAGCCTTTCTTCATAGGGGTATCTTTCCACCATTTACTATTTTGGTGGTTCTTCTCTGTACTTTTTCTAATTTTGCTATATCCTTTTTTAGATACGGCAACCAGAATTGCACACAGTATTCAAGGTGCAGTCGCACCATAGGACGATACAGAGGCATTATAATAGCCTTTATTTTATTCTCCATTCCTTTCTTTATGATTCCTAGCATTCTATTTGCTTTCTTGGCTGCTGCTGCACAATGAGTGGACAGTTTCAATGAGTTATCCATGATCATGCCTAAATCTTTTTCCCGGGTGGTAGTTCTTGATGTGGAACCTTGCATTGTGTAACCATAGTTTGGGTTGTTCTTTCCGAGGTGCATAACTTTCCACTTGCCCACATTAAATTTCATCTGCCATTTGAATTTCCAGTCTTCCAATTTATGAAGATTCTTTTGCAATTTTTCACATTCCTTTTGGGTTTTAACAATTTTGAATAATTTTGTGTCATCTGCAAATTTGATCAGCTCACTCGTTATTCTCATTTACAAGTCATTTATGAATATGTTAAAAAGCTGCGGACCCAGCACAGATCCCTGGGGTACTCCGCTATTCACCTTTCTCCATTGGGAAAATTGGCCATTTAGTCTTACCCTCTGCTTTCTATCTTTTAACTAGTTTTTGATCCACAATACCACACTGCCTCCTATCCCATGACTTTTTAATTTTGCCAAGAGTCTGTTATGAGGGACCTTGTCAAAGGCTTTCTGAAAATCCAGATACACTATATCAACTGGCTCACCTTTGTCTACTTGTTTATTCAGACCTTCAAAAAAATATTACAGATTAGTAAGACAAGACCTTCCTTGGCTAAATGCATTTTGGCTTTCTCCCATTAAACGATGATTGTCTACATGTTCAGTAATTTTGTTCTTTATAATGGTTTCTCCCATTTTGCCTAGTACTTAGATCAGGTTCACCAGTCTGTAGTTTCCTGGATCACACCTTGAACCCTTTTTAAAAAATTGCATTACATTGGCCATTCGCCAATCTTGAGGTACTACAGATGATTTTAATGATAGTTCACAGATTACTAATAGTAGGTCTGCAATCTCATATTTTAGTTCTTTCAATACCCTCAAATGTATACCATCTGGTCCAGGTGATTTGCTACTCTTCAGTTTATCAAACAGTTGTAAAACATCTTCCCGGTTTATCGATATTTCTTTCAATTCTTCCAATGCATCACCTTTAAATATCATTTCAGGCATGGGTAACCTCCCTATATCTTCCTCAGTAAAGACCAAAACAAAGAATTCATTCAATCTCTCCACTATAGCCTTATCCCCTCTTAGTGCCCCTTTTATCCCTCTATCTCCCAATGGTGCAACTGACTTTCTCACAGGTATTTTGCTACGAACGTACTTGAAAAAGTTTTTATTATGCATCTTTGCTTCCATGGCAAGCTTTTTTTTCAAATTCTCTCTTTTCCTGCCTTATCAATGCCTTGCATCTAACTTGCCAGTGCTTATGCTGTTTCCAATTTTTGTCATTTGGCTCCTTTTTTCATTTCCTGAAAGATGCTTTTTTTGGCTACAACAGCCTCTCAGACCACACCTTTAAATCTTTTCTGATAGCCCCTCCATAATGTTACTTAAAAAAGATATTGAATAGAACAAGACTGAGGATCAATGCTTGTGAACACTGCTAGTAATGCCACTTTCCTTGGGGTGAACTCCATTTACTAATACCCTTTATTACCTTCCACTCAACCAGTTCCTAACCCAGTCAGTCACCTTTGAGCCTATTCGGTGTCATGTCAAAGGTCTTGCTAAAATCTAAGAACATCATATTTAGCACACTCCCCTGATCCAACTCTCTGGTCCCCAGTTAAAGAAATTGATCAGATTTGTCTGACAAAACCTACCTCTGGTATAACCATGCTGCCTTGAATCCTGTAATTCTTTAGATGACAGAAACTGCAGTTTTCTCCATTTTAGCAATTACATTATTTTACACACTGCTGAGGTCAGACTAACCCGCCTGCAGTGCCTAGCATCCTTGTTAATTTCACTTTTGTGGAGACAACCACATCTGCCCATCTCCACCAAACCTCTCTTAGGGGCTTGTTTACAAAGCCGCGGTAGCAGTTGACGATTGTTATCGGAGCCACGGCCGCGGCTCTGATAACGATCGCGAACCGCTACTGCGGCTTTGTAAACAAGCCCCTTAGTGCCCACAGATGTATCCCATCTGACCCCATTGCTTTATCTGCCTTTAGTTTAGCTAGTCCCTCACAAACACAGTCTTCTCTCCACCTCATTTCCATTTCTATGGTCCTACCCACGTCCCTTCCTCAGTGACCACCAACAGAAATATTTGTTACACAGTTCTGTTTTATCCTCATTAGCCTATTCCGCCCTTCACTTTGAATCTCACAATAACATTTTTGCCCTTCCTTCTCTCACTAATATATCTGAAACAATCTGGGCCCTCTGTTTTCAGCAGTTTTTCTTCCATTTGCACCTTCATTCTGACTATTTTTCCAGTGTCTTTTATTGTACCTTTACCAAGTATTCTTACCATTGGCTTCCACCGAAAATATTTTGAGCGTTATTTATTTATTCAGTTTTTATCCTGTCCTCTCAAACTGCTCAGGGCAGATTACAAATTACATACATAATAACAAATAACACAGCACGAACTGGCAATACCTCATCATAACACATATCTATTCTTCATAAAATTTAAAAAAAGGAAATAAAATACAAGGCAATTGATTTCTAAAATCCTACAATGTCCATTATGTCTCAGGAAAAAAGTATGTTTTTATTGCCTTCCAAAATATAACAGATTGTCCATAGAACAGTAAATTTTTGGTATTCCATTCCACAGTAAAGGTGGAGAGCATGAACAAACATTACGACATGCACATTCAATATGAAAATGTTTGCAAGAGGGAACCACTAGCAAACAATCTGATTGAGACCTCAAAGTACGGACTGGGGTATATTTCTGCGATTTAAATACATCATAAGTTGGAAGCTGACCAGGAAAATATTTAAAAGCCAAAACAAGTATTTTAAAGATACAATGCTTCTCAATCGGTAACCAATGAAGTAAACATGATCTCTAGGCCTCAAATAAAAAATCAACCTCAGAAAGGCATTCTGTATCCATTCTAATCGCTTTTTTGTAATCCATAAAATAGAGAGTTACAATAATCAAGCCTTGATGTTATAAATGCATATATAAGTTGTAACGTCTCAGATTGTGAAAAAAACTGATGAATCTTATATAATGTCACAGGGCTGACTCATTAGTGACCCCTATGGAGACAGAAGATAGTGCAGCTCAGGGAAAAAATGACGTTCTGAGAAAACACATGCTGGAAAGTTGCCAGGGGCAACGTAAGCAGGTGAGGTCACAAGCTGGGAAGACACCCTCAGCCAATAGGGAAGCCAGGGGATTTTCACCTGACTCTAATCAGTTAGGGAGTGGTGCAGCTAGGAATTACCTAAATAAACCTAGCTCACAAACAGTTAAGGAGTTCAGGACTGAGACCAAGCCAGAGTTCAGGACTCAGACCAAGTTCCAGACCAGGACCGGAACAGAGTTCAGGAGCAAGCCCGAGCAGAAGCAGTTCATGAGCCAGGCTCAGAGCAAGACAAGGAGCCAAGACAGGAACTGGAGAGAAACCCAGAGAAGGAACTTGTTACAGGACAAGAGGAGCTGTGGAGAGAGCGTGTCAGAGTACCTCACTGGAAGCCTGAATGGACGTCTGTATGAGTCTGAAGAGTGCATGAGTGGAAGGGGCAGACAGCGTGACACAGCTAAGGAAAGTAAAAGCTTTTTACCTGGAAAAGGGACACCCTTTGCAAGGTACGTGAGACCTAGAGTTTCCCAAAGGCTATCGTCAGGAGTCCCAGCTGGTTATCAGTTCCTGCCTAAAGCAGAGCTCATAGCAGGGCCAATTTCCCCTAATAGTGGGGCAGAGCAATTCCTCAAACTGTTGCACAGAGGTCAGCAAAGGGGAGGCTCCTATTACCACAGACAGGGAGATTGTGGTAATTACCAACCGTTCTCATCTAGCCAGGGAGAACGACGTCACAGCCAGGACAGGCTGTTTGCTGAGCCCACACGGAGGGAGAGTGCAGAGGGATTGATTCCTGATGTGGAGCCCATGCAATATGATTTACCAGTAAATGAAGATATTATGAAAATGGACTGTAGCATTTCTGTAGCAGATGATATAGTATCTCTCAGATAAAAAGGAATAAGAAGCCTGTCAAGGCACAGCAAAGCCTTATTCACTGTGGCTACAAGCCTATGTTAAAAGTATATTTTTGGTTGCTGAAAGAAAGCTATTTTGTGTTTATTTTTGCTTTCTGTTTCACCCAAGAAGGGTTTTTGTTTGTGTTGCTGTAAATAATTGAACATCCTATTTGGGAAGGGAAATAAAGCCCTATTTACCTTCACTCGTTGTCTACAACTATTTTGGTGTAATCTGGCAGCAGCTACAACTACCGGGAGGCCAGTTACACCGGGGCCTAGTGCAATACCAAAGCTCACCGGTAGGTGCACCCAGAGGCCTGCGACAATAATTGTCGCAAATAATAGAAACAGGTCTTAACAGTTTGGGATACCTGACCATCAAGGGAGAGATCGCTGTCAATAATAACTCCCAAACTGCAAACCTGACTCTTAATCTGAAGCTCTATTCCCTCTCAAAAATCTTTTGGGATAGGGGAGGAGCTGATACAATGAATCCTCAATGCCTCAGTTTTTGAAGGATTAATCTTTAACTTGTTCTGTACCATCCATTGCTTAATCATATCCAAACAAAACACCAATCTGTTAATTCCAAAGGCTCGATCTGCGCCCAAGGGGACAAAGCATTGGATATCACCAGCATAAGAACGTACCTGAACCCCTTGGATGGAAATCACATCAATTACAGGTTTGATATAGATGTTAAAAAGAAGAGATGATAAGAAAGCCCCTTGTGGAACACCGTATTTCAACGGTCTAGGATTAGAGATCATGCTTTACACTACTACGTACATATTGACACCTATCAGTCAAAAACGACTTAAACCAAGTAAGTACCAAATTCGAAACTCCCATATCGGATAACCACTGCAATAGGATATAATGATCAATAGTATTAAATGTTTTGGTAATTCCCCAATGTAGTTTGGTTGATACATTGCACTGAGTTATGATCTATAACACTCCCTTTGCTTGTATCAAATACTTGTCACGCCTTCTAACATAGCATAACTCTGGTGTCAAATTGCATGGAATGACGGTGGAAATCCTGTTGCTCATAAATCTAGACCTACTTTTATGTGCTGGTTCAAGCTGGCAGGGAGCACTTTGTCTTGTACAAAATCCCTGTAAATCAGCATCTAAATTATTTGATTAGCCAGTAAAAGCCTTCTTCTTTGGCTCATGCCAAAGGGCACTGACTTGGAAACACTGAACAGTATGCGCATTTTCTAATTCTTAAAAGTGAAATGCAGGAATATTTTGACAATGACTAAAATACTCTAGATCTATCTGTTAACCAAAGTTGAAATTTATCATTATAGTTCTTCACTGTTCTTTATGTCTCCATAGCATAGAAGGCATGATAGCGCTTGCCCCATAAAAGAGATTGAAAGAAATCCAACTTGTGCTATCTGGAAATTTGAAACGCTGAGAAAGCCCAGTTCTGGGCACAATATTATTGGAGACAGTCTCTCTGCCACGCCTGCATGGAAGTTGTCATGGCAAGCTTGCAATGATGGATTTCCCTCTTTTGTGCAAGGGGGGTGGGAGAGGGAGTGAGGTGTTTGCTTAAATCTGTGGCTTTGTCAGATATGAAAGAAGGCTTTTCATTTGTGAGCTTGAAAGCTGAAATGTTAGCACCTCTGTTATTTTTGGCATAGTTTCGTTCTATTTGTGTGCATATCGGTGTCACATCTCAGCTGTTCCTGGTAAATTTTAACAAGACGTGCAGCTGATACGTGGCTACACAAATAAGAAGGCATTTGGTCCCCTGTGAAGAGACACTTGAAATATGTCTATATTGACATTGGATGATTTAGGACCTAAGGTAACTGCCAGACATGGTGTTTGAAAGAAATACTTTTCATGGCTACAGATGCAAAATGTTTTCTTTCTTCACATTTCTTTGGATAAAGGCTCAAATACCTGCTGTTCATAAAACATAACAAACTATAGGACAAGCCCAGGAATAGACTTGCATTGGATGCCTTATGGGTTCGTATAAATTATTCTAAATATTATGCATAGTAGGGGTAAGTCTATAAGGGGTGAATGGAAAGTTATGTCTTATTATGCGCCTAAGTCCCTGACAACTGGCAAAATCAATAAGTTCATCATTAATGGAGAAGAAATTGAAATAGTTGACAGCTTTAACTTACTTGGATCAACAATCAATAAAGAAAGGACAAGCTGTCAAGAAATCCGACGACGTATTGCTCTTGGTAGAATGGCTATGGAGAACCTAGACAAGATTCTCTCCATACAAAGATTAGACTTGACCAAGCCATGGCATTTTCAATAACATCATATGGATGTGAAAGTTGGACAGTGAAAAAGATAGACAGGAAGAAAATTGATGCCTTTGAATTATGGTGCTGGTGATGAATACATGGACTGCCCAAAGAATAAACCAGTCAGTACTAGAGGAGATCAAATCTAAACTTTCCTTAGAAGCTCAGATGACAATACTTTGACTTTCATACTTTGGACACATCATGCGAAGACAGAGATCATTAGAGAAAGATATAATGCTTGGCAAGGTAGAAGGTCAACGCAAAAGAGGAAGGCCAGCATTGAGATGGACTAATACAATTACAGCAGCTATGGATACCACTCTATCAATAATGAGCTGCTTGGCTGAAGACCGAACAAAGTTTAGGTCAACTATCCAGAGGGTCGCCAGGAGTCGACACCGACTCAATGGCACTTAACAACAACAACACATGCATGAATGGGCACTTATATGTGCGCTTTAGGTGGTCACCATTCTGTAAGCATGTGTATAAGTCCCATTGCTTGTACTTTTGGTTAGGATGTGCACAGGGACGGAGCATAGGAGGGGCCTAAATTTATGTATGTAAGTTATAGAATATTGTAACCTCCGAGCATTTTCCCAAATCTAGACATGGACATTTACACCTGCTCTAAGGTTAAGGTGCATTGATATAAAGTATGTGTATAGTTTAGAAAAATCTGCCCCATATATGCAAGTGGCAATGTGCATTAACTGCACAGGAGATTATAGAATTACTCTTGTTGTGCCCCATTATATAAGTTATTCTGATTTCTACCTGTAGACTTCACTATTGTAAAAAGATTTTTTGGATATCACATGATTATAAAATCATGGCACAGTAAAAATAGAATCTTAAATTCACTAAGTGCCCTTTGCTTTAATTTAAATCAAATTCATTGTAGTTCATACAGAATGTTTATACCATGCACATTAAAAACTGTGGTATGCATTAAGGAGGCAATTCTATAAGGCGTGCCTACATTTCTGCGCATGTACACATGCGTAAATGATGGTATTTTAGTGATTTATGTGTCACCGCACTAACTGCTAGCTCTGGGTTCAGCGTGCAGAATGTGTGCAGTGCTAAAAGATAGCATGGGGCCCAGGCTAATAGATTAGCATGTGATTGGACAAAGGCAAGGTAGGTGGGGACAGAATGTGGGTGCTGATAGTGTATTGTGGTTAGTGCAGGTGTAAAGGGTGTGCACTAACCACAATTGTTGATGTTAGCATGAATGAACTTAATGCCACTTCAGTGGGTGAAATTAGATTGCATCCACATGCTAGTTTACCATGGTGTCATGTGTTCACAATTCTCTAAAGGCAGGGCAATGGACCCCTGCCCCCCCCCCCCCCCGAAGATGGCACAGGCATCCCACAGGTTTCACGGCCCAAATGCATGCTGTCTCCTTCTTTATTAGTAAGCATGCCCCATAACGTAGTCAGTTGATATACTGGGCAGAGTGTGAATTCTGGAAAAATTTAGGTATGGGTTTCAGAGTGGGCATAAGTACTTCCATCTAGATTAACACACATTTTTGAGCACTTATGCCCCTGTTTTATAATGTAAAATATGTGTGTCCTTTATGTTACAATGTGCCCTTTAGAAAATTACTCTCTAAGCTCCTAATATGTGATACTAAACTTTGTAGTTAATGTGAACATGTTGGAAGTAAATATTACAATGGCCCCATACACAATTAGAATCCAGCTCAAATCATACCTTTAACATACTGGGCTACCAGGGTATCTGTTATCTCTCCTGGCCCTGCACCTCTTGAATCACCCTATTCAGTCAATGCAACATTTTCCACTGTGGCTACCCTCACCTGTTGCAATCTGTGGTGGCGAGACAGGGTTAGAGCCCAAGAAAATGCTGAAAAACAGCCATTTATTTCTGAACAGAGAAAAGGTTCAGGGAGGTTCGGGGTTAAAACTCTGACCAGAGAAAAAAACTGTGTGTATAGAGCTACAGAGATTGAGCCACACCCTAGGCTCCATGGAAACCAGGGGAGGTGACGAGGAGAGCCCGGGGGTGGAGTCTAGAGCTATAGGGCAGACACAATCGTATAAGCTGGGGAAAGCAGCAGTGAAAAGGAAGGAGAGGAAGCTGGGAAACGAGAGACGCCTAGGAGACGTGGGAGATGAGAACAGCAAGAGAACAGCAAGGAGACAAGCAGGAGGAGAGTGCTCTGAGGAGGAGACGTCCTCCAGGAGGGAGGAGACTAGCAGAGAGTCTCGGGAAACTAAAGGAAGTGAGGAGACCAGGAGAACATGTGTAAGAGGAAAGTGTGACAGCAAATGCCTCAAAGGAAAGCCCTACTGCGTGCAGCAGACAGACCCCTCCAACCCTGAAGGTAGTCCAGTTTGTAGAGAGAGTACAGCTGGCTTGGAAGACAGGAGAGCTGGCTCTGTGGGGAATGCTGAAAGAACGCAAGGTAAAGGAATATCTTTGAGAGAGTCTGTGAACACTATTCCACCTTTGGCAAAGTCTGAGGGAAGACTGGTTGCTGGGAAAAAGGTGAGCACGTTGCAAGCTTTAAAGAGTTTGTTAAGAGATAAGAATCTCCTCTATCCTTCTCCTGTAATTCAGCCTAGAAAGGAATCCCAGTGGGGTCAGGTTTTGAAACTCTTGGAGAAGTTAAAGCCTGTTATAGATGCGGAGGACAGACAGGTGCTGAGTGAATCAAATGAGGAGCTCATGGAAATAGAGGAATGCTGTTCAGATAGTCCCTGTTCTGACTCAGAGATGGATTGCTCTTATTGCACTAGTCAGAAGTAGCAAAGCTGAGCGTTTTTTTAAGCAGTGAAAAAAAAACCCAGGAGCTTTGGGAAATACACGTCTCACTGAAAATTGTGTTAATTAAAGCATTAAGGTCTGAGCTAGCCAGTCAGGCTCAGAGAAGATGGTAAATGCTTGAAGTGAAAGAAAGGCCAATGTTTGCAACTTAAGAATGAAGAATGCAAAACTGTTTAAAAGAAAATGATATCAATGTTTGTCAGCTGTAGCCAAGTATTTTATATGCTGTGCAGAGCCCTGAGGAGATACGGGTCTCTGTTGTATCAAGCCTGGTTCTGAAGAAGCTGATCTTTATGGAAGGAAAAGATTTTGTTGCAACGTTTAAAGCAAGCTGTTGAGAACATGTGATGCATGGACTATGCTATAAAGTTTTGTTTCTTTGAATGGAGAAGTATCCAATTTATGTTTGATAATACATGAACTGCTGATAAAGAAGTTCTGTGGCTAAGAAGAAAATAATCATTAATAAATTTTCCTGTGCACCTTTTGAAACCCTCGGCTAAATTTGCTTATTTACACAACTACATTATTTGAAAGCCCCAGCATTGAGCAATCAGGCTGGCAAAGGACATAAAGAGGTAGGCCCACTACTAATAGGCAACCGCCTAACCAGTAGGGGGCGCTACAAATCACACATTGATTTTCATTCTCCCACCTTTCCACACGTCCCTGGAACAGAATACCCCAAGAACATAAAGGGGGAAACCTGTTACACTAAGCTAATGATCACCCTTAAAACATGACTTTTTTCCCAGGCATTTCCTTCATTTTTCTAAGCACTTCATAAGATTTGGCTGAGCACTACTGTGCCACTTGATCTCCTACATTCCTATTGTGGTTTATGACTAATTTGCATTTAATATACTGCTTTTTCCTGGTTCAAGATATCTGAATATTGTGCAAATAAGTGACCATCTTGTGCCATGTCAGTGGATGAGAACATGTTCCATGGAAAATGAAGTTTCAAGAACAAAGAGTCATGATGCAAAGCTGGAGGGAGGAAGGTTTTGAGGAAAATATTACTGTACTAAGGACTGGCCCTAACGTGGGAGGTCTCTATTTAAAATTTAGGAGTCGTAATTGATTAGGGGCTTACCTTATATCATGAAACTGGGTACGTAAGAATTTTTTTTATTTATGTATGGTGCACCAGATCCCAGATCTTTTATCTTTTGAAAACTTAGGGTGGTGCAAGTGGTAATATTAGCCTGTATTGATTAATGCAACATCTTATATTTGGATCTCCTCAGAGATCTTCACACTGTCGTCAGGTGTTGCAGAATGCAGTGGCTATGCTTATTTTGTGAGGTCCAGGACTGATAGTGTCACTTTTTAAAATTATTATATGGAGCCTGATTCCCTAAGGGACATGTCTGGGCCATCAGAATGGCACTGAGCAGGACGGGCCCATTTGGACCCGATTCGGCACTATGGGAGCAAGATGCCCCTGTGGGTGCAGGATCAGAACCATGGAGACGGCCCGGCATGCCCCTGCATCTCCTCAGGGGCATCCTCCCTTCGGCTCAATCTGCCCACTGCCTAAGACCCCCCATTTCCCTGCCACCAAAACCCAACGGGGGCATCCGAACCCAGATAAGGTGGCAGGATCTCCCCCTGCTCTCTGCTGTCACTGCTGGGGGTTTGATGGCCAATCCGGGAGGGTGAACAGTGTTTATTTCACCTCTGAGGTGAAATAAGCTGGCCCTCCTCCCCGGTAATCCCTAGATGTACAGGCCCATCACTGGTTTATTCCAGGTATTTTCCACCCACTATTCACCTTACAGAATCTGGGCCAGATTCTTCCTAGTCTGACTAAGATAGAATTTAAGTGATTGTGTTTATCCTTTTAAAACCTGTGTGGCTTGAGTCTGCAGGTACTGTTATGTTTTCCCAGTAGATCGACTAGAAGTACCTATAGTAATAAGGTAACTATCCCTGCAGAATCAAACTCCAAGTTGGTAACTACTGTGATGAAGAAGCCCCAATTTCTACTTTAAAAATGCAAAACGCACAGCATTTCAGTTCTAAAACTGACAAGAGAACAGACCATGTGGACAGCTGTTGTCAGGGGCAACGGCAACAAAGGCAGCCACGAGGTCTGGAGAAACATTTAGCTAAGAGAAACGCCCTAGTTCCTGATAGCACACACCTGGGAGGGAGAAGTACTTACAGCCCTTATAAGGATAGTGCAGGGAACACAGGAGGGGTTCATTACAAGAGCAACACCTCCAGGGAGCTGCCACGAGGAGAGGAGTTGCTAGAGCAGTCAGACTTGGAACAGGACCTGAGAGTAAGAGACCTGGAACAGCGTGAGCACTGTAGGCAGAGAAGACAGCCTGTCTTACCTACAGCAGCTGCTTGGGAGGAACCAGGAAGAGTCTCTCACTTCAACCTAGGAAGTGACTCAGAGTCAGAACCAGGAAGCATTCACCCACATAGCTACCCAGAATCCACTAGGAGGAAGCAGCTTACTCGTGCAGAAGCCAGGTGTGCATGCCCTGCTGATTACAGAGACGTTGGAGCATGGAGGCTACGTTCTAGCCGGAGTGAGTGCAAGCCAGTGTCAAAACAGTATGTACCAAGAAGCTGGGACTTGGGGAATGAATGTGGGCAGTTAAAAGTTAAGAAGAACAAAAGTTCTTATCGTGTGAATGCAGAGCAGCCTTATACAGGAAGCCTAAGGTGGGGGCAGGGCAGCAACTCCCAACCTAGCCATTTAAGCAGAGAGCATTCACTGCCTTCAGAGAAGCATAGAGATTTACCAGAGGACGTATGCATGTCAGATGAGGACCTGGTAGGAATCTCTAAACCCCAAAGAAAACCCTGCAGGCTAAAGCTTGGTAGCAAGAGGGAACAAAGATACCATCTATCCCAACCAGAGGATAGAAATAAGGAGACTTACCGTGAGGGCACGCCACGGGGAAATATCCAGGCATACTTTAACAAAGAGGGTTTTGAATGTAAAGAAGAGCCAATGTTAGTGGACACCCTCAGTGAATGTTCATCCACCTGTGACCCGATGGACTGAACATTAATTTCATCTGAGAAAATGTCTTTATGCTAACCAGAGCTAAACCTAGTGTTATAGGAAAACACTACGTGTTGGGTTCACACAGAAAGGCTGTGTGCTACAGTTATTCCTACTTTGAAGCAAGAAGATATTGCCCTTATGTTCTTTTGTGTTTTGCCAAAAGATATGGATACTTTTGTTTAAGTGCTTGTGTTCTGTTTTATCTGTTTGAATAATCCAACCCCGGGAGGGGAATAAATCCTCACTTTTGCTTTACCATTCGAGTTGCACAACTATTTCTTCGCCATCCGGCGCAGGCTTGCTGGACTGGAAGCAGTCTGCCCCCTGGTGGTGACACTACCCAGAAAAAGTCATTTCAGAGGAGTGCTCCTGGACAGTGGTGTAAATTCTTCCCAAGTGGCCCTTGCGGTGCAGGGGACCCCCCAAGGAAGAAGGAGGCCCACTTGCAGCTGCTCCCATATCTTTCGAAGTGGACTTCCCCCACTCTGGGGGCCCTTTCAGACTTGTTGCTGGGGGGCCCCATAATTTTAAATTCTGCCTCAACCCCATATTATGTACATCATGGCCTTGGGTACCAATGGCAGACTGTTGGTTCTGGAGGTATGGATTGCTGGATTGCCCCCTTGTTGGGTTCTCCTCGCTTCCCCAACATGAAAGAGAAAATTAAAAGATTATTTAGGAAGGTTGGAGTGCCTCTGGTTAGATTTCTTTGCCAGGTTGTCAATAAAGCTGCAGTCATATATTATTTCAGTGGATGATCGTTGTCTTGAAGTTATTTTGATTGCATATTATATTGATATTTTTATTAAAGGCAAGAGCAAGCCTGAATTGATCATGGCAGGTCATTCTATAAATAGAGTGGGTTCAGCTAGTTATGGGCTTTATCAGACTTGCTCTCCTGAATATTGAACAGTGGCCTGTGAACATCCAGCATGCTTTCTACTGTAGATCATAGATAGTGTGCTATAAATAAGCTATATGAATATGATTCTCTCGTTTCCAAAATTCATTAGTAATTACCACGTTCACAGCAGAAACAGAAACTGGAAACTACGATTGTGCTATACATTATGTTTTAGTAATTGATAGTGAAAGGTGATTTTTTTAAATTAAATGTATTTGTTTATAGAGGCATTATGTAAAGACATTGTATACTGGGTTTCTAAATAAAGTACAGTTGTGGCCTAAGGCAATACCTATTTTAAGGACAAATACAAATTACTATATGTGGAATAAATGCAAATTATTGCCTTGGGCTTTCTTCTTCCATACATTCAAATGTGTGGCCAAAAACTAATTTTGTAAGTAATTCCACTACCAGATTACAATAAACCAGTTGGAGTAATTTGCTTTTGTTATGGATTTATGGCATGATATTGCAAGGTATAGCTGCAACTCAAATATGAGGCTTTAGCCAATTTCACTGAAATTTGACAAACCCATCAGTAGTTCCCAAACCTATTCTCAGTGACCTCCAGTGGCCACGTTTTCAGGACATCCATGATGAATGTATAACATATATCTGCATACGGTGGATAGAGTGCATGCAAATATCACATGTATTTTCATTGTGAATATTCTGAAAACCCAACTCACAGGGAGTCCCAGAGGACAGATTTGGGAATTGCTGCTCTACATGACAAAGAATTGTAAAATTCTGAATGGATAATTACTGGCCTATGGAAGGTATTTTAGAAGCCTTATTTGCAATATGGAAAATCCAACATTTACATGTGGAAACGGCATCCTATTGTAAATGGCGATTTAGAAAAGGATAATTTTACATATGGATGTCTATAATGCTCCCTCTATGTTGTGTGGGAGTGCAGCAGCTAACTGAATATAATTGTTTCACGCATGATGTTTTAAGTTCCGCACACCAGACATTTTTTCAGGTGGTTCGTGATCCCCCAGATTTATAGTCAGATGCAGCGGGAAACAGCAGCAATAAACATCACTATCCACATGGCAGCGGGCCCTTGACTATTTGCCTGCGCTGAAGGCCCACCTCCTCTGACAGGAAAATGTGTTGAGTGGGGCAGAACGCAGTAGGCCTTCAGGGCAGGCTGGCTTGAAATATGTCTGGAAAGATGCTCTAACTTTTTTCAACTATGGGAAGGATAAATCACTGTCCATCTCAGCTACACAAAAGAATAATTTAAAAAACAGCAACAGAAAAGAGGAATTGTCAAGAAATTCTGGTGAATAAAGTAAAGCTCGCAACATCTTAAACCTGTTAACTAGGAAAGAGGAGTCAAATAGGGTGTTGGAAGAGGAGCGGTGTGATGTGCTGCTGGTGTCTTGCTGGGAGAGCCAGCAGCAGGCAGGCAGACCACCAGCTCTAGGTTCCTAGCCTGTTGGTGGATGGCAGCAACAGTGATGACCAGGAAGAGCAGAAGAGGTTATAGGGGAAGGAGAGGGAATGCAGAATCCACCTGCAGCTGTGTGCTCATGATGAGGTGCATTGCGTATCCTTTCAACATTAAGCAACCCACGGACTGGTCTGCATGCCGCAAAAGGTGAGTTGAAGCCACTCTGCAACACTCACACATTTGAGGATGTTTTTCGACATAGTTGTGCAACAATCCTTGGTCAAAAAATGGGCCATATACTTTTTGATTCTAATTTTACTGTTTTGCTCTCTTGATTTTTTAAAAATCTACTTTGATCTGCGTTGTTTTGCTTGAACCCTTCCCATTAGAGAGATTTCTGTTGAAGGAGCTGCAAACTTGAATACAATTGACAGATGTACATGACGGTTACCGAACAGACATTGCCATTGTAGCGCTTGATAGAATATTCCGTTGCAGAGAGCTGAAAGCACTTTGGCAGAGAATAATCTATTAAATTTGCAATTTTCTAGAACTTCCATACCAGGATTATTATAGTTTTAAGCTTGATAGCTCTCCCTTCTGCTAAAAGTGCTTGGAGAGGGCTACATGATACAAATAATTCAAACTAAAATCAGTTTCTAATAAATAAAAATCCTGAAACAACAGCTTAGTGATATATTTTTACACTTTCCTTGATGGTATGTAAGAAGTAGGGAAGGGGAGGGGAGATGCTGAAACCAGGAGGGGGATAGGGAAGATAAAGGGAAATGCTGGGGGGGGGGGGGGGGAAGCAGAATTGGGATGTACTGCATGGATTTTTTTGGTCGATTATATCTAGTGATAGAATTGTGTGGCCGGATACCTGTATGTGCTATTTGGTAGGTCAATTTGGTGTTGACTGGTTTGATTTTTCCATTGAAACCTCAGCCTGTAAATACCACTTTTTCCCAGTGTTGCACAGTATTGAAGGGATGTAAAAATAGGTTGCATCTCTTATTGTAAAGTTAACCATTACTGCTCTTTACAGCACACACAGTAAACTTGGTCAATGTGGTTTTAATTGTTAATCAATAGCTTTTGCTGCACAGTGCATACAGGCTCACAAATATGGCCGGTGGAAAGTTTTGCACATGGGCTGAAACTTTTGCACACAAGCCACCAATCCTTAGAGGGAATATTGACTATAATATGTAGAAATTGCAAGGCTGCATGTTGGGAGTGTGGTCAGGGCATAATCTTGGAGGACCAAAAATCTACACATGCATTCTCCATTTCAGATAGGAAACATATGTGTATGACCAAAATTTTCCATATTAGGATTTAAGCTGTTCCCTGGCATGTATAAATTTTTAAAAATTACTCATTCTGGCCAGACCTCTACAGGAGAAATTAAGGAAGTTGACCTTCTTAACTTCTCCCATTGTTTACTTCCCCCTTCAAATTGAAATGAATTAGTTAGTGGATGCTGTATATAATTTACAAAATGGCAGTCTAAATATGTAAGTTGCCTCGTTGCTTATGTCGATTTTTCTCACTTGTAGATTTATAAAATGATTCCTCTGGCTCTATGTGTTCGCCTGCATTTCCTTAAATGTAGTACAGGAAAGGCTCCACATTTGCAGAGCCTTTTCTAAAATACCACCAGAATTATGTGTGTCCCAGCCTCAGTGTCTTAATTTTGTTCCGGACATAGGGCCCCATTCTGATTGGGGCCCGTCCGGCCCATCCAGATGTCCAAAATCTGGACGAACCGGATCTGCACCTGATTCTGCACCCGTGAAGCTAGACATTCCCATGGGATCAAAATCAGGTGCAGAGGGCCTAGACAGGCAGGATGTGCCCCAATTCCATGCCGCTGCACGACCAGCTCCCACCTCGTCCAACCCAGCTGAAGTGCCTGCATGGAGCCCAATGCTGTGGCATCCCATCGCCATGGCACTGGGACTCCATACAGTAGCCCTGATTCCCCGCCACAAAGAACACATACCGTTCTCTGCTGCCCAACCCCCGCGGCGGCCTGCCAAGGCTGGGATTGGACTGCGTGGAACCCCCTGCTGTGCCCGCCTGTTGTCCAGTGCTCGCCGGTCCTTTTCTTCTCGGCCAGAGAGACTTATTCCTCCTCTGAGGTGAAATAAGTTCCCCGGCCATCTGTGAACCACCGAATGTACAGGGCCGCGACAGGAATCAACCCCGTACATCTGTGGTCACAGCCCGCCTCCGCCCCACCCGTGCCTCTTATCCGACCCTTCCTCTTCCGCCCCCATTCAGAGCTCCCCACACATCTCCTCTGTATGTGTGGGGCGCTTTGGGCAGGGAATCGGGCACAAGCTTTTGGCAGGGGATATACATCCCCGCTAAACACTGCCCAGAATGCCCCCCATACTGTCTAAAATTTGCCTTCATGTCTCTTCTTTATTCAGTGTTTTCTCCTTCTGGTAGTAGCCATGTTGGCATCACCTAGATGGTTGCAAATGGAGATTGTTTTATTTTGTGGTCAGACGAAGCCTGGCTTTTCATATGCTCGCAGTTTGTTCATTTTCTATTCTTTAATCTTTGTTTTAAGGATGAAGCACAAATAAATATGTAGCCAGGGTTTTCAAGAAATCCCATGTTTGGGTTCCCTAGTCCATCTCTCAGCTGTTTACCCTTTTCAGAGATTATGAATTGTTTAGAAAGCAGCACTTGGATGTAAAGTACCATTTGTATATACCGAAACTGCATTGTTTTAACCTTATTATATTCCCATTCTGTCATGTCGGTGATTAATGTCATCACTATTTGAATTATTTGGATGTAACTGGAACATCACAGACTATAACTATCTTTTCCTCTCTGTCCTCTTATTGTTCTACTTAAATTTACTCTCACAGTGGGATTCTGTAGACGAAATAATGCTTGTTTTAGCTTGCATGTCCACCAATCTGGAAACATATCAGTATATTGAAAATTATGCAGAGAAAAATCAGAGAGGTATTGGATTTAAATGAGAACTTCAAAGATATACATAAACTTGCTGTTTAGAATTCATACATAAAGTGCTACGATGCTAGTCCCATTAAAACGATGGATTGGAGGTAGCTAAGAAGGTGTCCTGCTATAATTTATCTGCAGCATGCTAACATCAAAATTTCTTTTTTCATATTTTTCTTACAAGGTTATTATTTATAAGTTGATGAAGAAAATTATTGGTGAGACAGCTAATGGAGTGAATTTCCACACAATTACTGTCAACAAACTGGTAAAGATCTGTTCTTAGCAGAAAAGCTATGAAGGACTTAGATAAGATTTTCAAGTACAGAGACGTATCTCTTCATACCAAGATTTGACTTGTCCAAGCCATGGTATTTTCAAAAATGTCATATGGATTTGAAAGTTGTTCAGTGAAGGAGAAGAAAGACAGGAAGAAAATCAATACCTTCAAATTATGGTGTTGGCCAAACCTATTATGTATGTCATGGACTGCCCAAAGATCAAATCAAGCAGTACTAGAAGAGATCAAATCTAAGCTTTCTTTAGAAGTTCAAATGACAAGATTTTGACTTTCATACTGTGGACACATCATGCGAAGAGAAAGATCATTAGAGGAGACATCATGCTTGGCAAGGTTAAAGATCAACACAAAAGAGGGCCAGCATTGTGATGGATCAATGCAGTTATGGATGCTAGTCTATCAACAATTAGCTGCCTGACCAATGTCGACAAAGATTCAAAGGCACTTAATAACAACATAACAAAATAATCCTTTCCCTTCTCAACTCCCCCTCCCCTACAAAACACAATGAAATTATAAAATACATTTCAAATTATAAAATTTCTTAGATGTTTTTGGGGCTGGGACTTGGTGCAAGGGGGTCCCTGCCACCTGATTCAGGTTCCGGCAGGACAACCATGGGCCATGGGTTGGATATGGGGAAAAGCGGGGGCTGTACTGCAGCAGCAAGGGGAGCCTGCAGGGAAGACATCCCTGCAGGCAGGCAGGGGCACGCTGAGGTACAGAAAGGATGAAGGTGGACAGAGGACATTCCCCGCAGCCCGACCCTGGCCTTAGGAGGCCATATCGGGGATCGGGCTGTGGGGAATGCAGTTTGTAATCTGGCTACTGGGGATCGCAGCTTTTCAATGGAGCTGCGGTTTCATGGCAACCAGACGCCATGGTGCTGCGGATCCATTCAATAGCTCTGACTGAGCTATCCGGGCAAGGCCTGTACATGCAGGCTGGACTGAATCGGGGTCCCAGCCTGCACATACAAGCCTGGCCATGATTCTGATCCCGCGGGGCAAGACATGCCCCACGGGATCAGAATCCCATCTCCCTCTGTGTGTCCAGTTCCGACCGGGTGCACAGAGGGCCGACACGTCCATGCCGGAATCGGGCCCTAATAGTTTACAGATTCACATTCTTAGATTGTTATTCACAATAATTTTGAATAGGTTATAAAACATATGTTGAACCCATATCTTGATTAAAAATCTTTCTTAATGTAGGTTTCCACATTAAGGAAGACTTATTTTAAAAGCCTTTAAAATAGATTGAGGGCGTTTTGGAAAAAAAAAATAAAAGAGATGGTATGCAATAGAAATAACATATGGCCGCCTAATTATCACAAGATGAAAAAGCTGTCATATTCGAGTGGCCAGGGACCATGCATGATGGGAAACAGGCTTGAGGCATTTCCTCAGAGATTACATAAAAGCTCAGTGGCCAAGGCTTCCATTAAAATATGTCATTTGTTTCAAATGAGAAGTAGACCACTGATAACCAGGACTTGCTTTTGAAAGGTAAAATGCACCCATTTGATCATTAGAACCAGGAGATCTGGGTTTAAAACATACTTCTTACACTCCTCCTGTTTATGACCTTAAGCAAGTCACTAGGGTCTGTGAGCATGGGGGTTACCAAATACTGCATCCCTGGGTCGAGATGGAGTGTACAGTTTTGTTTAGGCAGGATGGAGCACACTTATCCCCAGTGGGTGTGGACTTGCTCCTTAATGACTGGCAGGAGGCCTTGGAATACGTGATTCGGAATGAAGGTCGCTGGTCGCAGCTGGGTATTTGGGGGGCGGCACAGGGACGTTGAGGTCGCCTGAGCCGGTGGCGGGATCCTGGAGGTTTCCGGGGTCCGGAGCCTTAGGCAATACTCAGGGCGGGGGTGGGGTACCCCCGACCCGGACAACCCCTGGGTGGCTTTTGTTAATAATATGGCGAAGTCGGAAGATGGGATGGGGTGGGGTATTTAAGATAGCCGTGGGCCTGTCCCCTGTGGAAGCAGAAGTAAAGTCACATTGCTATTCACATGGCTGGGGAGGCATTGTTCCGCTGAATTGCCAGTTATGAGGAATGTGTTTGAAATGTTGTTGGATAATGTTAAAATGTTAATAAAGCTGCGACCAGTTGACTTCCCAACATTATTGTGGTGTGGTTATTGGAGGGGGAAGAAAAAGGGGGGGGGGCTGGCAGAGGGGAGCACCGTGTCCGATGTACCTCGGTTACAGTGCATTATGCATTTGAGAGATGAAGGGGCGGGTTAGGGGCAGAGAGTGAGCCTAGGGCTGGCAGTGTGCGGGTACACACCACGTGCTACCTGCACCTCGAGCAATTAGCGTGGGTGCACTGAACACCACCTCGTGGCATTTGGGGCACCCAGGAAATAGCGCACATTTATTTATTTTAACAGGTTTTTTTTATACCGCTTTATCATTTAGTCAAAGCAGTTTATATCGTAACTTAAACTTGGTAATGTACATTAAACAGGGGCATTGATAACTTTGGATTCTTCTGAGGCAATGGAGGGTTAAGCGACTTGCCCAAGGTCACAAGGAGTGCTAGTGGGAATTGCCAAGGTGCATCAGAGTGCTGTTCTGTGCGGTAACTGCCAGGAACATTCTGCCCATGCTCTGGTAATTAGTGCACAGTAGTTGCAATTATTAGGCTAGTTTTAGTATTAAACGTGTGTTAGTTGCCGCACGCTAGTGCTCTTTAGTAAAAGGCCCCCTGAGTCTCAAAAAAACATAGAAAAATGATGGCAGATAGTGGCATTCCAAACCCTGTGGGCACCCAGAGTGGGCATTCCCCATCGCAACAAAGTGCAAACACCCCTGCCGGGCCCACACAGCGGTGCCAGCGCAATAAACTTACCTTAATATGGTGGGTGGCTTGCCGCAGTGTCTCCACGCCAGGAGGCTGCATGGAAAGCCACCTACCATGTTAAGATTGGCTTGCTGTGCTGGTTGCACTGTGTGGGCCCGGCGGGAGTGCAGCCCCTCCTGGCCGGTTCCTGGGGTGGGCCGCACCTTGGTATGCTATTGATGACAGATAAAGACTATCTGGTCTGTCTAGTCTGCCCAACATTACCAACTTCTAAGCTCTACAATATCTTTCTTTCCCTTGGAGATCCTCTGTGTTTGTACTATCTGTGACTGACATACGTAAGTACTGATAGTAAATTTAATTGGATCGGAATTGAAACAAAATTTTATAAGGGGAGGCAAAAGAGCTTATACTTCAACTTTCAATGAGCCAGCCCTGCCTGGCTGCTTTCTGGTACCACTTCCTGATTGCCTTTATAACCAAAAATAAGAAAATATTAAAAGGATTGGACTGATGTATGTGATTAGGACTTTGATAAATTTCTGGTATCATTTTTGTCTTTCTTTTTCCTGATTAAAATTCGATTTTCAAACAATTCATGTTGTTACAAAATCACTAGTAGAACATGATGCTTTTTATTGCGATGGGATGAGATTTCGGTTTGTGTTCATGCTGTTTCAGTAGTAGTTCAAGTGGTCTTGACACTATAACCTTTTTTTTTTATCTAGAGTGCCCAAGAGGAGAGCCTCTTTCGAGTGAAAGTTAGCTCTGCTACGAGGGGACATAGGATGAGAGTAAAAGGGGATAGACTCAGGAGTAATATGCGGAAATAGTTCTTTATGGAAAGAGTAGTAGATCCGTGGAATAGTCTCCCAGTGGAGGTAGTGGAGATGAGGACAGTATCTGAATTCAAGAAAGCATGGGACCAACACGGATGATCTCTAAAGGATAAAAGGGGACTATTGTAGTGGATATGGAAGGGCAGACTAGATTGGCTATGTGGTCTTTCTCTGCCGTCATTTTCTATGTTTCTATGTTTCTGTGTCTTAAAGGGGTTACCAATATTTCCTAAATGCTTTTTACATTTAAAAGCTTTGACAATGTTTTTGAATGCAGGAGATATTAATATGTATTGCATGTATATATTGAATGTGGCAGGACTCTAATTTATATATTGACACAGACATGTCACCAAATAATTTAGGATTTGATTTCCAATCCCATTTGCTATGCAGTTCATACATATCCCCACATTTTGACCAAACCAATAAGCTTTTTCCTTTCTATTTATTTGCAAATAACCATAGAAGTTGAATCTTAATGAGCCTCAATGTGCTCGCTCAAAATTGAAAAATGTTGGTGCCCAAAAAGATAATGAAATGCTTTTATTACTGTTTGTGCTTATATAAATAAGATTCTGGGTATAGTTCTAACTGGGGCACTTGGCACTAAAATATATTTCCATTCTGAGTCCTGCCTTGATACACTATTTATAGTATAACAACAGATCATTAAATTCATAACCTAGTCATCACCCATACCCTGCTAATGATAACATCCATTTTTGGTTTCCATATAAAACTGAAATGGTTGACAGATAATTGTAGTGTATGTATGCACGGAAATGGTCATATTTGGCACAAAACAGATGAACAAGTATGAATCAGAGTTACAACCATTGAAAAATGAGACATTTAAGCCAGTTAACCATGGTCAGAGAGACCCGAAGTTCACGACATCTTGTGATTCTCTCCTAATGACACAGCATTCGTGTTGCATGGAGTCAATGAAAACCATGCAGTAGAGCTTCTTGCGGGCAGATCGGAGTCATTACACTTTGTCTTGCGGACAGGCAGCAGAGACCTGCTGTCAGCGCAGAACCAGCATTTTATCTTACAGAGGAGTAAGACCCCTGCCTCCCAAGCCTCTTCTCATTGGCAGTGTGCAATAAGATGCTATGAGTTAAATAATCATATCCTATGCTTGAGCCTGGTACATATATATCCTGACGATGTATATATGATGGACAAAATACTCATAAAAAGGAAAAAGCCAGAGTGCTAGTGAGTCAGACGTGACTGTCCTCTTCAGTCTGAAGACAGCACAGTGTACAGTAGCAAGCTGTAAACTTTTTATTTGGTTGGAAAGTTCCTTTCATTTGTAAAGTCATAACACTGTTAGGGTAATAAAGGCCTCTCATATTAGCACAGATGCTGGGGCTCTGATTGATACTATTACCTGCTGAGTGCAGAGAGAGCACTAGAGGTGGGGGTAGGGCAATGCTCGGAGATACATGCATTGATCTGGATGCAAAAATTACACCCAGAGAAGAAAGCGGTTTCTTTTAATGTTTTTTAAACTTTATTTAGAGCTGGACATACAGAAATAGCAACCTCATGAAACTATCTACTACAGAGTAGTTCCCCAGAAACACCAAATATAAACACCCCAGTCAAAATCAGGAAACTGTTGCTCCTGACTCTGAATACTGCGCTGGATATGGCCATTTGGAAGCCTCTGTAAACTTCCCTTCCCCTTCTTCTCACCATCTGTGCTCTAGTAGTCAAACAACCAGTCACCCATTCCCACTCGCCCTGTCTCCTTCATTTGCCATGTGCCGCACTGCCCCCCCCCCCAAACTCTTCTTCTTCTCCCTCTCCGTTTCTAGTTTAGCCCCTTCCCTCTATCTTCCCCTATTACCCATTGGGAGAACTTATTGCAAACTTGTTAGTAAGTCAGCCACTTGGGTGTATTGTTTGCTTGAGATTTCCTTATTTCGAATTACAGTGCATGCTCTGTTTCCAATAATGAACCAGTGGGTCTTCCTTTCGTATCTAATATTTCAATATAGTTTTCCTTACAAGCAGAAATGCTACACAAATAAATTTCTTTTTAGGCTGAATATCTGCCATGCCCTCTAAATTATGCATATCACCCAGCAGTAGCTTTACATATGTAAGTCCAAACTTCTGTTCTGTGTATGGCCTCCTCTACTCCCCATATGGTCTGATGAGCGTCCCAGAAAGGAATCTAGCAGCGTACTGTCATAGATTTTGCATTTTATACATGTCCCATCACTTCACAAGCCCATCTTAGTCCTCTGTTGCCTTGTGATATATGTCCGATATTGTATTTCTTTGTGGCTTGCCATCTGTATGTATTTATGTCAGTAAACATCCTTCTGTCTCTCCTTAGGAGATATCTGTGGTCAGATCCAGGGGCAGCGGAATGCCTATTTGTTTGGGAGGCCCTTAGCTCTTCTCTAACTCCATCTTTACTCTGCCCTATGCTCAGCTCTAACTCTGCCTTCTCCACCCCTAGTTCCCCCCCCCCCCCATGGGCAGACAATCTGCTTCGAGGCTGTGATCATGGCCTTCCTCTCCTGTTCTGTCCATAGGGATCCAATCTCCCATGAGCAGACAGAAGGAGTCTTTGTGGCAATAACGGCTGCTCGTTTTTTTTCTGCCTGTGGGAGATCGGACCCCCGTGGGCAGACAGCTTGTTTCCTGGCAGGGAAATTTTGAAAGGGCCATGGCCTGTGCCCCCCACCCCATTCCGATACCTATGATCAGATCTTTTTCCCACAACTGTGCAAGTCCCTTCGAATGATCTATTTCTTTAAGTGTCCTACTCATTCTATACTACCGTGCCAGCTTATTACTGCACAGACATGTAAAATTCAAACAATTCAATGCAGCCAACTTCCTGGAGCAAACAATCCCATCACTTGACCTACTAAATAACAAAAACCTGAACCAAGAGTCCATTATCTCTAAATGGAATGAAATCCTATCTGCAGCCTCCCTACTTCCACCTAAGCAATTTCATCAAAAACACCGTAGAAGAACACCATGGTTCTCCACAAACCTGAGAAACCTCAAAAGGGAGCTTAGACGCCTTGAACGTAAATGGAGACGCACTCAAGACTCCAATGTACATGTTGCCTACACAGCCAAACTTCAAACCTACTGCTCAGAAACCCTCACCCACAAAAGAGAATACAACTAAAATATTATCCAACGAGCGCTTAATAAACCAAGAGAGCTCTTCTCCATCACCAAATCCCTAATAAATGAGCCCTTACAACATGACCAGCCACCAAAAATATCTGCGCAGGCTATAGCTAACCATCTGACCTCTAAATTCCTCCCACCTTTATCAACCAATAACTCCCAACTCACTCCTGACCACATCACCCAACCACATGATGCAACCTTCTCAAACTCATGGAATGAGTTTCATCCCATTACTTTAGATAATGTATCTGATGTTATTAAAGATTTGAATGCTTCAACCTCTGCCCTTGACCCTTGTCCTGTCCCCTGGATCAAGTCTACCAGAAGTTCCTTCAGCCCCCACATTCTGAATATTGTACAGACCTCCCTCCAGACTTGTTCCGTACCACTCCCACTTAAATGTGCCTCTATCCGCCCAATCCTAAAAGGAGCTAAACTAGACCCCACCTCCCCTTCCTCCTATAGTATCCCTTTCCTTGCAAAGATAACCGAGAAACTTGTCCAAACCCAACTTCAGAACTACATTGACGACCACTCTCCCCTTGACTTATTCCAGCATGGTTTCAAAAAGAATCATGGAGTTGAAACCCTCCTTACCTCCCTACTAGATTCCCTGTACTTACACACCCAGAACCCCGCCCAAGGATGCCTACTTATTTTCCTTGACTTATCCGCCGCCTTTGACTCTCTCCCCCACCATCAATCAGACTTCATGAAATAGGACTGAGAGGCACAACTCTGAAACGGTTCCAATCCTACTTAGACTCCAGAACCCAACAGGTCCGTATTGGAAGTGATACCTCCCTCCCATTCACACTAAAACAAGGTATCCCCCAAGGTTCTAGCCTATCCGCGTTACTTTTCAATATCTTCCTCCAACCTGTCTGCAAAATATTTCAAAACTATGGCATTCAATACCAATTATACGCAGATGACATGATGTGCTTCACCCCATTTAACCTCACTAACCCTAATTTTACTAAACTAAATGAATGTCTAATCAGCCTCAAAGCTTGGCTCTCCCAACACAACTTACTAATTAACCAAGCCAAAACTGAGGTTCTTCAAGTATTTTCCAATCCCTCCTACACCCCTCCTCCAACCCTCACCTTTGGCGATCTCACACTCACTATAAAAAACCAAGTAAAATATCTTGGAATCATCCTTGATCAGAACCTCTCCTTCTCCGATCAAATAAAGAGAACCACCAATACAGTATACGCAAAGCTACGTACTCTCAGGAACCTCAAACCTCTCTTAAGCCCTGACTCCTTTCGCACAGTCTGTCAGGCCCTCACAACCCCTTCGCTTGACTACTGTAATCTGATCTATCATGGCCTCCCCAAGAACACCATCCTACCACTCCAACTAGCCCAGAATACATTAGCGCGGCTCATAACCAACACCCCCAGACGATCCCATATTACACCAGTCCTCTATGATCTCCACTGGCTCCCAATTCAACACCGAGCTAAATTCAAGGTTCTCACTCTTATACACAAAATTATCCTAAAGGAGTCAACTCCATGCCTCTCTCCACTTCTTGCCTTCTCCGACACAAGAACACACCATTCCTCTACCAAAAACCTACTGACCATACCAACAAATAAAAGGCACTGCAAACAATCTACTATCAACAAGGCCTTCTACCTCCATGCTCCATCCCTATGGAATACCCTTCCTCATGAACTGCGTAACTGTGTGAATCACTCTGAATTTTGAAAGAAGTTAAAAACCCACCTCTTCCTTGAACATTTTTCCCTACCACCCTAATACCTAACCCTTACATCTACCTTACCGCCCATGCTCCCTCAAACCCATAATACAACCAATTGTAGCTCTATACACATACACATACACATGTAAATAGTTGATCATTGATCATTGTAATTAGTTCATTTTGTTCACTTATGTATCCTTGTTACTTTGTTCCTTGTAAACAGTTGAAACACACTGCCTTGAAATGTTCTATGTAAACCGTCTTGATTTGTAGAAAGACGGTATATAAAAAATGTTACATAAATAAATAAGAGACAGCCCCTGCTCATCAGAGCTTACAGTCTAGTCAAGACAGACAACACAGTAGGTGTAGACAGGGATACATCAAGGGGGAATGGTAAGGAAACACAAAGGAGATCAGGTGAGTCAAGATCCGAAAGTGGCAGCGAAGAGGTGAGTTTTCAGCCTGGATTTGATAAGGGACAGAGACCGTGACATAATATCTTTATCCATGTTCTGCATGGTAGCTTTATTCTGGGACTGAAAAGGATGTAAATAATACAGGAAATGCATACTGGGGGATATCCCATTTTCGTTTGTTGCCCAAAGAGGGGAAATTCCACATTCCTTAGCCCTCCATGTTACAAATACTGAATTTCCTACTCCTACTTGGAAATCCAGATTGACACATAATGCTGTATATGGAGTGGCCTTAGATGTAGTCCCCAGAGTGTCTCCAACACTTCCACACGTTTCCAAACTGCACCTCCAAGTCCTGACCACTCTCCTTACCCCTAATGCCTGGCACTTTCATATGTGATGAATTAAAAAATGTGTATGGGTGAAATAATTCCTCCATGCAATTCACTGGAATGAAGCTTTCCGTTTTCCTTTACAAATCCTGAAACCGTTGTAGGAAGGCTGCCCCATTATACACATGTATATCTGGGGGTGCCGATCTTCCCAGAGCTCTCTCCAGAGTTAGTTTCTGATAACTAATCCTTGCATTTTGGTTTTTCCAAATAAAATTTCTGATGATTTCCTTCTCTTCTTGAATGCCCACCCAGTTGAGAGCCTCATGTAGCTTCTCTTCTTGAATACCCGCCCAGTTGAGAGCCTCATGTAGCTTCTCTTCTTGAATACCCGCCCAGTTGAAGAACATATAGTTTTGTAAAAATGACCATGTTTACTAAGGCACCTCTCCCTAACAGTTAAAAGTGGAGTTCTTCCATTTAACATAAAGTTGTCTAATTTCTTCAGATTTGTCTATAATATTTTATTTATATATCACTTTCAGATTAGGACTAAAGGTATATCACTAAGTATTTTAGGCTTCATTTAACCTACTTTAAAGATAGTTTCTTCTCTTTACAATTTCGCTCCTCCTCACTCAAGGCTGGGACTTCAGATCTGTTGGTATTAATTTGGAATCCAGCCAACACTCTGAAACTCTCTCTAAGTTCTATAATGTTTGTCTTCCTTGCCTAATATTACCCAGAGAAAGCAACATGTCATCAGTGAACATACTTATTTTCAGCTCAACTTTGCCTATTTTAATTCCTTTTATCTCTTTATAGTTTCAGAGCTTTATGGCTAGAGGCTACAAGGACAAGATGAAAAGGAGCAGTGATAGAGGACAACTCTGCCTCACCCCATGCTTGCAAAGGAAATAGTGTTGTTAGCTGACCGTTAACCATCAACTGTGCTAGAGGCTTATCATATAAGATTCTAGTCCACTGCGCAAACTCTCCTGTAATGCCAAACCATTCTAAATCCATGAAACATTAACCCCATATAAACAAATGCTTTCTCAGTTCCTAGGCTTAGGATGGTGGTCTTTTCCTTTTGTGCTTTTGGACACCAGTTCTAAGATTTTATCAAATTCTATCTCCAACCCATCTGGGCTTGGGGCTTTCACTAACTTCAAATTTTTAATCACCCGTTGTATTTTCCACCACTGAAATAAGTCAATTTAATGATCTAATTTTAGTCTTCTTCTTCCTGGGTATTTTTTTGATGCTCATCATCTCCCTGCCTCTGGTACAAATTTTATAATCTACTCTTAAATGCTCAACAATTTCCTCCTCTTTCTTAAGCTGTTGTCCTCCCTTATCATTAACTTTAAAGGATCAACTGACACTTATAGGGTGACTGCACCATATTGTCTAAAAGTGCTCTTGTTTTATTTCTCTTCCTGCGAAGTTTATACTTTTATGTCATTTTTGCTCTCAAATATAGAATCTCATTTTTTCAATTCCTTAACTCCACCCACCTTCTCTCTACTCTACTGTAAGTTGTGTAATATGTTTCTTTTGATAATGCAGCTTATCTTTTTCCTTTTCTAATTTTTATGGGCTATATATTATATTATGTTTCCCTAAGAACCACCTTTCCTGCTTCCCAGAAACTGTGGGGTTTATTCTGTACCACGAATAGTGGGTTTGGATGTCTCCCCATCTGTCCCCAGCAAAACCCTTCCTGTACAAACAAGGAGTTTGTATGGGGAGACTTAGACAGGGGTGGGAGGGGGCATTGCAGAGGTGGAATAAGGATGGGCAGTAGGCAGTCCAAGGCCCTGTACATCCGGGGCCTTGGATCTAGACAGGGGACAGCAGGCCCAGGCAGTGGCAAAGAGGTAAGGTAATGCAGGGGGTTTCCCTCAACCTAACTCTGGCCATGGAAGGCCAGATTGGGGGTTGGGCTGCGGGGAATGCAGATTGTGGTCAGCAGCCGAGGATCGTGTCTCCTGAATGGAGCCACGGTGCCATGGCAGTGGGACGCCATGGCACTGCAGCTCCATTCAGGAGCCTGACTGAGTTAGCCGGGCAGGGATCTGTTTGTGCAGGCCGATTTGAATTGGGTTCCAGCGTGCACATACAGGCCCAGACCCGATTCTCATCCCGCAGGGCACATCTAGCCCAAGTGGGATCAGAATAGGGTCTGCCTTTGTGCGTCCCGATTCTGATCGGATGCATAGGGGTCTGCATGCACTCATTGGAATGTGCCTCTGTGGGTCTAACCTCCTCTGTCCTACCAGGAATGTGCCAGATGTTGATTGGCACATTCCTGCTGCAGTATCATCTAGAAGTAAGGAGATCCTGGATTCTCTACAGGGAGAACTATTCAGGCAATTGGTAACAGACCCCACAAGTGAAGGGGCCATACTGGACTTGGTGCTTACCAATGGTGAAAGTGTTTCTGATGTTGTAGTGGGAGATCATTTTGCATCCAGTGATCACCAGATGGTGTGGTTCAGTATTAGGACTAGGGCTGTTAGAATCCATTCCAAGGTGAGGATCTTAGACTTTAGGAAGACTAACTTTGCGAAGATGGGCCAATACCTCAGGGAGTCGTTAGTGGGATGGGAACAGCTGGGGGATGTAGAAAAGCAGTGGCAAAACTGAAAGGGGGTATTTTAAAGGCAACCAACCTTTTTGTTAAAATGGTAAATAAAGGCAAAAGGAACAGGAGACCGCTATGGTTTTCGAAGGAAGTAGCTGAAAAAGTGAAGAAAAAGAGGGAGACCTTCATGAAATACAAGAGATCACAGAGAGAGGAAGACAGGCATCTGTATTTGGAAAAACTTAGAGAAGCTAGCAAAGTAGTCAAGAAGGCAAAGATTCAAAAGGAGGAGGAAATAGCCAATGCAATAAAATGGGGGGATAAGACATTTTTCAGATATATTAGTGAGAAGAGGAAGGGCAAAAGTGGTATTGTCAGACTCAAGGGTGCAGGGGGGGAATATGTAGAAGCTGATAAGGATAAAGCGGAATTGCTTAACAAATATTTTTGTTCTGTGTTCACAGATGAAGAACCAGGAGCAGGACCTCAGAAAACACCCACAAATAAGAACAGAAGCGAGGGACATCTTGAACAATTTTCAGAAGACTGTGTTTGTGAGAAACTAGCTCAACTTAAAGTAGACAAAGCGATGGGACCGGATGGGATACACCCTAGAATACTGAGGGAACTTGGGGACTTTCTAGCAACTCCACTGACTGACCTTTTCAATGCCTCGTTGGAGTCGGGAGTGGTGCCAAAGGACTGGAGAGAGGCTCATGTGGTGCCTTTACACAAAAACGGAAGTAAGGATGTGGTTGAAAACTACAGGCCGGTTAGTTTAACTTCGGTGGTGAGTAAATTATTGGAAACGCTGCTGAAAGAGAAAATAGTGAGGTTTCTGGAGTCCAGTGGATTACAGGATCCGAGGCAGCATGGATTCACCAGAGGCAGGTCTTGTCAGACAAATCTGATTGATTTCTTTGACTGGGTGACCAGGGAGTTGGACCGAGGGAGAGCTCTAGATGTGGTGTATTTAGATTTCAGTAAAGCCTTTGACACTGTTCCTCACAGGCGACTTATAAACAAACTGAGCACCCTAGGGATGGACCCTAAAGTTACTGCTTGGGTTAGAAATTGGTTGGGTGGGAGGTGACAAAGAGTACAAGTAAATGGAGCTCACTCTGAGGAGAAGGATGTTACCAGTGGTGTGCCCCAGGGATCTGTCCTTGGTCCGATTCTTTTTAACATCTTTGTTAGTGATATAGCGGAAGGGCTGTCGGGTAAGGTTTGCCTCTTTGCGGATGATACCAAAATCTGCAATAGAGTAGACACCCAGGAAGGTGTAGATAACATGAAGATGGATCTAGCTAAGCTTGAAGAATTGTCTAGAATTTGGCAGCTGGGATTTAATGTTAAAAAATGTAAGGTCATGCATTTGGGCTGCAGCAATCCAAGGGAGCAATACAGTATAGGAGGTGAAGTACTTTTGTCCACTAAAGAAGAGTGGGACCTAGGCGTGGTTGTGTCTGATGATCTCAAAGTAGCTAAACAGGTAGAAAAGGCGATGGCAAAAGCTAGAAGGATGCTTGGGTGCATACGGAGAGGAATGGCTAGCAGAAAAAAGGAGGTGATAATGCCTCTGTATAAGTCTTTGGTGCGACCTCATTTGGAGTGTGGTGTGCAATTCTGGAGACCGCACCTTCAAAAGGATGTGAACAGGATGGAGTCGGTGCAGAGGGTTGCTACTAAAATGATTAATGGGCTTCATTATAAAGCATATGAGGACAGACTTAAGGATCTTAATATGTACACCTTAGAGGAAAGGCGGGATAGAGGTGATATGATTGAGATGTTTAAATACCTCCGTGGCATAAATGTTCAGGGAGAGAACCTCTTTCAATTGAAAGCAAGTTCTTCTACAAGGGGACATGGGATGAGGGTCAAGGGAGATAGATTCAGGAGTGATATGTGGAAATATTTCTTTACAGAAAGAGTAGTGGATCCATGGAATAGTCTCCCAGTGGAGGTGGTAGAGATGAGGACAGTAACTGAATTCAAAAAAGCATGGGACCAACACAGAGGATCTCTAAAGGTAACAAGTGGACTGTTGTAGTTGTTGTTATGGAAGGACAGACTAGATAGGCCATGTGGTCTTTTTCTGTCATCATGTTTCTATGTTTCTATGTTTCTACTGTAACATTTGGTGCATACAAATTGCACAGTAGTACATTATTTTCCCCAAGCTTATTCAGCACCAATATAAATCAGCCCTCTATGTCCTGAATCACCTTATTAAATTGAAAGGCCAGTCATTTCCATATCAATATTGCCACTCTCCTTTGGCGTCCACTGAAGGATGAAGAGTAAACCTCAACCACCTAAGCGTTCCTAAGCTTCTTATGTTTTAACATGCTAAGGTGGGTTTCCTGCAAATAGGCAATATCCACGTTTTCTTTTTTCAGTTTAAAATTTTTCTTCTTTTCAATGGAAGCCAATATAATTTCAGCCATGACCACTCACATAAATACCATTCTTTTTGCTCAGTCTCTTAAGCTTTACAAAGTCTTCCTAGCCAAAGTTTCTCTTCCTTCCATTTTCTTGATTCTGCATTCTCCATTGGTATTTGTAAGGAGTTCAGACCTTTCAGCAAGGCATTCTTCTCCCAACCACAAACCTTCCAGATCCCACTCCCTCCCCCAAGCCATTCACTCTTCCACTCCACACAATTACCCTTCTTCCACAAATCTTCCTTTCCACATCCACCTCATTCTCAAGAAATGATTATCCTGCACCCCACTTCCCCATCCTCCCATCCTTCCATCCATATCTTAAACAATTTGTGATCATTCAAAAATAAATTTCTTGAGCAATAAATTCAGAAATGCCAGATTATCCCCAGCACTTTCTTAACCTCATCCCCCTTGCCATATAGTCCGAGCCAACTCTTCAGCAAGTTGATGATAGGAGGAAAGAGATCTGGCTACAAGCTTCTGGCTGAACTTTCTGTATCATTCCTGGAATTAAAATATCCTATTTTGATAGTTCCCAGTCCTGATAAGCCCCTCTCCATGGGTATATGTCACCACCACACATTTAAGAAAAAGAATATGAAAAATTATAGCTATGTGTTACAATCCATTCTCTCTCTCATGGTCTCTCTAGCTTCCATCTTCTGTATCTTTATTTGTGCTGGAGAGTCTAATATTTTAACAGGTCCACTGAAAAGAGCACCCCACCACGTTGTTCGAAAGACACCCAGTCGATTGCACGTGGTGATTAAAACAAAAGGATACTTTTATTCAATACTTTAAAAACCTGAGAGCCCAGGTTTTTAAAGTATTGAATAAAAGTATCCTTTTGTTTTAATCACCACGTGCAATCGACTGGGTGTAATATTTTAACAGTCCCTTCATGAAATATTTGTCTCATAGGGTATTGTAACATACATTTCACTCCCCTGTTAAACCCTCAGTTGGGGGCAGCCCCCTGTCCACATTGACCAAGAAACCTATCCTGTATATATGTATCTATGTATATATGTAAATGATCTTCCCCATAGCTACGAATTGTTAGCTCTGTGTGACGTGTTGTTCTGATAATCTGAAACTCTGTGTGACGTGCTTTTCTGATAATCTGTATGTAAACAAAATTTGTACCTGCTTTGATTTGGCAGTTTCGCAATAGTAATCTTACCGCTTCTGATCGCTGGAAGGAGCGGGATACATATACTCACTAAATAAAAATAAATAAATAAAGATATGTGCAGTAAGATGTCACTTCTCATCTCTTTGTGACTACTTAAGCTGAGAAATCCTGGAAGATCATGAGCTGCGCTCCATCCACCTTGTGAGTTTTGAGCTCCACGTTGGCCCTTAGTATGGCCATTTTGTCAGTATAGTGCAATATCTGGGCTATCATCAATAGAGGCCAGTTGGAGTCTGCTTGGATGCACAACTGATGTTCCCTCTCAAATTTTGTTTGAGAGTGTTTCAACTTGAAGACTCAGTTTGTCTAGGAGGCCACCTTCACAAAAACCTAGTAGGTTTTTTCCTTGTAGTCTCTGACAGTCCCACAATCCTAATGTTGTTCCTTCTATTCCTGTTTTCCTGGTCATCAATCCTTTCCCCTTATAAGCTGTTCTACTTGAGACACCATCTGCTCTAAGAACATTTCCAGATCAGTGATTCTTTGGGTATTGTTGCCTATCTGTTGATTCTGGGTAGCAAGGATCTCTTTCATTTCCTCCAAAGTTGACTGGAATTTGACCAGTTTATCCTTTAAGACAGCAGTGATGCACTTTGTGAGGTGTTTGGCCACCTCTTCAAATATAATGAGAACTGGCTGGTTATCCTGTGCCACCATATAACTATCAACCATTTTGACTTTCTCGCTGGATTGGCTTTTACGCTTGTCTGGCATTCCCACTCACCGCTGTCTGACGTCTACGTGCTCCTAGCAGTTAATCTAGTTCCCAAGTATAAATGACACTATGTTTAGCAGCAGTTACAGTGCTCTTCATTCGATTGGAAATCTTCAGACCCCTCCCCCCAAACCAGTATGCCTCAATTTGCGGGCACCCTCTACACTGCTGGTTCTCATTTTGGCATGGTGTTTCAGAAGGCCTTATTTAGGATCCGTTCCCATAGCCGCACCATGTTCTATCCAATATACTTTGCTGCTGCCATACTCCTTCTATCACCTCTGTTTTCCACGATTATGACTGCCTCAGTATTGTCAGAATATTCTAGGCCAACACTCATTCCCCACTCGCAGTTCTATTGCTGCATGTGGGATGTCCCCATGTGCAGCTTTCGCATGCTGCCATATTTTGATGCTCATCATCCGCTTGTTCATCTGCACCACGGCTGTTATACTGATATTCCTGGGTCTCACTCTTCTCCCCTCACACGGCACCGAATTGCAGCCTGGTTACCGCTTATACTCTAGAAACAGCAGCTCCTGTGACCTACCTCTGCTGGCATGAAGGATTCCTTCCAACAATATAATGTTTGCTTTGCACTCCACTTAATCAAAGCTAAAATCCATAGCTCTGATTATTGCTGTAAATAGCTGTAGCGTTTACACTAGTGCACCTCAATTTAATCATTGTCACCAATGTGTCCTGATGTGGAAATAATTTCCTAAATATTTTTAAGGTTTGTGATGAATACTGGTCATACCATAAGAGTAACCTTCTGTTACTGCATCTGAACATGGTGGTTGGATATTGTGGTTGAAAAGCAGTCTGTTGTACTAATGAGCTCTTAGGTAGTACTTTATCAAAGCAATGTGTCAAAGTCTCTCTGTTATTGCTGCTTATTTTGATGCATTTGTGCTCCTTATTAAAGACGCGGATACATTTTTTTCCCTTGACAGGAAATGTTGAGTGTTATCAGTAATAGCAGCTAGAATAGAAACAGCTGGTGCTGATTTAATGATGCAGTGTTGCATTGTTAACTTAAAACTGTTACATGCCTTGATAGACACCTAATAGGGCTCAGAGAAATTAAGAGATTTAAAATGGAAGTGGATACACATTCTATATTCCCATTCTTTATTGAAGCTTTTCAGGCCTTCCCCTTCCCCCTTCCACCAGCAACATATAAGTAAACTGCAAGATCTACACATACAAAACATTTCCATTTTGGCGTATTGATGTTGCTCCCTGACTTAATGGGATCATAATCAAACACAAAAGGGCCTTATGCAATCAAAGACTTTTCCTTAAGTACAATAAGAGAAAAAATGTTCTTTTTGCACCAGGCCCATAACCACTCTATGAAAGTAAATTCTTTGCAAAAGGAAATGAATACATGCTAGTTAGTAACATAATGTAAAACCCATGGGCTGTGACTCTTTTCTGGGAAGAATGATCACAATTTTCCTGGTTGTTAAACCCAACTACTTAACTGAATCCTACAGGGGAAGATTTTGCAAAGCCAAAACAGCAGAGCAGGTCCTGGGAAGAGACCCAGGAACACAGTTTTTACATGCTAGCTATTCCTTTCTACCAATAAAACATCTAGCAAGTGAAAAAATAAATGTGCAAAGTTACGGGCGTCCCCAGGCTGATAGACCAATGCCTTGCATGGGGGTTTCTGATGGCACCACAGCCCACACTCACACCAATCAGTTTCCTTGGCAACTGCATGACTAACACAGCCTGAGCATCTGAAGAAAGAAAACACCCCTTGCTCTGATATATCACATGGAGCTGGTACTGCACACTTTAGTAGAGCTCTTTAGATTCTATATATTTTTTCTCTACTTTTTGAACGCTGATCTTCTTCCCTTTTACTACCCTCAGCTTTTGAATTGCTTGCGTACCATTTAACTAGATAATGTTACAGAATGCCTCTCTATTGTAAGTAATGCTATTGTAGTTTATGGCATTGTGCTAAGGTATAACCACGGTCTGAACGAGTCACAGAGGACAAGAAATGCATTTCTACAAATAAAAAGTCATTTTTTAGAAAGGCCGTCTAGGCAAGGGAAGGGAAGTGGAAGTGAAAACGTCTGAAGGTCAATGTCAATTTCACAAGAGAGGATGCGCAGATGGGATGCCGACGTATAATCGACATCTCTCTGCCCCTCAAAATGGACAAGTTTTGTACTTCAGAGGAGGAAGTGCAAGAGTACAGATGATGGGCAGCAGGAGGCGCTGTCTCACAACAGCGACGGAGGAAACCTGGAAACTTACACATGTAAATGCACACATTTCAATGTTGTCACTTCTACATGCAGCTGTACAGATTAATTCATTAACCTTGATTAATTACAGAGGACTCCATCTTTACCTCATGTCCATTTGGAGGGGGGGGAGGGGGATAAACACTGGGGAGATTATCCCCTTTAATTCCTCTTGTAAAAGAAAAGGCTAAAAAGGCACTTTTCAGATACCTGTTTGTGCCAGTGAGCAGATACAAATCCGGAAGTGGACAGCTGGGCTTACACGTGCATTCACAATATGAAATGGGGAATGCATGTATAGATTTTTGTCCCACCCCGGGCCACACTTCAACACACCCCTTGCACTTTCAATGTGGTCCTCCATGTGGAAATTGGACCCATTCTAAAATGGCCATTTGCACATGGATGCAATTTACACATGTTTAGCTGGTGAGGCATGCTAAAATCATGAATAGGGCTTCTAAAATAATCCTTAAAATTATTTACCATTATTTATCAAACTATATGGTATACTTACACTTTTTGGTTGCAATTTATCATGGGTTTCCTAGAATAGGTGAGTGCTTACCCAAGGAAGAAACTCTTTCAAAAATTGTTTCCTTCTTTATTGGGGAAAGTAGACATACTGTCCAATCATTTAAGTTTAAATTCGGGTACTTTGACAGTGCTGCTATGTGGCTACGGACCACTCAACATCTTTATTTGATTAAACTCACAATCCTACTCTCTCCTGCTGCCACAGCTGTCTCAAAATAAGAACCATAAAATCATATGGTTCTTATCATGAGTTTTGGTGCTGTCAACCAGAGATTTATTTAACAGGTTTTTATACCACTTTATCATTTCAGTCAAAGTGATTTACATTGTAATTTAAACAAGGAGTACTAGAGGGAATTGCCCCCAAGTGTCTTGGTTCCCAAGCTAGTGCTCTAACCATTAGGCTACTCCTCCACTCCCTTAAGGACTTCTCTAACTGCTGGGGGATGGGGGGAGGGTATCAGCTAATTTAATTGATAAAGATGTTGGGAGACCACATGACAACATCATTAAAGGTAAGTATAGTATTGTCATGTGTTGCCTTCACCATTGCAGTGGGAGTCTCCCTCTTAATTTTACTTTTTATTTATGAATTTATATGACAACTATATGAGGATAAATTCTTGATCAAGAAATACCAATGATAGCCAGAGAGAGAAAAAGAAACTAACAATAACCTAACACTGATAAAATATACATTCATGCTATTCTGTATTGTTAAAAAGACCTCAGAAATGGAGAGACCATGAAAGAAACTAAGGCAGTCAAATTATAATAAACATATAAAAAACTAAACAAATAAAAATAAATTGTACGCTCAGAAGGGCTGTAACGTACACTGAACATCCCCTAGCCCTATCCCTAACCTAGCCCCGAGCAGAAATTAGGACACACTCTACCATTCAAAACATTTGTATTATCAAGAAAATTTTGCAGTTCAATTGGGTCATAGAAAATGTACTTCATACCCTGTAGCTTTGCCACACAAATACAAGGGAAAGCACAACAAAAAGGTGGAGATCAAAAATAACTCTTTGGGGACCTTTTACTAAAGCCGTTAGGGTTTTTCTTTTAATGGATGTTTAGCACTAAAACTAATGTACAATAAGTGCAAAGCTTCTGCAGTCACTGTCAGGACCATGGTCAGCATGTTCCTAGCAGTTACCCTAATGTGCGGTGCAATTACAACCACTCATACAGTTCTATTATGTGCAGCCACACTAATTGCCACATTGACAATTACAGGGTCATTCTGAGCAATGAAGAGCAGGGATGAATGTTATGTTGGGACGTCTATCCCCGCTATACATGGCCTTTCCCGGCCCTGTCCTCCTTCCCTGCGTGTTATATGGGGAAATTAGATGGAGGCAGGAAAGGGGAGGATCGGGGATGGCGTTAGGGCGGGCAGTGGGTGGTCGCCGGCCCTGGACGTACAGGGCCAATTCTAATGTCGGACCTGTACATCCGGGGCCGGCGACTTGAACGGGAAAGTTATTCCACCTCCGAGGAATAACTTCACTGCACGTACACAGGAGACACAACTATAGATAAAGGAAAATTCAAACATCTTATATTCAATGTTTTTGAAAAGTAATCAAAAGTCTCCAACTTGTACTGTGTCTTCCGCTAATCATTATCTAATACAGACTCACTCCTCTTCAACTGGTAAATGTAATTTTCCAAAGTCCACATTCTTTTTTTTTTTTAATTTTATCTCTATGCAAGTTATACAATATACCAAGAACAATTCTTTTACAAAAATTGAGAAGGAGGGGGCAAGATGGCGGCAGGAAGTTGGCTCTTGGCGGCTGCACCGGAGTAGCTCTGCGTTCCTGGTTGACGGCACACCTCAGCTCTGTTGGCGATGAAGCAGAGGAAAAGAAAGCAAGTGGGTTTACCTGGAGCTCCCCCACAGGTTTCTGCTGCTGGCCAGGGGACTTTGGAACTGTGCGGTTTCGCGGCAGCGGGGTCTGGAGCGGCATCTTCATCAGCACAATGGGAAGAGCAGTTGTCTGGGTCATATTTGCTGGGCGCATCTGGAGTAAGTCTTTCTCCAGATCAGCGGGCGCCCCCGATGCAACCAGGAAGTGTGACAACTCCAGATGGCGTTTGCTTTCCTTCTTCACCGGGTCTTCAGGTGAGTACTCCTAGGCCCGGTGGTGAGGAGCAAGTGATGCAAGGGATTGCCCTACCTTCCAGAGGGGAGAGGCAGCTTGAGGGCATCATCGTATCTGAGCCATTTCCTCATGCATTAAATCTGCGGCTGCTGGAGCCTGGAGGAGGGCTCCTTCCTGTGAGTCAGGGGATAGAGAAGCCGGCGGTAATCACATTGGACGTGCTGTGGGATGCCATCACTGCATTGACCACTACTCTATCTACCTTTGCGGATTCTGTAAGTACTGAGATATCAGTTTTAAAATCGGAGGTCTCTAAGAATCAGGAGTTGCAAGCAGGTTCTTTGTTAAAGGTGAAGAAGGATGTCAGTCACCTTCAAGAGGAGCATGCGGCTCTGATGAAAGAAAGGGCAGTGCTGACACGAAAAACTGAGCATCTTGAAAATCTTGCACGACGAAATAATCTCCGTCTGTTGAATTTTCCAAAGTCTCTACTCTTGTCCCCTTCGGAAATGGTGCGGAGGTTCTTTGGGGAAGTGCTAAAAATTCTAGCTGAGCACTTGCCCCAGTAACTAGAGCCCAGTATTTGATGATCAACACTTCTGGAGATCGGGGAAACAATTTGGAGGCATCAATGAGTGGATTTGGGGTCTTGACTGGATTCCTTGAAAGTTCCCTGGACGTGATCACCGAAAGAACCACTATGCTTGTGACGCTTGCTCTAGAGGCTGATAAGTCATTGATTCTTCGGTCTTTTTTCAAAACTATAGATGAGAAGTTCCTTGGTTCAAAAGTACGCATATTTCCTGATCTCTCTTGGGTCACCCAATTAAGGAGGAAGGAATTCCTAGCCTATCGTGCTAGGACCACCTCCTTGGGTGCAAGTTTTGTGTTAAAATATCCTTCTAGATGTTATATTTCTTATTTAGGTAAGTATTTTTTGAACCTCGGCAACTCTCCGATTTTTTAGGGGCAAGGGAAGAGGCCAGGGTGGTGGTTGGTCCCATTACGGCTGACACGTAAGTCATATCCTGCTAATAACAGGTTTTCTTTTTTCATTTTGAGGCTCTGTTTTATCTCATGATGGGATTGTAAATTGGGGTCATTGATTTCTTGTAGCCCCCCCCCCTTCGTTTATTGTGGACCAATTTTTGGGATAGAATATGTTAAGTTCATTTCTTTACATATGTACTGTATTTATATATGTCGTTTCCTGTGAAATTCCCATATTTTCTGTTATCATTCATTTGCATGTTTGATTGTTATTGTAAATACCAATAAAGATTATAAACATTAAAAAAAATTGAGAAGGATTGACAAGAAAAAAATCAGGAAATAAACAGAATAATCACACCCCAACTTAGGGTGTAAACTACAATCCGTACCACTCTAGCCCACAACGAGAAAGGGATCCGTCAAGAAAACAAATATAAACTTTATATCAAAAGGAAATAGATTAGGCGAGACAACCGGTCTATCAAAGATTTCATGGAGACAAGGACAAGGCTGGGGCTTCTAAGGAAGGCCAGCAACTGGGAGGGCTCATAAAAAACATATGAAAGACTGAAATTTTACCAAGAATGTGCATGAATAAGTGCTCCCAACTCCTCTGAGTATCTTTTGCAAGGTTGGGGAATACAAGGACTGGGAAGCCCTGAAACAACAGGTTCCTCTTTCTAAAAAATAACTTCAGTAACCATTCACGGTCTGACAGGAGAAAAAATGTGACCAACAAAATAGAGGGAACAACAGGCTTTTCCTGAGAAGTTTCTAAAAGTGCCAAAACTTTAAGGAACCAATATTGAGTTGGGTGAGCTATGTACCACGTCGGCACATAGCTCTGCCCGCTCACCCTTAACCCTGGATATTCAATGCCATGCTGACAGCATTGAATATCTGGTTTGGTTGCCCTGGGGAAACCGCCGCAAAGTCTAACCAGGTAGTGGAGATATTGGACCGCTACCAGGTTAGCATTCATGGCTAAGACTAGGCGAGCCAAAAGCATGCCTAGTTTTAGCTGTGAAGTGCTAACTGGATAGCAATCCAATACTGCCGCTACCCAGATAATGCCATTCTCTGCCCCCGCTCCACCCCAGAATGCCCCCAACATGCCCCAATATTAACCGAATAGCATCAGGGCGTATAGGGGACATAGACGGGGATATTCGACAGCACTAACTGTGTAGGTGCTGTTGAATATTCCCGTTTAAGGCATTTGCACAATTTATGAGACTGTAAACCATGTAAATGTCTTTCGAATATCGGGCTTTAAGAATATCATCATGCTGCAACCCAGCAGCTTCCCCTGTAGATGGTGTTTGTTTACTAGAAGTTAAGTAATATAACTTTATCATCAGCGATGGCATCCCACCAGTATAGCTAAAGCTTCAGTGAAATAACCACAAAACATATCCCTTGCTGTTACAGTTGAAGCTCTGGGGAAATTGATCAATCTCACGTTTGCTGCCCTGGTTGCATTCTCTAATTGCTCCAATTTAAACTTAATACTGGAAAAACCCTTAATGAAAGAGTCCGAATGTTCCTCTAGGGCATTCACTTTAACCTGTGTCTCTGAAACAGAGTTTGAGTCTCCAAAATCCTAGCAGCATTCTGCTCAGTCGCTAAAGAGTTATCTTGAACCTTCTGAGAAAGAACTGAAATTTGAGGCACCAAAGTTTCACCCAGCCATACAATCGCCAACCAGATAGATTCTAAAGTAAAAGTCTCCAGATGTGCAAGAGAGAAGGAGAAACTACTGCCAGGCATTCCTCCTGATGCTTGACCTTCACTCTTCTGAATAGCCAAACCTGCTGCTGGCGTCCAGCTGACGATCCCAAAGCACCAGCAAGCAATAGTTGTTCCAAGGTAGATCCAATGCCACCGACTCGAGCCCTGAGTTTTGGTCCTCAATGGCAGGTAACCTCACTCCCTGTTGGGGGGCTTCCTGCTGTAGTTCTCTGGAAGGCTGTCTTCGTGGAACGGCGTAAATTGGGGGAGAAGGATCCAATGCCCAAAGCGGTCGCCGAGCCCTCCGGCTCTGGTGAAAATGCAGCCAGGAACTTTATCTCCACCAAAATTCTATGCTGTTGGAGTGGACGAGCAAAATAAGTGTCCATTGGTTCCAACACCATAGTAGGTAATGGCAATGAGGTCGCAGGGGATTGAGAGGCTGCAAAGAGCCCCTTTAGCCTTTAGCTTTTTCCCCATCAGGTAATCCTGTCCACTCACAGATGCCCAACCGTCACCATCTTGAATCCCCAAAGTCCACATTCTAGAACCAAGTGCCACACGGTGTTGCTGTTCCACTTCCATTCAATCCTGTACTTTTACCAGTAGTCCTAGGCTGCTGTCAACTCTAGTCACTAATGGAGATTGCATCTAGCTATTGTCCATTGTGTGTTTACTTTTCCCTATGAGGAAAAGGGGTGGCACTAGTGCAAGGATTAGGGATGGACCTTAAGGTCCATCAGAGAAATTATCTTGAAATCCATACATATGCACCCTGTTTACATTGCATTTACCAAAGACACAAGCAAAGATTCCTATGGCACTAATGCATTGACGTATTTTCAAATTAAACCTCTACTGGGAAATTTTCATTTGAAAACTTGCTTGCAGACTTGTGGATGCAAGCAGCCCCCAACATTTCAAAATTGCCTTCCCATACCTAAAGTGGGCTTCTGTTGATAAAGTCACTTTCTTACAGATGGCTAGTCAAAGACTTACAGATTATATCTGATCAGTGTGCTGGTTATACACTTAGTTGGGGCACAGTAAATACATTAGGTCTAAGGAGCTGATATCAACTTTCTGTTAATTGATGATGTCAGCACTATTGCACTGGCTTCATTCAGCACCTAAAGCAATTTAAATTGCATTAAAACATGGCTGTTGCTTAGGAGCATTCTACATTGAGGGATTATTTACAAAGATTTTTTAGAACTTTTAAATAACTTTACAATTTTTGGAAATTCCATTTTCTTTTCACCTTGTTTCTTTATGCAGTGTCAGTATTAGCTTACAATACCAGCATCTTTATACATCATCCACACGTTATCCCCATACCTTTCCCTTGTCATGAGTTAGTGAACACATCCACAAGTGGATTCACACATACAACTATAAATCAGTTCAAAGGTTCTATACCAAAAAGAAGGTACCGGATCCTTTCCCTTGGTCTTTCTTTTTGCTTTTCTTTCTAAGGCAGTGGGGTGCGCAATCAAATATATCCTAATTTACAGATGTTTAATGACTATCTATCCCCCCTTTCTCCCTCCCTGACTTCCCTACTCTCTTCCTTGAGACCCAAGTGGACACCTGGAGCTCAGTACTCTGAGGTTCCTTAGAGTATGCCACTATTAGTGTTTCTAATCATGTGTGTGTGCATAAAAACTCACGTCCCTGGTATCATTCCAGTCTTGTTCTTCTCAAATCGTAAATGAGAAAATGTGAATGAAGCTGGAGATGTCATAAGATGGATTATTATCTTTATTTATTTAGACAGTTTTGTATACCACCTTATCCTTCAATCAAAGTGGTTACAACACAATTGGGGGATATGAGACACATACACTAATACTTACAGGGAACATGGGCAATGGAGGGTTAAGTGGCTTGCCCAAGACCACAAGGAGCACCTGTGGGACTAGAAACCCCAGTCCTTCTGGCCCAAGGTTGCTGTCCTCTGGTGGGATTTGAACCCCTGACCTTCTGGCCTGAGGTTACTTGCCCCAACCACTAGGCCACTCCTCCCTCACCTTCTCCATTGCAAAGAATTTCAAAAGTTTTATAGAAACAAAATAGATATAGCCAAAAGAAATTACATTTCCAAAGTAGTCCATAATGTGCAAAATCAAACAAAGAAACTCTTCTTGTTAGTATTTATCCTAAACCTTCCTAAACATAGACAGATCCCCCCACCCAGTGACCTACCCCTTCCCACCACTACTGTTCTAGCACACTTTTTTGTTATAAAAATAGAAGATATTCAAGCTACACTATCAAACCCAATATCCTTCTCACCCAACCTAAAATCTCTCATGACGCAACAAAAACTGACTCTGAACCATTGGCTACAACTAGTACATGGTCCAAATTCAACCTAGTTTCTCATTTTTTGCACATGTGCCCTGGATCCTATCCCTTCCAAATGGGGATAAAGAACCAGTATTAGATCTTATGCCTTCTTTACATGTTATGCTCAATACCAACCTACAGTTAGGTATAGTCCCTGCTCATCAGAAACATATTCTAATTATCCCAAGACTTAAGAAATCCTCCTTGGATCCCACCCAAACAGAAAATTACTACCTTATTTCCAATGTCACATTCCTCTCTAAAATTGCTCAAAAATGTATTAGCAAACAACTTAATGACTTTTTTGGGGGAAAGAATGTCTTTCATCCCCACCCATCTGGTTTTCACACAGGCCATAATACTGAAACCGTATTGACTATTCTCATTAATGATATCCATCTCCATTTGGACTCTGGTCAGATTGCCATTGTTGTCTCCCAGATTTGTCAACTGCTTTTGACCTGGTAGATCATCATTTGCCCCTTACCCGCTTTGAAAACATCGGCATCAGGAAGACAGTCTTACAGTGATTCAGGCCCTTTTTAGAAAACCATTCTTTTCAGGTTACTTTTAATTCTACCACCTCCGCTACTCTTCCACTATGTTCTGGTGTCCCACAAGGTTAGTTACTATTGTCTCACAACACTCATTAAGATCATGAAAGCTCAGTTTTTTCTAGGTGGATGATATACAATTACTTGCTTTTAACAATTACCATACTCAAGACTTGATTCAATTGAATTCCTGTTTAAATGTAGTAGAGCAATAGATCTCTACTGACTATTTAAGGTTGAACCATTGTAAGAGAGAAACCATGTGGATTACTGGCTACTTCTCTACCATCAGACCTACATTCTTCATAAACAATATTCTGATTAACACCTCTTTATCCACTAAGATTCTCAGCTGTATCTCTGATTCAGATCTTAGGGGTATGTCTACAAAGCAGCAGACTGCGGCTCCGATATTGCACGGAGGCAGCTACCGCTGCTTTGTACACATACCCTTTAGTTTCTCTTCACATATCTCTGTAATAACTAAGGTTTCCTTCTTCACTCTTAAGAAAGTTTGCTCGATAAAACATCTCCTAGATCCATCAGCATTACATATCCTTATTTTGGCACTAATTATATCATATTTAGATTATTGCAAAATAATTTATAATTGAATCAGTACTACTAATCTCAAAAAGCTCCAGCGTATCCAAAATGCTCCTTTGCAATGCAACTAGATTTGTTTAGGTAACACCCTTATTAATGAGTGAACTTTGGCTTCCCACCACATATAAGATCAAGTTTAAAATCCTTATTCTTGCATACAAAGTCTTCTGTACTGGTACTCCTTCCTATTTATCTTCTCACCTTATTCCTTATGGAGGTCATTCCTGAACGTGGGTTGCGGGGCTGCACATTCTGGTGGAACATACAGCCCCGCAAGGCCCCCGGGGCCGATTCCCCCACTGGCTCTCCCCATACGTCCTATGCATCAGGACGGGGAGAGCCAGTGGGGAGGGGGGGAGGGGGCGGGCCCAACTGGCAGCATGTACAGGACCTATTCAGGTCACAGCCCTTATTTGCTACTGGGCTCACGTGGACGTGCTGCTTATAACACCTTGAAGGTGGCATAAGCAGCAGCTTTTGCACGATCGGGGCCGGGGTCTCTCCCAGGGGCGGGGACAGGTGTGGGGGGACCGGAGCTGAGGACGCCTGCAGGGAGAACGTTCCTGCAGGTAGCAGGAGCATTCTGGGCCATCCACGGGCACGCTGGGCTGTCCTTAGGCCTGATTCTGGCTGTGTTCCCACAGACCAGAATTGGGTGCAAATGGACTCATCTTGCCCGAGAGCTGTCTGGATAGCTCGGAAATGCCCCTCTTAGAATTGGGTTCCACACCCCCAATGGAGCTCCTTTAAACCTCACCTATTAGTCACATTCACTAAATTTCAGGTGTACTTAGATTTGATGATAATCAGCATTTTTTGTTTGGCCCTCTCAACTTGAGAGAGCATTATCCTTGTACAAAGGGGAGGAGACTTCTTTGAAAAAAATGTCAACAGGTCTTGAAGACTTACTATTATCAAATGGCCTTTGGTGATGGTGACTAACTTGTGACCCACCATGGCAGCAACTATAGAGCTTCTCTCTCCCCTCTATTTCCTCTCCCCTTTTGTTCTTTTTGCTATTTTCTTCATTCAATGGATAGTATTTAACTTGTTTTTCTCTGTTTTATATTTTTACTTCTGGTCAGTCTTTTTTACCCTTTCCTTTTTTCCCTTGTCAGTTATTTCATTTCATTGTTTGAATTTGTAAACTGTTTTGCCAGTCCCTGAAAGGTAATAGATCAAAATTTTAATAAACTTCAAACCCTTCTTTGAACCACTTTCACATGTCAAATCTCCAGGCCCTGTGCTGAAATTCTGTCTCATTTTTAACTCCGTTTTTTTTTTTAATTAGCGGTGCTATTTTTTCATTGTCAAAAAATTCACTAGCTTCCAAAAGCTATCTGTTAAGTACTGCTCTTTTAAGGTGAGATTGGCTCCAGTGCAAGTAGGCATCAAGCTGGACGTTCACCAAATAATGAAATTATCATCACTCAGTATCAGAGGAGGAAAGGGTCCAAGCACAGCAACTTACTATGTCTCAAGAACATCTGACATTGCCAAATACCATAATCACAACAGTCCTATGGAAAGATTTTATAGTTCTTATCCATTCAATGCAACACACGTGTTTTTTGAGACTAAGATGAAAACAAGTCATCTACCAACCGTATGCTGCTATTTAAAATGAATTGCTTAATTCTAGATGGCCGTTCACTACACCTTCTAGATACTGCTCACTACTGAGGCAATGCATTTCTCTTTTCCAATCTGTAGCTCTTCCAGTGCTAGTGCAGCAATGCAATTAAATGTAAATTATGTGATACGCTTTCATAAATTTTCTTCTGAGCATGAATGTCTAATTCCTTTATACAACAACATGGATAATCTCCCTTGATCCATGACAGCATGTGGATTAGGTCACAGAAGAGATAATGTTTAATAATTTGTGCCAAGAGGTAAATGGGTTTGTGCCTCTTGGCCTAATGGGTTCTGCAGCATCTCAAATTAATATACTGTGAATAATTGTAATGCAGGGAATTGATTTGTTTCAGTTATTTCTGAATACGTTCAGGCCTTGATACTTAAAATTCATAGCAACTAATTGTTCTTAGATCCCCCTAAGGATGCCGTTTTACAGTTGGAAATGTGTGGGCTGTGCATCGGTTTTGCGTTTTGTTATGCAATTTCATGTCGCAGGTGTTGTGGACCGTTCAAGCAACTTACTATACTTTGCGGACAGTGTGCTCTTTGATATATATTTTAGGGGCTGCAGATTTTAGGACTGTGTGCTTTTTTGGGGTTTGCTGGATTATGTTCTGAATCCTTTGCAAATGGCAAAGAACTCAGCTTCTCATATGTTAATGGACCTGCGTAAACATGAAGACATTACTCTTGCCCTTATTAATTTGCATTGGTTGCCTGTATTGCATCGAGTTCAATAAGAGTTTTAGTCTGCTTTATGAAGTGGTGCATTCTCATATTTGCACTGAGTTAACTATTTTGTTATCTGCTTGTTGTGCTCTGCTTCTCAGGCCTTATTGTTAATTCCTACTATTGCTTCTGTTTGTAAAGCAGCTATATATAATCATCTTTTTTCTGTATGAGGGCCAATACTCTGGAACTCCTTTCCTCAAGCTATGTGAGACAGGGGTAGTGGAATATCTTTTTGACTTGGGTCAAACAAATCAGTGTTCGCCTTGTCCCCAAGCTCTCTAATGGCTCATTCAGTATTAGGAAAAATATTGGTGGGACCACTGCCCCTGTGACCCGCCCCATTCTTCTGCCTTTGATGTGAGATATTGCTTGCTACTTATCCTTTTGTAAAGGCTTGAAGACTTAACTTTTTAAAAAAGCCTTTTCTGTTTAATTTTTGTGTTTTTATTGTATTTTTACATACTATTATATATGCTTATTATAATCACTTAGATGATATTTTGACAAGCAGAACAAATAAATATAATAAGATGCAGTATGAAGGCAGAGCTGCCGAGGTACCCAGATCCAGGAAGAAGATTTTTTGGCCAGTTCGGGTTTTGAACTTACGTCTTATAAGCAGTGTGGTATTTATTGCCCTTGATTCTACTCACTGACATTTATTTATTAGATGACTGAGGATACCGCATTTTCCAGCCAAAGCTGAACAAGATGGTTTACAAGAATAAAACTCCAGAAATCAGGGCTGCAGGTCCCATAATGCAGCAGGATACGGTTGCCCTATATTCAGGACTGGCCTAAAATCTCCCTCTTGGAACTAGTTAAATTGGCAGCTTTGCTCAAGGGAATGGAATTTGACTCTCCCACTGACTTTGCTGAATTAACTGGGGCTTGATAGGCTCCAAATACAAATACTGAGATTTTCCATTGGAGAAATCGATTCCAATAATATCAGGCGCTGCAATAGATATGGAACCTTTATAATGATGCATTATTTTGATTGTGAAAGGATAAGGACATGACCCATGGTGTGCTGCAGGGATCGGTACCAAGATACGATTCGTCTTAACATCTGTGTAAGTGATATTGCAGAAGGGCTGTCGGGTAAAGTTTGCTTTTTTACAGATAATACTAAAAATCTGCAATAGGATAGACACCCAGGAAGGCATAGATAATTTGAGAAGGAATCTAGCAAAGCATAAAGAATGGTGGAGAATTTGGCAGCTAAGATTTAACACTAAAAACTTCAGGGTCATGCATTTTGGCTGCAAAAACCCAAGGGTGCGGTATAGTATAAAGGGTAAAATGCTTCAATGCATGAAGATGAGCAGGAGCTGGGGGTGATTATATCTGATGATGACAGGTGGACAAGGGTGACCGAAGAATGCTTGGGTGCCCAGGGAAAGGAATGGCTAGCAGGCAAATGGAGGTGATAGTGCCTCCACATGTCTCTAATGAGACCTCGTTTGGAATACTGAGTGCAAATCTGGAGACCATACCTTCAAACGGATATAAATAGGATGGAATCGGTCCAGAGGACGGCTATGAAAATGGTCAAAAGCTTTGTCATAAAGCATGAGGACAAACTTAAAGGTCTCAATATGTATAGTTTGTAGGAAAGGTGGGAGAAGGGAGATAGGATAGATATGTTTAAATGCCTCCGTGGCATAAATGCACAGGAGGAGAGCATCTTTCAATTGAAAGAAAGCTTTGGAACAAAGGGACATAAGATGAAGATAAAGATGAAAGAGGATAGACTGAGGAATAATCTAAGGAAATAGTTCTTTATGGAACGAGTGATAGATGTGTCGAATAACTCCCAATGGAGACTAATAGAGATAAGGACTGTTTCTGAATTCAGGAAAGCATGGGACAAACACAGAGGGTCTCTAAGGTGTACAGCTTAGTAGTTGGTATGGATGGGCAGACTAGATAGGCCCTATGGTCTTTATCTGCCATCATTGTTCTATATTTCCATCAGACAGATTCAGCCATGATTATCCCCCCTCTGCTTAGTCACAGGTTATTGACTTAAGCACTCTAGGAAGAACAATCGTATCTGTTTAACAGTTCAGCTCAGTACTACAAGAAAATATCTTATCTGTTTAAAATCATTAGTCACTGCAGAATTGGCCATTAGTATGGTACATTTCCTTGATGCAATGCATTTAATCAATAAATGATTCTCAAATTAACATTTGCATTAGAGAACTTGATACCCCAATGGAAATCCAAGGAATGATGAACAGCTGGGGCTTTGTGCCAGACTGGAAGCTCTTATAATTAGCATTTATACTCTGATGACTGAGGAATCTTACTGGCTACAATCATTAGCTTTATAGTGGTTACCTGTTCTCCCCTACCGCCACTTCCACATACCCAAAGGTACATGTAATCTTGTTTACGGTCCTAAATGAACTATTGGCTCTTCAACTTACATCTACATTTGCAGACAAATATTTTTGCTATTTGAAATCCTTCTCTGGATTATTAGTTTTTCTATCTGAATCTTACCATTGTAATCACAGAACATTCCAACCTGTTTGACCTTTATTTTTTTTCACCGTCAATGGAAAACCATAAAACCACAAGCAATCATTTTACTGTACATTTTTTAATATAACGTGTTTTTTTCTCTGGCTCTTCTTCCCTTTGTTGCTTGTATTAGATCGGGATTAATCTCTGCTACATTTCCTTGCTACTGCTTGTAAATCAAATGCTTTATGGTCTTTATTTCAAGACAGAATTGCTTTCTCAGCTGCTTTTCCCCCTTGCTAACCTAAACTGCAGAGTTTCTATAATTTCTTAAAGCTTCTTTAAAAAAATACATCTGCCTTTCAGGTAAAAGAGGACTGGATGTTCTTTGTAGTGCTATACGAACGATAAGTTGTAGTAGTAGAGGAAAAGCCTTCTAGCTGTGTTATCTGTGGTGGTACAAGCTCTTGGTGTGTGGCACAAGGGGCTGCAATAAGGAACTGCACAAGCTGTTATATTAAATGAAGTCATGTCTCTGGTAGTATAGGAGACACGTGTTTGAGATTCTTGAGTATGGTGTGCTTAGCTCTGTAGGAATGCTACATGGTCATGAGAAGTTATTCTTCATGGGACCACAGCTCCAATATTGCATGGGGCCACCGCTCCGATATCGCACGGAAGCCGCTACTTCTGATTAGTAAACATACCCCTTAAAGTACCAGTTTATTTACACAATTCACAGTATAAACGGATCAGGGTTTTATGTGGCAAAACCACAAATTTTGTCATAAAAATCTTAGCTGCAACTGCAAGCAAGTTAGGTCTCATTGAAAATTGCCACTTTGTGCAATTTTCCATGCACAGAGACCCTTTTCCTAAAGTGCACTATGCAGTTAGCACAAGGTTTGGTGCATGTTAACAACATGCTCAGACCTGCATTAACTGTTACCATGGGGGCATGACTGCTAATGCACGCAATTTTCACACTGCCAATTGTACGCTAGAGTGTGGAATTGGCGGGTTTAGGGGCGGAGAATGGGTGTGGTGAGTACAAAGCAGTTAGCATGCTGTCAATGTTGTCATTCACGTGGGTTCACCTAATGTTGCCTTAATAGGTGGAAGTAAGTGCAGCCATGGTAATAGTGCCATGCTTTAGGGTATGCAACCATACGTTTAGTGGCAGGAATATGCTAGTCATGCCCCAGACAGTTACTGCGGAGCCTTTGCACTCAATGCACAATACCTTTCAGGCTACATGTGCATTAGGTGCAAAAAACATAATTCTGCTGCACCATAAGCCCTACTGAGCTGATTTGCATGATTCTTCAAGTTGCTTGTGATTTTCCATAATTTTTGCAAGTGGTTTCATAAATGTAAAATTGTGCATGAAAAAAGAGCAAATACTCTGTGCTAAAATTAGCAAAGGTGACTATGAATGCTATTTGCCATTTTGCTAGGCGTTATTGTGTTTGTGACCACATCTCCAGCATCACCCGCCTGGAGCAGGAAGGGAGCCCCAACACCGGATCCAGCTTCAGCAGCATGCAGCGAGGCATGCTAAGGAGCCCAGTTGCATCGAATGCAGCCCCCCACAGGCACCTCCAGAAGACATCTAGGGCCTGCATTGGTATCCCTAGCCTCTGCGGTAAGCTCTGTCCACTCAGATCATTACACTTAAGTAACACCCTGCCATTAGATGGACCTCACCTGGCAGACCTGTTCACATCCTTTTGAAGGTGCGGTCTCCAGAATTGCACAATATACTCCAAATGAGGTCGCACCAAAGACTTATACAGAGGCATTATCACCTCCTTTTTTCTGCTAGCCATTCCTCTCCGTATGCACCCAAGCATCCTTCTAGCTTTTGCCGTCGCCTTTTCTACCTGTTTAGCTACTTTAAGATCATCAGGCACAACCACGCCTAGGTCCCGCTCTTCTTTAGTGGACAAACGTACTTCACCCCCTATACTATATTGCTCCCTTGGATTGCTGCAGCCTAAATGCATGACCTTACATTTTTTAACATTAAATCCCAGCTGCCAAATTCTAGACCATTCTTCAAGCTTAGCTAGATCCCTCCTCATGTTATCTACACCTTCCTGGGTGTCTACTCCATTGCAGATTTTGGTATCATCCACAAAGAGGCAAACCTTACCCGACAGCCCTTCCACTATATCACTAACAAAGATGTTAAAAAGAATCGGACCAAGAACAGATCCCTGGGGCACACCACTGGTAACATCCTTTATCCTCAGAGTGAGCTCCATTTACTTGTACTCTTTGTCGCCTCCCACCCAACCAATTTCTAACCCAAGCAGTAACTTTAGGGAGCACTGGACCCTAAAGTTACTGCTTGTGTTGGAGTAGAGGAGTGGCCTAGTGGTTGGGGCAAGGTACTTCAGGCCAGAAGGTTGGGGGTTCAAATCCCACTAGAGGACAGCAACCTAGGGCCAGAAGGACTGGGGTTTCTAGTCCCACAGGTGCTCCTTGTGGTCTTGGGAAAGCCACTTAACCCTCCATAGCCCATGTTCCCTGTAAAATAGTTATCTCCAAGTTATAATGTCCTGTTCAATGTAATTTCAGTTTGTTCAATGTAAACAGCAATCTGGTATTTCTTTTTACATTTACGCCAATGACATCTTGCTGGTCCACCATACTTCCTCCTCCACTCCTGACCTTGTTCCACTCAACCGTTGCTTGGCCTCCATTGCATCTTGGTTCGACTCTAACTTCTTACATGTGAACCCCACCAAGTCCTCCGCAATTTGGTTCTCCTTTGGTCTCTCCCCTCCTTGCGTGTCTCCTGTTATGTCTTCCCACTCAATCCCCCTGGTCCCCACCCTTCGCTATTTGGGAGTTACTCTCGACTCAGCCCTCTCCTTTCACCAACACATTTCTTCTGTTATACGCACTTCTTTTTTCCACTTACGCAGGATTCGGGCCGTCCATTCGTCACTCCCCACCTCCTCCGTCGTCACCCTAGTCCTGTCTCTCGTCACAACCCGGTTAGACTATTGTAATGTCATCTACGCAGGTCTACCTTCCTCTCAGCTTCGCCGTCTGCAATTAGTACAGAACGCCGCCGCTCGTCTTATTACTGGTTCCCCAGCTCGCTCTCACGTGTCCCCCTGTCTCCTTGCTTTACACTGGCTTCCGGTCAAGTACCGATTCATCTTTAAGGTCCTCATCCTCACACATAAGGCTCTCCATTCCAGCACCCCCCAATATCTGTCAGACATCATTCGCCTTCAGCCCTCGCCTTGTCTTCTCTGATCCGCTTATGGTAATTGCCTCTTTCTCCCTTCCCCCGCTCAGGCCCACTTAGAGCTCACCCGTCATTCTGCCTTCTTCTTCCTGGGGCCAGCCCTCTGGAATTCTCTCCCTTTACCCCTTCGCTTGGAACTTTCCTATCCCCGCTTCAAAACTCTCCTCAAAACACACCTCATTTGTCAAGCCTTTGATCTCCCCCCCCCTGATGATGGTGCCTTGCCCCCCAGTCGTCTCCCCCACTCCCGTCGATTATCCCCTCACTAGGCCGCTTCCCCTTACCCTTCCTTTCCTCTTTCCCCCTCCCGCCCTATTGTTCCCCCCGCCATCTTGGGCTCTTACCCCTTTCTATCTTTCTTCTGTATCCCCCTATTCTATCGATTTTTGGCGTTCTTTTCTGACTTTATTTCCAGTAGCCTACTGTTATATTGTACACCGCCCTGATGCTTCGGCCTGGGCGGTTCATCAAATGATGCTAATAAAGATAAAGATAAAGTATATAAGAGAATGTAAATAAATAAATAAAATAAAACATCTTTGTTAGTGATATAGCAGAAGGGCTGTCGGGTAAGGTTTGCCTCTTTGCGGATGATACCAAAATCTGCAATAGAGTAGACACCCAGGAAGGTGTAGATAACATGAGGAGGGATCTAGCTAAGCTTGAAGAATGGTCTAGAATTTGGCAGCTGGGATTTAATGTTAAAAAATGTAAGGTCATGCATTTGGGCTGCAGCAATCCAAAGAAGCAATATAGTATAGGGGGTGAAGTACTTTTGTCCACTAAAGAAGAGCGGGACCTAGGCGTGGTTGTGTCTGATGATCTTAAAGTAGCTAAACAGGTAGAAAAGGCAACGGCAAAAGCTAAAAGGATGCTTGGGTGCATACAGAGAGGAATGGCTAGCAGAAAAAAGGAGGTGATAATGCCTCTATATGTCTTTGGTGCGACCTCATATGGAGTATAGTGTGCAATTCTGGAGACCGCACCTTCAAAAGGATGTGAACAGGATGGAGTCGGTGCAGAGGGTGGCTACTAAAATGATTAGTGGTCTTCATTATAAAGCATATGAGGACAGACTGAAGGATCTTAATATGTACACCTTAGAGGAAAGGCGGGATAGAGGTGATATGATTGAGATGTTTAAATACCTCCGTGGCATAAATGTTCAGGGAGAGAGCCTCTTTCAATTGAAAGCAAGTTCTGCTACGAGGGGACATGGGATGAGGGTGAAGGGGGATAGAGTCAGGAGTGATATGCGGAAATATTTCTTTACGGAAAGAGTAGTGAATCCGTGGAATAGTCTCCCAGTGGAGGTGGTAGATATGAGGACAGTAACTGAATTCAAAGAAGCATGGGACAAACACAGAGGATCTCTCAAGGTAAAAAGGGGACTGTTGTAGTTGATATGGAAGGACAGACTAGATAGGCCATGTGGTCTTTTTCTGTCATCATATTTCTATGTTTCTAAGACCTGCGCCTAAGGGCCAAGCCAAAGGGCCCTTAGTCATGGCCTTTAGAGTGAACCACAATGGCACCAAAATGCAGGTAAGCAACAAGTGTGTTAGTGCCATTGAATATCCCACTTAGAGGCATTTACACAGTTTACAGCGCTGTAATATTGTGCCCTAAATTAATAGATTGCTTTGAGGCAATCTCACATTGGCTCTCCAAGCACAACCTGAAAGTTAACTACAAAAAGCCGAGGTACTGTTCATAACCAAAGATCAGATTTTAACCTCCCCATTCAATTCTAAAGGTAGGGGAGGTAGAGCTGAAGGTAAAACAGGAGGTGCAATATCTCGGAATTACCCTTGACCAGCGACTACCATATAGATCCACATCAACTACTAAAGCAGTATATCACAAGATAAGAACACTTCACCACCTACGTCCACTCCTGCACACTCATGACTTCCGCATGGTTTTCCAAGCTCTCATCTTTCCACATTTTGACTTCTGCAATATCATCCTCCAAGGTCTATCAAAATACATATTGCAACCTCTTCAAATGGCTCAGAATACTGCAGACAACAGCACCACCCTTTAACACCACTTATTTTGCTATCTTCTTAACAAATAATAAATTTATAATTAATATCAGGTAAAATACAATAAAGGCCTCAGTTATCGCTCTTACCAATCATCGGTGAACAATATCACCCTAGGACAGAGCTTCAAAACTTCCACATCATAGGCCTTACCCTGCCCACCTACTCTTTTAATTTACAAATATTGAACCAATTTTATCCTGAAAAAGTACTTTTAAAGGATTCACTTCAGACAACCGTTTTTTTGTTTCTATTCAATAACTAAAGTGTATCGTTAACTTTGAAACATAACGTGATTAGAGGTAAAGCTCCTCTTTTATAAAAAGTTACATCTCTTACAGCGACCAACACGTATCTGCAAATTGAAGGGAGAAAGAACGTATTACAAGACTAATAGAAATCTCTTAGTCTTGTAGCAACATATTACTTATCTTAACAATCCGTTCATCATGCGTTTCCTTCACGCTTCCTGGTGTGCCGCCTTTGGCAATTCGACCGCTGGTCAGGCAACACCATAGGCTAGCTGAGTTCCTAGTTCTAATATTTCTTTACTTTTGTATAATTTTAAATCTTTATATTTTTCTATTTTTTTTTAATATTTTTTCAGTATTGTAGGGTAGATAATAGTTAGTTTGGTAAGGAAGGAGATTAGATTTACCGCATTGGATGGTGCGGTTGTAGTAAGCACGGTTTTGTATGTTTAATAAAGTTTTATGACGGTTGACGTCAGAGTTTTTACGTGGGAGTTCAGTGATTGGTTTGTTAGTGGGAATATTTAAGGGCGGCGAGGATAGACGCCGTTGGAATTATCAAAGTGCTTATGTCACTCTGTTTGAAGTGTTAATGGTGTAACTTTTTCTTGGGCATGACGTTGGATCCCTGAGGAAGCCCGGCAGGGTGAAACAGAAGCTTTTGTCGGATCTAGACACGTTTTCACTGCCCAGCTAGCCTATGGTGTTGCCTGATCAGCGGTCGAATTGCCAAAGGCGGCACACCAGGAAGCGTGAAGGAAACGCATGATGAACTGATTGTTAAGATAAGTAATATGTTGCTACAAGACTAAGAGATTTCTATTAGTCTTGTAATACGTTCTTTCTCCCTTCAATTTGCAGATACGTGTTGGTCGCTGTAAGAGATGTAACTTTTTATAAAAGAGGAGCTTTACCTCTAATCACGTTATGTTTCAAAGTTAACGATACACTTTAGTTATTGAATAGAAACAAAAAAACGGTTGTCTGAAGTGAATCCTTTAAAAGTACTTTTTCAGGATAAAATTGGCTCAATATTTGTAAATTAAAAGAGTAGGTGGGCAGGGTAAGGCCTATGATGTGGACGTTTTGAAGCTCTGTCCTAGGGTGATATTGTTCACCGATGATTGGTAAGAGCGATAACTGAGGCCTTTATTGTATTTTACCTGATATTAATTATAAATTTATTATTTGTTAAGAAGATAGCAAAATAAGTGGTGTTAAAGGGTGGTGCTGTTGTTAGTGATTTATTAGTACCCTTTAGGTGGTTGTGTGTGTGTCAGAATACTGCAGCCCATGCCCTACATGGAGCCTCCAGGTCGGAACAAATCACACCAATTTGAGGCACCTACATTGGTTATCAGTAAAGAGCTGCATAAAATGCAAAGTACTACTCACAATATTTAAAACAATACATACCTATCTGCAGACTCTCTCTTAGCCATCATACACCTAACACTGGACAACAGAATGAGAAGGAAAGGCATGTTCAAAACCCTTATGACCCCAGCCGCAAGAATAAAGAGCAGCCAAACATCCTCCAACTGAGCATTCTCATTGTGCACACCAACTCTCTGGAACTCACTCCTGGATCTGATCAGAACTAACTCTGACCTCTCAAGCTTCTGTAGGACGCCAAAAACACATTTATTCTGACAGTACTATGAACACATACCATAGGATAAGAATGAGCTATTATTGGCTAATGGCCCATCCCTGCTATTCGGACTCTTGTTGCATAGAAACTTTATCTTGTGAAATACCTTAGTTCAACCTTGTTAAGTTCTCCAAGTCTACTTTCCTATTATATGTACAATACTTCACTGTTGTAATGTTAATTGTAAACCACTCTGCCTGCAGAATAGAGCAGTATATAAGACCAGTTAAATAAAATAAATAAAATAAAAATGTACAGTTTAGTACATTGCCCCTCTTGTCTGATGGATCTAGCAGGGCTTGCATGGACTATGGAAGTGATGCACTTGGGTCTAGGGAAGGAAGGTACATGGCTGATAGAATGGCTTTCAGGATAAATGCTTGAAGCCAGCAAGTTACTCAACCCTCCCTGGACATGCCATCTGCAATGGAGGTATACAGAGTATACAGAAGGAGATGTCATCGCGGATATGAGATGGATCCTTGAAAAGACAAAAGAATACCAAAAGGATATCTATACTCTATGTGTTTTATTGACTACAGTAAGGCTTTTGATTGTATAAACCATGAGAAACTCTGGGTTATATTAAGAAGAAAAAAGTTCTTGTATGAGATCTACAGTATTTTCCAAGTTCACTTGAACTGTGACACTATTCCATGAGTAGAAAAAATTTCAGACATTTCTATGCCCATAAAATAGGAGAAAAGAAGATCAGAGTTTGGTGCTGGCAAATAGTATATTGAAAGACACTGAAAAATATGAGGTCAAGATTGAAAAGCATTTAACCGGTTAGCAAAGTTCACTAAGAGGGATATTCAACAGCACTATCTGGATAGCGCCCCTGCATATTTCCTCTGACCACCACAGTAGGGCAGTCTGTGGAAAGCGTTTAGGTAGCCTAGTTTCACCAGAGGTAGGTCTTGTCAGACAAATCTGACCAATTTCTTTGACTGGGTGAACAGAGAGTTGGATTGGAGGGGAGCACTAAAAGTGTCAAATCTAGATTTCAGCTCAGCTTTTTGACACAGTCCCACACAGGCAACTTCTAGCTAGTTGGCCAGGAAGGAAACTAGACCCAACTGCATCACTTCCATGTTTGGTGAACTGGGTGGTTGCTTCTCTTGTCCAGTCCTTGCAATAGTCCTGACTGTCAGTTCTTAAGGTCTAATTATCCTGAGCTGGTATTTAGAATGCTGTTCAATGCTATACACAGAAGATATTTCTTAACATTAACGTCTTTTCTATTGTATCTTTTCTTCTTTGTTTTGACTTTCTCAATAAAAATTCGTTAATAGTTCCTGTTCTTGCTTTTCCCCATTTTTCTCCTTTGTACAGTTCCTCTTTTCCTTTTTTTATATATTGCTCAAAAGAACACATGACATCAATCATTCTAAACTTATCGCCCTCATCCCTGTTCTTGGAGATTCCCTTACTAGTCTGGTTTTCAGGATATCCACAATAAATATGGATAATATGGACTTGTAGTCAATGGGAGCATTGCAAACAGACCTTAGGAACATTCATTGTGGATATGTGAAAACTAGACTGGGTGGGGGATTCTCCAGGACCAGGTTAAGTGCTATTACTCTACATATTGATGCTACTGACACTCCCCGATATTGCCTCTAACTCTGCTCTGTAACTAAATGGACAATAACCTCTGGGACACTTTTATTCACAGTACTTGATCTATGGCAGATGCTCTAGCAGTACTACCCAGGAGTGCAGTAACTGATAATAAAAACAGAGCCTATTATAAATTTAGTGAAAATGAGTAATACAACTGATTGTTCAAAGATATCAAGCACATTAGAAGCAAAGACACAACTGTGAGGGTGCACATATTTTTATGCTGTCTGTGCCGGAATATTCCCACGGAGGGCATTAAGGCAGAGCTGGGGTGGACTTGTGAGATGTATTTGTGCTTTATAAAGCACACAAGTACCCATATACAGTACACACACATTGTTTCACCTTCTCTAGATCAGGCATAGATTTGTTCAAGGGCGTTTGAGCACCTTGTATAGCTACACACATGCCTACGTTGCCTTTACTGAATCACATAGTAAGAGAGCATGACAGAAATGGACTGCAAATATTGTTCATCCCTGAAGCAGATGGGAAACAAAACCTCATATCATGTCAGCTGGATGTCTCTCGGAAATGGTTCACATACAGTATCACTGAGGATGGAATAAGAGCATATTGGAATGATAAAAGGACCAAATATTATAATTATGAAGGATGAGTTGAAATTACATTTATATATCCTCCCCTGTATATGATGGTCCATTAAATATTAAATTATAGAGTTTATAATCAGAGTTCTCATTTTCAAATAAAAAATAAAATATATGGGACTGATATATGCTGTTTCACCTTTATCTAAAAAGGCATAAAATAGGGGCCAATATTTGATACCTTAGTTTTATTCTAATACATCTCTCTCCTAGTTCCTGTTTTATTCACCTTTGTTTTATTTGTATGTAACTTATTTAAGGTATTAGATTTATTGCTTCTACCAGCTTGTAGTTTTACTTGTCCTCTTGATATTTGTATATAGAAACATAGAAACATGATGGCAGAGAAAGACCACATGGCCTATCTAGTCTGTCCTTCCATATCAACTACAATAGTCCCCTTTTTACCTTTAGAGATCCTCTGTGTTTGTCCCATGCTTTTTTGAATTCAGATACTGTCCTCCTGTCCACCATCTCCACTGGGAGACTATTCCACGCATCTACCACTCTTTCCATAAAGAAATATTTCCGCATATTACTCCTGAGTCTATCCCCTTTAACTCTCATCCTATGTCCCCTCGTAGCAGAGCTTGCCTTCAATTGAAAGAGACCCTCCTGTGCATTTATGCCACAGAGGTATTTAAATGTCTCTATTATATCTCCCCTATCCTGCCTTTCCTCTGAAGTGTACATATTAAGATATTTAAGTCAGTCCTCATATGCTTCATAACGAACACCACTAACCATTTTAATAGCCACCCTCTGCACTGACTCCAACCTGCCTATATCCTTCTGAAGGTGCAGTCTCCAGAATTGCACACAATACTCCAAATGAGGTCGCACCAGAGACTTATACAGAGGCATTATCAACTCCTTTTTTCTGCTGGCCATTCCTCTCCCTATGTACCCAAGCATCCTTCTAGCTTTCATTGTCCCCTTTTCTACCTGTTTTGCTACTTTAAGATTGTCAGACACAATTACGCCCAGGTCTCCCTCTCCTTTTGTGGACAGAAGTACCTCACCCCCTACACTGTACATCTCCTTTGGAGTTTTGCAGCCCAAATGCATGACCCTGCATTTTTTAGCATTAAATTTCAGCTATCATATTCTAGACCATTCTTCAAGTTTAGCTAGATCCCCCCCTCATGTTGTCGACACTTTCCTGTGTGTCTACTCCATTGCAGATTTTGGTATCGTCTGCAAACATCAAATCTTACCCGACAGTCCTCTGCAATATCACTTAGTGCTTATTGTGAACAGTGGCTTATATATCTAAGAAAATGAAATGAAATGATAAGCTTTGGATAGATTTTTTAAAAGAGTTTTAAGTTTACTTAATTTCTTGATCTATAAATGCTTTTAATTATTTAATTAGTTAGCTGTGCTTATATACTGCTTTTCACCGGGTGAAAGCGGTGTGCATATCACAAGAAGCTGGGTTGGTTACATGGAAAAATTAATTTATATACATGTGAAACTGGGTTGCATACCTTAGTTGTATTGAACATTAACTTATATACATATAAATTTAACATATATACAACTGGGGAGGAGTTCATAGGTGATTGCCTAAGAAGTCACGTTGTTTGTCTTCAATAAGGAAGGTGGGGGAAAGAGGTAATGTGGTATTATTTGGGAGAATTATAGGGGTGTTATAGGGTGGGAGAAAGAGGCAGTTGAAATTGGAGGAGGGTTATATGGTGGGGCCAAATTGTTCAGTGAATAGATGGATCTTCAGGTGTTTTCGAAAGGTATAGAGTTCTGTGTCATTTCTGATTTTGTCGGGGAGCGAGTTCCAGATTGTTGGTGTGTAGAGTTCAAAGGATCTTGCACATGATTGCTGGTTGCTCTTTGTTTTTGTATGGGGGATGAGTCAAGTGTTCTTGGTGGATTGTCTTCTGGTTCTGTTGGACTGAAATCTTTGGAATAAGGTTTGTAGGTGGGAGGAGGCCTGGTGATGGATGGTCTTGTAGGTTAAAATGAGGATTTTGTATTTGATGCGGCTGTTTAATGGGAGCCAGTGTAGCTGTTTTAGGATGGGTGTGATGTGGTCATGTTTTGATGCTCCTTGCAAGATTCGTGCTATCATATGAAGGGCTCTGCGTACAGATAACAGGGTGGACTGTGGTAGGCCTTGGTAGATGGAATTGCAGTAGTTGATGTGTGGGAGAATTATTGCCTGACGTACTGAATGGAAGTCTGGTGGTTCCAAAATTGTGTACAGCCATTGTAGGGTTTGGATCTTATGGTATATTGCTCTAGTGATATTCTTCACTTGTGGTTTGAAGGTGAGGTGTTGGTCCACGGTAATTCCAAGGTATTTCATGTCTGATTGAACTTTTACTTGAGTGCCATTTAAGACTATGGAAGTTGGGGGTGAGAATGTGTCATCTTTAGTAATAAATAATGCTTCTGTCTTTTTGTAGTTGATGGATAGATGGTTTGCAGTGAGCCATTGTGAAACTTCAACAAAGTAGTATAGAAGTTTCGTGTACACAAGTTGTTTTGTGTTGAATGGTACGTACAACATTATGCCGTCTTTATAGATGTGGTAGTGGATGTTGTGTGAATTGATGATTGTGCATAGTGGTTGGAGGTAAATGTTGAAGAGGAGTGAGGATAGGGTGGAACCACTATTTTCTCATCAATACATTGACATATGAAGTGGCGTAAAACCCCCCCCCAAAAAAAGGACCAAGCAATAAGTAAAATACAAAAGGTAGAAAAAAATAAAACAAAACAACAATGTAATAATAAAACCAGCTAAAACCCCATGTGCAGCAAAGACTGAATGCACCCACAATAGACCGTCTCTTTAAAACAGAACGGCATCACTCAACTCAGATTTGCATGTGAGGCAAGCAACACTTGGAAATGTCTCTAAATAATTTCTTTTTAGAACTATAAGTGCTGCTCTAAAATTGGAAAGACATTACCCAATAGACCATCTGTGGTCAAACAGATGCCTCTGATACTGCAGAGTTAGCTGCTTTCACAGTAGACACTGACGTCACGGGGCACTCTGCCAAACAAAACAGCCTGCACCAACTGAATTAGGAATTAATTTAGCAACTTTTAAAATAATATGTCACTTGTATATGTCATAAACACAAGACAATTGGCCTGTTCATTAGAAGAAAGCTTCATTCATACTAATAAGAGGGAAGGTTTTCCATTAGTAATCTATGACTTTGCCTCTTGTTAGTTGTGGTCCTCTCCCAGCCAGTATAGGATCAGTGGGAATAAAACCTTCACTGAATCATGAAATAATCTTTGGGGCATGATTACTAAAGGTTAACATGCATTAATGAAGCTAACATGCGTTAACTATCACTGTGTTAATAGAAATAGCAGAAGTCTGGGTACTTAACATGCGTTAACTTCAGTAATACATTTTAAATCCTTTAATAAACATGTCCCTTTATGTACCAATAGCTGAAATCACCATGGGCTAGATTTACTAAAGTCTGCTAATACTGTTAACATACATTATTAATGTGCCAACAAAGGTCAATAAACAAGCTAGAGGTGATACCTTTTCATTCAACTAACTTAATATATTTTTGACAAGCTTTTTAGAGCTATGCTCTCTTCAGCAGGTCTATTAAGGGATTAATGTTGTTACACTGCTTTTAAGTAATACAGACCCAGTATAACTGCATTATCCCTTCATAGACCTGATAAAGGAAGAATAGCCCTCAAAAGTTGGTCAAAAACATATTAAATTAGTCCAATACAAAGGCATCACCTACAGCTTGTTGACCTTTATTTGCACATATCCAAGTGGACTAACACGGCAACTACAATTTTCTGTTCATATATTATTAATAAATGCTTTTATTTGCTTATTTAAAAAGAATTTTTATACTACCTTCCCAGGCCCAGAGGGGTTGTCCAAAGCAATGTACAGTTGCATAAAATGGGCTCTGCCAGTACCAAATGTGCATTAATGTAGCATGTTAGTGCATGCGAAAATGATAGCGCACTTCGGTAAATCTGAACTGCAAAGCAACTCTACCTGACAAGAGCTCAGTGCTTTGGAAGCCACCTACAGGGCTGAGGATTCCAGATTTCCAGTACACAGGATTGCATAAGAAATCTCCTCTTGCCCTTTCTTTTTATACGTAACACAGCAGAATAAGTGAGAGGGCCGTCTATACCACTGCTATCACAATACGGCTTAAGTCTTTCTTTCCCATCGCTGAATATGCAGGGAAGAAATGACTTTCATATGTGTCTTTGCCGTCCTGCAGTTCATCTGATCTTGGTGATTGTATTGGTTTTCCTCCTTACTCTTCGTGATAGAAACATATGTTAGAAGAAGAGTTCGTACTGCAAATTCACCACTGCCAGTACTTTAATAGACAATGATGCAAGCAGACTTGAGTTTGATATTACAAACTCCCTCTCTTTCTTTCTACTATCAGGTAAAGAATTTTAGTAAATTATGCCTTGTCAAAGCACAGACGAGCAGAAACAAATAAATTACTTTTTTCTTGATAATTTCCATATTTCAGTATGATCATCTGAGGAACAGCTACTGAGACTTGTGCTATATTATAATGAGAAGGTGAAGCTGCCCTTATAGTTGGTTATGGTTATGGTTGACTTTATTTGATATACTGCAAAATGTAGGCAATCTATGCGGTTTACAAAAGTCTAAAATGCAAATAAAGAAAGGAACTCCATTGATTGTGACAGGAAAGATAAAGGATAAAGGATAGCATAACAGTGGAAATATCGGGCCCGATTTTTGAAGGGCTTTACATGAGCAATTTCCCTAGTTACTCGTGTAAAGGCCTGATCCGGAATTTTCGAAGAGCACCTACACAGTGTAATGGGGAAGAGATATCCTGTGATGGAAAAACAGAGGAACCTAAATGCAATAGGCCTGTTTCTAGCAGGAAGGAAGAGATCAGGACTCCCAGTTTCCAAGGGCAACACAAACATTCCCAGCCACGAGGGCAGGAACCCCGCCCAGCTGACAAACAATCCCGAGCTACTAGGTCTAATAGCTTTCACCTGGGAGGGGGAAGGGCCAGATTAGATCCCCAGCAAACATATAAGAGACGTTCACTAGAGTTTGAGAGGAAGGAAGGGGAGGAGAAGGAAGCAGCTGCAGCAGATGCAAAGAGAGAAAGAACCAAGAGTGACAGAGTTCTAAGGAGCAACGTAAGAAGCAGGAAAGACGCTGTAGATCAGAACCAGCTGAAAGGTGTGTGTAAGCTGAGGTCTGGATCTTGGAGGCAACATCTGCCCTGGTGTGAAAGAGAATCTTACGTGAGTGATTCAGTAGATTCTGATACTGATTGGGAGAGAGGAAGGCAGAAAGCAGCTGACAGTGATAATTGGAGGAGAAAGGCACAGAAACCTTTTAACCAAGCCTCCAAGCATTTACCTTATGGGGAAAGTAGCATAAGAGAGAAAATACCAGTGAGGATAACTGGGAAGCATTTACAAGTACAAGGGAGTGAAGGACCTACAGTGCAAGACATTTGTATGTCTGAAGAGGAGGGTGAACAGCCAATATGCAGAGAAAAGCCTCTGAGGTTTAAACCCCGTCCTAAAGGAGCAGTGCACAGACCTCCCTTTGCCTCAAAGCCAGAAGGTAGGCTAATTAACCCTTGTAAAGGTGCTCATAAGACTTTCTCTCGTAGAAGCTATAAAGGATATAATTCTCCTGGGAAATATGTACAGAGATATGCTGAGACTGATCCTTATCTGTTAGAGGAAATATTAGGGAAGTCTCAAGAACTGGCAGAGGAAAATAAGCTGCCAGCACTTTATATGCAGCAGAAGTTTTACTCAGATGATTGTCAGAGTGAGTCTATGATAATTGATCCTCCAGAAGCTGAATTATCTGACAATCAGATGGACTGTACATTAGCTGTATTAAATGATGTGATTTCTCTGTGCTGAAGCCAAACAGTTTGTGGAAGTTTTCTAACTGCCTGTTAAGAAGCACAAGACTTTACTTTTTCTTACTTTATGCCAGAGTGCCTGGCTTATGTCCTTTTGTTATCCTGTGTTTGAATCCAACCCCGGGAGGGGAATTAAAAGCCTGTTTTGACCTTAACCACTTGACCCACGACTATCACTTATTGGAAGGCCCACAACTACACTCCTAAACCTTTCAATAAAAGGTCTCCAAGCAGCCTACCCTGTATGCTAAGGCTACAGGTGAACCAGTTGGTGACAACAGGTATTGCCCTTCAAAAATCCTGAATATGTCCCTAATGCGCCCAGATGCTATCCGCATAGCATCGGGGTGTATTGAGGGCATTCCGGGGTGGAGCAGAGGTGGGCCATGGTGCTACCCATATAGCACCGATTTTCGATGCTACATGATTAGCACGCTACATCTTAAAGATAGGCATTGGAAAACCTCTCCTATCTTTAAGACACCTGAGCTAACTGTGTAGCATCGAGAATCGGTGCTACAAGGGTAGCTTCTGCGACTACCTGGCTGTGCAGCGACACCTGGGTTTTCGATGCCAGGGCTGCATATGACATGGTAGGTGGGAGGTGGGTGGGCTATGTGCTGACACGGCACATAGCACCGCCCAACTGAAATTCGGGGAGGGGAAGGGTAAATGCTGGGTCTACCAATTCCATATCCATAACAGCTAATCCTACCGGAAGGAGGACACAAGGTTGAATGCTCAAAAAGAAATGTTTTGAGCATTTTCTTGAAAGATTTGAAGTTTTGTTCAGTCAGAATAGAAGTGTGTAAATGGTTCCAAAGTGCTGCGGCAGCCAAACGACCTAAATAAGCTCAGAAATGGACCTCATGTCACTCAAACTGTAAAGAGTTAACGGCCTGAGAATTAAACCTTTCCTCTTTTCCGCTTCCTCCTATTCCTAAGATAGTAATATGATTCGTTATTAGCCCATAATTACTGTTGTTATAACCATGTTCTATGTAACTTATATTCAATGTAAACCACCTTGATACCACTGAAAGGCGGTATATAAGAAATGTTAAATAAATAAATAAATTGGAAGAGAGTCAGTAGAGTAGAATCTTTGCTGATTCAACAGCCTTCTGGAATAGGGGTCTGTCAGGATGTCCATCCCCGGCCCCATCAATTCCCTCCCTGTACATGCAGCAGGTTTAAATGGGGAGGCCTAAACAGGGGCAGGAGGGGGCATTCCAGAGATAGAGCGAGAATGGGGCATGGGCGGGCCGTGACTCTGGATATACAGGGTCATTTCAGAGGTCAACCCTATATGTCCAGGGCCTTGAATCTAGATGGTGGACTTATTCCACCTTAAAGGTGGAATAAGTCCCCCTGGATGGAGGGTGATCATGGTGCGGGACCCGGGGATGCAGGTGAGGGAGCGCAAGGGGTTCCCCACAGCCCAACCCAGGCCTTGGAAGGCAGATCAGGGATTGGACTTCTGGGAACAGGTATCCGGGTTTGGCAGGCTAGGATCGAGGCTCATGAATGGAGCCACAGTGCCATGGCGACAGGACACCATGGCACCATAGCTCCACTCAAGGGACCGGCTGAGTTAGCTGGGTAGTCGCTGGGACATACGGCCATACAGAACCTGGTCTAGGCCTGCACGTCCAGGCACTAGATCCATTTCTGATCCCGCGAGGGCTGTGGGATCAGAATTTGGTCTAACTTTGTACGCCCAATTCTGCCCGGCCATAGAGGGGGCTGGACGTGCATTAATGGAATTGGTCTCATAGCGTTCAGCTCTTGAGCTAGCCTCCTGTTTCCTCACTTTTGACTGCAAAACCTCTGCGTCTGCTACTAAACTCTGGCACTCTACAAATCCAGTATTGAGCTTTCTGTTACCTAGCTTATGACTGTGAAAACTGTGGAGTGGAGGAGAGGCCTAGTGGTTGGGGCAAGGTACTTCAGGCCAGAAGGTCAGGGGTTCAAATCCCACTAGAGGACAGCAACCTTGGGCTGGAAGGATTGGGGTTTCTAGTCCCACAGGTGCTCCTTGTGGTCTTGGGCAAGCCACTTAACCCTCCATAGCCCATATTCCCTGTAAAATAGTTATCTCCAAGTTATAATGCCCTGTTCAATGTGATTTCAGTTTGTTCAATGTAAACCACACTGATGCAGAATAGCACAGTATATAAGAGAATGTAAATAAATAAATAAATAAAATAAACTACATCTCACTCTGAAATCCAGATCTTCAGTGCTGAGAATCACTGGATCATAATCTTAGCACCACATAGATCCACAGTGAGATTGGATATATATGCTCAGTCCATTAGTATAAGGGAAACTCAGGGAAGACAAGGCATAGTTGAGAAACTAAATGAATTTATTGCTTTGGCCTTTACTGGGGAAGTTGTGAGGAAGCTATCCATGCTAGAAAATGTATTTAATGAATCAGAAGAGCTGAATCTGGAAGATGTATTAATACAAACTGACAAACTAAAGAGCAGAAAATCACTTGGACTGGATGGGTTACAGCCAAGAGTGCTAAAAGAACTCAAAGATGAAATTACAAAATGGTGGAAACCATTATAAAGAATAAAGTTACTGAAAACATGGACAGATATGGTTAATGGGACAAAGTCAACATCGATTTAGCCAAGAGAAGTCTTGCCTAATTAATCTGCTCCATTTGTTTTAAGGCACGAATAAACATGTGGTTAGAGATGAGTCAGTTCATATAGTATTATTTAGACTTTCAGAAAGTGTTTCACAAAGTCCCATATGAGAGACTCCTGAAGAAATTAAAAAGTCATGGCATAGAAGGCAATATCCTCTTGTGGATTGGAAATTGGTTAAGAGATTGTTTTCTAAGGATAAAGAGTCAATGTTCTCAGTGGAGGAATAGTGCAGTGCCCCATGGATCTGTACTGGGACCAGTGCTTTTTAACATAATTATAAATGATATGGAATTGGGAACAATAAGCTAGGTGATTAAATTTGGAGATGACACTAAACGTGTTAAAATGCATGTAGATCGTGAGAAATTGCAGGAGGACCTTGGAAGGCTGGATATTCAAATGGCAGATGAAAATTAACATGGACAAGTGCAAAGTGGTTCACCTAGGGAAGAACAACCCAAATTATAAATAAACAATGCTAGATTTCACATTAGGAGTCACCACTCAGGAAAAGGATCTGGGGGTCATTGTGGAAAATGTCAAAATCTTCTGTTCAGTGTATGGCACTGGGCAAAAAAGCCACACCCAGCAATAACCAGATATGGCCCCAGTATTGAATACCCATGTGTAAGTTTCAGTGGCGATAAATAGCCGCTGTATTCACACTAGTCACTGTCACTGAATATCTCCCCCATACATTTTATCATACTATTTTGTTATTTGAATTTATGTTTTTAAATTAAGAGTAAGCATGCCCTTTTGCAGAGTTTAAAGGAGCTCACCCACAAAGTACAAAATTCTTTTATGACAGCTCCATGTCAAAGAGGGAGGAGTGGCCTAGTGGTTGGGGCAAGGTACCACAGGCCAGAAGGTCAGTGGTTCAAATCCCACTAGAGGACAGCAACCTTGGGCCGGAAGGACTGGGGTTTCTAGTCCCACAGGTGCTCCCTGTGGTCTTGGGCAAGCCACTTAACCCTCCATTGCCCTTATTCCCTGTACGTATTAGTGTATGTGTCTCATATCCCCTCATGTTAAATGTATCCCTCAACCACTTTGACCCAGTGAAAAGCAGTACATAAATGCAGCTAAATAAATCATTGCTTTGATAAACTAAAATGTGCTGTCTAGTGTATGGGTATGAGTGTGCATTTTCTTCAAAAAAGTAGAAGACAAACTGTCTAAATGATAGAGTTAATGAATTAGAGAAGTGAAGAAACTTTTTAAAAAGGGCATCCAAGCACAAACTGGAATGTAGCCTAATGGTTAGAGCACTGGCTTGGGAACCCAAAGACCAGGGTTTGAGTCCCACTAGCACTCCTTGGGGCCTTGGGCAAGACACTTAACCCTCCATTGCCTCAGAAAAATCCAAGTTATCAATATCCCTGTTTAATGCACATTACCAAGTTTAAGTTACAATGTTAACTGCTTTGATTGAAATGATAACGCAGTATATAAAACCTGTTAAATAAATAAATGTCCAGGGCAAAACATGCAGAAAACCACTGGGGATGTCTATGTTTTGGCCTGATTTTAGAAACATAGACATCTGCTATATGGAGACCCATGCTGGCATGCATATAGACATCCACCCTACAAAACCATGGGGTGGGGATGTCCATCTCATGCAAGGTTGCAGACGGGGACATCCATCAGTATGGCAAAGAAAAACATGAGCCCTCATTCCTCATCAGTGTTTGTTGTCAACATAGAAGATAAAGGGGGTCTGAGTATACCGCCTTCTCCACATCCTCCACATGTTTGGCGGACTAAAAGAGCACTTTTCTGATGCCTATTCATGCCTGGAGCAGGTATAAACTTTGATGCACCTTGGAACATGCAAGGCATTCCTGAAATCGGGCAAGGAATCCAAGATCTTGGGAATGCCCCACATATGCCTACAGTACGCCCCTGTTCTGCCTTAGTTGTCCTCGCACTGGGGACATCCGTAAAATTGCTTTCTAAAAGGCTCCAGGGACCTCTCCGTGCTCTGGACATCTCTGTGTCTGTTTTCAAACATCCAAAGCATGAACAGGGCGTCTAAAATAACCCCCTTAATGGTCCATTTTCCAGTCAAATATGATGCTTAGCTTTTGCCTTCCATAAGTAAGAGGAACCCAAGCAAACACAAAGTAAGAAAACAGAAGCCTAACTTACAGCAGTCATGGTATGGTAACCAAATTCATAGCTTAGAGGAAATAGATTACCTATGAAAAAGTGTCTGAAGATTTGTTGATGTTTCTTCAGACATTAAATGAAAAACAAAGACAAGTTCAGTGATTGCATTCCTGCTGGTGAAGGATTTCAATTCTGAGGTTCACCGGAGGATGAATGATGTTTGAAAGGGAAATCATAAAGTTATTCTTGAACTGACAAGTAAATTATGGCAGCTTTTCAAATTAAGTGGCAAAGTCACATTGCTTTCAAACACTTAAGAGAAACAAGTTGGGAAAGTGCGTGCTAGATGCGTAGCAGAAGTTAGATATGTTTCTCCCTTTTCCTCCTCTCCTACCCTTCCCTGGGTCCCTGTTTCCCTCACTGGCCTGTCTAGTGGCCCGGCTGGCAAGTCCCTCTCTCCTCATGGGCATATTCCAGGCCACTCAAGGGCATATTCCACCTGCCAGCCACAGAAACAGGGCTGCTTGTAGGATATCACTCTTCACCCAGACAGGTTTTGCTTTCTTTCTCCTTGATTTTCCATACTATTCAGTAGAAGAGCACACAGGGTCCTATACTTAATACAACAGGGCAAAGGAGAGAGTCAGGTCAGCTGGTACCACTGGGGATTGTTCTTTCTCCAAAGAACGTCTGCACTGGTGGATGAGGTAGGCAGGGTGGGGAGTCCTCAAGCAGGGTTGCCAGGTGATGGGCTGACATGATTTGTGATGGGCACCACTGTGCAGGATCTGGCAGTCTACCCTCTCCTCTAGTCCCTAGTAATACATATCTATTATTAAATCCCCTGGGAGTCATGTCTCATGTTGGCGGTACATTGCTGTCCAGTGATTTTATTACCCCTATTTATTTTATTGCTAATTTGTTGTTGCTATGCAAGGTGGTATACTAAGCACTATTACACATCATAAATACATTTTAAAATGCGTTAGCAAATTTTAATAAAAAGGCCTTTTAAATAGGGCACCTCCTGTTACCCTACATACATGATCCAGTGCTAAACGCCACAAAATATCATAGCAAGAACGGCTGCTGCAAGATGCACTTAAGCTTCTATGGCAGATAGAGAGAGAGATAGAGAAGGGAAGCAGTATGGGCTGGGGGTGGGTCTCTGGTGCCCAGGAGGCAATGCTTACATTTGCACCCCCTCCTCCCAACCAGTCCAATTGCAGCTGACAGCAGGAGAGCACAACTGGCACTGTGGCAGGGTCATTGCTTCTCAGATATACTCTTTTTGCTACCGATACCTCGCCTGCCCATGCCGTTCACAGCTCAGGTCATCCCCAAAGAGCCCACACCCAAGATCTTGATTACTAACAAATGGGAAGTACACGTGTGTTTTGTGGCACATATAGCGAAAGCAGTTATTTTACAAAGAAGCGTGCCCAAGAAGAGCGTCCACTTGGAGCTTCCCTATCTACTTTAATGCGGGCCTGATGTACTTTGTATCTTCATCATTGGCACAAAGTAAGGAAAACCCCTTAGACTATCCGACCCTATATTACATGGAAATGGGATTGTTAACAGCTGTGAAATATTTTTGAAGGTATTTTCAAAAACAATTTTAATGTCTGTGAAAAGCCACTAAAGAATTTCAGCTCGTGCTAAGGACTGAAAAGACAATGTCATCTGTTGACCTTAACTTAGAAACATAGAAACATAGAAATATGACGATAGAAAAGAACCACATGGCCTTTCTAGTCTGTCCTTCCATATCAACAACTACAACAGTCCCCTTTTTACCTTTAGAGATCCTCTGTGTTTGTCCCATGCTTTTTTGAATTCAGTTACTGTCCTCATCTCTACCACCTCCACTGGGAAACTATTCCACGGATCCACTACTGTTTCTGTAAAGAAATATTTCCGCATATCACTCCTCAATCTATTTCCCTTCACCCTCATCCCATGTCCCCTTGTAGCAGAACTTGCTTTCAATTGAAAGAGGTTCTCTCCCTGAACATTTATGCCACGGAGGTATTTAAACATCTCAATCATATCACCTCTATCCCGCCTTTCCTCTAAGGTGTACATATTGCGACGCCTCCACTTGGGCCAAAGGGCTTACAAGCTGGAAATGGCCTTATGTGTCCTCCTTAAATAAAGTTCCCTTTGAAGTCACCAGGGTATTCCGGCCACTTTTACCCTGGACCCTCAGTCCCTTGCCACCTTTTTCTCTAATAAGGTACTGACCTACGCTCCTCCTTCACCTCTCCGCCCCCTCCTCACCCTCTTTCTCCGTCCCCTATTCCCTATAGCTCGACCCCTCTCCCCCTGATCTCTTCCTCTGCCCGCTCATCACCTACTTCTGTCTCCAGCGATCTTATCTTCACTCATACCTGGTCATCTTTCCGTCCTGTCCTCTCAGCAGAGGTGCTACTGTTCTTATCTAATTCTAGGAAAACTACTTGTGTCCTCGACCCTATCCCCTCTCGGTGGCTCTCTGAACCCTCCCTACAATTAGTTCCGGTCATTACTACTATCATTAATTCCAGCTTTTCTTCCGGCCAATTTCCGATATCTTGGAAGTCTGCTATTCTACACCCTCTACTGAAACAGCCTTCCCTCGATCCATCTGTCCTCTTGCATTGGCGCCCGGTATCCAACCTTCCATTTCTCGCTAAGCTCCTAGAACGCTGCGCTTTTGACCAACTGAGTTCCCATGTTGAATCCACCAATTCACTCCACCCACGTCAGGCTGGTTTCCGTCGAGGGCACAGCACCGAAACTGTCCTTCTTGCATTACTCAACGAAGTACATGTCGCTCACGACCGTGGTAACATCACTCTCCTTGTATCACTTGATCTGTCCGCGGCATTTGATCTGATTGATCATCATACACTCCTGTCCCGACTTTCCGACATTGGTCTCCGTGGTACTGTTTGGCACTGGTTTCGCTCCTTCCTTTCCTCCCGCTCCTTTTCTGTACATGTTAATGGCTGGGCCTCTCCCGTCCTCCCCCTCACTTGTGGTGTCCCGCAAGGCTCGGTGCTTTCCCCTATATTGTTCAATATTTTCCTTGCTCCGTTGCCCTTGATCATTCAACAATATCCGGTCTCATCTTACATCTAAGCGGATGACATTGTTCTCCTGTTTCATACCTCACCCCTATCCCCTGATGTTACTCAGTTGAATCTCTGCCTTTATCACATCGCTTCTTGGCTATCGGAGAATTTCTTCACCTCAATCCAGCAAAGTCCTCCACAATGTGGGTTTCCTTGGGTGGCTCGTGTCCCACTCTTGCTCCCTCCATCAGCTCAACCAGCATTCCACTCACATCCTCTCTTCGTTACTTGAGCGTTCTTTTGGATCCATCTCTGACCTTTCACGAACACATCTCCATGATCTCCCGCAGCTCCTTTGCTGCTTTACGGCAAATTAGGGCCGTCCGATCCGTATTACCCACCAATTCCTTAATTACCCTTGTCATTGCTCTCGTCATTAGCAGATTGGATTATTGCAATGTTTATCTAGCCAACCTCCCTAAATACTGCCTTCAAAGGCTACAGCGCATCCAGAATACTGCAGCTTGCCTTATCACCTTTTCCAGTAGATTTGACCACATTACCCCTATCCTCCTTCATTTGCATTGGCTTCCCCTTCATTACTGCTTCCACTATAAATTTCTGATTCTACTTCATCGGGCCATTTACACCAGTACTCCTCTCTATCTGGCAGACTGCATTTCCCTACACTCTCCCCATCGACAACTCCGTTCCATCAATACCAATCGTCTATCCCTTCCTTCGCCTTCCCAAGGCCGCCTAGAACAGACACGGCACTCTGCCTGGTTCTTTCTCGGACCACTGTTATGGAATACACTACCTACTCATCTTCATCTAGAATCATCATACCCCCAGTTCAAGTCATTGCTTAAGACTTATTTATTCCAGAAAGCCTTTGACCTCTTCCCCGATGCCCCCCCCCCCCACGACTGTCCTTTGTTTTTGTCTGATATTTTATAAATTGTCTCTGTTGGTCTCCCTTTCTGTCCTTATGGTTTATCGTGAGTTGGTATTAATGTATGATTTGTTTGCCCTTTCTGTACCCTTCTTTCCTATCTATTTTTGGCGTTCTACTTCCTGGTTTGCAGTGTTTAATCAATTTTATTGTACATCGCTTAATGCTTCTGCCCTAGCGGTATATCAAATATTAAATAAAGATAAAAGATTTTTACTCTTGAAGGACAAATGTAGTTGAGTCGGTGGTTGTAAGGCAGCAAGAAAATTTATTGTGGGGATTTCCAGGGCATTCAAAGTTCAGTACACAACAAACAATCTGGAGTGGAGGAGTGGCCTACTGGTTGGGGCAAGGTACTTCAGGCCGGAAGGTCGGGGGTTCAAATCCCACTAGAGGACAGCAACCTTGGGCCGGAAGGACTGGGGTTTCTAGTCCCACAGGTGCTCCTTGTGGTCTTGGGCAAGCCACTTAACCCTCCATAGCCCATGTTCCCTGTAAAATAGTTATCTCCAAGTTATAATGCCCTGTTCAATGTAATTTCAGTTTGTTCAATGTAAACCGCACTGATGCAGAATAGCGCGGTATATAAGAGAATGTAAATAAATAAATAAAGCCATGTTGGCTGTCTCCCATTAGGTTGTGACTATCTACATGCTGAGTAATTTTATTCTTTATGATGGTTTCTACCATTTTTCCCGGTACTGACGTCAGGCTCACCGGTCTGTAGTTTCCCGGATCACCCCTGGAACCCTTTTTAAAAATTGGTGTTACATTGGCGATCCTCCAATCTTCAGGTATTAGAGATGATTTTAATGATAGTTCACAGATTACTGATAGCAGGTCTGCAATCTCATATTTCAGTTCTTTCAACACCCTTGGATGTATACCATCCGGCCCAGGTGATTTGCTACTCTTCAGTTTATCTAATAGTTGTAAGACATCTTCCCGATGTATCGATATTTCCTTCAATTCTTCCGCACCTTTAAATACCATTTCAGTCATGGGTAACATCCCTACATCTTCCTCAGTAAAGACCGAAGCAAAGAATTCATTCAGTCTCTCCGCTATCGCCTTGTCGCCTCTTAGTGCTCCTTTAACCCCTTTATCATCTAATGGACCAACTGACTCTCTCACAGGTTTTTTGCTACGAATGTACTTGAAAAGGTCTTTATTTTTGCGTTTTTGCTTCCGCAGCAAGCTTCTTCTCAAATTCTCTCTTTGCCTGCCTTATCAATGCCTTGCATTTGACTTGCCAGTGCTTGTGCTGTTTCCAGGTTTCGTCGTTTGGCTCTTTTTTCCATTTCCTGAAAGATGCTTTTTTGGCAACAACAGCCTCTCTGACCTCACCTTTAAACCATGCTGGCAGTTTTTTGGACTTCCTTCCACTTTTCTTAAAGCATGGAATACAGCTGGTCTGGGCTTCCAAGATAGTATTTTTCAACAACACCCAAGCTTGATGTACATCTTTAACCTGCTGCAACCCTCGGTAAGTGTTGGCTCCAGGTGTCACTGTGGATCACCACGTCATCCATATAGGCTATGGTGTAGGCTTGGTGCGGCCGCAACACTAGGTCCATGAGTCTTTGACATGTGGCTGCCGCTCCGTGCAACCCAAAGGGCATCCGTTTGAACTGGAACAAGCCCACGGGCGTGCTGAAAGCAGTCTTCTGTCGTGCCTCTCTCTTCAGCGGTATTTGCCAATACCCTTTAGACATATCTATTGTGGTTAGGTATTTGGCTTGTCCTATGCAGTCTAAGATCTCCTTGATGCGAGGTATGGGGTAGGCGTTGAACCGGGATATAGAGTTAACCCTTCTGAAAATTATTGGGATCCGTCCGGCTTCGGCACAAGGACAATTGGACTGTTCCAGGGGCTCCTGGACTCTTCTATCACGCCCATGCTCAACATCTCCTGGACCTGGCGGACTACCTCCTGTCTTTTTGCCTCTGGCAATCTGTAAGGCCGTTGCCTTACTATCTCTCCTGGCGGTGTCACAATCTCATGGGCAACCAGATTTGTTTCCCCTGGCATTGGGGTCAGCACATCCTTGAATCTGGCAAGCAAGTGGGCTAAGTCCTGCTTCTGGGCCCATGAAAGGCCATCACCGACTCTTGGTTTTGGGTCCCCCTTACAGTCGTCCAATTGGGGCCCGAGGTCTTCCTCCATCTTCTCCTCCACCGTCGCGGACAACCCTTGAAGGCTGGTACCTCCCGTCGACCCAAAGCCTCCGGTTCCCTGGGTTGTTGTGGACAAGTGCGGAACCTCTTCGAGAGGGGGAAAGCCTACCCGCTCGCAGATCAACTGCGCAATACGATCACCAGTGGTTATCTTGAAATCTTCTTTGCCGAAATTATAGATGAGCACCTTTATCGCACCCCTGAAATCTGGGTCGATAACTCCAGCTCCAATGTCAATAAAGTGTTTCCAAGCAAGGCCAGAGTGCAGGGCTATGCGTCCGTAGCAGCCTATGGGTAGCTCCATTTGTAAAGCTGTGTCCACGAGTGCCTTCCCCTGCTTTGGAACCACTATGTCTTCAGCGCTGTAGAGATCGAAACCGGCAGCGTTGGTGGAAGCTCTCTTTGGCGCTCGAGCATTGGGACTCATCTTGGCAAAGCATAGCACAAACGTAGGTTTTTCAGTAAGCTCTTCTTTCCGGGAACAGGTTTTTCGTTCTTGCTTCGTTGGAGCTGCAAACAATGGGCTAGGAATCATCGCTGTTTTAGCCTTTGTTTGAGCCAAGGTGTCTACATGTGGACCCTTGGAGGTAGTAGCCTCTTTTGAACACAAGCCCTGTTCCAGGCCCTTACAAAACTGTGGCCAGTCTTTCCCCAGCACTAGATTATGGGGTAGTCGAGGTACCACAGCTATGGGAATCTGTCTGCTTACACCTAAATCTTTTACTTGAAGTTTGTAGATAGGGTATAGGGAGATGCCTCCGTGGATACATCAGATTTTTACTTTACTTACAGGCTGAATTGCTGCGTCCCTACTCCTGGCCTCAATTTGCCACCAGAGCGCTTTGGACAGCATGCTCTGTTCAGCACCTGAATCCAAAAGCGTAGTGGTTGCAATTCCTTGCACTTCCACTGCTAGCAAAAATCCCTCCTTGACCTTAGGATGGTTCTCCACTACCAAAGCTGTCTTTACATAACAGTCTCGCTGTACATGGCCCTCTTTACCACACTTATAACATTTCTTTTGGGTAACATGGCCTTTCAACATTGGCATATACATTTTTAAAGCTTCATCATTCATCCCCATCTTCCTTTCTGATATGCCACACACTGCAACCCTGGAAGCACTGCCACCTTCATGGGCACTCAACTCTGCCTCCATAAACCATTCTGACAGCATTACGGCCTCTTGTGGGGTTTTGCAGTTTTGGAGTATAAGGAAGGTTTGCATTTGTTGGGGTACAGCATCCATGTATTGCTCCAATCATGCCAACTATGCCACTTGCGACGCCTCCACTTGGGCCAAAGGGCTTACAAGCTGGAAACGGCCTTATGTGTTCTCCTTAAATAAAGTTCCCTTTGAAGTCACCAGTGTATTCTGGGACTTGTAGTGATTTTTACTCTTGAAGGACAAATGTAGTTGAGTTGATGGTTGTAAGGCAGCAAGAAAATTTATTGTGGGGATTTCCATGGCATTCAAAGTTCAGTACACAACAAGGGCAGAAGGATACATCTTCAACATAAAGATGAAATCAGGATAATGAGAAGACGTAACAAAACATTTTCCAGTGTTCAGCTGTTCTGCTTCTCTCACACACTCACACCGAGGACAGCCTCGTGGGGTCAGTTAACAGCAACACAGGTAAACTTATAACAGCTGTGGTTTCTCTTTTGAAAGCAAACTTTTCCACAGCACTGCTTCTTAACTTCAGCAAGTAATAAAACTCAGTGAAACACAGAATTAGCTTTCTTCAGCTCAAAGCAGGAACTGCCCTTATTTCCTATACAGTTTCACAGATTCTCAGTTCCTATTCAACACTGCAGAATCTTCTCTTAGAGATAAAGAACAGTCCATTGGAATGGGGTCACATTCACAATTAGGCAAACAAGTATCTACTTGCATTCCTTCAATAGCATCAGGGCAAACAGTATCTCTCTCAGGATTATAAGCCTTCTCAAACTTTCTCTCTTTCAAGAACTCCTGAAATTGGTTCCACAGCAATTCAACCTGTACAGGCACCTTTAGATTAGGGGAGTGAACCTTTTCCTCAGAAAACAGCTTTCTTAATGCTTCTAGCTTTGGAGTTTCAAAGGCTGTGCTTTTATCAGAGCTATGGCTTTTCTCATATGAAAAACTCTCTACCCACTTCTTAACAGTAGACGGTGAGGACTCAGCTTCCTGACCTTTAAAACTGGCAAATTGTCTCTCTGCTGAATTATCAGTAATGAAACTGCTGGCTTTACCTTGGGGATGTTTCCTCAGACAAACGCTGATTTCTTTCCTCCTGGGTTCCTCCAGGCTCTGAAAAGCAGCCTCCTTTTGTCCTTCTCCAGTCCCTCTTAGGTAGCTGCTTCCTTGGGAGATTTCCTCTGGCTTTCTCCTCCAGCTAAGCACAGCTTCAGCTTCTCTCTGTTCTCTCTCACCTTTCCAACTCCAACAGCTGTTCCTGTTCCTTTCTCCATGTCCACCTCTCCTCCATTCACCTGTGCCTCTGCCTTCTGTTGCTGTATCCGTATCTCATGCGTCTGTGCCTCTTGTGTTCCTTGAGTCAGTGCTTCTTCCCTTGACTGACTTGCTTTGCTCTGCTCGTGGTTTTAAACACCGTTGCCTGCTGGGCATTCCCTGTTCTCAGCACCTGTGTGACCAATCAGCAGGGAAGCCTGTCTCCACCCCTGAGCTAGGGAGTGGCCTGACTTTAACAGGGAGCTGACTTTTCCTCTTATCTGGCTTGTAATTCCCCTGCACGTGTGCACTGCCATTCACTTCAAAGGGGAATTCAGGATTTTCTTCAAGTTCCATATCTTCCAGAGAGCTTTCATCACTACAATATTAAGATCCTTCAGTCTGTCCTCATATGTTTTATAATGAAGACCACTAATCATTTTAGTAGCCACCCTCTGCACCGACTCCATCCTGTTCACATCCTTTTGAAGGTGCGGTCTCCAGAATTGCACACTATACTCCAAATGAGGTCCCACCAAAGACTTATACAGAGGCACTATCACCTCCTTTTTTCTGCTAGCCATTCCTCTCTGTATGCACCCAAGCATCCTTTTAACTTTTGCCGTCACCTTTTCTACCTGTTTAGTGTGGTGACGAATCTGCTCCAGAGCCCGGGGAAATAGAAAAAACACAGACCTTTACCTCCATGCAGAAAGAAAGTGCAGGGAGCCGTGACTTTAAAAGTTCAGCTGGAGAGAAAAAAAACATATCTAAAGCTGCTGTCCTAAGGCCACGCCCCAACACCATAGCAACTAAGGGAGGTAATGAGAGACAGCTGAGGGAGGAGTGGAAAGGTGCAGGGCATCCCCACTCATTTAAGCCCCAGAGAAGAGGAAGTGAGAGAGATGGAAGGGGGAACGGAAGAGAAATCAGGAGCAGGCACAACCAGCAGAGAAACAGAAGTGGAAGAAATCCTGAAGGAAACTGAAAGAAAGGACTTTAACAGAGAGCCCAGAGAAAGGTACTCTAATGACAGCTTAAGGGAAGATTCTCCTCATAGCCAGCAACAGAGTCTTGAGCAGAGCTAGTGTGGTAGAAAGGCTACAGCTGGTCTAGAAAGCAGGAGGTTTATTCCTGAAGAGACTGCTGTCTATAACCCAGGTACGGGGACTTTCCAGGAGGAGCTGGGTCAAAGAAGTTTACCTCGGGGAAGGCTGTTAAAGAGAGCTGTTAAAAGAAAGGAGCTGAATTCTTTAGAAGTTCTAAATAGCTTGCTACGGGATAAGGATTTCCTGTGCCCTGATAACACCCCTGAGCCAAGAGGGAGGTCTCATTGGGAACGGGTTGTTAAGCTGCTGGAAGAGATTAAACTCACGCTGTCCCAAGCTGTTTCCAGTCCGGAGACTGCAGAGTCTGACTGTGAGTGTATGCAAATAGATGAGGCTGATATTGAATCTGATTTCTCAGAATGTGAGATGGACTGTGCTTTATCTTGGAGGGTAAAGTGAAAACCTATAGATTGTAAACCTGAAGAAAATCCCAGACTTATTATGCTTGAATGTCTGTGGTTAAAACAAGCCTAAGAAGATTTGATATGAAGTTGCTGCTGTGGTTTTAAAATGCATGAGACCGTCAGGACTGCATTCTGAATGTGTCTGGAGCAATTAACAAAACCTGTGATAATCCAAGTAAAAAGGAAAACTTAAAGTATAAGTGCTGCAGTTTAAAGACCATTGTTTTGGCTTAAAGTATAAGTGTTGCAGTTTAAAAAATGCTGTTTTGAAGCTAAAGCTAGCCAGAGACTGTAACGTGATAATTTGGGGCATGAAGAGATATTTACCTTGCTGAGGGAAGCAAAGGTAATTAGAGACTCTGGAAAAAGTTTTGTACAGAAGTTATCTTTCTTTTGAGGAAAGTATCTTACCTTACATGATGTGCCAAGCTTCTATGGAAGTTCCTTGAACCAAGGAGGCAAATAAATTTCCTGTTTTGCTTTCAAACCCTCGGCTTAATCATTTATTCACAACTACAACTCAGTACAAGCAACTACAACTCCCAGAAGCCCTAGCTCTGGGAGCTCACATAAAGGGGACATTGAAAGGGCCCCCTTTCCCTTCTATAGGCAACCGCCTAGGCGGGGCAAGGAGGCCACAGGTGGCATAGTTTTTAGGATTTGCCTTGGCCACATATACGCAAAGCATCTGGAGCCTCAAAGAATACAGGAGACTTCTACCGAAAGTGCTGAGGATACAGAGAGCCTGCTGAAGAGAAAGACCCGGAGTGGCAGCAGAAGGACCGGACTGGAGTGGAGTACCAAGCCGTGACCTGCTGATTGATAAATTCGAGTCTACACCTGCATAAGGTAATCCGTGTATAAGAAGGGTATAGACCGATACCGGTGCAGGGTGGGGATAGAGCAGTGCTCAAGAAGAGCAAAAGAGAGAGGGTTTATATTTGGAGCCGCACTTGGTGGTTTCTCTCTCTGTTTTTTCATTTCAGCGTCTACCGAGGATGGAGATGACCGAGCTTCTGGGATGGATGGCGGAGCAATTCCAAAAACAACAGGAAATGTCTGCAAGGACTCAAGAACATACAGCCGCCATGCTCCAGGCCCAGCAGAAGCCGCTCCTAGATATGATGGCTGCTTGGCTAGGAGCGCAGAAGAAAGCGACGGAGTCCCTATGGACAGTACCAGGTTCCTTGGGAGCTATACCAGGGCTGGGCTTACCTGGGACTGTGACATTCTTGTTTGGTCAGTTGGCCAAAGGGGATGACGTGGACGACTTCTTGGAAGCCTTCGAGAGAGTGGCTCTCCAAACGGGTTGGCCGAAAGACCAGTAGGCAGTGCGCCTTGCCGCCTCCTTGACGGGAGAAGCGTTTGCAGCCTACAGGGCCATACCCGCGGCCTTAGCCGCCAATTATGAAGAGCTTCAAAAGGCTATACGAGACTGTTTGGGCATAACCCCCATGGTCTACCGCCGCCTTTTGAGGAGCTGTAAGCTAAAAAGAGGTGAAACACCGCATGCCTTATGCCAGCGGATAAAAGGGTTGGCATTAAAGTGGTTGACGCCTGATTGTGAGAACAAAAGATGCTTTGTTAGACTGTATTGTCTTAGAGCAGTTCATGGACGCAGTTCCAAAAGATCTGCAGTCCTTCCTGATCCTACAGGACTGCCAGACCACGGATGCAGCGACCTCACTGGCTGAGCGTTTTCTAGAAGCCAGTTTGGTAAACCAAGCTAAGGTTGGTGGTCTAACCCGGGCAGTTGAAGTGGCTTCAGAAAGGAAGGGAAAAGCCATGTGGGGAGAAGGGACGAAGGTAATGCATGTGGATAAGACCCGGTATGTGCAAAGAAAATGCTTTTCTTGTGGGGAAGAAGGACATATGAGCAGGGATTGCAAAGCTAGGACAGCCCTAATCACCACCCATTCTAAAGAAAGGGGAGAGGGATTCCTCTTGGGCGTAGAAGTGAAGGGTGTCCAGGTAGAGGCCTTGCTGGACTCCGGAGCGGACCAATCAATGATCTCGTGAAAACTGTGGAGGGAGATAAAATCCCAGGTTGGTCCGGTCCCCGAGTCACAAGAAAGCAGCATAAAGATAAAGTGCATTCACGGGGCAGCCTCGTCCTACCCAGTATACACTGTTTCAGTAAAAGGTTTGGGTTTAAAATGGAAAATACCTGTAGCTGTAGTTCCAAGGCTCCCACAAGCTTTAGTCCTGGGAAGGGATTGGCCTCAGTATAGGCGTGGGTTAGCAGAGGGTCTTCAGCATAAAACAGGCATGGTATCCACCCGGGCCCGCACAAAAGCTAAGGAGGGGGAACAAGACCCACCAGACGACCCGATGTGCGGGTTGCCCTCCCATGATGACTTAGTGACCCCTCCTACTGAGGGTGATAAAAAGACGAAGGCGGAAAAGCGCCGGGAAAGGCATAATAGATCACAAAATAGAGCTAAACTAGCCGCTGGCCAAGAGTAACCATGGGTCCCGGCAGAGCTAGTTGCGAGATTTCCCTCTTTCCCCAAGGAACAGCGGGCGGATCTCGCACTCAAACGGGCTTTTGAGTATGCTCGAAGAGGAACAGAAACCCTACCCCGATTCTTCCTAGATAGTGAGATATTATATCGGGAGAGTTTAGATCCTAGGACGGGGAATAGTAGGAAACAGTTAGTGGTTCCCACTGCTTTTAAAGCACTGGTTCTGCGGTTGGCCCATGATCACCCCGTAGGGGGTCATAAAGGGGTCCGCGGCACATTGGACCAAATTTTGGCTCGCTTTTACTGGCCGGGAATTTTTAAGGAGACTGCCAGGTTCTGCGAGTCATGTTCTTCGTGTCAGCGCGTGGCATCAAATCGCCCACCAAAAGTACCATTGGTTCCCATACCTGTCGTATCGGAACCTATACACCAACTGGCTATGGACATAGTGGGACCTCTTACGAGAATGCCCCGGGGGTTCCAATACATTTTAGTTATAGTGGACCAAGCCAACCGATTCCCGTGGGCGATCCCCCTACGTAATATATCTGCCAGAAGTATAGCGTTGGAACTTGTGAAATTATTCTGTGAAGTGGGTTTTCCCCGAGAAGTTCTAACAGATAGGGGAAGTAATTTCATGTCGCGATACTTGGCCCAAATGTGGGACGCGTTTGGCATCCGACATGTCAGAACCGCTGCGTATCATCCCCAATCAAATGGTTTGGTTGAACGCCAGAATCAGACCTTAAAGAAGATGTTAAGGCGAAGTCTGGAGGGGGATATGAGAGATTGGGATGTGATGCTTCCCTTCGTATTATATGCATGTAGGGAGAGAAAGCAGACTTCTATGGGTATTGCCCCGTATGAGTTATTGTATGGACGGACTCCGCGAGGCATCCTAGATATACTAAGGGAGCAATGGGTGGAACCAGACATAGAAGAAATTGGTATCCCAATTTTTAAAAGATTTAAAAGGACGTTTACATCGCACCTCTCAAGTGGCGAAAGCAAATATTGCAGCTAGTCAGTTACGTCAGAAGACCTATTATGACCGGTGCGCAAAGCCCCGTCACCTAGAGGTAGGAGAGAAGGTGATTGTCATGGTAGCCGGACCTAATTCTAAATTTGAGAGCAAGTGGAAGGGGCCATACCGGGTAATAAGACAGGTAGGTCCTGTATCATATTCCATCCAGAACAGAAGAGGGCGCCAGCAGATCTACCATATTAATGTCTTGCGCCCCTGGCACGAGCGAATAGCCTTGGCTCGGTTTGCCGCGATAGATGAGAGGGCCGGTAGCAATCGTGTAGCACATAACACCCTAGCTCAAATTACGGGCTGTGCGGTGTGATGGCGAAGACGGCCAGGTCCCTAGAAAGATAGGAAAAGTACAGGCAATTTCCCCTAGTCAGAGGGAAAGGGAAAAAAATGCTCAGTTTAAAAGTGCAGCTAAGGCTGAAAAAAAGAACCTGTCAAAAGTTGTTGTCCAAAAGCCACGCCCCAGCTCCATAGCAACTGAGGGTGGTAATGCAGCACAGCTGGGGGCGGGGTGGAAAGATACCGGCCAGTCACATGTTTATAAGCCCCAGAGAACAAGATTGGAGAAAGTCTCGAGCTTCCCAGGGGAGGAGGAGAGATTGCAAAGACAGGCAAGGAGGTTGCCAGGTCTGGAAAGATTGCCAGGACACGAGAGGAAGAGAGCTGACTCTGTTCCAGAGGAGGAGTCTGAAAGGAAGCCTCATTCAGAGCAAGAGTTTCATGCTTGCAGGAGGAAGGGAGACGAGAAGGCTGCTTTAACCAGGAAACAGCATGGCCAGGGAAGGAGCAGGGAAGCCCTGCTAAAGAAACTTCCAAAAGGTACTGCTGCTAAAGTTATTAGCCAGAGGTCTCAGGACGAGTTCCCAGACAGCCAGCTCCAGGAGTTTTATCAGAAGCAGGGTTACAGGAAGCCTCTCAGCAAAGGAAGTTTAAATGTTTTAAAACTGGTTCAACGTTTGCTGAAAGACCAGGAAGTAATTAGTGGAGAGAGTAGTTCTCTGCACCGAGGGAAAGAACAGCTGTTTGCTGACGACGTCACAGAACAGTCCTGTTCAGAATGTGAGTCAATGGACATCGGGGAAAATATTCTTTTAAGTGAGCCAGAGGAGGCTATGGAATGTGAGTTATCCCTGATAGTGAAATAAGAGTGTGTGGAAATATATGTTTGAAAAAAATTCCATTTCTCTGATATGCATGGTGGTTTTACAGAGCTAAGAAGTTTTAATTAGTGTGCTTGCTGCCCTAAATGAGACATGCACCGGAGTGCTGCTGGAAGTCTCTGGACAGCTGATTAAAACCCTTAAAGCTCTGGAACCAAAGAAGAAAAGTTTACTTGCTGGAAATTGTTTGCATTGAAGTTTCAATGAACATTTTTGAGTTTGTTTAAAGCACTGGGAAGTGAAGCATTAGTTTTGGAATGAGTAACCTTTGTATGCTGAAGTAAGCAAGAGCATTTTTCTTACCTGAGTTTCTTGTGGATATTTTGTACACGTGATTTACCAAGCTTCTTTTTGAAGTTCCTGCTATTAAGGGAGGCTAATAAAAATATTCCTGCGTTTGCTTTCAACTCTCGGCTCAGCCTTTGATTACAACTACATTTGCTCTAAATACTACAACTCCCAGAAGCCTTCGCTTCGGAGTTGCTTGAAAGTGACATTCGCTCCCCCTTCACCTCGTCAGGCAGCCGCCTAGGTGGGGGAAGGGCGCGACAGGTGGCGTAGTATTAAGGATCAAGCCTTGGTCACGTGGTCCCACAAAAACACTGGAACTACAGAAAGAAGAAGAAGGAAAAGAAAAGAGGAAAAAGTGTTTTTTTTCCTGTGCTGGGATACAAACTGCTGCTGGAGAAGGCCCGGATCAACAGCTGAAGGATCGGAGTGGAGCAGTTCCTGAGGCCGTTCCTGCTGCTTGATAAGCCTGAGTCTACACCGGCTGGAGGTAATAAGTATTTATAAGGGAATACAAGCGTATACCAGAGCTGGATGGGACTGCAGCAGTACAGCCGGGTCAAAGGAGAGTGGGCCTATACATTAGAGGGCCGCACTTGGTGTTCTTTCTCTGTTTTCTCTCGTTTCAGCTACTACCCAGCATGGAGCAGGCTGAGCTACTAAGATGGATGGCTGACCAGTTCCAAAAACAACAGGAAGTGTCAGCGCGGACATTGGAACATACAGCAGCCATGCTCCAAGCACAGCAGAAACCGTTGTTGGAGAAGCTGGACAGTTGGCTGGGCATGCAGAAACCAACAGCGGAGACACCAAGGACAGTACCAGGTTACTTGGGTGATACCCTAGCATTGGGCATGTATGGTACTGGGACATTTTCCTTTGGACAATTAACCAAAGAGGACAATGTGGATGATTTTCTCGCCGCATTTGAGAGAGTAGCCCTGTTATCAGGGTGGGATGAAAAGCAATGGGCCATACGCCTTGCTGCTTCATTAACTGGGGAAGCGTTAGCAGCGTACAGGGCTATGCCCGTGGAGTTAGCCACGGATTACAGGGAGGTGCAAAAGGCAATAAGAGACCGCCTAGGATTAAGTCCCATGGTCTACCGCCGCCTTCTGAGAAGCGCCAGGTTAAAGCCCAGTGAAACACCGCGCGCGCTATGCCAACGCATTAAGGGGTTAGCGGTAAAATGGCTAACACCGGAGACTCAGACAAAAGAGTCTTTATTGGATTCTATCATCTTGGAACAGTTTATGGATGCTGTTCTGCGAGAGATGAGGTCCTTTCTGATCCTACAAGACTGCAGGACCACAGAGGCAGCGACCGCACTGGCTGAGCGTTACCTGGAGGCCAGTGTGGTGAACCCAGTTAAAGTAGGTGGTCTGTCGTCAGCAGTAAATGTAGCATCAGAAAGGAAGGGAAAACCTGTATGGAGAGAAGATGTGAAAGCATTGCCTTTGGATAAACCTGATTATGTAACCAGGAAATGTTTTGCATGTGGAGAAGAAGGCCATGTGAAAGGAAATTGCAAAGCTAGGATAGCATTGATGACCTCCCACTCTGAAGAGAGCGGAGAGGGTTTCCTCCTAGAGGTGGAGGTAGAGGGTGTTCCTGTGGAGGCTTTGTTGGACTCCGGAGCGGACCAATCAATGATTTCGCGGAAGCTCTGGAAAGAGATAGCATCCCGGATTGGTCCGACTCCCGAGCCCCAAGAAAGTCCATAAAGATAAGGTGCATTCATGGGGCAGCCTCATCGTACCCCATTTATACTGTATATGTGAAAGGCTTAGGGATAAAGTGCCAAATACCTGTTGCGGTAGTCCCCAGGCTCCCACAAGCCCTAGTCCTGGGAAGAGACTGGCCCCAGTTCAGGCGTGGGATAGCAGAGGGTCTTCAGAGCAAGGCAGGTAAAGCATCCACTTTAGCACCACCCAAAGCCAAGAAAGAAACCTCATCAGGGAATTCACCTGATTTGGAGGGTGGGAGAGTACCCCAGGTAAAGGAGAGTGAGGGAGAGCAAGCCCCACCTACACGTATAGGGAACACTAAGGCCAGGCCAGTTCCTCAACCATTGTTTGGAACCCAGCTGCGACAGGCAAAAGGGGAGGTATCTAGGAAGGAGGAATCAGACCCACCTAGTGACCCGATGTGTAGCCTACCTTCACATGATAATTTAGTGACCCCTCTGAGAGAGGAGGATAAAAAGCAGAAGCCTGAGAAACGCAGAAAGAGACAAAATAGGTCTCACAATAAGGTTAAACCGGTAGCTGGTCAGGAATTACCTTGGGTTCCGGCCGAGCTAGGGGAAACATTTCCCACCTTTTCTGATGAGCAGCGGATGGATCCCGCTCTCAAAAGGGCGTTTGAGTATGCCAAGAAGGGAACGAGAACCTTACCCCGATTCTTCTTAGATAAGGAGATACTGTATCGGGAGAGTGTAGATCCTGGAACAGGGATAAGCAGAAAGCAGTTAGTAGTGCCCACTGCGTTTAAAATGTCAGTCCTGCGGTTGGCCCATGACCACCTCATAGCCGGTCACAAAGGGGTACATGAAACCCGGGATCAGGTTCTGGCCCGGTTTTACTGGCCAGGCGTTTATGCAGAAATCGCTAGGTTTTGTAAATCCTGTGCCGCTTGTCAGTGGGTAGCTACCCACCATCCACCACAAGCACCTAGGATTCCCATACCTAGGGTAGCAGAACCCTGGTACCGGTTAGCTAGGGATAAGGTAGGCTTGTATGAGTCACCATATGGATGGGTCCCTCATGGTGTCCGGGATCAGTTAAGAAAACAGTGGGTAAAGCCAGGTATGGAAGAAGTAGGTATACCCCACTTCGTGAGGGATTTAAAAGGACGGCTAAGCCGCCCTTCACAAGTGGCTAAAGTAGATGTGGCAGCCAGCCGGTGGCGCCAAAAGACCTACTGTGACAGGCGTACGAAGCCTCGTCAGTTTAAAGTAGGAGAAAAAGTAATTGTTGTGATAGCTGGACCTAGTCCAAAATTTGAGAATAGGTGGAAGGGACCCTACCGTGTGGTAAAACAGGTAGGCCCGGTATCCTATTCCGTGCAGGACAGATGGGGGCATTCGCAAATTTACCCCAGTAATGTCTTACGCCATTGGCACGAGCGGATAGCCTTAGCCAGGTTGGCTACAGTACAGGACAGGACAGAGGAAACTCCGGTCACACATGATGCCCTTAGGAGTATTACGTGCTGTGCTGCAGTACAAACGCCAGCCCGTAATATCTTAAGTGGGGGGATATGTGATGGCGAAGACGGCCAGGTCCCTAGAAAGATAGGAAAAGTACAGGCAATTTCCCCTAGTCAGAGGGAAAGGGAAAAAAATGCTCAGTTTAAAAGTGCAGCTAAGGCTGAAAAAAAGAACCTGTCAAAAGTTGTTGTCCAAAAGCCACGCCCCAGCTCCATAGCAACTGAGGGTGGTAATGCAGCACAGCTGGGGGCGGGGTGGAAAGATACCGGCCAGTCACATGTTTATAAGCCCCAGAGAACAGAGAGAGATAGATTGGCAAGATTGGAGAAAGTCTCGAGCTTTCCAGGGGAGGAGGAGAGATTGCAAAGACAGGCAAGGAGGTTGCCAGGTATGGAAAGATTGCCAGGACACAAGAGGAAGAGAGCTGACTCTGTTCCAGAGGAGGAGTCTGAAAGGAAGCCTCATTCAGAGCAAGAGTTTCATGCTTGCAGGAGGAAGGGAGACGAGAAGGCTGCTTTAACCAGGAAACAGCATGGCCAGGGAAGGAGCAGGGAAGCCCTGCTAAAGAAACTTCCAAAAGGTACTGCTGCTAAAGTTATTAGCCAGAGGTCTCAGGAAGAGTTCCCAGACAGCCAGCTCCAGGAGTTTTATCAGAAGCAGGGTTACAGGAAGCCTCTCAGCAAAGGAAGTTTAAATGTTTTAAAACTGGTTCAACGTTTGCTGAAAGACCAGGAAGTAATTAGTGGAGAGAGTAGTTCTCTGCACCGAGGGAAAGAACAGCTGTTTGCTGACGACGTCACAGAACAGTCCTGTTCAGAATGTGAGTCAATGGACATCGGGGAAAATATTCTTTTAAGTGAGCCAGAGGAGGCTATGGAATGTGAGTTATCCCTGATAGTGAAATAAGAGTGTGTGGAAATATATGTTTGAAGAAAATTCCATTTCTCTGATATGCATGGTGGTTTTACAGAGCTAAGAAGTTTTAATTAGTGTGCTTGCTGCCCTAAATGAGACGTGCACCGGAGTGCTGCTGGAAGTCTCTGGACAGCTGATTAAAACCCTTAAAGCTCTGGAACCAAAGAAGAAAAGTTTACTTGCTGGAAATTGTTTGCATTGAAGTTTCAATGAACATTTTTGAGTTTGTTTAAAGCACTGGGAAGTGAAGCATTATTTTTGGAATGAGTAACCTTTGTATGCTGAAGTAAGCAAGAGCATTTTTCTTACCTGAGTTTCTTGTGGATATTTTGTACACGTGATTTACCAAGCTTCTTTTTGAAGTTCCCGCTATTAAGGGAGGCTAATAAAAATATTCCTGCGTTTGCTTTCAACTCTCGGCTCAGCCTTTGATTACAACTACATTTGCTCTAAATACTACAACTCCCAGAAGCCTTTGCTCCGGAGTTGCTTGAAAGTGACATTTGCTCCCCCTTCACCTCGTCAGGCAGCCGCCTAGGCGGGGGAAGGGCGCGACAGTGGGGGTAGATACGCCAGCCCGTAATATCTTAAGGGTGGGGATGAGTGGTGATGAATCTGCTCCAGAGCCCGGGGAAATAGAAAAAACACAGACCTTTACCTCCAGGCAGAAAGAAAGTGCAGGGAGCCATGACTTTAAAAGTTCAGCTGGAGAGAAAAAAAACATATCTAAAGCTGCTGTCCTAAGGCCATGCCCCAACACCATAGCAACTAAGGGAGGTAATGAGAGACAGCTGAGGGAGGAGTGGAAAGGTGCAGGGCATCCCCACTCATTTAAGCCCCAGAGAACAGGAAGTGAGAGAGACGGAAGGGGGAACGGAAGAGAAATCAGGAGCAGGCACAACCAAGAGAACAGCAGAGAAACAGAAGTGGAAGAAATCCTGAAGGAAACAGAAAGAAAGGACTTTAACAGAGAGCCCAGAGAAAGGTACTCTAATGACAGCTTAAGGGAAGATTCTCCTCATAGCCAGCAACAGAGTCTTGAGCAGAGCCAGTGTGGCAGAAAGGCTACAACTGGTCTAGAAAGCAGGAGGTTTATTCCTGAAGAGACTGCTGTCTATAACCCAGGTACGGGGACTTTCCAGGAGGAGCTGGGTCAAAGACGTTTACCTCAGGGAAGGCTGTTAAAGAGAGCTGTTAAAAGAAAGGAGCTGAATTCTTTAGAAGTTCTAAATACCGTAGCTTGCTACGGGATAAGGATTTCCTGTGCCCTGATAACACCCCTGAGCCAAGAGGGAGGTCTCATTGGGAACGGGTTGTTAAGCTGCTGGAAGAGATGAAACCCACGCTGTTCCAAGCTGTTTCCAGTCCGGAGACTGCAGAGTCTGACTGTGAGTGTATGCAAATAGATGAGGCTGATATTGAATCTGATTTCTCAGAATGTGAGATGGACTGTGCTTTATCTTGGAGGGTAAAGTGAAAACTTATAGATTGTAAACCTGAAGAAAATCCCAGACTTATTATGCTTGAATGTCTGTGGTTAAAACAAGCCTAAGAAGATTTGATATGAAGTTGCTGCTGTGGTTTTAAAATGCATGAGACCATCAGGACTGCATTCTGAATGTGTCTGGAGCAATTAACAAAACCTGTGATAATCCAAGTAAAAAGGAAAACTTAAAGTATAAGTGCTGCAGTTTAAAGACCATTGTTTTGGCTTAAAGTATAAGTGTTGCAGTTTAAAAAAACGCTGTTTTGAAGCTAAAGCTAGCCAGAGACTGTAACGTGATAATTTGTGGCGTGAAGAGATATTTACCTTGCTGAGGGAAGCAAAGGTAATTAGAGACTCTGGAAAAGGTTTTGTACAGAAGTTATCTTTCTTTTGAGGAAAAGTACCTTACCATACTTGATGTGCCAAGCTTCTATGGAAGTTCCTTGAACCAAGGAGGCAAATAAATTTCCTGTGTTGCTTTCAAACCCTCGGCTTAATCATTTATTCACAACTACAACTCAGTACAAGCAACTACAACTCCCAGAAGCCCTAGCTCTGGGAGCTCACATAAAGGGGACATTGAAAGGGCCCCCTTTCCCTTCTATAGGCAACCGCCTAGGCGGGGCAAGGAGGCCACATTAGCTACTTTAAGATCATCAGACACAACCACGCTTAGGTCCTGCTCTTCTTTAGTGGACAAAAGTACTTCACCCCCTATACTATATTGTTCCCTTGGATTGCTGCAGCCCAAATGCATGACCTTACATTTTTTAACATTAAATCCCAGCTGCTAAATTCTAGACCATTCTTCAAGCTTAGCTAGATACCTCCTCGTGTTATCTACACCTTCCTGGGTGTCTACTCTATTGCAGAATTTGGTATTATCCGCAAAGAGGCAAACCTTACCCGACAGCTCTTTCGCTATATCACTAACAAAGATGTTAAAAAGAATCGGACCAAGGACAGATCCCTGGGGTACACCACTGGTAACATCCTTCTCCTCAGAGTGAGCTCCATTTACTTGTACTCTTTGTCGCCTCCCACCCAACCAATTTCTAACCCAAGCAGTAACTTTAGGGTCCATCCCTAGGGTGCTCAGTTTGTATATAAGTCGCCTGTGAGGAACAGTGTAAAAGGTTTTTCTGAAATCTAAATGCACCACATCTAGGGCTCTCCCTCGGTCCAACTCCCTGGTCACCCATTCAAAGAAATCAATCAGATTTGTCTGACAAGACCTGCCTCTGGTGAATCCATGCTGCCTCGGATCCTGTAATCCGCTGGACTCCAGAAACCTCACTATTTTCTCTTTCAGCAGCATTTCCAATAATTTACTCACCACTGAAGTTAAACTAACTGGCCTGTAGTTTTCAACCACATCCTTACTTCTGCTTTTGTGTAAAGGCACCACATGAGCCTCTCTCCAGTCCTTTGGCACCACTCCCGACTCCAACGAGGCATTGAAAAGGTTAGTCAGTGGAACTGCTAGAACGTCCCCAAGTTCCCTCAGTATTCTAGGGTGTATCCCATCCGGTCCTATCACTTTGTCTACTTTAAGTTGAGCTAGTTTCTTACGAACACAGTCTTCTGAAAATTGTTCAAGACGTCCCTCGCTTCTGTACCTGTTTGTGTGTGTTTTCTGAGGTCCTGCTCCTGGTTCTTCATCTGTGAAGACAGAACAGAAATATTTGTTAAGCAATTCCACTTTATCCTTATCAGCTTCTACATATTCCTCCCCTGCATCCTTGAGTTTGAAAATACCACTTTTGCCCTTCCTTTTCTCACTAATATATCTGAAAAATGTCTTATCCCCCCATTTTATTGCATTGGCTATTTCCTCCTCCTTTTGAATCTTTGCCTTCCTGACTACTTTGCTAGATTCTCTAAGTTTTTCCAAATACAGATGCCTGTCTTCCTCTGTCTGTGATCTCTTGTATTTCATGAAGGCCTCCCTCTTTTTCTTCACTTTTTCAGCTACTTCTTTCGAAAACCATAGCGGTCTCCTTTTCCTTTTACCTTTATTTACCATTTTAACAAAAAGGTTGGTTGCCCTTAAAATATCCCCTTTCAGTTTTGCCCACTGTTTTTCTACATCCCCCAGCTGTTCCCATCCCACTAACGACTCCCTGAGGTATTGGCCCATCTTGGCAAAGTTAGTCTTCCTAAAATCTGAGATCCTCACCTTTGAATGGATTCTAACAGCCCTAGTCCTAATACTGAACCACACCATCGGGTGATCACTGGATGCAAAATGATCTCCCACTACAACATCAGAAACACTTTCACCATTGGTAAGCACCAAGTCCAGTATGGCCCCTTCACGTGTGGGGTCTGTTACCAATTGCCTGAATAGTTCTCCTTGTAGAGAATCCAGGATCTCCTTACTTCTAGATGATACTGCAGCAGGAATGTGCCAATCAACATCTGGCATATTGAAATCTCCTATCAGTAGCACTTCCCCTTTCCTAGCAATGCTGCGTATGTCTTCAATTAACTCTCTGTCCACCTCTTCCTCTTGTGAGGGAGGTCTGTATATCACACCAATGCAAATAGATTTCTCTTTCCCTCTTTCTAGTTTAACCCACAATGCCTCCTCTCTCCCTAAGCTCTGTAATTCCAAAGCTTTAATAGTAGTTTTTACATATAGTGCCACTCCTCCTCCCCTTCTTCCTACCCTGTCCTTTCTGAATAAAGTATAGCCAGGTATAGTTACATCCCAATCATGGTTTTCTGTGAACCATGTTTCTGTAACTGCCACTAAATCCAAGTCAGCCACTCCCACTAAAGCTTCAACATCAGGGATCTTATTTCCCATGCTACGGGCATTTATACACACTGCTTTCCATATGTTACCCCTGTTACCCATTTCCATAAAGGTATTCAATGTATCACCTACCTGGGGGCTTTCACCTACCTGGGGGCTTTCACCAAAGCTTTAAAACCTAAGGTAAAGCACCACTTATAAATATTGAGCTCAGCAAACCATCCAAGAATAGAATATGTTCTAGTAGAATGGAGACAAAATGATAGTGTGGAACGGTGCACTCCATGGAGATCACATTTCAGCAGGATGTCTGGAGAATAATTTCAAAAGTCTAATTTAGACATTTCCAATTAGTCCTATATTCAGCGGCACTATACGTAAAAATTATAAATTATGGGGATTGTTTTAGAAGCCCTATTCGTGATTTAAACATGTAAAAGCAACCATATACACGTGCAAATTCCAGCCATGTGTAAATGACCATTTTAGAAAGGATCCAGTTTACACATGGATGACCATGCCACGTCAAAAGTGCATGGAGGCATTTCCAGAGCATGTTGGGGGCATGGCCTGGGCAAGACAAAAATCTACATACGTATTCTTCATTTCATACAGGGAATTCATGTGTAAGTGCAAAATTGACCACGTTTGGGATTACACCTGCTCCATGACTTGAACATGGATTTCAAAAATGCTTCTTTTGGCCATACTTTACAGGAGGGATTAACAGGGATATCCTGCTAAATCCACCAATATTTAATTCCCCTTCTGAATTGAAGTGGGGTCAAGATAGAGTTCTCTCTAATTAATTAAGAACATCTGAATGTCTAGGTTTGCAAAATGGCCAATATACACGTGTAAGCTGCTGGTCTTCTGCTGTCATTTTTTCCCATGTGTCATTTCTGAAATGGCTCCTCCCACTGCATGCAGAAGTGTATTTTAGAAACAGCTCCATATTTAGCAGAACTGTTCTTAAAATACCATCAGAATTGATTATGTCTTGATCTCGACTTCTCAATTCTGATCTCCATATCCTATCTAAAACGTGCCTTCACACATTATTTATTTATTAAACAAAACATTTATAGCCCACAACTATCTAAAATTCTAGGCGGAGTACAACAAATATGTCTACTTATATGTAGAAGTACCAAATATTAGGGTGTGTGTATAGAATATTGGCTCTGTGTGTGTAGGTTGTAAGTTTGACTCGTATGGCTTGGTGTTGGTATGTCCAAGGGAAAAAAAGGGAGAAGATGGCCTTCCGCAAATAATCAGGAATGAAGAGTGCAGCGGAGTGCAAAAAACCATGGCCTACCAGGGTGATTGGTTAAATTCTTTATTAAGGACCCAACTTAACAAGCTTCGGCCGAAGCCTTCATCAGGGGTCTAAAAAACAAACACACATAAAATAAGCATAATAATAAAACAAAACCAAAAATGAGTAATAACATAAAATACAATAAAACATACATATGTAAAAACATAATAGTTAAAATACATTCACATCTGTTTTTCTATATATGAATGTATTTTAACTATTATGTTTTTACATATGTATGTTTTATTGTATTTTAATGTGTCAATTGGTTCTTTTTACATTCCTTTTTGTTATGTTATTACTCATGCCTGTAATTTTACTGTGTTCCAGATTGGGAAGAGTGGTTGCTCCACCCCATAGACGTGTTCCTTACACCTTCTATGTGGGTTTCTGGTAACATTTTTATTTAACAACACAGTTTTTTGTAACATTTTTGGTTTTGTTTTATTATTATGCTTATTTTATGTGTGTTTGTTTTTTAGACCCCTGATGAAGGCTTCGGCCGAAACTTGTTAAGTTGGGTCCTTAATAAAGAATTTAACCAATCACCCTGGTAGGCCGTGGTTTTTTGCACTCCGTTGGTACATCCAAGCCAAATGTATAAGCTAGACATATAGGCCAAATATCAGTCCCTATATCTTTAACATATGCATCGGCTGCCCCACCCCTGGAATATCTACACTTCACCCTCCCTCTTCTATGTGTAGCATTATATACTTTACATAACAGAATATTCATATTCCGCTAACCATATAATGCTGTGAGAGATGAAAAGAAAAGCACTTAAATGTTTGGGATAGGCGCCGAATATCTAAGTGCTTTTTAAATATTGACCAGAATAGTATTTTTCTCATTGTTCAAATGAAGGATGGTAAAAGTGTTAAAATGTTTTATTTTACTGTTGAGACTATGTTCTACATTTTGGAGGTGTTTTTTGAAAGGTCAGGTTCCATTCGTATATATGTAAAGAGGTGATTTATACATGTAAGAAATGATTTTAGAAAAATTGCTATCTCTAGGTGTTATTTTAAAAGCTCTATTTGCACAGAGACATCCAAGAAGCCATTTTCTTAGCTGAGTCTGTGGATGTCTTCAGTGCAAGGATGCTCATGTCTTAATGGGGCGTGGAAGGAGAGGGCTGGGGTATTCCTACAAACCTGGACTTCCCTGCTTGAGCGCAGAAATGCTCAAATCGCGCCTAAAATTAAACCTGCTGCAGGTACAAACAGGCATCTGAAAAGTGCTCATTTCTTTCCACCGAGTCCTCCACACAGACATATTTGAATGCGCACATGCAGAAAGAGGAAACACCCCATTGAATCCCATTGCAAGAGTGCATGTTCCGCTCATTTAGACATGCTGTTAACAAATTCTGCCCAAGATGATGAATAGCCATGCTGAAAGGGTTAAAATGAGTGCTTAGAAAGAGTAAGGGCGTGTTTCGCAAACTGTTTCCCTCATAAATACAGTTTACTAAACCGTGTTAGCTGTTTGACGCAGAGTTCAAGCAGCTATTGCGCTCCATTAACAAGCACGCTTTACAAGTGCAATGTGCAGTTCAGCCTGCGCTGTTCAGGCCTAGTTTAAAAGATAAAGCGCACCCATACTTTACCTTATAACATGGGAGTGTTTGGTCGTACCAGAACCTATGCAGAGCTACTCAAGCGCAGAGGTGAAGTGCTGCACCAAGATCGACGACTCGACACGTGTATGTCATAGTATTTTATAACTTATGTGTACCGGCAAAGGCCATTCCTAAGCTCCACCGCCCTTAGTATGGCCACCAGAAGGGCAGCACAGTGTGTGCTCACAGAATAGCGACAGACCAGGCAAAGCACATGCATGAGTTACCGATCACACCCTTAAGTCCTTGAAAACGGAGAGTTGCACGTGTGACTTAATGTCTAACTTTCCATGCCATCCATATAGAATCAGCTTCTAATTGCAGAGTTAAACATCTAACCTGGAAATTCATATTCGGAGGTGGATAATGGCAAGGAGTGTACCTTGCAGTAAGTGAGCATGCTGTCAATGTGTGATAGAGGCTAATATAGTAGATAAAGCAGAGTAGTTAACTACACCTCTGGATGTGTACTTAATTCAATCCACGTTAGCAGCGGTGCCTTTAACACACAATAGCAGCCATTGTCCCAAGAGAGCGGCATGGCTGCTTTCCCCCACCCCACAATTACTGGAGAGGTTTTGTAGTTACTATTTTTGCAGTTACCGTGCACTAAGTGCAAAACCAGAATACAATGTAGTAAGAAGGCCGCAGAATGCGAGAAAAGCCTTTGTAAATCAGGCCCTAAAGGTTGATAGATAACTTCACTTTCCTAGCAGCAAAGAAGATTATAATAAAATGCTGTATCAGTAGAGATCTCACCAGCGGCCCAGTATTTATTTACTGTTCGCTACTAGGCTGCCTGCATTTTCTTGAGAGTAGCAGATTGAGGCAATATGATAATAGATGGCTTTTGTCGACATTGACACACTGTCATGCCAGCAGACAGTGAATGATTCAATAAGGTCTTGAAAAATGACTTCCAGGTAAGCTGAGAAAGAAATTTCTCTTTATGCCATGCACAAACCTGGAATGAGACCAGCAGAAATGATTCATCCTCAGAGTCCTTTCGTTAACATGACTATAATTTTAAAAAGGACCTTTACCTTTCACACAGTGAATATAAAGTGAGAAAAGGATTGTAAGCATAGTAAAAGAAAATTTGTTTTTTAAAGCTCACAAGAGTATTTTGCAGAAGGTTGCTAGATTTGATTAGATTCTTTTACTAGTTTATAAAAATGAGATTTTCTTTTTTCTTTCTAGACCTGGTTATTAACAAAAAGATATAGTACAGAAACAATGAGAAAGTTGGATTAAACTTATAGCGTTAATCTAATATACTGGGCACCAACTGTCAACCTACACTTGCACAGATATCTTATTGGAAAATAAGCATAAACATGGCATCTTTTCAACTTTGCTTTTATTGTAGCAAACAAGGATGTGCCGTCATTTTAAAACAACATCACAATGACATTTTCTGTTTCATTTGATATCATTTCCCATCCAAAGCAATACAACAAACTGACAAAATTTCCTTTGCTCTGAAACAAAAGCAGTGGCTGAAATGATGAAGGCTGGAAAACACAATGATAGAAATATTATAAATCTGAAAGCAAATGACACCAGTGAATTTGTTTTCTAGGCATATTCTCAATAACACAGCGAACCATATTATGTGGCCTGTCACGGAAGGATCTGGCTAATGACCCATGATACTTCTGTCTTTCCTTGAGAGGGTCTCAATGGGCCTTATTCTGCAAAGGCGATACTTTCCATTACAGGTTACGTTTTGAAATGCCTAGTCAAAATTTAAGCATCTAAAATAAGGAGTTGCATGCATTGCTTGTCTGTATGGCCTCAATGGGGGTGTTTTACTAAAGGACTCTAACTGTCAGCACGGGTCTGGCATGTGCTAAAGGTGAACATTGGACCCACGTTGACAACTAGTGTGGGACCAAGAAAGCAACACTGGATTATGGTGCTAACTGTCCAGGGCACATTAGGGTTACAAGTAGGGTTACCAACTGGCTCCAGATGCGCCCGACAGGCTTGATCCAGTCCTGGGTTTACCCCATTGCATGCAGGGACATGTAGTTCTGATTTCTCCATTGCACTCCATAAGAAAAACAAGACTACATGTCCCTGCATGCAATGGGGTAGACCCAGGACTGGATCAAGCTTGTCGGGCGCATCTGGAGCCAGTTGGCAACCCTAGTTACAAGTGGGAAGGTTAGGGGTGGAGAGCAGTCAGGGCGAGCACGTGCAGGCAGCGCACCCCCACTGCCCTCACAGCGGGCTAGGAGTGTGAGTGCACCCGCCCTCTTCTGGTGCTGTGGCTACCGGGAACCTGCTTTCCATGCTCCTGCCATGCACCACGGCTTCAGGCCTCAAGGGTGCATTCGGTGCAACTCCACTGCATCCTTTAGTAAAGGGGCCCCAGTGTGAATTTTGAGCTTACAACATGTAAGTAATTTTATTTCATGCATAAATGTATCTGCTTAAAAAAAGGGGCGATTGGGGGTGGAAGCATTTTGTAGGTATGCTTGTGATTGGCCTGCCGCATAAGCGCATAACTTTGTACCATGTCTTTCAATGGGTAAATTAAATGGGAAAATTTAGCCATAAAGCAACTGGATCTTCAACATCAACTTGTAGGCTTGCTTTTTGTTTGAAAATTACGTAGGTTGAATGTGTTCTTGAAAAATGTCTTACGCGTTTAATGACAGTGGCTAAACAAGTTGTGTAATGCCTTTGGTGAATCTCTTCAGAAAAGTGGTTAATAAATCCAAAGAAAGAAATAAAGAGCGCCCCCTATCTATGATTTTCAGTGTCACTATATGTATAATTAGCATTTCTACTAAACAGCATTTGAGCTGCACAGGAGTCCTTTGCTGGCATTCCCGCAGGAAGGGGGGAGGGGTAGTACAACACGATCATGCATTGAAACACAGGGCAGGCAGGTCCCAAGGGATAGTTTTATAAAGGTGCCTATTTCAAGCCTATTTTATAAAGACACATGGAGCCTGATTCTGGAAGTGGAATGTCTGGGCCCAAGGATGGCCCAGCGTGCACTTCCGGCCTGCAGGGACATCCTCCCTACAGGCACTCCAGACTGCCGTGGCTCTGGACCCCAAGAACCCTGCCGCCCAACCCATGACTGGCCTCCCATGGCATGGATCGGGCAGCAGGGACCCCCTGCACCTGGCTCCGGCCCCAGTTGTGGCTGCCGTGCTCCGATTTGGCAAAAGATCCCTGCTTAAACTACTACTACTGAGCTCTGAACTGGTATAAGCAATACGGCCCAGCAGCATGTACAGGGCCGTGACCTAAATCGGCCCTGTACCTGCTGCCAGGTGACCTGCCTCTGTTCCTGCTCCCACCCACCCCCCACAGGCTCTCCTCGTCCTGAAGCACAGGATATATAGGGAGAACCAGTGGGGGAATAGGGTTTAAGTGGATTGTAGGGCTGCACATCCCAGCAAGATGTACAGTAAGAACATAAGAACTTAAGATATGCCATACTGGGTCAGACCAAGGTCCATCAAGCCCAGTATCCTGTTTCCAACAGTGGCCAATCTAGGTCATACGTACCTAGCAGTATCCCCAAAAGACACAGGTTCCACAATGCTTGTACTGGGTCAAGCATTGATCCTGGGTCCCTTTTTAATAGTGGTTTATGGACCTTTCCTCCAGGAACTTGTCCAAACCTTTTTTAAACCCAGCTACACTAACAGCCCTTACTACATCCTCCAGTAACAAATTCCAGAGTTTGATTACACGTTGAGTGAAAAAATATTTTCTCTTATTTGTCTTAAATAGTTTACCCTGTAGCTTCATTGCATGTCCCCTAGTCTTTCTATATTCTGATAGCGTAAACAATTGATCCACGTTTACCTGCTCCACTCCATTCATTAATTTATAGACCTCTATCATATCTCCCCTCAGCCGTCTCTTTTCCAGGTTGAAGAGCCCCAACCTTTGTAGCCTCTCTTCATAGGAGTAGCCTTCCATCCCCTACACCATTTTGGTGGCTCTTCTCTGTACAGTCCCACAACACGCGTTATATGGGGCCTTTTCACTAAATACAGCTATGGTTTTGCATATAACGTGCATTTTTAATGCATAGTAAGTCCAAAGCCTCTGTGTTAATCGCATGTTCCCTGCAATTATCGTATCAATGCATATGTTAATTAACTGCTCAATTACATATCTATAGTGCACCCGTGTTAACTAGCACGTTGATGGTGATCACAAGCTAATGTGCTCTCCATGCTCACACTTTGCCCCTAACCCACCCCCTCTGCACATTAGCATGCGATTGCCAGTTAGGATGCATTGTGGTGGCTAGTAGCTGGCATGCCCATGCATTAGTGTTCACTGCAGCCAAAATGCGCATCATGTGAACGTACACACATTTACACTGGTTGGTATTTTATATGAGACTTACAAACACTTGTAAGTAACTAAAATACTACCTGCAAACCATGTAAATTCCACTCAGTGGGCTATTCAGTGGCCCTAGAATGGTTAGTGCTGCTGAATATGCGTGGGTGCCGCCGCTGCATGCCCAGTGCTAACTGGTGAGCATCTGGGTGTGCCAGAGGCGTTTCTAGGTGGCACCATCAGCTGTGCAGCAGTGATATTGATCAGCTGCCTGGTTACTGACACACAACAAAAGCCAGGTGCAGGAAAGGCTGGCCTCACTTTCGCCGCAAAAGGCTTGATATCACTTCTGCCTGGTTATCTTCCTGGCAACCCGGATATTCAATGCTGGGACCCGGATGGGACCGCAGTATTAAATATCTGGGTTTAGAGTTCAGCGGCAACAGCTAGCCACATTAGATCATCGGGCTCTTTATCTTTATTGAAATTTAAATTGTTCCACACAGACATCTCTTTTACAGAATCGACAAAACACTCAACAGACAACAATAATTTTAAAAAAATTTAACTAGTAAATGTAATGTCATTTAGCCCTGAAAAAGGGAGGAGGCCAAACTCAAATCAAAGCCAGGAAAAAAAAGACAAGTCCTCATTGGCAGAAAAAGCTAACTGGTAGCCAAACTTTGATCTTAATGCAGGTTAACCAGGTATTCTATCCTTAACTAGTATAGACGAATCTTGCTGATTGGGGCCACAAGCACCTGCAAGGAAGTCAACTAGCTGGGCAGTGTCATAAAAAACTAATTTAATACTTTGATATTTAACTACACATTTGCATAGAAAATGTAGCCGAAATAAAGCTCTAAGCTGCAAAACACCTGAACGCATAAGACAAAATCTTCATTTCTTTTGTTGAGTCACCCTGGCAACATCTAGAAACATCCATATTCTTTGTTTTTTAAATGTAATATTTATTAAGGTTTTCTAGAACCATCCAAAAATAGAAAAGAGCAAATCCACAAATTCTAGAAATAACATAGAGCTCCTTAAAAAATAATAAAAATGAAAACAGTTCAAAAACTTATACCAAACTATATAGTTCACAAATGAAGAAATAAGAAACCAATGGGAGAAAAGTATACAGAGGAAAACAAAATCAGAAACACAAGGAAATTTCCTGGTCCTTAGACCCATTACCCTCAAAAATCCCCAGATCTCTGCTCCTCTAGGATACTTGTCTTCTTTCAGTGGAGGCAAATAATAAGCTCTAGAAATCGGTGGACAAGCAGACTCAGAAATCTTCAAAAACTCAAGGAGAGATCTCCTAAATGTACCTACTGCTGTTATATGTTTAAACCTTAGAAAATTTATCAAACGTAAATTCTTCTGAGGCACCACATTTTCCAAAGACTCAGTCTTATTCTGCAACATTAAGGGCGCCTTTGACTAAACTCTTCTAAGGACTTGCCATTAATGCTTCGATCTCACGTGCGTTAATGGCAAAGGCTGCATATTGGCTGTCGAGGGTGTGTGATCAGTATGTCCCAGACAGCTAACATATCAAGGGTTTTCCTAACGTGTGCTCTAGTAAGTCAGGGTCACTTAACTTCTCCTATAGAGGAGTTGTTAGCTGAACCCATGTTAGCAGCCAGGTTGCCACTGAGTGGGGGCAATTGCCCTGGTACTAGCAGTAATGCACTTTCCATGCACCCTCTCCCCCATTCCCCACCTCATCCCACGATTGCTAATTAACATGCGTTTTAGCATCTAAAGGCAGACATTACTGCACGTTACTGTTCCTGACTGCCTGTAGTTGCGTGTTAAAACTCCCATTAACCAATTAACAGGCTTTAGTAAAAGAGATTCTAAATTTCCTTTAACCAAAGAGTTTACGGTATCATGATCTTTGCCCACCTTTAGTTCCAAAAGAGATAATCTCTCATTGAAACCTTTTATTTCCTTTTGCTGAAGCTTCTGTGACGCCGACTGGGATTGAGACTGTACTGTATTTGAGATGAAACTGTTGCCAATATCTTCTATTTATGTCTAAATTTATACTTTTTGGCTTCTCCAAAGATGGTACCATTCAAGTTACTAAAAAATGTTGTGCGTCACTGAGCTGCATCTCCCCCATATGTTGAGGCCCACTGGCACTAGCTCCTTCCCATGGGTTGACTCACCAGTTGACTCACCAGTATGACTTCTCCCTTGATACCTCAGCAGATAGTGTGGCGTTTTCTCCCTCCATACTTGCATCTTCTTCCTGCCACGTTTTTCTGGGGCAAACTGAACTCTCAGTCCCCTTTTGTCATCCCCAAAGTATCCTGCTGCAATCCATCAACATCCATTGGGCTTTTCGGATGCAGGGAAGGAACTTGCAAGACGAGGCTTAGTGATATCTCTGTCTCATAGAGTGTTGGTCACTCTCCTTCACCTGGCTTCTGCTGCCACAAGCGCCTTTGTCTCTCAATTGTGATTCAAGTTTCCTCACCAAATGCTTGTCAATGGGACCCTTATGCTGACGTACAAGTGACCCCTCCAGACAATCCTGGACCTTGTCCTTGCATTTGGGCTTCCCCGTTGGAGGTGAATGACCAAGAAGGAAAACAAATATAAGGAAAAAAGCCAACTAAACGCAAAAGCATGGCTAACAGGCAGTCATCTTGCTCTGCCCCCCTCCCCCTGGAGCTGTCAGACTTTCTTTTATAAAGAAAAGTAAACGTCTTTATACAATACTAATATCAGTAGCAGAGATTGCGCCTTACGTTAAGGCGTGGAGATTTACCCCAGACCTAGAGGTGGTTCAAATGTCTGTGTCTATGCACAGAAATGATCGCATTTTCCAAACTATGTGTTTCTTGTGTACTCTGCCTATGCTTTTCCCAAATGCCGTACCTGTGCTCACCCACCTGCAAAGCAACTCTGCTGGGCCCTATTTTACATGTAATAATTCATGTGTATGTGGCCACAAATGCACATATGCCCCTATCCTCCAATGTACATCCTTCATTTTCAGGACCTATTTGTATATAGTTATTAAATATACAGAATGTTATAATGTTAATGTACATAGTTGTAATTGTTCCATGTAACTGAATATGTACTATTTTTGTACAATTCAAAAGTTGTTCCTTGTAATCCACATTTGATCTGCTGGAAAATGTGGTATAAAATTTTTAAAGAAATAAATAAAATAAATATATGCGCAAACGTTATCAGGGGCAGCCCAAGGGGGGTGCAGGGCCATGTGCGGAGACTTGGTGCAGGACCTCATTTGCATAAGGGGCCTCATTTGCATAAATATTTGCATAATGCTAACATACAGTAACTTTTCGTAAACATGCCTCTTAATGATTATGGATAAAGAAAGACTAAAATATTTCTACATTACTATAATCCAGTTCCAACCACCAGGCACATTAGGAACTACTACAAACACTGCCCATTTAGAACCCATAGCAAACCTGCTGTATCGTAACAGCACTACCAGGACTCATAAAGCACCATACTCTGCCACTGCAAATATGAAACCAATACATTTTAGAGAATAACAATACATGACCTACTGGGGAAAGAGAACAAGTGGCAATGCCAATTAGGAATTACATAAACAGAATACCTCAGCTCAGTTACACATGCTGAACACAGACCATCACCAAACAAAGAACAAGGAATCACAATTTAGAAACAGGAAGACAATAATTAAACTGGGAACCCGTAAAGCCAAACTTGAAATGTACAGCACTGTAGAAATAAAACTATAAATTAATTTCCTCTTGTACTAAACAAAGCGCAGAAGTTAATGATGCACATTTCCCAAAGCTGACATATTCCAGTTAATAAATTCAAAATAAAGAGATATTTTTCTACCTTTTGTGCATTTTTTCTTCAGTTGCAATTGCTCCAGCCACTTTCTTCTGGTTTCTTCGTGTCTTCTGCTAACTCTCTATTGTCTGCTGTCCATTTGTCCTTTCTTCTCTCTTCTAGGTTTTTCCATTCTCTCTCTACATCTGCTTTAACATACTAATCTTTCTCCTTTTGCTCTTTCCTCTATCTCTTTCTTTTTTTATTTTTATTTAAACTTTATCATTTTACAATAAATCCAAGCATATACATACTTGCATAGAAACTAGGGAGCAGGGAGGGAAAATCAACAACATTGATACAATCAATATTATGAAAATATAAACAGTGTATAAAGAAAACATTTCCCTGCCCCTATTATAGTCCACCACAAGTGAGGGAGATCCAATAACATCATTTAAAAAAACACAAATCTGAGAAGATAAACCTGATGTGAACAATCAGGACTAACCTAATAGCAATGTATCAGAGGCCACATCGGAGGGGTGGCGAGAAATCAAAAAAGCAAGCAACTGTGAAGGCTCAAAGAAAATATATGACTCAGCATTCAACCTGACCATACATTTGCCAGGAAATTGCAAAAAGAATAAGCCCCCCCAACAACAAAACCTTTCCTACGTTTTTGGGTTTCTTTGGGTAAATCTGGAAAACCACGAACCAATAACCCATGAAACTGTGCACTACGCTTCCTAAAAAACACACGTAGAAACCAATTATCAGAGGAAAGAGCAAACGTTGCAATCAAACTAGAAGGAGAAACAGAATCAGTTAAGGAGGATTCCAGAATAGCTGATACATCTAATGAATCACTTTGTCCTACTCCATCAGTTAATCCACCACCAAGGACTTTTTTACCCACAGGAAGATAATATAAAACTTAACCATAGGGGGATGGGAATCAATCGGAGCATCTAAAACTTCCAGTAAATATTTCCTAAACATCTCTTTAGCAGAAATACCAGAGACCTTTGGAAAATTTATGACGGAGATTAGAATATCTTGAAGCATTTTCCAACATTTCAATCCGCACTTTTAAAGCCAACGCATCTTTCTGATAGGATAAGATGCCATCTTCACAACTGGAAACTCTGTTGTAAATCTGTCACAGATGATTGTAAAGCTGATACTTCCAGAGTATGTTGCTGAAGTAGGCCGCTAGAGCCGATGCCTGGGGAGCAAACAGTTCCCCTAGCTTGACTATGGCAGACCAGATAGACTGAAGAGTAAACTCAACAGGTCTTTCAAAGGTAAAAGATAAAGTTTGTGCCTGTCCAATGCTGTCCTCTGGTGTTCGCTGCTCCATTCCCGATGCCCCAGCTGCAGAGAAGGCGTCCGCCAACCTGCCAAAAGACCTCCTCAAGGCAGGAACCTCTGAACTTGAAGGGAGAGCTGATCCAAATACTCCACCACTCTGCATTACAGCCGACCCTCCGCTCTCAGCACCCTCCACCAGATCGGAAGAGGGCACCTCCTCCTGCTGCACCGGACTCCTCCTCAACAAAGGATCCTTGGGAGGACGCCACTACACCAGTGGTGAGATCTCCAGTCCCGGCGAGCTATCCAGGTCCCGGGGAAAGGACAGAGGGACTCTGCACCGCCGAATCTCCCGACTGCCGTAGCGGTGTCACAAAGGAATCGAGTGGTTCAACCACCCAAGAGGAAGAAGCTGAAGGGGCTGCCGGGTTAAGGGAGGGTTTCTTAAGCCCTTTAGCCTTCTTTTTGCCCATACCGTAAGTAGAGGAAAAAAAATGCCGCTACACAGAGCTCACTTCAATCCGCCATCTTGGATCCCTCCCACTACATCTCTTTCTTTATTCCTTTTTCATCCACTCAAATTTTACCCCTCCATCCTCAATCCCCACTTACTCTCCCAATACCCGGCCAATTGTAGATTTTTCTGCCCTCCCACACAAAATATTTTTCCCTCCTCCATTTCACTCTCCCAGCCCCATCCCATTCTAATCCTCTCCCAACATCAGCTCCCTTCTAGTTCCAGCCCCACCCAGCATCCACTCCCTTCTAGTCCCCACATCAGACCATTTCCAATCCTAACCCCCCATCAGCCCATTTCCAATCCTATCCTAGCCCCACCATCAGCCCATTTCCAGTCCTAGTGCCCCCATCCATTTCCAGTCCTATCCGAGCCCCTCCATCAGCTCATTTCCAATCCCAGCCCCCAATTAGCCCATTTCTAGTCCTTTCCTAGCCCCACCATCAGCCCATTTCCAATCCTAGCCCCCCTCCACTGAGCCCATTTCCAATCCAAGCCCCCATGAGCCTATTTCCAGTCCTAGCCCCTCCATGAGTCCATTTCAATCCAAGCCCCCACCACAGCCCATTTCCAATCCTAGCCCTCCCAACAGCCATTTCCAGTCCTATCCTAGCCCCTCCATCAGCCCATTTCCAATCCCAGCCATCAGCCTATTTGCAGTCCTAGCTCCACCCCCCACTCAGCCCATTTCTAATCCAAGCCCCTCTATGAGCCTATTTCCAGTCCTAGCCCCCCATGAGTCCATTTCAACCCAAACCCCCACCACAGTCCATTTCCAATCCTAGCCCCCCAAACAGCCCATGTCCAGTCCTATCCTAGCCCCTCTATCAGCCCATTTCCTGTCCTAGCTCCCCCCACCCAGCCCATTTCCAGTCCTAGCTCCCCTCCCACAGCCCATTTCCAGTCCAAGCCCCCCTCTCCATCAGCTATTTCCAGTTCAAGCCTTCCCTCCACAGTCCATTTCCAGTCCCAGCTCCCTCCCCTCACATCCTATTTCCATTCCAAGCCCCCTCCCCATAAGCTATTTGCAGTTCAAGCCCCCCTCAACTCAGCCCATTTCCAGTCCTAGCAACCCCCCACAGCCCATTTCCAGTCCTAGTAACCCCCCAGCCCATTTCAAGTCCTAGTCCCCCTCCACAGCCCATTTACAGTTCTAGTAACCCCCCACAGCCCATTTCCAGTCCTAGCAACTCCCCCCATAGCCCATTTTCAGTCCAAGCCCCCACTCCCCTCCCAAAGTGCCCTGCGGCTGGCTAAGAGGGAGCCGGAGAGGCCCCAGCCCACCTCTACAGCTGCCAAAGTGAAGCGTGCCTTTTCCCTTCACTTTGGCAGCTGTAGTGGTGTTTAGAATGCTGCCGCGCTGAGGTCAAAGGGAACTTCCTGTTTCCTGGAGCTCAGCGCAGCAGTGTTCTAAACTTCAGTACAGCTGCCGAAGTGAAGGGAAAAGATGTGCGTCACTTCAGCAGCTGTTAGAGGGAGCCGGGGCCTCTCTGGATCCCTCTAAAGCCGCCCTGCCTGCCGGTCTTCAATGCAGGATGTTGTTTGCGCGGGGCCCTGTGCAAACAACATTCTTGCTCAATGGACGGGCCAGCCCTGTACATCACCTATCCACACTGCATTTTCTAATAATAAAACAGTGCCTCCTTATGAAATTAGCCCCCGTATATGTAGTTGCATATAGTAAGCACGCTCCACATGTATTCATCCCATGTTTTAAATGCCACAGCTGGTGCTTAAGAAAAGACGCTTGCCAAGGGTCTGCACAACTCTGCTTATATGTGTTCATTGGTAAAATGTCCTAGTATTTGCCTCTTTTCTGATTATTTTGAAAACTGGCATGCTTGATAGGATTAACCATATCTATTCTAAATTAGATCTTAAATTGTAAACAGACACCTTTATACCACACATAGATACCCCATGTCACACACCCACACATACACAGAAGCACTCCAGTCCTGCATGACACACACACACACACACTGCACATACCCCACCATTGTAACCCCCCCCCCCCCACACACACACACAGAGGCACCTCACATACACATGCCATACCTCTCCCTCATATGGGCACCTCACCCTGTACCATATATACAGATACACACACACAGGCACCCCATCCCTACATCATACACATACCTATACACACACACAGGAACCTTACACCAGCCCCCCACACACACATGCACACATACCACACACATACACACACCAGGCATCCCACCCCTGCACCACACAGTTACCATCTGATGCTAGACAGAAATACATAGATAACCTCTATAAAGATGCCTCATACAGCCCCCTGCTACTATAACAAGTCAGACACTATCATTTCTGTTTGAAATCTTTGCACCCCCACCTCACAGACATCTATGAGTTTGCAAATGAAGAGGAATATGCCATGTTGCCACACTATAAATGTGCTTTTTTCAACTTCTTTCATTTCATTGTATTTTTGTTTATTTATCAATTCAGCATCTGCTAATGCTGGTGCTAAATGCTCTAAATAGTTGTAGTAAAATACCAAGAACACTGTGAACATCCCGACTTGAAGGTCCCTTTTCTGACCTAGACGTCCTATGTAAAACAAGGCTTGATGTCACATCCACACTGGCAATTAAGAGAACACATTTTTATGTGGGTAGACACGTATTTACTCACCTGAAACCTTTTGAAAATTGTTCCCTTATGTAAGTAGTGAATCTCTCTAGAACAACATTAAGAAAATGATCACAATTTGTTTTACAGTGGTAAAAAAAAAAAGATCTTCCCTTATTAAAATTTTCAAAATTGACTGGTTATCAATAAATTACATCTTTTTTCATGTTCTTAAATTGAATTACTGCCCTTTGAGCAATAGAATTATTTACTAAGAGGCACTAAATTGATTTGCCTTCCCTACAGTTCTGAAATAATCACATAAAAAGATTTTAGGATGCAAGTGAGAATAGCGGCAGAGCAGAAGCTGTTGGCAAAGTTAATTGGTTGAACTGCTTTTTGCAGATGCGATTTGGAATGTCTGTTGAATCTTAAAACATCACTACTTGTTTCCTCAGGGCATTGCTTAGTAGAACGTGCAATTGTAAATTGGCCGGCGGGGCAGGTACAAACTCGTACATACACCTTGGGTCCTTTTTTTTTGTTTGTTCAGATCACAGTGGCACAATGGGGTTTCTGGCAATATTACTAGGTAGAACATTCTGTGGATGCTGCCACATGAGGAGGCTTCTCTTACCATAACCCCACAATCCCACTTCTCCACTGTGTCTATTAAAGGGTAGGAAAGCCCACACCATTTATGGTACTCCTGAAGGTTGAGAGGAGAGGCTAAAATTCTAGAACATAGAACAAGATTATGAGGCTCCAAGTAGGTTTTAAAATCATTCTTGGTTTATTTTGTATTTGAGATATTGCTATTCCAATAGTGGTCATGGTGCTCTACAACTTAGAAATGTATAAATGTACATTTAGGGGCATGTTTACTAAAGTGCGCAGCCATGGTAACGTGGGGTTAGCGTGCAGTATCTCCACCATCCTAAAAAGTAATGTGGGGCTCCACGCTACCCTTACAGCATGCTTCGGGGTGGAGAGTGGGCGTGGTGGGAGGGGGTGGGGGAATTCTCACCACAGCACAGGTAATTTTCCGCTACCTGCACTGGACACAGGCTACAAATGCAGGGGGATGAATGTACCTGCCTCTTTGCATGTAGCATGAAGCTGTCACTAATAATATGGCCCATACCTGCATTACCAGCACAGGGCTTAATAAACTTTCCCTTAGAATATTCTTCCTATCCACCCTCAAAATCTGCCTCTCCCAGTTCGCATCCTCATTGTACCATCAATATCTATTTAAGGCCCCCTCCAAAGGAATACGTATCCCATCAAACACAGAAGAATCCCTAGACAACTCCCCCCTAAGTTCAATTGAATAAGTAAAAGGAATGTGCAGTTACTTGAAATGACTGGAAATATCAATGACATTTCTCAAATCGTTAAATGTTGTTTTCAAATGAAAATGGAAGAAAAAGCCCTGAAATGTTGTCACTTCTCATCTGTCTTTAATAGTGTGCACTATTGCTCAGTACTGCATGCTATTGCTCAGTACTGCATGCTATTAAGCATCAGCATATGCTATGGGCTAATAATGTGTGCTATTGAGCAATAGTGCTCACTATTCATGGATAGTGCCCAGGGAGCAGTGTTACGCATAAGTATGCACTATTGCTGATTAGTGGGAACTATTTACCCCTAGTGCACACTATTGCTCAATAGTGTGCGCTATTAATGACATTCCTCCAAAATAAAATTCAAAACAAAACAAAGCAAAATGAAAGGTCATACAAACAACAATGAAAAGTAAACAAAACAAATATTTTTGGCCTGCACATCCTTAGGAAATAATCAAGCTTTCAAGGTATTTTGAAAAACCACATAATTTTGCTCCAACTGAATCTCGGCTGGAACTCCATTCCATTAGTCAAAATGCCTAAAAATCCAGAAATTTTCAATTAAAACAGAATTTTATTTAACTCTCCTGCAAATGTTAAAAGATGTTCCTGTGCAGGCTAAGGAGTTTTTTCAGGTATGTTAGAAGAAACTGTTAGACATAATACACCCTGAATACAGAAATTCTGCAGCAAGTTTACCAAAGTGTGCAAAGTTAGCACATAATTGGGTTGTGATTCTAGTGCAGAGGCCCATGCTAACCTCAGGGGGCATGTGCATTAGGGTTGCCAATCGGCCGGTTTTTCCATGGCCAGGCCGGCTGCCGGCACAGATGTAAAACCAGCCCTTGAAAAGCCATTTTTTTTGCTCTGGCCGCAAGATAGGGAGCGGGCAGAGCAAAAAAACGTTTTTTCTCCCGACTCCCGAAGTCCACGGGGGAGGGAGCCAGGGAAGCCCACGCAAGGCCCCGGCTCCCTCTGTACAACCGCCAGCATGAAGATCCTTTTCCCTCACGCTGGCGGCTCTTTGTGTGAAGCCGCGAATGCTGGGAAAGGTTAAAGGGCATTGCCTTTAACCTCTCCCAGGAGTTCCAGCAATCGCGGCTTCACACAAACAGCCGCCAGCGTGAGGGAAAAGGATCTTCAAGCTGGTGGTTGTACAGTGGGAGCAATCGCCTCGCACGGGCTTCCCCGGCTCCCTCTGAAGGCCCTCAGACAGCCGCGGGGCTGGTCGGGGGGGAGGCCAAGGACTGAATGGGCTGTGATGGGGGGGGGGGTAGGACTACAAATGGGCTGTGATGGGGGGGGGACCTGGACTGGAAATGGGCTATGATGGGGGGAAACTGGACTGGAAATGGGCTAAGGTGGGGGAACTTGCTGGAAATGGGCTGTGATGGGGGGGTCTAGGACTGCAAATGGGCTGTGATGGAGGGGGACTAGGACTGCAAATGGGCTGTGATGGTGGGGGGGGGGGGCTAGGACTGGAAAGAAGCTGTGAAGGGGGGACTTGGACTGGAAATGGCCTGTGATGGGAGGGCTAGCACTGGAAATGGGCTGAAGAGCTGGAATAGGACTGAAAATGGGTTGATGGGGCTGGAATAGGACTGGAAGTGGGCTGATGAGGGGGATAGGATTGGAAATTGGCTGATGGGGGAGCTTGGAGTGGAGCTTGGAGTGGAAAGTGGGGGGCTGGAATGGAACTGGAAAAGAGCATATGTGGGGCTAGGACTGGAAATGGGCTGATGAGGAGCTGGAATAAGACTAGAAATGGGCTGATGGGGGGAGTTTGGGCTGCAAATGGGTGATGGGGTAGAATAGGACTGGAAATGGGCTGATGTGGGGCATGTGAGAATGGTACTAGAAGGGAGCGGATGCTGGGTGGGTCTAGAAATATAAGGGAGCTGATTTTGGGGAGGACTAGAAGGGATGGGGAATGAGAATTTTATTTATTTATTTATTTAACGATTCTTATATACCGCTCTCTTTGTTAGTGCGGTTTACATACAACAAAATTTTACTCAGACAGTTAGGACCTGTTTTAAGTTTACAGATAACAGGGAGCATAACATGGACTTAAACTGGGGGAAAACTATTTACATTTTAACAGATATCGTGATGGTAATTCTACTTACATTACGGTAGCTCATGCACAGATACAGAACTATATGGTCTATGTTACGTATTTTGTAGGAGGTGTATTTGGTTTGTCATCATGAGAGCTTGAGATCTTGGGGGTAGGCGGGGAGTCGCTGATGAGTTTAGTGAAGTACATAGTGAACAGATGGTGTTTTATGGCTTTTCTGAATTGCATAAGGTCTCTGATTGATCTGATGCTAGGGGGGAGTTGATTCCAGCATCTTGGGGCATATGATGTAAATGCTGTTATTAGTTGTTTAGGACCATTTTGTTGATTAACTAGGGATAACTAGTGTATTTTCAGCTGTTGACCTCCTGAGTCTGTTGTTCGGAGTTTGCGTGAGTAGATCAGAGATTGAGGATGGCGATAATTTATTTATAGCTTTAAAAGTGGTGAGAAGGGCTTTATATGTGATCCTGCAGCTTATCGGAAGCCAGTGAAGCTCCATTAATATCGGTGTTATGTGGTCTCTTCTTGTTGCCCCAGAGAGAATGCGGGCTGCAGTATTCATGGCTAATTGAAGAGGATATAGGGTATTCTTGGGTAGGCCGTGTAGTGTGATATTCGCGTAGTCAAAATGGGGTGTGACTAACGCTTGGAATATTGTGCGGAAGTCCTCGGGCTTTAGCATGGGTCTCAGGAGTCGAAGGGTTTTGATCTTGTGGTAAATGGCCTTTACTGTGTTTTTTATGTGTTCCTTGAAGTCTAGTTGTTGATCAATTGTAACACCAAGGTAGCGTATGGACGACTTGACTGGGAGTTCGGCGTCTCTTACTTTGAGGGTCGGAGGAGGTGAGAAGCGTTTGTTTCTTGTGATGATTAGGACTTCAGTCTTTTTAAAGTTTATTCGCAGGTTCTGGTTAAGGAGCCAATCCATTATCGTGTTGAAGCAGTTGATTAAAGCTGTTTAGTTGGGATTTGTGATATTGATCGGGGTAAAAATGAGCACGTCGTCTGCATAGATGAGGCAGGATAGACCAAAGGAACGGGTGATTTCACAAATTGGCTGCATATATATATTAAAGAGAAGCACGGATAGGGAGGAGCCTTGAAGTACTCCTTGTTTTTGCTGGAAGGGCTCAGATGTATTGGTGCTAATGCGGACTTGTTGCCATCGGTCTTCAAGGTATGATTTACACCAGTTCCATGCGAGACCTTGGATATCCTTCTTGTGGAGTCGAGCTAGGAGTCGCTGGTGATCCACTGAATCAAACGCAGCTGCAATATCAAGAAAGATCAATGCAAAACCCATCTTGATGCTGTCTATCCCACTGATGAGCATGTTGGAGAGGGAGGTAAGGTGTATTTCAACCCCATGAGCTTCCCTAAATCCATGCTGGCATGGGTCCAGAGGGGATGATGTGTCTATATGTTGTTGGATCTGTCTTTGAGTCTCTTTCTCGAGTATTTTGGCTAGTAATGGAATACTAGAGATAGGCCGATAGGATTCCTCCTTCTTTGGGTCTAGACGGTTGTTCTTCAGTAATGGTCAGATGGCTGTTTGCTTGAGGGCAGCAGGGAATACTCCAGATGAGTAGGACAGGTCTGTGATCTTAGCTATTAAAGGACTAAGTTCTGAGCGCATTGTTCTGATCCAATGCTCTGGGCAAGGATCGTTTGGTGCAGTAGTAGTGTTGATGGTGGCAATAATGTCCTCAATGGATTTTGCAGATGGAGGTGAGAGTTTAGTGAGTAGTGCTTGAGGCTGAGAGGTTTTGGAAGGTTCTTGAAATGTGGTTGTATTTGCTTTAACTACTTTGGATTGAATGTAGTTAGCGTATAGGTGCGGATGTATAGATTCTTATTGTGGTGGAGATGGCTCCTTAGTTAGTGATTTTACTAAGTTGAAAAGATCTTGTGGCTTGTTTAGTGAGCGGCTAAGGAGTTCAGAGTGGAATTCCTTCCTCTTGAATGGAGAATGGAGAGGGGAAAAGATATTTTGTGTGAAAGAAAAGTCTACGATGGGCCGGGTATTGGGAGAGTAAGAGGGGATTGAGAATGGAAGGGTGAATTTTGAGTGGATGATAAAGGAATAAGGAAAGAAATGGGGGAAAGAGCAAAAGGAAAATGATCAGTATGTTAAAGCAGATATAGAGAGAGAATGGAAAACATCTAAAAGAGAAGAAAGGACAAATGGACAGCTCGCAGAAGACACGAAGAAACCAGAAGAAAGTGACTGGAGCAATTGCAACTGAAAAATAAAATGCCCAAACAGAAGGTAGAAAAATACTTTTTATTTTGAATTTATTAACTGGAATATATCTGGTCTGAGAAGTGTGTATTGCTAACATCTTTGCGTTTTTGTTTAGTGCAAGAGGAAATTACTTTATAGTTTTATTTCTCCAGTATTATAAATTTCATGTTTGGCTTTTGGGGTTCCCAGTTTAATTATTATGTGACCAAGGGAGTTAGCCTACACTTATTCTCGGAAATTTTTGTGGGTGGGGCTGGGGTGCAGCATGGGTGGGGCTGGAGGCGGGGCAGGGGTGGGACTAGGGGCAGAGGATGGTGGAGCATGGTGAGCCACAGATGTCGGGTTTTTCTCGGTGAAAAAGTTGGCAACCCTAATGTGCATCTGACCCCCTGCAGTTAGCATGTTGCAACTTGGTACCACTGCATCAACCAGCATTCAGGTACACTTAACGCCACCCATTGAGGTGGCATCGTGTACCCATACTAAGGACAACAGCTGTGGCTAGCATACACCAAAGATGTCCATGCTAACCACGCTTCACTATCAGTGTTCACATTCCTCCCCTAACCCATTCACATCCCACCCAATCATGTGCTAACTAGTTAGCATGGGATTTTTGCTGTTGGGCCCTGTGCTAACTTTTGGCATGGCATATTTACTGTGTGGCAAACCCCATGCCTACCTTAGTGCACTTTAACAAACATGCCTCAGTGATATGCTGGCAGCATATCACTAGTTATACCTTAGAACGGCACTAGAGGGAGCTTCTGAAAGCACAGAACTCTGACAGAAAGTGAGCTGATGGGAATGCTGGGAGATATAGTCCCTGGGCGCTATGAATTGGCAGGAAGTGAGCTCAAGGGGGGAAACAGACAGTATGGGAGATGTAGTAAGAAAGCAGCAAAAGCTCAGAGCATAGCAGAAGATAATTAAGCACATGGGGCCAATTAGGAAGTCTACTGCTGAATATAAGAAAAGCCTAGAGTGTTTACAGAGAAGACAGGAAGATAGGAGGCAAAGCCACAAAGCCGGAAGATGGATTCATTTGGGCACTACAGGGGTAGGAAAAGGCTGGCTTAGTTGTCAGGCTGAAATGAGGTAGGAATCTGAGCATTCTTAATGAAGAAGCTGTGAGAGCTTTCGGCAGTTACAGAAAAATAATGTATTTGTTATATGAAGTGTTCTGATTAGAAACCAAAAGCAAGTATTCATCTGGAGGCAACTTCTGATCGGGACACGTCCGGCCCGTCTGGACATCCAAAATCTGGATGGGCTGGATTTGTACCCAATTCTGTACTCGTGAGAGCTAGACTTCCTGAGGGAGCAGAATTGGGTGCAAAGGGATTGGACGGGCAGGATGTGCCCTGATTCCGCTGCCCTGCACATACGGCTCCCACCCCATCTAACCCTCTCCATGCTCCTGCATGGAGCCTTGGTGCTGTAGCATCCCGTTGGGATCCATGCAGGAGCCCTGATACCCTGTGACCACTGTAAAATGAACTTCCCCTCCACCCAACCCCTGATAGGGCCTGCCAAGGCAGGGATCGGGCTGCAAGAAACCTCCTGGGCCTCCTCACCGTTTTGGGGGGGGTCCACTGCTGACGATCGCCTCCTTTGGGGTGACATTCGAACTCCAAGGGAGGCGATCAGCGGCAGCAGATCTGAGGTGGAGTAAGTTAACCAGCCACCCTTGCCACCCCGGATGTACAGGGCTGTGACCGGAATCAACTCTTTACGTCGGGGGTTAGGGTCCGGTCTTCGCCCTGCCCATGCTCCTCCTCTGGCCCACCCCATCCCACCTCCGTCCAGAGCCCCCCGCACATCTCCTCTGTATTTATGGGGAGATTTGGGATCCAGGCCTTGGTGTACTGAGTTGCCAAAAAGGTCATCGCCTGGGTAGGAATGAGGAAGAGACCCACCCTCTGGGTACCTCCCCTTTGCATTGATATCACTGAGCACCAGCTGACCTAATAAAAATGGAGGCCTTTGCGATGTGAATTGAGGAGGGTTGAATAACCAGGCATGCATATATAGTGTAGCAGGAAAACAAGTGAAGAAAGAAACACCCAGGAGTCTCGGTAGGAAGCAAGCCGTTTTAATGTGCACAGACCCAGAGAAAAATATTTTTCAAATTCTGGGCCCCACCCAGAGAAATTATCCAGACTATATAGACATGTTATCAATTCATCACTGCATTTCTTCATGATTGGTCCTACTTTATTACAGTGTAGTCCCGATTGGAGAAAGTCTACTGTACTCTTATTTCTAGCGAAGCAGAGGAAGAGAAGTTATCTCTAGCAAGCCAAGAACGCAGCAGGACAAAGGAATAGGGGAGGGACAAGCATGTACCAGGGTATGACTTCAACAAGAGGGTGTATCCTTTTCACTTAACCCTTCCAGCTCTCAGCTCTGCCTGGATTTCTACCTCATTACCCCCTTTTTAAGGGGAAAATTTGCCTTGTAATGAAGGAGGCCAATTTTGCTCATGTGAGTTGATCTGACTGTGGAAGGGATTTGTATTTGCATACTGCCATCACATGGGCAGCAGTTTTCCGCTCCACCATGGTCTCAATGGTGGAGGTAATAAATCGGATAAGGATATGGATACAGCATGGCAGGATAAAACATAGCAGGAGAATAAGGAGAACTCCTACCACTAGGATTTTAAGTCCACCCAACCAATTGAACCATCCCTCAAACCACCCGGCACCTATAGAAGGGGCAGCAATATGATTGGCCAGGTCACGTAAGTCCTGAATAGAGCGTTCAATGGAAACACTCTCATCAGTGAGATTAAAACAACACATACCCTCAAACTCCTCACAGCCATGATTTAAACGTAGGAGCATAAAATCAATGGTTATCCTATTCTGCATAATCGCCATCCGCAGACCAGACATCTCATGATTCATAGTGGCTAGGAAGGTTGAGGGTTGAGGTTGAGGGTTGAAGATTAATGGATTTGGCCAAGGAACAAGCAATACAGCTTACTTCCATAGCATTGTGTAAAGCTAACGCAGGTGCTCCTACAATGGATATTGCCAATCCCAGCGCTGTCTGATCACTATAAGGTTCCACATTAGAGTTACAGGTAGGGGGCATAGGTTTTGATCGAGGATAGCGCGAGTGGGAACTAACCTTACTGGGGGTATGAGAGAAAGCAGCAGTAGTAAGTCTGCCAAAAGTGCAAGGACCTCCAGTAGCGTTTATGGGAACATAAGTTTTACCACATAACAAAAACCATCCTAAGGGAAGATACATTTCTGAGTAAGCATAAGATACCTTCGTAAAGCAGTCCTGGCAAGTAGTGTTACTACATTTATAGTTCCTGAGGCCAACAAGGGAAGACCCCACATGAATGCCAGAACAAAAGTCAGCATGAGCAGGTGCATATTGACCATGGAGCTAATGTCCCACTAACAGTATATGAAGATGACTCCTCAAGCTTCCGCCGTGCATAGACTAGCCAGCTTCTGGTATGCAGCTAGTGCAGGGCTCCGTCATCTGCCGATTCCCTGGTTCTCCGCAGTGTGAGGCATAAGGGATCCTGAGAATGTTTGTGCGCTGTCCACTTATCATCCAAGTCAGGAGCAGCTTTCTTGAGACGAGTATGATGAATCCACGGGGTAACCTCCTCGACTTTGACTGTGGTTGGTGTGGCCAGGAGAACTGTGTAAGGACCTCTCCAGGTAGGGCACAGTGGTTCATGTTTCCATTCCTTAATCCACACATGATCTCCTGGCTGGTGAGGGTGGAGCGGCTCTGACAAAGAGATAGGCAGTTGCTCTTGTATCCACCTGTTCAAAGACTGAAAAACAGATCCCAGTGCCAGCAGGTGTTGTCTCGTAAATTCATTACCTATCTGCTCTAGGTCCCCCTTAAGGCCCTGAACAATGGGTGGTGGTCGACCATACAGTACTTCATAAGGGGATATTCCCAAGGTCCGAGTTGGAGAGGACCGGACCCGGAGAAGGGCTATTGGCAAGGCCTGATCCCACTTAAGATGAGTTTCCTGACAGAGTTTAGACAACTGGAGCTTCAGGGTTCGGTTCATCCTTTCCACGTTTTCCCGAACTCTGTGGGCGGTAAGCAGTATGAAGTTTCCAGGTGATCTGGAGGGCCTTAGAAAGGTCCTGAAGGCACTTAGCAACAAATGCAGGGCCATTATCTGACCCTATAGTAAGAGGTAGGCCAAATCTGGGAATGATCTCTTTCAACAGGGCCCTAGTAACTTCTCGGGCTGTCTCTGTTCTACAGGGGTAGGCCTCAACCCATCCTGAAAAGGTACATACTATCACCAGCAGATATCAATAACCCCTTACTTGGGGTAACTCAGTGAAATCCACTACAATATTCTTCACAGGGGCAGCCCCAACTGCCTGTATAGAAACGGGGGGGTAGAGGCCCTTGGCGGGGGTTATTCTTGGCACATTGAAGACAGCGACGTGCTGCAACTGCCATCAAGGCAGACAGATGTGGGACATAGAAGTAAGACTGTAGAATGGTTTGCATGGAAGTCTTGCCTAAGTGGGTGGTCTCATGAAATTGGCATACAAAAGCAGGTGCTAGATAGACTCTCAGGGATAACATATCGGGGTGGATCTCCCAGTAACTGCAACCACCCAGCAGTAGTGAGAGTAGCCCCTTCCTGAGTGAAGAAATCCATCTCTTTCCTGGTATAACGTGGGTCCCACTCTGACATAGGAATTGGAAACAGGGGAGCTTGAACACTTGCTGGGACTGTTCCTCACTGGGCTGCTAGCTTGGCCTCCCTATCTGCCCTGCGGTTACCCTGGATAACCAGAGTGTCTCCTCGCTTGTGTGCCTTGCAGTGAACAACAGCCACTGCTTCTGGTGCCCACACAGACTCTAGTAACTCCAAAATCTCCCTCCCATACTTTATTTATTTATTTTTTATTTTATTTATACGCAGGCTTGATATACCGCCCAAGACCGGAGCATCAGGGCGGTGTACAGAAAAAAAAGCAGGCTGCTAGCAAACTAAAGGAGGAAAGGAACGCCATTCAGTGACAGGAAAGAACCAGAGAGACGTAGATAGAAAGATAGAAAGGACAGCATCACATGATTAGAAGGCTAAACACTGAGGTAAGGGTGGGGGGGGGGGGTGGAATGTAGTATCGGAACTGTCGTACCTGTCATAAGGATGCTGGGAGATCAAAAGCCTGGGAGAAAAGATGGGTTTTAAGGAGAGCTTTGAAGTGCGGAAATGAGGACTCGGTGTGGAGCGAGTGAGGGAGGGAATTCCAGAGGGCAGGAGCTAGGAAAAAGAATGCGGAATGACGGGTGAGTTCAAGATGAGCCTGGGACGGAGAGGGAAGAAAAAGACGATTAGTATGGGAAGAACGGAGGAGACAGGGAGCGGGCTGATGATAGATAAGATCGGATAGATATTGAGGAACACCAGTGTAAAGAACTCTGTGGGTAGTGATAAGATACTTATAAACGAACCGGAATTTAATGGGAAGCCAGTGGAGGGAGAGAAGGCAGGGAGTGATGTGGTCAAAAGGGGAGGAGAAAGTAATTAAACGAGTGGCAGTGTTTTGGAGGAGTTGAAGACAACGGAGTTGATAAGAGGGAAGGCCAGCAAAGATAGAATTGCAGTAGTCCAAATGGGAGGTAACCAGGGAGAGAACTAGAGTGGTGAGGGAATTAGTAGAGAGGTAGGGTTGGAGGAATCGGATGCGATGAAGGTAAAAGAAACAACTGCGGACAAGGGAAGAGATGTGAGGGTGGAAGGACAGGGAGGAATCAAGGGTGACACCAAGGTAGCGGAGGGAAGGAACGACAGGAATGGGGAGAGAGGACATGGTGGGGGCTAAGGTGGGAGGAGGAGTGGAGAAAGAGAACCAAATGGCTGAAGATTTAGAAGGGTTGACACAGAGGAAATTATCAGAAAACCAGGAGGCGATAAGGTCAAGGCAGGCATTAAGAGCAGAGAGGTCCGGGGAAACAGAGCTAGTGTGATGGATGAGAAGAATATCGTCAGCATAGAAATAGGAGGAAATGCCGGACTGTTGGATGAGGAGGCCAGGGGGGTGAGGAAGACATTAAAAAGTAAAGGGGCGAAGATAGAGCCTTGTGGAACACCACAACGTAGAGGGAAAGGAGCAGAAGCAGTGAGACCTGAGTGAACAGTGAAGGAACGGAGTGAAAGAAAGGACTGAAACCAGCTCAACACAGTGCCTCGGATACCAGAATCAGACAGACGGGTAAGGAGAGTGTGGTGATCGATGATGTCAAAGGCAGCGGAGAGGTCTAGAGAAACGGCAATGGATAGGTCACTCCGGTCGTGAGAGCGTTGGAGTTCACTGAGAAGGGCAAGAAGGATAGTTTCAGTGCTGTGTACAGACCTAAAGCCAGATTGATGGGGGTGAAGAGAAAGGGTGGTGGCGAGATGTGCTGAAAGCTGGGTGAAAACCAATTTCTCAAGAACCTTAGAAAAAAAGGGGAGGTTTGAGACGGGCCGCCAATTGGCAGGAAGGCAAGGATCGAGGGTGGGTTTCTTTAAAAGAGGGCGGACCATGGCGTGTTTCCAGCGGGTGGGAAAACTGCCGGAGGAAAGACTGGTGTTGACTATTGCTAGGATATATGGCTGAAGTCGAAGAGAGGGATCAAGGAGCCAGGAGCCAGGAGGAGGGGAGGGAGTCGAGCGGGCAAGTCGTTTTGTGGGATGAGGAAAGTACCTTAAAGAGTTCGGGGGAGGTGACGGGGTGGAAGGAATGCCATGTATGAGGAAAGGCACTGGAGGGAGGAGGGGAAGGAGTAACGGGAGAGGCAGAGAGGGGTGGAGGAGGAGAGAGAGGAGGGGACAAAGAGGAAAGGAAGAACGAAGAGACTGGATCTTGTCGACGAAAAAAGAGGCGAGACTCGTTGGGCTAGGAGCAGTGGGGGGGAGTGCTGATGAGAGGGGCTGACGTGAGGGAGAAGATAAAGAGTGAAGTACCTGATACAGGCAACGGGAGGAGTTAGAAGAGGAGGCAATGAGATCCGAATAGTAGGTCCTTTTGGCCTCAGTGATCATAGAGCGATAATGGTGGTGCTCGCAGCGGAAGGAGGTGAGAGAGGCAGCAGAGGGATGTTTGCGCCAATGATGCTCGGCCCGTCGAAGATAGGTACGCTGGAGATAGAGACCCGAGTGATACCAAGGGTGATGGGACATAGGATGGTGGGGGGTGGGACGGAGAGGAGCTAAGGTGTCAAGGGTACCAGTGAGAGTAGAGGACCAGTAATCAACCTGCTGGTCTACAGGAAGAGAGAAAAAGTTGGGGGAAAAAAGAGAGTCAGCTGGGGGAAAGGCTTGCAAGGTGAGGGGCGTAAGACGTCGCTTGAGAATCTTAGATGAGGTGACAGCAGCAGATGGGGTTAGCGTTCGCATGGGGGGGAAGAGAGAAGGAGAACAATAGACAGTGATGATCAGACCAGGGAAGAGGGATGGATGATATAGCAGAAGGAACATAAGGAGACAAGGAAGAGGTAAGGATGAGGTCGAGAGTATAGCCAGAAGAATGAGTCGGGCAGTCTACATGCTGGGTTAGGTTGAGGTCTGTGAAGAGTGAACTGAGGGCCCTGTCGCGAGGACAAGTGAGCATTGAAATCGCTGAGGATAACCAGATGTGAAGAGAGAAGGGACGTCTCGGAGAGGGTGAGCAGGAGAGTCTCCCAGAGGTCAGAGCGCATTGAGGGTGGGGCATTGAGATTTCCCGCTTGAATTTATGAGTCCCTTCTCTCTATAGAGGGCCCCATGTGCATGGAGTGTAGTGAATGCATACTTAGAATCAGTAAAAATGTTTGCCTTCAGAGCTGCAGCTAACTGGAGGGCTCGAGTAAGGGCCATGAGTTCAGCGTTCTGGGCAGAAGTCCCCAGGGATAAGGGCTCAGCCTTCACAACAATCTCAGGAGCGACCACAGCATATCCAGCCCTCCGCTGTCCGTGTTCCACAAAACTGCTGCCATCGGTAAAGTACTGAACATCGGGAGAGGCCAGCGGTACATCCTTCAGATCTGGGCGGCTGGAATACACTTCATCCATGACCTGGATACAATCATGTTCAGGTAGTCCTGGTGCTACAGGGAGTAGAGTATCAGGATTGAGTGTTTTCACTATCTCCAAGTGAACCTGAGGATTTGCACACAGCATGCTTTGGTACTTTGTCATCAGCTCGTTGGTAAACCAATAATTGCCTTTGTACTCCATCAGTGTCAGTACTGCATGCGGCACTTTAACATACAGTTCTTGCCCAAGGGAAAACTTATCAGCCTCTGTTTCCAGGAGAGCTGTTGCTGCTACTGTGCGGAGACATGAAGGCCACCCCCTCGCTACTGGATCCAGCTGTTTGGACAGATAAGCCACCGGTCGTTGCCAGGAACCTAGGCTCTGAGTGAGGACACCAACTGCCATCCCCCTTTCTTCATGGACGTACAGATGGAATGGTTTTTCCACGTCGGGCAGTCCTAAACAGGGGGCTGATAGCAAAACCTTCTTCATATTCTGAAAGGCCTCCTTTTGGTCCGGGCCCCAGTCGAAAGGATCTCGTTCTCCCTCTGTTGTAGCTGCATACAGGGGCTTTGACAACACTGCATAGTTGGGTATCCAGATTCGACAAAAAACCGGCAGCCCCTAAGAAGCCTCTTAACTGCCTGCGATTTTTTGGCTCTGGAATAGAACAAACAGCCTCCCTCCGCTCAGAGCCCAGTCTTCAAAGGCCTTGGGCAACATGGAATCTCACGTACTTGACTTCCATCTGGCACAACTGGGCTTCACTTCGAGACACTCTATAGCCAGACATCCAAAGTAAGTGTAGAAGTTCTGAAGTGGCGGTAATACATTCTTCTGGGGAAACAGCGGCGATGAGTAGATTGTCCACGTATCGTAGCAATACATGTTGAGTAGGGCAGGACTGGAACTGATGCAAATCTTGACTACGTGCATTCCCAAACAGCGTGGGGGAGTTCTTGAATCCTTGGGGTAATCGTGTCCATTTCAATTGTCCCTTACTGCTAGTAATAGGGTTTTCCCATTCAAATGCAACCAGTGGCTGGCTGGGAGTGGCCAATCTCAAACAGAAGAAGGCGTCCTTTAAGTCCAAAACGGTAAAACAGGTAGCTTGAGCAGGAATCAAGCTCAGTAAATTGTAAGGGTTTGGCACAACCGGATGAATGGTAACAACAGCTTCATTGACCCTCCGCAGGTCCTGTACAGGTCAGTATTCCAAGGTGATTGGCATGGTTTCAGGAGTCCAAACTTGAGTAATCGCTGGAGATGTTTATGAATGCCCTCAACAGCTCTTTGGGGCAGGGAATATTGCTTGACACGGATGGGACAGGCGTTTAGTTTTAGTTCCATTATAATAGGCGGGATATTCCAGGCAAGGCCGGGAGGATTGCCTTCTGCCCATACCCCAGGGAAGTTTTGCAGTTCTGATGGGAGGGGTTGTTGCCGATCAGCTTGGGAGTACAGCCGCCACTCTTCTTCACTTGGAATTTGTAGAGAAAATAATCCCGATACTGGCGGCCCCAAAACCATCTGAGCCTCTCCTGTGGGGGTAAACGAGATCCGAGCATGTAGCTTTGATAGGAGATCCCAGCCCAGAAGTGGTACCGGACACTCAGGCATGTACAGAAATTGATGGGTGATTTGCTGTCTGCCTACTTCGCAGACTCAGGTATGGAGAAAGGGCCGGACTGCCTGGTTTCCAGTTGCCCCCACCACTGTGACAGTCTTTCCGGAAGCACTTGCTAGCTTTTGGGACACAACAGAATGCTCTGCCCCAGTATCAACCATAAATGGTATTTGCTGGTCCCCAATTTTGATTGTGACCATGGGCTCATGGGGACCGAGATGAATCTGCGAGCCCAGTCTGTCCTATTCATGATCATCCTGGTTCTGGTCCATAGCGGTCAATCTAATGAACCCTGCTAGACCCTCACGCTCCTCGCCGGCATCCTCAGCTGGTCTCCGAGTATATCTTCCTCCTTCAACTCGCCCTCGGAATGCTGGTCGACCACAGTTTCCTCTTCCTGCATCACTTCGGCTGCCTTTGTTAGGACAATCATTTTTCCAGTGGCCCATTTCTCTACAATAGGCACATTGATCTCGTTCCAATGGTCTTCGCTCCAACAATTCACGCTGGGTTCCTCTACCCCGGCCTCGGCCCCTCGGTTCCCACGTTGACTGTCCTTGTCCTTTCTCAACTAGCGCCGCTGCTAACATATCAGCTTTCTTTTTCATCTTCCGTTCACACTCATGCTTCATCTCCTGATCTCTGTTCACAAATACTTTCATAGCAACTTCCATCAGCTGGGTTATGTTCATTCCAGCAAAGCCCTCAAGCTTTTGAAGTTTCCTTCAAATGTCCCCCTGTGATTGTCCCACAAACGCTGTATTCACCATCCGCTGGTTTTCAAGTGCTTCGGGGTCGAATGGAGTGTAAACACGGAAAGATTCACAGAGTCTTTCATAAAACTGGCCAGGGCTCTCATCGGGTGTTTGCAGGACCTCAGATATTTTCCCGACATTCATCGCTTTCTGGCCCCCCTTTTTAAGGCCTTCCAGGAGAGCCCGATGATAGCGATCCAGGGCAAGGCGGCCTGTATCACTGTTTGCCACCCAGTGGGGTTCTAGGTCAGAAAAGTCTCTTAGCGCTGCTTGCTGGGGATTCTATTCACCTGGAGGGTTCTCTTCCAACCATTTCATGGCTGACCGAGTCACCCGGTATCTCTCTTCGGTACTGAGTAAGGTTAAAAGGAGCTGACGGCAGTCTGCCCAAGTTGGACAATGGGTTTGAATAATAGACGAAAACAAATCTATCATAGCTTGAGGTTTATCGGTATAGGATGGATAATGAGTTTTCCAGTTCAACAAGTCAACGGTAGAAAAAGGTACATACACAAAAGATGGAGGGCACTCGACGAGCTCTTCTTGGGCATTAAAGGCAGCTGGCCCTCGAGTCTCTCGGAGGGGTAGGTGGAGACTAACTTCTGGAGTCTGTTTGCTAGCACGTATTGTGCGGTGGTCTCTCCTGAGGTCGTAATGCTCCAGTACAGGGGTGGGGGAGGTGTACTAAACTGGGACTGACCTTCAGATCTGGGACTCAGGGAGCTTTCTGAAGTGCTGGGCAGTTCTGTATCTGAAATAGGCATTTGCATGTTTGCCTCACTGCTCTTTTGACTATCAGAGAAAGTAGTATCTGTCGAGAGGGGCGGGGGAGAAGTGGTATCCGTTCTAGCCGGAGTCCCTGCTGAGCCTGCTGACCTAGCTGGAGTCATGGGAATCTGTCTGAGAACACAGGGAGGAGGGAATTCTTCTGTCTCTGGCTCCTGTACTAAAACTGGAAGGTTTGATTTTAATTTAGGCTGCATTTCCTGTGGACTACAAGACAGAAGTATGCGACAGTGTTCCTCCTGGCATCTTCTGAGCCATTTAGGTCTCTGCCGACAAATATCCAGCTAGGAATCAATATAAGGGAATTGATCTGGATGGTTAGCTACTACAACGTTGTGCATTCTGCTAACCAAGTCATAATCAAAGATTCCTTCCCGGGGCCAACCAGTATTAAAACTCGGCCACTCATTCTGACAATATTTCTGTAACAGGGATGGGGTCATACGAACTCCATAATCTGCAGAGAATCCTTTGCGTAAATGATTTAGCATACACTCTAAGGGACTGCGTTTTGAATCAGACGCACCCATATCTACCAGTCTCTGAAAACACAGAACAAAGGAACGGCAAGGGAAGGGAATGCAGACAGCCGGTGAGGAATCCTGCTGCTCTAGACACAAGAAGGGTAACTAACAAAATGGTGCTTCCTCCTTTTCGCGACCTGGACACGGCCACCTGAGCAGGAACTGCGCTAATCAGGAGTTCACTTCCACTGCACAAGCCTCTGCTTGTGCCAAACACATAACTCAAGCACACACCAACACATAGACACTCTCCCAATTCCCCAGAAAACAGTCTGACTATGAGGAACGCGGTTTCACCCAACGCTTAGTGGGCTACTAAGGCATTCCCTCGAGAGTTGATCAGGCTCTCCTGCTTCCCGCAGGAAGGACAGATTTTCCCTAAACTGCAGATACAGAAACAGATCCCATTTTGTCACTTACCCACTCAGAAGTCTTCCGGAGACAATGGGTTGTTTCCTGAACTCCGCAAGGGTCCATAGGTGTCTTTCGGAAAAAGCCAACAGTTGTGGCGAATCAGGAAGCAATACTCTCCAGAACAATTGGTCTGGGGGTGCCTGGTATTTCTCTTGCGTTCGCCACTCCCCGCGGCTCAAACCGAGCGCACCTACAGGCTGCAAGATAAAACGTTACTTTCCTATCTCGCTTTCTCAGCCGGATTGAGGCAGCCATGAGGTAGCTATAGGTAGCCCTTCCCCCAAGCCATGCTGCGAACTGTAGATAGCCCTTCCCCCAAGCCATGCTGCAAGCCATGAGGCTCTGATCAGCCTGACCCTTCCCCCGCAAGCCATGAGGTAATCAGCCTGCTAAGAGAGACATTGAGATTCCAGTAGGCACCCTTCCCCCACTCCAGGTCTGAGCACAGTATTTCCCTAGCCCTGAAACCAACAGACCAGAGCATACCGGTTTGGACAGGTCACCCAGGTACCTCCCCAGGGGCTGCTGATTGGTGGGCAGGAAATACCTGTGGCAAATGGGATTGTAGAATGAGTTTAAAACTGTACTGTATATAAGGCATTGTAGGCCGTCCCTCGGGGTTCAGACCCTTGTGGAGGTTGCTGGTATCTCTGTCTGATCCTGTGCACATTAAAGATCCTGTTTGCATTCCAGCCTGTCTGAGAGTCTTCCTTCTGTGGGTGAGTGATAGAATAAGAGCTTTTCACAGCGATTGCTGTAACATTTTGGTGCATTGGCCGGGAAATATTAAAAGAAAAGCCTCTCTCATCACACCCACGGTGGGAAGACTTCTGCTTTTGCAGCATCTGGGCCTCCACCAGTCAGGGACCGGCCCCTCCAGGTGATTAACTGTCCTTGGCGCCCCCGGGCCACTTTGTGCTCGGAAGGACACCTTGATTTGTCTGGACAGCTGGTCCCTGCGGTTGAATCCCCGATTGAAAAACCAGCTGGATAGACTGGCATCCAAACTTCCTGTCTGATCAGAGTTCTGGTGAGTACTGCTACCTTGTCTGGGGCTAGTTCTGTACTCTATCTGTGAGTCCTGGTAATTTCTGGGAACCTGTAGCAGCCTGATCAACTGCACGAGCAGTCCTAGTACGGGCCTTAGTGGCCCTGAAGCCATTGCTCGTCCTGTATCTGAATCTGAATACCGGTAAAATCTGAATATCTGAAACTGCAGTAATCTGAGATCTTTTAAAAGCGCTGCCGAAAGAAAAAAATGTAACTAAATATAGCACTTGATAAGTTAAACATACCTGAGATAAAGAATAGATCGCTGCTTCTCTTCTTTCCGTTCTGCTTGTGGAGAGTTTTCTGAAGCGTGACTGCAAGGAGAGGGCTCTAATATGCTTCCGTTCCGTTTCTAATTTGTGTTAATTTCTGCTCCGGTGTGAATTCTGCCCTCCATGTGCTCCGGTGTGGTTTTACTGCCTTTCTCTGAACCCCCGATGTAATTTCTGTGCTCCGATGTAAGTTTCTGTTCCCCCCATGCTGCTACAGTGTGATTTCTGTGCTCCGATGTTGAATTCTGCCCTCCATGTGCTCCGGTGTGGATCTACTGCCTTTCCCTGAACCCCCGATGTAGTTTCTGTGCTCCAACGTAAATTTCTGTCCCCCCTCCCATGCTGCCGCTGTGTTAATTTCTGCTCCGATGTGAACTTCTCTCTCCGTTGTGCCCCGATGTGAATTTTCTGCCTTTCCCTGCTGTCCCGATGCACCGCTGAGCCCCCCTGCTGACCCGCTGAATTTTCTGCCTTTCCCATGCTGTCCCGATGCACCGCTGAGCCCCCCTGCTGACCCGCTGAATTTTCTGCCTTTCCCATGCTGTCCCGATGCACCGCTGAGCCCCCCTGCTGACCCGCTGAATTTTCTGCCTTTCCCATGCTGTCCCGATGCACCGCTGAGCCCCCCTGCTGACCCGCTGAATTTTCTGCCTTTCCCTGCTGTCCCGATGCACCGCTGAGCCCCCCTGCTGACCCGCTGAATTTTCTGCCTTTCCCTGCTGTCCCGATGCACCGCTGAGCCCCTTTAAAGGGTATTAAGAGTGCAGCGCTGCCAAAAGCTATTCAATTAATTTTTGCCCCCTGAAAAAAAAAAAAAAAATTCATACTGACCGTAATTTGTGTGCCGCGGGCCGGCGGGCCCCTTTTTAAACTGCTCCGTCCTTGTTCTGTGTGCCGCGGGCCGGCTGGCTCCCCGATTTTAAAAGTGTATTTTTCTCCTCCTCTCCCGCATGTTTGAGGTCCGGCTGGCTCCCCGATTTTAAAAGTGTATTTTTCTCCTCCTCTCCCGCATGTTTGAGGTCCGGCTGGCTCCCCGATTTTAAAAGTGTATTTTTCTCCTCCTCCTCCCGCATGTTTGAGGCCCGGCTGACCCGATTCTGAAGTTGGGAACAGCTGAGTCTGTCCGGAGGTATCCAGAGCTGAATCGGGCAGTAGAACACACGTGGAGGCGGCCATCTTGAAAAGACCACGTGTAAGCTACACTGCAATATACTTAAAGTGACTCTGGAGCTCCATCTAGTGGACATTAGCTGTAATTACTACTATTCCCTGTGTTTTAAGTGATCCTGGAGCTCCATCTAGTGGTCATTTAAAAACTAGCTGTATTTTTATCCTTATGGTTAAAGTGATTCTGGAGCTCCATCTAGTGGACATTAGAAAATAGCTAGCTATATTTCTCATACTGTATTTCTAATATCCTCATGGTGAAAGTTAGATCCTATGATACAGCTAGAGAGAGTGTCTGTGATGTATTTGTAACAAGCTGCTGCTGGGGAAGGAGAGTGTGTGAGTATTCGCTGCTGAGACGTCTCTGTTTTCTGTTTTCCCTCTTTCTTTTTCCCTTTGTGGTCCTGTGTGTTTTGTGCAGCCAGACTCTGCCTGTTACCAGGATTATATTGTATGTTGTATTCCCAGAGGTGAGATTAGAAAATTTACACTGAACATTGTGATTTGTGAATTGTGATTGGGGCATGGGGTCCGGAGGCTGAATTGTGGTGAGGGAGTATCCGGACCAGCTTCCCTGTATGGATTCATGGCTGGCCCATATAGTTAATGTACTGTTATGTAAAAATTGCTAGTGGCTCTGTGTTTGTTAGTGGCTCTGTGTTTGGTTGTGACATTAGGGAAAGAAAGTTTTTGTCCAGACATTAGGTCTTTATATTTCAGGATTGATTTTGATACTCTATCAGTAAAAGGTGAAGTTATTGACGAGTCGCCCCTGTGTCCCCAAACAGTGAAAAACACCAGGTCTACTGATTGCAGGGAAGGGGACAGTTTGGAAAAGGGGGGGGGGGTGGGGTTTGCTGTGTGTGGACTGTGGTACTGGTATATCAGTGAAGGAAGACAATTGCATTGTTTGATGCATATCCAATTTCATTGCTATGTTACATGCATGATCAGTGGTCAGGGAACCAGGTGTTTTGGTCACACCTCTCAGCGGTGACTGGGGGATAGTTGGAACTGCTGAAATAGTTTGCATAGCTATAGAAAGATACTGGGAGGAGTTCCTTCTTCTAGCAGATGAATGGAGGCCCATTAGAGAGGACAAAAGAAAAAAAAAATCATCTAGGAGTCTTTCTCCTAGAGGACAAAGAACCCCAATTCACCTAGCCACACCTAGCCTGCAAACAATCCTCTTGTCATCAATTTTAATTGTAGAGTTTGAGCTTCTAGAACCATGAGGTGCCTCCTTTGAGCATCCTCAAATGTCTGCTGGAAGCAAACAAAGGCTGGAGAAAAATCCTTATAAGATCATGAAGAAATGAAGATTTTTTTTTACTTGTCCTTTAAAGCCTGGATTTTCTCTGGTACATATATTTGGTTTTGACTGCACATACAAACTTAAGCAAGTAATACTTCTGCATGATATGCCATCTTTGGCAGTTTATTCTGCAGACAGTAAATGCTGTGCTGATGATTGCGTTCTTTCCTGCTTGGTACATTAAACTGCCTTGATCAACTGTATTCATTTTTCTGATACTACAATGATATTGCATTCCAGATATCCACCAACCTTCTTATAAAGTATCAGTTTCATGCCTGTTTTGAACTATAAGATACAAGGTAATCACTTTGCCTTGTTAAGCTCTGTGCTGATGAATGATGAACAGGACAGTAACATCATAGGTGCTATTTAGAATAAATTCACCTGTCCTGCTGTATTTGAATTTTACATGTTGGTGTCCAGAGTTCAGGAGCACAATATATTATAGCACTGTGAGATACAAATCTTTTTAGTTTATACATTTGTACTTTGTTACCAAATATACTGGTAGGAGTACATTATGTAGAGGTCCAGTATACACAGCAATAAGATGAGTAAATATTAAATTTTGGAAAGGGGCTGATCTGAAATCGCTTGGTTCCCAAGTATATAAAGCAAATTTAGTGGAAAGATGGAACTGTGATTCCCAGAAATATGGAAATATTTGTAAAAATATTATTTACAAATATAATGATAACATTAACTCAAGTTGATTGGATAAAACTAAATCTTACTTGTCAGCAATGATCCAGGAGAGCTTTGAGAAAATGAATGAGAGAGAGGGGCAGAAGGTGAGACGACAGCCTAGGAAAAAGGCAATAAAACGTGCTACTCCAAGTGTGGTGATCTGGGCCACTGGAATTCTGACTGCTCTAAGACTCCTCGAGGACCCACAAGGCCTGAGAAAACACGAACCTTGTACATTTATGCCTCTGAAGAGACATGAATAGGCAGGGGGGAATAGGCCAAGAAGAACCCGAGGAAGTATTGCCATGAGGCCTATTCACAAATGCCTTGCAGGCCAAGAAGAACCAGAAGGAGTATCGCCATGAGGCCCAACCACCAATGCCTTGTACCCTCCTAGTCTCTCACCTCAAGAGGATCTCTTTTGACACCATAATTAATGGATAGCTTACATAAATCTTTGTGGACCACTGCATTTTCAAGATCAGTCCAAGTATTTTTAAGTTTCCTACAGTACTCTCACTGGGAACCAGGTGTACAATAGACTCGAGTCATACATGAGAGATATGTGGCTGTCATGTTAGGAGCCATATTTCTTTCTATTGGAATTGATGTATCGTTTTATATTGAAGATTGTTTAGACAGTCGCTATTTAGAATGAGCACCCATGCCAATCTAGAACTGCACCAATTAAGTTAGTGGGAAATGGACACTGTTTACAACAATACTATGTCTCTAACAATTGTTTTAGCAGCCTTGCCAGATAAGGATACATTAGTATGGTATAGAAAAAGAAAAAAATTGAAGGACCTATGTATGTAGTTGGTGGAAAGTGTTGTGAGGGGTAAAGTGATATATTAAGAGGAAGGACTCTGATGGACAGTAAACTGGTGAAGGCAATTTAATGATGTGAAGTGATGTATCTGGCTAATGAATATAAAAAATGATGAGCATTTTATTCAACTATGCCATCTCCAGTATCTTCAATTTAGGAAGTCATCTAGGCCCCACCACAATACTCAAAGATTGTAAGTAGGCACCTGGAGACAGGCTGGGTGCACCTTGCATCCTGATGAGCTTTGGAAAAAACCCCGCACTGACCATGTGGTACTTCCAGATGTTTTTTTTTTTTTTGCCTTACTTTTCCTCTGTGTGTCCTGGCCAGGCATGCAGAGGCAAAGGGGGATAAATTGATGACAAATTCTCACAGGCAAAAAAAAAAAATTGGTGTGATTCTAAAACTTGTCAGAATTACAGAACACGCGCGTGCACTTGTCTGATCTGTAAACATGTGGAGATCAGTCAAGGGCATAATGGAATATTTCCTACCAGCAAAGGAACCTCCAGTGATAATGGATCCAGGAGTGGAAGCAGGATCTGCTGACTCCCCAGTGGCGAGACCCGTATACTGTTCTGCGGACCACCCCCACGGCTGTCAAGGTGGCTGAAGTTGCTCCGAGGATCCATCACTCTCGTGTCAAGGCCGCTGCACCAGAAATTGTTCCAGCCTGGACTTCTGTCACAGTTCCAAACCAGCCCCTACGCTTTGACACTTCTGCCCAGTACGGGGTTCTAACAGACTGCCGACGAACTCTGGACCACCAGAGAGACTGATTTACAGACACCTTTCCTGGAACCGGGATCAGACTGAGAAAAGGTGCCTTAGCTGATATAGACTTGCTTTCAAACAAGTGCAGAGACTACTAACACAGCAGTATTACTTGCCCAAACTGCTCTGAACATGCAGACCTTTGTATACGTAACTCTCTACCTTAACTTGTCCCATTGCTGTACCGTACATTTTAACCAGGTGCCTTTTTCCTTACAGGTTGTTTTCCACCCTTGGCACCCTGGTAGAACGCAAGGCGGCTGCCACGGTCATGGCCCTGACCCAATATACTCCTCTGCGGCTTGCCTCCAGTAATACAGCCCTCAACCGCCTCTAGCGGTTGAGGTCTTACTTAAAAAGGGGGGAATGAGGCAGCCATGAGGTAGCTATAGGTAGCCCTTCCCCCAAGCCATGCTGCGAACTGTAGATAGCCCTTCCCCCAAGCCATGCTGCAAGCCATGAGGCTCTGATCAGCCTGACCCTTCCCCCGCAAGCCATGAGGTAATCAGCCTGCTAAGAGAGACATTGAGATTCCAGTAGGCACCCTTCCCCCACTCCAGGTCTGAGCACAGTATTTCCCTAGCCCTGAAACCAACAGACCAGAGCATACCGGTTTGGACAGGTCACCCAGGTACCTCCCCAGGGGCTGCTGATTGGTGGGCAGGAAATACCTGTGGCAAATGGGATTGTAGAATGAGTTTAAAACTGTACTGTATATAAGGCATTGTAGGCCGTCCCTCGGGGTTCAGACCCTTGTGGAGGTTGCTGGTATCTCTGTCTGATCCTGTGCACATTAAAGATCCTGTTTGCATTCCAGCCTGCCTGTGAGTTTTCCTTCTGTGGGTGAGTGATTGAATAAGAGCTTTTCACAGCGATTGCTGCAACAGGATCAGGGAACCAAAAATGTAGCATGAAAACGAGTGAAGAAAGAAACACCCAGGAGTCTCAGTAGGAAGCAAGCCGTTTTAATGTGCACAGACCCAGAGAAAAATAGTTTTCAAATTCTGGGCCCCGCCCAGAGAAATTATCCAGACTATATAGACATGTTATCAATTCATCACTGCACTTCTTCATGATTGGTCCTACTTTATTACAGTGTAGTCCGAGTGGAGTTATCTCTAGCAAGCAGAGAGAGCAGCAGGACAAAGGAATTTGGGAGGGACAAGCATGTACCAGGGTATGACTTCACCAAGAGGGGTGTATCCTTTTCACTTAACCCTTCCAGCTCTCAGCCCTGCCTGGATTTCTACCTCAATAGCAAGGGTTCTCAACCCAGTCCTTGGACACACCTAACCAGTCAGATTTTCAGGATAGCCACAATGGGTGGTATTAACAGTCCTACAAGCACTCATAACACCACACATTGATTACTGCAAAAGTATCCTACTAGGCCTCCCTAAGAAATCTATTCACCAGTTACAACTAGCCCATAACCTGGCAGCACGCATCTTGTATAAGGCTCACTGCACTGATCACATCTCCCCAATCCTCTACAACCTCCACTGGTTATCAGTTGGAGCAAGGATGAAATACAAATACCTGATATTTAAGCACCATAACAAAATATCCTTAACTCCCCTATGGAAATATCATATCCCCTATGGAATCTAGACTTCGAAGAAATTGCTCACAAAACACCTATTTTATACCAAACCACATCCATAATACCAACCACTCTACCAGCTCCAGAGCCTTTTCCTATGTTGCCCTACAATATGGAATGCCCTCCCTGACAAAGTTAGAGCTGTAAAAGATCTCCTCCAGTTCAGAAAAGAATTAAAGACATACTCGTTCATTGAGAATTATGGAAGCTGCCATACTATGTGATGAGGAGAGTATGGCTGAGCCCATGGAATTGGGAGAAAATCAGACATTTACCTTTAAAGAAAGAGACAGGCAAGGAATCAGTAGTTCTCAAAGTGCAGGCAAGGAAAAAACACGCAGCTACTGAGGACAGGACACTCCCAAGCTCTGCTAATCTAAGGGCAGGCTTGGAAACTAATGAGAGACACCTGGGGGAAGGGCAGTGTACAGTAGTTCAGAGACACTCTTATAAACCCAGGGAAACAGAAGGAAGTCAGACTCAGCCTGAGAAGGGCAGCACCACGGGAAGAGAGACTCAGCCTGAGAAGGGCAGCACCACGGGAAGAGAGACTCAGCCGGAGAAGGGCAGCACCATGGGAAGAGAGACTCAGCCGGAGAAGGGCAGCACCACGGGAAGAGAGACCCTGGAAAGGGAGAGACAGGGAAGCAGCACGCTGGAGAATTGAGTGGTGAGAGAAGCACCAGAGAAAGGCCCAGAGAGTTCACTGTGGAGGAGAACAGTGGAAACTTCCGGGGGATTCTCAGAGGTGAAAGCCCTAGTCAGAAAGAAAGCCAGGATTGCGAGGAAACTGCAATTGGTTTTAAAACTAGGAGAGCTGTGTCAGAGAGAAGTGCTGACAAGGGTCAGGCTGCAGTGACAACTGTTCCTGAACCAGCTAAAGAGCTGCAACTTCCAAAAAGGTGTGTGAATAAAAGTGTAGCCAAAAGTTCTGTGAGCCAGTTAGAGGCATTGTGTCGTTTGATACAAGAGAAAAATCTCCACGTTCCTCATGGAAACCCTTTGCATAGGGAAAAGCCTCAGTGGAGAAAGGTTCTGGAACTTTTAGAGAATATTAAGCCTGAAGTTTCTCATGCTGGTTTAGAGCCAGATTTACCAGACACAGGTCCTGAGGAAATGCAGATAGACTATTATGAATCTGATGAAAGCTCTGAAGATTCAGTAATGGACTGTTCTCTATTCCAGAAGGCAGAATAAAAGTTTTTGGATAAGAGAGAAAGGTTTATAACCCGAATGTCCTAAAAGGCAGTGTGAAAACAGGGAGAATTGTGTTTAGCCAGGAATGCTAAGAACCTTGTTTGCTGAAGAGAGGATATTTCTTTTGGGTTTGAAGAAAGGAGAAAACCACGTTTGATTGCTGAATCGTTTGGAAACAGCGACCTATGTTAAAAAGCTACTAAAAGCAGTTACATTGTTTTGTTTGGTATAAATGCCTATGGATTATTGTTTGGAGAGAAAATCCTGTTTGTTTGCATTGAGCCTTAATGCTCTTTTGGAAAAGAAATAAAATTCCTGTGTTTTGCCTTGTAAACCCTTGGTCTCCACACTACTTGTTTTTCTGAACAACGCAACTACAAATCCCAGCAGCCCCGGCTCTGGGTGAGGAAAACTCCTTAATTAAAGGACTAACAAGTGCAGCCCTAAGCCCATAGGCTGTTGCCTGGGCAAGGGGCTCCCACAACTACTACCCGACCCTCAGATACACAGACGCACCCAAATTCTCTTGGTCATTAAGAATACTAACCCTTCCTGCAAGACTGTCCTCAAACAATGTATATAGTTTCTGTAAGATAGTTCCATATGTTAACTGTACATAAGCTATCCTGTTCAATATAAAGTGTTTCAATTGTTGTTCTAGGTAAACTGCCCCTGATCTCTGGAAGGGGCGGTATATAAAAACTTGTTAAATAAATAAATTAAATAAATAAAACTAATTGAGGACATGCTTGGTATGCCTTCATTATATAGCATGCACTGAGCACCACCCCTGTGCTCATTTTTGAGGCTGAATGTGTGCTGCCAGTGCAAATCTTAATAATCATACCCCAACGTGTCTTTTTTTACCCACATGGAGAATGGGTAATAGTCAAAAAGCACATTTTGTGGGTAAAACACTGTCTTATCCATGAAGATAGCTTTGATTATGACCCACCTCAAGACTAGTTTTAGCAGTTCAAAGCCACCAAAACAACTCTACAATGAATCTGGCAACTATCAGAGCTTAGGCTGATATTTGATTAAACCCATGTCAACATCACAGCATTATGGAAAATCGGTGCCAAAATCATTCCACTATTACGGCTCCTTGCATAACTGGGCTGATTCTGTAGCTGAAAAACATTATTGAAGCACATGGTAAAACATTGTTTCATCTGATCACATCCTCCAGCATCAGGATTCACCACCATCTCAGATGTGCAACATGTCGCTATCTTAAAGCTTTTAGGTGATACCAATGCCAGCACCACCAATAGCTAGGTTTCAGGACTCCAGAGAGGTGCAGGACTCCTGTAGTTTCTCTGAACAATAAGCAACAGTATGGTTAGTAAAACTGAAGGAAAACCTCCACCCACCGATCCCATCTACTAGCAAAGTCACCTTCAAAACCTTAATAGAACAGTGAAAAAAACTACTAAAACTCTTCCCATAAAGTAAATCGAAGTCACAGATTCCCTAACCCATTGCCATTTTGCCTCCTGCAGTTTTATTACAGCTATTAATTTTCATAACAAATGTACTACAGTGCTATTTATAAAACAAAATCACTCAAGCATCCTAATGGACTTTATAGCGATCATTAGTAAAATGGCTCAGCCAGGTGATAGAGAATGCAAAGGAAATAATTATAATTGTGCATCACAATCTATATATATGTAACCCCCTTTTCTGGATAATTTTCTTCATATGGCTATAGGCTTCTTTCAGACTTCTATCAATTGTAGAGGTGAACCTCGGATTATGAAAGTAAGCCCTCTTTCACTCTTGGTGCAAAACCTGGCAAAATTGTTCAGTAGCAATAGACTTCATGGCAGAGGTTCATTCCATACCAGACACAATGAGTAGAAAGTTCTCAACATTTAGATATAGCAATCGAACCACATGTATATATATTTAAGAAGGACACTTGAAAGGCATTAAGCCAGCAACCACTTACTTCTCTTGGTGATCATGACTTCAGATCACACCTCTTTCTCCCTTAACAGAGGTATGTAATAGATTTAGTTTTATATATTTTATTTTCACAAACTCGATATATATGTCTTCTCTTAATATGGAAGGCAAGATGACATCAAATAAAGACCAACTGACTACTCCAATTTATTTAGTTATTAATGTCCATGCTGCAATGATATATGTCAGTTGCCTGCTGCAAAAGCTTGAACAATTTATAGACTCACTTCTTGTCTAACTCAGTTTCTGTTTTACTGATTAGTTCTCTATCATCTTGGCTAGATGAGCATACAAGATGATCGAGGGCATGTCTACTAAAGGTAAACATGCATTAAGTGCTGCAGTGGCCCATAGAAATGAATGGACAGTGGAAGCACTTAACATGCGCTAACTGCATTTAACACACGTTAACCTTTAGTAAACATGCCCCTACGTTTGTTGTTATTGTTGTTAAGTGTCGTTGAGTTGTTGTTGACTCATGGTGACCCTCTGGATAAACTGTGTTTGGTCTTCAGTCGGACAGCTCATTGTTGATAGAGTGACATCCATAGCTGCTGTTATTGTATCAAACCATCTCATTGTTGGCCTTCCTCTTTTGCATTGACCATTTATAATCAATGTGCATACTGCCTGTGCTCCACTCAATCCCCACCAATGTGCATGCTTACAGTGAAAATACACACTATGCTGGTACTTTCACGCTAGTCAGTATTTTATAAGAGGCCATTTCCATGCATAAATAGACATTTATATGCATAAATGAATAATTCCTTATAAAATGGCTCCCTTAGATAGTAATATTACAACAGGGCGCCATTGATAGGCAGTATTCTATAAAGACAAGTTGTTGTTGTTGTGAAGTGCTGTCGAGTTGGTGTCGACTCCTGGCGACCCTCTGGATAGCTGACCTAAACTTTGTTCGGTCTTCAGCCAAGTGGCTCATTGTTGATAGAGTGGTATCCATAGCTGCTGTTATTGTATCGATCCATCTCATTGCTGGCCTTCCTCTTTTGCATTGACTTTCTACTTTGCCAAATATGATGTCGTTTTCTAATGATCTCTCTCTTCACATGATGTGTTCAAAGTATGAAAGATGAGGTCTTGTCATCTGAGCTTCTAAAGAATGCTTAGGTTTGTTCTTTGGGCAGTCCATGGTATATACAGTATTTATTGCCTGCACCTTAATTCAAAATATTAATTTTCTTCCTGTCTAACTTTTTCACTGTCCAACTTTTTCATCTATATGACTTTATTGAAAATACCATGGCTTTGACAAGTTGAATCTTTGCATGGAGAGAGACATCTCTGCTCTTGAGAATCTTGTCTAGATCCTTCATAGCCATTTTGCCAAGAGCAATGCATCGTCAGATTTCTTGACTGCTTGTTGCTTCTTTATTGATAGTTGATCCAAGTAGGTTAAAGTTGTCAACTATTTCAATTTCATCTCCATCAACGATGAACATATTGATTTTTGCCAGTAGTCAGGATCTTTGTCTTCTTTACATTAAGGTACAAGTGCATTTTAAGACTTTGTTCCTTGATCTTAAGAAGCAAATGTTTCAGATTGTCTTCACTTTCAGCCAGTAATGTGGTATCATCAGCATAGCGAAGGTTATTGATGAGTCTGTAGGGTTGGTACCTGTTCAGAAACTAATGCCTGAACCACTAGCATGGCTTCCTGTTACAAGATGGGGCCTGCTCTGAACCAAAGCCTGAACCATGGGGCCTGCTCTGAACCAAAGACTGAATTAAACAAGATGGATTCCTGTTTTGTTATAACTCAGCATTAAAATTTGCACATCAAGTAATTCTGCCAGTTTAGAAGTATTTTTCCAGCTGACTACATGCAGAAGAACATGGCTGAGACCTTCATTGTGCTAGCATTTGCAACAGCACCTCAGCAACTTTAGCACGATGGACCTTTGTTTACAAAAGGACCACCTATTAATTGTTACCAGATTTGCTGAAGATGACATACAGGGTTCGAGTCCAACCAATCACCAGGTCTTCAGGACAAAGAATTATACGGATGTACACCGGAGCCCAGAGTTCAGGAAAGAGACCCTGATCTCAGAAGAAAAGAAGGAGAGAAAGAACTTGAAATGAGCACAGACAGACACAGCCTAGCAAACACCTCTGCAGTACTCTGAACATACAGAGGCTGGCAGAATGCCTGGGAACTTTAAACTTCTGATACAGCCTGTTCGCTTGTCTTTTCTCTCTGGCTGGAAAGTCAGATAGTGTTCAAGGCCAAAGCTTCGAGACGGAGTGAATTTCTCCCACAGACTGGAGGCTCAGTGTGTGACCATGCAGTTCGTTTCAGCTCTGCCATACCTTGAATTCGTTCTGTTCCTGAGACCCGGACCACAGCCACAGGTGTTTTGGCAAGAGATAAGGTACTGGTCTTTAATTTTTCCTAGAGGTTGGGGCTAGCCTAGACAGGCAGAATTTACTGTATGTTAGAATGCATGATAATCAGTGACAATGGTTTCTAAAACAGATTAGGTCTCTCGGTAATTGTAACATAGAGCTGAATAACATACTACCTCAGAATTCTAATTTATTCTAATATTTTTACTATTTTTGCTATCAGAAATAAAGTCTAATTTTCATACAAACAGGGCTGGTTCTTGTTTTATCACGTGGTTGTTTGCTAGATGGTCCTATGGAATCCTGAAAAAAGGAGTGTAGCAGTATCCCCTAGACAGACAAAGTATGCATGTGTATTTATCTGCTACTGATAATATCTCCTACAAGTCTTCCATCAATCTTCACACCTTAGTTGTCTTCATACAGTTCTGCTTCTTTGATGATTTGTTCTGCATATAAACAGGTTGGGGGAAGTGTGCAGCCTTGTTGTACACCTTTGATGATTTTAAACCATTCTGTTTCTCCTTGTTCCATTCGAACTGTTGCTTCTTGATCAATGTAAAGGTTGTGCAAGAGAACTATCAGGTGTTCTGGTATACCCATGCTTCTTAATGTGACCCAGAGTTTCTTGTGGATTACATAGTCAAAAGCCTTGCTGTAGAAGATAAAACACATATAGATATCCTTTTGGTATTCTTTTGTATTTTCAAGGATCCGTCTCACATCCATGATGTCGTCTCTCATTCCTCGCCCTTTCCTGAACCCTGCTTGAACTTCAGGTATGGTTGTAGTCTCTGCTGGAAAATCTTGAGTAGAATCTTGCTGGAATGTGAGATCAGAGCAATTGTGCGATAATTTCCACAGTCAGTTGGATCACCTTTTTTCAGTATTGGAATAAACACAGAACTTTTCCAGTCAGTTGGCCATGTTCTTGTCTTCCTAATTTCCTGGCAGAGCCTTATAAGTATGGTAACAGCTGCAACCGATTGCTGTAATACTTCAATGGGAATGTTATTTCTTTATTTATTTAACAGTGTTTTTATACAATTTTATCCTATGGTCAAAATGGTTTACATTGTAACATAATAGAATACATTATAACAGGGAATCAACTTGGATTGTAACATTATGAGGCCAATTCTGTAGGTGCACATCTGGGCCATCTGACTGTCCAAAATCTGAACAGCCAGATATTCCTGATTCTGCTCTCATGGGGGCTAGATGGCTCCACAGGAGCAGAATCATATCATATGGCCTGGACGTCCAGGACGTGCCCCAATTGAGGCACCCCAGACATACAGGCACTTCTCCGGCTAGCCCAACCAGGCTCCTGTATGGAGCCGCGGTGCCGCATTGCCATGGCACCATGGCTCCATGCAGGAGCCCCAATTGCCCGCACTGCCAGCAAAGGACCTGTTCCCCCTGCCCATCCCCCGACTAGGCTTTCCAAGGCCAGGGTCAGGCTGCGGAGAACCCTCTGCCCTGCTCACCTTTCCAGGGGTGTCTGGATCCGCTGTCTGCCAACATCAGGAGGTAGAATATGTCCCCCATCTAAATCCCTAAGCCCAGACGTACAGGGCCGTCATCATAATAGGCCACTTTATGTCCGGTTTGAGGGTCACGTCTCTGGCCTGCTCTCGCTCTTCCCTCAGCCCACTCTCTCCCGCTTTTGTAGAGAACTCCTCGCACATCTCTGCTTTTTGTGTGGGCAGCTCTGTGGGTAGAATTGGCACCCTGGCATTTTAGCGGATGTCCAACCCGGATGTATATCCCTGCTAAATGCAGGTCAGAATCTGCATATGTTTGAGTACATTATGACAGGATAAACAACTTGTAGTATGTTAACATGAGGTGTTTGATTATCATGTGGGTCGGGGAGGGGGAAGAAAAAATAGGATAGATGGGGGAAATTAACTTGGAGGTTTCTTAAAATGGGGGGGGGGGAGGAGAAGGCTGAGGTGAGTGCATGATAGGTAGTTATGTTGTGTTCTCAGGGAAGCAGTTTTATGAACAGATGTGTTTTGAGGTCCCTTCTGAATGCTGTTAGGTCCTTTGTGGCCCGCAGGTTGTCAGGGATTGAGTTCGACAGAATGCCATCAATGCCCAGTGCTTCGACTTCTTCTTTCATCACCAATGGTTCCTGATCATAAAGTACAGGTTGAAACTGTTGTTGGTCCACTTGATCTTTATGGTATAATGACTCTGTATATTCTTTCCACCTTTTCTTAATCTTCTCAGCATCATCCAACATGGATCCTTGAGCATCTTGTAGCATTCCAATTCAAGGCTGGAATTTTTTCTTTAACTCTTGTAGCTTTAGGAAAGATGATCTTGTTCTTCCTCTAATAGTTTCTGATTCTATTTCCTTGCATGCTTCATTGTATTACTTCTCTTTGTCTTGTCTTGCTGCATGTTGGAAATCTCAGTTCTGCGATTCCTCTAGTTCTCCTCTGGCTTTAGCTTCTCCGCTTGTGTTACTGGAAGAAGGTGGTTGAGATGAATAGATCATTGGTCTTTCAGAATTCTGTCAATCTCTCCAGCTTCATTTCTGTTGCCAAGTCCATATTTTCCAACTACTTTGCCAACATTTGCGTTCCAGTCACCCATGACTATCAGGATATCCAGTTTGCATGTTCTGTCAATTTCAGCTTGTACTTGTTCATAGAACTCATCAACTTCATCCTCTTCTGCAGCCATTGTTGGGGCTTATATCTGAATTATATTTAGAGACACAGTGGATCCCTTTACAGCAACAGGATAAAATCAAAATAAACTGAACCATCTAATTTCTCAACAAATAGAGGTGTCCTGCATGGAGTGGTGGATTCACCCCTAAACAGGGACTTGGGGAGTGGTGGCCTGCACGGAGCAGCAGATGCACCTACTCTTGCCATCGTGCTAGGCAGACTAGATGGTCCATGCTGGTCTTTATCTGCCGTCATTTACTATGTTACTAACTCTAATACCTGTTCTTAAGGGTCTAAGGGGTCTATGCAACAAGCATTTGCTTCACAGACATAAATGAGGGCGGGGTGGGGGGACATTTAGTACATCAAGCCCAGAATAAACTTGTCTCCATTTCCCTAATGCCAGTACTAGATGAAGCCTAGCGGAGATTATCATGGAAGGCATGTGCGGCAAATCTACACATGTAACATAGAAACACAGAAACATAGAAATATGATGACTGAAAAAGACCACATGGCCTATCTAGTCTGTCCTTCAATATCAACAACTACAACAGTCCCCTTTTTACCTTTAGAGATCCTCTGTGTTTGTCCCATGCTTTTTTGAATTCATCCACTGTCCTCATCTCTACCACCTCCACTGGGAGACTACTCCACGGATCCACTTTCCATAAAGAAATATTTCCGCATATCACTCCTGAATCTATCTCCCTTCACCCTCATCCCATGTCCCCTCGTAGCAGAACTTGCTTTCAATTGAAAGAGGCTCTCTCTCCCTGAACATTTATGCCACGGAGGTATTTAAACATCTGAATCATATCACCTCTATCCTGCCTTTCCTCTAAGATGTACATATTAAGATCCTTCAGTCTGTCCTCATATGCTTTATAATGAAGACCACTAATCATTTTAGTAGCCACCCTCTGCACCGACTCCATCCTGTTCACATCCTTTTGAAGGTGCGGTCTCCAGAATTGCACACTATACTCCAAATGAGGTCGCACCAAAGACTTATACAGAGGCATTATCACCTCCTTTTTTCTGCTAGCCATTCCTCTCCGTATGCACCCAAGCATCCTTCTAGCTTTTGCCATCACCTTTTCTACCTGTTTAGCTACTTTAAGATCATCAGACACAACCATGCCTAGGTCCCGCTCTTCTTTAGTGGACAAAAGTACTTCACCCCCTATACTGTATTGCTCCCTTGGATTGCTGCAGCCCAAATGCATGACCTTACATTTTTTAACATTAAATCCCAGCTGCCAAATTCTAGACCATTCTTCAAGCTTAGCTAGATCCCTCCTCATGTTATCTACACCTTCCTGGGTGTCTACTCTATTGCAGATTTTGGTATCATCCGCAAAGAGGCAAACCTTACCCGACAGCCCTTCCGCTATATCACTAACAAAGATGTTAAATAGAATCGGACCAAGGACAGATCCCTGGGGCACACCACTGGTAACATCCTTCTCCTCAGAGTGAGCTCCATTTACTTGTACACTTTGTCGCCTCCCACCCAACCAATTTCTAACCCAAGCAGTAACTTTAGGGTCCATCCCTAGGGTGCTCAGTTTGTTTATAAGTCACCTGTGAGGAACAGTGTCAAAGGCTTTACTGAAATCTAAATACACCACATCTATGGCTCTCCCTCGGTCCAACTCCCTGGTCACCTAGTCAAAGAAATCAATCAGATTTGTCTGACAAGACCTGCCTCTGGGAAATCCATGCTGCCTTGGATCCTGTAATCCGCTGGACTCCAGAAACCTCACTATTTTCTCTTTCAGCAGCGTTTCCAATAATAGATTGCCTTGCTTTTCCAATGTAGATTGCCTTGCTTTTACAGATCTGCGTCCTTAACTTTGGGATTCACTGCCACTATATTGGCATAAAGAGTCCTCCTTTTCCAAATGTGAATGTACCCTAAAGGCCTAGCTTTTCCAACTAGCCTTTGCTGACCACTTGGTGGAATACAGATAACAAATACTATGCTATCTTCTTCTTGTATCCTGTCCTTTATGTCCTCCTTTTAGTTTCTTCTCTGCCTTCACCCATCTGTATCTATTGTTAACTGCCTTGATGGTCTTATGTATTCTGTAAAGGCGACCCAATAAATGCTGCCGATTAATAAATAATAAAATGTGGCTATTACATGTAAAATTGCTATGGGGCATACAGATACATAAGAGGCGTGCTCTGCACGGTCAAAAAAATATACATCTAATGGAATGGGAATGCCTAGGTAATTCTACCAATTTCCCCATCAGCCGCTACACCTGCTCCAAGGCCAGCATTACTTGTTTGGATCTGGCATTTCTACCAGGCCCGGATTTAAGCATAGGCAAATTCAGGTGCACGAGATCTTGAATTGACCAAACATCTGGCCTAAATTGGAGCTTGATTCTGTTTGCTTTAGTGCAGTGTTCTATGATCTCAGGAGAGAAACCTCCCCTCCCCATAGCTCTCCAGTCCTGCTGACAGGCACCAACATTTTAAATCCAGCCCTGATTTCCACCAGTGATGGAGGGAGCAATTGTGCTTACCTCTGTGGTATCTAATGGCACCTCAAAAATAACTTTAAAAAACTAATTTCACTTGGCTTTTTAATTAGCTCCTCTTGCACATGTAGTTTTATGAAATCTGTCAGTAGTGGAAAATGCACATGTATGTTGCAAGATTTGAGACTTCATGCATGCAGTTGCTGGTATTTACATAGGTAAAGCTCTGAGTGCTGCTCTGGTTTCGGAAATTGATGCTCCTGTTATACATGCCAGTATATACAGGGGTATGTGCCAGCACCATTATACATGCACTTAGTAGAGCCTTTCGCAAGATACTCAAGGGATTGTGATCACTCTAGTCTGGATGTCCTACCTGCTGCTACTACTACTATTACTGAGCATTTGTATAGCACTACAAGACATATGCAGCGCTGCACAGACATGTAAGAGACAGTCCCTGCTCATCGGAGCTTACAATCTAGCCAAGACAGACAAAACAGTAGGTGTAGACAGGGATACATCTAGGGGGAATGGTAAGGAAACACAAAGGAGATCAGGTGAGTCAAGATCCGAAAGCGGCAATGAAGAGGTGGGTTTTCAGCCTGGATTTGAAAAGGGCCAGAGAAAACTCCTGATGTACAGACTTGGGTAGTTTGTTCCAGGCATAAGGAGCAGCAAGGTGAAAGGAGCGAAGTCTGGAGTGAGCAATAGAAGAGAAGGGCACAAATAGAAGCAATTTGCCAGAAGAGTGGAGTTTCCGGGGAGGGGTGTAGGGAGGTATAAGAGAGGAAAGGTAGTGAGAAACTGCAGAGTGAATGCACTTATAGATCAGCAGGAGAAGTTTGAACTGGATGCGGAAACGGATAGGGAGCCAATGAAGTGACTTGAGAAGAGGGGTAATATGGGCATGACGAGGCTGGCAGAAGATTAGCCACACAGCAGAGTGTTGAACAGTTTGAAGGGGGAGAGAGATGATTCAGCAGGAGACCAGCAAGGAGTAGGTTGCAATAGTTAAGATGGGAGGTGATTAAAGAGTGGATAAGTGTCCTAGTAGTGTGTTCAGAAAGGAATGGCCGGATTTTGTTGATGTTATAGAGAAAGAAACTGCAGCTCTTAGGTATCAATTGCACGTGTGTGGAGAAGGAGAGAGAGGAGTCACAGACGAACCCAAGGTTGTGAGACGGGGAAACAGGGAGGAGTAGAGAGTTATCCACTGAGAAAGGAGGAAGAGGAGAGGAGGGTTTAGGGAAAAAAATAAGGAGCTCAGTTTTGGCCATGTTCAATGTCAAACTGTGATGAGATATCCAAGCAGTAATATCAGAAAGGCAGGCAGAGATCCGGGTCTGGATTGCCAGAGAGATTTCAGGTGTAGAGAGATAGATCTGAGAGCCATCAGCATAAAGATGGTATTGAAAGCATATGCTACCTAGACATATGTAAAATTAGGCTTATTGTGTGTTTGTCTTTTGGTTTTGTATTACTTTTCAGACAACAAAATTATTCCTAGCTTCACCATGAAGCTTTTGAACTTTTTCGTCAATATATTGAATTGTTTCCTTCATGCTGTATCTGAATATCTAATTATGGAATGATTAATATAAAATATGGGCTGAAGTTTTATGCAGCATCATAAAAATGTAATCAGAATTATAGCTGGATGTTTATTGCTGCGTACAGAGGAGCAAGAGCAATTAGAAACATTCCATTAGCTCAACAACTGCAGCGCTGGATGATAAGCACGGATGGAAAGGGGCCTGTGGGATACATTGCTAGGCCTGGAATTGCCTTTTTTATTTGAACATGAGCTCCACTATCCTGGGAAGTCCAGGCACAATAGTGCAGATTGCAGAGTCAGGCAAATTACTTTCGCTGGGGCTGGACTTATTTAAAAATAAATGAGGAAAGCCTCTGGGCAGTGCTTATTTGCTGGTCCTGCCATGCAGAATGCTTTTCTTCTTTTCACCAGCATTAGGAACATTTGTCTGCTTTATCTGTCAATAGACTGTGTAGATGGGAAAGCGACTGCCTTGGAGCAACACACGACAATGGATTCTTATTGGTACTATCCGTGCATCTCTTATGACGCCAGGCGCAAGGCACTCTTGAATTTATAGTATTCTCTGTGGAGATGTAGTGACTGATGGATGCTGAAACACAGTGTTACTAGTATTCTAGCTATTGGCTTTGCTTCAGCTGGTTGCTTTCAGGTTATTTTACATGATCACGCATTGCTATAGCTGATGAAATTCGCCAAGATTTCTGTATATTCTTTTTGTAATAGATTATGGGCCTGCTAACCATGTTAATCCCCTTGGCTGAGATGTTCAGCGACATTAGCATGGTTAGTACCACTGAATATTCGTGGGTGCTGCTGCTGCGTGCTCTAATGCTAACTGGAGATTGAGCTGCTGCCCTGTTATTGCTAAGTGACTAAAATCACGCACAGTAGAGGCTGGCCTAACGTTCGCTGCTGAAGCTAACTGGGCAGTGGCTGACTATTGCCCCTGTCCAGTTAGCTTCATAGCAGTTTTGGCAACCTGGATATTCAATACAGGGGTCCGGATATGGCCTCAGCATTAATTAACGAGGTCTAATGCTCTGCAGCGGCACCTAGCAATTTTAGCAGCGCTAGTTGCAGATGCTGAATATTTAATTCCTGCCTTTTTCATTGATAGCTCAGGACAAGTTGCATTCAGGTGCAGAAGGTATTTCCTTGCCCCAGAGGGCTTACAATCTAAGGTCTTACTAAAACCCACCACTCCATTAGCACATGCTAACATGCATTATTTACTGTAGGGTCCCATTTGATGCAAACGGACCTATGTACTAATAACACACGTGAAGGCCTATTTTGCATAGATCGAGGCAGACATTCCAGCTTCCACGTCAGGGTGATCACAATTCCAGTGGAATTTTCCAAAAGGCTCCGTCGAATGCAAAACTTTTGGTAAAATGCAAAGAAAGATACCAGTAAATACATATGTATTTGCCAGTAGTACAAAGAAGCAGCTGTTCTGAAAGGCTAAATAAAGAGCGGCTTTGTACGGCGGCTTCTTCATTTGAGTGTCAACATTTATACATGGAAGTGGCCATTTTGCAACCTCCATACCTAAGTGACAGCACTTCTACATGTGAAGGGTAATTATTTTATAAAGTTGCACCTAGTTAATGTGAGTTTTCACTTGCCTACTTATAAAGTCAAGTAAGCATGTACTTTACTTTATCAATGCTAGTATAAGTGGCAGAGAACATGCCATAAATTAAGGTGCAGTCACTTATACCAGCCCTAGAGCTGATATCAATGAACACTCCTACTTTTTGCAAGTACACTGTCACCAATTGGTCCACCTGTAGCCTTAGCATACAGGGTAGGCTGCTTGGAGACCCTTTATTGAAAGATTTAGGAGTGTAGTTGTGGGCCTTTCAATAAGTGATAGTCGTGGGTCGAGTGGTTAAGGTCAAAACAGGCTTTTAATTCCCCTCCTGGGGTTGGATTCAAACACAGGATAACAAAAGAACATAAGCCAGGCACTCTGGCATAAAGTAAGAAAAAGTAAAATCTTGTGCTTCTTAACAGGCAGTTAGAAAACTTCCACAAACTGTTTGGCTTCAGCACAGAGAAATCACATCATTTAATACAGCTAATGTACAGTCCATCTGATTGTCAGATAATTCAGCTTCTGGAAGGTCAATTATCATAGACTCACTCTGACAATCATCTGAATAAAACGTCTGCTGCATATAAAGTGCTGGCAGCTTATTTTCCTCTGGCAGTTCTTGAGACTTCCCTAATATTTCCTCTAACAGATAAGGATCAGTCTCAGCATATCTCTGTACATAGTTCCCAGGAGAATTATATCCTTTATAGCTTCTACGAGAGAAAGTCTTATGAGCACCTTTACAAGGGTTAATTAGCCTACCTTCTGGCTTTGAGGCAAAGGGAGGTCTGTGCACTGCTCCTTTAGGACGGGGTTTAAACCTCAGAGGCTTCTCTCTGCATATTGGCTGTTCACCCTCCTCTTCAGACTACAAATGTCTTGCACTGTAGGTCCTTCACTCCCTTGTACTTGTAAATACTTCCCAGTTATCCTCACTGGTATTTTCTCCCTTATGCTACTTTCACCATAAGGTAAATGCTTGGAGGCTTGGTTAAAAGGTTTCTGTGCCTTTCTCCTCACTGTCAGCTGCTTTCTGCCTTCCTCTCTCCCAATCAGTATCAGAATCTACTGAATCACTCACGTAAGGTTCTCTTTCGCACCAGGGCAGACGTTGCCTCCAAGATCCAGACCTCAGCTTACACACACCTTTCAGCTGGTTCTGATCTACAGCGTCTTTCCTGCTTCTTACGTTGCTCCTTAGAACTCTGTCACTCTTAGTTTTTTCTCTCTTTGCATCTGCTGCAGCTGCTTCCTTCTCCTCCCCTTCCTTCCTCTCAAACTCCAGTGAACATCTCTTATATGTTTGCTGGGGATCTAATCTGGCCCTTCCCCCTCCCAGGTGAAAGCTATTAGACCTAGGAGCTCGGGATTGTTTGTCAGCTGGGCGGGGTTCCTGCCCTCGTGGCTGGGAATGTTTGTGATGCCCTTGGCAACTGGGAGTCCTGATCTCTTCCTTCCTGCTAGAAACAGGCCTATTGCATTTAGGTTCCTCTGTTTTCCCATCACAGCATATCTCTTCCCCATTACAACACACATAAATTATCATATTCTATAATCAACGTGCATATTGCCTGTGCTCCACTCAGTCCCCACCAATGTGCATGCTTACAGTGAAAGTACACACCATACTGGTACTTTCATGCTAGTCAGTATTTTATGAGGCCATTTCCATGCATAAATAGACACTTATATGCATAAATGAATAACGCCTTATAAAATGACCCCCTTAGATGGTAATATTACAACAGGGCGCCATTGATAGGAACCAACATAGGCAGTATTCTATAAAGACAATTTGTTGTTGTTATTAAGTGCCGTCGAGTTGGTGTCGACTCCTGAAGACCCTCTGGATAGTTGACCTAAACTTTGTTCAGTCTTCAGCCAAGTGGCTCATTGTTGATAGAGTGGTATCCATAGCTGTTGTTATTGTATCGATCCATCTCATTGCTGGCCCTCCTCTTTTGTGTTGACTTTCTACCTTGCCAAACATGATGTCATTCTCTAATGACCTCTCTCTACGCATGATGTTTTCAAAGTATGAAAGTTGAAGTCTTGTCATCTGAGCTTCTAAGGAAAGCTTAGGTTTGATCTCCTCTAGTACTGACTGGTTTGTTCTTCAGGCAGTTCATGATATACACAGTATTCGTTGCCAGCGCCATAATTCAAAGACATCAATTTTCTTCCTGTCTATCTTTTTCACTATCCAACTTTAACATCCATATGACGATATTGAAAATACCATGGCCTGGATAAGTTGAATCTTTGTATGGAGAGAGACATTTCTACTCTTAAGAATCTTGTCTAGGTCCTTCATAGCCATTCTACCAAGAGCAATATGTTGTTGGCTTTCTGTGACTGCTAGTCCTTTCTTTATTGATTGTTGATCCAAGTAAGTTAAAGCTGTTAACTATTTCAATTTCTTCTCCATTGATGATGAACTTATTGATTTTGCCATTTGCCAGGATCTTTGTCTTCTTAACGTTAAGGTGCAGACCCATTTTAAGACTATGGGGTATGTTTACTAAACCGGGCTAATGGTTAACCCAGGCTATCTGCAACTAGGTCCCATTGAATAATATGGGACCTAGTGGCAGATAGCCCGGGTTAATCGTTAGCCCGGTTTAGTAAACATACCCCAATATTCCTTGATCTTGAGAAGCAAAGGTTTCAAATCGTCTTCACTTTCAGCCAGTAATGTGGTATCATCAGCATAGCGAAGGCTGTTGATGAGTCTTCCACCAATCTTCACACCTTGATTGTCTTCATACATTCTTGCTTCTCTGATAATTTGTTCTGCATATAAATTGAAGAGGTAGGGGGAAAATATGCAGTCTTGTCGTATACCTTTACTGATTTTAAACCATTCTTTTTCTCCTAGTAGATGTCTACATTTGTATTTGCATGTAGATTAAGGTATTTTATAAGCTATGAGGGTCATTCTGAACAGTGAATAGCGGGGATGGACATCCCATTTGGATGTCTGTCCCTGCTATTTCCTCCCCTGCCAGCCCCGGCTAAAGCCTCCCCATACGAACAGGGTGTTTGTACTGGGAGGCCTAGATGAGGGCGGGAGGGGCATTCTGAAGGCAAAGTGAAGGCGGCCTTGTACATCTGGGGCCGTGAATATAGACAAGGAACTTATTCCACCACAGAGGTGGAATAAGTCCTCCTGGATGTCAGGAGATCATGCTGCCAGGCTTGGAAAGGAAGATAGGGGGACGCAGGAAGTTCCCCGCAGCCAGACCTGGCCATGGGTGGCCAGATCGAGGGTCCGGCTGCAGGGAATGAAGGCTTTTGGTAGCAACTGGCATTTGCAGCTCCTGAATGGAGCCACAGTGCCATGGCGACGGGATGCCATGGCATTGCGGCTCCATTCAGGAGCTTGACTGAGGTAGCCAGGTATGTGGTTGCGCGTTCAGGCTGATCAAAATCGGGGTCCGGCCTGTATATCCAGGCCATAGACCTGATTCTGATCCTGTGGGCATGTCTAGCCTCTGCGAGATCAGAATCGGGTCTAACTATGGGTGTCCCGCTTCTGGTCAGCCACACAGGGGGCTGGACGGCCAGATTGGAATATGCCTCTATGTGTATATGTGCGACCTCCACCCAAGCTCTGACCGGACTGCATCCCCGAGTACTTTTGCACCAGCTGCTATTTCATAAGAAGTCATTTATGCACATATGTGGTCACACATGCATGGGAATGACTTTAAAACATTACCTCTGATCTCCAAAAACTGCATGTATAAGTGTTGGCAACTAATAATAAAAACTGTTGTTTTAAAATTTAAAAAAGGGGATTAAGAAGATTTACTCCCTTAATCCCTTATATAAAGTCCTGGCTGAAAAAACACTTTTTTAAAATACTATGCATGCCTCTTAGCTGGTGTACACCCAACAGGGAAAGTTGTTTACATATTCATGTCATTGTAAGTTGGGAAGTATACATATACATTTCCAGCCCGTCTATATCTGTTCAAATGCTCCCCTCAACCACTGCCACATGTTAATAGTAGCTTTCTAAAATCACCATCTCCTTGTGTAGCCTATGGGTGTATGTAAATGCTGTTATTTCCACATAGAGAGGTGTGGTGCTGTGGTAGTGTGGTGTGCGGTGGGAAGCATTTTCTTTAAAGCACAGGCCAGATAGCACTTCAGGGAAAACAAAAACAGTTTTTATTCTGTCCCAGCTTGTTAAACTTCCACAAGCTGGTTCTCCTGGCCCTTCCTCCAGACCCAGTTAAAGTTCCTTCCTCAGAACTCCTTTGCATGACTTGCCTTGGAAGGACATGTCTCCACGAGCCTCTTTCCCTCCTGCAGCCTGCTGGATTTTTAACCTCTCCCTCTGAGCTATGCCTTCCCAGCTCTGAACTTGAGGCTGCAGGCTCTCTTAAAGGGGACGGTTGATAATCCTTTGGAGAGGGACAGGTAACATTCTATATAACCCATTACAAGAGGCTTTTAAAATGACCTCTTAAGGCTGTAACACACTCTAGTCAATCCAGCCCTAATTCATGCCCGAGGCAGTGGAGACTGAAGGATTTTAACCTGGTTTTCCTTGTTCTTAGACTACTGTTCTATCTACTAGGCTGCTCCTGTTCCTCATAGTTTGGTTCAGTATAGTAAATTCTTTTTTTCCCCATGTATTTAGTTTTTACTGAGTTTTCTTTGATAACAATAAGTGCACAAATAGCACAAGTATCAAGTGCTTAAAATAGTCAACAATATTTCCCCAACTTCCCCTCCCTCCTTCCTTTTAACCCCCCCTCCTCCCCCACCCCCAATTATGTGCATCATCATTGCAGGCATTCACCTTCCCCCACTGAGAGTGTCTCCAACACTCATATATCCCCCATGGCTCATGAAATTTAGCCCCCTTCAAGTGTTGCTTGACAAGCGCCTCCAACATCAATTACATCCGATCTAAACGATTAATGATCTCTGTTCTATCAGACATCAACCTATCTCATCAACGTCTGGCTACTTGGGCCCAAATCTCCCTCACCAGACCCTCATGGGTAGATTCAACGAGCATGCCCCTGGATCCTATTCCCATGTTTCTTCACCAGTCTCTTTGATCAAGTCCCTTACCATCAGACAATACTTCCCTACCTCAGGACACCTCCACCATAAGTGAAAGAAGTCCACATCCGTGCCAGCATAGCCTCCCAGCACCTCTCCCTCTCATCTTATGTAGCTGGACCGGGTCCCAGTACATTCTGTAGAGGACCTTATAAGTATGCTGTACTACTGGGGTGGCTACCGAAAGTTTCTTTATAGTCTCATACAGCTTCAGCCATCTCTGTTGGTCCAGCTCAATACCCAAATCCCTTACCCAACGTTTGCAGAACAGTGACTCCCCTCTCCAGGAGCCCAGTAAAATTTTATAAATCGCAGATAGTATACCCCTGGTTCCCTCCCATATGGAGTATAGAAGTTCAAAAGCTCATCTTTGCTGTACCCTTTCACCCTTAGTCTGGTTGGACCGCACGACATGGCACACTTGTGCATAGTGAAAATTATGCTCCATGTGTATTGGGAATTGTTTCTGCAACTTCTTAAACAATTTCAATCTCCCCTCCCCATCTAATACCTTTCCCACTCTGTCCAATCCCAAGTTTTGCCACTCCTGATACACTGCATAAATCCTCCCCTACATAAACTCTTCGTACATCTCTGTTCACTCTCACCCTCTCAGCTAAAGGCTCAATAACCAAGACAAATAAAAGAGGGGATAACAGATGCTCCTGTCTGGCGCCCCTACACAACTGGAACTTCTCAGAGTACATGCTGTTTACCCTTATTCTAATGGTCAGCTCCGCGTAAAGATCCTTAACCCACCCTATATACTTAGGTCCCAGGCCTACTCTCTCCAACAACCTCAATATAAAACCCCACTCTACCAAGTCCAACACTTTTTCAGTGTCCACTGCCAACAAAATCATATTCTCCTTTGCACCACGGGCCTTTACGAACATTATCTAGTAGGAATCCCACATGATCCTCTTTTACCACCATCACTATCACCCCTTGCAACCTATTTGCTAGCACTTTAGCCAGTATTTTAGCATCTTAATTGATCAACAATATCTTTATCTTTATTATTTAATTTGATTGGCTGCTCAGGCAATAGCATCAAAGCAGTTTACATAGTTGCAGAACTGCAAAGCAGAAAAAAAAAGGAGAGGAATGCCATTGAATGACAGGACAGTAAGAGAGAGGAAGGAGAGAGGGGGCAGGCAAGAGATCAGGAGGGAACAAAGACAGAAGCAGAGGGGGGGAAAGGGGCAGGCATACCTAGGAGGGCGTGGAGCTGGGGATGCCAAACGCCATCTGAAAGAGGTGGGTTTTTAGAGCAGCTTTCAAACTGGGGAAGGATAATTCAGCATGGAGAGAAACGGGGAGAGAATTCCATAATGCGGGGCCCAAGCAGAAGAAAGCTGATGTCTGATATTTCTGGTAGAACACGTCCATGTATCCATCCAACCCATGTGCCTTTTCTTTCCTCATGCTGCAAATAGCAGAACAAACCTCCTCTCTAGTAATCGCCCCTTCTAGTTTTTCCACCACCTCTTGGGGTAGCCTCCACATAGAGCTGTCATGCAAATATTCCTTAATATCCTCCTTACTAGTTCTCGGTTCACTCGGATAAAGCTCTTGATAGAACTTAGAGAATATTTCTTGTTTATCCCTTTCCGAGAACCTCAGCTCCCCGTCTCATCCCTGATCTTGATCATCTGTTGTTGTTTAACTCAGGCTTTTTAACCTATGTGCCAGTAGCCTGTTCACCCTATTTCCCCACCCAGAAAATGTTTGCTGAGCCTTCTGGAGGTGGAAGGCCAACTCGTACATAAATCCCATCAATTGCCGGCACACCTCCTGCAGATGACCGAGCATCTCAAGAAACCTATCCTCGGCATGCTTCTCTTCCAGAACTGTCAGTTCCTCCCTCAATTCATGCTCCACTTTCTGTTTCACTTTCTTAAATAAGTGGCTTCAGAAATCATCCCCCACACCACCGATTTCATCCCATCCCACAGAGAGGCTTCTGCCACAGTTCCCCCTCGTTAAGTGAGAATTATTCTCCAATAGCCTGCTTCACTTTTCCTACCACCACCTCCTCATACATTAGTGAGTCATTCATCCTCCAGAACTGCAAACCACTCTGCCTCTTCCCCCACCCCACCCTTAGCTCGATTGGGACAATCATGTGGACAGATCATGCACCTATCTCCACTCCCACAATATTTGTCGCCCATGTACAATCCAACCAGAACATATCAATTTGACTATAACACTGGTGAAGGTTAGAGTAGAAAGTGTGGGCCCATTTACGCCTCTCCCTGGTCCTCCAGCTGTCTACAAGGTTTAAAACATCCATTAACCTACTGCGACGCTCCTGCCCGGGCCCGAGAGCTTACAGGCAGGAGTGGCCTTGTAATGTCCCTGAGGAATAAAGCTTGTACTGGTCCCTGGGAATTCTGGGACTCTTAGTGTACTTATATTTCCTTCAGGATTAAATTGTAGTCGTGACACGAATGGTAAGGCTGCAAGAAATTTATTGTTGTGGGGATATTTTCCAGCGCATCAAAATTCAATGGTACAGAACGCAAAAGGTGCAACTTCAACCCAAACAGCTGAAACCAGGAACATAGGACGTACAACTGAAATTAAGTTAGCTTCTACTTGGCTCTTCACAATCACAGCAGCTTTAACTCAGCAGTGCCTCATGTGGTCTTTCAGAATTATTGCAGCACCAAACAAACAGCTGTTCCTTCCACAGCGTGGCTTCTCAAAACAACAAATGAAGACAATTTGTAAACCTTTTAGCTTGGCAGCAAGTACAGCAAACTCCCTGTATTCTTTTCATACAGTGTTCAAGGGTTTCTTACATTGCTGTCCTCTTTGAGGCAGATTGAGCAATCCATTGGAGAAGGGTCTCCTTCTAAGGCAGGCAGGTAATTATCCACTTGCATGCATTCCTCAGAGCTAAGGCTATCGCTGTCTCTGTCAGGCCTGTTAAGCTTCCCTGACCTCAGTTCCAGAAACTCTTGAAACTGTTTTAAAAGCAATTCAGCCTGTAACTGCTCTTTATCCGTGTGAAAGTCTTTGGTAAGGGTAACACCCTTCCCCCACTTGCTATCAGCTTCTGCTGCTGGGTTTACCTTGTGAAGGTTAGCACAAATAAAAGGTTTCTCTAGTAAAGCATTAAAAGTAGAAAAGTCATCTTTACCATTAGCAGGGTTTGAATAAGAACTGGCACCTTTCCTCCAGAAGTCTCTCTGGTTCAAAAACTCAGCAGCCTTATTGCTATTTCCTCTGCTATGTGAATTTCTCTTTGAAAAGCTTTCTTCCTGCTTCACTTCCTTGCTTCTGTAGCCTTGTTTGCTACCAGACCAGATACCTTCTTTCCATGTGCTGAATTTGCTAGCCTTCCCACGCCCAGGCTCTACCTTGTAGTAAGGTTCTTTCTTAGAGTGTGCTTGGCTCCAAGGTTTACTGTTCCAAGGTTCTGCCTTGCTCCAGGGTTCTAGCGTTTTCCTCCTTCCTTTTCCCTCTTTTTCTCTTTCCTCCTTTTTCTCTTTCCTCCTCTCCTCTTCCCTCTCTGCTTGGGGATTTAAAAGGGCTTCATTTCCTGGCACGCCCTGACCTTCCCCTGAGCGTGCCCAATCAGTGCAGAAGCCTGTCTCCTCCCCTGAGCTGGGGCGTGTCCTGTGCTCAGCAGAGAGCTGTGTTTTTTCCAACTCTGCATTGGAAATCCTGTATGCTAGTGCTGTTTCATTACTTCTACCAGGATTTTCCCCTATCTCCATCTCTTCTGGAGGGCTTTCCTCACCACACTACCCAAAGCCCACCTATGTCTACCCCCTCCTCCAGATCATCCCCGGGAGTTATCTAATTGTGGGTCCCATGTTAAATTAAAATCCCCCCCACCCCCCAGTTAATAGTCGCTTGAGGATGTCCTCATAAAAATTCCCCTGTGAGGTGTTTGGTGCATAAATATTGGTGAGAACTACCTCCACCCCATCTAAGATCAGGTTCAGGTATAGGAACCGTTCCTCCTTATCACTCCCCTCCTGATCAAACTCCACCTGATGTCCTGTCGATATCATAATCCCTACTACTTGTTTAGATTACCCTTGCTTTGCAGCCAAAGAAACATGTGAGCATCGAGTACTTTTAAGTAAATGCATCTGGGTGATATTAAAATGGGTTTCTTGCATGAACAGTACATTTGCTTTCCTCCTCTCTAACCTATCTCACCATTAGACTACGGTTGGTCCATGACCCCAAACCCTTAACATTAATAGAGACCAGACTATACTCTTTAATCCTCCTGGCTCTTGCCATTACGTCCCAGCTCTCCTTCCTTCATTGCCTTAGACAATCCTCTTCCCCTACCCACTTTTCCTTTCTCAATAGCCAATTCCTGAGCCATTCTTCTCACCCCATCCATATCCTCCTGAGTAGAGTTCATCCTTTCCTCACAATCCACCACCCTGAGGCCCAGTTCAGCAACCTCAGTTCAGAGCTCCTTAACCAACTCACCAATCAACTCCTTCTTGAGTTCAAGGAACCAATTCCTCATCTCTGCTCTGGTAGGTGGCTGTGATTTATCTTCTATGCACCGCTCCTCCAACCCCACACTCAAGGGCACCGATCCTCTTCCTCCCTCCATGGCTGCCATTTTTAGCACTTTGTGGGACCCCCCTCACTCGGGTGGATAACAAAGTCACAGAGGTCAGTAGTTTTTCTTCAGGTGGCCATCCCTATCTGAGCCTCACCTTGGTCACTGCTCATCACTTCCTTAAACACTCTTTGGGCTGTGTTGGATTTTATGAGGGTAGGATGACAGAGTTCTCCCTTCAGTCATCCATCTGCATGAGTGACATCACTTCCTTTGTCAGTATAGTACATTCTACATTTCTATATTAACAGATGATTATTTTTATTTGTTGATCTACCACTGCATTTGCAGAAGAACTTAGTAATGAGCCTTGGGACAGGCACAAAGAAGACTCTTTTCTCTGGAATACCATTGACAGATTGCAGTGGCATCCTGTCACATTACTTGCCCTAAAACTAGAAAACACGCCTCTGCGATTTAGGTGTGGCTGGCTCAGTTTTCCTCTGCAAAGTTTTGTTGCTTAAAATTGACCATGCATAAGCCAATATTTTTGATTTATAGAATCACATCAGCAGCTTTAAAAGGATTGTGCACAGAACAATAAAACAAACTTTGAAATTTCAAATTTAAAAAATAGATGTATCTAAACCTAGTCAACATTGGTTTCCAAACTCTGTGAAATATTAATCATAGCTGCACAACACAGAAATTACAAGATGTAAACAGCAAAGCATATCTGACTGACTGGTTCTTATTAGTCTTGAGAGCCAGACAAAAATGTTTCATCTCTCATTATGAAAAAAACATATTGTACTACTGTCTGACATAATTTGTTGCTAATTCAGTGTGCAAATTGCAGCGGGGCTTAGGGGTGTATCAACGTTTATTAATTTATTTTCAAATTATATGTGAGCTTATCAAGAAAATATTCTTCCTGATAATACTGGGGCATCAACAATCCTAAAGAATTGTTATATTTTCTTTCATAGACTTTCAAAGTATTCAAAATAAACCCTTGTGTTCAGGTTCACTTCAGTAGTCTCCTCAGCTTTTGGGGAAGAAATGAATTCCTGTTCAGCTTGAAGCTGCTCCTGTAGCTAATTAAGTATAACACTAGAAAGGAGCTCCAAGCAATGTGATAAAAAAGCAGTAGAATACTGAGACATTTCCCAGCTGGTCATCCCTGGTCCACAGCACCTCCGCCAATTGGTTAACTCTGAAAGCTTTAACCTCATAGATGTGTTTTTAGAAATGCCTCAAATGTTTTGAAGAAGCCTTCTAACTGCATATTCCACATTGAGGGTGCTCTGGATTCCCATTCGCTTTACTCATAGGGGGAAGATGCAAGTGGTTTGCATGAACTGAGCGCAGTATATGTGGAGAAGTGATTTTGTGAGGCTAAATCTCGCTAGCCTGAGTATAAAGCCTTGTGTGTAAGGGTCAGAATTCTCTACTGTATTCGGAATCGAACTGGTACCCAGTGTTATTTACACAAAGGTGGTCACACGTATGGGCTCGACATAATACCTGTAAGGCAATGTTCTGTATAATTTGTAATCTTTTCACTTGGGATGCACCCAGACTTGCATAAATTGTATTGCAGTAATCAATACGAGATGTAATGAAGCTCAAAAGAACGCTTCTGAATCACTGAGGAAAGATCTAATAGAGCGAACTGATCGAAGTGTGAAAAATGATCGTTTAATCACAGTACCTATTTGTTTATTGAAAGTGACTTCTGAATCTAGATAAACTCCTAAGTCAGTGTTTCTCAACCGGTGTGTGCTGTGGCAAACTTACCAATGTGCCGGAACTTCTGGTGAAAGGTAGCAAAAGGCGCACACAGGCGCAGTGACATGCTGATTCACACATATTTTGTGCGCGAAGCAGGCAGTTCGCCCATTTCTGAAGCCCCTCTGATTTATTTCTTTGGTCTCCGTTGTCATGCTGACCCCAGTGCTGTCGCTGCTGCTCCCCCTCCCCCGCACCACTGCTGCAGCTGAAGAGGGTGAGACATTGCAGGGATGAAGATCTACTCCATCACTGCTTCTGCTACTGCAGACCACCTCCCCCCTTGGAGTGCCCCCTTCTACCCATTGTTGCAGTTGTCTGTCCAGTCCACAAAGGGGGTAGATGGGTAAATATGCTGTCATTTATTTCTTTTTATTTTTGTATTGAGCTTGGGCTTTAGCAGGGCTTTGTGGATGGCCCAGCATGCTGGAGGGAAGGGGGGGGGGGGGGAAGGAAAATGGGCAGACGTACTGCTTGTGAGGGAGGGGTGAAGAAATGCTGCCTGACTGGGTGGGGGGGGGGCAGGAGGGGAACAAAAACCTGAGAGAGTCCGGGGTTTGCCTATATTTCATTTGTGCATGGAAGTGGCTCTGGAGCATCCTCCCCCTCCAATATTCTCGAGGGGCCAGAATGCGTCAGAGCCACCTCCATGAATGGCGTGGGATACGTGCAGGCCCCACACTCTCTCAGGGTTTTGTGTGTCTGCAGCATTCTTTCCTCTTGCCCTAAAATGCATTTTTATTCTCTTCTCCACATTCATCAGCTCCCACAGGACAGGCAGCACTTCTGTAACACCCCTCCTCACAAGCGGCTCTTCTGTAACACCCCTCCTCACAAGCAGCACTTCTGTAACACCCCTCCTCACAAGCAGCTCTTCTGTAACACCCCTCCTCACAAGCAGCACTTCTGTAACACCCCTCCTCACAAGCAGCTCTTCTGTAACACCCCTCCTCACAAGCAGCACTTCTGTAACACCCCTCCTCACAAGCGGCACTTCTGTAACACCCCTCCTCACAAGCAGCTCTTCTGTAACACCCCTCCTCACAAGCAGCACTTCTGTAACATCCCCTCCTCACAAGCAGCTCTTTTGTAACACCCCTCCTCACAAGCGGCACTTCTGTAACACCGCTCCTCACAAGCGGCACTTCTGTTCAAGATCCGCCTGTCCTGTGGGGGTGTGCAGAAGAGAATAAAAGTGTTTTTTAGGGCAAGAGGAAAAAGTGCTGCAGGCACACAATATCCTGAGAGAGTCCAGGGACTGCCTGTAGCCCATGACATTCGTGGAGGTGACTCTGACACATTGTGACCCCTTGAGGACATTTGAGGGGGTGGGATGTGTCAGAGCCACCTCATGGAAAGCAGGCAGTTCCTGGCTTTTCTTTTCTCTTTCCTGTCTTGGGTCTGCTATGGTCGCTGCATCGGAGTTGCTGGCTATATGGTGATGCCGTATGGGAGGTGGGAGGTAGAGGAGAGTATAGGGAAACTGATGGGGATATGCTGGACACGGGGGGAGGGGGCAGAAGAGAATGACTGACAGGGACTCGGAGGAGAGATGCTTGAAAGAGGGGGATAGAGACACTGAGGGTTATGCTGGATATGGGGGTGGATAGAGATAGGAATACAAAGGGGAAATGTTGTACATGGAGGGAAGAGACAGGAGTTAGTGAAAGACTAAGAAATAAGAGGCTGGGGAAGGAGAGAGAGACTGGGCATCGAAGAGCAGGAGGAATTTAAGATGGAAAACCTGCAGTGTTAAAAAAAAGAGAAATTTAAGAAGTGGTTCTTAAGAAAGAGGAATGACATATGGTTAGGAAGTGGAAAAAGAAATGGAAGCACACTGAAGAAAACAAATCAATGTTAGACTGATGGAAGGGAGAAAGTGAAGGCAGGAGCAGAGAGAAGAAATGGCAAAGGGCCAGCAGACCTTGCAAAATATTAAGACAGGAGAGCAGAACACAAAGACTGGGACAAACATGATGGGAGTAAAACAACCAGGTAGTGACTGGAACATGTCATGTTTTTGGTAACCTACAGGTGCCAGTGCTGGAATTAGACATGGGTGGGGCCCAGGGCATACATGCGGCCTTCTCTGTCCTGGGGAGTTCGACCCAGGGCAATTGTCCGGATTGCACCCCCAAACCCACCCCACCCCCATGCCGACCTCACATATGCTGCCTTTATACAATTCACAATATGGAGGAAATGCTTCTCTTTATATTTCTCTGATGTACTTCATACAGAGTCTGACTTTTTGTGGTTTTGGTTTAAGTTTTATCTACAGATTTCTATTTTTAGTTGTGGTCTCTTACTCTGTATTTGGTGAGGATCTATGTGTGCTCAGTGTGTTTGACAGGCCAGATATTCTTTTAGCATGGATTTTCTGTGCAGCAATCTGTATTAATCTGGCTTTTTCAGTTTTCCCAATAGGTGTATTGCTGTTTCTAGAACTCATTGCAATATTTATGATGCTGCCTTTTCCTAGTTGGGCCCTTGTTGTGTGCGTTTTGGAAGCTTTCTCTAGAATAGATCCTGTCTGACTTTTTCGTAGTTTTTTGTATTACTTCACAATATGCCTGGTACTGAGAGAGTTTATGTTGCTGTTTAGTGAGATGGACTGGTGTATTATATGGATGCAGGATATATATTTGGATGCAATACAATATGGGGGAGCATGCCCACAATTTACTAAGGGACACGCTTACTATAACTGGGTTTTTTTGCACTTATTGCACTCTAATAGTAACCCTATCTGCAGCACTCTCTATCCAATCCATGCCCCAATCTGTGGTAAGCAGTTAGTGCATGCTTTTTGACTGCTAACAATCAGAGGGCCAGTGGCCAATGACTAGCAAATACAATAGAAACATAGAAACATAGAAACATGATGACAGAAAAAGACCACATGGCCTATCTAGTCTGTCCTTCCATAACAACAACTACTTTGCATAACAACAATGACTTTGCAAAATTTGGTCTGGTGTGCCTTGAGGCTCAAGCAGCCTGGAAAGTGTGCCCTGACCTACAAAAGGTTGAGGAGCACTGTCCTAAGTATTAAAAGAGGAAGTAACTTCAATAGTGGATCCACTGAGAACTGGAACTTGGATTGGTGAGATACCAGTTCCTATAAGCCATGTAGCTGTCTTTATTTATTTAATTTGATTTCAACTTGTTATCTGCTAGCTGTGTGCTAGCTTTGGGTCGGGTGGCATTCATCATAGTTAGATCTGGGTGGCCCATACCTGAAGACGTTATGAGCAGGATGTCATCTGCGTAATAATATGCTGTGACTTTAAGATCTTAAATAAGAATTTACAGAGGACTTTAGAAAAATGTTGAATAATAAAGGTGCCAGAACTGAACCTTGAGGAACTCCCACTTGTTAATGGTTGAAGGGAAGAAGATATAGAACTAATGTATCTGATTGGAATGGACTATGCCATGCAAAAACAGTATCACGGAGCCCTATGACATGCAGATGGGAAAGTAGAATGTGCTGGTCTACTAAATCAGACAGATCTAACAAAACTGCTAATGCAAGCTTTACATGGTTGGAAGGATTGCCTCTCTGCTATGGGCTAGGTGGAATCCTGATTGCAGAGGGTCGAATTGCAGAGTTGGGAAAAGACAGTCTTATTTCAACCAACTTTGAAAGATATGGAAGATAGGATACAAGGCGATAGTTGGAGGGATCAAGTGAATCAAGTTTTGGATCTTTAATAATAGGTCGTACACGTGCTTTCTTCCAGTAAATAGACTACTGTTTACTACAATGCTTGCAAATGGTATAAAATTAAGTGATGGTTCATTAACCCACTTATAGTAGATGGGTTTAGGGCAGAAGAAGAAATTTTCTAAAATTTTGCAATAGACAAAGAAGGGAAGAATCCCTCTGGAGACATAAATCCATGAGTCCATGCACTCTCATTTCCCTGACAATGCTATCAGATGGGGTGTGCATGACCAAAAAAGATTTGGTTCATGTTTCTTTAAATGTAATTTTCCTGATTTTTTTCAGGCATTTTTTTGTGCTATGACATTTTTAAGCACAAAAATCAATCGTATGCATCTTAATTCCTAGGTATATATGTATACAAGTGATCTGCATGCACTTCCAATCGTTAGGCCTAAAACAAACTGAATATGCATTCACAAATTACAACCCCTGACTGTTATTTTACTCGAAACCGACAAGATGATGTTCTACTTAACATTTTCCTTTTTTTTTTGGCTTATATCTAAACTCCACTTATTATTATTCAAATTATTATGGTTAGCATTTAAGAAGGCTTTAATTTTGACCAATATCATTTCCTTGTGACAGCTGTTCAGCTGTTTTATGATGCCATAATACTTTGGGGTTTGTTTACTAATTGGTGGGAGTGGCTTCCATGCAATATCGGAGTCGATGGGGCCGCGGCTCCGATATCACATGGAAGCCGCTACCACCGATTAGTAAACATACCCCTTTGTGAATTCGTAGGCGTAGGGGGAGCTTGAAAATTCAATCTCAAAATAAAATGCAAGCAAGAATGAAAAGGAAGTAGGTTGAGCTTTTCATAGGTGTAATATTCAATTACAATAAATCAATTTATTGGTGTAAAACACATTTAACAAGACTAATTTTAAATACTAAACTGTTGTTAATGTCTTTCATTACCTCCCAGGTATACTTGTTTTTCTTTACTGCCCACTCTCACTAAAGTAGGGGGCTGATCCTTTCTCACTTTGTGTCCATACCATCTGCAGTGTCCAAAGGCTTTTCCTTGTTTGTTCAACAGTTGCTTTCAGACTATACTGCAGAAAAGGAGGCATTGCTGAAAACAGAAATAATCTGGAAAATACACTGATGGTTATGATTTTTAAAATTGCTTCTCAAACGTTACTGTACCCTCAGGTACCTCTTTCTCTCGGCACTGCCCATAGGGCCCTTTGTTGAAGAGGGAAAAAGATTCTTTCAGGGTCCTAATTTTGTGGATCTCTTAACCATAAATCCTGGTCATATGAAATTCAAAAAAAAAAGATAGGCACAGGTCTTGGTTATGCAAAACAAAATCTGTCTACCGAAGAATTCTTCGGAAACAAATCCAACAGCAGAGAAAATGACTACATTCTAATTCATTCTAGTTATAGTTCAAACTCTAGGATCATAAGGTAGGAGGGACCAGATCCTGGTATTAAAAGCTGGTTCCTCAGATCGACTCCTCCCAGAAAGAACCCAATTTACCTTCCTAAATGTTAATATAGGCACCTGATCATGGAACATTTAACTTATTCCTTTCTGGTCAAGGCCGGCTTTTGAACTAGGCTGAACCAGCTCCTCTCTACCACTTCTCCTGTCTTCTTTTTTTTCTCTTGTGGAAATTATTGTCAAACAATTCCAAACAGCAGCTCCTCACAGTAGGTCTTTGTTGACCTCCTTGTCCCAAGCCCCGTGCTCACTTAGATCCTAGGTATCTACTATCTTGTGCAAGCCTTCTGAGGCCCAGTATAATGGTAGGGAAGAGAGACAAGAGAATATTTATTTATTTATTTGAAAAACTTTTATATACCGCTCCTTCCCAAGATCAGGGGCGGTTTACATAGAACAAAGATAATATACATAGAACATTATGCAATAAACATAGTAACTATTTACAACTTGCAACAAAACTTTGAAATATTTACAACTTGCGACATCACTCTAAGGTTCAGATTTGGACAAAGTTAATTGTATGGGATGAGCAATTGGGTAGGATTATCAGGTCCTGCTAGGGGGGAAGCGGATCCAAGTAATGGTCTATATTGTTGCAATGCTGAGTGAATAAATATGTTTTTAGTTCCTTTCAGAACGTTTGGAGATCTTTTATCTCCCTTAGCTGGTCTGGGAGATTATTCCATTGGGTAGGTGCCACATATGAGAAAGCGCTGTTGCTTGTTTTTTGTTTTGTCTTTCTTATTGAATCTGGTACTAGGATGGTATTGAGGTTCCTTCTTCTTCTCACTCTGTTTTCAGGAGGTGCTATGAATCAATGTAGATAGATATGATGGGGCAATCTTATTAATTAACTTAAAGGTAGTCAGTATGATTTCATATTGGATCTTGCTAGCAACGGGAAGCCAATGTAGAGAGTATAGAATGGGAGAAATGTGATCAGATAACCTAGCCCTGGAAATTATTCAGGCGGTAACATTCTGAGCCATTTGTAGCATGTTTTGATTCTTCTTTGTTATGCCTTTGAGGATACCATTGCAATAGTCCAGGTGGGGTGTTATTAGGACTTGGGTAATGGTTCTGAAATCATCCTTTTCTATAAGTGGTGTAGTTGTTGGATGGTCCTAAGCTTGAAGAAGATTGTTTTGGCTATTTTCTTAATGTGAGAAGTAAAGCTAAGAGTCCTGTCAAGGGTGACTCATAAATATTTTATCTTCTGCTTCACTGGGAGGGTGAAGCTCTGGAGCTTAATGTCTGATGGAGGTGTGAAATTGGGGTTTCTTGAAGTAAATAGTACTTCAGTCTTTTTGAAATTGATGTGCATATTCTTTGAGCGGAGCCATAGTTCAGCTTCCGAGAGGCAGGCTGCTAGGTTTTCATAGTTGGGGTCAGATATGTTAATTGGGGAGAACAACATAATATCGTCCGCATAAATGTGGTAGTTTATATTTTGTCTTTTAACACTAGAAGCCCCAAAAGGAATTTTACCTAGAAACACCAAAGTGTGTCAATTGATGCATTATCACGACGACTGCGTTTAGCATGAAATGCAGATGTGAATTAATGTGAAGTTACTTATTTGTTAAATATGTGCAGTATCGTGTGTTTATTGTTTGTAATGTTGGAGTAAAACTGTAAACAGTGATTATTTATTTACATTCTCTTATATACCGCGCTATTCTGCATCAGTGCGGTTTACATTGAACAAACTGAAATTACATTGAACAGGGCATTATAACTTGGAGATAACTATTTTACAGGGAACATGGGCTATGGAGGGTTAAGTGGCTTGCCCAAGACCACAAGGAGCACCTGCGGGACTAGAAACCCCAGTCCTTCCGGCCCAAGGTTGCTGTCCTCTAGTGGGATTTGAACCACCGACCTTCCGGCCTGAAGTACCTTGCCCCAACCACTAGATCACTCCTCCACTGTAGTTATGAGTGTATTCCTCCGTTGGTGATGATCCTGAAGGGCGGAGCCAATCAGCCACGTGTAGCAGGGGAAGCAGGAGAAGCCCTGTGCAGCTCTCCCGATGTTGCAGGCTTGGATCGGCATATACCCAACAACTGAGGTTTTGTAGATATACTCCTCCTTTGGCCCTTTCCCGAAAACTCTTCTCCCACACTGATATCACTACTCTCAGATCTTTTGGAAATTCTGAAGTCACCAATAAGGGGTGGGGGGGGGGAGGGGGGAATCGTTAACTCTTTTTTGTTATTCTTAAATTTTATTTCTCTTCTAATTCCAAGAAACTTGGCAGGATTTCTTAGTCTGATTTATTTTATTTTTTTTTATTTATGTACCAATGATTTTTCTGCAGTCCAGCCAGGTCACTGCCCAGAATCTTTTTTTTTACCTGTGGCAAATTTTAAGGCACTGTGAGAATTTTCAAGCAAGCCGGCACTTCCCGGCTCTAATCTCATGAGATCAGTAGCTGGGAGTTGCAGGGGTGTGAGTTTTACAAATAGTAACAGATAGCGCTGTAGAGGACGTGGAGTGGCAGAAATGGGCAAGGCCTGCACATGTCAGGAAGTTAATAGGAGAAGGATAGAGAGGAGGAGAAATAAAGTCTGCAGGAAGGTGAGAGTAAAACATTACTGTCCCCCACCACCACTACCTCGTCTCCTGAGCCACTGCGTAATTTATTGTTTAAAACACCTCTGGCCTGAGAGAGAGGATTTCAATATATAACTTGTCCAAATTTGACTTAAAGTGAATGAACAGGAGTTGCGGATGCTGTAAGTTCTCAGTTATATGATCCATAATAAATTTTAGACAAGGGAGAATTTAAGTAAGTTTTATGGTATAGAAGTGTTTTCTTGTCTTTCCTATCGATTTTATAATAAGGAAACTAAGAAAGACCATTAGCAGAAGATTCTTTGTGAAAAGCTCAGAAAAAAACGAAGCCAAGATCTTGAAGTGATGAAAAAAGAGGAGCTTGTTTATTGAGTTGTGCAAGAGTGGAAATTAAGTTAGACCACTTCAGATTACGTCTGTGCTGATTGCCTATGAAGTAGCTCGGTGAACGAGTCAGTTCTTTCTTTCAAATCTAAATCTATAGAAAATTAGTAAATTTTTTTGTAAAGAAAACATTAGAAGTTTCCCACAGAGTTGGTTCTCTACTAGAAGGTATCTTGCAAGCAAATTAGTGAAATAAAAGATACAATTTAATTTAAAACATGGAATGCTGTTTTGTATGTGTAATAATACCAGACCTAATTATACAAAAACAAAGCAGCTCTCCTCTTTCATAAATTTTTCTTTTCCTTCTTATGTTGGCCTTCTTTTTGGTTCTCTGGTGTTTTTGCCTATAGTTATTGTAAGTTAACTAAAAAAAAATGTAAAAATGCCATCAGGAGAGCCTGGTCTGGGCAGTAATTTAAAAATTGTTTCCTTAATTATTGTAACTAGGAACTGTCTCCGATTTGATATTGTTGTCCTATTTTACTTTGCTTAGTGTTATTTTACAGTCTTACTACAACTGTTAATTTTTACAAATTGTAAACCGCCCTGATGGCTTGTTGTTCAAGGGCAGTATAACAAATATTAATGAATCAAATCAAATTTAAGACTAGCTTTAAATTATTTTTTCCACAAAGGCTTTCTCCAGTCATATTTTATTCCTGGACATAAACTGGGACTTGCTCCAATTTGTAGTCATGCCCGAGGCCGCGGGCCGGGTCCCGCGGCCGACAGTAACCTGGGCCCGGGCCCGGCCGCGGCCTCCAACGTGCCGGGTAAAAGGGGGGGTGCGTCGGGGGGGGGAGGGGGCGGTGCGCGGCCGTTGAAATCGCCCCGGCGCGCCGTCGGAGCTATTTCATGGGCCCGCATCACCTGGGGTGGGCGGTGCAGTTCGCGAGGAGCCGCGTGGCCGTCTCCTTCTGGCCGCGGCTCCTCGCGTACCGGTCGCGTTGTTCCTGTGCTCGGTGAGTGGGGTTCGTGGAGGGGGGTCCATTGGCTCCTGGGGGCGGTGGGGGAGGTTGTATTTGGGCGGGGGGGGTCGGCAGCCGGTCGGGGCATCGGGGGGTAGTCAAAAAAAAAAAAAAAAAAAAACTACATTCTAAACATACCGGGCAATAACTCAGCAGGAGTAGAGAACCCCTGTAGCCAGTGACCTGCTTCCTGGTTGCGGCAGCGGGTTCTTTACCCCTGCGCTGGGCTGCTGCTCACCGGTTGGGGGGAAGGCCGGAGCATGGCTGGGAAAAGCAAATCAAAAGTGGCTCCGGTGGGAAGGGTTGGGGGGGGCTCGAGGGGGTCCCGAGGGGTTGGGGCAGCCCCAGGGGCCAGAGTAGGCCGTGGGGGGGGGGGCGGGGAGTAGGGGGGAGGACCAGTAAGCGGAAGGTTGGGGTGGGGATGCGTGGGGCTCTCCCTGCCCCTGCAGCTGTGTTGGGGGGGCCGGAGGAGGTGGTGGGCCCCCTAGAAGGGGTTGTGGGGCCTGGGGCGCGGGAGGCGGAGGGGGCGTCGAGGGGGGGTGCTGGGGTAGGTGGCGTTGAGGAGGGGAGCGTCACTCGGGGGTCGGTGGGGGACGGGGCGGAGTGTTCGGGTGCGGTGGGGCATGGGTGGGTTCCGGTTCCTCCAGGAGCCTATGGGCCCGCCCCGGGGGGGTGGGGGCAGGCCGGAATGCGTAGTGACGGGTGGCAGGCTTGGTCCCCGGTACCTGGGATGGCAATGGGTGGGAGCCCTTGGGGGGGGGGCTGGGGTGGGGAGCATTGGGGGGCCGGTTTTCAAAGTGTTGGGGGACCACTACCCTGGGGGCCTTCAGGCTGGGCAGTCAGGGGGTTGGGGTCCTCGGGGGGGGTGCAGGGAGGGGGTGTGGGCTGGGGGCGGGGTCTTATGGGATGGCTTCGCGGGGGGTTGGTTTGCCTCCGTCCCCGTGTGTTGGCTCTCCTCTCCCTTTGCAGGTTTCGGGGAGTGCGCCCTTGACAGCAGGCGGAGTTGGTGGTGGAGCGACAGTGATGTTGGTGGGTGGGGGCCAGTCCGGCCCGCCCATGATGGAGCAGACGGAGTCCACCTCGGGTGTGCAGGTGGCGGCGGAGCCGGCGGCGGCAGGTGAGTGCTCCGGGACGACGGCTGGGGGAGTTGGGGAGGCAGTACCGTCGGGGGAGGGTGCACCGCCAGCTAGTAAAGCCAAGGCAAAGCGGAAGCACCGACGGCGTCGGCGGAGGAGCGCGTCGTCTTCATCTACATCGTCGGGGTCTTCGGACACTTCCTCAGCGGACTCCGCCGGCGGGCCGCGGGTTGGTGAGGGGGCGGGATCGGCGGTGGTGCGTTGCGCGGAACTGTGGGAGAGTGTTCCGCGTAAGTTGAGGCGGCGGATTGTGAAGCGGCGTTATTTGGATATTTTCCGGCTATTGGAAGGGAGGAAACGCTCGGGGGAGAGTCGCAAGAAGCGCAAGGAGGACGAGAAGGCGGGGAGGGTACGGAAGGTTTCGCGGAACACGTTAAATTGGACTCGGGCTTTTTTGCGTTTGGCGAGCGTATGTGGGCATGAGGACCCGAGTCGTTATGGTGAGATGTTGGCTTATGCCGACGCGATCTTGGCGGCTTCCCAGGCCCACGAGGGGTGGGCCTGGCTCAATTACGACGAGGAGTTCCGCGATAGGATGGAGGAGAACCGGCACTTGTCATGGGGCATGAAGGATATTAACCTTTGGCTCACGCAAATGTCGGCAAAGAGGAGTGGAACGGGGGGGGGGGGTGCAGGTCCGGCTAGGGCGGCGGGCGCGGCAGCTTCGGTGGGATCGCGGTCCTTTCGGCCAGCGGGCCCGGGGCCCGAGGCGAGTAAAGTTGGGGCGGGCGGTCCCGGCGGAGATTTGTGTTGGCGCTTTAACAAAACGTCCTGCCCTTTCCCGGACTGCAAGTTTCGGCACGCTTGCTCCCTGTGCGGAGCCGGTCACTCGGCCGTTAAGTGCAGCCGTCGAGCGGTGCAAGGGGCGGCGGCGGCAAGTAAATGATGGGTTGGAAGGGGGTCTGGCGCCTACCCCTATTAGGATAAGGGCGTTGCTGCCGTGGCTGGAGCTCTACGCGGCTACCAGGCATGGCCCGGCGGGGACGATGTTGTGGGCGGGGTTTTCTGAGGGCTTTCGTATCCCTTTTCAAGGGGCTGTCCGGGATTTGGAATCGGGGAATGCTCGCTCGGTGATGCGGCTGGCGGATGTGGCCCGCGCGAAGATTGCGGCGGAGTGCGCTCTGGGCAGAGTCGCTGGGCCGTTCCTTCGGCCGCCCTTTTCGCCGTTTATTGTTTCACCGCTTGGCGTCATCCCGAAGAAGGAGCCCCGGCGTTATCGGCTGATACATAATCTTTCTTGTCCCCTCGGGGCCTCGGTGAATGACCATATCCCGCAGGAGCTGTGCTCAGTGCGCTATGCGTCCTTCGACGAGGCTTTGGAGCGTGTGCGCCAATGTGGAAAAGGGGCTTTGCTTGCGAAGGTGGACATTGAGTCTGCCTTTCGTCTCTTGCCGGTGCACCCGTCCGCCTTCCCTTTGCTCGGCTTTCGTTTTGACGATGCTTATTATTATGACAAGTGTATGCCCATGGGTTGTGCGATCTCGTGTGCGTACTTTGAGGCCTTCAGCTCTTTCCTGCAATGGGTGTTGATGCGGAGGTCCGGTCTTAGGTCTATAGTGCACTACCTCGATGATTTTTTGTTCGTCGGGCCGGCCCAGTCTGCAGTGTGTGCATCCTTGTTAGAGCTTTTCCTGGGTATGGCGGCGGAGTTTGGTATCCCTTTGGCGGAGGGTAAGACAGTGGGGCCGGTGACTTGTATTTCCTTTTTGGGGATTGAGATCGACTCTGTTGAGTTCGTGGTCCGGTTACCGAGGGATAAAGTCGAGCGGCTGCGGCTCTTGGTAGCTGAGGTGGGCTCCGCTACGAAGGTGACGTTGACGGAGCTTCAGAGGTTAGTCGGCCACCTCAACTTTGCCTGTCGGGTCGTCGCAATGGGAAGGCCGTTTGCGCGGCGGTTGTCTTTGGCGATGGCCGGGGTGCGCTGTGGGCACCATCGCATTCGGGTGACTGCGGGGATGCGAGCTGATTTGCGCGTGTGGGATGCTTTTTTGGCGAATTATAATGGCTGCTCGGTGTTGCAGTCTGAGGAATTGTCCAACAGGGATTTGGACTTGTTTTCAGATGCTGCGGGGGGTTCGGGTATGGGATTGTTCTGCCAGGGCTCGTGGTGTGCAGCGCCGTGGCCGGCGGCTTGGTCCGCGAGTGGGCTGACGCGCAATGTGACGTTCCTGGAGTTGTTCCCGATTGTGGTGGCCTTCTGGGTATGGCCAGAGAGGCTACGGGACAAGCGGGTGGTCTTCTGGTGTGACAACGCTGCGGTGGTGCAAGTCATTAATCGTCATTCGCCAAAGTGTCCAAGGGTGGCGGCGTTGATGCGGGTGTTTGTGCTGGCCTGTCTTCGTCTCAATGTCACGGTTCGGGCGCGCCATGTGCCAGGTGCTCTGAACGTTATTGCTGACGCTTTGTCTCGTTTCCAGTGGGAGCGGTTTCGGGAGTTGGCCCCGGGGGCGGACGAGACCGCGGCGGTGGTGCCGGAGCACCTTTGGCGAATTGGGACGCCGGAATGATCTCATTGTTGCGGTCTTCCCTGGCTCCAGGTACGTGGAAGGCTTATCAGCGGGGGTATGGGCGGGTCCGTGAGTTTCTCTGGGGGAGGGGCTGGAGGGGGGGTAGCGTTGGGGACATCTTGGCGGGTTCTTTCATAGCGTGGGCGAAAGAGGGTGGTTGGTCCCGGGCGGCAGCTCGGGCGGCTTTGGCCGGCTTCTCCTTTTTTAGCAGGGCGGCGGGCTGGGGCAGTCCGAGCGCCTCGTATGTGGTGAAGCGGCTATTAGCCGGGTGGGCGCGAGCGCAGCCCTCCTGCCCGGATTGGCGTCGCCCCGTGTCGCACGCCTTGCTGCTGCGTATTTGGGGCGTTCTGCCCGAGGTGGCGGCTACTCCGTATGAGGCAGTCCTTTTTCGGGCGTTGTTTGTCACAGCCTTCTTCGGGGCCTTCCGAGTTAGCGAGCTGGTCCCTCCGTCGGGCGGACGAGGGGGGCGGGGGGGTTTGCTGGTGCAGCAGGTGGACATACAGGAGGCGCGCGTACGGATTTTCCTGGCCCACTCGAAGACCGACCCATTGGGGCAGGGTCGGTGGGTGCTGCTGCGGGCCATTCCGGGTCTGGGATCTTGTCCGGTGCAGAACTTGGCGGTGTACCGGCGGCAGCGGCCGGATCGGGCCGGGTGTTTCTTCTGCCATGCTGATGGGACAGCTGTTACCCAATTCCAATTCACGGCAGTCTTCCGCTTGGCGTTGCGGCGGCTGCGCGTGGATGAGCGCGGTTATGCGTCTCACTCCTTCCGGATAGGTGCGGCAACGAGCGCAGCCGCCGCTGGCCTGGGAAGTGAGGTGATCCAGCGGATCGGGCGATGGCGCTCCAGGGCCTACGAGGGCTACGTGCGTCCGGAACAGTTGTAAGCTGTGGTGGTGGACGGGGGGTGGGGGTGGGGGGGGGTTGTAATGGTGTTTTTTTCTCTTTCAGGTCTACTGCTGAACGTGCCGACAGTGCCTGCTGCCCGGAGCGCGCCGGGTGTTTGGTGGCTTCTGGGGCATTCATTCGTCTACTGGGCGGAACGCAGAGCCTCAACTCGTCCGCTGGGTACACACCTGGGCTTGGTGTCCTGCAATTTCCGGCTGGAGTGGCTCGGCGAGCGGGGCATGCGATGGTGGCAGCTACTTCCAGTGGTTCGAGAGCACGCGGAGCGGCGGCAGAGGCCGGTGGGACTCCTGATACATCTTGGAGGGAATGATCTTTCCTGTTGGACTTGTCGGCAACTCATCCACACAGTGCAACGTGATCTGCGTGCGCTGCAGGAGCAGTGGCCTGACGTTGCAATCGTCTGGTCGGACATCATCCCTCGGCCGGCCTGCTTGCCTCAACGACGCTGGTCGAGAGGGTTGGCCAAAGTGAACAGGCAGATTGGCCGTTGGTTGCAACAGGCCGGTGGATGGCAGGTCCGGCACCCCTGGGCGGACCCCCAGTGCGCAGGACTGTACCGTACCGACGGGGTACACTTGTCCCCGGTCGGTCAGGACTTATTGCTTAATGATTGGCAGGAAGCGCTGGAAATGATTGGTCGCAGCTTTATGGTGGGGGCGGTGCGAGGATAGTGCCTACCTCGCACCGGTGGCGGGGTACAGAGCCAGCGCTCGCAGGAGCGGCGCGGGCTTGACCTGGTTTACAAGCAGTGGGGGCGAAGTGCTCCCCGGGGTGGGGCGAGACAGCCCGGTTGGGGGTCTCGGCCCGGTAGCGGGGGGGTGGGAGCCGGCCTTTGCTACTAGGATGGCGAGGCAGGCGGCGGGGTTTGGGGGGGAGGAGGATGCTCCGCCTTGCTACTAAGATGGCGGGTGGGGGGGCATCCTCCGGTAAAGGGGTGCGGGGTTGGGTTTTGTTCAATTGTTATCTTAGGCCCGTGTTGGGCCGGTTGTACAAGTTGTAAATAAAGCTGCGACCAAAAGTTTGTACCAAATATTACTGAGTTGGTGAAGTTATTGGGGGGGGGGGGAACAGGATTGGAGTGTGTCCAATCGGGGAATGGAGGCGAGGAGGGCTTCCGGGTTACCAGTGTTAATGCCCGAGGCCGCGGGCCGGGTCCCGCGGCCGACAGTAACCTGGGCCCGGTCCCGGCCGCGGCCTCCAACGTGCCGGGTAAAAGGGGGGGTGCGTCGGGGGGCGGCGGGGGCGGTGCGAGGCAGTTGAAATCGCTCCGGCGCGCCGTCGGAGCGATTTCATTGGCCCGCATGACATGGGGTGGGCGGTGCAGTTCGCGAGGAGCCGCGTGGCCGTCTCCTTCTGGCCGCGGCTCCTCGCGTACCGGTCGCGTTCCCGCCCGCCCGCCCATGGTTGTGGTTTGTCGGGATGTTGCAGCTGGTGGGGGTGGCGGGGTACAGAGCCAGCGCTCGCAGGAGCGGCGCGGGCTTGACCTGGTTTACAAGCAGTGGGGGCGAAGTGCTCCCCGGGGTGGGGCGAGACAGCCCGGTTGGGGGTCTCGGCCCGGTAGCGGGGGGGTGGGAGCCGGCCTTTGCTACTAGGATGGCGAGGCAGGCGGCGGGGTTTGGGGGGGAGGAGGATGCTCCGCCTTGCTACTAAGATGGCGGGTGGGGGGGCATCCTCCGGTAAAGGGGTGCGGGGTTGGGTTTTGTTCAATTGTTATCTTAGGCCCGTGTTGGGCCGGTTGTACAAGTTGTAAATAAAGCTGCGACCAAAAGTTTGTACCAAATATTACTGAGTTGGTGAAGTTATTGGGGGGGGGGGAACAGGATTGGAGTGTGTCCAATCGGGGAATGGAGGCGAGGAGGGCTTCCGGGTTACCAGTGTTACTGCCTTATAATGTATTCACCTGGGCACTTTCTCCTGTTGGGATCCAGCGGGCTGTGTATGAGAGGGGTAGAGGCTTGCTTCTTTCCCTTCTGGGCCATGTGAGATAGGTGAAAATTCTCTTGCAGAACTCCTTGGTTACTCAGATCTCTCACTTAAAGTAAAAAAGGTCCAGTCAGGTTTTGGCTGAATAGAAAGCAAAGTCTTCAGTGAGGGATAAAAGTTTAGAGCAGTTCACAGCCCTTGGTACTGTGTTTAGTATATCTTGTGTTTAGTATATCTTGGAATCCATCTAGTTCTCTCTTCTGAAGCTGTTGCCTCTTTTTTTCTTCTCTTTCACCCAGAGTGCATTCCCGTTCAGGTAGACTGGTCTACCTTCTCTTCTTCTGAACTCAGAATTTTACTTTTCTCCATAGTCCTCAGTAAGCTACCTTCAGTTATCAAATTTATAAAGATAGTGCTGACTCGACGGCACTTAACAACAAAAAGAAGCATTACCTTGCAGAAACTATCAAAGCCAGAAAGGAGACTTTTTTGAAATTTTGTCTCAGTTAAATAAAGATCCCCCCCCCAGAGAAAACTTCTAATCATCTAATACACAAACGTCTTTTGACCTATCACTTGCAGCAGTATCAATCTCCGATTCCTACCAAAGATTCTGGAAAAGATTGTTCATTTTCAAATTACCACATTTCTCAATGAGACAAATGTTCTCCATCCTAGACTAATCAAAATGAAATTTATTCCCTAATCATATGCATAAGAGTAATGTAAATTAATAACAAGGGGGAGTGAGAATCTCAGATCGTTCACAAAAGGCTTTTAATCACAATTTAATGCACTTTGGTCATTCGCTGTAGCCAACACATCAATAGTCCTCAAACTACTCTACAAAATGTCACCAACACAAAAATATCTGTAGCAGAAATTCCAAAACCCTTCAATACAACATCTGTTTCAGAAAACTTATTCCAACATGTGCCTTCGATCCCACAGATCATGTGGCAGTAACACTCTACATTACAGATATTTTCTTTGTAGGGCATTAATTCCACCCATTTCACTCATGGAATGTACAATGCTGATGAAGAACGCAAACCGCACATCTCAGAGAATCTCAATTGCCTCAATGCTTCATGTGATGCTTTTTAAGGCATTTCGCCACTTGCTTCTTCAGGAGGTCAGAAAGTAAAGCTTCATCAATACTGTTAGAAGGAAGGCACCACAAAATCAACTCCTCACACATTATCACAAAATCTTACACTCAAACCAGAACTCTATAAAATGTTATTCACAAGCACTAATCCACATCATAACTCCCCACTCTAGCCATATCTCTCACTTAATCTTCTACAAACCATAACCATACACTTTAGATTGTTCACTATAACTGATCTCCATGGGACCCTTCAAACAGATGCCAGCACAGGCGCTCTAGATAACACTAATTCCATCCAAACAACAATTTATCCTAGACAGGCAGGTTTTCGTACTGGTCATTCTACAGAATCCCTCTTACAGTTTATTAAATCTATCATTGGACCTAAGTGCAGTGTTTGACTTAATTAACTCAACTATATGTTTAGTTCACCTTCACAGACACTTCTAAGACACTCTCCTTGCATAGTTCACATCCTAGCTTCAAAATTGGTCCTATACAGTTATTTATTTATTTAACAAGTTTTTTATACCGCCTTTTCCTTCAATCAAAGCGGTTACAAGAAATACAAAGGTTATAAAGTAAGGGAAACATACACAGTATAAACATAACATCAGAGTAGTAAGGTAGGATAAATAACAAGGGTTAACTAATATAGAAAATCATTTTATATAACAGCTACAATAGATGGAATCTAGTTAATTGTTGATCCATAGTGTTCAATGAAGAGTACAGTTTTTAATTGTTTACGAAAGTCCTTTAAATCGTCAATTGATCGTAAGTCAGGAGGGAGAGAGTTCCATATTAAAGGGGCAGCTAATGAAATTGCTCTTTGTGTAGTAAATTTTCATGATTTAGCATAGTTTCTTGGGGTGTTGAGGGTGTTTGAAGTGGTTTGCCTCCTTGGTCTGTTGCTGGTATTATGGAGTAAGAGGGCATGGAGGCTGATTGCAGATCTCTTGTGTCTCATTTTGAAAATATTTATGATCATCTTATATTTTATGCGGTGGGTTATCGGGAGCCAGTGGAGTTCTTTGAGGATGGGGGTAATGTGGTCATGATTTGCGGAGCCATAGATTATTCTGGCTGCTGTATTCTGTGCCATTTGAAGCGGCTTGAGAGAATGTTTTGACAGACCATTGTAGATTGGGTTGCAAAAATCTAGTATGGGAGTAATAAGTGCCTGGCAGACTGTACGAAAGTGTTCATAAGAGAGAAGAGGCTTGAGGCGTCTGATTATTTCATTCTGTAATAAGCGTTTTTAACAGTTTTTCTTATGTGAGATCGTAGGTTGAGTCTTTTATCAAGGGTTACTCCGAGGTATCTAACTTCGTCCTTAATTGGAATCTTTGTGTTGTTGCATGTGATGTATGGTGGGGGACTAAAGCCGGTGTTTCTGGTGATAATAAGTGCTTCAGTCTTGTTAAAGTTTATCGCAAGGTTGTTATTCGTTAGCCATGTGGACATGCTGGTAATGCAGTTTGTAATTTTGTTGTAGTCAGGGCAGTTAATATCGATTGGAGTGTAAATCATGATGTCATCCGCATAAATCGTGTAGTCTATTTGATGAGTTGCTATTATGTGACAGTTAGGGGATCATTCTGGACATCCAGCCCTGCTATTCACCTATACCTGATGCCGCACGTACAGCCGAGATGTGCAGGGTGCTCAATATGGGGGCAGAAGGGGGCAGACTGAGGGAGGAGTGAGGGCGGGCTGGAGGCGTGGCCTCCAACCCAGACGTACAGGACCTATTCCGGCAACAGTCCTGTATGTTCAGGCATAGCTAGTTAGATGGGGGATTTCTTCCACCTCGGAAGTAGAATAAGTCCCCCCCGAGGATGATGAACATTGCTGGAAGACCCTGAAGCGGCAGTGAAGGTATGTGGGGGCTTCCTTGCTGCCCCATCCCGGCCATGGATGGCCCCTCCGGGGGTCAGGCAATGGGAAATTTCGGCTGTGTATGGTTTTGTGGGGGATCGGGGTAGCTGCATGGTGTCCCGGTGCCATAGTGATGGGATGCCATGGCACCAGGGCTTTATGCAGGCACTCCGACTTGGTTGGATGGGGTGAAAGCAAGGCATACAGTGGTTTGGAATTAGAGCACTGCCTGCCCGTCCAGGCCAGTTGCACCCAATTCTGATTCTGCAGGGATGTTTAGCCTCTGTGGGATTAGAATCTGGTGCAAATCCAGCCCAACCAGATTCTGGACGTCCAGATGGGCCGGACATGCCCCGAATGGAATTGGCCCCCATGGGTGGGGGAAATATCCTCAAGAATCCATAAACTTCCTTTTGGAATTATTTATTTATTTATTTGGCTGGAATTCTATTCCACCTTTCACAAAGGTCAAAATGGTATACATAGTACTTTGAACAAGTTAAACAAAGTTTATAAGAAGAGTAGTTATTTACAGGAGGTATAAGGTACTATATTTGCACCAACTCTAACTTATTCTTGGTACCACTAGCTCCACTAATACAAAGTTTGGGCTTTATTAAGTGCTGTTGAGTCGATGTTGACTCATGATAATCCTGTGGATAGTTTAGTCTAGTTTAGTTTATTCGCATTTGATATACCGCCCTATGTTATGTCAGGGCAGTTCACAATTATGTGAACTGCCTTGATGTAACATAGGGCGGTATGTCCCATCTGTGTTCAGTTTTCAGTCAGGTGGCTATTTTTGATAGAGTGGCATCCATAGCTGCTCTTATTGTATCGATCCATCGCTTTGCTGGCCTTCCTCTTTTGCATTGACCTTCAATCTTGCCAAGCATGACATCTTCCTCTAATGATCTTTTTCTTCACATGATGTGTCCAAAGTATGAAAGTCAGTCTTGTCATTTGAGCTTCAAAAGAAAGCTTAGGTTTGATTTCCGCTAGTACCAATTGATTTGCTCTTCGGGCAGTCCATGGTATTCTTCACCAGCACCATAATTCAAAGGCATTAATTTGTTTTTTCCTTCTTCAGTGTCCATCTTTCGCATCCATATGATGTTATTGAAAATACCATTGCTGTACACCCTGTGCAAATGCATCCTGGCCAATCCACCGTGTCCGGGCCATACCCACAGTACTTTACTTCTCAATATGCACATATGCAGGCTAACGCTGGTAACAGTGGGACATTGTGGGCCCAGTGAAGTGTGGGCAGCCACAAAACAATGGATAGACATACACACACACACACACACACTCCTATTGCAGCATTGTGCAAAGATAGGGGTGGTTGGCAACCCTGCCCGCCACACTGGCCCTGATCACAGTGCCGACATTGCTAAACTGTGCAGGAGGTAGTGTAATCCCCTAGGAACTCCCTTTGCACGTGTCTGAGCAGTGATCACGTGCTGCTTCCCCAGCTGGTCTTCATTACCCCTACAGCTTGTTCCTAAGCTAGGGCGTGGCCTGCAGCTATTCACTAGGTGAGTTTTTTCCTGTTTCAAAACATTTTGTGTTTCACATCCCCGCCTGCTGCTTCTCTCCCTTAAGGTAAAAGTGTGCTCTTTTCCCTTTCCTAAGGGCTTGGGGACATTTTGGCCATCACATATCCCCCACCTTAAGATATTACAGGCTGGCTTGTTTAACTCCGCACAGCCTGTAATCCTTGATAAGGCATCAGCGTTGGAATGTAATCTTCCTGCACGGTGCTCTATGCGAAAGTCATAGGCTTGCAGAGCCATATACCATCTGGTAAGGCGTGGGTTGTGATCTTTCATATGGTGTAACCATTTCAACGGTGCGTGGTCAGTGACCAAAAAAAATTGACGCCCCGCAAGGCAAAATTTAAGTGTCTCGATGGCCCACTTTATAGCGAGGCATTCTCGCTCTATGGTGGAGTATTTTATTTCCGGGGGCGTTAACTTCTTGCTCAGAAACATGACAGGGTGCTCCACACCTTCCTGTTTCTGAGACAGGACGGCTCCGAGACCCGTCTCGGAGGCATCTGTCTGTAGTATAAATGGCAGTTCAAAATCTATGCCCCGTAAGATGGGTGCATTACAGAGTTTCCCTTTCAACTGACTAAAGGCCTGGTCCGCCGCGGTGGACCACCTCAATTGATTGGGGGCGTTCTTTTTTAACATGTCGGTTAAAACCACACTTTCTTCCGCGAAGTGGGGTAAAAACCGGCAGTAATAACCTATTAGGCCTAGAAAGCTGCAGAGTTGTTTCTTGGTCAGGGGTCGGGGACATGTCTTCACCGCTTCTACCTTATCTATTAATGGCCTGACGGTGCCATGCCCCACCATATGTCCCAGGTATTTAACCTCCTGACTTGCAAACATGCATTTTGACGGGTTTAACGTTAAACCTGCCTGCCTCATAGCCTTTAAGACCGCTCTGATACGTGGCAAGTGCTGGTCCCAACTAGAGCTATGGATTATTACATCATCCATATATGCCGTAGCATATCTCTGGTGGGGGCGCAATACTAGATCTATTAACCTTTGGCATGTTGCCGCGGCACCATGAAGACCGAAAGGCATCCTCCAAAACTGAAAGAGGCCTATGGGAGTGCTGAAGGCCGTCTTGGGGCGAGATTCCCGGGTTAGGGGAATCTGCCAGTAGCCTTTCGTGAGATCTAGGGTAGTGAGATACCTTGCTTGGCCTAGGCGATCCAGCAGCTACTCGATGCGAGGCATGGGATAAGCATCGAAGCGTGAGATGGCATTGACCCTCCGAAAGTCAATACAGAACCGCATCGTCCCATCCGGTTTCGGCACCAGGACGATGGGACTATTCCACGGGCTGTTAGACACTTCTATCACCCCCATGTGGAGCATCTCCTTCACCTGCTTGACCACTTCCTTTTGTTTTGCCTCTGGGAGCCTATAAGGCCTCTGCCGTATTACTTCGCCTGGCGGGGTAACTACCTCATGCGCGACCAACTTAGTTTCTCCTGGGAGTGGGGTCAGGACATCAGAGAACTCTGCCAAAAGCCTGGTCAGTTCTCGTCGTTGCAAGCCTGAGAGCCCTTCTCCCATCCTTAGCTCCGGTTTCTCTTTGCACTCTGATAATTGCGGGCCTAGATCATCCTCTTCCTTCCCTTCACGAGTTGCGGTTAAGCCCCTTACCTCCCCTCTGCCAGTGGATCCAAACCCACCTGATCCCCGGTTGGTAGAGGTCATAGTTGGGACTTCTTCCAGAGGTGGAAAAGCCACCCTTTCAAATATTATTTGGGCTATCCTATCCCCTGCATTAATCTGGAAACCTTTCTTTGCAAAGTTCAGCAGTAGCACTTTCACCGCCCCCCTGTAATCCGGGTCAATAACCCCTGCACCTACGTCTATCGAATCCTTCGAAGCTAGGCCTGACCGTGGGGCTATACGGCCGTAGCATCCCAACGGCATCTCCATCTGGAGACCCGTGTCTACCAGTGCCCTGCTCTGTGCTGGAACAACCATATCCACAGCACTACACAAGTCGTACCCTGCTGCTTGCTCAGTAGCTCGCCTGGGTGCCTTTGCATTGGGAGTTGTTAGGCAGTATCTCAGAACAAATCTGGGTTTGTTTTCAGGCTCCACTCCCTTGGACACCCCTTTCCAACCCTGTCCCTGAGTCTTAGCAAAGAGGGGTCTAGGAACTATGCTTGTCCTAGGTTTGGCCTTTGGACAGGAAGTATTCTGTCCCTTTCCTTTCCTCTCTCGACTTACTGGAGGAAATGTGAGGTCATTATTTTATTTATTTATTTATTTAGCAAGCATTTGTAGCCCGCTCCTTCCAGCGATCAGAAGCGGGTAGGATTACTATTGTGAAACTGCCGAATCAAGGCAGGTACAAATTTTGTTTACATACAGATTGTCAGAAAAGCACATCATACAGAGTTAACACTTCTTAGCTATGGGGGAGTTCATTTACATATATACATAAATACATATATACATTATAGAATGGAAGGTCTGCTAAGGGATTATCAGAGGGTTCCACCTCCCCTTGGACTCTTGACTGGCTTCTAGTGGACACCATGCCCTCTCTCTGGTGCAGTTCCTCCTCTAGCCCTCTCCTAAACTGTGACCAGTCTCTGCCTAGCACCAGGGCATGTGGAAGTCTGGGTATGATGGCTACCGGGATTTTCCTTTTTATACCTAACCCACTTACTGCTACTTTATAGATAGGGTAGAATGAGGCTGCCCCATGAACACACCTAATCCTTACTCTCCCTTCAGGTTTTATTGGGTTTTGCCTACGTTGTGCTTCAATCCGTCTCCAAAGTTTTTGAGAGACCATGGACTGATCAGCCCCTGAATCTAGCAAGGCCTCTATGGGAATACCTTCTACCTCTATGCCTAGGAGAAATCCTTCCCTATCCTCCCTAGCTTGAGTTATAACCAAGGCTGTTCTGGCTTTGCAATTCTTCTTTAGATGTCCCTCTCTACCGCATGCAAAACATTTCCTTTGTGCATAACAATCCCTATTACCAGGTACAGACATTTTTACATCTCCACACTCTGACCTTCTCCTCCTTTCTGAAGTTACCTGTTCTGCTTTTTTACAGACACCCCCATTCTGCTGGCTTACCAACTCGGCTTCTAAAAACCGTTCCGCCAGTAGGATAGCCTCTTGGGTGTTCTTACAGTTCTGTAAGATCAGAAAGGCTTTCAGGTCTGGTGATACAGCTTCCATAAATTGTTCAAGAACAATGTAGTCTACTATCTCTGCTACTGTCTTGGACTCTGGTGTTAACCACCTCGATGCCAGATTCTTAAGACGTTGGCAAAGAGCGCTTGGTGTTTCACCAGGTCTTAATCGGCTGCTCCTAAACTGACGCTGATAAATTACTGGAGTCAGACCAAGCCGGTCTCTGATAGCTCTCTTACATGCTTCATAATCAGAGGCTAAAGTCGCAGGCATAGCCCGGTACGCGGCCAAGGCCTCCCCTGTAAGGGAAGTGGCCAACCGTACCGCCCACTGGTCTTTAGGCCATCCGGTTATGAGGGCGAATCTTTCGAACGCTTCTAAGAAGTCGTCCACCTCATCATCTTTAGTTAACTGTCCCATGGAAAACACCCCCCCGTAGGAAGTTGCTAGCCCCTGCCCAGCGCCTATGGGACCTGACAGTGTCCGTGCTGGCTCCGCCATCTTCTTGTGGGCCCCCAGCCACGCTCCCATCATGTCCAGCAATGGTTTTTGCTGCGCTTGCAACATGGCTGCCATCTTCTCCTGGGTCGTTGCTGCCTGCTCTCGCTGCTTCTCGAACTGTGCAGTCATCCAGTGCAGCAACTCCTTCTCCACGGTGATGATGCTGTAATACAAACAAAAGAGAAAACACACCAAGTGCGGTACACACACACAACTGGTGATCTCTTTTCGTCGTTCTCCCCAAACACTGCTGCACCTCCCCTCTGTATCAGTATCCGCACCAACCCTCCTAAATACGGGGTTACCTGATACAGATGTTGACTCAAGCTTGTCAGCAGTGATGATCGCTGTCTGTCCTTCCCGACTCTCAGCACTCGTCGTCTGCTACTGCTTAGTCATCCACCGGTCAGCATGGCTTCATGGGTTGTTTCTGTGGAAGTTCTGGCGTGCGTGAAGATTCTTGCGCATGCGTAGGAGTCGCAGTATCCTTAAAACTACGCCACCTGTGATGTCCTCGCCCCCTAATGGCCACCCTAGGCGGTCGCCTAATAGGGCGCGTCACCTCTTTATTGTGTAGTTGTGGGTTTTCATGTAGAAATAAAAGTCCGAGAGGCTGTAAGGCTAACACAGGAAATTTATTGATTTTCACTGCTTCTCCAAAATAGAGCTTGTATAGAGCTCAACGCAAAACAAGAAAGTAAAAGGATTTTCTTCTCCTGATACAATTAGCTTCAAATGCTTCAGACTTCATGAACAAAAGCTTCATTACTTCTCCTAGCCTCTTTAACACCAGGGCTAGTTTGCCTTGCTAAAACTGCTTCACATGCAAGCACTTTCTGGTTTTACTCCAGGGACATTTCTAAAAGGAAACAAGGCTTTTAAAACACAGTCCAGCCTGTTTACACCTTTTAACTCTCCAAGGCAGCTGTTTGAGCTTTTCCCTTTCCAAGGCTCAAACGTTTGTCTTGTAACATATAGCACATTCCATCGGGCATTCACTTTCACTGTCAGAAGGATAACTTCCTATTTCCATATCTTCAGTGTCTGGCTCTGGTACATCAAGATTAAAACTCCTCCTGGTAATACCTGGCTCTACGCTTTCTAAAAGCTTAAGAATTTCCTTCCACCTAAAGGTTTTTCTGTCTCTAGGCTGCTTAGCACATACTGGCAATTCTTCCTCTCTCCATGAATGGCTTAATGCTTTCAGCTTGTTTAACTGTCTGTTAGACAGAGGGTTACTCACGGTTCTCCTATTATCAGTTGGGCTTTTACCAAGCCTTTGGCTTGTAGTAAAACTGTCCTCATTCAAATCTCTCCCCAAAGGAAATCTCCTGCCTCCAGGTTCCAAAGCAAACCTCCCTGCTTTGTGGCTTGTTCCTTTGAATACTCTAGCAGTTTCCTCTAAGGCTGGGCTGTCCTGGGAAATACCTCTCTCTTCAAATACCCGAGAGCTTTTTCCTCCCTCCAGCACATTAGGCTTCCTGCTCCGTTCTGAGTCTCCAGTAGCTCCTCCCCTGGGAACTCCCTTCTTCCTGTAATGCTGCTTCTCTACCTCAGCATTGGCATAGGCATCAGAATATGCCTCAGGAAGCAGGCTGCTCTTCAGACTTTCTTCACTACTGTCTGAACTGCCTGACTCAGCTCTCTCCACTCTGTGTCTGTGTTCCAAGTGCTGCAACCCCATCTGCTCTAACCGTTCTCTGTTACTTTCCTTTTGTAATCCCCTGGGAACTCCCTTTGCATGTGTCTGAGCAGTGATCACGTGCTGCTTCCCCAGTTGGTCTTCATTACCCCTACAGCTTGTTCCTAAGCTAGGGCGTGGCCTGCAGCTATTCACTAGGTGAGTTTTTTCCTGTTTCAAAACATTTTGTGTTTCACATCCCCCGCCTGCTGCTTCTCTCCCTTAAGGTAAAAGTGTGCTCTTTTCCCTTTCCTAAGGGCTTGGGGACATTTTGGCCATCACAGTAGTGGTAGTGATCTGGTGATAACTGCAGCTCTGTGCTGGGGCCAACAGCCTGACTCTCCATGAGGCTTTGGGATAGTGGAGCCTGTGCGAGTGGGTGTTTGTACCCCTGTTCGCCGCTGCTTTGGGGTTTGCACATGTTGATGTTGTATCTGCATTGTAGGGTAAAATATAGGGACATGCTCTGCAGGATCCACAGCTGGGACCTGAACCTGTGACCCTCTGCTCTGGGACACACTGACTGTGTGTACTGCACCACACTGTTGCCACAGATGCACAGCAGTCCCTGGGGCTACCTTTACTTTTCCTCAGCCAGACCTTTTCTGTTGCACTGCACACCACGTACTGGTACAGGGCATGGCCTAGGTCCACTGCAGGCAGGTGCCACTGCCCCCTCCAACACCAACACACCCCCCCCTGCCATGCTGCCCGCCCATATGCTGTCGGTGCTGGTAGTGCGCTGTCCCAGGCTGTCCGCTGTGCAGGTAGGCAGTGGTGCGGGGTCTGGGGCAGGGAAGCATACATGTACATCCACACATCCCCCCATCATCACCTACCAATGTTGTGCCCCTTCCACATGGGGGAGTGATGGCTGGGGGGATGTCAGGTTGGTGCTCTAGCAACTATTGGCTAGGGTGGACCGGGTAGATATAGGTAGATTGTGTTGTGACAGCCAAATGTGGACAGGCTAGGGCATGCACCTCAGGTACGGTGTACCCAGTTTGGTCTACTGGGTGTATATTTGTTTCTGACAATATGTGGTTACATCCTGCAATGCCTTACTAGGGGCTGCAGTAAAGGGTGTTTAGTTACTGTAGCTGGGTCTACGAACTGTTTGGGACGCATCTTGGGTAAGGTCTGTGGACCCTTGTTAGAGTGGTCCCCAGATGTGCACTGATTGCCCTATTACAGGCATAGTGGTACCTTTGTGACCTTTGGGGTAATTGCTGGGTACTGTCCCCTGGATGGGACACTGGAACACCGACTACTGGGCATGTTTGGCCCTGGTCAGCTGCTGTCCTGCTGATTTCCAGTTTCTATGTTCATATGTGCTACCTAGGCGATGGCCTAGTCCACCCTGTACCCCAGCTGCCCCCATTGCATGTCCTGCCTGCAGGCACCTATGCCCTATTTGCACCATCACTTGGGCACTCTGTTGTTGCTGCACATGAAGCACTACTATCACTGTTCTTGGGCTACCTGCCTATGCTTACATTGCTGACGCTGAAATAGTTTCACTCTCCTATAAATGTGCATCTAACGACAGGTTTTCAGTCCCGGTAATGTTCGGCCCTTCATTTCCCCACATTAGTGTAGCAGGAGCCTCTCCCCACCCATTCCCACCCATTGACCCCTTCTCTCCACCCTCTCTCCACCCTTTGCGGGACTTACCGCGGCCGGTGACATTAACGCGTGTTAGGGAACGTTAATGCGCGTTAACGTTACTTAACGCGCATTAACGTAGCCGCTGCTATGTTACCGCAGTTAAGTAAACATACCCCATACTGTATCTGGATTTTCAGATAGCTTTTGACAAGGTCCCTCTTGAAAGACTCTTGGTGAAATTAAAAAGTTATGGGATAGGTGGAACTGGTTAAAAGATAGTAAGCAAAGGGTAGGGCTAAATGGCCAATTTTCCCAATGGAGAAAGGTGAATAGTTGAGTACCCCAGGGATCTGTGCTGGGTCCTCTGCTTTTTAACATGTTCATAAATGACCTGGAAATGGGAATAATGAGTGAGGTTATCAAATTTGCAGATGACACAAAATTATTCAAAGTTGTTAAAACCCAAGTGGATTGTGAAAAATTGCAAGAAGACCTTGATAAATTTGAAGACTGGACATTCAAATGGCAGATGAAATTTAATGTGTACAAGTGCAAAGTTAATCACTTAGGAAAAAACAACCCAAACTATGTTTACACAATGCAAGGTTCCACATTAGGAACCACCACCAGGAAAAAGATTTACTACTACTACTACTACAGGAAAAAGATTTACTACTACTACTACTGAGCATTTATATAGCGCTACAAGTCATGTGCAGCGCTGCACAGACATGTGGGAGACAATCTCTGCTCATCAGAGCTTACAATCTAGTCAATGTACTAGACAACTAATATCTTGAGGCTTTGTCAGAGTGAACTACAGACATGTATTATAAAAAAGAAATTCAGGGGGGCGGAGCCTGATGTCCAGTGGGTTAGACGCTTCGCGCTGAAGCTCCCGAGAGGCCTACTCAGAATCCTGACTTAATACCTACCTAAACTTAATATTTTGCTCCGAACTTACCGGGGTACCTCGGGGGGGATGGCGGCCCACAAACCAGCGCGCTTAGACTTCGGGTCTCCCTCTTCTTCACACGGAAAACGCTCCAAAACAGAGTTGTCTTCCCCACAAAAGATAGTTCCACTTCGGGAAAACCCCGAAATGCAACAGGAGATCTTGGAGGAAATACGCGGTGTGAAGGAACTGGTACAGTCCAACGGAGAAGCGCTCCGAGCCATGCGAGAAGACTTCGGTATGCTTCAGGACCGGCTTGAAGGTCTTTCACTACGGCAGGACAACATGGCGGGGATCCTCGACTCGCACGCGGTGCGCTTGGTGAAACTGGACAAGGCTGAGCGTCAGATACAGAATCTTCAAAAAGAGTTAGAGGATAGCAATAATCGAGCCCGTCGCAACAATGTAAGGCTCATTGGAGTACCGGAGGGGGCCGAAGCAGGAGATATAAGAGAATTCCTGGTCAAAACTCTTCCCTCCTTGCTGAAGATCACTTTTCACAGAGATCTGGAAATTGACCGAGCACATCGTGTTCCTACCAACATGGCGCTCAATCGGACGACCCCCCGGCCTATCATCTTTCGATTACTGAGATATCAGCAAGTTGAGCAAATTCTAAATGCTGCCCGGGCGAATCATCATCTGGAGTTTGAAAGTCAGAAAGTCTCCTTCTTCCCTGACTTGGCAAAGCCCACAGTTGACCGTCGGAAGAGACTCCTTGCTTTTCGCCCTAGACTTCAACAGCTACAGGCTCGCTTTGGCCTATTGTATCCAGCGAAGCTCAGAGTGACTCTCCATAACCAAACTAGAACATTCGAAGATCCTGATCTACTAGCAACATTTTTAGATTCCAAAGAAGCAGACCAGATGCGCTAATCCAACAACTTGGATCTGTAATCCGCCGGATCTGCCCGCCATTTTGAATGGCCCGACGCGGTGATCACAGCCTGGAACAGAGACTGCCTGGACTTTTCTTTCTGTCTATATATAACTTTCTTGGTCTCCTATCCCTCCATGATGTGCACCTCGGTTGGATTCGGAACACGCACAGCTATACAGGTTATATGTTTCAATTTAGGCCTTCTCTGGGGTTTCTCCCCGCAGACATATGGTCGCCAGTAATTTTTGGGGTTCTGCTTCTTCTCTAATGCACTTCGGTGCTTATTTTTTTATATGGGGCGCTTCATTGTTTTTCATTAGCTTATTTTCTATCATGTCATGTGTACAGCCATATACAGTTAATATGAGGGACATTGTGGAATTATGTGCGTTATCATGTTCTTTTTCAGAATTTTTAACTTTTCTGAATGGCCTTATGTAAGATCTTATCACTGAACGTAAAAGGCATCAATAGTCCAATCAAAAGAAAGAAAATCCTTAGCTATCTTAATCATGAGCATGCTGATTTAGTGTTTCTTCAGGAAACGCATTTAAACTCCGCTGAAACACTGAAACTTAATGCTAAGCCTTACATGGTGGCTGCCTACTCTCCCGCCGTTTCCAAACGGTGTGGGGTAGCCATCTTGGTTAAGAAGTCTTTGCAAGCTACTGTAATGGATACTAGCTCTGATAAGGAGGGTAGATGGGCCCGTGCACACCTTAAGGTTGGAGATAGTGAATTCACGTGTATTTGTATTTATGCTCCGAATGTGGATAACCCTGCTTACTATGCAAGTATTGCGCAGTTGGCACAGGCCTCTGCCAATACACCATTAATACTTGGCGGCGATTTCAACCAAGTACTTGATCCTTTGATAGATAGACAGCCGCCTAGAACGAGTAGTCCACCCAAGAGTCTTGATACCCTTACAGCTCTGATGAAAGATCTTGCGTTAGTAGATATATGGAGGCTGCTTCACCCCTCCGACTTAGAGTTCACCTTTTTCTCAGCCACCCATCACTCACAATCTAGAATAGATTTTTTTCTTATCTCCAAAGCACTGATACCCCAAGTGGACACGGCTAGGATTCATCCTCTCCATATTTCAGATCATGCTGCCATATCTTTCTCATTACATGTCACTACGCAAGGTGAACATCCCCGTGCTTGGTATTTTGATAGATCCCTACTAGACCAAAAAGATTTTCAGGTTGACATAAAGGCCGCTATCCAAGACTACTTTCATTTTTAAATCTGTGTAAATCTCTGTCACATGCTCATTCTGTATCGCAGATACCATTTCTGTTTGTGTTGATGTACAATTACTGTTGTTTGTAAGCGCTTATATGATGATACTTATCAGCTTAGAGAAGAAGCATAGGGGTGGGGGGTAACTGGGGTTGCTTTTTCCTTATTGTATGTTTGTATTTGTTTCCTTTGGTGTGTTGTTTCTTTTTGCTTGTTGTAAAATGAAAATAAAAGTTTAAAAAAAAAAAAAAAGAAATTCACTCAAAAAAATTGTCATATAACCACGATCTCTTTAAAAACCTCTTGCCACTGGTCTCAGATAAATGGGTAAGTTCTGACACTTGTTTATGGGTAATTTTGATCGCCCACTCTGGTGTCCGTTTACATCAATGACCTTTTTTGCAAGTGGTTTTCTCATACATATTGCTGTTATCTTATTATTTTTTTAGGTACGTTTCTCTTCAACTTCATTTAAAACAATAGCAAATGCCACTCTACTTATCTTAAGCGTTGCAGAATGGTAGCGGTTGATATTCCTTGTTGAGTGGGCGATCAAAATTACCCATAAACAAGTGTCAGAACTTACCCGTTTATCTGAGACCAGTGGCAAGAGGTTTTTAAAGAGATCATGGTTATATGACAATTTTTTTGAGTGAATTTCTTTTTTATAATACAATCTAGTCAAGACAAACACAGAAGGCGTAGGCAGGGACAAAGCAAGGGAAAGAAAAAAGGAGATCAGGTGAGTCAAGATCCAAAAGCAGCAGCAAAGAGGTGAGTTTTCAGCCTGGATTTGAAGAGAGTTAGAGAAGGTGCCTGGTGTACAGACACAGGTAGTTTGTTCCAAGTGTAAGGCGCAGCAAGGTGAAAGGAGCAAAGTCTGGAGTTAGCAGTAGAAGAGAAGGGCACAGATAGAAGCAGTTTTCTAGAAGAGCAGAGTTCCCGAGGGGGGTTGTAAGGAGAGAGAAGAGTAGAAAGGTAGTGAGGAGCCATAGAGTGAATGCATTTATAGGTCAGCAGGAGAAGTTTGAACTGGATGCGGAAACGGATAGGGAGCCAATGAAGTGACTTGAGAAGAGGAGTAATATGGGCATGATGAGGCTGGCGGAAGATTAGCCACGCAGCAGAGTGTTGAACAGATTAAAGGGGAGAGAGATGATTCAAAGGGAGACCAGCAAGGAGTAGGTTACAGTAGTCAAGACAGAAGGTGATTAAGGAGTAGATAAGCATTTTAGTAGTGTGTTCAGAAAGGAAAGGACGGATTTTGCTGATGTTATAGAGAAAGAAACGGCAGGTCTTAGCTATCAGATGGATATGTGAGGAGAAAGAGAGAGAGAGAGAGAGAGGAGTCAAAGACAACCCCCAGATTGTGGGCTGAGGAAACAGGAAGGAGTACAGAGTTATCCACAGAGACTGAGAAAGGAGGAAGAGGAGGGGAGGTTTTAGGGGGAAAGATAAGAAGTTCAGTCTTAGCCATGTTCAGTTTCAAGCGGCGGTGAGACATCCAGGCAGCAATGTCAGAAAGGCAGGCAGAGATCCGGGTCTGGATTGCCGGAGAGATTTCAGGCGTCATTGTGGATAATATGTTGAAACTCTGCCCGGTGTGCTGCGGTGGCCAGGAAGGCACCTCCGTTGCCTTAGGTACACATAGATTATGAGCCTTTTGGGGACAAGGGAATGTATCCAGTACCTTATTATAGAGATCCAGTCTAGAAACGGGGAATACCAAGGCAAAGAACTAATTTATTATATCACCATATAGAGGATCAAACGTCAAGGACCCGACACAGGCCGTGTTTCGTAAAAACCTCCTAAGGGGTATACTGGTGTGCTCTATGATTAAATTAGGTCATGTGTGATATCAAAAGCAGTTTATCCAATTACATGACTTACCAGTGCGGCGAGTCAAGCGACTAGAAATTGGATAAACTGCTTTTGATCCTGAAGAAACTGATACTGAATAGTGAACTTACAAAGAATATCACACATGACCTAATTTAATCAAAGAGCATGCCAATATACCCCTGAGGAAGTTTTTACGGAAACAGCCTGTGTCAGGTCCTTGGCGTTTGATCCTCTATATGGTGATATAATAAATTAGTTCTTTTCCTTGGTATTCCATGTTTCTAGACTGGGTTTCTTTGATCTACGTGGTTTTTGCTGTCTTTTGGTGGATCCTGTTTATAGTGATTACATAATGTAAACTGCTTTGATTGTGAAGGATAATAAATAGAATGCTAGGAATCATAAGGAAAGGAATGGAGAATAAAAAAAGGATATTATAATGCCTCTGTATCGTTTCATGGTGTGACACCTTGAATATTGTGTGCATTTCTGGTTGCCGTATCTTAAAAAGGATATAGTGGAATTAGAAAAGGTACAGAGAAGAGTCACCAAAATGGTAAAGGGGATGGAAGTCTACCCCTATGAGGAGAGGCTTAAGAGAACTTCTTCAATCTGGAAAAGAGAAGGCTGATGATATGATAGAGGTCTATAAATTAATGAATGGAGTGGAATGGGTAAATACAGATCGATTGTTTACACCATCAAAAAGTAGAAAGACTAGGGGACATGCAACGAAGCTAGTGTAACCTGTTTAAGACTAAGAAGAGAAAATATTTATTCGCTCAACGTGTAATAAAACTCTGGAATTCATTACCGGAGGATGTAGTAACAGCTGTTGGCGTAGCTGGGTTTAAAAAAGGGTTAGACAAGTTCCTGGAGGAAAGGTCCATAAACCAAAGAAGTCCCGGGAAATCCACCGCTTGCCCCAATACAAGCATTGTAGAACCTGTGTGTCTTTTTGGGAAGCTGCCAGGTACTTGTGACCTGGATTGGCCACTGTTGGATACAGGATACTGGGCTTGATGGACCTAGGTCTGACTCAGTATGGCATTTCTTATGCTCGTATTGTATAACAGACCTGAAAGTGATTTTTGACCTTGGTAAAGTATTGAAATGATACACATAGTTGTTCATGTAATTGGTTGAAATTTTATTAGAAAATACTGAGAAAACGCAACCACTCAGTGGTATGCTGCATCTCATGGCTTCATTCAGATGCCTTTTTGGGGGTCTTCCTCATTTCCATACATCCCGCGCCCAGCAACGAAACGGATGCCCATGCCCAGCCAAGTACAGATGCCAGAGAACACCAGTCTTTAACCAAAACAAGTCAAAATGCACCAGGAAAGAAATAATCTTACCCTTTTCATGATGCTACTTAAGCTAGGTTCGAGGAATCGGTATTAAGCTGAGTATTCATGAAAGCTACTTTCTTTCCCCAAACCAAGCAGAGATTTTTTGTTTTTCAGAAGTTTCTGACCAGTACCCGAAACACAAGAGCCGCAGCTAAATGTGCGCACACTGCTTCAATCAGGAACACCTTCTCTCTGCTTTCTTTCTTCCTGTGGTCCTCTTTAATCTCCTGGAAATCCCACTCAAGCTTCCCCTACCTCTTTAGAACCTTCTAGGCTCCACTGAGCTTGCTCTCTTCTTCCAGCTGTGCTATACTAAAGCAGGATTTTAAAACGGTGGCTGGACCAGTAAGCAATAAATTAACGTACATCTTCTTCAGTCTTGCTTTCAATCCACCTGGAACTGCTTGAGTGTCGCAACTGCCGTTTGTCAGTTATCATTATGTTCAAAATCTTTACCCCACTAGCATTAGCTCATTGCATATTCCAAACATTTTTTTTGTCGGACTATGTTCATCAAAGCCTCTATCACAAGCTGCTTCTAGCTTAATAGTCCCTTTTTCTCTTTTTTTTGATCAATTTTCAATTTTTCAACATTTTGAGGTTCTCTTTCTTTGTTCTTTAAGAAAACGATACTGGATTTTATGCCCACATTTAGAATGAAATATTAAAAAGTTGATGCATGAAAAAGTTGATCAATGTCTTTTAGGCTTCCACACTTGTGCAAATTCTCTTTTCACCTTTAATAACAACTTGAGAATTTTCTCATTATAACAGAAATAATTTACATCCATCTTCTCGCTGGAATTATGAGTAACCCAATGGCTGAGGGCATGAAAGAGGAATGGACCACCTGGAAGGCCATATATAGCCTCAGTATCCAACATGGAGATATCAGAAAATTCTACCAGAGCCGAGATGCAAAATTGTGGTTAAAGACGAACTAGCACAAGGCTGACCAATAGGCGTTACTAGTGCATTTTTCCTGGAAAAAAAAGGTGCTGGTACTGATAAGAAGGGCTCTTTCATTAATACCATGGGTCAATTTTAGCAGGCAATGAAAAGGGTGCCAGTATTCTGTACCACTGCGTATCTCCTAAAAAAAAAGCCCTGAGTGTTAATTAGACAATGGACCTTTTATGATACAAGATATTGCTGAGACCAATTCAGAAAAGCTGAAATGTGCTCATCGGTAAAACAAAATCTGACTTTCCTGGATGACAGGAGAAAAGCAGTGCATGGTAAGCCTGTTTTAGTAACTCTTCATAATATCATGTACTATAATGTAATGAAAATTCAAATTTGAATAGAATAGTACAAATTATTTTGAAATTGTATTTCTTTATTTTAAAGCGTAAACATATGGTGGTTTTAGTTGTAGAACAGTTTTGTAAGTACCCTATCAACTTCCTGGATCCACCATAAATACTCAATGCTTTGCCTTTGTGGAGAAGGCATTTGACTTCAATTTGTGCCTCACAAAACACCCTTACTGAATGTAAAGATTGCTTAATACAAGATATCATGTATTGATCGCCATGTAAATTCTATAATTTTAAAAATGAAACAGCATGAGAACTGTGGAATGCTATCAAGACCGCAGGTAGGCTTGAAGATGTCTTTCAAAAGGCAATCTGAAGAAAAAAAATGGAATGTCCTTTTGTTAACATACAAAGGGGCATGTTTACTAAAGTGTGCTTGTCATTAATGTGGGGTTTAGTGCGCAGTAAGTGCACTGTGCTACACTAAAAATCCCATGCTAACCAGTTAGCACATGACTGGGCAGATTAGGAGTAGGATGTGGGTGCTAGCAGTGCATTGCGTTAGTGTGGATACCTTGGGTGCGCACTGAGCACAGCTGTTGCCGTGATCATGGGTGTACTTAATGCCACCTCAATGGAGGGTCTTAAGTGTACCTGCATGCCGGTTAGCGCAGTGCCATGTGGTTACAATACGTTAACGGCAGGGAGATGGATGCACGCGACCCCAGATGTTAGCATGGGCCTCCGGACTAAATGTGTGTCCCAATCACACACTAAATTAGGTATTTTGGGGCATGTTTACTAAAATGCACTATCTTAATTAAAGAAAACTTAAATTAAAGGTTTCCTGTAAGTCTCAGTCCCTAAGGGAACTCAGACATATACACCTCAGCAAATTAAGTGAATTTTATGGAGATCCTTTTGCTTCTGTTCAATTAAAAATGCATACATTAGTTGCCATAGCAACTACTCCATTCTCACAGTATGGCTGCAGGCTTTATTATGCGCATGCTGCCAGGTTATTGAAACTAATTAGCTTACCCTTTAAGGGACTCTGATTTGAGCAATGGAGTGTGAACTACAGGACAACATAAAGATGAAGAAGAAGAAAAAGATGAAGCAAGGGTTGATTTGGTCTATTTTAAGCAATATTGGCCATATATGGTTCAGTGTCTGTAAACTTTAACCCTCGTATGGGATCTTGGGGTCATTAGGTTTCTTACTCTCCAGTGCTCCAAAGTTTCACTCTTCTAAACTTTTAAACATTTAGGACTGGCATGGCTATTTCTCAAATATTCATAAAGTAATGAGAATTGGTCAACTGTCGATAGATCAAAAAACGGCTGAGGTAGGAAGTTCATTTTCCATTTAAGATGGTAGCTAAAGCCTGAAATATAAACAAAGAAATAACGTTATCCCAGCGCAACTGACTTCACATCTTGTCATCTATTTCATGGGATAATGCCAAGGGTATTGTTTTTAAAATGTTGTACTTTGCACACGTAAAGGCACATTTTAGATCAGAACTGAGACGTCGCACATGCCACTGGCAGGATTTTACCAAACTATTCTAAAATAGTGCAGGTGTGTACCTGTATTTGCCAACATGTAGAGCTGAAGGAGTCATTTTGTAAATCTACATGTGGGAAACTGCGTGTAGGTGCTGGACTTACACGTGGAAGTTGGACATTTTATATACCTGCTTGTATCAATGCTGCCAGTTAACTACAGAAGTGGCAATCTTTATCCAATTTCAATTTGCAGGAGAAAATAAACAATGGGGGGGGAGGGGTTAAGGAAGATAACCCCCTTAATTACTCCTGTAAAAGGCTGGCCACAATGAGCACTTTTGAAAAACGTATAATATCTAGAAACCAAAATTACATACCACCCAACAACATTATCATTAATGGATCCATTCTTGAAGTTAAAAATGAAGTAAAATACCTAGGAGTCACACTAAACCAGCAACTCACATTCACAACCCACATTAACAATACAACTAAAGCCATATATAACAAAATCCACCTCCTCAAACACTTAAAACCACTTCTCCACAGCAACGACTTCAGATCAGTGATGCAAGCGATGATTACCCCACTCATCGACTACTGCAATAGTCTACTCCATGGCCTCCCAAAACAAACTATCCACCCCCTACAAATGGCAGCTCGCATCATCTCAAACATACACCATATTCAACACATCACACCCATGCTTCACTCCCTCCATTGGCTCCCTGTACATAGCAGAATTAAATATAAAATCATCATGACAACATTCAAAGCTATCAGGGAACTGGCACCTTCTACTTTAATCCAGTTAATCAGGAAAACACCTAATAATAGACACAGAAGAACACCAATGACTAATACTCTTCTATTCCCACCAGAATTCAGAAAAACGAAATAACAAACCAGCAACAGAGCATTTGAATACTTATCTCCGAAGCTCTGGAACTCCACCAGAAACACTGAGACACATAGCAGACCTCGCCACCTTTCACACACAACTAAAAACTTTTCTGTTTATAGTACACTTCGGTAAAAACGAGACAAATACATCAACTGCCCCAACTCAACCCCACTAAGATTCCTGAAGCACCACACCATCCACTACTTTACATCCCTTCTCTCAAAAACCTCAGGACCCTTCTAATTTGTACATAGTTCATACTAAATGTTCATGTAAATATTCCTGATCACTTGTTGTTGTTTATTGATCATGTAATTATCTAATAGTTCTCTTGCACATGTAACTTCCACTTTGTTTGATGTAACCCAGTTGTTTTATGTAAACCGCTATGATTGATCGATATGGCAGTATAGAAAACACAAAAATCAATAAATGAATATGCTAGGAAGCAGCTGTAAATCCTGACGAGGACAACTGTTGTCATACATGTAGATACACATGTAGATTTTGACACACCAAGCCCATCCTTCACCATGCCCCCAATATACTTCCCTGCAAATTCTACATACAGTAGTAAGGACATTTATGTATAAATTCAGCCCTCTCTAAAATCACCATTTCCATGTGTAAATATCTGAATTTACATGTGGAAAATGTGAATAAGGCTTCTAAAACAACTTCTTGTATCTGAAAACCGTGGGATCAGAATAGTGAACAGGCCTGTATGTGCAGGCCGGGACCGCAATTCAGCCCGGCCTGCATGTACAGGCCTTGCCCGGCTAACACAGTCAGGGCTTTCAAATGGAGCTGCGGCGCCATGGCATCTGGTTGCCACGACACCACGGCTCCATTTAAAAGCCATGATCCCCGGCCACCGGCACCCAAAGTGTTCTCCCTGCAGCCCGACCCCCGATCAGGCCTCCCAGCTCCGGTCCTGCCATTTCCTCCACATCGGGGAAGTTATTCCATCTCAGAGGTGGAATAACTTCCCTGTTCAAGTCGTCGGCCCCGAATGTACAGGGGCATCATTAGAATCGGCCCTGTATGTCTGGTGCTGACAACTACCCACTGCCTGCCCTATCGCTGCCCCCGATCCACCTCTTTCCTGCCCCCGTCTAATCTCCCTGTACAACGCACAGGGAAGGAGGATGGGGTAGGGAAAAGACATGAACAGCAGGGATGGGATGTCCATCCCTGCTATTCATGGCTCAGAATGACCCCCTTACTGTTTAAGTTAAATGTAAAATTTATTAACCCCTGTTACCTGTATATCGCTTTGACTTGAAAATATAGAGGCCGATTCTAACTTGGACATCGCAGCCTCTGTGCATCTGCCCACTGCCTGCCCCATCTCCGTGTCTGTGCCACCCCTTTCCAGCCCCTGTCTAGCTTCACCATACAAACTCCCTGTTTGTACAGGGAGCTTAGCTGGGGATGGGAAAGGGACATCCATCCCCGCTATTCATGCTTCAGAATAGACCCTATGGCTTATAAAAAAGTTGTTAAATAAATAAATATATAAAAAAATGAAATTAAACATACACGTACATACCAAGATCAACATATCAAGAAGAAATAAAAAATAAAAAAACATGAACATAAACATGAAAATGCTGAATTACGACAGCATGGTGATTGGTGCACAGGTGAAAAGTGAGCTGGTAGTGACGTGCACATCAGCCAGCATGGAGCGGGGTCAAGCACATGCCAGGAGCGTGGTAGTGTTTCCACAATGGCATCAAATCCTCTGTGGCTGCACTCTCAGGGCAAAGGTCGAGCTTTCTTTACACCACCTGAGAGATACTTGTACAAAGGGAAGACTCTTCTGCACATTATTCTGCAATACTTGTATACTATCTGATCTTCTTCCATAGGAAGATCTAGAGGAGCTTCAGCGGCTTGGGAGGCAAGGAATATTTCAGTGCTGTTTGAAATGACTAGCTACTCTACCATTGGCCGAGAACACTGAAAACACAGGAATCTGTGGTTATACCTTGTGCTACCCAGTTTCCAGGGCTGCCGTAGCCATCAGGTAAAATAGGCAGCTGCCTAGAGTGCCGTTTCTTGGGTGGACCATTGCCACCGCCGCCGCCTCTCTCCAGGACCTAATCGCTTGAAAACAGCACTGCAGCCTTTACCAAAAGCCTCTGGCGCTGCATGCTTCTGCCCGTTCCGATGCAGATTTCCTGGTTCCAGGGAGGTAGAAGCTGTTGGCCCAGGAAGTCTGCATCGGAGGGGGCAGATGCACCAGCAGCATGCAGCGCCAGAGGCTTTTGGAAAGCGCTGCAAGGCTCTTTTAAAATCATTGCCACCACTGCAGATCCCAGAGAGGAATGTGTGTGTGTGTGGGGGGGGGGGAGCAGGAATGAGGTTCACCTGGAGAGCCTCATATCCCTGCAGTGGCCCTGACTGTTGCTTTGTATTCCTTAATAAAAGCAATGTACATGTTTATACGCATGCCTTTTGCCAGTACATATGTGTCTGGGGATGAAATACAATCACCTATACACTTCCAGGTGTCCCATTTCCAGGGGCACATCTCTGCCTATTGACCTAGAATGATATTTATTTATTTATTTTAAATTGTTTTGTACCTCAGCGCTCCCAATTACACAGTGCATCAGCATGGTTTACAGAAACAGCATCATTAATCAGCTACAATAAAACACCTACTCGTTCAGAGAATAACCGGGTCTTACGTTTCTTTTGGAACATTAGAACTGATTCAATTTCCTTCCAATGTTTTGGTAGTCTAGACCAAAACTCGGCTGCTCTATATGGTATAGAATACCCAAATCTTTTCTTGCTCGTAATCCTCCCACTCGAAGGGACTTGGTTAATAAGGATGGCAACAACATATCAGAAAAATGGACTGGAGCAAAGTCATAAAAAAATGTAGAGAATGATAAATAAAACGGAAAACATATATGCTCAGACATCTTAAGCCAATGTAACTTTGCAAATAGAGAAACCAGTTCACTTTTCCGAGCATCAAATATTAACCTCACTGCCTTATTTTCCATGTGCTTTTCCAGTTGTGCCTCTTACAAACTTGCCTACCAAAAACATGATCCTATGATATCATGCCAATGTAAGAAGTAATTGCTAACATGATAAACAAAGAAATGCTAAAAAAAATACTCAGTACCTTAAAACAGAAGGAAAAGTATAAATGTTAAACTTGTACTCAAAACAGCAGGCTGTCAAGATACCAAAAAGCTAAATGCCTAGAGGTTATAATGACAGAGGAGGTGCCACCTGCTTTTAATATATTGTTGCTTTTTAAGTGCCATCAAGTCAATGTTGACTCCTGTTTGAGTGGAAGTGGATTACCAGGCAAGGGAGGGTAAAGTGACTTGCCCAAGGTCACAAGGAGTGCCAGTGAGAATCAAACTCAGATCTTCTTGGCAGTAGGCTGTTGCTCTAACCACTAGGCTACTCCTCCACTTATGCTAACAGGCCTATCCCTCTGAAATTTTTCACTTAAGGGCTAATTTACCCATAACCGAGGAGTTTGGAGATAAAAAAACCCCCTAAAAGCCTGAGAATACAAACACATAAGGACGTTCAAAGTACAAATATTGAACACATGTACTGTCTAAGCTGCTGACTCTTCAGACCTGGAAGACCTAGAGGTGAAAAGATTGGAACATCTGGAATACAGGAGGCCACTAATCCAGTAGATATCTTTATGTTCAAAGAACTGTTGATTGCTGGTCATAGCCAATCTCAACAGTGCCGGGCAGCATCTTTAAAGTGCTTTAATTAAAATCAGGTATTCAACGCTAGAGCCTAACCTGTGTCTAGCACTGAAAATCCAGCAATACTCAACCACTAACTGGATAGCAAAATTGCCTAAAGTTAGGACAGCCATTGAGTTGAATATCGCTGCTAGCCAGCAAGCTGTTGGGATTACCCAGCTCTGCCTACAGATCATGCTAGAATTAATAGGCATCTTTCCTACAGTCCGTGGGGATATTCAGCAGCACTATTAGGACAGAACCGCTGAATATCAGGATCGCCATGGTTTATGCAACCTCATTATTGGCCTCCACAGCTTCTGCCACCCTCCTTTATACATATACAAAGAAGGAAAATATGCATGTGATCCCTTAGGGGATTTCAGCAAAAACAATAAAAAAAGCATAAAAAAGGATCAATAAAAATAAAGATGGAAAGCTGCTGGGGGAAAAAAGAGTAAGAGTGGCCATGAAGGTCTTGTGTAATTTATTATCCGTTGAAAAATAATAATGTTGTCTTTTTTGTTTTGCTTTTTCTTCTCTGATACCATCCTCTCATTAGATCCCGCTTATCGATAGGAAAAAGAAAGCAGGAAGCAATAAAGAGTAGAACCATAGTGTGGTGACATCATGGGGTCAAATAGCAACTGTAATAAAAGCAGATGTTCAGCGTATATTCAATAACAACAAAATATATTTATCACTGCCTGGAAAATAATCTTTAGAAAATGATTGAGAAAGTGCTCCCATCGATGTTCTATTTTTGCTCACACACATGCCCTTAAACACTCAAGGGCATGTGCAACTTTTATTCATCTCTGCTGGTTCTCAGACCTTAACATATTTTCCGCCATTCAGAATTGATAATTTATATGCTGGCGTAAAAACAAGAAAACTAATCTGAATAAATCATGTTTTACTCTCATAACCCCCCACCTAACATTTTTTGAATGACCTATTTTGAAACACTGATTAAAATTTCCTTTGATCCTTTGCAACTTGAGACACTGTTGACATCTAGTCAGGTTTAAGATAAGGGTTTTTTAAAATCTTTTTCAACTTAATAAGATAAGTTTTGTTTTGTATCAATTGGTTAAATGTATATTATAGTTGATACAGGTTTCTGGTTGGGAGTAATAGCCTTAGGTTAATTGCCCTGGTTATCTCCTTTTGCTGCCTCTTCGTGATGTGGGCTATGTAGTGGTTTTGACTTAAGTAATTTTTGTTTTAGCATTGTTTTTTTTGTTGTACCACTTAATTTCTTTGATTGTACTTGCAAATTATCATATAAATTAAAAAAAATAAAATAAAATAAAATTTCCTATTCGAAAATGTGTTTTTAATAGGTCTGAAGAGAGATGACAAGAGTTGCACTTACATCTTTATGTTCCAATTTGTTTATTCATTGCAAAAAAAGGACGGTGCCTCATCTCTACGTACAAACAGCACCTACCAATGAGAACCTCCAAAACGTCAACACAATGGCGAACACTTTGACATACTCTAATCCACATTTATTCAGGGCTGGGGAAAAGTTATGCGGTGCCCTAGGCAAACTTTCAGCCTATGCCCTCTCCCCCCCCCCCCCCAAGATTTTGATGATCAAACTCAACAATCATGATAATGCCAATACCTGCCCCCTCCCCCACAACAATCCTATAAAAATGCATAATTAGGCACCATAGTTTTAAATGTTAAACTCTTGCTTTGTATGTATATGTGAGCTTGCTCCCCCTGCAGGCAAAAGAATGTACTGATGGTGTTTTGAGTTTTTGAGTTATCGGGATCTATTGTTTTGCTTTTACTGCAGCTGCTGCCCTAGGTTACTGCCTACTCTTGCCTAATGGCTGGTCCGGCCCTGCCTGCACATCTGCGTTATCCTAAGCCAAGCCTTGTTTTCCCCTTGGGAAAACTGCTAGGTACATATGACCTAGATTGGCCACTGTTGGAAACAGAATACTGGGCTTGATGGACCTTGGTCTGACCCAGTATGGCATATCTTATGTTCTTATGTTCTATATTCCTATGTCTCTGTGACCGCTCACTCTCACACACTCACACTTGCAGTACCCATTTGAACGTTTTTACACACATGCCTCTCTGCTTTTCAAATAGGAAACACATGTCTATTCGTCTGTGTGTTATCAGGACTGTAAGAGTAACAGAGGATGTCACTACTACTAGGCCAAATGAGCAGAGGCATCCCCTTGAAGAGGGGGACCACCGACAAAGAAGGGATCGGTGGAAAGCGTACCCCTTTCTTAGCCAAAGAGCTCCTTAGGCTTTTTTCATAGGAAAGTTGCTCAGTCCCCTTATCATTTTGGTCACTCCTTTCTGTATCCTTTTTGAGACGTAGCCACCAGAACTGAACACTATAGTCAAGATGTGGTCACATCATGCAGTAATAAAGAAGCATTATGTTATTATTTATTTTATTCTCTATTCCTTTCTTAATTCCTAACATTCAGTTTGCTATTTTGGCCATTGCTGCACACTGAGCAGAAGATTTCAACATATCTTCACGATGATGCCTAAATCCTTTTTCCTGGGTGATGACTGCTAATGTGGAACCTAGCATCATGTAACCTACAGTATACTCAGCCATCCACATCCTCCACAATGCATCCCAGCATCCCTCCCAGGAGCAACTGTAAGACATACTTATAACCGAGGTACCCGGAAGCCCAACCCCGCACATAAAAACCCAAATAAACCAGCCCACACCAGATCATGGTAAACAGATGCTTGGTCACAGCTTTATTAACAACAGTGAAAATCCGGCCCAACATGGGCCAACTCAATATTACCAAAAATTGCAACATACCCCCCCCCCCACCCCCCCCTTTTCCGGATGATGCCCCACCAGCCATTTCTAGCAAAGTGGTGCATCATCCACCCCCCCCTTTTCCCCGCCGCCTGCCTGGCCATGTTATTAGCAGAGGCAGGCTCCAGTTGCCTTCCACCGGGCAGAGACCCCAGCCGGGACGTCTCTCCCACCCAAGGAGCTGAACCGCTCCCACTCAAAGCGGCAACAGCCTCAAATGCCCCACCGGGTCGACGAGCGCCAGCTCGCTACCCCGCCACCGGCACAAGGTGAACCCTAACCTTGTGCCGCCCTCCCCCAAAGAAAGCTGCGACCAGCACCAACCCTCCAGAGCTTCCTGCCAATCATTCAGTAGCAGGTCCTGCCCAACTGGGGCAAGGTGAACCCCATCCAAACGATACAAGCCGGCACACCGGACATATGCCCACGGATGCAAAACCTGCAGGCCCCCTGACTGCTGAACCCAACGCCCAATCTGCCTATTGATCTTGGTAAGACCTCGGGACCAGCGGCGCTGAGACCAGCACGCAGGATGAGGAATAATGTCCGATCATATAAAGGCCACGCCCGGGAGGAGCTCCCGCACCAGTTCAATGTCCCGTTGCACAGCTCTGATGATCTGACGACACGACCAGCTCGCCAAATCATTGCCACCCAGGTGTAGCAACAATCCAACAGGGCGCTGCCGCTGAACCATCTTCGCCTGAACACAGGCCACTAGCTGCCACCATCGCATGCTGCGGTGACCCATCCAGTGCAGCTGGACTCCGGCAGATTCAAGACCGAGATGGGTGCCCAACGGCCGCACTGCAGCCCGACGCTCCGACCAGTAGACGAAGGAGTGTCCGACGATCCACCAATCTCCCAGGTGCACACCATCTGAAAAGGGGAGAAGCCGCACTGCCACCAGCAGCCAACTCTGCAACAGTAAAGAAAACATTAGGAACCCCCCCAACCCACATAGGCAACTCATCCATGGCGTGCTCCCTCCCCCAGAGCGGGGCGGATACACTTACGGGCGAATATAGCCCTCGTAAGCCCCAGAACGCCACCGACCAATTCGCTGAATAACCTGGGGTTGTAGGCCCGCCGCTGCCGCACTCGTGGCCGCCCCAATCCGGAAGGAATGAGAAGCGTAGCTTTTATCATCGTAGCCCAGAAACTGCAAGGCCCTACGCAGCACCGCCGTGAACTGAAACTGCATCGCCGGCCTGCCATCTGCATGAAGGAAAAAATAGCCTCGGGCCACCGGCCGGAGCCGTAAGTAATGCCGAAGAGCATGCACCGGGCAAGACTGAAGCGGGGAGATAGCATTGAGGATTACCCAGCCCCCTTTCCCAGCCTGGTCAGTTTTGGAACGCGAGACATAGATACGCACAGAAGATGCCTCCACCGTCACATGCTCGAATTCCAGCCCGCCAAAAGCGCCCCGCCTCGCGGACCGCGGTACAAGCTCGCAAACCCGAAAAGCCCCAAAAAAACGCGGTCGCAAACAATGCCCGGAAAAGAATGTACTCGAAATCCGAGGACGTGATGCGTGGTAAAGACTCGCAAATCCATAACAATAAGTCGTGGGAAACAGGTAGCCGCCAATCTCGAGGCCGGGGCTGCACCCGAGCCCAACCTGCCAGCAAACGCTTAACTAGAAAAGATACTCGGGGATTTCCCCAGCCCGCCGCCTTACAAAAGAAGGAAAACCCCGCTAATGCGGAGACGAACGCGGACCGTGCCCAGCCTGCACCCTTAGCCCACAACACAAATTGTCCTACAAGCCCACCCGGCACCCGCCCTCCAGACCAACCCTATTGCCCAAAAAAACACTCACCTGGGCATAGCCATGCCGATACCCCGCCCAGGTACTGCGCGCCACCGATGCAGCCAGCAAAGCCATTAAGTCGGGGTCCCAACACTCCAGAGATGCTCCGGAACCAGCGACACCAACTCCTCCGCCTCTGGCGCCAGGCGCCGGAACTGCTCCCACTGGAAACGGGACAGAGCATCAGCAATGGAGTTCTGAGTGCCCGGCACATGCCGCGCCCTGGCAGCCACATTCAACCGTAAGCAAGCCAGCACAAAAAGCCTCATCAAAGACGCCACTCTTGGACACCGAGGCGCATGTCTATTGATCACCTCAACGACCGCCGCGTTGTCGCACCAAAAAACTACACGCCGATTCCGCAGGCGATCAGGCCAGATCCAAAAAGCGACCACTATAGGAAACAGCTCCAAAAAAGCGATATTGCGTACCAAGCCAGACTGTACCCAATCCGCCGGCCAAGGCTCCGCACAACAAGCCCCTTGGCAGTATGCCCCAAAGCCGGAACTACCAGCCGCATCGGTAAATAAGTGTAAATCTAGATTCGAGATCTCTGGTAACTGCAACACCGAGCACCCGTTGAATGTGGCTAAAAACGAGTCCCACATCCGCAGATCCTCCCTCATGCCCACCGACACGCGAATCCGGTGATGCGGGAGCCGCACCCCAGCCATGGCCAACGATAAGCGCCGCAAGAACGGACGCCTGATGGGCAGAACCCTGCAAGCGAAATTGAGGTGCCCCACTAAAGACTGCATGACCCGCAAGGTCGTCCTCGTCGCAGATCCCACGGACGCCACCAACTCCTTGAGCCGCTCGACCTTCTGGGCAGGCAAGCGGACGACCATGGCTACTGTATCAATCTCAATCCCCAAGAAAGTGAGGCAGGTGACCGGCCCTACAGTTTTGCCGGCTGCTATCGGAATGCCAAACTCCCCCGCCAAGCGCAGGAAAGCATCGAGCAAGGTAACACAATTGTGATCCCCCCCGGGCCAACGAACAGAAAATCATCCAGATAATGGACAATACCGCTGAGGCCCGTCTGCCGTTCTAACACCCAATGCAGAAAAGTACTAAAGGCTTCGAAATAGGCGCAGGAAATGGCACAGCCCATAGGCATGCACTTGTCGAAGTAAAACGCCGACTCGAAGCGAAAACCCAACAACGGGAAAGCAGAAGGGTGGACCGGTAACAGCCGGAAAGCGGATTCGACATCAACCTTCGCCAGCAACGCCCCGATCCCACACTGCCGTACCAGGAGCACTGCTGCGTCAAAGGAAGCGTAACGCACGGTACACCGTTCGCGAGGAATGCGATCGTTCACCGAATCACCCGGGGGGCAGGAAAGGTTGTGGATCAGCCGGAACTTACCCGGCACCTTCTTGGGAACCACCCCCAAAGGTGAAATGGTAAACGGCGAAAAGGGAGCTCGAGGAAAGGCCCCGCGACCCTGCCCAGTGCGCACTCCTCAGCAATCTTCCGCCTCACCACCTCAGCGTGGGCTTTGACCGAACTAGCATTACGTGAACCCCTCCCAGCTGGGAAGCCCTGGCATGGAATACGGAAGCCCTCCGAGAAACCATGCAAAAGCAGCCGCCCTGCCCCACACCGCCGCCCACGCCTATAACTGACTAGCCAAGGTTGCATAATGGAGACCCTGATGGGCGTGGGGGCCAAAGTAGCGCAAGCCCCTTCACTTACCCCCGACGGGGGCGCCCGCCACCCCTTTGCGACTGCACTTGATGGCCGCATGCCCGCTCCCGCACAAGGAGCAGACGTGCCGAAATTTACAGTCAGGGAAGGGGCACGACGCCTTGTTGAAACGCCAACAGACGTCACCCCCCCCTGCACCCCCTTTTGGCTGAGACTGAATGGGAGCTGAGGCCTGAAAGGACCGCGAACCCCCCGACGAAGGAGACGACCCCAACCTACCACTCCCCCCCCAGCACCCCCGCCCCGAGTGCGAGTGGACATCTGCGTTAACCACAGATTGATGTCCTTCGTCCCCCACGAGAGCTGCCCATTCTCCTCCATCATGTCCCGAAACTCCTCATCGTAATTTAACCAAGCCCATCCCTCGTGAGCCTGGGACACTGCTAAAATAGTGTCCGCGTAAGCCAACAGGGCCCCGGCCTGATCCGGGAAATAATGACCCCAAACGCTAGCTAAACGCAAAAAGGCGCGAGTCCAGTTCAGGGTGTTGCGAGACGCCCTCCGCACCCTGCCCGATTTCTCGTCTTCCTTGTGCTTTTTACGGCTTTCATCAGAACGCTTTCTGCCATCCAATAAGCGGAAAATATCAATATACTTGCACCGCTTAATCCGATGGCGCAGCTTCCGCGGCACACCCTCCCATAGCTCGGAACAGTGCACCACCGCAGGCCCCCCGCTGTCACCGTTCCTGCCCCCCGCCGTCCCCGAATCACTCGAAGAAACCGAAGAGGACGACGATGAGGAGGACGAAGATGCATGATGACAACGGCGCCCACGCTTGCCCTTCGGTCTCGCCTTCTTAGCCGTGCCACCCTCCGTGCCAAGGGCCTGCACCCCACCCGCACCCCCTACATACTCACCAGCTGCAGAGGAGGAAGCCACGGGAGCATCCACAGGCCGGGCCGCTGCCGCCACATCGGTCCGCTCCTCCGAGGCACCGGCCTGTCCCGAACCCGGAACCGTGTCCTCCATAGTCGCCCGAGCCAGCGACATCGGGTGTATCTGCAGGGGAAGAGGAGAAGAAAAACCAGCAGCCACAGGCCCAGACGCACCAAGAGTAGGGGCCGGCCCACTGCCCCAGCCCCAAGTGGAGGAGCCGAGACCACCAGCGTCCCAAGCCGCGGTGCCGTGAGCCCCGGAACTGCCTGGCCCCCCACGCCCCGCACCAAACCAGTCGCCCCCCCCCCCAAGGTACCATACCCACATTCTGCCCCATGCCAAATGCCCACGGGCCCCACGACAAGAAGCACCCTGGGTGCAGCAACTGCATGGAATTAGTCCCCCTAGGGGATCCATTGGATACATCCGGCGCTGCCAGGCCGACGGCCCGCACAACCCCTGCACCAGGGACCCCCGCCGCCGCCTCGCCGGCGGCACCCAAGCCCCCTCCTGCGTCGCACCCTGCTCTGTCGCCTGCCCCTGGGGACAACAGCCCCAGGCCCCCAAACCCAGAGTCCCCTGCAGCCACCTCAGGCGCCCTGGCCTGTGAGCCCTGCCGCAAAGCTCCCCGGCCCCGCCCCCATTTTTCCTTCCCCCTGCCGCGCTCTGTGCGCGCCGCACTCAGCTCACCACATGGCCTAGCCCCCCGCCAGAAGCCTTCCCCCTATGGGACGACAAGCCCCGACCCCTGGCTGCCCCTGCTGCCCCCATACGCTTCTCAGCTCCTCGCCCACCCGTCTGGCGCGGAGTAGCACCCCTGCCCATGATGCACAAGAAAAGGTGCTGCTAAAAGAAATAACCCACAGCAACACACCCGCACTAACCCTGCACAAAGGCAAAGGGGAGAGCGGAAGGCCCTCTTCAAGATACCCTAGTAGGGGTCCTCTATCCTCCGATGGGGGTTGGTATTTATTAATGAAAAGGCCAGAACCGTCCCCTCAGCTAACCCTTTGAAAGTGCTGCCCAACCGCAAAATGAGGGAAACGGAGCGCAGCCACCAACCGCCCCGCGGGCCGGCAGCGGAATAGCGCACACCCTCCCTGCCAGGGAAAAGCAGCCCCGACGAAAGTAGGCCGCCGCACGTGCAGCCGGCCCCAAGAACACGCACCACCGCAAGCCCCAACAGACGGCCCACAGGCACCAGGACCCCCGTGCACTGACCCTAACCCACACCGCGACCAGCCCAACACCCCCCAACGCTCGAACCGCCAAACCGCGCTGCAGGCCCAAAAGAAAAAATGGAATGAAAACACCACACACCTTTCTCCGGGGCGAGCAGGACGAGAGAGGGAGAATGCGAGCACCTGCTCCCCCCTTCGCAACCTGCCGCCCCGCCTCCCCCACCATCCTGGCCAATCCGACAGCAGGGCGAACTGCCGAACGCAGCCCGCCCTTGCTCCCTCGAGCTCACCCCCCCCCCTACAGACTCACCCATCCCACGTGCCGAGGGTTCAGGCCCCGGGGACCCGGTTACAATGCCGGCCTCGGGACCCGGCCCTGCGGCAACGGCGAAATGAACACCAGTAACATACACGTGCAGGTCATGGAATTAAAACACATGTTCCTCTAAGTGGCCAAGCAATTCATATTTAACTTAGGATGGGATTTTTATTGACCAAACTCTGTAAATAACTTTTGATTCTAAATCTATCTAAATCCAGATTCCAGGTGAATTGAACCCTGTGTATGTGTTAAAACGTAATAAACTAGAAAACTCAGTGATAGATTGTATAGGTTTTCCCACAGAGGCAAGTAGCACTACAGTTAACGGAAGGGTTTCTTTTCTTTATCTCTTAGCAAATATCTTCTAAAATTGATTCTGAATATGAAATTGTTTGAAAACCTTAGCCATAGCATCCATCATAGCTCCCACTGGGATTTCCACTGTAGTGTAATGTAGTGTAAAAAAAAAAATCAATTATAAAGCAAAAGAATTCTGGCGGAGAAAAGGCATCAGAACCTTGCTTTGTGTTTGCCCTCTGCTGTGTATCTTATAGCATGGAAGCTATGTACATTGAATATAACTTTTTGTGGATTCTTAATCACATTAGAAAGTGTTTTGAAAGCCTCAAAGGTCTACAGAAAGTAATGTGATAGGCAGAAATGATTAGTGGGGAACAAAGTGTGAAAGATTATAACTGGGTGGGGTCTACAGTTTTGCACCAGGAATGGAAACTGGGTGAACTAGATGGGCTTGGCGGTCTCTGCCTGCTGCCATGTTCTATGCGTCCATTCCACTCTTATGCTCCATACTGTAGCTCAGCTTAAAAATCAAATTTGTTTCCTTCTCAAGTGTGTTACTAACCTCCATCTCTGGCCCTTCTCCTTTAATAAGAATTAGTCTGAAGGCACGACTACCTAAAGACTGTCTAAAAAAGACTGCTCTAGCCAAGTGATATTTTTGAATGAATCAGGCTATATTACTCAGTGGCAATACACTGAGAGCTTTTATCACTAAAGCTCAAACTGCTACTGATTGCTGAAGGCTGAAGCACAGTGAGAGGAAACCCTTGTGAAATCTTTGAGATCAAGGATTAGACTATCATAAGTGTCTCTTTGACAGACAATATTTCCTCAAGGAACTCTAAATTTAGCCACAGTCATAGTCAGTAAAGATAAGTTTGCTTTTAGGACAGGTAAGATATTACAAAAATAAATACATTCCTTTCACATTCAAAATACACGATTAACCTCAGCACTGGCTTAGTAAAAGTATATTTTTGGATTAAGTTTTAAAAAATTATATTTATAATCCGCTCTTCCAATTAAATATTTATTCAATAGTTACTTAAAGCAGTAAACATGCATACAAACGTATTGTTCTCCAAAGAAAGATGACAAAACTAAGACCAACACATTGCACTAATTTTTTAAGGCTGAACACATAGCATACTACAGGATGCAAGTAAATATATCCCTTAATGCTGCTTCTATGTTCAATAAATCTTCTCTTACAACATTCTTAGTTTTCCCTATATAAAGCTGCTGACCATGACATCTGCAGATATAGACCACATTCTTAGTATTACAATTTGAAATGCATCTAATCTATATTTGAATTGGGTCTTCAGGTGTTTAAAAGAAGCTGTTTCCATTTCCCTAGTTACATGACAGATGCTACATTAAACACTCTTAAAATGATCTCTAGAATCAATTAATGCTAAATGGCAAAGCTGATGGTACTACCATGCCACGTAGGTTGTGGCCCCTTTTATAGGCAATCATAATGTCTCTGTCCTTAAATTATTCTAAAGTCTGATCAATAGGCCATTCTTGCTTAAGTACCCTTATAATGTCCCTTGTTAAAGTTGGAAAATTCAAAAGGCAAACCACTTTTTCAATGGTCAATGGTATCTCTTTCAGTCTTTTTTAGGAGATTTAGGGGTATGTTTACTAAAGAACATACTTAGCAATGTATGTTTGGATAATGAATCTAGTGCAGAGACCCGTGACACCTTTATAAGAAGATAACATAAGAGCATAAGCAATGCCATAATGGGTCAGACCAAGGTCCATCAAGCCCAGTATCCTGTTTCTGACAGTGTCCAATCCAGGTCACAAATACAAGTCAGGTTCCCGGTGTCCATGGGTAAGCGATGGATTTCCCTGGTCCTTTTTAATAATTTACAGACCTTTCCTCTAGAAACTTGTCTAAACCTTTTTTTAAAACCAGATGCCCTAACAGCTTTTACTACATCCTCTGGTAAGGAATCCCAGAGTTTGATTACACGTTGAGTAAAAAAAATATTTTCTCTTATTAATCGTAAAATTGGTTACATTGTGGCTTCATTGCTAGTCCCCTAATCTTTCTACTTTTTGAAGGGGTAAGCAACTGATCTATGTTTACCCATTCCATTCCATTAATTTATAGACCTCTATCATATCTCACCTCAGCCGTCTCTTTTCCAAATTGAAGAGCCCTAACCTTTTAAGCCTTTCCTCATAATGGTATCCTTCCATCCTCTTTACCATTTTGTTGGCTCTTCTCTGTACATTTTCTAATTCTGCTATATCCTTTTTAAGATATGACAACCAGAATTGAACACAATATTCAAGGTGCGGTTGCACCATGGAACAATATAGAGGCATTATAATATTCTTTGTTTTATTTTCTATTCTGTTCCTTATGTTTCCGAGCATTCTATTTGCTTTCTTGGGTGCTGCTGCACAGTGGGAAGAGGGTTTCAACATTTATCCATGAAGACATCTAAATCTTTTTCCTAGGTAGTGGTTCCTAATGTGGAACCTTGCATCGTGTAACCATAGTTTGGGTTGTTTTTTCCTAGATACATAACTTTGCACCTGTCCACATTAAATTTCAGCTGCCATTTGGAACTTCATTCCAGTTTTCTAATTTATCAAGGTCCTCTTGCAATTTTTCACAATCCTGCTGTGTTTTAACAACATTGAATACTTTTGTGTTATCTGAAAATTTGTTCACCTCACTCATTATTCCCATTTTCAGGTCATTTATGGATATGTTAAAAAGCAGCTGGTCTAGCACAGATCCCTGGGGTACTCCACTATTTACCTTTCTCCATTGAGAAATTGGCCATTTAGACCTACTCTTTGTTTTTAATATTTTAACCATTTCTTGATCCACAGTAGTACAGTACAGTGCACTGCCTCTTATCCCATGACTTTTCAATTTGGCTAAGAGTCTCTCATGAAGGGTCCTGTCAAAAGCTTTCTGAAAATGAAGATGCACTATATCAACCAGCTCACCTTTTATCTATCTGATTATTCACACCTTCAAAAAAATATAACAGATTATTTATTTATGTTGCTGTTTTTATATACCGCTTTATCAACTTGCCAAAGTGGTTTATATGTTAACAATTGAACGCAATCAAGTTACATGGAACGAGTTAGAAAAGTAATGGTATAGAACAGGATGAGTAAATGATGAGGAGACATATAATACAGTAGTGAATAAACAGGGGGCAAACCAGTTGAACTATATACAACCTATGGGTTGGGCTAGTAACTAAGGCATAGTCGGTGGGAGGGGGGGAGGGGGGTAAAGGTGAGTGATAAAGTTTGAGTTGTCCGGGAAGGCTGTCTGTGCATGGGGTTTTGGCTATCTATGCTAGGTGATGTTTCCACCAAAGTGCTCAATGAATACGGAATTCTTGTATGTCGTGTGTAGCGCAGATGGAATCTGGTAATGTGTTCCATAGATGGGGCATAGTAGGAGAATAAGAGTGAGAGCTTTTGCTGTTAGATGGAAGGATGGTTAGGGTGAATTGTGTATTGGCTCTTCATGGTCTGTCATTTGATGTTTTTTGGATAAGTGCTTGTAGGTATTCCGAGGAAAGGTTGTGCTACGCTTTAAATATGATGAGCAGAGCCTTGTATTTGATACAGGTCATGATGGGGAACCAGTGCAGGGCTTTGAGAGCTGGGGTTATGTGCTCATGTGCAGGTGGCAGTGTTTCTGGAAAACTGTAGAGGGTGGATTGCATATTCTGGCAGCCCTTGAAGGATGTTGTAATAGTTCAGGTGGGGGAGTACCAGGACCCGGAAGACTGTGCGGAAGTAGTTGAAGTCAAGTAGGGGTCACAGGTGCTGGACTGTCTATCTTGTGCTATGCCAGTTTCGTGGTATTATTGATGTGTGGTTGCAGTGTTAGTCCCTGGTCCAGCATCACTCCTAGGTAGTGTACCTGTGATTTGACTTGCAGATGTGCTCTTGGAGACTTTATGTGCGCTAGGGGGGTAAAATTCAGGTCCCTGGTGATGCAGAGAATCTCAATCTTTTGGAGGTTCGTGTTTAGATTATGTCTCTGTAACCATTGTGTGAGGGCTGAAACACAGCTGATTAGAGGCATGTATTCAAACTGCAGGGTGGAAAATGGGATGCACAACATTGTATCATCTGCATATATGTGGTATATTGTAGGATTTCATAATGGAACAGATGGGCTGTATGTAAATATTAAAGAGGAGGGAAAAGAGAGTAGATCCTTGGGGAACACGCTGTTGGAGTTCGAACAGATCTGAAGTGCAGCCAGCTACATTGATCTGCTGCTGGCATTGATTCAAGTAGGATGTTAGCCACTTCAGTGTGGTGTGTCCTAGACCTATCGTCTATAGGCGGTGTAGTAGTGCGTCCTGAGGTACAGAGTCAAAGGCTGCTATGATGTCTAGGAACACAGAATGAAGCCCTGATGAGGTCTTTGGATACCTCATGTTAGGTTGTCTATGAGAGCTGTGAGGAGGGTTTCAATGTCTAAATCCATGCTGTTGTGGGTCTAGGGGTGCATGCATGTTGACATAGTCTTAGAGTTGTAGCTGTACCACCTTTTTGATGACCTTCACAAGGAATGCTAGACTGGAGATTAGGTGATATGAGCTTGGAGTGTTTGGGTCCAATTTGGCATTCTTGATTAGTGGACAGAAAGAGCGAGTTCAGGGTTGTGGGCATGTAGCCCTGGGTGAACGAAAGTTGGGTGATCCTGACTAATGGAGAGGTGAGTTCAGAATGAGCAATTTCGATCCAGCTCATGGGGCATGGATCTAGGGGAGAGGTAATAGTGCTTATGTTTGTAATGATATTTTCTAGCTGATCCGGGGATATCTAATGGAAGGTGAACTATGTGAGAGCGGGTGTGCTGTGATTAAGTATCAGAGTGTCAGGGGTTCTAGTGTTGCTCATAATGTTAATCTTGATCTGAAAGTGATTGGTTAATATCTGAGGAGATAAGGCATCATGTCTAGTATTCTGAATGGGGCTTCTTAGCAGTGATTTGACCACGCTGAACAATTCTCTGGGACAATTCAAGGCAGTTTGGATGAGGTTAGATCTGTTAACCATGTGTTGGTATTCTTGGAGCTTCGCCATGAAGCTGTTGCGATCAGATTTGGTTCTGGAGCATCGCCATCTTCTCTCCAGCTGTCGAATTTTGGACTTTGTGTTCCTGAGGCCTCTGGAGTACCAAGTAGCTGTGTGGTGCTTCCTAGTGTACTTCTTAGTTGGTTGTGCGACTGCAGCTATGGGTATTGTTTGATTCCAATTGAGGATCAGATCATCGAGGTCTTAGGAGCCCTGGTCCAGCTGTGGGACAATTGTAGTTAGGAACTTATCCTTATTTAGGTGCTTGAACCTCCTTATGGTAGGTAGCAAGTGCATGATCATCAGTAGGGTCAGTGCTCGTGAAAGGAGAAATGTGATTTGGTATATGGTCGTACCAGGGTACTGTTAATGTGGCAGGGGGTGGGAGGAGGTTGTTTTGAAGCATATAATTGGAGATGAAAATTAGATTGAGGAGTCCTCCCTTCTCATGGGTTGGTCGGTTTACAATCTGAGAGTATTACAGTACTTCCATGGCATCCAAGAAGCCCTTGGAAGATTTGTGTTGGGTTGAGGGCAGGTTAAGGTCACCTAATAGCATAACCTGCTTACTGCTTGTGAAATAGTCACAGATGGTTTGTAAAAGGACTGTGAGTTCTTTGGCGGATGCAGTGGGGGATCTGTGGGCTAAGCAGAGTGCGAAGGTTTTGTTAGATATTAGGAGCAAGTACAGGCCCTGACCTGAATTAGTGTAGATGTGTTGGAATTGTAGGTGCTCCTTAGCTAAAATGAAGACTCCTGCACCTTGATGGTTGGTCCTAGGGCAGTTGTATAAGCTGTAACTTAGTGGCACTAGTTGGTTCAGCATGATGTTGACATCCTCTGTGAATCAGGATTCTGTGATGCACATGATGCTAAAGTTGTGGATGGTAAGAAAGTCAGACAAGAGGGCTATCATGTTACATGCTGATCTGGCGTTGAGGAGCGCACATTTCAAAGTAGCAGAGGTTGTTGGTGGCTCAGGGAGATGAGTTGCTCCGAAGTTGAGAGATTTGATCTTGATGAGGGCCTTACTACTTCTGCTTCTCGCTCTTGGGGTTGTGTGGGTGAGGGCATTGATAAGACTAGACCTTCCTTGCCTAAATCCATATTGACTTTCTCCCATTAAACCATGACTCTACATTTTTAGTAATTTTATTCTTTATAATGGTTTCTACCATTTTGCCCAGTATGGACATCAGGCTCACTGCTCTGTAGTTTCCCAGATAACCCCTGGAACCCTTTTTAAAAATTGCTGTTACACTGGCCATTCTCCAGTCTTCAGGTACTACAGATGATTTTAATGATGGTTCACAGATTACTTCAGTAATGACCAAAGCAAATGATTCATTCAGTCTTTCCACTATGGCCTTGTCCTCCCTTAGCACCCCTTTTACTCCTATTTCATCTAATGGTCCAACTGACTCTCTCACAGGTTTTTACCTATGACTATGTGTCCGTCATCCTGCCATTATGCATTGCAAACACATGGCACTGTGCTGGCCAGCATATGGTTGCACTTAATACCAGGACTGGCCCAAGGGTTTCTGTTGCCCCAGGAAGAAGTCCCAGCCATGACACACCTCCCACTGCTCTCTCCCCACTGCCCCAAGCCACACCACCCTCCCCTCCATGCTGAGCCATGCTACTGCCAATTCTGGTAGCAGGTTCGGGGGCAGGGTGGTGGCAGCGGCCCATGGCGGGCCATGTGCTTTGGTACACATGGACTGCCACTTCTGATCCCCCTCTGAAACAATTTCCAGTTTGAGGGGGGTCAGAAGCAGCAGGCCATGTGTGCTAAAAAATATGGTCTGCCACGGGTACCATGCTGTGCTGCCCACAGAGCTCTACCACCCTAGACGGCCACCTAGTGGATGGCAACCCTGCTTAATGTCACCCATTGAGGTGGCATTAAATGCACCCACTTGTGGTTAGTGAATACTCAAAATGCTTGTGCTAACAGTGATGCACCATTGGCGCCCATGTTTTGCCTCTGACCCACCCTGTCCCCACCTAATCACATGCTACCCAGTAAGAGCAGAAATTTTAGCACAGGGCTTACTTTTAGTGTGGCACACTTATGGAAGGCTAAACCCCATGCTAATGTTTGGCATGGTTTAATAACCATGCCCCTTGCTCTCTATAATGCTCATTCCGGACATTGTTTCGGATATCCTTTCAATGAACCGACTGCACATATCTCTTGAATATCTTTCAACATCCTCCTCCAAGGTATTCACTGTTCTTATTCTAAGAAACTGTCCTGAAGGTAAATTTTTGTTTGAGAGATCTATTGTGAAGACTAGCATAATGGAGAAGGTTATTTTTATATATAGCTTTACGATAGAGGGAAGTGATAAGTACCGGTACCTCTCCACTCGTCTCTTTTTATAAGAATATCTAAGTATGCTATTTCAGTGTCATTGTAAGAAGATTCAAAATGTAAATTTGCATCTCTTGACTTTATCCAGTGGTTGAATTCCTACAGGGGCCTTATATCTCCTTGCCACATAAGAAATACATCATCTGTGTTTCTCTTCAGCAATATAATATTGGCTACAAATGGATGTTACACTGAAAGCTTCTCCCCAGCATAAAGTATCAGGAGCCATAGAGATGCCTTTTGCAATACATTTTCCCGTTAAAACGGAAGTAATTTTCAGTCAAAACTAATTCTGCCAGTTTAATCAAGAAGTGCAGATTAGGTGCTTCTACCTCTATGCAAACAGGAAGTCTGCACTGGAGAGGGCAGAAGCGCCAAGAGCGCTCAGCAGCGGAGACTTTGGGTGAGTGCTGCTTTGCTGTTCTAATGTGCTTTGCTGCTGCTGCAGGTCCCAGAAAGGAGCAGGGGCGGGGTGGGGTGGGAGCAAGGGGGCAGTAGGAATGAGGGGTTGCCTAGGGATCCTCATATTTTATTTTATTTTATTACCCCCTATTCCAAGTTTAATTTCCCTGTTATAATGTAAGCACACCAGTGTTTTCTGATTGTGCAGATCTGTTACTTGTAAACCGCACTGAAAACAAATAGCGCGGTATATAAAAAATGTTAAATAAATAAAATAAATAAAATATCCTTGCACTGGTCCTGCATGTGAAGGGGCTAGTTACTAAGCTGCTGTAAAATATCACATTTTACCACAATTTAATTTACTGCGGGTGTCACTTACCTGTGGTAACTCAATGCCAGAGGTTAGTAACTGCTACGGTTAAAGAATAATGCAGGTTGAAATCAGCCTGGAGCATTGGCACCCCAGTGCTCTGGAAGGCATTCTTAAAAGGGCCATCGCATGTGTTAAGGAAGTGTAATCTGGAAGCTGCCTCCCCCTGGCCATAGCAATGAAGCAGAACCCTGGTGCCCCTTCCTAAGAAAGCACCACACAATGCCACAGGTCCCCATCCCCTAAGAACCCACATTCCAAATTCCCTCACCACCAGTCCTCCAATTACAAAATAACCATCCTCCCAAAGACCCCCATCCCCTTGCCCTATCATAAAATCCCTGGTAGTCTAGTGGGTCATGGTTCTACCACTAGGGGTCAAGCTGCCATATATAGACTTGCTTTGCCTCTCATTTGATGCAACATGCATTATGGTAAAATAACGAACCCGATTGGCCCTTTACATGCATTAAGGGCCCACTAATGTGCGTTATTCCCGGAACACACTTTAGTAACTACCCCCCTTAGGGTGTAATTTTATAAGGAGGCTCCTAGTTTTAAGCGCCAACAATGTATGTAAATGTCAGTACTTTAGTTGTTTACTTACTTAAGTGGCCCTTAAATACAACCTCTTATGAAATACCAACTAGTGTAATTGTATGTGGGTTGTCTGGCATGCACATGGGTGGAGTTTGGTTAAGCATAGGAGGTGCTGGAAAGAATGCACATTGATTACAGAATCTATAATTTATGCGTGTACTTTCATAAAGTAGGTTCGGTCATTTACACCTGTTCTAGCTGGTGTAAATGATCGCGCTCCATCTAAGGTACATTGTCTGCCTCTGTGACTAGTATTTAGCACAGTTTTATAAAAACAAGTAGGTGCCTATTGTCATTATAAAATGCTAGTGCAAATGACAGAAAATGTGCCTCAGCTTAAGACGCAGATATTTATTTTTTTATTTTTTTTATTTGCTTACATTTTTATTGACACCAACCCTAAAGCTGGTATAAATGTCTACACCTATATTTTTCAAGAACACACATGAATTATAGTGTTTTTTGATCTGTATGTTTCCTTGTGCGCTCCACCTCCAATCTGTCCAAACTCCAGTCATGTGCATATCCATTCACAATGTACGCATCATCATGCAATGCATGTACTTTTATGGTGGGTGGAATTTTATGAGGTCATTAATGCGTGTGGCTACAGACATGCATTAATGAGTCAATCACCCCAAAGTCGCTGCATGCATTGCATTTAAAAGCACGTGTTCCCTTATAAAATTGCCTTCCAAATGTCAGCCTTAGGGACCTTGTCACTAAAGGGCAGTAGCTTCCAATGCGTGTTCTGGCACACGCTGAATGCGCTTTGGGATACAGATTGCCAGCTAGCGTGGGGCCAAACAGTGCATGATGATTTCTGCACTAACTGTCCAATGCACATTAAGAGTGTGAATGGGCAGGGTTGGGGAGGAGAATAGGCGTGGTGTACTCTGCGCTGTTAGCATGGGGTTCAGACCAATTGCTAACTGCATTAGCGTGGGATCACCTAATGCCACCTCAATAGGAGGGGGTAGGTGCACCTGTGGTAACCCTGCATGCACTATAGGACAGGGCTTCGCGTTAACTGGCAGGGAAATGCTTTGCATAACCCTGGCAGTTAACACGGCGGTGTTGCACCTAACGTACCATCATTTCAGAGCTTTTGCCATGTTAGGTGCAACACCATAGCACCTTTTAGTAAAAGTGCCCCTTAGTGTACTGAATAGCCTTTGAGTTTTAAAATCCCTGCACCTTAGTACACATATGCCTTTAGCGTTTGTTAAAATCCCTTTATTTTTGCTCCTTCCCAGCTTTCCAGGTCCATTCTTTGATTTATGAACTACTCTTAATGAGGCAATAAGACGAGGGAAATCACAACAGTTAATTAGGGATTTAAGATAAAGCATGGAGTAAGTTTCTTGCATGCAGTTCTGATTGCCATGTCTTGGGAGAAATGTAGTGGGATTGGAGAGGAGTGGAGAAAGGGGCAATCAAGGTGATGGAATGACTCCGTTATGAGGAAAGGCTAAAGAGATTAGGGCCCTTCAGCTTGGAGAAGAGGCGACTGAGAGGAGAGATTACAGAGGTCGATAAAATGTTTTATGTTTATGTTTTATTAAGATTTACTATACCACCTTTTACCAAGTATACAATCATGTATGGAGTGGAACGGGTAAATATGAATTGATTAAATACTCTTTTAAAAAGTATGAAATCTAGGAATCATGCCATGAAATTACTAGGTAGTGCATTTAAAACAAATCAGAGGAAATCAGAGAAAATAGTTTTTCCCTCACTGCATAATTAAGCTCTGGAATTTGTTGTTGGAAGATGTGGTAAAAGCAGTTTAACATAGTTAGGTTAAAAAAAAAGGTTTGGAAAAGATCATGGAGGAAAAGCTCGTAAACTACAGTATTACTAAGATAGGCTACTCTTTCTGCTGACCCCCAAGTCTAATAGAGAACCAGAGAAGAAAGAGTTTGAATCCCACTGCTTCCCTTGTGATATTGAGCAAGTCACTTAGCCCTCCATTGTCTCAGGTACAAAAGATTGTAAGCCCCCCAGAGGCAGGAAAATACCTACTGTACCTAAATGTAACGTACCTTGAACGTCTGAGAAAAGGTGTATTCAGAATAGAATCTGGCTATTTTCTGGGATTCTGTCAGATAGCTGCAACCTGGATTAGCTACCGATTGAAACAGGATACCGGGCTCAATGGACCTTTGGTCTGATCTAGGATGGCAGTTTTTATGCTTCACAAGGTGAATTAGCTCCTGAGGTCAATTCAATGCTGTCCACATTTTAAATAAAAGAGAGGGATTTTTCTCCTATCTGATATCTAGAAGATGTTAACAAATAGGAGAAATAGGAGTATGACGTTTTACCTGATATAAAAAGAGTCTTTAGACCTTTATGCACCTAAACTAACCAATCCCAAAGATAAATTAAGGTAGACCCTTAATGGGGCAACAACATCAAGAAAATTAGTTAGGCTCCAAATGCATTGTTGGGGCTGTGTGTTCTATAAGGTTGGAGCAATTCAGGAGAAATATTTATGATTGCTAGTAGTATTTGCATGAACTAAATCTTAATGCTTTTGGGATCTTTAGGACATAAAAATGTATGATTAGATCCCAGCTCAAAAAAAATACATACTACTTATATTTGGGTTGCACATTCATAGGTAAATGCACATACTTCAGTGGAAATGTTTTTCCAATGCATACTGAGGGCTAGTAAGAAGTTCATTTACAGGGCACATTATGGCATGCTGAAAAAATAATGGATGACTTATCATTTTCAAGCTTACTAAATGCCAGTCTCCAACAAGCTATCTTTGGCATTAGAGATGTGCTGCTTCTGCTTGGGAGATGTGCTGTTTTGTGCTTTTATTTGTTTGGATAAGTGGTTAAATAAGTCAGAATACTATGCTACAACCTATCCAATATAGAGTCTTTCAATTCAAAATTTCCTGCTGTGAAAATTTCACAGTTTCAAATTACCATATTGATAAGATTTCAGATTTTTATGTCAAAAAGTCTGTGAGTCTGAAATGTACTGTAAAATGCATTTATATTTGTGTACAATAATGATGTCCTTATGTAGTATCCCTTCCCTCACTTGGTTTGCAGCTTGACGTGCTGTGAGGGCTTGTGTGCATCAGTGATGCTGAGGGCTAAGCTATCGGTAGTTTAACTACTGGCAGGTTCTCCCAAGATGGACAGGTCTCAGCAGCGGTGCCAGACCAAGACAAACCACCCATCTGGGCAGCAGCGGAATGGGACAGTGTTGGCAGTGGAGGATAACATTTCTGTGACAACGACAACAACACTAAAAACTTAAACTGCACTGAGGAAAGGCCTGGCAATCTACTTTTGTATCTTGCCATGAAAACCCAATGGATAGTCACAACAAAACAAATTGCACTATAGTGCTGGAAGATGAGACCCCAGGTCGGAAGGCACTCAACTGGCTACTGGCGAGGAGCTGAAGACTTTTCAGAGTAAAGCCAGCATTTATCAAAGCCCTCGGGATGTCTGACTGCTGATGTAGCTATGCATGAAATGTGAGTCAGAAGCTGCAAAGATGTCTTACATATTGGGACATGAAATGTATGAAGCATGAACCAAGGGAAGTTGGAGGTGGTCAAGAATGAAATGGAACGTGTACAACTTGATCTGTTGAGTGTCAGTGAACTGAAATGGTCTGGCATCGGGCACTTTGCATCAGATGATCACATGGTCTACTATGCTGGAAATGAAAGACAAAGAAGAAATGGTGTTGTATTTATAATAACAAAGAAACTTGCAAGAACTTTAATGAAATACAATACAGTCAGTGAACATTTAATCTCTATTAGTCTACGAGGAATGCCTATCAACACAAATTCCCACCGTGCCGCTGGGCCTGGGTCCCGAGGCCGGTATGTAACCGGGTGCCGGGGCCCAAACCCCTTGCCGGTAGCTCGGTGGGGATCCATGCGGGGGGGGGGGGAGGGTGAGGAGGTGAGCAGGGTGATACCGGCACCTGCGGCCCACGTCAATGACATGGGGGCTGTTGATTGGGGCTGGTGCCGGCTTGGGGGCGTGGCGTCGGCGTAAGAGGGAGATTGCGGCGTGTGGTCTCCCTCTTTCTTCGCCGAGCGCCGCAAGAAAAGGTGTGTGGGTCCCGGGGCTCCTGCGGCGATTTCTTTAAGTTTGGCGGCTAGGCGGCAGGTCTTTTCGTGCTGCGGGGGGGGGCCGGTTCGAGCGGGTGCTGTGGGGGCAAGGAGGCAACCTCGTTGGGTGCGCGGTTGCCTGGTGTTGGCTGGCTTGCCGCGGTTGGCCTGCTGCACGCGGGGGAATGTAACGGGCCTGTGAACTCCGTTGGGGTTTTAGCGGGAGCTGTTGGGCTGGGGTCAGTTAGGACAAACCGGGGAGAGAGGTTAGTGTGGTTGGGGGATGCAGAATATAGTAGGAAATCAATATTTCAAAATCGCGCGAAACGGGGTTAATTAATTAATACAAAAAATAAATAAATAAATAAATAAACAAAGATAGGAAAAAACGGGGGGGGGGGGGGCGTTACTCAATGCCAGAAGGCAGGGAAAGGAAAGAGAGCATGGGCAAAGGGCTGGGTTGCTCTTAGGGTAATAAGGTGGTGTGCATTCAGGTCCGTCGGTCTCGACGGCCTGTGCTCGGAGGTCGAGTGGGGCCTGGGGGCAGACGCTCGTGGGCAACGGGCAGGGCAGCGTGTGTGCGGCGCCAGTGCGGGGAAGAGTGGAGGCATGGGTGGCAGTGGTTGTTGGGCCAGCTAGGGGCGCGCTGTAGGGGCGTGGCCGGGGGAGGGCCTTGGGGCTGGGACAGGGGTACAGCTGGTCTGGCCTTGCAGGGCAGGGTGGGTGCAGTCCCTTTAGAGCCCTCGGGGTCGGGGGAGCCTGGCCCCCATCCACATTGGTTGGCAGTACGGTGGCTGGTGGTGCAGGATGCCCCCCGTGGCTGCTGGTCTCAGTTGGGATGGGTCGGCGGGGTCCATGGCTGGCTCTGGCGGTGCAGAGGTGTTCCGGATTCCGGGTTGCGGCTGGCCGCCTTGGTGGGAGGTCCTCAGGGCACTTCGTCACCCCCTCCGGCGTTTGGCTGGTACGCCTCGGGACTGGGGGCGGGCACTTCCCGCACCTGGGTTTCTTAGGGTCCCCGGGGTTCTTGGGCATGTGGGGCTGGCCCCTGGGTGGATTGGGGCATTGGGGGGTGGCTGGGCCGTCTGGATGGGGGGCCAGAGCAGGTGGGCCCAGGGGTGTTGGGGATAGGGGCTCCGCGGCCTGGGCAGCTGGCGGACTCGGCTCCGCGACTTGGGGCTGGGGCAGTGGGCCGGGTGCTGCATTAAGCGCTACGTTAAGCACTTTGGGTGCCATTGCTGCTGGTTTCTTTTTCTTCTTCTCGACAGGTCCCGCAGTGTGTGCCATCCGGGATGCTCTTGCTAACATTGGTCGGGCTGGCGGGGCAGGGCCCACAAGATCTGCAGTGGTGTCATCCGGCTCGGCGGTAGGGGTCCAGACCGGTGTGCGTCGGCAGTGCCCTCCGGCAAGGCTGGTGAGTATGTGGGGGGTGCGGGTAAAAAAAAAAAAAAAGGGTGGGTGTGCAAACCTTGGGGACGGGACTCCCGGTGGGGGGGGGGAAGGCGAGGGCGCAGTTCAAGCGTGGGCGCCGCTGCCGGCATGCTTCGTCTTCCTCCTCATCTTCGTCATCAGCGGCAGGGTCATCCGGTGAGTCGGTGGGGGTGGGGGGCTGGGAAGGGTGGTGGGGGGGGGGCCTTGGTGGTGTGCTGTACCGCGTATTGGGAGGGCGTGCCACGAAAATTGCACCATCGGGTCAAGCGTCGCACGGTATATCGACATTTTCTGCTTGCACGAGGGTCGGTAACGTTCGGGAGAACGCCAAAACAAAACAAAAAAAACAACCCAAAGAGCTATGGTGACGGAAAGCGGGCAGGGGGCGGTATGCATCCCATAACACTCTATTATTTCCCGGAGCACTAGGGGGCGCTGCTGGCTTGCAGGGACGGACGTTAGCATCGTCACAGGTGCCCGATGGTTGGGCCTGGCTAAATTTTGAGGAAGAGTTCAGCGAACTCCTGGGGGAGAGCAGGCAGCTATCCTGGGTGACGAAGGGCAACAACCGTTGTCTGGGGCAGATGTTTGCCAGGTGTCGGGTTGGGGGGAGGGAGAGGGAGGCGGCAAGCTGGGTGGTGGCCCCGGTGCGGGCAGGTTCGCGATCCTTTTGGGTGCCCCCCCCCCCGCGGTGTCCTCATCGTGCCCCTTCCCCGATTGTAAATTTAAGCCTGCCTGCTCGGTGTGTGGTGACGGATCTGCCATCACTAAGGGTGGTCGCCAAGGAGCGGCCGGTGCCCTGGCGGGGGGCAAGTGCGGGGGCTCGTGCGCCTGGCTCCCCATGCCTGTGCGAGTTGTTGCTATGCGCCCGTGGCTAGTACAATATGGGTGATCTCATCCGGGTGGGTGTAGAGTTTGATATTGAAGGGTTTCTGACGGCTTTCCGGGTTCCTGTTTTCGGGATCCCCGTTTTCTCCCTTTGCGGTATCCCCGGGGGGAGTAGTTCCCAGGACGGAGCTGGGCGGGTTGTGGCGGATCCAGACTCTGTCTTGCCCTCCGGGAATTCTGTGAATGACCGCATCCCTCGGGACTAGTGCATGGTGTGCTATGCTTCCTTCGCTGAGGCGGTGGTTTTGGTGCGGCGGTGTGGGGCCGGTGCTGTGGGCAAGGGTTGACATCACTAGGTTGACATCGACTCTGCATTCTGCTTGCGGTTTGGTTCCTCCTCCGGCTTTCCCTTTGCTAGGTTTCCGCTTGGATCGCGGTGTTATTTTGATAAGGGCATGCCTCTGGGTGGCGGGCTACCTGTGCCTACTGCGTGAACTTCAGTACTCTCCTGCACTGGGTGGTTGAATGGCAGTCGGGTGTCGCTAACACAGTGCATTATTTGGATGATTTCCTGTTTGTCGGGCCGGGCCATGAGCGCAGTTGCGCCTACCCGCTGGAGTTTTGCGCTTGGCTGGGGCCTTCGGTATTCCCATAGCGGCTTGTAAGACTCTTGGCCAGTGGCGCGCCCTACCTTTTAGGGATCGAGATCGATACTGAATATATGGTGGTGCACCTGCCCGAGCGGGAAGGCGAGCGCCTCCGCGAGTTGGTGGCTCTCGTGGGATCGTCGGGTGAGGCCATTCTGCGGGTCCTGCAGGCATTGGTTGGGACATCTTACCGTTGCTCGCAGGGTTTTGCCGATGGGGGCATCCTTTTGCGCATCGGTTGTCGCTCTTCTGGCGGATGCTCATCGCCCGCGCCTCTGGCTTTGCGGCAGCGGGAATGCGCGAGGATTTTGCGCGTGTGGGAGGCTCTCTTTATCGGTTTAATGGTTCCTTGGTTTTGCAGCTGCCGGAGCTTTCACAGGCGGACCTGCGTCTGTTTACGGGTGCGGCGGGTAATTCAGGGTTTGGGGGGTCTCTTGTCAGGGGGCGTGGTGCACCGAGTCATGGCTCAGTGGATGGATGCAATCCGGCTTGACCCGCCACATCAACTTTTGGAGTTTTTTCCCCATGGTTGTAGCGTCTTGGGTTTGGCCGATGCATTTGCGTGATCTGCGGGTGGTGTTATGCCCCTTGGTGTTTGTGGGTGGCTTCCTTGATGCGGATCATGGTGCTCGCTTGCTTGCATCTGAATGTCACTGCCAGACACGGCATGTGCCGGCCTCCCAGAATTCTATCGCTGAGGCTTGGTCTCATTTTCAGTGGGGCGCGGTTTCGGCTGTTGGCTCCGGAGGTGGATGCGACAGCCGCGCCAGTCCTGGAGCATCTTCGGAGGGTTGGGATCCAGGCTTGATGGCATTGCTGTCCTCGTCGGTGGCCTCTGGTTCGAGGCTCCCTGGTTTCCCGCACATTTGCAGCAGCGTTTTGGGGCATTTTGCATCGGAACTCGAGGCGGGGTTGCGATTTGGCGGGCTTGGCTTTGCGTACATGATGGTGGAGGCGTCTCAGGTACATACGTTGTATTCCGCGGTCCACAGCGGCTCAGTTGGGAAAAGGGGGGCTGGGTGGTATTGTGCGCCAATTTGTTTTCCTTTGCCCTCCTGTCTGGTGCAGGCCCTGCCGAGTTATTTGCAGCGGCGGCCGCGGGTCCCGGATGGGGGCAGCAGGCCGGTAACGCAGTTCCAGTTCACAGCGGTGTTGCGCTTGGCCTTCTGGGTCTTGGGTCATGATGAGCGGACCCCTGGGGGCAATCTTTCCAGATTGGAGCTGCATGAGGGCGGCGGCGGCTGCTCTGGACGGGTGGGTCCTACAGCCGATCGGCGGGTGGTGCTCAAGGTGCGTACGGAGGGGACGTTCACCCTTGGGTGGCATGTGCCGGGCTGGTGGGGGTGTGGGGGGGGTACTAACAGTTTTCTTCCTATTGCAGAGTTGCCGGCTGTTGGCTGTTCGATTTGGCCTTTCAGATGGTGCCTGATTCGGCGATTGGTGGATCAGCGGCCACTCCCTTGTTCACTGGGCCGAGCGGAGGGCGGCAGTGCAGCCGTTGGGCATTCACCTCGGGCTAGCAGATGCTGGAGTGCGGCTGTGTTGGATGGGCCAACGTGGATTGCAATGGTGGCAGCTCTTGGACTTCGTTCAGGCGAAGCTTGCGCAGCGGCGGTGGCCAGTCAGGCTGCTGATTCTTTGGAGAGGCAATGACTTGGCCGAGCTGGTCCTGCCGGCAGATCATCAGGACCGTACAGAGAGACATTGTTGGTCCGGGACTTCATTTCGAATGTGGCCATCGAGTGGTCCGACATCATCCCACGCCCTGCCTGCTGGACGCAGCGGCGGTGGCCGCGGGGCCTGGGAGGATTAGCAGGCAGATGGTGCGTTGGGTTCAGCAAATGGGCGGTTGCAGGTGTTTTCCCCTTGGGCAGGGGTCAGGTGTGCTGGCTTGTACCTTCTTGATGGGTTTCACCTGGCCCGGTGGGACTAGATCTTAGCTGAATGATTGGCCGGGGGCCCTGGAAGGTTGGTGTTGGTCGCAGTTTTTGTTGGGGGGCGGCGCAAGGATAGAGGTCTACCTTGCGCCGGTGGCGGGGTAGCAAGCTGGCGCTCGCCGACCCGGCAGGGCATTTGAGGCTGGTGCCACTTTTCAGGGGAGCGGCAGTACTCCTTGGTTGGGAGAGACATCCCGGTTGGGGTCTCTGCCCGGTGGAAGGCAACTTGCCTGCCTTTGCTATAACATGGCGAGGCGGGCGGTAGGGGGTAATGGGGGGGTGGATGATGCACCACTTTGCTATAAACGGCTGGTGGGGGGCATCATCCGGAAAGGGAGGGGGGGGGCAGTGCTGGGATTTAAGAATGTTGAGTTGGCCCAGGTTGGGGCCGGTTGATAATTCATTTAATAAAGCTGCGACCAAGTTATTTGTTACCAAATTCCAGTGTGTGTGTGTTTTGTGGGATACCGGGGGGGGGGGGGCGGGTGGTAGTGGTGGCAGGTTGTCAAAGCTGATAGCAGGCAAGGGATTGGCATCCGGATACCTCGGTTACTATAATTCAAGTATATGCCCCAACAACAGCAGCAGAAGAGGATGTAATTGATGAATTCTATGAACAAGTACAAGCTGAAAATGACAGAACATACAAACTGGATATCCTGATAGTCATGGGTGACTGGAACACAAAAGTTGGCAACAAAGAAGAAGGCAAAGTTGTTGGAAAATATAGACTTGGCAGCAGAAACGAAGCTGGAGAAAGACTGACAGAATTCTGCAAGACCAACAATCTATTCATCTCAAACACCTTCTTCCAGCAACATAAGCAGCGACTGTACATGTGGACTTCACCCAATGGATTGTACTAAAATCAAATTGACTACATCTGTGGAAGTCAATGATGAAAAAGCTCTATAACATCAACAAAGACAAAACCTGGAGCTGACTGTTGTACAGATCACCAACTACTAGTATGCAAACTCAAGCTAAAGTTGAAAAAGAGCAAGCCACTCATGAATATAGCAAAATATGACTTTGAGAATATACCACTGGAATTTAAAGACTGCCTGCAAAATTTATTTGCTGCTTTAGATACAAATGACAGAGCTCCAGAAGAGTTATGGAATGACATCATGAAGGTTGTGTTGGAAGAAAGCAAGAAATCTCGACAAAAGGTGAAAAAGCAAAAATGGCCAAAATGGATGATGGAAGAAACTGAAAATTGCCCAGAAACGCAGAGAAGCTAAAGCCAAAGGAGAAAGCGAGGCAATCGTAGAACTCAACAGAGATTTCCAATGTGCAGCAAGCAAGACAAGTAAATGTACTACAAGGATGCATGCAAGGAAATAGAAACAAAAACTATTAGAGGAAGAACAAGATCGGCTTTCCTAAAGCTACAAGAGTTAAAGAAAAAATTCCAGCCTCAAATTGGAATGTTACAAGATGCTCAAGGTTCTATGTTGAATGATACTGAGAAGATCAAGAAAAGGTAGAAAGAATATACAGAGTTTTTATATGATAAAGATCAAGTGGACCAACAGGCATTTTACCTTGTACCTTATGATCCGGAACCATTTTTGATGAAAGAAGAAGTCGAAGCAGCATTGAAAGCCTTATCAAAGAACAAAGCACCAGGCATTGATGGCATTCCAATAGAAGTATTACAGCAATCTGATGCAGCTGTTACCATACTTACAAGGCTCTGCCAAGAAATTTGGAAGACAACATCATGGCCAACTGACTGGAAAAGATCTGTGTTTATACCAATACTAAAGAAAGGTGATCCAACTGACTGTGGAAATTATCGCACAATCACTCTGATCCCAAATGCCAGCAAGATTCTGCTGAAGATCATTCAACTGAGACTACAACCATACCTGGAACAAGAACTACCTGAAGTGCAAACAGTGTTCAGGAAAGGGCGAGGAACGAGAGACATCATCGCGGATATGAGATGGATCCTTGAAAAGACTAAAGAATACCAAAAGGATATCTATTTGTGCTTTATCGACTACAGCAAGGCTTTTGACTGTGTAAACCATAAGAAACTCTGGGCCACATTAAGAAGCATGGGAATACCAGAACACCTGATTGTTCTCTTGCATAATCTGTACATTGATCAAGAAGTAACAGTTCGAACAGAATAAAAAGAAACAGAATGGTTTTTAAATTTATATGCAGAACAAATCATCAGAGAAGCAGGATTGTATCAAGACAACAGAGGTGTGAAGATTGGTGGAAGATTCATCAACAACCTTTGCTATGCTGATGATACTACATTACTGGCTGAAAGTGATCTGAAACATTTGCTTCTCACGATCAAGGAACATAGTCTTAAAATGGGCCTTCTCCATATTGTAAAGAAGACAAAGATCATGATAACTGGCAAAATCAATAAGTTCATCATTGAAGGAGAAGAAATTAAAATCGTGGGCAACTTTAACCTACTTGGATCAACTATCAATAAAGAAGCAACAAGGAGTCAAGAAATCAGACAACGCATTGCTCTTGGCAGAATAGCTATGAAAGACCTAGACAAGATTCTCAAGAGCAGAGATGTCTCTCTCCATACAAAGATTAGACTCATTCAAGCCATGGTATTTTCAATAACATCATATGGATGTGAAAGCTAGACAGTGAAAAAGATAGACAGGAAGAAAATTGATGCCTTTGAATTATGGTGCTGTCGGCGAATACTGCGTATACCATGGACTGCTCGAAGAACAAACCAGTCATTTCTAGAGGAGATCAAATCTAAGCTTTCTTTAGAAGCCCAGATGACAAGACTTCAACTTTCATACTTTGGACACATCATGTGAAGAGAGAGATCATTAGAGAAAGATATCATGCTTGGCAAGCTAGAAGGTCAACGCAAAAGAGGAAGTCCGGAAATGAGATACAGGTATCAGTCTGTCAACAATGAGCTGCCTGACTGAAGACCGAACACAATTTAGGACAACTATCCAGAGGGTCGCCAGGAGTCAACACCGACTCGATAGCACTTAACAACAACAACATTTGACATGATTCAATAATGATCTCTGACCTGACTTGAATCATACTATAATTAAAGTCTTAGATATCAGGAGGGCTGACTTCAAGAGAATGAACAATATGTCTGAGCAGGACTTACTGGGATGGTGAGAGCTGGAGGGTGTAGAGGAATTTTCTTGGAAATGAGAGGAAGCCCCGATAGGGAGCAGCGGGTAAAACCCTAAACAAAGGCATAGAGGGGGTGACCTGAATGGAGCAATGGGTACACCTACTCTAACCACATTACTGGGCAGACTAGACGGACCATACTGGTCTTTATCTGCTGTCATATATTATGGCTGTCATTCTCAACAATGAATAGCAGAGTTGGATGTCTGGGTTGGATGTCCAACCTGCATTTAGCCCTTGATCGTGATTCCAGTGCCAGCGCTTCCTGTATGTACAGAGCATTTGTGCAGGTAGCACTGGATGAGGGCAGGAGGGGGCAGTGCAGGGGTGGAGTGGGGGTGGTGCAGGGGAGGGGCCATCAGCTCATACCTCTGTACATGCCCTGGCACCTACCTAGATACCTGGCTGATTCCACCCCAAGGGTAGAATAAGTACTGGGCTTGGCGAAGATTGCATGCTGCAAGCTCCCCAGCCCCATCGCGCCACAATGGCACGGCACCCACCCCGCAATCCAGGCCTAGGGCGCCCCCACTGAGGGTCGGATGGTGGTGTGGCCATGCCGCACACTGTCCGTGGGATTCTATGTGTCCAGCTGGACTGCAGATGCTATGGCAACGGAATGCTACTGCACCGGCACACCAACCGGAGCGTTGTGCAGGCTGGGTAGGCAGATCCCTGTACGGCTTACTGCTTGGAATTGGGTGCACGCCAGGCCGTCTAAGTGCCTGATTCTGCAGATAAAATACAACACCTCCACCGACATACCAAAATCCCACAAAAATGTATTTTTACTAAAGAGTTAGTTTTAAATTGTCGGAGCCAACCGAGGGAGGGCTGAAGTTGTGTAAACAATCCCCACCAAACGGTAACCTCCTTTTATTATATTTTTCACCCCAAACTATAATAGACATAAAAAACAGTCACTAATCTTCATATATCTTCACTTATCTGCTATAAAGCAATAATCCTTTCCCAAGAAAATTGCCAAGAATGAAGTGGCACGACGTGCATGTTTCGGGTGGACCCCTGTATCAAGTGCTTAAGACTTCTCTTGTAGGCAATCAAAAAACGCCGACCTCACGGCTTGGGATCATCGTTAGCAAATGGCAGTAGAAGCACACCAGACCTTTAAACAAGGGATGAACCAATCAGAGGAGGAACACCTCACTGACAGGGGTGTCCTCACAGCTATTGGTTAAAGCACAGATCTGACTAGGCACGTCAAAACAAACGTCACAAAATGGTGTTCCACTCGATTTCCCGATTTAACCCATGAGGATGGACGGAATTGAGCGTGAATATCCACCGTTGTTCCAAACGTTGCAAACACAACTCCCAATCACCTCCCCGCGGGTCAAGAGGCACGTGATCAATGACCGTCCATTGCAATGTGTCAAATCCATGTGCCAAAGAAATACAATGCTCCACTACCGGAGCCGATAGTACTTCATTACGAATTCTTGAAGCGTGTTCCGCTAAGCGATTTCTCATAGTACGAGTAGTGCGCCCTACATATAAAAGCCCACACGGACAGCACAAAAAATACACCACAAACGATGTATAACATGTGGTCTTCCAACGGCGGATAAATTCGCGATGGGTACCAGGGTGTTGCCAACTGAGACCCGAAAGAGTCTGTTCACAATAAGCACAATTGTTACATGAAGAATGTCCCCCATCATAACCTGATGGTATCGGTCTGTCCAAAGGCAATGAGGTCTTCACCAATTTGTTACTTAAATTAGGACCCCGCGAGAATGCCAGACGTAAGGGCTTATTAAAGCATGCATGCAGACTTAGCATAGACCAATGAGAGCGCAGAATCCGTACAATAGCTGAACTCCGTGTGGTGAAAGGTAAAACACCCACCACAGCATCCACGGGTGAAGACTCCGATGATGAATACTGAGGATCAACTAGCCATTCACGGTGAGTATAGAGAGCCCTCTTGTATGACCGGGTCACAACCCGTACAGGATATCCGCGATCCAACAATCGTTGACGCAACTCAAGAGCATGTGTTTTAAAGTCCGACGTTGTCTGACATAAACGACGAAGGCGCAGGAATTGACCAAAAGGTAAACCACATTTTAAAGGACCCGGGTGATAACTGCGATAGTGGAGCAAACTGTTCCGCTGGACCGGCTTGCGATATAAAGATGACATCAAGCGATCCCCTTCCACAAATAACAGCATATCTAAAAATTCAATTTTGTCAACAGCAATGTGTTCAGTAAACTTGATATTTGGTTTTAATTGGTTTAGCCAATCAACAAAAATGTGGAGGGAAGCTAAATCTGATGTCCATATGAAAAAGACGTCATCTAAAAATCTTTTCCAAAACAATACATGTTGGTATAAGATAGATTGTTTGATCAACAACTCCTCCATTTCGCCCATATATAGAGTGGCCACTGACGGTGCTAGGGTGGCCTCCATGGCTATGCCGGATACCTGTTGATAAAAATGGCCGTCAGCCAAAAAATAACACAGGTACACTACCAAAAAACTGCCTCCAGTTTTGCAACTGACTCCTATAGATTTTGGGGTGCTGAATCCAGGAAAAATAGCCAAAATGTTCCATCACGTCACGTTTTCTTGCAAAATTAGATTTCTTACCCATATAAGGAATGTTCACATAATTTCTTTTTAGCCGACTGCAGTTTATTTTCTTGGCCCAAAATAGAGGTTGTAATGGTTAACTAACTAGAAACACTCCCTCATGATATTTTAGAGTGTTTTGTATTCATTTTATACATTAACAGGACAATTGGGAGGCGGGGGGCTAAATCCAGTACTCGCGCTGGCGCATGTTCTTTCCTGTTCGCCTCGCCTCGTTCGCTCGCTCAAACACGGTGGTTGCGACATGAACGTTCCTGTCAAATTTCAGTTTCTTGCAAGTTCATTATTACCTTTTGTTTGCTCAGTCGTAATCCAGCTTTATTCCGAAGTGGTTCACTACAGTTGTAGTTTGCAGTGCTGTGTATTTGTGATGGCTCACAGAGCCAGAGGTTGCGTCAACTCTCCGGACAGTTTTTGTTTTATTTGTGGGGAATATACCGTGAAAAAGCGGAGAGGAACATATCTGCATTTATTAAAAAAGTATATTTCGCCTATTTCGGTTTGAAGTTAGGCGATCAAGACAAACCGTGGGCTCCTCACAAAGTGTGCAAGACATGTGAGGAAGATCTACGCTTATGGATGAAAGGTAAAAAACAAGCATTTCGTTTCGGAATACCTATGATGTGGCGTGAACAAAGAGACCACAGCAGTGACTGCTATTTTTGCTCTTGCATTGTGAAGGGATACAACTTAAAAAATAAGAACGTAATAAGTTACCCTAACCTTCCCTCAGCAATTAGGCCTATGCCTCATAGCAACGAAGTACCTGTGCCTGAACCACCAAAATCTTTGGATCATATTTGTGTGGACGGTTCTGATCACGATGAGACTCATCAGATGGCTTTTCCCGATGAGTCCAGTACTTCCGAGTTTGAAACTGAACCAGATCCGAAACCTGAACTTTTCTCTCAAGCTGAATTGAATGATGTAGTTTGAGATTTAGGACTCCCAAAAGATGCTGCCCAACTGCTAGGTTCTCGGCTTAAACAGAAAAATCTATTGTCACCAGGAACAACTTTTTATTGGTACCGCAACCGCGAGACACAATTTTTGAAGTATTTCAGCAAAGAGGAAGATTTGGTATTTTGCAACGATATATACGGAGTGATGGAAAAGTTTAAACTCAAGTATGATCCTGCTGAATGGCGGCTGTTCATTGATTCGTCAAAAGACAGCATAAAAGGTGTTCTTCTTCATAATGGCAACACATTCGCTTCAGTTCCTATTGCTCACTCTGTTATTCTCCAAGAAAAATACGAGAATTTGGCCCTGATTCTTCAGAAGATTCGTTATGATGAGCATAAGTGGATGATTTGTGGAGACTTTAAAATTCTATCCATGCTATTAGGGCAGCAATCCGGTTTCACCAAATATCCCTGCTTCCTTTGCTTGTGGGATAGCCGGGCCCGCGACCTACACTGGGGGAAAAAAGACTGGCCAATTCGGGAGTATTTGAGACCCGGTGAGAAAAATGTTCTTCATGAGAGCTTGGTACCTCGTGATAAAATTCTATTACCACCTCTCCACATTAAGTTGGGTCTCATTAAGCAATTCATCAAGTCCCTTCCAAAAGATGGTGAGTGCTTTCGGTACCTTTGCTCAAAGTTCCCCCGACTTTCTGAAGCAAAGCTAAAGGAAGGAGTGTTTGTTGGCCCTGATATAAGGAAACTCATTTCAGATGGAGCATTCGCTGAAACGATGTCTGAGAAGGAAAAAGAAGCCTGGGATTCCTTCAAGGATGTTGTTCTCAAATTCTTGGGGAACAGGCGGGATGAGAACTATAAGGATATTGTTGCCAGGATGCTCAATGCCTTCAAAGAACAAGGCTGTAACATGAGCCTGAAAGTCCATTTCTTGCACTCCCATGTGAACTACTTTCCCGAAAACTTGGGGGCGTACAGTGAAGAACAAGGTGAAAGGTTTCACCAGGACATCAAGGACGCAGAGAGAAGGTACCAAGGAAGATGGAACACCACTATGATGGCTGATTTCTGCTGGTTGCTGCTGCGGGAAACCCCAGATGAAAAATACGCCAAGCAGCGCACCAAGAGAAGCATTCGGGGGAAGAAGAAACGGGCCCACCAGGAGATTGATTGACCCAAGAATGACTTTAAAATCTAAACTGTGTTGACAAATATCGTGTTTTTACTAAACTTTGAAATAATATTTGCTAGTTATTACCACAGTGTCGGATCTCATTTATTAGAATTTTATTTTCACACCATCGGGTGTTTGTCTTCATGTATTGCAATGGTGCGGTTTGCGTTTTCTATTCTTACATACATACCTGTACAACATTTTTTGCACATTTCTTTGTTTTGCTTTGTGTCTAACCTCGCTCTTATATGCTCAGTGTTTGTGCACATGTATGTGGCTGTTTTAAGTGCAGACAATTTTGCTACCATCACAGTGTGTTTTGTTGACATTACTCTATTCTTATGTGCTGCCTTGTTACAATTTTCTTTATTCTTATTTGAATAACTACTAAACAATTAGTATAAAGAATTCATCCAAGAAACTTTTATCTCGATCGCACTCAATCTGAAACGTTCACCTCAAACTGCTAACCCAATGTAGCAAAAAATCTGTACGTGATGGAGCAAATTGGTTACCAGATTTGGATTCAGCACACCAAAAAACGTAAAAATCAATCGAAACATTAGAGGCAGTTTAAAAAAATTTTTTTTTAGTGTACCTGTGTAATTCTTAGTCAATACCAACCGGGCCAAAGCCAATAAAAAGGTTTTTGGAAGACAAGCGGGAGCAAACCTAAACGTCTTCTCTAGTAGCGCTAAAGCTTCATGCTGGTCAATGTTTGTATATAGCGCAGTGACATCTAAAGTCACTAGAAAAGCACCTAATGGAAACGTGAGAGTTGAAATGCATTGTAAAAAATGTGTGGAATCCCTCAAAAAAGACGAAACTTCCACAGCTTCCTGTTTCAAGAACACATCACAGAAAATGGAGAGAGGCCCCAAAACTGAGTTCCGGCAAGACACAATCGGTCTGCCTGGGAGTGCATGTAAAGACTTATGAATTTTAGGTACAAGATAAATCGTAGGTACCTGAGGGCGGGTCACAATCAGAAATTTTTTCTCCTTTAAAGTAATCCAACCATGATGATATGCTTCCTCTACCAAAGAATGAATCTCGCTCTTAAGGTCCTCAACAGGGTCTGCGTCCAATAATTTATAAATAGAGACATCCTGAATGTGAGCCTGTAGCTGTCGTGTGTAAATCGCTGAATCTAGCAACACTAACGCTCCCCCCTTATCTGCCTTCCGGATCACAAACTTAGGGTCCGCGGACAATTCCCCAAGAGCCCGCCAATGCTCCTTATTCAAATTGGAATACTACGGCAAGGGAGTCCGCTCCAGATCAACAACATCCCGCATCACCAAGACTTGAAAGGTGGAAATGATAGGATCTACTCCTGCTTCGGGGGGTAGCCAATGAGACTTGGGTTTAACCACCGATTCATCCCTCACCCCAGGGCGATCTTGAAAAAACTGCATAATACGCAATTTCCGAAAAAACCGATGTAAACAAATCCGCATAGAAAAGGGGTCATACCGTACCATCGGTACAAAAGACAACCCATAATTCAAAAGACATTCATGGGAAGTAGGTAATGCTCGACCAGTCAGGTTCACCACTAGGGAGGGTGATTTTGCCGGGAACGTGACCGGGTGACGGGGGGTTCCCAATCCACCTCCTGATAGGTCCCTCGAGACCGATGCCCCCGACCCCCCCGAAAATCCTGAAAATTCTGTTGAAACTCCTGAACACGTGGTCGCCTCTCAGAGGACGAGCTGTCATCCGTATCATCAGAAGAAGACTCAAACGTTACCCGCTTCGGTTTTGGGTTCTCTTTCTCATACATCCAATAATAGACATGACCGGTATCGTAATCCCCTTTATCTCGAAGAAACTTTTTCAATTTTAATGATTTTAAATATTCAAAGAAACTCTTCATTTGACGATCAATCTCCTCCATTTTAAGCTTGAAAGGATCCTCCCCCATAGATTCTTTTAAAGGGGCTTTAGTCTCCTCCAATTGTTTCTGTAACGTTTCCTCCTCCTGGATGGTACGTTCCAAAACAAGGGCTATTAAATCGAAACTGCATTTATTTGAAATCATGTTCCATTTCGTAACAAATTCAGCGTCCCATTTATACATTTTAGGCGCCCTAGTCATACGTAAACCACGTGGAATGATCCTGGTCTTTAAATATTGTGTCATCCCTGCTCCATGGAGTTGCACTCGCACCAATCGTTTCCGCAAAGCTTTAAAGGCTGCAATCGAAATAGTTGTGGAATCTTCCAATCCGCCTTCATCAAAAAGAACTCTTTAGTAAAAATACATTTTTGTGGGATTTTGGTATGTCGGTGGAGGTGTTGTATTTTGTCTAATTTTCCACAACGACTAGGGGTTTTTGTAGGGTTGATTCTGCAGATAGACAGAATGAACACTGCACAGTCAGTACCGCCTCTTTTTATCTGCTGCATTAACGGTTAATGCAACGTACCGTACTACATTTTAAGTGCAAGGTGAAGGCTCCGTCCATTCTTTGTTAGCACATACTAATTGCTACATTAATTGGCAAAGTGTCAAACTGCTGTGTTAATTGCTAGCATGGGCATATGCTAACAGTGCATGCTAATTCCCTCTAACTTAGCACTCTGATAAAAAAGGACCCATAGTTTCAATTTTATTGATACTTGGAAATGAAACCATGCCCCAGACTGTTGCTTATTTTGGCCCTCAGTGAATTTAGGTACCAAATGAAAACATTTTATCCTGCAATGATTGTTGAATGTGCTCTTCTATGTATGTGATTGAAGGTTTGAAACATAGATGAATTAAATTGAAAGTTATCACAGATAGATTCAAACTAGCAAAATCAGGAAGATTAAAGGAACAGCAATGTCCCATTGCACAATAAAACCTGATTTTTACTTCTGCAATCACTTCTAACACTACTACTTATCAGTTATATAGCTCTACAGGGTGTACAGAGCGCTGTATGGAGACAGTCCCTTGGTCATCAGAGCTTATAGTCTAATCAAGACAGATAGCACAACAATGGGGGAATGGGAAAGTATATCTAGGGTAATGGCATGCTTTACAAGTTCTTTTTGCTAAATTTGAAATGCTTAGTGAGATTAAAAAATGAACACAACATAGACTAATCCAGTATAAAGTATTTTCTAGACAAATTAAACACCTAAAATAGAAAAACAAATAGTAGATGACACATATAAAAAGAGATTTTTAGATAGTATGTGGAAACTGGAATTGAGATGTCTAGGTCAGGACATGCTGCCTTTTCTAAAATATGAATAAGGAGGTGCAGGAGTGCACATGTATGTGCCAATATGTGGAGTTGGAGGGCCCATTTTACAGATTTGCACGTGGGAAAAATCAAGAGGAAACTTGGCAATTTAGAAATATGTAGACCTATCTAATCCTTCCCTTCTCGGGAGGGATTACATGCTTATCCTTAATTCTCCATTGTTTATTTTCACCCCCAAGTTCTAATTAAACAAACTCTAAAATCACCATTTACAGTTTTAAAACTCATATGAACATGGGCAAGAATCCGAAAAAGTAACACTTTGTTCCACTTAGTTTTTCTACACATATACATTTCATTTTGGAAGAAAGCTAGATTTAAATTTGCATCAAAGTTTGGTTTAACTTTTTGCCTACATTCTCTCCTTTTACATTTTGTAAGCTAGTGGCATCGATGACTCTTGCTAAATTCTACGTGTATCATGCCTCAAGACAAATAATCCATATCTTGTTTTATGCTTATTGGATGGTGTGCATGGGGCTGATTGACAGATCCATTTATATTATTCATAAGCCTTCAGTCAAAATGTCTTTATCACTGACCTCCTTGCTGAAACATTTGCACATTTCTGCAGCCATTTGCAAGCCATTGCTGACACCATTGTGTCTAAAAGTGTAATAATCATTAAAAGAATAATGCCACAGAAAGAAGAGGTTAGGCAATAATAACAGCCATGAACAGTTGATAAACTCCAATCTACAAGTCATAGTATTCATTATTGCCTAACATAGTTATTACTGTACATAGTTTTACCTGCTAGGGCATTATCCTGATCAGTTTTTAGACTAGCCTCCTATAGGGAATCTGAATTTATAAATCATCATGTGTGTCTGATTGTCCCCCACCACTCCATAACTATGTCCACCCGCTAATAATCTTTGAACCATTTTCCAATTACATTTGAATTCATGCCTAAAACAGTAGAGCACTTGATGTCCCTTGGCTCACACTTTCCATATACCTCTAATACTCCCATCTCTTAGGATCTGATCCATTAAGATTTTTCTCCTATTCTGCGTCCATGGGGACAACAGCTCAAGGGTCGATACTTTAAATTATTATCTGACTAAAACTGGAAAAATCTACTAGTTTAAAATCTGGAATCTTTAACCAGCTAAATCTGTGCCGTTAAACTTGCAAGCTGCACATATTAGCCCGGTCGCAAAAGGCCGAGTTGGACGAATTCCTGGGACTAGCTTTCAAATTTAGCCAGTTACCGTATTATTCAACGCTTTTTATACAAATGGTGTGTGGCCTTAAATGTTTTCTGAATGTTGAGGATTTTCAAGTGGTTGTACTATTGTTTCAGGATTTGGGAAACCAAAGTAATTTGTTCTTTAGGGATCATTCAGAAAACTACAGCCCGTGTATTATTTGGGCTGAGGAAATATGATCATATTTCAGATGTTGTCTGAGCTTCATGGCCTTCCAGTTGGGAAACACGCTCGTCTTAGAACTCTTCACAAAATGTTATATGGTTTCTGAACTTTCTACATTGGTAAAGTGATATGAACTGTTTCAGTATTTGCACTCTAGTCAGACTGGTTTGCTGGTTATACAATTTTTAAGTCATGCAAGGAAGGCCATTACTAGAGCAGATGCCTTCTCTGTTAGCTGGAATAGTCTATCACTAGAGTTACGCGAAGAGAAGGATTTTATAAAGTTTCATATTTGTTCTAATTATTTTTGAAATGCCTGTATTTGGTTTTGTCTTTTAAGTATGTATGCGTATATCAACTTGTGAACTGCTTAGAAGTCTCACTATAAACGGTCTATAAATTTCATTAAATGACTTTGGGCCCGACTCTGAGATGGGTCCTATGGGGCTGCACATTCTTGCGGGACTTGCAGCCCCGCAGGCCGTCCTGCCCCTATTCTCCCTCTAGTTCTCCCTAAACATCTAGAGCAGCAGGATGGGGAGAGTCGGCAGGGGGCGTGAAGGGGCAGGATCTGGGCGGAGTGGGGGCGGGCTGAGGAGGCAGGAAGTACAGGGCCAATTCTGTTCATGGCTCTATATGTCCTGTGGGATTATGGGGGATGTGCTGCTTATTCCACCTCAAAGGGGCTGGGTACAGGGGGGTCCCCACTGCCCGATCCAGGCTGTGGCTGGTCAGCCGTGGGACAGGCGGTGAGGAAGAGTGGGGTCTGTGCTGCAGGAAGCCAGGAGACCCTGCGGGGAAGACGTCTCCGCGGGCATGCAGGGGCACGTCAGGCTGTCCTTGGGCCCGATTCTGTATTCCACGGGAATGTTTTGTTCCCACAATACAGAATCTAGTCCTAATGGGCCCGTTCTGCTCAGGGTCACCCAGACGGCCTGGATGTGCCCCTTTCAGAATTGGCCTCTAAATGTATTTAAATAATCCAGGATGTACTAATGGTAAGCCCAAATCTACCCACTCAGATTCAGAATGGATAGATTACATAGGATATTCAGCTGCCCGATTAGTGCAACTTGCTACTCATGTAACCCCATAGTGAGGGGTCAGCATTGACTTGACAACAATTAAAAAAAATATATCTTATGATGAAGCCTACTGACCATTTTGGTAGTTGTCCTCTGCACTGACTCCATCCTGTTTATATCTGGTCTCCAGAACTGCACACAGTACTCCAAATGAGGTCTCACCAAAGACTTATATAGAGCCATTATCACCTCCTTCTTCTAAAATAACAAACTTCAAAATGTTGTGGGATAAACAGAGGATCCTTGCTTGCAAAGAGTACAAAGATGGCACAAGCATGATCTAGTGGAAACCAAAAGCCATAGACTAGCTGAGGGGTAACCTGTAAGAAGCAGTGGACAATGAAGATTTTGCTTCCTAAACACTTTTGGATATATCTTATGGATTTTTTGGTTACTGATCATGAAAATCACCTTGAAATTTTCCTATCATGCACCATTTTTTTGCAATTGTCTATTTTTTGTGATTTCCTCATATATTTTAAGTCTACTCATATGTTGCCTAGAAAGTAAGCTTTTTGTTTAGTCCAGGCATGACTGGGCATGCACTCAGTTAAGGCTCACAACGTACAATGGAATGCTACTGCTCAGGAATGCGTGGCATGCTTAGTCAGGATGGATGCTGGCAGTACAGGCTATAAAAGCAGCTTTCATACACAGATGTTATGCATGATGTTGATATCAGTTTGTGTACTTAACAATAGCATTTACATGTAAACTTCTTGTCTAAACAGTGATCCATTACAGCAGAAATGTCTTGTCAATGTCACAACAGCTATGATACATTCTGTTACTTCGTGGTGAGTATATGCTTAAGTCTCAAAGATGCAGCATAACTGCATTGATTGAGAAAACGTATGAGCTCTACTTCAGTAGTAAAGCTGGCAATCAAGACAAATCTTGGGCTCCTCACATTTGCTGTGAAACATGTACTGTCCATCTCAGAGCTTGGCTCAGAGGTACTCAGAAGTCAATGCCGTTTGCAGTCCCAATGATATGGCGAGAACAGAAGGATCACATGACGGACTGTTACTTCTGTCTGACCAATGTATCTGGCTTCTCTGCTAAAAATAAGAAATCTATTGAATGCTCCAGTCTGCCTTCAGCCATGAGACCAGTGCCGCATGACGACAGTATGTCAGTACCGAAGTCACCAGAGATGGAGTCTAGATGAGGCAGACAAAAATGCCATAATACATGACCCAGATGTGGAAAATGACATGGATCCAGATTTTGAACTGTTTCTGTTCAGTGTGCCTCATTTGATGACACAGTCAGAATTGAATGACCTGGCGAGGGACTTAAGTTTGTCAAAACCCAAAAGCTGAATTACTTGGGTCAAGATTGCAAAGATGGGGTTTGCTGTTGCCAGGTATGAAAATTTCTGTCTTTCAGACCCACCAAGAAGCTATGAAAGATTTCTTTGCACAGGTTAACAACCTTTGTTTCTGCACTGACATTGATGGATTGTTCACGACTTTGGGTTGTTAGCATGACCCACAACAATGGTGCCTTTTTATCAATTTGTCACTGTTAAGCCTGAAAGCTGTCTTATTATACAATAGCAATGACCACCCTTCAATACCTATTGTCTATGCAGCGTACATGAAAGAAACCTACGAAAACATGGAACTGTTGTTGAAATACATACAGTACAACATTACAACTGGAACATCTGTGGTGATTTAAAAGTAGTAGCACTGCTACTAGGAATGCAGCTCAGGTATACCACATACTGTTTTTTTTTCATTTGCAAATGGGACGTCCATGCTAGAGAGTCTCATTACCTAAAAAAGAACTGGTTGCTCCATAAGGTTTGGTTCCAGGACTGCAAAATGTGGCACATGAGCTACTTGTCGACATAAGTAAGATATTTTTGCCTCCTCTTCATATAAAACTCGGGCTGATGAAAACTTTTATGAAAACAATGAATAAGAAAGGTGAAGAATTTTGATATTTGAGACAGATGATTCCAAGAATAACTGATGCCAAGATTAAGGAAGGCATTTTTGTGGGTTCACAAGTCAGACACATCATCAATGACAAGCGGTTCGAAGATCTGATAGCGGGGCCTGAGAAAATCACATGGAAGGCATTCAGTGATGTTGCTGAGAATTTTCTTGGCAACTACAAGGCACCAAACTATGTCCAGCTGGATGACACCATGCTTCAAGCATACAAAACCATGAAGTGCAACATGTCGCTGAAGAGTCATTTTCTGCTAATCTTGGTGCAGTCAACAACGAGCATGGTGAAAGGTTTCACCAGGACATTGCAATGATGGAAAAGTGGTATCGGGGCAACTGGAACCCATCAATGCTGGCCGACTATTGTTGGACACTAAGATGAGAAGCATCAGATGCTGAGTGCAAATGAAAATCAGGAGCAAAATATTTTAGCTCAGGTGAACTTGTGTAATATGTCAGCATCATTGTGCAATTAAACATGCTAAATTCAGTCAAAATTTAATTTAATGTTTCTCCAAATTCCTATGTGATACAGTCAATCTGAAATTATATTTGTGTTCAGCGTGAAGCTGTCTATCATATTCACAAAAACCTTTTCAGGAAGTAAAAAGTTTGAACAAATTTGTTGTCCAGTGTTATAGGACTGCAACGGGTTTCTGAGGAGACATTGAAGTAACCTGTATGGAATGCTCACATTTGAATAAGAATGGGAGTGCTGGGTGTTTGGATAATGTCTACCAGTCTTAATAGCTGTGTGGATTATTAGAAAACCTGTTAATAAACATGGTAGGGACCCAAGTGTTGCTTTAGAGTTGCCCTTGTAAAAAATACAGAGCAAAATGAGAAAGCCTGAACATGGCCTTCTAGAGTAAGTGGTGAAAGCCACTATTTCCGCAGATTTGGGGCATACTTGAGACTGGTATGGTGGGCAATGGAAGGAAAAGAGCGGAAACCTTAAATAAAAGACACCGGGGGGGGGGGGGGGAGGGAGTTGATTTGGGTTATGTATAAAACATTTTGTGATTATCTGTCCCATGTGAAAGAATAATAACTGGGCACTCTATATGGGTCAGTTTTACCCTTTTCTGTTCTCCTGCCCCCCAATTTCTCCATACACACCAGACATAGGGAAAACAAAAAAGGAGGAGGGGTGCTCATAATCACCAAATCAGACCTTAACTTCCACATAACAGATTCCTCTAGCATAAACAGTCTGGACATTCTCTCCATTGCAAACCTGCAATGCTCCCTCAACCTGTTATATAGAACACCATCTGCTTCTCCAGATGACCTCCCAATCATTATTGACCTTGCGGCCAACACCCTCAATCCCAATAAACCTAATTGGATAATGGGTGACTTCAATCTCCCATCCTTACCCCAAAACCACGCAACTGCCTTCCTTGGTGCAATGGAAGACCTAGGACTCAAGCAAATCATCAATAAACCCACACATATAAAAGGTAATATTCTTGATATGGTGTTCGCTCCTCAGCCAGTCATTGAACAAAACCACAACCTACCAATATCAATCATTGATGTACCTTGGTCAGACCACAAATTGATTATTAGCCAGATACCTATCAATAATGAGCAGCTGCACAGAAACCAAAATATGAACAGCACATCACGAACGTCCACAAGAAACTTTCACCCATTTAACAGGGAACACATCCTGTCTGAGACCCAATCACTCCTCAACAAAACCGCGCCTGACCTTGAAGAACTGATCTCCTCCTGGAACTCCAACCTACATGCCATCTCACAATGCCCGGACTCCAACAACACAGCAAGGATAAAAAGAAGCTCTGCCCCATGGTTCTCTCCTGAGCTGCGATCTTCGCTTACTCAACTACGCAGACTTGAGCGCCGATGGCGCCGATCACTTTCTACTGAAGATCAGACCGCCTACCGAATCCACCTCTCAATACACCGTGAAGCAATCACAACCAAAATGAAACATCACACTGACACCCTAAAGAGATCACTGAATAAACCACGTGACCTCTTCAACTTGGTCAAATCTCTCTCGAAGGAACCATCTCCAGAACAACACAGTGAGATCCACCCACAAAAATTTGCGGATTACTTGCAATCCAAAATCGTGCAAACTAACAAGATTTCAGCAGATCCGTATCAAGAACCAACTGGCCTAACCCCACTAAACGAATTTACCACACCATCCACTAAATGTATTGAGGATACCATAGCATCCCTCAATACCTCCACTGTGCAGACTGACCCATGCCCAGCGTTTTGGATCAAGGAGCTACGTACTGCGTTCAGCCCTTTCATCGCGAATCTGATGAACCTCTCCTTCACAACAGGTTACTTCCCCACAGCACTCAAGCAGACTTCCATTAGGCCACTGTTAAAAAAGCCCAAACTAGACCCCCAAAGGGTCGATTCTTACAGGCCAATAGCTAGTATTCCACTCCTAGCTAAGATAATAGAGAAAGAGGCACAACGGCAAATTCAAGATCATATAGATTCTGCAGCTCCCCTGGATCACTGTCAACATGGGTTCAGAGAATATCATGGTGTCGAGACCCTACTCACTAGCCTATTCAACGATATCATCACAGGCATTGACAACATCCGACAAGGTGTGGTGCTCATCTTCTTAGATATCGCCGCGGCGTTCGACTCGGTGAGCCACGAAATTCTCCTCGGAAGACTGAAAGAGAAGGGCGTCTGCAACATTGCGCTAGGATGGTGTAAATCTTATCTGGATGGAAGATGGCAATATGTGAAGTCCGGATCAGAAGAGTCAAAGCGCTTCCATCAGAAGCAAGGTGTGCCTCAAGGCTCCTCGTTGTCTTCCCTTCTATTCAATATATACATGCAGCCCATCTGCAACATCATTAGATCCTTCAACGTGAACTGTTTGATATATGCAGATGACATTCTCTTATACATGCCGTTCTCTACAGCTCAAATGGACCTAGCACCACTGATAGACTGTTTCAATGCGGTCTCAGAATGGCTCCAATCACAAAACCTCCGCATTCAACATAAGAAAACGGAGGTGCTTTTCATTACCAGAGACCCCAACTTTACTCCTCCATCCCATGTCAGTGTCAAGGAAGCTGACTTACAAACTAAAGAAACAATAAGATACCTTGGAGTTACATTGGACCAACGTCTGGATATGAAACACCACATAAGTAACATAGTCAAAGCTGTTTACTTCAAAATCCGCACGCTCAGACATCTGCGCTCCCTGTTGGACCTAGACGACTTCCGGACCATATACCAAGCGCTAATCCTGCCACACTTCGACTTTGCAAATGCCATCTTACAAGGTCTCCCTCTATCCACACTGAGCCCATTACAGCTGGCCATGAATGCTGCAGCTAGGGTCCTCTGCGGAGCCTCCAGAAATGACCACGTGACTCCCATTCTCAAACAGCTTCACTGGCTCCCCATCCATGGGAGGATTACCTTCAAAACCCTACTCCTATCATTCAAGGCAATCAAAGGTATTTCATCCTCCTCACTCACAGAACTTATTCACACGGTGCCCCCCAACAGAGCCAGAAGAGCAACTGCCGTAAACCTACTAATAACCCCTAAGGCATTGACGAAGTGCAACATGACAACCATAAACAGGGCGTTCAGTTTCTATGTCCCCAAATGCTGGAATGCCCTGCCTCCTGACATTAGGACCATTGCTGACCTATCACAGTTCAGGAAGGCACTCAAATACCACCTTTTCCTCCAATACTACCCAACCAGCAATTGAACCTAGGTATCCCCCTGAAAAATGACCCACTTAAGAAATGACCCTTACGTTCAGTATGTTATTTTTACCTAACCTTGTTCTGTGTAAATATCTCATGTATATAGTTTTTTATTTTTTTATTTTATTTATTTAACTATTTCTTTTATACCGCCCCTTCCAGAGATCAAGGGCGGTTTACATATAACAAGTTAACAGTCATGTACACAGTTTGTATACAGTTTACATAGAACATAGAACAATAGAAATCAACTATTTACATTAAACAGTAAATATAACATTTATAGGTAATAAAGCAAACATATTAAACTTTATACAAATGAATATTTACAGTGTGTGGTGTGTGTGGTGTGTGGGGCAGGAATTGGTGTAGGTGCTGGAATTTAGTTCCTTTTTTCGTTTTCGTCTTCAGGTGTGAGGGGGGGGGGAAAGTCTTGAGGTTACATTGTTGGGTTAGGGGATTAAGGGAGTTTGTGTATGTGTGACCATGTTTGTTGTGGAGCTGGCTTTGGGGGAATAGGGGATTTCGAAGTGTTCAGTGAACAGGTAGGTCTTTAATTCTTTTCTGAATTGGGTGAGGTCTCTTATGGTGCGAAGTTCAATAGGGAGGTCGTTCCAGAGTGTAGGGGCAGTGAATGAGAATGCTCTGGAGCTAGTGGAATTCTTAGTTTTACGAATGGCTTTTGGTGTGATGAGGGAGTGGGCTGCGTTCTGTCTGAGGGTCCTTGTCGATGTTGGAGATTGTAGTAATGTGGATAGGTGTGAAGGGGTTATGTCATTTATGAGTTTATAGGTTGTTAGGATAGTCTTATATTTGATTCGGCTGTTTATAGGGAGCCAGTGGAGTTCCAGTAGTATTGGGGTTACGTGGTCAGTTAGGCGAGCTTTAGAGATTACCTTTGCACAGATGTTTTGTGCTCTTTGGAGAAGGTATATGCTTTTTTGGGGGAGGCCTATTAGGAGACTATTGCAATAGTCGAAGTGCGGGGTGATCAGTGTACTTACTACGGATCTAAAGTCTTGTGTTTCAAGAAGTGGCCTTAGGTGTTGAATAGTTTTGAGTTTATAGAAAATGGTTTTTACTATTTGTTTTATGTGTGGTAGCATGGTGAGGGTGTGGTCTATTATTACTCCTAAGTATTTTACCTGTTTTCTGACGGGTATGGAGGTTTTGTTGATTGTGATTGTTTCTGGGTATGTGTTCTCAGTCGTGGGTGGTCTTGTCACAAACATTGCCTCAGTTTTTTTGAGGTTTATGCTAAGGTGGTTAGTTTCCATCCAGGAGGAGGTCTCAGCCATGCATTTGGATAGCGAGTCATATGTAGGGTTTTTAGCATTTATGGGGATAGCTAACATGATGTCATCGGCATATATAAAATGGTTAATTCTGTGTTTTTTAAATATGTCTGTTATCGGTTGCAGGTACAAGTTAAATAAGAGGGCTGAAAGGGCTGATCCTTGGGGTATTCCCTGTCCTTGAGGGAATGTTTCTGATGCTTGTTGGTCAATTTGGACTCGTATTAATCTGTGTGAAATATAGGATTTGAACCAGTTAAGGACAATCCCGCCTATTCCTAGGTTTTCTAATCTGTTGATCAGTGTCATGTGATTAATGTTATCGAAGGCGGCAGAGATATCTATAAAAAGGAGTAAGAAGCCTTGATGTTTGTCATCTGTGCCCTTGATGAGGAAGTCCATAAGGGTGATTAGGAGGGTTTCTACTCCATGGAATGGGCGGAAACCAAATTGGTGTGAGTCAAGAGGTTTGTGTTCATCAATGTGTTCTTGTAACTGAATTTGAATTGTTTTCTCTATTATTTTGGCTATGAATGGAATGCTGGCTATGGGTCTGTATGAATTCGGGTCTTTTGAGTCGAGCTTATTATTCTTTATTATTGGTCGGAGTGTTGTGAGTTTTAGGGCATCAGGCATGATGCCCTGTGAAAGGGATTGGTTAACGATGTATTGTATATTTACCACCAATTCAGCTTTTGCACACTTAATCCATGACACCGGGCATGGATCGAGTGGGGAAGTGGTGGTGTTTATCATAGTTATGATTTTGAGGAGTTGTTTTTGTTCTACCAACTGGAAACTTGTCCATTCATGTGAGATTTTTGTGTTTGATAATACAGGAGTTGAGGTAGTGGTTTTGTTTTTTAGTTTTTCTGCAAAATGTTTTGCTAGTGTTTGTATATTTATTGCTTGTTGTTTAGGTTCGGTGTTATTAGTTTTGGTTAAAGTTTTTACTATCGCGAATAGCTCCCTTGGGCGGTTGATGGAAGAATTTATTACTTTGGAGTGGTAGTCTCTTTTTGATTTGTTAATTGCGTTTTTGTATTCCATAAGTAAGAGCATGTATTGGGATTTGTTTTCATCAGATTTTAGTTTTCTCCATCTCTTTTCTTGTTTCCTCAGTAGTTTTTTTAGTTTTGTCAGCTCTTTTGTGAACCATTTTTCTGTCTTTTTTGTTCGTTTGTGTAAGACTTGTGTGTGGGCAGCTGCTTTTTGAATGGTTAGATTCCAATGCGTTATGGTTGAGTTGATGTCTGGTGAGCTTGTGTCTAGTTCAGGTAGTACTTTATCGAGGAATGTGTCTTTGTCAAAGCGTGCGAAGCGTGATGTATGTGGAGTTGTGCTCTCATTGTTTTTTGGGATTTGTGCTGGTAGCTGGATTGTGATTAGATGGTGGTCTGACCAGGGTACTTCAGTTATACTCGGAGTGGTATGTAGTAAGTGATTGTAGAGTGTGGCTGGGAGGAAAATTACATCAAGTATGTTACCTTTTTTGTGCGTAGGGGCATGTATTATCTGTGTGAACCCCATTTGTGACATAGTGTCTATGAAGTTATCTGATTGTGAATGGTTCAGTGATGGAAGGTTCAAGTCCCCAAGGAGTAAAAGTGGTTTGCTTTGTGATGCTGTACATGCAAGTTCTAGGATAGGGGTGAGGTTTTTCTGATCGGATGATGGGGGTCTGTAGATGAGGGTGAGAGCCATAGTTTTATTTTCTATGTTAACGATGTCTATTCCATCTATATTATTTAGGTTTGTTAGGGTGAATTTTAGGTAATTTTTGGTGAGAATCATTACACCCCCTCCTCTTTTTATATTCCTTTGGCAATTGAAAATGTCATATTGATATGTGGTTAGCTGGTTTAGTAGTATAGTGTCTGTAGGTGAGAGCCATGTTTCAGTAATACAGATAATGTCAGGGGATGTATCGTTAATTATGTCATTAATTATAGGTATTTTGTTTCTTATGGATCGTATGTTTATAGTTCACCCCTGTTATCCAAGTTTGTACTCCTGTTCTATGTAAAACCAAACAGCTTGTTGTTATGGTCGTTGTGTTATAATGTAAACCGCACTGATACCAAATAGTGCGGTATATAAGAAATTGTAATAAATAAATTTACTATGTTATTGTATTTATTTTTCATACTATGGCTTTATATAGAGGATCAGAGCAGTTCAGTTCATGGCAGCTGTGATATCATTGAGTATTTTTAAGGCTGTTAGTAGTCATGACCATATGAAAATTTATATACCAAAGAACTTACATGGGTATAATGAAATACTCATACATCTGCTTGCTTTACAGTTTGGATTTATTTATTTATTTAATTTTCTTATATACCGCGCTATTTGTCATCAGTGCGGTTTACATTGAAACAATACAACAATTGGTCAGATATAACAGACCTATTACAAGTAACAGGAAAATTAACATGGAAGTAAACAGGGAAATCATTTATATTTCTAGAGAATACATGTTGGAGATATATAAAATCTATACAGTTAGTTAGGGTAGGTATGAGGTTAAAAGGATGGGGGAGGGGAAGGGGTGTTTAGGTGTTTGAAGTGTGCAATAAAAAGGTGGTGTTTAAGGACTTTTTTGAATTGTTTGATGTCTTTAATTGCTCTGATATTGGGAGGGAGTTTGTTCCAACATCTAGGAGCATAATTCGAAAAAGCCCTATTGATGGATGATTGATTAGCTTTTAAGGAAACTTTTGGTATAAGTAGTGTGTCAACAGCAGGAGATCTCCTGGACCTGTTATTTGTTGTGTGTATGATGAGATCAGAGATGGAATCTGGAGAAATATTATTGAAGGCCCTAAAGGTGGTAAGGATGGCCTTATATTGGATTCTACAGTTTATTGGTAACCAATGAACCTTCTCTAGAATGGGGGAAATATGCTCACACTTTGATGATCCGCAGAGGACACGAGCAGCTGCGTTAATGGCTAATTGTAGAGGATTAATAGTTATATTTGGTAAGCCATGGAGTATTATGTTAGCATAATCAAAGTGTGGCGTGACTAGAGCTTGAAAGACTTCATCATAGGTCTCAGATGACGAAGGGTTTTTATCTTGAAGTAAACGGCCTTTACGGTGCGTTTTATATGTTCCTTGAAGTCTAACCTTTGATCCAGAATTACTCCTAGATATCTAATATTTAATTTGACTGGGAGATCAGCATCTCTGACTTTTAGAATTGATGGAGGGGAGAAAGATTTATTCCTTGTGATTATTAGAACCTCTGTTTTTTTAAAGTTAATACGGAGGTTTTGAGAGAGAAGCCAATCAGTTCTTGAATTAAAACAGTTGATTAGCACTGTATAGTTTGGGTATGATACAGATATCGGCGAGAATAATAGCACATCATCCGCATACATAAGGCAGGATATACCAAAAGAGCGTGCAATGTCACAGATTGGCTGCATATAGATGTTGAACAGCAGCGCAGACAAGGAGGAGCCTTGTGGTACACCTTGTTTCTGCTGAAAGGGATTTGAAGTAGCATTACCAATACGAACTTGTTGTAATCTACCTTCCAGGTAGGATTTGCACCAGTCCCAAGCACAGTTCTTGATTCCCTTCTCATGAAGTCGCTTTAGTAGTTGTATGTGATCCACAGAATCGAACGCAGCAGCTATATCAAGAAATATTAGAGCAAAGCCATTTTTCAGATTGTCAATGCCGTTGATAAGTGTATTGATTAATGTTGTTAGGAGAGTTTCTACACCGTGGGCTTCCCTGAATCCATGTTGACATGGATCTAAAGGGGAAAATGAGTCTGTATGCTGTTATATCTGCCTGAGAGTTAATTTCTCAAGAATTTTGGCTAGAAATGGGATACTAGAGATTGGACGGTATGAGTCCTCCTTCTTTGGGTCAAGCTGGTTGTTTTTCAGCAGTGGTCGGATGTATGTATGTTTGAGAGCATCTGGGAAGACACCAGATTCAAATGACAGCTTCGCTATGTTAGCTATAAAAGGGCTGAGTTCTGTGCGCATAGATCTTATCCAGTGTGCTGGGCATGGGTCAGATGGTGAAGTTGTCGTGTTGATGGAGGTAATAACTTCATTTATGGTTTTTACAGAGGGTGATGAGAGGTTGGTGATTGAAAACTGCAGAAGGGAAGTTTGGACAGGTTCATGTAATGATGTAGTATTTGTTTTATTGATTTGGATTGGATGTAGTTCGCATAGGCTTGGGGCTGAATCCCTTCTTGTTGTGGCGGAGATGGTTGATTGATAAAGGACTTTACTAGATTAAATAAGTCTCTTGGTTTATTCAGAGAGCGGCTGAGGATATCAGCATGGTATTCTTTTCTCTTAGCCCAAATTGATTCATGATGTTGTTTAAGATGTTCTAAGTAGGTGGTTTGGTCAGAGGAATTACGTGTATTTCTCCATTTTCTCTCAAGCTTTCTGAGGTGGAGGAGAGAGGTACGTAGTTCATGTGAGAACCATGGGGCAGATTGTTTTTTAGTAACTATTATTTAGTAACTATTTTAGTAACTATTGAAAATGTCCCTTCACATGATGGACTTCAGTATACTTTAATAATAAGTGTAGTTCACTGCACCTCCAAGCTATAAAACGTATCAAGATGGTATACAATACTATTGGTTAAAGCACGTAGGCTCATAGATGGGCTTACAATATGTAAAACATTAACAAATAAAACAAAATATATGAGACAATCAATCAGAGACTATCTCTGTCCCCAGGACCACCAGCTGGCTGAAATTTTAAGGAAGGGCCTGTCTGAAGTCTTGAGCCCCTTTTTGAATTAAAAAAAATAGTTTCCTTTAGTAAATAAAGATCTATGGAGCTCCATAATGCTGGAAAGAGGTACACAGTGTCGCGCCCTTCCCCCGCCTAGGCGGCTGCCTGACGAGGAAAGGGGGTGCGAATGTTCCTTTCAATAAACTCCAGGGCAAAGGCCTCTGGGAGTTGTAGTATTTGAGCAAATGTAGTTGTAATAAAAAGTGCTGAGCCGAGAGTTGAAAGCAAACGCAGGAATATTTTTTTATTCGCCTCCCTTAATAGCGGGAACTTCAAATGAAGCTTGGTATTCACGTGTACAAAACATCCACAAGAAACTAAGGTCAGAATTGCTCTTGCTTACTTCAGCAAACAAATGTTATTTCTCCAGAAATAAAGCTTCACTTCACAGTGCTTTAACTAAACTCAAAATGTTCATTGAAACTTCAATGCAGCAAAATTATAGCAAACAAACTTTTCTTCCATGCAGCAAAATTATAGCAAACAAACTTCTCTTCTTTGTTTCAAAAGCTTTAAGGGTTTCAATTAGTTATCCAGAGACTTCAACTGTCTTCCTTAGCAGGTCTCATTTAAAGCAGCAGCCATACTAATTAAAACTTCTTTGCTCTTTTGAAACACCATGCATATCACAGAAATGGAATTTTCTTCACACTTATATTTCTAAACATTCTTACTTCACTACCAGGGATAACTCACATTCCATAGCCTCTTCAGGCTCACTCAAAAGATCATTTTCCCCGATGTCCATTGACTCACATTCTGAAGAGGATTGTTCTGTGACGTCGTTAGAAAACAGCTGTTCCCCTCGAGCCTTCCCTCGGTACACAGCACTGTTCTCTGCACAGGTTACTTCCTGATCCTTTAGCATACGTTTTACCAGTTTTAAAACATTCAAAGTTTCTTTACTGAGAGGCTTCCTTCTCAGCCCTTCCTGGGTTCTTGAACCACCCTCAGGTTTCCTATAACCCTGGTGCTGGTTAAACTGTTGGAGCTGGCTTAGGGGATATCTTTCCCTCCACTTGCTGTCTGGGGACTTTTCCTGAGACCTTTGGCTAGTAACTTTAGCAGCAATAACTTTGGGGAGTTTCTTCAGAACTGCTTCCCTGCCTTCTCCCTGGCCATGCTGTTTCCTGGTGAAGTTAGCCCTCTTGTCTCTTTTCCTCCTGCAAAAGTGAAACTCTTGCTCCGAATGAGGCTCCCTCTCAGACTCCGCCTCTGAATTAGAGTCAGCTCTCCTCCTCTCGTGTCCTGGCAATCTCCTTGCCTGTCCTGGTAATCCTGTTGCCTGCCTTGGCTGTCCTGCCCATCTATCTCTCCCTGTTCTCTGGGGTTTATAAGCATGGGGCTGGCCAGTATCTTTCCACCCCGCCCCCAGCTGTCCTGCATTACCACCCTCAGTTACCATAGAGCTGGGGCGTGGCTTTTGGACAACAACCTTTGACAGGTTTTTTTCAGCGTTAGCTGCACTTTTAAAATGACCATTTCTTTCCCTTTCCCTCTGACTAGGGGAAACTGCTTGTACTTTTTCTATCTCCATAGGGATCTGGCTGTCCTCGCCACCACAACAGGTACCATTAATGGTGCCGGATTAATAGCTAACCCACAGCAACTACCTCCACGTTAACTGTAAGGCGTATTCACCGCCTTCTTCTGCTTTAGGATGTTAATGAGGAAATTAGTGCACACTACTGCAGCATTTACTTAAGTTGTTTGTGTATGCTAAGTGCCACATTAAAAGATAATGTTGTTTGGTACATAGACCTCTACGTTGTTGCCTTCTTGGATCTGAAACCACCTCTGAAGTCACCTGCTTTTCTCAGGGGCAAAAAGTATCTGCATTGCTGATCCCCACATGTAGTTTTCTTTGAGGTTGTAGGAGGGTAATTGTCACACACCCCATTGATCTGGTTAAATGACATTTGAAAGTTGCTTTCCCTATTGCTGGCGTCTCCCTACTCACAAACTTTAATCTTGGAGGGGGGGGGGGCTAATGCCTCCAAATGCTGATAGTAGGAAGCGAAATTAAAAAGTCATTGGATAGGAGGCAGTGTACTATTGTGGATCAGGAACTGGTTAAAAGATAGTAGGCAGAGGGTAGGGCTGAATGGCCAATTTTCCCATTGAAGAAAGGTGAATAGTGGAGTACCCCAGGGATCTGTGCTGGGTCTGCTGCTTTTTAACATATTCATAAATGACCTGTAAATGGGAATAATCAAATTTGCACATGACACAAAATTATTCAAAGCTGTTTAAATCCAAAAGGATTGTGAAAAATTGCAAGAGGACCATGATAAACTGGAAGACTGGACGTTCAATTGGCAGTTGAAATGTAATGTGGATAAGTGCAAAGTTATGCACCTAGGAAAGAACAACCCAAACTATGGTTACACGATGCAAGGTTCCACATTAGGAACCACCACCCAAAAAAAGGTTTTAGGCGTTATCGTAGATAACATGTTGAAACCCTCCATCCAGTGTTCAGCGGCGGCCAAGAAGGCAAATAGAATGCTAGGAATCATAAGGAAAGGAATGGAGAATAAAACAAAGGATATTATAATGCCTCAGTATCGTTCCATGGTGCGACACCTTGAATATTGTGTGCAATTCTGGTTGCTCTTTCTTAAAAAGGCTACAGCGGAATTATAAAAGGTACAGAGAGGAGCCACCAAAATGGTAAAGGGGATGGAAGGATATCCCTATGAGGAGAGGCTTAAAAGGTTAGGGCTCTTCAACCTGGAAAAGAGACGGCTGAGGGGAGATATGATAGAGGTCTATAAATTAATGAATGGAGTAGAACAGGTAAATGTAGATCGATTGTTACATCAAAAAGTAGAAAGACTAGGGGTCATGCAATGAAGCTACAGTGCAATCCGTTTAAAACTAATACAAGAAAAAACGTTTTCACTCACCGCGTAATCATACTCTGGAATTTGTTACCAGAGGATATAATAACAGCTGTTAGTGTAGCAGGGTTTAAAAAAGGTTTGGATAATTTCCTGGAGAAAAGGTCCATAAACGATTATTAAAGAGGATCTGGGAGATCCACCGCTTGCCCCAGTACAAGCATTGTAGAACCTGTGTGTGTTTTTGGGAAACTGCCAGGTACTGGTGACCTGGATTGGCCACTATTGGAAACAGGATACTGGGCTTGATGAACTTTTGTCTGACCCAGTATTATATATCTTATGTTCTTATGTAAATTAATTTCACATTTGTACAAAATCTAGCTATAGATGGGCAACTTGGATGAGACCTACAGTACTTATGAGCTGTACAGAGATTACTGTGAATTAATTTGAATTCTAACCCAAATGACTGTGTTATCTGAGAACTCACTCAGCTTTCACCATGATCTTTAAGGAAAAATGTCCCATTTAAGCGGAAGGAGTATATCAGCCTTAACTCCTAAGGGCTGGGAACATTCATTGCAAGTGAGAGTCTATAAAAAATTTAACAAAAGATCTCACTTTTAAGGTACGTGGGACTGTGTATAAATTAAAATTGGATTGTGTTTTATGTATTAATGTTGGATACTTAAAGCCTATGGCCTGAATGCTTTACCTGTTAGTGCAAAAATGCCTGCAAATAAGCAAGAGCACAGAAATGCTTGCATTTTGTTAATACCTGAAGTCTCTTTTGCAAACAATTATTGCAAAAGATGCCTTTTTTGTAGTAAAGGTTCATGAAAAGTCCACTTCATGTGAAGGTTTATGCAAATTCTACATTGTTCTACTAATGTGATTCAAATATATACAAAGCAGCTTGTTAGTATTCAATTTAACAAAAACAGGCAAAAAATGCTTTGCAGCCCTGTTGCCCCACAAAAAATAACTACACCCCAAGAAGGAGGATTTTCCATGCGTTGATGGTTAAAGGAGCTGCAGTCATCTCAGTATTCTAGGTCCTCCGTAGGGAGTCTTGATTACCTGATGAGCCGCCTGATATCCCCTCCAGGCATGCTCCCCTCTCAAGCTCTGCCCCCTTCAGACAACAAATAAAGGCTTAACTTGGGGACTTCCCATCTGCCTTTGCCCCCCTCCCTACCAAAAGTCTTGATTCACCTCCAAGGCATAGATTTAGTAAGGGGCAGCGGCTATCCTACTTGTGCCTGCCAGTGGCGGCCATCTTAAAAAGTGACAACCCCTGATTGAATGTACTGCTAGGGGTCAGTCAGACTTACAGTATTTGGCATTTATTTTTTCTGAAGAGGTTGAGCTTATGGGAGAGGATAAGCCTTAAGAGGGGTTTTTAAAATTCCGTATACTTCCAGGTCGATTTTAAATGGAAGTTATGTTTACTGGCTTCTGATAACACATAACTTCTGTGTCCCTAGATTTTGAAATGTTATATAGATAGTGCTTGGCACTATCCATAATTGAAGGGATAGAAGAAGGATGGAGTCAGATCAGCAAAGCTTATCTATATAAGAGCGATAGTCAGCTGCTATACAGATAGGGCCCGATTTTGTGCCGTGAATAGCAGGGATGGACGTTCCAATAACTACTCTGGATGGCGGGGATCTGCAGCCCGGGGCCAGGAAACGGTGGCAGGGGGCAGAGAACATTCCCCGCAGCCCAACCCTGTTCCTCGGAGGCCAAATCAGGGGTCGGGCTGTGGGGAATAAGCTCTTTGTTCCGGCGCCGACATCACGGCTTTTAAATGGAGCCAAGGTGCCATGGCACCTGGACACCATGGTGCAATAGCTCCATTTAAAAGCCCTGACTGAGTTAGTCAGGCTTTTCCTGTATGTGCAGGCCGGGCTGAATCGCAGTCCCGGCCTCCACGTACAGGACTGATCGCGATTCTGATCCCGCGGGGCTAGACGTGCCCTGCGGGATCAGAATCATGACCCTCTCTGTACATCTGGTCAAATCAGACATACAGAGGGATGTATGTCTGGGATGTAATGAGCCTGATAATTTGTACTTTTAGTTTAAGCCTACTAAATAGCAGGCATAAACTAAATGCATAGCACTAATGGCGGTCACTGTTGACCACATAACAAAACGCCATGACTGGCATTTAAAATAAATCACTGATTGCTACTGCTGACTATCACACCCTCTGACCCCTGGACTGATGCTGGAGAGGGTACTGGGCCCACTGGTCCACCAGGGAACCGAGATCTCCCTTGATTGGGGCATGCCCCCATTTTGTTCTGTTAAAATTTTTCAAAATTTACAATTTAAAATTGTAAAAGATGAAATACAGTAAAGAAAAAAACAAAGTGCCTGTAAGACAATATGGAAAAATTGCAAGTGATCTACCCCCATAACATGGAAAGGAGAGAATAATTCAATTAATTATGACTATGAAAGGTAAATAGGAAATAGAAAAGAACTTTCATAACATAATGCCCTAATTTCACATCTCAAAAATTCACTAACAACCACTTACAAACCATATAATGTTTATTCGGGTAAAGTTTATTGCTCTTCATTTCATAAAAATTCTTTGAACTATTAAGGCTCAAAGAAAACAAACTCGTTCCCACTCAGTGCTATCAATCTATCCTTGATTTTAAAGTAAGACTTAAAATCAAACTTCGGTATTGTTCAGACATGAAAGAGACTAGGAGGGCTGCCTTTTGAGTAATATCTTGGGAAGATTCCAGGAAAGCAGAAAGATTAACACTGTCTGTCTCTCCCACCAGGCCTAGCCCGTATTTTATGGATATTGCTCTAGAAATAAAGGCTGACAAACTAGTTGCAGCTGATACTTTTATAGTGCACCTTGCCAAGAAAACCAGGGACTGGGTCAGCAGGAGTCAGCATTGCCTTCAGAGCACACACACTTCTTCACACATTTCTGACTAGCTTTTGAGAGCTGTACTCCATGCAGAGCCGCTCATTTGCTGCTTACTGTTTTCCTTATTCTCCGTCTGTCTATTGAAGATTAGTCAACAATAATCACACCCCAATGCTTCTGACTTTCTCCTACGGGGACAGGACAGAGGTTTGCCCTGGGTTTCTGCAGTCTATGGTTCCTGATGTTCCCTTCTAGGCTCTGGTCCTACACTAACCAGCTCTGAGCCTGCTGGCTTTTGGAAAGTTGCTGAGTGCAGGCTCTCCCAGACACATCCCACTGCTCTAATTTATTTATTTACATTCTCTTATATACCGCGCTATTCGGCATCAGTGCGGTTTACATTGAACAAACTGAAATTACACTGAACAGGGCATTATAACTTGGAGATAACTATTTTACAGGGAACATGGGCTATGGAGGGTTAAGTGGCTTGCCCAAGACCACAAGGAGCACCTGTGGGACTAGAAACCCCAGTCCTTCCGGCCCAAGGTTGCTGTCCTCTAGTGGGATTTGAACCCCCAACCTTCTGGCCTGAAGTACCTTGCCCCAACCACTAGGCTACTCCTCCACTCCTAATGAAAAGAGAAACTCTAGAATGATACTCTCAAGGACTTTTTTATTTGGCTTGGCTTATCCTGGGTTTGGTGTTGTCTAAGCATTTCACTGTACTTTTAACATTACACATGTATTCATGGGTTATTTTATTTATTTTTTGTTTTAAGTGTCTATTTATTATTGCTGATGTTTGTTTCCAATTCAGAAGTGTGGTATATAAATGGTGCAAAATAAATAAATGAATTGTTTATCCAGAAAGAAAAATTCACCTACAGCTCGATTGCAGATTTTTTATCGCTAGGCATGTAAGTGGACTAACATGACAGCGAAACAAATCCAGATGGATATTGCTGATAATTATCAGCCTACAAGATAATGATGATAATAAGTTAGGTCGAATTTTCACAGTCTGCTAAAATAACCACTATCCCTGATATATTCTGGGGATCCAGGATGGCTGTGACTCAGAGGATCTAATTCTATATTGATTTTTTTCCATAGGTCTAGAACAGTGGTTCCCAACCTTTTCTATGCCCCACACCCCTAGGAAATGTTTGAATAATGTTCGCACCCCCTACAAAAGTAATATCACGGTGCGTGTGAGCAGAGGCAAAAGGTGAGCTGAGAGGCCCCAAGGGGTGAAATACTTAATGAACTCTCGCAATTGTGAATTTATGAGTGAAACAATATACAATGATTATGTCAGATGTTGCGTTATAATGATTTTAAAAGCAATACTCTGACAATCAGTTGCTTACTTTACTTATATGTTAATTCTGTTATTCTCTCCTTTTGATTAAATAAACCACGAGACTGCTATCTACGCAACATAACCACCTACTACCACTGCTCGAGGCACACTGGCAGCTGGCTGAGTGATGACTCGTGACTCGTCACTAAGGGACACCAGCCACTCTTTGTCTCACCCCCTGAAAGTCCATTCACACCCCCTTGGGGTACGGGCTCCCCAGGTTGGGAACCCCTGGTCTAGAATATGCTCAATGAGTCAGAGACTTGCTCATCCCTAACTGAAATCTTGTGCCTGTAAGATCTCTAGATTGTTTTCCTGTCTCCGCTATCATACACATATGTTTGTTGGGTTCCAAGTTCGAGAAGTCTCCCTTGCGCATTAAGCACCTCTATTTTGTGCACAGACAAATTAAAATTTCAATAATTTTAAACTGAAGAAACATAAACACGATCTGTTCAGGTTATGTGGCACTGGTTTTAGAAGTGCACAGTGACTGATTTCACGTACGAAGAGTCAGATACCAGAAACCGAGAGCTATAGGTCAGCGGTACTTTGGAAATGCAACCTGCTTTAATTATGCATCAGAAAACATGCTACCCATAGTAGAACAATGAGCAATAAAAGAGCCATTCCTTATGAAATTTCACTCTTGCCACATTACAACTTGTCTTGAAGAAAGTCCACACCCCGGGGGGGTGGGGGGCATCTACACAGATATTCCTGGAATTCCAAATCATGGATGTCTAGGAATCGGCTAATGATTAGAGCAGTGGGAAACCAGGGTTCAAATCCTATTGCTGCTACCATTGCGACTGAGCAGAGTAGTGGAGATGGTGGGTGTTATCTTCTCTACAGCCTCTGCATGTTGTGTGGCTAAAACAGGCACTTTCCCGATGCCTGTCTGTGCCTGGAGTAGGTATAATCATACATATGACTCCAGAAGTCCAGGATGTTTCTGAGATCAGGCAGTGATTTATTTATTTATTTATTTATTTACATTTCTTATATACCGCACTATTTGACATCAGCGCGGTTTACATCAAACAAAACATTTCAGTACACAAAAATGTCTGAGTTACATTAAACAGGGTTAACAACTTGGACAACAGGGTAATTTTACAACTCAGGTAAATAAACTTTGATTGTAGTGTAAACTATTTACATCCCATGTTCTTGGGAATGCTCCGGCTGCGCCTCCACCACACCCCCGATCGGACTTGGATGTACTTATGCTGGGGACAGCCAGAGACCCAGCCTCTAAAACGCCTCTGGGGACAACGCCGTGCTTTGGACATCTCTATGCCTGTTTTCAGACCTCCAAAGCACAGATAGGGCTGGTAAAACAACCCCTATACTTTCCCTTTGAAAACTGCCCGAATCTGCATGCACATGGTTACACCAGCTAGTTAGTATGCACAAATTCCCCTGACTTATTTTACACGCAAATTTTATAAAAGCATACACAGAATTGTTAATCTGTCCTAGGAATGCCTGCAGTCAGTTTGGACATACTTATTCGCATACAGGCTAGTAGCCTATACTTTTACCCCTATAATGTGTGGGTTATCTTAACAAAAGCCATTTCTGCATGTATAGTTTATGGTTTATGGGCATAAATGGCTTTTAAAACTGCCCCCACTATATAGAGACATTAAGGAGCTTATTGCTAAAGCTTATTATGCATGCCAAGTCTATTACTGCACAAACATGTAGACGAAGACGTGTCTGATGCTCTAACTTAGTGTGCTCCCCTCCATGAACCTTTTAGCCCACAATGGCAAAGGCCTAAAATTTAACACTTGCCTCAGTCCAGTTGTTAAGTTCCCAGCATACACGCTATTTCTTTTATTTATTTATGCTTCATAGTTATTAATTTGCCTTTCCATTAAAAGGTCAGAGGGATTTACAGTCTCATAAAAATAAGATTCAGGGCTCAGCTAAAAGAATGCACTGGGGGCTTCCTATGCAGGAGATAATGCTGTTAGAACAGCAGACATTGTGATGTAAAAGGCTTAAAAGGTCAGGGCTTTTCAACTTGGAAAAGAGATGGCTGAGGGGAGATATGAAAGAAGGCTATAAAATGAGTGGAGTGGAACAAGTAAATGTAGATGAGTCGTTTACTCCTTCAAAAAGTAGAAAAGACTAGGGAATACACAATGAAGCTACAATGTATAACAGTGGTTCTCAACCCGGTCCTCTGGGACCCCTGGCCAGTCAGGTTTTCAGGATATCCACAATGAATATGCATGAGCTGGATCTGCATACAACGGAAGCAGTGTATGCAGATCTATCTCATGCATGTTCATGGTGGATATCCTGAAAGCCTGACTGGCCTGGGAGGTCCCAGAGGACTGGATTGAGAACCACTGATGTAGCACATTTTAAGACTAATAAAAGAAAATAATTTTCCCTCAATGAATAATCAAATTCTGGAATTCGTTGTTGGAGGATGTAGTATAAGCTGCTAGGATAGCTGGATTTAAAAGAGGTTTGCACAAGTTCCTAGAGAAAAAGTCCATAAACCATTATTAAAATGGACTGGGGAAATCCTCTGCTTACCTCCTGAGATAAGCAGCATGGGATCTGTCTACCTTATGGCTTGGTATTTGTGCCTGGATTGGCTGCTATTAGAAACAGGACACTGGGCTTGATGGACCTTTGGTCTAACCCAGGATTGCATATCTTATGGTCTGATGTTAGGTGTAAAGTAGAGGACCGGAAGACATAGATGAACAGCTGAGAGAGGAGAAACTACTGATATGCAGAACAAAAATTAGTTTAGTTTCACATGCCATTTATAGGATTTTTCATTTTATTCAAGTTTTTTTAAAACATTCTTTTCATTTCAGGGGCAATGTCAAAAGTGCACAATATTGCACCATATTGTATCCTGTTGCTCAATAATGTGCCTTATAGTTCAAGTGGAGGCCAATTCTGCGCCGTCCAGACCTCCAAAATCTGGACGTCCTGGATCTGCACTTGGTTCTGTTACCACGGGAGCAGAATCAGGGCACACTGCCTGGATGTCCCGGGCGTGTCCCCATTCATGCCAGCTAGACGTCCAAGATCCTCCCTGGCTAGCCCAGCCTAGGCACCAGGACACCATGCAGGAGCCTTCTTTGGCCACAACTTTTACAGGTCTTCTTCCCTGCTGCCTGACCCCCGATTCATCCTTCCAAGGCCGGGACTGGACTTCGAGGAACCTCCTCCCTTGCTCACTTCTGCGTGGGGGCCCAGGCTGGATGTCTGCCGACGTTGGGGGGGGGACTTATTCCACCTCCAAGGTGGAATAAGTCCCCTGTCTAAATCACCAGGCCCAGATGTTCAGGGCTGTCACCAGAATCAGCCCTGTACATCTGGGGTCAGGGTCCCACCTCCGCATTGCTCCCCCTCCTGCCCCTGTCTTGAGCTCCCCGCACATCTCCTCAGTACATATGAGGAGCTCATGAGGCAAGATCGGCACCGGGCATTTAGTGGGGGATATATGTCCAACCCAGATGTATATCCCTGCTAAACATGACATAGAGTGACCCCCATAATGTTCATCATTGAGCAATAGGATGCACTATGGATGACACTGGAAAACCCTTAGGGCCTGAGGTTCAGCCTCTGGCAGTCAGCACTTGTACAGCGTTTGGCTGCTGTGGTCTAAAAAGAAACCAGATATTCAGCACTAGATGCTCTGTATCCACCGTCAAAGAATATCCGTTTTACCGCTGGCCTCCATTGCTGTCTGGTTAGCGGTGATATTTAGCCACTAACCTATTCAGTTAGCAGGTTGAAAATCACTGCTGACTGGATAGCTGGCCGATGCCACTGAATATCAAACTGTGGTTGGCAGGTTCCTGCTAACCACATAAACCCTTTTGAATATCAGGATTTTGTGTTTTCCTGTTTCAAGTTAAAAATGACCTGAAATTACATGGGAAATGGTCATTTCAAACAAATACGCATCCCTATGAGAGTCCAATGCACATTTAAGAATTTAAAACATTCACATTTATATAAACAAGAAAATGTATTTTCAAAGCAAGGTTTCACTGATGGCGACTTGTTTTTGAAAGTTGTCACACACAATGTTAAGGCTAATAGTTGTAACTATATTGCAAATAAAGGTCGATCGCACAAGTTTCCATTGAACACCATGATTGTGAAATGTTGTACTTGTCTACATCCTGCATTGTTTCAAATGATATGAGTAGTCTACAAGATAGATGCTGTATGAGTTGATCCATTAGATCCATGCAGAAGGCAATGAATGGGAACTAGGAATGCTCACAAAGCAATTTCTTTGCACCCTCAGGACCAGCCCTAGGCATGTGCGGGCATGTTGCCTGCACATGACCCAGCACCATGAGAGGCCCAGTATGTGCTTGACTGGCTAAAGAGGGAGCTGGTGAGGCCCAAAGCCTGTATCCTTGGCTCATCTCTACACAGCCGTGGAAGCATTTTCCTAAACTCTTCTGTAAGAGACCAGAAGTGCCCCTGTTTAACCTCTACAAGCTCAGTGGTGCTAGCGACAGCCATGAGAGAAAAGGAAAATGCTCCCATGGTTGTGCAGAGATGAGCTGGGGAGCCGGACTTCGGGCCCTATCAGATCCCTTTTAAGCTGGTCAGGTGCACGCAGGACCCCTCGGTCGTGGTGCAGGGGCATGTTGGGGGGGGGAGGGGTGGAGCTGCTGGCACTGGAAGAGGACTGCTACTGGGGGCTAGAATGGGAAATGGGTTAATGTTGAGTGATGGGGAGACTACTATTGAAAGGGAGAATACAGGGAGGAATGGGGACTGAAAAAGGGCTGATGCTGGAGGGACTGGAAGGGAGCTGATGCTGGATGGTCTGGGACTAGAGGTGGACTGATACTGGGGGGACTAGGACTGGAAATCGGCTGATGCTGGGGAATGGGGGGACTGGGACTCTCCCAGCATCAGGGAGCTGATGCTGGGAGAGACTGGAACTAGAAGGGAGCTGATGCTCGGGGAGGACTAGAAGGGTGTGATACTGGGGCTGGGACTGAGGCTGGGGCTGGGGGGAGAAAAATAAGAAGCTGGGGGAGTGAGGATGGAGATGGGGAGAGATATTCTGTGTGGGAGGAAGAAAAAATTCATATTGAAGCAACAGTTGAGAGAGAGGGGCATACGAATGAATGCTGGGGTAAGAAAGAGGAATGGCAAGGTTAAGGAATATTGGAGAAGGAAGTAGCTGGGTGGGTATGCCAAAGGGAAGTAGGAGGCGGTACTTGGGACAGGGAGAAGAGTGAGATCAGGGACCGGCACTTAGGTGGAGACTTTAAAATTGGGTGAGAGAACAGAAGAAGACAGAATCTAAGATTGGCTGGGTATGGGGAGAGTATGTGGGGACACAGATGGGGGGCCCAGGAGCTGGCACAACTCATCGTGCATGCAGTTCTGGCATTGTACAGCACCACCCCAGCTTTATCTTTCTTTCTCTGAGTCAGCAATGTCAGCCAAAGTTGCTGGTAGCATTCATTTCCAGTGCACAGGGCCATTCATCGGAAGTGAGAGAGTGAGAGAAGGGATATTTTGGCCTGGGATGGGGAAGAACAGCGGGAGAGAAAAAGAAGATGCTGGGCTGGGAGGGGAGGTGGGAGAGATGCCAGACCACTGCTGGGGGAGAGGCTGGAGAAGGGAAAGGGGTTAGAAAGCTGATGGTCTATGGGGGGGGGGGGTAGAAGAGAAAGCATGAGATGCTGGACTTTGAGGGTAAAGCAGAAGGATGAGGGGATTGGGTGATGCTGAATTGGGGTGGTGAGAGAGGGAGGAAGGAAATGGTGGACATGATGGAACTACGGGGGAGAGGTCACAGGAAGCTGGCAAAGAGATGATTGCGAAGAGTATGGTGATTACAGGGGGTTAAAATGTGGTAATGAGGAGTGAATGAAGGACAGAGGGGAATAAGAGGCTAGCGAAGGACTGAGAGGAGAAATGGGGGAGCTGGGCTAGAGGTTAGAAGAGGAGATGGAAAGTTGCTAGTTGAAAAGTCAAAGGGGGATTGAGGACGGAGGGATGAAATTGAGCGGATGAACGAGTAAAGAAAGAAATGGAGAAAAGAACAAAAAGCAAAAGATCAGTTATGTCAGAGGCAGACGTAGACAGAAAATGGAAAAAAAAAGAGAAGGAAGGACAAATGTACAGCAGGTAATGGAGCGTTAGCAGAAGAGATGAAGAAAGCAGAAGAGAGAGACTGGAGTAATTGTGAATGAAAAAGAATGCACAAACAAAAGGTAGAAAAAAGTATTTTATTTTGAATTTATTAACTGGAATACGTCCACCTCTGGGAAATCTTCATCGCTGATGTCTCTGTGCTTTGTTCAGTACAAGAGTAAATTAATTTCATAGTTTTATTTATCCAGTGTTGTGGTCAATGTTCCCTCTAATTTTCTGTAGGCTGTGTGCGCATAAAATATCAGCTATGCAGCTTTTGAAGGAAGGTTAAATTTTTGTGCGCCACATAACGACACTTGTGGTGCATTCAAAGTTTGTCTTTTGTGCTTCCCAGTTCAATTATTGTATTCATATTTCTAAATTGTGATCCCTTGTTCTGTAGTTGGTGGTGGTCTGTCTGTTTTGCGCGTATGACAGAACTGTGCTATTTGGTTCATCTAGTTTCTGTGTAGTAGACCCACTTATTCTCTTTTTCCAGTAAGATGTATTGGGTTAATATTTGTAGTGCTACCTTTTAATAAGTAGGGTTTGGTGCTGTGTAAGTCCTGGTAGTGCTGTTATGATATGGCAGGTTTGCTGTGGGTTCTAAGTGAGCAGGGTTTTGTATTAATGCACCTGGCAGTTGGCACTGGAGGATAGTAATGCAGAAATATAGTAGCCTTTCCTTATCCTCACTGTACATGCAAATGGTTTTCACTCGTTAAGAGGCATGTTTACTAAAGTTTAACATGTATTCACAAATTTGAATATGTGCTAAGTGCAGCAACACTCATTTATTTCTATGGGCACCATGGACATTAATGTTTAGTAGTCATGTCCCTAAGTCATTTTTAGGACAAAAAAGAGGCTTGTGAAGGACTCCTTGAAAGCCGCTTAAAATTTTAGATGGGCAGCATATACATTTAACAAGAAAATAAATTAGATTTATACAAATGAGGCCCAGTGGATATGCAAATATTTATGCAAATGAGGCCCTGCAATGACTCTCTGCACATGGCCCTGCAACACCCTAGGCTGCATGCTCCTCTCTAGCCTTTCAGTTTCTGACACATGGAGACCAGTTCTGACAGGCACGCCCAGGCCATCTGGACATCCAGAAATCTGGTCGGCCCGCATATGCACCAGACTCTGATCCTACAGGAGTTATATGGGCCCCGCAGGAGCAGAATAAGGGCATAGGGCATGGACGTCCCGGATGGGCCCCGATTCTGTGCCTCCAGATGTCGAGGCACTTCCCCGGCCAGCACAACCAGACTCCTGCATGGAGCAGTAGTGCTGTGGTGTCCCATTGCCATGGCACCATGGCTCCATGCAGGAGCCATAATTGCCCACACAGCTCCAAATTAAGTCTTTTCTTACCACCCAACCCCCAATCAGGCATTCTGGGATTGGGATTGGGCTGTGGGGAACCCTCTCCCCTCTTTACCTTGTCCTAGGGTCCCAGCATCAATGTTCTCTGCTGTCAGGGGAGGGGGGACTTATTCCACCTCTAAGGTGGAGTCCCCCCATCTAGATCACTGACTCTGGATGTACAGGGCCGACACCAGAATTGGCCCTGTACGTCTGGGGTCAGGGTCATGCCTACGCCCCGCCATCGCTCCTCCTCCAGCCTGCCCCTCCTGCCGCTGTCCAAAGCTCTCCGCACATCTCTGCAGTACATGCGTGAAGCTCTGTGAGTGGACTCAGCACCCTGGCGTTTAGTGGGGATATACATCCAACCCAGACGTATATCTCCGCTAAACGCAAATTGGAATGACCACCATGGCCCCTGAAACAGATGCTCCTGCAGGATACTGATGGAGTGGATGCAGCAAAAGGCAGAGGGATAACTTAAAGAGAGAGGATGTATAGCAGTGTCAGTCACCTGAACTTATTTTGCTAGTGTATGGTGATGGTCACTGCTGTCTAATGACAACTGTAGGCTTTCTGAGGCTTTGGTATGCACAACTACAGGATACTCAGAGAGCGGGAGTGATTGAATGCTGTTGTCCTTCTGACTGAGGGACGGTCAGATATCCCTTCTGGGCATTAACGGGATGAATTTGCCAGGGCTGGCTAAGGCACCTTTTGATGTTAGCCTGTCTCCTCTTTGGCAGAGATCTGAGGCACACTGCTTCTTTTTTCTATAGGAAATGTCTCCAAGTCCTTTCCTCCTTCTTCTGCCCTTGGCATTGACAAACAGCGCCATTCACCAGGCTTATACAGGTTTCCAGCAAGGGGTTGTACCCATGAATAAAAGAAGATAGAGATTTGGCGTGCACATTCTGTAGTAGCCTCGTGCTGTTTAGTGCACAGACACCGTGACTGCAGGGATATGACAGTTTTATGAGCAGAGGCTAAAATTCAGTGCACAGGCCATTAAATGGAATTTCAGCATTCATGTTAAGCTTTTAGCTTCTTCATGCAAAAGAAAAAAAATTATCCCAGAAGTTTTATTCTTAAGCCACAATTATTAGAAAATACTACTGCATATCAGCAAGTCCAGCAGGAGCACCACTGCCTTTGCAGCTCTCACAGATACTGCAGGTGGTCCATTTACGATGCTGGTGTTATAATTATACTTGCCAAGAGAAACGTGTTACCAGCTCCTTTTATCTGTTTAAAAAATTCTTCAAGGGAAGTGGAGAGCAATCAAGTGTCACATACAGATGCTACACAAAACAGTTCACAAATATTAACTTACACTTGGGAAAGACAGTGGGGAATAATGGGCATAATCAGAACTTCTTTTTTTAGATGTAAATTTCGGTAATTTTTTTTTTTTACTGCTAATTTAGGGGTTCTTTGAAGGTATAAAAATCTGTGTTACTTTGTGTTGTTCTGGCACAGGTGCTTTGCTGGCTGTCCCAAGCCTGGAAATGGCAGGAAAGTAGCATAGAAAATCCCCAGCAGGCAAAAGGAGGGAGGAGAGAGTGCTGGGAGGTGATAGGATTTTCAGTGTTGGTGCTGTAACACAGGTAGATATCAAAAGGGAATTATAATGACAGCCACTATCCAGATAATTCCCCTGGCCGGCACTATCCATGGATTTTCAGTAGCACTATAAGCTAATGCAACTGAAAATCCTTACAGACCACCTCGGCGCTATCTGAATAAGGTCGGGGTGGTGCATCGGCAGAGTCTGGGCAAAGCCCCTCGAGAGTGGCGATATTCTGTCTGAATTTATCTACAGTAACCTTTACTGAGCACCAAATATGCAGCAGCACTAAAACTCCTACGCTAGCCACTCAGTGCGTGTTGAGGAAGTGCATATTGAGGTCAGCCCGGGCACCTTTCATGCACTCCAGGGCTGGCTCCAGAGTTGCTTCAAGATGCTGGTGCCCTGGGCAAACTTTAAGCTGTCAAAATCTATTGCTTAACTCTGAATGCCCTGCACTTTGCTGCCCTAGGCAACTGCGTACTTTGCCTAATTGTTGGGCCGGCCCTGATGCACTCTAACTGGGAAGTGCACCTATATTAATCGCGACAAACAGCTTAGAGTGGGGGTGGTATGGAACTGACCCTAGCTACATGGGGACATACCAAGCATGCCTCCATTTTGTAGCATGGGTCCAGCGCCATTCCATGCTGATTTTTGGGGTTGAACATGTGGTAAGCTCCTGCACCTTACTAAGCATGTCCCTATTGAGCGTTAAGCATAGAAGCACAACGCGCAGTAACGTACATTGCACTGCATTAACCTTTAGTAAAAATTCTCCAATGTCTCGCTTTCCATACGTATATGATAATTCTGTACTGTTAGTGGTATATTAAATTCTGCAGGTAGATAGATAAATAAATAAATAAATGTATTCAAATTTAATACATAAATGAACTTTAAATTGTCTCAATAAGTCATTCCTGAGCTATAACCTCAAACGGCAATTAAATCAATGAAGCTTAACAGAGACATTATAAACTCACTGATGCAGAATGGGGACGGAATATCCAGGGCAGTAACATTACTATGCAGCTGAGACAGTCAAGGTGTTGTGAAGATTGTTAGAGAAAAATAAACATGACTGAATGGTTCGTTTGCAAGAACTATTCAAAAGTCTTGGCCATGAAACCAACAAGAAAGAAGCAGTATGTTGTCATTTTTATAAATGAATGTATATACTTTTAGATGATTTGCATCTTTTGTTCCTATATTTATTGCTTTTATTGAACAGTATTTTCTAAAAATACACACTCCCATCCTGGACTCCACTGTCTTGATGTATAATTAAGTTATAACCTCTAAGAGCATGTTTTATGAGATTTATATTCTTAATTTTTATTCTTTAATTTTTGACTTTTAAACCTTTATTTCTCATTTTTAACCATATTGTTTATTATATATGTTTTATCAACATGATCTTATAAGTTTATATAAATTGATTGACACATGGCACAAATATTTGTTTTTAATATATTTGTATGTTTTTTGAGGCTTGTATCCCCTGAGGACGGTGCTAGCTGAAACATGTCAGGGGTTTTCTACAATAAAGCTTTTTTAACCTTCTACTGTTGTGATACCTCACTCCTTTTGTTCCTGCATTTCAAAGCATGAAGGCCCCCCCCCCCCCCTTTTGGGGACGTTTTCAGATATTTGCTCTTTAAAATTGAGCTGCTCTTATCAAAGCCTTGAGTGCAAAAATGGCATATGGTTATCTTATTTTTTTTAGCTGAACTAGTTGCAAAGTTGTACTGAAAACCTAACTCCCCACCTCCTTTGCATGGATAGCAAAATTTCATGTTAAGGACACCATTTAACTTGCAGGAAATCTAGCGCATTCATATATCAGCCTCTAAATTTCTAAAAAAAAAAGTAGTAGCTAAATTTGTATATATACATGTTTTATCTTTCTTTTTTTTAATTTACATTTTCAAAAACAGAATACTTACAAAAAGGTATTATAAGAAACATGACCAATAATTAATCCAAAGTAGAAAATAAGCAAAAGGAAAAAAGATCAAATCACAAAGCCGACATCTCGGGGAGAAATACTTCCAAAGAAGACAGGAAAACACATGCCAAAGAAATAAAGTTGAATTAAAACTCCATAATGACAGCAAACCCCCCCCCCCCCTCTTAATCCCAGCAAGAACCTCACTCACCAGCCCCTTGCTTCTCCCCATCAGCCAGGAAAGTCTTTAGCTGTAGAGAGTCTGTAAAAACAAATCTAGACCCTTGAAATGTAACTAAATACTTACAAGGGTATCTCACAAAAAAAAAGAGGCACCCAGGGCCATTCTCAAAGATTTCTAACATATGATGGATAAACAGATTATCTTTCAAAGCAGAAGCACTAACTGCCTGTAGAGAGGAACACTGAGGGGGTTGTTTACTAAACTGCGGTAACGTTACATAACACTCGTTAACCAACATTAACGATCGTAAAGCTCCGCGGCGCGGTAAAACACCGCAGAAGGTGGAGAGAGGGCGGAGAGAAGGGGTCAGTGGGCGGGGAGAGGCTCCCTTCACACTAACGCGCTGATCTGAAGAGCTGAATCCAAACGCGATTGAAAACCTGCCGTTAAATGCACATTAAAGGGGAGAGAAACCATTTCAGTGTCAGCAATGTACAGCCCAGGCAGGGAAACCTATAAAAGTGATAAGTGTGATACATGTGCACAGAACAAAAGGGCACATAAACACTGAAAATGACCTCAACAAACTGGAAAAAAAACATAACCAAGCTGGCCAATAGTGGTATCAATGAGAAACATCAACCCCCCCCCCCCCCCGAGTAAGCTCCATAGAAAAGATATAAATCATGGAAGGGTCTATACTCCGTCCCCATACAAGGTGAATGAGCCCACAGTGAAATAGCGCTGCTCAGGGTTTTTCCCACCATCGGACAGGGTTCCTATGGCGTGCACATGTCCTGCAACATCAGGGCGGGCATGTCGGAACGGCAACTGGACAGATGCAGGAAAAGGGGATACAGAGGGCCGCAGGCGGCACATGCTGTGGTGGAGCTGGGCCACAGTGTGGACTAGGGTGATGCCTAGGTGGCCCATATGAATGCTGAAACAGCAGAGCAGCCAGACAGCAACTGCTGAAGGCCCAACATGGGCACGAGTGTGTTTCCCACAGTGTCACAGGGGATAGTACCCAACAGCTACCCCCAAGGGCACAAAACATTGGCAGGCGGGGCTGGGGGGAGCGTGGACATCTATGCAGGCACCTCTACCCCAGAACCCGCACCATAGGCAGCCACCTACCTGCACACTGGATGGCCTGAGACTGCGCACCACCAGCAGAAGGGCATGTCAGTATGGTGGCTGAGGGATACTGGTGGTGGAGGGGGCAGTGGCAGCTGCCCAGAGCAGACCGTGGCCTAGCCCTGTGTAGGTGGGTGCCATGTACTGCAACAGACGGGCCCTGTCTGATGAACAGTCATGGTATCACCAAGGAATGTAATGACTCTGTGACAACAAGGTGGTGCAGTGCACAAAACCAGTGTATTCAGAAGCAGGTCACAAGTTCAAGTCCCAGCTGTGGTTCCTGCCAACCCAGTCCCCATATTTTACCCACTACTACAACGTGCTAATACAGACAGCACCTTTATTGCAGATGACGTAAACATGCCCAAGACACCTACATTTTACCCTACAGAGCACAGACACGATAAACATGCACATTACCTAGAGCAGAGTCTCCCAAATGCAGTCCTGGAGGGCCAAACACCATTCCATGCAGCCTCTGATAAAGATGCCTGTGCTGCATTTCTATGCGCCACCCCCATGGTATGCAGATGTATCTCATGCATATTCATGAGGGACAGCATGAAAACCCGAACAGTGTTTGGCACCGCAGGACTGGAGTTGGGAACCTCTGCCGTACAGCAGCAGCCAACAGGGGCAGACACAACCGTACCCACAGGCCCCATTATCCAAAGCCTCCTGGAGAGGCAGGACTTTGGGCTCTGCGTGCATCTCCCAATACTAGCACTTGCATACCTTAGTAATGCCACCCTAAACCTGGGAATATGGTACACATCTATCAAAAGGTTGCTATGATTACTGGCAGATAGCAATTCCTAAGTTAAGTACAATTTTCTGAGTGAGCTGCATCATAGCAACCTTTCTGATGTCTGTGGAGTGTGCTACAGGTCTTGTGTCTGACAGTGTTTACCAACCTGGGGAGTGACTCCTACAGTATTGCGTACCATAGCCATGCCTGCACTGTGCCTAGGACTGGTGTGGTGGCCTGGGCTGCCCAACACCTCTATAGTTGCACAATGCTGGCATAGGTGTGGGGAGTGTGTGTCTGTCTATCCAGTGTGTGGTGGCTGCCAACACCCTCCACAGCCCACACTGCTAGCACTGTTGCCAGTATTGGCCTGCCAATGTGCATAATGAGGAGCAAGGTACCGTGGGAATAGCCTGGATAGGGTGGCCTGGCCTGGATGCATCTGCACACGGCATAGGGCAATGGCTCGGACATTGTAGTGCCTGGCCACCACCTGCACGGCCAGGGTGGCCATAGCATGTCCTGCTGGGAGGTCACTCTCACCCTGACTGAGCAGTGACCATGGCATGGCTAGGTTCCCCCATAGTGCTATATAGCATTTCTCTCATGTGATATTTATGGGTTTTATTTTGGGGCCCAATCACTGACCTATCTGCTTGGTGTGTATGCTGACATCCCAGTTCTGGGTGCATGCATCTCCTCCAGGAACATGCCCTATGGACTAGCTATCAGACCGTCTGCAGCTAGTATGTGTCTTGCTGGAACACCTTGCAGGGTGCAGTGGCTGCAGGCTTGCTGCAGGAGAATATCAGATTGTGGTAGGGTGCAGCTGAGTATTTCCAGGCCTAATGTCTGTCTGCTATTGCTTTATAGATGTGTACAGAGCTGCATTGACTGCCCTGTAGGGTGTCTGTTCCCGAGCAGGACTGCGGTTGGTGGTCCCCTCTACTGCTGCCATTGCAGGGATGTAAAATGTGGATCTGTCAGTGGGAGACCCTGTTTCCCACCCTCAGCCCCAGAGGGTGGGTTGGGTGGTGGTACATAATCTGCCTATGGGTCCATATGTTGTCAAACCTGACTGAGAAATACAGATGTATCCAAAGTGTGTCTGCAGGAACTACCTATCTTACACACTAACACTGCTGGGGACCTACAGCATGGTCTATTTCTGCCATGGAAGGTGCTGTGGACCTGGTGCTGGGCGCCCCACGGCACCCTCAGGGTGAGCACAGTACCCGCACAATGTGACGGTGTGTAGCTACTCTGTGCCAGTAACACACATGGTCAGTTCCCCCTACCAGGCCGAGGTGCTGTGGGGGTGCATACCCCATCTTGTATTCATCTGTAGACGGCTGATTTGCATGTGCAGTGCATCATGGGTACGGGTGGGCTAACCCTATCCTGGTGACCACAGCAGACTGTTTGTGTGGTGACGTGCAGTCCTTCTGCAGCCAGTCAGGGGCTTGTTAGCAGCTATAGAGCTGTAGCCCACTGGTTACTTCACTGCCTGTGGAGCCAGAGGTCATGGGTTCAAACCCACAGTGGGGCTATTTGATAGGGCTGTCCAAAGCATTATCTATTTTTAATGTACATTAGTGCTGCCAGCAAAAACACCCTCAGCGTACTGTACCCATAAGGTGCCTCAGAGGGCGCTTTATAGGGCACCCTATAGGGCACCTTATGGTTACCGTCCATATAAGGTGCACTATACAGTATCCTATGGAGCGACTTATAGGGTGCCCTATAGGGGACATTATAGGGTGCCGTGGCGGACAGTGCACTTTATAATGTGCCCTATGGAGTGCCTTATAGGGTGCCTTATGCGGCACCTTAGGTTACGGCACGTGAGGGTGTGTTTGCTGGCAGCAATTAATAAAATACAAATAAAGTGCAGCAGGAAACAATACTTACATGTCAAAGCTGATGCCTCAGCCAGCCTTAAGTATTAGGCACACTGGGGATTGAACTCATGACCCCTGTATCATCAGTCAGTGCCTTAACCATTGTGCTACACTGCTGTTCCTCCTTGCATGTCAGCACACCTACTTAAGATTTTCATGCGTTTAAATGCACAGTGCTGCCATCAAAAACAGTGCTATGACCTTGCCGTGCCTCATAGGGCACCCTATATGGCGCCCTATAGGCCACCCTTTAAGCAACATTGTAGGGTGCCTTGGCGGACAGTGCACTTTAAAATGTGCCCTCTGGGGTACCTTATGGGGTGCCTTATGCAGCACCTTATGTTACAGTGCATTGAGAGTGCGTTTGCTAGCAGCAGTAATTAAAATAAAATTAAAATGCCTCATAATGCAATATTACACATAACAGGTAGTGCCTCAGCCAGCCTTATTCATTGGGCACAGTGGGGGATTGAACCCATGATCCCTGCACCATCAGTCAGTGTCTTCACCATTGTACTGCAGCTCTGTTCCTCTGTTTGCACATCAGCGCGCCTGCTTATGCTTCCCGCACGCGTTTCTTGTGCGCTACTGTGCGCGGCGCAGATTAGCGCGCAATAATCCCAGTTTGCTATGTTAAGACTGAAACGCACACTCCTTATATGGCATCCTGCACACTAGCGCCGGGCGCACATTAGGACGGTTTAGTAAACATACCCCTGAGTATCACATTTAAGGATTGGAGAAGATAAGGACTCTACCCACTCCTCTGCCTTCCCCAACCTAGTCACAGTCTCTTGTGAGAAGGTACAGAGCTGAGAAACCGTCATCACAAGAGTCTTTTCCATTCTGGTAATCACCCTCCAGATATCTACCAGGGAGACCTGAGAATCAGGCACTTCCTTGGTATCTAATGGGAGCAGTGACCAAGACACTGTCTTAAAAGTTCCTATAGATACTCGTAAAGATGGTGTACTCTGTTGTAATGGTTTGGAGTCATTGAGCAAGGAGGAGGGGGCGGAGTATGATCCGGAGAACTTAATGGTGCCTCCACTAAACCCAAGGAGGGGGAATCGATATCTGCAGGAGGAGATGGACCCACCTCCTTAATCACCAAGTGCTTGTCCATAGGACCAGTAACTACTTCTACCAAAGGAATTACCTTCTTCTTCCTTTTGCCCATGAAGTCACTCATGCCCAGTCAGCTGATGCAGTGTTCGCTCAGTGCTCCAAGGGGCTCCCAATAGACCTACAATACCCCTTGTGCCACGCTCCTTAGGTCACACCACAGCTGCAGGCCAATGGCTGTATGCCTAGCAGTAGCTGCAGTTAAATACAGAAAGACCCCTGATGACGTTGGGGCCGGCCTGCCCACAGCCTGCTTCTGCCAGTGATCCAAACAGATGCCCAATGCCTCTCCTGGAGGTTTTACTGTATCTTTTAAGATTCCAGTTGCATAAAAAAATGCAATGTGTGCTTTTCAGTCAATGCTGACCCCTCAGCTCCTGGGTTTTCTTGGCAGTGTGACTGGAAGTTGAGGCAATAGAGGGTTAAGAGACTTGCCTAAGGAGTGCTAGTGGGAATCAAATCCTGGTCTTTTGGTTACCAACCCAGTGCTCTAACCATTAGGCTATTCCTGCACTCCTAAAGATCACACTTAAAAAGAGTAAATTATATAGTGTGATGCAAAATTGCTCATATTAAGTTACATCCTAGCAAGTGATGTTTTGTGTAAATACTCCACAGATTATATAGTGAAGTCTGGTAACTGATTTTGCTGTGTTACTTTTTAAAGTATATTCTACTCAAACTTCAAAATATCATTTCTACGGTTACATTTATTCTAAGAGAGCACGAATTTTACAGTGATAAATAGCTGTTTGTACGATCACCTTTTATATATTAAACTGAGTTTACAGTTAATCATCAATGGTTTAAAGAAACATTTAAACTTTTAAATAAAGTTGAGGCTGAATAGCAACATTTAGGGGTCCTTTTATTGAAGTGTGGTACAGTCTTGCATTAACTGAGGTAGCCCGGACCTGGTGTGCCCTCTTTTATCTGTTCAATCCCAGAACTACCCCCCCATACCCAGCCCTCCCTTGCCCCGCTTTGATTTTTCTCAAATCAGCCACAAGGAAAAACAGACAGGCATTTTGGGAATAAACTGGTCGCAGCTTTATTAACAGAAAATAACTTCAAAACCAAGTTAAAATCTAAAAATAACCAAATAACAACCACCACCGGATCAGATACCTCACCAGTCATACTATTAGCAAGGTGAGATCATCTCCACCTTCCGCCATGGTCAAGCCAGCAACAAACTTATAGACCCCTCCCAAGCCGACCTCGCCATATGATTAGCAAAGGTCAGCCATGGGTCATCCGTGTCAGTGGTACCTGACCCCCGCCCAAAGTAAAGCCCAAAGGATCTGGACCCTGGAAACCTCCGGGATCCCGCCACCGGCACAGGGAGACAAATTGTGACCCTATGCCACCCCTAAAGCTGAGACCAGTGATCATCCTGACGCACCATCACTTCCAAAGCCTCCTGCCAATCGTTGAGCAACAGATCCAAACCCACTGGGGATAAATGAATGCCATCCTGCTGAAACAGGCCCATACACTCCACCTCCACCCAGGAATGCATGATTTGATAGCTGCCCTGTTCACAAACCCAGCACCCAATCTGATGATTGATCTTCGCTAACCCTCTAGACCAGCACTGCTGGTCCATGCAGGAAGGCCTTGGAATAATGTCTGACCACAACAATACTACATTATGGAACATTTGCAGCACTTCCATGAAATCACTTTTTGCTGCTCTGATAATCTGCTTGGATTGCCTCCTAAATGGAGAAGAATTGCTGCCGGGTGATTCTGCACCTGATTATGATACTGAAGCAAAGGCAGGAGCTGGCTCCAATGCAGGCCGTGCTCACTCAGCCATAATATAGTCACCTCCACTGGATCTAGGCCCAAATTAAGCCTGAATGGTCACACCGCTACTCGCTGGCCAGCCCAATGCATAAGGGATGACCAATCAGCCAACGGCATTGATGCCTCCGCCTCGCATCTGCAAAAAAGAAGATAGTTAGGAAGAAGCAAAAGGTAGCCACCCCATTCCACACTGATAAGCGCACATATCCCTAAAAGCCTGGGAACGCCATCTACCGATTCACCTTATGATGTCATCTGCCAATCCGGCGGCCACCGCACTGGTCACTGCACCAATGCAAAAAGAATGAGGAGACAAAACAGCTTGGATCTTTGCCCAAGTGCCTCAGTGCCATTCACCAAACCGCTGAAAATTGGAAATGGGTCAAAGGGCGCAAGTCCAAATGAACGAATAATAATCTACCAACCTCTGGCCGACCAGCCAAGTAAGCTCTCAGGCTGGCTATTGGGCATGTAGGAATGCCCTCAATTGCCTTAAGAACCACCCATAGCCCTTTTACCAACTGGTCTGTCTTGGATTTGCCAAGCAGGATGTGACTTCCACTTGCACATGCTGGCGCAACATACCTGCATTGTCTGGAGTGTGGGAGGAGTTGGCCACTAGCTCACTGATCCTAAAATCACCAAAAAAGGTCAAGCGGTACACCGCCCGGAACATGGCAGCCTCATAAGTCGACTCCGCTACCAGGGGTAATACTTGGCACAATCAAGAGCAAATCAGGTGTGATTGGATGCTCGGCTCCTCCCTCACCTCCCATCAGTCCCCGCTTGCTTGTTCATTAGCTTCCTGCGTGGAAAATGTGAGGGGAGCCAATGAGTTTGAATAATGCCCCCAGCAACTCGAAGCCGCGCCGCTCCGGCAGCCAGGAACAGATGTGCCTCCTCCCCTCCCCCCGAAGTAAGCAGTGTCACGGGACAGGGTCTCCACACCGGGCTGTGCACCCGGTTATGGGTGGCCACCAAGGGATCCTGCCCCGTGGCGTTACTGCAAGATAATTTGGGCAATTACTGTGTGGTAATTGCCCAAATTAACAGAGGCTTTCCAATTACTGCAAGATAACTGTTAGGGTGTTCCCAGCATCTCCCATGAAGGTAACGCATAGAAAATAGTTACTGCACAAGAAGGGGGTCATTTTAGAAGCTCTATTCCTGATTTTCATGACTGAAACCCCCAATTCAGACGTGCCGATCACATGCATGTCTCAAGAACTATTTTACAGCAATTTACCTTATTATAATTACTCTTGAACTTGACAGGAACAGAATTTTGAATTAGTCTTTTAGGGTCAAGAATAAGCTGCTTATGAACGCTTGTATTAGATTTTTTCCTGATGTTTCTACAAAGCGAAAGAAATAATTTTTGCTATTGACACCACAAGTCACCCAGTTGAGTGGCTTGTTTTCTTGTGCTATCCATGTTAATGTGTAGTTAAGCTTTGAAGGTAAATAATGTCTTATTTGAGTCCCACCAACTTAGCCAGGGGCCCCTTTACTAAAGGCTGCTAACTGGTTAATGCGCTTTTTAGTGTGCAATAAATGGCAACTGAGAGTGTTGATGTGCATGCATGCCAGTTACCAGCTGCTAAAATGCATGTTAAGTGGCCATCACATGCTAGAGAGGAGAGTAGGCAGGTTAGGGGTAGAGGATGGCATGGAGAACACATTGCTATTAAAGCAATGGCATTTGCCGTGCACTCACTGGCAATGCGGCAATAGCGTGAGTGCACATAGCGGACCCTCTATGGGCATAACTAGGTGCACCTCCATAAAGCATGCTGCACGTTCTGGTACTCGATCATGTGCTAACTGCCAGGAACTTGCTGAGCACGCCCCCAACAGCATATGACAACTGAACTTACTGCGTATTGATTTTGTCATTAATTGAGCAGCAAGGGTCTTATTTTAAAAGCCCTAGTCATGCTTTGGATGTCTGAAAATGGACATAAAGATGTCCAAAGCACAGAGTTATTTAGAAGCCGGGTCTGTGGACGTCCCCAGCCTGATGATGTCCAAGTCTGAATAGTGGCATGGCATGGTGTTCCAAAGAACTTGGACATCCCTGCCTGATCTAAGAAATGTCCTGTATGTTCGGAGTCACACCTAAGGCCAGAGGTTCCCAACTCCAGTCCTGGAGGGCCAAACACCATTCAGGTTTTCAGGCTGTCCCTAATACATATGCATGAGATGCATTTGCATGCACTGCCCCATTGTATTAAAATGTATCTCATACATATTCATTAGGGACAGCCTGAAAACCTGAATGGTGTTTGGCCCTCCAGGACTGGACTTGGGAACCTCTGCCTAAGCTATGCCTGCTCCAGGCACAAACAGGCATCTGGAAAGTGCTCGTTTTGTCTGGCATACCTCTGGAGGGTGTGGAGAAGGAGCCATACTAACACACCCTTTGTTTTACAATATGTCAGTGAACACTGATGGGGAATGGGGGCTCGTTTTTGTTTTGCTACCCCGTTGGATCTTCCCACCTCCGCTTCCTAAGGGAGATGTCTATGTGACTGCCAGGATGGACATCCACATTGGGAATGTCTATGTTCCCAAGATCAACTGGAGACATAGACGTACCCTGGCATTTTTCTGCATGTTCCATTCTGGGGACGTCCTTTCTAAAATGCCACTTCATGTGCACAACTTTTTAATAAAAAGACCCCTTAGTTTCTAAGTAATAAGGCAGTGGTGACACCGATTTGTCACCTTCAAGAGTCTGTTTCTGATACGCTTATGGCTTTTGAGGAACAGTAATCTGTTTTTTTAAGATTCAATCTGTAACGCTTTCCATGTTTGTGTCCTCATAAATTTTCTTTTGAGCTTGTCATGACTCTTGTAATTTGAGATCTAGTGGAAACGAGTCTCCCCTTATTGATGTAATTGTTGATGCATTAGTTTATTTGTGGATATCATTATTTGTACTTAGGAAGACCTTCCTTTTCTGTAGCAAAGGAATCCCTGTGTGTAGCATTTCAAACCTCATAAATAAAGTTGTTTATAATTTTTTAATGTATAAATACTTGCTTCAATCCTATGACCCCCAGCACTCTTCCCTCTTCTCCCTTTCTACTTGCAAAGATCACTCTGGGGTATCCATTTGGGTCGCCTTCTCAGCATGTGACTTCCTCCAAGAATGTGGCTACTTTTGTGGATGGTGTGCAGTCTTTGCATAGAGAATGTGTTAGTTCACAACAGCATGACAGCCCCAGGTAAAAAAGCACAGACAGGCAGAAAGCCAGCAGCCAAAGAAAGATAGACATAGATGTGCATGTGTGTACTGTTTGGATAACAGTATGGTCTAGTGACTAGACCTTGAATAATGTATAACATAAAATCTATTCAAAATGCAAATGAAATATTTAGGGCCCTGTTTACTAAGCATTTTTCCCATAGACACACAATGGGAGTAAACAGGGCCCTTAAAATATGAATTAGACTCTTTGAGGGTAATTTTACAAGGGGGCACCTACTTTAAGGGGTATGTTTACCAAGCTGGGCTAACGGTTAACCCATACTATTTACAACTTAGCCCCATTGAATAAGATGGGACCTAGCTGCGGGTTAGTAAAGATATCATCCCTAAGTGTGAAAGTACTTAGAGGCATTTTTATAAAGATGCATAGACAGCTATGTGTCATTATAAAATACTGGTATAAGAGGCATAATGCATGTCTACATTGCATTCTTGGCCAGTTACCACTGCCCTGGAGTAGATGTAAATATCCACAAGTATGCACCATCCTGCCAAAGCACAGACTTTACCCTAGTCCGTTTTTATAAGAGGCCATTTAAGTACATATGTGGCCACAAGCACATGAGAATGACTTTATGCAATTACCTCTTTAGGGTTAACTTGCCATGATTTTTCATTTACACCTATCTGGGTATTCTGTTTTATATAATCCCCCCATTTCAATTAGCCCAGTCATTGCAGTGTCAGTCCATCTCCAGAAGCCAGGAAGCACGGCTCTTTCTAAAACCTCGCCATCCTAGGACCTAAGTTCAACTGCTGTGCAATGACTGGGATTCCTTCCCTCACCCTGAGTCCCAGCCCCAGCCTGATGAACTGAAACCTGGCCTGGGAGTTAAACTCAGTGTTGCAACAGTGCCACTGAGCCACGGGGATGGCTCTATGCAAATATATTTTGAAGCAAATGTCTGATAAAATGCCTCATGATGCTACTGCCTATATTTAATGCTTAACCATTGTCAGATAAATTATTCCTAAAACAAGCCAGAAGCAGCTGGAAACATTATGCTATAAACATACGAACTAAGGGAAAAACAATCATTTGCATTTATACAGAGCATGTCATCAGCAAATTGGATCTCAACCTGCTTCCCAAACACAATAGAATCATGTATGAAGTTTCCCCTGGGATAAACATCTGCTTGTCAGATGTGATGTCTTCTTCGCATGACAAAGAATGATTATTACTTGGCGAAGTTGGGTAAATGGAATCACAAAGTCATAAAATCAATTGCCTAAGTTGGCAAAGAGATAGTAAGACAAAGAGGCTTTGCTTCCCAAATTTCAGGAGCCCCACTAGCCTGTTGTTGGTTGCTCTAGTCCTTAGGACACAGCTCTTCTTCCTCTTGGACTCCAATTGTCTTTCCTGAAAGACCTGATCTGTATTTAGAGTTGAGGGTGTTGGGCTCGTGGAAAGAGTAGAATGGAAAGCTCTTGGAATACAAATTACTTGTTGGGCAATAGAAAATTAAAAGATCATATGGAGAAGAGCTGAACATCCAGGTACACATTTTTGATTTAAAAAGAGGAGGACAGAGGAGGACTATCCCGTGCTCACCTGGAGGATTGTTTTGCTGTGCGACCCGAAGATTTCTGGGGCAGAGCTGCAAGAAAGAGACTGCCAGGATCCTGAGCTGGGTAGGGTAGGGTATGCCCCTTTTCTCTGATGTCATCGCAAGTGACACCTAAACCTTTAAAAAGCTGTTGCTGCTGTTCATGGTCTGCAGATACGTGGCATGCATGCCCGATGGGGAGCGTGCCCAAAGGGGTATGCCCCCTTTGGTGCCCCCTTCATTGCCAGGTGGTGCTGGCACTTGGGAAGAGGAAAGGTAAAAGTCACAAGAAGATGTCATCTACCCCTAAATCTTTGCCATATACTATGGACAAGCATGTGGTACAGGGAGAGAATGCCCCTGTTGTACTTCAGACTGGTTTGGGTGTGTCCTCTTCTCTGGAGGTCTCAGGGGTATCCTTAAACTCTTCTTCTAGGACCCCCTCCCACACTCCTTCTGTGGAGCGGTTAGAGCTTGGGGGTAGGAATATAATTAATGAGGAAAATTCCCTTTTAATGGCATCACCTCAGGTTTCTGGGGAAGGAGTATTTATGCCCGTTCCTATACAATATCCAAAGGCTTTGGGGGTGATGGATTTAAAAGATATTTAATCTAATTCCTTTACTGTAATGGACATATTGAGAGGTCATCAAGACCAATTTGTTGGGAGGATTTATTAACCAGACAGTTACGTTTTCTTTAGATACAGTAAAAACATTTCAGGAACATGATTCTGGCATTGATTCTGTTCCTCGGATGTTGGGTAAGTTATCTACGCAGGTTGATTCTTTGCAATCCACTGGTGTTTCTAGTATTAAAGATAGATTGATAATACATATGCAGCAAGAAGTGATTGAGAATTCTATTTGTGCCAAGAATCTGCATCTATTAAATTTCCCTAGGACACGTTCGTTGTCTCCACTTATCTTATTTCAGAAATATCTGAAGGGAGTTTTCTGAGAATACTCTAATGCTGATTCGGCAAGGTGAGGAAATTTCATCCAGGGGGACATTGATTGTTACCCTATCTCTGGAAACAGACAAATCTAGAATCATGAACAATTACGTTTTGCAGTCAGGAAATTAAATTATTTCCCTATGTACAGCTAGGGCTACACTGTTACAGTATGTAGACGGGGGTTCCTTCAGTTGAAGCCTTGTGCTTTGGCATTGGGGACCTCTTTTTTTTGCATTTCCCCTGAAAATGTCTGGTTTTATTACCAAGACCTTAGTTATGTATTTATTGATCCCTCTGAATTGGAAAATTCTCTTAAAGATAAGCGACCTTATCCTGTTTAGCCCTGAGGTTCCCACGTTTCTGGGTTAATTTTTCTAGGGCATATATTATTTGTATCTGTCTAGGTAGGACAGGTTCCTCTCTCCGTAACGTGGGCTGGGAAGCATTTATCTTTTGTTTATGTAATCTATTTGTTTCCTTGTTTTGTATCTGCAGTTTCTCTGTTTTGTTGTAACTTGTATGCTGCAAAAGTTTAATTAAAAGAAGAGAACAATCAACATTATTTCGGTATTATACTTATCAGTCATATCATTTGCTGTATTTACATCTTCATATTCTTAATAGGTATCTAGAATATGTAAGAGAAGCATGCAAAACAAAAATATGAATCTAAGTTCAAAATGAATTATTATTTCCACTGATGTAATCAGCTCTCTTGTTGGAGGGGTGATGACCACAGTATGCGGCCTATGTTCTAAAGCATGGTGCTGTTACTGTGAGTGGTATACTTGCAATATGTACAAAGGCAATACCACTGGATACACAAAACTCAATAACTAGCACAAAAAAGGCCACTGTGCATGTCACCATGACAGCATATTCAATCAGTTAAATTGGCAGGCGAGTGAAGGATAACGATCTATTTAGCTTTTATCCCCAGTACACTAAAATGTGCTATCTGGTGCAATAACTCCACAAGGTCATTACTGCCGAAAATGCAACACTGAAAAGTAGGGTGGTATCGTGCCTGAACATTGCTTAAAAACATTGTAGAGCTAGTTTTGAGGCTACAGGTATCAGAGGCAAGGGACCTGCATCCTGTATCCTTCCCAATTGCTATCATTATACCGTATTTTTTCCAACTCTGTCCTTCTCTGTCCCTACACTTAGACTGGGAAGTAGGGAGGTCATCCTTGTCCCATGGTAATAATGTTACCATGCCCGCAATAAGCATTGCTGTTGATGTAGTTTTGGTTGCTGGGAGAGTTTTACCACGGTTCTAATTTGAATTTACCATGGTTTATTATATATACTCCTATGTAATGTAGTGGTTAATAGCAGTGGTGTGTGTGGTGGTACTAAATGAAGTTCTACAGTTTCAGATGTACACCCTCAACTTGTAGTGTATTTGAAATACAATTAAGTGGTGTTTGCTAGGACTAAAAGAACATAATTGAATGGGTTAATTAGGCAAGGTTTCTGACTGATGAGAATTATTCAAGACTGCAGAATTCTGATCTTACTCTGACAGCCTGGAGAAAATTGTTTAATAGATATGTGCTCTACAGTTCACTGAATTTTAACGTTTTTCATTAATTTTCTTGCAAAAGTTTCACGATATGCAGACTGATTCCTGAAATTTGGCAAAATGTCAATATATCTTCCCAAATGAATGAAGCAATTAATATACTTGCACAATGGAAAAGAAAAATAACATCGGTCAAAACAGTTGTCAATCAGAATAGATAAAAAAATCAACCATCAAAAGTAACTGTCAGGTTTTACTTGGCAACCGTCTTTAATGACCATGAATGTCAGCTTAAAAGTAAAATCAATTCATTCAAAGAAAGATACATAAATAGTTGATAGGTGATACCATGATATCAGCAAATAATTTCAGGAGAAAAGAAGCCTTTGCCCTGAAAATGGGCAATTTACCATTCTTCTGTGTTCTGGTATTAGTCCTACGGAAAAATAGATTTTTTTATAGATTGGAAAAATGTACAATTAACTAAAAAATGTTGTACACAAATGTCTGAAGCCACACCGAGACCTGTACTCTCTTGGCCATATCTGAAGAAATGACCCACATGGTCTTAAACCTCTACACTATCCAGTCTTCAGATTATATTTACACTGATTCAATAAGAGGTAATCTAATCTACTAAAGAATCCTGCTGAACTCCTAAATGCACTAAAACTAACTTTTCATAACCATTTTGGATTGTCTAGTGCTCATCTTAAAAAAGACATGTTGAAAAGTGAAGACTTACAGTGTGACACAGTGGTGTGTTTTCTCTATTTGCAGACTTGGGCATATCTGTGTGGGAGAATTGGTTAAAGTATGTCTCAGTAAAGTAGCAGAGGATATGTGTCTGGAAGGGTAAAGAGGGTGTATATGAAGTGTGTCTGTGTGAATCAATGGAATGATGTGCTTCTCTAACATAAGAAAATAAGAAATGCCATACTGGGTCAGACCAAGGTCCATCAAGCCCAGTATCCTGTTTCGAACAGTGGACAATCCAGGTCACAAATACTTGGAAGGTTCCCAAAAAAGCACACAGGTTTCACAATGCTTGTCCCAGGTCAATCAGTGGATTTCCTGGGTCCTCTTTAATAACGGTTTATGGATCTTTCCTCCAGGAACATGTCCAAACCTATTTAAACCAAGCTTCACTAACAGCTTTTATTACATCCTCCAGTAACAAATTCCAGAGTTTGATTACACATTGAGTGAAAAAATATTTTCTCTTAAATGGGTTACATTGTAGCTTCATTGCATGTCCCCTAGTCTTTCTACTTTCTGATGGAATAAACAGCCAATCTACATTTACCTATTCTACTCCAGGTTAATTTATAGACCTCTATCATATCTCCCCTCAGCTGTCTTTTTTCCATGTTGAAGAGCCCTAACCTTTTAAGCCTTTCCTCATAGGGGTATCCTTCCTTCCCCTTTACATTTTGGTGGCTCTTCACTGTGCCTTGCGAGTAAAACTGGATACTCAGCACCAGATGACAGATTAGCTCTGCTGCTGAATGTCCAGTTTTAATTGTAGTGGCGATGGTCGGGCACTAACTTATTCTGACCCCAAAAGAATATACGATTTGCCATATTGGGTCAGACCAATGATCCATCAAGCCAGCATCCTGTTTCTAATGGCGGCCAATCCAGGTCACAAGTACCTGGCACAATGCCAAAAGGTAGACCAAATCTATGCTCCTTACCCTAGGATAAGCAACAGATTTCCTCCTTGTCTACTTTAAAAATGGTTTATGGACTCTTTCTCCAGGAACTTATTCAAACCTTTTTAAACCCAGTTATACGAGTATTAACAGCTTTTACTACATCCTCTGGCAACAAATTCCAGAGTTTAATTATGTACCGAATGAACAAATATTTTCTTCAATTAGTCTTGAATGTACCACTTGATTTATATTCTCTTATATACGGTGCTATTCTGCATCAGTGTGGTTTACATTGAACAAACTGAAATTACATTGAACAGGGCATTATAACTTGGAGGTAACTATTTTACAGGGAACATGGGCTATGGAGGGTTAAGTGGCTTGCCCAAGACCACAAGGAGCACCTGTGGGACTAGAAACCCCAGTCCTTCCGGCCCAAGGTTGCTGTCCTCTAGTGGGATTTGAACCACCCGACCTTCCGGCCTGAAGTACTTTGCCCCAACCACTAGGCCACTCCTCCACTTTATAGCTTCATTGCATGTCCCCTAGTCGTTATCATTTTTTAAGGCGTAAACAGCCGATTTACATTTATTCATTCTACTCCATTCATGCCGGTATGAGACTTAAACCCTGGCAAAAGCCTGAGATGAAGGACTTAAGGGCTTTCTTGGCTTCTTGTCTGCATGTGGCTGCTAGAGATAAGTTCATTGTGCCATACTTGCCTCCCAGCTCCACCACTGCTGCCTAGGGACTTTTTTGGTTTACTAAAATAAAACTTCTCTGTAAGTCCAGCAGGAGGCAACCCCCTGCCTGTGGGAGGTCCCTAGCGTTATGCAGGGCTTACGCAATGATAACTATGCCCATGCTCTCTGCTCTGTTCCTCCTCGAAGTCCGACCTTCCTTCTTTCCTCCTCTCTTGCTCCACCCATTTCCTTATGTTCCACTCGTCTTTCTTTCTCTCTTACCTGCCCCTTCCCTTGATGGCTTCGTTTTCTCACCCACTCTGCTCTTCCTGCTGGTGGGACCCAGGGACTCCTACCGTTGCTTCTCAGCTGCAGCCGCATTCTTCATGCTGGAGAGATCCAGGTTCTCAGCCTCTCTGCCAACAAGACCCGATGACTCCTGCTCTTCTTGCCGGCAGAATCTGCAGACTCTTGCTGTCTCTTCATCATATTTCTCTAGTCAGGGAGGACGGTGAAGCCCCTTCGCATCTGTTTGTGCATGTGCAAACAGATGCAAATGGACAGACAGACAAATGGAAGGACTCTTTTTCATACATGCCCTCACTTAAGTGAAATGTGCCTAAAAATAATAAATTAGTGGAACAGCTGTTTCTGCATACTAGAGCTAATCCTTGTTAGTACTACAGCTCTGTTGCAAGAATCAGTCATGGCTATTTACTTTGTCATTTTAGATTAAACTAAGCAGACAGGTCAATTAGAAAGTTATGAACTGGACTTTAATTGAGCTTCATTGAAAATTAGATTGCACAGCTTGTAGTATATTAGTCTTGATGAAATTAAATCAATACCTTTTTCTTCTGGTTAGATGATTTCTGAATTGATATTCTCACTCTTCATTCGAGCAGAAACTGATATATGAAAGCCTTAATGTTGGCAGATCAGCAAGATTAATGTAATAAATAAAGTTGAGGGATTGCAAGGCAATAACCATTGAAAATGGGTTGTAATAATTTGTTTCCATAATAATGGATAAAGTAGTGAGGCTGCTATGTTAGTCCACTGGAATGCTAAGGAATAAAGGTCAATAAACATAAAAATATACAAAGATGCCATCTTTCTTTTGGACTTGATGAAGTGTACAGCTCCTGAAAGCTACTCAAAAGTTGCATTACATTAAACCAATAGAAAAAGCTATTCTTATATAGATTTTTGTTTATCGACTTTTATTTGCATGTATAGAGAATGATTGATGTGCTCATTCTGAGCAACAGGCACAGGCGTTAAAAATTAACCATATTTAGCCTCAAGTTCCTGTGAAACACTGGCTGCTCTGGCTGAAAAAATCTGGATATTCAGGGGATAATCCCATAAAGAGGGTACCCAAAGTACGCGCCATCTGCATGAATAATTCACAGCATTCTAGTGATTTACAAGGGCAGATGGGCACATACCCATGCAGATTGGTCAATCACTGTTCTGTAATGTGTGTATGTACCATCGTGCGTGCCTGTGGGGTGGGCATGTATAGAGATGGCACTAAGGAGGAACAGAGGTAGAGCATACAGACATACCTTCCAAAATCTAGGCCCAGCCACTTACACCTGCCATGGGGCAGACGTAAGTGCTCACACCTAGTATGTGAATGTTGGGGACACACGCATGCTTTAATTTATAGAATCGGTGCACCGGGCACACATGTATGCACGTGCCTCGGGCAAACTATGATAGAAATACCCTCTCAATGCCAATATCTACAAAGTGGCCAGTTCTGAATAGCCAGAATCAGTGGTGATTGGTGATATTGAGCACACTATAAAGACAGCAATGCATAATTGTAATACTTAATTTCATAGAAGAAAGGCTATTTCTGTATAGAAGGAAGAAATAACAGAGGCCTTATATATATATTTACAAACTCATCCTACTCATCTCCACCACTCCTGAGGTTAGATGACTGCAACATCAAGGTGAAATCCAAAGTTAAATATTTAAGCATTATATTGGATCAGAAGCTAAATCTTCAGTCACAAATAAAAAGAACAATGATCTCCATATACCATAAATTGAGAATGCTACAAAACCTCCATTCCCTACTAAACTCTAACTTATTCCAAACGGTATGCCAATCTATAATCACACCCATTGTAGACTACTATAATATCATATACCACAGCCTTCCCAAACATACTCTCCACCCTCTGCAAATGGCACAGAACACCGCTGTGAGAATAATTCAGAAAACCCTATGACAAGCACACATCATCCCCATATTGAATCAACTCATCCCCATATTGAATCAACTCATCCCCATATTGAAACACATCATCCCCATATTGAAACAACTTGCTGGCTGCCAATAGATGCAAGAATAATTCAAAACTATCATCACCACATTCAAAATTATTCACAACAATTCTGCACCCCGGCTACAACCTCTGTTAGAGAGCCTCAAGAATGATAGGCTCCATAAGCAGGGCTCATCAAACCTGCTCACCATCCCAACACAAGACAAGGAGCAAAAAATCAACATGGAGTCGGACACTCTCCCTCTTTGACCCCACTATCTTGAATGCCTTCCTCCCCAGAAGAGATTGCCAGGACAGAAGGACTGAATGGTCTTCCAGAAAAAGCTGAAGACTCAATTATTCCAAGACCACTTCAACACCACCATGCCTCCTGGATCTCAATCAAGACTAGTCTCAGAACAGCCCATTACCTAATTACCCAATCAACACGTCCCTGACCTAATAAACTTAATCTGTAGATAGTTCTGTCTAATGTATTCTCCAGTTCAATGTATGCAGGCTTAACTCACATGTTAAAGTTTTAGTTCAATTATAATTTAACTTATGTTGAGTTTCGATGTAAAACAGTGTGTGCATATATGCCCGGAATAAATTTTGTTAGATGTGCACTGCTTTGAATCATAGAAAGGCAGTATAAAAATAAATTTAAATAAATATGTCTGTAAGAAAATATAAATGGCTTCATTTTACTATCCAGAAAGAATTTAAAAAGAATATTAACAACCAAAACCCAGATCATTTTTTCCAGGACCTAATGCTGGCCTGGAGTTAATGGCCCAAAGAACCATCTTTTTCTGGTTGCCTGATTAACGAGCTCAACATCGCTGCTAGCCAGATAATTCAGAATGCTGCCCAAATGTCGCTCACAGACAGCCTTGGCACTATCCAGATAGTGCCACTGACCACCTTGGCACTATCTGGGTAGTGCTACTGAACATCATGCTGGCCAACATTTAGCCAGTTAGTAGGTCCTGCTAACCAGATAAGTGCTTTTGAATATGAGCCCCTATATAGCTTACAAAGATAGCATGTTTTCTTATTTTATTGGTGCAGTACAATTATACAATTAAATGCAAAAATGCTCAACTTTTATGTTGCATGCACTATGAATGTTTCCCCTATGTTAATTAATAAATGATTATGAAGATCCCATCATTTTCTGAAGATCATTCTTTCCAGGGGAAGATGTTATCTTGGGCCATTAACTCCAGGCCAGCATTTGTTCCTGAAAAAAATGACCTGGGCTTTCGTTGTTAATATCCCTTGCTAATTCTTTCTGGATAGTAAAATAAAGCCATTTATATTTTCTTACAGAAGCGTGATTCCTTCTGTGAAATTGTGCATTGCTGATTGGTTCTTACAGTTTCTCAAAGCATGAAAAGCTTGTGTCATTATTTTGGCTCTTACGACCAGTTTATAAATGCCCCACATACAAAAACTCCCATCTATTTACAATTATAATAAAGGACTATCAAATTCATGAATATTGGCCATACATTACAGCCTTAAACTATATAAGGAAACAACTTAGGAAGATTTCATCACTGGTTCAGTTTTCAATCTTATCCACTCATAAAGTGCTCAGTGTCCCAAATTTAAAAAAAAAAATCACACACAACAAAACCCCACTGTCAGTTTTTAGTTTTTCTGGTATGTAAAAGTAAAATTTAAATATCTGACATGATGGAATAGCTCATTTCAATGTTTACTGTTAAAACCTCTGCTCATATTCGTAATTTATAGTGCGCCAGCATATCTTAAATTTAACTTAACCTTAAATTTAACTTTTAATCATTTGGAAAATAAAGTAAGTCATTTCAGAAGATGCAAGAAAAATAGGTCAGTGAACTGTGACAGAGAAATCTAGGGACATGAATTCAAGACCCTTGTCCGTCACAGACTCTAGATGCTCCCGGTGGTACATCACTATCTAATGGAAAGTGTGGTGAAGGATAGTGTGGATTCCCAGCTTTGCATTCGCTAGGGTTTGGCTATTTGGGATACAGAGGCGATATACCTTAAATAAAAAATTTGAACTCTTCCTTGGGCTAGGTACCCCTTGCTGATAGTAATGACAACTTATAGATGCTGCATAAAGGAAGTATATACTTTGCAGCTAAGCCGGCAATTTCAATCTTATGGCATGCAGGGGGTAAAGGTATGTTTGGTTAACCAGTGATAAATGTTATTAGTCACCACAAAGCTCTTTCAGAAGCTCTCTATGTAGCAACGTGTAGAAGGAGATAAGGAGATAACACAACTGTGCTTTGGCTCAATGAGAAGAATCATCGGAGAGCGGGAAGAGAGCTGGGGAACAAGTCGTGAAATGAAAGAGATGACAAAACCAATCAACACAGGGTCTCATTTTCAAAACAGCCAATATTCAAACGCCACAGCCTTCAGCCATGGCACTTATAGATTGACAGGACATGCAGGAGCTGCCGTTAGAGGTCAGGGCTGAGTGACACAAACTGGATAATCGGGCTTCATTCATTTCACAGTGATTTTCAGCCACCATTTATCCAGCTTACCATTTGGGACAGCTTTTCAAGCAGCCCGAGTTAGCTGGATAGGTGGCGACTGAAAATCCTGCGAACCAGATAAAGAAGTCATTTGCCCTTCACCGAGACCGCCCTCACCCTGCCCACACACAGCTCCTGCTCTGCCCTGCTAAGATTGGGGCAGACTCTGGAGAAATTCAATGGCAATATTCGGATAATTCTGCTGAATATGGCAGTCAGTTCCCTCAGTCACCAGCCTCCCATTGCTCAGCCGGCTAAAGGCTTTGAATATGGAACCCACAGCATTTTAATTTTGCACAGTAGCAACTTTTAAAACCAGGTACTATTAATTAAACAGACTGTTATCACGGCACAATGATCTTTTATTGCAATATAAATGCTGAGACAAAGCCAAGGCAGCCAGAGCCCAATATCTTGCCAAGGTTTACAATGCTCTTGCCATTATTTCTGTCATACAAAATGATTCAAAACATAAATGAAACTGTACTTTGGGAAATCTAAAAGTTAAGCAGAAAGCAGCTCACCAAGATATACATCACTGCTACACACCAATGCCTGGTCGCTCAGGGCGCCAATTCTAATGAGATTTGTTCTGATGTTCTCCAAGCACATCCTGCTAGGTCATCAACTTGACAACTTGGATGCCAATAGCATAATTATTCAGTCACAGAAACTTTGGGCTGTACTTAAGGGTGAGGCAAATGTTCACTGCAAAAAAGGTGCAAAAAGCGTACACATCAGCTCAGCTGCACAATTTTGAAGTAGTACAACGCTTTCCCAGGCCTTGAATTTTTCTGTAACACTTGTAGAAAAAGTGTTGTAAGACTAAACTAAGGGCCAAATACAAAAAACCTTACTCCCAGTTTGTATCTCTGTAGCAAAGGAACTTGATGAAATAGACCCTAAAAGGTCACCTAGGTAGGAAATCCAAGTAGACGTCTATTTTGGGGCTATTATATAAAAACAACATAGACATCTAGGGCCCGATTCCGTCCCGCATGTAGATCCCCTCTGTGTGTCTGATCTGAACCAGTTGCACAGAGGGGATTGAGATTCTGATCCCGCGAGGCACATCTAGAACTGCGGGATCAGAATCGCAAAGTGTCATGTACGTGCAGGCCGGGACTACAATTCAGTACGGCCTGCACATACATTAAAAGCCTGGCTAACTCAGTCAGGGCTTTTAAATGGAGCTGCGGTGCAATGGTGTCCGGTTACCATGGCACCGTGGCTCCATTTAAAAGCCGTGATGCCGGCCGCTGGCAAAAACTGCCTATTCCCCACAGCCTGACCCCCAATCTGGCCTTCTAATAACTTTCCCGCACATATCGCCAGCCCCGGACGTACAGGACCGACATTAGAATCAATCCTGTATGTCCAGGTCCGGCGACTGCCCAAACTCCACCCAGAGCTACCCCTTCCCCTCCCCCATCTACCTTCCCTGCACAACTGGCAAGGAAGATAGTCGTAGTCGGGTGAAGGCACGAATAGTGAGGATGGATGTTCTGTCGGGCCGTCCATCCCTGCTATTCATAGCACAGAATATCCCCCCCTACTGTCTGTGTCTGTGTCCGTCTGTATAAAATAGTCTTGCAAACCCTGCAACAATTGCAGGTAATTTGGTAAAATGTGCCCATGTACATTTATATCTTCTTGGGCGTTGGTGAGCAGTATAAGAGGATGACGTACATGTCTACACGTGCGTGTACTTCATGACTCTGCCCACACTCCACCCAGACATTTCCACCAAATATGCCTAAACTCAGGTCACATGAGAGTAAACACATTCTGTGTGCCTACTTTATACACAGGTAACCTCTGGGATAATTTTATACAAGTCTTTTCCACTGGTAAAATGAGGTTTCCTTGTCAGGTTACCTGCCAAGAGGTAAGGTTAGGACAACCTTATTGAGCATTGCCTCTATCTTGATAACTTCTGTCTAAGCCCCAATTCCACCTGCCCCTGCCCTATCCAGATAGTAGTGAGGTGGTCAGAGGAAATATTCAGCAGCACTAGTTGGATAGTGGTAATCCTATCACTGGCACTTATCCAGTTAGTAGACATTGCTAACTGAGTAAGTGCCATTGAATATAGGCCCCATTATTTACTAAACCTAGGGGCGTGTTTACTAAAGGTTAACTTTCATTAGCGCACATTAACCATGCCCCTTGGGGCCCCTTTGACTAATCTGCGCTAAGCAGTTAACATGTGTTTAATGCACGGTAACTGCCTATTCAAGTTTATAGTAGCGCCTACCATGGGAGCATGCCAGTTACTGCATGCTGATTCATTTGCTAATGGCCAATCGCATGTTGGGGGGCTGAATGGGGGGGGGGAATGGAGAGTGCATTGCAATTAGCATGGGGGATATTGTCCGCTGTCAATGTTGCCGCCATTATTGTGGAGTTGGGTGCACCCACGGCACTTGCTCCATCTACTTGAGTTTGCATGTGTACGTTAACTAGTGTCACCCCCAACTGACAATTACCGTGGAGGCTTTGCATTTAATATATCCTAGTTTTTATGCATTTGGTGCAAAAAGCTAATGAACTTCAGTAGAAGGGTCTCTTCCTTGGTGCTCACTGCAAATGTTAATTTTACTAAGTTACTGTAGATGCACTGATGCCTTAAAAGATTAATCTGATATATAAGTATAATCCATTCTAGAATTGTATTTAGTTTCACTTTATAAACATCTAAAACCCTTAATTGCATTTATACTTTACAAGAGGGGTTATTCAGCAGCGATAGTTAGCCCCTGTAAAGCAGCTAGCCATCACTGCTGAACTTTAAACCCAGATATTCCACGTCGGGGCCATATCTGACCACCGGCATTAACCGAGCAGCGGTGATATTCAGCTGCTACTTGGTTTGCTTGTGCGGTGAAAGTTAGGCCAGCATTTAAGGTGCCCACCTTCAGCCACGTATGGATAACTGGGCAGCGGCTGAAGATTGCCACTGCCCAGTTTTCCCCGGGTGCCAGCTAGCATCAGAGTGTTTACTGGCGGCACGCGGGGATATTCAACAGCGCTAACCAAGTTAGTGCTGCTCAAAGTAATCTACTGGAGGCAAAAATAAAACCAAAGACCTCTCCATGTCACTATGGATGAGACTGCTAACTGCGTTAATCACGTTTAATATCAGTCCCCACATTCTTATGCCTGGGCAAGGTATATAATATTATTCTTGTCATTTATTTTGTTAAGTCCACTTTTCAAATGCTGCCAAAGAGGATAACAGTATTGTTAGAATTCCAGTATAATAAGTTCCTTCCCCAAAGAGCCTACGGTCCAAGGGGCATCTTTACTAAAGATTAATGCATATTAATGAAATTAATGAGTGTTAAGTGTCAATAGTGCATAGAAATAAAAGGAATCTGGGCATTTAACATGCGTTAACTTCATTAACACACATTAAATCCTTAAGTAAACCTGTCCCTATGTGGGTGCCCCAGGTAACAGGAGATAAAGTGACTTGCCCAATAAATAAGATGCACGTTCTCATCTGTTATGCATTCGAAGGCAGGGCGGTATTCTCTGCAGATGTTGACCTGCTCACATGGAATCATTGCTGCCCAACCAATCACTCAGCAGGACGAAGAAACCAATTTTCTCTTGGCTCTGTCATAAGAAGCTGCATTTCAAAGGCTCATGCTCACAGCTGAATGCCATCTGGTTGTAAATTCTCATAAAATATGCAAAATATGATATGCTCAAGTATGTTTGTTTTCCTGTTGGAGGCTCATCCATGGTAACATGGAGAGGTCTTCAGTTTTATTTTTACCTGCAGTAAATTATTTTCACTGGTATTCAGTCCAGGTGACAATGGCAATGTTGTCCATAGCTCATCCTTGAGACCTTCTACTCAGTCTGATTTTCAGGAAATCAACAATGTTTTTTAGTTTATTCTAATAATGAAATTCATTTGCATACATTTGTTATTTACACTGAAAACCATATCAAAGAGAATATTCTTGCATTTTTTAAATCTAGCTCATTGGCAACAGATTTGTATCATTCTGAGGAAAGAGCATAAATTATGAACACTGCATGCGAACACAGATTTTGCTAGGATTTATATAAGCAAACAAAAGAGTTTGTTGGAACCGTGCTGCCTTTAGCGAAAAGATTTAGCAATGGGTTTGACAGTAATACTTTACAGTAGCCCTGAAGTTCTATTTAAGGCAACCCAGCCTATAACATGCATAACATGGCCACAGTCCGAGATGGAGGGTGAAGCTATAAGCAATGTGGCTAGCAGAAATGGGGGGGGGGGGGGAGAGAAGGAAGGGGAAGGAGGCTAGGTAAAGGGGAGGTAGAAGGGGGCAGGAAGTGAGGTAGTGGAGCCACTGACGTAGGGGATAGCACAACAGGGTCCACTATAGGTTATTTAAGTGGCAGGAAAGTTCAGCAAGAGACAACGTGGATGGCAAACAAGAGAACTGGTCAATACTCAGAGTAAGTAGGCACACAAAGGCCGAACCTCCTAGAACCTCCTGGCATCAACAACCCTTGGCTAATAAGGTGGACAGTGCATCCTGAAATAGCAGAGAAAACCTTCCTTCAATAATGCAGCCTGGAAATGAGTTTTGGCTAAATTGGTAAGAGGGAGCCAGAGGCGGCAGGATACACAATAAGCAACTGGGCTGGATAAGATGAGCACAGTGCAGAACGTTTAGCAGGATGGTGCCCAAACCCTTACTACCTGGGAGAGTAGGCTGGACTGAGTTCTTACAGCAAGGTGTTTCAGTAGGAGCCGGAGTAGATTAATTGACCAAATACAGGCATGGTGCTGAACGGCTGGTAACACAGTACTAAGATCCATATTATCTGCAGATTCAGGAAAGGTGCCTACAGCTGGAGCCAGAGTGGCATTTTCCCCCAATGCTTGTTCAAGGGTTTGGCTCACCACCTGCAGGATCACATGGCTGCTGCCATTTTCAGCACACTGGGCAAAGGACATTGTCCAAGAGCAATTCCTGACAGCAGTCACAGTGATGTCATAAGGAGGCACCCGGGGTCATAGGACACATCGGCATACATGGAAGAAGCAACCAAGTAAGAAATAAAATGGGGGGGGGGGGTGGCAAAGAAAATAAGGGAAGCAGCAGCAGAAAGAGGTGCAGTTTGGACAAAGAAAAGCAACAGGACCCAAAGACAGAAAAGCGGCAGTAAAAAGCACAACAAAGAATCACTTGAAAGAGAGAAAGCAAATAAGATACAAATCTAGGGAGCACAAAAAAAATCGATCTAATAATACAAATCTATTGGGACCTGGCCTGGCTGAAGTTGAATTGGACAGCGATGGGCGGAAATAGAGGGGTGCAAGGAACCCAAAAATCATTGAAAGGTGCCAATTAAAAAGCTCAACAAAGATAGGGCAGTTTGGAAGGGCTTGGATATGAGGGCCATGCAACCAAAAGGAATAGTTCTTGGGGGCTCTATTCTATTCAAGGAGGATGGGTGACTTTAACAGACGCAGGGCTTGATATGTTAATGCTGCACTGCAAAGAGCCCTTGGTTCTTTCATATATCCTAGTAGTGGCCTAATTAAAGTGCTAGACTGAGAGAAATAATGAAATTCAGTTGAAATTCTCTGCACCGACATGACCCTACCATGTCCAACATGGGTATTTTTTCTGCTTAGTTCATTCATCTGACAAAATTCAGTCTCCAGCAAGTAGACATGCCATCCCATGATTTCTGAATTTCCTTGTCTTTTTATAGGCCATTGCAGCAATGACAGGCTGAGGTGTGTCAATAAGGGAGTCTCTCTAATTACAAAGGATTTTTTGCATGTAAAAGGGCTTTTATGAAATTACCCCAGGGGTTATGCACGTACTGTAAACACATGCAGCATAACAAGAAGACTCCCAAGCAGATGGAGTGGAGGAGTGGCCTAGTGGTTGGGGCAGGGTACTTCAGGCTGGAAGGTTGGGGGTTCAAATCCCACTAGAGGACAGCAACCTTGGACCAGAAGGACTGGGGTTTCTAGTCCCACAGGTGCTCCTTGTGGTCTTGGGAAAGCCACTTAACCCTCCATAGCCCATGTTCCCTGTAAAATAGTTATCTCCACGTTATAATGCCCTGTTCAATGTAAACCACACTGATGCAGAATAGTGCGGTATATAAGAGAATATAAATAAATAAAATAAAATAGATACAAATGTCCATGGCTTCAATCTAGGCATCATTTCTGCTGCGTAATCTATAAAAGCGCCTGAATCAATGTGGTTTCTGCTGAGGCTGTGTCGTACACCCCCTACAGGTAGCGCACAACTTTTGCACGTTGATTTCTACCCTGAATGTGCGATACCAGCGAAACCCTAGTGCACTTTAGTAAACATACCGTAGTGTTACACAGCTATGATATAGCTTGGTGGTGAGAGCACATCTGAAGTATTGTAGGCAGTTCTGGAAGTTCCAGTTCCTCAGGGATATCCATCATTAGGAGACAGGACATCCAGAGGAGGGCAATACTAAATAGAGTACAGTGTGTTATAGCATGAGATTTCTACATAACTCCAAGAGGAGAAGATAGATAAACATTCAAACAAAATCATACCAGATACCAAGGAATAAGCTTTTTTTGGAAAGAAGTCTAGAATAAGGTGTCATAATATGAGACCAAATAGGGTTAGATTTGGATGTAAAGTGAAAAAAGAATAGTAAATGCATAGAACAACTCAGTAGAGGTGGTTGACGTTAAAATGGCATTAGTATTCAGAAAGACATGGGATAAACAGGGCCAGTACAAGGCAAAGGCAAGAAGGGCGACCACCCTCAGTGCCACGCCATCCTTTTAGCAGGGATCCCTGAAAAGCAATCCTTGCCAAGAATGTTGCTTTATCCAACGATTGCCTGGGGGTGGGGGAACGACAAGTGCCCAGCATATTTAGTATCAAGTAGAATTTGCAGCATTGCAGTAAGTAGAAAAAATGAACAGACTAGATGGAACTTAAAGTCTTTATTTTTCATCAGTTTCTCTTTGGTTCTCTGTTCCATCATTATTAATTAAATTAGCAGTGACATTAGTTTTTGTTGATGCCGTGCTGTGCTGCAAAATGGCTCTATTTCAAATAACTGTGATACAGGCAAGATGTCATCCAAAGCATGGCTGGCACAACACAGTAGGCGAGATAAGCATTGCAGGGGCACTGACTTTTCAGAGGTGCCAAAATGCTTAAATACAATTTAGAAACGACAAAAATAAAACAGCAAAAAGTGAAAGAAACATTAAAAACTAAGGTGTCCTCAAAACTTCATTTTGGGTGTAGCCACAAGCCATCGGCTAATAAGGGCACCAAGTTATTGATTGCAGGAGGGCACCAGAAAGGCTAACACCAGCCCTGATCTGGAAATCAGTGAACCGAGTAGCAAGTCAGTGTTTTATTAAACAAAGTAGAAATGTGTAGAGTTCAGTAAAGATCAGTAAATAAAAATGATTATCCTTGGGCACAAGGACTAATAGGAAATCATATTTGATTTATTTGAACAAAGTTCCATTTTACTTACTCAAGCCTGTATCTTTGTTTTAGGTGCACAGATGTAGCTCTGCAGATATAATCTGACCCAGCAATGGACGCACATTGCATACGGATTCTCTGACATTCTGTTCTATTACAGGCAACTTCCAAATTAGAGTTACCAAAGTGCGCTACCACATTAGGTTATGCTAACACCATGAGCGTGTGGTATCAGCAGGCCGCTTTGCATAAATTGGGGCCTGTGATAAATAATGCATGTTAGAATGCACTAAAACGTAGCATCTTTAGTAAATCTAGCTATAAATATTTAACAAATATATCACCCTCAGTGTTTTAGTGAAAACAATGAGGTGCACAAAAGTGGTTAAACGGTGCATAAAGTGGGTCAGACTCCCTGCCTATGGAAAGCCTCCTGTTGAATCCGGTTCTGCCAGCAAAGCCTATTTTTTATGAATAGGCTGGTGGCATTTATAGTGGATGCAATCAAAGCCTAATATGTGATCCAAAGTGGGGATAACATTTTTTTCTCTGTAACTGGTTTGTTCTTTGTAAACTGCCCCTGATCTCTGGAAGGGGGCAGAATAAAAAACTGCTTAAATAAATAAACATAAATAAATAATGTTTATTAGCATGCACCTAAGTTAGAGTTTACCATCCATGTAGAAACATAGAAACATAGAAGTATGATGACAGAAAAAGACCACATGTCCTATCTAGTCTGTCCTTCCATATCAACAACTACAACAGTCCCCTTTTTACCTTTAGAGATCCTCTGTGTTTGTCTGTATGTGTTCAAGTATTAGTGACTGCATTGGTAGACATGCATGCTGTTAACAACCTTTAGGACTAGATTTACTAACATGAGCTGCCACATTTGCATATGCTAACATCATTAATGCACATGATTAATAAATAGTCCTCATTATATAAAATCAGACCTGTGATACACCTGTTAATGCAGTAGCGTATTTTAGTAAATCTAGCAATTAGCAAATTAACCAATATTTTTTTCCATGTCATGCACTAACCTATTAATAAATAGTATAGGAATACTTCAACTCTTCTAAATAATGTTTCAAATCTATTTATATTCACTTTGAAATATAACACTTACAAAAAGTTCAACAATTCATGTCATGGTACCATAAAAACATTAATGGTGTGAAAGCAATAAAAATAAACTGATACTATAACTTTTTAATCACTGGGTGGCATTAAGTGCCCAAACACTTGATCACATCAAACACTAGGAGTACTAGGAATACTAGGATGGCTGACAACCCATGCTAGCAAAATGGGCACATGCCAGGCATGCCTCATAAGAACATAAGATATGCCATACTGGGTCAGACGAAGGTCCATCAAGCCCAGTATCCTGTTTCGAACAGTGGCCAATCTAGGTCATACATACCTAGCAGTTTCCCCAAAAGACACAGGTTCCACAATGCTTGTACTGGGTAAAGCATTGATATCCTGGATCTCTCCTTAATAATGGTTTATGGACCTTTCCTCCAGGAACTTGTCCAAACCTTTTTTAAACCCAGCTACACTAACAGCCTTTGCTACATCCTCCGGTAACAAATTCCAGAGTTTGATTACACGTTGAGTGAAAAAATATTTTCTTTTATTAGTCTTAAATAGTTTACCCTGTAGCTTCATTGCATGTCCCCTAGTCTTTCTATATCCTGATAACGTAAACAATCGATCTACATTCCACTCTGTTCATTCATTTATAGACTTCTATCATATCTCCCCTCAGCCGTCTCTTTTCCAGGTTAAGGAGCCCTAACCTTTTTAGCCTTTCTTCATAGGAGTATCCTTCCATCCCCTTTACCATTTTGGTGGCTCTTCTCTGAACCTTTTCTAATAACGCTATATCCTTTTTAAGATAAGGCGACCAGAATTACACACAATATTCAAGGTGCGGTCTCACCATGGAACGATATATAACGTGGGTTGAGTGCTGCCCTGGCGCTCATTTTTGGGGCTGATTGCACTCTAACAGCATGAATCTTAGTAAACATGCCCCAGATTTAGTAAATAGGCTGCATCGCATAAAAAAGACCTTATTGGCAAATCTATGTTGGTGCACTTCAGTAAATCTAGTCTCAAAATATGTGTAGGAAAGAACCTAAGGCCCCCAAACCTGACCCTGAACAATATTTTTTGCACCATGAAGAAACAGTTGCATATCAAGAACTACTTAGCATTGAAACAAGTGTATGTTCTAAAGAAACTTGGCATGCAGTTCCAAAACCATAGCTCCTAATTCCATCTTTCTGCAATCGTAAAATAAGCAGTGAGCTCCTATTGAACAAGTATCCATTGCATGCATTTTTCTCAGTCCCTGCTGGTAATTATGTTTGACAGCTAACTTTGTATTTAAAATGATAACAAAAGAAGGCTGTCTGTTCTACCCAGGGTAATAATCCTTCAAATCTTAAATACTGTGAGACATTTGGAAAACAGAGACAGCAGGTAGAGAATCCATTACTTTAGTGCCACAATAATTGATAGATTTGACTAATTTGAGTGAAAACAAAGTAATCTCCAAATGACTAGCCAGCCTCAAAAGTCTGAGAAATACATTCTCTCTGGCAGTTTATCTTACAATCTGCAACAACCTTTCCCTTTTTGTCTAACACTAAGATGGCGTGGTCTAATCAAATGCGACTTCAACTTCAAATTAAAACTCAGTTGGTGTTTCTTCATGGGGATTAACGATGTAGTCTATTACATTATAAATGTATTACCTAAATTGAGCAAAAACAGTCAAGATGATATTTCGAAATCAGAAGAAAGGAAAATGCCTAAAATTTTAAAGCAGGTTCACTCTGAAGCAAATCCATAGTTCAGTGGAAACTGGAGAATTCCTGAGATTACATAACATGTGGTTCTGAATGGGGGGCTCATGAATTAAAAAAAACAAACAACACCCCCCCCCTCATGTTATTAGCTAGCTGATGGGTAATTGTCTTGTTGACTTGAGTGTGTAGAATAGTATTGTACACAATCAGCTAAATATTCATAAAATTGCCCTGGAGTATACGCACACAAAAGTAGACACAAGGAAAATACAGCACTTTATATGCAATAAGGGAGAGATTTTATAGCAGGACGCCAAAGTTAAGTGAGCAGGAAGACACTTATTTTGCACTTTTTTTATAAAGACATATGGGGCATGTTTACTAATGGTTAGTGTGGGGTTTAACGAACACCACATGCACTGCAGTAACCATTACCATGCGCCAAATATGAAGCCATGCTAAGAATTCCATGCTAACTGCAATTCAGGAGTGTAGTATGTGTGCTGCGGCTAGCAGGGGCATTTTTAATATCTGTGACCCATCAATGTTGCACTTTGCACAGGTGCGCTTACTGCCACGTCAATGGGTGGCGTCAAGTGCACCTGCTGCAATAGTAGCAAACTGCTTAGTGTGGAGGTGGTGTAGAGCCCATGTGAACAACATGGACGCAGGCTGAGTACACCCCCATTTCTTAGCACAAGTTAACTTTCATGAGTGGCACGCTGCTGCATTTTAGTAAAAATGCCCCATAGGGACCTATGTGACTTTACTAGTGCAAATCCAGCAGCAATAGCACCTACTACATTCAAGGTATGGCAATACATCTGCATGAGAGCAGGTTTAAATGTAACCGGGTAGCGGATTGATGTACCACCAGCCATGCAACTATCAAGACGGCCACGTCTCCGCTCAAGCCGTGGTCCCCACCAACGGCCGAGTTCTGCCACCCCTATCCGACTTCGTCATGTTACTAGCAAAAGTCTTCCAGGGGTCGTCCGGGTCGAGGGCACCCCGCCCCCTCCCCAATTCACCAAAGGCTCCGGACCCCGGACCTCCGGGATCCCGCCTGCCCGAAACCCCCCCCCACCCAGCTGCGACACCCCAACTAACTTCCGCCCTACCCGTCATAATTGGTTGGGCAGGTGGGCTGCCTGTTGGCCGCTCGCTCGCATGTGCTCCGTGCAGGCCACGCGCTCCGGAGCACATGCCTAATGCACGCCCTGATTGGCTCCGCACGTGAAGCCCCGAGCGGAGCCAATCACTTCAAATGATGCGCACAGCATATTCACACAGGCGCGCGCCTCCTCCTCATCCCCGACGAGCAGGGTCCCGCGCCGGGCCGCGCACCCGGTTACGGGCGGGCTCCGGGACCCTGCCCGCGCCCTGATACTAACCGGGTAGCCGGACCCGGCGTCCCCTCTCTCCTTACCCCCCATCCGCTCTTATTCTACCCCCACCCCTTCCAGCATCAATTAACAGCACAGACATCAATTTTTGGTGACAACTGGTCGCAGCTTTATTTCAATTCAACATCATTAACATTAACAGATATATTGACCCAACCCCCCCCCCCCCCCCCCGTGGATTGATGTACCGCCAGCCATGCAACTAGCAAGACGGCCATGCCTCCGCTCAAGCCGTGGTCCCCACCAACGGCCGAGTTCTGCCACCCCTATCCGACTTCGCCATGTTACTAGCAAAAGTCTTCCAGGGGTCGTCCGGGTCGAGGGCACCCCGCCCCCACCCCAATTCACCAAAGGCTCCGGACCCCAGACCTCCGGGATCCCGCCACCGGCACAGGGGATGATATCTACCTGTGCCGCCCCCCAAAAGCCCCAAGCTGCGACCAGTGTGGCCTTTCCTGAACCACCTTCTCCAGTGCCTCCTGCCAATCATTCAGGAGCAAATCCATTCCCACTGGAGATAAGTGCACCCTGTCGTCCCTGTACAATCCGGAGCAGGCCACCTCAACCCAGGGATGCTGAACCGGCAAGCCGCCTTGAGCGCAGCCCCATCTCCTGATCTGCCTATTGATCTTGGTCAAGCCACGAGACCAGCGCCGCTGATCCCAGCACGCCGGCCTCGGTATGATGTCAGACCACATTAACAATACACCATCAAACATTTGAAACAAAACCGAAAAGTCTTTCTTGGCTGTCCTGATCAGCTGCTCACAAGTCCAAGCTGCCAGATCATTACCCCCCAAGTGCACCAACAAAATCGCCGGCTGTCCCCTGATGCGGCCATGGTGACGGGGCAAAGGCATCAGCTGCGACCACCGCAGACCCCGCTCGCCCCGCCATGACACCGCCAACACCGCAGGATCCAGACTCAACTTCACACCCCAAGGTCGCTGCGCCGCCCGCTGGCCAGCCCAATAGATGAAGGAGTGCCCCAACATCCAACAGCTCCGCACATGCATACCCCCATCTGCAAGAGAAATAACACAGTATTAGCAAACCCCCCACCCCCCCCGAATATTCATAATCAGACATAGCCCTCAAAAGCCCTCGAGCGCCACCTGCCAATGCTCCGTATCAGCTCGCTCGACAAGCCCGCCGCCGCCGCACTGGACGCCGCCCCGATCCGGAAAGAATGCGACGAAAAAGACGAGGGTCCTCCCCGAGCCGCCGCAAACCAAGCGCAAAACCGCTGTGACCTGGAAATGCGTCAGCGGAGAGGCATCCACGTGCACAAACAGACCCCCTACACGCGCCGGGCGAATGGCCAAGTACTCGCGCATGGCAGCGAGAGGGCATGTAAGCCCCGCCCATCCCCCTGAGGACCACCCATACCCATTACCCTTTTGGTCCGTTTTGGTCTTAGCCAACAAAAACCCGCATACGCTTGTTCTCAATCCATACATGCTGCCGACGCAAACTATTGCCACTATCTAATTTACCCGAAGCCTCGGCCAGCTCACTGACCCTGAAGGCCCCGAAAAAGGCCAAGCAGAACACCGCCCGGAAAAGCATGTACTCATAGGGGGCACTCGCCACACGCGTCAACTCCCGGCACACCCTCCCAAGTAACTCGTGTGCTATCGCCTTCTGTGATCCCGCGTGGCAGGCTGAGACCGCTCCCACCCTTTGAGCAATCGCCGAGCTAGCAAGCCTCTACCCCCGAAGTCCCACCCAACTGCCCGGGCAAAAAATCCAAACCCTGCTAGATGACCGCGCACAGCCGACGGCGTGACCCCGTGCTCCTTCGCCCACGCTACATATTGCCCAAGCAACATGTCAGGCACCCTCCCCCCATGCCAGCCCCTCTCACACAAAAATTGCTGCACTCGTGCGCAACCCCGCTGATAAGTTTCCCAGGTGTGAGCTGCCACGGAGCTCTTCAATAGGTGCCTCATTGTTGCAGGACAGAGCTCCACAAGTTCAAGGGGACCCCAAGCCCCACCTCGTCCGCCTCCGGTGCCAACTTCCAAAAGCGCTCCATCTGTAAACGGGAAAGAGCATCAGCTATTTCATTAACTTGCCCTGGAATATGCCGCGCTTTTAAGTCAATATTCAAACGCATGCATGCCAGTACCACCCGACGCATAAGCGAAGCCACCCGACTACAGTGAGGAGAATAACGATTGACGACATTGACAACCGCCTCGTTATTGCACCACCAACGAACCCTATGGTTCGCCAGCCTATCCGGCCACAACTCCAACACGACTAATATTGGAAAAAGCTCCAAGAAAGTAATGTTGCTCAGCAAACCAGCGTCAGCCCAAGCCTGCGGCCACCTGTCAGCACACCAAGCTCCAGCGAAATAGATCCCCAAACCAACTCCTCCCGCCGCGTCGGTATACAACTGCAGGTCGCCACTGGAGATCTCCGCCTCGTGCAGCACGGACGTCCCGTTAAAGTCCCTTAAAAAGGTATCCCAGACCCGCAGATCCTCTCGCATAACCCGAGACACCCGAATGCGATGATGCGACCTTTGCACCCCGGCCATCGCTGCCGCCAAGCGCCTACTAAACACTCGCCCCATAGGAATGACTTTACAGGCAAAGTTAAGAGACCCTAACAGAGATTGCAACTTCTTTAATGTCACTTTTTGCGAAGCTGATATATTGGCTACTAAGATCCTGAGCTTCATCACCTTTTCCTGGGGCAACCGCGCCACCATGCTCTGCGAATCCAGTTCAACACCTAGAAAACTAAGCTGCGTGGTCGGACCCACCGTCTTACCCTCAGTCAGTGGAACCCCCAACTCCCCGGCCATTGCCACAAAACCTTTCAACAAGTCCCCGCAGGTGTCCGACTCAGCCCTGCCGACAAATAGGAAATCGTCGAGATAATGCACTACCTCGGAGACACCCACCCTTTGCACCACCATCCAATGGAGGAAGCTACTAAACATCTCGAAATAGGCGCAAGATATCGCACAACTCATTGGCATACACTTGTCATAGTAAAAGGCACCCTCAAACCTAAAACCCAGCAACCGAAAAGCCGACGGATGGACTGGCAGCAAGCGAAAGGCCGAGTCTATATCCACCTTCGCCATCAGCGCCCCACAACCGGCCTTTGATACCAACTCAACCGCCTTATCGAAAGAGGCATACCTCACCGTGCAAAACTCGCGCGGGATAGCATCGTTAACGGAAGTTCCGAGCGGCGAAGACAAGTTGTGTATAAGTCGAAATTTGCCCGGCTCCTTCTTGGGAATAACACCTAAAGGGGAGATGACAAAATTCGGAAAAGGCGGGTTGCTGAATGGCCCCGCTATTCTCCCCAAGTTCAATTCGCCCGCCAACTTCTCACGCGCTACCGCCGCCCAGCGACGAATACTCGGGGAATTCCTAACCGATCCAGTGACCACTTCGCCTTGCCGGGGAATAACAAAACCACACTTAAAACCTAATTGCAACGCCAAACTATCTTTCTTCTTCGGATACCGAAGAAGCCAGCTACATAGCACCTGTACCCGAATCGGGGAAGGTGCTAATTCCTTAAGCACCCCCTCACTTGGCTCCCGGAACTGAAGGCGGCACGGCTCCTTTCTTAACGCATTTTGTCGCAGAATGGGGCCCACCGCAAACTGAGCATGCGTGTCGGAACTTACAGTCCGGGAAGGGACAAGTGGCCCTATTCTACTCCAACACAGGTCGGTTCCCGCTCCCAGAACCGACTTCGGCTGCCCCACGGGGGGCGCGCCACGAAAGGAATGACTCACTCCACCCGCAACCCCCTGCCCCATCCTAACTCCCCCCGCTCCTCTGGCCCCAGCCTTAACCGCCATCTGTGTCAACCACAGATTGATATCTTGTGTCCCCCAAGTTAAAAGCTTATTTTCTTCCATTTTGTCCCGAAACTTCTCATCATAATTAAGCCACGACCAGCCGTCGTGCGCTTGCGAAGCTCCCAAAATAGCGTCAGCATACGACAGCAAGCTGCCATACTGCTCAGGAAAATGATGACCCCAAACACTTGCCAATCTCAAGAACGAACGGACCCAAGTAACGACGTTTCGCGATACAGAACGAACCCGCCCAGCCTTCTCATCTTCCCTCCGTTTCTTCTTGCTATCCCCGAAGCGCTTCCAACCTTCGAGCAGTCGAAAAATGTCAATGTACTTGCACTTTAATATCTTCCGCCGCAACGTTTTTGGGACACCTTCCCATAATTCGGCCACAGCCGCTAAAGAAGCCGAACCTACACGCCCCGACCCAGAAGCCCCCCCGTCCCCAGCCGCTGCCGTCCTCTGCGCCACGTCCGAAGAGGAATCAGAACTTTCCGAAGAGGAAGAGGATGAGGAGTCAGAGCTATGCCTCCGCTGACAGGCAAGCTTCCTCTTCTTACGTGCCTTCCCAGATCGCTCGACCCGGGACCTCCCCCCCCCACTCCCACCCAGCCCCTGCCCCGGTGACTCACCTGCCGATCCTCCAGCCGCTGCACCACCGGACACTACAGGCAGCCCGTCACGAGGGTCCTCCACCCGTTGCTGAGCACGTGCGTCCTGTTCCCGTTCCACCACATCCGAGACTGCTTCCGCCACGCCGCTTCCGGACTCCATACTCCTCATTCGCATTGAATCCTCAGAAGGCAGCACGCCCCGCGGAGCCGCAAGAAAAGGCACCTGTGGAGATAAAAAGGGGGGACACGGCGGGGAGAAAACAGAGGGCCAAGAAGGCTGCCATACCCCCACCCAATCCATCCCCGATGAACCCTGCCCACCAGCATGCCACCTATCCCAAGCGGTCTGCTGCCCTTGATGACCCAAACCACCCGGTGACGGCACATACCCCCTATGAAATTCTCTACCGCTGCTCCCGCCTCGCAAGGAGCCGGCCCATAGGCTGCTCCAGTCCCAAGGCCCAAAAGCACCTAATCCCCCCCCCCGAGATTCCCAAAATTATGACCCCCCTCCTCCGAGTTACCTATGGCCTCCTCATCCCTGAGCCCCAAACCGTCAGTGGCCGGCTCTGGTGACATTCCTAAAAACCCGACTAAACCCCCAGGAGTCCGCGCCCCCCGGGGCCTAGGCGTGCGCCCTCTTCCAGCTACCCTCCCTACCATTGGAGACAGGGAGGAACGCATTGAAGAGCCCCGCACTGCCCCTGGAGCTTGCCCTGCCCCAATGCCCCTCTGTCTCGCTCCACCCCTGGTATGTGCCCCCCTATCTCGCTGCCCTCTAGCCCTCCCTACAGAAGCTGCCCTTCCAGCAACCGGATTCCCTGCAGCTCTTTTTGGCCCCATCTCGTAGCCTCACAACCCTTCCCGCCGCCGAAAACGCTTCGCAGCCAACAGTGGGGATAATCTGCCTCCCTCCTGTCCTCTCAACAAGACCAGACCCCGTCCTTCTTAGGTTTTATTTTCTAGTTGTCTTTTTTTTTTTTTTTTTTTTATATATCAGTCCCAACCGGCGATCCTTCCTCCCCCCCCCACCACCCCCCGCTATCAGTATTAATATATATTTATTTATTTATTTTTGCTGTCCCTGTGCACCGGCAAGACCTACTCGCCTGTAGAAAAGACCGCGGCGCACAGCCGACTCCGAAACCCGCCCCAATCACGCTGCTCTCCCGGAGGCCTCCACTGCACAGAGGCCTTAGCACCGAAGACCGCAACGCCACCGGTGCTCCTGCCTGTTGGCCGCCCGCTCGCATATGCTCCGTGCAGGCCACGCGCTCCAGAGCACATGCCTAATGCACGCCCTGATTGGCTCCGCATGTGAAGCCCCGAGCGGAGCCAATCACTTCAAATGATGCACACAGCATATTGACACAGGCGCGCGCCTCCTCCTCATCCCCGACGAGCAGGGTCCCGCGCCGGGCCGTGCACCCGGTTACGGGCGGGCTCCGGGACCCTGCCCGCGCCCTGATACTTATAAACTACGTGTGTAATTCATGACTTTGCTCATGTTCTACCCAAACCACATTCCTGTGCACGCTTACGGTACAACTACACACCAGCTTGCACCATGTAAACCTTTTAGTTATCCTTGCATTGGAGCAGGTATAACATTGTGCTGCAGCTTTCCAGGGGATTATTATTTAAAAGCACCTAGGTGCATATGTTGTCTTTGGAGAATAGGTGCAACATACAGTATGAAGGTAATTTTATCAAGTCATGCCTAGTTAATGTGTGGGTTACCACATGTCTATCACAGTTATTTAATAAAGTCATGTATGTGTCGTCTACCAATTTTATAAAATAGAGGCGTACCTGGTCGAATATGCACAGCAAATCTAAGTGTGAGCACTTATCCTAGATTTGTAAAGAATGTGCGTAAGTTATCATAGTTGATAAGTTATGCACATAAATGTGTGCATGTCCATGCTGAAAGTGCAGTACCATTGGCCAATTGCATATAACCGGGTAAGGCGGACCAGCCCACCTCCCCTCCTAACACCCCCCCCAACAGTCCTTACAATAAATACACAACACTTATATGGGAATTCAACTGGTCGCAGCTTTATTGCCATAAACCTTAAACAACAACAATCCAACTTTAACATTACTTCCCCCCCCCCCCCAGCAGAGCGAACCTTCACCAGCCATGTGAGTAGCAAAGTGATGCCGCTTCCGCTTCCGCCTTTTCCAGGCCCCGGCAAATTGCCTAGCCTCCCTCTTCCGGCTTCGCCATATTATTAGCAAAAGCCTGAGGGACCGTCCGGGTCGGGGGTACCCCATCCCCGCCCTACTGCTTGGCTCCGACTCCGGACCCCGGAAACCTCCGGGATCCCGCCCCCCCCCCCAGCTGCAACACCCCACAAAAGCCACCACACCCCCGAGCCCTAACCCAAGGGTGGGAGGGCGGGAAGTCCAGCTCCTCCGGCTCCCAGAAGGGAAAGGCCAAAGGATGCTGCGACGCCCTCGCCTCCCCCCCCCAGCGCTCGACTTCTCTCCGCCCATTGGCTCCCGCGCCCTGCCCATTACCGCGGGAGCCAACGAGAGCCCTCTCGCCGCCGCGGGCCCTCCCCCGCGAACCACGTGGCAGCGACCCATCGGGAGCGCGGCCAGCCGCCCCCCCCCCCAGTTAACGCCGGCCGCGCTCACGCCCCGCGGGGGGGGGGGGGGGCCACGCGACCTTGCCATACTTAAGGAATAGTGACTGGCTAAAGTATGCACATAAAGGTTATTGCATCATCAATACACCCAAGTCATTGAAAATAGATGACTTAGATGCATTGATGGTGCAGAACTTTAAGTAGCTCTTTATGAAATGACTTCCTGTGTGCCTACGTGTCTTCTCTACCTAAGTGCTCTTTTTCAAATTACCTTCCACATGAATTTATTAATTTGATTTTCTCTCCTGTCCTTCCATATTATAATCAAAATGGGGATACAGCAATAAATATGAAACACAATAAACATGAAACATTACCACCAAACAACACAAACACAAGTTTCAGCAATAGCACGCATAGCCAAAATTGCACAAAAGACCACAAAGTAAAATCCCCTACAATACACATGACCTTCATTATTCTGAGGTATAATCTGACCATCTTCTATAAATGAAAAGTAAAACACATTCATGTCATTGATGTGACACCGGCTCTAACTAAGACCAAATGTCAAAACTCCTTGCTTTATTTGTTACCACACTGCCTTATTTAAGAGGGTTCAAAGCACTTACAAGGCCTTATGCCATAAAATCAATTGGTATACCACATCAAGAAAGGAAAAGAGCTTTCTAATACTAGATTGAGAAAGCACTTTTGCATCTACACAGACATTAAAGAGGCTATTTGACAGAAGTTTGGAAAGGAAGCAAAAGGTTTAGCACAGCATACATAATTCTCGATACAGACTGTGTACCTTTTTAAAAGCTTGATTTTATTGAGAAGAAAGAGAGCACTTCCACAATAATGGAACAATTTAAATGCATAACTTTTAAAACACAAACTCTTTAAACTATTTCCAACATGTCCTACCGTTCATCATGTTGACTAGTAAAGCATCAATTTTTCATAAAATACTAGGTAACCAGTAAAGAAACGTTTATGGGAAAGAAAAATAAGTACTGATTGTTCCAGCTTGGTCAATGAAAGGTGCCATATTTTACGAATGTGCATATACTGTAAGTGAAAGAACTTAACAAATTAAGACAGAGAAAGAAAAACAGCTAGGAATAAAGCAACGGCTACAGCATAAATAATATAATTGCTTTAGATTTAGCTAACACATTTTCAGTAATAGCTTGAGGAAAATTACATTCAGGTATTTTCCTGATACTAGAGGACTTAGATTTTAAGGCCTATATTCTAAAGCACCTTTCCAGTTTGCGGTACCTGCTTACTGGTTAAGTGCCTGTTGGTGTGATATCACTGCTCAACACTGAAATCGTTACTGACTTTAAAAGGCCCAATCTGTGGTATTTTGGTGAGCTGAACACGAATATAACATTAAAAAATAATTATTGGCTCTCGTTTTGAAGATATTGCCTGTACTTAATTTTTGACGTTTCACCGTGTAAATTTATCCAGTAAGACATCAACAACATCACAAATAAGCCTTCAATGATGTAATATTGCATCACATTGCATAATACCAGCATGCACACATCACCCAGAGTTGATTTCATCATTTTCTGATGCAATGCAATACTACTGCCAGACGGCTGCTGAAGCCATCTGATGTCAGCAGTGTACTATACGCAGTCGGAAAGGTTGAGCATTTAAAATATTTCAGACTGTGTGCGAGACAGTTTAAGCTACTGTTACATGTAACTTTTATTAATCATATAATTTTAGCCATTTAGGTACAATACAGAACAGTAATGCCGCGAAAGTGCGTTAATACCGTTGACAATTTCTGCTACATTTGTGGGAAAGTGACATTTGCCAACCAGAAGAAAAGTATCACTTCTCAACTGAAGAAGGCATATCATCTTTCCTTCGGATGCAAGATTGGTGACCAAGACAAGCCTTGGACCCCGCATATATGCTGCGCTACATGTACAGCACAGCTTTCACAGTGGTTGAATTGCAAAAGACCATCAATGCCATTTGCAGTCCCCATGGTGTGGAGAGAGCCAAGCAACCACATAAATGACTGTTACTTCTGCTTGGTTCCTCCTCTTTCCAGCAGAATAACAAAGCAAAAGAAGTTGAGCATAGTCTACCCAAACATTCCGTCTGCATTGAGACCAGTTCCACATGGCGAGGGACTTCCTATTCCAGAACCTCCATCAGAATATTCTCTTGATTCATCTGATGAGGACAAGGGTGAGCCAATCTGTTCTTCTCCTGGTCTGTCAGCATGCAGTGACCCAGATTTTCACTGGGATGCATATCAACTCCACACAGAATAACACAGGAAGAACTAAATGACCTGGTTCGTGATTTGGACTTAGCCAAGAACAAGGCAGAATTGCTAGGATCAAGACTCCAACAATGGAATCTTCTAGAAGAAGATGTCAACATTACTTCATATCGAAAGCGCCACCAGCAGTTGGAGCCTTTCTTCAGAAAGAAAGTAATCTGGTATTCTGTTCCGATATTGAAAGCCTCATGAATGCCTTAAAAATCACTCATGACCCACAAGACTGGAGACTACTTATAGACTTTTCGAAACTGAGTCTGAAGGCTGTGCTTTTGAACAATGGAAACCGTCTTCCATCTATTCCAGTAGCACATGCCATCCACATGAAAGAGACATACGATAACTTAAAGCATCTACTGACTTCCATTAACTATAATAAGTACAGCTGGCACCTCTGTGGTGACTTGAAAGTAGTTGCCCTTTTAATGGGACTGCAGCAGGGACATATAAAATACATGTGTTTCGTATGTGAGTGGGATAGCCAAGCAAGGGATTGGCACTACTTGCGGAAGGAATGGAATCGCAGACAAAATGTAACAGTTGGAGAGAAGAATATCCAGCACCCAGCTCTGGTTGAGGCTCACAAAATCCTGCTACCACCCCTTCACACCAAACTAGGCTTGATGAAAAACTTTGTGAAAGTCATGGACTGCACTTCGCAAGCTTTCCGATACCTTATTTATTTATTTATTTATTTATCTAATTCTTCTATACCGCCCCTTCCAGAGATCAGGGGCGGTTTACATGGAACAAAGTAAACAAATTTGTACACTAATGTATACATTACATGGAACATAGTTTTTTAACTTTATACAGATAATATTTAGTAACTTTATACAGATAATATTTAGTAACTTTATAACTTTCTAACTTTATACAGATAACTGTGCATTAATTGTTGTAACTATTTACATTTTGTATATAATTATAAATTTCTGCATGAAATACCTGCATGAAAAATTCCCTCGACTCAGCGAAGCAAAGATTAAAGAGGGAGTTTTTTGGGGGTCCTCAGATTCGAGAGCTCTTCAAAGATGACTGGTTCAACAACTTGCTGCAGGGTGATGCAAAACAAGCATGGAATGCTTTCCGCCTAGTGTCAAACTTTCTCGGGAATGTTAGGGCAGAAAAATACAAGGAACTAGAAGAAGACATGCTGATGCAGTATCAGAAACTTGGCTGCAATATGTCTCTAAAGATCCATTTCCTTGATTCCCATCTCAATTTCTTTCCTGGCAACTGTGGTATGGTTAGTGATGAACAGGGCAAACGTTTTCACCAGGATATCGTAACGATGGAGCAAAGATACCAGGGAAAATGGTCCACTACAATGCTGGCTGACTACTGCTAGACACTCCCCAGAGAAGCTCCCGAGCAGCTGTACAAGAGAGAGGTGAAAAAATCTAAGAAGTAGTCTATGACTTGGTTTTTTACAGGTATTATATTTACTATTGACATGCATTTCGTGATGTAAACATTAATTCTTGTAGATTACAAAAAAACTAGAGCCAACTTTGCAATTTCACTGTCATATACGTGTTCAGCATATAAAAATCGATAAGAAATGACTATTTTTATTTCAGTAGCATGACTTTTGTAAAACTTTGTTGACCAGTTTCAGCCTTGCTATCCAGACAGCGCCACTGACTTCCCTCTGCCAGACTCAGCATTATCTGGAGTTTTAGCAGTGATATTCAGTCCACTAACTAGATAACTAATTACATAAAGTTAGGCCAGAAAAAAGTCAGTCCTAATTTATAGTTTGCTCTCTGGATAGCAGGATGGTGGCACCAGTCAGTGCTGAATCTGCATATTCCGCACCGGCCACTTACTACCGTAGCTACTGGTGCTTCATGTGCACACTTAGGGGCCCTTTTACTACATCCCGCTAAGGTTTTGCATTTAATGCACATTTGTAATGCAGGGTAAGTGCAAAGCCTTTGCCTTAATCATCAGGGACGTGACCAGCATGTTCCTGGCAGTTTACGCACGAGAGCACACGTTTACATACAGCAGCACAATTAAAGCAGGTGCACCTAATGATACCCATAGAGGTATTGTTAAGTAAATCCCTCTAATTGGCACATTGATAGTGGTCACGGGCCTCTGTGCTCTGCATACCCACACTCCATCCCTAATGCACCCACTTTCTACATGAGTGCACGACTGCCAGTTAATGTATGTCAGTAGCGGACATGCTTACGCATTAGCATGCTTTGAGGTCAGTAATCACACGCCAAATTGTACGTTAACTGGTTAGTGACTTATAATAAAAGGGCCCCTTAATTTAGCTGTGGCAGATTGCATTAAAAACATACTGACTACTCTTACTCTTGCTGAATATTGACCCTAATTTGTATCTGGAGCAATCGAGTGTTAAGTGATTTGCCCAAGCTCACAGGCAGCATCAGCAGAATTTCAACTCTGGCTTCCCTGGTTGTCAGCTCTCTGCTCTAAGCACTAAGCTACTTTTCCACACAACTCTCCTGTATTGGGGCCTGTACAGTAAAACACATATTTAGCATATAAGTCGGTAGAATTTGAATACACATGGTAAAACATAACCTATTGTGGTCTGGAATGAGCTTTATTGCTTTCATGGTACATTTTGCCACATTAGTATGGCCACAATATGTTGATTTAGTTTGTCTGCTCACTTTGGTAGGGCAAAGGGTAAGGAAATCATATCTGCAACAGGGAACTAATTCAGCATTAGTGTATGCAATTTTTCAGGGGACTCTGCCCTCCATGCCCACCCCAAACTATGCCTATGCAACAATAGTAGCATGCATTGGAGCTAAAAAAAAATAGTATAATGTGCCTTCCTGCTTGCTGCCTGCCAGATTCCTTCAGAAAAATCATTCTGAAATGAAAATGCCAGCCAATTAGAGAAATAATGGGTGAATAAGCACATCATACTATACCAGGCTATACTTCATTCCGAAAGGACAGGGTAGGAAGAAGGGGAGGAGGAGTGGCACTATATGCAAAAACTACTATTAAAGCTTTGGAACTACAGAGCTTAAAAGGGAGAGAGGAGGCACTGTGGGTTAAATTAGAAAGAGGCGAAGAGAAATCTATTTGCATTGGCATGATATACAGACCTCCTTCACAGAAGGAAGAGGTGGATGGAGAGTTAATTGAAGACATACGCAGCATTGCTAAGAAAGGGGAAGTGCTACTGTTAGGGGATTCCAATCAGGGCCGGCCCATCCATTGAGCGAGAATGTTTTTTGCACAGGGCCCAGCATTTCAGGGGCCCCCGCGCAAAGAACATTCCGCTTTAAAAGTAAATTTAAAAAAAAAAAAAAAAGCTGGCTGCTGCTGCTGCCGCTGCCATGGCAGCAGCAGAATCGAGTGTCCTGCAGGGACCCCCCTGCCCGGCAGAGCACTCTCTCCCTACCTTCTTGCTTGCCACCCTGAGTCCCTCTCCGCTTCGGCTTGGAGCCGCAAAGGGAGAGTTTCTCCCTCACGACTCTTTTAAGGCCACCGGGGCAGATGGGAAAATTCCCATAAGCCCCAGCGGGCTTAACAGAGCCGTGAGGGAGAAACTCTCCCTTCGCGGCTATAAGCCGAAGCGGAGAGGGACTGATGCAGGCAAGCAAGCAGGCAGGGAGGGAGTGCTCTGCCAGGCAGGGGGGGCCCCGCGGGACCCTCGATTCTGCTGCTGCCGCGGCGGCGGCAGCAGCAGCCAGCTTTTTTTTTGTTTTAATTTTTCCTGGGCTGATGGGAGGGAGGGGGGGTTAGGACTGGTAATGGGCTGATGGGGGGTTAGGACAAGGTGGGCTGATGGGGTTAGGACTGGTAATGTGCTGTGGGCGGATATTGGGGTTAGGACTGGTAATGGGTTGGGGGGATTGCTAGGACTGGAAATGGGCTGAGTGAAGGGGAGGCTTGATCTGCAAAAGGCTTATGGGGAGGGGGGCTTGGAATGGAAATGGGCTGAGTGGAAGGGGGCTTGAACTGCAAATAGCTAATGGGGAGGTGGGCTTGGAATGGAAATGGGCTGTGAGGGGAGGAGCTAGGCCTGGAAATGGGCTGAGTGGGGGGAGCTAGGACAGGAAATGGGCTGATGGAGGGGCTAGGATAGGACTGAATATGGGCTGTTGGGGGAGCTAAGATTGGAAATGGGCTGTGGTGGGGGCTTGGATTGAATGGACTCATGGAAGGGCTAGAACTGGAAGTAGGCTTATAGGAGGCTTGGATTGAAATGGGCTGAGTGGAGGGGAGCTAGGATTTGACATGGGCTGATGATGGGGCTACAAAAGGACTAGAAATGGGCTGATGGGAGGGGTTGGGATTGGAAATGAGCTGATGGAGGGACTCGGATGTGACTGGAAATGGACAGGGGAGTTAGGACTGGAAAATGGGCTGATGGGGTGCTAGGACTGGAAATGGGCTGATGCGGGGACTAGAAGGGAGTGGATGCTGGATGGGGCTGGAACTAGAAGGGAGCTGATTTTGGAGGAAGATTAGAATGGGATGGGGCTGGGAGAGTGAAATGGAGAGGGGAAAAATATTTTGTGTGGGATGGAAGAAAAATCTACAATTGGCCGGGTATTGGAAGAGTATGTGGGGATTGAGGATGGAGGGGTAAAATTTGAGTGGATGAAATAGGAATGAGGAAAGAGCACAAGGAGAAAGATTAGTATGTTAAAGCAGATGTAGAGAGAGAATGGAAAAACAACTAGAAGAGAGAAGAAAGGACAAATGGACAGCAGGTTATGGAGAGTTAGCAGAAGACAAAAATAAATCAGAAGAAAGTGGCTGGAGCAATTGCAACTGAAAAAAAATGCACAAAGGTAGAAAGATATCTCTTTATTTTGAATTTATTAACTGGAATATGTCAGCTCTGGGAAATGTGCATCATTAACGTCTGCACTTTGTTTAGTAGAAGAGGAAATTAATTTATAGTTTATTTCTATAGTGTTGTTGTACATTCCAAGATTGGCTTTTGGGATTCCCAGTTTAATTATTGTCTTCCTGTTTCTAAATTGTGATTTCTTGTTTGGTGATGGTCTATGTTCTGCATGTGTAACTGAGCTGAGGTATTCTGTTTATGTAGTTGCTATTTGAATTTGCCCTTGTTCTCTTTCCCGAGTAGGTCATGTATTGTTATTCTCTGAAATATATTGGTTTAATATTTGCAGTGTTGCCTTTTGATAGGTAGGGTATGGTGCTTTGTGAGTCCTGGTAGTGCTGTTATGATACGGTGGGTTTGCTATGGGTTCTAAATGGGCAGTGTTTGTAGTAGTTCCGAATGTGCCTGGCGGTTGGCACTGGCTTATAGAAATGTAGAAATCTTTTGGTCTTTCTTTATCCATACACTCATTAAGATGCATGTTTACTAAAAGTTAGTGTATGGTAACATTATGCAAATATTTATGCAAATGACACCCCTTATGCAAATGAGGCCCCGCACCGAGTCTTCGCACATGGCCCCACACCCCCCTTGGGCCCCCCTGATTCCAATATGCCAGATGTTGATTGGCACATTCCTGCTGCAGTGTCATCTTGAAGTAAGGAGATCCTGGATTCTCTACAGGGAGAACTATTCAGGCAACCGTTAACAGAACCCACACATGAAGGGGCCATACTAGACTTGCTGCTTACCAATGGTGAAAGTGTTTCTGATGTTATAGTGGGAGATTATCTTGTATCCAGTGATCACCAGCTGGTGTGGTTCAGTATTAGGACTAGGACTGCTAAAATCTTAGACTTTAGGAAAACTAACTTTGCCAAGATGGGCCAATACCTCAGTGAGTTGTTAGCGGGATGGGAACAGCTGGGGGATGTAGAAAAAAAGTGGGCAAAACTGAAAGGGGATATTTTAAGGGCAACCAACCTTTTTGTTAAAATGGTAAATAAAGGGAAAAGGAAAAGGAGACCGCTATGGTTTTCAAAAGAAGTAGCTGAAAAGATGGAGAAAAAGAGGGAGGCCTTCATAAAATGCAAGAGATCACAGAGAGAGGAAGACAGGCATCTATATTTGGAAAAACTTAGAGAAGCTAGCAAAGTAGTCAGGAAAGCAAAGATTCAAAAAGAGGAGGAAATAGCCAATGCAATAAAATGGGGGGATAAGATATTTTTCAGATATGTTAGTGAGAACAGGAAGGGCAAAAGTGGTATTGTCAGACTCAAAGGTGAAGGGGGGGAATATGTAGAAGCTGATGAAGATAAAGCGGAATTGCTTAACAAATATTTCTGTTCTGTGTTCACAGATTAAGAACCAGGAGCAGGACCTCAGAAAACACCTACAAACAGGAATAGAAATGAGAGGCATCTTGAACAATTTTCAGAAGACTGTGTTTGTGAGAAACTAGCTAAACCTAAAGTAGATAAAGTGATGGGACCAGGTGGGATACACCCTAGAATACTGAGGGAACTTGGGGATGATCTAGCAGCTCCACTGAGTGACCTTTTCAATGCCTCGTTGGATTCGGGAGTGGTGCCAAAGGACTGGAGAGAGGCATGTATGGTCCCTTTACACAAAAGCGGAAGTAAGAATGTGGTTGAAAACTTCAGGCCAGTTAGTTTAAACTCGATAGTGAGTAAATTATTGGAAGCACTGTTGAAAGAGAAAATAGTGAGGTTTCTGGAGTCCAGTGGATTACAGGATCCGAGGCAGCATGGATTCACCAGAGGCAGGTCTTGACAGACAAATCTGATTGATTTCTTTGACTGGTTGACCAGGGAGTTGGACCAAGGGAGATCCCTAGATGTGGTGCATTTAGATTTCAGTAAAGCCTTTGACACCGTTCCTCACAGGCAACTTATAAACAATCTGAGCACCCTAGGGATGGACCCTAAAGTTACTGCTTGGGTGCAGGTAAATGGAGCTCACTCTGAGGAGAAGGAGGTTACCAGTAGTGTGCTCCAGGGATCTGTCCTTGGTCTGATTCTTTTTAATATTTTTGTTAGTAATATGGCAGAAGGGCTATCGGTTAAGGTTTGCATCTTTGCAGATGATACCAATATCTGCAATAGAGTTGACACCCAGGAAGGTGTAGATAACATGAGGAGGGATCTAGTTAAGCTTGAGAAATGGTCTAGAATTTGGCAGCTGAGATTTAATGTAAAAAAATGCACGGTCATGCATTTGGGATGCAGCAATCCAAGGGACAGATATAGTATAGGGGGTGAAGTACTCTTGTCCACTGAAGAAGAACGGGACCTAGGTGTGCTTGTGTCTGATGATTTTAAAGTAGCTAAACAGTTAGAAAAGGTGACAGTAAAAGCTAGAAAGATGCTTGGGTGCATGTAGTATGTTTTGTAAATAGTTACCCCGGTTATCCAAGTTATTTATACCCTGTTACCTGTAAACTCATACGTGTTAAATGTACTGAGCATTTTGTTCCATGTGAACCGCGCTGATGATGAATAGTGCGGTATATAAGAGACTGTAAATAAATAAATAAATAAATAATAGGGAGAGGAATGGCCAGCAGAAGAAAGGAGGTGATAGTGTCTGTATAAGTCTTTGGTGCAACCTCATTTGGAGTACTGTGTGCAATTCTGGAGACTGCACCTTCAAAAGGATATTAACAGGCTGGGGGTCAGTACAGAGGGTGGCTACTAAAATGGTTAGTGGTCTTCACTATAAAGCATATGAGGACAAACAAGGATCTTAATATGTACACCTTAGAGGAAAGGCAGGATGGAGGTGTTATGATTGAGATGTTTAAATACCTCTGTGGCATAAATGCACAGGGGGAGAGCCTCTTTTGATTGAAAGCAAGCTCTGCTCCGAGGGGAAATGGGATAAGGGTGAAAGGGGATAGATTCAAGAGTGATATGCAGAAATATTTCTTTACAGAAAGAGTGGTGGATCCGTGGAATAGTGTGGAGGTGGTAGAGATGAGGATAGTAACTGAATTCAAAGAAGCATGGGACAAACAGAGGATCTCTAAAGGTAAAAAGGGGACTGTTGCAGTGGTTGCTATGGAAGGACAGAGTAGATAGGCCGTGGGTTTTTTCTGCCATCATGTTTCTATGTTTCATCAATAAAAATCAATCTGGCCCCATGTCATCACACACAATATAAAAACCTCATACTGAAGATAGGTAAGACGTGCCAAGTGGTAGGGTTTGTGATCAAAATGTGACATTGTCGGAAAAGTCTCACAAGACTGGACAATTTTTAAAAGTCATATACTAGGTAAATATGAGTTTACTTAGAAAAAAGATCTCTCTGAAACTTGTTCACTCTTAACCCAGTTTTAATTGTGCATGGTGCTTCAAATTGCCTGCACTTTTTAGATATTCTAGAAGGAAGTGTACCCAGGTGCATATTTTGATGGAGTGGAGAAAAATAATCCATGTTTGTTGCATTGTCAATTTTACATACAGGGAAAAAAAATCAAGTGGAAATGCTTGCCTGCACGTTCTACCGCTGGTAATTTTAAAAGTAAAAGTGCACGCATACTTTCCCTTTGAAAACTGGTGAAAGGCTTTGGGTAAAAGGTACCCTTGGTGCACAGGAAGTTTGAAAACTTTCACCAGAAAGTGCAACAGATTATTATATTTGAGAGTCAGGGTTTGATCCTCATCATAAAGTCTTCTTTCTTTTGATACTAAAGGTTTTGTCCTGATATTGCCTTTTTGGAAATTTCTCAATGGGAGGTAATGGGACTGCATCAGGCTCTTGGAGAAGGGGAGTACTATGTTGTATTGGGGTGCTGGTTTTCGGGGAGTGCCAGACTAGGGGGACTGGGCTGAATTTGTGGGAATGCCACACTTGATCAGGGGTATTGGGTTGTGCTTGGGGGCGTTGGGTTGCATTGGGGAATACTGGTCTATATGGGAATAATGGATTGTGTGGAGACAGCTCAGATTTTGGGAAGTGATGTCATATGTGTAAGTGCGGGTGCTCACTTTGTTGGGGGGGGGGGGACAGTGGCCTTGAGTGGGTCTGTAAGGTGTGAAAAGAGTTCCTATGTGTTGGTGGGAGGCCCCAAGGGCAGTGCCTCTCTCTAGAATTCAGTGGTGGCATTCATGACACCCCAGTGGACATGCTGACATTTAACACCCATTGAGAGGTATTTATTTGGGATTTAGCTCATGCCTTAGGTATTAAACTTTAGTCTTTAGCACAGGGCTCAACAAATCCCAAGCACTAGATCGCCATAGAGCCTAGAAAATGCAACCTGATGCCAGAATGGGGGGCTTAATACCCCTAAAGTTTTCCAGAACTCACCAAGAAAGTGCACTTGCTACATTTCCATTGTGATCTGGGTCACTGCAAACTTGAGCCATATGGTGGAAGAAGTTCAGGCTAGTCTTGAGGGAGTTGTACGAAAGATTGCGTGAAGACTGGAGGTGATAGGAGAGACAGGCAAAGACTGGTGGAGACCCAGGCCATGGTGATATGTGAAGCAGAGGCAATTGCTTCTTAGCTTCACCTGCAAGGGGGTCCTATCACACAGCTGACAGCATGCTTGGGGAATGGAGACTGCTGACATTTGGCAGTGATATGAAGAGGCACCTTAAGGGAAATTATTTACTAAATTTTCTTTGCCGTTAGACGCAGAATAGGGAAAGAGCCTTACTTAACGGTTTCTAAAAGAGATGCAATTCCTCTCCTCGAACTTCACTAGGGACAATGTTGAGAAGGGTCTCAGACCCTGGCTCCTACTGTAAATATTTGGGCTTACTCATAGATTCAATGAGAATCTGCGGAGGCCTGCTTTTTAGCATATACACATGGTATGCGCAAAACTAACCTGTTTGGAGAAATTGCCCTCAAGAAAAAACACTATTTTGCACATATCTGCTGAGGGATAATTTGAATACAGCTTTCCCTTATTTACATGTAGGTACATGCTAATTTCACTGCATACTGACTAGCATCTTCTGACCCTGATTTAGCATAAATACTTTGGGGGTCATTGTAGAAGTTCTATTCGTGATTTGCAAGTCTAAAGATGTCCATTCAGATGTACCCAAAACCATTTTAAAAAAGCTCAAATTTACATGTGTCAGATGCAATCACATCTATGTCACACAGGGGTATGGAGGAGGCATGTCCTGGGTGATCTGTAAAGGATCCACATGTACATCCACATTTAGAATGACGCTGCACATTTATGACCTACTGGAGAGAAGAGAGGAATGTCTTCTGACTCCCCCTATAATTTTTGCCCCCTCAAAAAGAAAAAAACATACAAGTAAATACAGAGGCCTTTTGGTGAGCTGCCACACCGCTGCATTGTGCATTCTGAAATACCGTTGTGGACATGTCTGTGTTGCTGGCATCCCAGACATGTATATTTCACATGTGCATGCTTCTAAAATTGCCCACTTATTTACGTGCATGTGTCTGAGGGTTGTTGTTGAACATACATTTCCATGTATGTCGGCAGAGGTAGGTTGATTTTAGAACGCATTTACACATTCAGACCTTCTCTACTGCTCCTCCAATGGAATTGGGGATGCTTTGACTTGGATGTCCCAGATGGCATCTAAATGACCTTTCTTTAATGCCACATCATGGCTTTAGTGCATCAACACTATTTTTAATGTATGCTAAATAGCCTTGTCTAACCTTTAGAGCATAGGCCCCTTTAATGTGCAAAAAATATCTCATTACATGTCTTATTAGATGCTGGCTAATTAAATTTAATAAGCTCTATTAACAATCTCATAAAAGCTTTAAAAATCTGTGGCTCATTTATCTGCTTTGATTAAGAGTTTATATGTTACCTACTTTAAAATGCACTGGGCTTAAAACCAGAATTGACTTTTAAGTTATGATATTTTTTTATAGTAAATTTGTTCCGGCTGGTCCAATGCACCCAGACACATACAGTTTTGGTCACCCTATCTCAGAAGAGGAACTCAAAAAGTACAATCCTAAGCAAAGTCTTGGGTGCAGGGTAACCAGCATGGAACAGCAGTTACTCTATTGGGCTGATTGGTTGGGCCGTGCTGGCCTTTGTCTGCTGTTATTTAATATTTTATCATGTTACTATAGAAAAGACACCAAGAAAGATGACAAAAATAATAGAGATGATGGAAGTGCTCCAAAATGAAGAAAGCTGAAGCATCCTAAGCTTCTCAGCCTAGTAGAAGAGGTAGCTCAGGGGGGCTATGATGCAAAAAAAATCCAATGTGCCTTTAAGTCAGTGTTGTCTCCTGGCTATGGTTTATAGCATCATTAGTGGGGTTAAACAAGTTAACACATGGAATGGTTTTCATGCCTTCATATTGCAGTAGGACTAGTAAACATACCATGAGATGAACCAGTAGCAGATGTAAACCAATGCGCACAAATTTCCACCTCTTCTGAGGCCGGTGTAAACGTGTGCACGTCTATGCAAGCAGCATGTATTTTATATAATCGCAACTCCATAGGTGCTCCACCCAAACTATGCCCACTGGACAGCATGCTGTAAGTACCGGTGTTATTGCTGGACTGTGCCCTTAAACGTATGTGTACAGCTGTGCGATGTAAGACAAGCCTTTCCTGGATGCCAAAGAGGCTTTTCAAGCTCAAAAACCTTTGTGTTCTAGTGCATTAAGATTACAGCTCAAGAAAAAGCACAGAAATGTGTCCTAAACTAGAAATATGTAAAAATATGTTGATATTTTCTATGCACAGCCTGCAGATAAACAATTCCTAATTTATTAAGAATTTTCTGATGCAGATGCCCCTGTTTCATTATATCTAAAGAACAATGATGATTATAGTCATCAGTACAGTATAAAAAGTACTTAGGGCTATAGTCAAGAATCAATTCAGACAGGCATAAGATTGCACGGCACAGAGCAAACCAAGGTGTCACCTATGTGGCTGGAGAGCACTTATCAGGTCCAGAACACAGCATCAATGATATTATGGTCAGAGTCTTAAGAGGAACAAGTAGAGGAGTAAGCTAATGGTTAGAGCACTGGCTTGGGAACCAAGAGACCAGGGTTCAATTCCCACTAGCACTCTTTGTGGCCTTGGGCAAGTCACTTAACCCTCCATTGCCTCAGAAAAAAATCCAAGTCATCAATATCCATGTTTAATGTACATTACTAAGTTTAAGTTATAACATAAACCACTTTGACTGAAATGATAAAGCAGTATACAAAATCTGTTAAATAAATAACTCAGTCCAGGAATGTAAAACCTTTGAAATTAAGAAGACTTTCAATCAGACCAGCCAGGGCTTAATAAAGATATGGGCTTTATATTACATTATAAACTATAAATATTTAGAGCCTGGTCATCCTCTGATCACCCCTCCCTCTTGTCCCACCACCCTTTCTTCCTGAGACTGTCAATTGAATGCTTCACTAATTCACTTATATATTCTGGTATTGTCTTCTGTTGTTCATACTCTCCTGACTTGAAGAGGGCAGCTTTAATTTTCAAAAGCTAGTCCAAAAGTGTATTAACTTAGTCCAATAAAAAAGTAACATCTTATCTTCCTTTTTTATTTTTCATTTTATTTAACTGCCTCTTCAGCAAAGACATTCTTTTTACACTGTTACTTTCAATGGAATTGCTATATACCTCCCACAGCTGTGCTGTCTTGTGGGCACTTTGGACCCTGTTATTCATCTAGCTGCTCTGTTTATTATTATGTGACTTCCGTTCCTTAATTTGAGACGATGTAACTACAGCATGTTTTGGGAACCTTTTACTGAAGTGCACTACGCAGTTAGCTCGGTTTAGGTATGCACTATGTGCTGTGGCTCGTGGTAACTGTTAGCGGATGACTGTAATGGCCCATGTTGATTTCCACGCTAACTGCGTGTTGTGTGATAGAGTGTGAAATGGGCGGATGAGGTTTGGAGAGTGGGTGTGGTGAACACCACGCAGTCAGTGTGCAGGTAAACACCCTGCGCTGGGTGTGACTTTTGCAATTAGCATGGTGGTTACTTCCACCTCAATAGCTCCTCTCGTTACTGCACTGCACCACACATTACTTGTCAGGAAAATGCTGCACACGCCTCCAACAATTAACATGGTGGCTTTGCACTTAACGCATATCACGTTTGCCCGCTATTGACAATTTAGGTGCCTTTATGTTCTAAGGACCACCTCTTCTTTCTCCATTTTTTGGTTCCCTCTTATGAGCGATGGGCTGCTGCCGCAAACTGTTGAGCTGAGGCAAGTAAGAGCCAAATTATAGATTAATGTGACACAGAGGATCAATCGTTTGTAAATTTAAAAGGACTAGCAGTTAAAAAAAAATTAATTAACACCATTGCAGGCAGGTTAGAGTATCAGTGCGTTTTTAATAAATCATTTGTCCCTATGCTCTCCTCAGAATATTGACAACAATGGACTTTAAAGTCTAGCAGAGAACTGCCCTAACTTGTCCTGGAGACTCCATAATCAGTTTGGGTTTCAGGATATACACAGAAATATGCATGAAATAAATTAGCATCTATTGCATTTCCAGTGGATGCAAATTAATATCATGAATATTCATTGTGGATATCCCAAAAGCAAGGCTAGCTGGGTTTAGGAAGCCCTGACCTAGTGCAACTATAGAGTACCTATGCTTGTTTTCTCATTTACTAGAAAAACATATAGAGGTGCAGGACACTCATGAACCGGAACAGTGTGAAATAAGAAAGCTTCAGAGAAATCTAAACTGATTAGAAACAGCTTCCACTGAAGGGCAGTGGCAATCTAATTTATGATTAAGTTATAGAAATTAGTAAAAGATTTATTTGGGTGCACAGTTCAGATGGTACTTTAGATTATTCCAAGAATTTTTAAAGCAAATTAAGTGCCCTGTTCGCTAAGTCTTTCCTCCCATTTTCTGATTATGGGAAAAAGCTTTGTGAACTTGGCCCTGTGCATGTTAATCCAGCCTTGCAGCAGTATTTTGGAAGTTTGCTGGAATAATTAAAAGTTGTATTGTGTGCTAAACATTAGAAGAATTAAAACTAGCTATTTCAAGTAATTGAGGTTGCCTTGACAGCCATTTCTTTTGTCATAAGCATATGTTGACAGTCCAAAGACAGAAAGGCCTATAAAAATCATAGGATAATGAAAAGAACATCTTAATGTCAGCTGCTTATTGTTTTTGCTATCACTGAAGACCACAACCACTATTATAAATGTATAAACAGTGTCAGTGAAGGCTTTATGTGTTTTATTACTAATCTCCATTGTCAGTTGTCAACTGAGGAGCATCATTGTACTCATTTTACTGTGTAATTAAAATCCTTTTACTGGAAAGTAATTTATAGAAGGAATGAAAAGCATCTAGCGTAGCAATTACACAAACTATTGCTCACAATTTAGACATGATAGATGCATGGTTGTAATGTTCGAAACTATGGTGAGCAACCCCCGAGTTTAAGTATTTGTTGCATATGTGCCAAATTGTTCAACAGCTGGGAAAATCCAGTTTTTATAGAAAAGACTGAATTCAAATAGCACCCAGGTTTTTGCAGAGCTAATATTTAGCACTGCTTTAAAGCATATTCACATGGAAAACCACTGAAATGTCTCCCTCTTCTCTGACACAAGACACCTGCTACCATATGCAGGCAATTATCAGCCAGGGTTCAAGTCTGGCCTCACCCATGTTGGGTGTAAAGTATGTTTTGTATGCAAAAAATTACTGTTATAAAATTGCATGATCAGCTACTTACATACACGTACAAATGATGACAACATTGGGTATTATTTTAGAGCGCTATTGGTGCTTTGGACATCTGCAAATGGGCATGCAGACATCCAAATCACAGAGACGTCTCCAGAGACATTTTAGAGGCCAGGTCTGTAGATGTCTCCTGCACGAGGATGTCCAAGTCTGAATGGGGGCATGGTGGAGGTATAGCAGGGGCATTCCTAAGTACCTGGACATCCCTGCTCGATCTCAGAAACGCTCTGGATGTCCCCAGTCACGTCTAAGGTTAAACCTGTTGCAGGCACAAACAGGCACCTGAAAAACACTTGCTTTGTAAGGCAAACATCTGCAAGTTGTGGAGAAAGAGCTATACTGTGTCATGTAGAAGACCCTTCTGGCCCCATAGAGTTCAGTGAAGCAGAGGAATTGGCTTCACAAGCTGACAGGCAGGCAGAGCACATGGCTCAGGGTTGCCAAGGGAAATGTAAACAGAATGAGTCATGGGAGGAGAAAACACGCCCCTGCTGCAATGGTTCCCCGGCATCAGGAGTTAAGGGAAAACACCTGGTTGGAGGAGGGGCGGAGCTGAGCCCTAAGAAGCAGAGAGATAAAAAGTGCTCATTAGATTTAAGCAGTAGCACCGGGAGGAGTAAGAAGGAAAGCACCGGGTGGAACAGAGGAGAAAGCACCGGGAGGAGCACAGACACCGGGAGGAGCACGAAGGAAGGCACAGGGAAGTACACTAGCACTGGGACGAGGATAGGAAGTGAAGCAGCAGCCAAGAGTGCAGTAGCTGAAAGATTGCCTGAGAGGTTAGTTTGGATGCACGCTGAAACTCCAGAGAGAGAGGTGCTGGCCTGACGACATTTGTATGTCCGAGGAGAAGGAGAAGCTAAAAGGCAGGAAAACACATCCAGTGTTTGGATTCTTTGCTGACCCAGCAGTGCTGAGAAGGTCCTCTTTTCAAAAGCCAAAAGGTAGGCTGCCCAAGTGGTATAGAGGGGAAACTAAGTGCCAGAGTTTTCCATGTGTGTGCCAAGATGTGCTGGACTCTCCTTATATAAAATCCCATATATACGGTAATTCTCAACCCTGCTCATTAGAGTGCTGTGAAGGGAAGCCTTGGGAAGAGAGAGGGTGAGTGTGCTTTGAAACACCGTATGATAGGGTAAAAACTTACTCAGCTGATAGTGATTGTGAAGAGACGCAGATGGAGCCTGCTATTGAGGACATAGCAGGGGAACAAATGGACTGTACTTTAACTATAGCTGATCATATAATCTCACTCTGCTAACTAGGCTGTTTAGAAGGCTGTCTCAAACAGCAGAAGACAAGCAGAGTGTGTCTTTTTGATATAAAAGAGACTGTTACCTTTGAGCTTGTGTTAAGCTGCATGTTTGAAGTTTTGAAGCGAAAGAAGCTGTTTTCCTGAGTTCTTGTATTTTCCTTTATGCCAGAAGTGTATGGCTATTTTTGTTCTGTGTTTCAACTGCATTTAATCTGCCTGGAAGGGGAAATAAAAATCTTGTCCCTTTTGCCTAACCCACTCGACTACAATTGCTTCTTGTTTGGAAAGTAAGTGGAAACTACAACTCCCATGAGGCAGTGCATGCATAAAAGCCTTGCCACACTTTCTAAGTAAGGATGCCCAGGCTGACCAACCCTAGGTGCTACCAGCTCTGGGGTGGTTACTGATGACAACTGATACCCCTGTATTTTACCGTATGTCAATGAACACTGAAAGTGAATGGAGGCTCATGTTTCCACTTTGCTATGCTAGTAAATCGCCTTATGCCAGCTTGCCTGAGATGGACATCCTTGACCCAGGCATCCCTAATGGGGATGTCTATGTGGCCACCTGCATATACATCCTTGTCTAGGATCTCTATGTTCCTGAAATTGGCTGGAGACATAGATGTCCTGGTGTTTTTCCACATGTTTGCCCTGGATGTCGCGTTGGGTTGCTGCTAATCATGAACTGCAGCTATAAATCTGTCTCTGAAGATATTTGCTAATTTTATATGAAGCTATGGAACATATTTACTAAAGATTGACACATGTTATTGAATATCAAAGTGCTGTAAGTATTGCCACAGCACATAGAAATAACAGGGCAATGGTAGCACTTAGCAAGCGTTAACTTTCATTAATGAGCATTCACCTTTAATAATCATGAACTTATATTGAGTGCTATTTATAGAACTATTACTGCACTATAAACCCCTAAAGTAACTTCCACACAAAGAGACCTTATGGCGGGAGTGTATTAGATAAAGTCCTGATGCAGCCTGAGAAAAGTGAAACAGGCGAAACTCGAGTCGACATTGGAGCCTCCCAGTCTTAACCGTTGAATGCTCTTGCTGCGGTTTATTCACCTAAAGCTAAGTGTTTTCAGTTTGTTTGTAAATGCATTTAGAAAAATTGTATAACAATGGGTGTGAGTCAATGAATGATATGCGGGAATGATAAGTGTGCCTAAGTGTACTAAGGTTGAGAGACTCTGTGGACAAGCCACCCGATTATCCCTGAACTGTGACTCTGTAAACCACTTCAGAGTATTCAAGCCAGGTTGATACTTAGTAACAGTGTTTCATGAAATGGATACATTGTTTCTTTAACTCCCAGGGGATAGATCCTTTTAAGCACATGGTAACTTTGTTCTTTTTTGTTTTGCTTATATTGAGTTCTGCATGAATGGGCTAATTGTTTTGCAATATACAGTTGTAGTCAACATTATTGGCACCCTTGCAGTTCAATCCCTTAATGTCCAACAGCTCCTAAAAAAAAGAGAGCCATTTAAATGGCTTTGGACTATATATACATACATATCTGGCAAATAAAACAAGACCAATTACAAATGGAAATAGTAAGAAACAGTATAAAAACTGGGACATTGCCAGGATATGATTATTCAGTTTATAAGGCCAGACTACCATATAAATGGAGCCCTAATAAAGTCTAATTTGCTAGAGCATTTGAGAATAAAATCCTCAAATAACAAACTACTTTTAATCGTTTTTGTAATAGTGTACCTAGCACCACAAAAGTGTATCAAAACCCAGCTTATCAGTGCAAAATACTCTATATAAAAGCAATCAATATTATAAACTTGTGATCAAACTTAGCTGATGTCCATCTTGAAAGAAACAAGAGCTATGAGAAGCTGTCTGTAGAACACGGTGAACACAGCACTGCGCTTCAATCTGTCTATCAAGTCTTCGAGCTCTGCATCAACGCTCTAGGAAAAGACACCTCGTCTTCACAGCAGAAAATGTGAGTGTCCATGAACAAAATGTGGCTCTCAATTTAAAGTATCGGGGTGTGACATCATGAGGAGAAGTCATGTGATCCATGAGGAACAAAGCAACAGCATAACTACATAGTATCAACCAAAATTGATCTCAGATGAAGAGTCATAATAAACTCCACCAGTCTAATTCTTGGTTTAATCCAGTCGAGATGACAGCTGATAATCTAAAAATCCAGGACTGTTCTAAAATTTGTAATTTGTGTTCCCGATCCCACCCTCGGGGGTCACAGGGGATAAAATCAATTACCCTCCACTTTAAATCAAAAAAAGTATGATGGAATACAATACAGGGATTAACCATCAGAGAGCTTAAATTTTTTGAATTAAGTCTAGACAAATGTTCACATAATTGAGACTTAACAAGACATATAGTGTGAATGATGAATTTCAAGTAACATGGACAAATTACCATGTATACCACATAAGATGAGATGCAGGAAGTTTGCCAATGGGTGTAAAATATCTTGCCCAAAGCCTGATCAGTCCAACTAGGGCCAATAACAGAGATGTCACAAAAGCTACAACCCATACATTTATAATGGCCAGGAGAAGCTTGAATGGCCAATTGTCTGTAAATTGGCATTGCCCTATGCACCACATGACCCTTAATATTGTGGCCTCTGCTATATGTCACCCACAAATCACATTGAAAGCATTTATGCAGAGACAAAACCAGCCAAACATTTTTCAGTAATGCAGTAACTTGATGAGCTGAAGACATTTATATAGAATATAGAAACATAGAAACATGATGACAGAAAAAGACCACATGGCCTATCTAGTCTGTCCTTCCATAACAACAACTACAACAGTCCACTTTTTACCTTTAGAGATCCTCTGTGTTGGTCCCATGCTTTTTTTAATTCAGTTACTGTCCTCATCTCTACCACCTCCACTGGGAGACTATTCCACGGATCCACTACTCTTTCCGTAAAGAAATATTTCTGCATATCACTCCTGAATCTATCTCCCTTCACCCTCATCCCATGTCCCCTCGTAGCAGAACTTGCTTTCAATTGAAAGAGGCTCTTCCCCTGAACATTTATGCCACGGAGGTATTTAAACATCTCAATCATATCACCTCTATCCCGCCTTTCCTCTAAGGCAGGGGTGTCAAACTCAAATACACAGTGGGCCAAAATGTAAAACTTGAACAAAGTCGCGGGCCAGCATTGAACAAATGAACCTTTTAATATGGACCCAAACAAGATTTGCTTTAACATTGAATATGAAGCAACACTTATTACTATACAATTTATAACTTAATAGTTCAGATATGCAAAAACCAATTTCAAATAAAAAAAACATCAATGACATTCATTTATTAAATAAGATTTAAATAATAATAAATAATAATTTTTAAAATAAAATAACAATAATAAAATTAATCAACCATTCAAGCCCATGTCTTGGAGTAGCAAGAAAAAGTGCATAAAGAAAACGTTAATTATTGCTCAGTTTGCTGCACACTGATCTAATCTGATGTGCCCAAGCCAGATACCTGGCATCTCTTCTTGGATGATAGTTCATCAATGTCTGGGCTCAGGCTTTGAGCTGAGGAAATCCTCAGTATCGAGCGAAGGTGTTCATCAGTCAGACGTCTCCTGTGAGATGTTTTGGTCATCTTCATTGAGGAGAAATGTTGCTCACATAGATAAGTGCTGCCGAACATGGAGAGCATCTGAGCAGCTTGGGTGCGGAGCTGAGGCATTGTGTCAGGGATGAACTGTGGAAACTGGGCGGCGCCCACAGCATCATACTTTGACTTCAGCGTGTCATTACACTGGAGTTCAATTAGCTCCATTTGGAGGTTGGTTGGTGCGTTTTCCACATTAACTGCAATGGCATTACTGAGCAGTTCAAACCTACATTTCTGGACATCAAAGTCGGCAAATCGCCGGCTAAACTCAGCGCCGAGTACACTGAGTTTTTCAGCAAACTGTGCGCATGGGAACAAGTTGGTAAAGAACTGCGTTTTCATGGTTTGGCAGCAGGGAAAATGGCCAAGGTTTCCTTGCAGCATCTGATTCTCCCACAGGCACAGTTTAGTTTTAAAAGCCCTCACTGCAGCGTACATGTCTGTGATGATGCGCCCCCGCCCCTGAAGCTGCAGGTTCAGCGCATCGAGATGGCTCGAGATGTCACACAGAAAGGCCAGCTCACACAGAAACTTTTTCTCCCGAAGCTCTGCTGTGTCCTTCCCTTTGCTTTCCAGAAACTGACATATTTCCTCATGCAGCTCAAAACATCTATTCAGTACTTTTCCTCGGCTTAACCATCTCACCTCTGTGTGATACGGCACGTCTGCATATTCCGAACCACACTCCTCCAGAAAAGACTTAAACTGGCGGTGATTCAGACCTTTGGCTCTTATAAAGTTAACTACTTGTGTTACTGTGGTCATAACATGTTCCATCTTTAGGGCTTTGCCACACAATGATTCCTGATGTATGATGCAGTGATAAACAGTTAGTTCACCTGCACAGTTCTCTTCCTGCATCTTCTCCCGGACCCTGCCCACCAGTCCACTTGTTTTACCGCACATCGCTGGCGCACCATCTGTCATTAATCCCACGAGTTTATCCCACGGCAGCTTTATTTCAGTTACGCATTTGGAAACCTCCTCAAAAATTTCCTTTCCTGTGGTTGTGCCATGCATTGATTTGAATCCCAATAGCTCCTCCGTAACACACATATTTGAGTCCACTCCACGGATGAAGACTGACAGCTGAGCAGTATCAGATGCGTTGCTGCTCTCATCCACAGCAAGGGAGAATGCAACGAAATCTTTTCCCTTTTCCAAAAGCTGGTTATACAGATTGGTGGCAAGATCACATGTGCGATCAGCTACTGTGTTTCTGCTCAGGCTCACGTTTGAAAAGGCTTGCTTTTTCTCTGGGCACACGATGTCACAAACTTTCAACATGCACTTTTTCACAAACTCTCCCTCATTAAAGGGCCGGGCTGATTTTGCGATCTCTGCTGCCACAATATAACTAGCCTTTACAGCAGCCTCACTTTGTGATGTGGCTTTTTGAACATATTCTGTTGTGAAACCAAACTTCTTTTCATCTCCTCCACTTTCTGGCTCCTTTGAGTCATGTCCAGGTCCTTGTACTTGTCATGGTGTTTTGTTTCATAGTGTCGTCGAATGTTATACTCCTTAGTTATAGCCACGTTGACTCCACAAATCAGACACACAGGTCTGTCTTTTACATATGTAAACAAATATTCTGTCTCCCACCTGTCCAGAAAGTTCCTGTTGTCTGCCTTTCTTTTTGCCATTTTTGGGAAGGGGTTCCACAGTGACAGTTGTAGCTTGAGATCGCTATGACTTCTGTCACACAGGAGAGGGCGTTTCTGGGACCTGTCCTGATTGACGCGCCAAAACAACAGCAAGGCATTATGGGATTTGTAGTATTAGCGATGAATGAATGCGCTGTATAATACCGACGGGCTAGCTCTAGTAGTCATTTGGTATAGCCTCGCGGGCCAAATATAATTACACTACGGGCCAAATTTGGCCCGCGGGCCAGAGTTTGACACCTATGCTCTAAGGTGTACATATTAAGATCCTTGTCTGTCCTCATATGCTTTATAATGAAGCCCATTAATCATTTTAGTAGCCACCCTCTGCACCGACTCCATCCTGTTCACATCCTTTTGAAGGTGCGGTCTCCAGAATTGCACTCTATACTCCAAATGAGGTCGCACCAAAGACTTATACAGAGGCATTATCACCTCCTTTTTTCTGTTAGCCATTCCTCTCCGTATGCACCCAAGCATCCTTCTAGCTTTTGCCGTCACCTTTTCTACCTGTTTAGCTACTTTAAGATCATCAGACACAACCACGCCTAGGTCCCACTCTTCTTTAGTGGACAAAAGTACTTCACCCCCTATACTATATTGCTCCCTTGGATTGCTGCAGCCCAAATGCATGACCTTACATTTTTTAACATTAAATCCCAGCTGCCAAATTCTAGACCATTCTTCAAGCTTAGCTAGATCCCTCCTCATGTTATCTACACCTTCCTGGGTGTCTACTCTATTGCAGATTTTGATATCATCCGCAAAGAGGCAAACCTTACCCGACAGCCCTTCCGCTATATCACTAACAAAGATGTTAAAAAGAATCAGACCAAGGACAGATCCCTGGGGCACACCACTGGTAACATCCTTCTCCTCAGAGTGAGCTCCATTTACTTGTACTCTTTGTCGCCTCCCACTCAACCAATTTCTAACCCAAGCAGTAACTTTAGGGTCCATCCCTAGGGTGCTCAGTTTGTTTATAAGTCGCCTGTGAGGAACAGTGTCAAAGGCTTTACTGAAATATAAATACACCACATCTAGAGCTCTCCCTCGGTCCAACTCCCTGGTCACCCAGTCAAAGAAATCAATTAGATTTGTCTGACAAGACCTGCCTCTGGTGAATCCATGCTGCCTCGGATCCTGTAATCCGCCGGACTCCAGAAACCTCACTATTTTCTCTTTCAGCAGCGTTTCCAATAATTTACTCACCACTGAAGTTAAACTAACCGGCCTGTAGTTTTCAACCACATCCTTACTTCCGCTTTTGTGTAAAGGCACCACATGAGCCTCTCTCCAGTCCTTTGGCACCACTCCCGACTCCAATGAGGCATTGAAAAGGTCAGTCAGTGGAGTTGCTAGAACGTCCCCAAGTTCCCTCAGTATTCTAGGGTGTATCCCATCCGGTCCCATCGCTTTGTCTACTTTAAGTTGAGCTAGTTTCTCATGAACACAGTCTTCTGAAAATTGTTCAAGATGTCCCTCGCTTCTGTTCTTATTTGTGGGTGTTTTCTGAGGTCCTGCTCCTGGTTCTATATGTAAAAGATGGTCCCTGCTCAACGGAGCTTATAATCTAGTTAAGACAGACAATACAACAGTTGAGGAAAATATACAACAAGGGAAAGGTAAGGAGACACCTACAAGACTAAGCGGATTAGGATCCAAAAGCAGCCTTAAAGAGGTGAGCTTTTAGCATGGATTTGAAAAGGGGCAGAGGTGAAGGCTGACATACAGATTCAGGTAGCTTGTTCCAGACATAAAGAGCAGCAAGGTGAAAGGATTGAAGTCTGGAGTTGGCAGTGGAAGAAAAGGGCCCAGAGAGAAGTGATCCACCAGAGAAGCAGAGTTCCTGAGGAGAGGTATATTTTATTTTATTTTATTTATTTAGACAGTTTTTGTATACCGCCTTATCCTTCAATCAAAGCGGTCACAGCACAATTGGGAGATACATTTAACACACGGGGATATGAGACACATACACTAATACTTACAGGGAACATGGGCAATGGAGGGTTAAGTGGCTTGCCCAAGACCACAAGGAGCATCTGTGGGACTAGAAACCCCAGTCCTTCCGGCCCAAGGTTGCTGTCCTCTAGTGGGATTTGAACCCCCGACCTTCCGGCCTGAAGTACCTTGCCCCAACCACTAGGCTACTCCTCTCTCCAATAGGGAGAGATTAGAGAGGAAAGAGAGTGAGGAGAAGCAGAATGAATACATTTATAGGTCAGAAGCAGAAGTTTGAACTGGATATAGAAATGGATGGGAAACCAATGAACAGAAGGGAAGAGGGGTTATATAAGCATATTGGGGCTGAGGGAAGATTAGCCACACAGCTGAGTGATTAAAGAGAGGATAAGTGTCTTAGTAGTGTGTTCAGAAAGGAAGGCAAATTTTGCTGTTGTTATAGAGAAAGAAACAACAGGTTTTAGCTATCAGTTGGATGTGTGTGGAAAAGGAGAGGGAGGAGTCAAAGACGATCCCAAAGTTGCGAGCTCAGGAAATAAGCATTATCCACAGAGATTGTGAAAGGAGGAAGGAGGGAAAAAAAAGAACCTTGCTTTTGGCCATGTTCAATTTTAAACGGCGGTAAGACATTCAGGCAGCAATGTCAGATAGGCAGGCAGAGATCCGGGCCTGGATTGCCGGAGAGATATCAGGTGTGGAGCGTTATCAGCGTAAAAATAGTACTGAAAACCATGGGAGGAGAGGAGTGCACCAAGGGACTGGATCTAGAGAGAGAAAAGGAGAGGGCCCAAGATAGACCCCAACTGAGAGTGGGATAGCAGTAGAGAAGCATCCACTGGAACAAACACTGAAAGAGCGATAGTAGAGATAAGAAGAGAACCAGGATAGCATGGATTTAAAACCAAGCAAGGACAAGGTGTTGAGGAGAAGGTGGTGCTCAACAGTGTCAAAAGCAGCAGAAAGGTCAAGAAGGATGAGGATTGAGTAAAGGCCCTTGGATTTAGCCAGGAACAGGTCACTGGAGATTTTGGCAAAAGCCATTTCAGTAGAATGTAAAGGACAAAAGCCAGATTAAAGTGGATCCAGAAGGGCTTTAGAGATGAGAAAGTCAAGGCAATGGTGGTGAACCTCATGTTCAGGTTCAGTTTAGAAATGAAGGGAGGAGGGAGATGGGTCCATAGAAGGGCAGGTAGGGTCTAGTGAAGGTTTCTTGAGGAGAAGTATGCTTAAAGGCTGCTGGGACAGTTGCAGTGGAGAGATGGAAGGGATGGAGTTAAGGAGATGGGTGGGGACAGGATGAGAGGAGCAGGTAGTGAGTTTAGAGGAGGAAAGACGATGAATGGTTTCCTCTTGGAGATCTTAGAAAAGGAAGAAAGGATAGCAGAGGTTGAGGGAAAGAGTTGGTAGTGAAGAAGGGGATGGAGCTGATCTCGTGGGGAATTGCAGTGTAATCTTGTGGACCGTCATGGAAATAGTTGGCCAGGGTTTGGGCAGAAAGGGAAGGAGGGGTCGGAGGCAGAGGCACGTTGAGGAGAGAGTTGAGAGTAGTAAAGAGAGGGTGAAGGTCAGAGGCATGAGAGTTAGTCAGATGGACATTGTAGTTTTGCTTGGAAAGTGCTATGACTGACTGGAAAGAGGCAAGCATGAATTTAAAGTGAAGGAAGTCAGCAAGTGTGCGGGATTTGAGCCAAATATGCTCAGCTGAGTGGGCACAGGAGCGTAGAAAACGGGTAGTCAAAGTAAGTGCAGATAAGTGCCTGCCCTGTGCTATAATGGCAGAGTAGATGCTGGGCAAGCCCTCAGTAGTTACCTGCACAAGCTTTGCACTTAGTGCACGTTATTTTTGCACCTAATGTATGGTAAGTGCAAAACTTTACTGCACCTTAGTAAACAGTCCCCTTAAATTTGAAACACCTTTTGAAAAGAAAGAAAACCCCTTAATACTGCGACCTAAAAAAAAAGTTCTTATTTGTAAAGAACAGAGTCCTAATTTTTGGCAACATTTTTTTCTTGATATATAATCCATTCCGCCTTCTGTCACACGGATACAGCTATGTCACTGCAAAGAGAAGAATCTCAGGCGAGCTCAAAGCTTGTCATTGGTTTCCAACAATCTTTGGGAGAATGAATTAGACTATACAACAGGATATGTTTACTAAGCGCAAATGGCTTTTGTAACTAGCGCAGGATGATAGCTGCAAAAAGCCAGTGTTAGCCGCAAGAATTTCATGGTATGTATAGCAGCCCTCCCACCATTTGCCCTGTGGATCCTGTGGAGAAAAAGCAGAAGTTGTGGGAGCAGAAGTTGTGGGAGCAGAAGATGTGGTCAGCTTTGCCAGTGCTGCTATTGCCACCCATTGAGGTAGCAATAGTTACATCCACGAAGCCTGCGGAAAGAGCTGTTACCATGTAATGTGAACGCCGGTGCTAGTGGCTTGAAACAGGAACACCCACATCCCGCCCTTTCATTCAGCTACCGTGGGAAATGCAGCTATTGTGGAGAAAGGCCCACGGTAACCGTATTTCTCCTGCGTTAGCTGTCTTTGCGGCACGATGATTCCACGTTAGCGCTGCAAAGACATAGATATGTCACTGGAGCAGAGCCAGGAGAAATGCCCATGGGGCCCTTCTAGAGCTGAGTTTACATCTGCTATAAAACAAGTGTAAAATTCACATTTAAGGAAGGATCAGATGATCCCTGAATTTTCTAACGGAAACTCCCTGGGAAGTTTGCCATGAAAATTCATTTGTGGCATGCAGGTATAAAGCGACATACAGATTTTAAAAAATGACCTCCTTTATCGTTTCACTTCATAACGTATTGAACAGGTATTGTTTTTTCTTTTAAAGGTATGGCCTAGCGGATTCCATCCTGGGCAATATTTCTTCCCACTATTAAAATGATAAAGGGAGGAGGGGTCTAGTGGGAGGGAGGAGTGGTCTAGTGGGAGGGAGGAGTGGTCTAGTGGTTAGGACAAGGTACTTCAGGCCAGAGAGCCAGGGGTTCAAGTCCCACCTGGGGACAGCAATTTCAGGCCAGAGGGACTGGGATTTCTAGTCCTATAGGCACTCCTTGTGGTCTTGGGCAAGCCACTTAACCCTCCATTGCCCATGTTCCCTGTAAGTATTAGCATATGTGTCTCATATCCCCTCGTGTTAAATGTATCCCCCAATTGACCACTTTGACCCAGTGAAAAGCAGCATATAAATACAGCTAAATAAAATATAAATAAATATAAATAAAGCCACTGGGCATGTCAACAGGCAGGGTGGAGGATGCTGATGGTGCTCCTTCTCCCATGCAGCCCAAATAACATTTTCAACCGATGACAGCTATTATGACTGTTGCTATCCAGCTTTGATTCTTCACCTTTCAGAGGTCTAAAGTATGTTGGGAGAACCAATCCCAGGACAAGTTATGACGGCATGCCTGCTTTTGTTTCGTATATTCTGGCCTGACAAAACCTAGACAAACAATATATTAAATTAATCCAATAAAATGGTCCTTGCATTCTATTTTTTTTTTGGGTGGGGTGGTTGCTATTTTTATTTATAAACCTTCATTTCTGGGCATTCAATTGGATTAACTTGGCATCAAATACAATAAGGGTCCAATATTCAGTTGGGCAGTGCTATGCGCGGTGTCAGCGCATAGCCTGCTCGCCGTCCTTCTAACCCAGTTTTTCAATGCCAGGGATCATATGCTGTGAGGGTTTTCCATGCCTATCTTTAAGGCACCAAGAACTAACCGGCTATCATCGAAAATCAGTGCTACCCAGCAATGTTCCCTCTAATTTTCTGTAGGCTGTGTGCGCATAAAATATCAGATGTGTGCAGCTTTTGAAGGAAGGTTATATTTTTGTGCGCCACATAACGACACTCGGAGTTATATACTTTAAAATTTGACTACATGTCAGAATACAGTATGTACACCACATTGATTTTAATCAGATTAAATGAAAATAGACGATTACTAAATGAAGCGGGAAATTTCTAGTAATTACAACATTTTAAGATGTGTGTGTTGTTTTCTATCAGAATCAGAGCCGTAATTTTTGTGCGCTCTGTTGTAAAGTATGTGCGCTCACTCGGCAAGGTGTGTGCGCGCGCACACGTGCACAGCTTAGAGGGAACAGTGCTACCCAGTTAGCCACTTCTTTCGCTCCAGAAAACCCCGATGCTAACTGCGTAGTATCAGGGTGCGTAACAGACAAACCAGGGAATTTTTGAAGGCACTACCTGTATAGTTGTCTTCGAAAATTCCCTGTTGAGGCATTTACATGAGTAACTAGGGCAGCTTCCCGTGTACATGCCTTCGAAAATCAGGCCCTAAAATCCTTGTTTGAGACAGTACCCAAAGAAAAAAGTTTGTTTTCTAATACACAGCTTCTGTTAATGGAAAAACGCTTAGGTGCTTCAAAGATATATTCACTTAAGTAAATTTTGTCTTATCTAAGTTTGAACCAGCCATGGTTCTAAACCTTTATAATTATGTCTCTGCAGAAAGGTAAAAAAAAAAAGTACTTAGAAGACAAGATGCATGTCTTAATTAGCTGTCAACAAAATATATACATGCCTGTTCTATCATTAATGCAGGGTTTTATCTGGAAGACACTTTTTTCCACAAAGTTATTTCTGTCAAATAGCTAGTAAGCTGAAAAAAAGATTTGCACTTATTGGGTTTTGATTCCTCCTGGTTATCCTAAAATAATCTACACAGGCCTGGAATATCCTTTAATGCACATGAAATGTAACTTTTTTTGTTAGAAGAGTCTTAGAAACGGTAAGATTATATTTAGAGAACGGTTTTATATTTTATAGACATCACACATTCATACCTTCCAGCTTTATCCCCAGAGAACATTACATTAAAGCAGAACTGGATATTGAGTTTCACCGAGCAGACTTTAAACATACTCTGGGAAATCTCTATTTTCTATAGGATCAGTAAGCCATTGTACATCCAGATGGATTTTTTGCACTCATTATCATGTTGAACATATTGATCCTATTATATGATGTCCTAGACTAGCTCAGGCTGTGGGCTCTGATATGTACAACATCGAGCCATGTAGGTCAACTTTTGTTGCACTCATTCTACTACCAAATGCCATAGTAGTGCTGTTCAAATATGGGCAAATGATTTGCAGAGGGGGACGGAATGATTGAAATATGGAGCAACCGCAGATATTATTTAAGGTGCTAATATTCCATTGATGACATATTGCTTCCGCATCCTTAGCTAATGTAGTATTTTGGTCAGATGTACAGAAGGGGTTTTTTCTCATTTTCCTTCTAGGGGGAAAACAGGGCTTAATTTGTAGATGAAAATCAAATGGATCTGTGGAGCTGGGGGAGGGCAGGCTGAGGTAGGAGCAACAGGGGCTGGATTAGACAGTAGAGTTATCCGCTCTGCTCCAAACCCAGCCCCTTCTCTACTCTTCCCAGCCGGCTGCGTGGAATTAAGGGACTGCAGCGGAGCATACCGGCTGCTCTGGAGTCTGAAAAGAAGGGTCAGAACTGAGTTCCAGGCTGTTCTCCTAGAATTTCCTGGGGCAAAGTGCTTGGCCCTGGCTATATCTCTGAAGCCCACCCTTTTATACGTTTTCTCCATGTGAAAGTTAAATATGCTACATATGCCATAAGTTATGTAAGGATTGTGCTTTGAATAGTAACCACAGATGGAGAGAGCAGTTAAGGGCAGTTAAATACCTGAATTTTAGTATCAATTAAATAAAACTAACCCAGTGGGGCTTTTAACCTATATAGAACATTAACTACAAGTAAATGTCTTGTCCAGAATGATTATGATTATTAGCTGAAATGGTTTCACTTTTTCATTTTGGGATTTGTTTTAAAATTTTAAAATAGGTACAGAAATATAAAACCTTCTCAACAGCGACATTTGTAAAGCAATCTTCTCCTAATGAATAAACATCCTATGCACCAATTATCAGAGTGCTTAGAATCAAATATCTATATAAAAAAGAGATATCAAATATATTGCGAATAAACATTCTGTGAATAAAATAGATTAATTAATTAATTAAATTTTAATTGATTGCAATACATTTAGAGACCCTTTTACTAAAGTCCACTAAGTGGTTAATGCACATTTTAGCGTGTGGTAACTGTTACCATGCAGGCATGATAGTTACCACACTAATTTCCATGGTACCTGCACATCATGCTGTGGGGCGGGGAATGAGCGGGTTAAGGAGGGGTGTGACATGGAGAGCACATTGCTATTAGTGGGGGGTGGGGGTTGACAACTGCCGGACACTAAGGGGCTTGTTTACTAAGCCGCGGTAGTGGCTTCCGCCCGATATCGGAGCCGCGGCCCCATTGATTTGTAAACAAGCCCCTAAATGTCATTGTCGCAATTAGCATAGCTGCACTTAATGCTACCTCTATAGATGGTGTTAGGTGCTCCCACACGGGTACGCCCCCATGTGGTAATTGTTGGGAATATGCTGGACATGCCCCCGGCAGTTACTGTGCTTACTGCGTATTAGTTTTTACGCTAGAGATGCATTAGGTACAAAACCCTAATAGACTAGTAAAAAATCTCCTTAGTGATTAGGTTAATTAAGTAGATCAATAAACCCGATCTAAGAAGCATTCGATTTTTTGAAGGGTTTTAAATACTTAGCTGGCTTAAACTGCAGACTTGGTGGAAATGTTGCACCTTCCCAAGGGCAGACAGTAATGAAAGAATTTCAAATTAAACCACTTTCGCAACATGAGATTGATTTTTCTCTGTTTCAATTATCATCTTTTTGGTTGAATGGTGACATTGTTTTTTTCCAGATGCTCCATGGTGAGAAATAGGTAGACCTGAACGAGACTTCCCAACTCACTGCTCTATGTTGTTATTCCTTGTTTTATTCTGAACCTGCCTTAGATCTATGCCTGCTACCAGTTCGTTGGCTCTGTCCAATTGTTCAGGCTCCACCACATGTAGATAGTCCTACAGACAGAGACTACAGGACTAATTTACAGGAATATTTTTTTCTTGAACAGTTTCTTCCTGTTTGTGCGAGCTTCCATGTCAATTGGACTGAGCCCTTGTGAGAATGCAGCACCACCAGCCTTTCTTTGCAAGTACCCAGATTTCTCCCTCCATCACTTTTAGCCCCTTCTCCCCTCCTATGCCCTTCTATATCATAAACTATGAACAAAAAACTAAGCTCCTTCTGGAATTGGCACAATTGCACTCTGAGTTTGACCACTAGATGCCACTGTTCTCAATGGATGGGACTCCCTTCCAACTAAGCTTCTACAACCAGAGGTTCCCAACGTCGGTCCTTGGGGAACCCCAGGCCAGTCAGGTTTTCAGATATCCACAATGAATATGCATGAGATAGATCTGCACACAATGGAAGCAGTGCATGCAGATCTAGCTCAAGCATATTCATTGTGGGTACTCTGAAAACCTGACTGGCCTGGGGTTCCCTGAGGACTGCGTTGGGAACTACTGTTCTACACCATTTCCAGTGAGCCTCAGAAGGAGAAGAAGCCAGGCTTCAGATATCAAACCGTAATCTCTCGCCTGGCAGCATTGTCACATGCTTTACAGGACAATATATGGTATTAATGGCTGATATGTACCACGGCAGACTTAGAATTCATTGAGATGGTAATCTCATGCTGCTGCATTCTGCTTTCTTCCATTTTAAAACAATCATCTTCATTGTAACAGTACCAAAAGCTACAGGACCTTCAAATATTTGATTGCCCCTTTTTTCTTTTGTACAGTTATCTGATATACATTTTTTTCTGTACAAGTTACACAAGATTCAACAGAAGAATTCTAACAATGTCACACAGTGCTGTTGGCACTTATCTGTATAGTGCTGGCACCATCCTTATTTGCCCATGGACCATCCCTGCACTAACTGGATAGTGCCAGGGTGCTATGTGGAGATATTCAAAAGCAGTATCAGAAAAGTGCCGCGAAATATCACAGTAAGCACTTAACTCGACAGCCTCCTGTTGACTGACAAGCTAGGGGTTCTGAATCTTGGCCCCCTAGATACTAGTTTTTATTTATTTATTTATTTAGTAAATTATATACCCATTGAGTCTTGGAGGACAGTAGTTAAGTAGGACATCTCTGAAAATAGAGAGATCCACATACAGAATATAGGCATAATTTTATCTCATGCCAATTATTGAATATGATTGAATCCTAATGTACTGTATATATACTCAGACTAGAAAAAAGCAAAAAGGGTCAGTCCAAGCCGTGTTTAGCGGGGATGGATGTCCGGGTCAGACGTCCATCCCTGCTAAACGCCAGGACCGTATCACCGACCCAAAGCTCCCTGCACATACATAGGAGATGTACGGGGAGCTCTGGATGGGGGCAGAGGGGGCGGGCCGAGGAAGGAGCGAGGGTGAGTTGAGGGCGGGGATGAAACCCTGGATGTACAGGGCTGATCCTGAGGTTGGCCCTATATGTCCGGGATCACCAACATGGATGGGGGACTTATTCCACCTCAGAGGTAGAATAAGTCTGCCTTGATGTCGTGGGGCAGTGGCGCAGGGCCAGGTCAGTGGGGTGAGGGGGTGCAGACGCTTCCCCGCAGCTCGACCCTGCCTTTGGAAGGCCGCATTGGGGGTCAGGCTGCAGGGAATGAATTTTGTGGCAGTGGCCGGGGATCGTGGCTCCATGCAGGAGCCAGGGCAGGGGTGACAATTGGAGGTCCGGTGGCACAGAATCGGGGGATGGCCTGCCCATCTAGACCCAGTTCTGATCCCGCAGGAACGTCTAGTTCCCGTGAGCTCAGAATTGGGGACTAGACCAACCCGTCCAGATCCTGGATGTCTGGGTGGGCAGGACATTCCCCATTTGGAATCGGGCCCATAACATATATCCCCTCAGTAAAGATAAAAAAAGGAAATCACACTGACATAGGACTGAAATCCATCCCCAGGTATTATACAATCCCTAAGCTTAAGACTTGAGAGAGCAGACCCTGGCAGAAGGAGCTGTACTTTAAACAGCTCTATCTCTGATAAATTTTCTTAGATGCAAAGTATCAGAAAATGCGCCGTGCAATAGACAATCTGATACTTAAGAGTGCATGCGTTCATTAGAATCCATTTTGGTCAACTTTCATAAATATTTAGAAATAAATAAATATATCTAGAAATGTGCAAGAAAGCTTTGGAAAAGGTAGTCTCCACAGAGGCCACCTCCTGATGCATAGATAAAAATAATTTTCTTTTTTTTTCCTAGGTAACCCTAGCAACGCCTGAAAAGACAGACATTTTCAAATCTAAAAATAAAACATCTTTCCTTGTTCTGAAAGAAAAGTTGAAGACTCCATTTGTGGTCTGGATCTAAAGTTAAAATGGTCACTAGAGACACTTGGGGAACTGCATTTCTTTTCAACCTCTCTAGAAGTGCTGAAATGTCTAGATTTATCTGTCTAAAGATCTCTAGGAGTCCTGTAGCCATGTTTCCAATGATCCACCTCCCTGATCACCACCAGTCAGATAAAATACCTAAGTTATCAGTAAAAGGACCTCAGATATATTTCAGCCTTATGATGGAGAACCAATAAACAAAGTAGTGTATCTTGAATGGAAATTTCTTCTTTTTGATCTCTCCCAATAAGAACATAACATAAGAACATAAGATATGCCATACTGGGTCAGACCAAGGTCCATCAAGCCCAGTATTCTGTTTCCAACAGTGGCCAATCTAGGTCATATGTACCTAGCAGTTTCCCCAAGGGACACAGGTTCCACAATGCTTGTATTGGTTCAAGCATTGATATCCTGGGTCCCTTCTTAATAATGGTTTATGGACCTTTCCTCCAGGAACTTGTCCAAACCTTTTTTAAACCCAGCTACATTAACAGCCTTTACTACATCCTCTGGTAACAAATTCCAGAGTTTGATTACACGTTGGGTGAAAAAATATTTTCTTTTATTAGTCTTAAATAGTTTACCCTGTAGCTTCATTGCATGTCCCCTAGTCTTTCTATATTCTGATAAGGTAAACAATCGATCTACGTTTACCCGTTCCACTCCGTTCATTAATTTATAGACTTCTATCATATCTCCCCTCAGCCGTCTCTTTTCCAGGTTAAAGAGCCCTAACCTTTTTAGCCTTTCTTCATAGGAGTATCCTTCCATCCCCTTTACCATTTTGGTGGCTCTTCTCTGAACCTTTTCTAAAATCGCTATATCCTTTTTAAGATACGGCGACCAGAATTGCACACAATATTCAAGGTGTGGTCTCACCATGGAACGATATAGAGGCATTATAATATCTTTTGTTTTATTTTCCATTCCTTTCCTTATCATACCTAGCATTCTATTTGCTCTCTTGGCCACCGCTGCACACTGGGCCGAGGGTTTTAACATGGTATCCACAATGACGTCTAAATCTTTTTCCTGAGTGGTGGTTCCTAATGTGGAACCTTGCATCGTGTAACCATAGTTTGGGTTGTTCTTCCCTAGGTGCATAACCTTGCACTTGTTCACATTAAATTTCATCTGCCATTTTGATGCCCAGTCTTCCAATTTATCAAGATCCTCTTGCAATTTTCCACAATCCTCTTTGGTTTTAACAACTTTAAATAGTTTTGTGTTATCTGCAAATTTGATAACCTCACTCGTTATTCCACTTTCCAGGTCATTTATGAATATGTCAAAAAGCAGCGGACCCAGCACAGATCCATGGGGTACACCACTATTCACCTTTGGTCATGAATCTGAACAGCAATTTAAACACTGTCCCGTAAATAGTTAAGAAAATTTTCTTAACTGTATTGAAATGGAATTTTCTAAATGAGAGAGGGCTTAGTACCTAATACTGTCTACTGCTCTTCGGATAAGGGCTCTGAGCCCTCAGCTGATGAAAGTCAGTCCCAGATACCAGCGGCACATTTAGGCAACCTTCCAGTTTCATCCTTGTCATGTCAACCAACAACTGTTGAGACCCTGTAACTGCCTCTGCGCCCAATTCTTTCAAATTCACTTAGCCAAAAATGCTTTGTCCTGTTTCTTGTTATACGTCTGAGGCTCATGTTGGAACACTTGGTGAAACAGACTTCAAGCATAACACTCACAAGGGAATTAAGGTGGTGTTCAAGACTAAGCTCATGAAGAATGATAGCATGCTCCATAGGTCCAAAGTCTGCCCAGGCTCATCTTCATCTAGTACTAATCATGCAATAAACAGATCCATTGCTCTTTCAGAAGCTGCCTTAGATTCAGAGGGGTACATCTAAGTTTTGCCATTTCTCTTGATGAGGATCTTCAACATGAAAGGGATATGCAAGGAGCAAAATTCTGAATCAAGCCACCAAGACTGAATCAGACAAGAACAGGCAACATATCGTATGATGCCAAATAAGGACTATGAGACCCTCTTATTCTGGCCAACTCTATTCATGCAACTCTATTAATAGACCCTAGTTGATCTTTGGCTTTCACCCCAGTTCTCCTATGCTCATGCCATGCTTCCCTGAATTCTGACACTACTACTGCCACCATCATCTCCCATGGGAAGCCATTTTTGATATTCCCTTTCTCTATTAATTTCTATTTATCTGAAGCCAATGTGAAGAGTTATACAGCATATCATACATTTATTACATGACATCATGAATTTTACTACTTGTAGATGCAATGTGAACATAAGATTTCATTTAGCTACACTCTGTTGTGTAATTTAATATAGTGGCAACCGTCATATTGTTTAGGGGCATGTTTGCTAAAGCATGCCAATCATTAGTGTGATGTTTGATGTGTGCTAAGGGCACCATGCTAAAGGGCGCTAAGGGCATAATTTCCATATCTGAATTCTATGAGTGATTTCTGCAGGATTTGTACTGGTATTTTATAAGGACATGTAGAGCTTGATTCCCTAAGGGGCACGCCTGGGCCATCTGGATGGCTCCAAGCAGGATGGGCCCGTTTGGACCCAATTCTGCACCGTGGGAACCAGACGTTCCTGCGGGTGTAGGATAAGGCCCTGAGATGGCCCATTGTGCCACAGCTTATCTGTGGGGACATTCTCCCTGCAAGCCTCCCTAATGCCTATGGCACCGACCCTCTGTTTCCCCACCACCTGACCCACGGCTGGGCAGCTGAGGCCAGGATCAGGCAGTGGGGACCTACCTGCTCCCGCCCACAGCCTCTGGGGGGGTTCCAGCCCCAATCACCCGGTAAAAGCTGCTTATTCCACCTTCGAGCACAGTCCCCCCCTGACACTGGAGGACGTACAGGGCCATGACCTGAATCAGCCCTGTATGTCCTGCTGTCTCGGCCCACCTTGCTTTGCCCACACTCTGCCCCCTCTCGTCCCCCATTGGCTCTCCCCATACTGCTGCTCTGGCCAGAGGGGGAATACAGGCAGCCCGCAAGTCGCCTCTCAGAATCATGCCAATAGGCATCTATTTGGTTTTTTTTTAATAACATAGGGTTAAAATAGATGCCTTCTTGTCCTCTAAATCTAGGCACTCTGTTATTACTCTTTATGTACATAAATGGGATCTTACTTTTAGATATGACCTAATTTTATATGCACAGTGCAAACTGGTGTGTACTTGCACAGTAGGTGTGCAGAGGGACAAAGGTACAATTTGTGCATGTATTTCATAAAATATACACATATGCATATAAGCACATGCTAATATTCATACCTGCTTTTGTACAGGCATAGTGCAGGTGATACGGGATTTGCATTAATATTTTATAAAGTCACATAGGCACCTAGAGTATGTCTCTTTATGAATAACACCAAAGTAGATGCCTGCCTGCTCACAACCTACTGTAGATGCTATGTTATAAAATTATTCCCTACATGTAGAAGTCTTTATTTATTTATTTATTTTATTTATTTATTTAAGAGTTTTTCTATACCACCTTTATCCAAGGCGGTTTACATTTAACAACATGACAATTACATGGTAATTGTTTTTACATTGAACATTGAACATAAGAATTAAACATGGCAGTTACATGTGACTTGATTTACATTAACAAGGGAGTACAACTTGGAGAGGAGTGGGGAAGAGAACTATTTACATAGCGAGGTGGTCTTCTTTTCCTGGGGGGACTGATTGATTTGTCTTATCTTATCTGGTTTTCAGAGCAGTGGGTTAATGTTTGACTTAGGTTTTGTCATCGTCCATAGTATTTTCTGAATAGATGCATTTTAATTGATTTTTTAAATCATTGAGGATTTTGCTGGTCTTAAATTGTCTGGTAGTGTGTTCCAAATTGATGGAGCATACAGGGAGAATGCTTGGTTGCTGGTCTGTTGTGTGGTTTTGGTCTTGAGCAAGGGAATGTTCAGGAGGTTCTGGTTGGGTGTTCTTCTTGGTCTTGTTGAGTGCAACATAGACTGTGAATGACTTTGAAGATGGTGATGATGGCTTTGTATTTTGCTGTTGTGCTATTGGGAGCCAGTGTAGGTATTTTAGGATTGGCATTATATGTAGCATTGTCGAACTGGTGGTGAGAATTCTGGTGGTGGTGTTTTGGACTAGTTGGAGTGGGTATAGAGTGGATTTTGATAGGCCTTGGTAGATGATGTTTCTGTAGTCAAGGTGTGATGTGACTAATGCTTGCAGTATCAATATGAAGTCAGATTCGTGCAAGAAATGTCATAGGGGTTTGATGAGCTTTACTTCCAGTAGGTGAGTTTAGATGCATTTTTGGTGTGAGCTTCCATATTAAACAGTTAATATAAAAGGCATGAAATGTAAAAGGGGGGGGGGTGGAGGCAACCACGGGCTAAGATGGACACCTAGGGAAGTGGCTCCAGCATAGATAGTAAGAATCTTGTAGTCCTTACCTCTCTCCCCCAATAATATCGGTTTCCCCTTACTCCCTCATTATGTCAGCACTCAAACTGGTGCATTTAGAGCACCCTCACGCTCAGACTCAGAGCATGAAGAAATCTAAACCTGAGCCGTTGTTTCCAGGGAAAATGGAGGTTGGTAAAGAGCCTGACAAAGGTATGAAAGAATTACTGTGGGAAATCTGCCAGGTCAAGGACCTAGTTACCACTAATGGTGAGTCCCTCACCAATATGCATGCGGAAATCTCACAAATTAAAGAGAGACTGGATTCAGTAACTTTTCAGCTAACTGAAGTAGATGCTAAACTTGAAAATCATGAGGTCCACTTGCAGCAGATGCAGTGGAATACGCAGCAGCTGACACAGATAGAGAGGCAAATGGAAGACTATAAAAATCGTGTCAGGAGGAATAATCTTCGAATAGGTGATCTCCCGGAGGGTGTTGAAGAGCATGATGCTGTTACGTTTCTAGAGTCTCTCCTTCCTAAATTACTTCAAGTTAGCTTTCAGAGGCTGTCTGAGATAGAAAGGGCGCACAGGGTCCCGTCTCATCGTGTGGCCCACTCAAAGTTTGTACGGCCTGTGTTGATAAAGATTCTCCGCTATCAGCACATGTTTCAGATTCTTCAGGCCGCTCACCTCCGTGTTCCAGTGATGCATGAGAGGCATAAGATTCCGTTTTTCCTAACCTGAATAAATCTATGGTCACTCGGCTGAAACAACCGATAGCATTTCGTCCTCAACTTCAACAACTGAAAGCACAATATGGCCTTTCCTACCCCACGCGAATGCAGGTTATAGTTCATAATCAAACCCATTCCTTTGAGGAACCAGATCAATTCCGCACATTTTTGGAGAGCTGTGGAGGTTCAGCCATGGAAGCACATCCGACGCCCTGACGGCATTGTGGACTTGTGCACGTGTTAACTGAGTGCCTAGTATATGGTATATCTATTTGTTTTTTTCTTGTCATTATGTAGATCTCGTTGGCTGTGTACTCACATAATTTGAATAGCATTTGTACTTGCTTGTTTAACCTGTTCTTTTGCATCTTTTGTTGATGGAATTATTTTATTTATTTATTGTTCTTATATACCGCACTCTTAAAAATCAGCACGGTTTACATATAACAGGGATTGTGCAAAAATAACGCACTTACAATGAACAGGGTAGATTAACTTGGAATTATAACTTGGGACTCATCACAGTTGGATTTCTGTGTCCCCTTTTGTCAGATATTGTTATTAATTCCCTTGTTATGTACCCTGTGGGATGGGGAGGGAAATTTGGGGTTTCTGTGATGTAATTATTGTAAGTGGGTGGGGGGAGAGGCGGTAAGGGTATTATATATGATAATGCTGGTGCTGTTGTTGTATGGGGTGTTCAGTTCACACTGACTTTCCCATATACAGCTTTGTTGCTTAATTCAGCTTTGTTATGCCCCCTAGCTCCACTTGCTTTAATGTCTATCTTCTTACACTGCAAAGTAACTTTCATCTTATACTGTGTTGTATATCATGCTGTAAGACAAATTATTGCAGGCAGGTTTGGAATCTCTTATAGGTATGACAGTTTAGGGTTTTCTACTTATGTTTTCTCCTTTCTTGATACTTTAGTCCGATTTTACGTCCCTGGGTCATTCTTACGGAGCCCTCCTGATTCACGTCATACTTTTTAGATCGTTATGCTTTAACTCCGAATGCATTGTCCTTGAATGTTAAAGGGATCAATAATCCTATTAAATGGAAAAAGATCCTTTCTTATTGTCAGAAGGAAGGTTCTGATATGGCTTATCTTCAAGAAATGCATCTTAATTTGTCTGAAGCATGTAAATGAAGTGCTGCCCCTTATGTCCTACTAGCATGTGCACCTGCAGTGAAAAAGAGAAATAATGGTGTTATTTTGCTCCATAAATCTCTTCCATTGCAGATTTTCAATAAGAAAGTGGATCTTGAAGGTAGATGGGCTAGAGTCACCTGCCATATAGATTGCCGTGAAGTCATCCTGAACACGGTTTATGCACCGAATATTGATAATCCTCAGTTATTTCAGACCCTTACCTAAGAACTAATATTTGGTGCCATGGTTTCCATGATATTAGGGGACAATTTTAAATTAGTTCTTGACCCTCTTATTAATTGTCAATCCTATTACTTTACCCGACCCTCGAGGGCCATCCAAGCAGTACACAATATGATGGGATTAACAATTACAGCAGCACCCAACAGATAGAGATTTGACATTTTTCTCTGCCTCACACCTTACACATTCCAGAATAGATTTTTTTTTTACTGTCCAAGACTCTTATACCCTATACCCTTGCCACTTCTATCAAAGCTATAACTATTTCTGATGATGCGGCTATCCTCTTATCAGTTCAACTCTCTCAGTCCCTGAAAAGTACGCTACCATGGAGGTTAAACAAGTCCCTCTTGGGGGATGATGATTTTATTAAAATGATCCAGGCTGCCATTTCCAAGTATTTTGATCTCAATCTTCCCACTGCTACTGTGGGGTGGGCCTGGTGAGAGGCTTTCAAGGCATCCCTCCAAGCTACCATTATCAGTTACTTTATTGGTTCCTCTAGGCAGAGGAAAAAAACCCTCCAGGAGCTGGAGACTAAAATTAAGGATGGACAGCAAGGAAGGTGTAGATAACATCAGGAGGGATCTAGCAAAGCTAGAGGGAGGAGTGGCCTAGTGGTTGGGGCAAGTTACCTCAGGCCGGAAGGTCAGGGGTTGAAATCCCACTAGAGGACAGCAACCTTGGGCCCTTTTGGTAGCCACCCTCTGCACTGACTCCTTTATGTCTTTTTGAAGGTGTGGTCTCCAGAATTGCACACAATACTCTAAATGAGGTCACACCAAAGACTTATATAGAGGCACTATCACCTCTTTTTTTCTGCCAGCCCTCCCTCTTCCTATGTACCCAAGCATCTTTTCTGGCTTTTGCCATCGGCTTTTCTACCTGTTGAGCCACATTAAGATCATCAGAAACAATGACCCCCAGGTCCTGCTCTTCTTTGGTGGACAGAAATACTTCACCCCCTACACTGTGCTGCTCCCTTGGATTTTAATAGCCCAAATGCATGATCCTGAATTTTTTAGCATTAAATCTCAGCTGCTAAATTCTCAACCATTTTTCAATTTTATTTATATTTATTTAACATTTCTTATATGCTGCCTTTCATGATATCAAGGTGGTTTACATTGAACAAACTGAAATTACATTGAACAGGGCATTATAACTTGGAGATAACTATTTTACAGGGAACATGGGCAATGGAGGGTTAAGTGGCTTGCCCAAGACCACAAGGAGCACCTGTGGGAGTAGAAACCCCAGTCCTTCCGGCCTGAGGTAACTTGCCCCAACCACTAGGCCACTCCTCCCTCTAGCTTTGCTAGATCCCTCCTGATGTTATCTACACCTTCCTGGGTGTCTACTCTATTGCAGATTTTGGTATCGTCTGCAAAGAAGAAACCCTTACCTGACAGCCCTTCCGCTATATCACTAACAAAGATGTTAAAAAGAATCAGACCAAGGACAGATCCCTGGGGCACACCACTGGTAACTTCCTTCTCCTCAGAGTGAGCTCCATTTACCTGTACCCATTGTCGCCTCCCACCCACCCAATTTCTAGCCCAATCAGTCACTTATGGTCCATCCCTAGCAAGACCAGGCTGTCCACTAGGTCAGTGGTGGGCAATTCCGGTCCTGGAGGGCTGCAGACCAGTTAGGTTTTCATGATGTCCCTAATGAATATTCATGAGATCTATTTGCATCCACTGCCTTCCATTGTATGGAAATAGGTCCATGAATATTCATTAGGGATATCATGAAAACCTGACTGGTCTGCGGCCCTCCAGGACTGGAATTGCCCACCCCTGCACTAGGTGAACTAGGTGGTTGCCTAGGGTGACAGACTCTGGTAGGCAACATGGCTATCCCTCCATGAAGCAGAAGCTGAACTGCCTCTTCAACACTGTGGAGGGCTTTAAAATGCCCATGCATGTGCGTACAGTTACAGCCTGCTACTCCTGCCCCCTCCAGCAGTGTTATATTGGAAGGGGCAGGAGTAGCAGACTGTGAGTGTGCATGGGCATGGGCACGTTAAGGCCCCCCTCCCCCAGGTGAGAAGAGAGATTCCGGGGAAGGGGGCGACACAGAGGGCCTTTCTGGGGTGGCATAAACCCTTGGACCAGCCCATATCCTTAGGGCACTCAATTTATTTATACATCACCTGTGAGGAAAAGTGTCAAATGCTTTACTGAAATCTAAGTAGATCACACCTAGAGCTCTCCCTCGGTCCAACTCTCGAGTCACCCAGTTAACGAAATTAATGAGATTTGTCTGACAAGAGCTGCCTGTAATAAAACCAGACCTACCTCAGATCCTGTAATCCATTGTATTTCAGAAACCTCACTGTCCTCTGTTTCAGCAGTGCTTCCATTAGTTTGCTCACCATAGAGACAAGGTCAGTGCAAGGTCTGGAGACACCCTAGGCAGGCCTTCCATCCTGCCGTCCCAATTGCCGCTGCTGGCAAATGGATGCTCCATTCCCTCTTCTAGTTTAAGCCACAGTGCCTCCCCCTTCTCTCATAAGCCCTGCGTTTCTGTAACTTTAATATTATTTTTACATAAACATACCTATAGTGCCTCTCCTCCTCACTTTCTTCATACCCTGTCCATAGAATCAGCGAAAAGAGTTGCATGGAAATTTGAAATACAGTAAAGTGTGTGTGAGATTACATTTTTCCTTTGTTTATCGAACATAGTCAAGGTTATGTATTTGGAATTCAACCCAAAGAGCTTATGCTTCATAATTTCATTCCACTACTGAAATATTTATGCAAATATTCAGTGTAGAAAGATGCTTCCAAGTAGAAATGCAATAATTGTGGCATCCTCTCTGGCATTTTTTGACAAAACATTTGATATTGAATAAGCATTTGCAGCTGTTTTGCACTGAAATACATAATTTGCAAGGCAAATTTGAAAGATTTTAACACTTTAGAAACCTTATCAATAGACATTACCTAATATAGGATGTGAAGGCCAGATATGGAAATTATGAAAATAGAGTATCATAGTTGTCATATTTTAGTAAAAATAACGATTCTCACTTATGCAGCCTTTGTGCAACTATCTTTAATATATGTAAACAGCTGCTTCTCCAGTAAGATTGATGCTCTGCATTGACTATGCTACAGTCTCTCTGCTAATATTTGCCTGTCAGAAATCTAAAATAAAACAATCAGTTTTACTGAGAAACTATAATGCATCATAAAGGCAAAATAAGTCAGGTATTCCCATATGAAACACAATAAAATTATTTATACGTTAGTACAGGAGTGGGTTACCTATCATATCGAGGCTCTTGTAGTTAGAAGCCACACTCAGAGGTAACATTGCAAGCAAGGGTTTGTTCACATACAATGAGAAAGCCAGGACCTGGTTTATACATATAGGTTATTCAGGAATAGTACAAGTCGAGCTTCATCACATTTTGCACTCTTAAATGCTAAGCTTTAACTATGCCGTAAATCTTGTCCAGGGTCTGTGTAGACAAAACCTCTTCATGTATATAAAGGGGATAATTTGAAAAGGAATGTTGCACACCATCTTTGCACGTAAATCATGTATTTCAATGACTTACACATGTTGATGGGTCTTTATGAGTGTAATTTAACAGGTCTCTATTCTGCAAGTATGTGTATTATACTGATGGTGTATACTTTCACTGGGGATGTTCATATAGGTGGAGCTTGGGCGGAAGATGAGCACAGCACACACTTGCACACACACTTTCTAAAATACAGTCATATGTGCGGTCATTTATGCCAGCCATGGGGCTGGTATAAGGATTGCACGATTTGATGCACATTTCCCACTATTTTATAAAGTAAAGTGCATGCACATTTGACTTTATAAAATAGGCACAATTGACATGCCTAAAAATGTACATTAAGCTAGGTGCTGCTTATAAAATTGCCCTCCGCATGTCTAAGTAGCGGCATTCATGGGTTCTGCACAGCTCAGCCTCCAAGCCCACTGATTGGTGGAGTATTCCTTGTTCCTTCTTAAGGCTCTGAGAATGAGCCAGGTTGCTCAAGGGCGGGACTACTGGAATACACGAGGCGCTGTGAAAACACTGCCTGAGTCTACCATTCCTTAAGCTACTCTATGCTTCTGAATACAGAATACTAACGCCTGACTGCGCAGATCCGGCCTTGATTCTGTCCAGACTATATTTTTTGGTCTGAGCCGATCCTGTTGCTTTTTAATAACCTTGTGGATGGGGATCTTTTGTTGTTTACTACTTGTCATGAGCACACAAAATTATGTTTATGCAAAGTGGAGATCTTTTCCTGAATTTTCTAACTAAATAGGACTAACACAAAATGTTATATTTATTTATTTATTTATTTATATGGGGAGAGTTAATGAAGTGATGTGATTACTTCCACTTCTTTACATTTGTAGCTTAATCAAAAGCAGAGCTAGGATCTAGCAACTATTTGGGGATTTTTCCCCTATTTTACATTACACTTTTCTCCCCCTTCCCCTCCCCTCCAACACATACTCCTCCAAAATATTTTTCGGTAGGCCCAGAAAAGGAATAAATTGAAAATTGCAGGCTCTAAGCATTGTGCAAAGTTGTGCTTTATTGAGTGAGTACATGAGTATGTGGGTGTATTCATGTGAGTTATTGTGTAGTTTTGTATGTGGTCAGAGAGTGTGCGTGCAAGGGAAAAGTGCAAGAATGGGGGGGGGGGGTGAGTGGCAAGATTTATGAGAAATAGGGATATATGAGTGAAGGGAGGCAGGCATAGGCGTCGGAATGAGGAGGGCCACACAGGCCCTGCCCCAGCAAAATGTTGCCCGCCATCCATAATCACGGCAGACAGAAGGAGTTTTTGCTAAGATCATGGCAGCCTTCCCTCCTGCCCCTGGGGATCTGATCTCCTGTGGACAGCCAAAGTCTGCCGCAATCACAGCCATTCCCTTCTCTTCTGTCCACAGGAGATTGGATCCCCATGGGCAGAACAGGAGGGGAAGGCCATGGGGTGAAGGGGTGGAGCTTGGGGCAGAGTGAAGGCAGAGCTTGGCCCTTCCAATCAGAGAGACGTTTTGTGGCCCCTGGCAGGCAGTGTGTATAAATAAGAGGGGGTTGACGTGCAGGGCTTTGTGAGTATAGGGAGTGGGTGTGAATAGTAGGATTTGAAGTGCATGTGTGATAGGTGTGATAATCAGCTTCTCATACTCTGTTTCTCACCCTTCCTCTTTCCTTCCCTTCCTTCCCTTATTCCCCCGTCCTGTGATCTTTCTTCCCCTTGCGCCTCTCCGGCACGCTACAGATTCAGGTCTTCTTCCTCTTCCTTTGTTGGCGGAGGTTGGGAAGCCCCCTGCTCATCAGGCTGAATTATGTCACTACTCATATGCATAAGTCCAGATGTATATGAATGGATAGACTAACCGACAGATGAAAATAGCCTTAAACAACAGCTATTGTGTGAAATGCACCTGAAAAAGCCTTAGTAAGCTGATCCCTTAATGTGATAGTCGGAACAACTGGGCTGGTGTATCACCAGCTTCCACATTTGGTATTTTGCAGAGTTCTGTACGCATTGCATACGTGTGAGATTTTGCTTGTTTAAATATTATAGTAAAATTTAGGGGCATGCATTCATTTGAAAGCATCAGGCTATTTCATTCTGGGTCATTTTCTAATGAAAGGTGCCAATGAAATATTTTTCGGGCCCGATATTCAGTGCCGGAGATGGCTGCTGCTGAACATTAGACCTGGATATATTCAATGCTGGGGCTATATCCAGCACAAACACTGGCTTGTCCAAAACTAATGTCCCCACTTCTGTTTATGACCATACACGCCGAACGTTATCACTCCAGAATACTAGTGTTGTGAACGGTGACCTGGTATTGTGTCGTGTTGACTCACCTAGACTGTTTGACTCTGGATCTACTATGGACCTAAGATAAGTGCATGCTTATAAAGTTTTCCCTAAATTTTATTGCAAATGATTAAAAGGAACTCGACTTTCAGTTGTGGCTAACCCCCATCTATGGTCATTCTCCGACAAAAATTGATGTTAGGCATGTATGGTCATAAACAGAAGTGAGGACATTCGTTTTGGAAAAGCCAGTGTTTGTGTGGGACATTTGTGGGCGGGTTTTGTCTGATTAGCCTTTTGGGTTGGTTTTTGATTGGGGCTATATCCAGGCCCCAGCATTGAATATTTAGGTTGGCAGAGTGCCACAAAGCCAATCAGGCAGCAGCAATAATCAGTTGCTGCCCAGTTAGCTTCAGTGGCAAACGCTAGGCTAGCCTTTACTGCACCTGACTTTCACCACTTAGTGATAACTGGGCAGCGTCTCAATATTGTTGCTGCCCAGTTATTGCCGGGTGCCCCCCCAGAGTGCCCTATTGCTAACCAGTTTGCATTGGGGCATGCAGTGGCGGCACCCACAGATATTCGGCAACACTAACCATGTTAGTGCTGCCGAATATACCTGCCAAGCGGATTAACACGGTTAGCAGATCTTCAATATCAGGCCCATGATGGTGTGCTTTCCATTGAAGTCTATAGGCCATTAAAATCTATGGAGAATTGCAGGTTTGCTTTTCAACCCAGAAAGCCTGGAACTCATGGGGGATGGGGAAATATGCAGGTCCAATCCCTTGTAAACTGGTTTACAAGCAGCCAATCTGAGTTTGCATCAAAGTGCAGCTCAAACGGAAGCTACCCACCACTCCTTTGCAGTTGCTCATGTGAAAAAATTCACACACAGCAGAAGTAATTTCTGAGGTTTCCCTGCTTTTCAAAGTTCAAGGATAGTCAAAAAGACTTAGAACTATTTTCAGAGAAAGGGAGTTGTTTGCTTGCATGTTACTGTATCATTGCAGCGAGCGTTGTACTGCTGCTAAGGGTGAATTAGAGCTTACAGTTGTAAGCTGTGAGTCTAAGACTTACCCTTTAGCTTTCTTACTTTTACTTTAGACACAAATACAATAACATGACAAATATAGTATTTGTCAGGCATTCCTAGTACAGTATGTGTCTCTAATGCTCTCTCTCTCTTTGCAAAGGTGATCGTGGAACACACAAAATGAGGGTAGAGACTAATCTCTTGAGTTAGAGTCATCAACAGAGAGTCAGCATCAGCAGAACATTACTGGTTTGCTGAAAAAAGTGACTGTGCAGTATGTTCACTGATTCTGCTGTCTATACAGTACATGGCAACCAACATTTCTGTCAAGCTGCACAAGAGTCCTCCAGTTGCGGGAGGTGCTGAAATATTCTGCTTTTAGCAGCAATGAGCAGGCTCTACTGTAAAACCGCGATATTGCAGCACCTCCCTCTATCAGCAGCAGAGTGGTCAGAGGACTCCCGCACAGCTTGAAGGAACATCGATTGCAACATTATAAAATTTTGTCCATCGCACGCTGGTGATCTTTTTTTTCAGGTCCATAACGTTAAGGGGGGACATGGGAATGGGAGAGATCAGATACCTGCAGAAAGGAATATTGGGTCATCAAGAACTTTGGTGGCCAATACTAGGAGCAGTAGTAAATGTGAAGATAGCCATAAGATCAGCAATAGCAGTCTCCTTGCAAAGATCAAGCATGATATTTTACAGAGGGGAATCAGCAGCTAGACTGAAAAGCAGGAAGAGCAGCCGTCTGCCTCTGCAGGGCCAGGGGGAGGAACACTCAGTGGAAGATGTCAGCAGTAAGAGAGAAGGGGTCACTCAGACAGTAGATGAAGGTAGCACAGCGTTTTCTCTTTTGTTCTGAGCAGTGTCTACAGCAGATCTTTCAAGATTCTACAAATTCAAAGGAAATGGAAAGAGCTATAGAACCTCTCAGAACTGTGGAGGGTTAGATTAGTAGCACTAGGGCCGGCTCATCCACAAAGTGAAACAAGTGGTCGCCTAGGGTGGCAGACCCTGATGGGCAGCATCTCTAACTCTCCCACACTCGTGCATGCAGTTCCAGCCTGCCGCTCCTGCCCCCCTCCAATGTTGGAGGGGGGGCAGGAGCGGCAGGCTGTGAGTGCACATGTGTGCGGGCATTTTAAGGTTTGACGCAACACTAAAGTAGCAGTACAGCTGTTGCCACTTCAGCGCAAGGAGGAGGCGGCAGCATGATGGGTCGGACAGTGGTACCATATTGAGGGGGGGGTCTCCCTCAGGCCGCTACTAAGTAGCACGTTATCTGGTAAGCTGCCCTTGGCAGGTAGCATAGTCAGAGGTAATGATTAATACTGCTAAGGCTAAGAACACCCCCCCCCCCCATAAGAGTAACTAGTTGACAGTGTAATTGATGCCCCTGGCCTTCGAGCTCCTGATCTACCTTTGACCCCAGTCCCAACTGCACCCAAGAATCTACAGAAGTGTTCCCACAAAAAAGCGGGTGTGTGGAGGCATTTTACTGCTGTGGAAATCAATGTTGTGCAGAATGCTTCACTGCGAGAATGACATTTTGCACCCATGTCCCTTTGTGTTCTTGACAGTAATAGGTCAAACGTTAACTAACAAATTAGCTGAAATTATAAATCTTTCATTGAGGAAAGGTTTTTTCCCAGATGAGTTGGGAAAAAAAGCACTGAAAAGATTATTAGACCATGCTGCATTGAGCAACCAGTGTTTAATATCACATTTTAGGGAAGTTGATTGAGCAGTTTATAAGTCACCAGTTGGATTAATTTGGGCAGTATATAGTAGACTCCAAGTAGGGTTTAGAAGGTACTGTAATATGGAGATCCTACTTATCAGGTTTATCATCTGATTGATGAAGGATTTGTCAGTGGCATCATGGTCTTTTGAAGGACAGACTAAAGGAAATAGGTACTGGGGGCCTGGTCATCCAATGCTTCAGCAGCAAGTGACATCTGGGAATCATTATTCACAGCAGCAGCAGTAACATAATTATGGCAGTGGGCACTGGGGGCTACAAGGAAATCTGATGCTTTGCAAACTTGCTGCACCTGGCAAGAGGATGACACTCTGTCCTTGCAAGTGAAGGAAAATATTGGTGCATTTTAACCACATCCTAAAAGGTGATCAGCAGGAAACACGGGGGTGCCCCTGAACCACCTTATTCAATAAGTAGGCATCAAGTAGCATTCCACCTTTTTCATGAAGCAGAAGTTAGTGGAACAACAGATGCCCTTTCATGAGTTGTTTGTGGAAGCCAACATCAGTTTAGATGGTATCTGGGGAGGGGGTGTCAGGATTGGTTATATATGATGTAGGCAATGCATGTCCTGAAGCCTTTGAAGGATGCCACAGAAACCCCAAATTTAGCCAGGCCACAGTAAGTGGAATCATCTCCATAGTCAAGCTTCTGGAGGAGAAGTTAGAAGGTTTCTTTTGGGTCACGGAATGGAAGTTGGTGCTGATGGAATGCACCTGAATATTACCTCAACCTCACATCCAGCTGAATTCTTACACTTTGGCCATTCTGTTTGACCCATTGGCGATAGGGAATATCACTCTCTCTCTCTAGAGGATGTAGTAGTGGCTACAGCATGCAAGAATTCGAGTTCAAGATGCAGAGGGGCAGGGGAATGCAATGGAAGGAAGAGTTGGGCTTCCCTTGCAGCAGTGCACGTGTCGGTGAGAATCTGTGCATATCCGTGGATTCTCTAAAATCCCACCTCCTTCTCTGCCTCTTTTCCATTCTCAGTATTGTGTAAAAATAAGTGCTATGATTTTTTTGCACCTACTTTTTATATGCACATGTATCAGGCAAGAGGTAGGGCTAAGTGCCTAAAACGCTCAAGTCATTTAAAAAAATCCCCCCCATAAGCATAGCTATCATGCGATAGAAAACATGAGCTATACAACCAAAACATTTCATTTTCATCGGACAGTAAAATGGCGAGGAAAGCCACAGAGGAATACGTTTTTATTAATTTTGCTGAAAGCAATCTGATATGCATTATCAGACCATTAGTTCCTGTGATGGAGGAAGATGAAATAAACAGTTCTCAGCTGCATGAGAAAATGCCATAAAAGCATAAATGGAGTCATCCTGATATTCAAAGGGAACTATCATCTAGCTACTTCCCTTTTGCCTCTGCAGCTCACGGATAGTCAGAGGCACTGTGTAAATACTGCTGCTTAGACCGTCTCACCACTATGCGGATCGTATCAGGGCAGGGTGTGGGTGGGCCTGCAAGTTATCCAGATAGCTAACTAGAGAGCGGTTTCAACATCGCCGCCGTCTGGATGGAGGTGGCACTGGACACAATCCAGATATTGGCACTGAATATCTAGGTTATATTTAAAAGCTGTGGCCGGCGTATAAAATAATGCTGACCATCCTGTTTAAATACTGACCCGATTGTGGTTAAGCCAGTAATGGGATCTCATCAAAGATACCTGAGAATTCCTACACCTAACTCTTTAAACCTTATCTGTAACATGGCGTCTCCTGCATTGAACGTATCTCCAAAAAGCAGATTTAAGAAGCTGATTTAGTATGGCAGATACCCCCCATGTAAGGCATTGTAATGTTATACAGTCTCTCCATAAAACCCCAGGAGGAGGACGAATTACCCATGAAAAATGACCCACCATTTGTGGCTTCCATATACAATAAAAGAATTTTAAACACTTTGGGCCTGATTTACTAAGGCTATTTTTCTGCTATTCTGTGTCGATGGGAATAAAATCTCAATAAATCAAGCCCTTTGTATCATTGTGAGGCCTGCTTGTGAGGCAGGATAGCAGTATTTTAGCGTTCAATGAGAAAATGTAATGTTAATTAAAAATAAGGAATTGTAAATTGAACTGCAAGGTTTTATTGGTTTACAAAAGCACCTAAAATTTAAAATAATAAAGTAGCTTGGATACAGCACAAGACGTAAAGAAAGCACAGAGCAGTAAATGTCAGATATAACATACAACAGCAATAATCTTCACTTTGACAAAGCCTATTTTATTTCTTATCTTCCAGTACCTCCTGCTGTTAACTCTTCATCTCCTATCAAGTTTACTCTCCACAGCCATTGCACAGAATACGAGAGCTAAATTGTTGGGGATGAAGAAAAATGAAAGTGCACCGTCCTTATTAAGGCAACTACATTGGTCGTCATAAAAGAGATGTAATATTGACTTTTAAGACAATTAGAAACTGGAAACTATTGTATTTAAAAAAAAAAAGAGGTTGTGACCTTATGTTCCAAAAAGACAGGTACGTTCCTCCCAAGGTAACCTCTTAATGGTGTCCAATGATATTTCTATCCGAAAGGCTATTTGGAGATCAAAAGCTTTGTGGTTGTCCCCAATCATGCAATGCTCTACCAATTTGGTTAAGAACAGAAACCAAGCTATTAAGTTTTAGAAAAGGTGGAAAAAAACATATTATTCCCTAGGGAAGAAAGCTTTTTATATAGGGGTTTTAAGTGGGGAAAGAATTGTTGACTGAATTCTTCTTCTGTATTTCAATCTTTTATAATATTACTGATCCATTTTTTATCATAGTTGATGGATTTGTAAATCATTTTGAATGGCAGGTGTCACGAAGATGGCAAATAAATACATAGAAATTGCCAATGGTGCGACAGAAAGGTTGCCTCCTTCTACTTACAGCGCTGCGTATGCCTTGTAGCACTATATAAATGATTAATAATAGAAGTAGCAGTGGAACTTTAAATATTTCCACCAAGAGGGCATTGGAAAGCCAGCGCTGGCCTGCACCACATCCACAGCTATAGAATCTTGCTGGTCTAATGGCTGTGCTAGTCTTGCCTTTATGCAAAGCTTATTTTTTGCTTGGAATGTTGGCCAGTTTCTCCTGGTTTTTTAATCCTTATGGTCAGGAAAGTTTACTTTTTGTAAGGGATGGTGCTGAATTTGATTGGAGCACATTCAGACATTTTGCACCCACAACAACAATAGTGGGGTCAATTTTCAAATGTTTACACTGTCTAGTAAATGCATACCATCCATCTGGGTTATACAGGACCTCTGTGCACCTGGTCAGAACTGGACACACAGAGGGAGTCGCGATTCTGATCCCGTGGGGCACGTCCAGACCTGTGGGATTAGAATTGCGAACAGGTTTGTACATGCAGGCTGGGACCATGATTCAGCCTGGCCTGCATGTGCAGGCTTTATCCAGCTAACCCAGTCAGGGTTTTTAAATGGAGCCGTGGCGCCATGGTGTCCGGTTGCCATGGCACCGTGGCTCCATTTAAAAGCCGTGGACCCCAGCTGCCAGTTCCAAAAGTGCTTTCCCTGCAGTCTGACCCCTGATCTGGCCTCCCAGGGCCACAGTCGGGCTGCAGGGAATGCCCTCTGCCCCCTGCCGCCCCATCCAAGCCCCGATCCTGCCATTCCTGCCGCATTGGGAAAGTAATTCCACCTCCAGAGGTGGAATAACTTCCCGTTCAAGTCGCCAGCCCCGGACATATAGGGCCAACATGAGAATCAGCCCTGTACATCTGGGGCTGGTGACCGCCCACTGCCCACCCTAATGCCGCCCCCAATCTGCCCCTTTCCCATCCTGTCTAACTTCCCCATACAACACACAAGGAAGGAGGACGGAGCGGGGAAAGGACACGAATAGCGGGGATGGACGTCCCAAAGGGACATCATAGAAACATAGAAACATGACGACAGAAAAAGACCACATGGCCTATCTAGTCTGTCCTTCCATAACAACTACAACAGTCCACTTTTTACCTTTAGAGATCCTCTGTGTTGGTCCCATGCTTTTTTGAATTCATCTACTGTCCTCATCTCTACCACCTCCACTGGGAGACTACTCCACGGATCCACTACTCTTTCCATAAAGAAATATTTCCGCATATCACTCCTGAATCTATCTCCCTTCACCCTCATCCCATGTCCCCTCATAGCAGAACTTGCTTTCAATTGAAAGAGGCTCTCTCCCTCAACATTTATGCCATGGAGGTATTTAAACATCTCAATCATATCACCTCTATCCCACCTTTCCTCTAAGGTGTACATATTAAGATCCTTCAGTCTGTCCTCATATGCTTTATAATGAAGACCACTAATCATTTTAGTAGCCACCCTCTGCACCGACTCCATCCTGTTCACATCCTTTTGAAGGTGCAGTCTCCAGAATTGCACACTATACTCCAAATGAGGTCACACCAAAGACTTATACAGAGGCATTATCACCTCCTTTTTTCTGCTAGCCATTCCTCTCCGTATGCACCCAAGCATCCTTCTAACTTTTGCCGTCACCTTTTCTACCTGTTTAGCTACTTTAAGATCATCAGACACAACCATGCCTAGGTCCCTTCCCCGCTATTCATTGCTCAGAATGACCCCTATAGTATCAGGCTAAAAATATGTCTAACAGCTCCAGTACTTTCTGTATAGTGAAGGAGCAGAGAGAGGGCAGCGCAACGGCAGCAACTGAAGATTATCGGTAGAGCAGTAATATATAGGTTCCATATCACGGCTGAATATTTAGTTTAGGCATGTCAACTATGAGGTCTAAGCTAGCATATTGCTGCAATGGCACTGACCACATTCTACCTATATTCTTCACCAGTGAATATATGTATTCAGCCAGTGTTTAAATTACTATGGTGACCCTTGCTGCTGAAAATTACCCCCAATGGCGTCATTCTGAGATATGAATAGCGAGGATGGACATCCAGTTTGGACATCAAACCCCTGCTATCCACAGGGAGCAAATTCCAAACCCCAGGCTCCCCGCACGCACAGTGGGCTTGTGCAGACAGCGCTGGATGGGGGCAGAAGAGGGAGGGCCAGGGGCGGAGCTGGACCCATGACCCCGGACCTACAGTGCCTATTCCTGTCATGGCTCTGTACGTTCAGTGATGCCAAAATGGACAGGAGATTTATTCCACCTCAGAGGTGGAATAAGTCCCCCCAGAGATGGTGATCGGTCCTGGCAGACCAACACACTGAGGTGAGCAGCAGCAGGTGGTGCCCCTCCACCCGATCCCAGTGCTGGCAGACCACACCGAGGGTTGGGCAGAGAGGAAATATAGCTGAGAGCGGCTTCGGACCTTCAGTGCTGCTGCTGGACATCCTGGTGCCATGGCACTGGGAGTCCAGCAGGAGCACAGGGCCACCTGGACATGCTGGGCAATAGACGTCCCACACTTTAGAATCTGGGCATGCACAGGCCATCTAAGTGCCCAATTCTGCAGCTACAGGAATGTCTAGCTCCCACGGTTGCAGAATCGGCTATAATTGGGGCATGTCCATTTTCTGAATGACCGGATGGCCCAGACATGCCCTGAGTAGGATTGATCTCAATGTGTCTATTTACCCAACAATCAAGAGATATTGAAATAGGAAGCCCTTCTGAAGTTTGTATTTATTTCAGCATTTATAGAGCTTGCTGTACAACAAATTAAATAGAAAGAGTCCCTGCTCCAAAGAGCTTAAAATCAACGAGAATAAAATTACTTGCTCAAGCTTACAATGAGGCTCAGGAAAACTGCAAACGCTGGTCTCCAAACTTCTATTGTTAAGTGTCATCAAGTCGATGTCAACTCATAGCAACCCTGTAGATACTGTAGTTGTCTTAAACTGTGTTCGGTCTTTAGTCAGGCAGCTAATTGTTGATAGAGTGACATCCATAGCTGCCGTTATTGTATTGATCCATCACATTGCAGGTTTTCCTCTTTTGCGTTGACCTTCAACCTTGTCAAAGATGATATCTTTCTCTTTGCATAATGTGTCCAAAGCATGCAACTCAAAGCCTAGCCCTTTGTATTATGGCTTCAGAAGTCAAACAGCCAATAACCTACATGTTTTGGAGATCAAGCATATGAAAATTTATCTCATGGATATCCATCTTGAAGAAGACCCAGCTGGCTGCATGACCCACAGGAGAATTTTGAGATCTTCTTTAAGCTAACCACTAGGATGCTCCTTTTCCAAACAGAAACTAAATGATATAGAATTTCATTTTCACTTGCTTTTTGATCCTTAACTCAGTCTATATTCCAGCTTGACTTCGCAGACTTTTTGAATCTGTTCTAAGCAGAGCAAAGAGAGGAGCCCACATTGTCAGACCTAACAATGCTGGTAGAGGTTCTTTGTTCAGATTTAAAATAGTGCTCAATTTTGTATGTGTGTAAAGCGTTTGCAGGATTTTCATTATTTGCTGGTGGCTTTTTCCTCTGTTTATGTTCATTTCTTAAATTCTCTTAGGGGCTTATTTACTAAGCTGTTTAACATGAGAGAATGCACTAAGTTACCGTTGCACTTTAATAATGTGTGATGCATCCCATGTTAAAGAGTAATGTGGCAAGGAGTTGGAAGGAGTGAGGATTGTGCTTTACCATTAATGAGGAGGTAGGTAACTACATCGCATTACCTGCCAAGCTGTTAATACAAGGTAGTGACATTTTCTACATAATAAAATGCTGGGGATGCTTCAAACAACTAACAGAATTGCAATTACCATGCAGTAACTGCAAAACCTTAACACAACTTAGTAGATAAGAGCCATAATGTGCTATGTTGTTCACCCATGATTGGATTTTGGATCTTTGATTGTGGAAGAATGTGGCTATATATATATATATATATATATATTTGTATTTAAGTCAAAGGTGTGAGCTTTGAGCTATGCACTTACAAAATGCCATGTATAAAAAGTTAATAAAGAGAAATGGGGAACCGCAAGTGCACCAGAGTACTAGAGCTACCATAGATGCCAGACTGAAGCAGAAAGCCCAGATGGGGATTCCTGCTGTTGAAGGAACACTGCAGCTGAAGATGTCCCACCTAGACTGGTGATATCATCTGCCTGGCAAAGGTAGACTTTAAATTCAAGTCTCTCTGTAGAAGAGATGGAAGCGGCAAGTGTATCAGAGCGCTTAAACCACCTGGATGCTGGGCTGAAGCAGGGAGCCCAGGTAGGGGTTCCCAGTGGTGGAGGGATATTACAGCTGACAGTGGCTCTGGGGAAGAAGTCCCATCTCCACTGGTAATGAAATCTGCCCGGCATGGAGAAACTTCAGATTAAAGTGGTTCTATGTCACAGCTACAGCCACAAGGCCACAGGTGCATGAACGAAACGGTGTGTGACCAAAGGAGAACATTCTGGTGCCAATTTAGAGCCTTCGGCGTGGAGATTATTTCGTGGAGATGGGAAAGAGGAAAAATAAGAACAAGGCTGGTATTTCAAGTTTGCCCAGCTGCTATGAGTAGGATAAACATTTAGTGGGACTCAGTTCTAGGGGATGTTTTCTCCTGGTGAATATCATCTGTCTCCTGTTTCTTCTGAGTCTAGTGGAACATCAATGACATTTCCAGTTTTGCTCAGATTCATTTTGCTTTTTTAAATTTGCTCTTTATTAATACGTCCATGTACATGCAAGAAAGCCCCTGAATGACAAGAAATTCAAAAGGTACAAATAGAAATCAAGATTTGAAAGCATAATATTAAAACCCTTTAGCCCATAATTAGGGAGCCAAACAAAAAAAAAAAAAAGAACTCAAAGAGAAATTCAAGAAAGAACATCCAGAAAATGGCAACAGTCAGTAAATGCTACGTAAACCTCTGGACTAACCAGAACCCGGCTCCTCACAAGTTAAGAGATGCCCCTTCAGCGTTCTGTTTCAGCATAAAAGCCAGTCTGATCAAAGCACAGTCTTCACAGAGTGTGATAGAGCTCTGCCCTTTTCCAAAGCCACCGCAGCTTCCAGGAGAGAGGACCCGACACATAAAGGGTGCGCCCGGGACTTCCCCTTTCTTTTCCCCATCTCCGACCACAGGGATTAGGCTCAGCAGACAACTGAGCTCGCACACCTTCTCTCTCTCTGATTGCATCTTGGCTCCCTCCTAGTTTTATTTTGTAGTAAAATGAAGATAAAAGGAAAAGGGGGCCCTTTTACTATGGGTGCTAATGTTTTGCACTTACCACATGGTAGGTTACTAGTAATAGTAATAGGTGATCAAATTACCATGTGGTACCTGCAAAGCCTGTGTGGTAACTATTGGGGGCAGCCCAGCATCTTCCCTTACAGTGGCCGCACAGAAAAACCTTTACTGCAAGGTAACTGTAGTAGCAGATAGGTTGGAGGCACGTGCTTCCACCTAATTCGCAGGCGATAGAAGCATCCACACTATCTGCATTAGTGACAGTGTGCGGTAAGTTATGTACCAATTGCAAAACATGGTTCATACCTATTTCCTGCTCATAACCTGCCAATATCCAGCCCCACGCCAGAAAAATGTAATTAATTGTGCACAAATTCACGGGGTAATTGCTTACCTCATTTTTGTAAAAGAGCCCCCAAATTTTGTTTGTTTTATTTATTGCTCTTCTGCCTCCACCCCCCAGTCAAATAAACCTGGTCCTAAAACAAAATTCTCTCTCTCCTGGGTTTATAACCATCACTCACAAACTCCTAAGCCCCTACTATGGGGTACAAATGGATGATGAGTGTTCATCAGTTACTCTTACCACTTCGTTGCTAGGGATAGATTGCACTAGTTGGTGAATGGGCATTTCCTGATGGGCCACTGATGTCAACAACAGTTGCAGGATGCCCCCTTTCAGTCTGTCCTCTTGAAGACGCAGCAGCTTATAGGCCAGTAGTATAGGAATAGCTTCCAGCTCATGAGCCCCTGTGCCTTTAAGAAGACATACTGTTGCTGCAGCTTCGTTTATATCAATTTCAGGTATAGGCTGTGTGGCAATGAGGCAGGTGTGTGAAGCAATAGTGGCTTGGGAGTGAGGAGAGGAGGAGGTGGGGAGGTGGAGCGAGAGAGAGACTGAGGAGAGAGGAAGGGCCAGTGACAGAATCTTTATGTTGGGCTGATTTTTGGTCAAATCCACCCTGATCGCTGCTGTACATCAAAATGGCTTCAGTCAATCTGAGGCAAGTGCCATTTTGAAGTCCAAGATGGAGCCAGTGGGTCAGGAGTGACTTGAAATTTCTCTTATCTCATTGGACCCCACACAATGGAGTAAATGGAGGTGAAGTCTGCAGGGCCAGTGTGTGTGTGTGTGTGTGTGTGTGTGTGTGTGGTGGGGGGGGGGAGGATATTTACTAGCTCAGAAACAAATTAAGCTTTAAATTTTAGAAACAAATTTAATTGGCTATGGGTAGGGGGATGTTGACCTGATTTTAGTGTGCACTATTGACAATGCACACAAATAAAATACAATGAAACAAAACTAATGACTAAATTCCCATCAACGACCCTAATTTTATTTTTATTTTTTTCAAATTTGAAGTAAAAACCTATACGGCCTCAAAAGTTTGCATTCAATATCATCTTTGGATAATTATGAGTCTATCTAAGGGATTCAATTTAGGAGTAAGATTGGAAAGTACTTCTTGATAGTAGAGATGATTGATGAATGGAACAGTGTATCTCAGTAGAGATCAAAGGCTATGATGGACAGTGAGATACTCATATGTGCCAACCATCAGCACGAGGGAACAAAACAGTGTGACAAGGGGGAGACCAAAGACACAGAGACCCTAGAATTCATAGGAAGAGGCATAAATCAGGAGAAAGAACGAAGAGATAAAGCCTCAAGACAAAGCAGTGGTCAGCCCCCAGCAGGAATATCCAGTTCTGGAGGTCATACTTCCAAAAGGACACAGGTGATACAGAGAAGGACTATCAAGATGATGCACGGTCTGCATCAAAAGCCTAAAGAAATGAGATTTAAAAATATAAATGTGTGTATCCTATAGAAAAGGAGAGACTTGGATGATAGAAAAGAGACAGATTCAACTATCTCAAGAGAATCAATAATACATAAGCAGAAGGGATGTGCATTCAGTTTGTTTGGGAACCTTAAAAATGTTAGTGTGTGCAAAATCGATTGTAGGCACATTAACCTATGAATTAAAGTGCGTAGAAACATCAAATGTTTTTCACAGGAAAGAATGATCTACAACAAGAAGTCACAGTCAGAACTTCCAAGGGATTAAGCTCGAGTAACATCAAAAAATATTTTCATAAGCCTCCCACTGGAGATTGTGAAATCAAGACAGCATGAGAGAAAGAGAAGCCCTTCATGTAAAGAAAGGAAAGGATAGCCAGCTATCAAGAAGGAACTGTGGCATTGCATGGAGATTGAAATTGTGCATATTGGATGGGTCTTACAGTATCTGCTGTTTATGCTAAACTGACAATAAATGTTTACACAAATTGTAATGAATACAGTTTTCTCCAAGATTATTATGGCTTCCAAAACTATTCTTCTTTACTGAGACAATAATTCCACACTTAGAAACGGGTCCTAGACAACATGGTAGGCAGAAGCAAAGGCAAAATAGGTCTTACATATTATGCTTCACTTGTTTGAATGCAGAGCTACAAGCAGAAATCATATTTGAAATGCGAGCAATGATCTTCAAGGAAAGTTTTCGACAGATGGACAAGATCAGACAAACTGGAAACCCTAGGGGCCCAATTTATTCACTAGGAAGAACCTCAATTAGTCTAATCAGATGATTCAGGCTGTTTTGTGCAAGAAAATTCTAACATACAGTATGTCACATATTGTCCTGTGTAAAAATAGTTAAGTCTGGATTCAGAAACATCATTTACTAAAAAGGATGAAAGGGAAGTCAATGGAACAATAATATTACATGGTATTAATCTGTAAATGTTAAAAACAATACAAGTTTCAAGTAGAACCAATCCCCCTAGAATGTTTGAGAGCACAAATTGAAATGTTAAACTAGACTGGTTTGATATATGTTGTAATTAGTTCCTCATTGCAGAATAGTAATGAGGAAGAGCAGGCAGAAGGCCCCAGTGGACAGGATCATAGAGAAAGTACATTAACAGAATAATACCCTACCATATAAGATAATGCATTCAGTCTACTATATAAAGGGCTTACGAGTATTGTACCTTGTGGGAAAATCTAGTTTACACCAGAAAATCACAACAGTAGTTACAATTCTGAGATGTGATCACAGTGATTCCCTACCCTGAATCCCAAAACTTTCTGCAAGTCATATATATTAGAGTAGAAACTGTTAAGTGTTAACTGGCACCGGTAGCAAGTTCACAGATGTTCCAACCAAAAACACAAGGTGAAACGAGTCACCCAACTTACATGACTCAACTTACAGCAGAATTTGCAAAATGGGACATTTTTAATAAGGCAGCAAAATTTGCAACATAATGATAACACAGGTACACTACCAAAAAACTGCCTCCAGTTTTGCAACTGATTCCTATAGATTTTGGGGTGCTGAATCCAGAAAAAATAGCCAAAATGTTCCATCACGTCACGTTTTCTTGCAAAATTAGATTTCTTACCCATATAAGGAATGTTCACATAATTTCTTTTTAGCCGACTGCAGTTTATTTTCTTGGCCCAAAATAGAGGTTGTAATGGTTAACTAACTAGAAACACTCCCTCATGATATTTTAGAGTGTTTTGTATTCATTTTATACATTAACAGGACAATTGGGAGGCGGGGGGCTAAATCCAGTACTCACGCTGGCGCATGTTCTTTCCTGTTCGCCTCGCCTCGTTCGCCTCGCTCAAACACGGTGGTTGCGACATGAACGTTCCTGTCAAATTTCAGTTTCTTGCAAGTTCATTATTACCTTTTGTTTGCTCAGTCGTAATCCAGCTTTATTCCGAAGTGGTTCACTACAGTTGTAGTTTGCAGTGCTGTGTATTTGTGATGGCTCACAGAGCCAGAGGTTGCGTCAACTCTCCGGACAGTTTTTGTTTTATTTGTGGGGAATATACCGTGAAAAAGCGGCAGAGGAACATTTCTGCATTTATTAAAAAAGTATATTTCGCCTATTTCGGTTTGAAGTTAGGCGATCAAGACAAACCGTGGGCTCCTCACAAAGTGTGCAAGACATGTGAGGAAGATCTACGCTTATGGATGAAAGGTAAAAAACAAGCATTTCGTTTCGGAATACCTATGATGTGGCGTGAACAAAGAGACCACAGCAGTGACTGCTATTTTTGCTTTTGCATTGTGAAGGGATACAACTTAAAAAATAAGAACGTAATAAGTTACCCCAACCTTCCCTCAGCAATTAGGCCTATGCCTCATAGCAACGAAGTACCTGTGCCTGAACCACCAAAATCTTTGGATCATATTTGTGTGGACGGTTCTGATCATGATGAGACTCATCAGATGGCTTTTCCCGATGAGTCCAGTACTTCCAAGTTTGAAACTGAACCAGATCCGAAACCTGAACTTTTCTCTCAAGCTGAATTGAATGATTTAGTCCGAGATTTAGGACTCCCAAAAGATGCTGCCCAACTGCTAGGTTCTCGGCTTAAACAGAAAAATCTATTGTCACCAGGAACAACTTTTTATTGGTACCGCAACTGCGAGACACAATTTTTGAAGTATTTCAGCAAAGAGGAAGATTTGGTATTTTGCAACGATATATACGGAGTGATGGAAAAGTTTAAACTCAAGTATGATCCTGCTGAATGGCGGCTGTTCATTGATTCGTCAAAAGACAGCATAAAAGGTGTTCTTCTTCATAATGGCAACACATTCGCTTCAGTTCCTATTGCTCACTCTGTTATTCTCCAAGAAAAATACGAGAATTTGGCCCTGATTCTTCAGAAGATTCGTTATGATGAGCATAAGTGGATGATTTGTGGAGACTTTAAAATTCTATCCATGCTATTAGGGCAGCAATCCGGTTTCACCAAGTATCCCTGCTTCCTTTGTTTGTGGGATAGCCGGGCCCGCGACCTACACTGGGGGAAAAAAGACTGGCCAATTCGGGAGTATTTGAGACCCGGTGAGAAAAATGTTCTTCATGAGAGCTTGGTACCTCGTGATAAAATTTTATTACCACCTCTCCACATTAAGTTGGGTCTCATTAAGCAATTCATCAAGTCCCTTCCAAAAGATGGTGAGTGCTTTCGGTACCTTTGCTCAAAGTTCCCCCGACTTTCTGAAGCAAAGCTAAAGGAAGGAGTGTTTGTTGGCCCTGATATAAGGAAACTCATTTCAGATGGAGCATTCGCTGAAACGATGTCTGAGAAGGAAAAAGAAGCCTGGGATTCCTTCAAGGATGTTGTTCTCAAATTCTTGGGGAACAGGCGGGATGAGAACTATAAGGATATTGTTGCCAGGATGCTCAATGCCTTCAAAGAACAAGGCTGTAACATGAGCCTGAAAGTCCATTTCTTGCACTCCCATGTGAACTACTTTCCCGAAAACCTGGGGGCGTACAGTGAAGAACAAGGTGAAAGGTTTCACCAGGACATCAAGGACGCAGAGAGAAGGTACCAAGGAAGATGGAACACCACTATGATGGCTGATTTCTGCTGGTTGCTGCTGCGGGAAACCCCAGATGAAAAATACGCCAAGCAGCGCACCAAGAGAAGCATTCGGGGGAAGAAGAAACGGGCCCACCAGGAGATTGATTGACCCAAGAATGACTTTAAAATCTAAACTGTGTTGACAAATATCGTGTTTTTGCTAAACTTTGAAATAAAAATTTGCTAGTTATTACCACAGTGTCGGATCTCATTTATTAGAATTTTATTTTCACACCATTGGGTGTTTGTCTTCATGTATTGCAATGGTGCGGTTTGCGTTTTCTATTCTTACATACATACCTGTACAACATTTTTTGCACATTTCTTTGCTTTGCTTTGTGTCTAACCTCGCTCTTATATGCTCAATGTTTGTGCACATGTATGTGGCTGTTTTAAGTGCAGACAATTTTGCTACCATCACAGTGTGTTTTTTTGACATTACTCTATTCTTATGTGCTGCCTTGTTACAATTTTCTTTATTCTTATTTGAATAACTACTAAACAATTAGTATAAAGAATTCATCCAAGAAACTTTTATCTCGATCGCACTCAATCTGAAACGTTCACCTCAAACTGCTAACCCAATGTAGCAAAAAATCTGTACGTGATGGAGCAAATTGGTTACCAGATTTGGATTCAGCGCACCAAAAAATGTAAAAATCAATCGAAACATTAGAGGCAGTTTAAAAAAATTTTTTTTTAGTGTACCTGTGTAATGGATGATGTTATTTAGCCAAACAAATTTTAAACAAGTTATGAGCATAAGACATGGGGATGCTATTGTTCAGTAAAAGAGCCAAAAATGAAGTTGGTGTATACAGTAGGATACAACGGCTAGAAATTGATCTGACAAAAAAAGGTTTTGTAAGTTAATGTGGTGTGGTGGCTCTACTGAAATCATATTAATACAGAAAGCATATCTTTGGACTGAGACTTTAATCTAAGAGTCCACTTACATAATAACATTTATAAATTGTGTTATTACAAATTAATAATGTACAGAATCTGTTGGATCACTATGAAATTAAAAAAAGAATAGATGCATCTATTATAAAAAGCTATATGGAGAAAGGCTAGATTCCCACAACATGCTTACAATACAATATAAAGAGTCTGAACCCAGCCTCAGAATTCTTCCTCTGACACAGACCATCTTCTGTAGGGGTCCAGGGTCTAGAGCAGGGGTCCTCAACCCTGTCTTCGAGGCACACCTAGCCAGCCAAGTTTACAGGATAACTACAATGAATATGCATGAGATAGATTTGCATTCAATGGAAGCAGTGCATGCAAATTTCTCTCATGCATATTCATTGTGGTTATCCTGAAAACCTGACTGACTAGGTATGTCCCAAGGACAGGGTTGAGGACCCCTGTGCTAGAGACACTCTCTCCACTTGCAGAGTTCACCTGAAAGTGAGAATCATAGCTCTCTCTGTAAGGCTTCAGACATGCCCATAGCCCAGAATCACCCTTCCTTTAAGATTCTCAATTAAGACTCAAAATTTTCCTAGTTTCAAAGATTAGAAAATCAACTATAATTAATGCATCCAGACTTTGGCAAACCCAAACTGAGTATGCTGATTATGGCAGCAAACCTCATTGTTTCTTGTTTTGTTTTGTATTTTAGTTTGTGCTATTTTACATTAACACATCTGTAGAGTACTTAGCATGCACTTTTTTTGCATGGTTGGAATACTTTTACATTTCATTACCTCATAAGAATAGTTCTAGCATTAAACCTCTTGCAGGCTAATTTTATCATGTTAAAAGCTCTGTTAACACATTGTAAAAAAGATTGTGTTGATAGTGTCTTTATTAATGCTTATGAAAGTCTGAACACACTTTAGTACACTGGACTTTATCTATAACAAAATCTGAATTATGGTAGGCTGTTACCATAATTCAAGTGACACTTACTTATTAAAGTGGGGCTTGGCCGCCTTTAAAAAGCTGTAAACATCTGTTGCTGTCAGATGGATACCTCCTAGAAAGTTCAAGCTAGAGAAGAGCTGGTCACAGATGTGGTTCGCACAGAGGCTTTTATAGGTAAATGTTCGAGGCCGCGGGCCGGGTCCCGCGGCTGCCAGTAACCTGGGCCCGGGCCCGGCCTCGGCCTCCACCTCGTGGTCGGCGGGGGGGGGGGGAGGTGGAAGAGAATCGCGGCCGTGCGCGGCGCTTGAAATCGCTCCGGCACACCGTCGGAGCGATTTCATTGGCCGGCGGCCGGCTGGGGGGGCGGCGCTTTGGCAGCGAGGAGCCGCGTGGCCGTCTCTTTCTGGCCGCGGCTCCTCAGGAACGGTCGCGTTCCCGCCCGCCCGCCCCCTTGGAGGGTGGTGTGGAGATTGTCGCAGCTGGTGGGGGTGGGGGGTACTGAGCCAGCGCTCGCAGGAGCGGCGCGGGCTTGACCTGGGTATGAGCAGTGGGGGCGAAGTGCTCCTTGGGGTGGGGCGAGACAGCCCGGTTGGGGGTCTCGACCCGGTAGCGGGGGGGGTGGGAGCCGGCCTTTGCTACTAGGATGGCGAGGCAGGCGGCGGGGTTTGGGGTGGAGGAGGATGCTCCGCCTTGCTACTAAGATGGCGGGTGGGGGGGCATCCTCCGGTAAAGGGGTGCGGGGTTGGGTTATGTTAATTGTTATTAGGCCCTTTGGGCCGGTTTACAGGTTGTAAATAAAGCTGCGACCAAAATGTTTGTACCAAATACTGTTGTTTGTGAACTTTGTTGGGGGGGGGGGGGGAGTGAAGTACTGGGGGAATGTGTTAATGTTGGGGATGGAGGCGAGGAGGGCTCCGGGTTACCAGAGTTAATGTTACTGCAAATCCATTGTAGCTGAAAGCATCCTGTACATTATCACGGGGCAGAAAAGGGCTATCACACCATACTGACTTTCAAATTTCCCTTTTAAGTATCTCTTACAATTTTTCCTGACAATAGCAATTTTCTTTTGGCTACTAAAACCCATCAAAACTTCCTTTAGGGTCTCAGATGACTGCAGAGAAGTCTAAAAGTATCTGTTAATTAAAGAACATGGCCATTGTCTAGCTTGTATCTCATTTGCTCATGGCCAGGTTTGAGTTTGCTGCCCTTAGGCAAGGCCAGACAGCAGATCTCAGAGAGTGGAAAAGGGGGTGGGGGGGGAGGTGGAATTGTTAGAGATTCCAAAGATTAGAGAGCCAGAAGAGGAATGGAAAAAGGCCATAGTGCAACAGTGCTGCTCCACTGAAGCACCACATAGACATGGTCCTAACCTAAGCAGCTGCAGACTCCTCTTTGGCTTGGGTATTTGGTACCTAGGCACTTGCTTATGTTGTCTGTGCCAAAAGATAATAGCAAATAGGGTGTGCACACATTTTTATTTCAGGGAGATCCTGTATTTTTTTGGTTTGGAGAAGAGAGATCTCAGTTTCAGTTTTTGCTTGCATTATTTTATATAGTGCATGCTAAAATGGAAAATAAAAAAACCTGACTGCATTTGTAATTCATTTTGTTTTAAGACCTTCTTGCCTGAAGTAACCTGAAGGAAGTCAAGGTTCAAATCCAACTTCTCTTACCAACACTCCTTCTGACCTTGGGCAAGTCACCTCATCCTCCATCCCCTTGGGTCTAACCTAGACCGAAAGCCCCCTTAGGCAGAGAAACAGCTACAGTACCTGAATTGTAATTCACCTTGACCTCACACTTGGGAAAGGCATACAATTAAATTCCAAAATAAATACACATGCCTGTTGATTACTGTCCTCTGAATGTTCCAATTTGCCAAACCATTTCATACTGTGAGGGTTGTTTTAAATTGTGCTAATAGCTGAAACTCAAATCTTACTTTGCATGCCCACAGTTCAGGCAGCTATGAAACCAGCAGGGTTAAAGGTCAGTTGAGCAGCATGCTTGTAGGGATTTCTGTGACGTATTAACAGGAGCAGTTCTTCTTCCCAAGCAGTTTTACCATACTTGACTTTATTCTCTCTCTCTCTTTCTCACTTCATTTCTCTCTTTAAGGTTTGTGTCTTCTGTTATCTCTCTATGGTCCAGAATCTTTTTGGCAGATTTGAACCTCACTAACCTACAGCAATCTAATGGAGCCAGCCTTCCTAATACATTTTCTAAGGAGCACTTAGATCCCCAAAGTCGTTAGTGGGATGGGAACAGCTGGGGGATGTAGAAAAACAGTGGGCAAAACTGAAAGGGGATATTTTAAGGGCAACCAACCTTTTTGTTAAAATGGTAAATAAAGGCAAAAGGAAAAGGAGACCGCTATGGTTTTCGAAGGAAGTAGCTGAAAAAGAGAAGAAAAAGAGGGAGGCCTTCATGAAATACAAGAGATCACAGAGAGAGGAAGACAGGCATCTGTATTTGGAAAAACTTAGAGAAGCTAGCAAAGTAGTCAAGAAGGCAAAGATTCAAAAGGAGGAGGAAATAGCCAATGCAATAAAATGGGGGGATAAGACATTTTTCAGATATATTAGTGAGAAGAGGAAGGGCAAAAGTGGTATTGTCAGACTCAAGGGTGCAGGGGTGGAATATGTAGAAGCTGATAAGGATAAAGCGGAATTGCTTAACAAATATTTTTGTTCTGTGTTCACAGATGAAGAACCAGGAGCAGGACCTCAGAAAACACCCACAAATAGGAACAGAAGCGAGGGACATCTTGAACAATTTTCAGAAAACTGTGTTCGTGAGAAACTAGCTCAACTTAAAGTAGACAAAGTGATGGGACCGGATGGGATACACCCTAGAATACTGAGGGAACTTGGGGACGTTCTAGCAACTCCACTGACTGACCTTTTCAATGCCTCGTTGGAGTTGGGAGTGGTGCCAAAAGACTGGAGAGAGGCTCATGTGGTGCCTTTACACAAAAGTGGAAGTAAGGATGTGGTTGAAAACTACAGGCCGGTTAGTTTAACTTCAGTGGTGAGTAAATTATTGGAAACGCTGCTGAAAGAGAAAATAGTGAGGTTTATGGAGTCCAGCGGATTACAGGATCCGAGGCAGCATGGATTCACCAGAGGCAGGTCTTGTCAGACAAATCTGATTGATTTCTTTGACTGGGTGACCAGGGAGTTGGACCGAGGGAGAGCTCTAGATGTGGTGTATTTAGATTTCAGTAAAGCCTTTGACACTGTTCCTCACAGGTGACTTATAAACAAACTGAGCACCCTAGGGATGGACCCTAAAGTTACTGCTTGGGTTAGAAATTGGTTGAGTGGGAGGCGACAAAGAGTACAAGTAAACGGAGCTCACTCTGAGGAGAAGGATGTTACCAGTGGTGTGCCCCAGGGATCTGTCCTTGGTCCGATTCTTTTTAACATCTTTGTTAGTGATATAGTGGAAGGGCTGTCGGGTAAGGTTTGCCTCTTTGCGGATGATACCAAAATCTGCAATAGAGTAGACACCCAGGAAGGTGTAGATAACATGAGGAGGGATCTAGCTAAGCTTGAAGAATGGTCTAGAATTTGGCAGCTGGGATTTAATGTTAAAAAATGTAAGGTCATGCATTTGGGCTGCAGCAATCCAAGGGAGCAATACAGTATAGGAGGTGAAGTACTTTTGTCCACTAAAGAAGAGCGGGACCTAGGCGTGGTTGTGTTTGATGATCTTAAAGTAGCTAAACAGGTAGAAAAGGCGACGGCAAAAGCTAGAAGGATGCTTGTGTGCATACAGAGAGGAATGGCTAGCAGAAAAAAGGAGGTGATAATGCCTCTGCATAAGTCTTTGGTGCGACCTCATTTGGAGTATGGTGTGCAATTCTGGAGACTGCACCTTCAAAAGGATGTGAACAGGATGGAGTCGATGCTGTGGGCTTCATTATAAAGCATATGAGGACAGACTTAAGGATCTTAATATGTACACCTTAGAGGAAAGGCGGGATAGAGGTGATATGATTGAGATGTTTAAATACCTCCATGGCATAAATGTTCAGGGAGAGAGCCTCTTTCAATTGAAAGCAAGTTCTGCTACGAGGGGGCATGGGATGAGGGTGAAGGAGATAGATTCAGTAGTGATATGCGGAAATATTTCTTTACAGAAAGAGTAGTGGATCCATGGAATAGTCTCCCAGTGGAGGTGGTAGAGATGAGGACAGTAACTGAATTCAAAAAAGCATGGGACCAACACAGAGGATCTCTAAAGGTAAAAAGTGGACTGTTGTATTTGTTGATATGGAAGGACAGACTAGATAGGCCATGTGGTCTTTTTCTGTCATCATGTTTCTATGAATATGCATAGCTGTGCAGTGAAGTCTGAATAAAGGGATATCATGTTGCTTTTTTACCTTTGAAGTACAGCTGAAAATCTCATAGGTTAGTGACTTCAATGAGGCTTCTAAGAACCATCAAGTTTCTCAAGTAAGCAATACTTGCATTTTCTCACTAATAAAGCGTTCGTTGTTGAAGGTGTCTGGCATTCATTGTTCTGCTGGATAAATAACCACCCACTACAGCACAAATCAAACACAGCCAGCCTACTAAACTCAGCAGGCATCCATGAGTATAGCAGAATCTTGGTGCACGACAGATGGTGAGTAGGCTTGCTGCACTTTAGACATTAAACTGAAACCAGGCTTTTAAGCCACTGATCAGAAACTGGTTGAGCACAGATATTTCAGCTAACATCTAGTTCACCTGACAAGTCAGACATCAAAAAGTGTCAGAAGCCACCATGGCTGAAGATTGAAACCCTGCCCTGGAAATTTGTCATTTCGCACAGTGATGGGAAAGCGTGGACATTTATTGTAAGCAGCATAAATTCAAGAAAGGATATGAAAAGTTGAGGAAGAAATGTGCCTGGAAGAGGAGCTTAATCAGATATAAATGAATCACATAGTGCAGGGAAAGGGGAAAAATCACAGCTCTCTGGTCCAGGTTGTTATAATTTCAGATTATCTCAGATCCCAAGCATGTGTGCGTCTTCACTGTACTGATACATTTTTTCATGACAATCAGAAACAAGCTGGATAATGGCCATTTTCCTGAATTAAAAGCTACTTTCAGACTTCTCTGCTCTCACTGGAGACCCTAAATTAAGTTTTGAGTTGGTTTTTAGCAGCTAACTGAAAACTGAAATTGTCTGTACCAATTATTACAGATGCTTAAAAGGAAAATTGAACGTCAGTATGGTTTGGTAGCTCTTTTCTGCCCTGTCGTAATTTACAGTACACTTTCAGCTACAGCTTAATTACAATAACATTGGCATATAGCATCAAAAATCTTTGTGAGAGGGCTGTGAATCACATCTGTGGCCAACCCTTCTCTAGCTTTTACTCCGATAGCAAACGCTATTACTGCTAGCCGCATGCACACAATTTTATAAAGGCTGCTAAGCTCCACTTTATCATAAAGGCCTTCATATACTAACCCATGAAAATGTTCATGGATTAGCACCAGTTCTTTCAAAATTTAGCAATGGGATGCAAATGAGCGGTTGGCTTATCTGCATCCCCTTTCTACAGTTTAAAAATAATTTTTCAAATGTTGACATGACTGGGAATTTCACACATTCAAAGCTGAGGCAATACACAAAAAATCTTAACAAAAATCCTAACAATAAAAAGTCCATTTTGTGTGGTGGTGATACCATTTAAAAAGCCATTCTGTGCCCCCAGCTCCATTTAAATACTTTCAGCCCCAACATGAAACTTATATAGCTAAAGAAACCCCCTCCCACCAAAGGCCTATCCCTTAAGTTAACATATCTGAAGGCCCGAACTGCCTCTAACTCATCAAAAAGTGCAAGGGGAAATAGGGGCAAAAGCAATGCTCACTCAGTCCTGCCCCAGTAGCTGACAATAGCACCACTAGACTTTTAGCAGCGATCTTGTGGTACAACTTCAAGAGGTGAGGTGGAAGCATTTTCAAAGTGACACCTGTCAAAGCAATAGTGAGTGGGGATTGCTTCTGTTACCATTGCTCCTGAATTTGCATCACAGCAGCTCATTCATGAGAAGTTTATAAAACCTTCCCTTCCCTCAGCCCTTTTTATACATCCCTTTTTTAGGCGCATTAGCTACAAGCATGTCTTTCTGCACAATCACATCTCCTAGTGCTACAAGCACAGCTTGGTGGCCATCTTTCTGGGACAAGATCTGAAGCAGCCATACAGAGGATGTTAGCATCCATGTCCTCTTCTGCCACCTATTGCCTAATTGGTGTTTTAAACTGCACAGGGCACTAATCTGATGTGTGGATCAAAATATCACTTGGGCTATGGACAGCAAAAAATGAGGATGTGGCTTGATGGGCTAGTTCTGCTGCGCTCCCTGCTGCTATTCAATGAGTCTGAAAGGGAGGGTGGGAAGAGAAAAAATTGGACAGGGGAGGGAGAAGGAAATTGTAAATGTGCAACAAAACTGCTGCTCCCTCCCTGACCAGCTCAACCTTTCTGCAGCAATGATTAGAGATTACCGGTTCATCTCCTTCCACCAATGACATCAATATGGGCTAGCATGATATTGCCTCTTTGGTGATGATGTCAGCACAGACGGCCTTGGAGCTACAGTGCTGGTGGGCTAGTAAGGCTGAACATATAATAGTGATGGATAGACAGATAAAAGGGTCTCTTAAGCTATTTAAGACCCAGAGGTCATAGTTTTCCTGCGGAAGTAACAGACATGGAAATGTACAATATTCTATTTAAACTCACCTCAATAGACTTCTAAAAATATGGTACAGAAGTATGATATTCCCATTAAAAATACAGGCAGAAATATCAGTAACAAACTTGAAACATATGAAGTGTGGTATTCTGTCTCCCCCAGATGTATAACACTACATTCCCTCACATCCGATGTAGACAAGTATCACACAGCACAGTGTGAAGTAAAGAATTTTGGAAATGCGTTGGATTCACTATGAGGCACATGGCCAAAGGCCAGATGTCTGCAGCACACATGAAGTGTGTTAACATTTTCAGAGTAAAACCTGACTCATGTTAATGCTCTTTGTAAATGTCCTGGATATAGTGTCTTAACACTCCACATGTTCAGTATAGATTAGTGGTTCTCAACCCAGTCCTCTGGGACCCCCAGGCCAGTCAGGTTTTCAGGATATCCACAATGAATATGCATGAGATAGATCTGCATACAGTGGAAGTAAAAAAAAGTAGCAGCCTGATGTTAAGATGCCTGATTCAAGTTTGTTCCTTTATATGTTCCCATAAGGGGATATATATAGAAAAATGAACAAGTTGTGATTATCTGGGACATTCCTATTCCTACCAATAAAAAGTATGATGCAAGAAAACTGGAATTTGTGGCAAAAGAGCAAAGTACTAGAGAAATAATGGTACCAAGTGTCTATTTTTACTATGAAAAAGAAAATCTGTATGCAGCAACAATGTAATCAGAGACTAAATATGGTGGTATGATATAGAAACTGTATCAACAATACTGGAAGCCATCAGCCTAAAAACAATTTCTGTTCACACCTTGATATAGCATATTATGAACTCCAGAAGGAAGTTCTCTTTTTCATAATGTAAATGTTCAAATGAGTATTACACGTTAATACTTTCCAACATACCCTGGCATTAGGAGCAAAGCTCAGTCTTGTCATAGAAGGCACCACAGTAACCCATTTGGAAACATTGCCCCCTAACAGTAGGGGATTGGCTTAAATCTATTGGGACAAGCACCGAGGATCTCTAAACAAGAGGAAACTATTGTAGAGCTTAGTATGGATAGATGGCAGGCTGTATCGTCTGTCTACCATCATTTTCTATGTTTCTATGTTTACTTTAATGCTCAAATATCTGTGAAGGGAGATCTGCAGCATTCTACTGGTTTTGTAAAGTTCCCACAGCATTTTAACCCCATTGATCAAATGCTATATTTGATGTAAGAAAACAGAAATAGTTGTAAACTTTACAATAATCGGAAATCTTCGTGGTGGCTATCCAGCAAACGTGTGAACTCTGCAGCTGTCCATGGTGCTGAAAGCAATGATAGCCAAATAGAAATCAAAAGTGACAGCAAAAGGCACATAAATGGATTTGAGGTAGTTTGCTCTAAGGTGTGCAATTGCCTTTAGTACAGGCCAGTTGGGAAATGTCTAAAACACATTTCTGGCTGACCACAAGACTAGCTTACCACCTGCACTCTGAGCAAAGTTGCATATTCCTTAACCCGGGCACGGCGCACCAGACCGAAAAGCATCCTTCCCCTAATTACATCTGTGAAGATATTCAAATGCTTAACCCATACACTGATCTCACCAGCTCAAAAGGGGGCGTTACGCTTCTGCCCTGATGCTCTTTTCAGTGTGGCCTGATGACTGCCTTCCGTTCGCTCTGAGGTGAGAATGTTGCATAGCATCCTTGCAGCTCTCACTGCTCCAGGCACTCACCTTGGCCCCATCCCCGAGACCATCTATTCTCCTGATCTGGAGATAGCCAAATGCTAATTAGGCACAGTCACCCTAATTAGGGTGCCTGTAACCCCAGCATTCCCAGGCCGTCCTAACTTTATGCAGTTTAGCTATTCAGTTAGTGGCTGTATATCGCCACTGACCAGATAGATGCTGCAATCACCGGCAGTACAGGACAAACAGCACCAGATGCCAGATAGGCTCCAGTACTGAATATCCATCAGCAGTGACCCAGTGCCTTAAAAACACTGATCGCTGTGGCTGAATATCGACTCCACGGTTTCTAGCTCATCTGAATATTTGTTCATGAAGACCCACAGCACCTTGAAAACCTGCCCAAATCCAAACCTTTAACATATTATTGGCACTTGGGACGAAGCATAGCATTAATCTACTAAACTAGGCAGGGCTGGCCCAAGGGTTTCTGTCACCCTAGGCAGAAATCCTGACCTTGCCACCTCCCCAGCTGCTGATGCTGCCCCCCCCCCCCCCCAGCTGCTGCCAATTCTGTCTCAGGAGTGGGAGGCAGGCAGCGGCAGCAACAGCATTTCAAAAAGTGGTTGCTTTTTGTCACCACTTGTTGCTTGTGGCAGACCATGTCCTTCAGCACACATGGCCTGCCTCTTCTGATCCCCTTTCAATGCAACTTCTTGTCAGAGGGGGGTCAGAAGCATCAGGCCATGTGTGCTGAAGGACATGGCCTGCCATGGGCAAGAAAGCGGTGGCAAAAAGCAGCCACTTTTGGAAATATTGCTGCTTCCCACTTCCCCTGCCTCCAAATGGAATAGGCAGCAGCTGGGGGGGGGGGGGGCAGCATGGCCGGTCATGTGTGCCACTGCCACCAGCTGCCTAGCTCACCTAGTGGATGAGCCAGCCCTGAAACTAAGGTTGGTTATCTCATCTTGTTACTTTGCGTGCATGTTACAATATGTGAATTTTGAAAAGATTATCGGGCTGCTATTCAAAAGGGTTTAGCTGGTGAGCAGGGCCCGTTAACTGGATAAAGATCGGTGAGGCCAATACAGTATTCAGCTGCACTGTCCAGATAGTGCTGCTGAAGATTTCCTCTGATCACCATGGCATTATCCAGGTAGGGGCGGAGAGTCCATTGGCAGAGGTGGAAAGGAGCTAGCACTTATCCAGATAGTGGCTGAATATTCCTGCTGTCTAGATAGCCACCAGCACTGACCACAAATATCAGATATTCAATGAGTCACTATCTGGATTCTACCACTGAATATCTGATATATTTTGCCCATGGTGGACGGTGGTTAAAGGAACCACTGACCACTGCAAGCTGAATATCGACCTGTAGACTTTTACTTCAGCATGGAGCTAGTTTCTCACAATTGGACTGGTTCATCCCAGAACAGTTAGAGCAATTTTCATCCAGCTCTATCTGTAGAGTGCTGTTGAATATCGATGGCTTAAAGAGTGATGTTTACCAGTGGCTGATAAAAATACAACTCCTTTTGAAATTTGACTTGACTGTGTCAGGTATTTATCTGTTTTGTATGCAGTGCATCTGAGTTTTCATATAGTTTAACAGCTCACAGAATATTGGTAAGAACCTCCCCTGGAATTTCCTATGGAAGTCTAGCTGGTACCCATCTGGGCCCCCTGGAGAGGAAGCGCATCCAGCAATCTTTGCACAATCATCTTTATAACAGAAGCAGACTTCTCCTCTGCTACCTCTGAGACCTCGGACAGTCTTATCCCTTCTGGGGACCTCTCCACTTCTGCCTTTGACATGCCTTATGGGTCTGAGTATAATTCAGAATCATAATCTATAAAAATAGTTTATACTTTAGAGAGGGAGGATGTTTAATCCTGCCCATGCATCTCAGATCGTGCTAAAGACTCTTCCTAACATTTTAGGTCTGGCTGCTTTGAGAAATATAAGCCCCATCTCATTATTCTGTTCATGAGAACATAAAGATATGTTATACTGGATCCGACCAAGTTCCATCAAGCCTGGTATCCTGTTCCCAGCAACGGCCAATCAAGGTCACAAGTACCTGTCAGATTCCCAAAACATTACACCAATTCCATGTTGCTTATTCCAAGGTAGGCAATGGATTTCCCTGGCCATTTCATTTCATTTATTAATACTTGATATACTGCCCTTGGTGGGACAGCAGAGTGGTTTATGGACTTTACTTCCAGGAACTTGTTCAAACCTTTTTTAAACCCAGTTACATTAACAGCTTTTACTACATTCTCTGGTAACGAATTCCAGAGTTCGATTACGCATTGAGTGAAAAAATATTTTCTCCTATTAGTCTTAAATGGGCTGCATTATAGCTTCATTGCACATCCCCTAGTTTTTCAACTTTTTGAAGGGGAAAGCAACTGATCTGTGTTTACCCATTCCACATCATTCATTATTTTATAGATCTCTATCATATCTCCCCTCAGCCGTCTTTTTCCCACGTTGAAGAGCCCTAATCTTTTAAGCCTTTCCTCATAGGGATATCCTTCCATCTCCTTTACCATTTTGGTGGCTTTTCTCTGTACCTTTTCTAATTCTGCTATATCCTTTTTAAGAAATAGTGACCAGAATTGCACACAATATTCAGAGAGTGATCACACCATGGAGCAATACAGAGGCATTATAATATCCTTAGTTTTATTCTCCATTCCTTTCCTTATGATTTCTAGCATTCTATTTGTTTTCATGGCCACCGCTGCACACTGGGTGGAGGGTTTCAATATATTATCCACAATGATACCCAGTTCCTTTTCCCGGGTAGTGGTTCCTAATGTGGAACCTTGCATTGTGCAACCGTAGTTTGAGTTGTTCTTCCTTAAGTGCATAACTTTGCACATGACCACATTAAATTTCATCTGCCATTTGGATGCCCAGTCTTCCAATTTATCAAGGTCCTCTTGCAATTTTTCACAATCCTCTTGTTCTTTAACAACTTTGAATAATTTTGGGTCATCTGCAAATTTGATCACCTCACTCATTATTCCCATTTCCAAGTCATTTATGAATATGTTAAAAAGCAGTGGGCCCAGCACAGATTCATGGGGTACTCCATTATTCATCTTTCTCCATGAAGAAAATTGGCCATTTAGCCCTACTCTCTGTTTAACCATATATCTTTGTTTTATAAACTGAAATGATTTCTCTGTTGGTATTGTTTGCAGGTTCTTTAATTCATTTTGTGCAAGGTTAAACACTCAGGATTTTTTTTCAAAACACAGTCGTTTTAATTTTTAGCTTTTATCTATTTTATTAAGTTGTCTTATTTTTTTAATTTCTTATCTTGTTCTCATAACTTAGATATAGGCATGATATTGCCTCTCGGAACTGCTTCAGTTTCCCACTGGAGTTATATTTGCGATAACTTTCTTACTCATGGCATTGTGTAACTCTAGTTTAAGTGAAATGGAGTGGTGATCAGTCAAGTGACATGGTAGAATATTAAAATCCACCAAACTGTTAATAAATCCCTACACAAATTAAGAAAGATCGATCTTGCTGTAGGACATTTGTCTAGATACAGGGAACATGCAACCCCTTCTTGATTCCATTCCCTCTAGATGTCCCGAAAGTTCAATAATTGTGTTGCAGCATTTAACTTGCCACTAGTGGAGACATTGAATTGTATCTGACCTATCTAAGTGATTATTTCAGTCAAAGTTTCATTCCTTCATTCCATAAATCGGGGAAGGTGTGTCAAAGTTTTATAGCACAGAAAACAAGATCTCTGTAAAAATCACTATGACTTGCATTCAGACCCTAGATATTTATAAAAGTAGGGGGAGGGGCATAGGCAGTGGTAGCGGCTAGCAATCACCACTTTAATTTAGGATCAGATATTCAGTGCTGGGCCATATCCAGTCATTGACACGACACTGAATATCCAGTTTGCCTGGATAGCATTTAAGCTAGCGGCTCGCGGCAATATTCAGCTACTGGCCAGATAGCTAAAATGCCTAAAGTTTAGACAGCCTTATTTTTATCCTAACTTTAGCCAGTTAGCGGTTCAATATTGCAGCTGACCAACAAAGTAAGGTTGCCATCTTCTCTTTGCCACCAGAATGCCCTAACACTAACCAGTTAGCACTGGGCTGTTTAAACTGGTCAGGAGATTATACTGTATATAGCAGTACTAATCACATCATTGCTGTTGAATAGCCCATGAACAACATTTACATGGTTTGCAGGTCTGCAAACCATATACTTGCCTTTGAATATGCCCCGGGAATGTTTTACCATGGAGACTAGCATCAAGAATGACGTATCTTTCCTCCAGATCTAGACAGGATCTACCTGCTGACAGAGACTGCACCGGGAGCAGATGTTCATTATTACACCCCTCCCCCTGCTTTTTTAAGTTTGAGCTCACTTTAGTTCTGAGGGCTGGGAATTGCATGGAGCAGAAATGTTGGTTCTCCACAGGAGCTGCCAGGACTGGATAACTGGCCAGTCAATGTGAGGACAGGGAGGCCAGGAGACCAGCGGCATTGCTGGACAGAAGTATATAGGCAAGAGCAAGGGGAGGAAGTTAGGTTTAGAAGGGGACAAGACAAAGCAACATTTCCACACATCTCAGCTCTTCCTCCATCCAGTATCAGCCACCCAGTAAAACTACCTTTATAAGCAATAGCATCATTCAACTAATTCTTCTACATAGCAGTGAAGTCTGGATTCTCTACAGGATTAGGTAGAATCTCAATATGAACCCTGCACCTCTTGTTCTGTGACAAACACACTCCACATTCCTTAAGGATCTAGGATGTTTTCCTTTACAACTAACTATACAGAAAATATTCAAATTTGGGGTCACCACAGGAAAAGTAACATACTCTTACCATTGCTAAACACATTGAAAAACAACACAAACCCCTGAAAAAGACACTCGGAATCTATATAATAAATTTAACGTACCATAACAGCTCCATCTTCCAGGACTCAAACTGCCGCTACCTTACCTATTAAAATACAGTGCTGTGAACATTACACCAAAATAGGACAAACCTCATCCACCCCCTACATACTGCCATAAGGAGTGTCCCAGGGATCTGCTCGCTCATCTCTACTATTCAACATATATGACTGCCCCCTCTGTGCAACCATCCAGAAGCACAGCGTCAGATATCTCATCTATGCCGATGACATAATGGTATTCACGCTGTTTTCTTTTCTTTTTATTTATGAATTTTTTTTACAATCAATCAAGCGTTAACTTGTACAGAAAAAAATAAAACTTGCAGAAATATACAAAGAAGAACAATTTCAAAAGAAAATTTACAATATAGCAATGATTATTATTAGCCCACTTATTGGGGGAGTCAACTCACAAAATTTACAGGGAAAAACACTCCCCATAAAAGTTATCTTGGTAAACAATAAAGTAAAATAAAGTAAAGGCAGTGTTTGAAGATTCACTAATTACATGAATGGGTACACCTATCCTACTCAGGAAGAAGATATAGGTACGTGAGCACGGATAAAGGAGGAAAGGTCCTCGGGCAAAAAAGAAGACATATTTCTGTGCTTTGTACATTATTAAGCATTTACATGGAAATCTTAATATAAATGAGGCACCTATATGAGCCACACCAGGTCTCCGCCACTTCTGTGTTTCCCTGGCGACATCTGGGAAGAGTAAAACTTTCTTCCCATAGAACAGATTAGCTCGCTTTTTATAAAACAACTTCAACAACCATTCTCTAGCTGAAGAAAGAGCCAGTGTAACAAGCAATGTGGAAACTGCCATGCCCTCCTCCTTGGGAGTATGAAGTAAATCAGAGACATTGAGAGAGTCCAACTCTAAAAGACCACTAGATGTTTTCCCCTCTTTCTTCCCAAACGGGAGGTAATGCGCTTTCGATACTGGTGGCATCAAGTCAGCGGGTACCGACGGTATCTCCTGTAGATATTTCTTGAAGAGATCCAATGGAGCAACGCCAGTAATGAAAGGAAAATTTAGTAACTGTATATTTGATGAACAAGTCGCATTCTCCAAAGACTATCTTTGCTTGAAGAGCAGTATTGTTCTTAACCAAAGAGACTGCTAAGTCAGAGACTTGTTCAAGCTTCTGATCTGAAACCAATAACTTAACTTTAGTTTCCGAGATATCCGTCTTAACCATTTGGATAGACTCCTCAAGGGAAGAAATCCTGGTAGATGATAGAGTCAACTGCTGACCCACAACTGTAGATAATTGAGATATTGCATCCCAAATGCTGTCTAGGGTCACAGAAGCAGGGCGGACAAGCTCCAAAGAGAAAGTAGAAGAATCAAGTTTAGGATGGCCCGAATTACCTTTCACCTCTGTAGGACTATCCGCTGCCTGAGTAGCGTCCCTGCTGCTCAATAGCAATGGTTTCACAGAGAAAACAGCCTGGAAATCACCTGGCTGGCCTCCGGCGGTCTCTGGCAGTGAATCCCGCTCCGACGCCGCTGATACCGCCACTTCGGGTGAAACAGCAGCATCACTCATCGACAGGGACACCACGAAACCTAGAGGAGCAGGGGGAACACGCCCATTTGGGGAGAGAGAGTTGTCCAGGGTGGAGAACGCTGAACCTTCCTCTGCCAGCATCTCCAAGCCCTCTCGAATCCCTTGAATTTGATCCTTCGATAACCGAACAAAACGATCCATGGGCCCCTCATCAATAGGCAACGGCTTTGTGGGAGAAGCCTTGGATTTGCCTTTCCGCTTAGGCATTTTCGGCTAGAACTTCACCGCCGCCATCTTGATATCTAGCCACTCCCCCGGGAAGAATGTATCTTCACACTGTTTTCTACAGCTGCCCCAGACTACTCCAAACTATCAGCTTGCTTTGATGAAATGATCAAGTGGCTCAAGCATCATAACCTGGCAATCAACCTCACCAAGACAGATGTTCTACACTTTACCAGGGACCCCGAGTTCATGCCTCCAACATCAATCAAACTTGGAGACACAGAACTCAAAGTTAAAAACCAACTCAAATACCTTGAGGTCCCTTGGACCAGCACCTAGACTTTCAAGCCCACATCCAAAACATCACAAAGGCAGTCTACTTCAAAATCAGAACATTACGCAACCTAGGCCCCCTACTCACCCACGAGGACTTATGCACAATCTGCCAGGCCAAATCACCCCCCCCCCCCCGCTCAACTACTTCAATTCCATATACTACGGACTACCCAAATGCATCATACACCCACTACAGCTCATGCCAAACACAGCAGCACGAGCAATCTACAGAACACCCAAACACCACCACATCATACCTGTTCTAAGATCCCTCCACTGACTACCCATCACCTCCAGGATCAAGTTTAAGGCCTTCACCATAATATATAAAGCTCGGAATGGGCTCATAGCCCAACATCTCCAAAATCCGATCAGCACCCTCACTTCCAAAAGGCCCCACAGGCAGGCCACCAGCAACCTACTCAGCCTTCCAACACAAATCTGCTACAGCACCCAATATGCCCGCCAGAGTTCCTTCCCTCTCTACGCCCCCATGCTATAGAATGCACTGACACCTAACTTACAAAATATCCAGGAGAGAAAAATCTTCTGTAAACAACTGAAGACACTTCTTTTCCAAGAACACTATGGCACATGCTGACCTTCCAAGAAACTAGTGGAATCATCCCCGCATACCTACCCACCCATCTACCTCTGAAACCATACTTGCCCACCTATGTACCTCTACTAACTCCCATCCTGTGACCCCCAGTCACCCCTTCACAATCCTCGAGAGGATCAAACACACCTCACCATCCTGCAAATAAAATATGCACTGTTTTGATTGGTAGAAAAATGGTATACCAAAATCAGTTAAATAGTAATAAATAAATAAATACATTAAAAAGCAGAGGGGCCAAGATGGGTCCGTGGGGTATTTATTTGGTGTAGGGGCATGAACCATAAAATGGCTGTGGTTATTCTCTGTTGGTGGTTTTCTTTTGCATCTACATATTGCTTGTTTATGGAGAAATCCTTCTCCTTTCCCCATCCTGTAATGTTAGCCAAGCAGGACAAATGATGACATAGTTGAATCCTTTATCTTTCAGCTACCATTTCGCCTCCACATATCCATGCTACCTCTTTTACAGTGTCTAAGAAAAGTCCAGGAATATAAAGATTCTAAGATTATTAAAGTAGAGTTCATCCATCAGCTGCACTGCTTCCATTAGGCATCATTTGTCTCCTTATTGGTGAAGTCAGGCTATCATAACTCATGGCCTCACATTAGACCCAAGAGCCTGGCATAGAGTTAAATTGCACAATTGAATTTGAGCAAGCCTCTCTTTACATTCATGCTCAGAAGTTCCAGAAGCCATTTCACCAGAAAAGCAACAGCATTTTGTTCCTCTGCCTTTTCGGGCATATCAATGATCCAAATATTATTCCACCAATTAGTTTGAGGGTCTTCTTGCCATTGATAAAGTCTTCTATACTTTTGCTCCAGCATGTCTAGTTTTCATCCTTACTCAGTAAGGGAATTTCTGTATCACTTACCCTGCCTTCCACTATTGCCATTTTCTCCACAAACTGAAGACACAGCTAAGTCACCTTATGATCTTCAGTTCCAGACTATGCATCAATATTTTGAGAGATTTTCTCCAGAAATGTGGCTGAGCACCTGCCATATTGGTTCAGTAGCTTCCACCAGTGCTCTGCTCCTGTCTTCCCAAGGAGGAATTATCTGCAGAGTCTACCTCATATTCTTCTGCCTGGGTCTACATCACTGGATTTATTATTTTGGCTATCTTTTTGGCCCACTTTTTTGAATAGTTTGCTTCATGTTTTGTATCAGTAGTTCAGCATTATCTTAAGTTAAATTGATCATTATCAAAGAATCTTATTGGCTTATAAAATAGTTATTAAGGGAATGGGATACTCGCATGAACCCATTTTCCTAATGGAAAAAAGCAATGGCATTTCCTGTCCTGCAGGGGGCCCTATCACCTGATTCCCAGCAATTAAAGCAAAATTATATTTTCCCTCATACTTTCTTTTGCAAAGACAGGGTCAAGCCTGAATGTTTCTTCCCAGCTACTGCACTGAGAACCAGGCCAGCTCAAGGGTATCTGATGCCCTAGGCAAACCTTTAGCCATATGTACCGCTTGCATTTTGCTCCCTTGCCATGTGCCTTCTCTGCTGTGTGCCACCCACCCCCCCACCACCACATGCACCCCCTGGCCCATGTCCATCTCTCCCCCAAACACGGTTTGGTATCTTTCCTCTCCTCCCCCTTCCCTATGTAGTTCAGCATATCCCCCTTCTTCTCCCTCCCTCCCTATCTATCAGCTCCCCCTTTTTCACCTCCCTGGTCCACACCCTCCCTTCAAACCTACCCAACCATTTGCCAGTCAGCCTCCTTGTCTCTCCACCCCTTCTCTCAATCCAGTATTTCCCCTCTGTCTCCTATCCCTCAGCCCCCCCCCCCCCCAGTGTCCAGCACCTTCCCTACCCCCCTCATGTCCAACAATTACTTCTACTGTTACTAATAAACATTTGTATAGCGCTACAAGACATATGCAGCACTGCAAAGACACACGTAAAAGACGGTCCCTGCTCATCAGAGCTTACAATCTAGTCAAGACAGAAAACACCAGTAGCTGTAGACATGGGATACAGCTAGGGGGAATGGTTAGGAAACACAAAGATCAGGTGAGTCAAAAATCGGAAAGTGTCAGCAAAGAGGTGAGTTTTCAGCCTGGATTTGAAAAGTGTCAGAGAAGGCACCTGATGTACAGACTCAAGAAGTTTGTTCCAGGGAAAAGGAGCAGCAAGGCGAAAGGAGCAGTCTGGAGTTAGCAATAGAAGAGAAGGACACAGATAGAAGCAATTTGCTAGAAGAGCGAGTTTCTGAGGAGGGGTGTAGGGAGAGAAGAGAAGAAAGGTAGTGAGTAGCTGCAGAGTGAATGCACTTACAGGTCAGCAGGAGAAGTTTGAACTGGATGCGGAAACAGATAGAGAGCCAATGAAGTGACTTGAGAAGAGGGGTAATATGAGCATGATGAGGCTGGCAGAAGATTAGCAGTGCAGCAGAGTGTTGAACAGATTCAAGGGGAGAAAGATGATTCAGAGGGAGACCAGCAAGGAGTAGGTTTCAATAGTCTAGATGGGAGGTGACTAAGGAGTGAATAAGTATCTTAGTAGTGTGTTCAGAAAGGAATGGGTGAATTTTGTTGATATTGTAGAGAAAGAAATGGCAGATTTTAGCTATCAGTTGGATATGTGTGGAGAAGGAGAGAGAGGAGTCAAAGATGACCCCAAGGTTGTGAGCTGAGGAGACAGGGATGAATAGAGAGTTATCAACAGAGATGGAGAAAAGAGGGTTTAGGAGGAAAAATAAGCAGCTCAGTTTTGGCCATGTTCAATTTCAAACAGCAGTGAGACATCCAAACAGCAATTTCAGAGGCAGGCAGAGATCCAGGCTTGGATTGCTAGAGAGATTTCAGGTTAGAGAGGTAGATCTGGGAGTTATCAGCGTAAAGATGGTACTAAAAACCATGGGAAGAGTTGAGTGCACCAAGAGACTGGGTATAGAGAGAGAAAAGGAGTAGACCCAAGACAGATCCTTGGGGTATGCCAACTGAGAATGGGATAGCAGTAGAGGAGGATCCAGCAGAACAAACACTGAAAGAGTGATGGGAAAGATAAGAAGAGAACCAGAATAGCACAGAGCCTTTAAAACCAAGCAAGGACAAGGTATCAAGGAGAAGGATGTGGTCAACAGTATCAAAAGCAGCAGAAGGGTCATAAAAGATGAGGATCGAGTAAAGGCCCTTGGATTTTGCTAGGTACAGGTCACTGGAGACTTTGGCAGGAGTCGTTTCAGTAGAATGTAAAGGATGAAAGCCAGATTGTAGAGGATCCAGAAGGGCTTGAGAGGAGAGAAAGTTGAGGCAACGGCGGTGAACCACATGTTCAAGTAGTTTAGAAATGAAGGGGAGGAGGGAGATGGGTTGATAGTGAGGAGGACAGAAAGGGTCTAATGAGGGTTTCTTGAGGAGAGTATGCTTGAAGGCTGCAGGGAAAGTTGCAGTGGAGAGTGATAGTTTGAGACTATGAGAGATGGAAGAGACTATAGTGGAAGAGATGGAGCTAAGGAGATGGGTGGGAAGAGGATCAGAGGAGCAGGCAGTGAGTTTGGATGAGGAAAGAAGGTGAGTGGTTTCCTCCTTTGAGATCATAGAAAAGGAAGAAAGGATAGCAGACGTAGGGGGGAAAGTTGGGAGTGAAGAGGGGGAGGAGGCAGAGTAGCTGACCTCGTGGAGAATTAGAGCGTGATCTTGTGGATTTTATCATGGAAGTAGCCAGCCAGGGTTTGGGCAGAAAGGGAGGAAGGGGTCGGAGGCAGAAGCACCTTCAGGAGAGAGTTGAGAGTTGTAAAGAGATGGCGAGGGTCAGAAGCAAGAGAGTTAGCCAACAGTCACTCCTTCCCTTCCCCCACCCCAAATGTAAGCATCTCCCCCATCCCTACTCCTGTCTTTGGCAAGTTCTAGCATATTTCCTTCTTTTTTTCATCTTGCCAGGCCTGTCCACTACCCATGATATTGCTGCTACCAACAACCTACCTCTGAGCAGTTTCTCTCTTCCTCTAAGGCTCCCACCAGTTTTTCTTCTCTGCACTACCCCCCACTCCATCAATCCTCCACCTTTTATACCTTCATTCATTTTCTGGCTGATCAAAAGCTTCTTATCTACCATCTGGTGCTCCTGTCACCACTTATCTGTTGGCCTTTGTCGCTATCTTCTCTGAGCAAAAGACTGATCTCTGACCGGAAGCTACAGCTGAAGGAATGTGAATGTGAGGCCACTGAGCAGATGTGTGCACTCAAGGCCTACCATGTCCCACCCCCTCCAACCAAACTCTGTTTTCACTTTCCTTTAGTGCTGGAAGCTTGCTGTTGCTTTGCACGCTGGTGTGGCACTGCAATCCTGAACTGTGCTGACAATGACACGGCACTCCTTGACCTATGCAAGGAAGTCTTCTTTCTTCTTCCTCCTTCCATGTCTGCTAAGTGCTACCTCTAAATCTGTGCCTCCCTAGGCATTTACTCAGCTTGCTTAGTGCTAGGGCCAACCTTTCCTGAGAAGGAGTCTATAGTCAGTGAAGCTGTTCTCCTTTCCTTGGGGTGCTTCAAAGCATTGACAGCAGAACAAAGCATAACGTTCCAAGGCACTAATCTGTGCTTGCAATTTGCAAATATTTATGCATCAATAAGTCCTTAATTAATAATGCAAATATGCAGACATCTTATAAGCCAAACTTCTGCATGTGTAATATTCAGCATGATTTTCATTTTCTTTCTTCAATTGAGCAACCTGTGTATAGAGGTTCCAAAATCAAGCATGTAGGATGTAAAAAATAGGAGAAAGGATTGATTGCTTTGGGGTTTTCTCTAATTTTATGAACAAATTCTGTTATTTGATGAAGATTACAAAGGATATTAACTAAATGCTGCCATCAGAAATATGGCAATATTGAAAGAGCGTACAACAAAGAGAACTGGATATAAGAAGACAGCTCTTACAATACTTTAAACTGTTTCTAAAGCAGGAGAAATATAGCAAGTACTCTTTCAGGAAAAAACAGCGAAATTATTGATATCGGGGAAGTTCTGCTGTTCTCTTGCATACATTTCTTAAACCATGAACAATCCTTATCTTCATCCCTAAAGTTCCATTCCTCCCCCCCCCTCCCCCTAAAATATGATTGTACCCCGTCCTCTCTTTCTTGCATTATTTTGTCTTTTGCATCTTCTGTTGGCATCCCTTTGAGAGGACAAGTCTTTATGTTATGTTTCTAAGTGTTGCACTGGGGTTGGCTGAGGTTTACAATGTTAAGGGTAGTGCTTTACAAGTCTTGTAATGGTTTATATATTTGAAACTGAATAAATAGATGCTGCTTCATAATAAATGGTAAAAAGCCGTTTCATGAGGAACATAGAATAGTGTATCTGATTTACATTATAGAGCCAAGGCCCTTGTTTCTTATTTTTTGTGAACAAATTTAATTAATTAAGTTTCACAAACTTTACAGCCAACTTGGCTTTGGCACAGCCCCATTTAATAACCTCTGTATCTACTGTATGAGCAAATTACTCAGCTGCAGATGAAAGGCAAGCTGAACAGTATTAACTGAACCTGTAAATACCACACTAAAGCAATATTTACTGTTAAGTCGTAAACCCCTTTTAGTCATTACACCAACATAAACTGTTTAATGTAATATTTCATTATGGCAGACATAATTTCCCAATAAAAGTCAACCAATTAAGATAAAAGATTGTTTGGTCTGACAATAAAGGCTCCACGATCCCAAAACTCTGAGATAATATTTAGCTTAAGGCAAGAACGTACTGAAAACCATCCTATATTATGACAGAGATAAGAGAGTGTTTCTTTGAAAGCATATTATCCATTCCCCTGGGCTTTTTCCAAGAACGACTGCTAAAGACTGGCTGCGTAGACACCAGGATGGTAGTTTCTTTTAACTGGATTTCCAAGCTTATTTCTCATTGCTTATGCAAGACTAGTTCAAGAAAACACATTCATCCCACCCGTTCATTGACAGGCTTGGTGTCAGTGGCCATTTTAGTTTGCAGATTTAAATGTAAGATGTCCTCATGATCAAATACAGTCAGTAAAGTGTACATGACAGCAACTGGGCAAGACAGAGAGGATAATGAACAAAATGAGCTACAGACAGCACCTGCGGGTGCTGTAATATCACTTTGAAATTCATCCCTACCGGAGCTTTGCTTAAGAATAAAGACCAACAAGAGATTCACACTGCACCGACTGACATTTACACGACTTTCTTACTCTGAAAATTGCTTTGTGAAAAAATAAACTGAAAAACAAACACCAACCGCACATATATTTCTTGGAAACTAATTGAAACAGATCTAGTATTAATGAAATGTACAATACACCATCCCAAATTAAGGTGTCTTAGTACTGAATATATCAAGAGTAAACTCTAATTACAACACAAGAAAAAAAATCTTTTTCCTACTCTGTGGTAACAAAGAGACCTCTAGTGGTGATCCAATGAAGTGTGTGATTAAGAAGCTATTACTGAAAAATATACCAATAATCAAAACCAAATTAATTGTGGTGCACCCAAATTAGTTGCATTTACTAAATGGACACAAAATCACAGCTCAAATGTAAAATTCATCAGTCGTGTTGGAGACATCAAAGGAAGACTCCCATCTACTCGCATACAAACAGAGAATCAGAGAAGCACACAAATGAAAAAATATGCCTTTTCCCTTTCGGTTAGGATTATTTGAAGGCTCATTAAAGCACTACTATTCTACCAATTTAGTATAAACTTCATAGAGCTCTGTTGCTGCACCGTGAACAGCAATAGGAATAACTCATTTTGAGAGGCTCTTCATTTTCTTTCATGCTTTCTTAAGCACAGTCCAGCAGAAACACACCTTCTAGTTATCAGAAACCTAGCAATGCATCAGTGAATGAACGAACAAGTCTTACAAAATTCCATCTAATGTTTTCTAGCATTGTTGTGTCATTTCATTCATTCTTGAGAGTTCCGACTTCTTCCATTATGACTTCAAAATGTCCAAGTGTTTAGATCAGCTAAATGATTATGTTTGATCTACTGTATAGGGTCAGAGATAATTGCCACAGGCTGCTGTACTCACGGGAGTGCTGCCATCAGAAAACGTATTCATGCTGATAGAGCTGCTCATCTTCTCGGAAGACAGGGATGGAGGGGATGGGCTGCGCTTCTCCAGGCAATGCTGCTGCAGGGAATCTTGCCGCTGGAGGTACTCCCGCCATGCTCTCTGAATGCTAAAGACAAGGCAAAGTAGTATAGGTTTTCAATCCAATAATCTCTCTGAAGAAACCGAGGAGAAGTTCACTTTGGTATGAGACAAAGAAACTCCAGAGAAAATAAGGTACGGTGTGAATAAGCAGTGAAAGCGTTGGATACATTTTCTTCTTTTTTAGCACTTTCTATCCCCCACCCATCCCTTCCTATTGTAGCCTCTTACTAATAATCAATACTTAGACATTTCAAGGGTACCACTGACAGTGCCATCTGAACTATGTAAAACTATATACAGTACTGTCAAACATTGTCTTCCAAAAGAAAAGCACTGCCAAAGGGCTAATTTGTGCATGACTGAGATATGGATTACACTGTGCAATTATACCCACTTAGCAAGATATTTCTGGAGAGATAATATTAGCTTTGTAGGACAAATGGAGGGCCCACAATGTAGATAAGTGCTCTCTACTCTATCAGGGCATCACTGGGAAGAAAGACCTATTAAGTAACAGCCACTCATTAACAAAGTAAACTGTGCTAAAAACACAAATAGCTTTCACCATTTTTGCTTTGAGTGATGAATAACAGTCCAGGCTGCCAACACCTGAGCCAATGGGAAACACTGGACACTCTGAAGTCACAAGATGCAGTTTCAAATCTGTTGGGAGACTTGTGTACCAAACATTGTGCACAGCTCTCCTCTTGTCACAGCATGCAAAGGAGTTCTATGTCTGAAGATGTTTGATTATTTCGGATTTAATTTTACAACATTGCTACTTGCAATATTGATGATGAATGTGCATTACTAACTCCTGCACTCACTGCAAGATGCAGTCATTCCTACTCTCTGCCCCTACCCAGGGAGTACTGCGGCAAAGAGAGAAAGAGGGAGGGGTGGGGACCAAGGGCGTTGAAGCCATGGAAGAGAGCAACAGAGAGAGGGGTGAGGCAGACGGAAAGAGAGAGTGAGAGTGGGCAGGGGGAGGGAGTGTTGATGGGGGGGACTGGTGCTGGACAGGTAAAAGGAGAAATAAAGCAAATGGGGTCAGAGAGGAGGGAGATGGGTTAGGCTAAGGAGAAAGAGAGAGGGGGTCAGGTGGCTATGGGGAGGGATAGAGGAGGCAAAATAGTACAAAGAGTGAGGCAGGAGGTGATCTGCTGGGGCTGCTTTATGACGAGGGTGTTATATTGAGGTATCTGAGACCCTATTATTCTTGTGAGGGGGGAGTTTTATTTTGGAACCACCGAACTCTCCGGGGTCAATATTTAAAATGATTTTTCCACTTAGCAGCACCTGCTAACTGGATGAGTCCTGCTGTGAAAGCTATGTGGTGGCACTATCTGAATATCTCTACACAGCAGCTCAACACTATCTGGCTAGTGCTGGGTGATCTGGGGGTGGAGCTTTGAGCTATTCAGTGATTTTAAGACATGGGGAGAGGTGACCTGCACGGAGCGGCAAGTGCACTTACTCTTGCCACTTTGCTGGGCAGACTAGATGGACCATACTAGTATTTATCTGCCTTCATTTACTATGTTACTATGTTACTTAGAACAGAAAAAAAAAGCTCTCCTAAGGGCTATCCAGATGAGCTATGCAGATAATGACTGACTATCGACTATGGGGGTCATTCTGTCCATCCCCACTATTCTCCCCCCTGCCAATCCCAGCAAAATCATCTCCCTATGAACAATGCGTTTGTACAGGGAGGATTAAATGGGGGCTGGAGGGGACATTCTGGAAGTGGAGCGAGGGCAGGACATGGGTGGTCTGCGACCCCGGACATAAAGGGACGATTCTGAGGTCGGCCCTGTACGTCCGGGGCTGTGAACTTAGAGAGGGGACTTATTACACCGTAGAGGTGGAATAAGACCCCTGAACATCAGGGGATCGAGCTGCTGGGCTGGAAACAGAAGGTAGGGGTGCAGGAAGTTCCCCGCAGCCAGACCCTGGGAGGCCGGATCGAGGATGCGGCTGCGGGAAAGAAGTGAATTGGCGGCAGCCGGCATTCACAGCTCCTGAATGGAGCCACAGTGCCATTGAAATGGGACGCCATGGCACTGTGGCTCCATTCAGGAGCCTGACTGAGGTAGCCGGGCAAGTGGCTGTGCATGTAGGCCGATTGGAATTGGAGCCTGGCCTGCACATTCAGGCCCTAAACCCAATTCTGATCCCGTGGGCATATCTAGCTCCAGCGGGATCAGAATCAGGTCTACCTCTGGTCATCCCGATTCCGATCAGATGCACAGGGGCCTGGACGGACACAGTGGAATGTGCCGCTACCTGAATAGCAGCAACAATTCACTTTGCTATCCAGTTATTCGGTGGAAGCTGCTATTCAGATACCGCCACTAAATATCTGGAACGTTTTGCCTAAGGCAGCTGGTGTTTTTAAAATGTGCCGACACCACAGGCACAATATCAGCCTGTCATAGTACCTTTAGGGAGCAGGAGGAGCTATCTTCAAGCCATTGAATGCCAGGTGTTATACTGGAGCTGAGCCCCTGCTGTTTTTCTTGTGGGGAATGGGGTGGTATGGGCATAGCATGGGTGAGAGGCACTGGGCAGAGCATGGGGAGAGAATACAGAGGTAAGAGGGAGATGCTGGGTAGAGTGTGGGTGAAGAAAGGGAGGGGGGAGAGAGAGAGAGAGAGAGAGAGAGAGAGAGAGAGAAACGAGCATTGGGTAGAATGTGGTGGAGAATGAAAGACAAACGTCAGACAGAGCATGGGAGAAAGAGAAAGAGACTGGTGGGGAAAGGATGGGAGGATTGAGAGAGGCAGCTATTACTGGGGACAAGATGGGATTGAGAGAGAGGCTCTGATGGGGAATGTGCACGCCGTTATACACCCAACCCTTAAAGAGGACACCCCTTCTTAAAAATTTGGGACCCAATATTTAAAACCATTTATCTGGTTAGCAGCACCTGCTGACACGATAAATGCTGCTGGCTGGGGCCCGCCACTGAAAATAATCACAGACCACCACAACACTATTTGGAGAGTGCCAGGGCAATCCAAGGTTTAAGTAGGGGTAGAGCAGAGGGGTAGAGTGGAGGAGTGGCCTAGTGGTTGGGACAAGGTACTTCAGTCCAGAAGGTAGGGGGTTCAAATCCCAGTAGAGGACAGCAAACTTGGGCTGGAAGGACTGGGGTTTCTAGTCCCACAGGTGCTCCTTGTGGTCTTGGGCAAGCCACTTAACCCTCCATAGCCCATGTTCCCTATAAAATAGTTATCTCCAAGTTATAATGTCCTGTTCAATGTAATTTCAGTTTGTTCAATGTAAACCACACTGATGCAGAATAGCACAGTATATAAGAGAATGTAAATAAAATAATAAATAATAGAGCAGCAAATTAATCCAATTAGCTGACCTAGTTCTGTGGATGGTTATCCAGATAATAGCCCTGAAAATTATCATTATCTGGAGAGTGGAGGTATTGCTGCCATACCCGGATATCAGCCAGCAGTAAATATCTGGGTTTATCTGTAAATGCCGCAACCAGCATTTAAAGAGAATGCTGACCGCAGAGTTTAAATATTGGCCTGTAGATATTTTTTGGTCCTATTAATTCTGGTTCCTTAGCTTTTGATGTGGGACATGTTGGTCACGCCTGTTGCCTCAGGGAATCCAATATGGCAGAAAAATGCAAACTGCAAAGACTAGAATAAGTTTGATGTCGCACTTTGTATTCCATTATAGGATCCATTACATGAAACAGCCATCCAAATTCTACATCAGCAGTAAAAACAAAAACAAACATTGTAATCATTCTTTTTTTTAGACTTCATTTAATCTATAACCTTTCCAGTGTGCAGCTATCTACTGGGTTTCATTATAGCGGAATACCAGTGATGGACATAGTTAAATTAGCACCGTATGAACCAGAAGCATTAAAAACTGTTCAAGAGACCAGGGGTTCAGAATATTTAAAATAGGACCAATGCAATGTGGGTTTAGGCCACATTACTACCACAGGGCACTGCCATAGATGCAGGGGGGAGGAAAGCTGTCCCCCTGAATGTAGCGCAGCTCAGAGCATAAATACTGCCACAGGGAGCAACTAACGCTACTCACTGTGCTGGCAATGGTCACTCCATGCCAGCGCCAGCAGGGCAGGCTTTCAAGCCCCATGTTAGGGGCGCTACAGAGGGAACTCCAACACCCCGCCCTAACACGTGCTGCCCAGATAGTACAAGTTTTTTAGCAAAGCGCCCTGCACTACTTTTTAATGCAGCACCAAAATTACACACACTGCAACAGTCCCTGCAGACTTCAAGCATGCTGTGGTCACATCTCTCCTCATGAAACCCTCACTTGATCCCACCTGTCCTTCTAATTATTGACCCAACTCTCTCCTTCCCTTCATTTCTAAACTACTTGAACGTGCGGTTCACCATCGCTGCCTCGACTTTCTCTCCTCTCATGCCCTCCTGGATCCCTTACAGTCTGGCTTTCGTCCTTTACACTCTACTGAAACGACTCTTGCCAAAGTCTCCAGTGACTTGTTCCTAGCTAAATCCAAGGGCCTGTACTCTGTCCTCATCCTTTTTGATCTCTCTTGCATCCTTCTTGATCTCTCTCAGTGCTTTTGACACTGTTGACCACAACCTTCTCCTCGATACCCTGTCCTCGCTTGGTTTTAAGGGCTCTGTACTATCCTGGTTCTCCTCCTACCTCTCCCATCGCTCTTTCAGTGTGTGTTCTGGTGGCTCTTCCTCCTCTGCTACCCCGTTCCCAGTTGGTGTACCCCAAGGATCTGTCTTGGGTCTGCTCCTTTTCTCTCTCTACATCCAGTCCCTTGGTGCGCTCATCTCTTCCCATGGCTTTCAATACCATCTGTATGCTGATAACTCCCAGATCTACCTCTCTATGCCTGAAATCTCTCCGGCAATCCAGCCCCGGATCTCTGCCTGCCTCTCTGACATTGCTGCCTGGATGTCTCACCGCCGCTTGAAATTGAACATGGCCAAGCCTGAACTTCTTATCTTTCCCCCTAAAACCTCCCCTCCTCTTCCTCCTTTCTCAGTCTCTGTGGATAACTCTGTACTCCTTCCTATTTCCTCTGCCCGCAATCTGGGGGTTGTCATTGACTCCTCTCTCTCTTTCTCCACACACAGTCATCTGATAGCTAAGACCTACCATTTCTTTCTCTATAACATCAGCAAAATCCGCCCTTTCCTTTCTGAACACACTACTAAAATGTCTATCCACTCCTTAATCACCTCCCGTCTTGACTACTGTAACCTACTCCTTGCTGGTCTTCCTTTGAATCATCTCTCTCCCCTTCAATCTGTTCAACACTCTGCTGCACGGCTAATCTTCCGCCAGCCTCGTCATGCCCATATTACTCCTCTTCTCAAGTCATTTCACTGGCTCCCTATCCATTTCCGCATCCAGTTCAAACTTCTCCTACTGACCTATAAATGCATTCACTCTGCGGCTCCTCACTACCTTTCTTCTCTTATCTCTCCTTACAACCCCCCCTCGGGAACTCCGCTCTTCTGGCAAACTGCTTCTATCTGTGCCCTTCTCTTCTATTGCTAACTCCAGACTTCGCTCCTTTCACCTTGCTGCACCTTACGCCTGGAACAAACTACCTGTGTCTGTATGCTAGGCACCTTCTCTAACCCTCTTCAAATCGAGGCTGAAAACTCACCTCTTCACTGCTGCTTTTGGATCTTGACTCACCTGATCTCCTTTTTCTAACCCTTGTTTTATCCCTGCCTATACCTTCTGTGTTTGTCTTGACTAGATTGTAAGCTCTGATGAGCAGGGACTGTCTCTTACATCTCTGTGCTGCGCTGCATACAACTTGTAGAGCTATACAAATGCTCAGTAGTAGTAGTAGTAGTAATCAAGTACCGTGCTTTACTAAAGTTTGGGATTGGCCTAGTCCTTTTCCCTATATGCAGAGGGTCATAATACCTATATGTTTTGTCTGGATTTCGTAAACCTGCCAATCATTTTTTTTTTCAGTTCTACAATAAAAACCAGCCAGTAGTTTTTGATGGAAAATTCTTTACTTATTTTATCTGAACCTTCAACAAAGAAAAACTTAGATACTTGAAACTATGGAAATAAGAGTCAGCAAAGTTGTAGATGACACTTTTTTATTGGACAAATTTAATATGTCTGACAAACTTTCAAGGGTTATCCTCTCTTCCATAGGTCAATTAAGAAGCAGTGCAGTTACACTGGATTTAACCCTGGAATTACCGAGATTTTTTGCACATACTGAATACCGTCGGGGTCATAAATGACCCCACGACGAATTTTAATTGTTAACCATGAAAATTTTAAACTAAACAGACAAAATATTATTCCAAATTAATTATTTGTTATATGAAGGTTAAATGTTTTGAAATTTAATGCTTTATCATAAAATTACATGAAGAAGAGTTGCCATGAAAGCAGTTTTTGCATGCACTTGATGAACACAGTAAAGTACTACAGTCATTTGCATGAGACACAGACAATTTCTGAATGTTCTTTGCAAACATTGCGCTTGCAGGTGGTGCAAACTATGTTGCTTTTCTTGTCTTTTTCTCTGGAACAGCAGTGACACCTTGCCCTTTTCTTTGGGATCCCGACATGGCAAACAGCATCAGTGGCTTCTTCAATGCTGGAAGAAGTCTCGCTGCAATTACTCTGAAGCAGCTGCTTTCCTAATTCCAAGAGGAATAGACGACGTCTGTGCTTTGACTTGGACTGCCATTCTGGATTTAGTGACATCGAAACAATGAAGGCGTTCAAAGCACTGATGTCCAACATGTTGTAGAAGACTGTCACTGGCCAGCGTCTTGTCATTCGTTTTGTGGTATACGTGCGCAACATTTGATCTGCCATATCTACTCCACCTTTACTAGAATTATAGTCCAAGATCATGCGTGTTTTTTTTGTCTGGAAGTGTGTTATCTACTTCTTCTTGATCATGCAAACTTCTCAGAAGAACAACCACTTTTCCTTTCTTCGGGCAATAGAAAACCAGAGTGGCGTCATCGCGAAAGGCAAACAGTGAAGTGAATACCTCTCGGCCCTTTGCTGTTACAAATTCTGGAGGTAATTCTTTTCTGTTCTTTTGAATTGTCCCCAAAAGTGTCATTTCTTTTTCTAGGAATTTCCGTGACAGGGATAAACTGCAGAAGAAATTGTCAACAGTAACATTTCTGCCAGATCGTGTCAATCCTTCAGTGAGTTGCAGCACAACCCTTTCACCCTGATTCTGTTCCGTTTTGTCCAAGTTCCCTTCCTGTATATACTTGAAGACGCAGAACATATGATATGAGGAGGAGGAGTAGCCTAGTGGTTGGGGCAAGGTACTTCAGGCCAGAAGGTCGGGGGTTGAAATCCCACTAGAGGACAGCAACCTTGGGTCGGAAGGACTGGGGTTTCTAGTCCCACAGATGCTCCTTGTGGTCTTGGGCAAGCCACTTAACCCTCCATTGCCCATGTTCCCTGTAAGTATTAGTGTATGTGTCTCATATCCCCATGTGTTAAATGTATCCCCCAATTATGTTGTGACTGCTTTGATTGAAGGATAAGGTGGAATACAAAACTGTCTAAATAAAAAATGATGTTGCACTGTCACACAACATCCATAGCTTTATGCCATATTTCCCAGGTTTGCTGGGAATATATTGTCTGAACAGAACACGGCCACGAAATGTAAGCAGTTGCTCATCCACGGTAACATTTTCACCAGGAACAAAGGCGTCACTTAGAGTTGCTTCCCAGGTATCAAAAACGTGTCTGATTTGAGCAAGCATATCCACGCCTCGTTGTTCACATCTTTTGGTTGCATCATCTAATCTGAAAGCACAAGAAATTTTCTGAAAACAGTTACAGCAAACTATTCGAACGGTCACTTCTCAGAGCAATTCAACTACTGAGTGTATAGAAATATGTGCTCCAGCTTTCAACCTGAAGATTGTAATTTTTATGCTGTTCCTAATGGCTTAAACCTACATCATAGTAATTAAACCAAATAGTTATTGGTATAAGCAACAAGGTCTCAGACTTAGATGGGGCTATAGTCCAGACTTGAACAGGTTTGGTCTGTACGTGCCCTTTTGCATCAACAACCTTATAATGTCGCTTAATGTTATAACATGAAAAAGTTATTATTTCCAAGTTATTTTCCCAGTATCTCACATACATAAAAATGTATATTAAAAAGCAATTGGTGCTTATCTTAATTGAATTCCTTTTCAATATACATTTTTATGTATGTGAGATACTGGGAAAATAACTTGGAAATAATAACTTTTTCATGTTATAACATTAAGCGACATTATAAGGTTGTTGATGCAAAAGGGCACGTACAGACCAAACCTGTTCAAGTCTGGACTATAGCCCCATCTATGTCTGAGACTTGTTGCTTATACCAATAACTATTTGGTTTAAATAATTACTGTGATATAGGTTTAAGCCATTAGGAACAGCATAAAAATTACAATCTTCAGGTTGAAAACTGTTACGGGCCATATTTTTGCCAAAAACAGAACGACCATCTTCAAGGTTCCACAACTGAACTATGGATTCATTTCGTGATTTGCACACGCCTGAGAGGATCAGAAGTCCAAGAAAACATTGAAATTCTCCGTCTGTCAAATCTTTCCAGGTGTCGTCATAAATGTGTCTTCCTTGTTTGCTCGTCCATATCATGATTTCATTCAATAAGTTCTTCCTCATGTACAAGTGAAATGCTGCGAGAGGGCCATCAACATTTCGTACAGCATACCTTGTAGGACCTTGTTGTACGGGCATTACATTAGCTCTGGCGTATCTTCCAGCAGCTTGCTTTATAGGTTTCCTGTTCAATGATGTGGCATCCTTAGATACATAGGCTTCAATGGCAACATTTATGCTTATAGTTGATGATATCTTAGCTCCTCTACGACCACAACTAAGATTCCTCACAGATGATACTGACACCGAGGACTCCTGCCTTTCTTCCCCGTCCAGCACAGCCTCGACCTTTGCCTCGACCTGTAACTTGACTCTTTGCTGCGGGCGATCTTACCGGCTCAACATCAATCTCACATTCACTTGGCGACCAACTGCTGTTGCCATCTGAATCATGACTGTCATCATCAGAGTTATCGCCCGAACTTGACCGATATGCTTCTTCGTTTGCTGAATATGCTGCATCATCAGACGACTCAGAGCCGTCACTGTCAGCATCTTGTTGCAATATTTCTCTTACTTTGGCAGCTGAATACTTTCGTTTTGACATCATAAACAATAACCTAAAATAAATAAACAAAGATAAAGTTGAATAAAACGCAAAGCAGTTTTACTATAGGTGTACAATAATCATGATGAACGAGCTGAAAGCCTTTAGATTTCATCGGAAATAATGAGAGAACGTATGATATCAATTACAGAAAATGTATAATTTTCATAAAATAAGAGTACAAAAAATAAATGATACATAATTAATGATAAAGACCTTTGTCAGATCAAAAAATTCACAAAACTGCAAATTGTATCACGATCCAAACCGGATGTAAGCAACTGGGGTCAAAAATGACCCCACTGGTACTCTGTGCTGCAATTCATCACTAGCGTCACCTAGCAGATGAAAATTATTCCTCTCATGGCGCAATATAAAGAGAATATTGACATGTGAAAAGTCATAAAAAGATTGCATTCTTGAACAACTAGTTTCCGAGATACGCGTTGTGAAACTTGCAATGGGGTCACTTTTGACCCCATTCGGTACTCCCAGGGTTAAATAGCACAAAGTCATCTAGGTCTTAAGCTGTCTGCACATGTCAGGTACATGGCCTTAGAACTTCGCTGTCTAAACCCCACCTTTCATTGAATTGCAATGACTGAGTCCTTTTGTGTCTGTTTCACAGTGTTTGATCATTCTAATTTCAAACGTTTCCATTCCTGTGAGGTTTGAAGTTTCCTTTCAGTACCTTTCTTGTAAGGTTTCTAAGGGAGTGATCTTCCTTGGAAAATTGTTCCCCCACTGAGCTGTCTTTCTGCTTTTTTTCTGAATACTTTATGATATTTCTATGAAGACTGATACATGTCCTCAGTTTTTCATGGCTTTTTTCTCCAATGTAGCAACTTCCGATTCACATTTTTTGCATTGGATCATAAACACTACGGGAGGGACATTCTGTCGTGGCGGCTAGCCCCTGTAAAGTGTCTGTCGCTGCTGAACTTAAAACCTGGTTATTCAATGCTGGGGCCACCGGCATTAAATATTGGCCAGTGGGGATATTCAGCAGCACTAACAATGTTGCTGCGATTAACTTGGTTAACAGGTCTGCTAACCGCATTAATCATTCTAAAGATCAGCTGCTACATTAATAGCGAAGCATGAATGTGAGCCTTTTATTTTGAATGTCTTTCCGATGTGGGTGTTGGTATCGCATCATGGTGCCTTGCAAGGTTTTGTCCCATGTTCTATTTGGAGTGCTGAAGGGAAATTACTCCTTACAAGTTTTTGTTTTAGGTTGAGTGGTTGATGGAAGAATTGGAGAGGGGTGGGGAAAGATTTCTTTTAGTAATTCATCCTCCAAAATAGGATTTAAAGATCTTTTACAATTTTCTTTAGCTTTCGAGTTCTGAATTATATGTTGCTACATGAGGTATATGTTTCATGGTTTTCCTTAGCTTTCCTTGTATTGTAGTAGGTTTTCTCTAGGTGGCTTGAGTGAGGATACAGTCGTCTTGGAGATTAATTTGGGATGATAACCTGTTTGTTTAAAATATTCTGTAAGAATTTTAAGGTGTTTTTCCCGATCTTGAGGGTCAGAATATATACGGTGGTATCTTGTAGTTTAGCTGTACATAATGGATTTTTTTTTATGTGTGGAGAATGGCAAGGCCGCGGGCCCCCCCCCTGGCGTGCGCGCGGATGGCGTTAACTGGGGGGGGGGTGGCTGGTCGCGGGCAGCTCCGGGCTCGCGGCGTGCGGAGCTCTCATTGGCTCCCGCGGAGCCCCTGTGGGTTGCGGGAGCCAATGAGAGGAGCTGGAGCCTGGCGCGAGGGGGGAGTGTGGTGGGGGCGTCGGGGCTCCTCCGGCCTTTCCCTCGTGGCGGCCGGGGGGGTCGGACGTGTGCAGGAGCAGCGCAGGACTCGGGCCTCGTGGCGAGGGAGACGCGGTGAGTGGCAAAAAAAATAATAATAATAATTATTATTTTGGGACTTTCCCTGCTTGGGACCTCTCCTGCATCAAAAAAAAAACCCAAAAAACAACGCAGAAGCGATGCTTTAATTTTCAGAGGGCAGGGGTTTCTTAGGCTGCGCTTTCATTGGCAGAGGGCAGGGGTTTTCTTTGGTGCCATGGGTAGGCAAAACAAAAAGGGTGTCAGGGGGATAGCGGGCTGGGGGGCTCCTCAGGGGCGTGGGGCCAGGGGGGTAGCGGGGCAGGGGGCTCCTCAGGGGCATGGGGCTGCGCGGGATGCAGAGAGGGGGGGCGGGCATCCTCTGGCAGTAGAGGGACGCAATTAGGTGGCGTGGCTAGGGGGCGCAGTGCCGGGCAGCGCAGTAGGCCTGTTCCCAGTTCCTCGGTGCGCAGAGGTGCAGAAAACAGCTCAGCCTCCACGGGTAGCAGGCGCAGGGGGGGTGCGGGGCCCAGGGGAGTTGCTACCCCGTCTCCGGGCAGTTCAGGGGAGCTTTCCCGAAGGGGCGCCACACAGGAGGCTGGGGAGTCATTAGGGCCAGTTCCGGCACCGGCTACAGCGGGAGCAGCTCGGGAGGCAATGGGGCTAGGGCAGCCACAGGTGCCGTGTGGGGGACTGGGGGCGGGGGAGGGTCCTCTGATGGGTGACGTCCAGGCAGTGGGGGCGGTGAACACTAGTAATTGGGCGGGTTGGCGGGGTGGTATGGGGGGGCCAGGGGTTCTCGGTGTGGGCTGCTCGCCTACCTGGGAGCATTGGCAGAGCGGGGGGCAAGGCTCTTCGAGGGCAGACTGGCTGGGGGTGTGGCAGCAGCCTTGGGCCGTTGCGGGTGCCGCTGCGCCTTTTCCTTTTTTCTCTCCACAGGTGCCTCCGGGATGGACGTACCCGGGATCCCTGCAGCCTAGCACAATGCAGAGAGCGGAGGCGGCTCCACTCCCCAATGAAGCGGCGGACTTGGCGCAGGGCCTGGCGAGTGCAGCGTCGGAGAGGCAGGGGGCCATTACAGCAGCGGCGGAGGCAGCCGGTGCAGCTGGTGAGTCTCTCGGGCAGGTCACTGTAGCGGCCGCGTCGTCTGACGGTCCGGGGAGTGGGGCGTCCAAGAAAAAGCGGCAGCATTCGCGCCGTCGGCGTCGGACATCGGGTTCCGAGTCCTCCACATATTCGGGATCTTCGTCTCATTCATCCATGTCTGCGGGTAGCAGGGACGAGGGGGGCGGGCGGTCTGGGCCCGTGCCTACCGTAGCAGCTTTCTCGGAGCTTTGGGAAGGCGTGCCGAGGAAACTGAGGCGGAGAATACAGGAGCGCCGTTATATTGACATTTTTCGATTGCTTGAGGGTCGTAAGCATTCCGGGGACAGTAGGAGGAAGAGGAAAGCCGACGAGAAGGCGGGGCGGGTGCGCCGGGCAGCGCGTAATGTGACAAATTGGACTCGTGCCTTCTTGTGGTTAGCCAGTGTTTGGGGGTGGGTTCATCCAGAGCAGTATGGGATGCTGTTGGCTTACGCGGACTCCATATTGGAGGCGTCTCAGTTGCACGATGGTTGGGCGTGGCTCAACTATGATGAAAAGTTCCGTGATAAGATGGAGGAGAATCGGTCACTGTCGTGGGGCACTCAGGACATTAATTTATGGCTCACGCAGATGTCGGTCAGAGCAGCTAGTGGGCCAGTGATTGGTGTGAAAGGCGGGCTAGTCACCGCCACTGGGGCGCCGCAGCCCTTTCAGGAGGGGGATTCGGCGCCAGCGCAGAAAGCGGGTGGCGGGGGGGGAACAGGGGACGTATGTTGGCGTTTCAACAAGTCCTCCTGCCCCTTCACTGATTGCAAGTTCCGGCATGCGTGTTCAGTCTGTAACGGGGGACATTCCGCCCTTAAATGTGTTAGGAGGGGTGCGGGCGGTGCCGGCTTGCCCCCGCCGAAGCAGTGAGAGCTGGTGGGGAGTAGCCCCGACTCCTGTTAGGATTGATGCTTTCCGAGGGTGGTTGAGGAGATATCCCAGAAAACAGGATAGGGTTATTCTGGAGGAGGGGTTTCAGGAGGGGTTTCAGATTCCTACGAGCGGGCGGATGGCGGTGAGCGCAGTACAGAATGCTCCTTCGGTGCGGCGCTTTGCCAATGTCGTGTGGGAGAAGTTAGCGGAGGAGATCACATTGGGGAGGGTAGCGGGACCGTTCAGGCAACCACCATTTGCAGATTTTGTGGTGTCCCCTTTGGGGGTCATCCCAAAAAAGGAGCCCGGGAAATTCCGGCTTATTCATAACCTGTCCTTCCCCTGCGGGGCTTCGGTTAACGACATGATCCCTAAGGGTCTATGCGAAGTTCGGTATGCATCTTTTGACTCCGCGGTTGACCTCGTCTGAAACTGTGGGAGGGCATGCTTGATGGCAAAGGCCGATATAGAATCTGCGTTCCGTTTGTTACCGGTTCACCCTTCCGCTTTTCCTTTGTTAGGGTTTCATTTCGAGTGCAACTATTACCTTGATAGGTGTATGCCTATGGGGTGTTCGATTTCCTGTGCTCACTTCGAGCACTTCAGCACATTTCTGCATTGGGCTCTGGTGGACCTGGTTGGTCTCGATCAGGTGGTGCATTATCTCAATGACTTCCTGGTTGTCGGATCAGCCCGGACGGAGCAGTGTCAGGCCTTGTTAGCTGGTTTTATACAGCTGGCGTGAGCGTGGGGAGTCCCGTTGGCGGCTGAAAAAACCGAGAGCCACGCGACGCGGCTCACCTTTTTAGGAATTGAATTGGATTCCGTGGCAATGGTGGCGCGCTTGCCGGTGGTCAAGTTAACGAAACTCCGTGTATTGGTGGCGAATGTCTTGTGCTCCAAGCGGATGACCTTGAGGGAGATGCAGTCCTTGATTGGGTCTTTGAACTTTGCCTGCAGAGTGATTCCAATGGGTCGGGTTTTCATGAGACGATTTGCAGCGACTACTGCAGGAGTCACTAAACCACATCACCGGCTGCGTGTGTCACAGAGCATCCGGGCCGACTTAGCCATTTGGGATGAATTCTTGCGGGATTTCAATGGCATTACAGTGCTCAGGGACAAGGAGACTTCCAATCGGGATTTGCAATTGTTTACTGATGCGGCTGGAGGTCGGGGCCTCGGCGTTTACTTTGGGGGATCCTGGTGTGCGGCGGAATGGCCCAGTTCCTGGAAGATAGCGGGTCTCACGGCTAACATAACTTTTTTAGAGTTATTCCCTATCCTTGTCGTCTTGTTGTTATGGCCGGACAAGGTTCGCAATCGGCGTATTGTGTGGTGGTGCGACAACGAGGCGGTGGTATCGGTGATAAATCATTACACGCCGCGCTGCAGGCAGGTGGCCGACTTGAGGCGGCAGGTTGTGTTAGCTTGCTTGAGATTGAATACTGTGATCCGAGCTCGGCATATTCCGGGGAGTTCTAACAAAGTCGCCGATGCTCTTTCCCGTTTCAAGTGGGAGCTGTTCCGATCATTGGCGCCAGAGGCAGAAGAGGAGGGACTGTCTGTCCCAGATCAATTATGGCAGATTGGCCTCCAGGGGTGACCGAGCTTTTGAAGCAGTCAGTTTCGGCGGCTACTTGGACGGCTTATCAACGGGGCTGCGACAGCGTGGTGGGCTTCCTGGAGGACCATGGATGGCGTGGTGGTCCGCCACCTGATCAGCTTACGGGTCTGTATGTGTCCGCAGCAAAGGCTGCGGGAAGTTCTCGAAGTACGGTGAGTAGAAATCTGGCGGGTTTCGCTTTCTTCGCCAAGGCGGTCGGATGGGGGGCTGTCGGGGGGGGGGGTTCTTAACGCATAGACTTTTACAGGGCTGGGGCCGAGCCTGTCCTTCACCGAGGGATGGCCGACGGCCCATTACTTACGATTTGCTTCAGCGTTTGGGTGCGGCCCTGCCTCAGGTGGTTTCTTCCGTTTTTGAGGGCATCCTTTTTCGGGCGGTATTTTCCTTGGCCTTTTATGGTGCTTTCCGCGTGGGGGAGCTTATTGCGGATTCGCGGAGGGCGGCCGGAGTGGGCGGCCTGCAGGTGCACCAGGTGAAGTGCGAGGAGTGGGGGGTCAGTATTTATCTAGCGCGTTCCAAGACGGACCAGTTGGGGCAAGGCGTGTGGGTTCGATTGCAAGCTTTACGGGGGGGCTGGCAGTTGCCCAGTTGCTTGGCTAAAGGCCTACTTGCAGGTGAGGCCTAGGGGAGGGGGGACTTTGTTCATCCACGAGGATAGCAGGGTGCTTACGCGCTTTCAATTTACGGCGGTGCTGAGACTGGCTTTACGCTGGCTTGGAGAGGATGCGGGGTCGTTTGCGCCGCACTCCTTTCGTATTGGGGCGGCGACGAGCGCGGCGGCCTCGGGGTTACCCGAGGAGGTGATCCAGCGCCTAGGCAGATGGAAGTCGGGGGCCTGTCACAGATATGTGCGCTTGTAAGGGCGGTGGGGGGCTGGCTAACTGTGGCTCTCTTTGTTTTGCAGAGGTTTTTCCAGAGTCTTGTCACTGTTCGGTACTTGGCCACTCGTTTGTTTTCTGGGCCAGCAGACGAGCAGCAGCACGCCCTATTGGGCGGAATTTGGGATTGGAGGCCTTCGGGGTGACTGTCTCATGGCTGGGCGAGCGCGGACTGCGATGGATTCAGCTCTTGCCTTTGCTGCGGCACCACGAACGGATCCGAGGGACGCCAGATGCCTTGTTGATACATTTGGGTGGCAACGACCTGGTGTCCTGGACCTGCCAACAGTTGATTCGGACTGTTATTAAGGACTTGGGAGCGATCCTGGGGATGTTCGCTGGGGTATTTCTGCTTTGGTCAGATATCATTCCAAGGCCAGCTTGCAAGACTCAGCGGCGTTGGTCGCGCTGGTTGACAAAGATTAATCGCCAAATTGGCAGATGGGTGGGGGAGCGGGGGGTGTCAAATTTTGCACCCCTGGGCCGAGGTGGAGTGCGCGGGCTTGTATAGGGCGGATGGAGTGCATCTGTCTCCTGTGGGGATGGATTTGCTCCTCAATGATTGGCAAGAGGCCTTGGAAGGTATGCTGAAGACCCGGGGCGCTGGTCGCAGCTTGGCCGGGGGGGGCAGCTCAGGTCGGGCGGGGCCTGAGCCGGTGGCGGGATCCCGGAGGTTTCCGGGGTCCAGAGCCGGAGCCAAGCAGTAGGGCAGGGGTGGGGTACCCCCGACCCGGACAGTCCCTCAGGCTTTTGCTAATAATATGGCGAAGTCAGAAGAGGGAGGCTAGGCAATTTGCCGGGGCCTGGACACGGCGGAAGCGGAAGCGGCATCACTTTGCTACCCACATGGCTGGTGAAAGTACGCTCTGCTGGGGGGGGGGGGGTAAAGTTAATGTTGGAATTGTTGATGGTTATTGTAATGTTGTTATGGGGGCAATAAAGCTGCGACCAGTTGTATTCCCAATAAGTGTTGTGTATTATTTGTCATTGAATGTTGTGGGGGGGGGGCTGATACGCGGAGGTGGCAGACCGGTCCACCTTACCCGGTTATGGCAAGGCCGCAGGCCCCCCTCGGCGTGCGCGCGGACGGCGTTAACCGGGGGGTGGCCGGTCGCGGGCAGCTCCGGGCTCGCAGCATGCGGAGCTTTCATTGGCTCCTGCGGAGCCCCTGTGGGTTGCGGGAGCCAATGAGAGGAGCTGGAGCCAGGCGCGAGGGGGGAGTGTGGTGGGGGCGTCGGGGCTCCTCCGGCCTTTCCCTCGTGGCGGCCGGGGGGGTCGGACGTCCCACCCACCCGCCCCTTTTTCGGGCATGAGGGTTGGTCGGGTAAAATGTTGGGTTGTTGCAGCTGGGGGGGGGGGGTGGGGCGGGTTCCCGGAGGTTTCTGGGGGGCGGGGCCGGAGCCAAGCAGTAGGGCGGGGGTGGGGAACCCCCGACCTGGACAGTCCCTCAGGCTTTTGCTAATAATATGGCGAAGTCGGAAGAGGGAGGCTAGGCAATTTGCCGGGGCCTGGACACGGCGGAAGCAGAAGCGGCGTCACTTTGCTACCCACATGGCTGGTGAAAGTACGCTCTGCTGGGGGGGGGGTAAAGTTAATGTTGGAATTGTTGATGGTTATTGTAATGTTGTTATGGGGGCAATAAAGCTGCGACCAGTTGTATTCCCAATAAGTGTTGTGTATTATTTGTCATTGAATGTTGTGGGGGGGGGGGGGCTGATAAGCGGAGGTGGTGGACCGGTCCGCCTTACCAGGTTATGGAAACTGGAGCTAGGAAGGTAGTAACATCTGTCAGTTGGTTTCCTGTCTATTGATGTTTGTAAGTGGCCATTGCAGAGTGAGAATGTAGATTCTTTCAATGGAGTTGTCCATTTTGAGTTTGGTTGTGGGATGGGATGCATTGAAGGGAGTTGTAGAAATGTTTAAGGTTCTCTTCTCCTTAGTCCAAATTATGAAAATATCATCTATGTACCGGTAATAGCTGAAAGGTTTGTTGTGGTAATCTAAGGACTGAAACTATAAAGTTTTTAATATAGTAACATATTAGATAATATCAGGTAAGGACCAATTGGTCCAACCTGTCTTCCCAGCTAGTTCTGTCTATGCTGGCCTAGCTAAAGATATAGCTCAGGGATCAGTCATGTGACTGCCAATGGGCTATAGCTCCTTTTTCCAAATGTGCTTGTATCTTCCAATAGGAGATATATATAGCACTGTGGATGGGATGTCTGCACTGATGATGATGATGAACACTTCTCTGGGGTGTTTCTGTTGTGTCATTACCCAGAATAATGGAAGAGAAGCAGAAGCTATTATAACACAGGTTTATTCCAGAGCTAAGATCTGACACATAAGGAGTCAGTAAGTTTTCTGTGGCCAATACAAATACATTGTGATTTCAGCTACAATACAATTGCCTTCCAGTTTATATTAGCATGGTAGGAGGAACATGCAACACCTCTACAATTCGCCAGTGAGTAAGGAAAAAATAATCTACAGCTTTAATTGTTATTGCTGCTCACCTAAGATCACAAATAGCAGAATGAGAACATCATGGGCTGAATTTGCATTTGGATTCTAAATTTAGTTTGCTTTTTACTAAAGCCCAGTAGCCAGTCAGGGGCGGCCCAAGGGGGGGGTGTGGCCATGTGCTGAGACTCAGTGTGGGGGCCTCATTTGCATAAGGAACCTCATTTGCATAAATATTTGCATAATGTTACCATACACTAACTTTTAGCAAACATGCCTCTTGATGAGTGTATGGATAAAGAAAGACTAAAAGATTTCTACATTACTATAATCCAGTGCTAACCGCCAGGCACATTAGGAACTACACTGCCCATTTAGAACCCATAGCAAACCCGTCGTATCCTAACAGCACTACCAGGACTCACAAAGCACCATACCCTACCTATCAAAAGGCAACACTGCAAATATTAAACCAATACATTTCAGAGAATAACAATACATGACCGACTGGGGAAAGAGAACAAGTGGCAATGTCAAATAGGAATTACATAAACAGAATACCTCAGCTCAGTTACACATGCAGAACATAGACCATCACCAAACAAGGAATCACAATTTAGAAACAGGAAGACAATAATTAAACTGGGAATCCCAAAAGCCAAACTTGGAATGTACAACACTGTAGAAATAAAGCTATAAATTAATTTCCTCTTGTACTAAACAAAGCGCAGATGTTAATGATGCACATTTCCCAGAGCTGACATATTCCAGTTTATAAATTCAAAATAAAGAGATATTTTTCTACCTTTTGTGCTTTTTTTTCAGTTGCAATTGCTCCAGCCACTTTCTTCTGGTTTCTTCGTGTCTTCTGCTAACTCTCCATCGTCTCCATCGTCTGCTGTCCATTTGTCCTTTCTTCTCTCTTCTAGTTTTTTTCCATTCTCTCTCTACATCTGCTTTAACATACTAATCTTTCTCCTTTTGCTCTTTCCTCATTCCTATTTCATCCACTCAAATTTTACCCCTCCATCCTCAATCCCCACTTATTCTCCCAATATCCGGCCAATTGTAGATTTGTCTTACATCCCACACAAAATATTTTTCCCTCTCCATTTCACTCTCCCAGCTCCAACCCATTCTAATCCTCCCCCAACATCAGCTCCCTTCTAGTTCCAGCCCCACCCAGCATCCGCTCGCTTCTAGTCCCCGCATCAGCCCATTTCCAGTCCTAGCCCCCCATAAGCCCATTTCCAAACCTATCCTAGTCCCACCATTAGCCCATTTCCAGTCCTAGCACCCTCATCCATTTCCAGTCCTATCCCAGTCCCTCCATCAGCTCATTTTCAATCCCAGCCCCCAATCAGCCCATTTCTAGTCCTTTCCTAGCCCCACCATCAGCCCATGTCAAATCCTAGCTCCCCTCCACTCAGCCCATTTCAATCCAAGCCCCCCCATGAGCCGACTTCCAGTTCTAGCCCTTCCATGGGTCCATTTCAATCCAAGCCCCCACCACAGCCCATTTCCAATCTTAGCTCCCCCAACAGCCCATTTCCAGTCCTATCCTAGCCCCTCCATGAGCCCATTTCCTGTCCTAGCCCCCCCCCCCAGCCCATTTCCAGTCCTAGCTCCCTCCCCTCACAGCCCATTTCCATTCCATGCCCCCATCCCCATCAGCTATTTGCAGTTCAAGCCCCCTTCCACTCAGCCCATTTCCAGTCCTAGCAACCCCCCAGCCCATTACCAGTCCTAGCCCCCCATAGCCCATTACCAGCCCTAAGCCCCCCATAACCCATTACCCGTCCTAAGCCCCCCATAGCCCATTACCAGTCCTAAGCCCCCCATAACCCATTACTAGTCCTAACCCCCCCATCAGCCCATTTCCAGTCCTAGCCCCCCATAGGCCATTACCAGTCCTAACCACCCCATCATCCCATTTCCAGTCTTAGCCCCCCCATAGCCCATTACCAGTCCTAACCCCTCCATCAGCCCATTACCAGTCCTAGCCCCCCCAGAGCCCATTACTAGTCCTAACCCCCCATCAGCCCATTTCCAGTCTTAGCCCCCCCCATCAGCCCATTACCAGTCCTAACACCCCATCAGCCCATTTCCAGTCCTAGCCCCCCCATAGCCCATTACCAGTCCTAGCCCCCATCAACCCATTTCCAATCTTAGCTCCCTCCCCTCAAAGCCAATTTCCATTCCAAGCCCCCTCCCCATCAGCTATTTGCAGTTCAAGCCCCCCCTTCCACTCAGCGCATTTCCATTCCAAGCCCCCATCCACATCAGCTATTTGCAGTTCAAGCCCCCTTCACTCAGCCCATTTCCAGTCCTAGCAACCCACCCAGCCAATTACCAGTCCTAAGCCCCCCCATAACCCATTACCAGACCTAAGCCCCCCATCAGCCCACTTCTAGTCCTAACCCCTCCATCAGCCCACTTCCAGTCCTAACCCCCCCATCAGCCCATGGCCAGTCTTAGCCCCCCCCCATAGCCCATTACCTTTCCTAACCCCCCATCAGCCCATTTCTTGCCCTAGCCCCCCCCCCACAGCCATTACTAGTCCTAACCCCCCTTCATCCCATTTTCAGTCTTAGCCCTCCCATAGCCCATTACCAGTCCTAACCCCCCCATCAGCCCATTTTCAGTCCTTGCCCCCCCATAGCCCATTACTAGTCCTAACCCCCCCATCAGCCCATTTCCAGTCCTAGCCCCCCATAGCCCATTACCAGTCCTAACCCCCCCATCAGCCCATTTCCAGTCTTAGCCCCCCCATAGCCCATTATCAGTCCTAACCCTGCCCATCAGCCCATTTCCAGTCCTAGCCCCCCCATAGCCCATTACTAGTCCTAACCCCCCCATCAGCACACTTCCAGTCTTAGCCCCCCCATAGCCCATTACCAGTCCAACCCCCCCCCCATAGCCCATTACCAGTCCTAACCACCCTCCCCCCCCCCATCAGCCCAGGTAGATTAAAAAAAACAAAACAAACAAACCAGCTGCTGCTGCTGCTGCCGCAGTGGCAGCAGCAGAATCAAGCATCCCGTGGGGCCCCCCGTGCCCAGCAGAGCCTCCCGGCAGCATCAGCTCCCAAAGCGTAGGTTTTTCAGAGCCGCAAAGGGAGACTTTCCCTTTCTCGCGGCTCTGTTAAGCCCCGCCAGGGCTGATGGGAAACTTCCCATCAGCCCCGGCGGGGCTTAAAAGAGTCACGAGAGAGAAGCTTTCCCTTCGTGGCTCTGAAAGCCGATGCTGAGGGAGCTAATGCTGCAGGGAGGCTCTGCTGGGCAGGGGGGCCCCCACGGGATGTTTGATTCTGCCGCTGCTATGGCGGCAGTGGCAGCGGCAGCAGCAGCAGCCGGTTTGGATTTTTTTAATCTACCTGGGCTGATGCAGAATGTTTTTTACGCGGGGCACTGTGCAAAAAGCATTCTTGGTCAATGGACGGGCCGGCCCTGTAGCCATTTAACATGCATTTTAATGCATGGCATCTGACAGCCGAGACCACTAACATGGGATGTGCCAGAGACCGCACAGTAAATCGTGCAGTAATCAGCCATCGTGCCATGGGGCGGGGAGGGGGCGAGTGTGGGAGTGGAGCTTGCCACTAGTGTAAGGGCAATTACTGTTCATTCAGTGTCAATGTGGCAGTTAGCGTGAGCACACCTAGTGATACCTGTATGGGTGTCATTAAGTGTATCCACATTAGTGTGCTGCACATCATGTGTTAGCTGTAGGGAACATGCTAAGAACATAAGAAATGCCAAGTTCCATCAAGCCCAGTATCCTGTTTCCAACAGTGGCCAGTCCAGGTCACAAGTACCTGTCAGGTTTCCAAAAAGGTACATAGATTCCATAATGCTTATCCCGGGGCAAGCAATGGATTTCTTTGTCCTCTTTAATAATGGTTTATGGATTTTACCTCCAGGAACTTGTCCAAACCCTTTTTTAAAACCCAGCTACACTAACAGCTTTTACTACATCCTCTGGTAATGAATGGTGCTCTTGGTTCAGCAAATCAGGAAATAAATATACTCCAGGTCTGTATAGAAATGTTATGATGACTGTGAGGAACTTGGTGAACACACGCAGAGTGGAAGCAAGGTCAAAGGGTGGAATGAGATACTGGACGTGGTGTTTCTCTACAATGAATCTGAGATACTTTCTGTGACTGGGAGGTATCTTGATGTGTGTGTAGGTATTCTTTAGATCCAGGGAGGTAAGGGAGTAGATGCCTTCTCTAACCCTCTTCAAATCTAGGCTGAAAACCCACCTCTTCACTGCTGCTTTTGGATCTTGACTCACCTGATCTCCTTTTTCTTTCCTCTTGCTTTATCCCTACCTACACCTTCTGTGTTTGTCTTGACTAGATTGTAAGCTCTGATGAGCAGGAACCGTCTCTTACAAGTCTGTGCAGCACTGCGTATGACTTGTAGTGCTACACAAATGCTCAGCAGTGGTAGTATGAGGAGGATGAAAAAAAGCATCCTGAACTATTCTCATATGATGAAGGTATTTGGGTCTCTCAGATCTAGAAAGGGGCAGAAACCCCCTGTTTTCTTCAGCATCAGGTAATACCTCGAATAAGATTTCTGCCCTTTTTCTCCAGGTTCAATAGCATTGGCTAGGCAAAGGGCAGACATTTCTTTAGAAGTAGCTTCTGCTGATGAGAGCCAAGGAATGTTGTCTCGGAGGGCAATTTGGTGAAGTTTCGAAGAGATGTAATCAATACCCCTGATGAATTATTTTGAGCAGCCAACTGTCAGAGGCAATTAGGGGCCGTCTTTCTACCATGTAGGTTAGCCTCCCTCCTACTGGAAGAGTGTCCGCCTGGGGCACAGGAAGCTTGGCTATGTTCACAAGGAGCCAGTCACAACCTTAGGTTTTTGCTGGGGTGCTGGTAGGGCCTTTGGAGTTCTCTGTTGCCTTGAACAAGTGTGAGAGATCTACTTAGTCTGGGAAGAGTGGAGCGAAGGAGGATACTTACACCTGAACGTGTAGCTTCTCCTCTGACCTCCACTCTAGAACCTCCTAGAAGAAGAGACCGGGTCAGTAGTAGGCCTGGAGAAGACATTCAAGATGTTACTGTGCTGCTTCATCAAGGTAGCAGCCTCCTAAACCTTGTCTTCGTGGAAAGGCGGCTACTCCCTTGATGAAGCAGCTGGTGATGCTCCCAACAGCTAATGTAGAGGCTTTGCATGTCACATGCATTTGTTTCCCATATTATATGCAAAACCTTTACAGGCTTTAGCAAAAGGGGTCCTTATTAGTTGCCTTTTCTAAATCCAAGCTCCAGGCAAATTTCAAGCAGGTACACAAGGTATTTCCCTATTCAAGAGGACCTTACAATATTTATAGGGAGGAGTAGCCTAGTGGTTGGGGCAAGGTACTTCAGGCCAGAAGGTCAGGGGTTCAAATCCCACTAAAGGACAGCAACCTTGGGCCGGAAGGACTGGGGTTTCTAGTCCCACAGATGCTCCTTGTGGTCTTGGGCAAGCCACTTAACCCTCCATAGCCCATGTTCCCTGTAAGTATTAGTGTATGTGTCTCATATCCCCGCATGTTAAATGTATCCCCCAATTGTGTTGTTGTGACCGCTTTGATTGAAGGATAAGGCAGTATACAAAAACTGTCTAAATAAATAAATAAAAATTATAGCTATTTGGTTATTTACAGAGAAGAATTTTTCTGAGTACAATAGTAGTCATTTTTTAATACTTTAACTAACTAACTCTATCTTTGTATTTAGCCTTATATTAAGATGATGCCATTTTCTAAGGGACTAGGATAGGAGGAATTGCTGGAGCACAGAAAGCTAATTACAGAGAAGTCTGAATGTACAAAACAGTGATATTTAGTATATTGAAAACTATAATTAAGGCAAAATCACTAAACAACCCTAACAGTAAATGACTGCCTTTTTTTAGAGGGAAAATTAGCTTTTGGAGTGTCTTCAAACTTGGACAACCAATAATTTAAAAATTACTATAAATTGAATAATTGTTATTTGAAATTGCTAAACCTCACCAAATCAAATAGCAGACTACACTGAAAGTAAAAGCAATATGACACAAGAAAAATACAGACATTTTAAAGTTTTTTCTACAAGAATTGTTCTAAAAATAGATAGCATTTATTATATTTAAATATATTGGTTGCAAAACTGAAGCATAAAATGAATGCTTCCTAGTGCAACTTTAATATAAAATATTCCTTATAAAATTACACAATACATTGTTATTGTATAATTTTATAAGGTATTGAAATGGCTTCAATTGTTAAAGTCTCCTGTTGCGGCACAACAGATTCTGCAATCTCATAAATCACAGGGGCTCTCCTTACGTTATTATAGAGCTGCTTAGATCCAAGTTCTATATTCTATGAGCCCAATTTTGATTAACATGCTGTGGAATAATCTGGAACATCTAATCTAGATATTTCAATGTATTTGTATATTCGGTGGCATTATATTTATAGCAAGTGCCTCTGAACAGACAGGTATATCTATAGGTATAACTATCTGCAGGGCCGGCCCATCCACTAGGCAGGCTAGGTGGTCACCTAGGGTGGCAGACCTCTGTGGCAGGCTATGTGCTTTGGCACACATGGCCTGCCACCCCCCTCCTCACGTGCCGCACTGCACTGCTCTCCCCCCACGGCGAAAGTCAAAAGAGATTTATTCCCATTTGCAAAATATTTATTCACAAGTGTTATCAATAAAAGTGTCAGACATGCAAGAAATTTGTGATTACAGACAATCTACATCTGCTCGGCCTTCTCATCTATTCTAGGGTCACATTTATTGAAAATAAAGAAATGGGACAATGGAAATTGGGATGTTTCAGAAGCCATGTATGGTTAGACAGAGTACACAAATGAAAGCACAATCTTTTGCAAGCAAGTTGATGATTGATACGTCAACTTGGAGGCACGTTTCACAAGGGAACATCCAAATGCAATCTAGGACGTTAAAGGCAGAACACCTGGAAAAAAAAACAGGCACATGCAAGTTCAGGCATGATTTCAGAAAAATGGACATGCCTGATATAGACATCTATCAGACTTCTATATAGACATCCTCAGGAGAGCATTTTGGAACCAAGATATCTAATAGCATAATAGTTAGAGTAGTGGTTTAAGAGTAGGATAGCCAGGATTCAAATCCCTGTGTGGGCCTTTGTGATCTAAGGCTAGTGACTTGATTCTATGCTCTCTTGATATTTTTTAAAGTGAAAACTAGCACTTTCCTGATGCCTATTTGTGCCTGTAGACATCTCTGACATTTCTGAGTTTGAACGAGGATGTGTAATGTTTAGGGTTGCCAACTTTTTCACGAGAAAAACCCGACACCTGTGGCTTGCCATGCTCCACCCATTCTCCGCCCCTAGTCCCAACCCTGCCCCGCCCCCAGCCCCACCCACAAAACTTACCGAGGATACGTGTAGGCTAACTTCCTTGGTCAGATAATAATTAAACTGGGAACCCCAAAATCCAAACATGAAATGTACAACACTGGAGAAATAAAACTATAAAGTAATTTCCTCTTGCACTAAACAAAAACGCAAAGATGTTAGCAATACACACTTCCCAGACCAGACATATTCCAGTTAATAAATTCAAAATAAAAAGTATTTTTCTACCTTCTGTTTGGGCGTTTTATTTTTCAGTTGCAATTGCTCCAGTCACTTTCTTCTGGTTTCTTCGTGTCTTCTGCGAGCTATCCATTTGTCCTTTCTTCTCTTTTAGATGTTTTCCATTCTCTCTCTATTTCTGCTTTAACATACTGATTGTTTCCCTTTTGCTCTTTCCCCCAATTCTTTCCTTATTCCTTTATCATCCGTTTAAATTTCACCCTTCCATTCTCAAGCCCCTCTTACTCTCCCAATACCGGCCCATCATAGACTTTTCTTCCACACAAAATATTTTTTCCCCTCTCCATTCTCATTCCCCATCCATTCTAGTCCTCCCCCCAAATCAATTCCCTTATAGTTCTAGGCCCACCCAGCATCCACTCCCTTCTAGTCCCATTCTCCCATGCCCCACATCAGCCCATTTCCAGTCCTATTCCAGCTCTTCATCAGCCCATTTCCAGTGCTAGCCCTCACATCACAGGCCATTTCCAGTCCTAGCTCCCCCCCCCAATCACAGCCCATTTCCAGTCCAAGTCCCCCATCACAGCCTATTTCCAGTCCTAGGCCCCCCCCACCATCACAGCCCATTTGCAGTCCGAGTCCCCCGCACCATCACAGCCCATTTGCAGTCCTAGCCCCCCTAATCACAGCCTATTTCCAGTCCAAGATCCCCCTTCCTCCACCATAGCCCATTTCCAGTCCAGGTCCCCTCCACCCCCATCACATCCCATTTCCAGTCCATGTCCCCCCCCCCATAACCCTTTTACAGTCCAGGTCCCCCCCCCATCACAGCCTATTTCCAGTCCAAGGTCCCCCCCCCCATAGCCCTTTTCTGGTCCAGGTCCCCTCCACCCCCATCACAACCCATTTCCAGTCCATGTCCCCCCCCCATAACCCTTTTACAGTCCAGGTCCCCCCCCCCCATCACAGCCTATTTCCAGTCCAAGTCCCCCCCCCTTAGCCCTTTTCCAGTCCAAGTCCCCCCCTTAGCCCTTTTCCAGTCCAAGTCCCCCCCCCTTTAGCCCTTTTCCAGTCCAAGTCCCACCCCCTTAGCCCTTTTCCAGTCCGTCCCCCCCCCATAGCCCTTTCCCAGCCCAAGCCCCCCCCCTTAGCCCTTTTCCAGTCCAAGTCCCCCCCTGAGCCCCTTTCCAGTCCAAGTCCCCCCTTTAGCCCTTTTCCAGTCCAAGTCCCCCCCCCCTTAGCCCTTTTCCAGTCCAAGTCCCCCCCTTAGCCCTTTTCCAGTCCAAGTCCCCCCCCTTTAGCCCTTTTCCAGTCCAAGTCCCACCCCCTTAGCCCTTTTCCAGTCCAAGTCCCCCCTTAGCCCTTTTCCAGTCCAAGTCCCCCCTTTAGCCCTTTTCCAGTGCATGTCCCCCGCTTTGCCCTTTTCCTGTGCAAGTCCCCCCCTTAGCCCTTTTCCAGTCCAAGTCCCCCCCCTTAGCACTTTTCCAGTCCAAGTCCCCCCCTTAGCCCTTTTCCTGTCCAAGTCCCCCCACCCCCTTAGCCCTTTTCCAGTCCAAGTCCCCCCCCTTTTCCAGTCCAGGTCCCCCCCCCCCATATCCCTTATCCAGTCCAAGTCCCACCCCCCTTAGCCCTTTTCCCGTCCAGGTCCCCCCCATCACAGCCAATGCAGTCCTTGCCCCCCCCCCCCCCCCGACCAGCATCGCGGCTGTCTGAGGCTTCAGAGGGAGCCGGGGAAGCCCGCGCGAGGCCCCAGCTCCCTCTGTACAGCCACCAGCGTGAAGAGCCTTTTCCTTCACGCTGGCGGCTGTTCCTGTGAAGCCGCGAATGCTGGGAAAGGTTAAAAGGCAACCTTTAACCTTTCCCAGCATTCGCGGCTTCACAGGAACAGCCGCCAGCGTGAAGGTAAAGGCTCTTCACGCTGGTGGCTGTTCAGAGGGAGCCGGGGCCTCGCGCGGGCTTCCCCGGCTCCCTCTGAAGCGGAGAAAAGCCGGTTTTTTTGCTCTGGCCGCTCCCGATCTTGCGGCCAGAGCAAAAAAACCGGCTTTTAAAGGGCCGGTTTTGCCTCTGCGCCGGCAGCCGGCCTGGCCGTGGAAAAACCGGCCAGGCCGGCTGAAAACCGGCCAGTTGGCAACCCTAGTAATGTTGGGAAATTTGGCTTAGGGATCACTCTTGATCAGATCTGCTTCATCTGTTTCTGTGACTGCACTCCTGCCTTATGCAAGCAACCCCGTTTGAATGGCACAGAAGCAACTCATGTGAGCTATGGAAGAGAGAGTATAGCTATGAGGCCTGCTACAGCCTGAGAGACCTTACTTTGTACAGTAGTGTGCACAGTCAGGCCCAGAATACAGGCCAAGCCAGGTGGCCAGAAACTAATTAATAGAAAAATACTCTCCGCTCTGAAGAATGTAATTAGTGCCAGGAAGGCAGAGAGGCCCGGCCAGCTGCATAGATAAAAACAGACCTTGAAGCACCAACTTTCGGCCCGATAATCACGGGAGGGAGGGGGCCCAGAGAAGGAGTTTTAGCAAATCGCTTTTCTTTTTTGCAAGCAGCTCTGACTTTTTCTTTTTTGCTGAAAGCTGCAAATCCTATACAGAATAACTACTGACTGATGACATCAGTTTTGTGACGGAGATCAAGCATATAAGGCCCCACAGTAAGTCCATTGCTCCTCCCCAGACATGCCTACACCACACCCCCTTTCCTAATTGGATGTCCCTGCACCTGAGACATCTGTGAACGTCATTTGTGGAATGGCTACAGCGACATCTCTGTGATTTCGACATCCACGTGCACATCTTCAGACATCCAAATCATGATTAAACCTTTTAAAATGACCCTCCTACTGAATAACAAAAAGAAGAGGTAATTATTAAATCAACACACACTGAAGCCAGAAAAAGTTAATTCTGCTAGTAATACTTCACAACGGACAAGAATGTGTGATATGAAAATGGAACAACTCATTTATTAGACAAAAATGGGTGCATTGCCAAGGCCTTATTAGGTTATATCACTAACCCACCTATGTCACCGCTGTAATACTCCTATAAAAGGCGGCGCATATGGACCACTCATATGTTAAACAATTCTAATTTCCTTAAATGAAATGGACAGAAACTTTTCACTGTGTAAATTATTTGTCGGATCGCCTGTCACAAGGATGATAAATCACTCTCTTGAAACAGGCCCACCATTTTAATCATTTTAAAAAAACGGCCAACCGGCCCAAATGCGTGAGGCTATATGTTCCCCAGAACCAACCACCGCATAATTTATATGATGCTTTTGAAAAAAGCTAAATATCATTCCCGATCTTACTTAATATGCAATCGCATCCACAGTACTCTTATACTCATCTGGAACACGCCCAAGGCAGAATGGGTAAACAACGTATCACGCAGGGAATGCAATCCTTCACATGTGGATACTGAATCCAATGAATTCAACCGCCGGTCCCCCAACGGTACTGCCGTGCTATTAAGTGCTGTGAGGTGCTGTCATCAATTCGTTGGGTACCGCGACACAATCATTGTGTTTTTAAAAATGATTAAAATGGAGGCTCTGTTTCAAGAGAGTGATTTATCATCCTCATGACAGGTGATCCGACAAAAAATTTACACAGTGAATAGTTTCGGTCCGTTTCATTTAACCCTGGAATTACCAAGATTTTTTACACACTGAATACCGTTGGGGTCATAAATGACCCCACGACGAATTTTAATTGTTAACCATGAAAATTTTAAACTAAACAGACAAAATATTATTCCAAATTAATTATTTATTATATGAAGGTTAAATGTTTTGAAATTTAATGCTTTATCATAAAATTACATGAAGAAGAGTTGCCATGAAAGCAGTTTTTGCATGCACTTGATGAACACGGTAAAGTACTACAGTCATTTGCATGAGACACAGACAATTTCTGAATGTTCTTTGCAAACATTGCGCTTGCAGGAGGTGCAAACTATGTTGCTTTTCTTGTCTTTTTCTCTGGATCAGCAGTGACACCTTGCCCTTTTCTTTGGGATCCCAACATTGCAAACAGCATCAGTGGCTTCTTCAATGATGGAAGAAGTCTCGCTGCAATTACTCTGAAGCAGCTGCTTTCCTAATTCCAAGAGGAATAGACGGTGTCTGTGCTTTGACTTGGACTGCCATTCTGGATTTAGTGACATCAAACAATGAAGGCGTTCAAAGCACTGATGTCCAACATGTTGTAGAAGATTGTCACTGGCCAGCATCTTGTCATTCGTTTTGTGGTATACGTGCGCAACATTTGATCTGCCGTATCTACTCCACCTTTACTAAAATTATAGTCCAAGATCATGCATGGTTTTTTTTGTCTGGACGTGTGTTATCTACTTCTTCTTGATCGTGCAAACTGCTCAGAAGAACAACAACTTTTCCTTTCTTTGGGCAATAGGAAACCAGAGTGGCATCATCGCGAAAGGCAAACAGTGATGTGAATACCTCTCGGCCCTTTGCTGTTACAAATTCTGGAGGTAATTCTTTTCTGTTCTTTTGAATTGTCCCCAAAAGTGTCATTTGTTTTTCTAGCAATTTCCGTGACAGGGATAAACTGCAGAAGAAATTGTCAACAGTAACATTTCTGCCAGATCATGCCAATCCTTCAGTGAGTTGCAGTACAACCCTTTCACCCTGATTCTGTTCCCTGTTTTGTCCGAATTCCCTTCCTGTATATACTTGAAGACGCAGAACATATGACGTTGCACTGTCACACAACATCCATAGCTTTATGCCATATTTCCCAGGTTTGCTGGGAATATATTGTCTGAACGGAACACGGCCACGAAATGTAAGCAGTTGCTCATCCACAGTAACATTTTCACCAGGAAGAAAGGCGTCACTTAGAGTTGCTTCCCAGGTATCAAAAATGTGTCTGATTGGAGCAAGCTTATCCACGCCTCGTTGTTCACGTCTGTTGGTTGCATCATCAAATCTGAGAGCACAAGAAATTTGCTGAAAACTGTTACAGGCCATATTTTTGCCAAAAACAGAATGACCATCTTCAAGGTTCCACAACTGAACTATGGACTCATTTCGTGACTTGTTCACACCTGAGAGGATCAGAAGTCCAAGAAAACATTGAAATTCTCCGTCTGTCAAATCTTTCCAGGTGTCGTCATAAACGTGTCTTCCTTGTTTGCTCATCCATATCATGATTTCATTCAATAAGTTCTTCCTCATGAACAAGTGGAATGCTGCAAGAGGGCCATCAACATTTCATACAGCATACCTTGTAGGACCTTCTTGTACAGGCATGACATTAGCTCTGGCGTATCTTCCAGCAGCTTGCTTTATAGGTTTCCTGTTCCATGATTTTTCTTCTTTCTTTATTAAAACACTTGATAGACCACCCAGGCCGGAGCATCAGGGCGGTGTACAATCATAAAAATGACAGCCACTGGAAAAGAAGAGAGAAAGGAACGCCAAAAATAACAGGACAGAAAGAGAGACAGAAAAGACAGAGAGAGGACAGCAAGAGCGCAAGAAGGGCAAAAGGGAAATGAGGGGAGGAGGGCGGAAGAACATGGGAAAAATTAAGGGGGATGGGAGGCGCGACTAAGGGGATAAAACACCATCAGTAGGGGGGAAGAACACGGGAAAATTAAGGGGGATGGGAGGCGCAACTAGGGGGAAGAACACCATCAGTAGGGGGGGAAGATCGAAAGCCTGACAGAAAAGGTGTGTCTTAAGAAGGGCCTTGAAACGAGTGTAGGACAGTTCGGTGTGGAGTGGGAGGGAAAGAGTTCCAAAGAGCGGGACCTAAGAATAAGAAGGCGGAGTGACGAGTGGATTCGAGGTGGGCCTGTGTAGGTGAGGGAAGGAAGAGACGATTGCCGTGGGATGAACGAAGGAGGCGGGGAGAGGGCTGAAGATGAATAATACTGGCTAAGTACTGGGGGGTATCGGAGTGAAGAGCCTTGTGAGCAAGGATAAGTAGTTTGAACATAAACCGGAACTTAATTGGGAGCCAGTGTAAGGAAAACAGACATGGTGATACATGGGAACGAATAGAGGACGAGGTGACAAGACGGGCAGCAGCATTCTGAACAAGTTGGAGACTACGGAGTTGGTAGGATGGAAGACCGGCATAGATAACGTTACAATAGTAGAGACGAGAGATAACCAAAGACAGGACAAGAGTGACGACAGAGGATAAGGGAAGAATGGAACGGACGGCCTTAATACGGCGTAAGTGAAAAAAAGAAGAGCGAACGACAGAAGAGATATGATCGTGAAAAGAAAGGGACGGGTCTAGGGTAACACCCAGATAACGAAGGGTAGGGGCAGAGGGGATGGAGTGGGAGCCCATGACAGGTAGTATCGTGGGGGGTGGGAGACCAAAGGTAATCCAGAGAGCAGAGGATTTTGCAGAATTAGCATGCATGAAGTTGGACTCAAACCAGGAGGCAATAGAAGACAGACAGAGGTTGAGTGGAGCAAGGTCCGGGGAGGAGGGAGAGGTGTGATGAACCAGGAGGATGTCGTCGGCGTATATGTAAAAGGAGAGAGCAGATTGTTGGATTAACAGGGCTAGAGGAGCAAGAAAAGCATTGAAAAGCAGCGGAGCGAGAATGGAACCCTGGGGGACGCCACAGGTGGCGGAGGTAGGGGAGGATGCTGAGGTGCCGGAGTGAACTGAGAAAGTACGGCAAGACAGGAAAGAGTGAAACCACCGGAGGACAGTACCATGATGTGGCATCCTTAGATACATAGGCTTCAATGGCAACATTTGTGCTTATAGTTGATGACCTCTTAGCTCCTCTACAACCACAACTAAGATTCCTCACAGATGATACTGACACCGAGGACTCCTGCCTTCTTCCCCATCCAGCACAGCCTCGACCTGTAACTTGACTCTTTGCTGCAGGCGATGTTACCGGCTCAACATCAGTCTCACATTCACTTGGCGACCAACTACTGTTGCCATCTAAATCATGACTGTCATCATCAGATTTATCGCCCGAACGTGGCTGATATGCTTCTTCGCTTGCTGAATATGCTGCATCAGACGACTCAGAGCCGTCACTGTCAGCATCTCGTTGCAATATTTCTCTTACTTGGGCAGCTGAATACTTTCGGTTTGACATCATAAACAATAACCTAAAATAAATAAACAAAGATAAAGTTGAATAAAACGCAAAGCAGTTTTACTATAGGTGAACAATAATCGTGATGAATGAGCTGAAAGCCTTTAGATTTCATCGGAAATAATGAGAGAACGTATGATATCAATTACAGAAAATGTGTAATTTTCATAAAATACGAGTACAAAAAATAAATGATACATAATTAATGATAAATACCTTTGTCAGATCAAAAAATTCACAAAACTGCAAACTGTATCACGATCCAAACCGGATGTAAGCAACTGGGGTCAAAAATGACCCCCACTGGTACTCTGTGCTGCAATTCATCACTAGCGTCACCTAGCGGATGAAAATTATTCCTCTCATGGCGCAATATAAAGAGAATATTGACATGTGAAAAGTCATAAAAAGATTGCATTCTTGAACAACTAGTTTCCGAGATACGCGTTGTGAAACTTGCAATGGGGTAACTTTTGACCCCATCGGTACTCCCAGGGTTAAGGAAATTAGAATTGTTTAACATATCAGTGGTCAATGTGTGCCTTCTTTTATAGAGGTATAAGGCCTTATTAGGAGCAAATTGGGATGGCTTTATAGGTCCACATATTCTAGACGGTCATCAGATAAATAGTGTGGAACCAAATTAATCTTGGATATTTTGAAAAAGGTGAAAATTAGAGCAGGCTGCTGGGTGTAGCAATCCATTGGGAGGACCACAATATGTATCAAATAGAACATATTCAGTCAAGAAAGTTAAGAGTGACTAAATTGCAGGGGTCCCTTGGGCACTTAGCATTTATTACAGCTCCTATAACTGGAATACTAATGGTTTGGGCCAGAGGTGCTTTAGTGGAATGAACCACAGGAGAAAAAAGAAACCATCTTGATGTTAAGGGAGATGTAAGCTCTCTGGGTGGGAAGATGTACAAATCCTTCCCCAGAGGATTAGATGGAGGGAACTCTCCCAGCAGTTTGCAGGCCTGGATTTACAGTCTACCAGAACTAGAACTCGGATAGAAAAATTTGGGAGGTGACAAAGTCCCCCTCCCCCCCATGAACCTAAAATCCTGCTTCATATATATGAATCTTTCCCTCTTGCTGCTGCCCCCTCCCCCAGCTCTCAGAGACTCACTTGTGACAAAAGTATCATCCAGATGGAGTGAACATGAGGACTATGTTTGCTTGCACTCATAGGTCCAGTCAACTCGAGGCTTCAGTGCAGGGACAGAACCTGTGTGCACAGACTGATGTAGTCTTTGTGCTCACTGGAAGCAGCGGCACTGTGTTCTGGGGTGAAGGGCCGCAGTGGGAAGGAACAGTTCAGAGGTTCATTGGGGAAGAGTATCGTGGCTCCAGCACTAGTAGTGCCTCAAGACAGATTTAGCCAAAATCTCTGATCTGGAGGAGAAAGGAACTACTCTAATGAGCCCGGAGGACTAAGTGAGGATTCCAGGCTGCAGGTTAAAGGAAGTGGAAGTGTGGGTCAGCAGTCTTTGGGAACTATACAGGAGCCTCTCATGAAGGAAACAGCAGCAGTAGCAGTGCAAAGATAACGCCACAGCAGATAAAACAAATACTGAAACAAGAAAAAAAAAAAAAGAATTAAACACCAAAAATATGACAAGACAAACACAAGAGGAGGGGGATGTAGTAGCACGACATACAAGTACCTTAAAACCTCCAAATATTGAAAGCAATAGGAGGCAGGAGATTAAATCAGCGACCGATAATTACCTCAAGAAGAGCTATTCTCCGGAAAATAGGCGGCCCCAAATGATTGATCAAAGAGCCAAATTTTGAGAACAGTTTTAAACTTTGCGCGTGAGTGTTCCAAGCGCAAGTATCCAAGGAAACCATTTCAGAGAGATAGGGCCACACGAGCAAAACAAGACTGTCTGATGGTTTCATAACAGAGAACACGATACGAGGGAACAATCTATAAACTGGCCTGGGTGAATCTCAGAGTGCATGAGGGATCAGAAGTGAATGTAAATACAGGGGGAGACTAATTCAGATCACCTGGAATGTCAAAAATATTGTTTTAAACATTATTCTTTATTAATTGGAAGCCAATATGGTTAAGAAAGGGGCAGCATGATCATGGTGTTTGGCCTTAGATATCATCTTCACAGTTGTGTTTTTTTCAACAGCTGAAGCCTTTTGAGGTATACCCATGGGACCCCTACTAGTGAAGAGCTGTTGTTGTTGTTGTTAAGTGCCATCGAGTCGGTGTCGACTCCTGGAGATCCTCTGGATAGTTGACCTAAAGAAAGGAAAGAACTACAGTAGTCTATTCAGGGAAATTGGGGAGATCATAGACATGTCACTTCACCCCAATGCCTGGAAATTCAGTGTGATTCAAATACAGGGAAGTTCAAGGGACAGGACTGGTATAAGTAATGAGTTTCTCCTTGTTTCAGCCAGCAAAAGAACAAGGGATGGTGAAATCCTAGAGAGACACTTCCAGGGTCATACAAAATATTTTGAGCCCTTCTATGGGGCAAAGTAAATAAACCCAGATGTTCCCAGTCAGAAGCAGGGACTGAGAGGCGGAGAGTCAGTGCATCTGAATATTTGAGATGACCTTTACAATAAATGAAACCCGTTCATGCGTTTTGCAAACCACGGACACCAGCTGTGCAAAGTGCAGTTTGTCAAATTATTCCTAACGAGTTGCTTTTCATTTTTGAGTAAACGAAATTTCCTTGGAACAACAACTATTTGTGTGTTGACTCGTGATTCTAATGCAGGCCAGTGCCAAGGCCGGCTTAACCGTTAGGCAAACTAGGCAGCTGCAAGGGAAACAGCTGCTGCGGAGCTGTAAAGAACGGCTACATCAAAGCAAAATAAAATATCCCGACAGAAGTGCAAATGCAAAGAACCATCAAAATGTCCTTTTTCCCCCACAGCGAGGGAGGGCAGTTTTCAAATAGCCCATTTACCTGGATAGGTAGTTTTTGGAAATTGTCCTTATTACGTGAATATATACAAAGCAAATTATAATGACCACTTTATATAGGATTGTTCTGGGAAGGATGATGTTGGGGCGATTGTGATTATTGAATAAATATACAATTTTACCTGAGTACTGAGTAGCATGCCCATAGAGCATAAACTCAATACCCCAAAGCACAGCCCTTTCAGAAAAGATAGCATCCATCTTTCCAATACCATTACACCAAGCAGATTCATTCCAATATTCCAGGAAGCAATTAATATCTTTATGGGTTTGACCAAAAGGAGGATCATAGCTAAATCAGAAAAGAGGAACACAAGGCCAGCTGGGGAGCTACTGCCCTATGTCAATGCCAGTTTCTCTGAGTCAGCAGCAGTTCACATAAAAGATGGGGTATTTCCTACAAACATGGGTGCTGTGTGGCAGACATTGAAAGACGTCTGGAAACAAACAGTTATTAATGTTTATGACCAGGCCTTTGTTCAGCAGGTTGAGAAGATTGCCCCGTCATTATGTCTTGCCAAATGGCCACGATGATGCGGTGCTGCCCTCTAGCCTGAGGCGAAGGAGCAGCACCACAAGATTGTGGTCATATTTGTTAGTACTGTTAAGGAGAGTAGGGGGTGCATAGGCTGAAGACTCACCTAGGGTGCCCAGTACTCTTGCATAGCCCCGCATTCTTCCCCGCTCCCTTTCTTGATCACTGTAAATAGCACTATCCACCCTGTCCCCTAAGCCCATATCCTTGGAGTCCTTTTCAACTCCAATCTTTCATTCTGTGATTGCATTTACAATACTGCTATGAGGTGTGGTTCCTGAATCTATACATCTGGAAACTCCATCCCTTCCTTTTCAAGTTGACTGCCTGAACCCTTATCTACTTTCTCCTCTACTAGACAACTGCAACCTACTCCTCTTGGGTCCATCACTGAATGACCTGTCTCCATTAAAGATTCAGCCTGTCTCTGGTAAAAAATTCATTTCCATGATTAATCTTCTACTGAACATATATGATCATATAATCCCTCTTCTCAAATTACTACATAGTCTAGTTCTACTATTTCTCACTGGGCTAGGGGAGGTGCTACAGCGAGATATGCTGCAACTCTTCCACTTTCTTCCTATCTCCTATTTTCCATTGTTAACCTTTTCTATGCCTTCTAGTTTCTTTGTTAATTTCTTATTGACTTTATAAATCACTTTAGAGCTTTTGTGAAGGGGGTGTAGCAAATTTTAATAAACATAAGCATCTGCTTCCAGACAAAATGTAAGCTTCTTATGACTTCTGGTAAGTACATTCACTCAGTAGCTCTTTGCTAATTCCCATCTATTTCCTCATTAGGGATATGCATATGTTAGCATGCATTTGGATCACTAACATACCTAAAAAGGTTTAGTGGGGACTAAATAGATTTTAAACACATATTAACCTATGAATTAACATACATTAAGTCAATTTGCCGCCGATTCCGTTTGGTGGGGAGAGGCGGGCAGCGGCAGTGGCACTATTTCCAAAAGTGGCAGCAAAAAGCTATCGCTTTTGGAAATACTGCCGCTGCCTGCCTCCTCACCTAAGACGGAATTGGCAGCAGCTGGGGGGGGGGGGCTAGTGGTGGCGGCAGCTGGGGAGACGTGGCAAGGCCTGGGTTTCTGTCTAGGACAACAGAAACCCTTGGACTGGCCCTGCATATAACCTCTCTTCTCAAGTCACTTCATTGCCTCCTCTTCCATTTCCACATCCAATTCAAACTTCTCCTTCTGACCTACAAATGTATTTATTCTTCTGCTCCTCACTCCTTTCCTCTCTCCTCTCTCCCTATACCCCTCCTCGTGAACTCCACTCTTCCTCTGGTTTTCTTCTCTTTATGTCCTTTCCTTCCACTGCCAAATCCAGACTTCGATCTTTTCACCCTGCTGCTCCTTATGCCTTGAACAAACTGAGTCTGTACGTTAGGCTTCATCTCTGCCACCTTTCAACTCCATGCTAAAAGCTCACCTCTTTGAGGCTGCTTTTGGATCCTGATCCCTTGTTCTCCTATGTGTCTCCTTACCTTTCCCCGGTAGTTCTCTTGTTCTTAGCTGTTGTGTTGCCTGTCCTGATTAGCTTGTAAGCTCTGATGAGCAGGGACCATCTTTTTACATGCATCTATATAGTGCCGTGTACACCTTGTAGAGGTATATAAATGATTAATAGTAGTAGTAGTAGTAGCCCTCAAGGACTGGGAAGGAAAACCAAGGAACTAGGGGGATAGATTCAGGAGCGATATGCGGAAATATTTCTTTAGGGAAAGAGTGGTGGATCCGTGGAATAGTCTCCCAGTGGAGGTGGTAGAGATGAGGTCAGTGACTGAATTCAAAAAAGCATGGGACAAACACAGAGGATCTCTAAAGGTAAAAAGGGGACTGTTGTAGTTGTTGATATAGAAGGACAGACTAGATAGGCCATGTGGTCTTTTTCTGTCGTCATGTTTCTATGTACTCGGGACTGCATCTTTCACTTTCTTAGAAATGGAGTTGATAGATATTACAGGTACGATACTGATCTGGGCGGTGCTATGTGCCGCCAGCAAAATTCTGTGTATCACCGCACTACTAGGAGGCCACAGGAGCTACCCGTGTAGCACCGATTTTCAATGCTCTATGGTTAGGCCCGGCGCCTTACAGGTGGGCGAGGGTTTCCCTCACTGATCTTTAAAGGCACAGAGCACTAACTGTGAAGCTTCGAAAATTGGTGCTACATGGGTAGTGCTATGGCCCGCCTCTGCACCACCCCCAAATGCCCCCGACACACCCCAATTCTAACTGCATAGCATCGGGGCGCGTAAGGGTCAAACCAGGGAATTTTCAAAGGCACTACCCATGTAGGTGCCTTCAAAAATCCCCTGTTAAGACATTTACAAGGGTAACTAGGGCAGTTACCGGTATAAATGCCTTTGAAAATTGGGCCCCACATACCTGCTGTACAAGAAAAGTTTCGTCCAGCAGTGATATGTTTATATTGTGCTTATAAGAAAAAAACATGCATGTAACCTGCACAGCGTGACACAGAAGGCTTGGAATAATCTGCATCAGACAAGTACAACCCTAAACATCTTGCTGAGCAGATCAGATGGACCATTTGGATAATCTGCCATCAGTTGCTATGTTATTATGTAATCCTTCTTAGTTATGGTTATGCCTGCCTTCGGCACATCCTTATTACATTGCCCTGTATGTATGCTGTGCTGCTCAAGATTTGTGTTCAGACCAGAACATTTAACTTGGGGTGGGTAAGGCTAACTGTGGTCCTGGAGGGCTGCATGCACATCTGATTTTCAGAATAAACCTGAAAATGTTTCATGAAATGCAACTATATACATTGAATCTTTGAAAACGAAACCCAGTTGCTGAACATTCCTGTCTAAAATGACAACAGCGATTGTCAAAGAGTAGTAACTCAATCTCCAGAGAGTAGGTTTAACCATGGAAATATGATCACTTTTGGATGATCACAAAAAGTCAAGAGCGCTAAGAGTCTGATGTATGTATTAAATGGTTTTCTATTTTGTGTCGATGGGAGAAGCTTAGTGCATAACCCCATAAGTTAGGACAGAAAAACTGAAAAAAATATAGCAGCCTATTTAATAAAGTTCAGCAATTGCCAAAATTAATATCTGGCAATTACAAAAGTTATGCATTAATTACTGAGGGACATTCTTAGTATCTTGCCATAGACTTGACCCAGAGAAAAGTTATTTGTGTGTTAACTGCAATGCAGATAACACAGAGCTACACTTACTGATGTAGCTTTAACTGCATCGCATTATCTGCCACATTAGCATCAACATGCAATAATTGCATCTGCATTTAAGGTCACTCCACCCTTCTCCACCCCATTCTGTGTAAGGACAGGAACGATCACATGTTAATTCCTAAGGCAACACGTTAGTGTATGTTCATTGCTATATTATTTATTTATTTAGACAGACTTGTATTCCACCTTATCCTACAATCAAAGTGGTTACATCACATCACAATTGGGGTTACATTTAACATGTGGGTGCTTTACAATATTTAACATGAGGCTATTTAGCAACATTAAGACAGCACAATTTGAGGGTTGCATTTATCATGAGGGTGTCATGAGTCTAGTTGGGTTGATTGGGTATTGAGTTTGTGGGGGTATTTACATTGCAATACCGCTCGGGTGGGGACTGTTGTCTATCTGCGCGTAGGTTTCTGTAAAGAGCAGGGTTTTAAGGGCCTTGCAGAAGTCTGATGTCCTCTAATGCCCTTAGGCTCATTGGGAGGGAGTTCCATAGTGTGGATGCCAGTAGCGATGGAGCTCTTCTTGATGTATTTTGTTTAGTCTTGTGATATCCTGAAGGTGTGCTGATCATGTTGTCATTATTGTTCCTTCTTGGTCTATTACTGATGTTCCTTGTTATGATTTCTTGTAGTGCATCTGCCGAAAAATGGTGGATGATTTTTAAAATGATCAAGATTTTAAATTTTTCTCTGGCCACCATTGGGAGCCAGTGTAGTTGCTGTAAGATGGGGGTGATGTGTTCAGATCTTGGCGTGTTGGTGATGATGCGTGCTGTAGTGTTTTGCACCATTTGGAGTGGGTGTAAGGTCTGCTGGGGCCTTGATATAACGAATTTCCGTAATCAAGCAGAGGTGTAATGAGTGCTTGGCACACTGTGCGGAAGTGTTCCTGGCGGAGTAGTGGTTTGATCTTTATGGTCCTCAAACATTGATAGGCCTTGTATGTGGTTTTGGCGATATGAGATTTCAGGTTCAGAGCTCTGTCCAGTGTGATGCCCAAGTACCTAACTTCATCTTTGACTACTATGAGTTTGTTTAGAATGCTGATAGTTTGTGGTGGAATGAAGGTGGGGTTCCTGGTGACAAACACTGCCTCAGTTTTATCGTAGTTGACCGTCAGGTTATTGTCTGTGAGCCAGACATTCATGTCTTCAAGGCATTTGGTTTTTGTTGTGGTGTTAGGTGCTAGTGGGTTGATTGGAGCATACCCCATGATGTCGTCAGCATATATGTAATAGTGGAGTTTGTGTCGTCTGATGATGTTGCATATGGGTTGGATGTAAATATTGAAGAGCATTGATGACAGGGCAGATCCCTGAGATATTCCTTGGGTTGCAGGGAACTGCAATGATTTCTTTTGGGCGCATTTGACTTGCTGTGTTCGATATTAATGGCTAATACAGCTAGTAAATATGTCCCATAATGCTTTCCTACAATAAAAACATGGGGCTGATATTCAAAAGGCTTATTCAGTTAATAGGACTTGCTAACAGACAGACCCTGGTGAGCAGATATTCAGCACTGCCACTAAATATTTCCGCTTACCATCGTGGTTCTATGTAAATAGTGCCTGGGCGGTCTCCAAGTGAGGCTTGGGGGAAGTCAGCACTTATCCAGAGAGTAGTGATTTTCCGAACCATTGTGCCGATAGGTAACTGCATAGCTTTGGACAGGAAACAAGCTGTATGCAGAGTGCCTATCCTAATAGCGACTGAAAATCGCTGCTATGGGGAAAGCCGCTACTGCAAACCACAAATTGCAGCCACTATCTAGCTACTGCCTTTGAATATCTTTAACTCTTTTCCTGCGGTAGTTGGCATTTAAGAAAAAGGTTGATTGCTGCATACTCGATAGCAGCCCGACGGAGAACAGAGTTGATAGTTATATTGTGATCCATATTGGCAGTAGCTGCATTCATCTAGATTATCCTTAAATTAAAGAAGAATATTTAGAAAACAGTGTAAGACACAGTACTGCTTTCATATGGAAACAAAAATCAGATATTTATTTCTTGTTCTCAAAAGTCTATTTAGTTTCCAAAGGACTTAGGGATCAAATTGAACTTCAGGCATATGAGCGGATATAATGAATGCTTTTTGATATTTATGGAAGATAAGATACTGGAAGTTGTTTCCTACATTTAATCTATTCTATTTAACACTGTCTATTGTGATGCATTATTTCAGAATACATATTGTGTCTCCTACCACTGCAGTTTGTGTTTAATAGTTGTATATTAGCCTGTTTATAGCAGTATAAAACAGAATGTGCTACATTATACTCACCAGGTGGCAGTATGATATCTGTTACCGAGCAAGTGAAAACAACTATGAACAAGAACATTTTTTTGAGCAGAGAAATTATTTTGATAAACACATAATTTATTGGGAGTTATTTGCATCTGTGCAAATTGAAAATGTTTTATTGATACTCCTGCTGTAATTCTGCACACGATAATTCAAAATTGTGCACTTTTTTATATTTTTCTGTATTGTAAATTACCTATCAATCAAAAATAATATGCTCTGTTACTCTGACATTAAAACATGCAGAATTTTGCATAAGTCAGACCTTTTGACACAGAAGTTTGACTTTTTTTTGCAGAATTCCAGCAAGACTAATTGAAGTATAGCAAATGCGCGCAGTTCCACATGGCCTGATGTGGAATGTAAAACCTTAAGAGGATTCGGAATAATTATGAACACACCAAATAAATGACTAATGAAAGAACAAAGTGCTTTAACAATTTTATTGTATTTCTAGATGTATTTTATAGGGATATGGATAGCCCAAAAAAATTCAGCTCGTTTTCATTTGTAACATTGTTTGAATTTTTTTTTGTTTCACACATTTATTGTCCATTATGAGGGTAGTTTTACAAGGGGCTGCTGGGCTAATGCAGTTTTAATGCACGTAGTCACACCTGTTTCATAAAGTAAAGCATATGCTTACTTTACTTTATAAAATAGGGGTGTAAATGGTTAAAACTCATGCAGAAGCTAGTGCAAACACTTATACTGTTCATGCTAATGCACATAAGCCCATATTTTATAAACTAGACAACTAACTGCACACTCTGCCCAAGCTCCAACCATGTGAATGGCCACAATGAAAATATGCGCCATTGCCTTCTAGAATAGCAACCACCATGCTTTACATACATAGATGGCGCATAACCTTTCCATGACTCTTCATAAAATTACCCCCATATGCATGTAAGAACACTCACTTTTATGCACATTAGTTCAAACAAACCAAGCGCATGCTCACATCCCTATCATTTTGACATGATAATAGATTTTTATGCTAAGTACACCTTTTGAAATCCTTTTTGCCCCTTGGGGTGTTAGGCAGGGCAATCTTTTGATGGCTACAAAAAGCTCTATGTTCAGAATTATGTCAATTAACTCAGTTCGTATACTAAAGGTATGCAAATATTTTTCATGAATGATCATTATGGATATCCTGAAAACCAGAGCAATTTGCATCCCTTAAGAACTGTAGTAGTAGCGGTAGTGTGGTGGTAGTAGGTACTAGTAGTGGTAGTGGTAGTAGGTACTAGTAGTAGTATGCCTGAAGTACAGTCTCCTCTTCCTTCACCTTCTCTTCTTTGGTTTTACTTTGCTAGCTAGCTATTCTCTTTCTAGGCATATTACACACAAGCTATTGTGGAGGCTTCATCTGCCTCTTTGTCTATCCATCCATTCATATGCAGGAAGTTTTAGGAACATGTTTATTAAAATGCACTATTGTAGCGTGAATTAAGCCTCAAAATTTAGCACAGAAGGTGAAGTAGACGTGTGGTAGTGGGTGAAGCCAGCATGTCCCTCTGCAGTTACCATGGGGAGATTCTCCTCAATGCATAAGGAGGCAGTAAATGCATCTGCACTAGTGGCAACATTTGTGGTTAGCACATGCCAATGATACCCTCAGTTACTGTGATGTGCCATCAATGCCCACACTCCACCCCTATCCCACCCAGTCACCACCTCATTGTGTGCTAACCAGTTAGGGTGGGGGTTTTTACACTCTGCCGCATGGTAACAGTGCAGCATGATTAGCCAGCAGTAACCCCCCAACCATTAGCTCACTTTAGTAAACATGCCCCTTAGTTTCTGAAGCGCGTGTTCAAAACCAAAACACTTTCAGCTGCTGAAGGAGAAGCAAGGGAAGAACCCGATGCCAGTGGCACAGGAAGACACTCAAGTACCTGCAGGCGGGAGTTGCCGGCCACATCATCTGCAATGCAATGCAGCGCAAGCTAGAAGAAATGAGTGGTGATGTGGAGCAAGGGCTGGGGGAAATGGCAGGTAGCCTGGAGCAGGAAGAGGTGAAAAGAAGAAGATGATGGTGTCCAAGTTGGGAGGAAGGGGATAAGAGGGTAATGGGCGAATAAAAGGAGTAGGGTAAAGTGGGAAGGAGGAAAGAGAAACAAAAGGGAGTGGCAAGCAGAAGGTGAGAAAGAATAAGCCTTCATAATTCACCCACACACATCTCATGCACATACACACTCCCTATATACCTGCCACATGCACTAACACAGAGAAATCCACATCCATTCCTAACACCCCCCCCCCACTCTATACCCTCCACACAAGCATTCCAATACCCCTACCCTTATCCATTAACATATCTCAGAAATCCCCCAAACCAAACTCCCTTCAGCTATGCCATACATATTTCTAGGGGGGGGGAGGGTGGAGACATACTGTCTCCCCCCTCTCCCAAGGTTATACTCACACACCAAATAAACCCCACAAGCCTTAACACAAACCCCAACGCACACTACCCCCTGAATCTGACAACAGAGAAAGGGGCAATGTGCCATTGTATCATGCCGCGCCGGTCTACTTTCCACTTGTTTCCTCTTACATAAATTTTACTTGTAGGTTGTTTTTCACATGAATCATATTTCGAAAGAATTGGTGCCTTCCATTAATGATTAAAGCCCCATCCCTGCCCCAATTCATTTCCCACAGCAATTCTAGTGCCACATTTAACAGAGTATGCCATTATCACTGGTCCCGCTACCCCAGATTCCTGAAGATGGTTGGCCGTGCCGCCATTTGCCTTCACCAATAACAGGTGGACACACTCAAAGAGCTCTGAACATTCTCAAACCATTTCCTTCCAAAATAAAATGCTTACGACAATATCTTTTGCCCAACAACTAGTCTTTGTAATAGTACTGCCTCTTTTACTGAATTCTGATCAAAAATTCTACACCAAGCTTCCGTTAAATATTCTGTAAAAAAAATAATGCCCACCGCCACAAGGAATACATACAGCAGTAATATCTTGCCTACCCAGTCTTACTAGGATTTGTTTCTTTAATTTTTCTTCAGAATTTATAGGTAATGCAATCAGCAGACACTGATTTTGAATCAGCTTGCAGGTAGCAGTACCACCAGGGATTTCTGGCCAATCAGCCAGTAATTCTAGCTTTGTACTGATGTGCTATGTTTTGATAATGTATTAATACTACAAGTTTCAAAGACAGTTCTCACAAGGATATCAGGCATTTGAAATTCCCATTTCTATAATTCCAATAAGTTTCTTGCATTCTGGGTCTACGCCAAATCTCCGAGGGTTTTTTTTTTTGTCCTGGTTCAATTTCCTGACCACCTCAGCTTCTAGCTTCATCTGAGGCTGCACAAGTCCACTTATGACCATTTCGAATGGGGATGGGGGGGGGGGCAGTGTCTGCTACGGGTCTTCCACCTATTAGTCCTCATTCCTTTTCATCTTTTATTTTAGGCAGGCATTCTTTTAGGGGTATGGGTTTAACTGATAGAATATGCTGTTTTCAAATTGCATGAAGGTTTTAATTAATTTCTGGTGTGTTTGATTATATGTTTGTGTCTGCCTCATTTAGTATTTTATTTGTATATGTAAACTATGTAGCATGCATAAGATTCACAGTTTACAAGCACCCTTAAATAAATTAGAAAATATTACCCAGTCATCACAGTGATAATCTTCAAAAAGGAGCCACAAATAGCAGATAATACACTACCCTGCATCCCACCTGTAGGTGTCATTGTTGTGAAATAGGTAAGATACCCTTCACCTAGCCAGAGGTCTATGAAGTCTTATTCTACAGCATCCCAGGAAAGCAAACCTAAAAATAGGACCTCTTTTTAGTAGCATAGTCAGTAGAACATTTAAAGAAAGAGGTAATACCAGGAAACAGTGACTTTGTCTATATAAAAGTACTGATATAATAAAATGTTTAAATAATATAGTTGGGCCTGCCCATAGCATTTATAATCACATATTACCACAGCCTCCTGCAATGTAAGAAGGTTTTCCAGTATCCACATACACAGGTTTTAAGCACTAATTAGAAGCTCTCTTTCACTGCAGATCAACTATCCTATGGTTCCTAAGGATTCTCCTTCAGTGCAATTCCAGAATTAAAACCCTTGTCTTATTTGTAAAGACTTCCCAGAAGAGTCTTAAAACAGCAGGTCACATCCTCACTAAAATGCTTTAACTTTTCAAATCTATCATGCTGTGGGCTTACAGGCCTCCTACTGCTCTAAGCACCAATTTAGCAGCAATGCACTTCTAAGCAGTAACACAACTGGTCATTTACTCTACTACAGAGTGCACACATCATTTGAAGGCAAAAGAATTTCAAAAGCATAAGCAAATGAAATGCAATTGGAAGGGCAGTGCACTTAAGTTTTGACAAGCAGGGTATTTCTAAACTTCCAAATTTGCCAACACACTTAGGAAGTAGTGGCCACGATGAGAAGACCAATCCGCACAGTGCTTGCGCACTCGTTTTGTTCTCATCTTAGAAATAGAAAGATTGCTCTCTTCCCAACCGGTCTGCTGTCAGAGAGCTCCGAGTTGGGTTCCTCAGAGCAGCAGCAGAGAAGCGCAGGATACCAAAAACAAACTTGGCTGGTTTTAGTGGCATGCGTAAGAGTTTTGTCTTAACTTGTTATGCAGTGCTGCGGGATAGCACCAGGCTCCTGCTTCATGAGGAGAAGAAACACGAAGCATTGCTTTATCCTTGCTGCTCTTTAAAGCACTTCAGTGTTTCCTTTCACTGCTCTGTACAACACGACTTCTAGGACAATCACGTTTACTCTGTCTTGAAATCTAAGGTAGAGCTGAAGAGGCTTAGGCCACTTCTGTAAGTTCTTCGTTTTGCGTTCTGCTTTTTATTATTTTTGTGAGCAGGCACCAAGCAGTTACCACACACATAAGTCTGTTTTATGGTCCCCTAACTTTGCTCTGGAGGAACGCTATGGTACATTTATATTAGAGCTCTGCTCAGCAGCACTTTACCCCTGTTTGATGGCCTTGTGTCTAATATTTTCTATGGGGACGTATTGGAAGAGTAGGGCCCATAAAAGAACTGCTGAACGGGAGCACATTACTGCATTTTTACAGTGAATTTTTCCAATCCACTTCTCTAAAGAATTTCTTTTGGCTCACCTGTCATATTTTTATAGCTGAATTTGTAGTTTACTACAGTAAACCTCACATTTCATGGTCTCTCCCATATCTGAAAAGCATGCTAAGGGAGAAGGCAAAAGATTTTCAAATAGCCCACTAGTTGCAAAATATACTTTTTGAAAATTTTCAAAGACAAACTATTTGGATAATCTTTGAAAATTATCTAGCAGAATGTGCACTTATACTGTGGGGAGAAAATAAAGCGCTGTTGGTAGGACTCACTCAGAAGGGTCGTCAACATTTACAATGGGTACAAAACACTGCATCTAAGTGATTCGAGGGCTGAAGAGGTCATTTATTGATTTAAATTTATATATCACGCCATCAGAGACCCCCACACAGTTTATAGCCCAAAAGAAAAAAAAATGACAACCATACCCCCCCTCAGATCGAAGCCCTCACCCAATCTACCTTTCCACTGCCCACAAGGGCATAACCCAAAATACCAGATTATAAATTCAGACAGCTACCAACCCTCCCACCCACAACCCTCAATCACCCAGCAAAAGTTAGGTTTTCCATGATCACCTAAAAGTACCCAGATCTTGCTCCAACCAAAGCTCCAAAGAGTGCATTCCAACAAAGAGGCTCTTGGACTGAAAAGGCTCTGTCTCTATAAAAACACTTTTGTATGGTGTTAGCACTAAAGACCACCAGTAATGCCCCTCCTGGGATGGTAAAGGCCTACTAGAGGTATAGCAAACAATCCTGAAAGACAAATAACTTAGAGCCCAGTTAAGCCGTACACAAAAAGCCAACAACAATCTGTAGCAATGCTATACTGCAGTGGTAACTAATGAGGCTCTCTCAAACACTGAGGCCCCTTAATCAGCCCGGCCGCAGTATTCTGTTCCAACTGCAACCAGTGAACCTCATGTGGCAGACGTCCAACCAAAACGACATTGCAGTAATCCAACTAGAGAAAAATTAAAACCCAGGTCACTCAGGCCAGGTTTGCTTCTGAATGATAAGGTCGTAATTGCTGGATCTGCCATGAGAAGAAAAGGACTACAGACCAAACATGCAACATGGTCCCTCAAAAAAAAGATGTGAATCCAGCCAAGCATGAAGATTCCTACAAAGGTCAGACCAGGTCACCCTATAATAATCCAGCACCGAGGGGAGAAAAGGATTTGACATTATTGAGGAAGGGACGTAAGACATATCTATTTCAGAGTTCATATGACGGAGGGTAAGATAGATTGGGAAAGGTTCCTGTTGGCTTTTCATGTAGTTTAGATTGTGGATGGTCAGAGGAAGGGGATTGGATGGACTGAGGTTCTACGTTCTCTTGATGGTACTTCAATGAGTTAGCTGAAGCTATTTTTCACCACAATGAGCAGATTCTGATTTACCTGGTCTATAAATGTAAATAAATAAAATAAGACATATACTTTTGCATTTCCCATATACATATGCTGTTTAATCACAGCCATGATCTTAGCTGGATAAAGGATATCTGCTTTCAGATCTAGTTTACCTGGAAAAATTGTATTTACTAGGGTAAATCGTTTTCACAATTACCCTCAATGTAGTTGCAGCAAATTTTGCAACAAGAAAAAAATAAATTCTTATCCTCAAATAGGATGATTAGTTTAGGTCTGTAGAACAGATGACACAACCACACACTCACACGTGGCACTTACATAACTGTATTTCCAAAAGTGCCTGAACACATACACGGGACACTCGTCTTTTCTCATATTGAAATAGAGTGCACGTCTACTTGTATATTTGTGTGTGTGTGTGTGGTTTTGTATTGTCAAGTAAGATTTAAAAAGGGATACTAGAAATTTTAGACTTAACAGATCAGTTCAGGTCAGCTATGACCTAAGGAATCCAGCATTGGACAACTTCACTCATCCCTAGCTCAGAAACTCTTCCTTTTTTTATTTTTCATCTGCATACAAAATATTTTAAGATAGACAGAACAGGAATAATTTGATTCAGACACATTTTGAATCAAGACCAGAAGGGAGCATTTTCAAAAGGCATTTACATAGTTGGCAGACTTGCAAACCGTGTAAGTGCTGCTCGGCATGTTGGTATCGCTGAATATCCCCGGCTGCTGCCCCTACACGCCCTGATGTGGGGCAGAGTAGAGGTGGCACCCATCGTTAACTGGGCTGCAGTGATATTGAGCCACTGCCGAGTCAGTGATACATGACGAAAGTGAGGCAGAAGAAACCCTGGCCTAACTTTCATTGTATAAGCCAGTTAGCCTCGTGGCAATGCAGCAAACCCAGATATTTTTTCAAAGCATTTATAACCCGCCTATCAAAATTTCTAAGCAGTTTACAACAACAACACACATGAAAACACAGTACAACAATTCAATGCCGGGCTGGATATGGCCCCAGCATTGAATACCAGGTTTACATTTCAGTGCCTGTAGCTAGCTACGTTGGCAGTGCAGGTTGCTTATACTGAATAGAGAACATGAAGCCATAAGCATTGGAAAAGGGTAGACCACATGGGCCCTGGCCCCACCAAAGCCTTGCTGCCACAATTGCTGGCCTTCCCTTCCTGTCTGCCCATAGGGACCTGATCTCCCATGAGCAGACAGAAGGGGTCTTTCCTGCAATCGTGGGGCTCTTCTGCTGGTAGGGGTTGGGATCCACATGGGCAACTGGCTGCGTGCCATGTGGTGATCACAGCAAAAAACTCTGTCTGCCCATGGGAGATTGGGTCCCTGTTGGAAGACAGGAAGGGAAAACCGGCGATCACAGCCTCGCTGAGTTCGGCTAGCCAAGGGGCAGAGCTTGGTCCCTCCAACAAGAACGAAGTTGCAACACTTCTGTGTGAATCACAAGTCACATAACTGCACTGGTTTGGATTTTGTGCGATTTGTGTTATTTCTCCCTCACTAGTCAAGACACAGCACTTCCTTTTCTTGACCAAAAGGGGAGTGACTCCTAAGCCTGGTTGAATTCTTTAGCCACCAGCACCTGTACACACTCTACTGTTGTGGCAGGAAGAGGGTGGGAGGGGGTGGGCAAGGAATTCCCAAGGCTAGAGAACCAGGGAGACAGCAATGCGCCAATCAGTGGCAAGCCTTAATTTTATCTAAAATATATAGTTGACTGCAAATTGGGATCCATGAGTGCAGTGCATTTGAGTGATCACTAATAGCCCCAACCAATTACTATAAGATAAGCCCAAGGTTCATAGATAGTGGTCCTAAGATTATAACAAGTGGATTGACCCTTCTGTAATGATGCTATCTGCAAACATCTTTAGCCACAGAGCTCCAGGACACTTCTGGTTAGTACTACCATGGATGCCAAAATATTTCAGATACTATAAAACATGTCTTTCATCCTACAGATGCCAAAGCAGTATTGCATGCCCATTTGGCAGTCAGTCATTTCCTTTTGTTGTGAGAACAGTTGCAACCAAGGATCCTGAGAAACTGTACAGGAGTCCTCTACCCATGGTGCTGTGGATGGGGAGAGGTGCCGCGATATCACGATGAGCATTGCCTGTTCCTCACTATGAAAAATGCAATCTCTCAGCACCTCCCTCCACTGGCAGCAGCGTGAGCAGAAGATGCTTTGTGGGAACATTGGTTGCAGTGGATTAATAGGGTCTTGTTTTAGGCAGAGGTGGCCAAAAGTCGGTTTTCAGAGTTTCAATAATTTCTTGAAAATGGACCAAACATGCTTTCATTTCAGTAAATGTTCATTTCATTTGCAAAACAGAATTGAGCCAACGGATTACATAACCTTCTGTTTAAAAAAAAATTAAGACTAAAGAAATAAAAGAAAGCAAAAACCAGGGTTAAATGTGCCTAATGAGTATGGTTGTACTGTAAATCCACATTTCCCACCCACCCTCCTCCCTCCCACATCCGATCCATGCCATGCCCTTATTAATCTAAAACAACTTTCTTGATTACTTACATTTTCACCTTGGATTCAAGGGGCAATAAATTCATCTGATGTTTTTCAATATTATTTTCTTCATCCATGGTGAGTTGGTGGCTATAAAAAAAAGATTTGTTTGTATTATTTCAGCCTCACTTCCCAATTACTATTCACCTGGTTTGATTAAAAAACAGCAGCTTATAAATATCCACATGATCAGCTCTAGTTTAGAAACTGATTTTTCTTCAGAGGCCTGAAATCTAGTTTTAATTTAAACTGTTCACAGAACCATTTTAATTCAATTGTGCATTCTTTCTAATTTTTTGTGAGCAATGCTACTTTGGATATTTAAGTTCTGTCCCCCCAATCATGTCATTTGAAAGTTTCAGATCACATTTTTCTTCACAATGGAGTGGAGGAGTGGCCTAGTGGTTGGGGCAAGGTACTTCAGGCCAGAAGGTCAGGGGTTCAAATCCCACTAGAGGACAGCAACCATGGGCCGGAAGGACTGGGGTTTCTAGTCCCACAGGTGCTCCTTGTGGTCTTGGGCAAGCCACTTAACCCTCCATAGCCCATGTTCCCTGTAAAATAGTTATCTCCAAGTTATAATGTCCTGTTCAATGTAATTTCAGTTTGTTCAATGTAAACTGCACTGATGCAGAATAGCACAGTATATAAGAGAATATAAATAAAAACAATTGTCCCAAACTGCTAACATTAGAGATAATCAAATGAAAACCTCCAAACAGGGAATGTTAGGTAGATCATCCTTGATTTTGTAGTTGCTTATTCTTCTCGGGCATTGTTTTCCTCATTCAGCTTTGTAAGGCAACTCTGACTCACTAAAGTTCATGCTAAAAAGTATTTTATGTGCATGTGGTATCTTTAAGTGTGTAGGCCAAAATTGTAAAGGTCATTCACTAAGAGGGTCTTTTTAAAAGCTTTAGTCGTGATTTGGGCGTCTGAAAACATTCATGTGGATGTTTAAGCCATAGTGACATCCCCAGAGCCATTTCACAAATGGCTTTTAAAGACGTCTCTGGTGCAGGCAGGGGGCATGGCAGAGATATTAGATTGTAAGCTCCTTTGAGCAGGGTCTGTCTTTTTGTGTTTTCATTGTACAGTGCTGCGTGTGCCTGGTAGCGCTTTATAAATGCTTAATAGTAGTAGATATGTTTGGGGTGGTGCAATGGACCTAGACATACACATTTGATCTCAGAAATGTCAGGGATGTCCAAGTTTAGACTGGCATTGGAAAGTGCCTTAAAGCATCCAGAGAGCCTAGAGAAGATGGAGAGTTAAGTGACTTGCTCAAGATCACAAGAATCAGTAGTGAGATTTGAACCCTGGCTTCCATGGTCTACACTGGTCCACATGAAAAAAATCACCACAAATAGTTTCATGTGTAATAGATAACCTATGATGAACAATGTTCAAAACCAGTTTTGTTTTTGTTGTATCACGTCAGGTTTGAAAGATAAGTGTCCGAAGTTTTGAAATTCTAGTCAAATTGACAAATTGTGTCAGTGATTACCAACATTGATTGATATTTATTTTGCTTTTCAGGTTAATTATTTTGATTGCTCACTATATCAAGGCCTTCCTCACCAGACACTACACCCACTACAGATGGCACAAAACACCACAGCACGCATCACTACAGACACCCCAAGGACCGAGCACATCACTCCCGTCCTACAACAACTATACTGGCTCCCAATGGTGGCAAGAGCTAAATAAAAAACAATCATGATAATCTTCAAAGTCATTCACTATCTCTCAGCGGACGTACTCCAAAGCATTATAACAAGAGACATCAGCAATAGACCAAGAAGAACCAACAACAACAACATGATCAGCACCCCTGCAGGCTATCACAAAACCAAACAACTTCAAAAAGAGCACCATCACTATTGGCATCCTCAATATGGAACTCCCTACCAATGAGCCTGAGAGCTTTAGAAGACCTCACAGAATTCCGCAAAGACCTCAAAACATGGTTATTTATAGAAACCTATGAGCATTCAAGCAACATCCATTACCCAAACAGCAATACTAACATCACCGCCAACTAAACACACACCCACCCCATTCACACGAACAAATTCATCACGCCACGTTAGTAAATACCTTTATGTTATATGTTACCTCAACTGTACTGTCTAAATACTGTCACATAACTGTACTGTCTAAATGTTTACACGTACCCTAATGTTAAATGTAACCCTCCAATTGTGTTGTGATGTGACCACCTTGATTGAAGGAAAAGGTGGCATACAAATCTGTCTAAATAAATAAATTTGGTAATAATCAGGGCTAGCCCAAGGGTTTCTGCCACCCTCCCTGCTGACACCAACCCCTCACTGATGCCGCCCCCTCCCAGCTGCCGCTGATTCCATCAAAGGAGGAGGAGGAGGCAGGCAGCGGTAGCTGGAAGGGGTGGCCCATGTAATAATAATGAAGAAATCATCAGAAATAAAATAATCATGCCAAGACAGTGTAGAAATCATTCAGATGTTTTTTGTTACATTTGTGGCTCATTTGCTACTGTAGCTCAACGTCGTGCATAATGTCAAATCTTCACACAATATACGTTATATTTTGTATGCCCACTGGGTGACCAAGATAAGCCATGGGCACCTCACATCATTTGCACTGTCTGTGCAAATGGACTACGTGATTGGTTAAATGGAAGGAAAACAGCGATGCCATTTGCTGTACCAATGATATGGAAGGAGCCGAGAAGCCATCATGACGACTGCTAATTTTATCTGGTTAATAGCACGGGTTTCTCTGCGAAGAACAAACACAACATTGTGTATCCAAATCTTATGTCTGCAATGCAATCAGTCCCACATGATGAAACACCTCCTGTTCCAGTTCCTCCACAGGACGGGCTGTCTTCTGTACCAGACGAAATGGAGTTAGAAGGTGCAAGTGGCGGCCAACCTAAAGAGTCAGAAGATGCAGACTACATGCCAGATGAAATGGATGGCAATCCAGAGAAATTCAGCCAAGAAGAGCTTAGTGATCTTATACGAGACTTGGAACTCTCAAGATAAAGCAGAACTCTTTGCTTCAAGGCTAAAGGAAATGAACTTACTTCAAAAGAAACGTTCCCCTTTGCCACTATCACATGCAAAATCATAATTTAGCATGGTTCTTTAAAGTAGACGGTCCAATGTGTTATTGCAACGATTTCAACAGACTTTTTGGAACCCTCTCACAGGTACACAGACTGTCAGAATGGCACTTATTCATTGATTCTTCAACAAAAAGCCTTAAGACTGTTCTTATTCATAACACCGACGTAACGCTGTCTATTCCAATTGCACACTGTCCACCTCAAGGAGACATATGATAACCTGCAAAATATTGTTCCAGTCTATACACTATGAACACCCTCACTATACACTATGAACACCCTCATCAAGGGCACACAGACCAAGCACTCTGGATAGGCTATGATCTTCCTGGACATATCTGCAGCCTTTGATACCATCTCCCACAACATCTTCCTACACAGGCTCCAAGAAATTGGCATAAAAAATGTCTTAGTTCAATGGTTCCACTCCTACCTGACCAATAGACAACAACTGATCCGGACAAACATAGCAACCTCCCCTCCCCTTTCAGCAACACCAAGGAGTACCCCAAGGATCCACACTATCTGCCATGCTCTTCAACATCCACCTGCAACCTCTCTGCTCAATCATACGTGCTCATATCATCAACTACCACATCTACGCAGATGACATAATGCTCTATGGACCGATCACAACCACCAACCCAAACAATCACCTATCAGACTGCTTCATAGAAGTCTCCAGCTGGCTACAAAGGAACAACCTACCCATCAACATAAAAAAAAACAGAAGCCCTCATAGTAACCAAGGACCCAAACTTCACACCAGCACCACCACACCTCAACTTAGGAACCACAAAAATACAAATACAACCACACATAAAATACTTAGGAATCATCATAGACAAAGCGCTCACACTCAAGCAACAGTTCAAAAAGACTACTGAAATAATATTCCACAAGGCAAAAACAGTACAATGCCTCAGGCCTCTCATTGATCCACAGGACTTCAGGACAGTCATGCAAGCTATGACGCTCCCCCACCTGAACTACTGCAATATAATCTATCATGGACTACCCGCCACCCATACCAACCCACTACAAACTGCCTTAAATACCACAGCAAGAATTATCCAGAAAGCAAAAAAACAAGATCACATCACCCCAGTCCTGAGAGAACTGCACATACTCCCTCTCGAAGCAAGAATCAAATACAAATCAGCCCTACTTATCCAGAAAGCCCTCTATCAAACACAGATTTCCCAGCTCCGCACTCTACTGCCCCAACCCACCCACAACAGAACAACCAGACAAACCACCAGCAACACCCTCACCATCCCCCACGAACGAACTAAATACAATCAATGGACCTGCAACAGAGCCTTCGAACTATACTCATATGCACCATCCCTCTGGAACTCCCTACCAAATCAAATCAGAAACAGAGATCCTTCAACATTCAGGAAACAACTAAAAAACATCCTGTTCCAGGAATACCTCGGACCAGAAACAAACATCCATCACTGACTACCCCTCTAACATACCCACAGATCTAACTACTAAGAGACTGATGTCCATTGTTTAAGTCATTAATGTCTGTTCAGATCATTAATGTTGGCCTCCCTGGTGACAGCCCCTCCACCCTAAGAATTGATTACTGTCCCCCCCACCCCCCCTTTGATGTTAAACCACTTTGACCTGGTGAAAAGCGGGATATAAATACAGTTAAATAAATAAATTACGAGTGGAAGATTTGAGGGGATCTTAAGCTTATTGTCATGCTGATGTGCTTACAAGGTGGATTTACCAAATATTACTATTTTCTTTGCCTCTGGGACAGTCGTGTTGTCATTATGCTGTTCACGACTGGCCTTTAAGAACTGCCTATAATCCAGGAAGCAGAAGTGTTAGTCATGTTCCATTAGTTGATCCAGCAAACATTTTGCTTCCTCCTTTGCATATAAAACTGGGTTTAATGAAAAAATTACTGAAAAGAATGGCGCAAACAAATTCAAAATTATTTCAGTTATCTTATTTCTAAATTTCTAAAGATCATTGTTGCAAACTGAAAGAAAGCAATTTTGTGGGGGCCACAAATAAGACAGGCGATGGAGAATTTGAAAAATGCCTGGATGCTTTATTTATTTTACATTCTCTTATATACCACGCTATTCTGCATCAGTGCGATTTACATTGAACACCTGAAATTACATTGAACAGGGCATTATAACTTGGAGATAACTATTTTACAGGGAACATGGGCAATGGAGGATTAAGTGGCTTGCCCAAGACCACAAGGAGCATCTGTGGGACTAGAAACCCCAGTCCTTCTGGCCCAAGGTTGCTGTACTCTAGTGGGATTTGAACCCCTGACCTTCTGGTCTGAGGTAACTTGCCCCAACCTCCATGCTTTAGAACTTGAAGCGTGGAGAACCTTAAAGTGGATCTGTGAAAACTTTCTGGGTAATCACAAATTGATTCTGGATAATCATAGATTATGTTGGAGTACAGAGGTTACTTGATACATATCGCAAACTTGTGAGTTCATGAAGTGCATTTTCAATGACATGCGGCAGCCATCTTCACTTTTTTCCACCAAACTTGAGTGAAGTAAGTGACAAACCGGGTGAGAGGTTTCACCAAGACATTCAGGCCATGGAATAATATTACCAAGGATTCTGGGATGAGACCATGATGGCAGATTACAGTTGGATGTTGTATTGTGACAATCCTGACAAACTTCACAGCAGAAAGTCTTCTGTAAAACACTTCTATTGCATTTCTTACATGCAAACATGCGAAATATATTAGCACGAGACATCTGACGTTTTCAATGTTTACGATATGTGACATTACAGAAACTTCTATGGATGATCTCTCTAAAACCCTGCATGCTAGAGAAAAACTAAATTACAGATTTGGAATCAGCGTGAAAAACTATTTTAGGAAAACCTGATTTCACGTTTGATGAAGAAAAAAAATATTTTGGTGTTAACCAGTGAGCTATTAGACATCCCTGGGTCACAAATGCCATTCCAGGGACATCTATGTAGTCGCCCCCAACCCATATCAGGCACATCACAAAGGATATGAAAAGACTTGAAACAGTTCAGAGGAAGGTGACAAATGATTTGGAGCCTGCGCCAGAAGATGTATGAGAAGAGACTTGAAGACGCAAATATGTATACCCTTGAGGAGAGGAGGGACAGGGGAGATATGATACCCTTTAAGTATTTAAAATTCTGTATCAATGAATAAATGTTTTTCAAAGAAGGGAAAGCAGTAAAACTAGAGGGCATAATATGACGCTGCAAGGGGGTACATTGAAAGGCAATGTCAGGAAATATTTTTTCACTGAAAAGGTGATGGATGCTTGGAATGCCCTTCCGATGGAGGTGAGGGGTAAATACAGTGACGGAATTCAAAATAGCATGGGGCAGACACAGCGGATCCCTTTATAACAAGAGGATTAAATCAAAGCAAACTTAAACATCTTTTATGCTTCGATAAATAGAGGGGGGCTGACCTGTATGAGCAGCAGGTACAACCCTAAACAAAGGCATAGAAGGGGGTGACCTGCATGGAGCTGTAGTTACAACCACTCTAGCCATCTTACTGGGTTGACTAGGTGGACCATACTGGTCTTTATCTGTCATCATATACTATGCTACTATGGGCCTGATATTCATTTGCAACGGCTATGCGCCTCTAAGGTGCATAACTATCACTGCCAAATTTTAATCCTGGATATTCAATCCAGGGCCATGTCTGGCCGCCGGCACTGAATATCTGGGGTTACCGCACAGCCACACATGGTGCAGAAGCTAACTGTACAGCAGAGATATTCAACCACTGCCTGTTTAGCTCCAGCGGTGAAAGTTAGGACAGCTCCTCCCCTCCCTTTCCTTCTTTCCTCCTTTCATTGTCTTTCCTGTCAAATATTGGAGTTCCTTTCTTTTTTCTCTCTAGCAGCCCATATTGTTTTCTACACCGCCCCGATGTTATGAAGGCACGGTATATTAAGTCACAAATAAAGATAAAGATAAAAGCTTTGCCACTGACTAACCGGGCAGCGGCTGAATATTGCTGCTTCATGGTTATCCCCAGGTACCACCCGACATGCCCCAATGGTAAGCGGTTAGCAGCATTACTCAGGGATATTCAGGGGCATTAACTGTGTAAGTGTCACTGAATATCCCGCTAAGGGGCATTTACCCAGCTCTGTAAACCATGTAAATGCCTCATCGAGCCCCATGTCACTATATGAAATCGTGCCTTCTTTTCTCAGACGTTCTGGCTTGGATGTCCCAGATTGCACTTAGACGTCCTTTATAATATGTGCCTTCACGGGGGCCATTTTAGAACCCCTATTCATGAGTTGGAGGTCTGAAAATGAGCACTTAGATGTGCAAATCATGCAGACATCTCTGGAGCCATTTTAGAAAGTTGGCACATGGTAGAGGTTTGCCCTGGGTGGAGCAAGGGAGATGCACGTCGCAGTGCGATTGTAGAATTGCTCAAGCATGCCTGGCCCTTGTTGCTGAGGCGTATATGTCTATATCTGTTCTTGACCATGAATAAAGTGCAAAAATGACATCTTTTTAAGCAATGAGGGGATAATGAATATTCCATGAACAGACTGATCAAAGGTAATCTTATAACAGGCTACCTATGTGAGAAAGCCAAGTTATTGTTGTGGTATGCTGCTGAGTCAATGCCGATTCTTGATGACCCATCCCATGGGTTCTCCTTGGCAGGGTGCAACTGGAGGTAGATTGCCAGGCCTTTCTTCCATGCAGTAAGCCCACAGCACCAGGTATTCCAAGGTAGTTTCCAATCCAAGTACTAGCCTGGCCCAAACCTGCTTAGCTTCTGTCCTGATTGGGCTCATTCAGGGTGGCAAGGCTGTTTTAAGCCTATTTTTATAAAGATACATAGGTGCTGTGATCAGCCAGGTAAAAGTCGAGGACAGCATTCCTTTGGGATAGTGCAAGGACATTTGCAGCCACAGGAAAAGCCTAGAGCCTGCAGGTCTGATAAAAACCTGGCATGGCCTCCAAGAGAGAAGAAGGCTCAAGCTATGCCACCAGCTTGGAAGGGAAAGAGCCAGTCCGTGGGACACGGCAGGTTTTTGAACAAGCGCAGTATCCCTGGCTTACCAGGCAATATTCCCTAGAACCAAAAGGACACTGGAAGGGGGAGGGGTGGCCTGGCCCTGTCTGTGAAAATGGCCCTGGGCTTCAGACTGAAGGAGAGGGAAAAGCAGACCAGGAAGAGCTAATGGAAGCTGTAGAATATGAAGAACAAGAGTCTTCTGAACCTATGGAGGTACTTTGCTCTAGAAGTGGTTAATGGATCAGCCCGTGAGGAGGTTCAGGAGTAAAATGAAACTTGGAGAAAGGGAGAAGGCTGCAAACAGCTGGTAGAGCTGTGGGATCCAGTGACATTGCTGCTAACGTAAGGAAGACTTTCATTTGCTGGAGGGTGGTGGGAAAAGTGCTTTCTACTTGAGGACTTCCAGGAGAGAGACAGAGGATTTTTCTTGCACTGCTAAGGGACTGCATGTGGATGCTTATCTTTGTTTTTGTACTTTTGAAGTAAGGGCACAACACGGCACTGTTATTTAAAATAGACACAGTGTTCTGAGTGTTGGGCTACAGGGGAACTCGCACAACTGAAACATGTTCCTAATAGTTGTGGTGTTTAGAAGGTTGCTTGTTGAGGATTCTTATAAAACCCCAGACTGGATTGAAAGCCTGGAGTGGACTGTTTGAGTGGAGAGCCAGTAACCTGGATGCCCTGCACTGTGCACAACATTACAGTGCCTATGGGAAGTAGCTACTATAGTGTGCTTATGGGAATAAAAAAAAAAGCCAAATAATGTGCATTAAGTGCCATCAAGTCATTGCTGACTTCTGGTAACCCAGCAGCCCCTAGACTTTCTTGGCAAAGTATGACTGGAAGTAGATTGCCAGGCCTTTTCTGTCAAGGTAATGGAGGGTAAATGACTTGCCCAAGGTCACAAGGAGTGCCAGTGGAAATTGTACCCTGAGCTCTTGTGTGTTGGGCTGTTGCTGTAACCACTAGGCTGCTCCTCCACTCCATGCACATTCAAGGGTCTAAAGTGCATTATTTTACTGTAATGCACCGTAATTTACCCCAATGCACATTGCATCATAATGATATGTCTTATATAGATTGGTAGTCATACAGTATTAATTTACCTTTTATGCACTTCATCATTTTTACTATTGCTTTTTGTGCTGTGTGTATCATTTGCTCTAGTGCTGATAGATTTCCCAAAGCAATTTTTTATTTGGAAGAATTTTTGTATCTGTTTTTAATTTAATGCATTTACGTTCTCGAAGAATAGTCCTTTCTTACAAAGTGCCTCTTCCCTTGGATTGACTGAGAGTTAGTTAAGAGAGTATAAAGATGTGAAAGTTATTTTTCAGAATGCCCCAAAAAGCTGTCCTCTCCATGTGATGGGGAAGGGCTGTCGATGAGAGCAGGGGGGTACCTTGAAGTTTTTAGCTCTGGGTCAAGTATGGAAGGCTCACAAAGGCATTAAGGCACCCCCAGGGCAGTCCATAGGATCCTTTTTTATTCATTTAAGCCTCACATCAAAAGGTTTGGGGGCACTAGAATCCATGGAATCACATGAGAAATTTGAGCAAAATTTTGCTAAGGAATGTTAGTGAGCCAAGAACCTATATGCATCTTGTAGCTAAATTTCACAAAAATAGGTATTAACCCATGAATATTCTCACGAGTTAGGAACACAAGGAGAATAAATAGGCCCTTGCAACGAAATCCAGGCAAACACAAAGGGCAAGGGAGTAGAAGGTCGCTGGTATACGCTTTATTAGATTTACCACAAGAATATCAGAGAGCAAAATTCAGTATGTGGACCTTTAAATGTCAAAAGCTATGAATCATGTCTGTGGTAGTTGCTTATTTTCAAAGCATTCTGTCATTGAGGACAATCTTTAATTCCTTCAACTATGTCCTATTGAAATAAGTTTGTGCTTAGAAGCTGATAAAATCCTCTGAAAACTTTGAATCTTTTTATTAAAGATCATTAACAAATACGTTGCATATATACCAGAACTGTGGAGTAGCTGCCTAGAGGTCAGAGCACTGGCTTAGTATCCAAGAGACCAGTGTTCGAGTTCCATTGGCTCCCCATGTGACCTTGGGCAAGTCACTTAATCCTTTGCCTCAGAAGAAAGGCCTAATTACACCGAAACCCGTTGAAATTATCTTAATACCATAATCTACCAAATTTCAACAAATGTGTAGGACCCCAAAAGAAGCTACAGCAATTTTTTTGTTGGAGTTAGTCGTCAAAGTGAGTGGACAAATGACCACACACCACCGCGACATCTCCGTTTTAATAAATGTAAAGATAAAGCTTTTGCGATTTTAGTAATTAGCTCAACTGACGATCTTTTAAAGAGAGACATTCTGGCATTTTATCTTTAAAAGATCGTCAGTTGAGCTAAGTACTAAAAGCGCAAAAGCTTTATCTTTACATTTATTAAAACGGAGACGTCGGGGTGGTGTGTGGTCATTTGTCCACTCACTTGGACGACTAACTCCAACAAAAAAATTGCTGTAGCTTCTTTTGGGGTCCTACACATTTGTTGAAATTTGGTAGATTATGGTCAGAAGAAAGGCCTAGCAATCTACTTCCAGTCACACTTCCAAGAAAACCCAGGCGTCAACATTGACTTGAAGGTACACATTGCATTTTATTGCATATACCAAAACACTTCAGGCACTCACTTTTGAAGCAGGTATTCCCCATCGCTAACTTGTTCCAGCGTATTCTGCAGCCTTTTCAGTTCCTCCTGCAAAAAGAATGAGTTTGAGTCAAGCCTTAATTCCAAGCATATTTATACCTGCACGTTTGTGGGCCGAGGGGCCTCTGAGTGCTCCAATGGTTTTCGATGACATGAGGAAAGCCAAAATCAGTAAATTAAGATAATAATACATTCTGCAGTAAAAAAAATAAGCAAATATATCATCATCAACAACTAAACTCATGACTTTGCCTGAAAGCCTTTGTAATCCTATGAATGCTTTATAAAGGGGTAAGTTTAGTAAACCACGCCACCAGGGGCTACTGCTGGGCTTGTGTGCCTTTTGGGAGCTGCACTAAAGCGTAGCACGGGCCCAATGCTAAAATCCCTGTGCTAGCCTGGTAGTTTGCATCAGGAGGAAGAATGGGGAGGGACATGGGTAGCTTGTGGGTGGTTTGTCACAGCTAGCTTGGGTATTACATAAGAACATAAGATATGCCATACTGGGTCAGACCAAGGTCCATCAAGCCCAGTATCCTGTTTCCAACAGTGGCCAATCTAGGTCATACGTACCTAGCAGTTTCCCCAAAAGACACAGGTTCCACAATGCTTGTACTGGGTCAAGCATTGATATCCTGGGTCCCTTCTTAATAATGGCTTATGGACCTTTCCTCCAGGAACTTGTCCAAACCTTTTTTAAACCCAGCTACACTAACAGCCTTTACTACATCCTCCGGTAACAAATTCCAGAGTTTGATTACACGTTAGTTGTCCAGGATAGCCACAATTGATGTCAGCAGCATGGGTGCAACTAATGCCAACTCAATGGGTGATGTTAGTTGTGCCTCTGTGTCAGCTATTGTGGTGCCAGCCTCCCTAGACCCTCGTAAACGTTGGAGGGAAGTAAGCACATGCCCCCTGCAGTTACCGCTGCACCCCCCCCCCCTATCCTGGTAGTGGAACCCACATGTGCATTATCGGCGTAGAGCTTAGTAAACATTCCCCAAAACCTCTAATTCTGAAGGTACTTTATGCCCAGTCTACTTTACAGTATAACCACCATGGATGTGTGACAGATTTTCCTATATAGAAGACCTGATGATTGCAAATCTCTCTCATGAATATTTGTGGTGTTATTCATGAAACCTAACTGGCTAGGAGAGGATTGAGACGTGCTGCTCTAGACTGCGATGCAGGACATTAAAGTCTTCATCTGACACATTTTTCCCATACAACAAAAAAGTTAATATTGTGATCGTACTGAATTCTAAAAGTATGAAATACTTTAAAGCAGCGGTTCTCAATTCACTCATCAGAACCCACTCATTGAATCAGGTTTTCTTTAAGTCCACAATAAATATGTATGATTGCATATCATGGAGCCAGCGCATGCAATATATCTGACACATTCATTGTGGATAACTTGAAAATCAGAATGCTTGTGTGCTCTTCCAAGACTGGATTGAAAACCATTGCTTTAAAGTATTAGTGGTGACTATATTTCACAAAATCTCAATATGCACCTGTGGTAGCATGGTGTGCTGTGGGAAGGGGTTTTCGTTTAAAATATCATCTTTTATTCTGTCCCAGTTTGTTAAACCTCCACAAGCTGGCTCTCCCGGCCCTTCCTCCAGCCCCAGTTAAAGTTCGTACCTCAGAACTCCTTTGCACAGCTTGCCTTGGAATGACTTCAGGCTCCACGGGCCTCTCTCCCTCCTGCAGCCTGCTGGTTTCTTATCTATACCTGTGAGCCACGCCCTCCCAGCCCTGAACTCTGGGCTGCAGACTCTCTTAAAGGAGACTGATGATAATCCCTTTGGAGAGGGACTGGTAGCATTTTATATACCTCGACTAATAATATTTATCAAATTGCTACTTTTTTGGAATTTAAAAATAAAAGTGGAGCCCTTTATATGGTTACATTAAAATAACTCACTTGTCAAGTTCCTATATTAGCTATTCAGGCATATTTATGCCATACACATAAACATTTGATGCCTACAGGGTTCTGATAAACAGCACGACGACACCTCTGTTTTACATAGATTTCTATAGTTCACAGGAGCACCTTCCAGAAACTTCAACCAACAATCTCTTCTTGGAAATAAAGAGGAATATTAAGCATCTCCTTTTAAATGGCAACTGCCATTAATTTGCTTGAGGAAACTGTTGTACCTGCCTATATGCAGTTGTCACAAAGGATAACAGAGAACCTTCCAGGTGAGTTCTAATTTGCAGACCTCAAGAAAACCTACTTAGAAAGCTGAGAAACACGCCCTTGCCCCACACATGCACCCCCCCCCCCAACAAATCCAACCAAATTACTGCAATCTACAGCCATGGTATGTGGGTGGTGAGCATGTTCGGCTCTGCTTCATTTTAACATTAATGTCAGAAAGCTTGGGGGCATCAGCAGTATATCGTTTCCATAAGGCTTAATTTTCTTAGTTTGCTTAAAATATTATTTACCCTGCGGTTAATTGGAATCAGTTTCTGGGGTCATTTTGCAGGGAATTTGGACAATCCTTAAATCTGACCAAGTTTACTAATACCGTTATGCCAATGAGACATATTTACATATAAAGGAAGCAGTGAACGTGTATCTGTATTCATTGTGGATATCCTGAAACCTAAACCAGCTGGCTATGTCCCATGGACTGCTTTGGAAAGCACTGCTCTTTACCTAATGTTGGTAGTTAGCAGAGGTTACTGGGTTACTCTCTTATTTATTTAAATTTGACATACTGCCTTGCCATAAAAGACCTTTAAAGTGGTCTACATAAAATAAAAAAGAAACACAATACATAAAATAATTCCACCAAACCCCATCCAATCATCTTATCACAGTAACGCTCCAGTTCTATAAGTTCCAACCTGACTGAAATTCCAAACCTCTCGTGGGCTGTTTTTCATGCTGGCTCCTCCCACAAATGTATCTTTTATACCTGGACCTCACTGCTTGCATCTTCTGTTGTAGGTTTCTACACCAAGCTCCACTCTCCACTGTACCATTTTTTTCCTTCAGGCTATTTTTTTTTCACCTTACCCACTTCTTGAGCATGTACCTGGTCGCTGTAATCCTAAGGTGCCTCTCTCTTCCACCTTTGCTTGTTCCAGCTCTAGTTGACCACCATTTTTGGCCAATTACCACTTTGGAATTAATAATCATCTTGACCTCATACAGTAGTTTGCCCTTTCAGTCTAACAAACAGTAGTATTATTGGTATTGTACATACAAGACACCGTGCAACTGAATTTGCAGTAGGTAATTTTGTGGTTTGTTTTTTATATTTCAGTCTACCTAGAACAGTAGTACATTTGCTTCAAATTACTTAAGTTGCTGCCTACATAACTGAAAATTATATTGTGCATTATAAATAAGCAGGGGTTAGCAAGTAGGCTTTAAAATGTTAAAATCTGCATCCTTGAATCTCGGCAGTTTTTAATATATTAAAATATTGCTCAAAAATCTGAATGTCTGGACTCTGTAAACTTTCACAGAAAAGCTTGTGATCATTTTCCCCTTTATAGTCTGCACCAAGAAATAAAAAAACAGATGAAATGCCTGAAAACATGGGTTCAAGTATGACATATCATATATTTTACAGCTTTTGAAATAAAAAAGATTTTGTGGGTAAAACTGCAAAATACCATTCTAAATCATCATAAACAAATCCATTAGCTCCAGGTTTCTAATACAGGCAAGATGATGATCTTTTTTTGAATATTAGTTATGCTTGGGCACACTATTGTACACAGAGACAATATTTTATGTGTTCTAGTCAGGATCCCCAGTCTCTGCAGTTTGAGCAGCCTTCCCAGGTCTGGCCCTGTGTGCTACTATCATTAGGGATCTGTGGTAAACATTCTGGGAGAGGGAGCTGCTGGGGAAGGAATGCCTCTGGCCCCCACTTACCCCAATGCCCCTGGGTGAGGTGGAGCTTCCACTCCCATGCAAACAGGAAGCCTGCATTGGAGGGGGGTGGAAGCAACTGGTCAAAGGGCACAGCGTTGGAGGCTTTGGGTAAGCGCCACATTGATGTTTGATGTCATTGCTACCGCTACAGGTCCTGGAGCGGCGAAGGTGGGAGCAGGGGGTAATGGCAGGAATGAGGGTTCACTTGGGGTGCCTCCTATCCTTCCACCAGCCCTGGGTATTAGTAGGAAATCCAGATTGTCACTTTGAAATCGACTTTAGACTGCCGTGATTTACAGAGCATTAAATACAGTTTAGAATCAGCCAAATACAGTCTTTAGAGAAGGTCAAAGTGTGCATTCATTTACTGTTAATTTCAGCTATTGACAGCACACGTGATCCCTCCCTGGACACAGTGAAGGAGTGTGCTCAATACTGGACTGCTTGAGTATTCGCTGCACCTACAGAGCTCAGGCCTTTGGCCACTTTTCACTCCTACAAATATTACATCCTCTATCTTGACTTTGCACATAGAAAAGAATTAGGGCCCGATATTCGAAAGGCGCTTACATGGTTTACAGTCCAGTAAACCGTGTAAAATGCTTCTAATCGGGATAATCACGTATATTCAGTGGCACCATGTTAGTGCCACTGAATATGCGCGATTATCTCCCTTACATGCCCTGACGCTAACCGCTTGGCATTGGGCTGTATCTGGGGCATTACAAGGAGGAGAGGAGGTTCTGGGCATGTACGGCAAACCCAGATAGTCAATGCTGGGGCCACATATGACCCCAGCATTGAATATCCATGGTTAGGGGTTGACAGGCACATTTATGTGCCGTAGCGGCACGTAGCCTGCCCAAATGAATATCAGACCCTTGATGTTTAGGACCCTTTGTTTCATGTTTTTAAATTCATCCCAAGATATTCTCATTTGACTTTCTATCCCTTTTTCGAAGAGCTATTTTCCCCCAGAAGAAAGCATAGATAGACAGGCAGGGATGCCTTTTATGTAATCATTTTAAACAAGAACCAATCTTACAGGTTAACTCTAAATGTATTACCTTACCAGGAAACACAAAGTATCACATTACCAGTTGGCATGGAGAAATATTGAGAAGTATGCACAGGTAGAACTTTGAGACATGCAAGTTTATGGTCATCCTACAAATATCTTGTGATTCATCATCTATAAGACTGGCATTTGCACCACCTTTCTCACATACAACTCCAAATAAACATTGAAGGGAGGAGCGGCCTAGTGGTTGGGGCAAGGTACTTCAGGCCAGAAGGTCGGGGGTTCAAATCCCACTAGAGGACAGCAACCTTGGGCCGGAAGGACTGGGGTTTCTAGTCCCACAGGTGCTCCTTGTGGTCTTGGGCAAGCCACTTAACCCTCCATTGCCTATGTTCCCTGTAAGTATTAGTGTATGTGTCTCATATCCTCTTGTGTTAAATGTATCCCCCAACCGCTTTGACCCAGTGAAAAGCAGGATATAAATGCAGCTAAATAAATAAACCACTCATCACTGACATGGCAGCAGCTTTGTTTAACTTTAAACACCTCCAACCAATTAATAACGCAAACAGCTCACCCAGGTCAACCCACCCATTACCTGTATAACACCCTTCATTCCCATGGTGCGCCCCCCCATTTCCACATAGACCGTGGTGACACTGAACTATGCCCAGCAGCTTGCAGCAGTGTTGCATACCAGCCATTATACCCTTCACTTCCCCATCTTAGCCTGTCCACATAATTTTAGCCGAACCAAGGCATTACCAGAACTATCCGCCCCGAACCATCTTGGCTGTGACTGCAACCACCTCTCCCACATCAACACACATCATAGGGAGAGTGAGTCAGGAAACCCATTCTCCATGTTGCCCTCACACTAGCCCCACCCAGACTGCCTGCAAAATTGTGCCTTACCACCCTCCTGTGCTCCCCACCCCTCCTTCTCTTCCTGTCCCATCCAGTCACTGCCCTCTTCACCATCCACCCTCCTTTCCTTCAGCTATCTACGTTGGCCCCATAGCCCACTCAACAGGGCTCGGCCATGTTATGGTACCCCCCAGTATAAGTCTAGGGGCACTTCATATCCCAGATTACTATAGCCCAACAATGCTTTGCCTACTGATGATTTCTACTAGCTCTCCTTCTAATTATCATGAAATGACTTCAGACCCAATCACAAAAGATCGATGTGGCTTCATACAAAAGACTAATCAAACTCAAACCTCAAATTCACTGAGCTCAACAGTCAATCTCTCTGAATCGGTAATTGTTTCTCACAAGTGCCTGAAGAGACATAGGCTTGTGAAACAGTCATAGAAACTGAGAAAATTATGTCAGATAAAGACCATACGGCTTATCCAGTCTGGCATCTATACCAACTACTAAGCTCTACAATCACTTCCACTCCCTCACTGCTTGTCCTATGGGTTGTTTTTTTGTTGTTTTTTTAACTCTGGTACAGTCATTTGTTTTCTTTTTCTGGGACTTCCACCTTTGGAGAGAAGTCTTTCTATAAATGTGTGTGACTATTGATTAATGATGAATAAATTTAGAGATCAAAAACTTCTTATAACTGCAGCTGAAGTTACCTAGAGGTATTAAGAGCATAATGCATACAAATGAACATATCCCAAAGCCTTTAAAGAAATCTCTGCAAAGCCAAAACTGGTACTTCCACTGTTGGTTTTGCATCAATGAAGAGACATCTCATCAGGGACAATGCAAGGGTATTACAAACCCTAGGTGAGCCTTTTGTGTCTTCCTCGATTAACTTACATGCCTCGACACCCCCTCCCCAAGATTTTCATAATTGAACTCAACAATTACAATTGACCCAATACCACCCCTTTCAGAATGATCCTGTAAACGTGCAGAATTGGACATTGTACTTTCAAATATTAAGTTTTGTGCTGTATGTAATATATAGTAATAGATAGATAGATATAATGAGGATAATTTTTATAAACGTTTCCCAAAGTGGGAGTGGAGGAGTAGCTTAAGGGAAGCCATGGTTCAAATCTCACTGCTGCTCCTTGTGATCTTGGACAGGCCACTTAACCCTCCATTGCCTCAAGTGTAAACTTGGATTGTAATCAATGTTCCCTCTAATTTTCTGTAGGCTGTGTGCGCATAAAATATCAGCTGTGCAGCTTTTGAAGGAAGATTACATTTTTGTGCGCCACATAACGACACTCGGAGTTATATACTTTAAAATTTGACTATACGTCAGAATACAGTATGTACACCACATTGATTGCACTAGAAAATATTGTAGAACTTGTGAAAACCGTACATACACAACAACTTTTCAATTTTAAGGACGTCTGTGTTGTTTTCTATCAGAAACAGAACCGTAATTTTTGTGCGCTCTGTTGTAAAGTATGTGCGCTCACTCGGCGAGGTGTGTGCACGCGCACACGCGCACAGCTTAGAGGGAACAGTGATTGTAATCCTTCCAGAAACAGGAAAATACCTACAGTACCTGACTGTAACTCACCCTGAGCTCCTGAAAAAAGGCATGAGTAAAGTCCAGTTCTCTTTCCTATATGTAAGGGGGCTTATATAAAATTAACCCGTGAGGTACAAGTACACAGGTTGACAAAATGCACATACTTGTATGCAGCCTGGGTATAGGCGTGTTCTTGGGCAGGGTTAGTTGGCATCCAGGAGGAATCATGAAGTAACACATTCTTTATAAAATACCCACAGGTGTGCAGATTGTACACGTGTATAGGGGGTTATTTTGGAAGCCGCATTCATACTTTGGACATCTGAAAAACAGGGTCTGTGGTCATCCAAGTCTGAATGGGGCATGGCTGAAGCGTTCCCAGGAACCTGGACATCTCTGCCTGATCTCAGAAACATCCTGGATGTCTGGAGTCATTTCTAAGTTTAGACTTGCTCCAGGCATGAATAAACCTTGAGAAAGTGCTCGTTTTGGCTGAAAAACATCTAGAGGTTGTAGAGAAGATGGCACTGTATCGTCTCCAGTTCTCAGCACAATCACAATGATAGAAACAGTGGGATTTAAACTCTGGTTTCCCTGGTCCTAGCCCACTACTCTAACCATTAGGCTATTCCTTGACATCCAGGTTCTAGAATACTATTCTGGGAATTCTATGCAGATGCTCCCGCAGATGTCTATATTGGCCACGTCCTCCTTTGTGAAATTGTGTCTGCACCTGGACGTGCCTGCTCCCCCTTTTTTTTGTTTCCAGTCATTCTATCTTAGACGTCCTAGACTGCCTTTGGATGTCCTTTCTAAAATGTTCCTCTTATTTACCAGCCCCTGAGCTGGTGTAAATGTCTGTGGCTACAATCTAGGTACAACACTACGGAAGCAACAGATCATGCAGACCAAAGAACAACCAATCCAAGGCGTGATAAAATGGAAAGACAGAGTCTTTTATTGAGCCTTTGACTGACCGACACAGGCCGTGTTTCGTCACCCTTCGTCAGGGGCTAGCCAGGCAAGAAACTCTGTTTGAAGGCTGTTAGAAAAATCTTACATCATGCAGTTATAAGACTGTCTAGGTAAACATTCACACTTGTAAGAGCTGCTATGCTCTTACAAGTGTGAATGTTTACCTAGACAGTCTTATAACTGCATGATGTAAGATTTTTCTAACAGCCTTCAAACAGAGTTTCTTGCCTGGCTAGCCCCTGACGAAGGGTGACGAAACACGGCCTGTGTCGGTCAGTCAAAGGCTCAATAAAAGACTCTGTCTTTCCATTTTATCACGCCTTGGATTGGTTGTTCTGTGGCTACAATCTAGCCATGATTTCTAGTGGTTTACCCATGGTATTTTCTAAAGATACACAGGTGTCTGTGTCCCCACTTAATCTAGGCAACCTGTTTATAAAATTACTTCCAGTGAGGACAATTTTACAAAAACTGGCAATCCTTCCGATGGGTAAAAGGATGTGCTGATGGTTCTTTGGGTTTGTGTGAGGTAGTCGGGACATATTGTTTTGCTTTGACTACAACTGCTCATTGCTTTCTCTTAGAACCTCCAACAACAAGGGGTCACCTGAAACACAATGGTGCACCAGAAAATGTAGATGCCCATATAACGTTTTTGGGTTAAACAATCAGGAGAGGAGTTGGAAACCACTCCACTCGTATGATTGTAAAGCCCTTGGTGGCATTTAATTTGAACTTTTGGTTTTCAATTACATTTGGCATTCAGTACCGCGAGGAAATTCACGCGATTTGGGGATTCCCTCATCCGCCATTGCTCCTCCTATGTTGCTGATATCATTCTTCCAGACAAAACAAAATACCTTGGCTTGGTTACACATGCACAACATAGACCGTCACCAAACAAAGAACAAGGGATCACAATTTAGAAATAGAAAGACAATAATTAAACTGGGAACCCCAAAGGCCAAAGTTGGAATGTACAACACTGGAGAAATAAAACTATAAATTTAATTTCCTCTTGTACTAAACAAAAACGCAAAGATGTTAGCAATGCACATTTCCCAAAGCTGACATATTACATAAGAAGATAAGATATGCCATACTGGGTCAGACCAAGGTCCATCAAGCCCAGTATCCTGTTTCCAACAGTGGCCAATCTAGGTCATACGTACCTAGCAGTATCCCCAAAAGACACAGGTTGTATTGGGTCAAGCATTGATATCCTGGGTCCCTTTTTAATAATGGTTTATGGACCTTTCCTCCAGGAACTTGTCCAAACCTTTTTTAAACCCAGCTACACTAACAGCTCTTACTACATCCTCCGGTAACAAATTCCAGAGTTTGATTACACGTTGAGTGAAAAAATATTTTCTCTTATTTATCTTAAATAGTTTACCCTGTAGCTTCATTACATGTCTCCTAGTCTTTCTATATTCTGATAGCGTAAACAATCGATCTACGTTTACCCATTCCACTCCATTCATTAATTTATAGACCTCTATCATATCTCCCCTCAGCCGTCTCTTTTCCAGGTTGAAGAGCCATTACCTTTGTAGCCTCTCTTCATAGGAGTAGCCTTCCATCCCCTTTACCATTTTGGTGGCTCTTCTCTGTACCTTTTCTAATAATGCTATATCCTTTTTAAGATACGGCGACCAGAATTGTACACAATATTCAAGGTGCGGTCGTACCATGGAACGATACAGAGGCATTATAATATCTTTTGTTTTATTTTCCATTCCTTTCCTTATGATACCTAGCATTCTATTTGCTTTCTTGGCCGCCACTGCACACTGGGTGGAGGGTTTTAACATGTCATGTACGATGACTCCTAAATCTTTTTCCTGGGTGGTGCTCCCCAATGTGGAACCTTGCATTGTGTAACCATAGTGTGGGTTGTTCTTTCTGAGGTGCATAACTTTGCACTTGTCCACATTAAATTTCATCTGCCATTTGGATGCCCAGGCTTCCAATTTATCCAGATCCTCCTGCAGTTTTCCACAGTCCTCTTGGGTTTTAACAACTTTAAACAGTTTTTTGTGTCGTCTGCAAATTTGATAACCTCACTAGCTATTCCCTTTTCCAGATCATTTATGAATATGTCAAAAAGTAGCGGACCCAGTACAGATCCCTGGGGTACCCCACTATTCACCTTTTTCGATTGGGAAAATTGACCATTTAGCCCTACCTTCTGCTTTCTATCTTTTAACCAGTTCCTGATCCACAATAGTACACTGCCTCCTATCCCATGACTTTTTAGTTTTGCCAAAAGTCTCTGATGAGGGACCTTGTCAAAGGCTTTCTGAAAATCCAGATACACTATATCAACCGTCTCACCTTTGTCTACATGTTTATTCACACCTTCAAAAAAACATAACAGATTAGTAAGACAAGATCTTCCTTGTCTAAAGCCATGTTGGCTGTCTCCCATTAGGCCATGACTATATCCACATGCTGTGTAATTTTGTTCTTTGATGGTTTCTACCATTTTCCTCAGTACTGACGTCAGGCTCACCGGTCTGTAATTTCCTGGATCACCCCTGGAACCCTTTAAAAATTGGCGTTACATTGGCGATCCTCCAATCTTCAGGTATTACAGATGATTTTAATGAAAGTTCACAGATTACTAATAGCAGGTCTGCAATCTCATATTTCAGTTCTTTCAACACTCTTGGATGTGTACCATCCAGTCCAGGTGATTTGCTACTGTTCAGTTTATGAAATAGTTGTAATAGTTGTTCCAGTTAATAAATTCAAAATAAAAAAGTATTTTTATAGTTTTTTGAGCATTTTATTTTTTAGTTGCAATTGCTACAGTCACTTTCTTCTGGTTTCTTCGTGTCTTTGGCTTACTCTCCATTGTCTGCTGTCCATTTGTCCTTTCTTCTCTTTTCTAGTTTTTTCCCATTCTCTCTCTACATCTCCTTTAACATACTCATCTTCCCCATTTTGCTCTTTCCTCCCCCATTTTGCTCTTTCCTCCATTTCTTTCTTTATTTCTTTTTCATCCACTCAAATTTCACCCTTCCATCCTCAATCCTCAATCCTCACTTAGGGGCTTGTTTACAAAGCCGCGGTAGCGGCTTCCACCCGATATCAGAGCTGCTGCATTTTGAATTCAATGCGGCCATGGTAGCGGCTCCGATATCAGGTGGAAGCCGCTACCGTGGCTTTCTAAACAAGCCTCTAACTCTCCCAATATTTAGTCAATCATAATTTTTTTTCCCTCCCACACAAAATATCTTTTCCCCTCTCCATCCTCTCTCCCCCAGCCCAATCCCCTTCTAGTCCTCCTCAACATAAGCTCCCTTCTAGTTCCAGCCCCACCCAGCATCTGCTCCCTTCTAGTCCCATTCTCCCATCTCCCCCCCCCCCCGTCAGCCCATTTCTAGTCCAAGCTCCCCCTGTCAGCCCATTTCCAGTCCTAGCGCCCTCCCCCCATCAGCTCATTTCCAATCCTAGTCCCCCATCGGTCATTTTCTGCCCTATTCTAGACCCCCCACCTCGAAGAGCCCCGCGTCTGCCTAAGCTGCTTCAGAGGTGAGCCAGAAAAGCCCGCACAAAGCCCAGGCTCACCTCTGCACAGCTGCCAGCGTGAAAAGCACCATTTTCCCTTACACTGGCAGCTGTGTTACTGTGAAGCACGTTGAATGCTGGGAAAGGTTAAAGGGTATTTCACGGCTCTCGTGCGCTTCACAGTAACATAGCCGCCAGCATGATGGAAAACACTGCTCTTCACGCTGGCGGCTTTGCAGAGGTGAGCTAGGGCCTGGCATGGGCTTCCCTGGCTCACCTCTGAAGCAGTCCATTGTGTGTGAGTAAAGTTCATGTGGGGCCCTGTGCAAACAATATTCTTGCACAATAGACAGGCCATCCCTGTTTGGAAGTTTGGTGCTGGTATGGTAGATTCGATCAGCGACTTTTGTAGAGTTTTTGTATTTTATTTAACAAGTTTTTTTTTTTTATATTGCTTCTATCATTTTTAATCAAAGCAGTTTACATTGTAACTTAAACTTGGTAATATACATTAAACAGGAATGTTGATGACTTGGATTCTTCTGATGCATTTAAATTGCCCAAGGCCACAAGGAGTGCTAATGGGAATCAAATCCTGGTCTTTCGGTTCCTAACCCAGTGCTCTAATCATTAGGCTACTCCTATTAGTTTGCAATTTGCCTGGTACTGGAGAATATTTTAGTGAGATGATCAGAATCAGATATATTTTTTTTAGATATTGAGTTATAATTTGGTATTATAAGGTGTGTTGAGGTTGTTGCTTTTTCTTTTAGTTCCTTGGTATTATTTTATTTCCTCCAGATTATCTAATTGGTTTTTTCATTTGGTTCAGTCCTTGACTGGAGTTTTGAGGAAGTCCCCCCCCCCCCCCCCCCAGATCTGGAGGGGGGTGGAGCCATTTCATCCCTCGCCTCAGGCAGCAGATTGCATTGAGCTGCCCCTGAATATGTCCTTAGGATGATGTGATAGACTCAGAAGTAACCTATGACCCCTCATTTCAGAGCATTCTTTCAGTTTAAAAAGGCCTCTCTCCAGTACATTAATGCCTTAGAGGAATTTAAATGTTTATCTCCCCTACCCAATTTTACTCCAGGTTAAACATGATTTCCTCTGAATCAATTCTATCCAGTTTGTATCCTTTTTAAAGGTGCAGTCTCCAGAATTGCATAGTACTCCAGATGAGGTCTCACAAGAGACTTAGGGGCTTGCTTCCTAAGCAGCGGTAGCAGCTTACGACCGATATCGGAGCCGCAGCCCCATTGAATTCAATGGGGCTGCGGCTCCGATATCGATCATAAGATGCTACCGCTGCTTAGTAAACAAGCCCCTTAGAGTCACTCTGACCTCCGTTTTTACTGCTGGCCATTCCTCCCCCATGCACCCAAGAATCTTCCTGGCTTTTGCTATGAATCTTATCTACCTCTTAGGTAACATTAAAATCATTTGAAAAGTACAGTTTAAAGGTTTTTTTTTCTTCCTAGCAGTATGTGAATTTTACTGATTGTAAACCAGTACCTTGTGTGTGGATGGTATATTACATTTTGAATAAAGATAAAGAATACACTACAACTCATTGTTGGTGGACGTTTAAGGAAATCTTCAGTAAAGTGGGGGAGTTTAAAGCATTATTTACTATAGGAAGACAATTCTGCAGACCTGCAGCAGTGGCTAACTGAAGTACGTACGTTTCTCTCTTCTCCCTTCTATTCACTGCTGCTTCTAGGTGACTCTGGAAAATCTGAAGTAGGCAGGAATATGCTTGCACATGCTTTGGTTAAGGGAGTAAGATATTGTAGCTCATTATTATTATCATCATATGCCATCTTTGATACGGCCACAAATTTTTCTGTAGGGGAAAAAAGTCTAATTTTCAGGCTAATTTTTGGCTAAATTTTGATAATTGCTGGATTTTTATTGTATTTTACTATTCTGATTTCTATTATGTATTTAGCTGCTGATCTTCCTATTTGGTGGTTATTATACAGTATATAATTATAATCTGAGGCACTTTCTCCAAATGGGTTTGTCTTTATCTTTATTTAATTTCTTGATATGCCGCCCAGACTAAAAGGTTAGTTTTCTGCATGCCATGACAGTCATGAACCTCACTTCTAAGCGAGGGTTTGTAGAGTATCATTTCAATCTCTCAAATTTACTGCTGATAATCAGTGTAGTATTTGCTTCATGCCAAAATGAGCATTGAGGGAAAGCATTGAGTCACAAAGGATTAAAGTTTTGCATGAAACAGAATACACTATAGAATCTCTATGGATAGAAATCCCATGTAAAAAGAGGAGGAAGATAGTAGTGGGGGTGTACTACCAACCGCCTGGCCAGAATGAACAGATGGATGATGAAATGCTAAGAGAAATCAGGGAAGCTAACAAAAGTTACAACACAGTAATAATGGGTGATTTCAATTACCCTGGTATCGACTGGGTCAATATCACTGAAGGACATGCTAGGGAAATAAAGCTTCTAGATGAAATAAATAACTGCTTCTTGGAGCAGCTGGTTCATGAACTGACAAGTGGGGAAGCTATTCTGGAACTAGTCCTTAGTAGAACACAGGATCCATGCAAGAGATAAGGGTGTTGGGGCCACTTGGCAATAGTGATCATAGCATGATTGCATTTGATTTAATAAACGGAAGAAGGACGACAAGGAAATCCATAGTACTACCTTCTAACTTTCAAAAGTGATATGATAAAATGAGGAAAATAGTTTAAGAAAAAACTAAGAGGAGCAGCTGCAAAGGTTAAAGATTTACATCAAACATGAGCATTGTTTAAAAATGCTATCTTGGAAGCCCAGAACAGATGTATTCCATGCTTTAAGAAAAGTGGAAGGAAGGCCAAAAACTGTCCTCATGGTTTAAAGGTGAAGTCAGAGAGGCTTTTGCAGCAAAAAAAAAGCATCTTTCAGGAAATGGAAAAAGAAGCCAAATGATGAAAACGGGAAGCAACATAAGCACTGGCAAGTTAGATGCAAGGCACTGATAAGGCAGGCAAAGAGAGAATTTGTAAAGAAGCTTTTTGTGGATGCAGAAACACATTAGAAAAACCTTTTCAAGTACATTTGTAGCAAAAAAAACTTGAAAGAGTCAGAGGAGTAAAATGGTTGCTAAGGGAATAACAAGGCCATAGCAGAGAGATTGAATGAATTCTTTCCTTCAATCTTTACTGAAGATGAAAGGAAGTTACTCATGCTTGAAATGGTATTTAAAGGTGATATATAGGAAGAATTGGAAGAAATATCGATTAAACCGGGAAGATATATTACAACTATTTGATAAACTGCAGAATAATAATATGGATGGTATACATCCGAGGGTGTTGAAAGAACTGAAAGATGAGATTGCAGACCTACTATTAGTAATCTGTGAACTATCTTTAAAATAATTTGTAGTACCTGAAGATTGGAGAATGGCCAATGTAGCGTCAATTTTTAAAAAGGTTCCAGGGATGATCCGGGTAACTGTAGTCGGTATCGGGCAAAATGGTAAAAACCATTATAAAAAATAAAATTACTGAACATGTAGATAGTCAGTCATGGTTTAATGGAAGAAAGCCAATATGGTTTTAGCCAAGGAAAGTCTTGTCTTACTAATTGTTATATTTTTTTGAAGGTATAAATAAACGGGTAGACAAAGGTGAACTGGTTAATTATAGAGCCCAATTCTGAAGGTGCATGTCAGGTGCATCTCCTGGTCATCTAGATGGCCCAAATTCTGATCCTGTGCGGACTAGATATCCCTGCGAGAGCACAATGGCAGCACAGTGACTGGACGTCCGGGAGGTGCCCCAATTCAGGCACCCCAAATGTCCAGCCACATCCCTGGCTAACTCATCCAGGCTTCCTCATGGAGCTGCAGTGAAATGGCGTCCCATTGCCATGACACAGTGGCTTCATGAGGGAGCCACGATCATCAGCTGCTGCAACAAGATTCTTTTCCCATAGCCAAACTCCTGATCCGTTCTTCCATGGCCAGGGTAAGGCTATGGAGAACCCCCTGTATCCCTCACCTTTCTGTCTCCACTGGCCTCTGCTGTCCACTTGCATCCAGGGGAATTATTTCACCTCTGAGGTGGAACATGTCGCCCTCTGTGTGACCCCGAGTGTACAGGGCCAACCTCAGAATTGGCTCTGTACGTCCTGGGTTGCAGCAGTGCCTGCCGCCCGCCCTCACTCCTCCCCAGCCCACCCCCTCCTGGCCATGAACAGAGCTCCCTGCACTAGTGGCCTGTACATGCAGGGAGCTCTGTGGCCGCCAATGCGATCTGAACATTTAACGGGTCTGGACGTCTGGATCAGACATCCAGACCCACTAAGCAAAGATCAGAATGACCCCCATAGTGTGTATGGATTTTCAGAAAGCCTTTGATATGGTCCCTCAAGAAAGACTCTTGGCCAAATTTAAAAAGTCAGGGATTTGGAGGCAGTGTACATATTATTATGAATCAGGAACAGGTTAAAAGATCTCGAGTAGGGCTAAACAGCTATTTCTTTTCAGTGGAGAAAGGTGAATAGTGGAGGACCCCAAGGATCTGTGCTGTACCCGCTGCTTTTTAACATATTCATGTTAGGGACCCCAGAATTGAATATCAAAGTTAAAATGTTCAGCAGTGACAGCTAGTTGCTTTACAAAGGCTAGCTACCGCAGCTGAATATTCCCCGTACAGTTTTAACATCATTGCCCCATTCCAGCTGAAGGTCTCTTTCATGGTTCACTTTTATAGTCTCCCAGATGCAGGGACATCATCCATTCAAAAATGAAAATCATGGCCTCAGATGTTACTTATAGATGTTCACTAAAAACACCTTCCCAAATCATAACATCAGAAACCTTATTAAGCTGCCCTTTCAACTTCCAGTCAAACCCTTCTGTCCCATGGAAGGCGCTTAATGCTTTTCAAACGTATTTAAGATTGTTAAAATAAAAGCCAGTAGATAGTTACATTTATTGTCAAATTGAGCATTTAGGGAAAATATTTGGCAGCATGACATCTCGGTCCATAGATTTCCGCCAAAATGATTTTGAGTGTCATTTAACCGATGAGTATTTGCTTTCATTGTTTTGCATCACTAGCGAGTCCAGCAAAGATGTCTGATCAACTTTTCATATTCATACCAGCTGTTTCCCACCTGACATATATGCGGATACTTCAACAGAGGTGAATTTAAATATTGCATCAAAACAGCAAAAATGCATTTTCTTGCTAGATTCCCTCGATATACCTGTTTATTACTTTCATTGCATTTTCAGATTTCAATTAAAATACTGTCTATAATTTATTTCTTGATACTTCTTTTTTCCAACTCTTTAGGATTTCATTTCTAGGACCCACAGACGATTCAAGGAACTCAAACAGCTGCTTCCGAGATTTCCTCTGCACAATGTAAAGTGCAGCAGGGAAAAAATGTCCAGGTCGATGAAAAGGTTACACAGTAAATTTCCTCCTCTTCTTAGAGGAAATATTCCCTCAAGGTCAGGGTTGAGAGATAATTGCAAAGACAAAATGTACAAATTTGCATTGGACCCCTTTGTGTCTTCCCAGGCCTGTGAATAAATTAAGAATTTATGGATTCAGCATTGCACTTGCCTTGATCTTTTTCAGAACAATGATTTCTACCTCCCATTTCACCCCTAATAAGTTCTACATTAAAGGTTCAAAATAATTAACAACCGAAGTTTTAAATCCCATAGGCTACAGCAGTGCAATAGTGATGAACTTAAGAACAGGGCCACTTGAGGTGGCCAATGAGGCTTTTCTTTTCCAAATACTCGCTAAAGCAAAATATATTTCATGCCATTTATTCTCAAGCTAGAGGTATTTGATGTGGCTTTTGAGGTCTTTCCCTTGAGATCAGTGATCATGAGAGCTTTCTTCGCTAACAGATCTGCAGCTGGTTTAGCCAAGCCAGCCGCCGTGTACTACTTAGCCTAGCAGAGAGTGCAGGTTAAGTTGTGGCACATCTTTCAAACTCTCTTCTTCCATTTGTATCCTTCCTAAACAGGATCATAAACTCTAATAATGATTTTAGCTTGGTGGAATATAAAGATGCGCAAACAAATAAATGAAGCACATCTAGGAAGCACTTCTCAGGAGCTGCACCAGAGCCTCAAGTATCCTGGAAACAAAAAAACAAACCTTTTAGCAAGCAAAAACCTCTGCACAGACCACTTTATTTTCCACGTTGCCCAAAGCATCCTCAAGCAATTTAAAATGGGGAAACAGTTTGCAATTGACTCTACATAGCTGTGGGTAATACACATTGTGAAACTTTTCCATAAATCACGTTACGTGTTTGACTTCATTTTAGATTAACCTAAGGGTAAAGACTAACAAAAAGTGGCGGACAAAAGAAATGGTTCTGACATTTCTGAGCCAGTCATTCAATTAAATATCGTTGGACATTCTTTATGGAAGCTGCAATAAGGCTGCAATAAAAAAGAGCAAGTGAATGTTTGCATAATTTAGAAGAGCAGAAGACACAAAATCTATACTAATTTTAGTTTTGCATCATTAAACATGAAGTATTGATTATTGCTCTTTGCAACAAAATTTATGAAGCTAGCTACATTGCTGTGTCCACATAAAGTGATTCTGATGCTTTGCCCTCAGACCCGCAAGTGCTGTAAATGATAGCTTCCAGTGACAGCTGGGATGCCGCTCTTCCAATTCACAGCCTTAGGAGATACATTTCACAGATTAGACCAGGAGTGACCCAGCTGCAAACTCCAACTTCAGGAAATTAAATTGGAGGGCATCCAAACTCTTGTTGGTATACAGTACTGTGTGAGCTATAGTCCTTGTTATAATGTAAATGTACTGTAAAATTTATTGCCATTTTATTTTTCCTTATCATTAAATTATGGACATTAATAGCAAACTAGTGTAAAATAAGAACCACCAGCTAAAATGCACGGCTGATTTCTATATTCTTTGAAGCAGAAACTGAAATCATATCCACAATGAGATTTTATAGTTTGCTTATTAAAATATTTAGTACTATATTTAATGTCTGTTGGCTTAAAAATATAATCCAAGTGAATGATCTGGTCACATTTAAAAAAAAACACACACACACAATTTTTAATTTGGCAGGGTAAATAGTAGATTCCAAGTCTTTGTCTCATTGAAATATTGCACCACTCGGGGAATAATGCCATCTAACAGGAAGTCTGGAATGCAGAAACCCAAGTGAGGCTGATGTGCACCGACTAGGAATATGACCTTGGGTAACTGTGTCTGATCTGATCTCAAGATAGCAAAACAATGGTGACAAAGCCAAAAAGATGCTGGGCTGCACATAGAGAGGCTTAACCAGCAGATAAAAGGAGGTGATGATGCTCCTGGATGGATTATTGCTAAGGTCTCGTTTGGAATATTGCATTCAGTTTAGGAGGTCGTATCTCAGTAAGGATAAAAAAAAAAAAAACAAGAGGCAGTCCAGAGGATAGCAACCAAAATGGTGCAGGATCTGCTCCAGAGAGCCTAAATATGTTTACCCTAGAGCAGGGGTTTATGGATTATTAAACTTTTCTATACCGCCTTTCGTAACGGCAGAGCAGTTTAGAATATTCAAAGTAAAAACACAAATTAAAAGAAACGCTAATAAATTGAAAGGAAAGGCGAGAAAAATGCTACACAGAGACATAGCAGAAGGGGTAGGGATAGAAGAGGGTAAGGAGCAGAAATCATTCCCAATATGGTTGTTCGAATGCAAGCTGTAAAAGATGCATTTTGAGGAGGGACTTAAATTTTAGGGAAAAAGGGTTCCAGGCGGATAGCGGGGCGGGGGGGGGGGGGGAGAATGAAGTCCAGAGGCTCGTACCAAGAAAATAGAAAACAGTATCTAGTGAATTCGTAGTGGGCACGGGAAGGAGAGAGGAGATGAAGCGGGTTTGCATGGATAAAGCAAAGGGTTCTCAACCCAGTCCTCACCTAGCCAGTCATGTTTTCAGGATAACCACAATGACTATTATTTATTTATTTACATTCTCTTATATACTGCACTATTCTGCATCAGTGTGGTTTACATTGAACAAACTGAAATTACATTGAACAGGGCATTATAACTTGGAGATAACTATTTTACAGGGAACATGGGCTATGGAGGGTTAAGTGGCTTGCCCAAGACCACAAGGAGTACCTGTGGGACTAGAAACCCCAGTCCTTCTGGCCCAAGGTTGCTGTCCTCTAGTGGGATTTGAACCCCCGACCTTCCGGCCTGAAGTACCTTGCCCCAACCACTAGGCCACTCCTCCACTCCTGGATGGAGTGGCCTAGTGCTTGAGAGAGGTCTGCATACAATGGACGTCCCTGCAAATGTCCATATTGGGCACATCCACATTTGTGAAATCGTGCTCCAACTTGTGTGTGCTTGCTGTTTTTATGGATATTTGGGGTTGGACGTCCCATTTTGCACTTGGACATTCTTTGTAAAATGTGACTTTAACCCTTTTTTCCATAGACACAGAATGGAAGAAAGGTCTTAGCTCATATTTTGTTTAAGTATATTCTAAGAAAAAAAAATTTCCCTTCAGTTAAATCCTTAACTATTTTTTCCAGTTGTCTACCGAACCTTTCTTGCAAATGAAATGCTTATTAAATGTAGCTCAGAGAGGGAGGAGTGGCCTGGTGGTTAGGGCAAGTTACCTCAGGCTGGAGGACCAAGGGTTCAAATCCTACTAGAGAACAGCAACCTTGGGCCAGAAGGACTGGGGTTTCTAGTCCCGCAGGTGCTCCTTGTGGTATTGGACAAACCACTTAACCCTCCATTGCCTCAGATACAAAAACAATACATAGATTGTGAGCCCTTCAGGGACAAGGGATATATATACACATACAGTACCTGAATGTACACTGCTTTGACTTGTAGAAAAGCAGTATATAAGCCTTCTTAAATAAAATAAAATTCAGCAGAGCAGTCTCTAAGTCAGAGTACTCTTCTTCCTCATGTTAGCTGCTAAAGTTATGCAGACAGAACGATTATATCGTATCCAGAGTCTGCTATGAATCTCATGAATACATTACATATAGATACAATTGATAAGGACTGGGAACCAAGAGAGACTGAATTAATTTCCTTTTCCATATTTTGAATCTATGTCTGATCATTACACTAGAAGTGTAAGCAGCTGATAGTCGAACTGCTCGTACAAAGTATGCATTTCCCATATTCTCCTTAACTATGCATCCATTTTGTGATCAATCTTTTCATACTGTAACCAGCTGTTCCCACAGAAGACTATGAAAAGGGCCAAGTGAACCAACTGGAAGCTGTGTCTTTTTGAAGTCTCATAGAATTAGAAAAAGCTTTTGAAATCAATCCTTTAAAATCTAGAATTTTGTATTAACTTTTGATCATTTTGAAAACTGCAGGAGAGAGGAGAAATTTGTCTGCTTTTTGTTGGGTGCACAGTAAGGAATCTGGAATGGAAGCATCCTTTGTATTGTTTTCAAGCCAATAGAAGTTGGAAAGAATTATGCAAAAGGAGTTGAGAAATGTCCACCTGTCTGAGGGCAAAATAACTCTCCAAAAATTAAACGGGATGGGATGAACCTTGGAATGGGGGGTGGAGGGGAACCAGTGAAAAAAAAACCACACTGAATTTAAAAAATGGGTCCATTTTGGATTGGGAGTTCCCGAGAAATAAGCTTCTCCCCAGGGCTACTTCAACCCCTTATGGAGCCCTGGGCAAACTTTGGAGAATGGGCCTCCCCTTCCCCCATTTGCACTCCACCCCCAGCAGCAGAAAAGAAGGGGAAGGCCATGAGACCCAGGTGCAAGCTGTCTGCTCACAGGGATCCCTTCTCTCACAGACCGACAAAAAGCCACAATTGCAGCAAATCTTCTATCTCCTTCTCTTCTGCCCATGGGAGAGGGGGATCCCCCAGGGCAGAAGAGAAAGATACGGCTATGATCATGGCCCAGATGGAAGCCATCTGCTCATGATCAGGAGTTCCAGCTTTTGCATTATAGAAACTTACATATGGTGAAACGAAGAGGGGAGCAAAACAAAACACTGAACAGGAAAAATGATGTGAATTGCTAGGTATCTCTGATGGGGAGGGCAGAGGCATTGGAATGCTGTGTTCCGTGGGAGGGCCAATCTCCACCCCTGGGCCAGAGAACTCCATGCAGCTGCGATCACTGGTCTTCCCCTTTTGTCTGTCCACAGCAGATCGGATCCCTGTAGATCAAAGTAGGAGAAGTTTCAATTGCAGCAGCAAAGTTTTGGTGGGACCAGGGCCCCTGTGGCACCCCCTTCCCAAAGTTTATGGGGGAGGGAATACTTTTCTTTCCAAGTCTTGCTGAGTACCTTCATGTAGTGACACTATGGTAAAAGGTATGGTAGGAAGGAAAAAAAAAGATAAATCCTGGCCGCACATTGCCCAGGACAAAAGGTGCACACTCATAACTTAAGCAGTAGGGCTAACAATGGTGGTAGCAGAAGTGCAAAATCTTCAAGAGAAGATAACGTCCCTGATGTAGCCATAGGCTATTGTGAACCTGTTCATGGACCTACTGCAGCAGGAGATAAACCACAGAAACTAATGAAAATGTTTAACAGGACTAGAATCTGTTAGGTGGGCTCCTGACGAAAAAAAGGAGAAAATGCACTGCTACTATTATGCCACAAACCCTCTACTTGATTACAGAGGATGTGCCAAGAAAACGTGCCAAAAAATGGAAGAAAGGGGAAGATTCTCGAAGAAAAAAACTGGAAATAGAAATATGATGGAAGAAAAGGACCACGTTGTCTATCTAGTCTGCCCTTCCACATCAACTACAATAGTCCCCCTTTTTTTCTTTTAGAGATCTTCTGTGTTTGTCCCATGCTTTTTTTTTAAATTCAGATACTGTCCTTGTCTTTACTTCTTCCACTGGAAAACTATTCCACGCATCTACCACTCTTTCTGTAAAGAAATATTTCCGCATATTACTCCTGAGTCTCTCCCCTTTTACCCCCATCCTGTGTTCTCTCGTAACAGAGCTATTTAGAGCAGCTAAGGGGCTTGTTTACAAAGCCGCGGTAGCGGTTTCCGATCGTTATCGGAGCCACGGCCCCATTGATTTCAATGGGGCTACGGCTCCGATAACGATCGGAAACCGCTACCGCGGCTTTGTAAACAAGTCCCTAAATACCTCCATGGCCTAAATGCACAAGAGGTTCTCCTCTTGTGCATTTAGGCCATGGAGGTATTTGGATGTCTCTATCATATCTCCTCTATCCCGCCTTTCATCCAACGTATACATATCAAGGTCTTTAAATATGTCCTCGTATAACGAAGACCATGAACTATTTTAGTAGTCACCCTCTGCATTGACTCCATGCTGTTTATATCCTTTTGAAGGTGTGGTTTCCAGAATTGTACACAATACTCCAAAGGGGGCCTACCAGAAACTTATACAGAGGCACTGTCACTTCCTTTTTCCTGCTGGCCATTCCTCTCCTTATGCACCCAAGAATCCTCGCTTTTGCTGTTGCCTTTTCTACCTGTGTATCCACTTTAAAATCATCAGAAGCTATCATGTCCAGGTTCTGCTTGTCTTTCATGGACAGAAGTACCTCGCCCCCTATACTGTACTGCTCCATTGGATTTTTGCAGCCCACGTACATGACCCTGCATTTTTTAGCATTAAATCTCAGCTGCCAAATTCATGACCATTCTTCAAGCTTATCTAGATCCCTCCTCATATTATCTATTCCTTCCTGAATGTCTACTCTATTGCAGATTTTGATATCATCCATAAAGAGGCAAACCTTACCCAACAGCCCTTCCGCAATATCACTAACAAAGATGTTAAAAAGAATCTGATCAAGGGCAGATCCCTGCGGCACACCACTGGTAACTTCATTCTCCTCAGATTGAGCTCCATTTACCTATATCCTTTGTCTCCTCCCACTCAACCAATTTTTAACTCAGTCAGTCACTTTAGGGCCCATCCTAAGGGTGCTCAGTTCATTTATAAGTTGCCTGTGTGGAATTGTGTCAAAGAATTTACTGAAATCTAAGTACCACGTCTAGGGTTTTCTTCGGTCAAACTCCCTGGTCACCCAGTCAAAGAAATCAATCAGATTTGTCTGACAAAACCTGCCTTGGATCCTGCAATCCTTTGGACTCCAGAAACCTCACTATTCTATCTTTTAGCAGTGTTTCCAACAGTTATTCACCACAGAGATTAGACTACAGGCTGGTTAGTTTTCAACCTCATCCTTACTTATTTATTTGGTTTTTCATATTGCTTTACCATTTCAGTCAAAGTAGTTTACATTGTAACTTAAACTTTGTAATGTACATTAAACAGGGACATTGATAGCTTGGATTTTTCTGAGGCTGTGGCGGGTTAAGTGACTTGTGCAAGATCACAAGGAGTGCTAGTGGGAATGGAACACTGGTCTCTTGGTTTCCAAGTCGGTGCTCTAACCATTAGGCTATTCCTCCACTCTGCTTTTGTGTAAAGGGACCGTGTGTGCCTTTCTCCAGTCCTCTAGGACCACTCCAGACTCCAAAGAAGCATTGAAAGGGTCAGTGGAGCCATTAGACCGTCCCCAAGTTCCTTCAGTATTCTTGGATGTATCCCATCCGGTCTCATCACTTTGTCTACTTTTATTTTAGCGAGTTCCTCACAAACATAGCCTTCTGAAAATTGTTCAGGATCCCCATCACTTCTGTTCCTATTTGTGAGTGTTTTGAGGCCCTGCTCCTGGCCCTTCATCTGTAAAAACAGAAGAGAAATATTTGTTAAGCAATTCTGCTTTATCCTCATCAGCATCTACAAATGCCTTCCCTTTACCCTGAGTCTGACAATACAATCTTTGCCCTTCCTCTTCTCTCTAGCATATCTGAAAAATGTCTTATCCCCCCATGTTATTGCATAGACTATTTCTTCTTCTTTTTGTATCTTTGCTTTCCTGATTACTTTGCTAGCTTTTCTAAGTTTTTCCAAATATAGATGCCTGTCTTCCTCTCTCAGTGATCTCTTGTATTTTATGAAGGCCTCCTTCTTTCTTCATCTTTTCAGCTAGTCCTTTTGAGAACCATAGCAGCCTCCTTTTCCTTTTACATTTATTTACCTGACTAACAAAAAGGTTTGTGGCCCTTAAAATATCCCCTTTGAATTTTACCCATTGCTTTTCTCCATCCCTAGCTGTTCCCATCCTGCTAATGACTCCTTGAGGTATTGTCCCATTTCGGCAAAGTTAGTTTTCCTAAAGACTAAGACCCTTACTTTTGAATGGATTTTATCAGCCCTAGTCCTAACACTGAACCACACCATCTAGTGATCACTGGATACAAGATGATCTCCCACTATGACATCAGAAACACTTTCCCCATTGGTAAGCACCACGTCCAGTATGGCCCCTTCACATGTGGGTACTGTTACCAGTTGACAAAATAGTTCTCCCTGTAGAGAATCCAGGATCTCCTTACTTCTAGATGACATTGCAGCAGGGATGTGCCAATCAATATTAGGCATATTGAAATAGGCTATCAGTAGCACTTCTCCTTTCATGACAATACTGTGTATGTCTTCTATTAAATCTCCCTCCACTTCTTCTCTGAAGCAATTTCTTCAAATGGGTCAATTTTGCACATACCATGTCAGTCATGAACCTCACTTCTAAGCCAGGGCATGTGGAGTATGTCCTCAGTCTTTCAAATTTACTGCTAATGCTTGGCGTAGTGCTTGCATTGTGTCAGAGAGCCTCCTGCTGGAGTTCGTAAGATGTAACATGCATGGGTAGTTTGTCAAGATGTGTTTGGAAATTGTTCTTTATCACGCCTGTGGCACCCAACACGATGGGAAATATTTCTGTATCTTTCTGCTACATCTCTTGGTCTTTGACTGCATTTCTTGGTATTTCAGGATCTTCTGCCTCTCCACGCAATTCACAGAGTAGTCACTTGGAACTGACACCTCTATTATCAAGGCTGTTCTACTGTTTTTCTCCTTAACCACTATATCCGGCTTCCTCGCATCCAGCTTTTTATCGGTCGGAATAGGTGTATCCCAAGTGATCATAACTTCCTCATTCTCTGTAATTCTCTTAAGGTCATGATCCCAGTGCTTTTCAGGTACAGTGATGTAGTGTTTCATTTCCAATGGATGAGGTGCACTACTTTTATTATGTCTTTCTGTATAGAAATTTTCTGCCTTCAGAACTTCACAGCCAGCTGTGAGGTGAGTCATCATTTCCAGGTCTTTCTTACAGGATAGACCTATGTCTGTGTTGCCAGTTATTTTTTTTTCAATGCTCGCTGTAAACTATCTTGTCCATAAGCTGCAGTCCTGGGCTGCAATTATCAACCTCTCATCCTTTGGTTTCAGTTCACCCCTCTGGGATCTGTATATGCAAATGGATTTCCCTTTCCCTCTTTCTAGTTTAGCCCACAGTGCCTCTTTGCTCCATTTTAAGCCTTCTAATTCTATAGCTTAATATTATCTTTCACACATAAGAACATAAGAAATGACATACTGGGTCAAACAAGCTCCATCAAGCCCAGTATCCTGTTTCCAACTGTGGCCAATCCCGATCACAATTACCTAGCAGTTTCCCTAAAAGACACAGGTTCTGCAATGCTTGTACTGGGTCAAGCATTGATATCCTGGGTCCCTTCTTAATAATGGTTTATGGACCTTTCCTCCAGGAACTTGTCAAAACCTTTTTTAAACCCAGCTACACTAACAGCCTTTACTACATCCTCCGGTAACAAATTCAAGAGTTTGATTACACGTTGAGTGAAAAAATATTTTCTTTTATTAGTCTTAAATAGTTTACCCTGTAGCTTCATTGCATGTCCCCTAGTCTTTCTATATTCTGATAGCGTAAACAATCGATCTACGTTTACCCGTTCCACTCCATTCATTAATTTATAGACTTCTATCATATCTCCCCTCAGCCGTCTCTTTTCCAGGTTAAAGAGCCCTAACCTTCTTAGCCTTTCTTCATAGGAGTATCCTTCCATCCCCTTTACCATTTTGGTGGCTCTTCTCTGAACCTTTTCTAATAACGCTATATCCTTTTTAAGATATGGTGACTAGAATTGCACACAATATTCAAGGTGCGGTCTGTGATAAGGAAGCTTATCATAGCTCAGGAAGGAGCTATAGAAAAGGTGAAGTGTCTCTGAACAAGCAACCTGTCAGTGCTGGTAGAAATAAGAAAACAGAATTTTCCCATAAAAGACTACCAGTCCCAGAATGCACCAGGTTTCCAACAGCCATTAGAGGAGCTGAAGTGGGAAGACGTGTGTTCAATCAGGAGGGCTATGAGGTAATCCCTAAGCACTCATCTCAAAGGGCAGGGCCTGATTCAGCACAGCTGCGCTGTGTTAGGGAGGAGCACTCATCTAAGCAGAATAAAGGTAGAGTTTATTCTACAGAGAATCAGCTTGAGTTTGAGATTGATCATCTTCATCATCAGGAGGATCATCAGAAGCAGAAGCCAAACCGGACGGACAGAGAGGGAAAGAAACCCTTTGGAAGAAAGAGGAGAAAAGCCTTTGAGAGGTCTAGAAGAGTCCAGAGCAGTACGTATACTGGGAGGCATTCCAAGGGCCAGCATACACCATTGGACTGGGGAAAGCCAGAGGAATGGTGCTGCAGAGCTAGGAATCTCCAGACGGTACCTGTGAGAGAGACGGCTGCACGTGGAAGGGACCCTAAGACCCGTGCCAGAAGGTATGTGAAGAGAGATCCAGTGTCCAGGGATCTGGATTGGAAGGCTGGACATAAGAACTGGACTACATACTGGCCAGGCTATATAGAGAGGAACTCTAACAGCAATGGAAGCTCAGGTATGAACACTGATCTATGCCCTAGCTATAACCTTGAAAGACAGCAGGGAAACAAGTATTCTCCTGAAAGTGCTCCATTGGGAGATTCATCTATGCCAATCCATGACATTGAACCCATGCTTGTTGAAGAAGAGGGGGTGATAGCAGATGAAGAATCTGTTTACATGGACTGCTCTCTGTCTAAACTCCTTTGGTGATTTTCTGTTATAAAGTACAGCAACCATCACAAAGAAATACAAACTTGTTCTTTAATCTACTCAGAAAAGCTCATGAGTAGGATTTTTAACCACACAGTAGAAAGCAAGCCAGCTAAGGGGTTTCAGCTGGATAACTGCTAGCAATTGTGCCTTACCTAATTGCTTGTGAGCTCTAAGAGAATCACTTCTGATTCTATGTGGGAAGATATAAGAAGTTTACCTGAAAAGAACAGGTTTTTTTTCCTTCTTTGTGGCTTTTGGTTTGTTTGATACATGCTAAGAAAATATTAGCTAAGCCTACAGAAAAGACCAGTTTGTTATCAACCAGGTCTTATTTCTTTTGCTTTGATTGCCTGATAAGTTAAAATGTTGTTTTCCTGATTTTGTTTTTTTCAAGTTTAACACTGAAAGCAAGTAACCTGATTTATGTGCTACCAAGCATATCTGTGTTGGGAGAAATAACCCCATAAATAAATATCTTATTGGCTTTACCATCAAGCACAACTAATTATTGTGAGCAGCTGTGTCTGGTGTGAATGGACTGCATTGACCACAATCCCTTGCAAATCATATTGACATATGCACTTGCCAAGACTGTGAACATTCTCACCCAGGCAGCCGTCTGACAGGTCTCACCATGGAACGATATGAAGGCATTATAATATCTTTTGTTTTATTTTCCATTCCTTTCCTTATGACACCTAGCATTCTATTTCCTCTCTTGGCTGCTGCTGCACTCTGGGCCGAGGGTTTTAACATGCTATCCACAATGACGCCTAAATCTTTTTCCTGGGTGGTGGTTCCTAATGTGGAACCTTGCATCATGTAACCATAGTTTGGGTTGTTCTTCCCTAGGTGCATAACTTTGCACTTGTCCACATTAAATTTCATCTGCCATTTTGATGCCCAGTCTTCCAATTTATCAAGATCCTCTTGCAATTTTCCACAATCCTATTGGGTTTTAACAACTTTATTTATTTATTTTATTTATTTATTTTATTTAACATCTTTTATATACCGCACTATTGTCATCAGCGCGGTTTACATGGAAGAAACATATACATACAAGGAACTGTAATGCATTTTACAAGTAACAGGGTTTTTGAAAACTTGGGAATAACAAGGTACAACTACATAGGCTAGCTAACTATTTACAGAATATTGAAATACATTAGTCACATTTGGATATCAGTTGGGAAAGGTCCTGGTCAGAAAAGTGTCTGTAATATTTTCATGTGCGAAGGTTAGATTGGGAAATAGCTTAGGAAGAGGTGGTGTTTGAGACTCTTTCTGAATTGTGTTAGGCTGGTTATAACTCTCAGTTCTAGTGGGAGGGCATTCCAGGTTATTGGGGCGTGGATACTGAAGGCTCTTTTGGTTGTTTCCTTAGTGTATCTGACTGTTTGTTTCGGGATTATTAATGTATTCATTGCAATTGACCTTCTGGATCTATTAGGGGTCTGTGAGTGTACAAGGTTGGTAATGGTTGATGGTGCTTGGTTGTTTATGGCTTTGAATGTAGTGATCAGTATCTTGTAGTGGATTCTTGCGTTGGTTGGTAGCCAGTGGAGTCTTTTTAGAACTGGGATTATGTGAACTTTAAATAGTTTTGTGTCATCTGCAAATTTGAGGTTCCATAATGCTTATATTGTGGCAAGCAGTGGATTACCTGGGTCCTTTTTAATAATGGTTTATGGACTTTTCCTTCAGGAACTTGTTCAAAACTTTTTTTAACCCAGCTACACTTACAGCTTTTTACTACATCCCTTCGGTAAAGAGTCTTACAATTTAGCAAGATCCTCTTGTAATTTTTCACAATCCTTTGGTGTTTTAACAACTTTGTGTGCCATCTGCAAATCTGATCATCTCACTCGTTATTCCCATTTCCAAGTCATTTATGAATATGTTAAAAAAACAGCAGACACAACACTGATCACTGGGGCATGCTACTAATCTCCTTTCTCCACTGAGAAAATTGGCCATTTAGCCCTACTCTCTGTTTTCTATCTTTTGACTAGTTCCTGATCCATAATAGTATACTGCCTCCTATCCCATGACTTTTTAATTTTCCCAAGAATCTCTCATGATAGATTTTGTCAAAGTCTTTCTGAAAATCCAGATACACTATATAAACCAGCTCACCTTTCATCTACCTGTTTATTCACACTATCAAAAACATAACAGATTAGTAAGACAAGACTTTCCTTGGCTAAATCCATGTTGGCTTTCTCCAATTAAACCATGACTATCTACTTGTTCAGTAATTTTATTCTTTATAATGGTTTCTAACATGATCAAAAACTATACCTGCAAATGCCCCTTCCCTGAAAAATGTCCCAGTCTCCAAAAAAGAAATCACAATTACTACACCATCAGCTTATAAACTGCTTCCATCACCAAAAAATACCCCTGCTACTGGCCCATCCCCCCATAACCACCTCCACCTCCAATACCCTCACAACTTCCCTAACACCCCACGAAATGCCCCTACCCCCAAAACACCAATTGTCCCTCCATACTGAAAACTGTCCCAAATTTATAAATTCCTTTCCCCTCCCCTCAACTGCCCCACTGGCCTCCAAAATGCCACACCCCCAAAATACCTCATCCCACAAACAGACCCCACCTCCCAAAGCACCATTCCTTAACTCCCCCAACATTCCCCCCAACTGACCCCCATCTCCTAAAATTACTGTCCTGCAATGCCCTACCCCACCAAAATGCCCCTGCAACTGTTTCACCCCCTCCCCCAACGATCCAAGAAAAATAAATCACACCCTCAACTTTTCCCACATAACACATGCACAAAACAGGTAACACACGCACATGCAAACACTTTCACACCATATACCATACTGACACACATCACAGAAGCACACACACAGGGACTAGAAATAACTCCCTAGCTTTCCTCTACTGCAGTTTGTTATTCAGATGTGTATTCCACTTTGTTGTTTAATTCTATTGTGAAAACTAATCACTTTTCTTATTGATTGCTAAGTCTACTGGCAACTACTATCATTTTGCAAACAGTAAAAAGATGTCTGTTTCCATGGGTAGGGCTAGATGAAAGCAATGGAAAACTAGGCACATACCTAGGCACCAAAGTTTACGGAGGCCCTGTCAGAAGTGATCAGAATGTAGGAGGTTAGGACTGGCGCCTAGCTAGCTTTTTTCTGCATTGCACCGATTCTTTAATTAATGTGCACATGTAAGAAGATTTTTCAGAGTTTAAAAACTCTATGAGGGTAATTTTATATGAATTGCCTAGTTTTACCACATTTCAACATATATAATTCATGCCTCTTATAACATAAGGTATGCATGTCCTTTATAAAATAGGGACATAAGTGCTCAAAACTACATGTTAAACTAGCCATCAGCACTTATGCCTGCTCAATAGCATGTGGAAATGCCTAGATTTATCAGAACATGCATAATGAATTAATATTTTATTGCCAGCATAAATTTGTGCTCCGGCCAAGCACCGCCCCTGTGCATACTCATGCTGAAAGTATACACCATAGCCTCGACACGTGCACTTTCATAATAGCGACCAACCTCATTACACTTGACCACTTATGCACATAAATGTAGGCGCATCTTGAAAAATGACCTCCTAAGTGCAGTTGCCTAATCCTTCTTCCATTGTCGGTGAGCCTAACCTTCCTGCTTCCAATGTAACCAGCAGCAGAAACTATGGATAGGATCCAGCCAAAGGGAAGTCAGTGGAAGCAGGAATACTGGCAGGTAGCCATCGTTACAAAGATTGTAGGTAGGATCCAGCCAATATGAAGGCTTGGGGGAGGGGGGCAAGCATTGGAATGATGCTCTAGTCGCAGAAAAGAGAGGAGGTGAGCTGGGGGAAGGTTCTGTGCTGTACGGCTGAACCTTCTGCATATGGAGGAACTGTAAAATAAATGAAATTCCCCGTCCCAAAAATGCCTGAAAGCAAAGTAACATTGATTCATAGTAACACAGCAATCACAGAATTGCACCTTTCAAACAGCCCATTCCTCTCATCACCTCTCATGATCACAGACACATAGATATAAATGCACATATACACATTTATAGGAGTGGAGGAGTAGCCTAGTGGTTAGAGCAACTGCCTAGTATCCAGAAGATCAAGGGTTCAATTCCCACTGGCACTCCTTGTGACTTCGGGCAAGTCACTTTACCCTCCATTGCCTCAGAAGAAAAGGCTGGCAATCTACTTCCAGTGATACATTGCCAAGAAAACCCAGAGGTAGCTGGATCACTATGAGCTAACACTGACTTGATGGCACTAAAAAAAAAAAAAATACACACTTATTAACATGACTCCACATGTGCTGAAACACAAATACATTTCCATACCCACAAGCAGGGTCAGCAGAAAGCTTTTTATTGCGGGATGGGGTCAAGCTCCACCCAAACTCCACCCCAAGATCCACTACATAGGCAGAGACCCTTCCTGTTCTGCTCGTGGGTGTTCGGATCCCTGCGAGCAGAACAGGAAGGACCTTTGCAGTGATCACAGCTTTTCTTCTTTTCTTTTCTTCTAAGGCTGAGAGAGAGAGGCATTGGTATAATATATTGGGGACAGTGAGTGAAGACTTCAGGAAGGTTGATTCTCATCCCAATCGAAGGATTGAAACTTTAGACGACTAGATTTCAGTATGGTAAAAACAAGTAAGGGGAGAGAGAATTTGCATATCTTTTTATTTTTCTTGCTTGCTTCTTGGTCTTATGACTGTGAAAGGAGGGCTTCCTCTAAACTGGGAAAACTTGTCTCCAAACCATGAGTTCAATTAACTCTTGTTAAGTGCCGTTGAGTCGGTGTCGACTCATGGAGACCCTCTGGATGGTTAACTATAATTACTGAATTGGGAATCCTTTCCAACATGGGATATTGAGATGCCAGTGGTTGAGATGGTGGATGGCAGGTTTTTCCTATGCTGCTTCTGGAGAAGTAAAGTGTGGAGAGGAAGTCATTAACAATGATCCTAGTAGAAGGGGCCATGAAAAAGGGAATGCAACTCAATGGGAAGTTCAGATAAGAAGTAAGGATCTTTGAAATCTCATCAATGACATCTAACAGTTTCACATAGTATCACACTTGCTTTAATTTTATTATCCCTTCCAAACTAGCATGATGCACTATTCAAACTACCCTCTCACCTCTCTCTTCTAAGTCAAAGATACACACAGAGCCAACATATTTACACACACACACATGCAGAGAGGTTGGAAAGAATTCCATGAGCCAAACTCTACATGCTTTCCCCACTTGTTAAATTCTGTGAGGAGAGTGTGGCACACATCGTCTTATTCCTGAGGCCAACAAACAAAAATTGAGAAGGACATGGCTTTTGTAGTAACATCATGAGGAAGCTCAGGAGAACTGACCCAAGGTGGGGTGAGGGGACCAGGGAAAATTAACCTCTGTAGAAATTTACTTTTTCCTTCTTTCCCTTCCTGATATTTATTTATTTTATTTATTTATTTAATTGGATTTTTATACCGCCTTATCATACAATCAAAGCGGTTCAACAAATGAAAATATAATAAGTAATAGTGAAACATTCAGTGATAAAATATACATAGTTTGTAAATATATGATTAAATGTCTTGGGATAAGGTGCACTATATATATTGTGAGCTATACTATAAAGTGAGCTATTGTACAATGTATATATATAATATTTGCTTTCTTAAAAATTAATTAGTTGATTGCATGACCGTAGTGCTCCATAAACAAAACTGTTTTCAGTTGCTTTCTAAAGTCACTGATGTCCTGAGCTGCTCTCAGATCATTAGGTAGTGAGTCCCATAGCCACTCCTAGCCCAATCACCCTCATATTCCTCACCGGCACCCTTCTCTCCTGCCATCAGCAGAAAGATTGCTGCATTTTTTAAAACATGTCTGTTTCCTCCTCCTCTTCCAGCTTCAGTCTGAAGCCTGGAGCATGTAAGGCCAGTGGCCTGAAAATCTAGGAGCCCCCGTGAGGGTCAGACCTCAGATTGAAACCAGCAGAGGAGAAGGAAGATGCAGGTAAGAAGGTAAGAGATGAATGAGGAAGGAAAGATTAAAGTGCAGGGCCACCAAAGTCTGGAACCCAGATCCACCCCCCAAAGGATGTCCCTGAAACTCAGATTTCAGTGCAAGACTACTGCAGGAAGAAACCCAAGATCACACACTCTACAGCTATGCACAGTCTCATCATGGTGTACAGTTGGGGATGCACATTTGGTTTATTTGGGTGTCAAACTGTAACATGTATGCCAATCACTTGTATGTGTGTGTATACCTATGTATTAACAAGTGTACAATAAAGAAACAAGTGAAATAAACATAAAAGCTGCAAGAAAATTGACACATTTATTTTAAACAAACACGAACCAAATTCTTTTTTTACTGTGCATACTCCAGGTATACACTGGTGTGGGAATGTAGCAAAATCAAGTTCTTTTCCTGGATCTATATGCTTTATGGTTGCAAATAAAAGCATTTATAACCTTATTCTCATTTGGATAAGACCTATTTCCCTGTTTCTAATCAGAATTGTATCTAAGGTTAATGTGATCTAGATATCTAGCTTTATACTGTTTATAACAAGTTACATATATATGGAAAAGAACAACTCTATAGGAGTACGAATGAAGCATTTTGCCAGGAAGATAGTTTCCACTGCTGAATATCCAGTGTTAAAGTGGCAGCTAAGTGCTTTTTGCTAGCCTCGCCACCCCCATTGAAAAACCCCCCCCCCCCCCCAGCAGCGTGTATTACCCTATTTTTGTTTCAGAGAGACTCTTTCTAGGCATATGCTCAAGATTTTATTTTTTAATACATTGTGACTGTAATAATGTTGCCCTCTATGTTCCTGGAGTTTTACCTGTAATTCTTTACCCAGTAAAAACCACAGTCTTGTCCTGTGCCCCTCTTCAGGGTGACATTGCAAATTGCTTCAGCTTTTTTTCCCATCACACTGGCAGCCATTACCAGAAAGCCTGCCAGGTTGGCTGCAGCGCATCACTGTAATTAAAATAACAGCAATAGACGGCAGGCTATAATGGTATGCATATTTGGGGAGCCATTGGTAGTGCCGCACTGTGCATTAGAATTTCCTACGCAGGGTAATTGCTGATATGGTGTGTACTGTAGTTAGCTGACTTGGGGGCATGCTCACTGCCACTATGCAGCCTTTACAAATTTCTCTTGAAAATTTATACTTGGTAAATGGACCTGATTTCAGACAGGCACAAGGAATCATTTAATTATGTACCCAATAAGAGTAGTTTAAGCCTCTGGATTTGCTGGGGAGAAATTGACCTTCTCTTCAGTCGTACCTGCAATTAGAGTCTTGTTTATTTACATATTAACAATGTGCAGTAGTTTGTAAGTAAAACATGTCCTAGGCCACTCTGCAAGTGACTTATTTCTTTACATGCGTGAACCAGTCAGCACCTTACTGGAATGTTGACGTTTTTTTAGACTGCAGTCATTCAAACCAACAGTACAACAGTACAGGAAGACATGAGTTTTATCAAAGTGCAAATGAGATGCACAACATCAAAACAGAGGCTAGAGGATATAAGTGGGGCTTCTATTCTTAGGTGTTCATTTTTCAGATAATTAGGAGCTCTTTAAGGATACAAAGTATCCGTGTTTATCGGTGTTCTAGAACCATTAGTGGCATGCTGGGTATCTTTTTTTTTTTTTTTTTAAATATGTACTTATGTGTCTCTTAGGTGGTGTCAGTACAGAAAAGGCACAAAAACTAAATGGAGAATGTAAGACAAGTCAGGGGAGGGCTAAGAGAGTACTAGGGGATGTGGTGTTTTTCCAGCATTTATCCAATAAACGCATATTTTAGTTTTTTTGCATTGGAAGGGTTTATCAGTGGTTAAAACCTAAAATCTAAAGCCTTAGATATAAGATCTACTCTAAATGGTCATACAAGCCACATAAAAATAGTGGCTGTGAACAGAACACAAGCTTACCATGAGTGGGTTTAATAATTTAACTTGTTCAGGGGGCCTTTTACTGAAGCCCAATAACTGGTCAACTTGTGTTTTAACATGCAGCAACTGACAGCTAGGAACACTAACATGGGGCAAAGCAGTGGCCGCATGTTAAAATGCATAGTATTTGGCCTGTGTGTGATGGGACAGGAAATGAGCAGTGTGAGTGTGAAGATCATATCGCCACTAGTACAAAGGCAATGTCCTCACTCTCAGTGGCAATTAGCGCAGGTGCACCTAATAGTTATAGGTGCACCTCATATACTGCTTTACGGTAACCAACAAAGCAGTGTACAATCAGCTAAAATGGAGGAAATAAAGAAGGGAGGAACTACATCAAATAACAGGAAAGAGAGAAGAGTGTAGAGGGGAGAGAAGGCACCACTTAGCTTCGCCAGAGCCGGCCCAACTCCAAAGGCTAACTCAAAAAGAAAGGTCTTGCTCAAGGTCTTAAAATTCTTATAGTGCTCCTCAGAGCAGACATGGAGGGAGAAACTATTCCAGAATGAAGGGCTAATGAAAGAGAAGGCAGAATTCCTTGTACTCTTGTATTTTGCTATAGACGGGGAAGGGAGGTGTAGCCTGTTTTCGTGCAGTCAGCATAGACAACGCAGGGGGGCTTATGGGATAATGAGTGAAGTTAGATAATTTGGAGCTGTATTATGCAGCAATTTGTGGACCAAGGTGAGAATTTTGTGGCATATCCGGGAGAGCACTGGAAGCCAATGATAATTTTCTGGATGCCGTTAGGTGCCACCTGCATTATGTCCACCACACATTAAAAGTATTCAGTCGTGTTAACTGCTGGGAACATTCTGGTCATCCACCCGACAGCCAATGCAGAGGCTTTGCATGTAACATGTATTTGTAATGCATGTTAAGTGCAAAACTCTAGTGAGCTTTAGTAAAAGGGACCCTTAGGTTTCAACAAAGGACTTAAGATGGTAGAGAATTGGCTTCTCAGTTCCTATGTGAGAAATTAATTCAGCGATTAAATTAATACCTCTCTGTGTTCAGTAAACAAAGAAGAAACCAAACGGGGTCAAGTGAGGCTTTTTATTCGTTGGTTGTTTCTTATTATCTTATTTGTAGAATATTAATTTAAGGATTGAGTCATGTAGTCAAAGTACGAGTGGTTTCAACCATAAGTATATTCAGCGATACCATCCATTTAGGTGGAGTCTGAATATCCTGATAGTCATGGGTGACTGGAATGCAAACATTGGCAATAAAGAAGAAGGCAAAGTGGTTGAAAAATATGGACTTGGCAACACAAATAAAGCTGAAGAAAGACTGACAGAATTCTGTAAGACCAACGATCTATTCATCTCAAATACCTTCTTCCAGCAACATAAGCAGCAACTGTACACATGGACTTCAGCCAATGGATTGTACAAAAATCAAATTGACTATATCTGTAGAAGTCAATGATGGAAAAGCTCTATAACATCAACAAAGACAAAACATGGAGCTGACTGCGGTATAGATCACCAACTATTAGTATGCAAACTCTCAAGCTAATGTTGAAAAAGAGCATGCAACTCATGAATGCAGCAAAATATGACCTTGAGAATATACCACTGGAATTTTAAAGACTGCAAAATTGATCTGCTGCTTTAGGTACAAATGACAGTGAGAAGTCTCTTCAAAAGGCGAAAAAGCAAAAATGGCCAAAATGGATGACTGAAGAAACTCTGAAAATTGCCCAGAAATGCAAAGAAGCTAAAGCAATCACAGAACTCAACAGAGATTTCCAACATGCAGCAAGACAAGACAAGGGGAAGTACTACAATGATGCATGCAAGGAAATAGAAACAGAAACTTTTAGAGGAAGAACAAGATCGGCTTTCCTGAAGCTACTAGAGCTAAAGAAAAAATTCCAGCCTCAAATTGGAATGCTACAAGATGATCTTCTCAGCATCATTCATCATGGTTCCTTGAGCAAGAAAAGGTGGAAAGAATATAGAGTCATTACGCCATGAAGATCAAGTGGACCAACAGCTGTTTCAACCTGCACCTTATGATCAGGAACCATTGGTGATTGAAAAAAGAAGTCGAAGCAGCATTGAAAATCTTATCAAAGAGCAAAGCACCGGGCATTGAAGGCATTCCCCTTGAAGTATTACAGCAATTGGATGTAGCTGTTACCATACTTATAAGGCTCTGCCAGGAAATTTGGAAGACAACATCATGGCCAATTGACTAGAAAATCTCTGTGTTTATACCAATTCTAAAGAAAGGTAAGCCAACTGACCTGTGGAAATTATCACACAATTGCTTTGATCCCACGTGTCAGCAAAATTCTACTCAAGATTATTCAGCACAGACTACAACCATACCGGGAACGAGAATTGCCTGAAGTGCAAGCAGAGTTCAGGAAAGGGTGAGGAATGAGAAACATCATCGCGGATGTGAGATGGATCCTTGAAACCACAAAAGAATACCAAAAGAATATCTATATGTGTTTTGTTGACTACAGCAAGACTTTTGACTGTGTAAACCATGAAAAACTCTGGGCCATATTAAGAAGCATGGGTATACCAGAACACCTGATTGTTCTCTTGCACAACCTGTACATTGATCAAGAAGCAACAGTTTGACTGGAAAAAGGAGAAAAAGAAAGGTTTAAAATCAGCAAAGGTGTATTAAAAGGCCTACTTGTTTAATTTATATGCAGAACAAATCATCAGAAATAGGACTGTATGAAGAAATGGAGGTGTGAAGATTGGTGGAAGACTCATCAACAACCATCGTTATGCTGATGATACCACATTACTAGCAGAAAGTGAAGACTATCTGAAACATTTGCTTCTCAGGATTAAGGAACATAGTCTTAAAATGGGCCTGCACCTTAATGTAAAGAAGACAAAGATCCTGACAACTGGCAAAATCAATAAGTTCATCGTTGATGGAGTAGAAATTGAAATAGTTGACAACTTTAACCTACTTGGATCAACTATCAATAAAGAAACGACAGCTTGGGAGGCAGATATTGATATGTCACAGGATATAATCAATTGGAATTTGTTTTGGAGACATTTCATACGCCCAATGATGTCTAGTGGTCTCGCACAATAATTATATTTCTTGGTTCATCGTGCCTATTGGACCCCACTTTTTACAGCGTGGGTCTTTTGAATACAAATAAATGCTGACACTGCTGAGTAGATAAAGGAGCAAAGGTACATATGTTTTATGACTGCCCTTTCATTCTAGTTTTTTGGAATTACAGGTGGAAAAAATGTCTGAGATATATGGCATACGTACTAAAATATTACCTCAGTTTGTGCTTTTCTGCTCACAATGTGTTAATGAGGGTCTTACTAAATATGACAAATTGTTATTTAACATTTTGATGTCTCTTGCAATACAACAAATTTTGCAAAGTTGGGAAGATGCTTCACTGTTAAATGTGACCTTCTGATGGCATACGATGTGTCTTATCCGTAAACTGGAAGGGGCAGCATCGGTATCTTGGGGCTGTATTGAGAAGGTAGAAAAGATTTCGAAAATCTTAGATGAATATTCATCTATCAGCTGATGATCTATTTGGTTTTATTTTTATTTTCATGGATCTCAGCCTTTTTTTGGGGGGGGGGAGGGGAGTTAAAATTTTTATAGAGAGATGTATTTAGGTTGTTATTATTGTTATCTGTTCTTTCTTGTTGGTATTGGTTTATTCTGCTTAATTTTGCCTGATTGGAAATGAATAGCAATACATCCATTCTTTTATTTACTATGCTTGGATGTATTATTTGAAAGTACCAATAAAAAGAAAGTTCACAGGAAAAAAAATAAAGAAATGACAAGCAGTCAAGAAATCTGACGACGCATTGCTCTCAGCAGAATGGCTTTGAAGGACCTAGATACGATTCTCAAGAACAGAGATGTCGTCTCTCTCCATACAAAGATTTGACTTGTTCAAGCCATGGTATTTTCAGTCGCGTCATATGGATGCAAAAGTTGAACAGTGAAAAAGATAGGAAGAAAATCAATGCCTTTAAATTATGGTGCTGGTGATGAATCCTGTGTATACATGGATTGCCTGATGAACAAACCAGTCAGTACTAGAGGAGATCAAAACTAAGCTTTCTTTAGAAGCTCAGATCACAAGACTTCGACTTTCATACTTTGGACACATCATGTGAAGAGAGAGCTCGTTAGAGAAAGACATCATGCTTGGCAAGGTAGAAGGTCAACACAAAAGAGGAAGGCCAACAATGAGATGGATCGATAGAGCGGCACCCATAGCTGCTGTAATTCTATCAACAATGAGCTGCCTGACTGAATACAGGTTAGGACAACTATCTAGAGAGTCACCATGAGTCAACACAGACTCAACGGCACTTAACAACGACGACAAAGTCTGAACATCTAAGTCAGGCATTCCAAGTTATACCTGCTATTTTCCGGCCACCTAGATATGGGGTCAATTTTCAAAAGCCCTTTTCTGGATAACCATGGAGGCTATTGGGATAAGAGTGATGAGATATTCAGTGACACTATTGGGAACCACACTGACTATCTGGGTAGAATGGGGGCCTGGTTTGCCACAGAGGTGTGTAAAGCATATTCAGGAAAGGCCTGTGTACATTTTGGGAGATCACCATAGACATGCCCGTTATACCTGCCGGAGACATGGAATAAGGCCATTACTTGGAAAATATTCTGCTGCGTTTGTATAAAGGTGGTGACTAGTCTATTCTAAACTGGTGGACTACAGTGTGGAAAAATACCACAAGATGCACTTATAAAGAACATAAATCAGAGATGTGGGAATCTTATAAGCTAAAGAGGCATTAATAACTACACTGAAAGAAATATTAAGAAGAGCAATAGCGATTATTCTAGCCATGCTGACATTTGCTGTTTGTGCTAAAGAAGCTAATCTAGGGGACCCTAACAATTCCTGTGTCCTGAAAAATGGGACTGTTGATGCAGGAATAGTATGTGAGTGAGTATGGAAAGGAGTCTTGTTTGGGTGAGAAATTGATATCCATATTTTGAATCCTTGGGCTCTCTGTTATTATGTCATACCAGCTATTATTTATAGGTTCAGGGTATCTTTTTGGCAGAAGTATGTTTTTTGTGAATGAAAGTGAGATTGTGTGTGTATGTGTGTGTGATCTGAAGGGGTTGCACGGGAGGAACTGGTGTGCTCATCTACAATTCAAAGGGGACATGAAGGCCTGACCAGTACCTGGACCATACGGAGGACTGCAGCATCACCAGGGGCTATGTGATAGGGCAGAAAAAAAGGTTCTCCATAGCTAAATGTCAAAACATATCCCTTTCAATAATTAGAGATCCTCAAAATAAGAGCATTCAACAGGGCAAACAATACTAAAACATGCCCAAAAGCGCCATCATTGGTCTCTAAAAATGTGAAGGAGAAAACTTTTAGAGAGTTTTCCTCCTTCTTTTAAGGCCAATATACAACCTTTTTCCACCTTGGCTGTTAGGCATTTCAATGCTTGTTCTATTAGGAGTAAGTTCCTTATTGTTTATGACTTGCTGACAGGTGACAATGTAAATTTAGTTTTTATTACAGTGATTTGGTTGACTGATTCAGACATTCCTATTATGAATCAAGTCTGTTCTTCACATTTTTCCTGCACTGTTATCCCTAAAGAAAATGTCTTACGTGTTAGCGGGGGTGCCCTCTTTTTTCAGTCAACACTATGAAGTAAAGCAAGTGTGTTACACAACCCATTTGAAGTGAATGCCTATTGATAACACTTTGCTGTCATGACAAAATCAGTTTTTTATTGGTTTATCATGAACCTAGAAATTTTTCATAATCTTGCTTAGCATTAAGTGATGTGATATGTGATTTGACCATCTTATTTGAGAAACTTTCACTTTTGGTGGGCTCTGAACATTCATTATGAGAATAGTTCCACTAGGGCCTCCTCAGACTTTACTTCTTGTCATATATTGTTGTTTTAAGTGCCGTCGAGTTGGTATCGACTCATGGCGCCCCTCTGAATAGTTGTCCCAAACTATGCCTGGTCTTCAGTCAGGCGGCTCATTATTGACAAGGTTCAGTTTTATCCCCTATTCTTTTTAATATTTATATTCATCCAATGGGACAGTTGATTTGGGACCTATGCTTTATCCATTATTATTTATTATGAGATGGGAAGGAACCCCCTGGCTTGGATAACACTGGAATCATTGGAACTCACAGGACAAAGAATGTAAGAGAGGACTGCATTTCCCTATGTCCTAAGGGGTATGGGCGGGTCCCAAAGGGAATGCTGTGATAGGTGGGAACCTGAGAATGGAAGACTGGAGAATAGGGTGGGTGGGACTTCCGGCCAAAGGGAAGTTATAAACTCCCAAGGAAGTTAGTTGGAGCTGGCTGCGAGTAAGGAGACAAAGGAAATTCTGCTGGTCAAACCAGCCTCTGATGTAGACTCTATGGAGTGAGAGAGGGTGGGATTATGGAGATAGCCATGGAGGTCTGTACCGCAGCAGAGTGAACTGCAGAAGCACAGGAGGTAGGAGTGACTGCTTCTTTTGATACTCATGTCTGCATTGTTTGGGAGAGGAAGGTTTGACTTGAACAGGCATGGTGGCCCCAGAGGCAAGGAACTTTTGTAAGCATTGCTCAAGAAGGATTTGTGACTGTGGAACTTGGACTTTATAGAAGAAACTTTCTTATTGGGCCAGGTGTGTGTGGTTGGTATCAGAAGCCTGCAGTGAATGCTACCGTGGGAGGTGGCCCTTCATTAACAGCTAATGGTTGGATAACGAAAGGGAGGTTTTAAATAAAAGGACTAAATTCTTCATCGGACTAGACTGTTATGTACTAATGCTGTGGTGCTTACCCAATTAGCAATAACCAAAGGTCCTGCAGGGTTAACTCAGCTGCGCAAGTGAGAACTGTTTTGTTTTGTTTTTTTGCTACATTATTTGGAACTAAATACTGATCCAAGATGTAATTTTCTGAGAGGCTTTTTTTTGGATGAGAGACTTTTGGATACTCAAGGGCCTCCAGAGTTTACACTATGCTGATGATATTCATTAGGTTAGGGCAGGGATGCTGCTGTCCAGAGAGTCAATTCATGCTCAGCATCACTTTTCTCTTACATGAGTGTGTTAAATGTAATCCATTTAAAAATCAGAAGTTTTATGGGTCATAAACCCCTCACTGAATAAAATATATAAGATTTTACAATTGCTTCTAAACAATCAGATCTGGATCGTTGATGTTTATCCATCTTCAAAACAAGAGTTTCCCATCACAAGTTTCTCCTGTTATAAAATATTCATTCTGTCAACTTCATCTTTTTCAACATCTCCATTCGCTCGGGTATAAGGAGGATGTAGCTCTGCTTGTACATGCCGCCAGCACATAAAGTGCTATTGCAATGGTCTGTATTTAGGGTTTCTAGCTGAGGATGTAAATAAGAGTCTCACAGCATATGATTAGAGCAATGGGCTAAGGACCAGGGAAGCCCTGTTCGAATCCAACTGCTGCTCCTTGTGACTTTGGGTGGGTCACCTAACCTTTCATTGCCTTGGATTGTAACTTAGATTGTAAGCCCTCTGGGAACAGAAAAGACCTACTGTACCTAAATGTAACGTGCCTGAAACTCTGAGAAAGATGTGAGCTAAATCCAGTCCCCCCTGATTTTAAAATTTGCTTCTTGTGCAAAAAATGTTTAGAGGGTTTGATCCTAAAATATCTGCGGGATCAGATACCATGTAAACCTCTGAGATCCTTGAGATCAACCGCTGAATGCTAATTATGTTTCCCTCCTCTGAAAGTTGTGTAACTTCAGAATACCCAAAATGTAACCTTTTCTAATGTGGGGCATTGCTATTGGAATTCTTTGGCAAAATCCTTAAAGCCTGGAGATTTTATCAGTTTTAGGAAGATGGTAAAGACTTGGCCATTTTAAGCTGTTCTGTATGGGTTTTTTTTTTGGGGGGGGGGGGTTGTGCTGTCAAGTCAATGCTGACTCCTAACAACTCAGCTGCCTCTAGGTTTTCTTGGCAATGTATCACCAGAAGTAGATTTGCCAGCCTTTTCTTCCGAGGCAGTGGAGGGTAAAGTGACTCACCCAAAGTCACAAGGAGTGCCAGTGGGAATTGACCCCTTGATCTTCTGGGTACTCGGCAATGGCTCTGACAATGAATTTATTTGGTTCTCATCCCTTGTTTTTTAATCTACTTTGTTATGATATTGTTTGATTTTGTGATTGTTCAATGTTGGCGTTGGATTCCATTGGGGAAGTCCTATACTTATCTGTCCAAGTGTGCAATTCTCAATAGGTCCGCTTTGGCCTTTATTTGCCTCATTCACCATGTTATGCTTAGGAGTCTGTTTGCTAAAGCACGTTAGCCTTTTACAGCTAATATGGCAAAAAAGTGCAGATAGCACACAGAGTTTCCCAGCAGATGGTACCTCCGAAATTGCAGAGACTGTGCGGTGGCGGCTTCATGGATGCAACTAATGTCATCTGTTGAGCTGGGGTTTATGAGCACCTGTGCGGTCTGCTGCTTTGCCGGTTACCGCTTGCCGAGTACACCCACAGTAACCTCGCACTGCACTCATGCCCATTCTCCACCCATATACTGCCCAGATGGCACAAAAAATTGCCACATTGTCCGTTATTTTTCTGCATTATCTGTTAACATGCCCAGCTAGCGTGCTTTGTCTGCCGTGCGAAGGGGCGTGTTTACTGCGCAGTGTTACCTGCTACTATCTTATATCAACCTTTTATTATTAATTTGTTTAAAAATGCATGGCTAATGTTTTTTCCTGTATGTGCATGTTTTCTTTCTGTGGCAATAGCGAAACAATAAAACATTCTGGGGTGGTTAGACTTGTTCGTCCAGCCATCTCAGAGTTCCGTTCACTAAATGTTTCTAATGGCAACACTAGTCAAGAGCAGTATCTTTCTCTACAATTCATGCAAAAATGGTGGCGCCCCCCCTCCCCCCCAGCAACAGCATTACTTAAGTTGCATCAGGGATTAAATTAGAATCACTCAACAAAGCAAGATATATTATATAGACCATTTTCATTTATTATAATTAAAATAATAACACATTTGTGCTTATAAGGATCTCCTAAGGTCTTTTTATGTTAAACCATAATGAGAAAGATAAATATTTAATAACCCTTACAGCAAAGCAGCTTATTAGTATTTCATTGTGAATTCTGCATAGAAATAAGCTACTTACATTCTTCCTGTGGTTAGTTCAGACTCTATCAGACTAAGATTTCAGATACTAAACTAGTGATGCATGCTCAAAGAATATTTCCCCCATAGTTATATCAATTGCTAGTTAACTTCAATTTGAGCAGACCTTGGGGAATCCCTCTCTTCTTTTTCAGTAGAAGAGTGTGCATGGATCTGGGGAAGGATTGCGTTATGGAAGAGTAATGGACCTGAACATGGAAGTACCTCTCCCTGAATCTTAAATACTCTTTCCTAGTTATCAATAGCTTGTCAATTTCTTCCTGCTTCTAGAGCTTCCAGCCCAATCAGAACTAACACCTGGAGCCTTCATTCACAACTCTAGGAGGGTTCCCCTATATTGCATCCCCCGCCCAGTTCACTCAGTTGTCTAACTCAGTTGTTGATGAGGCTTGAACCAGGGCTGGCGCTACTATTAGGCAAACTAGATCAACTAGAGCCGAAGTGGCCCATTGCTGCCACTATTGCTCCTCTCTGGGACCTGCAGCAGTGGCAGTTAATTCAAACAGCACCGTAGTGCTTACCAAAACTGCCAGCACTATGGTGCTGTTTGTGCTTCCGCCTCCTTGTTGAGCGCCGCTGACTTCCTGTTTGCCTAGGGGCAGAAGCAGCTGGGCCATGTGAAAAGAAGCCTGCATCATGCATTCTAGGGGCCAGTGAAGGTTTTGATCGGCGCTGCAGGGCTTGTCGCTGCTCAAGTCCATCAGCAGCAGCCGTGAAGGCAGGGGCAAGGGGTGCCAGGAATGAGGTTCACCTAGGCTGCATCATAGACATATAAGCCGGCTCTGGCTTGAACTGATGGCTGCATGGGAGGAGACACGCTGGTTCTAGGACTACTAAGCCAGCCCCTCAGCACTGGAAAGGAACAATACCATAGTCTTTAATCTGAAAGAAACCTGAATTTTAAGTGTATTTTGAGTCCAAAGTAAACTCAGCTGAGAAACGAATGGGAAATGTCAACAATATTTCCCATTTCATTTTGTATTGTTTACAAATGCAATGAAATGGAATGGAAAACAATGACATTTTTTCCATCTTTCATCAATAGTGTACACTACTGAGCAACATAATTGCAACAGGGATTAAACTAGAATCACTCAACATAGCAAGATATATTATATAGACCACTTTCATTTATTATAATTTTATAAATACATTACTATTTATAAAGATCTCCTAAGGTCTTTTATGATAAACCATAATGCAACAGTGTGCATTGTGACACAATAGCGTGCACTATTCATGCATATGCAAATATAGTACCTGCTATTGCATCACAGTGCACACTATTGTCACAGTGTACTATAGCATAATCGTACGCACTATTAACAAGTTATAAGAAACGATAAAAAAACGAAACTAACTGAAAACATTTAGCGATCAAAACTGAAACTAAAGTCTTTGACTGCACACCCCTATGGAGAATCTGACTTTAGCTTGGCCACTGTTGCAACAATCTGCTTGTTACTGCACACCAGCACTTTTTCCTTTAATTTTGGCTCCTGATTCTGGCCACCAGGTGCAACTATTGGCAATGTCTGGGACTCCCTTCTCCAGGGGCTGAAAAATCTGATTCCACAGCTTCTTCCTTCACAGCAAACAGAGTCCTAGTTCTGGAACAGAATCCAAGTCTTGCACTCACTAGCTGAGCTTCTATTAGTCTAGTCTTCCTCCATTTAAAGGTACTTGACTTGGAATAATATGAAAAATATTGATCGTTTGACCTAGTTGATCCTGTGAGTCACAAGTGAAATAGTTTGCCAGATGTAGTCTGATAAGAACGAAATTTTAGTTAATTTCCTTCTCACCAAGTTTTATCTTCCAGGTCTGAATGTCAGATTTTGTTCAAAGTGCTATCAATTATGATTATATTTTTAATATTGTGAACCAAAACCAATTTCTTGTGGTCCAAAGGTTCTCGGTGTAATTCAACCTGATTTGGGAAGTACTAATAGATATCATTAAATGTATTCAACAACGAGGAAGGTCTACGATGTCAGATTGCCAAATGTTCATTCTAAAGCAGGTCTGGAATAGTAATTCTCTCAAGGGGGAAAATACGGATTTAACTAAATACCTCAGATTACTATCATTCTATATTTTTATGTTATGTTTTTGTCTTTATTTGATATACCACAAATCTGTAACCAAGCTACAGTATGTGGTTTACAATAAAAATATAGCATTTGTGATCTGAGTCGAAAATACAAATGTGTAGTTAGTATTTTAACAGCTTGGAGTAACTTTATCAGGAGCTCTGTAAAGATACGTGATATCTACATATGTAGATGAGAGTATTTTGGTGATTTACATGTGGACTTTAGCTTGTCAACCCAACGGTGCGTACTTTCACTGTGGACATGTGTGTGGGCGGAGAAAGAGCAGAACAGGGGCAGAATGTACCAGTTTGCTCTCAAACTATAAAATGCTATCATGCACGTTCGTTACAAACCCTAGGACTGGTGTAAGTGTGCATTAAAGTAATGTGTTTTCACCCATTTATGTTTATATTTTATAAAGTACTTGACTTTATAACTTAGGCATGAAATGCATGCAGAAAAACACGTGTTAACTATGTGGGATTTTAGGAAATTACCATTATGGAGGGAAACTTTATAACAGAGTGTCTAGATTAAGGCAGCCAAAATTTGCCTATTTTATAGAGAGAAGTGGGGGCGCCTACTTATCTGCAGTAATGCTAGTACTTTATATAGAGATCGTACCTTAAATTCAGGCACAGACCTTTACACCAGCTTTTTTCAGATAAATGTGCATAAATGAAGGTGTGTGTTAATCAATGTGCATCCTTGCAAGCTCCACCCTGCTCTGCTCAGACCATGCCCCCCTGCTATGCCTAATGGCAAAACGTGCACATACTTTTAGGCCAGTCCATATTTTATGAGAGGCCATTAACTTGCATAAACTGCCACTTATACATGTTAATGACTTCATAAAATTACTTCCTTTAGTCTTACTAATTAGACAAGACTCTCCGGGAAGCTATTTCTTCTAAGGTAACTAGCAACTCTGGTGCCTAAAGAGAATGCAACAAAAACTATTTATTCTGCTTATTTTTATTTTATTTATTTATTGAACGGTTTTATATACCGCTTTTCAGCGAAATCAAGGCGGTTTACATAGAACAAAACTTGAAACATTACATTGTAACATATTTTAACAGTTAACATTACAGTGAACAAAGGGGCGTGTTATAGAATTTTACATAATAGATTAGGTAGTTGTGAATTACAATGTTGAGTAAATGCTGATTAGAGAGTTAAATAGTTTAAACATATAAACAGATTTACAATATATACAAAATTTAAACATGTCTTTTCATCTTATCTGGCTCAGGTAATATGCATTGTATCTCACTAGACTTATCAATGTGAAGGTTAGTTGGAATAACTATCTTAAACCATGTGAAGGATTGGGAATTGTGTAGAATAGAGAGGGAGATAGGAACAAGTAAATTGTGTTTTGATGAATAGGAGTATACATGTGTTGAAGTGGGAAAAATTTCGTCATTAGGTACTGAGTTGCCAAAGTACTCTATAAAAAGGTGGGTTTTAAGATCTTTTCTAAAGGTTGATAGATCCGTGATATTTCTGAGCTTGTCTGGAAGAGCGTTCCATATTAAAGGAGCATTGAAGCTGAATGCTCTATTTGTTGTAGTTTTATTGAGTTTTGTAAAGCTGTTAGGAACAAGTAGTGTGTTCAGGTTCCTTTGTCTCACTGTTCTGGTCCTTGAATGAATTGTCAGTAGATCAGTTAGATATGATGGGGCTATAACTCTTATCAGTTTGAAAGTTGTCATGTTAACTTTATATTTTATCCTACTTTGAATAGGTAACCTGTGAAGTTCTAACAATATTGGGGTTATGTGTTCAGTTGCACTTGCATTTATAAGCATTCTGGCAGCAACATGTTGTGCTATTTTTAGGTGATGTAGAGCATGTTTTGGAATACCTTGGAGGATTATGTTACTGAAGTCTAAGGGGTATGTTTACTAAACGGTGCACTTGTGCGGGGCGCACTTGAGCGCCCTAAAATGATACATTTAAGTGCTCTTAAGCGCCCTGTACGCGTGCGTGTCACATTAACGGGCCCCGCACGTGTGCGCCGAAAACGCGCACGTTTGCGGGGCGCTCATGTGCGATAGAGGCGTGGAAAGGCGAAATGAGGGCAGAGGAAGGCCCCCGAGGGGCGGAGAGACAGGGTCAATGGGTGGAATGTGGGAGGGGAGAGACTCCCCGCACAGGAGTGTGCCCGAATTTACAAGGAAAAAATACCGCGAGTGAAACACTCGCGGTAGAGCGCATTTAAAGGGAAGAGAAACCATTTCCATCAGCAATGTACAGCAAAATCGGTGAAACCTAAAAAACGTGAGCAGTGTGATACATGTGCACAGAACAAAATAGCAAATATGATATGAAAATGACCACAACACATTCTAAGAAAATTATAATCCAGCAGGGCAACAGTGATATTAATGGGCAACCATACAAAACACTCCCAGGAAAGCTCCAAAAAAAAGAAATGATTTTTGGAAGGGTCTACGCTCCGTAGACTCATTCAAAAGCACTGCATTTTAATGGAGCATTCCTGGGAGTGTTTTCCAGGTTGCCCATTGATATCACTGTTGCGCAGCTTGGTTATGGTTTTCTTCCCCTTTTTTGGAGGGCATTTGTGAGGTTTATTTGCACCTTTGTCCCTATACAAGGTCAATGAGCCCACAGTAAAATTGTGAAGAGCAGGGTGTCTGACTCGTGCGGCCAGTTATCACATCTCCAGAGACTGCACTGTTTCTGTGGCCACAGTGTGGTGCAGCAGACACAGCCAGTACCTGTAAGACCAGAAGGCCACAGGTTCAAAGCCCAGCTGGGGCTCCAGCCAACCCAGTCCCCATCATGTTACCCACCACTAAACAGTGAGAATACAGACACTCTTTTATTGCAGAGAACATAAGCATGGTCCCAACACCTATATTTTACCCTACACCGCACACAAACCATAACAATGGGCATTGCCTACAGCCGAGTCCCCCAAAGTCAGTCCTGGAGTGCTACAACTCACTCAGGTCATATGTTTTTCCCAGATAGGAACATGTCTGCATGTTTGCGGAAGGGTACAGGTAGCGGAGGGGGCAGTGGCTGCAAACCACAGCAGACAGTGGCCTAGGCCTGTGCAGGCTGGCACCGTCCACCACAACAGACAGGCTCTGTCGGATGTACAGTCATGTACTCCCCAGGGAGCACAGCATATCTGTGGCAACAAGGTGGTGCAGTGCACACAGACAGTGTGTGCAGGAATAGATGGTCACAGGTTCAAAGCCCAGCTGGGGCTACTGCCAATCCAGTCCACATATTTTTCCTACAACTAAACCGTGATAGTAAGGACAAAACTGTATAGCTAGGAACATATGCATGATTAATATGCCTATATTTTACCACAGCACTCACAGACACCATAAACAGGCACATTACCTGGAGCAGAGTCTCCCAAATGCAGTCCTGGAGGGCCCCACACCATTCAGGTTCCATGCTGCCTCTAACAAAGATGCCTGTGCTGCATAGCTATGCACCACCCCCATGGTATGCAGATGTAGCTCATGCATATTTATGAGTGATAGCATGAAAACCAGAACAGTGTGTGGAACACCAGGACTGGATTTGGGGAACTCTGCCATAAAGCAGCAGCCAACAGGGCCACACCCCCCCCCCCCCCCACAGGCCCCATTGGCCAATGCATCCTGGAGAGGCAGGACATTGGGCCCTGCCTGTATCTCCCAATACTAACAGTTGCATACCTCAGCACTGCCACCCTACACCTGGGTATACGGTACACAGCTATCAAGCGTTTCCCATTATAACTGGCAGATCTCCAGTCCTACGTAAAGCACAGTTTGCTCATTCAGCTCCACCATAACACTCAAACAGATGTCTGCGGTGTGTGCTGCAGGTCTGGTCTCTGACAGTGTTTACCACCCTGGGATGTGACCCCCAACAGTAATGCGTACCATATCCATGCATGTACTGTGTCCAGGACTGGTGTGGTGGGTATGGCTGCTGAACCCCTCTATAGTAGCACAATGCTGGCATAGGTGTGGGGGTGGCTGTCTGTCTATCCAGTGTGTGGTGGCTGCAAACACCTTCTACAGCCCAAACTGCCAGCAATGTTGCCAGTATTGGGCTGGCAATGTGCATAATGAGGAGCAAGGTACCATGGGTATAGGCCGGACAGGGTGGCCTGGCCAGGGTGCATCTGCACAGGACATAGGGCACTGACTGGGACATTGTAGTGTTCGGCCACCACCGACACAGACAGGGTGACCTCAGTATGTCCTGCTGAGAGATCACTCTCACCCTGACTGTGCAGTGCCCACAGCATGGCTAGGCACCACCATAGTGCTATATAGTATTTCTCTCATGTGATAGATATGGGTTTCCATTTGGGGCCCAGTCACTGATTTATCTGCTTGCTGTGTATGCTGACAGCCCAGTCCTGGGTGCATGGACTAACTAGCAGACTGTTTGTAGCTGGTATGTGTCTTGCTGGAGTGGCTTGCAGGGTGCAGTGGCTGTTGGCTTGCTGCAGGGGAATATCAGATGGTGATGGGGGTGCAGCTTACCATATCCTGGTCTTATGTCTGTCTGCTATTGTGGTATGGCTGTGTATAGAGCTGCACTGACTGCCCTGTGGGGTGTGTGTTCCTCAGCAGTACTGGGGTTGATGTTGCCCTCTACTGCCACCTTTGCAGGGAGGTAGAGTGTGGATCTATTGATGGGAGACCATGTTTGCTGCCCTTGGTGTGGGGGGGTGGGCCCTTGGCCGGAGGACGGGCCGGGGGGCGGGCCCCTTGGCACGGGGGCTGCACCTGACTGAGGCAGACAGAGATATCCATGGTGTTTGTGCAGACACTACCTATCTTACACATTTAACACTGCTCTGGACCTCCCGCATGGCCTCCATCAGCCATGGAAGGTGTTGTGGACCTGGTCCTGGGCGCCTCATTGCACACTCAGGGTGAGCACAGTACCCGCACGATGTGACGGTGTGTAGCTACTCTGTGCCAGTAAAACACCCGGTCAGTACCCCCCTACCAGGCCGAGGTGCTGTGTGGGTGCACCCGGTCACTTCCCCCAACCAGGCCGAGGTGCTGTGGGGGTGCATTCCCCATCTTGTGTCCATCTGTGGACAGCTGATTTGCATGTGCAGTGCATCATGGGTACGGGTGGGCTAACCCTATCCTGGTGACCACAGCAGACTGTCTGTGTGGTGACGTGCAGGCTTTCTGCAGCCAGCCAGGGGTGTGCTAGCAGCTATAGAGCTGTAGCCTAATGGTTACGTCCCTGCCTGTGAAGCCAGAGGTCATGAGTTCAAACCCATGTTGGGGTTATTTGTTAGGGTTGTCCAAAGCATTATTTGTCTTTAATGTACATATTTTGTTGCCAGCAAACAAACCCTCAGCGTACTGTACCCATAGGGTGCCGCTTTATATGGCGCCCTATCGGGCACACTATGGTTTCCGTCCATATAAGGTGCACTATACATTATCCTGTGACACAACTTATAGGGTTCCCTATGGGGGACATATTAGGGTGCCATGGCGGATAGTGCACTTTATAATGTGCCCTATGGAGTGCCGTATAGGGTGCCTTATACGGCACCTTCAATTACGGCACGTGAGGGCGTGTTTGCTGGCAGAAATTAATAAAATAAACATACGGTGCTGCAGGACAAAATATGTACATTGCAAACCTGCTGCCACAGCCAGCCTTCTGTATTAGGCACCATGGGGAGCAAACCCATGACCCCTGTATCAGCAGTCAGTGCCTTAACCATTGTGCTCCACTGCTGCTCTCCCTTGCATGTCAACGCACCTACCTATGCTTTTCATTCCTTAAACTGCACAGTGCTGCCATCGAAAACAGTACTCTGACCTTGCGGTACCTCATACGACACCCTCTACAGCGCCCTGTGAGCAACATTCTAGGGTGCCGTGGTAGACAGTGCTCTTTACAATGTGCCTTATGGGGCGCATTATGTTCACACGCTTTAAGGGTGCGTTTGCTAGTACTGTAAATTAAAATAAACATAAATTGACTCCTAAAGCAACCTTCCCCATAATACGTAATGCTTCAGCTAGCCCTGTTCATTGGGCACTGTGAGGAATTGAACCCTTGCGCCCTGCACCATTGGTCAGTGTCATAACCATTGTGCTGTGGTTCTATTCCTGTGTTTGCATATCAGCGCGCCGCCTTATGCCTCCTATTATTAAATAGCCTCCTTAAGCAATAGCCTAATGCCCATCTGCGCGCCGCCTTATGCCGCCCATTATTTGTATGCCTCCTAAAATATCACCTCACCAAGCGCTGTTCATTGAGCACAGTGGGGGATCAAACCCCTGATCCCTGCACCATTGGTAAGTGCCTTAACCATTGTGCTGTGGCTCTGTGTTTCTGTTTGCACATCAGCGCCCCACTTATACCTTCCAGTATGCGATTGCCGCCGAAACCGGCGCGCCGCCTTAAGCCGCCCAGTAGTAATATGCCGCCAGAAACATCAGCGCGCCGCTTTATGCCGCCCAGTATTATATGCCGCATAAAAACATCAGCGCGCCGCTTTATGCCGCCCAGTATTAATATGCCGCATAAAAACATCAGCGCGCTGCTTATGCCATCCAGTATTGATGTGCCGCCAAAAAAAAACAGCATGCTGCTTTATTCGGCCCAGTATTTCTCTGCCTCATAAACTAACACCTCAGCAAGCCATTGAGCATTGTGGGGGTTCAAACCCCTGAGCCCCACACCATTGTTCAGTGCTTTAACCAGTGTGCTGTGGCTCTGTTCTTCTGTTTGCAGATCAGCGCGACACATATGCCTCCCGTTCAGCTCTCAGTTGCAGTAAGGTGCGCCGCGCACCTTAGCGCATCTGTCAATCACGGCTTTTCTTCTTCAGGACGGAACGCCCACTCCTTATACGGCACACGCACTCTACCGCGGCACGCACTTTACCGGGCTTTTAGTAAACATACCCCTAAGTGAGGCAGGATCAATGTTTGTAGGACTGATCTGAAGTCCTGGTGTGATAATAAAGGTTTTAGATTTTTAAGATATCTTAATTGATTATATATTGTGTTAGTGGTGTTCCTAATGTGCGTTGATAGGCTTAATGTTCTGTCTATAATAACACTAAGATATCTTATTTCATCTTTTATGCAAATACTTGTGTTTTCAATTTTTATTTCTGTTGGGGGAGTAAATTTTTGATTTCTAGATACAAATAATGCTTCTGTTTTCTTAATGTTAATATATAGATTGTGTTCATTTAGCCATTGTGTCATTTTAATGAAGCATGATTTGATATTAGAGAAGTTCAGAGAGCCTATGTCCATAGGAAGGTAAATCATAACATCAGCATAAATTGCATATTTTATTTTGCACTGTTGAATGATGTGGCATATAGGTTGTAAATATATGTTAGAGTAGTGCTGACATTGTGGAACCTTGTGGGATTCCCTGTTTTTGCGTATAAGATTTGGATGTATGACTTCCTATTTTGACTTGTGATCGATCAGTTAGATATGATTGGAACCATGCGAGTACAGTATCCTCTTTGAGTCTTTCAGTGAGGATATGGTGATTAATCGAATCAAAAGCAGCAGATATATCTAGAAATATAAGTAGTACTGCTTGCTTTGGTTTGTCAATGTATTTTAGAATATCATCAAAGATTACTGTAAGTAGTGTTTCCACACTATGGTGCGGCCTAAAGCCGTATTGATGTGTATCTAGGGGGGCATGAAGCTCAATGTGATCCTGTAATTGATTATACACTAATACCTTAACAAAAGCCGCTAGTGGTTATTATGTTTAAAGATGTAAAATATCAGCATCGGTGTATGAATTTCTTGGTAATTGCTTTTAAGCCAAAAATCTCATTTTCTGGATATAAATACATTTAACAATTTATAGCAATTTCTCCCCTTATTTGCATAAAGTAATGTAGCTGGTGAGTGAGTTGAACACAAATGTCTAAAAGCAAAAAACAAACAAAAAATGGTATCTCCTTACTATACTGAGTTAGATCAATGTAGTTTGCAAGCAGACTGGCTCAGAAATTTTATCACATTCAACTTGCATCCAGTCTCAAAACAGTGATGGGTCAGAACGGAGGTCACTGCCTGTGTCCTTACACACTTCACTGGATACAAAGAAGAGGACTGAAAGAGATTTAAACTTTTTTTTCATCAAACAGCTTGACCCCTGCAGAGGAAAATGTAAGAGAATGAGAGAAAAAAAACAGAATTGTGGCAGGACCACCAAATGTAGAAAGACCAAAAATACTACCTATGATTTTGCATTGCAATCTAAAATTGCACTCACGGTCTTGGTATATCAAGAACACTTAACCTTTTTCCTGATTTACATCTATCCGTTCCAGATTCTGTCTCTGTCTGTCTGTCTGGGATCACAACCCTCCAAGCCATGATTGCAAGGAAACATCAGGTAATGGACTGTGTTTTAGCCCAGTTCTGCATGTCTATTGAAAAGAAAATGCTCTTAGAGGTAAAATGACTTCAAAAACTATTGTTTTATTTCAGCAGCATAAATAGTTCAACAATAATATCCAAGAATGTTGTACCAAGGATGCTTACTGCCCTGCACACTGCTTCACTCTAAGGGGTCTGTTTACTAAATCGCGGTAAACGTGAATAACGCGCGTTGTATGACGTTAACGACCGCAAGAGCAGTATAACGCGCGTAAACACGCGCCAACGACCGGTAACGTCATACTACGCGCGTTGACCGCGCTTAACGATCGTAAAGCCCTGCGGCGCGTTAAAACAGCGCAGAAGGTGGAGAGTGGGCGGAGAGAAGGGGTCAATGGGCGGAGAGGGGGCGGGGAGAGGCTCCCCCTCACTAACGCGCTGTAATTCTGAGCTCAATTCCAACGCGAATGAAAACCTGCCGTTGAAGGCATCTTTAAAGGTAAGAGAAACCATTTCCGTCAGCAATGTACAGAGAAACCTGGGTAACACACAAAACGTGAGCAGTGTGATACATGTGCACAGAATGAAATGTCACAGAAGACAATAAAAATGACCAGAGGAAACCCCTTTAAAAGCATAAATCAGCAGTTAAACAGTGATAGCAATGGACAACAAGGAACAGAACTCCCTGGAAAGCACAAAATAAAAACCTAATGATATGTGGAAGGGTTCACGCTTCGCAGACCCTCTAAAAGGGAAAGTCACTGTAATGGAGCTGACCTGGGAGTGTAGTGTAATGTCTCCCAATGATATCATTGTTGCCCAGCTCGGATATGGGTGTGTGTCCCTTCTGTGAGGTCCCCCTGAGGTGTATGTGCACCGTTGTCTGCATACAAGGGAAATGAGGCCACAGTAAACCTTTTGCAGAGCAGAGTCCCTGACCAGCCAGGCAGGTCATACTAACACCAGGGACAGCACCATCTCTGTGGCCCCAGTGTGGTGCAATGGACACAGCCAGTGCCTGTAAGACCAGAGGGTCACAGGTTCAAATACCAGCTGGGACTGCCACCATCCCAGTCACAATAGTCCTACCCACCACTAAAATGTGAAAGTAAAGACACACCTTTAATGCAGAGAACAAAGGCATGGTCTATTTTTACACCACACCAAACACAGACACCAGAAACAGGCACAGCAACGAAAGCTGAGCCCCGCAAATGCAGCCCTAGAGGGCCCCACAGCATTCCTGTCCCATGCTGTCACATCAAAGATGCCTGTGCTGTATAGCTATGCCCCACCCCCATGGTAGGCAGATGTAGGTCAGGCATATGTATGAGGGACAGCATGAAAACACAGATAAAACGTGGAAAATAGCAGAAAGAAAACTGTAAACATCACAAGTCAGCTGGGCAACAGTGATAGCAATGGGCCACAATAAAAAACACACTCCCTGGAAAGCGAAACCAAAAAAAGAAAAGATACTTGGAAGGGATCACGCTACGGAGACACTTTCAAAACACATCCCCTGTTATTGGAGCATTCGCGGAGTGTCGTGTATTGTTGCCCAATGATATAATTGTTGGCCAGCTTGGTAATGGGGGATTGCCCCCTCATGCGAGGTTGTATGTGAGGTTACGTGCAAATTGCCTCCATACAAGCTATATGAGTCCACAGTAAAATGGTGCAGAGCAGGGTCTCTGACCTGTCAGGCCAGGTATCCCATCTCCAGGGATCGCATTGTCCCTGTGGCCTCAGTGTGGTGCAACAGACACAGCCAGTGCCTCTAAGACCAGAATGTCACAGGTTCAAATCCCAGCTGGGGCCATGCCAATCCTGCCCACATATTCTCCCCACAACTAAACTGTGATGGAATGGTCACACCCTTATTGCTGAGAACATACGCATGGACAAAACACCAATATTTTACCACACCAGATATAGGCGCATTACCCAGAGCATAGTCCCCCAAATGCAGTCCTGGAGGGCCCCACACCATTCAGTTACCATGCTGCCCCCAATAAAGATACCTGTGCTGCATAACTATGCCCCCCCCCTTGTCTGCAGATGTAGCCCATGCATATTTATGAGGGACAGCATGAAAACCCGATCAGTGCCTGGAATGACAGGACTGGAGTTGTGGAACCCTGCCGTAAAGCAGCAGCTAACAGTGACACCCACCCAACCACCCACAGGCCCCATTGGCCAATGAAACCCGAAGAGGTAAGACAATTGGCCCTGCTGTCAACTCCCAATACTAGCAGGTGCATACCTTAGCAATGGCACCCTACACATGGGTATATGGTACACATGCACTAAAAGTTGCCAATGATAAAATGTAGAACTCATGTCCTATGTAAAGCACATTGTGCACATTGAGCTGCGCCACAACAAGCAGTCAGATGTCTGTGGTGTGTGCCGCAGGTCTGGCCCCTGACAGTGTCCAACACCCTTGGGAGTGATCCACCAGAGTATGTCGTACCACATCCATGCATGTACTGTGCCCATGACAGGTGTTGTGTGTATGGCTGCAGAACCCCCCTACAGTAGCACAATGCTGGCATAGGTGTGGGGGTGGCTGTCTGTCCAGCCAGTGTGTGGTGGCTGCAAACACTGTCGACAGGCCACACTGCCAGCAATGTTGCCAGTAGTGGGCTGCCAATGTGCATAATGAGTAGCAAAGTACCATGGGTAGAGGTCGGATAAGGCGGCCTGGCCAGGGTGTATATGCACAGGGCAAAGGGCAGTGACAGGTACATTGTAGTGCCAGGCAACCACCTGCCCAGACAGGGGGACCACGGTAGATGCCGCTGCAAGCTCAGTGTCACCCTGAATGTGCAGTGACCACAGCATGTCTAGGCTCCACCATGGTGCTACATAGTAGTTCACTCATGTGATAAATATGGGTGTTCCCCTGGGGCCCAGTCACAGATGTATCTGCTGGCTGTGTATGCTGGCACCCCAGTTCTGGGTGCAGGCATCTCTGCTGGTCACTAGCAGCCTGTTTGCAGCTGGTAGGTGATGTGATGGAGTGGCCTGCAGGGTGTGTTGGCCTGCACCAGGGGAATCACAGATAGTGGTTGGGATTGTCATTTTCTACCAAGTCCCAATGTCAGATTGCTCCTGTGGCATGCATGTGTCTGGATCTGCAGTGACTGACCTGTGGGGTGTCTGCACCTCAGTAGGACTAGGGTTAATGTCCCCCCCTCCACTGGCACCTTCCAAGGGAGGTAGAATGTGCAGATTATGATGGGTGACCCTGTTTGCCACCCAGGGGTGAGGGGGGGCGGTGGGGCATGGGTCTACACCTGCCCCAAACAGACAGAGATGTCCAAGGTGGTCATGCAGAAAATATCTATCTCACACAGTAACACTGCTGTGGACTTGCGCCATGGACGATGCTGAGGACCTAGGGCTGGATGCCCCACTGCACACTCAGGATGAGCAGAGCACCCGCACAATGTGGTGTTGGGCAGGTCCTCAATGCCAGTACAACAAATGGTCAGTACCCCCTATAAGGGCAAGGGGCTGTGGGGGGTGCACATGACAATTTACCCCTACCATGTCCAGAGTCTGTGGGGATGCATTCCATATGGTGTGCCTGTGTGGAGAGCTGATTAGCATGTGCAGTGCATCATGGGGGTGACTGTATTATTCAATCCCTCTGAAACCGCAGCACGAGCTCGCAGCCATTGATAAACCATGGGACAGCACACGTACATCTGGTAGCAGAAAGCATAGGTGCACGACACCCTACAGAGTCTGTAATATATGAGATGCCCACACTGCTGAAACCCCGACGTACCCACACACATAAAAGAAAAGATCCCCGGGCGCAATGGTACGCGCGTCGCTACGCGCGGCGCTGCACACGCAACAACGCACGTAGCTCGGCTCGCATATGCAATGTCCCGTCCAAAAGCCTCAGCAATCCCCCTCCAATATACAGGCCAATACCCCTTCCAATATACAGGCCATTGCCCGGGACTCGAACCCATGCTGCCTGTAACAGCGGTCATTACCGTGACCATTGTGCCACAGCTCTCTGTTAGTGCTCTGTGTCGCCACATCTCCCTACAACCCTAGCAACGCACGTTCATACGCCCCCAGCAACGCACGTGGCCACGCCCCCGGCAACGCACGTGGCTACGCCCCCGGCAACGCACGTGGCTAGGCAGTAAAGGCACTTATAAGACATGGCAACCATGTCGAGGAAGCCTCCCTTCAGCCAAAGGGACATCTACCTGCTGACAGAGCTTTTCTGCCTACGCCAGCAGAGACTCTTCCCTGGCTCGTCCAAGAGGCAGGACCTGGCCAAAGTCAGGAGGGCCTGGGAGCGGCTGGCCCACCATTTTAACAGGAGCGCAGACTACCCACGTGAGGTAAGTGCATGGGGACAATTCAACCAAATGATGAGACAAAAGAAAAAACACCCAGCAAACCCTGCAAAAATACACAATGCACTGACAGGGTATAGCAGGTGCTGACATATCCTGCGTCCAGCAAAGCCCTCCACACACCCCTGAAAAAGACACCCCTGCCCCAAGGGGTTAGCTGCACCCATGGCAGAGGTGCACCAAAGGTCACAGAGGTATGGTACAGGGTGCCCCTGCAGGCTAAGGTTGTCCCCCAACCACAAGACACCCTAGTCCCACCTCCATGGCCAATAGGGAAGGAAGGGGTTCTGGACCATGTCCCTCTTAACTAACAGATTCGCCAAATGAATACATCGATGCTGCAAGCCACAAATGAGGGCCCCCCACCCTGCACACTGACTGCTGGTGCCCTGTGTGAATAGAAAGGCCAAACCCCTGCCCCTGAGTGATCCAGCCCCAAATGAGGGCATCCCTCCCCCCCACCCTGCACACTGTCTGCTGGTGCCCTGTGTGAATATGAAGGTCAAAACCCTGCTTAACACACATGTAGGCCCAAATGAGGGCATCCCTCCCCCCCACCCTGCACACTGTCTGCTGGTGCCCTGTGTGAATAGAAAGGCCAAACCCCTGCCCCTGAGTGATCCAGCCCCAAATGAGGGCATCCCTCCCCCCCACCCTGCACACAGTCTGCTGGTGCCCTGTGTGAATAGAAAGGCCAAACCCCTGCCCCTGAGTGATCCAGGCCCAAATGAGGGCATCCCTCCCCCCCACCCTGCACACTGTCTGCTGGTGCCCTGTGTGAATATGACGGTCAAAACACTGGCCCTGCCCGATGGAGGCCCCGCAAGGGTTCCCCTGTACCGACCCTGTACCCCGTGAAACAGGCCCTGTATGGGATCACAAGGGGCAAACCACAGGCAAAGAGCAGCCCAGCGACCACTGTAGGTGATAACTGCACACCCCAACAGTGGATGACATGCACATGCAGATGTGTGTAGGTGGCACACACAGTTTGGATGGTACATGTATGTGGTGCGCACATATAGGGCACATGGTGCACACATCAGGGTGGCGTGTTTGTCACACACACATGTGGCTGTTACACGCCACTGCATGGGAGGATGTGTGCCAAAGGAATAGGGGCATGCGCAGGTAGTATGACGTGGGAGTGTCAGTTGCAGGGGCAGGGGCCACCACGTGTCCCCCCGCTAGCTAAGGGCAATGTTCTCTGTAACACCTACAGGTGGAGGACCTTCGAAAGAAGGCAAGGGAGCTGAGGGCCCGGTTCCCCCGATTTGTTGCCAGGGTGCAGCGTGACAGAATGGCACAGCTGAATGGTGAGTACCTGGACACGGCCATGTAGGGGGATGTGTTGTGGAAACACAGGTCCACAGTGACATGGTATGTGGATCATCCACCAGGGGATGACATGTTCTATCTCTCCCACAGCTGATGCACGTGCAGCCAATCAGGCCGAGGTTCCGGAGGAGCCCCCAGACGTAGAGGGCCAGGAGGGGGATCAGGTGCAGCGTGACCAGCAGGACGGCGGACAACAGCAGGATGAGGAGGATGGGGGGGATGGGCACGAGGATGGACCTGAGCCTGCACCCCCAACCCCTGACGAGGGGGATGAGGGGGATGAGGATGGGGCCCACATGCGAGGGGATGAGGGGGAACCCACAGAAAGGGGGACAGAGGTCGGGGAGCCAGGTGAGCAGGATGTGGTGGGGGGATGTCGGTGGAAGGGTAGAGGAACGTGAGTGGCTGGGTGGCAGGGACAGCGACATGGAGACGGGGGTGGAGGGGGATGGGGATGTGGGCGGGATGCTGGGGGCAGGGGGGAGGGAGGTTATGCCCACTGGAGGGGGTGGGGTTGTGGCAGGGTCACAATGGCACGCTCCGCCACAGGGCACTGGGGGCACCAGCCACCTGCCCCTTGATGAGGGCACGGAGGGCCAGCTGGACGTGTGCATGCCACACATGGCCGCAAGCAGGACCGCTGTCCATGCAGCCACACAGACACGTGGATCAGTGTGTCTGTGTGGCTGCATGTGCGGCCAGCGCCTGGCTGCAGCTGTGCGTGCACAGGCACAGGCCCAGAGGCAGTTTGGCCTAATCCAGGGGCAGGTGCTTGCGACCCTGTCGATGGTGGCTAACCGTCTGCGGGAGAGGGATGAGCGCCGTGACTGATCCACACACAGTCAGCCACCATCCGACAGGGGCACCCAGGGTGTGTAATATGTGGACACACATAGCACACCTGCCCTGTGGCGGACCGTGCCATTCTGTGGCCATGTCAGGGGCACGGGGGGGAGCAGGGCCATGTAATCCCGTTCCAGAGGGCATTGTTGACCATGCTGATGTAACCAACAGCAGATAGACCATGTGACACATGGCCCATGTGTGGCCACATGAAAATGTGTACATTCTGTTTTAATCAAAGTTTTATAAATACGTTTACGTTTACACATACCAACTGTGTGTGCAGATGTGCCTCATTGCCAGGTGACAGTGATGTGCGAGTGATGGGTGTGGCTGTGGCGACTAGGAGGGGCAGGGGCCGAAGTGGAACAGGTTTAGTCCATGTTGACAGCACACCCGCACACATGTAACTATCACGCTGCAGCAAGGTTGGGCCAACGTGGGGGAGGTGAGTGACGTGCATGACTGACATGCAATAGCATGTGTGTGGCTCCCTGGGCCACACACAGCCCAGAGTAACAATGATACATATGGAGGTGTGGAGCAGGTGGCCTGTGTGACCAGTACAGCAGGGCCACGTACTGTTGGCCTGGTTGGACGGGTGCAGGACAGCTGTGGTGTATGTGTGGCGGTGTGCAGAGGGGAGAACCACATACTGTGCACCGCAAGGTCACATGAGGCTGACACCGGAGGGGTGACGGGGAAGAGGCCGAACGTGTGTTGCCATGTGAGACCATGTGGGGCCTGGGAAAAACTGTGCATATGTCAGGCACGTGTATCAGCATGCAGGACAGAGATGGGGGATGGTACACGTTGGTCAAACGGGACATTCCAAAACATATTAACAACATGTTGTGTGTCGCCATGGGTGGACATCCAGGGCCCAGGGGGGTGCGGGAGCATACCGCCGTTGGTGGACCTGGGGCCATCGGTGGGGACACACCTGGGGTTTGTGGGGGTGCACACAGCAGAGGGCGGGATAGCGGCTCAGCGGGATGATGGCCAGTGGTGTGACACACTGAGGTGGTCATGCGGAGGGTGCAGGCTGCAGTGTGGATGATGCTACAGGTGACAGTTGCTGTATGTCGTCATGTGAAACCAATGTGGTACTGGTATGTGCCAGGATGGGTGGCAAGGGGGTGTAGGTGTATACAGTGGCCACCGGTGCATAGTGTGACGGGTAGCCATTACTGGCGGTGACACCAAGGTGCTGGTGCATGCATCCCTGTGCCCAGGTATCCACTGTGCACATGTGTGACGGGTGAGACAAGGTGGATGTGTGCAGGTGCAGGTGAACCTGGGTACAGGACCTGTGCAGTGCACATACTGTGCGTGTCCGGGGTGTTGCGAGCAGCGATTGGGTCACCACATGCAGGACATACAGTGCACCCACAACAGCACACAGGCCAATGGTGGGTGGGGGGGTCCCCGGCGCGTTCTCCCAGGGGTGCGCCTGGTAACACTGGACGCCATGCACGCCACCACGGTGTGGGAGTGAGGGGCGAGCACGTAGGCCAATGGGATTGGCTGCACACCCATAGTGGGCATGGGTTAGGGGGGCGGCAATGGTGAATGACAGCAGTGGGAGCGGCACGTGCCCACCCCACAGGGCATGGGGTGGTTGCGGGGATGTGAGTGGTATGACCAAAATGAGACACGGAGCACAGGTCACCATCAACGGCCATCGGTGTGGCCCTTTATTTGCCTCTACCCCTGCCAGCCCCTGTACGCCCCCTCCCACCCCTAGGCGCCTGCCGCCTTGCCGCCGGTGTTGCGGCTGCACATGCTGGTGGGATCCCTGGCTGTGCCTGATGGTCGGGGGGACTGCCAGCCACCCTCCCGGCTGCCATTCGCACATGCGCCTCCGCAATGAGCTCACATGCGTCTGCCATGCGTCCTGCATGTGAGACTAGGGCAGTTATCGCCCTCTGCATGCGCCTTGTGTTCCTCCTGTTACGCCTCTGGTTGCGTACCACCGAGCGCAGTAGACGGCGCACACCTGTGGGGAAAGGACATAGTACTGTGTGGGTTAACGGAAACAGAGGTACCTGCACAGGGCCATATCTACCATAGCAGCGTGTCCCACTCACCCTCAGCATCAGCTCGCGCCGCAGATGAGCTGGCCTGCATCTCATGAACGACGGTTGCGACCGCAGCCAGTGCCTCGTTGTGGTGTTGCCGTTGCCCCTCTGCAGACACGTCCTCTGTCCCTGCAGGTGTCTCAGATGTGTCCCAATCGGGTATGTTGGGGATGTCCATGTCCACATCTGGCAGTGGTGCGGCATGCTCCTCCCCCTCCAAAGCAACGGCCTGGGCCCCTGTGTCCACAGAGCCCACTGTACCCATCTGTGACTCTGCATCCGGCTCCGTGCCCTGCACGATGGCGCAGACATCACCTGTGTGACACAAGGCAACAGCTGTCTGAGGGTTTGTCCCGCTGCCTGCCCACCCCACAACATCCCCCCCTCAGGCATCTGTGCGCCAATGATCCACGTGTGTCTGTGGCATGGCTGTTGTGGCAGCCCTCTACACTTGGGGACACCCCATGCAGATGCCCCGTGTGATCCGCCCCCCAGTGCATTCCCCCACCTCCTCTGGGTGCCATTGAACACCCCTGCCAGGGCTGTCAGCGGCCTCATCGTGACCCTACACCGCGTTCCCATAGCAGGTGCATCGGATCTCCAGTTAGCCCCCCCTCCCCCGTGCGGCCCACCGCTCCTGCCAGCCCTGCCACGTGCGGGATGCAACAGGTACACAGGGGCGGCCCAAGGGGGGTGCGGGGCAATGTCCGGGGACTCGGTGCGGGGACACAGTTGCATATGTGGCCACCGGTGCAGGGAGAACTGCATGGTGTTACTATACACTGGCTATCTGTGGACATGTCACCTGATGAGTGTATGGATGGGGCGGGACAGATGGACCCCCACATAGCTATATTCCAGTGCACCACGCCAGGCACAGCGGGTACCAATACAGACGCTGCCCACTCAGATGCCATGGCACACCCGCCGTGCCCTGTCAGCATCACCAGGTCCTACGAAGCACCATAACCTACCTATCACATGGGAGCACTGCCAATATGAGGCCTCTGAATCACAGAATAGACCGGGGAATGGGGACAGGTGGCAATGTCATATAGGGGTGACAGGAAGCGAAACCCGCAGCTCAGTCAGACATGCAGAACATGGAGCATCACCGAACAGGCAAACACATCCTGGTGACAGGATTGCACCAATCAACCTGGGGACCCCGGGAGCCAGACACGGTATGTACCACGCCACTGTGGGGATACAACTATTGTGTACCTCCCTCCCGTACCAGACACTGCGCAGACATCACTGATGCACATTTCCCAGAGCTGTCATGGTCCATGTAATACATCCAAAGGCAATAGATATCTCCGTACATATTGTGTCTTCGTTCCATTTACATTTTCCCCAGCAACCTCCCCCTGGTCCAGCCATGTTTCCCACTGTCCACCGCCTGCTGGCCTTTTCCCCCTCCTGCCACCCCTGGTTCTGTAGTCCACTCTCCCACTCTCCACATCTGCTCAGACAGACTAATCTGTCTCCTGTTTCCCTCCCGTCAGTCCAATCGTATCCACATATATGTCACCTCTCCGTCCTCAGCCACGACGGCCCCCCCCCCCACTACCCGGCCAATGTGTGGCCATACCTGCCTCACACCCAGGGTGTTTCTGTCCCCTCCCCATTTCACTCCCACAGCCCCGTCCCAGTCTGGCCCGCCACCAACATCAGCTCTCTTCCGCTCCCTGTCTCTCCCAGCGCCCACCCCCGACAGGTCCCTGCAGCAGCCCATCCCCAGTATTAGCCTCACAGTAAACCATGTCCAGTCCTAGGCACCCAACAACCCATGTCCAGTCCGAGCACCCACAGCCATTGTCAGTGTGTGTCCCTCCATCAGCTCATTTCCATTTCCAGCCCCCCATGAGCCCATCAGCCCATGTCAAATCCTAGCTCCCCTCCACTCAGCCCATTTCCAAACCAAGCCCCCCATGAGACTACGTCCAGTTCTAGCCCCTTCATGAGTCCATTTCAATCCAAACCCCCACCACAGCCCATTTCCAATCTTAGCCCCCCCCCAACAGCCAATTTCCAGTCCTATTCTAGCCCCTCCATCAGCCTATTTCAAGTCCTAGCCCCCCGCCAATTCACCCATTTCCAGTCCTAGCTTCCTCCCCAGGGGGACGTGCACTCAGGGACCCTGCACCAACAGGCAGTTCCTTGCCCATTGTGCTGATCATCGGTCTGCCCTGACATACACATTTTGTGGCTTCTTCCGGGACACCATGTTGGGATACTGTCTGTTACTACTATGTACAGTGACACACACAGTCATTTCACCGTAGCATACCCGTGGACTATGTGGGTAAGGCCCCCTCTTGTGTTCATCTATGGACTGCTGGTCTGCATGTGCATTGCACCATGGGTGTGCCTGCCTTTGTGCTAATCATGGCCAGGACAGCAGCAGTTACATGGTGTTCTGCTGTCCTTCTGTAGGTAGCCAGGGGGTGGTTAGCAGCTCTGGGGCTGCAGGCCAGTGGGTTATTCATTGCGTGTTGGGCCAGTAGTCATGGGATCAGACCCACAATGAATTCCTTTTATTTGGCTGTCTGGAGCATTATATGTTTTACATACACCAGACTGCTACCGGTGACAGCCCCTCCACGGACTATTACCTTACTGCGCCTCATGGGCCCACCATGTGTCACCTTCTCTGGCTCCCTCTACATTACCTTAGGGACCGCTCTATGGGGGACATTCTGTTGTACCTAGGCAGACACTACACTTTATTATGTGGCATGTGTTGTGCATTGTGGGGTTCTTTCTGCAGTAACCTTGGGTACGCCAATGTGTGTGTGTTTTCTAGCAAATGTACGTCACATACATGACATGTACATGCCCCCTCACTCACTAGATAACATGTGGGTGTGTTTACTTGCACCCCATTCGGAATGGGAACATAGACATGCCCCATCACTCAATATCTAATGTGTGGGTGTGTTTACTTGCACCCCTCCAACACGACAACCATGACAATATGGGACCTGCCCCCTCCCTCATTGTGTCATGTACAGGGTGCTACATCAGGCAGCCTTCTGCATATGCCACCCTGGGAACTCGGACCCATGCTGCCCGTATCAGCTGTCAGTGCAGTAACCATTGTGCTACAGCTCTGTATGGGTCAGGGATGTTTGCTGGCAACCCTCCGACACATAACAGACATATACATGCCCCCACACTCAATGAATAATGTGTGGGTGTGTTTACTTACACCCCATACGGACAGCAAACATAGACATGCCCCCTCACTCACTATCTGATATATGGGTGTGTTTGCCTGCATCCCTCCGACACGTCCAGGAAATAAAATATAATTGGCGCTGCCCCCTCCCTCATTGTGTCATGTACAGGGTGCTACATCAGCCAGCCTTCTGCTAATGCCACCCTGGGGACTCGAACCCATGCTGCCCGTATCAGCTGTCAGTGCAGTAACCATTGTGCTACAGCTCTGTATGGGTCAGGGATGTTTGCTGGCAACCCTCTGACACATAACAGACATATACATGCCCCCACACTCAGTGAATAATGTGTGGGTGTGTTTACTTACACCCCATACGGACAGCAAACATAGACATGCCCCCTCACTCACTATCTGATATGGGTGTGTTTGCCTGCATCCCTCCGACACGTCCAGGAAATAAAATATAATTGGCGCTGCCCCCTCCCTCATTGTGTCATGTACAGGGTGCTACATCAGCCAGCCTTCTGCTAATGCCACCCTGGGGACTCGAACCCATGCTGCCCGTATCAGCTGTCAGTGCAGTAACCATTGTGCTACAGCTCTGTATGGGTCAGGGATGTTTGCTGGCAACCCTCTGACACATAACAGACATATACATGCCCCCACACTCAGTGAATAATGTGTGGGTGTGTTTACTTACACCCCATACGGACAGCAAACATAGACATGCCCCCTCACTCACTATCTGATATATGGGTGTGTTTGCCTGCATCCCTCCGACACGTCCAGGAAATAAAATATAATTGGCGCTGCCCCCTCCCTCATTGTGTCATGTACAGGGTGCTACATCAGCCAGCCTTCTGCTAATGCCACCCTGGGGACTCGAACCCATGCTGCCCGTATCAGCAGTCACTGCAGTAACCATTGTGCTATAGCTCTGTATTAGTCTTGTATGTCTGGGTGGCTACTTATGCTTTACGCGCGGTGGCCCGCTCGTTAGTTTCGTAACGCGCCAGTTAACGCTCGTTGGTTTCGTAACGCGCGCTAGGTCTTCCGCGGTCCCGCCCATCTCCTTATTTGGGGGTTTGTCTTCTTAACGCGGCTCCTACCGCGAACTGCACTAACGCGATTTAGTAAACAGACCCCTAAGTTTTAAAATAAGTTTTAATTTCTCTCCTCTTTCCCCAGAAGTTAGGTTCTGCATCCTTGTGCCAAATCTCTAAGTCAGCTCTACCCTGACCTTGTCTGCTTTTATTTTATAGCACTCTACATAAATCTAGTAGATCCATCTCACTAAATTACTTGGTGGCTGCATCAGTCTCGCATTAAGAAAATCAATCCAAGGACTAAATATTCTCCTTGCTGCTGTTTTCACTAGTCTTGTTGAAGCCTGGTTGAGAAGTCAATGTTCTGTTGATGGTTAATGTTGTTGTAAAGTTTGTAAAGAGTAGTTAAAGCTGCGGCCAAAATGTTGCCATTACTCTAGTGTCTGTTCAGATTATTGGAAGTAAGCTGGTTATGAAAGGGGCAACTGATTAGCAGATGAGTGTGCATGCCAATGTTATGATTTATTAATCAAGCCCAGTACTCAAGTCCAGCAGTGATTTTTAAATGTGAACAAAACCATAATTTTTTAAGATCTCTTCCTTTCCTACTCTACTGAGCTGTCCGTCCCTTGCTATGATGGATCAATCGTTCTTGAAACGGTGCTTCTGCTGATAACAGACAACCGCAATAACACACACAAAATAAGAAGCAAGTAATCTGTGGACATTTCATGATCTATTTCATTCTTTAGACAGAAATTTCCACATAACGAAAGAAACCACAAACTGTAGGACAAAACAGGCCAGAGTTTCAAAATAGCAGATGAATACATTTTATTGGTGACCCGATATGGCCGTGTTTCAGCTAAAATATCTGTCAGGAGTCCAAAAAAACCCACACACCTATTTTTTAGACCCCCTGATGCAAGCATTTAGCCAAAACACGGTTGTGTCGGGTTTGCAATATTTATTTATTCTACATTTCTTCTATACCACTTTTCATGGTATCAAAGCGGTTTACATCGAGCTCAACTATAACATACATTGAACAGGCATAAAGTTAACATGAACATATTTACATTGGGTTATATGTTAATAGGGAGTGATCAGATAAGGTATGTCCCCTCCCTCCACCATGATCTAATTTAAATGCAGAGGTACACTATACATAAGGTATGGTGGTGGAGTTGTGTTGGAGGATGTACGTGACAGATCTGAAGGATTCTTTGGAAGTCATTTATTTATTTATTTATTTAACATTTTTTATATACCGCACTATTTAACATCAGCGCGGTTCACATGTAACACAAATGTCCAGTGTGGGAAAACTACATTGGACTTACAATAAACAGGAATTTGAACTTGGAGAACAGGTCAAACTATGTACATCACTCTTCAATCTATCTATGCATGTATTTAAAGGCCATTGTGAGGTGTAGAGTTAAGGTCGGTCAGGTGATCAACCGGGAGAGGAGGGACGGAGGGTCGGAGAGGGCGATTGGATGGATGGTGGGTAAGGATGAGGTGTGGCTACGTAATGTCTTCTAAGTTGGGGAAGCATTGCAGGAAGAGGTAGTGCTTCAAAGCCTTTCTGAATTGGTGAAGGTTGTTTATGGCACGGATGTTGGTTGGTAGGTTGTTCCAGCATGAAGGTGCTGATAGCGCAAAGGCGCGGTCTCTAGTGGTTTTCGTACATTTGGTGATGGGTTTCGGGAGTATTAGGGAGTTGGTGGCGGCAGATCTTCTCAGTCTGTTGGGTGGAGTGAGTTGAATAAGTTCAGAGAGGGCGCTGGCTGTGCATTTGTTGATGGCTTTGAAAGTTATTGTTAAGATTTTGAAGGTGATCCTGTGGCGTACTGGGAGCCAATGTAGCGTTTTTAGGATGGGGGTGATGTGCTCCCTTCTAGAGGCTTGGTGAAGGGTTCGGGCTGCAGTGTTCATTGCTAGCTGCAGAGGTTGAAGAGTGCACTTCGGAAGGCCGTGGAGAATGGAGTTCGCATAGTCGAAATGGGGCATCACCAGTGACTGAAAGACTGTTCGAAAGTCCTCTGGCTCAAGTAGAGGTCTGATGTTACGTAACATACGGATCTTGTGGTAAATAGCTTTTGAGATGTTGCTTATCTGGGCGTTTAAGTTGAGATGTTGGTCGAGCGTTACTCCAAGGTAACGGATCGTTGACTTTGTGAGAAGTTCGGCATCACGTACTTTCAGTGAAGGTGGCGGGGTAAATTCTTGATCTCTGCTGATGAAAAGTACATCCGTCTTTTTAAGGTTGATTTTGAGCTTCTGCGAGTGTAGCCAGTCTGTGACTGCGTTGAAACATGAGGATAATCGGGATAGATCTGGGTGATCAGTATGAATTGGGGTGAACATGAGGACATCATCGGCATAGATTAGGCAGTTTATACCAAAGGACCTGATGATGGAGCAGATAGGCTGCATATAGACGTTGAAGAATAGGGCGGAGAGTGAGGAACCTTTAGGTCCTGAACGGATCTGAGAGTGGACGGGAGAGAGTTCCATAATGTAGAGCTGTAGCGTGAGAATGCTTTTTGGCATGTTTGGGAATTTTTTTGTCTTCTGGGATGGAATACTGAAGTTTAGGTGATGTCGTCATATTCTTGTGTCAGCTCTTCTGAATGAGAGGTTGTAGGCAGGCTGCAGTAAGGTTGTGTATCATTTTGAATGTGATCATGATTGCTTTGGGCCCGATTCTGTCAAATGAATAGCTGGGATGGACGTCCCTCCTATTCATGCCCTCCCCGCCAGCGTCTAACTCCCCACCAGTTGTACGGGGAGGTTAGATGGGGTCGTATCAGGGTCAGAGTTAGGGCCGGCAACTTGTGCGGGAAGGTTATTCTATTTCCAAAGTGGAATAACTTCCCTGGACATTTTTTCTCTGTGGGCCTGGGGCGCAGATGGGGCAGGGGGAGCCCAAGGACATTAGGAGCCGGATCGGGGGTCGGAATGCGGGGAAAGTCTTTGTTCAGCCAGTGGCTGGGATTGTGGCTTTACAACAGAGCCGTGGTGCTATGGCAGCTGGATGCCTTGGCACCGCAGCTCCATTGTAAAACCCTGACTGAGTTAGTCAGGCTTTCCTTGTACGTGCAGGCCGGGCTGAATCACAGTCCCGGCCTGCATGTATAGGGCTGTTTGCGATTCTGGTCCCATGGGACTAGATGTGCCCGTGGGATCAGAATCGTGATCTCCCTCTGTATGTCTGGTTCAAACCAGACATACAGAGGGGCTGTACCTCTGGCCTAGTTTGTACTCCACTTCGTGACATTAACATTCATTGCAAGGTTGACATTCCAGAAGATTTGTGTGGGAAAAACTGCCTTTTATTAGCATAAATCTTATGCTTTAAAAATATCCACCCTTTGTAGGTGCAACATTTTTTGATACAAATTTCTGTTCTTATAAATTTCTCCAAACAAAAAGGAGATGGGGCCAAAGGTACGGTAATGGCTAGTTGAGAAAATTATCTGGATAACACCACAAGCCCACCTGCAGAAAATGTAGTTATAAATTTGAGTGGAAGGGTGTTTTCATGCTCAGATGTATTTGCATACTGTCCTACCAGAAACAATGGGTTGCATTTCTGCTGGTCAGAGGCTGCTACTCTGCTGTGGTGCATTTACCACTGAGATTTACCGCGGGAGGGACTATCATGTAGACATGCATTCCTGGCCACAGCAATGATAAGATAGTGGGCCCCAAGTTGACTCTGCTCTTTCCTAAAGGAGGTGAATAAAAATAGGCAATGGACCCCACTCACTGAACCCCCATATAGAGGTCCCTCGCGTCTCTAGCGCCCCCCCCCCCCCCCAAATTAATCTGTCCACTCCTTTACTCCTTGATTTCACCTTCGCATCTACAAGGTGGTTTCCCCAGTCTGTCCTGCCCATTGGGCACCTAGGTTCAAAATGGTGCCAGTTGACCCCTAGTAGTACTACCAAATAATGGGTCAGGAAGTGGACGTGATGGGGGGGGAGGATTTAATATATGGGGTGTTAGGAGGGGGCCTGGGATGGAGTTTCACTGTCTTTAGCTTTCCATGAACAATGCAGCTACTGAGGTTAAATGTAAGCTGTATTCAGTTTATTAATTATGAGTTACATTTGTATACTTTGCATCTCATTAGTTTACTGCAGCATAAACAAAATACTAATGTGTATGAAGAGCAAATAGCACATGTTTTTGCCATTTAACTTGCATTATTTGGCCAAACTCATAATATTCCTTTAATGCACATTAAGAACATAAGAAATGCCATACTGGGTCAAACCATCAAGCCCAGTATCCTGTTTCCAACAGCAGCCAATCCAGGTCCCAAGTACCTGTCAGGTTCCCAAAAAGGCACACAGATTCCACAATGCTTATCCCGGGGTGAGCAGTGGATTTCCCTGGTCCTCTTTAATAATGGTTTATGGACTTTTCCTCCAGGAACTCATCCAAACCTCTTTTAAATCCAGCTACACTAACAGCTTTTACTACATCCTCTGGTAACGCATTCCAGAGTTTGATTACACGTTGAGTGAAAAAATATTTTCTACAATAAGGTTTAAATGTGCTATATTGTAGCTTCATTGCGTGCCCCTAATCTTTCTACTATTCAAAATTAACCAGCATAGTTGTCTAGTTAACTTTGCTGGCTCAATATCAGGCTTGATATGAAAGTCTATATATTAAGTGCATCATTAACATTACAGATGGCTTTTCTTATAGGAGACTATATGGGAGATGGAGCCAGCCAAGAACTACAACTGCCGATCAGCTGCAAAACAGCTTCATGAAACTTAGGAATGCAGTTACTAAAGTGTGTTGCCATGTTAGCACACACTAACGCACATTAATGCACATTATTTAGCTCAGGTCCCATTTTTTTTGCAATGAGGCTGGTAACACACATGAATAGTGTTAAAGCATGCTAACTCCATAGTGCATTTTAGTAAACAGTCCTTAATGTCAAGCAATGGCAGGGCAGCTGTAAAAGTGCTTGATAACATCACAATGTGCACTGACTAAAATTTTACCCAAATTGAGCTGAAATGTTTCCTTAGAAGATATAACCAAGAAGGCATTCTAGGTGTCAGGAACACGTGAAAAGTGTGAGGAGGGAGTTATTGGATATTCTGTTGGTGGTACAAATTTAAATGAAATTGAGTGAATAGTTCAAAAGTTATTGGGGTGGGAATAGGTAGACCCAAGGATACAGACACACCAACAGACATGGCAAGCTTATAAAATCAATCCCCATAGGCAACTAAACTAAAGTGTTATGGCAGGCAAGAGCACAGTATTTCTTTATTAAATTGATATAACTTGTTTTACACTGTTAAATGGAGAGACAGAAAACAACTAGAAAACGAGAGGTCTCAAGTATTTGAATTCGGAGTTATCTCTAAGCTGTTCCTCTTAAAATTACCATTTCCCCCCCCCCCCCCCCCCCCAGGAGCAGCCATGTTTGGAATATGTCATAAATCACTTCCTGTGGAAAAGGATCCGATTGGTTCTTGCACTGCTCTCAGAAGTTCAGAGAAATTGTGGAGAAGATGTTTGAAAAGTTTCAAAACTAACGACTGGAATGTAACAATTGTAATTGGTACAAAATGAGTAGTCCTGCCATAGGTGTGCTTACAATACTGCAGGGAATTTAAGAAGAAATTTATTTCTTTTAAAATCATTCCTCATCTTAAAAAAGAGAGATATGCCAGATTTACTTTGTAAATAAGGAGAGTCCGTGGTTAATAAGTAAGAAGAAAGACCTAAACGGGATGATAGAATATTATTGTTTTAGAAAAACCTCCAGAACAATGGGGGGAAGGGGAGGGCCATGCAAGAAAGTCCTGTACCTTGGGATAAGAGGCTATAAAATCATTTTCTCACTTTCAGGTCCTCCACAATAAAACTACAGCAAATTCCTGGTAGACTATTACCAATCCCAAAAGAGCAACTTATGAAAACATTATTTTCTATGTCCCAGTTCTTCACTTACCACATTAATATTTACTGCGCTCGTTCCAGCTGAGCAGTCCCTTCCTGCATGCATTCTATAAACATAAAATAAATGTACATTGTGAGAGTAATTTTCAAAGCCATTTCCAGAGGGTGAAGTGGTGCTTTGCTCTCAGAAACCAGCTTTTACAAAATTGTTCTTCTGATATTCAGGTAAAAGATTGATCAAGCGTATGGCTTTTATGGAGGTCATTTTTATAAAAGATTTTTCTGGCATAGACGGCAGCATATAAATGTAAAAGGCCTCATAAAATTAGGTAATGCGTAAAAGTATGCACAGTGCAATTAGGAGCATACTTGTATGTAGTATTCGAGTATGGTTTAGGCATGTTCAGTGAAGGAGCTTGAGTTGAATGCGGGCAGAGCTGCAATTTATGCATTTTATAAAATACGTACGCATGTCTGTACTCCGCGCTAACATTTGCACCTGCCGCCAAGCAGGCATAAATGCCCACAGTCTATAATCTAGCCACTTTTTCAGCTGCATTTTTACTAGTATTTTATAAAGGCACATGAGCATGTATAAGTTAAAAACTGGAGCCTATGTGGCCTTCACACATCAGCAACCTGTTCTGAAATTACCCCCTGCTTACATATTTTTACCACTAGCAACAGAGGAATTTCTAGAGAAGGGGCTCAAGAGGGGTTTGCATGTATGTACATATGTTTGAAAATTCAAGTGTAAGTGTATAAATTTCCTCAGAAAAATTTAGCGCATCAAATATTAGATATAAATGCATGCACAGAGCTTTACCTGGAGACAGTCTCAAAGTGAAAGCATCTGTAAAATCTGCATGTGTAACTCTAACACAGGAACAGAGAATCAGAGAAAAAAGCAAATAAAGACCACAGGCCTATCCAGTCTGCCCTTCCATACCAACTACTGAGCTTTACAGTCCCTTTTTCACTTAGAGGTCCTTTCTGTTGTTCCATGCTTTCTGGCATTCGGATACAGTCCTCATCTCTACTACCTCTACTGGGACGCTATTCCAAGCATCTACTACTCTTTCCATATAGAAATATTTTCTCAAATTACTCCAGAGTCCATCCCATTTCACCTTCATCGTATGACCCTTTGTTGCAGAGCTTTCCTTCAACTGAAAGGTACTCCTCCTGTACAGTTACGCCACAGAGGTATTTAAACATCTCTATGATATCTCCTCTCTCCCCTGTCTGTCTTCCATAGTACACATATTGAGATATTTAATTATGTTCCCATATGAGATATTTAATTATGTCCTCATATGACTTATAATGAAGACCACTAACCATTTTAGTAGCCACCCTCTGCACCAACTCCATCCTCTTTATACCCTTTTGAAGGTGCATTCTCCAGAATTGCACTCTGTACTCCAAATGAGGTCTCACCAAAGACTTATACAGAGGCTGTATCACCTTCCTGCTGGCCATTCCTCTCTTTATGCACCAACATACTGGCTTTTGCTGTCACCTTTTCTATTGTCATGGTCCAGGGCAGAATAGACCAGAGGAAATGCAGGAAAATGCTCGGGGGAGTTTTAAAAGGCACACTGAGAAGCACATGGCTAGGGGTTGCCATGAGCAACAAAGGAAAACACAAGCTCATGCTGCAGCAAAACACCCAGAGAGAGCATTACGTAAGGGCTCATTAGTAAGGCAGAAACAGCTGCAGGAAGTTAGCCCAATGGAAGTCTCAAGCTATGACGCAGTTGAAATAGGGCCAGCTTTGAGCACAGAGAAGAGGAGGAAGAGAACCAGCAGATACATGAGGAGCACAACAGGAAGCTCAGCTAAAGGCACGAGGAAAGAAGGAAGTTACTACACCAGCCCAGAAGCAGTTGACAGAACTGTAGGATGCAGAAAGACTGCAACTAGCAGAGAAGCCATTGCCAGAAACCAAGGCAGCGGAAGGGATAGAGAGAGATCCCAGGAGCCATACTGGAGTGTTTCTGAAGAAGAATCTATCTGCTCTGAAGGAGAGTTTGCCTCAGAAGAATTCTCTCAGGTCAGTGTTTTAAACCAGGGCTACAATAAGGAAAAGCCTGGCTGTGAGCTGACGAGAATTGCTTATAGCAAACCGAGGGAGAGAGAGATAGATAACAGGCTTAGCAGTCACACTTCTAAGCAAACAAACCGACGCTGGGCTGGGAAGCACCCTGGTGAATGGAATAGAGGGGCACTGGAATTTCTGTCTAGAGATCTGAGAGGGAAAGATCCTGTGAGGGCAGAAGCCAGACTCTATGGTAACCAGCCTTTCCTCACTGATAGAAATGAGAGCAGCTTCAGCTATGAAGAAAGAGAGTTAAATGATTGCCAGAGAAGTTACAGCCCTGAGCAAGTTTGCACAGAAGAAAGTCCTGAAGATATGGATTATGAATGTTGTGCTGATACTGATAATTGCTCTAGAATGGACTGTACACTAGTTCTTTCAGATGCTATAACCTCTTTTTGCTGAAGTGCCGTTCCCATTGAAATCTGTGCAGGTGGCACTGATTTCAACAGCACAGTTCTTCTGAAAAGTAAGAAAACTGTTTTCCTGTTTTGTTTGTTTAAACTGAAGAGAAGCATTTTTGTTATCCTTACTGATCCTTTTGTGTTACCAGAAAAATATGGTTTATTTCCTTTTTGTAACATTGATGCAAGAATTCTCCCGGGACGGGAAATAAAACCTCTTGAAAGCTTAGTCTCTCGCTCACAACTACTTTCTTATTGACTGGCTATTGGGACACACAAACCCAGGGGACATTATAAAGTCCCTGCTTGAAATAAGAGGACCCCACTGCACATCTCCAGCCTTCCACCACAGGGGCCTGGGGAGTCGGTGACACTATCTGGTTAGCCACTTTAAGATCATCAAACAATCACCCTCAGGTCCTGTTCTTCTTTTTGTGGACAGAAGTACTTAACCCCCTATACTGTCCCTCCCCCTTGAATTTTTGCAGCCTAAAGGCAAAGTGTTGAGAATGCCCCCAACAGAGCATGGAGGCTTTGCAGTTACCATGTGTCAGTTCTGGCCATTTACCCATTACAAAGTCGTATTGCACTTTAGTAAATAGGCCTCAAAGTGTTGTAATATTTGATTAGCTTGGCATCTTTTTATACATTGACCCCTTTGAGAGGTGAATAATCCAAAGACGCAACCGTATTTAAGAAATGAAAATGGACAGGAGTGTATTTGCGCTGGCTACTAGTCATGTGAATTTTTCCTACACGCATCATTTTAGAACATAAACAACTGTGAGGCTTTTGCTTGAGAATGAAGAAGTTGAAAGGATTTCAGACAAGAAGAAATATTTCTGTGGTCTTCTTGGCAAATAACAAAGTATTTTATTGTCGTCTTGGCAAACAATATGGGCTGTTATTTTCAATCCTGTTGGTACTCCAATGACAATACATTCTGTAGGGAATGGATAAAATTACTGGTTTGCTTCCCACCTCTGAAATTCTAAAGCACCTTTTAAATTTATGCTAACAAATCAAGAAACAAAGGCTTATTCTATCTAACAAATTCTAAAAAAAAAATCATAGTGATACCAAAGAGAGCAGCATGATAGACAAGCTCACGGAATGTTATGCAATGGCTGCAGTTGGAGGCCATTAGTTCCCGCCTCTGCTAAATCCGGACATCAGCATCTTGAAATCCTCTTTCTATTGCTTGACTATTTGTTAAACGCTATCCTTTCTAGAAGTATCTTTTAAAGTTTGACATACAGGGAATTAGCATAATCTTTGAAGATTATCAACGAGAGAATTTAACATTCAGTCATGGGAACCATTTCTAACTCCTACTTTCAGGATTAGACATCAAAGGTTATACAAGATCTATTGAACTGCATTGATTATTATCTAACATTTTGGCATCAATTTCCCATTAAAAGCACTGCTACTGTGATGATCTATCTCAAGAGAAACATAATGCCTGCATTTTTCAGGTTATATGCTTACGCTCGCCATTGGAAAGTACTGGTATCCACAAACAATTTTTCAAAGTCTTTAATAGAAATTAGATGCTCTAGCATAAACGTTTTTTCAGTAGCTCATTTGGCTCTTAAAAATCAATTAAATCATTTAGATCATTTATTTTTATTTCTATTTTTTTCTTCCCTCCAGGTTCTACAAGAAATGTTATTCTGAAAGTTAAATGTATGATCACCCTAATTAACCACTTCCACCATTTTGAAGATTATTAAATTGGGGCACTGCTTTGTTCTTATGTTTCAGAGATCCGTGGAAGTATGAAATCATTGTATCATGTACAGCAAAACACAAGCACAGATACAACAGCTGAAGAATAGGCTCTGGAAAGACTTTCAAAAATGTGAGAGTGGTCATATTTAAAAAAATAAAAATTAAAAATAAAAAACAAGCATGGTGACCACAAAAGGCTGCCCTAATGATGGCAGGTCAACTAAGAACATAGGAATTAAAGTAAACAAAGATATAAACAAATATAATATACTCCTAATATATATTAATAAAACCATGCAAATTCTAAAACAGCAAATAAAGTAATAAAGGAGAGAGCTTTTTTGAACTATTTTTGTGCTACGTCCACACAATATTTTACCCATGAGCTTTGCACCATATTTGCAGGGCCACGAAGGAAAAGGTCTATGGGTCCCTTTCAGTAAGGTGCAGTAAGTGTTTGCACTTATTGTGCATTTTGCATAAAATTAGCATACAGTAAGTACAAGCATCATGCGCTAATTGTCAAGGACATGGCCAGCATGTTCCTGGAAGTTAGTACACAGGAAAGTGCGTTAGAATACAGCTGCAGCATTCACAATTAACACAGCTGCACTTAGCATCACCCATTGAGGTGGTGTTAAGTGCAGCTGCGCTATGTACCCCACAATGTGCTCTCCATTCTCACTCTTCCCCTAACCCAACCATTTCCTGCCCCATCATGTAATGTGCAGTTACTGTAGGAATTAAGGCACAATAGCTGTTATATCTATGCGCTAACAGTTACCATACATTAAAATGTGTATTATCCACTTAGCGCACTTAAGTAAAAGGGTCCCTATATTTGGTGGCAATACAGAGTGAACAGTCATTTTATAAAAGACATATTCCAAAAAAGAGTGACATAATTTCAAGGCTATCTTAAAGATGTCGGTGGGGAAGGCTCTCTTGAGTGTTGAGGAGCTTTGGCTCCTGTTAGCTCTTTAAATTCAGACAGCTCATTGGTTGGGGGTGGAAGAGCGGGGGAGGAGTTCACCTCCTTGCTCTCTGCTGTGACTGAAGGTGGACAGCGAGGAGGCCTATCTTATGTGTTGCCTACCCACAGGTTTCTCTGCCCTCTCCATTCTGCATGCACTTCGGAGTGGAGGTGTGGCAGTAATCTACAGGAACACTCTTGTGTTCAGGGAATGTCCATCCCAGTCTCATTTACCCTGAGGCTTTTTTCTGCTTGATGATCTATATATACTGCTGTACTGTCCCTCGTCACTCCCAGCCTGCAGCTGGGACACCTTACTCTCCTCTCTGGCTGAGCTTCTAATCTCTTTACCACATTTGATTATCTTGGGGGACATGAACATCCATTTTGACAGCCTCCTACATTCCCAGGATAAAACCTTTATGCTCTTTGTGTCAGAACATGACCTCCAGCAGCACGCACTTTTCCCCTTGCATCAGACGGACCACACTCTGGACTTTGTTTTGACCCCCAGAGCCTCCCCTATTTCTCCCTGGCCTCAGACTTCTATCAACTGTCGCTTCCATGCACTGATCACCACTTTATTGGCTTTACCCTCCCTACACCTCCCTGCCGGACAGCAGCTTCCCCTGCTTCTGCAGTAGCATTCAACTTCAAAAGGATATTCTCCCCTGCAATTCTCTCGGTTTCCTTCAGTGGATCTTCTGTTTCCACCAGACTTTGACTCGCTTAGACCATCAGGCAGAGCTTTGACATGCCAGTCTCCTCCAGGCTCTGGATTCAATAGACCCAAAGGTGGTTTCCTTTCCACATCACCACTTAAAATCACCCCTGGTTCCACCAGGGCTTGGCTCATGCTTGACATCAGATGCGAAGAGCCGATTGGCTCTGGTGGAAAAGTTATAAGCCTGCCTCACTGGCAATTTTCTAATCCTCACACTCTTACTATTGATGTCAAATAATTGGAGCCAAAAAACATACTATACCAAATTAATTGCCTCTGTTGCACGCTCACCAAAGGCTCTTTTTCTCTGCTGTCTCACAGCTCTCATCTCTGGACAGTATACCGTCTTATTGCCATCCATTGCTTGGGCACTCCTCGGATACTTTAGCTCTCCATTTGTTGCAGAAAGTTGAGCTTTTCTAGTACCTACAAGTTTCTTATTGCCCTCCAACTCATGTCTATTGTTCCTGTCCACCTCTGGTCTATTTTCATACCAGTAAGTGATCATGCGATGAAGAAAACCTTTTCCATGATCCACAAAATAATTTGTACCATGGACCCCATTCCACCTGTGTGGATAGATGAAGCATCATTAGCACTTCTCTTTGTGCAATCTATCATTAATCAAAGTTTACATCACAAGTCCCATTGGTCTGGAAACAGGCTTCAATCGCCCGTTATTGAAGAATTCTAACTTTGACCCACTTGCAATGACAAGCTACCACCTAGTCTCGAACCTTTCTTTTCTGTCCAAACTTGCAGAGTGGCTGGTCTTTACACAGCTCACCAACCAACACCTTTGGCTGCCCCTCCTCCTTCAGGGCACCCCCATCACCTTGACCTCATCATTTAGATACTTAGGTGTGACACTTGACACTATCCTCTCTTTCACAGCACCTTAGCACTGTGGTGAAGTCCTCCTTCAATACCATACAGAAATTCAGTTCTGTTTGTCCCTTCTTAGACACTTCTACACAAACCACTTTTATTATCAGCATGGTGATCTCCCATGTTGACTATCATAATTCTCTTTATGCCAGCCTACCAAATACCACATTCAAACACCTATAATTATGCATTGATTATAATATATAATTATAGTCTGTATAAAACATGTCCATCCAACTCCTGGCATCTGGGGGGGATATTCGATCATGTCACGCCTCTATTGATCTACCATCTCTGGCTCCCTATCAGGTCTTGCATTCTCACCCTGACGCATAAGGCTCTTCACCAGGTGGCTGCAGAATATCTATCATCTTTAATCACACCCTGCTGCCCAGCCTGTCTTCTGCACTCCATCCATGCCAACCAACTATGCCTTTCTTCTCTAGCATGGGCCCACTATGAAGATATGATTATTTGGCTCAATAATAATTCACTCTCAGTAAACTGTGATAAAACGTAAGCGATGTTTATCACCAGAAACTCTTCCTTCTTGCCGCCGAAAACAATCACTGTCAATGAGAAATCTATAACAGTAAAAGAGGAGGTAAAATATCTAGGTGTTATCCTGGACAAATGTCTGTCCTTAAGGACTCACATAAGCAAAATTGCCTCTAAAGCACACCATAGACTAAAAATCATTCGGCGGCTCAAACCTATTTTGAATAATGATCACTTCCGTTCAGTGTGTCAAGCAATAGTCGCCCCCATTTTGGACTTTGCAAATTCACTCTCAGGTTTTTCCGACACAGTCCCTTTACCCTCTCCAATTGGTGCAAAACACAGCGGCCAGGATTATTACAAATACACCCAAGAAAGATCATATCACACCAATCCTTCAGCAACTTCACTGGCTACCCATCCTTTTACGTGTATGTTACAAGACATTTCTAAACATCTTCCGAATCTATTATAACACCTCTGCTACAGTCCTTCAAAGCTTTATAATCAAGGACTCCAGCTCAAGGCCCAGACGCAGTAACATGACGGATAGACTTGTTACTCCTGTTGAATTCCAACGATTCAATCAGTCTACAGTCAGAGCCCCATCACTTTCTGCTCCTGCCATATGGAACTCTTTACTAGAATACATGAGATCTATCGGAGACATTAAGGACTTTTGTATGATGTTAGACGTTGTTTTCGGATCACTTTGGTCCTCCTCTTAGTGATATGACCTACTGCTAATGGCCAGTTCTTTTTCTTTTTTTTGTTTCTTTTTCTTTATTTCTTCTTTTGTAATTGTAATAACCCTTAATGTAACCCCTAATGTAAACCACTTTGAAGGAAAAGGTGGTATATAAATCTGGATAAATAAGTGAATCCACCGGATGTTCAGTATTCTTCTTCATAACCCCAACACTATGGAAATGATTGCCAATTGCCCTCCATCTCAAGGCTTCATATGCCAGATTTAAGTCTGACCTAAAGACAAACTTGTTCAAACTTATTTTGAGCTCCCCTGAATCCTGAAATGCAGTCCATTTCTACTTGGCCTTTACAGGGTGCACTATGGGTCGTCTTCCCCCCTCTTCCCCAGCTGTATTTACTCGTTTCTCCTACCTTTATCTCCTTGTCCGTGAAATGTCTCTAGTCCTGTCTCATCTGTTTTCTCTCCCCCTTTCCTGTCAACAGACATGAAGTTCCTTTTCCTCCTTTAACTTGATTTGTTTTGATTTGATTTTATTTTATTGTAAACCACTTTGCCTAATGTGAAAAAGCGGTATAGCAAGTATAATAAACTGTCATTACTTTTGCCAATGACTTTGGTATTATCTGTAGACAGGAACTTGAAGAGGGGTACTTGGGCCCTCTGAAAGGGTTAATATGGAGAATGGCTTGGAATTCTGCTGACAGCCTAGTACAAGGGCCTTCAGGACTGGAGTTGGAAATCCCTGTGGACTAATAGAATGTTATATAAGTCAAGGCCTTGTTTCTGAAAAAATGAGGATGTTTTTGCTTATCCTAATTATGCTGAGCAATGTCTGTGCCTAGTTTGACTCTGTAACATGTAGTGTTTAGCTTGACTAATAACACATAGATAAACAAAGTAGCACAAAAGCAAGACATAAAGCAATAACACAAATTTGCACCATATAGCAGTTTTTTCCAAATAAAAGTATAATGGCCTAGCTAGAGTAGGAATTATGGGAGAACTGCTCAAGTTTGCAGGCCCAAATTCCTCTGCTTAAGCTTAAGAAGTACTGTTACTAATATAATTCTGTGTTTTGTTTTATTTGATCCCTTACTCTAATTGCAATTGAATTTAGAGAATTGGAGCCAAAGAACAGAGGAAGGATTTTTTTACTTGGTGCATCCAGGACATGCACAGTGCATTCATTATCTATCTTATCAGTTAGTGCAAGAGTCAGTTGAATGTGACATCATTTTTTTAAAATTTATTTATGAATTTCAAATAAACAGACAAGAAAAGCGAATGTGACATCATTTAACTAGCCCACAGAGTCGGAATATGTAATAGAACGTTATGTGTAGCAGGCCCAGGATTATGGCATATGCTTTACCCACCATCAGATCAGAGACTGAATTTTTGGATTTAAAAAAAAGGGTGAAGACTTTAATTTGTATATGCTTTTAATGATAAATAAGTACCTGTGATTTTTATGGGTGGTTATTATTTTTAAAGTTTTCTGTTCAGTTTATGCTGAAAATATCCCAAAGCTTTTACTGTGTCTCAGAGGCATTAACTAAGTGAAACTGTATTGTATCTTGATTTATGTTATGTTTACAGTTTTTGTGTCAATATTTCAGATAGTGATCAATGAATTAAACATGTTTTAAATAAGTAAATAACCGCTCAGAGTAGCTCAATTTTGCTGGTTCCTAGCAGGAGGGACATGCTTTAACTGAAATAGAATTATATTATGGGGAAAGATGGAGACAAAAAGAGAGTCATTTCTGGGGACAGGTTTCAAGAATATTAGACCATAATAAGATGCAGAGAGGGAAGGATATCCTGTGATAATGGGTACTATTTTTCTAAGGCAATTGCGGACTTCTAGTTTTAATATGCATTTAATGCTTTTTTTCCTATACATTTTATTTCCATGAAATCCAGCATTTCTTCGTGCTCTATCTCAAGTTCACAATATATCCTATGGCTCTACTAGATTTCTCTTGGTCCAATATCTGTGGTCCATAATATCTAATTACTTTATGCTAGTGTTACACTGAATGTTTTCATTGTGCTGAGCACTTTAAAGGAAATAATGGATATTAATGCATCCAGTTCAACTACACTAGATCATGCAATGTTAATACCTTTCAAGCCCAATAAACATTTATTGTATGCATTACAAAAAGCAAATTGATTGAGTCTGAAGGCACTCTAGTCTCAATGGGAATGTATGACATACTCTGATTTGTTGATAGGAATAATATAATCCGATTTCAGCCTATTGAAATAATTTACATGTAGCGGAAATTCATTTATTCATTCTTTCTTTCTCTCCTATTCAGCTCCTCCACTTCACACCTCATACCATTGGTCCATTTGGGTACTTTTTAACTTACAGAATAAGATTGAGGGTACTGCACAACTTCAAAGTTCCTTATTGACCCTCCAGTCCCGCACCTCTGGGTAGTGTACCTCTTCCAGCAGCTTGGAGACTGAGCATGTCATCTTTTTGATGACCTTGGCATACATATATAGCTGGCACGTCCCACCAGCTCCAGTATGCTCAGTCTCCAAGCAGCTGGAGGTAGCAGTGAGCCAGGATGCAGGACTCACTGAAGGGACAACTAAGAAGCATAGGCTAGAGTTAGGAGAAGTTTGCATTTTATTTTCCCTGTAAGGTACAGGTTTTTTGATTTATAGTTAGGTTAAGGTTAGGAAAGAAAAAAAGATAAGGTTTATTACTGGGCAGAGCTCCAAGGCAGAAAAGGAGACAGGCAGCCAGGAGGAGGCGACCCCAGCCGCTCTGAGATACCTGGACCATCCAGCCCTCGGACCCAGGAAGCGGAAGGGCTCCCAGGGGATTTTTCACCAGTTTGTGTTGCTCTTACACAAGGCATTTTGCTTGTGTCAACAGGAGCTGGCGAGAGTCACCTTAGCGCTGGAACATGGGGCCAAAAGAAAGTCAGATGTAAAGGAGGAAGAGCTGTTGGCAGTTAAGAGGCCCAGAGGATCTGAAGAGTGGCAGCAATCGCCATTGTCGGAGGGGCCGGATGCCGAGGATCTGGACACAGAACTAGATCTACAGGAGGAGCAGGAAAAAGGAGAGATCCCAGAGCAGGAGGATCAGGCCCGGATAGTTTGGGTGTTCCACCGAGAGGAACTGCCGGTGCTCATTTTGGAGTCCTTGAAAGCGCTGAACATACCCACTAACCTACCAGTCGAAATGAGACACTGGAGGACCCACTGTTCCAGGCAGTGAGGAAATCACAAAGTCTTCCCAGTGCATAGAGTGGTCCTGTAGATGATCCAAGAGAAGTGGGATTTGCCAGAGGCAGGCCTTAAAGGGTATGAACCATGAGGCACCTGTACCCACTGCCTGAGCAAGAATGAGAGCTTCTTTGATTGCCCAAAGTGGATGCAGCAGTATCAGTGGTTACCAAAAAGACTACGATTCTGGTGGAAGGCAGTGTGGCTCTTAAGGATGTCCAGGATAATAAGCTGGGCACCCTATGGAAGCAGGCATTTGATATTAATGCTCTGTCACTGCAGGCTCCCATCTGCAGGGCCTGGGTGCCGAGGGCCTGCCTTCGCTGGTCGCAGAGAGTCCAACAGCTTGAAGACCCTGAGGCAGACTTGTCTGGGGAGGCTGCCAAACTGGAATCAGGAGCAGCCTGTCTAGCGGACACATTATCTCATTGATCTCTCTAAAAGCTGCTACTTGTGCCTTTGAAACTGGGCAGCGAATGGTTCATCCAAGGCCCGCCTTAGCAAGCTCCCCTTCAAGGGAAAGCTTCTCTTTGGGGAGGTGTTGGACAAACTGGATAAGGACTTGAATGAGTCTAAAAGAGGGAGACTGTCTGAGGATAAGCAGAAGCATGCCCATAACCTCATTCATCTCGAGGTCCGGCGAGGGACTTCAAGCGTTTTCATAACTCTCGCTTTAGCCCTGCCCAAAGGGGCAAGTTCCCTTCCAGGGGACAGGGATTTTGAAATTTCTAAGGTGCAGGCATAGCTTTTGTAGCTGCCTCCGCCACGGTACACAAAGCACAATGAGGCGAGGGGGGGCCCCGGTGGCGGTGCAACCCATGGGAGGTCGGCTGCAGGATTTTTACCCTGCCTGGGTCCAGATTACGTTCGACCAGTGAGTGCTGGAAGTCATCCAGGAGGGCTATGCTCTCAAGAGGGCTCATCCAGTGAACCCATTCTTCATTCGATCCCCCTGCAAAGTGCAGGGCAAGGCAGTGGCAGTAGAAGAGACCTTGACTCGTCTCCTGAAACTCGGAGCCGTGGAGTCTGTTTCCCTGGACCAGTATGGCTGCGGTCGATACTCTATTTATTTCATCGTGCCCAAAAAGGAAGGTTCCTTTCACCCAATTCTCAACCTCAAGGGTGTGAAATGCTGTCTCAGAGTACCACATTTCCACATGGAAATGCTGAGATCGGGAATAATGGCAGCAAGGAGTGGAGAGTTCTTGACATCTCTCGATCTTACGGAGGCGTATCTTCACATTCCCATCCATCCAGAACTTCAGCAGTTTCTCTGCTCTGCAGTGCCAAGGGGCCATTTCCAGTTTCAAGCTTTTCCCTTCGGTCTGGAAACTGCTCCCCAGACCTTCACAAGGTCATGGTGGTAGTGGCAGCTCTCCACAAGGAATGGGTTCTCGTCCACCTGTACATAGATGATTGGTTGATCTGGATCAAGTCCAGGAATGACAACGAAAGAGCCACAGCACGGGTGGTGGAGTTCCTCCAAAATCTCTTGGTTGGGTGGTCAACATGGTCAAGAGTCAGTTACGGCCAGCCCAGGAACTGGAGTATTTGGGAGCGCGCTTCGATACCCGTGTGGGCAGGGTTTTCTGAAGATGGCAAGACAATCAGCATGGCATTATCTGCAGGTTCTGGGGACCATGGTGGCCACTCTCAAGCTAGTCCCATGGGCAAGGGTGCACATGCGACTGCTGCAGAGGCCTCTGCTCCATCGGTGGTCCCATCAGAGTCAACTCCTGTCTTAAGTACTCCCCTGCCCACGGAGTACCTGGAGAGCCTTCAGGTGGTAGCTGCATCCAGGGAACCTGGAAGGGGGTATGCCACTCCAGTCCCCGATGTGGATTCCGCTGATGACCAGGGAGCCCAATGCAATGGATGTTTTGTTCAGGGTTGGTGGAGCCCATAGGAAGCCCTATAGTCAATCAACAGGCTCAAGATGCAAGCAGTGACCTTGGCGATAGAGTTTTGGTCAATGTATGCGGGGAAGGCATTGCGAGTCCTCTTGGACAATGCAACCATGGTGGCTTACATCAATCGGCAGGGCAGCAAGGGCAGTGCAGCCCTAGAGGAGGAAGCTAAAAGGCTGTGGCTGCTCAACCAGGGGGTATCTGAGCAAGTGGTCTGCCGGTGGGGCACACTGGTCATGGACCTAATGGCAACATTTGAGTCGGCCAAGACCTGCCTTTTTTTTTTCCAGCAGAAGAGAGAATGTCAGAGGGCCTGGATGCTCCAATTTAGCAGGGGCCCAAAGAGGGTCTCCTATGTTTTTCCCCCATGGGCGCTCATAGGCCAAGTAGTGCAGTGGATAGAGGTGCACAGGGGATTAGTAATTCTGGTGGCACCGGACTGGCTGAGGCATCCGTGGTATGCCGACCTGATTCTGCTTCTGGTGGATCGACCATAGTGGCTTCCGGTTTGGAAGGACCGCTGCGCATGGCCCAGGTGGATCAATTCTCATTTATGGCATGGCTCTTGAGAGGGTGAGCTTGAAAAAAGATATTTAGGCTCGGTGATAGCGACTCTGCTACAGGCTAGAAGGAGGTCTAAGAGTGTAGCATAGATCTGCGTGTAGCGCATTTTTTGAAGCTTGGTGCGGAGAGTGGCAGGCGCGCCCTTCCGCTGCCTCAGTTCCAGACATCTTGGCTTTCTTGCATTCCGGGTTTGATAAGGGCCTAGCTGCAAGTTCCTTGATGGTGCAACTGACGGTGATTTCCTGTTATCAGGGGAAAGTCGATGGGGTGCCATTGGGTATGCACCCAGAAGTGCTGAATTTTCTTTGGGCAGCAACCACCTCTGTCCACCAATGAGAGCAGTGGTACCACCTTGGGATCTCAATCTGGTGCTGATGGCACTGCCGGGGAACCCTTTGTGCCATTGAGTTGAGTTTCCCTGAAGGATTTGATGTTAAACTGTCTTCTTGGTGGTGATTTGCTCGGCATGCCAGATTTCAGGAGCTTCAGGCCTTGTCGTGCCAGGAGACTTTCCTTTCCATCTCCAAGGAGAAAGTGCTTCTGCGCCCAGTACCTTCCTTTTTGCCCAAGGTAGTGTCGGCGTTTCATATAATCCTCAAAAGAAAGGTCCAATCATAGAATAAAAGAGAGAAGAAAAGAAGGCATAGAGTGAATGTTGGAATGTTTGTTGTGCAGGATGTTCCCTCTGAATAACAAACAGCTCCTTTTTACTCTATTTTATGTGGATTATGATGCCCAAAAGCCAACAAGCTAAGTTATTGATATGACCATTTGTAAGAGTATATAAATAGATACTTAGCTGACAATCAAAGCTCTAACTGCAACAGTCCATTGTGAATGGCGCCTTCCTGATAACACTTACTCAAGCTCAGCATCTAATGTCCAGGTTTCTGATACTGTTCATCCAGACAAGATAATAGGTATCCTTCCTTATATGACAGGATAAGCACAAGTTATTAATATATTAAGAAAATATTGGCAAGTGCTAACTCTCCATCCATGTTTTCAAAAAGATTTGATGGTGACATTTAAACGTGGATGCAACATTCGTGATATGATTGTCCATGCGGCTACATGCCTGGATCAACCTCAATCTTCCCACAACTCCCCTGGTCATTTCCCTTACAAGGGTTCTCAGTGTACGCACTGTCAACTATCTATTCAGGACCTGACTGGGTGGATACTACTACCGGGAGGACATACAAGGCGAAATGGCATACTACATGCGCCTCCTCCTTTGTAGTTTGCTAATATGTCCATGTGGTCTGAAATATGTTGCTGGACCACAGACCGATCCGGAGGAGATTAACTGAACATAGATCTAGGATCACTACCAAATGCTTTCAGCTCCCTTGGTGCCACATTGTATACAGTTATAACATGCCTTTTCTGATTTCATCTGTAGAGTAATTGATTATGTTTCTCCTGATCTCCACAGGGGCAATAGTGAGCATCGTTTGCAGGTTTTAGAGCAGAGATGGATATTTAAACTAAACACTGTTTTCCCGCATGGACTTAATTTGGAAATATACTAGTGGAGCACATTATGATTGGACGTCTTTATTGCATCCTTCATTTTCATTGGTCATTACACTAGCGGAAAAAATTGTGGATACACCTGTAAAATTTGAGCTCTCCGCAATATCTGTCTTACGTTAATTAAGTATTCTATATATTGGGGCAAGGATTCCAAGAAAGAAACCTTTTCTGAATATTCTTTCTTAGAATTCTTGCTCTCAGACTGGCATTGAGTAGCCTGTTTCGAACAGTTCGATCAGTAACGGACACACCAAGATACATAAGTTCCTGATTGATGTCCTTGGCAGATGATTTACGATTTTTTAAAGCCAGCCTAACAAGCATTCTGTCAGTTTTTGGAGTTGTAGACTTTTTCCTTCCTCTTCCCTTCTGAGTTGCAACGCTTTCACTGACTTTGAAGCGAGCACACAACTTTTGTACACCAGATGCTGTCACTCCATGGCCCATCTTCTGAGTGATTTCACAAAAGCTGTACCCCTCATTTCTCAAAGTAATGGCTGTTGCTCTCTTTTTAGGAGACCAGTCAACCCTCTTTGTTGCTGCCATCATTAATCTACAAAATACAACAACATATTCCAAATTGAAAATTTTTTATTAAGCATTTGTCATTTTTTAAAAAATATTTTTGCTAATAAAATAAATTTGTATGTTTATTTGTTAGTATGAAGCTCTTTCTTGATGTGGACTTGTGGTTATGCTATTTGTGTTAGTGTAATTTTTCTTTTTGTATCTGTGCTTATTATCACAGAATAAACTTAAAACAAAAATGTGTAAAATTACAAAAGCACAAATATGACTTCCATACAGCTTGTGTAGATACCTGGCAGTATAGCACACATTATCTGAAGCGTCAGCTTATACATGAGATTCTGCATAAAACCTGCTTAAAGTGGATCGACAGTTTCATGAAAAACATCATTTTCCTGAGAGACAATTATCTTGTCTGACTCCAAATCGAAGTTTTTTTCTGATAAATGTTGATATTAGTTTGTTGCCATAACATTTGGGAACATATTACAATCTGCATAGAGTATCTAATATATAGAATACTTAATTAACGTAAGTAAGACAGATATTATCGCGGAGCGCTCAAATTTTACAGGTGTATCCACAATATTTTGCGCTAATGTAATCCATTTTTTACTTTTGATTTGGTTGTTGCCTTTATTGACTTCAGACGCCATCCTGTTTGAAGACAGCAGGATAATGAGGACGTTTATATACGCATGCTAGCACTTTGACATAATTTTGTTTCAGTACAAGCTCTTTTGAAGAGGATTGGAACACTTTAGGATTTTGACCTGGCAAGTGCGTATCCACACCAACCCTTGGGAAAAAACTGGAGCATTTTAAGTGACAACAATAGCTCGAGACAGGGTCTTTGATTTGACTGGAAACACAGTACTGTGTAGTTTTTGATGACAGCTGCTGTTTTTGACAACTTGTTGCTTCTATTGACAATTGGTGGTGGACGCCGCTGCAGAATACACTTGTTGTGGTTTATGACAACTTCTGCAGTGTGCTTCCATTTTACTCCTGGTTTTCAATATTTTTGGTTATAGGAAGAGTGAAAGAAGGCAGACTGGGGAGTAATCTAAGAAAATATTTTTTTTTATGGAAGGGACTGTGGATCCGTCTAGCTTCTGTCCCCACCACAGTGGATGTGATGGAAATGGGGATAAAGTTTGAATTCAAGAAAGCATGGGACAAGTCCAGAGGATCCGAGAGGGAGAGGGAGTGATCGCAGAGTTGGTGTGGATGGATGGACTGGATAGGTAACATGGTCTTTACCTGCCTTCAGGGCCGGATTTACCTTGAGTGAGGCCCTACGCCAACAAAAATTGTGGGCCCCCAGAAAAGATAAAAACGAGCACTCCGGATCAGCTGCGGGCTGTTGGCCCTGACGTCATAATTAAACTGGGAATCCCAAAAGCCAAACTTGGAATGTACAACACTGTAGAAATAAAACTATACATTAATTTGCTCTTGTACTAAACAAAGTGCAGACGTTAATGATGCACATTTACCAGAACTGACATATTCCAATTAATAAATTCAAAATAAAGAGATATTTTTCTACCTTTTGTGCATTTTTTTTCAGCTGCAATTGCTCCAGCCACTTTCTTCTGGTTTCTTCGTGTCAGCCCAACTCCAGTCTTAACCCCCCCCCCCCCAGCCCATTTCCAGTCCCAGCCCCCCCCCCCCCCCATCGGCTCAAATAAACTTTAATAAAAAAAATAATAAAACGCTGGCTGCTGCCGCTGTGGCAGCATGGACTGTCCCGCAGGGCCCCCTCTGCCCGGCTGAGCCCCTCCGTGCCGGCTTTGAGAGGCGCGAAGAGTATTAATGAACAAACAAACCTCTTCCAAAGACGGGGAAGCTGTAAAACTAGAGGGCATAACATGAAGCTGCAAGGGGGTAAACTGAAAGGCAATGTCAGGAAATACTTTTTCACTGAAAGGGTGGTGGATGCTTGGAATGCCCTCCTGATGGAAGTGGTGGGGGCAAACACAGTGATGGAATTCAAAATGGGACAGACACAGTGGATCCCTTTACAGCAACAGGATAAAATCAAAATAAACTTAACTAACTAATTTCTCAACATACAGGGATGTCCTACACGGAGCGGCGGGTTCACCCCTAAAACAAAGACATGGGGAGGGGGTGGCCTGCATGGAGCGGCAGGTGCACCTACTCTTGCCATCTTACTGGGCAGACTAGATGGATCATACTGGTCTTTATCTGACATCATTTACTATGTTACTATGAAAGTGAGCTCTGCTATGAGGGGACATAGGATGAAGGTGAAATTGGATAGAAATTGGAAATATTTCTTTACGGAAATAGTGGTAAATGCATGGAATAGTCTCTCAGTGGAGGTAGTACAGACGAGGACAGTATTTGAATTCAAGAAAGCATGGGATAAACGCAGAAGATCTCTAAAGGAAAAAAAAGGGAATACAGTAGTTTATATGGAAGGGGAAACTAAATAGGCCATTTGGTCTTTTGCTGTTATGTTTCAGTGCTTCCCAGAATAAAATTTCAGGGTCCTTTCCCCTTTCCAGTGCTTGGCAAGCTCCACCTCCTCTACAAGCGGCATTTTCCCTTCAGCCTGGTCTTGTCTGCCCCTCCCACCTGGAGGCTCCACCTCTCTGATGTCACTGGGGGCCAGGAGGTGGGGGTGGGAGCTCTACCTGTTGACGCCAGCCTTCAGGGTGTCTGTTTACTGCAAGAAGATCTGGATTGAAGGGAGCACTTCAGGCACAAACGCAGATCTTGCTTTTGTACTGTTTCTCCTCCCTGTTGGCGCTTCCCCTGTACAGACGTAAATAAATATTTGTACATACATATAGTTGTGTAAGAGGAAAACATCCAAGTTCTGTTTCTTTGCCAAGGAGCAGGATAGGGTCTGGAAAACAGAGCGTGCAAGGATATACACACACACACACGTAACCTATAACTCTGCAGAGAGTAGTAGAGCAGGGCTGATGGCAGCATTTGCTACGCCATTGCCATGCTCCAGGGAAAAGGTCAGTGAGTATGTGGAAACTGGGTCCTGCCCATGAAGCTCATCAGCGTCTCTGGACTCCTACTTCACGGCTGCCTGTTAATTCTTGGATGTTGTGTTTATCCCCTAGGCAGAGGATTCAGACCCGCTCAGGGAGGAAGCAGGGGGCGAGGTGAGGGGTTCTATAGCTCCACTGGAGGCAAATGATAATATGAAACTGCTTTGAGATAAAGAGCCAGTAACCTCAGCTCCTGGGCCGGGCGTCTACTTCAGGCTTGTGCGCAGGTGGCCTGACACCAAAGATTGTTATCAAACCCAGCAATAGAAACTTGCACATACTTGCACATTCATTCTTTGAGAGGCGCGAAGGGAGAGTGTCTCCCTCGCGTCTCTGTTAAGCCCTCAGGGGCTGATGGGAAATTTCCCATCTGCTCCTGCGGGCTTAACAGAGACGCGAGGGAAACACACTCCCTTCGCGCCTCTCAAAGCCGGCACGGAGGGGCTCAGCCGGGCAGAGGGGGCCCCGCGGGACAGTCTATGCTGCCGCGGCAGCAGAGGGGGCCCTGCGGGGACAGTCCATGCTGCCGCGGCAGCAGCCAGAGCTTTTTTTAAATTAAATTTTAAAAAAACCGAACAATTTGTTCAATTTTTGTGGGCCCTTGCCAGCTGTGGGCCCTACGCCACGGCGTAGTTGGCGTATAGGTAAATCCGGCCCTGCCTGCCTTCATTGTCTCTGTATCTGTGCTACTTTGTTTCTATGCATTTGAAAATTCATGTATCCCAATAGGCACTTTCCCTAAAGCAACTGTTAGCTTTATGCAAATTTAAAGAAATGACAATCGAGCAATTCCTTAATCATAAAGGCTGCATGGCTCCCACACATCTTTGTTCATGCAAGATAACGTTGTGAAGACAGACTCTGCATGGAATTAAACCACTGCCAGTGGTGACAAAGTACAGGCTGTGTTAGAAATTTGTAATCCCTATTGCAAAATGGGAACTCAAAATGTTTGGTCTTGCAGAGTGTTAATAACTAGGGGCTTTGTTTTCAGAAATGAACAAATTGTCTGCTTTTCCTTGAGAAATGCACACAATGCCAAATGCACATGAAAAATGACTACTTTTGAAAGTGCAAGAAACAGATAATTCAATCAATTGAATGCTCTGGTTAAGTCCTATGGTGTGTTTTTTTTCTTGACACACAATCTGAATTTAGAAATGTTTCTAAAACAGCACATACAGAGACAATACAAAAAAATGTTTTGGTGCCCTACAGTCTCATATGGCAAATTACTTTAATAATTTTTCAGCCCAAAAAATGTAAATGTTTTTCCTTTTTAAATGTTATTTAAAATTTTAGATTTCCTATATTTATTAAGGTACATTTTAGAAAGACCATTTATGTGGTTTCAGCAATGTCCAAGTTCAGACATCTGCAATTCTAGGTCAGTCTTCAAAGAGAAGGTAGGCCTTGTATGTATGATCTAAAATTGGCATATCTCCGCCCCTCATCATAGACGCGTGTGTTAAATTAAACTAGGAAGCTCAGGTACACACAGGGATGGGTATCCACATGCAGGGGGAGGAGTCATTTTATTTCCCCACGTGCAAACATACACATGGGGAAATAAATCAACAAGGGAACCTCAGCCTGGTGATCAGGGTAGGAGCGGTTCCTCTCCACGTCTGCCCCAGTTCCAGCATTCTTCAAAATGGCGCCAGGGTCACCTCGTGCTAGTCTCCTGCCCCATTCACCACTAGAGGAACAGAGAAGAACTGGTTGGGCACTGAGTAAGTGCTGGGGGAGGGGGAGGGGGAGGGGGTGCAGCTTCCCTCATACATCCTGAGCATCAGAATGGGGAGAGCCAGCGGGAGGGGGTGGGATCAGGGCAGAGTGGGGGCGGGTCAGCCCAGCAGGACATACAGGGCCGATTCAGGTCATAGCCCTGTACATCCTTCCGGGCCCGTGGTGATGCACTGCTTATTCCACCTCAAAGGTGGAATAAGCAGCACAAAACTGGCAATTGGGCCTGGGGATACCCCCCGGGGCCGGGGCTGGGGCTGGGGGGTCTCCACCACCCAATTCAGACCATGGCAGGCTAGCAGGGAAAAGGGAGGCAGCAGGGAAAAGGAGGGCCGAGGCCATACCAGTCAGGGGTGCCAGCGGGGAGGACATCCCCACATTTGGCAGGGGCGCGCCGGGCCATCCTCGGGCCCATTTCTGGTTACCATGGGAACATTTTGTTTCCACAGTCCAGAATCGGGTCCAAATGGGCTTATCTTGCTTGGGGCTGGCCGAACAGCATTGACGTGCCCCTACTGAATCAGGCTCTGTTTGATTGAGAGAAGGTATTAATGTCTGCATGTACCTTTGTACACTTGGCGACTTTGCCATACTTTTAGCTGGACCTAATTTTATAAAAAGCTCATTTGTGTGCCTGTTTTAAAATGATATAGGCCATTTCTAATATCATTTTATATGATTTCCAAAGACACAAACATCAATGAAATACTGTTTTCTCATCTCTTTCATGCTAGCATGCATTAAAATGATTTAGCACGCTTGAAAATGATGGAAGCAAAACAAATATGAAATATAAAACAAAATAAAAAATGAAAAGTACAGGTTTTTTTTCATGGATATCCCTGGTACAGCCTAATAGTATATGACGCTGTATAAAGATTCAATTTGAATACAATTGGTATGTGCTTTTCCCTACTTAAATTTAGGTGAACGTGATGTCATAAGGGTGTCGTTTTCATTTAAAGAAAGTTTTCTGGTAAGACTTTGGCTCAAAACAGAAGCACTGAAAGTCATGAAGAAAAGTGAGGGAAGATCTCTAGGTGCTCTCTGCAGGGTAGAGCCCACATCTTCATTGCACTCTTCAGAAAACAGCAAACTCGCCTTTCTAAAAACTGAAATCTTTCTCTAAATTAAATATAAACACACTATTGCTAAATTTTAATTCTAAACCAACTATAGGGGCCATGTTAATGAATAACTTACAACTCCTACAATTAATGCAAGATTGAAATATTTCACATGTACATCTTAGCTTAGAGATTGCTTATTTATGAAAGGAACGACTCCACAGAAAATGGTGCACACTAAGAGGAGGTCTAAAAGACAAAAGAGCTGTAGACTCCAGAGGTTTTTCCATTTCGATAAAGACCTGGTCTCATTTGTCTGTGGCTGTTACTGAATAATTCATAATAAACTGTAGCTTTCTGCTTTCAGAGAGAATCCATTCACACTCAATCATCAAGATTCACAGGCTGCTTCTTTGTTTCAATTTAAGTTTTTTATAGGATGCGCGATCCTCTCACAAAACAATGTATTTATAGCTTGTATTTTTGGCGAGACACTAATATTTCACACATCTAAGAAATGACCTAGGAGAGAGAGCCAAACAGTGAAATTCGTGAAGACATTATTGTCTGACTTGACAAGCCGATGGTACTTTGAAATGTTAACTTTATGCAGAATTGCAATGATAATTCATAAGAATGGTCCATTTGTTTAAATTCCATGGGTCTTTACGCATTAGACTTTAGAGCATTCCTTAAATTAGCATTTTTTATTTGGAAGAAAAATTGACACAAAGGGATGTATTTACTATAGGTTAATGTACATTAAGTGCTTCCAGTGCCCATTCATTTTTATGGGCATTGCAGCACTTAATGCAAGTTAACTTTACTTAACCAACACTAACCTTTAGTAAACATACCCTAAAGTCTGAAAAGAAAATTAGTTTTAAAATCTGATTTTCAGGACAAAAATAGACAAAATTATAAGAACTTCAATGCACAGTTTTGGAACTGTACATCTTTTGACCAGTAGTTTAATAGAAACATGATGGCAGAAAAAGGCCACATGGCCTATCCAGTCTGCCCTTCCATATCACCCACTACAAGAGTCCTCTTTTTTTTTTTTTTTTTTCCCTTTAGAGAGTCTGTTTGTCCCATGTTTTTGAATTTAGATACTGTCTTCATCTCTACCACCTCCACTAGGAGACTGTTCCACGGATCCACCACTCTTTCCGTAAAGAAATATTTCTGCATATTACTCTTGAGTCTATCCCCTATCACCCTCATCCTATGTCCCCTTGTAGCAGAGCTTGCTTTCAATCAAGAGGCTTTCCTCCTAGTGCATTTATGCCACGGAGGTATTTAAACGTCTATCATATCATTTCTGTCCCACCTTTTCTCTAAAGTATACATATTAAGGTCCTTAAGTCTGTCCTCATGTGCTTTATAATGAAGAACATTAACCATTTTAGTAGTCACCCTCTGCACCAACTCCATCCTGTTTGTCCTTTTGAAGGTGCGGTCTCCAGAATTGCACACAAGAATACAAATGAAGTTGCACCAAAGACTTATATAGAGGCATTATCACCTCCTTCTGCTGGCCATTCCTCTCCGTATGCACCCAAGCATCCTTCTAGCTTTCACTGTCACCTTTTCTACCTGTTTAGCTACTTTGAGATCATCAGACACAATCACGCCTATAAACTTTACTAATTCTAGAGTGATCAAAGTAAGCACTGAAGCGGCAATATCCAAAAGACATTTAGGAGATCATTTTGGAAGCCTTGCATGGCATATCCATGTTTAAATAATGGCAGTTAGACATGTCGATTACATATACAGTACGTATAAACGGTGATTTCAGAATGTCATTAATTACAAATAAAGATGACCCAGGACACACAGATTTAAAGTATGTTTTGGACATGTATAAAGTTTTGCAAAGTGCTCATTTTGGCCAGGATTTATCTCCCTTTCCTTTCTAGCTTTCAAAACGCAATAATTTAGATTTTTATGGCTTTGCTTTAATTAGCTGTACGTATTTAATTGTCTAGGGCTTTTATACAGTATGTATAGTTGCTAGATTTCATATATATACTGTGTGTGTGTGTATTAAACAAGGCCGCGGGGCCACGTACCTCACGTTGCGCGGTCCGGAGGTTCAGCGGGCTGGGAGGTGAGGAGGCATCACGGAAAGCTGTGGAGGGCATTATTTAAAATGATTGGCTGCCACAGGTGAATGGCGGTGGCGGTAGCCAATCAGGAGCTGGGGGGGGGGGCTTCAGGAGGGAAGGGGTTTGAAGCGGAGAGTAGCGGGAGCAAAGACGTTGCCAGATAGCAGAAGAGGAAGGTAGCTGGCAATCGTGAGCTGCCGATTCGGTGAGGTTTTTTTGAGGCCAGAGCGGCGGAGAGCAACAGGAGTTGGAAGGAGCCAGCTGGGGAGACGGCCTGATAGCGGATTGCTCAGGCGGTGTGCGCGACGCGTCAGCAGACGTCAGAGCCTGCAGGAGTCTGGCCGGACACATGGAGGAGGATCGAGTTCCAGGCGCTGCTGTGATACACGCTGTGCAGATTGGAAGACTCAGGCAAGGAGAGTGGAGGCTTGAGAACAAGTAAATTCTGCACAGAATCATGTCGCTTCATAGAGGCCGGCTAGGGAAGGGGACTGGGGTAGGAAGGGCAGCACAGCACCAGAACGGGCCTCCGCGAGGCGTGGAAGGCATTTCAGGTGTGGTGGGAAATGAGAGGAGGAGTAGAGGACAGCGTGGAAGGTCGGCAGCTTCAGGGGGGGTAGCAGGGGTTAGGAGGTCCAGAGGAGCTAGGAGGTCCAGAGGACGGGGTTCTGAAGCATCAAGTTTGCCCAGGGAGGTTAGTGGTAGGGCCCGGGCGAGGGAGGTGCGGGGGTAAAGCCCGGGGGTTCCATGCAGCAGGGTGCAGGACACGGAGGACGGGGGAGCAGGGGTGGTGGGCCCACAGCCTGCAATGGGGGTGGGTCAGGGGCAGGGTGTGCCTCCTGCCCTGGCGTGGGGGGCGGTGACAGGAGGGCAAGTTGGGGGGATGTCTGCCGGCCCTGGAGGGCAGGGGATGGGGCCATTCATGCCCAATGGCTATTACGCTGTGGGCGGTCCCCCAGCATGGGACTATTGGAGGAGAGGGGGACAGGGGACCTCCAGGTCGGAATGGCTGGGGGCATGGCAACCCTCTTGGCCCAGGTAGTCCCCCCCCCTTGTGCCCCCTTATTTCTCTCCACAGGCATCCATGGCGTGGCAGCAGCCTGGAGGGCATGCGGTTGGAGGGCCAGCATGAGTGGAGGCGGTGAATTTGAGCGCTGCAGTTGGAGAGCGTGATGGAGGGTGTCCTGGTGAGCAGCATCCGTATGCGGGAGATGAGACGGGACCAGCAGGTGAGTTACAAGTAGGGGGCAAGGGGGGGTGGACAAAGGGGAGGGTGCGCGTGTGGGGGTGGAGGAAAGTCGCGGAAGAAGAGGAGGCATTCCTGTCGGCGGCATCGCAGTTCAGATGCTTCCTCTTCGTCCAGGGAGTCCTCGTTGTCCACTTCAGGGGAGGAGCGGGGGGAACAGATAGCAGGTGGTGCCGCTGCTGAAGGGGTAAGGGGGAGCGGGGGTACACCTACGCTGGCATCTTATTCAGAGTTGTGGGAAGGAGTTCCGAGGACCCTGCATCGGAAGATTAGGAAGAGACGGTATATAGACATATTCCGTTCATTGGAAGGCAGGCAGAGGTCGGGTGAGAGCCGAAAGAACAGAAAGGAGGACGAGAAGGCTGGAAGGGTCAAAAAAGTGTCTCGTAACATTGTGAATTGGACTAGGGCTTTTTTGTGGCTCGCAAGTGTGTGGGGGCAGCTGTATCCTGAGCAATACGGGGCACTACTAGCATATACGGATTCTATTTTGGAGGCAGCTCAAATGCATGAAGGTTGGGCCTGGCTTAACTATGATGAAAAATTTAGGGACAATATGGAGGAGAATAAATTGTCTTGGATGCAGGACATTGGTTTATGGTTGACACACATGTCGGCCAGAGCTGGGGTGGGAGGTTCAGGGGGAATGGGGGGGTTTGGGGGAGCTAGGGAGGGGTCAGTGGCTGGCATGGGGCGGTCCTTTCGGGGGGGAGGGGCCCACACATTGCTGAGAATGGGGGGAGATGGAGTGGGAGATATTTTCTGGCCATTCAACAAGTCATCCTGCCCATTTCCCGATTGTAAGTTTCGGCACGCATGTTCGATCTGTGGCGGAGTGCATTCCACACTCAAATGCGCCAAAAGGGGGGCTGACGTTACCCCCCCCCCCTCCCAGGTCCCAAGTAGTGCTGACTTACAAGGATTGGCTCCCATGCCGATACGGCTGGAGGCCTTGCATTCGTGGCTTCGGCAGTACCCGAGGCGGACGGACAGGGGGTGCTAGAGGAAGGGTTTATGCATGGGTTTGGTATACCGGTGATAGGAGCAGTAGAATCGGTACCGGCTTGGAATGCGGTATCGATTAGTCGTTTCTCCCACATAGTGAGGGATAAGTTGCGGAGGGAGTTGCAGTTGGGCAGAATTGCTGGGCCATTTGTGGAACGGCCATTTTGATAATTTGGTGGTGTCCCCCATTATACCAAAGAAAGAACCAGGGAAGTTCAGGTTAATTCATAACCTGTCTTTTCCTGAGGGTGCCTCAGTAAACAATCGTATCCCAACCAAGTTGTGCGCAGTACGATACGCTTCCTTTGATGCGGCGGTACGATTGGTTTGCAGATGTGGCACGGGAGCAATGATGGCGAAAGTGGACATTGAGTCAGCCTTTCGATTGCTGCCGGTTCATCCCTCAGCATTCCCGTTGTTGGGGTTTTGCTTCGAAGGGAGTAGCTAGTTCGATGGAACATCCCATCGACATGCATTTATTTCGTGTGCCTATTTCGAAAAGTTTTGTATGTTTTTGCATTGGGCCTTGGTTCAAAAGGTCAGATGTGCGAATGTAGTGCATTACTTGGATGACTTCCTGTTTGTCGATGAGGCGCAGTCATTACGGTGCCAGGAGCTTCTTGAGGGATTTGTGGAATTGTCATGTTTATGGGGGTTCCCTTGGTGGCAGGGAAAACTGAAGGTCCAGCAACGAGCATAACGTTTCTGGGTGTGCAGCTGGATACTGTTGAGATGGTGGCGTGGTTGCTGGTGGAAAAGGTAGTGAGGTTGCGAGTGTTGGTTGCCAATGTTTTGGGATCACGTAAGATAACCTTAAGAGAGCTGCAGGCCTTGATAGGCTCTTTGAATTTTGCATGCAGGGTGATACCGATGGGGCGGGTGTTTTGTCGGCGATTGGCGGCAGCCACGGCTGGGGTACAGAAGCCTCATCGTATCAGGTTGGTGAAGAGTATTCGGGCAGATTTGAGAGTCTGGGATGTGTGTTTGTGTCAATTCAATGGGACTTCGGTTCTGATGGAGGCGGAGATCTCTAGTGCAGACCTACAGCTCTTTACGGATGCAGCAGGGGGGGAGAGGTTTAGATATCTACTTTGGTGCTTGGTGCGCGGAGGGTTGGCCACAGGCATGGCAGGCGGCAGGTATCACTGGCAATATCACCTTCTTGGAGCTGTTCCCGATCTTAGTGACGTTGGAGCTGTGGCCGGAGCGGTTGCGTAATCAAAGAGTGGTGTGGTGGTGTGATAATGAGGCGGTGGTTAGTGTGATGGACCATTATACGCCTCATTGTCTGGTGGCAGTATTGATGAGGGCAGTTGTTTTGACCTGTTTGCAATTGAATGTGTCTGTTAAGGCTCGTCATATCCCGGACTGCACTAACAGGATTGCCGATGCTCTTTCTCGTTTCAAGTGGGACCTGTTCAGGACGCTGGCACCAGAGGCAGATCCTGAGGGAGCGAGGGTCCCGGAGCACTTATGGCAAATTGGCCTGGGGAAATGATGATGCTGCTGCAGAGGTCAGTGTCGCCAGCGACATGGGCAGCTTATCGGCATAGCTGCAACAAGGTGGTGGACTTCCTATTGACTCGGAGATGGCAGTCAGGGCAGGTGGAGAATCAGCTGCTGGCAGAATATGTGATCTCTGGAAAGGCTGCAGGGGTGTCAAAAGCAGCTGTGTGAATGCACATAGCGGGGTTTGCCTTTTTTTACGCGAGCAGTTGGGGCTTCCAAGGGGGCGGGTTCCTGATGCGTAGAATGTTGCAGGGGTGGGAGCGGTCTCAGCTTATGCCGTGAGATGGTCGACTGCCCATTACGCATGACTTGCTGCTGCAAATTTGTGCAGTGTTGCCACAGGTGACGCATTCTCATTATGAAGCCACTATGTTTCAGGCAGTTTTTTGTCTGGCATTTTTTGGGGCCTTTCGAGTGGGCGAGTTGGTAGCAGGGTCACATCGGTCTACGGGGGGGGGGGGAGTGGAATGGAGAGGCACCAGGTCCAATTATGGCAGGGAGAAATGCACATTTTGCTCACCCAGTCCAAGACGGATCAGCTGGGAAAGGGTCACTGGGTGGTATTAAGGGCACTCGGCAACGTTCGGACATGTCCAGTGGCATCCCTGCAAAAATACTTGCAAGTGCGGCCGGTGGTGGGGGGGAGGCTATTTTTGCATGAGGATTCTAGCTTATTGATGCGCTTTCAGTTTGCGGCAGTGCTGAGGTTGGCTCTGCGGCAGATGGGCGTCGATCCTCTGTGGTACGCCCCACATTTCTTCCATATCGGGGCAGCAACAAGTGCAGCAGCAGCTGGGTTGCCCAACAGGGAGATTCAATGCATCGGGCGTTGGTGCTCTAGAGCATTTCAAGGATATGTGCGGTTATGAGCAGGAAGTGGTGTTCGGAGGCAGCTGCTAACTGTTGATTTTCTTTGCAGATGGGGAAAAGAATCCTGGTACATGCTGGTTGATTGGCCACTCGTTCGTGCACTGGGCAGAACAACGAGCTGCGGTGCACCTGGTGGGGCCTAACATTGAGCTGGATGCAACGGAGGTGACCGTTATATGGCTGGGCGGGCGCGGTCTGCGTTGGCCGCAGCTTTTGCCTTTGCTGCGGCACCACAGTCGACAGAAAGAGTGGCCTGAAATGATCCTGATATACTTGGGAGGCAATGACCTGGGTTCCTGGACCTGTAAACAGTTGATTAGGGCAGTTAAGCAAGATTTGGGGGAAGTATTGCGAATGTTTCAGGAGGTCATTTTGTTATGGTCGGATATTATTCCACGGCCTGCCTGCTGGGATCAGCGGCATTGGTTTGACCAAGATCAATCACCAGATAAGCCGCTGGGTGGGAGAACAAGGGGGTTATCAAATACAGCATCCCTGGGTGGAAGTAGCATGTGCGAGTTTGTACAGGCAGGATGGGGTACATTTATCACCAGTAGGTTTGGACTTGTTCCTCAGTGACTGGCAGTAGGCCGTGGAATATGTTATCAAGCGGGATGTTCGCTGGCTGCAGCTTTTGGGGGGGGGGGGCTCAGGGACGTGGCGGTCACCCTAGCCGATGGCGGGATCCCGGAGGTTTCCAGGGTCCAGAGCCTTAGCTATTATTAGGGTGGGGAACCCCCGACCCGGATAACCCCTGTGGGCTTTTGCTAATAACATGGCAAAGCCGGAAAAGGGGGGGGGTGGAAGTTGATAGCCGTGGGCCTGTCCGCGGCAGAAACGGAAATGAAGTCACTTTGCTACCCATATGGCTGGTGAGACCTTTCCACGGATGTAATGGTTAAGATGCTTGGTTGAAGTTGTTGGATATGTCGACTTGGTGGATCACGCTCTTCTCTCTCGTCTTCGGGATGCGGGTATTCGTGGGTCAGTCTATCACTGGTTTCACTCGTTTCTCTGTCATCGGTCTTTTGCTGTTTCCTCCTCCCACTCACTTTCCAATCATTTTCCACTCCCTTGTGGTGTCCCCCAGGGCTCCATTTTGGCTCCTTTACTGTTTAACATTTTCCTTGCCCCTCTGGCGCTAATCATTCAACAAGCCGGGATCTCTAGCTACTTCTATGCAGACGATATTCTTCTGTTGCATCATACTTCCTCGTCCCACCCCGATATATCACCTCTGGAAATTTGTTTGTCCACTATCTCCGCTTGGCTTTCTTCTAATTGTTTAGTGCTTAATGTTAGTAAGACTGCTGCAAACTGGTTCCCACACACCTCTCCTGCCCCATCTCTCACTCCATCCCTTGCAGGCGCCACCATCACTGTAGTATCTAAGCTTCGCTACCTTGGGGTGTTTCTTGATAGCGCTCTTAACTTTCACGATCATATCTCTCACGTTTCTCGGTGTTCTTTTCTCTGTCTTCGGCAAATTCGTGCCGTTCGTCCCTTTCTATCCACCCAGGCCCTCACTACTCTTCTCCTCTCCTTGGTTATCACAAGATTAGACTTTTGTAACACTATTTTTGCTGGTCTTCCTCAATCCCAAAAACACCGTCTTCAATTGATCCAAAACACAGCTGCTCGCATGATTCTCCACGCTTCCCCACGTGACCATGTCACCCCCTTACTTTATCACCTCCACTGGTTGCCACTAGACTACCGGATATTTTATTTATTTTATTTATTTAACAATTCTTTTATACCGCGCTATTACAATCAGTGCGGTGTACATTGAACAAGAAACATACTACAATGCATAAAAGTAACATTGAGTTTTACATTGAACAGGGAACTTCAACAATAGGACAACCGGGGGAACTATGTACAGATTAACTTAATGGTATATACAGTAATATCATTCAAATATAAAATACACTTTGCATATTATATATATATATATATATATATATATATATATATGCAAAGTGTATCTTCAAGGCAATACTGACTCCTGGCAACCCAGCAATTGTTGTATTTTGGCAGCATGACTGGAAGTAGATTGCCAGGCCTTTCTTCCAAGGCAATGGAGGATTAAGTGATTTGCTCAAGGCCAAAAGGAGTGCTAGTAGGAATCAAACTTTGGTCTCTTGGTTACCAAGCCAGTGCTCCTCCAACCATATAATTGCATGTGGAAGATGTCGCGTGATGCTGCTCTTTTCTGCGCTTGCATGTTCTTGAAATTGTTGTTCCCGCAATACAATACATGCTGGCAAAGACATGTATTTACAAGCATCCTTATGCATGTTTTACAAAACGCTTTGTGCTCAGCACAGCTTTTTGTAAAACACAGTGCTCGTTGTGAATGTCTCAACCTGGATGTTGCAGTTTCTGCCTCAACATCCAACACGCCACCTCAGATAAATGGGTTATTTGAAAATTCCAACACTCCCTGTGTGTTGCATACATACTTTTCACCTGCATTTAGCAAAGGCTATTCTGGGTGCAGGTATAGGGTAGGGATTGCAATAGTGCAGGAGAAACATCAGAAGCAAATGTCTGTGGGACTTTTTCCTTAGGCAATGTTTTAAGAAGTGAAAATATGGGCATAAAGGAGTCCATTTTCACGCTGCTTGCATAATTACAAAGGCCATAGGTTCCATTTACCTTCAGACTGGAAGCATAGTTGTCCGGGCCCGATTCCCTCTCCAGCTCTCCCCATACATTCTGAGCATCAGGACGGGGAGAGCTGGAAGGGGGCAGGCCAGCTCAGCAGGATGTACAGGACCGATTGAAGTCACGGCCCTGTACGTCCTGCCGGGTCCATGGGGACATGCTGCTCATTCCACCTCGAAGGTGGAATAAGCAGTACAAAACCAGCAATCGGGCCTGGGGATCCCCGGCCGGGGGTAAGGGAGTTCCTACTGCCCAATCCAGGCCATGGCAGGCCAGCCGTGGGGTCGGGTGGTGGGGAAAAAGGGGGGGGGGCTGAGGCTGCGGGAGTCAGGAGTGAAGGCACTGAAGATTGCCCGAGTTTGAGAACACTGATGTAGAGTCTTTTGCAATATCTATCAAGTTTACTGAGTTCAGAGCTATAAACCGTGTGCTCTACAACTGAAGTTGAAAGCATCTATTTTTGTTTTCTTTTTTTTTTCTCAGAACAAGTTGGAATTAAGATGGGACAAAACACCTTCTGCAGAGAAGATTGGCTGGATTCAGCCACCAACCTAGGGTTTTGTGCTTAGCCGGCATCACTGCCCCTCAAGGCAAAAGTTGAACTTATTGATTCCATTGGAATTGGAATTACAACTGAATAGTCCTAATTTACAACCTTTCTAGAGGAGCAACGTGTGCTGCTATTGCTTATGGCCCAACAGCTTGAGTGCATTGCAAGCTGACATAAGAGATTTTAGCTTCATCTATTAGGCCAACTCTTAAATGAGAAATGCTCTGGCTGAAAGCAATAACGCTTTGCCTGATGCTGTTTCTATTTGAACTTCTATAAACTCTGTGGACCGCAATGGAGTCAGAATTTATTTCTGATCATTTATTACAAAATCTCAGACATCGAAGGAGAGAGATGGTGAATTCCAAAGACATGGAGGCATTCTGACTTGACGTTCCTGTTATCAGTCTGTCATCTAGGTGCAGAAACACAACAATTTCCCATTTTGCAAGATGACCGCTACAGTTAGGTATTTTCTAAAAACGTATACTGATAGCGCCCGCCTTGTAGAAGTGTTCTGTGGGGTGGGTTTGAGAATGTGAGCATACGAATCCTTCAGATCCAGAGAACGTAGAGAATCCTCTCACTGCAGAAGTAGCAGGAAAGAACTCGGATATCATTTGGAATTCCCCCCTTTTCAAGAATTTGTTGAGATCTTGTGCTACAATCAGTCCACGGTAAATGGTTTTTTTTTTTAACAAACTGGTTAGCATGGATTTTGGCAAACTGTGTGCACACCTGTGATACTGACTTCAATGAGATGGGACGTTTATGCCATCATTTGCATGAAGATTTGGAATATTCATAAGGATGTTTGAATTGGGAAATTTTTATATTTGTATCTCCATGAAGATTATTTGCAGGACAGGAAGCCTCTGTGCTCTCCCTTGTGGCAAAGTAGGTTAGGCTGCTCAATAGTCTTATCTATTTTGATACTTATTCCACAAGGAAATGGAAATGGAACATTACCTGCAAATATCACAGAAACAATGAACTTTTGCATGAATATTTTACTATTATAGTGGAAAATTTCTGCAAGCCAGATTCCTACCTGCATGGAGTTTCTGTTGGTGTTCATACTCTGGGTTTTCAAAACAATTGCCCATCCCTTGCATAAGAATCCCTTGATAAGCATCCCAATATACTGATGATTCAGTAGCAGACAACCTCCACAGTTTGGAAAGTTCCATCGTGTTTCTTTGACAATAAATGGATACTTTTCAGTCTCTGCAGCAACATGTACGGACGCAGCACAGATCTCTTACCTCGGAAGCATGCCAAAGTCATAGCGCAAGAGCAGCATCTGTGCCAAAAAGGGTTCTTAATGCCCCTCCATCCAGGGAGTAGGTGACTGTACATGTGCAGGAACTTTATCAAAGAAATGCTGATTAGTAGGAAGGAGAGAGGAAGTGAAGTTCGGAGCAAAGAAGCTGCTGCTTTTTCAAATATTTCTGCTGATGTGAACTCTGTTGGTTCTCTCCCTCCTTCTGTAGCAAGGTTGCTCAAGCCATTCCTAGAGAAACTCCTAGCCAGTCGGATTTCAGGATAACGGCAATGAATATGCATACAATAGATTTGCATGCACTGCCCCTGTTGCATGCAGATTTATCTCATGCATATTCATTGTGATGATTTTAAACAACAAACTGGAAAGGGGCTACTAAAGCAAGTGCCAATGGTTCTTTGAAATCCATGATAAGAATATCAGTGCCTTCTACTCACTCCAGCCGGTGGGAGGTAGAAGTGCGCATGTGCCAAAAAGAAAAGACTTAAAGGGGGTAGTTACTAAAGTGCATTACAGGAATAAAGCACATTATTTGGCCCTTAACACAAGTTAAAGGCCAATGGCATGCATTATTTTACCATAACGCACAATTTGCCGCCTCATCACGTTTTGAATAATAATGAAAACCAAAGCATGTAAATACATGCAAATCACCTCATTATTCAAATGAATACTGCAGTATAGAAAAATAACACCAGCTGATGCTTCAAGATGGGCCTGAAAAGAAGAGGTGCATGGGCTGGAGGTCTCCACGCCCCCAGTTGCACCTAACAGGCAGCTTCCCAACCCCCCTCCTTGATTCCAAATAGCAATGTCTTCTACCTTCAAAAAACCCCACTACCCAGAACACCAATAAAAAAAATAACAGTTCCCATTTGAAGACCCCCTTGTCCTTGCATACCCTGGACCTAGCATCAAGATCCCTAGTGGTCAGGCATTGGGTTCAAAATGGAATTTGTGATCCCCTAGTGGTAGTTTTGCAGTACTACTGCTGCATTATTATTTATTGTGGGTGTCACTAACATGTGATACTGAGTTTCCTGCGTACTGTTTTTCCACTGACCTAAATTATCTGCATAGCAGCTAAAAATCACCACCATCCTGGTAATTGCAACCATTATCCTGATAGTGGCAGTACTGCCCAAACTCTGCCCACAAACCATACCTGCACTAACCAGATATTGTCAGGGCAATCTGTGTGGATATTCCAAGGCACTCTCCATATACTGCTGCCGAATATCTCTCTCGGTGCCCTTATGCAGATATCCTCAGGCACTCTCCATATACTGCTGCCGAATCTCTCTCTCGGTGCCCTTATGCAGATATCCTCAGGCACTCTCCATATACTGCTGCCGAATATCTCTCTCGGTGCCCTTATGCAGATATCCTCAGGCACTCTCCATATACTGCTGCCGAATATCTCTCTCGGTGCCCTTATGCAGATATCCTCAGGCACTCTCCATATACTGCTGCCGAATATCTCTCTCGGTGTCCTTATGCAGATATCCTCAGGCACTCTTCATATACTGCTGCCGAATATCTCTCTCGGTGCCCTTATGCAGATATCCTCAGGGGTTATCCAGCTAAGGGCTTTTAAATATCAGGCTCTGAGTTTTCTAATGATTTATTTTTGCTACAACTTTGTGAATGCTGTGTTCTTGAAATCCACCCCAATAAATCTGCATCATCCCTATCCCTACTCTCCACATTGTACTACTTCAGGAAACTTTCATGGTCAAAGTAGGCGTTCAGCATGACAATCCAACACATCCGACCATTCCTTGAAGCAACTGATTACAGATCAATAGTCCAAGCAATTGTCACATCACATTTTGACTACTGTAACAGCCTGTTACAAGGTCTCCCCGCAAAAAACATACACATCCTCCAAAGAGCTCAAAACATCACGGCAAGAATTATTTGTAAAGCCCCGCTAGCCGACCGCATCACGCCCAATCTGTTCGACCTCCACTGGCTCCTAATAATGAGCCGAATAAAATTCAAAATACTCATGACAACCTTTAAACTAGTTAACATAGTTAGATATACTATATCTAACTAGTTATATCTAACTATATATAACTAGTTAGATATACCTTCCAGGAATTGACCCAATTTAGTTAGAAAAGACCTACATGCATTATCTGACTTTTATCTATCCTTCCAATGTAAATAGATTATGTATATAGTTAACCCTGTTTTCCAAGTTTATACTCCTGTTCGATGTAAACCTGACAGCTTGTTGTTATGGTCGTTAAGTTATAATGTAAACCGCACTGATGCTAAATAGTGCGGTATATAAGAAATTGTAATAAATAAATAAATAAATAATAAATAAACATAGCCCCATCCATACTCACAACTCATTCATACCCCTCAGACACAAGAACAAGAAGAGAAAATGCACTTCATTCCCTCGAAATCCCCAACACAATCAGGAAAACAAAACAGGCCACAAGTTCTAGGGCATTCACATGCACCGTCCCCTCCCTCTGGAATGCCCTACCACTATCAATGCGTTCAATCAAAGACCTCCAGATGTTCAAAAAATCACTCAAAACACATCTCTTCACGGCACATTATAGAACACATAACACAAACACCACCCAAATCCACATGCAAACCAACCACCTGCAGAATACTGTCCAACTTTCTTCTAACCTTACTCGGAGGTGAATCCCTACCTACAGCCCACTCAACAGCTCTTCAAAACCTGCCTGCATATAGTTTGAATCTGTTAAAACTCAGAATGTTCAAATGTTATATTTCTAAAAGTTAGAATGTAAAAGTAAAGTTACAACGTAAAAAGTTTTAAAATCTGTTTTATGTAACATGTTAGTTAATTGTAAACCGCCCCTGATCTCTGGAAGGGGCGGTATAGAAAACTGTAACAAATAAAATAAATGTAGATAGAAAAGTGCTACCTCATGGCATCATTTCTGCCTCACATTTTGGGAATAAATAACTTTCTTCTTTTAGATACAAAATGATAGGAGTGTAGTCTACCTCCTCATGAGCTTTCATTATTTCTATAGTTTTTTGAAATTCACCTTGTTGGTTTTGAGATCCATTAGTGTAGAAATCGCAGTCTGTTCTGAACGCCAGCCGCACTCTGAGTGCCTTTGCTGCCATCAGTAGCAGTCTCGTCACACAGTTTCCAGACAGTTGAAAATGTTGCCGAAATCAAAAGACTTAAAACACAAGGTTCTTCATTCTAATCTTGGATTGCTATACAAAAAGAATGCACCACGGAGAAGAAAAATAAAAAGCTTTCTAGGCTCTTAAAATAGACCTTCAGCTTTCAACTGCTATCATGAGAAACTGAGTCAAAACTTATTAATGTTGTCTTTTGCCTCAGTGAATTTTCAGAATACTAAAACAAAGTATGTCGCTGAGGCTTTCTCAACTTGCTTAATTTAGAAATGGAATCATCTTCTACCATGCATGAAAATACCCTGTTTTCACATTTAACTCGGCATTGACATTAGAAAGGAACAAAGTCCAGGCAGACAGACTGTTTTCTTGCAACCCATGCTGTCAGGTGCGTTGTTGTGGATTCAAGTGTGCAGTATATGACATTAATCTTTACTTTGGTGAAATAAGTGTTTTTACAAGCAGGACAAGGGAATAAAAATACTCTATATAAAGATATTAAAATCGGGCTTGAGACATTTTCTGACAGCATCAGATAGCACCATCCTCTTTACCTTTCTAGCAGTCTGACAGCGCTGCAGATTTTTGACGGTGTTGCTGCAGTAACCCACTGCTGTTCAATTAATTTCAGTGAAGAGAGCTGCTTACTTACTGCGGCAACCACTGGTATGTTCTCTGGATGCTGGGGACTGCCAGAAAATTAACGTGGTAGGCATTATATTTATTTCCTTGGCCATCAGCTCGCAAAAAATTCATCTGAACTGACTTTTTGCAATGAGCTTTCATATTCTTATTGTGGTGCAGTTCACAATTAGATAATTGGCTGGCTGGCTGGCTGCCTGGTTTGGAAAAAGATTTTAAATTGAAATTATGATGGTTAAAAACTTTAGTTTTCTACACTAGGGGGTTCTCAAACCTGTCCTGGGGGTACGCCAGTCAGTCAGGTTTTCAGAATATCTGCAATGAATATGTATGAGGTAAATTTGAATGCAGGAAGAAATGTAATGCAAATCTATCTCATTCATAATTATTGTGGAATTCCTGAAAATGTGACTGACTGGTGTTCCTCCAGGATAGGTCTGAGAAGCACTGCACTATACAATACAGGAAATGGAGTTCATAAGACCAGTTGCATCATTGGAAACATAATGAATTGGCCCTAATGGTTCATTGAGGAAGGAATTTTCCCAACCACAATCGGAGATCCAGAAAGGAGTGCCAAGGAGCTAGCTATCAGCCTACCGCTCCATTCTCATTAGGAAGCCACTGCCCGCCTTAATCAGGGAGCCATGGCACGTGGTATGGGGCCAGATTCACATAGCCGTTGCCATCGTTAGACTCAGAAAGGCACTTAACACTAGATTCTTTGCCATACATATCACCTGTTGTCAGACATAGAACAGTTCTTCCCCATGCCCATCCCTTATCCCAAATAGAAACAAATAGAGCAGTTAAGGAAGTTGGCTTCAGGTGCAAGAAGAAGGGAAGGCGGTGATTGAGCTTGATATGGAAAGAAGATGAGCATTCAGAAATTGCTTGGATAGAAAGGGTAAAGGAAAAAAGAACGAAGGTGTGTGGACCTTGAGATGGTGGGTAAAGTCTGAACAGTAGGTGGAGGCTAAGCCCGAGATAAGTGGAGCATGTCTAGTAGGAAATTCAGATCATGCAAAGAACTTGTAGGAGGGGATGGTGGGTCATGTATGTGAAGGAAGTTGTAGATGTGTGTATAACAGATGCTGGTCAAGGGCACGTAGCAGTGTGCTTAAAAATGTGTGCTAGAATTTGTAGCTATCTATTGGGCACAAAGACTGAGTGCTTGCATGATGCTTTCTGAACAGACTCTGTGTATGAAACATCCTAGGTAAGAATGCTGCTGTGTGACAGGCTGGGAAAATGCATGTGTGTGAGAGGGAGATAGAGGCTGGATAATTGTCTATGTAAACATAGGGGGCTTTTTGTTAATGTGTGGTAAGGTTTTGCAGTTATTGTGTGGTAATTGCCAAAATTACCGCATGGAAACTGCTGATCTGCAGTGCAGGGCATTCGTAGCATCAGCCCATACAGTCAACACACAGAAAATACACACAAGGGGTTATTGACGTCTTATTTGCAATTTACACATGTATAATCGGGCTTTATGCATGTGTAAATGGCCATTTTAGAAAAGGTCCAGTGCACGTGCAGATATCCTTAGTATGTGGAAGTTTCAAGCAAATGTGTCGGACATGGCCTGGTCATGATAAACATCTACATGTGTATTCCCCATTTTCATGTAGCGATGGCATGTGTGAGCCCAGAATTCTTCACCTTGGGATTTACACCTACTCCCTGGCACATGTAGGTTTTTAAGTATGCATTTCAGCCAGCTCATCCTACACCCAGGTGATGTAAAAGTACATGCATTCTGGTCAGCGCACATACTTTTATATTTAGAGTAATTTTATAAGCACCCTTTTATGTGCCTTTTCCCATCCATACCCTAAGCATTCTACATTTGTCTGTTAACATAAGAATTAATGCATGTTAAAAGGCTCATTCCGTTCCGGGCATAGATCCCCTCTGTATGTCCGGTCTGAACCGAATGTACAGAGGGGATCGCAATTCTGATTCCACGGGGTACATCTTGACGGACTGGAAAGGGGGGCTGTTACTTCTGGAGAGAAATCTGAAATTGTGAGTATATACTTCTGGGAATTTTTCTGAAAGGAATTGTTTTTCTTTTAAAGCTAATTAATCTGTGAACCCACTATTTTTTTTTGTTAAATCAGTCAGGGCCTAGTAGCAACAGTTTAAGATTCAATTTAAAAACACAGAAGAGAACTTTCTGGTTACCTTTCATACCCAGTAGACAGCTGTAGTTTAAATTTCATAGTCACTCAGGGCCTAGCATCAGCAAAGTACTTTTAGTTTCAAATTAAAACACAGAAGAGAGCTTTCTGGTTAAATTTAGAATCCAGCAGAGAGCTTGTAGTTTAAATTTCATAATAGGTTAGAGCCTAGTAGCAGCAAAGAGCTATAATTTAAATCAAATCAGAATATAGCTTAGCACAAGAGGCAAAACAAGGTCAATTCTCCTTGAGCAGCATATAAAGTCTTCTAGAGACCTTTACAAAGAGGCCTTCTACCTAGTGGGCAAGCAACCTGTGAAGCTTTTTCAATAGGTGTTAACACCAGCTGGCAGTTCAAAAGGCCATTTTGAAAGACTCCTTCTATCCAAGCAAGGACTGTTAATTACCCAGGAAGTAGGTCACTGCTTACATCATCAGCACAAGCATAAATAGCTCAACCAGAGCTCTGTGACCCTGTCTTGACGGACTGGAAAGGGGGGCTGTTACTTCTGGAGAGAAATCTGAAATTGTGAGTATATACTTCTGGGAATTTTTCTGAAAGGAATTGTTTTTCTTTTAAAGCTAATTAATCTGTGAACCCACTATTTTTTTTGTTAAATCAGTCAGGGCCTAGTAGCAACAGTTTAAGATTCAATTTAAAAACACAGAAGAGAACTTTCTGGTTACCTTTCATACCCAGTAGACAGCTGTAGTTTAAATTTCATAGTCACTCAGGGCCTAGCATCAGCAAAGTACTTTTAGTTTCAAATTAAAACACAGAAGAGAGCTTTCTGGTTAAATTTAGAATCCAGCAGAGAGCTTGTAGTTTAAATTTCATAATAGGTTAGAGCCTAGTAGCAGCAAAGAGCTATAATTTAAATCAAATCAGAATATAGTTTTCCTCAGCAGCACAGGACAAGGTACTGTGTAGCAGCCCTTTTTTAATAAGTGTTATATCCCTCCCTCCCTCCCCACACCCACCCTCCCCTGGGAATTTCACAGCTTTATAGGTACTTGCACAACTTAAAAGACAGGAGGTGCTCTCAGGTGAAGCTCATTACCCAAATCAGTCATACACCAAGGACCTGAGATTAATTAAGCTTCAGGTGAACAAGGTATATTAAACTTCTTAGGTACAGTTTTAGTGGTATAAATATCCATTGCACCCTTTAGTACATATAGAACTTAAAGATCTAAACACAAACTTAAAACTAAGATGCAGACAGCAGTCCAGCAGCGGGATGTGGGCTTTCCAGTCTTTTGCATTGAGTGTCACATGTATGATTTTCTCCCAGCTGGTGAGAGGTCTTACGTGTGCACTAGGTGCAAGGAGCTCTCTGCTCTCAGGGAACAAGTCCGTTCTCTAGAGGCTAGAGTAGCAGACTTGGAAAACATAAGACAGACAGAGAGGTACATAGACGAGACCTACAGGGATATAGTCCTGAAGTCCCACCTCCAGTCTGGCAGCATCCCTGTTGCCATGGAGGAGAGAGGTCACGTGACAGGAGAGCATCACCCTGGTGTGGCAGGAAGTGATCCTGTAACTAGGACCTGTCCTCCAGGTGATGTAAACCCCTCTCGCACCGAGGAGGTTTCTCCAGGGCCAAGTGCCCATGCGGGAAGGGTTAGGACAGCAGTTATAGTTGGTGATTCGATCATTAGGCATGTAGATAGCTGGGTGGCTGGTGGACGTGAGGATCGCCTGGTAACATGCCTGCCTGGTGCGAAGGTAGCGGACCTCACACGCCACCTAGATAAGGTCTTAGATAGTGCTGGGGAGGAGTCTGCTGTCTTGGTACATGTTGGTACCAATGACATAGGAAAATGTGGTAGGGAGGTTCTGGAAGCTAAATTTAGGCTTTTAGGTAGGAAGTTGAAATCCAGAACTTCCAGGGTAGCGTTCTCCGAAATGCTTCCCGTTCCACGCGCAGGACCCAATAGGCAGGCAGAGCTCCGGAGTCTCAATGCGTGGATGAGACAATGGTGCAGAGATGAGGGGTTCGGATTTGTTAGGAACTGGGGAACATTCTGGGGAAAGGAGGGGCTCTTCCGAAGGGATGGGCTTCACCTTAACCGGGATGGAACCAGGCTGCTGGCATTAACCTTTAAAAAGGAGATAGAGCAGCTTTTAAACTAGATAATAGGGGAAAGCCGACAGTCGCCCAAGAGCGCATGGTTCGGAAGAATGTATCCTTGAAGGATACTACAAAAAGCAGAGAGGTTCCAAAAAAGAGTAAAGTAGCCCAAATGCCCTCGAGTATGGAGCAGACAGAACTTAAAGATCCCAAATTACCCATGTCTACCAATAGCCAAATTAATATGAATAAAATACAGTCTCTAAAATGCTTGTATGCAAATGCTAGAAGTCTACAAAACAAGATGGGAGAGTTAGAATATATAGCACTAAACGAGAGGTTAGATATGATTGGAATATCAGAGACATGGTGGAAGGAGGACAACCAGTGGGACACTGTGATACCTGGGTACAAACTATATCGAAATGATAGAGCTGATCAAATTGGTGGAGGGGTTGCGCTCTATGTTAGAGAGGGCATTGAGTCAGAAAGGATTAAAGTTTTGCAAGAAACAAAATTTGCTGTAGAATCTCTATGGATTGAAATTCCATGTAAAAAGGGGAAGGCGATGGCAGTGGGGGTGTACTATCGTCCGCCTGGCCAGAATGAACAAATGGATGATGAAATGCTCAAAGAAATCAAAAGTTACAGTGCAGTAATAATAATGGGTGATTTCAATTACCCCGGCATCGACTGGGTCAGTGTCACAACAGGACATGCTAGGGAGATAAAGTTCCTAGATGAAATAAATGACTGCTTCTTGGAGCAGCTGGTTCATGAACCGACCAGAGGGGAAGCAATATTAGACCTAGTCCTTAGTGGAACACCAGATGTAGTGCAAGAGATAAGGGTGTTGGGGCCACTTGGCAATAGTGATCATAGCATGATCGCCTTTGATTTAATTAGTGGAGGAGGGATAGTAAGGAAATCCACAGTACTACCCTTTAACTTTCGAAAGGGAGACTATGATAGAATGAGGAAAACAGTTAAGAAAAAACTAAAAGGAGCAGTTGCAAAGGTTAAAGACGTACATCAAGCTTGGGTGTTGTTGAAAAATACTATCTTGGAAGCCCAGACCAGCTGTATTCCACGCTTTAAGAAAAGTGGAAGGAAGTCCAAAAAATTGCCAGCATGGTTTAAAGCTGAGGTCAGAGAGGCTGTTGTTGCCAAAAAAGCATCTTTCAAGAAATGGAAAAAAGAGCCAAATGATGAAACCTGGAAACAGCACAAGCACTGGCAAGGCATTGATAAGGCAGGCAAAGAGAGAATTTGAGAAGAAGCTTGCTGCGGAAGCAAAAACGCGAAATAAAGACCTTTTCAAGTACATTCGTAGCAAAAAACCCGTGAGAGAGTCAGTTGGTCCATTAGATGATAAAGGGGTTAAAGGAGCACTAAGAGGCGACAAGGCGATAGCGGAGAGACTGAATGAATTCTTTGCTTCGGTCTTTACTGAGGAAGATGTAGGGATGTTACCCACGACTGAAGTGGTATTTAAAGGTGTGGAAGAATTGAAGGAAATATCGATACATCGGGAAGATGTCCTACAACTATTAGATAAACTGAAGAGTAGCAAATCACCTTGGCCGGATGGTATACATCCAAGGGTGTTGAAAGAACTGAAATTTGAGATTGCAGACCTGCTATCAGTAATCTGTGAACTATCATTAAAATCATCTCTAATACCTGAGGATTGGAGGATCGCCAATGTAACACCAATTTTTAAAAAGGGTTCGAGGGGTGATCCGGGAAACTACAGACCGGTGAGCCTGACATCAGTACCGGGAAAAATGGTAGAAACCATCATAAAGAATAAAATTACTCAGCATATAGATAGTCATGACCTAATGGGAGACAGCCAACATGGCTTTAGACAAGGAAGATCTTGTCTTACTAATCTGTTATGTTTTTTTGAAGGAGTGAATAAACAGGTGGACAAAGGTGAGTCGGTTGATATTGTGTATCTGGACTTTCAGAAAGCCTTTGACAAGGTCCCTCATGAGAGACTTTTGGCAAAACTAAAGAGTCATGGGATAGGAGGCAGTGTACTACTGTGGATCAGGAACTGGTTAAAAGATAGAAAGCAGAGGGTAGGGCTAAATGGCCAATTTTCCCAATGGAGAAAGGTGAATAGTGGTGTACCCCAGGGATCTGTGCTGGGTCCGCTGCTTTTTGACATATTCATAAATGACCTGGAAAGTGGAATAACGAGTGAGGTTATCAAATTTGCTGATGACACAAAACTATTTAAAGTTGTTAAAACCCAGGAGGATTGTGGAAAATTGCAAGAGGATCTTGATAAATTGGAAGACTGGGCATCAAAATGGCAGATGAAATTTAATGTGGAGAAGTGCAAGGTTATGCACCTAGGGAAGAACAACCCAAACTATGGTTACACGATGCAAGGTTCCACATTAGGAACCACCACCCAAGAAAAAGATTTAGGCGTCCTTGTGGATACCATGTTAAAACCCTCGGCCCAGTGTGCAGCGGCGGCCAAGAGAGCAAATAGAATGCTAGGTATGATAAGGAAAGGAATGGAAAATAAAACAAAAGATATTATAATGCCTCTATATCGTTCCATGGTGAGACCGCACCTTGAATATTGTGTGCAATTCTGGTCGCCATATCTTAAAAAGGATATAGCAATTTTAGAAAAGGTTCAGAGAAGAGCCACCAAAATGGTAAAGGGGATGGAAGGCTACTCCTATGAAGAAAGGCTAAAAAGGTTGGGGCTCTTTAACCTGGAAAAGAGACGGCTGAGGGGAGATATGATAGAAGTCTATAAATTAATGAACGGAGTGGAACGGGTAAACGTAGATCGATTGTTTACCTTATCAGAATATAGAAAGACTAGGGGACATGCAATGAAGCTACAGGGTAAACTATTTAAGACTAATAAAAGAAAATATTTTTTCACTCAACGTGTAATCAAACTCTGGAATTTGTTACCGGAGGATGTAGTAAAGGCTGTTAGTGTAGCTGGGTTTAAAAAAGGTTTGGACAAGTTCCTGGAGGAAAGGTCCATAAACCATTATTAAGAAGGGACCCAGGATATCAATGCTTGAACCAATACAAGCTTTGTGGAACCTGTGTCCCTTGGGGAAACTGCTAGGTACGTATGACCTAGATTGGCCACTGTTGGAAACAGAATACTGGGCTTGATGGACCTTGGTCTGACCCAGTATGGCATATCTTATGTTCTTATGTAGCCCCATGGGATCAGAATCACGAACAGTCCTGTATGTGCAGGCCGGGACTGCGATTCAGTCTGGTCTGCATGTACAGGACCTTTTTGGCTAACTCAATCAAGGCTCTTCAATGGAGCTACAGTGCCATGGCGTCATGTTGCCATGGCATCACGGCTCCATTGAAGAGCTGTGATACCAGCCGCTAGAAACAAAAGCTTATTCCCTGCAGCCCATCCCCCAATCTGGCTTCCTAAGGCTGCAGGGAATGTCCTCTGGCCCTTTCTGCCCCATCCGCGCCCCGGCATTGAAAAAATAACACACCCAGACTCTGCCCCCAAGCCGCCCCTTCCCTGCCCCCATCTAACTTCCCCACACAACCGGCAGAAAAGTTAGACGTGGCGGGGGAAGGCACGAAGCCCAGAATTCGTAGCAAAGAATCAGACCCCAAGTGTCTAGCTGCTGTGTTAACTCTTAATGCATATATGTGCCAACAATTAAAGGCAAAAGATGAAAAAAAAAAGCAGAAAGCCACCATGGGAGAAACAATTACAATAACAGTGGCAGACCCAATAAATTACCAATCAAATAGACAGACAAAATTTAATATAGAAAAATAAACTGTAAAAGCATAAACATAAATAATCATACAATTCTTTAAAAAAAAAAGCCCAATTGTCGTAATACATAAAGATAAAGCATAAAAACATAAATAACCATGCTAATCTTTATACAGAGCCTAACATGTTTTGGCTGAAGCTTGCAGACATTTACTAAAAACTGTCGGATGCTTCTTCTTGTGTGCTGTACAATCTAAAGGCTACAAAAACTAAATAGACGTAAAAGATATAAAAGCACAATCTTAAAATAACATAAATATATAAAAATGATAACAAATCATTTCAATAATTATGTAATATAATATGCCTGCAAAAACTAAATAAAATAGAAAGGGAAGGGGAGAGCAGCATCCACTCAGAGGCATATGTTTGAAGGTTTGCCTTGTTTGTGTAATAGAGATATCCCAGCAGATCAGTTGGGTCCCTTGGACAGCCTTCTACGCGTGTCAATTTAAATTTTTCATATACTTTATATTTTTCTTTCTCCATATGTTTCTTTTGTTTTTTTCTTATGGTTTGAGTTTATTTTGTAGATGAGTTTGGCTGCACTTTGACTCTTCGTATCTGAGGATAGGAGGTCTCAGACCAAGGTTTGTTTAGGGGCTATGGCTTGTCTTTTTTTTATGCTTCAATATTTATCTAATTTTTGTAATTATTATTTATCACTTTATGTATTTGTTCTTTTAAGATTGTGCTTGTATATCCTTTACATCTGTTTGCTTTTTAGGCTTTAGATTGCACAGAATATAGGAAGAAGCAACCAACATAGCTTTTAGTAAATGCCCCTGACGTAAGCTTAGGCCAAAACATGTTGGGCTTTTTATAAAAATTTATATGTGTTTTTATGTTTCTTGTTTTATGTATTAAGACATTTTGGCTTTTGTTTGATTATTTGTTTTTATGCTTTTACAATTTTACTTGTGTTTTACATTTTGTCTGTCTATTTATTGGGTCCACCACTGTTCTAACAACTAGTGGGCATGTTTGCTAAAGTGCGCTAATGGTTAGTATGAGGTTTCGCATGTGGTAAATAGCTAGTGCAGTAAAAATTCCTCACTGGCTACTTAGGGCATGATTGGGCGGAGACTGGGAATGTTGGGGTAGAGAGTGGTCATTACACCCTGCAGCTAGTGTGGGCATCATTGGTTGCGCTAATTGTCCATATTGCAGTTAGTGGTTCATTTGATATTTCGGATAGGGTTTTTTGATATTTATGGAGTGAACCAGTGGTTTAGTAAAGATTGTTTAATACACTCTGAGAGGAAGCCTGAATTTTCGTATTGCAGTTAGGACAGGTCCACTTACTGCCACCTCAGTGCTTCCCACCACACCGACTTAGCACAGGTTGGCACGAAACGCTCTTTAAGATGCCAAGCCTTAGCACAGTTTATTAAACATGCCCCAGTCTGCACTAATTCTCACAAACTGTTTAATACAGTTTAATAGAAGTGCCTCATTTCGTGTGCCAAAGACTGCAAATTTTCTCAATTTCTTCATTTCTAGTAACATGCAGCTCATACTGATAAAGGCAAAAGCATTAATTTACACTTATAGGTTTAAATTATACCAACCTGTCGCTGAAAACTTTCAGTTGCTCATGTCAGTATGTGAAACATGTTCCCAGTTCTATAGTTTAATTCTCTCTCCGTACATCATTAAAACAGGGTTAGAAATTCCAAGATTACAACTATTACCAGCAAGAAGATCCATTTATTCTACGAACACAGTTACAACTCCTTTAATCAAAACTAAGACAATAAGCAGATATAACAGGTTTAACATTCTGTAGTATGAAAGCAAATCATATTATTATTTAATGATTAATGACATGTAAATTCTGGATGTGATAAGAGGATTACATCTGAAGAAAAGGGCTGCATAATCTTGAAACCCATGTGTTGCAACAGATTTTCGTTGCTCCGAGAAAAGCTTTCACAACCTACAAAGATTCCTCTTTGGACTGACTCTTGCAGATCCATAGCCCTCTCATGGTTACAGTGAGGGTCTTCTGTTCAGAGTCTGTAATGCCTTATAATATGAAAATGTTAAGTACTAATATCAAAGGAAGTGTCGGTATTTGCCACAAATAATTTTTCATACAGATAGATTTTTGATTTCATTAAAACATAAGATTCCATTGGCTTCATTCTACAAGGCAAAGGGACGTCTATTTCTCTGGCAGATTTTAGGAACATGGACATCCTCGATGTGAACGACCATGCCGGCGACCACATAAACATTCCCTTTCGGAAAGCATGGGACAGAGACGCCGTCTCCTGAAAGCTAGCATAAGGATACATCTAGGGCAGGGCAAAGAAAGACATGAGCCCCGTTCCCCATCAGTGTTTGTTTGCACATTGTAACATAAAGGGGGGATTAGTGTAGCTCCTTTTCCACACCTCCAGATGTCTGTCTGACAAAGCGAGCACTTTTCAGATGTCTAGTCATTGTGGAGCAGGTATAACCATAGGTGCGACTCTAGATATCCAGGATGTTTCTGACAAAGTTCTTGGGAATATCCCGGCCTTGCCTTTTCCAGGACTGTACCAAGGACTGAATAAGCGATGCAGCTGAACAGAGCACAAGTCTGGACGGGGTGCTAGTCTTACTGGGCTTCCAGGAAGCTCAAACAGTGTGATTTCCTGCATGTGGTTGGGGAGGAGGGGGCGCTAGGCTTGTTACTCTCACAGGGAGCATTTGTAGCTTGGTACGGTCCTGGCCTCTGTTACACCTCCATTCAAACATGGGGACGCCCCCACCCCCCTCCTTCCACACTGGGGATGTCCACAGGCTACTTTTAAAATGGCTCTGGACATCTCTATGCCCATTTTCAAACAAAAGCACGAATAGGGCTTCCAGAATAAACCCCTTAATGATAACAGTAAAGGCAGCTCTGAAAATCATTTAAGGCCAGTATTGAACTCCTGACTGGTATGTCATCTATTTTTTTTTTTTTTTTTTACATCTTACACTACTTTGATCCTAGCTGTGTATCTTTGCTATGATACCCTTCTGGATTGCAATTGTCAAACAGCCCAACTTGTTCCAAAAGATGCAAGCCCTTGTAAATCATGCACTTTGCACACACATTCAGGAAGAAACATTCCTGTACCATTTCTCTTTGAAATTCAGCAAATACAAAATACCTATGTTCAAAATGTCTGTCTACTACACCTGCTCTTTGTGTGACTAGCTGCAGAAAAGCAGGAAGGCCACATCTCCAGGAACAAGCAGGAATGTAGTCTTCACATATGGGTATCGTCGGTACCGACGGAGCCTGCGCAGGAACGCTCCCCAGCGTCCAATAGGAACGCTTTTGGGAGCATCCCTCAGCACATGCGCGCTGCCTTCCGGCCTTTCCAACTGTCCTTCTTCAGTTCTTCGTTTTACGCGGAGCCGGCAGGATCCATACTCTGTCACCGCAGAAAATTCTGTCTTTAAAATTGTTTTCTTGTGGTCACGTTTGCCTCTGCACGACACTTACCGGTACTGCTGGTTCTTTTCTTTTCCTTTCCCCCAAAAAAACAAACAAACATATACTTTCAACTTTCTCTCTTCAGAAACGTTTCTTTTTTGGTGTTAGGTGCCATTTTTGGCTCTAGGCCCCATATTCCTAAAACGTGGAAAAACCAACTAGTGGTTTTAAAAAATGTACTACGTGTGGCGGTACCAAAAAACAACAACCCTTATTTAGTGCTTACTACTCACAATATCTACCGATTCAGTAAACTACATTCATATTTCTTAGAAAAGGTAAAATGATCTCAGAGAAACCTACCCCTACATTTGGCGAAATAAATCACCATAGGGTTAGATGGTTTAATGCACATCACGGGTCAAAAACCTTTAATTTTATTTTTATAATTCACCTTAAATACTTACAAAATTTACATTACTCAAATAAATTATATTAATTATATCTCCAAAAAGTACTTTTCGGGATTTCCAAAGCTTAATTAAATCTCATTATTCCCAATAAATTTATCGATATTATTTTGACTACTCATAAAGAATATTTTCTTAAAATCATACGTGAAACATACAGCCGCAGGCGCCTGCAGGCTCATGTACAATTCCCAGTCATCCTGCAAAAAAGAACACACCGGCTTCAGGTATATAGCTGATAGTCAACAGCAGGTAATAACTGCATACTTATCTGGGCAATGCCGAAACCGCAGGATACTCCGTTAGCTGAATCACGCACTCTAAAAATCGGCGCTAAAGACACCAACAGGATTTCCAATATTTTCATTAAAGCTGTCTCTGAGGTCATTTTACCTTTTCTAAGAAATATGAATGTAGTTTACTGAATCGGTAGATATTGTGAGTAGTAAGCACTAAATAAGGGTTGCTGTTTTTTGGTACTAGTTATATACCCCCTTTTTTGCAGTTATTTAGTTTAAGTTGCTACATGTGGCGGTACCATTTCTGTACTGACACCCATGATTGGTGTCCTAAATGTTTAGGGCCTGAACATTCTCCATCTGAATGTCTCTCCTGTATGGGGATGGCTAAAAGAGGAAGACAGAACCGGGCTGCAAAGCTCGGTACCCTCTTTTCTTTGGATGCCAGATCCATTGCATCGACATCTTCAAGGGCCTCCTCTTCCTCCCATGGATCTCAGGTAGCTAAACATAAAAGCTGGTCCTCAAAGGGTAGCTCTCCTGCTAAGCATCGAGAGGCCATTGGTATTGCCCTTGAGGGAACCACACCGGCAAAGCAGCCCCGGCGGGAGGCTTTGGCTTCCAAAGCTTCAATGGGGCTCCAGGATGTTCTCAAGGCCTCGACCTCGCAAGAACTACCTGTGCCATGCTCAGGGGTCCCAGCCGTTTTCACCGGTACTGACACCCAGGCATCGGCAGCATTGCAGCTCTTCTCTCAACTGTGGTACCGTTGGTCCAACGGGCACCGGGATCAATACCGATGCTGGTACCTACACCGGTGCAGACACCAGTACTGGTACCGACGGTACCGGCCCTAATGGGAATTCTTCCCACGCCATCTTTGGCTGGAATCGACAGATCAGTATTGGATCAACTCGGTACCGACTACGATCGATACCGGGACCGTGCTTTGCATGAGCATCGTGGTCAGGAATACTTCGAATCCTCCGATTCCGAAGACTCTGACAATTCTGCTGGTACTAGAGGGTTTCTCCAAGAAGATCCCTCTTCTCCCCAACGCAGAATGTCACCTCCAGAGGACATGTCTTTTCAGGATTTTATTTGTGATATGGCCAAAGGCCTTTCAATCACAGTGGCTCCTGAAGAGGAACCCAGTGCAAAGGAATTGGAAATTCTCCAATATCCTAAAGCTCCAAAGGAGGCAGCCACTCTGCCCATCCATGAAATTCTGCATAACTTGATGCTCAGAATGTGGGAAACACCTCTGACTACATCTCCTCATTCTAGGAGACTTGATACTATGTATCGAGTTCCGCCATGTCCTGGATTTCAAAAGACTCAGCTGCCACACCATTCAATGGTGGTGGAGTCAGCCATGCGTAGGATGAAAAGTGCAAAGAGGCATGCATCCAATCCCCCAGGTCATGAATGCAGGACTCTGGACGCTTTTGGGTGCCAAACTTTTCAGGCTTCCATGCTTTCAGTTAGGATCAGTTCATATATACTATATATGGGAATGTTCCTCAAGGAAGTTACAGGAGACTTGGAGCTTATGAGCCCATTTCTCCCAGATGACAAGAGACAAGACTTTCTTGCTCTAGTTAAGCATGCTCAAGATGTTTCCAAGTTTGTCAATCATGCAGCCTTTGACTGCTTTGAATACATCAGCAGAACCTCTGCTATTGCCATTGGTGCATGACGGATTGCCTGGCTTCAGGCATCAGACTTAAAGACCTGGGTACAGGACAAGTTAGGCAACATTTCTTGCACGGGAGAAAATCTTTGGCAAGAACTGGCAGGAAAAGGCTAACGAGTTGGATGCTGACAAATACTACTCTAGATAGATGTTGAAATCTACAGCCACTCCAGCCAAAAATAAGCCTTATAAAAAACCCTCTTTCAGGAAAAAGAGGAAATTTTATCCTTCCTATACCCAGCAGAGTCAGACTCGGTCAGGTTGCCCAAAAGGAACAAACTAGACAGCAAAAGAAGCCAAAAGGCCCGAGAGCCCAACCAGCTCCGCAGGTTCAGCCCCCTCAAGGGCTTTGACTCCTTCCTAGAGAGCTTAGCCATCCTGCCTCTGAGGGGTCCCCAACCCCCAATATCCCAGGCAGGTTATGCCACTTTGCCAACAGATGGCATCAGATAACAGCAGAAGATTTGACTTTGTCCATTGTAGGAGAAGGGTACAAGCTTCATTTTCACAGCATGCCCCCTCCTACAATTCTAAAACAATTAAATTCTCAGACCTCCGCAGACGATCTGCTAGATCACAAGGTCTCAACAGTTCTTGCCCAAGGGGCAATAGAGGAGGTACCCATTCTTCAATGGGGTGCAGGGTTCTACTCCCCCCATTTTCTTATTCCAAAGAAAACAGGAGGACACAGACCCATTTTAGACCTCAGAGAAATGAACAAATACCTGTTTCGAGAGAAGTTCAAAATTATTTCTCTAGGAACTCTTCTGCCATACCTTCAAAGCCAGGATTGGCTGTGCTCTCTAGGCTTAAAGTATGCATACACTCACATTCTGATCCATCCAGATCACAGGAAATTCTTACGATTCCTTTTCAGGGTAAAACATTTCCAGTACAGGATTCTTCCCTTTGGTCTGGCTTCAGCACCAAGGGTATTCACGAAATGCATGGCAGTAGTAGCTGCATTTCTGCAAACCCTGGGGATATTCATCTTCCCTTACTTAGATGACTGGCTCATTCGAGCCCCTACAGTTGCAGAGGCCGGCACTGCACTGTCTCGCACAATGCGAATTCTCCAATACTTGAGGTTGGTAATAAACTTCCCAAAATCCCAACTTGTTCCTTCCCAATGCCTGGAATTCATAGGGGCCTGTCCAGATACCAGACAGGCAAAGGCTTTCCTTCCACAGGCCCGGTGTCTTCGCATAATGCAACTAGCTTCTCAAGCAGCGGGGAAATCCTCCCTAACTGCTCGAGAGCTACTACAGTTGCTGGGACATATGGCATCCACAGTTCATGTAGTCCCATATGCTCGCCTCCACATGCGAGCAGCTCAGTGGACCCTATCCACACAGTGGACACAGGCCACAGGTCATTTATCAGACAAAATAATAAACTCTCAACGACTAATTTTGTCTCTCCAATGGTGGCAATCATTAGAAAATCTGATGGTGGGGTCTCCTTTTCATCAACTACTTTCAGGCCACCCTAACAGATGCATCACAGGTGGGTTGGGGAGCACACCTGAATCATCTCTCTATCTAGGGCACCTGGACTCCACAGGAGGCTGGTCTACACATAAACCTCCTGGAATTAAGAGCAATCTATTTAGCTCTTTGAGTATTCCACGCCCAGCTCAGCTACAAGACAGTCCTAGTCCAGACAGACAATCAAGTAGCCATGTTCTATGTGAACAAGCAGGGCGGGACAGGCTCTCTGTCATTATGCAATGAAGCTTTACGACTGTGGGCCCTCGCCAGAGAGTATGAAATTCACCTATTAGTGGTATATCTTCCAGGCATTCAAAAGCTTTGGGCAGACAAACTCAGTCGAGTACTGCTGCCTCACGAGTGGTCCCTCCACCTAGACCAGGTGGCAAAGATATTTCATCTCTGGGGCACTCCAGACATAGACCTCTTTGCAAGTCCACTGAATGCCAAACTTCCTTGGTTCTGTTCCAGGATTCCAGCTCACAATTGTCAGGTAAGGGATGCCTTCCTCCTTCATTGGGGTCAGGACTTCCTTTATGCCTTCCCACCCATTCCCCTCATCCCCAAAACACTCTTCAAGTTTCAGAGAGACAGGGGTCGCGTGATTCTCATAGCGCCATGATGGCCACGCCAAGCGTGGTATCCCCTGCTTCTACATCTCTCTCAAGCTGCACCTCTGGAGTTAGGGGATGCTCCAGATCTCCTTTCCCAAGAGGACGGGACGCTATGGCACCCGAATCCCCAGTCCCTGCATCTCACGGCCTGGTTGCTGAAGGCATAGACCTCCAGGATTTCAACCTATCCCAGCAGGTAAAGGATATCCTTCAGGCTTCTAGAAAACTTTCCACAAGAAGATCTTATGCCTTCAAGTGGAAACGTTTTACTATATGGTGCTCCAAAAAGGGATTAAACACCCTTGTCATACCTTTAGAATTGATACTAGAGTATCTCCTTCACTTATCGAATTCTGGTCTAAAGATCAATTTGGTAAGAGTCCATCTTAGTGCAATTGCAGCTTCTTATAAGCCTCTGAATGGACAACCAATTTCCTCTCATCCACTCATATCCAGATTTATGAGAGGTCTTCTATTAACCAAACCTCCCATTAAGCCACCACCGGTGGCATGGGATCTAAATCTAGTTCTCGGGCAGCTCATGAAGCCACCTTTTGAGCCTTTAGCCACTACAACCCTTAAGTTTTTGACCTGGAAGGTCATCTTCCTAATTGCAATCATCTCTGCACGTTGCATAAGTGAGCTGAAAGCTTTAGTGGCTGATCCTCCTTATACTAGATTTCATCATGATAAGGTTGTTAGAACTCATCCACACTTTATGCCAAAGGTGATTTCGCCTTTTCATTTAAATCAATCAATTTATCTTGCTGTATTTTTTCCGAGGCCTCACGCCTCTAATGCAGAAAGAAACCTTCATACTTTGGATTGTAAAAGAGCCTTAGCCTTTTACCTACAGAGAACACAGCAACATACAAAGTCCTCCCAACTTTTTATAGCTTTTGACCCTAGTCATTTGGGACTTCCAGTCTCCAAAAGAACTTTAAATGGATTGCCCAGTGCATATCCTTTGCTTAGGAGAGTAAGGGTCTTCCTCTTCAAGGCCATGTCACAGCTCATAACGTGAGAGCCATGGCAACTTCCATGGCTAATCTCCACTCTGTGTCTATCGATAACATTTGTCGAGCAGCCATCTGGGCTTCGGTACACACCTTCACAGCCCACTACTGCCTGGATAAAGCCTCCCATCGGGATGCCTTCTTTGGCCAAGCTGTTCTTCAAAATCTTTCAGACCTAATTCAATTCCTACCCACCAACCCTGGTGGAATGCCAGAGATCCATGGGAGGAAGGCTTCCCACCTTTCTAGGGTGGCACCTTCCTGGGGCTATCTCCCTGGCCTCTTCAGCTAGGGAGACCCCATATGTGAGGACTACATTCCTGCTTGTTCCTGGAGATAGCGTAGTTACTCACCTGTAACAGGTAATCTCCGGGAACAGCAGGAATTTAGTCTTCACAACCCACCCACCTCCCCTAGAAGTTGTCTCTCTATCTCTTTGTCTCTTTCCTCTCTCCCTCTATCCTTTCACTCAGCTACAAACTTAACTGAAGAGGGACAGTTGGAAAGGCGGGAAGGCAGCGCGCATGTGCTGAAGGATGCTCCCAAAAGCGTTCCTATTGGACGCTTGGGAGCGTTCCCACGCAGGCTCCGTCGGTACCGACGATACCCATATGTAAAGACTAAATTCTGCTGTCCCCGGAGATCACCTGTTACAGGTGAGTTACTACGCTTTCTTCATGCAGCTAAAAGTGCAAGCATTATGGAAACCACACTTGCTATGTACTGGCCAAATAATAATAAAAAGCAGAGGAATTTCAAACCAGCAAAGGAGGAAAAACAAAAAATCTTTATTTAAACAGATCCAAACATTTTAACAACATTCAGCAGTCCTATCTAGAAGCGACCAATCGCAGTGCCAGTGTATTTAAAACCACTCCTCAAACACCTAGCATGTTTCAGCAAAAAATGTTTCAGGGGCTGGTATTCTTCTCACCTCTGGACCACTTAGAGGACTTGCCTCTTAAGTATGAAAAAACCTCAGCCTTGTGGGCACCTTTTAGTTTGGCTGCACTAATATGACTAGTGGTCCTGTGATATTGGATTTTTAATTAGTTTTGAATACCGGTAAGAATATGTTTAGCACATTTGAGATTTTGAGCTATGTCAAAGAAAAATTAGATGATGTTCATAAATCTTTTTGGAAACTATGGTTAATTAAACAATTAAGGCCCTACTGTAACTGTGCAGTTAGATTATTGTAATCTTATCTGTGAATAAATAAGAAATCATTGTCACGGTTATAATTAATTCATAATGCAGTCGCCCAACTGTTGAAAAGGGCACATAGATGGGACAGAGCTTCTCCAGTTCAGTGGATCTACATAGGTGTATAACTTGCAATGTTGTGAGGGTCTCTTCCCCACTGCTTGCTTTGAGATCTGAATGGGATTTCTTGGAAGCAATTTCCTCTTTGAAAGAATGTAGACATTCAATGATTAGAAATAGAACTTTGCTGGGTATAGCACTGTTGAATTGGAATAAACTTCTTAAAGAGATTAGATTTGAAAATTAATTAGTTGAAATTATAGAAAATTTAAGATTTAGCTGTTTACATGGTGGTCTGCACAATTTGGAGCGAGAACATGGTTGGTTCGGCTGAACCCAAATTTATTTTATAATTGTTTTATGATTTTGCATATTTGAAATATTCTATCTTTTGACTAAGAATTTATGGAACTTCTAAATGTATAATGATGGCCAGCTAGATGGATTATTGTATTAGTCATATTATACAGATTTTAACTGTGCTTTTATTTTTAGTTAGAGGGATTATTGTATTAGAGATTATGCTGTTTTTATTGTTCTTAGCTTGTTAGCCATCTCAAATCCGTCGGGGATAGAAATGGGCTATAAATGCCAAAATTAAATTAAAATTAAGCTAGAGTCAGATGTCACAAACTTAAAATGAAGATTTTTCAACTTTGTTTTTCTTTTCCTTGTATGCATTGGCCAAGTCACCATAGTAACAAGCCAAGATAAATCAATACAGCTGCTCTTTTTCAGGGTATGTGCCTGCCTTATAAAGAGGTTGAATTTTACAGAAAGTAAGACAGAGTTCCCGTAGGGCAAGCATGGCCATTTCACTTCCATTACAGGGAATCTGAAAAGAGCATGTCTAAATGATCTGTACAGAATGCTAGTCTTCTCACATAAATTTGATTTCTAAGTCTGAAGTAGCCCTCTTGGGCTACCTTGCTTAAATGAGACAGATTTCTATTCAGCTTCTCAGTTCTTAATATTAATAGAATTTCCATGCTGTATCTATTTCCTTTTTCCTACGGGTTTTTTTAGGGGAGGACGACACAACTGAAGTTATATGGAAGCACAGGAATTGAGTCCAGATAAAGATACCAATGTTCTAAGGGGTGTTCATATAGATCAGGCATGGTGTCACCCTACTGGAATGATAGCTTTGGGGTGAGGCTAGGGTCAAGGAGGGTGCTGGTAGAGCACAGGCAAAACAGCAGGGAGGTGGCCCCAAAGTTCTACATCTGAGCCCCAGCACTGAGCTGGGTGGTTGGAATGAGCTATTAAGCACCAGGGATTTGAAGACTCCCATGGGGACCTCTAATATGGGACCAGTGTCCCTTTAGAACTGTGCCACTGCAATGTGAAATCCTGCTTTGCCAGGCAATTTATAGAAATACTATACTGCACTGAAGCCCACACAGACTTTTTTCCATGCTACTGTAGCACACATACTGCACAACACTGTGCACATACCCATAAGAGACAGTCTCAACAAAGGTTACCATTTATTCAAGACAAGCAGAACAAACAAGGGACTAGGAAGCTTTGTTATAGGGAAATAATTAAAATACAATGGTATTACACAGAAGAACAAGGGGGTCAGGATTCAAAAGCAGCCTCAAATGTGAATACCTAGCCTGGATTTGAAGAAGACAAGAGACAAACAAATGTACCGACCCATGAAGTCTCTTCTTACAGTTGCCAAGTTACTCTGTTCCAGTAGTGAGATTTTTGGCCAGTTCTGGTTTTAAATTTGCCTCGCAATGCAGTATGGTATTTGTAGTCCCTGATTTTACCCATTGAAATTAGTGCTTCAGATCCCATAATGCATCACAATGAGATTATCAGTCGGAAATCCAGGACTGGCTTAAAATCTCACTCCTGGGACTGGGTAACTTAGCAAGTCTGTATTCTAGGCACACAGTGCGGCAAGATGGAAGGAACAGAGTCTGGAGTTTGCAGTGGAAGAGAAGGGCATAAATAAAAGTGATTTGCCTGAGTGCAGTTCCCAAGGAGGGTTTTAGAGCGAGATAAGAGGTAATGTGGAGCGGCAGAAGTTTTAACCAAAGCACACCTTAACTGTTACAGAACTTTAGTGAACATGCCCATAGTTTTGCATATGCAAATCTTTATTTTAATTAAGTTAATGAGTTTCTCCAATACAAATGCTTTGAAGATAGCTCACTGGCTATTCATGCATAGCAAAACCACATGCAAATTTGAAGTACAGTTTGTGAAGTGTACAGGATTATTTTATTTTTATTCTATTTTAACAAAATTTTGCATCCTATTTTTCTTTGAGGTTTATTGATGATACTTTCATGATTTGTCATGGTATAGTTTCAGTTTTCAAAATATTTTTCATTGGTTAAATTCTTGTGATCCTAATTTATTCTTTATTCTACGAGTACATTTGTTATACCAACTGGATCCATCCTCTCCTACCTCTTATAGACCCATCTCCAGTATCCCATTCCTGGCTAAGATAACTGAAAAGCTTGTCCAAACTCAACTTCAGAGTTATATTGATCAACACTCCCCCCTCAACATATTCCAACATGGTTTCAGAAAGAACCATGGTGTAGAAACCCTTCTTACCTCCCTTCTTGATTCCTTATATCTCCATACCCAGAACCCCTCTCAAGGTTGCCTTCTCATATTCCTTGACTTATCTGCTGCCTTTGACTCCCTCCCTCACCATCAACTCATAAACAGACTCCACGAAATAGGACTGAGAGGCACAACCCTAAACTGGTTCCGTTCCTACCTAGATAACAGAACCCAACAAGTTTGCATTGGATACGATACCTCATTACCATTTACATTAAAACAAGGTGTCCCCCAAGGTTCGAGTCTTTCCTCGCTGCTATTCAATATCTTCCTCCAACCAGTCTGTAAGATCTTCCAAAACTATGGTATCCAGTATCAACTATATGCAGATGATATGATGTGCTTCGCCCCTTTTAACCTTTCTAATCCTAACTTTTCTAAACTTAGTGAATGCCTAACGAGCCTACAAACTTGGCTTTCCCAGCACAACCTCTTAATCAATCAATCCAAAACTGAGGTCCTCCAGATATTTTCCAATCCTGCATACACCCCACCTCTCACCATTACTGTTGGCAATCTCACTCTAACCATAAAAAAACAAGTGAAATATCTTGGAATCATCTTGGATCAGAACCTTTCCTTTACTGACCAAATAAAGAAAACTACTAATATAATATACTCTAAGCTCCGTATCCTCCGAAACCTTAAACTCCTCTTAAGCCCAAACTCCTTTCGTATTGTCTGCCAGGCCCTCACTATCCCTATTTTTTACTACTGTAATCATATCTACCATGGCCTTCCTAAGAACACTATTCAACCACTTCAATTAGCTCAGAACACGATAGCTCGACTCATAACTAATAACCCTAGACGTTCCCATATCACACCAGTCCTCTACGATCTCCACTGGCTCCCCTTCCAATACAGAATTAAATTTAAGGTTCTTACTCTTCCACATAAAATTATTTCCAAAGAATCTGCCCCATGCCTCTCCCCCCTCCTTCTTTCATCCAATAACACAAGACCACACCGCTCTATTACCAAGAACTTACTGACCATCCCTATAGACAAGAGAACCTGCAAACAATCTACTAATAATAGGGCCTTCTCCCTCTATGCCCCTTCCTTATGGAATACCCTTCCTCCTGAACTTCAGAACTGTTCATCCCACTCTGAGTTCCGTAAGAAGTTAAAAACCCATCTTTTCCTGGAACATTATTCCCTCCCACCTTAGCATTTCACTTGTTACACCCCCTCCTTCTCCTCCTCCATCACTTAAACTCTATTACACTACAGTTGTCCCCTCATAATTTCATATGTAGTTGATCTTTGATCGCTGTACATAGTTATTCTTGTTACTATATGTATCCAATGTTATGTTCCATGTAAACAGTTGAAACACACTGCTATAAATTGTTCTATGTAAACCGTCTTGACTTGTAGAAAGACGGTATATAAAAATCGTTAAATAAATAAATAAATAAAATAATAAATACCACTCAGGGAGGAGCATCAGAGCGGTTTACAATACAAGAGTTGCTGTAGAGTCAAGAAAAGGAATACCATTGTTGGACAGGACAGGAGTGAGACAGACACATTAGAGAGAGAGGGGGGAACACAGGGAGGAGGAGGAGGGAGAAGAAAAATGGTCAGGTCAGATCGAAGGAGAGCAAAGGTCAAAGGCAATCTGGAAGAGTTGCGGTTTTAGAGTAGACTTGAACTTTTGGAAGGAGAGTTCTGAGTGAAGTTTTGGGGTATGAGTTCCAGAGGGCAGGACCCAGGAAAAGGAAAGTGGCGTGATGGGTGACTTTGAGATGAACCTGAAAGGGAGGTGGGAGGGAGAAAAAGCCTGTCGACATGAACAGAATGCAAGAAACGATGAGTGTGAAAGTATATCAGGTCAAAGTATTGGGGAACACCTATGTGAATGACCCTATGAACAAGAATGAGTATCTTGTCGTGGATTCTGTATTTAATGGGGAGCCAGTGAAAATGAATAAGTAGAGGGGTGATGTGATGTGATCTGAACAGGAGGTATGAGTGAGGATACGGGCTGCGGTGTTTTGTAATAACTGAAGTCTATAAAATTGGTATTGTGAAAGGCCAGCCAGAGTAACGTTACAGTAGTCAAGTCTTGTGATGACTAGGGAGGGGAGAAGTGTCCTCAATGAGGAAAGGGTCAAGAAAGAACAGACGCAGCGACTTTGAAGTAAAGAATAGAAGGAGATGAAATTTGAAATGTACCTGTCTTTGATACACATTACGTTTTTGGACCTGACTGGTTTTTTTTCTTTTTTAGCAAAGGATGAGTTTATCTATTTTTCATAAGTCCACAGACAGAAATAGTTTGCATAGGTTTGACGGTTGCCATTTTAGCAGATTGCATGAACATATTCTAGTGGGACAATTCCTGTATTTACATAGGCACTGCTCCATGATACTGGAATGTAGGTAGCCGAGGATTTTGAAAGAAAAAAAGATTTCAAACTAGTGGATACCTAAGTGAAGTGATCCACCAGGCATAGACTCCGGCAGGTAGATCCAAGGCTGGCCCCAGAGTTGGTGCCCTAGGCAAACCTTAAGCTTTACACCCCCCCCCCCTGGCTGTCAAAATCTGTTTAGCTTTGAATGCCCTGCTCTTTGTTGCCTCCAGAAGTTGTCACCCTAGGCGACTGCCTGGTTTCCCTAAAGATTGGTCTGGCTCTAGTTCTCCCTTATTCTTCTGATACAACAGGTGAAAACAAGTATTGTGAGACATTGGCTGGTTTGGAGTCTCCTCCAGGTTTTTCCTCATACATCCATTTTTGCTTTTAAAAGCAGACTTAATATATATGACCCTGTGGTGCACTTATGCTAGCAAAACCTCTTCTTGAAGATATATTGAAGGGTCGTTATGCATGTGGACTGTCTGTGCACAGTCTTTTAATGGTACCACCTTAATGTTCCCATGTCATAACCCTATTACATTAGACATTTAGGAGGCTATTTTGGAAACCCTATTAGTGATGTGGAGGTCTGGAAATGGGCATAGAGTCATCCAAAGCCATTTTAAAAGCCGGGTCTGTGGATGTCCCCAGTGTGTGGATGTCCAGGGAATGGAGGTATGGCAGAGGCATGGCTAGGGTGTTCCCAAAAACTTGGACATTCCTCCTAAACTCAAACATCCTGGACCTCTGGTGTCGCATCTAAGGCTATACCTGTTCCAGGCATAAGAAGGCAACTGAAAAGTGATTGTTTTGTCAGGCAAATGTCTGCAGGATGTGGAGAAGTAGCTACACTAATACCCCCTTTATTTTACATTATGATAATGGCGGCTCATGTTTTTGCTACACTACTGGATGTCCTGTTATCCTAGCTTGCATGAGACGGATGTCCGCACCCCATGCTTTCATAATAGACACCTGTGTAGCCGCTGGCATGGACGTTCACGAAGCAAACATCAGACAGTGACGTAGACGTTCCTGGTGTTTTTCTGCATATTCCACCCTTGACATCCTGGGTTTGACTAGGACGTCCTTCTTAAAATGTCACTTTTAACCTCTTGCAAATCTTCAGTGGTGGCCTGTGTTTATGATATGATAGGCAAGACTATACATAGACTCGATGGTGGAATGATTGAACATAAAAGCCAGTTTAAGAAGCTGGATTTAAATGCTCCTTTGCTCTCGCATTGTATAGGACATTCACATGTCTTTGTAGATTTATGTTTCAATGCGCTGCAAGTTGTGAAAGAAATCTACATGGGGGGGGACATTAATTTGTAGTTGTCGAAGATTGAACAGAAATGAATTTTTAACTTACATACTGTTACGCCATTTGGCTTCAACAAGGAAAATGAATGGTCTGGTTTTGATTTTACACAGTACATGGCACGTTAGTTACTCCTTTAAGCCAGCCGGGCGAGCGGGGTGATGTCGGCCACTGATATACCAGTAGGCTGCAGCGTATTTCCTGTGTGCTGAGAACATTGTTGTGACCCTCTGAGAGCATTCCCTTGAGTATTTGCAGGTACGATGCAGCAGTTGTAAGTGACTCTTATACCTCTCTTTGCTTCGATATATGCTGTTCATACTGCAGCTCATCTCTTATAGATAAAGCTCAGTTGCCAAAATGCCATTGAGGGATTCATTGCGGAGGCCTGAAGGAACACGTACTCAAAAAAATTCGGAAGGAGCAACATGTTGCACTGCAAAGCACTGGGGTGCTATGGACCATGTAGTGAAACACTGATAGGTACAGTGCTATTTTGTTCATTTCATTTGAAATATATTATTGAAAGGTTATAAGTTTTTGAAACGTTTTAACTTGCCGTGTCTTGAGAAGCACGAAAAGGAGGTGTGGCTGGGACTTTGTACGTTTGTTTTGGGGTAAATGATGAGCTGCTCTGTAAGGCGTGTCTGGGCTTAGAACAGTTCATCAAGCCTGTTGCTGTGGCCTCTTGTTAATAAATATTTGAGACCCCTAACAACATATGAGTAACATTTATAAGCAATAGAAGTTGTAAAGAGAGGAATTTTTTCATTCTACTTTGTTACATTTATAATAAGCTAATAGCATGCATCATAGGAATAGTTTTGTGTGGGTATGCAATAAAGAGAAAGCAACAAAAGATAAGAAAGGAAGGGTAACAAAGGACAGCTGGGGAGGCATGGGGAGCCGATTTAATAGCTGGCCTACACAGAGGAGGTGGAAGCCAGAGAGATCTGTTACAAGATCAAACTACACAACACATTGGAGTAGAGGAGTAGCTTAAGAATCAAGGAAGACCGCGTTCAGATCCTGCCTCCCTCTATGACCCTTCTTGGGAGCCTAGGTAAGTCCCTTTGTGCCCTGTTGCCTCACAAACAGACTTAGATTGGAAGGACTTTGAGGTGGCATAAGCCCACCTGGAATGTAACTCTGCTTGGGCCTGAGTTTGAGTATAGAAAGGTGAATAATGAAATCCCACTGAGCAGAAAATATAGGCAAGTAATTTAAACCGGATTTTCAGTTCAGCCTAACCAACTAGGCTTTCAGTTGAAATTTTGACTATATCTAATGAGAAAAAACATTTGCCAAGATTAAGGCCTAGTATTTTTCCACTCAGAGTTAATTGGGTAACTTAACATGAAGCTGCAAGGGGGTAAATTGAAAGGCAATGTCAGGAAATACTTTTTCACTGAAAGGGTGGTGAATGCTTGGAATGCCCTCCCGATGGAGGTGGTGGGGGCAAATACAGTGACAGAATTCAAAATGGCATGGGACAGAGACAGTGGATCCCTTTACAGCAACAGGATAAAATCAAAATAAACTTAACTAATTTCTCAACATACAGGGGTGTCCTACATGGAGCGGTAGGTTCACCCCTAAAACAAAGACATGGGGAGGGGTGGCCTGCACGGAGCAGCAGGTGCACCTACTCTTGCCATCTTACTGGGCAAACTAGATGGACCATACTGGTCTTTATCTGCCGTCATTTATTATGTTACTATGTTAACCAACTGGTACTAGAGACCAGCATTAAAGGCAATCAATTCAATGCTATAGACGGGGTATTTGGGCCTCCTAAAGCATAAACAGACCACTCCTGGTGGCAGGACATCACCAAAGAATGAAGGAACAAACATATGGGGGCCTAGATGCAATGTGAGGGGTGCCTGGGTCCAAGAAGAGCAGAAGTCTAGGTGCTGATGCAGTGTACCTGGTCCTGAAGAAAAGGGGGCTCAGGTGTTATCCACGGCTTAAATGGGCTCAGGAAAAAGCCAGGTCCTAGCATCTGAATGAAGGGACTGGAATAGTCAAAACTATAAACCAACTCGGCTTTGAGAAAGCAGTGAACTGGGTCAGTTAGGAAGAAGCTGACTGCATGGAACAGTGGCTAGCTTAGTGCAATACCTGCCTTCATCGTGGAGCAGGCCGAGACTGGTATCACATTCAGACAAATGGACTTCCTAGGCCAAACTATAGCAACTGTTTTCCCCTCATACGGTGAGAAGATATCACTATGGCTGTTGTTTCTATTACTGTTATTTTACCATCAATATAATTATCAATATCATTGTTAAGTTGTGCTGAACCAGTAAGTGGTATTAATAAAGCCGTGGCCTGTTCTTTCCACGAATAAAGTGTGGCTTCCTTCGCTGAGTGGGGGTTTGCTAGGTGATATGGGAAGGGGGAAAGAGGAAAAAGAGGGGTGAGAGAGGGGGAGGTGCACAGGAACGACAAGCGGCATCCGGGAGACAAAGATGCAGCTTGTCCTCTACCAGGTTTCAGTCTAAATTCTGACTAAATCGAGAGACAGACTTTGCCCAGTTAGATGTAGGCCTGCTATTTCTTACATGAAGTTAGCTCAGTAACTCAGTAACTAATGCTGGAAACGTGCATTTAGCAGCAAAATTCCTTCACCTAACCTAAACATATCTGGAGTGGAGGAGTAACAGGCTAAGACCCACAAAAGCCTGGTTTGAATCCCACCGGCACTCCTCACCTTAATCTTAGGTAAGTCACTTAATCATTGCCTCAAGTGCAAACTTACATTGTAAACCCTCCAAGTGATAGATAAATAGCACCTTGCACTACCCTTGAAAAGGGCAGGTGCAAAATCCAGGCTAAAAACCCACTTCAAGGCTGCTTTTGGATCCTGGTGCCCCTTATTCTCCTGCTCATCACTTATCTGTATGTTTGTGATTCCCCCTGAATTCCCCCAGTCCCCAGTTGTGTAGTCGGTCTTGATTAGACTGTACACTCTAATGAACAGAGACGGTATATCTACAGCACTGCTTACATCCTGTAGCGCTCTACAAATGATTAGTAGTAGTAATTTAGGTCCTGTTTTTTTTATTATACCTGATAATCACTGATAGAAACCCCTTCCTCTCCCCCCCCCCCACAATGCTCTAATCATAGTTATTAGTTATAACCAATAAACCCCGATGACATGCAAACCTTTAAATAAAAATGCCTCCTGCCACAGCATTTCCCGAAGTCCGCAGTTCCAGCAGCAATAAACAAAGCATTAAATATGACGCTTCGGAGACTCTGCACACTCCCAAGACCCTGCCAGTCCTGCTTCCTCTCATGCCTAAAGCATTACATCAGAGAGGGGAGGACCGGCAGGTTCTTGGAAGCGTGCCAAGTCTCCACGGCCTCAGTTATTGTTTTATTTATTACTGCCAGAATAGTAGACTTAGGAAGATATGGTGTGGGAGCCAGAGGAAGAGTTTGCAGAGAAAATTCTGGACCAATGGCTGAGGTTGGAGGGGTAGTTCTGGACCACATGACGGGGTCAGGGAACAGACAAAAAAATGCTGAATGGGGAGAAGGGAGACCATGGTCAGACAGAAGGAAGATGTTGGACACAGGGGTAACTAGGGAGATAAAGGGGGCTTGGAAGATGGAGAGAAAATGCTGGACATGGAAGGGGGGGGGCATAAGGAGATGGAAGCGAAATGCTGCATATGAGGGAGACAGAAGGGAGATGCTGGACTAAGGGCTGGTGGTGGGCGGTTGAGACAGATTTTGGATTCAGGGGAGCTTTATTTTAAAAAGCTTATATACAGCCATTTGCTAAAGCATTCATGGTGGTGTACGAACATAAAATCAACACCATTACAATATATTGGATCCCTAACTCCAAATAAAATTAAATAAACAAGATAAAACAAAACTCCCTGCCCCTAAAAATGATGTCTGCTGTCCCAATCAGTAAGGAGCCCACCAGAGAGAAGCTGTTTGACCTACATTACGGAAAAAGAAGTCTCTTTAAGGTCTTCCTAAATGAAAGTAAATTTGTCTCCTTCTGTAGTGTCACTGCAGGGAATTCTACCACGTAGGAACCACCACTGAAAAAAATCTGTGCTCACCATCGCTGTAGATGTACCTCAGAACAACTTGGCAGCATCAAACAACATTCCTCCGCAGAACACAAGGTCCAACTCGGTTAGTAGTATAATGGGTACACTACTCGTCAAACTGATTGACAGGTGAGATAAGGATGACAGGAGCCAATCAGCGTTCACTTCCGGTCTATGTCCCGCCTTAGGCCACGCCCCCTCCCATAGAAGTGAATGGTGAGTTAGCCCCGCCCACTCCCGCCCCCAAAATGTTGACAGGTACCAATCAGCGCCCACTTCCGGTGTATGTCCCGCCTTAGGCCACGCCCCTCCCATAGAAGTGAATGGTGAGTTAGCCCCGCCCAGCCCCGCCCACTCCCGCCCCCAAAATGTTGACAGGCACCAATCAGCGCCCACTTCCGGTGTATGTCCCGCCTTAGGCCACGCCCCCTCCCATAGAAGTGAATGGTGAGTTAGCCCCGCCCAGTCCCGCCCCCAGGCATGGCCACCGCCCCCCACTTGACACACCCCTGCCCCCGCCCCAAGGATGACATCATCCAATCAGCATACACTTCCGGGGGTGTGTCACACCCATGCCACGCCCCACAATATGACATTAGCCAATCAGCACCCACTTCCGGGGTTTGTGCTACGCCCACAGCCTCCCACCCTCCTCCACGCCCCCTGCCTACATCATCGGAAATGACATCACCGGAAACAGGGCGTCATCAGAAGAGGGACTGTCCCTTTTTTGCTGACATCAGCGGAAACAGTATGGCTGACTCCGGAAATGTGTTTTTGCTTCTGCTTAATACTGAAAAACAAAAATGCTTTTCTCTCTGTCTCTCTCTCCCACACAGACTCAGTTGTTTCTTTCTCACACAAAAACTGATTCCTAGCACAGAGAGACAGGCAAGCTAGAATCTTTTTTCTTTCCAAAATGCAATTAGCACATCTTTGTTAGAGGGATCACCCTCTCACCCTCAACCACGCCCCTGCCTACATCATCGGAAATGGACTGTCCCTTTGTGCTGACATCAGCGGGGAGCAGTGTGACTGACTCCGGAAATGTGGTTTTTTTTTGCTTCTGGTTAATGTTTACACCTGCAAAAAAAAAAGCAGGAACCCTGGAAAAATAAAATGCTTTTCTCTCTCCCACTGCACCAGTTCTTATTTCTCACAAAAAGATTCACAGCACAGAGAGACACAATTTTCTTTACAAATGCAATTACAAATGCAATTGTTAGAAAAACTAGTGCGGTCCATGTGATAGAAGTATTCTGACAGACCTGTAGAGTTCAGACTGAAATACAGAGAGACCTGAGTTCAAATCCCCCTAATACAGCTATTTTTTTTGAGAGAGCCGAGTTCAAATCCAAATACAGCTATTTTTTAGTGGCTTTGAAAAAACCAATACAGAGAGACAAGCCTGGACATGTCTCTCTAGGGTGTGGTAACACGTGATTGGTTGAAACAAGAGGTCTGTTCTGAGCATGCTCCAGGTGTTCTGAGCATGCTCCTGCTGTAAGGGGAGCATTTTAACACAGACTTTCAGAAAGGAAAAAATGGCTCTTTTTGGAACACCAAGCAGAATTTCCAGCAGGGCACACAACATTAATTACTAAAACCATTCGGAAGATGTTGGCAAAATAAAAAGAACAGTCAAAGCACGGCAATCATGAAGGAAACCTTATTGAAGAGCATTTACTATAACCCCAAAGCAGCAGGGAGCTTTGGGGGCATAAATCCTCTACTTCAAGCTGCTAAAAAGCAGGATAAAACAGTCAACAGAAATGATGTAGTTAGATGGGCTACTGGACAAGATGCTTATACTTTACACAGACCTGCTAGGGTCCGTTTTAAAAGAAACAAGACGATCGTGTCAGATGTGGATGCGCAATGGCAGGCTGATTTAGTTGATATGGCAGCCTTGTCCCATTATAACAATGGCTATAAATACATATTAACAGTGGTAGACATCCTGTCAAAATATGCATGGGCTGCAAGTTTAAAATCGAAAACCGGTCATGAAGTTGCTAAAGCCTTTGAAAAAATATTTAATCTAGGTCGTACACCTGAAAAAATACAGACAGACAAGGGTAAAGAATTTTTAAATAGGTCCCTGAAGAATTTATTAAAACAAAGAGGGGTTCATCATTTTGTAACCAATAACGATGTTAAAGCAGCGGTGGTAGAAAGGTTTAACAGGACTTTGAAATCCAAAATGTGGCGTTATTTTACTACACACAACACCTTTAGGTATCAAGACGTATTGCAGGCTTTTGTGCACAGTTATAATCATAGTTTTCACAGAACAATAAAGACGAGACCTGTAGATGTGACACGCACAAATTCTCTGCAGATCTGGAAAAGAGTCTACGGTGATAGCATCAAGCGTAAGCATACCGAGAATCCCTTAAAGAAAGGAGATCATGTAAGACTTTCAAAAACTAAAGGAAAATTTGAAAAAGGTTACGAGCAAACGTGGACTGACGAGGTATTTATAATAACGGACATTTTAAACAGGGGCCAGAAAGCAACATACAAGATACAGGATTATGACGGTGAAGCCATACAAGGTTCTTTTTATCCTGAAGAATTGCTAAAAGTCACGCAGCAACAGGACAGAATATACCGAATCGAAAAGGTTCTAAAGGTAAAAGGATGTGGCAGGAACAGATTCTACCTCGTGAAATGGAGGGGATGGCCTGTTAAATTTAACAGTTGGGTTAAAGCATCAGAGATTCAAGACATCTGATTTCTTTCTTTCTTTTGAAGCAGCATTAAAATAAAATTGAAAATGAATGATGGTGGCTTTTATATCACCCTGCCTAGCAATGCCTCAGCAGATGTGTTTTCCCAAAATACCAGCTCTAATTTTACCATACAACTAGCAAGGCCTTTGGACTTACAAGGACAGTGGGAAGTGGGGCTCGTGGAAATACAATACCCCAACACCTGGGAGAATATTAAGGAAGACCATAAGTATGTTATCGTTTCCGCAGCAGGAAATATACAGCACCTTATAGTCAGGAAAGGACATTACGCGACCATGCAGCGTTTAGTGGAATCCATGAATCAGGACATTAGCAACATCTATAAATCGGCGGTACCACTAATCATTTATGAGCCCCATGCGCGAAGAATCCGGATAAAATCGGAAGATAGGTCTACTATTTATGCGTATGGTGATTTGGCAACCATTTTGGGAATAGAAGCATACGTTAATACACAACGTTCCCATTTTCCAACGGATATCACGGCCGGTTTTAATACCCTCTACCTGTACACAGATATTGTAGAGCACCAGTTAGTAGGTGACCATTTTGTGCCACTGCTGCGCTGTGTTCCAACTAAAGGGGTTAGGGATGAGTTTATCACGTTAACTTATGATAAGCCGCACTATGTCCCTGTGAACAAACAGCATATTGATACCATCACATTTGAAATAAAGACGGATCAGGACAAGTACGTCTCATTTCGTTACGGGAAGGTGATCCTTAAGCTTCATCTGCGACCCCGGAGGGTGACTGTTTTTTAAAATGGTTGTGGCTAAAGACTACGGAGACCCCAAAGCATACAGGCATTATTATACAACCCAAGCCGGCTATGGGCTTTCAGGATATCATGGAGTACCGGTCATGTATGGGGCCGGTGTAGGTGGTGTTTTTCGCAGCCTCTTTAGAAAAGCTATGCCGTTTTTGAGAAGGGGTTTTGAAATTATTAAACCACACGTGAAAGGCGCCGCAAAAAACATAGCCAAGGATGTCATGAGCCATGTCACAACGGCCGTTCTAAATAAAATGAACCAGGCTACAGAACAGGCAGGATCAGGACTGGCTGTGATTAGAAGAGCTGTTAAAAGAAAGAGAACCGAGTCTCGGGAGTTACCACAAGGACCGCCCAAACCTTTTAAAAGAAAGAAACCCGTGGGTGGCAGGTCTCAGAAGCTTAACCGCCGGTCTAAGAAGAGAAGCGCTAGCTCTAGGCAGCGAGATATATTCTAAAAAGCGCCATGGCTTTTGTACACCACGGCTCTGAAGAGTGTGTTAAATCGGAACTGGACCTGTTTCAACTAGCACCGACTCAAACAAGTATCGAAAAAAGTATTTATGTGGAAATTCCGCCATTATCGGCTTTGTCGGAAACAGCCCCTTTGGACTTCTATATCGCAGGTCATGGTGAAGACTACATTGATTTAAATAGTACACTTTTGCACCTGACCTGTAAAATTGTGGCAGAAGATGGCTCGAACATCGAACCGGCAGCCAAAGTAGCGCTGGTGAACTACCCAATCGCAGCTCTGTTTAGCCAGCTGGATGTTACACTGGGTGACCAACTCATTAGCCAGAGCAACAACTGCTACCCCTACAGAGCCCTCATAGAGCTGCTTCTCAATTATGGCGAAGGATCCCTCAAATCACAGTTTACAAGCGGTCTGTTTTATAAAGACACAGCCGGGCAGCATGAGGTGAGAGAGATAGGATCTCACAACATCGGCTTTACTGAAAGGGCTCAATTTACGGTCTCTAGCAACAAGGTAGAGCTATTGGGGCAATTACATAGCGATCTATTTTTTCAAGAAAAGCTGTTGATTAATGGCGTGGATCTCAAAATCAAATTGACCCGCAACAAAAACGCTTTCTGTTTAATGAGCGGTGATGCCGAAAAAAGTTATAAAATCCTTATCCTAAATGCTGCGCTCTTTGTAAAGAGAGTTAAAGTTTCCCCCGGAGTGCGCCTGGGACATGCGGAAGCTCTGCTGAAAGCTAATGTCAAGTATGCTATTGACCGTGTGGGGCTGAAGGTGTTTAGCATACCAGCCGGTGCCCGTGTGACTAACCAGGAAAATCTCTTTTTGGGGCAGCTACCAAAACTCATTGTGCTGGGATTTGTGGATAATGATGCTTTCAGCGGTAATTATGCTAAAAACCCCTTCAATTTTAAACATTATGATATTAATTTTGCCGCTCTATATGTGGATGGTGAACAAGTACCCGGGAAACCTCTTCAACCTGACTTTCAAAACGGATGTTGTGTAAGAGAATATATGCAACTGATACAAGCAAGTGGTAAACATCTGAAAGATACAGCGTTGCTGATTGACCGTCAGGAGTTTTACAAAGGTTATACCCTGTTGGCGTTTGACCTTTCACCGGATCAGGAGTGTGCAGACCATTACTCGCTGATTAAAACTGGTAACCTGCGGGCTGAAATACGTTTTGCCAGTGCCTTACCCCATACAGTTAACATGATTGTTTATGGGGTTTTTGACAATGTGATAGAAATTAATCATAGAAGGAATGTTCTTTTTGATCATTCGTGAAAATGAACACCCTGCAGATCTTCCGTATTTTAAAGAAGGACCCCTGTGTTGCAGATTTCTTTTTAGATGTGCTACCCAGCGATTGGTTAGCGGATGTACAAATATCAAGGAAGCCAGTGTGTTTGGTGGTAAATACACACCCTCATAACCTACCTGGAGAACACTGGTTAGCCATCTATATATGTGGAGATGGAACAGGAGAATTTTTTGATTCTTATGGACAACCACCTGATAGCTTATTCTTTCCTACCAGCATTATGAGCTTTTTCAACAAGCATTGTAAAACTGTTTTATACCACAACAGACAATTACAGCACCCAATGTCTACGGCTTGTGGATATCACTGTGTATTTTTCTTGCACCACCGCTGTAAAGGGGTGCCTTTTGAAAATATTTTAGAAATGTATTCTGAAGATTTAATGCAAAATGATGATATGGTGTTACATTTTGTAAAACGCAACAAACAAACTTTGTGTAGATCTTTTAGAAATCCATTCCATAATCAGCAAGTGTGTGTTTCCTATCGTGAATGTTTTGATGCTTCTAAATAAAAAGTAACCCCTCTAAGGAGGTTTTTTGAAAAGAAACCACTGTCTAGTCTTTTATTTTTGTTTTTAAACATTTTATTGAAAATACTTTTTTTTTTTTTTTACACACTCAACCACCGGTATCTGTGGGATAATTTACGTTTTTTGTGAGGGAGTAGCTCTTTGCTCTTTATCGGACCCGTGTACATTTTAGTAGCCTTCACAGATGGGTTCTCTTTGAGGCGTGCCAGTACATCTCTGTTGGCTGCATTACCCATTACCGTAGAGGGCATATTTAATTCGGCTAGGGTTTGCATGAACTCCTCCCAGCCCCTGGGTATTCTTCGTTGTGAAAGAGCTTGGGGCTGCGTAGCCCCACGAACGAGGTCGAGTAGGTTAGAGCCATTGACGGGGTTTCCCCGGTATACAAATGTTCCATTTCCCTCCCAGGATGCCACATTCTTGTTTTTTAACAGTTTATTAAGCAGCAACTCAGCATTTTTCCTATAGCGCATATTGATGCTGTTTAACACTTCTTGTATTACAGGGTCTGGAGGTATAATATTTTCTAGAGATGCTGCCGTTGATGTCTCATCTTGTGCCTGTAGATACAAGTTTATTTTTTCTTTTTCCATATCCCTCTGTCTGTTAAGCACGAGATAGCGCTGTAGCACTTCTGAGTAACATTTAGCCTTTTCGTGTTCAGACATACCGACGCTTTGCAGGATGTTTTTCATTTCTTCATCTAACTTATGGATGGTCGTGGTTCTAATATTTTCATCCCGATCTGGCGGGTTTCTCAAGCGCTCAAGTTGTTGACTAGGGACTATGTACATTTTTTCAGCGTGATGCATTAGAGGTTTGTCAGAAGCCCCGTTATCAACGGTAATGCAAAACTTAGCAGGGGCCCGATAAAGCCACCCGACTGTCTCACCAATTGCTTCTTTTTTTTAATGGGTAGTCTTTTATCGCACAGACTCTTTATGGCATGACGCTTCCCTTTTAAAACCTTTATCTGTTGTTGTGAAAGAGGAATGTTACCTTTTAGGGTGTTGAGAGCGATTTCAACTATAGCTGCTACCAAATCATTAGAAGCTGTATTCAGGATGGCTCTTCTGTGCTGCGGAGAGGCTTGAACCAAAAGTTTTAAAAGGGGCAGGTTTCTCTTTACACGGCGAGACATGTTGTCTGAGACACACAGAGGCATGTATGAAGGGGTTGGTTACATATTCATTTCTTTTTATGTGAGATTTGTGGTTTTTCACAGTATACCGTGGTCCAATCTGGCGGGAAGATATCCGTCCTCAGTCTGTAAGCCTCAGGCGTTGTGTTATTTAAATCCACGACGAGATACCCAAACGGCTTTCTGGTTGCATCTTCAAAGACTTCTAAAAAGAATTTTGATTTTCCAGGGTACATCTGCCTGGCTAGAATGGCAATCTGTAACTTATCTCTAGGATTCTTAAAGAGCACCATGTATTTGGTATTTAAAGTTATAGTTCGGCTTGCTTTACCTTGGCAGAAAACATTTTGAACAATATATATGATGCTCAGGTTTCTGTGATGCACATACTTGGTAAAGGCTTTCTCTATTTCATCACTTTTACAGGCAGAATCCATTAGGTCATCAACAATAACCAAGTTTACTTTATTGATTGGAAACATCCGCTCATCATTAAAAGTATCAGGCAAAGTGTCCATAAATGTAATAAAAGGATATTTATTTAACATTTCTTTATACAGAGGTTGCCAGCAACTGTAACACCACACAATATTGTTAGGCATGACAGTCAATACACGACCAGCATGTTCTAACATCTTTTTAACAAAGAAGCTCTTGCCTGAATTGGACGGCCCTGCTAAAATACAAGAAAAAGGATGTGACCAGCGCACATCCACCACGCTAGTATCCATAGGGTAATGTGCTAAAGCCATCCTCCAACTTCACCCTTTTGTCATACACAACCTTTTGTGTTTTTTTAATCACACCAGTCTCTATTGTCCAACCCTTTTTGTTTCTTATAATACCAGGTTGTTGTACTCCTATCTTTTTCTGGGATAAATCTGCTGTCCCAGGCTTGTAGTCCAAAACTAGATCTTTCAAACTAGTGAAATTGATTTTCTGGCAGTTTTCTACGTTTAACGTAATCCCTTTTACTTTCATACAGGTCTTCCCGCTTGACAGCTTGTAGCCGTATGTTTTAGGCCCCGCTGATACAAACTCTGTGATATGTTCATCTGAGGGTATCTCGCTTGTGAGCTCACCTAAATAATCGCCCAAAGATGGGTTCCAATCACCCTCTCGACTTAGAAATATCACAGAATCTGTATCATGGTACAGACAGCGCTCTTGCAAACTATCTAGAAGGTTGTACAACTCCAGGCGTGCATAAGCCGTTGTAAAACAGGCAATGAAAACGTTGGTGCTACCTGACAATATACACTGGTCTTTTGAGTGCCTCCAAGACACACAGGCTGTTTCATCATCAATAAAATCGCATGATGAAACCTCGAATTCAGGAGAAAACAGATATTTAAAGAGATCATCAGGTTCTTTCACAATGCTTGTGGTAGGCAGGTTTGTTCTTTGACCAAATTTACCCCACAGGGAATTTAAGAAAAGTTTTGCTATTTGACGCTTAGCATGGTTTACATTAATCTGGTCTGTACGCAAACACACCCCCTCTTTTCTAAAGAAATCAGCTATGTACACATTTTGTTTTTCAGTATCATTGCACCATCGAGGGTAGCCAGAAGCCTCTTGTTTTTGACGGAGGTGCATTTTGATGTATTCGGAAAAGAGATGATCAGATTTTTGCTCGAAATGCCAGATTTCATAGATTTCAACAACCACATACCCTTTTGCAATGGCTAAATTCATCTCCACCGTACACCAAGTCCCCACAAAAGCTCTCTCCTCATCCGTGTGGGCACACATTTCCTGTTGCCGTGTGTCAGCACACGTGTGACACAGCGGAAACATAAGCTTACCGCCCAACCGTATGGGTAACACTGGGAAAAAGAGCTTTCGTGGGGGATATACTTTTGCTTTTATAAAACCAAAGTACTTTGTAGGGGGGCCAAATTTGTCATAAATGATTTTGGATGGCCTATTGGATATTCCTTTGTTTTATTGACAAAAGGGTATAGGCTGGTAAAATCATAGTAGTGTATTTTTTCCCCAGGCCTTGTTTTGTGGTACAGACAAATGGCATTTGTTCTACCCCCGAAAAGGGCATCTCGTGGAATCAGAGGTTGCGGTAATGCGGAGTCAGCCAGGAAATCTGCGCAGCCCCCATCATTTTCTTTTACCATCCGCTTCCACTCGTGCTCCCATAGACTTATGACCTTGAACCCACGGCTTTCCAGGAATGCAGCTTTTAGCTGTGTTTTGTAATAAAGAAAACCATAGGTCGTGGCTGCTATAGGATTCTGGTCTTTATCGTTATAACAGCTCGGACAGCCGTGGTGAAAACAACCATTAAATTCAAAGCTGTTTCTACCCCACCGATCACGGCATAGCCATCAAGAAAATAAGCCCCCACCTTTTTTTCACCACCACCTTTCAGAGCATGTGTGATCTGTATATTTTCTTTGGCCTCCACATACATCAGCCATTGAATAGAGGGGGTTGAATATCTCTTTGTCTGCCGGTGATAGTTATCTGGTGGGATGAGTGCCACAGTCTTGGGTTCTAAAAACATGAATCTGAACATAGCCATACATACAGATGCAAGGGTTATATATTGGAAAGGGTCTAAACACCTTGTTTGAATTTCTGAGATGTCACCCTGCTCTACAAACACTTCTTTCTCTGTCATTTTCATGATTTCAGCTCGGTAGAGAACACAGGCCTGTCGCAAAATAGATACATCCTGCTGGCAGTAATAAGCCAGCTCTTTTTGCAAATTAAAAGTTTTATGCTGATTGTCCTTGTACCATTGTAAAAATTCATCTTTTTCTTCAGGCAACATGTTACTCACACCGTAATGTTCAACACCCGGCATGGGACCCACATAATTTTGATTTTTCAGCGTATTAAAAAAGTGTGGAAAGTACCCCTTGCTGCCTGTAAAACCCATGGCTTGTGGAAGTTTGCTAAGTTTCATAGGCAGGAAATTTAGAGAGTCTATAAAACGGATAGTCAGAGGTTCAACGGTAATTTGTAAAAGTTTAGCACCTTGAACCAACAGCCCCGTGTCCATCTTTTCCTTAAGCAGTTGTTTAAGAACAAAATATCCGTCATAACCTTTGGAATTATGGGCTATGAAGGTGTAACCTTTAAATTTTTTGTCACAAAAAATCTGTATAAAGGCAGAAATACATTCGAGACCCTTGAATTCCCAGTTTCTTTCATCATTTAAGTCCGTCGCATATATGTAATTAGGGACATGCCAGCCTGTTTCTTGCATACATTCAGAATCATAAAAAATATACTTTTCAGATGTTTCAGTTTTACCAATAGGGGTCATAAAACATAAGTGGACGCCATCCCCGGTTAGGGGCTCGCGACATAGTTTACAATGACGGCCCTTGCACTTATGTTTCTTGTCCACATAAGACTCACATTTCTGGCACAGTATCTTAGATAAACACGCCACTTCTTTTTTCAGAGCCAGATCCGCGTGTCTATCTAAACACTCTTTAGAACGGCAAAAGAGTTTGCAATTAGGGCATCTCTGTTGTACACCAACATTATTCGTACACGTTAGTGTCAAACAAAGACGGCACCATAATGTGCAATTATGATCGTGACTGTACGGTTTCTGACAGTAACTACAGAAGTTGCGCTCCCCATAGAATTTTTTGACATCGGTTATACCATAGAAATGGTCATCGTGTAGCAACAAGAACACAGTCTTAGGGAACACAGGTCTGTCTGATGTCTTAAAACAAACCCATGATTTTGTGTAAAGCACAACGCGTATGTTTATCTTTAAATGCTGTTCAAATATTGCTACATCATCGAGCATGACTTTTCTATGTACCGGCCACCCCAATTCGTTATGTAGTTTTTTAGCACCTTCTAACAATTCGACATCTGTCATTTTTACCTGTGACATGAGGGCTGTGAGGCTACCTGCAAAACACAGGCTATTATCAGTGTTGTTCAAGTCTATCAAATACATCCTTTTCTTATGAATAATATGGCTAAACGGTATGGTCTTTAAGACCCTACGAGCACCCCCACCCCGATTTTTTATGACAAGTACAACAACCCGGAATATATCACAAACCTGGATTTCTCTGTGACTCTGAAGGAGTTTAGCGATCTGATTTAAGAAATCGTCAGCGTCTAATGCCTCGGGGTTTAACTTACCAGAATATAAGGAATTGTGGAAAAGAGATGAGTGTAGATGCACCTGTACATAATCACCGGGTGAAACCCGGCTGCTAACCTCATCCAGAATATGTTGAATACCTTGCCGAATGGCGAATTGAGCCTCAGATAATGATGTTATCCTGTCTAAATTAATAAACCGAAATTCCTCTGAATAAATTACACCATTAAACTTGTCCAATTTACGATCCCACCTTTTCACAAACTGAACATAGCTAACTGGTTCTGATTCTTCAGCGAGGCCTAATGCATGATTATTTGCGCTGTCCTCTGAAACACTGTGATCAAAGACACGGCTTTCACCACGCCCTCCGTATTCTGTACCGGCGTGTGTAGATTCACCGTCAGAAAAAACTATCGCTGCGTGATCTTTTCCTGTTAGACTTCTCTCCCACAGCCGCTGATTTTCTAACATTTTCTCGGTCTGAAAAAGAAAATGTAGGGGCTAATACTTTTTTTTCTTTTACAGTGACCTTAAAATCTATGTACTGGATAAAACCGGAATACTCACTATGTTGCTTATCTTTTGGTTTTCGGTATGGAGCTGTTTGCTCTTCTGTACCGGTGTGTGTAGATTCACCATCAGAAAAACTATTGCTGTGTGATCTTTTTCTGTTAGACTTCTCTCCCATAGCCGCTGATTTTCTAACATTTTCTCGGTCTGAAAAAGAAACGTGGGGGCTAATACTTTTACAGAGACCTTAAAATCTAGGTGCTGGATAAAACTGGAATACTCACGATTCTGTTTGTCTTTTGGCTTTCTGTAAGGTACCGTCTGTTGGTTAGACTGGCCATCTTGTTTTGTAGCATCTTCTTGGTCTAAAATAAAAAAAGATTACAGGTTGAGGCTGTCCTCTGAAACACATTATAAAGAACATAGCTGTTAGAAAATTAAAACAACACAGGACATACCTTTTAAATTTCTTTGCCGCCTTCTTTTTGTAAGAGAAAGTTTATTTGTAACCCCCTTTTTCTGCTCCTATTTTTTAAAGACAATCATAAGAGACAGAAACATTACATAGCCAACAATATTTTTAAAAAAGACTCATATCTACTCACCATGTCTGAAGAAAAAGTTGCAGATGATACAAGCTATAGAGACTGTGTGATCTTTTCTGGCTGCTGAAATGTACTGGATCTCATAAGCTTATCATACGACCTGGCTAATTCACAATGCCTTTTTTCGCAGACAGTACAGTGTAATAGATGCTATATATCTGTGTATGTATTCCCATCCATTTCCCAGACGTCTTAAGTGGATTTTAGTTACACGACAGTTCTGCACATTCTTATCTTATGGCCTATTGTTTAGGACACACCTGGAGGCCCCATTTTTTTTCCAGACAAACCATTGTAGGTTTAATTAACTAATCATTCCTAAAACACACCACACATAGGTTCAAAATATTTTATTTCAAATAAAATGTTTTCATCTTGTGAAATTCATTTGAGCATTACAAGTTTTAAAAAAATAAAAGGCATACATATAATTTTTGTTCATCTGTATGTTCAACTAATAGATTCTGGAAATACATACATTTTCATAAAAAGTCAATTTTTACAGAACTTGGTGTTTTTTAAAGAACGATCTATAATCTCTGTCACAGATTAAGCCTTCCACTATTTCTATTTCGCTGTCTGCCACAGAATTAAGCAAAATATTGAGCATTTGTCCTGGATTTCTACTGTTGTTAAAATCTCTGACGAGTTCAAACAAAAAATTCAAATTTTCATAAACTAGGACAGTTGCTTTCATTTTATGACCCGCAATCATGGCAACATTTAAAATAGGTCCTAGACACAACCTGTTACAAGCTTTATGGATTTTCTGATGTATTTCATTGCGTTCCCACTTTAAACAGTCATGGTGTCTTTGGCCTGGAGCATGTATTACACACGCTGCACAGTCTCTATGCATAATGCCCTGCCAGCATTTCTTGATAATACAGGCCACCGTTGTTTGTATAACAGATTTAAATCTGTTTATTTCATCAGGTTTTGTACAATCCCTTTGACTGGCTATGACATCAAATGCCTCCCTTTGATATGTACAGAGAAAGCACAAACAGCGTAGATTGGCAGCCTGTATGTGCCCCTGTAGGAGCAGAGATTCGTCACTTCCCTACAAAAAAAAACCAAAATAATGTCAGTGTGAACTGCTGTTTCTTCTATAACACTTTTCTAAATAAAAAAACTTCTCTTACCTCTGCTGATCCTAGGTCTTCCAATAAACAGTTTGTTTCTGCATCTACAGTGGCGTGATATAATTCTATATCCTCCAGGTCCATTGTGTTGTCAGATGTTAAGCCAAGTTCTGTGCCAGAATTGTAGGGTTCTTGAGAGTTGAAAAATATTTGGGCATCTGGATAATCCACAAAAGCTGCTATTTCTGGCGGAGGATCTGCCAGACTCTCCTGTAGTTCAAATGGATTTTCAATCGGTGGATACCCCTCTGCAACGGCATCATGATCCTTAAGGAAGTAATTAATGTTGTGTGCCCTGCTGGAAATTCTGCTTGGTGTTCCAAAAAGAGCCATTTTTTCCTTTCTGAAAGTCTGTGTTCTGAGCATGCTCAGAACACCTGGAGCATGCTCAGAACAGACCTCTTGTTTCAACCAATCACGTGTTACCACACCCTAGAGAGACATGTCCAGGCTTGTCTCTCTGTATTGGTTTTTTCAAAGCCACTAAAAAATAGCTGTATTTGGATTTGAACTCGGCTCTCTCAAAAAAATAGCTGTATTAGGGGGATTTGAACTCAGGTCTCTCTGTATTTCAGTCTGAACTCTACAGGTCTGTCAGAATATTTCTAACAGTGAGGTCTTAAAAGTAAAATTCTATCACATGGACCGCACTAGTTTTTCTAACAATTGCATTTGTAATTGCATTTGTAAAGAAAATTGTGTCTCTCTGTGCTGTGAATCTTTTTGTGAGAAATAAGAACTGGTGCAGTGGGAGAGAGAAAAGCATTTTATTTTTCCAGGGTTCCTGCTTTTTTTTTTGCAGGTGTAAACATTAACCAGAAGCAAAAAAAAACCACATTTCCGGAGTCAGTCACACTGCTCCCCGCTGATGTCAGCACAAAGGGACAGTCCATTTCCGATGATGTAGGCAGGGGCGTGGTTGAGGGTGAGAGGGTGATCCCTCTAACAAAGATGTGCTAATTGCATTTTGGAAAGAAAAAAGATTCTAGCTTGCCTGTCTCTCTGTGCTAGGAATCAGTTTTTGTGTGAGAAAGAAACAACTGAGTCTGTATGGGAGAGAGAGACAGAGAGAAAAGCATTTTTGTTTTTCAGTATTAAGCAGAAGCAAAAACACATTTCCGGAGTCAGCCATACTGTTTCCGCTGATGTCAGCAAAAAAGGGACAGTCCCTCTTCTGATGACGCCCTGTTTCCGGTGATGTCATTTCCGATGATGTAGGCAGGGGGCGTGGAGGAGGGTGGGAGGCTGTGGGCGTAGCACAAACCCCGGAAGTGGGTGCTGATTGGCTAATGTCATATTGTGGGGCGTGGCATGGGTGTGACACCCCCCGGAAGTGTATGCTGATTGGATGATGTCATCCTTGGGGCGGGGGCAGGGGTGTGTCAAGTGGGGGGCGGTGGCCATGCCTGGGGGCGGGACTGGGCGGGGCTAACTCACCATTCACTTCTATGGGAGGGGGCGTGGCCTAAGGCGGGACATACACCGGAAGTGGGCGCTGATTGGTGCCTGTCAACATTTTGGGGGCGGGAGTGGGTGGGGCTGGGCGGGGCTAACTCACCATTCACTTCTATGGGAGGGGCGTGGCCTAAGGCGGGACATACACCGGAAGTGGGCGCTGATTGGTACCTGTCAACATTTTGGGGGCGGGAGTGGGCGGGGCTAACTCACCATTCACTTCTATGGGAGGGGGCGTGGCCTAAGGCGGGACATAGACCGGAAGTGAACGCTGATTGGCTCCTGTCATCCTTATCTCACCTGTCAATCAGTTTGACGAGTAGTGTACCCATTATACTACTTCGGTTCATACCAGTGTAACAGCTCCTACAAATACCAGGGTCTAATTCCCTCAAAACTTTGAATGCCAAGACCAATAATTTAAAAACACATCATTGCTTCATTGGAAGCCAATGCAGCTGATGCAGAACTCCCGCCACCGGATGACGCTTCTGCAGACCCCAATCACATCAGCGGCTGAATTTTGCACCATCTGCCACCTTCTCAAAAGATAAGAAGGTAGCCCCACATACAATGTGTTACGGTAATCCAGGCAAGCCATTACCAATACCTTTACTACCCCACACAATATATCCTGACTCAAATAAGATTTCAATTGCCAAACCAAACACAGGTTAGCAAAAGCAACACACACCACCTGCAACATCTGTTGCTCAAAACAAAGCTCACCATCCAAGATGGCCCCTAAGTCCCGAATCTCACTTTTCCAGGGTAGTTGAACACCCCCAATAGAAAACCCCACAGGGATGAAAGGGAGATGCAGGGAAGATGCTAGATATGGGGTAACTTAGGGAGCTAATTAGGTGCACTAAAAAAAACAGTTAAGAAATGATGGAGGAAAGCAAAAGCCAGAGACTGGAACCAATACAACTAAAAAATAAAATGGCCGGACAATCAAAGTAGATATAATTTCCTTTTCAATTTAGTAATTGTAATATGCAGTGCTTGTTTCCTCGGAAAAAAGCTGCTGCTGCTCATATGTAGAGCTCTTCTATTAATATAAAAGGAGCATGAGTCAAATTTAACAGGCATTGAAAAAGGTGCCAGTACTCTGTACCCTCTCAAAGAAAACCCTGGTGATATGTCAGATTTTAGAATTTCGATCTGCTATTATAGTTTACATAGTTTGGGGGAGCTACATTTCTTTATTTTTCTGGTGTTGCACTGTGGCTTTTTGGGGTTTCAGCTTAATTTCTCTACAGATTTTTATTTTAAGTTTGTGACGACTTCTTCTGTACTCGATGAAGGTCTATCTATGTTCTGAGTATGTTAGCGAGGCCAGGTGTTGTGCTAGCATGGAGTTTCTATGTAGGAGTCTCTAGTAATCCAGTTTGAGTTGCTGGTGCGCGTTCTGGATTTGTTAGGAACTGGGGAACATTCTGGGGAAAGGAGGGACTCTTCCAAAGGGATGGACTTAACCGGAACCGGGATGGAACCAGGCTGCTTGCATTAACCTTTAAAAAAGAGAGAGAGCAGCTTTTAAACTAGATAATAGGAGAAAGCCGACAGTCTCCCAAGAGCGCATGGTTCGGAACAATGTATCCTTGAAGGATACTACCAAAAGAATGAAGTTAGGGCATATCAGCAGAGAGGTTCCAATCAAGACGAAAGTAGCCCAAATGCCCTTGAGTACGGAGCAGACGGAGCTTAAAGATTCTAAATTACCTCTGCCTACCAACAGCCAGATTAATACGAATAAACAGTCTCTAAAATGCTTGTATGCAAATGCTAGAAGTCTAAAAAATAAGATGGGAGAGTTAGAATATATGGCACTAAATGAGAGGTTAGATATGATTGGTATCTCAGACAGACATGGTGGAAGGAGGAAGTGGGGTACTGTGATACCTGGGTACAAACTATATCGTAATGATAGAGCTGATCAAATTGGTGGAAGGGTTGTGCTCTGTTAGAGAGGGCATTGAGTCACAAAGGATTAAAGTTTTGCAGGAAACAAAATTTGCTGTAGAATCTCTATAGATTGAAATTCCATGTAAAAAGGGGAAGGCGATGGCAGTGGGGGTGTACTATCAACCACCTGGCCAGAATGAACAAATGGATGATGAAATGCTCAAAGAAATCAGGGAAGCTAACAGTTACTAAACAGTAATAATAATGGGTGATTTCAATTACCCTGGTATTGACTGGGTCATGGCAGGACATGCTAGGGAGATAAAGTTTCTAGATGAAATAAATGATTGCTTCTTGGAGCAGCTGGTTCATGAACTGACCAGAGAGGAAGCCATTTTGGACGTAGTCCTTAGTGGAACACCAGATCTGGTGCAAGAGATAAGAGTGTTGGAGCCACTTGGCAATAGTGATCATAGCATGATTGCATTTGATTTAATTAATAGAGGAGGGATGGTAAGGAAATCCACAGTACTACCTTTTAACTTTCAAAAGGAAGACTATGATAAAATGAGGAAAATAGTTAAGAAAAAGCTAAAAGGAGAAGTTGCAAAGGTTAAAGACTTACATCAAGCTTGGGTGTTTAAAAATACTATCTTGGAAGCCCAGACCAGCTGTTTTAAGAAAAGTGGAAGGAAGTCCAAAAAACGGCCAGCATAGTTTAAAGGTGAGGTCTGAGAGGCTGTTGTCAAAAAAGCATCTTTCAGGAAATGGAAAAAAGAGCCAAATGACAAACTGGAAACAGCACAAGCACTGGCAAGTTAAATGAAAGGCATTGATAAGGCATGCAAAGATAGAATTTGAGAAGAAGCTTGCTGTGGAAGCAAAAACGTGTAATAAAGACTTCAAGTACATTTTGTAGCGAAAAACCTGTGAGAGTCAGTTGTACCATTAGATGATAGAGGGGCTAAAGGGGCACTAAGAGGGGACAAGGCCATAGCAGAGAGACTGAATGAATTCTTTGCTTCAGCCTTTACCGAGGAAGATATAGGGATGTTACCCATGACTGAAGGTAATACTGCAGAAGAATTGAAAGAAATATCGATACACCGGGAAGATGTTTACAACTATTTGATAAACTGAAGAGTAGCAAATCACCTGGACCGGATGGTATACATTCAAGGGTATTAAAAACTGAAATATGAGATTGCAGACCTGCTATTAGTAATCTGTGAACTATCATTAAAATCATCTGTAATACCTGAAGATTGGAGGATGGCCAATGTAACGCCAATTTTTAAAAAGGGTTCCAGGGGTGATCTGGGAAACTACAGACCGATGAGCCTGACATCAGTAGCAGGAAAAATGGTAGAAACCACCATAAAGAACAAAATTACTGACCATGTACATAGTCATAGCTTAATGGGAGACAGCCAACATGGCTTTAGATAAGGAAGATCTTGTCTTACTAATCTGTTATGTTTTTTTGAAGGTGTGAATAAACAAGTAGACAAAGGTGAGTCTGTTATAGTGCATCTGTATCTGAACTTTCAGAAAGCCTTTGACAAGGTCCCTAATCAGAGACTTTTGGCAAAACTAAAAAGTCATGGGATAAGAAGCAGTGTACTATTGTGGATCAAGAACCAGTTAAAAGATGAAAAGCAGAGGGTAGGGCTAAATGGCCAATTTTCCCGATGGAGAAAGGTCAATAGTGGAGTACCCCAGGGATCTATGCTGGGTCCACTGTTTTTGACATATTCATAAATGACCTGGAAAAGGGAATAACGAGTAAGATTATTAGCAAATGAGACAAAAGAAGTTGTTAAAATTCGTGAGGATTGTGGAAAATTGCAAGAGGATCTTGATAATTTGGAAGACTGGGCATCCAAATGGCAGATGAAATTTAATGTGGAAAGTGCAGAGTTATGCACCTAGGAAAGAACAACCCAAATTATGGTTACACAATGCAAGGTTGCACTTTTGGAACCACCATCCAGGAAAAAGATTTAGGCATCATTGTGGATAACTTGTTGAAACCCTCCGCCCAGTGTGCAGCAGCAGCCAAGAGAGCAAATAGAATGCTAAGTATCATAAGGAAAGGAATGGAAAATAAAACAAAGGATATTATAATGCCTCTGTATTGTTCCATGGTGCAACCACACCTTGACTATTGTGTGCAATTCTGGTTGCCGTATTTTAAAAAGGATATAGGATTATTAGAAAAGATACAGAGAAGAATCACCAAAATGGTAAATGGGATGGAAGGATACCCTTATGAAGAGAGGTTAAAAAGGTTAGGGCTCTTCAACCTGGAAAAGAGACGGCTGAGGGGAGATATGACAGAGGTCTATAAATTAATGAACGGAGTGGAATGGGTAAACATAGATCGATTGTTTGTCATCAGAATATAGAAAGACTAGGGGACATGCAATGAAGCTACAGGGTAAACTATTTAAGACTAATAAGAGAAAATGTGTGTGTTCAGATCAGAGTATTAGCTGAACCATATTAAGTTTGGTGCTGGTGCTTCCGCTGCGAAGAGAGAAACCGGCCCCCCGCCTGCCAGGAAAGAATCTGATGCAGTTTTCTAGGGGTAAAAGCCAACAGAGATGGGGGGCTAGGACCCAGAAAGCCCAGTTCTCTTGCAAGAGAAGAGCAGAGGCTCCCTCTTTTCATTTTGGGCTGATCGGCATCAGAAAATCTAAGCTGTCCCTGTCTTCCTAAGACAACCTTGGTCATGTTTCTGCACTCTACGTTCTTTATTTTGTGCGCGAGGCATTAAATCCAGAGAAAGTGTAATGGTTATAACCGAGAGTTAACACGCATTGGCATGCTGATTTTAATACAGACGCTTCCATACTTTATTGGAGATGCACACTTCAAAACTTGATGAAGTATTCCAAATGTAATCTCTGGTTACATCTTTGCTTACTGGTTATAGCTGCACATCTCCGAGGGGTGATAGTGGCAGCAACAGTGGTAGGGGCAGTGTTAGGAATGGGGTTCACCTAGGGCACTTCATACCCTTCCTCCAGCCCCACACTCCTATTATATACTTTTTCTCTGGCTTTTTGCACCCAAACTTCATGACTCTAAAGCTGTTTTTATTTCATTTTAGCTGCTATTCTTGATTATTCTTAAGTTTCTTAAATTCCCCTCTACCTTTTTCATTGCTGGAATATCAATTGCAGGGCCTGGGGATGATATAGGAGCAATGGTCACAGGCTTTAGGATTGAGAGTCGCTGTCCCCTGGTTGGCCCTAAGACACACTTTTAAGGTGCTCGAGAACAGCACAGTCTGTACTTCCCAGTTACTGAACTGTGTCCCTAGCTGCAAACGAGAAAACGTAATAAAATCGTTAGGGATAGTTGTGAATGAAAGCTAATGATTCTGTAACTTCATCTGGGTTGGGTTCTGCTTGAACTGGAACCCTCTATTAATGATCAGATGCTGCTGGGCAAACCAGAACAAACAGAAAAGAATGCATTCTCTTTAACTGGATTTATGAAACACAATGAGATCGGTGATAAAATATAGGCGCCGTGAAATCTTTGTAGCAAGCTTTTATTACCCAGGTAGGTTGGCAATTGCATTTCAATTATGAAGTAATATGGGACATAGTTTCATAGTATTTCTATCATTTCTACAATAATAGTGCTACTACAATAAAAAAAATCGTATATAACAACTATTATAACAGAGATGATAAACAGGTTTTGCTGACACCCTTTATGTGGAAACAAGGTCACAGGAAAGTAATAAGGAAGAAGATTCATGACTAGTAAAGTCAAAGAGATGAAAATTACTCCAGTGATTTGTGCTTTATTTTAAAGAACTAGTGTCATGCTTTTACTACTTTATGATATGTTATATATACATTAAGGAAAAGTGCAATGCAGTGCAAATAAGACAACATTGAAGAGAGACTCCATGCTTACACTTTTGTCATTAAAGGAAACGTATAAACAATTTAATTCTTTTAAAAGGTGAAAGTGCATGCCGGCTAGACACCTCTGACTCCTGCAGACTCGGCCCTTGGGGTTTTCTTGGCAAGATGCGACTGGAAGTAGACTTACAGGAAAAAAAGACCTGGCAGTCTACTGCACCTGGTATTCCAAGGTGGTCACCCATCCAAGTACCAGCCAGGCCTGACCCTGCTCAGGTCCAGAGATCAGCCAAGATCAGCCTCATTCAGGGCAGCAAAACATAGAAACAGAAAATGACTGCAGGCACTGATGTAAATTCCACCCATGCAGCCCCTGCAATGCAGGGGGGGGGGGGGCCAGGCAAATAGGGGACCCAAACAGTGGCAGTGGCAGCAATGCAACAAATGTTACCATGTTTGCCGAGCTGCTCTTGCTCGTATAAGTTCACCACAGGGAACGCGGTGAAATTACAAGAGAGCAGTGCAACAAACATGATAAAGTACGTTTGCTGTGCTGTTCCCGCTGCCACCCCATGGGGAGCTCTCTGCATGAAGGGGGGCCTGCACGGGGGTGCACATCACTGAAACAATGAGAGGCCCTCAGCAAAATTTGCTTGGGGGCCCTTCATTGTAACTTACGCCACTGACTGCAGGTAAAGACCATATAGCTAATCTAGTTTGTCCATCCAGCTACTAAGCTCTACAATCCCTTCATCTTCCTCAGAGATCCTCTCTACTTGTCCCATGCTTTCTTGAATTCAGATACAGTTCTTGTCTCCAGCACCTTTTTTTGCAGAGAAATATGCTGTTCCGTGCATACCCCCATCCTTTCTGTAAAGAGAGATTTCCTTAGATTACTCTTAATTTTATCTCCTTTCATCTCCATCCTATCATCCATCTTTCCAGAGCTTCTTTTCAATACAAAGAGGTTCACCTCCTATGCATTTACAGAATATTTATATGCTGATCTAAAACCATTTTGGCAGATTATAAGAAGAACTTCAAAAATAGAGCCAACACAAACTGGGAAAATTAGACATACACAACAACCAAATATTTTATTTACAGAGGGGGTTATTTTAAGAACTCTTGTTCGCTTGATTTGCTCACACCTGCATACTGAGGCGGGTTGGCCGCAGGCTAGGGTACCGTAAGGTATTCATGCCAATCATGCAAATCAAGCAGAACAATTCAGCCAAATTTCCCCACAAGTTGTGAATTGGGCATCTAAAAATGGGCAAATAGACATGCAAATCATGGAGACATTCCCAGAGTCATTTTAGAAAGCCAGGTATATAGACGTCCCCAGCATGAGAACGTCCAGGTAACACAGGGACATGGTGGTGGTACGCCTGGGCGTAGCAAAAGAATTGTACATCACAGTGCAATTTCAGAACACAAGCATGTCAGACCCTGGTTGTTGAGGTGTCCATGCCTATGTTTCCTGACCATGAATAAGGTGCAAAAAAGTCCTCATTTCATGGCTGCAATGCTTCCAGGGAGAAGAGCAAAATGTGCTTATATTGCAGTGATATTTCCTGGCTGAAGAAACCTACTCGTAAATACATAATCCAAACATTATTACTGGCCTGCCACCTCACATGTGAGTATCGGAAATGGCAGGGCAGGATGTGCTAGTCTCGTAACATAGATGCCCCCCTTCTGACCTACCCCAAAGTAGGGCATCCAAGTTCCTGGTTCTGTGGGCATACACTTCAGGGACATCCACATTTATAAAATGGCTTGAACCCATGCATGTAGCTGACTTTGCTATCTGTGAGGAGCCTGACTCCAGAACTGGTTACTGAGACATTCATTTTTTTGGGGTTACTGGGACATTCATTTTTTGGGGTGGAGATGAAGCAATTTCCGTAGGCACAGCTGCTACTCCCCTGTTGTTTGGACTTTCTGTTCTGGACGTCCCAGATTTTTCCTAGAGGTCCCTTCTAAAATGTCACTTTACTTTCACATTTTGTTTTTTCTACGAGTTTAAGGATACCAATAGAGGCCGATAAACTCAAGTAGCAATCGGAAAGAAACTATAGGAAAAAAATACAAACACATGGCAAAATAAAATGGATCTGTCCAAAATAATAATAAATCCACTAATAGTCCATAAAAACTACAATATATCCAAGAAAAAATTGCAGAGAATATATTGAAATAATAAACTTTTAATCTTTAAAACACAGAATTCCTCCTTACTATGGGAATGCCCAACTACTATTTGAAAAAATTAATGGTGTTAATTTTCTTCACAAAAAATATCATCACAAACTGTTCATGTAAACTCTACTGAAAAATTGTGAAAGGAGGGCTCAACATCGGGCTGTACTAGCTGACACGCTCGACAGTCCCGTCATCTCATTGCTCCCCTCAAAAACTTTCACTTGTATCTTGCTGTTACTAGCATGAAAATGTCCACTTTTAAAGTTCAATAGCATCATCACCAAAAATAAGGATTAACAAAACTTCTCTGTACTCAGCGTTAATACTCTGCAAGCTGGAACATTCAATAGTCCACAGTCCAAAATGACTGCATGTTCATAAGTTCTAACAATGTATTAACGCTGAGTACAGAGAAGTTTTGTTAATCCTTATTTTTGGTGATGGGATGCTATTGAACTTTAAAGTGGACATTTTCATGCTAGTAACAGCAAGATGCAAGTGAAGACGTTTTTGAGGGGAGCGATGATGAGATGATGGGATTGTCAAGTCTGTCAGCTAATACGGCCCGATGTTGAGCCCCCCCCCTCCTTTTCATAATTTTTTCCAAAGTTTACATGAACAGTTTGAAGATAATTTTCTTCACAAAAAATAACGCCATTAATTTTTTCAAATGACGATTGGGAGTTCCCATAGTCAGGAGGAAATATTTTCTGTGTGAAATGTTTTAAAAATGTAAACGTTTATTTCAATATTCTCTGCAATTTTTTCCTGGATATATCCATACAAAATAATTCCATCTAGGTCTTACAACTAGAAAGTAATCAGTTGGAATTGTGCCTGTGTGATGTTTATGAATCTTCCTATCAGTTGCCTTTCTAGCCTCAGTGCTTGCAACCTTTCTTCTTTTATAAAGTATTGACAACAATCTAATAGCCTTTGACTAGTCCAACCTAAAACTGGCTATCTTATAACGGCTAGGACTTCAAAAAGATGCTCAACCCAAATTTGTCAACTTAAAGAAGGATTGCCTTAAACCAACACCTCCCTAACTCAACTCAGTCGTCAGCTCCAACCATAGTAAAATTTCTTAAGCGCTACTAAGTAGCCAATGTGAACTTTTCTACTATGATAAGCTCCCATAAGAAGTAATTACACACTTGGAGAAAACAATGGATATTTCATATGATATGACTGAAAAGGTTAGCTCAGGAAAAAAAAGATAAGTGGTAGTTATTCTATTCAAAATATTAATCAAGGAGAAGGGTAGTGAAAAATGCACAGCAAGATAAACTAACAAAGCAAAAGGAAGATGGCATATTGCAGAACAGCAATGTTTGCAGCTGCTACTTTCCTTGCATGACTAGAGAAGCTTAAAAATGAAAGTTCATGCAGAGAAAGTTATTTTGAAAAATGTTACTAGATGTTAAAGGCTGACCAGAAGCAAAATACTAAAACATCATATAAATGGGAATCCCTTGAAAGTATCCAAATGCTTCTCTTTCAACAACAAGGGACATAATAGTGACATATAATACTGGCTATATAAGTGAAGTAGCACATAAAAATATACCAAGAAGTAGAAAAGATACCCTTTGAGATAATAGACGAGAGTCAGTTGTTAAAAAATCTTAGCAGATGCAACCAAAAGTCCAGAGGCACTTGAGACCGATTTCAAAAAAGAAGATCCAAGGTTGCTAAAAAGGTTTCCAGGTAAAAATTCCCCACTCACAGGACAAAGCAAATAAAAAAGCTTGAAAGCACCGATTTTACATACAAAGCATTAAGCATTGCACAAGCATATTTGCACTGGATAGCGTTCCTTAGAGCTCGACCCATGTGCGCCTGCATTTGGATTCTCAAAGACAAACCCTAAAGTGAACTATTTTTAGCAATTCTTTGGGCATATCCATCACATTTAAATCAAGATTGACACATTTATTAATCCAAAAAAGGGATGCAAAGACTAAGCTATGAATTAATGTTCTATTCAAATGTTTTACAACAAGGAAAGGTAGCCATACTCAGCATTAATAATTTTTAATTGATGTTAGCTATTAAACATGTGGTCTTCATAAAATCTGTAAAACAGAAATGCTTACCTCTGCATTGGAATATATATTGATTTATGGCATTTTCCTAATCCTATATTTCAGTCCAAACATTTCAATCAATTTTTAGTTGATGACAGCATGAAAAACAGATGTGCTAAGTATAACAGTCTGTAATTTTCAGTTTCTTCCCTATTACGAGAAAGACAATGTCCAGCCTTCTGCAGCCCTGCAAAACAATATTAAAGTTACTGATATGCAGGGGACATGGGGGAAAAAAGAAGCACTGTGGATTGTGTTGGAGAGAGAAGATGGCACTATCATCTATACTGGTGTGGTCTACAGGCCTCCAACTCAAACCGAAGAAATGGATAGCGAATTGATTCTTGATATTGCAAAGATAGCCATGAAGGGGGAAGTAGTCTCACTGGGTGACTTTAATCTACCCGATGTGGATTGGAGTGTTCCTTGTGCAAATCTGGAAAGAAGTAAAACAATTGTGGATGCCTTCCAAGATGCATTACTTAAACAAATGGTGATGAAACTGACCAGGGAGAGCTCTGTGCTGGATTTAGTGCTCACCAACAGAGATAGCATGTCGAATATCCAGGTGGGTGCCCATGTGAGCAGCAGCGATCATTTATTTGAAATTAAAGCCAAGGTGGAATCCAATCACAGCAAACTCAAAGTCTTAGACTTCAAAAATGCTGACTTTAATAAAATGGACAAAGGAGTTGGTAGGGTGGGAGGGGTTAAGGGAAGTGGAATTGCAATGGACTAAATTAAAGAAAGCAATAAAAGGTGCAACAGATACATACTTAAGGAAAGTAAATAAAAACAAGAGGAAAAGGAAGCCTATTTGGTTCTCCAAAGAAGTGGCTGCACAAATAAAGGCAAAAAAACACAGCTTTCACAAAATTCAGAAGCTTGCAAACAGAGGAACACAGAAAAGAATACAAGATCAAATTAAAAGAGACAAAAAGAGAAATAAGGATAGCAAAATCAAAAGCAGAAGAAAAGATGTGAAGTGTGGTGACAAGACTTCTTTCAGGTATATTCAGGAGAGGAGGAAAATCAGAGGTGGAATTGCAGGACTCAAAAGTGCTCGGAACGGATTTGTGGAAAGTGACATTGAAAAAGCAACAATGCTAAACGAATACTTCTCTTCTGTTTTCACTAGAGAAAATCCTGGAGAAGGACCACCTGTGTTTGACAAATGTACAAATGGGAATGGAGTAGATTCCACACCATTCAGAAAAGATGATGTGTTAGAACAGCTTGCAAAACAAAGTGGACAAGTCGATGGGACCAGATGGGATACACCCCAAGATACTGAAAGAGCTCAGAGGTTTTTGCAGGGTCTTTAAAGGATGTTTAAATAGATCCTTGGAGACAGGAGAAGTTCCACGGGACTGGAGAAGGGTTGATGTGGTACCTCTCCATAAAAGTGGTAATAGGGAAGAAGTGACAAACTACAGGCCAGTAAGCCTTACCTCTGTGGCGGGAAAAGTAATGGAGGCGCTCCTTAAAGAGCAAATAGTGGACTTCCTTGAAACCAACAGGTTGCATGATCTGAGGCAACATGGTTTTACCAAAGGACGATCTTGCCAAACAAATCTGATTGAGTTCTTTGACTGGGTGACCAGAGAACTAGATCAAGAGCATGCGATGGATGTGATCTACCTAGATTTCAGCAAAGCCTTTGATACTGTTCCTCATAGGAGACTTATCAATAAACTCAACAGCTTGGGGATGGGTCCCAAAGTGGTGAACTGGATCAGAAATTGGTTGACTGATGACAGAAGGTGATGGTAAACGGAACTCACTCGGATGAAAAAAAGGTGATTAGTGGTGTATCCCAGGGTTCGGTCCTAGGACCAGTACTGTTCAATGTTTTTATGAGTGATACTACTAAGGGACTGAATGGAAAAGATTGTCTTTTTGCAGATGGCACCAAAATTTGCAACAGAGTGGACTCCCCTCAGGGAGTGGAACATGAGGAAAGATCTACAAAAGCTAGAAGAATGGTCTAATACTTGGCAGTTAAGATTTAATGTGAAGAAGTATACAGTCGTCCCTCGCCACTTCGTGCTTCGACTTTCGCGGCTTCACTCTATCGCATTTTTTTCAGTGAAACCAAGCCAAATCAGAGTGTGTTTCTCTAATACGCGCTTCTACATCGCTACGCATCAGTAGCATCTTTGCTCTTGTGCTTGTGATTTCTGAGCATTTTTATCTAAGCCCCATGATAGCTCCTAAACGTGCTGCTGCTTCTAAGCCTTCTGACGATGAAACTAAGCGCCGGAGGAAGATGCTTACCATCCAGGAGAAGGTAAAACTCTTGGATATGATCAAAGATGGCAAGAAAATCATGGAGGTTGCCCGCCATTACAACTTGAATGAGTCTACCATTTGCTCCATCCATAAAGATGAAAAGAACATCTGTGCAACGGCTACTGTCTCTTTCAACAAGGAAGCAAAGCACGTCGTGACAAGTTGTAATAAGTTCATAGTGAAAACGGAGTATGCCCTAGCCATTTGGATCAGCGACAGCTGCAAGAAAACATTACGTTGGATTCGCTGGTCATCCAGGAGAAGGCAAGGCAGCTCTATCAGTGCTTTACGGCGGATGAACCTCAACCAGGACCCTCTTCTGCAACGTTCATGGATTTCATGGCAAACAAGGACTGGTTCGAGAAGTTCCAGAAAAGGTATCATCTGAAGAGTGGTGTTCTCCACGGAGAAGCTGCCTCTGCTGACCAGCCTGCAGTAGAGGACTACGTGAAAAACATGTTCCAGATGATCCTTGAGGAGGGCGAGTATCATCCAGAACAGGTGTTCAATATGGACGAAAAAAGACTGTTCTGGAAAAGAATGCCTTCCCGGACATTCATTTTCAAGGATGAGGCCAAGGTCCGAGGATTTAAGGCGTATAAGGATCGCGTGACTATCATTGTGTGGAAATGCTGAGAGATTTTTGCTCAAGCCTGCCCTTATCTACAAGGCCAAGAACCCTAGGGCCCTGAAGAATAAAAACAAGAACCTTCTGCCAGTGCATTGGATGCACAACAGCAAGGGCTGGATCACGAAGCAGCTGTCATCGGACTGGTTCTACGAGTGCTTCATCCCCCAAGTCAAGCTGTATCTCGCGGAGAAGGGGCTCGAGTTTAATATCCTTCTCCTCATGGACAATGCTGGAGGTCATGCGGAAGACCTATCCTATGACAGTGTGCAGATCAAGTTCCTTCCTCCCAACACCACTTCGCTGATCCAGCCCATGGATCAAGGCGTTATTCGCGCGTTCAAGGCCCTCTACACGCAAAACACCCTGCAGCACCTCGTCGAAGGCATGGACCTTGAGGAGAACTTCTTGCTGAAGGAGTACTGGTGGCAGTATACCATTGCGACCTGTCTGAAGAACATCGAGGCTGCGTTGAAGGACATGAAGACTGAGACCGTGAAGGCCAGCTGGAAGAAGTTGTGGCCTGAAATTGTCCACGATTGCAGCGGATTCACCCCAGAGGATATAAGCAACTCGGCAGTGGATAAGGCAGTTAGGCTAGCCTGGATGCTGGGAGGAGAAGGTTTCGCGGATATGACCCGCAATGACATGGATGAGTTGCTGGAGACGCATTCGGATCCCTTAACTTACAAGGATATGGTGGAGATGACTAAGTCTGTGAGTGAGGAGGAGGAGGAAGAGCAGCCAGAGGTTCCTGGGGGTCATAAGGAGGAAGTTGGCCTTACACTTGTGTGTCTCTCGCAAGTCGTGAGAACTATTAAGGAAGTACAGGACATGATTGGCGAATGGGACCCACAAATGATGCATGCATTGTGGTTCCGGAATGCACTTGATGGAGTGATGGAACCCTACAAAAGCCTCCTCGCGCATATGAAAAGACAGCGCCAGCAACTGCCTATCACGATGTTCTTCAGCCGCGCACCCAGACACCCACTGCCTATGCCTAGTACTCCTTCAGCGGAAGAAGACGACGACGCACCTGCTGAAGATACTGCACCGCCTGAAGACTCTCTTACTGAAGTCGTGCCTTCAGAGGAGCAGTAACCTTGCTTTTTTTTGCTGTGCAGTACATCTCTTCATCTTCATCACTTCATCATCGAACACTTGTCACCACACTTCACACTTCTTTAGTCATCTTTTCTTCTGCCTTTGATTTTGCTATCCTTATTTCTCTTTTTGCACTATTTTCATAGGTTAGTGGTTGTGTGTAAGAACTGTGTGTTTGTGTAATTAAGTGTACAATAATACAGTAATATGATATTTGTAACATCCTAATATGTCTTATTTTCTCTTATTTTGTCTAATATTTATTTAGCTGTATTTATATCAAAATAAACATAACTATCTCATCTGAATATATTGGGTAATACGAGTGTAATGGTGACTAAAGCGGTGATATTTCATGTCTAGAGGGTTCTAATGTTAAAAACCATATGTAGAAGGTCGTAAACAGGTTTTCTTTGCTCTAACTACGAAAATATTAGATTTATAAATAAGTGAATTTCCACAAAGTAGGATTCTTTATCTCGGTAGAGTCTGGAACTGATTAACCGCGATAAACGAGAGACTACTGTAGTGTCATGCACTTGGGAAGCAAAAATCCAAGGGAACTGTATGCGATAGGGGGTGAGAGACTGATGTGCATGGACCAGGAGAAAGACCTCGGAGTGATTGTTTCTGATCTCGAGGTGGGGAAACAGTGTGACAAGGCGGTAGCAAAAGCCAGAAGGATGCTGGATTGCATAGAGAGAAATTACCAACAGAAAGGAAGAGGCATTAATACCACTGTACAAGTCGCTGGTGAGGCCTCACTTGGAATATTGTGTTCAGTTTTGGAGACCGTATCTTGCAAAGGATATAATAAGGCTGGAAGAGGTTCAAAGGAAGGCGACCAAAATGATTTGGAGCCCTTTGTCCTAAGACTTATGAGAAGAAGACCTAAATATGTACACTCTGAAGGAGAGGAGGGACAGGGGAGGTATGATTCAGACCTTTAAATACTTAGAGTATTAATGGACAAACAAATCTCTTCCAAAGACATGGAAGCTGTAAAACTAGAGGGCATAATATGTAGCTGCAAGGGGGTAAACTGAAAGGCAACGTCAGGAAATACTTTTTCACTGAAAGGGAGGGTGGTGGATGCTTGGAATGCCCTCCCAATGGAGGTGGTGGGGGCAAATACAGTGACAGAATTCAAAATGGCATGGGACAAACAGTGGATCCTTTTAAAGCAACAGGATAAAATCAAAATAAACATAACTATCTCATCTGAATAAATAGAGGTGACCTGCATGGAGCAGTGGGTACACCCCTAAACAAAGGTATGGGGAGAGGTGACCTGCACGGAGCGCCAACTGCACCTACTCTTGCTGCCTTGCTGGTCTTTATCTGCCATTATAAACTGTTACTCCCATGCTACTGAACAGGTCCTTCATCAGAATTTCCAGGCCCTCTCTGGACCACCTTAGAAGTGAATTTTAGAAGTCTTGGGCACCCATTTGCACATATAGATACTGGGCTTTTATGTGCAAAATGGCATATACATTATAAGCAGCAATTTTAGAAAAGGTACTACTTATACCTACAGATGATTTTAGTTTTATTTATTTAGACAGTTTTGTATACCACCTTATCCTTCAATCAAACTGGTCACAACACAATTGGGGGATACATTTAACACGAGGGGATATGAAACACATACACTAATACTTACAGGGAACATGGGCTATGGAGGGTTAAGTGGCTTGCCCAAGACCACAAGGAGCACCTGTGGGACTAGAAACCCCAGTCCTTCCGGCCCAAGGTTGCTGTCCTCTAGTGGGATTTGAACCCCTGACCTTCTGGCCTGAAGTACCTTGCCCCAACCAGTAGGCCACTCCTCCAAGCATTTAAATGAAGAAAAAGGAGGCATGGCCTGGGTTTGGTTTGTCTGGTTCTTCAACGTATACATGTATTCTATATTTTGCATACCTCAGAGAATGTCCATATCAGCATTTATGCCTTCTTAAAGTCCAAGCTTAAACCCTATAAAGTATATTTTTCAGAGGTAAGGTTTGGAAGACTGTCAGTAGCGATTTGTGTACCAGTCTAACAAGGAAATCCACTACCCCTGGGGCAAAGAATGGCTTTTAGAAGAACATTCACTAATTATTAGGTCTTCATTGTGACATATATGCATAACTGGCAATATATACATATATATGTAGCAAAATTGCTACATATACATCTGTGCCATCACTTATGCATATATATCCCCTTATGATGCCAATTTTTTTTTTTTGAAAGTGTACATTTCTGAAAAGCCCTTTTCTGTTTGTGGTACCATTTTAAGTTTTTAGTGTTGACTTCTCTGAATGAGGCAGATCTCGACTGGTCTCAGAAGTAAAGCAGGGTCAGGCCTGACTAATATTTAGATGGATGACCACCTTGGAATATCAGATTCTGTTGTCTTCTCATGTGGCATTAAAGCCATCGTGCCTTGCCAAGAAAACCCAAGGGCTGGGTTGACAGGAGTCAGCATTGACTTTTTTAATTTATTTATGCAATTTTTGAGTTTTAAACAAGAAAAAATCTTGTTACAGTAAAGAATACAAATACAAGAACAATAATAAGCAAATAACTGAAAAAATTCTAAGTATAGATTCACTAGCTCACAATTAGTGAGGAAGCAAGACACAATTCAAAAAGAAAAAGTCAAAGGAAATAGATACAACTCTGGTGTGAACTAAACTAATGTACAGACCTGCACTCCCACCCCCCAATCCAAGGGGAGGGAAGGAACAGCTCAACTGCTGGGTAGAGGGACATTCTTACTAGTAACAAATTGAGTCAGGTGCGCTGGCTCAAAAAAGGTGTAACTAATGCCCTGATATTTAATTAGACATCTGCAAGGATAACGGAGAAAAAAACAAACCACCGAGCTGCAAAACCCGGGGTCTCAACAAAAGAAATTGCTGTCTACGCTTCTGAGTAGACTTGGAAACGTCCGGGAACATCCTTATTGTCTCCCCCATGAAGGTCTCATTCCTCGCCCTGAAGTAAAGTCTCAGAAGCAAATCCCGGTCAGGCTCCAGAGCTACAATGAGAAGGAGAGTAGCCAGAGGAATAAACTCAGGATCTGTGGTTTCCAAGAACCCAGTTAGATCCAAAGAATCCATCAGCGGTGAATGTACAGATGAAGACGCACCATAGGTCTTGCGTTTGGCAGTAGGCAAATAATATATTCTAGCCAAAGGAGGGATAGATTCAGCAGAAAGCTTCAATATAGATGTTGCATAAGAAACAGCTCCTTTGACACCATGGGCACACGAGGAAAATTCAACAAACATAGATTTCTCCTATGCACAGAGTTCTCCAACATCTCAATCTTCCCATGGACAACTAATAAATCAGTCGAAACAATATCTGACATGGTGGATAAAACATCCACTTTTTCCTCCAGCTGGGCCACCTTGGGGGAAATAGTGGCGACCTCCTTCTTCTGCTGATCAACTGATTGAAGCACAAGAGTTAAGGAACTCTGGAGGACTCCAAACTGGGATAGAAAAGGACGTTCCAAGGCCTGCAGACCTTCCCAGAGGGATGCCAAGGTAACTGCTGCCGGGCGTTGAAGAACAGACTGAAAGGATATCACAGCAGTAGACTCAGAAGATATTTATTTTTATTTATTTATTTAACTGTATTTATATCCCGCTTTTCACCGGGTCAAAGCGGTTTAACATTAAAGGGAGGGGGACAATCAACTCTGGGGTTGGGGCTATCAACGGGGGGCCAACATTAATGATCTGAACAGATATTAAGGACATAGACAATGTACATCAGTCTCTTAGAGAATAGAGCCGGGGGAGTGAATTAGGGGGTCTGGGGGTAGTCAGTGGTGGGTGCTTGTTTCTGGTCTGAGGTATTCCTGGAATAGGATGATTTTTAGTTGTTTCCTGAATGTCAAGGGATCTCTGTTGCTTCTGATATGACTTGGTAGAGAGTTCAGAGGGATGGTGCGTATAGTTCGAAGGCTCTGTTGCAGGTCCGTTGATTGTATTTGGTCCGTTTATGGGGGATGGTGAGGGAGTTGCTGGTGGTTTGTCTGGTTGTTCTGTTGTGGGTGGGTTGGGGCAGTAGAGTGCGGAGCTGGGAAGTCTGAGTTTGGTAAAGGGTTTTGTGAATGAGTAAGGCAGATTTGTATTTGATTCTTGCTTTGAGAGGGAGTATGTGTAGCTCCCTCAGAACTGGGGTGATGTGATCTTGTTTTTTGCTTTCTGGATAATTCTTGCTGTGGTATTTAAGGCAGTTCGTAGTGGGTTGGCGTGAGTGGCAGGTAGACTGTGGTAGATTATATTGCAGTAGTCTAGGTGGGGGAGTGTCATGGCTTGCATGACTGTCCTGAAGTCCTGCGGTTCAATGAGAGGTCTGAGGCGTTGTACTGTTTTTGCCTTGTGGAATACTATTCCGGTAGCTTTTTTGCTTGAGTGTGAGTGCTTGGTCTATGATGATTCCTAGGTATTTTATGTGTGGTTGAATTTGTATTTGTGTGGCTCCTATGTTGAGGTGTGTAGGTGGTGTGAAGTCTGGGTCTTTGGTTACTATGAGGGCTTCCGTTTTTTTTATGTTGATGGATAGGTTGTTCTTTTGTAGCCAGCTGGAGACTTCTATGAAGCAGTCTGCTAGGTGTTTGTTCACTGGGTTAGTGGTTGTGACTGGACCATAGAGCATTATGTCATCTGCATAGATGTGGTAGTTGATGTTGTGGGCACGTATGATTGAGCAGAGTGGTTGCAGGTAGATGTTGAAGAGCATGGCAGATAGTGTGGATCCTTGGGGTACTCCATGGTGTTGCTGAAAGGAATAGGAAGGTTGCTATGTTTGTGCGGATCAGTTGTTGTCTATTGGTTAGGTAGGAGCGGAACCATTGAAGTACGACATTATTGATGCCAATTGCTTGGAGTCTGTGTATGAGGATGTTGTGGGAGATGGTGTCGAAGGCTGCAAATATGTCCAGGAAGATCATAGCATATCCAGAGTGCTTGGCCTGTGTGCCTTTGATGAGGGTGTTCATTAGTGATGTCATGAGGGTCTCGACTCTGTGGAATGGACGGAAGCCATGTTGTGGGTCCAGTATGTTGTTGGTATCTAGGTGGTCTTGGAGTTGTTGCTGAACTATCTTCTCGATGATTTTGGCGGTGAACGGGAGACTTGCTATAGGCTTGAAGGAAGCGGGGTCAAGGGATTCCAGGTTGTGGTTTTTTAGGGTTGAGCAGATGATTGAGGTTTTGAAGAGATCTGGCATGCGTCCTTGTCTGAGGGATTCATTAACAATGTGGGCTAGTGGTGCGCTTAAGTCCTCTTTGGTTTTCTTTATCCATTCTGTAGGGCAGGGGTCTAGTGGAGAGGTGGTGGTGTTTAGGCGGGAGATGGTTGATTCTATTTTTTCTTTTGTGATTGTTTTGAATGTGCTCCAGTCTGTGTCTATGTTGGTAGGGTGGGTTGTTGTCTCTGTATTCAGTTGTGGATTTTGTGGTTGTTGAAGCTGCTTGTATTGGCATGCTAGTAGTTCTGGCGGGATGTTCGGTAGTTGGTCGGAGTGGTTGGGTGCTTTTGTTAGTTTCTTGGCAATCTCAGAGATATGAGAGAAGAGACACTGGAGCCAGCTTCAGCCTCAACATACAGGCTTCCTCCACTCCCAGCAGGGCTGCCCAGAACAGCCGCAGGCTCCGCGGCTCCAAGCGCGGCACCCACGGAGCTACTCAACATCGCAGGAAGTGATTCATTGATCACGGATTCCCCGAGATCTCAGAGCTCCGTTTCTGCTACCCCTGCAGTGAGTATTGCAGGCTGAACCGGCAGGGTCAGCACCTCTGGGCTAAGATTCCTGCAGCTCAGGGGGGCACGGCAAGCCTCCTTCTGCTCCCGGAGCCCCTAGCGAGCCTGATAGTACCGGAGTATGAATTACACCAGCGGGCCTCACAAAAGCATCTAGAGGGCCCCTGGCAACTGCCGGCATTGTCGCAGGTATTGTCCAGCTTTTAGCTTTCCGTTTACGCGGCATAATGAGAAAAATGAAATAAAACACTGACCCAGCTGACGGTGTCTAGCGCGTGTCGGCCATCTTGCCGCCAGCATTGACTTGACAGCACGCATTTCCTTTCACTTTTTTGAGGACAGAAGGCCTCTATATTTGAGGGACAGGTTGCACTGTTATCAGCCTACCCAATCTACCCAATATCTGATTTAAATCAAGGTTGTTGATGGCTTCTTCTTACTCTCAGATATATTTGGTAGGGTGGCATCTCATACGTTTTCCAAGATGGTACTGGTAATGTGGAACAAACTCCCATTTGAGATCTGCTTGTTTCGTTGTCCATCTTGAATAGATTGTAAGCTCTGTGGGGCAAGGACTGTCTTTTATGTGTATATGTACAGTGCTGAGTATGCCTAGTAGCACTATGGAAATAAGTTGTAGTAGTAGTAACTTCATAAGTGAACTAACTCTATTAGCTTTCAATTTACTGTAAAAATTGTCTATTTTCCAGATAAGAGCGGCGTTCTTGATAGATTCAAGCATAGTAGGGTATTTTTATTGTATGCTTTTATTATAGTGCATTTATTGATTATACTTTTTTTGTCTTTCTCTCAACCATATTAACTTTTTTTTTCAGGGACTATTGTATATACGATTTTTAAAATAAATAAATAGATGAATTTTCATGGCACTTTATGTATCTTATAATAGGCTCAATGCTCACCAAACCTTTTATAAAAGATTTCCTCACCTAGACAATCTATTCAAAGTTATCCTCTTAGGGGGTCATTCTGAGGCATGAACATTGGGATGTCCATCCCTGCTGTTCGTGTCATTTCCCAGGCCCGACTACCTTCCTTGCATGTTATATGGAGAAGGTATGCGGGGGCGGGAAAGGGGCGGCGTTAGGGCAGGCATAATCTATCCTCAACCATAATTCAGACATCCAGCATGTCGGCGCTGTACATCCAGGGCTGGCAACTTTCATGGGGAACTTATTCCACCTCAGAGGTGAAATAAGTTCCCCTGGTCGTCAGGGGACGGTGGGCCTGAGGCACAGATGGGACAGGGGGAGGCCTTAGGAGGCCAGATCAGGAGTCGGGCTGCGTGGAATGCACTGTTAGAGCCAGCAGCTGGGAATTGCGGCTCTTCAATGGAGCCGCAGTGCCATGACAACCGGATGCCATGGTGCTACAGCTCCATCGATGAGCACTGAGTTAGCCGGGGAAGGCCTGTATGTACAGGCCTGTTCATGATTGTGATCCCGCAGGGCTAGACGTGTCTAGCGGGATCGGAATCGCGACTCCCTCTGTGTGTCTGGTTCCAGCTGGGCGCACAGAGGGCCCAGACATATGAAATGGAATTGGGCCCTTAATATTCTAGGATGGATGCTGTCAAGCCCCATGGCTTTATCTACTTTTATTTTTGTTAGTTCCTCACAAACCCTTTCTTCTATAAATGGAACAGCATCTGTTGTACTGCCATATGTACCCTTGAATACATTGGTGGTATATTTCCTATCCCATCTTGTTCTGCCCCCATGATTGTGTGTGCAGGCTTCATTGTATTGTGTATTGTTGCCAGTTGTAAGTTAGGGCAAGCAGCTTCATAATTGTTTTTGATCTTTGTTCCTATAGGTTTAATAGGTGCATGTGACCCACTCCCTCAGGTCTCCTTAATCCCTGCCTGACTTCATGCCTTACTACAAGGTATAATCTGTGATCCCATTGGGCTATTGCAGATCTCTGCCCTTTTGGGTAATGCAGACACTATTTTGGGGAAGGGAGCAAAGCTCTACAGCCCTCTCGTTTTCATTCATTTCTTCCCCTTGGAGTTGCATCACCCTTTTACCACAATCACAATTCAAATTTACAGTCTTACAATTGAATTTTACCCACATCCATCTATATTTTATATGCCCCATTTCACCATTTCCTCAACATTTCAACATGTTCCACTTTGTATCCAACCAGACAGCTCCATAATCCATCCTCAGCCATAATTCAGACATCCAGCATGCTTGATGTCTAACTGGGATTGTAGAACCTCTTTATTCATCTCTCACAGTAAGTCCTTCAATTTTACTTGCTACAATAAACGGTTGGATTGTAAGACTGGATCTTTTCTTGGAAGTGACTTAGTTTAACTGCTTGTATAGTGTTGTATCAGGAAACACAACATTAGCACAGGACAGTAAAAAGGTAGTTGTACAAATGATTTTGCTAAAATTAAGCCAGTGAAGAATGACTTTATAAGGGCTGTGGAAAGCGCTGTATCCTAGGAAGCTCTCATTTTTAAGAAGAAAAAATACCAGCACTGAGAACTTTCCTGAAACAAGTTTGGAAAAGAACAGAGATTAAAGTCAAGATCTGTACAAGGTGTTAGGAAGCTTAAATCAAGCTGATGTTTTTAAAAGAGAAAGAAAAGGGACTTTTCTGCAGTTTTAAGCCATTTTTAGCTTTGCCAGATTTTCAGTTACTATAAAATCTGTCTGCTTGTCCAGCCCCCATTTCCTCTGGCCAGCGTCATCGGGAACCTGTGTGTGTTTGTCATAGTGCTTCAGTATACAGACACTCTCTAACTGGGGAAAAATCTAATAAAATGTATCCAGCTGCCACAGATATGACTACTGCAGTAAAAATGCAGTCAAATGCAAAAGATATTACTTCCACAGTGCAGGAAAACTCAGACCCCACTCCACAAAGGGAAGATAATTTTGAATTAAAAGAATTCAGAAGCTAACTTAGACAAGCAACTTTAGGAGCAGAAAGGAATCCCTGAAGAGGTTATGTCACTGCACTCTTGCTCTTCTCGGCATAAGCCTAGATCTGCAGTTATAAGCAACAGGGGTGGTGGAAAAGTGTTTTTTTTGGGGGGGGGGGCGGCAAGCACCGCCCCAAGCTCCACCCTAACTCCATCCCAAGCCCTGCCCCACAGGCAGAGAGCCTTCCTGTTTTGCCCGTGGGGATCCGATCTCCTGCAGGAAGACGGGAAGGGGCTTGTCTTCTGCCTGTGGGGGATGGGATCCCCACAGGCAGCCTGTTGGCTGCCATGCTGTGATTTTTGGTGAGGCCAAGGCCTGTGTGGGTCACCTCTCTCCGATGCCTATGATATGCAAAAATGAAGACATGGTAAGTGCAAAATCTGTATGGTAACTGTTGTGCACATTCCCAGTCTGTTCCTAGACAGTTACTGCATGGAAAAATACTTCAGTATTCATTAAGTACAGGTACAGATGCAACAATGACAGCATGTGGTAAGCTACCATACACTAAATGCACAGCACAGTCTGTCCATTCCCTGTCTATAACCTGCCTATTTCCTGCCCTATATAACAGGATACGCAGTTAGTTGCAAGTTTACTAAAGTGCACTACCTGGTAGTGCAGAGTTTAGCATGCGGTTTGAGCCATGCACTAAGAACCCCACGATAACCTGGTACAGTACCATGGGGATGGGGCAGAATGAGGCATTGATAGCATGACCTAACATTCGTGCTAATTGTGACTTGCTAACTGCCCTTGCTGCCCTTAGCGTGGGTGCACTTAATGTTACCCCTTCAGGTGGCCTTAGGTGCACTCATGTGCTGGTCTGCACAGAGTTGCATCTTTGTGCCTCACTAATTGCAGAGGTTAAAGAGACAATGCCCCCTTGCTGGTAAAGCCGCCCACATGTGCATTACCAGTGCGGGCTTTAATAAACATGCCCCTTAGTGCATGAATTAGTGTTTGTCATGCCCGCATGGTAATACTGCATTGCTGTGATAACTAACAGTTACCACGCAATAATTCACATAACAGCTCAGTACACAACATTGCAGCTGCTTTTAAATATTAACAAGTGTGTACTATATTAATTATATAATGGGAGGATATTCAAAGGTATTAATGCCATTTACAGGATATTCAGTGGCAGCTACCCGGTTAGTGTTGCTGAGAATCCTCCCCCTCAAGTGATCTAAATGCCCGGTCACTATATGCTTAGCGACAGGGTAGGGATGGCAGCGTGAGCGGTATTAAGCTGCTAACCAGTTAGCTAAACTGCCTCAAGTTAGGACAGGTGAAAGGCTTTCCTACCTACAGGCGGTTTACAATCCAGTTAGTGGCTGAATATCATCACAAAGCAGACTGCAAAAAATGCAAGCCAATGAAACCGGATATGGCCAGTACTGACTATCTGGGCTTATTTTAAAGTGGTGATGGCCAACTGCTTTAACAGCGTTGGCCGCCGATGCTGAAAATGCCCTCTGTATGAGTAGCAAACATATACTCGTTGCTGTATCTCTTACAGATTACACTACGAGTAATCGTCTAGAGCAAACCTGAAGTGTTGATGGAACAAAAATATGTGGCAATAGACGCAGCTGACTTCATGATGTCTGAATAAATAGTTCAATAACCACTTCAAAAGCAGGTTCAACATTTGCAACATTCTATTAGGTCTACACATTTTCTGGGAAACCATTTTAATAGATCATATTGTTTAGCAAAGAAGATCCATACCCTTTGGCTGTTTCACTTCTTGAATCTAATCATCATCATCTTTTCTGTTTTGCTTCTCCCCTGACGGGGGAAAAGAAAATCAGCCATCTTTCTGGCATATGGAGTCCTCAAAGATGTTACCTAAGGACACTACGACATGGCCGAGCAATGCTCTGCACCTAATCCTTTTTCTCTAGAGTCCCACCAATCTCATTAGCTATCTTTTTAAATAGACTTCTAAGAGAACTCATCCCTTTCAACATTTTCTCAGGTAAAGTTGCCTGTTCCTCAATTTATCCCACCTGATCTACCTCTGCCCAATCATGGTTATAAGTCTAATTTGTTTTTGATCTATGTCTCCTCATTCCATTTTAAATAGATTGCAAGCGCCAAGAAGTAGGGACAGTCCATTATGCATTGCTATTCTGGGGACGTCTATGTAGATAGCTCTATAGATGTCCATATCGGGCACACCCACTTTTCTGAAACCCTCCCTGAACTTGCACGTGCCTGCTTTTTCTTCAGACGTTCTGGCTTTGACGTCCCAGATTGTACTTGGACGTCCCATTGTAAAATGTACCTCACTGTTAAGTCTGTGTTTTGGTTTCACCTAGGACTGACACGCATATTAAAAGAAACTTGTACAAAGCCACATTCAAAGAAGGGTTCCATGTATTTATTTATTTAACAAGTTTTTATATCACCTTATCATAAATTCAAAGCAGTTTACATTATAACATAAACTAGGAAATGTTCATTGAACAGGGTTAATAAACTTGGAGGATTATATAACTGGGGATGCCATAGGCAAAACTAAGAGTTATGCAAGAATTCTGATAATAGAGAGGCTTGAATGTCATAGGAAGGGCTGAACATGAGCTCCAGGAACAAAAGGTACTCTCCAAAGTGTATGTATTGTAGCTCTGGACATTTCGAGGGTAATTCTATAAACTCCCATGCAGTTAACATGTGTTGCCATGCACATATATGATGCCCCTTCTATAAAATATAGGAGACACATGCTTTACCTTTTAGAATATTTATTTATTTATTTTTATTTATTTATTTAAAGTCTCTTCTATACCGTACTATTCAGCATCAGCGCGGTTTACATTGAACAAAGAATTTACACATTTCCGATGGTACTTTGTGTTTACATTTGAACAGGAAGAAATAACTTGGATAACAGGGGTAACTATTTACAAATTAAGACAGAATCATGAACATTTCTTGGCAATACCCTTTAACCTTTCCCAGCATTCGCGGCCTCACAGATACAGCCGCCAGCGTGAAGAAAAAGGCTCTTCACGCTGGCGGCTGTACAGAGGGAGCCGGGGCCTCGCGCGAGCTTACCCGGCTCCCTCTGACGCCTCTCAGACAGCTGCGGTGCTGGGGGGGGGGGGGGGGCCAAGGACTGCATGGGCTGTGATTGGGGGGGGGGGGACCTGGACCGGAAAAGGGCTATGTGGGGGGGGACTTGGACTGGAAAGAAATGGGCAGTGATGGGGGGGGGGTCCTGCAAAGTAAAAAGGCTATGGGGGGGGGGACTTGGACTGGAAATAGGTTGTGATGGGGGGGGACCTGGACCAGAAAAGGGCTATGGGGGGGGACTTGGACTGGAAAGAAATGGGCTGTGATGGGGGGGGGACCTGGACTGTAAAAGGGCTATGGGGGGGGGACATGGACTGGAAATGGGTTGTGATGGGGAGGGGGACCTGGACCGGAAAAGGGCTATGGGGGGGGGGTTAACTTGGACTGCAAATGGGCTGTGATGGTGGGGGGGGGAACTAGGACTGCAAATGGGCTGTGATGGTGCAGGGGGACTCGGACTGCAAATGGGATGTGATGGTGGGGGCTAGGACTGGAAATAGGCTATGATTGGGGGGGGCTAGGACTGGAAATGGCCTGTGATGTGAAGGCTAGCACTGGAAATGGGCTGATGAAGAGCTAGAATAGGACTGGAAATGGGTTGATGTGGGGCATGGGAGAATGGGACTAGAAGGGAGTGGATGCTGGGTGGGTCTAGAACTATAAGGGAACTGATTTTGGGGAGGACTAGAATGGATGGGGAATGAGAATGGAGAGGGGAAAAAATATTTTGTGTGGAAGAAAAGTCTATGATGGTGGGCTGGGTATTGGGAGAGTTAGAGGGGCTTGAAAATGGAAGGGTGAAATTTAAATGGATGATAAATGAATAAGGAAAGAATTGGGGGAAAGAGCAAAAGGGAAACAATCAGTATGTTAAAGCAGAAATAGAGAGAGAATGGAAAACATCTAAAAGAGAAGAAAGGACAAATGGATAGCTCGCAGAAGACACGAAGAAACCAGAAGAAAGTGACTGGAGCAATTGCAACTGAAAAAATGCCCAAACAGAAGGTAGAAAAATACTTTTTATTTTGAATTTTTTAACTGGAATATGTCTGGTCTGGGAAGTGTGTCTTGCTAACATCTTTGCGTTTTTGTTTAGTGCAAGAGGAAATTACTTTATAGTTTTATTTCTCCAGTGTTGTACATTTCATGTTTGGATTTTGGGGTTCCCAGTTTAATTATTATCTGACCAAGGAAGTTAGCCTACACGTATCCTCAGTAATTTTTGTGGGTGGGGCTGGGGGCGGGGCAGGGGTGGAACTAGGGGCAGAGAATGGGTGGAGCATGGCGAGCCACAGGTGTCGGGTTTTTCTCGGTGAAAAAGTTGGCAACCCTATTTGTGGGTGTGTTGGCTATAGTCAGAGTGCGAGGCGGGGTTGTGCGAGCCTGGATCCCTCGCTCTCTAGAGAGAGTTGAAATTGCTGCGGCCTAGCTGAACGGGGCCATCCGCGAGCTTCTCCAGGCCCTGGCATGAAGGGGAAAGAGGAAAGGGAGAGTGGGGGAGGCGGGAGTCCGGAGAAGAGCACTAGCGCTCAGGAGTTAAAGGAGCAGGGAAACAGACTCTTCGTCACCCGCAAGTACCAGGAGGCGGTGGCCTGTTACACCAAAGCCATAGTGAATACCGGGGAGCAGCGACGGGGAGTAGCTGCTGTAGTACCGCCGGATTATTCAATGATCCTCTTCCCCGATGGATAAGACATTTTTTAATGTATTTCTTGAATTCCGATGCTGATTTTGTCCCTATTGCCTCTTTATGTCAGGCAATTCTATACATCTATTGCCATTTCTGTTTTGGTAAGTTGATCTCGTTTTTATTTTTTCTGGGGGCCCACAATTTTTGTTGGCGTAGGGCCTCACTCAAGGTAAATCTGGCCCTGGGGCTAGCGCATAACTTCCCACACGTGCTTTATAGAATTAACCCCGATTTGCATTTGTCCAAATAAAAGATACTACAACCTGCAGAGACTGAGACATAGTATCAATTTTGATCACTTTAGCTATTTTTGATAAAAACAGGATTCAATTTGAGTGTTCATTTTTAGAAATTCAGCAAAATTAATGCAATTTGCTTGGGGGTAGACAGCACATTTATGGTCACCGGGCAGGATAGCAGCTTCTAATAGCATTATTATCCAAACCAGATAAACTGTGGCATATGGAAATACAAAATATCTTGCCCAAGGACACACAAAGCCAGTGGCAGACATTTTTGGAACTCTTATCCTGAGATTTCTCCTCCCCACTGGTCGATATTGTGTCTGCCAGACCACAACTCCTCCTATAAGTCACAGTCCTTTCAGCATAGAAGAGGAATCCTCACTTTACTCTCACACTACCACTCAGAATGGATTCATAATTTTTTAAGGAAAACATGAATTTTATTCAACTCTTCATTGTTTATAAGAGAAGACTCATGTATGCTAAGGACTCTATATTGCATTTAAAAATACTATGGAAATATGTTATCAGATGAGAGTAGCCAGTCACCACAAAATTTAATGAAAGATGGTAGAATGTGTCGCTCTGCAAATTAGAAAGCCAATAAGCAATAAATAGCCCTTCAAAGTGGGTCTCCCTGCATGTAATTAGAAATTCACATGATTGCATTATGCTTTTTTTAAATAGACTGTAGTAATAGGCAGTGAGATTAAGACTCAGTGACAATAGTTTATCATGGTAAGTACCTAAGAGTTACAGTATCTTGAAGAGTAAACGAGAGTCATTTATTACACTTTCTGCATTGCAGTAAAACTGTTTATATCCTATGTATATTACCATAAGAGGTTCACCTCCATTGTAACCATAGGAGTAATTCTACAGGAGCTGCCTAGATTTGGGTGGCAAGTTGGCATTTTAATCATTCACATATGTAAGTGAACACTTACACATACACTGGCTAATGTAATAGTATATGCTTTGTTTGCATGAAGCATACTTTTAACTGTGGGTGTGCACATGGACAGAGTTTGGATGGAGCGTCAGCAGAGTGCATAAGGATGCATGTAAATTATGAAATATCATAAGAACATAAGATATGCCATACTGGGTCAGACCAAGAGCTATCAAGCCCAGTATCCTGTTTCCAACAGTGGCCAATCTAGGTCACAAGTACCTAGCAGTTTCCCCAAAAGACACAGGTTCTACAATGCTTGTATTGGGGCAAGCAGTGAATATCCCGGGTCCCCTTTAATAATGGTTTATGGACCTTTCCTCCAAGAACTTATCCAAACCTTTTTTAAACCTGGCTACACTGACAGCTTTTACTACATCCTCCGGTAACAAATTCCAGAGTTTGATTACATGTTGTGTGAAAAAATATTTTCTCTTATTAGTCTTTAAATAGTTTACCCTGTAGCTTCATTGCATGTCCCCTAGTCTTTCTATATTCTGATGGGGTAAACAATCAATATACATTTACCCGTTCTGCTCCATTCATAAATTTATAGACTTCTATCATATCTCCCCTCAGCTGTCTCTTTTCCAGGTTGAAGAGCCCTAACCTTTTTAGCCTCCCTTCATAGGGGTACCTTTTATTTGGTGACTGTTCTCTGTACCTTTTCTAATAATGCTATATCCTTTTTAAGATACAGCGACCAGAATTGCACACAATATTCAAGGTGTGGTCGCACCATGGAACGATAGAGAGGCATTATAATATCCTTTGTTTTATTTTCCATTCCTTTCCTTATGATACCTAGCATTCTATTTACTTTCTTGGCTGCTGCTGCACACTGGGCAGAGTGTTTCAACGAGTTATCCACGATGACGCCTAAATCTTTTTCCTTGGTGGTGGTTCCTAATGTGGAACCTTGCATCGTGTAACCATAATTTGGGTTGTTCTTTCCTAGGTGCATAACTTTGCACTTCTCCACATTAAATTTCATCTGCCGTTTGGATGCCCAGTCTTCCAGTTTATCAAGTTCCTCTTGCAATTTTCACAATCCTCATGGGTTTTAACAACTTTGAATAATTTTGTGTCATCTGCAAATTTGATTACCTCACTCGTTATTCCCATTTCCAGGTCATTTACGAATATGTTAAAAAGTAGCAGATCCAGCACAGATCTCTGGGGTACTCCACTATTCATCTTTCTCCATTGGGAAAATTGGCCATTTAGCCCTACCTTCTGCTTTCTATCTTTTAACCAGTTTCTGATCCACAATAGTACATTGTCTCCTATCCCATGACTTTTTAATTTCACCAAAGACTTTCTGAAAACCCAGATACACTATATCAACTGACTCACCTTATTCTACCTGTTTATTCACATCTTCAGAAAAGCATAACAAATTAGTAAGACACAACTTTTCTTGGCTACAGCCATGTTGGCTGTCTCCCATTAAACCATGACTATCTACATGTTCAATAATTTTGTTCTTTATAATGGCTTCTTACCATTTTTCCCGGTACAGACGTCAGTCTGTAGTTTCCTGGATCACCCCTGGAACCCTTCTTAAAATTGGCGTTACAATGGCCATCCTCCAATCTTCAGGTATTACAAATGATTTTAATGATAGTTCACAGATTACTAATAGTAGGTCTGCAATCTCATATTTCAGTTCTTTCAACACCCTTGGATGCATACCATCCAGTCCAGGTGATTTGCTACTCTTCAGTTTATCAAATAGTTGAAATACATGTTCTTGAAAAATCTAGGTGCAGGCATTTCCTCAGACTAGGGCTGGTGTAAGTGTCCATGGCTGAACTTAAAGTGCATTGTCAGGCACTTACACTAATATTTTATAAAGAAAAGTAAGCACCTACCTTTCCTTATAAAACAGGCTTAAAATAGGTGTGTTTTGGGTATCTTAAACTAGGCACCTGGTTATAAAGTTACCCTCTAGGAGGGTGATTTTATAAGGATTGCCTAGTTTTATGCACATTCAAATGCATGCAAATTGAACCTCATTTATAAAGAAAAATGGGTGCCTAATTTTCTTTATAAAATAGGGGTGTAAGTCATAAGACACATCTGGCAGGTTTAGGCATAAGCAATTTCATCAGTCCTTGACTTGATGTAAATGCATGCACCTAGATTTCTGGAGAACACGCATAAGTTATTGCATTTTATAACTTATGCATGTAAATTTGCAGTACACCCAAGGTCTACCCATGGCCACCCACACCACATATGTGTAAACCGCTCTGATGCACAAGTAAAGGGTAGTATATAGAGTGCCTAAACCATATGCACCATATACTTGCTGTGCATACTTATAGAATAACACCTGAGTAAAATACATGCATAAAGGCCCATTCGTGCCTAACTTTGTGTAATTTTATGTGTGTAATTCATCTAAGTGCCTGACTGAAGACTGAACATAGTTTAGGACAACTATCCACAATGTCTCCATGAGTCAACATCAAGTCAACAGCACTTTAACAATTCATATCAACCCACTTACACCACTTTTTTCTTCCTCTCCAAAATAATATATGAAAAAACAGTATGAAATTATTACTAACATCAATGGAGAAAGCAGACTGGATTTACAGGCGTGGCTAAAACAAACATTTGTCAACAATCAAAAGATCCCAAGTGAAACAGTGAATCCCAAACGTGCGAAAAGTATTGAAATTATAAAGATTTTTTGTCAGGTGCACTATCAAAGGTGGAGGAAACAAGCCTCTCTCCCCTGCTGCAGTGTCCCCATTTTAATAAAGATTAAAATGGCTACTTAGCTCACAAAACACACCAAAGGCATACTTCTGAAGAGTATGCTGAAGGAAGCCCCGCATGTGCGACGTGACACGTTTCGGGTTGAATCACAAACCAAGCTTCAGGCATTGCAGGACAACATTCAAAATGGCATTTTGGGCTTTTTAACTTTTGAAAACAAACATTTGAGCAAGGGATAAAAAGGCACATTTAATCTTAATGAGTTGAACACTTTATATGTTGAGCAACATTGTTAGTTTGTGTTTGGTTTCACTGTCCTAGGACTAAGAACATAAGATGCCATACTGCGTCAGACCAAGGTCCATCAAGCCCAGTATCCTGTTTCCAACCGTGGCCAATCTAGGTCATAAGTACCTAGCAGTTTCCCCAAAAGATACAGGTTCCACAATGCTTGTATTGGGTCAAGTGATATCCTGGGTCCCTTTTAATAATGGTTTATGGACCTTTCCTCCAGGAACTTGTCCAAACCTTTTTTTAAACCCAGCTACACTAACAGCTTTTACTACATCCTCCGGTAACAAATTCCAGAGTTTGATTTAGTCTTAAATAGTTTACCCTGTAGCTTCATTGCATGTCCCCTAGTCTTTCTATATTCTGATGACGTAAGCAATTGATCTACGTTTACCCGTTCCACTCCATTCATTAATTTATAGACTTCTATCATATCTCCCCTCAGCCATCTCTTTCCAAGTTGAAGAACCCTATCCTTTTTAGCCTCTCTTCATAGAGGTATCTTTCCATCCCCCTTTTGGGGCTCTTTGGACCTTTTCTAATAACACTATATCCTTTTTAAGAAACGGTGACCAGAATTGCACACAATATTCAAGGTGCGGTCGATATCCTTTGTTTTATTTTCCATTCCTTTCCTTATGACACCTAGCATTCTATTTGCTCTCTTGGCTGCCGTTGCACACTGGGCAGAGGGTTTTAACATGTTATCTATGATGACAGACGACTTAAAAGAAAAGTATGCAAATGGCTGAAATAAATGATCAGCTCTGGTAATTGAACAAATATTTGTTTCAGTCAATTGATATCTTCTTTCTAGTGTGTTTTAGCAATATCTTTTTTTGACATACATAATTCAATTAAAATGCAAGTGATGGTTGTTCCAAACATATCCTTTCTAATATAAGCCAAAATGGATGAAGTCAGAACTGGTTATTTTTCAGAAGGTGTTAAAGACCTGCCTGTTTCCTTCTTGATTTTGCAGATTGGATTTAGGCTTGGCAGGTATTTAATCTGGGTTGGTGGTTGGGGGTTGAGGGTAGGAGTTTGTATAATAGAGTTGTTTTATTCTTTTTATTTGTTCATCACCTTGAATGCTTTTCCATGTGGCGGTATAGACATGTTTTAAAATAAATAAACATAAGAAATGCCATACTTTAAAGGCCGCGGGCAGGGTCCCAGAGGCTGCCGGTAACCGGTGGCGCGGCCCGGCGCAGGTCCCTGCCCATTAGAAGGGAAAGCAGCGGGGGAGGGGGGAGTCGGCAGGCTCAGAGACGCGTGCCGCATTATTTGAAATGATTGGCTCTGCCGCGGTGTCGCGTGCAGCAAGAGCCAATCAGGGAAGGGAAAGGGCCATGTGCTGAGGCATCTGGGATGCGCCATCAGCACATGGCTGAAGAGCGGGCGGCGAACGGGGTTGTGCAGCGATCGGTGGCGGAATCTTCGGGGCAGAAGCGGCAGCGGTGATAGCGGTGGCGAGCATCAGCTCAGCATCGGAGAGCAGGATGAAGGCCTGTGGGTCGGTATAGTGGCGAGCGTTGCAGCGGTTTTTTGGCTGGAGGTGTGAGGAGCAAAAATAGGTATCGGGGGGTACGGGGAGCCGGACGGGGTGATCACAGAGGAGTGAGGATCCCATAATTTAAGGCGATTTTAGAGTCAAGCCTGGGAGGAAGGGAATATATTAAAAAAAAAAAAAGAGGGACAAGAAACTTTCAAAGAAAGACAGGTACTTGCAGGACTTTTAAAAGTGCATACAGAGGTGGGACCTAGGAAGGAGGATGCCAGGCGGGAAACGGAGTATCGGAGGGAGTTTGGAAAGAGGCAAGGGGGTTGCAGGGCAGAAGACTCGAGGCAGGGCAGGGAAAGGGCAGCAAAGGGGATCAGGAGGCCGGGAAGGGTGTGTAAGGGCTGGATCAGCTGGGCCTGCGGGAAGGGGGCGTGGAAGGGCACCAGGCGCTGCTGGATCAACGGGGCCTGTAGGGAGCGGGCGTGGTAGGCCTTCAGGAGTGGGGCAGCGTGATGGCCTGGGGCGCAGCAGGCAAGCAAGGGGAACTGCAGGGGGGAGGGGGGTAGGGGTATTGGGGGCTCTGTAGAGCGGCAGTGTGCAGACGGAGATGCTGATGTGGGGCAGGATGGGGGAGATGTGGCCAGCATGTTGGAGGAAGAGGCTGAGACAGGGCTAGGTGGCAGAGGTGCGTGGAATGTGGCTGATTGTGCGGGGTATGGGGTTCCGGCGAGGTTTGGTGGGGGTGGTATGTTCTGGGGGCGTCCGGGGGGGCAGGGGTTATGGGACAGCAGGGATGGGAGCATTAGATGGGGGGTGGGCTAGGACCTTCCAGGGCTGATTGGGCAGGGGCCTGGCAGTCAGCATGGCCTGCAGTTGTTCCCCCTGCGGTTCTGCCTTTTTTGTCTCCGCAGGTTCCGGCAATGGCTTCCACTGGAGCAAGGTACAGCGGAGTGCAGCAATGCAGGACAGCGAGTGGAGAAGCGCAGGCGACGCCTGCATGTGGCGGCCCTTGTGATGGATCAGCAGCACTGGGAGAGGGTGAGCCGCGAACGGTCGACGACGGTTCCAGAGAGGTGCATCCACAGCGTGTGCTTGAGTCTACGGAGGCGGCAGTGATGGGTGAGTTGCCAAGGGAACATGAGGGTGGGGGTGAGAGGGGGGAGCGAGTAGAAAAGGCGGGGAAGGCTACCAGGAAGCGGAGGCATACTTTGCATCGGAGGCGCAGATCGGAATCGTCCACGTCGACGTCCTCGAGTTCGTCCACAGGTTCGTCGGCTGAGGGGGGGAAGAGTGGAGAGAAGGGTGCTTCCGGTGGGGGGTCGGCGGTGGTGACAGCGTTGTCGGAATTGTGAGAAGGGGTGCCAAAAAAGTTGAGGCGGCGGATACGGAAGAGGCAGTATATTGACATTTTCTGACTCTTGGAGGGACGTAAGCGTTCTGGGGAAAGTAAAAAAAAAAGCGGAAAGAGGACGAAAAGGCTGGGAGGGTCCGTAAAGTGGCGCGGACAGTGGTAAATTGGGTGAGGGCCTTTTTGCGGTTGGCGAGTGTGTGGGGTAAATGGTACCTGGAACAGTATGGGATGCTTTTGTTGTATGCGGACTCTATTCTTGAGGCATCGCAGATGCATGAAGGGTGGTCCTGGCTCAATTACGATGAGACGTTTCGGGATAAAATGGAGGAGAACAAGTTGTTGTCTTGGGGCAGCCAGGATATCAACTTGTGGCTCACGCAAATGTCGGTAAGGTCTGGTACAGTAGGTTGGGGGGGGAGTGGCGGTGAAATCGGTGGGGGGAGCCAATGCTGTGGGAAACCGTTCCTTTCGGGCAGGTGGAGTTGGGGTGTCGAACAAGCAAGGGTTGGAGGGGGGGGGATGTGTGTTGGAGGTTCAACAAGTCCTCCTGCCCGTTCCCTGATTGCAAGTTCCGGCACGCATGTACAAGCTGCGGGGGAGGGCACTCTGCGACAAAATGTATTAAAAAGGGACTCTTGGGGAGCGCGTTGCCGTCGGTGTAGCCCCCTCCCCAGTACGGGTGGGAGTATTGAGAGAGTGGCTGCGTCATTATCCTAAAAAACAGGATGGCGAGGTATTGCTTAAGGGTTTTCGTGATGGGTTTGTAATTCCAATACAGGGTGGGGTTGGGTCCACGGTTGGGAGGAATGGGCCATCTGTACGTCGTTTTGCAGATGTGGTGAAGGCAAAATTAGACGGAGAGTTGATGTTGGGCAGGATAGCGGGCCCTTTTTTGGAGCCCCCATTTAGGAATTTTGTGGTTTCCCCATTGGGAATTATTCCAAAGAAGCAGCCGGGTAAGTTCCGGTTAATTCATAATTTGTCTTATCCGGAAGGGGCATCGGTGAATGATCACATTCCACGGGAATGCTGCACGGTCCGTTATGCTTCATTTGACAAAGCTGTTGGCCTAGTGAGGAAGGCTGGGCGGGGAGCGTTAATGGCCAAGGTGGACATCGAGGCCGCTTTTCGCTTGATGCCGGTGCACCCATCTTCCTTTCATCTGCTGGGTTTCCACATTGCAGGAGAGTATTATTTCGACAAATGCATGCCCATGGGCTGTGCAGTGTCTTGCGCGTGTTTTGAGAAATTCATCACTTTTTTGCAGTGGGTTGTGGTGAGACGTGTGGGCTGTGCCAGTGTTGTTCATTACCTGGACGATTTTTTGTTTGTTGGGGCAGCTACGACTGCACAATGTAAGGCCTTGTTGGAGGGTTTTGTGGAGGTGGCCAGGGAATTGGGGGTGCCGTTAGCAGAAGGGAAGACAGAAGTGCCAGCGACTAGGATCACCTTTTTGGGCATTGAGTTGGATTCGGTGGACATGGTGACACGCCTACCCCCGGAGAAGGTGGTGAAGTTAAGGGTTTTGGTAGCAAATGCGATTGTATCTGCAAAGTACACTTTGAAAGAAATGCAAGCTCTGACTGGGTCATTGAATTTCGCATGTCGGGTCATACCGATGGGTCGAGTATTCATACGGCGTTTGGCGCTGGCCACGGTGGGTGTGTCTAAACCTCATCACCGTATTAGAATTACCAAGAGCTTGCGCGAGGACTTGTTAGTGTGGGATGTCTTCTTGACTGATTTCAATGGGTCAGCTGTCCTGGTGGAGGAAGAGTGTTCAAGTGAGGACTTGCAGTTGTTCACGGATGTGGCGGGAGGCACGGGTTTAGGTATTTATTTTGGAGGGGAATGGTGTGCAGGGAGTTGGCCAGCATCATGGAGGGATGAGGGGCTCTTAAAGAATATCACGTTCTTAGAGCTGTTCCCGATTTTGGTTGCTTTGGAGTTGTGGCCAGGTAAGTTGCGTAACAAAAAAGTAGTGTGGTGGTGCGATAATGAAGCAGTTGTGAGTGTGGTGAATAATTATACGCCACGTTGCGGCCAAGTGGCAGCCTTGATGCGAAAAGTTGTGTTATACTGTTTGTGTAGGAATGTGACATTGAGAGCGCGGCATATACCGGGTCATAATAACAGAATTGCTGATGATCTTTCACGTTTGCAGTGGGATCGTTTCCGGAAGCTGGCGCCAGAGGTGGCTGCGGTGGGATTGGAGGTCCCTTGGAGCTTATGGAGCGATGGCCTGCGGAGATGAGAGAGATGCTGCGCAGCTCGGTGGCAGAAAAAACCTGGGAAGCATATTGCAGAGGATGTGAGAGGGTGGTGGAATTCTTGCAAGGGCAAGGGTGGTGTGGCGGAATGGTTCCGGATCAATTATTGGGGAGATACATAATCAGTGCAAAGAGGCGAGGCGCGTCTCAGGCTTCTGTATGGGGGCATTTGGCAGGATTTCTTTTTTTCGCAAAAGCAGTGGGTTGGGCCCCATTGGGCGAGGGATTTTTAGTTAGGAAATTGATGCAGGGATGGGGACGGGCGAGGCCGGTTAGGCCGGATAACCGTTGCCCGGTAACACATGACCTGTTAAGAGGTCTGTGTGCGGCCTTGCCTGAGGTGGCAACTTCAGGATACGAAGCCAAGCTATTTAAGGCACTATTCTGCGTGGCCTTTTTTGGGGCGTTCCGGGTGGGGGAACTGGTAGCAGAGTCCACAAAGAGGGGTGTGGGGAACAGCTTGCTGAGGCAGCATGTGCATGTGCAAGGGGATCGATTGAGGGTCCTGTTGAAAAGATCGAAAACGGACCAACGGGGCAGAGGCAAATGGGTGGTTCTGAGGGCGATTGAAGGGGACACGTGCCCAGTAATGGCAATGCAGTCGTTCCTCGAAGGGCGCCCGCAGGTTGCGGGAGGTTTGTTTGTGCATGCGAACTCTCGATTGGTCACAAGATATCAAGTGACAGCGGTTTTGCGTTTGGGGCTGCAGCGGCTGGGGGTGGACGCTAGCCAATTTGCGGCGCATTCCTTTCGCATAGGGGCGGCGACTAGCGCAGCAGGTGCTGGAATGTCTGCCACCCAGATACAAGCAAATGGCAGGTGGTGGTCCAGAGCTTTTCAGAATTATGTTCGATTCTGAAAGGGCGGGGAGGAGGGGGGTACGGATAATTAACCATTGTTTTCTTTCCAGATCGGGGCAGAAGTGTGCGGGGCTGTTGGATATTGGGGCATTCGTTTGTGTTCTGGGCTGGCCGGAGTGCAGAGAACAGGCCTATCGGGCGGAACCTGGGGTTGGACCCTGCAGTGGTGGACATTTCATGGCTGGGAGAGAGGGGGCTGAACTGGCCTCAGCTGATGCCCTTGCTTCATCACCATGCACGTGTGAGGACATCGCCTGGGTTCCTGCTGTTGCATTTGGGAGGAAATGATTTGACGTCGTGGACCTGCAAGCAGTTGATCAATGCGGCAAAAAGAGACTTTGCCCAAATATTGGGAATGTTTAAAGGGTTGGTGCTGATTTGGTCGGATGTCATCCTGAGGCCGGTGTGCTGGGGGCAGCGTTGCTGGTCCCGTGGATTGACGAAGATCAATAGGCAAATTGGGAGGTGGGTGGTCGAGCATGGATGTCAAGTGCAACACGATTGGGTGGATGTTGCTTGTTCTGGTTTGTACAGGAATGATGGTGTGCATTTGGCCCCGGTGGGGGTTGACCTTCTCCTCAACGATTGGCAGGAAGCGCTAGAGCGGGTGGTGAGGGGTAATGCGGACAGGTCACAGCTGGAGCCCAGGTGAAGGGGGGGGGGCGGCAAAGTCACAGGGTGTGACTATGCCGGTGGCGGGATCCCGGAGGTTTCCGGGGTCCGCAGCCGGAGGCTACTTGGGGTGTGGGCAGGATGCCCGCGACCCGGAGAACCCCGAGCCGACTTTTGCTAGTGATATGGCGAAGTCGGGCAGGGGTGGGAGTAACTGGACTGGTGGTGACCGGGCCAGGGGCGGAAGCGAGGTCACCTTGCTAATAGTATGGCAGGTGAGGTATCGCTCCGCTGCGGGGGGGAATAGTTGGCTAAGTTGTGCTTGTTAAATTGTTGTGTTATTGGGCAATAAAGCTGTGACCTGGTGTTTTCCAAATGTGTCTGTAAAATCTTTGGCGGGAGATACAAGTAAGGTGAAGGAGTAGGGCAGAGGGAGAGCGCCGGGTACAGATCTCCGGTTATTTAAAGGCCGCGGGCAGGGTCCCGGAGGCCGCCGGTAACCGGTGGCGCGGCCCGGCGCAGGTCCCTGCCCATTAGAAGGGGAAGCAGCGGGGGGGGGGGAGTCGGCAGGCTCAGAGACGCGTGCCACATTATTTGAAATGATTGACTCTGCCACGGGGTCGCGCGCGGCAAGAGCCAATCAGGGAAGGGAAAGGGCCAAGTGCTGAGGCATCTGGGACGCGCCATCAGCACATGGCTGAAGAGCAGGCGGCGAACGGGGTCCCGCCCTCCCACCCATTAATTTGAGGGTCAGTTTGGGGGACGTAGGGGTGTCACAGCTGGGGGGGGGGGAAATTGGTTTGGCGGGATCCCGGAGGTTTCCGGGGTCCGGAGCCGGAGGCTACTTGGGGCATGGGCAGGGTGCCCACGACCCGGAGAACCCCGAGCCAACTTTTGCTAGTGATATGGCGAAGTCGGGCAGGGGTGGGAGTAACTGGACTGGTGGTGACCGGGCCAGGGGCGGAAGCGAGGTCACCTTGCTAATAGTATGGCGGGTGAGGTATCTCTCCGCTGCGGGGGGGGAATAGTTGGCTAAGTTGTTGTGCTTGTTAAATTGTTGTGTTATTGGGCAATAAAGCTGTGACCTGGTGTTTTCCAAATGTGGTGTCTGTGAAATATTTGGCGGGAGATACAAGTAAGGGGAAGGAGTAGGGCGGAGGGAGAGCGCCGGGTACAGATCTCGGGTTATAGGTCAGACCAAGATCTATCAAGCCCAGTATCCTGTTTCCTACAGTGGCAAATCCAGGTCACAAGTTCCTGGCTGACTCCCAAAAAGGTATATAGGTTCCACAGTGCTTGTCCTGGGGTAAGCAGTGGATTTCCGGGATCCTCAATGGTTTATGGACCTTTCGTCCAGGAACTTGTCCAAACCTTTTAAACCCAGCTACACTAACAGCTTTTACTACATCCTCAGAGTTTCATTACGTGTTGAGTGAAAAAATGTTCTCTTATTAGTCTTAAATTGGTTACATTGTAGCTTCATTGCATGTGCCCTAGTCCTTCTACTTTATGATGGAGTATACAGCTTATCTACGTTTGCCCATTCCACTCCATTCATGAATTAATAGACTCCTACCATAGCTCCTCTCAGCCGTCAATTTTCCAAGTTGAAAAGCCCTAACCTTTTAAGCCTTTCCTCACAGAGGTATCCTTCCATCCCCTTTGCCATTTTGGTGGCTCTTCTCTGTACCTTTTCTAATTTTGCTATATCCTTTTTAAGATATGGCGACCAGAATTGCACACAGTATTCAAGGTGCGGTCACACCATGGAATGATAGAGAGGCGTTATAATATCTTTGGGTTTATCCTCTATTCCTTTCCTTATGATTTGGCTGCCACTACACACTAGGTGGAGAGTTTCAATGTATTATCCATCATGACACCAAAATACTTTTCCTGAATGGTGGTATTTAATGTGAAACCTTGCATTATGTAATCATAGTTTGGGTTGCTCTTTCCTCGGTGCATAACTTTGCACTTGTCCACATTAAATTTCATCTGTCATTTGGACATCCAGTTTTTCAATTTATCAAGGTCCTTTTGCAATTTTTCACAATCCTCTTATGTTTTAACAAATTTGAATAATATTGTGTCATCGCCTTACTCGTTATTCCCATTTCCAGGTCATTTATGAATATGTTAAAAAGCACAGATCCCTGGGGTACTCCACTATTCAACTTTCTCCATTGAGAAAATTGGCCATTTAGCCCTACTCTCTGCTTTCTATCTTTTAACCATTCCTTATCCACAATAGTACACTGCCTCGAAACCAGTAACCTTTTAATTTCACCAACAGTCTCTCATGAGGTTTTCTGAAAATCCAGGTACACTATATCAATCAGCTCACCATGGTCTACCTTTTACTTGCACCTTCAAAAAAATATAACAGATTAGTCAGACAAGATCTTCCTTGGCTAAATCCAGGTTGGCTTTCTCCCATTAAACTCAGGACTGACTCGAAGGCACACATTGCATTTGCATCTACATATTCAATAATTTTATCCTTTATAATGATTTCTATCTTTTTGACCAGTACTGGCGTCAGGCTCTCCAGTCTGTATTTTCCTGGATCACCCCTGGAACCCTTTTTAAAAAATGGCATTACATTGGCCATTCTGTAATCTTCAGGTACTACAGATGATTTTCATTCAGTCTCTTCGCTGTGGCCTTGCCCTCCCTTAGCACTCCTTTTACTCCTCTATCATCTAGTGGTCCAACTGACACACTCAGTTTTTTGCTATGAATGTACTTTAAGAAGTTTTTATTGTGCATTTTTGCTTCCAAGGCAAGCTTTTTTTTTTTTTTCAAATTCTTTGCCTGCCCTATCAATGCCTTGCATCTAACTTGCCAGTGCTTATGTTTCCTGTTTTCATCATTTGGTCCTTTTTCCATTTCCTGAAAGATGCTTTTTTGGCTATAACAGCTTCTCTGACCTCACCTTTAAATTATGCTGGCAGATTTTTGGCCTTCTTTCCACCTTTCTTAAAGCGTGGTATACATATGATCCAAGCTTCCAAGATAGTAGTTTTAAACACCCATGTTTGGTGTAAACCTTTAACCTTTGCAGCTACTCCTTTTAGTCGCTTCTTAACTATTTTCTGCATTTTATTATAGTCTCCCTTTTGAAAGTTAAAAGGTAGTGCTGTGGATTTCTGTGCTGTCCTCCCTCCATTTATTAAATCAAATATGATCATGCTAAGATCACTTTTGCCAAATGGCCCTAACACTTTTTTATCTTGTGCCCCAGATCCTGTGTTCACTAAGGACTAGGTCCAAAATAGCTTCCCCTCTTGTTGGTTCATGAACCAGCTGCTCCAAGAGGCAGTCATTTATTTCATCTAGAAACTTTATCTCACTAGCATGCCCGGTTGTAACACTGACCCATTTGATACTGGGATAATTGAAATTGCCCATTATTACTGTGTTGTAAGGGGGGTTTTTTGTTTGTTTTTGTTTTTGGGGTTTTTTTCAGCTTCCCTGATTCCTTTTAGCATTTCAATATCTATCTATTCATTCTGGCCAAGCAGACATAAGAACATAAGAGATGCCTTCCTCTTTTTACATGGAATTTCTATCCATAGAGACAGCACTGGAAAAAATCTTTTCATTGCACCGCTAGATGAACTGCTTCGAATAACATAGTGATATTATCCTCCTAGACAATTTAATGTTATATTCATTAAATGGGAGTTGTGAAAAATAAAATGTGTTCAATACAAATAAGTTTGATTATTAGAAAATATAAGTACACAAGCCACTGCTGTCACAAGTTTAAGAAAAATGAATTTTGTAGCAATGCATATGATCTAGCATTCATGAAAAGTTGCTGAATCCTGCATTATGAAAATATTCTATCGCAAGTAGTTCATATAATTACATAAGACCATTGGATAACAATTTTATTATATAGATATTCAACTACATGCTACATTGATCATTTTTTAATAGTTTTTGGGGGGATATTCAAAGCAATTAACGTGGTTAGCCGACCTGCTAATCACCTTGGCTGGCATATTCAGCGGCACGAATATTTCATGCCGCTGAATACCCACAGGTGCCGTCGCTGCCTGCCCAATGCTATCCGGCTACAACAGGGCATTCCGGAGATGGCACCCATCAATGACCAAGCAGCAGCAATATAAGCCGCTGCCCAGTTATCAACACGTGGCACAAGTCAAGCACAGTAAAGGCTGCCCTAACGTTCGCCATGGAAGCTAACCGGCAACAGTGTTCAGTCACCGCCCGGTTAGCTTCCTGGCAATATGAGCCACCTGAATACTCAATGTTGGGCACAGCATCAAAAATAACCAGTTTAATTTTAGCCATTTTTAGGAGCATTGTCAGCTGCACCTAACTGGCTGTTTCAGCTGAACCTAATCTGATAGAAATTCTCCTGTAAACATTTGTTTGGCTAATTTTAGGCAACTGCCGTTTAGATGATTGAGATCACTCGCTACACTTAGCCAGTTAACACGTAAAGTACCTTGTGGTGGTTTTAATCAGCAATCTATACTGGTGAGGTAATAAGAAACAAAACTGTGCAAAATAGCTCATTACCTACTAGCACTTGTTAAAGTGCACTCGTTAAATGTTTCACATCTCTTGTTCATTCGTACTTTGCCTCATTTGCATGTTTGACATAGGCTGCTGGTGCATATGATAAACCCCGTGTGAAAGGCCACTGTTTAAATGTGTTAAAGGCTGTTAATAGCGCACTATAGTACATCAGTCCCCAAGTAAGTCATATTCGGCTACAAAGGTACCACTATGCGTGACTAAATGGCTTATTTTTAGACCCAGCTACTAATCAGACTCCGACCACCTCATCTTCCTGCAGAGAAGCATAGCAGAGCTGGGTCAGGAATAACAATCTGTGCATTCATTGTCTTATTTAGGGAATTAACAATACCACAAAAAAAATCATAATGAAACCAATATTTTAAAATCCACTTAGGAATATTCACATCCTTCCTTCCGGCAGAAGCTGTCATGAAGGGCAACGCTCTAATTGCATTTTTCCCTTGAATATGTTCTTTGTCTTGATGATAAATCAGCAGCCTGCCCAGTCCACCAGAAACCTTACGTGAGCATTGTATGCTAGCATGGTAGGTCATATTTATTATCCTCATGCCTCGGTTCTACTTTTAATTACAACACTTCACTCAGGAATCTGACTTCAATTCATGAGCTTAGGAATAAATCTGGCTTTAATTCATGGAACAGCAGTAGTCTTACTGCCAATTAGTGCTATAAAGTTAGCAATGTGCTTCATGCTAAGTAAGAAAAACATCAGTGAACCATGAACTGTGCGTCTATGAAATCCTGCACTGAGTTATATCCAGCGATTTGAGGAGCTATTTTAAGGTATTGGATTTTGTGTTCCCATTGATTTACAGTATGGCAAACATTAGCTGGTGCCTAACGTGTATGCGAAATGGATGCCGCTTTGGGTTGATGCAGCCCTTTGGCTCAGCTGCTATCATTTCATCTCCGAGACATGGATTTTTGTAAGTCCTGAATGTGTCATTATTCATGTAGGAAGCTCTCATTATCCTAACAGATTCCATTTTTATGAGACTCGGGGGATTAATTTTCTGACACCATCAGAGTTTTCTCTCTAGAATTGATTCAGTTGCTCATAATACAGGGATCCTTGTACATTACGCATCGTCTTCTGGAAGAGCATGTCTTACCAATATTATTAAGTTTGGAATTGAACATTGCTGAGTGTTTTGCTTGCAAGGCATAAAACATATATCAAACTGCAGGTTGAGCAGAGCTATCTTCTGGGATCACATCCTAATTGGAGGGTCACATTTCCTAGTTAACATCTGCAGCAAAACAAATTCTACTCAATCCTCACTGCGTTCTGTATTAATGGCCACACAGTAGTGTTCATTACATTATGTTGGTAGCAGGGATGCCTTCCCTCAATGGCTGGAAACACCACCTTACAATTACCATGGAAGATTTACATCTACCGAGGGTTGTCTTTTGCAGTTAACATGCAAAAAATAACTGCAAAACCGTAAAGCAGTTTAGCAAACTGGAGCCTTAGTTCATTAAGGAACAAATGCAGTATAGTATGTTAACATTAGCCATTAAGACACATCAACATGGTGGTTTAAAGTATCCAAAAACTGGTGCTAAACAATTTTTTCTATTTTGTCCTAAAATGGTACATTAGGCATCGGTTGATAACTAGTTACAGCCCAAGTCTATCTCCTTCCACACAGGCCTAAGAACTCTTGTTCCTTCATTCTAAAGGCAAATTTCCCTTTTTAAAAGAATTATTTACAGTGTGTGTTGGGAAAGCTGTTACTTTCTCATCCAGAAGTTTCAAGTGATTGCTGTAATGGATTTTAAAGTTTTCAAAGATGGCATCTGCCTAAAAGCACCAACGTCATTCTATCTTTCGGAATGGAATCATGAGGTCTGTAAATCTGGTGATATTTCTGTCTCATTCTCCCCTGTCATTTTTGAAATGGAGCTCTATGGAAAGCGCTTCATTCCTCTCAGAATATTAGTGTGAGTTTCATATGACTCTTGGCTCCTTAACTCCTCTGACATGTTAATCTATATCTCCTATGGTGCAAAGTCTACCTGAACATCTCTGAGTTTATTCTTGAATGACATAGCAAAATCTTCACTAGAAAAAAGATGCAAAAAAGGTCTCATATCGCTGCTTCATACCTCTGTAACTGGGTAAGGCGGACGCGTCGCCTCTCCCCACAACTCCCCACTTCCCCCGTGCACCACCGCACTCCCTTCAATAAAACCATCACACAATTTTGGGCTTAAACTGGTCACAGCTTTATTAACCTTTAACAATAACCACATAACAATTCAACACAATAACATTACCCCCCCCCCTTTTTATCAAAGCGCGAGCCCTCACCAGCCATGTGAGTAGCAAGGTGACTCCGCTTCCGCTTCTACTGAGTCCAGGCCCCGGCTAAACAGCCTAACCCTCCCTCGTCCGGCTTCACCATATTACTAGCAAAAACCTGAGGGGTTGTCCGGGCGGGGGTCCCCCACCCCCGCCCACAAGCTTGCCTCTGGCTCCGGAACCCGGAAACCTCCGGGATCCCGCCACCGGCTCAGGCCACTACAGACCTGAGCCGCCCCTCAACCTGAAGCTGCGACCAGCCCAACTCCCCTGCCGGACACCCTCCACGGCCTCCTGCCAGTCATTAAGTAGCAGGTCCATCCCGATCGGCGAAAGATGCACGCCATCCGGCCGGAACAGGCCAGAACACTCAACATCCACCCACGGGTGCAAGATCTGGCACCCACCCCGCTCCCCCACCCACCTGCCAATTTGGCGATTGACTTTCGTCAGCCCTCTGGACCACCGCCGCTGGTCCCAACAGGCCGGCTGTGGAAGGATATCCGACCAAATCACAATAACCCCCGGAAACATTACGAAAGCCTCCCCCAAGGCCTTGTGAACAGCGCGAATCAGCTGCTTGCAGGTCCAGGACACCAGATCGTTGCCGCCTAGATGTATCAGCAGGATATCCGGCGCCCCTCTCATGCGCTCGTGATGCCGCAGCAAAGGCAAAAGCTGGATCCACCATAGTCCGCGCTCGCCCAGCCATGATACGGTCACCCCCAGCGCTTCCAGTCCAAGATGTGGCCCCAATGGCCGTGTTGCTGCTCGCCGACCGGCCCAGTAAACAAATGAGTGGCCAATCACCCAACAGCGACACGATGCATGGCCCCTTTCTGCAAAGTAAAGAATAACAGAGTTAGCACCCCCCACAGCCCATTACAAGCGCACATAGCCCTGGAATGCCTGCGATCTCCACCGCCCTATCCGTTGTATCTCTTGCTCCGGAAGACCCTCTGCTGCCGCGCAGGTCGCTGCGCCAATCCGGAAGGAATGTGGAGCAAACCTACAGGGGTCTTCCCCAATCCGTCGCAACGACAGCTGTAGCACCGCCGTAAACTAGTAGCGCGTGAGCTCCCTCGCGTCCTCGTGAAGGAACAGACTGCCTGCACCGGCCGGCCGCACCTGCAAGTAGGCGCCCAGCAGCCTGACTGGGCAAGCAAGCGCCCCCGGTACGGCACGCAGCACCACCCAGGCACCTCTCCCCAACTGATCAGTCTTGGTGGATTCGGACCGTACCCTCCCCCACCCGCACCTGGTGGACTTTCAGGTCACACGCACCGTTCCTATGACCCGACTCCGACACGAGCTCCCCCACCCTAAAGGCACCGAAGAAGGCCACCGAAAAGACAGCCCGAAACAGCGTACCCTCGTACCGGGAGGACACCACCTGTGGTAAAACGTCCAACAAGCGGCTCAACAAATCATAAGTTATCGGCCACCGCCCATCAGCTGGAGTGGGAAGGGATCGCTTCCACCCTTGCAAAAGTCGACGAATCAAAAATCCCTTGCCTACCGTCCCCCAACCAACCGCTCCCGCGAAGAAGGAAAACCCCGCCAGCTGTCTCCTCACCGTTGCCCTCGAAAGACCCGCCGCCTTTGCCGCTACCACGTATTGACCCAGGAGCAGCTCAGGGAAAGGACCCTGCCGCCATCCGTGCTCCGCGAGGAAGGTTACCACACTGCTGCAACCCCGCTGATAGGCCGCCCACGTCGCCGCAGACACGGAATTCCTCAGCAGTTCCTTCATGTCACCAGGCCAATCCGCCATAAGTGCGCCGGGACCGATGCTCCCACTTCTTCGGCTTCCAGCGCCAAGGTCCGAAACAGCTCCCACTGAAAACGGGAAAGAGCGTCAGCAATTTTGTTAGTACTTCCAGGAATATGGCAGGCCCTCACCACCACATTCAAACGCAAACAAGCTAACACCACCTGACGCATTAAATCCGCCACTTGCTTGCAGCGCGGGGCATAATTGTTTACAACAGACACGACCGCCACATTGTTGCACCACCAGACTAACTGATGATTCCGGAGTCTGTCCGGCCATATGGTCAACACCACCAGGATCGGAAACAACTCCAAAATGGTGATATTCCTGGTCAGGCCCGACTCCCGCCAATCCTGGGGCCACCCTGCCGCACACCAGGAGCCCCCAAAGTAAACCCCGAGGCCCACGCCCCCCGCCGCATCCATGTACAGTTGCAGAGCCGTACTAGAGACCTCCCTCTCCCGTAAAACCGTAGTACCATTGAAGTCACGCAGAAACTCGTCCCACACCCGCATGTCTGCCCGAATGCTGTGCGATACCCTGATCCGATGATGAGGCATACGGACCCCCACTGTAGCTGCCGATAGCCACCTCAAAAATACCCGCCCCATGCGAAATTCAACGAGCCAATCAGCGACTGCAGTTCCCGTAATCTTATCTTGCTGGAGACTAGCACATTCGCCACCAAGACTCGGAGCTTCGCTATCTTAGCCGCAGGCAGGCGAGCTACCATCACCACTGAATCAAGCTCCACCCCTAAGAAGGTAATGACCGTCGAGGGGCCCTCCGTCTTCCCCGCTGCGAGAGGGACACCCCACCCCCGAGCCAGCCACTCAAAGCCACCAAGCAAATCCGAGCATTGCTCCAACCGAGCCTCACCTACGAACAGGAAATCATCTAAGTAATGCACCACGTTAGCGCAACCCACCTGTTTCACCACTGCCCAATGTAAAAAACTACTAAACCGTTCAAAATATGCACAGGAGATTGCGCACCCCATGGGCATACACTTATCGAAATAGCTGTCCCCTTTGAAACAAAACCCCAACAGAGGAAAAGACGCCGGGTGCACCGGCAACAAACGGAAGGCTGACTCGATATCCGCTTTCGCCATCAAACACCCCGGACCCCAGCATCTCACCAGCTCCAACGCTGCATCCAAGGAGGCATACCGAACCATGCACAGATTGTCCGGGATATGGTCGTTAACTGATGACCCCGCAGGGAAGGAGAGGTTATGGATTAACCGGAACTTCCCATGCTCCTTTTTTGGGATTACACTCAATGGGGATATCACTAGATCAGCAAAAGGCCTCTCCGCGAAGGGGCCCGCCACCCGCCCCAATCCAATCTCCTCCGCCAGCTTATCCCGCACTATCTGGGCAAATCGCCTCACCGAAGGCGAATTCCTTGCCTTGGTACAGATCACCTTACCCACCACCGGAATTCGAAAGCCTTCACTAAAGCCCCCCTCTATTACTGCACTGTCCTTCCGTTTTGGATACCGTTTCAGCCACAGGCGCATTACTTCTGACTGGGGTGGGAGCTAGGATGAGGAGGCTCTTACTGTTTTGGAGGGGGCGCTCCGGCCCCACCCGCTCCTCTCTTAATACATTTGAGCACAGAGTGCTCCCCGTTACAGACGGAACAGGCGTGCCGGAATTTACAATCCGGAAACGGGCACGACGATTTGTTAAATCGCCAGCAGACATCCCCGACCCCCCCCCCCCCCAAAGCTGATGCTTTTTGGACCCCAGCGGGTCCGCCCATTCGAAAGGGCCGCCCAGCCCCCGAAATGCCGGCCGCTCCTCCCCGTGCACTGCTCGCCGCACTACCGCTGGGTCTGACCGCCATCTGCGTCAGCCACAGATTGATATCTTGCATCCCCCAGGACAGCAGACGGTTTTCTTCCATCTTATCCCTGAACTTCTCATCATAGTTGAGCCATGCCCAACCATCATGCAATTGCGCAGTTTCTAAGATGGAATCCGCATAAGCGAGGAGCATACCGTAGTGCTCCGGGTACGAATGCCCCCACACACTAGCTAAGCGTAAAAAGGCTCGCGTCCAGTTCACCACGTTCCGTGCCGCTCTCCGCACCCTCCCCGCCTTCTCGTCTTCCTTCCTCTTCCTTCTGCTGTCCCCGGACCGTTTTCGGCCTTCAAGCAGACGGAAAATGTCGATATATCGCCTTCGCAGAATCTTCCGCCGCAGCGTCTTTGGCACACCTTCCCATAACTCAGAATATGCCACCACCGAAGGCGTCGCCACGACTGCGCTCGCCCTACCCTCAGTCCCCTGCAAGTCCTGCCCCTTATCCCCATCCGAGACCAAAGAATCTAACGTGGAAGCAGTGGACGAGGTGGATGAAGTCCCCGACCTGCGCCATCTACGACAAGGATGTTTCCGCTTCCTCCTCGCTTTTCCACCTCCCCCCTCCACCGCTACTGTCCCACCCCCTTCAGCCACGCCTGGATCCCCTGCCAACTCACCTGTAAATTGCGCCGGCACTTCGGCCACCGCGCCAGCTGCCCACGGCTCCGTCCCCACGTGCGTTGCTGCTGACGTCCTCTCACTCGACCCCTCCACAGGTGCCGGACCCAATGGACTCGAACCGCTGAACCACAGACTCCCAGGGTACTGCCATCCAAAGGGGACCTGCGGGGAAAAAACAGGAAAAGGCGAAGGGGGCCCCCCCGTTACCCAAGGGGGCTGCTACGCCCCCAACCACTCCGCCCCCGAAGAGCCTTGGGCCCCCACCCTGCCAGTGCTCCCAAGAAGGCGGGTATGCGCACCCCGACACTCCAGGCCGGTTCCCGGGGCCCGTCGGCACAGCACACTCAGCAGCCCGCATCTCGCCCAACACAGGCACACCGCCCCCCACCGGAGGTAGCCCTACTTCAGGCACTATCCTCTCCGGAGGGCCAGCAGGTCCCCCACTCAAATCCCCGGCCACCCCTGACCGCCCCTCTGGACCCAGGCGGTCAGCATTCCGCGTCGCACCTCCCTGCCCATCCCCCGTTCCACCGGGCTGGGCCTGCGCAGGCCCAGCCCCACACCACCCGCTCCCCCCAGCGCGTGCTCCCCAGCTGCCCGCTCTGCCTCTACCCCGGGTCACTTCGAGAAAATCGCCCCCTTGACCCCCCCTCACACCACCCCCCTTTCCCCCCCTGGGGGCAGACCTTGTCCGATCCCGCCCACGAGCCCCCCCAGCTGCCCCACTCCCTTGGCCCCCTTTCAGTCCTTTTCCAGGTGTCCCCCCCCCCCCCGCCCTTTCCCAGACCGCATGGCTCCCAACCCCCCTGCTTCACCAAGTGGTCTGCCTGGCTGTTTCTTTTATTTAGTTTATTCTGTTTTGTTTTGTTTTTATTATATATACCGGCCTCCAGTTCCCTGCCTCCCCCGTGTACTTTTATGACCCCCCTCCCCCTTGCCTGCCGAATTCAATAAACTTATTGTATGCCCCGTCGTTTGCACTCTCCCTGTATTTTCTTTTTTTTTTGTTCGATGGACCCCCGGCACCCCCTTTTCGACACTCACCAGGCCTTTTCCAAATCGCACCCCCGCACTGCCTCCAAAGCCACGCGGTACCTCAGAGCACACTCTGCAGCACCCGAGGCGTCTGGCTCCGACCTGGAAAAGGCCGGAGCCACAGCGCGTCCCCGCACTTGCCCGGAGGCCGGTCCCGCCTCCCTTCCGCCCCATTGGCTCCCCCCGCCTCCCGGCAGCCTGCGGGAGCCAATGGGGCGCCCAGCACAGCTCCGGCTCGCCCCCCCCATTATCCCGACGACGACGCGGCCCGGGGGATCGCGTCCTTGCCGCCCCCCCGGTTACCATGGGGCCGCGTGCACACCGGCTCCGCGGCCCGGAATTTCCAGGACCTAAAAGAGCTATACAGGTTAATTTTCTTTACAGGTGTGTGTTTATGCATGCCTTCCCTGCCTCTCTCAACATAATTTTATAATTCTTATAATGAAGTCTACATTGGGTTCGGTTTGTTGCAGTTTGCTCCATGTGTATGTGAGTTGAAGTATGTACAATAATGCAGGCTTTAATACAAAAAGTTAACTACAACTTTCAAGATAAAATTAAGCTTTTGACATTGAAATGTGCATTGTTTTTCACTGCATTAATTGGTAATGAGCTTTTCTGCATGCTATATGCATCTCATTAACCCATTACCATAGATATTGCATTTGCATTTACATTAACACATGCTAGCTAGCACTGTTAAAACTGATAAAACAGCTCAGTTCAAGAACCCAGGAGTTTAATGTACATTAAAACTTGTTTTATTATTTTAATTCACGGTCCCCCTAGATTTCTATTACCATTTTTAACAAATGGGCATAAAATAGTGATCCCCACGTGTCTCCTCTCTAAGCTAAAGACTGCTATGCTTTCCTTTTAGATTTTAGATTTTGGTCACTTTCTCTGTCAACCCTGCACTTTCCTGCTAGTCTGCATGTAACTGTAGAGAGCTCTCCCTTTGCCAATCACTTTAGACTCCCTTCCCCACCTCATCCCCAAATGAAGTCCCCCTCCCTCAACCATTCCCAGTGGGCTCCTCCCTTAATTCTTGTGCCTGTGGATATTGTCTTTGAAAATGACAAAGGTGTTTAGACCTTCTCCATTCTTGTTGGCTCTTATCCTTGTAGGCTTACAATACCACAGCAGTCATCTCATGCATAATATTCACCTAGTATGGAGCTGGCATACCCCACCCAATATTTTAGAATTGCCTTCACCAGCATGATTGCCACTTGTATAAATTTGTTCTCCTTCCTTCAACATCCTCTCTTTAAGAATAGTATATATAAAGACTTAATGGAGAGAGGAGGGAGTAAATTAAAATTCATGAAGAAATGGGAGGAAGATATAGGGAGGCGATGGAGTGAAGAGGAGTGGGATAAGGTCATACAGACAGTGGCAGGCATATCAATTGCTACTCAGATAAAAGAAAACACCTATAAAGTACTATACAGGTGGTATTGGACGCCAATTTGTAAAAAGCGTGCAGGACAGGGGCAATCAGATTTGTGTTGGAGGGGATGTCAAGAGAGCAGATATGCTGCATATGTGGTGGACGTGTGGAAAGATCCAAAAATATTGGGATAGCGTGTTAGAGATAATATACGAGATGACAGGACACAGATTGCAGAGGAAGCCAGAAGTCTGTCTATTGCATCAGTTAGAGGAGACCATATCGGAGAGGGATAAGGGGGTACTACAGCATTGCATTGTGCAGCGCGATGTGAGTGCAAAATGTTGGACAGGGGTGTCTATACCGCAGAGTGAAGGCTTCATTAGAAGAATGACAGAACTGTGTTTGATGCATCGACTAACGAAGCTGAAGCAAGGGATGGAAGAGGGTTTGGGGATGGCTACAGGATTGGGGAGGGGAAGCAAGGGGAGGGGAGAATAAAGGAGGGATGGATTCGAGCAAAGAGTGTTATTAATCTGATGTTATGTTTCTGTAATCACTAGCATTTTTACATATATTTGAGATAACTATGAAAATCTTAATGAGATCTCTCAATAGTCAGAAGATGTGGGGTATAGAGAGGGGAGGAAAGGGAAGGGGGAGGGGAAAGGGGGGAAGCTGAGGAATAGGTAACATGGTAGTTGATACAGCTAGAGGTGACGATATTATATAGAGAGGCGTTATTGCTATAAAAATTGTAAAATGAGATGGCTGATGATGTTTGTTATATATTTTTGGAAAATATTAATAAAAAGTTAAATGGGAAAAAAAAGAATAGTATCATTCCCCAGCATCAGCAACCTATGGGGAGTATTTTAGAAGCTCTATTCTTGAGATGGACATCTGAAAATGGACACAGAAATGCAAATCATGAAGACATTCATAAAGCCATTTTAGAAAGCCAGGTATATAGACATCCCCAGCTTGAGAACGTCCAGGGAACATGGGGACATGACAGTGGTGTGCCTGGGCATAGCAAGAGAATTGTACATTGTGATGGGATTTCAGAACACCACAAGCATATCAGACCCTGGTTCTTGAGGTGTCCATGTCTATACCGCCTCCTAACCATGAATAAGGTACAAAAAAGTGCTCATTTCATGGCTGCAATGCTTCCAGGGGGAAAAGCAAAATGTAGCTACATCTCAAAGGTTAATATTTCCTGGCTGAACAAAACTGTCCATAAAATCATACTCGAAATATATTACTGTCCTGCCACTGCACATCTGAGTATCTGAAATGACAGGGCAGGACATGCTAGTCTCATAAAATAAATTGCCCCCCTTCTGATCTACCCATGCCAGGGTATCCAAGTACTCCGTTTTGCAGTCATGCAATTAGGGGACATCCACATTTGTAAAATGGCCTACGCCCATGCATATATAGGTGTAGCCCATTTCCTGAACCAGTTTCTGGGACGTTCATTTTTTGGGTTGAGATGAAGCGATTTCAGAAGGCACTTGTATGTGCCTACCTTCAGTGCTGCCACTCTCCTGGGTTTTGGACATTCTAATCTGGACGTCCCAGATTTTTCCTAGACGGTCCTTCTCAAATGCCACTTGATATGTCCATTCCAGATCCCCATGAACAATGTTTTCAACCACCTCTACCGCTTGTCTCCAGATTCCATCCAGCCCCAAGCACTGAAAGCACCTTCAGCAGTGCCTCTTCATGGTTCACAATGACCTATTTGGCATAAACCAGCATATGGTTTGGATGGTACACTGGCTTTTCATGGCTCAAGGCATGAAAAAGTAGTAGAATTTATTTTGAACAGACACTACTAACACTGCAAAGTCTTTAGCTTTGGAGTAGCTCTTTTCTTCTCTGTGATTTTCTCAAAATCATCCATGATGCCATATTCTGCTCAAGTGGCAGACCAACCAACAGTGTATGACAATAATCTAACTGGGATATCATTAAGAGGAGAACAGCTGTGCTCTGATCTAAATAAGGGTAGAGATTCCAAACCAGCTGCAATTTGTCTAACCATGACATTCTAGATTAAAGGAGCCATCAGTAAGGATGCCCAAATTTCTCACTCTGAACTCATTTCCTTTCCGTGCTTCATTAAGCACTCAGTTACCACTGGAAGAAAAGTATACGAAACTCAGGAGAGAGAGTATGTGTGAGTACAGTGTAAGAAAAACATGGGGAAGTGAGGCAGAATTTGTGCAGTGTGGAAACCGATGTAATGTGATTAATTGCTATGAGCATATACATCTATGGAATGATCCTTATAATGCTTTATTCTCCTATAGTAAGAATAAAAATAAAAATAAACAATGTGCCTACGGTCTGAGAATTTAAAATATCTCAAAGAAATAATGTTTTCACTAATAGAACCAACTTTATAGAATACTATGCTGAAAGAGAAAACTAGAAATGATGTATTTTGATTTGAAAAAGAATAAAACAAGGCTATTTCCTTTTGAAGGATAAGGGATTAAATTGCCAAATAAGGCACACTTTATTTGGCAGTGACCTTTACTGGTACTACCACAAGGTTACCACCAGGGATCAGAAGCACCATTTTGAAGAAGACAGTTGCCTGGGCATGAGCAAGCAAAGATCCCTATTGGCCCATCACTTCAGAACCCTTAGGATGAATTGGGGTCTAGGGGGATGAGACAGGACAGGATGGAAGGCTTGCTGATACTGTAACCCTGCGGGGGGGGGGAGGGGGGGAAGCAGCAGACCCACAGGGCTATCAGGGATCAGAAGTTTCCTGATGGAGGGGGTTGGGGTGACTCTCACATTCAGGCCATTGGGCCCTTTATCACATGCCACTGCCGTGTGAAGAAGCTGTTCATTTTTCTGGTGGCACTTGAAAAAATGCCTCCATCTCTTGAGCTGTATTTATTATTTCTGTGACCCACAAGATCTTTTTCATGTGCTCATTTTCACATTTTCTTTTGTATCAATGAGCTGTTTTGCAAAGTTTGCATAAATCTTCATGCAAAATGTGCTTCACGTTTACTATCACGAAATGTACTTTTGCAAAGTAACTTTGCTAAAATGCATTTCACATGAAATATAGTGCAAAACATCTGCTCTTTGGTATTTTTGCAGATTTGTAGGCATTTTGTGTTTTTTACACCCAGTGCACTTTTCCAAAATTACTTTACACTTTAGTACATAGGCCTTGTATTTTCTTACAGGAACCCTCAACAGCATATTCAACAAATTTCTATATGAGCAAAATAAAGCTGACCTGTAATTTTTAGCAAGGAGAACAATTTTAAAATTCCCTGTCTGACAACTTTCCTGTTGAGAGAAGCTAAAAGGTATGCATGGGATTCACAACATATTGTTTGTTACACTAAAAAAGGGTTTTTTTTTCAGAGGTTTGTTAATACGGAACATAAAGTCAGGTCTGCAAAGGAAGTGGAGTTTTTGGTATTGGAGAGATCGCTGCCTGTGTCCTTTCCGACTTACGTTCCTGGAGGTGAGCCAGTTTGAGAGGGTTTGTGCCATCAACGGCGATTCTGGACATTAACACTGCACAGCTGCTCCATGGCCTGTGGTCATGTGCTCGAAGGGGTACATGACCAAAGGGGCTTGTCTCCTTTGGTACTCGTCAGTGCTAGTTCGGGGCCAAAGGGCCCTGCCTTGCCGCAGGCAATGCCCCATGGTTTGGGGAAGCGAAAGGTCAAAGCAAAGAGGAAGATGCCTGTGGCTGCTGTGTCTACACCAAAGGCTTTTATTAGGCCTAGGGATAACCATTTTGCAAAGTGCCATGTCAAATTCTTCTTTATTAGACCCATCAGGTGTATTGCTTAGTTCTATAGTAAGGACCCTGTCTCCTCATCATGACCAGCGGCAGGCTGTAATGGATGGGAGTATTTCTCCCTTAACAGACCCTGATGAGGTTTTGGGAAATGCCTTTGCTGTGAGCTCATCACAGGTTCTTTCTTCTGCCTCTACATTTCGATTGTAGACTGTCAAGAAGCCCATTGTACCTTAAAATGTTGTGAAAGCTTCGGCTTCAGAGGTAACATTAATGGATATCTGGCGAGAGGTATCTAAGACTAATTATTGCAAGAGTTTGTGGATTAAACAGTGTCCTTCTCTGAACAAGTGGTTGAGAAATTTCGGATGGTGGACGAATCTTTAACTCATGTTACTCAGTGGCTTGATAAGCTGGAGGACCAAGTAGGGTTCCTGCAGTCATCCGGAACTTTCGGACTTACAATTTGTTTATACAATATAAAACTATCTTTGTCATTAGATAATAATCTCAGGGCTAGAAAACTCAGATTTCTTAATTTTCCTCAACATCGTTTGTTATCCTCATTGATATTTCACAAATATTGTAAATAGATTTTGTCGATCCCTGGCCCTGAAAGGATAATGGTTTCAATATTCTATATTCCGGCTTGTCCGGCTGCTTTAGAAGATGAGGTGGCTTGGGTGGAAGAATCTACTGCTTCGGTTAATTTAACTAATTTCCTAGAAACTTCATCGGATGCGATTTCCACTCGTGCTGTCTCTTTTCCCATAGAGCTGGATAAAACGTTTATCTTGCACCTTTATTTTCATAAAAAAGATTTGGTTTTCTGTAGCCAAAGATTTGGTTTTCTGTAGCCAAAAGGTTCTGTAGCCAAAGGGGGGGGGGCGGGGCGGGGCGGGGGGGGGCTTTCTTTCTGCGCTTTCCCTGTAAATGTGTGGTTTCTATGAATAATGTGAAGTATGTTTATACGGACCCAGTACAGCTTGTTAGTTTCTTGGATAACAGATAGGACCTGTTTTGCCAGCAGCTTGTCTCCTTTTTCTTGGGGGGGGGAGGGTTCCCCCTTGTCATTTCTTTTTTTTGTTCTCTTCAGGCCAAGTATGTCTATTCCCCATACTGAGGGCAAAATTTGACTTTGTGTGGTTTTTTTATTTGTAATTTCTAGGTATTGGATTGATGCATATTCAGTTCTATTTTTTATTGGTAAATTTTCTGTACAAGTAGTGAAAACTTTCAATTTTAAAAAAAAGTCAGGTCTGCGAGCATGTGTTTCTCTCCTTTCCTCCCCCCTCAAGAGTTGCAAAGTCCACGGAGACATCTGTGCCTATGTTACCTGCATGACTGAATTCTCAAAGAGTGTAGATTTTTTCAAAGAAAAATTATGCCAGATCAGTGGGTGCATAGATGCCCATGGACTTTGTACCTAAGTGAACCACTAAAAATTACCTCCTAAATGACATCTCATTTGTCCTGTCAAGGAAACGGCTCAAATTATAGAAACACACCAGCACTTGGTGAGCTGCATTTTATATAAAATATGCAAAATACTTACAGTAGTGTTCTCAGGCATTTCTTTAGATAACCACAAGTTGTTTGTTCAGGAATAAACTAATTGAAATTTATTGATGGAAAACTTCATTACTATTCAAGTTCTGATCAAGACTAACTGCTTGAATTTAATACTGCCTGTGCCAGGCATTACCTATCCTTAAGTACACTTCCCTCTCTGCCTCAGTCTGTCACCTTATCACTCATCAAACCCTCCACCCCCCACCCCCCCTCTCCTTAAGACTGTCATTGGAAAGCTATTTTGCTCATTACCTGAGGATGAAAGTCTTAGCTCCTGAAAGCTAGTCAAGATGTTAACTTAGATTTGTTTTTGTTAACCTTTATTTCTGTGTCTTAAACTAGAATTTTATTTAGACTTGATAATGCTAATTGTCTTGTGTGACCTTCCAGCCTGTTAAGTCCCTCCAGCTGTTTTCTTCTCCGTCTCTCATATCTGCTGGTTCAACATGCAGGTCTGTACTTGCTCACCATGTCACTAAATCATTCTGTTCTATATTTGCAATCCTACTTCATATCCCTTTCAATCTGTTTCTCAACTCCTACTATATGTGCCCAGGCCTCTACGTATGTGTGTCATCTTGCTTTAGGGCCTCCCTCTTGGTAGACGTCTTCCAGCATGAAGTTCCACTGCACCTTCTTCTATCATCTTTTCAGAAGGCTTACTCCTTTACCTCGGTCTTCTTAGTTTTACATAAATGAGTCATTTTCAGCTTAAACTACTTTTAAATTCACATTGTTAGAAATATTGTACTGAATAGCTTTCTGTACATCAGTAGCTCTTCAAATCTGTCAGCTAATTGTAATGAGATGGATGCTGTAACACAACCAAGTAATCTAAGGTAGTTCTTTTGCAGTGTATAGGAGTTATCTTAGATTTTTACTATTGCTCTCTTGCCTATTTCTTCCTAATTCAGGTACATATTTTTACTTGAATGCATATCTCATACAGGACTAAATTTACTAAAAGGTGCTAACATATTACTACATGCAAACTTGCATTAACGTGCTATTCATAGCATGTCCCGTTTTATGTAGTGGGACCAATTTACGAATTACACATGTTAATGACATTAGTGCATGCTAATATGAGCGTGCACTTTAGTAAATCTAGCCCATAATACAGGAGAAGGGCACTGCGTTGCGTATCTGATATTCAGATGTTTTAGGAGTACAGGCTAGAATATTTGACTGAAGTGTTGCAAAGTGCAAGGGAACTTTCATTCAACAGTGTGCTTCTCAGGTGAAGTTGGCTCGGTCGTGATTCCCACCTCTCTACAGTACAGTGCCGATTGGTACTTATCCGGAAAGCAACACCTGCTTTTCAGATAAGTGCCATGGACTGAGATATTCAGAGGCACTATCTAGATAATCCAAACTCGAAGCAGCAAATTATCCGGGTTTCTATGATCTTAATTGCTACTATCCAGGAAATTATTTGCCTAATTTAGGACAGCATCAAAGTTATCTGCATAGCTGATCTGATAGCAGCGCTGAAAATTGTTGCTATCCAGATAACCTCAGCACTGACCACCCAATCCAGATATTCCGCATTGGCCAGTATCTTAATATCGGTGCTGAATATCCCGATTTTCTTTAACTGCGGCAGCTGCCATTTTAAAAAGATGCCGCAGTTAAATATTGTCCTGTACGTTTTTAACAGTACATAACCTATCAATAGCCAGAGGTTATCAAATCAGATGGTATGCCGCTCACATTAGGGCAGAGATGTACTAAACTACATAATATACCAGTAAGGCATCAAAGTTTAGATGACATTAACCCAGACTTAAAATAAGATCCTTCGTGCTCCCTCCGCCCCCTGCACGGCAGTCAGAAAAAGTACAACAAATGCTTGTCAAATCTGACACAGATAGTTGCAAAATACTAATCGAGCAAGTGTCTGAACAGTACATGTGCCAAAGACTAGAGGCCAGCAAAGTCAAAGAGCGTAAGCGTTGATATTCAGAAGGGACCTGCAAACCGCATAAACCCCACTCAGCCCAATATTCAGAGGCATTAGCTGGTTATTATATTTATTTAGCAAGGTTTATATACCGCTTTCCACCAAGTCAAAGTGGTGTACATGGAGCAAAGTTCATCAGTTACATAGAACAGTTAGGTATATACTGTACAATGAACAGTTTAAAGAATAGGTTGATAATATGTACATTGGGATATTTGCTGAATGGGGAAGGATAAAGTGAATGGATTGGGCTGAATTACATACAGTATATGTGCCATGTGAAATTTGGTAGGTAGTGTCAGACATATAGGAATTATGGATTTTGAAGATGGGGGGGTTAGGTAGTGGTGCTAAAATGTTCAATGAATAGGTGAGTCTCTAGTTGTTTGCAGAAGGTGTGGAGGTCAGTGATGTTTCTTATTGAGTCAGGTAGTGTATTCCAAGTAGATGGTGCATATTACCCAAAGGCTCGTCCACATCCTTGTTGGTTGTACTTTGTTCTGGCATGGGGGATAAGTGTGTTCCTTGATGATCTTCTGGCTCTGTTAGGCTGTGGAATTTGGAATAGGGTATGGAGATGAATGGTGGGATGGGAGTGGATGGCTTTGTGGGTCAGGAGAGTCTTGTATTTGATCCGGCTGGGTAGTGGTAGCCAATGGAGCTGCTTGAGGATGGTTGTAATGTGATCATGTTTTGTTATTCTTTGAAGGATGCACGCTGTTGTGTGAAGAGCAGTGTGCAGGGGAAGTAGGGCAGATTGTGGCAGGCCCTGGTAGATAGAGTTACAGTCATCGAGGTGTGGTAAAGTTATTGCTTGGAGTGCAGAGTGAAAGTCTGGTGGTTCGAGGAGAGGGAAGAGGTGTTGTAGGGTTTTGGCTTTGTAGTATATTGCCTTAGTAGTTTTATTTACTTGTGGTTTGAAGGACTATCCCCATAGTCCAGTTAGTTTCAAGGCAGTCCATGTATAGAGCTGGGGTGGTCACGGCAAAAGGGCTGGCACTTCCATTAGGTGACCTAGGTAGCCATCTAGAGTGCCAGCCCCCTGGGGGTGCCTATTGTCGCCATGACCTCCTCTCCCCAGAGCCTGCAGCAGTGGCAATAGCTCAGAAACCATGAGGCAGCACTTTCCTTAACTCACTGTTGCTGCCTTGCTGTTTCTGCCCTCTACCATCGGCCTTTTCCTCCCCCCTCTGAGGCATACTTCTGATTTGCAGTCCTGCATTGGAGGGGGCGTAAGAGACCGATGGTGAAGGCAGAAACCATGAGGCACTGCCAGCGAGTTAAAATAAGCACTGCCCTGCGGTTTCTGACCTGTCGCCACCACTGCGGACCCTGGAGAGCGATAGCAGCAGCAGAAATGGGGGTGGGGCAGCAGGTGGGCAGGCAGGCAGGATCTAGGTGCCCACCTGAGGTGCCTGCAGTCCTTGCACCAGTCATGCTTGGCAACTATCTGGTTAGCAGGAATATTCAGCCACTAACTAGATAGGCAAATTGCATAAAATTAGGACAGGTCAATGGCTATCCGGTTAGCAACTGAACATGGTCTCTAAATGGATAGCTATTGCAATTGGCAATGAAACCAGATATTCAGTGCCAGACAAATGAGAGGCTCTGGCGCTGAATGTCCGTTTCATTTTTGTCCACAGTGATCAAGCATTTGAACAACGCTAACCGCCATGGGCTGAATATCGACTCCATATTGTTTCGATTGTATCCTCATCCTTTGCAAACTGCTGCTTGCTTCCTCACCTCCTAATTCTCTGCTTCCTAATGGCTTCTTAACTGAAGAATTTCATAGTCAACCTGTTGCTTAGTGAGCGTGCCTGAAGGGGAATTCACAACTTGGAGAAGTTAATAAATCAAGCCATTATGAATGAAGACCTTAATGTTTATCCACATTACAAGGTTGAGGGAGGATGTCTAATTGCAGGATCTTTATCCTTCAAAACACTCAAACAACATATGGAGTAGCATAATATTCATCTTTTACTGCACACCAGATGCATAATAGTGGCAAAGGTCATATGAATGAAATGTAACATAATTATGTACAACAAATTAAGTGTAGAAAAACGATGTACAAATTAGGTGTAGAAAAACTGATTGCAAATACTGTGGTGCATTGTAGGGAATCGCTCCAATAAAAAAAAATATGGCACATAGGTTTCAAGAATGGAAGTGGAAATACACTGCATGATAGTTCTGAGGAAGGTTCTCCAACACAGAGTCCAAGCAAGATCAGTCAGAATTCCAGCAAGCAACTTCAAGGAAGGCAGTGTCGCTCAAAGTTTGAAACTCACTAAAAAAAATAAATAAAAAAAAATAACCACCTCTGGTTCAGGGTCCTCCAGGATCTTGGGTTATCCATAAGTGTGGAAAGGATATGGGTAGACTTGGTTGTGCCTATAGAAGACAACTTCAAGAGATGAAGTTATTCCCCATGGTCTCTGCAAGAACCTTGATTTGCTTTTCCACTCTTCTGAATCCATGCTTGACAGTATTCCACATCTGTCTTTCTCATAACGTTATGTTTCTGAAGGGCCTAAAAGGTAACTATCTGGAGTTCAAGGGTGGGACTAGAGAATTCTGAAAGAACTGCAAAAAGAAATAATGGCAAGATGCTATTGGGTAGAGAATGAAGCTGGAGGGATTGTTCCTCAGCACCTCTCTGGAATCTCATTTGCACTTCAACACAGTGCCCCTCTACTTCTTCCTCCACCTCCATTGTTGAGTCATCTGAGTACAACTTGTCTCAGAACCCAGGTCCAGAGAATGGCATGACAGCATAGTTAGCCCAAGTGAGAAACATCCTATAAGAATGGATGTCCTGTCATTGGGAACTTCTAAGTGGTGTATTTTGATGCTACACTATCTCAGTGCACATTCTGATTGCATGATGATGTAGAGAAATAGTATGGAATAATTTCCTCTTTAAGTCTAGGTTTGTATGGAATGGTGTATGTGATGGGGAGTTATCAACAGTCTCCTTTAACAAAGTCTGCAGCCCAGAGTTCAGAGCTGGGAGGGCATGGCTCACAGGGAGAGTTTAAGAACCCAGCAGGCTACAAGACGTTTGAATGGCTGGCCCGGTCCCTCCCTCGTCTGACGCGACCTACATCAAAGAAGGGAAGGAGAGACCCAACCTGCCTACAAATGCAGGTCTGCCTCACTGCTGCTGCCGCCGCCGCCTCTGAGAAAACAAAGTGGTGGCAGCAGAAGGGCAACATGGGGGGGGGGGCGGCAAGACCAGCAGCCCGACATGTGCCCCTAATCCTTTTGCACCCTGTGCAGCTGCATCGCTCGCAGAGGGCTAGGTATGGTACTGTCTCCCGTATCCCGTCTCTCCTCTAAAATATACATAGTAAGATCTTTCTGTCCTCATATGCTTTATAACGAACACCACTAACCATTTTAGTAGCCACCCTCTCCACTGACTCCATCCTATTTATGTCCTTCTTAAGGTGCGGTCTCCAGATTTGCACACAATACTCAAATGAGGTCGCACCAGAGACTTATACAGAGGCACTATCACCTCCTTTTTTTTCTGCTGGTCATTCCTCTCCCTATGCACTCAAGCATCCTTCTGGCTTTTGCTCCCGCTGTTCCCATACAGGCTCCTGCACATTGCTCTCTGGTTGGTTCACCTGCTGTTCCCACCCTCCCCGGAAGTGACATGACCGCGCGCCCACGGTCGCACTCCCGAAGGTAGCTTCAGCTATTTAAAGTCCTCGCTGGCGGCGCTCGCTGCCACGGCACGCACCGGAGGAGCGCACCTAAGGAGCACGAGTGCTCCTTAGGTGCGCTCCTTGGGGCGGCTCCTGCAGGGCTATCCCTACCTTCCTTCTGGGGTTACTTGTCTGTCTGCTCACCTTCTCTCCTGCTCGTTTGCGACTTGGTTCAGACAGCCCTTCTCGGCTCCCCTCTGCCTCGGTAAGCCTGTCTCCATTCTCCTGTCTTTCGTTCTCATTTGCTGCAGTCTGTGTTCTCCACCCCATTCCCCCCATGACCGCGATCCCTGTTTTCTGGGGCAACCGTTCTCCCCCTCTCGCCCCCTTAACACGTACTCATGGCTCCTCTCATTGTCCTTCTGTAAACCTCATTCCCTGCTCCTCCGCTTCCTCCCACCTCTTGTCTCCCCCCTCCCCTCCCAACCCTGTCTCTTTTCGTTTTGGTCTTCTGAACTGCCGCTCTCTTCGCTCTAAAACCCTGCTGATCTCCGACCTCATCATCCAAGAATCCCTTGATGTTCTCCTTCTTACTGAGACCTGGTTGAGGCAGAGGGAAGATGCACTCTTAGCCCGGTGCCTGCTCCCTGATTTTTCCGGCATCTCTGTCCCTCGTGTTGGCCGTGCCGGTGGCGGCGTGGCTGCCCTCATTCGTTCTTCCATTCCCTTCTCCCCTATCTCTTCTCCCCTGCTTCGATATCCTGAAGCTCTGCTTCTTCGTCTCCATTTCGCCTCCCCTCTGTACCTCCTTCTCCTCTACTCCCCACCAGCTCTGCGTCCTGAGCTTTGGGAGTCCTTGCTCTCTTCCCCCTCCGATCTGTCCCTAGCTTTCCCTCATCTGATTGTCGCTGGTGACTTTAACTTGCACCTTGACGACCCCCCCCCCCCCCCGTCTCCACCAGGGCTCAATCCTTCAACACCCTCCTCCATGACTTGTCCCTCCTCCAGCTTGTCCCCTTCCCAACCCACTCTGCTGGGTATACCCTTGACCTGCTTCTTTCTCCCTCAGCCCCCACTTACCAACTACAGCCTCTTCAGGCCCTTCCCCTACCCTGGACTGACCATTATTGCGTCTCTTTCCTTTGTCGCCCTTCCCTTTCTGATTCCCCCCCCCCCTTCCCGCAACCCCCCTCACCTCCCTTCCTTACTCTCGCCGTCTAACCCCCCAGACCCCCCAGCAATTCCCCCCTACCTCTGATCTTCTTCCGCCTGATTTCTCTCTCCTCTCTCCCTCTACTCAGGCCTCCACCTGGGCTTCCGCTCTTTCTGCCGCCCTTGATCATATAGCCCCTCTTCGTCCCCGTCCCCCCACCTGCCGTCCCTCTCAACCTTGGTACCATCCCGGTCTCTACCTTCTGCGCGCCCAGCTCCACCATACTGAACACTTATGACGCAAATCCCCCTGTGCTGACACCCTTTCACGCTTTAAATCAACTCGCGCGTATTACCGAACCCAGGTTCATAAAGCCAAACAGACTTATTTCTCTTCCGCCATCTCTTCTGCCCCTAATCAAACATGCCACCTCTATTCAGTCCTTCAGTCTCTTTCTTCTCTTCAATCCGGTACTAGGTCTTCCCCCTCACCTCCTTCACCCACTCCCTCCCAGTTGGCAACCTACTTCAGTTCTAAGATAATCAATCTCCGTCAATCTCTCCCCCATTGTCCTTCTCCCATTTCCAGTCCCCCTCCCTGCTCTCCTCCTCCCTCCTCTCAGCTTTCTCACACTTGGCACACATTCCACCCACTTACCTCCCCTGAGGTACTTGCATTACTCTCCTCCTCCAAAAAAACCTCCTGCCCACTTGATCCTATTCCCTCCTCTTGGCTGCTCATTCCCTCACTAGCCTCGTTCCTCCCGCTCTCTCCATCATCAACACCAGCCTCTCCCTCGGTATCTTTCCCAAGCCCTGGAAGCATGCCCTGGTCCGTCCCATCCTTAAAAAGCCCTCCCTCGACCCCATGACTCCTGCCAACTACCGTCCTGTTTCCAACCTTCCCTTTCTTTCTAAAATCCTCAAGAAAGCTGTTTTCTCCCAGCTATCCGCCTTCCTGGACTCCACTCACTTCCTTCACCCCCGTCAGGCCGGGTTCCGTCCCGGCCATAGTGTTGAGACGGTCCTCCTTGGTTTTTTGAATGAACTTCACACAGCTCATGATCACGGTGACCTGTCGGTGGCGGTTTCTCTCGATCTTTCTGCCGCCTTTGACCTTGTTGATCATTCTCTCCTTCTGGCTTGACTTCGGGAAGCGGGCCTCTGTAGCACCGTCCTCCACTGGTTTCATTCTTTCCTTTCTTCCAGGTCTTACTCCGTTCTTCCTTCATCTCCCTCCTCCTCCCCCTCTGAGCCCGTTTCTCTCCCCTGTGGTGTTCCCCAGGGTTCTGTCTTGGCCCCCCTCCTTTTTAACATCTTTCTCACCCCCCTAGCCTTACTTGTTCAGCAGCACGGGATCTCCGCATTTTACTACGCCGATGACTTGGTTCTTCTTCATCACACTTCTCCTCACTCTCCCGATCTTTCCCCTCTGAACGCCTGCCTTACTGCTGTTGCCAACTGGCTCACTACACATTGTCTTCACTTCAACCTCACTAAAACTCTTGCCATCTGGTTCTCTCGCGGTGACACTTCTCCCCAGATCGCCCCCTCTTTTTCCGGCTCCCCGTTTCCACTGGTCTCCTCCTTCCGTTATCTGGGAGTTTTCTTTGACTCTCACCTCTCCTTCCGCGATCACATTGCTCACGTATTAAAATCCTCTTTCTATTTCCTCCGACAGATTCGCGCCATCAGGCCTTTTCTCACTGCACAAGCACTCACCACCCTTCTTTCTCTGGTCATGTCTCGTGTCGACTTTTGTAATTCTGTTCTAGCCGGTCTCCCCGCCACTCAACTTCACCACCTTCAGCGCATCCAAAACACCGCTGTCCGTCTCATTTTCCACTCCTCCCCCCGTGACCATGTTATACCTTTACTCATCCACCTCCATTGGCTTCCTGTCAGGTCTCGTATCCATTTCAAAGTTCTGACAATCCTGCATTGCGTCCTCTACTCCCGTTCCCCTCGGTATCTCGCTGACCTTGTCCATTTTCATACCTCAGCTTGTTCCCTACGGTCTCTCCACCTTAACCGCCTTCATCTCCCTTCACCTGCTCATGCTCACCTTCAGTCCACTCACTCCTCCGCTTTCTTCTTTCTTGGCCCCGCCCTATGGAACTCTCTCCCCTCCTCCATCCGACTCGAACAGACACATACTACCTTCAAAAACAAACTCAAAACCCATCTCTTTGCCCTTGCTTTTGATCTCCCTGATCCCTCTGTGTAGCCCTTACCCCCCCTCTTCCCGCTTCCCCTCTTCTCTCCTCTTGTCCTGTCGATTGGTTCTGCCTGGTTTGCTTTCCTGTTAATATTGTAATTTCCTTTCCCCTTTTCACCATATGATTTCCTTGTTTTTTATACCATGTAAACCACTCTGATATATATTTGTAGAGCGGTATATTAAGTCAATAAACATAAACATAAACCAGAAAAATGGTATACACAAGAAATACATAATCTCAAGAAAGAGCTCTGCAAATTAGAGAAAAAATGGAGAGCAAGAAAAACATCTGAACACAAAGATCGCTACATTTTTGCTCTAAACAACTATAAAGAAATGAAATGATTCTCAAATCTAAGAAAAACCATCACACACATATACTAAACAATGCTATTAACCTCCCTAGAGAGTTCTTTGAGATTGTAAAAACCTTAACTAAAGCTCACCCGACTATTGTCAACACCACCCCTATTGAGCCCCAAACTATAGCAAACCACCTCGCAGCAAAACTGAAATACAAAAACACTCTTACTATGCTCCCCAACAGTGAAAGTCAAACCACCAACAATAAATGGTACACCTTCCACCTTATCAAGGAGAAATAACTCCTGGAAATAATTACAAAAATCAACACCACTACCTCTCACCTTGACCCTTGTCCGGTTGCTTGGATAAAAGCATCTAAAGCACATCTAGCTCCAACTATACAGGGTGGCCCAAAAAAAGTGAGAACATCTCATAGCATTTAAATTATTTAAAAATTCAAAACGACAGATGTAAATGATTGACAAATTAAAAAATAAAAAAGATGGCGACCGGAAATTGTCAAAATAAAGACGTTATATAGCTAAAAAAGGTTAATAAGTAACTATTTAAGCTTTTAATTTACGAGATGTTCTCACTTTTTTTTGGGCCACCCTGTATTCAATATTGTAAATCAATCCCTCCTCCAAGGCATTATGCCAAATCAACTCAAACTTTCTGTCATTCGCCAAATCCTCAAAAAACAACTCACTTTAACAAAGACCCAATCTCATATAGGCCAATATCCAGCATTCCATTTTTGGCAAAAGTTATAGAAAAAACAGTGTTAATCCAACTCCAAGATTTCATAGAACTCAACGCGCCTCTTGACGAACACCAATATGGGTTCCGTCCATATCATGGTGCTGAAACTTTGCTCTTGGCCTTATTTGATAGATTCATCTGTGGCATAGATAATGTAAACCAAGATTTTATTCTTGTTTTCCTAGATATCTCCTCCACCTTTGATTGTGTTGATCATAATATCCTCCTGACAAGACTAGCCCATGTAGGTATAGCTGGAACAACTTTAAAATGATTCAAATCCTATATCTCCAACTGCTTTCAATATGTAAAAATAAATCAAGAATCATCATACACCTTCCCTCAAGAACAAGGGATCCCCCAAGGTTCTGCGCTATCTTCCCTATTGTTTGCACATAAAATTTGAAGAGAGAGATTAATCTTCAAGAAACACAAAATCAAATACCATATTTATGCGATGATATTATGGTATACACACCAGTAGACATTAAAAACCATCATAAAATACATAACATTACTGCTTGCCTACTAGGAGCAGAATCATGGCTTAATTCAAATAACTTTCACATAAATTTTAAAAAACCCCAAATTCTTTTATAACAAGGAACCAAAACTTCACCCCCTCCCCCTACATTTAATATACGTGACACCACACTCCAAGTAAAAAAACGAGGTAAAGTACCTCGGAATAATACTAGACAGATTCCTCAATATGTCAGCCCAAATAAAACAAACTTCCAGAATAATTTTCTACAAACTAAAAACTATACAACACCTCAGACCCCTCCTAGAGCCACATGATTTCAGAACAGTAGTCCAAGCACTAATTACTCCTCATTTGGACTACTGCAACAGCTTGTTACAGGGTCTGCCCAAAAAAAGTCTTCACACACTTCAATTAGCAAAGAATGTAGCCACCAGGATTATTACAAAGGCAAGCTTGACAGATCACATCACCCCAATACTTTACAACCTTCATTGGCTTCCGATTGCTAGCAGGATTAGATACAAAATATTAGTTGTTACATTTAAACTACTCAATAACATCTCCCCATCCATCCTTACAACTAAAATACAAACCCAAACAGATGTCAGGAACAGGAGAAAAAAATCATCAAAATCTCCTTGTAATTCCAACCACAATCCCTAAAACAAAACACACTACCAGCAACAGAGCCTTCACATACACAGCATCCATCCTCTGGTATTCCCTTCCAGACTCTATCAGATCAATCAAAGATCTGCAAACTTTCCATAAGCAGTTAAACTCTCCTATTCTCCAAGTACTGTTAATAGCTCCGAGTACTATAATAGTTCCAGCAACAACAACAAAAATAACCCTCATTTTTCCCATGAAATTCCCCTATCTAATTAACCAGCCTATCGGTAACTACCTACCAAGTATGACTATTACCACCCCACAGGTAGTAGCCATATATTTTTCATGTATATAGTAAAGTGTTAATCATCTTCCACCTGACTTATTCCAGTGTGAAAGCTGATATGTAAATAGCTAAAGCTTATATGTAAACAGTTCAATGTATAATAGTTTTACATAACATAAGAACATAAGATATAGTGGGTCAGACCAAGGTCCATCAAGCCCAGTATTCTGTTTCCAGCAGTAGCCAATCTAGGTCATATGTACCTAGCAGTTTCCCCAAAAGACACAGGTTCCACAATGCTTCGTCACCACGTGGCCAGCCCTCCACCTAGGGCGCAGAGGGTTGGTCTGCCATGATGATTTCTCTATGCAGAAAGTGAGACTACGGTTAGGGCTCTTGCAAGGCCTCTTGGGATTTGTAGTCCCTTTTTATCCTCTCTGATAAAGAAGCAGTTGTAGTCCGAGTGTTTAAGGCAAAATGACAAGGATTTATTTCCCCTCACAAACAGAACTTTGGTGCAGAACAAATAAGAACAGTGTCCAGGAGTTTAGCATGAGAATTATATACAATGATTAAGGTAAGTGTCTCTTCACCCTCTGGTTCCCAAAACAATACCGTGCTCGTAGTACAAACTGAAAATAAACAGCTTCTTGGAACAAAGAAAAATACCTCCTTTTTCTTTGCTGTTAACTCAGCACTCTTACTTCCAAGTTTCAACACAGTGACTCAATGTTGTCAGCCAAACACAGCGTGCAATCCATTCGCATATCTGCTATGTCCTCAACATTAGAGTCTATCTGCATCTCTTCTATATCAGGGCTGGCAGTGTTTGTTTGCAGACGGTTACTAAGGGTTTTAAAATAACTTCCCTCTTTATACCCAGGTGTTTTCCCTTTATACAACTCTCCACAGCAAGGATTTAAAATACCTGATACACTGGAGTTTCTTCTGTGGCTCTCCTCTAACTCTTGGCAGTTATATGGGAAGGCTTTTGTGCTAGGCTCCCACCTGTGTAAAGTCTGAAGGCTCCCTTCTGATTGCAGGGCTCCCTGCTCTCTCCGTTCCAGCAAGTTCCTGGTCACAGGGTGTGTCTCCCATCCTTCAAGTCTGTTGGCTTTTCTCACAGACCGGTAAGAAGTTTCTCTATCAGGTCTCCAACTCCCTGGAGTTTCTGAGCCTCTACAAGCCTGCTTTACAGGAGCTCTCTCTTCTCTCCTGTCTTTCCTTCCTTGAGCTGCTTCTCTGCCACAACTCCAACTCTCTCTGCTGCCACGGCTCCAACTGCCGTTCAAGCTGCAATTACCCTTCCAGCTTGCCCTCTGGCCTCTTCTCCAGCCTGTGTCTGCTGCTCCTCCACCTGGCTCTGCTTCCTTCTCTGCTTCTTTCTCTGCTTCCCTCGTGGCCCTCCTCCTGGCTACCTTCCTGGGAGCTAATGACGACGTTTTATAATTCTGTTTCCCTGAGCTTGGCTCTGCTCCCACCCTGAACAGGTGTGCTTGATTAAGCTCGGGGCTTGTTACTACATCAGGGTCTGGGTGTGTCAATTCAGCTCCTGTCTTTCCCTGTTTACCTTTTCTATGTAAAAGGTGAGCCATGCGCTCTAGCTGCCTGTCAGTTTTAAAGGTGGAATCTTCCTTTCTCTCTATTTCCAGGGGTTCGGTAGGGGTCTCTACATCACATATCCCCCCCTTTTAAGCTGTTACGGGCTGGCGAAGCCACGCTCGCACAGCACGTAATCACTGCTGAGGCCTTGATATGCTTTTCTACTTTGACCAGACGTGCTGCCGCTGTCCTCTCATGCCAGGGCCTAAGGACGTTCAGATGGTAGACCTGGCGGCGTCCTCTATAGTTTTCCACCGCATAGGAAACAGGACCTACTTGTTCTACCACCTTATATGGACCCTTCCATTGGGACTCAAATTTTGGTCCGGCGTCTGCTATCATCGCCACTACTTTGTCCCCTATGGCTAACTGACGAGGCTTCGTCCCTCGGTCATAATACTTTTTCTGACGTTTTTCACTGGCTTGTAAGTTCGCCTCTGAGGTCTGGGAAGTCCTTTGTAATCTACTCCTCAGATCTCGTAGAAAATGAGGTACCCTTATTTCTTCAACTTCAGGCTCCACCCATTGTTCACATAAAATATCTAGAATTCCCCTTGGGGCCCGACCGAACAATAGTTCATAGGGGGACGCTCCTAGAGATGCCTGCGTACGCTCCTGACAGGTGTATAATACAAACGGGAGCATGACGTCCCACTCGGACATCTTCCTTTCTCTCTATTTCCAGGGGTTCAGTAGGGGTCTCTACATCACAGCTTGTACTGGGTCAAGCATTGATATCCTGGGTCCCTTCTTAATAATGGTTTATGGACCTTTCCTCCAGGAACTTGTCCAAACCTTTTTTAAACCCAGCTACACTAACAGCCTTTATTACATCCTCCGGTAACAAATTCCAGAGTTTGATTACACGTTGAGTGAAAAAAATATTTTCTTTTAATAGTCTTAAATAGTTTACCCTGTAGCTTCATTGCATGTCCCCTAGTGTTTCTATATTCTGATAACGTAAACAATCGATCTATGTTTACCCGTACCACTCCGTTCATTAATTTATAGACTTCTATCATATCTCCCCTTAGCCGTCTCTTTTCCAGAGCCCTAACCTTTTTAGCCTTTCTTTATAGGAGTATCCTTCCATTCCCTTTACCATTTTTCTAAAATCGCTATATCCTTTTTAAGATACGGCAACCAGAATTGCACAAAATATTCAAGGTGCGGTCTCACCATGGAACGATATAGAGGCATTATAATATCTTTTGTTTTATTTTCCATTCCTTTCCTTATGATACCTAGCATTCTATTTGCTCTCTTGGCCGCCGTTGCACACTGGGCCGAGGGTTTTAACATGGTATCCACAACAACAACTAAATCTTTTTCCTGGGTGGTGGTTCCTAATGTGTAACCTTGCATCGTGTAACTATAGTTTGGGTTGTTCTTCCCTAGGTGCATAACTTTGCACTTGTCCACATTAAATTTCATCTGCCATTTTGATGCGCAGTCTTCCAATTTATCAAGATCCACTTGCAATTTTCCACAATCCTCTTGGGTTTTAACAACTTTAAATAGTTTTGTGTCATCTGCAAATTTGATAACCTCACTCGTTATTCCACTTTCCAGGTCACTTATGAATATGTCAAAAAGCAGCGGACCCAGCACAGATCCCTGGGGTACACCCTATTCACCTTTCTCCATTGGGAAAATTGTCCATTTAGCCCTACCCTCTGCTTTCTATCTTTTAACCAGTTCCTGATCCACAATAGTACACTGCCTCATATCCCATGACTCTTTAGTTTTGCCAAAAGTCTCTGATGAGGGACCTTGTCAAAGGCTTTCTGAAAGCCTATATCAACCGACTCACCTTTGTCCACCTGTTTATTCACTCCTTCAAAAAAACATAACAGATTAGTAAGACAAGATCTTCCTTGTCTAAAGCCATGTTGGCTGTCTCCCATTAGGCCATGACTATCTACATGCTGAGTAATTTTATTCTTTATGATGGTTTCTACCACTTTTCCTTGTACTGACGTCAGGCTCACCGGTCTGTAGTTTCCCGGATCACCCCTGGAACCCTTTTTAAAAATTGGTGTTACATTGGCGATCCTCCAATCTTCAGGTATTAGATGATTTTAATGAGAGTTCACAGATTACTAATAGCAGGTCTGCAATCTCATATTTCAGTTCTTTCAATACCCTTGGATGTATACCATCCGGCTCAGGTGATTTGCTACTCTTCAGTTTATCTAATAGTTGTAATACATCTTCCTGATGTATCGATATTTCCTTCAATTCTTCCGCACCTTTAAATACCACTTCAGTCATGTGTAACATCCCTACATCTTCCTCAGTAAAGACTGAAGCAAAGAATTCATTCAGTCTCTCCACTATCGCCTTGTCGCCTCTTAGTGCCCCTTTAACCCCTCTATCATCTAATGGACCAACTGACTCTCACAGGTTTTTTGCTACGAATGTACTTGAAAAAGTCTTTATTCTCAACTTTGTTCTCTGTAATAAACAATTGTTCGATGTAAACTGCCCCTGATCGTTGGAAGGGGCGGTATAGAAATAATGTTCAAATAAAATAAAATAAAAATCAGAAACAATCACATCCAGGTCCCGCTTTTCTTTCCTGGACAGAAGTACTTTGCCTCCTACATTATACTGCTTTCTTGGTTTTTTGCAGCACAAATGCATGACCCTGCATTTTTTAGCATTAAATCTCAGCTGCCAAAATCTCAACCATTCTTCAAGCTTAGTAAGATCCCTCTTCATGTTATCTACTCCTTCATGAGTGTCTACTCTATTGCTGATTTTAGTAGCATCCACAAAAAGGCAAACCTCACCCGATAGCCCTTCGGCAATATCACTAACAAAGATGTTAAAAAGAATCGGACCAAGGACACACCACTGGAAACCTCCTCAGAGTGAGCTTCATTTACCTGTTCCCTTTGTCACCTCCCACTCAACCAATTTCTAATCCAGTCAGTCACTTTAGGGTCTATCCCTAGGGTGCTCAGTTTGTTTATAAGTCATCTGTGCAGAATGGTGTCAAAGGCTTTACTGAAATCTAAATACACCACATCTAGGGCTCTCCCTTGGTCCAACTCCCTGGCCATTCAGTCAAAGAAATCAATCAGATTTGTCTGACAAGACCTGCCTTTGGTAAACCCATGGTTCCTCGGATCCTGCAATCCATTGGTCTCCAAAAATCTCACTACTTTCCCTTTTAGCAGCATTTCCAGTAATTTACTCACCACAGAGGTTAGATTACCTCGGCCAGGCAAGAGGGCAGCTATTCCTTATTACCCTTCCCCCCCTCCATCCCCCCTTCCCCGTAATGAAGACCTGAACGCTTCTTTGTATTAACATTGCCACTTGTTTATTGGTAATTTTTGGCCGCAATATCCCTAATTTGAATACATATTTAATCTTAATTGGTCATATATAACTCAGATATCATTGTACAATCAACAATCATCTCAACAATTCTACTTAATAATTCTACTCAACAATTCCATTTCAACACTTCAACTTTATACATCCATTACTTTATACATCCATTATACTCTCCACCAGGTTCATGAGGGGACCCACAGCTTTAGGTGTGGAGCCATCTGAAGCCCCGCCCCCTTTATTTTATCATTAATGAATCTCTCATAACATGTCACTCAGGTAAGGCTTGCCCCGCCGCACCAGGGTCCATCTCGCGGCTCTGATGCTACCCCGTCCAAGGTCAGCTCGGAGCCATTCGTACCCACGTCCATGCCGTGCCCTTTTCTCCCTCCTCCCCATGCCGTTTAAGCATGGAGAAAAAAAAAACTAGGATAGTTACTTTAATTAAAACTATAAGCAACAGGTCTCAGACTTAGCTGGGTGCTTTATTATTCAGATTTCAGCATGCCTGGTCAAGCACCCGTTGAGGATACCCACAATTCAAAAAAATTATTTTTTAAAATTTTTGACTGATGATTGAGTTCTTGATCTTCTGAACAGTTCCTCCTACACCTCACAAACTGCGAAAAAGGTAGGCTATCTCTTAGCTGTACAGGGTGGGCACTACTATAGTGTAAAAAGGTGGTCCTATCAGTGTCTTTTCCGTAAACTGAAGTGATCCAACCTCTTGTACCTCTCCTCACTAATACATCTAAAAATGTCATATCATTATGATAAGAAAAAGTAAATTGAATATTTTTATCCCTATTATTTAGCCATAAAAAGAAGTCGTTCAAATGTTCAACCGATCCTTTCCACAGCAAAAAAATGTCTATGTAACGACACCATAGTTTCAGCTGACTTTTATACGGTGACATTTTTATCCATTTCTCTTCAAAAATTCCCATGAACAGGTTCGCTATGGAGGGGGCACATGTAGCCCCCATCGCCACTCCAGATATTTGATGATACAAAACATTTTCAAAAACAAAAAAAATTCTGATACACTGTTAAACTTTTCAGTTCTGACAGAAACACCAAAAAACTGTCAGATAAATCACCTCTACCTTTTAACGCTGTCATTACACTCTCATACGCTGCAGATTGCAGAATAGTAGTGTACAAAGACGTCACATCTAAGGTGACTAATATAATATCTGGTACTGTAGCCCAATGGGCATGTTCCATCAGTACCCGCAAAAAATGGGTGGTATCTTTAATATATGAAGGTATAGCTGTCATTAACGGCCTCAAATAAGAATCTATATACACGGACATAGGTTCTAAAATTGTTCCTCTTGTGGAAACAATAGGTCTTCCAGGAGGGTCTACTAGGCTTTTATTAATTTTCGGTAATAAATATAATTTAGCAGTCACAGGATATAGTGGATTCAAAAAATTCCATTCTTTCTTCGTTATCAACTTTGCTTCCAAAGCTTGAGATGTAATTACTTTGATTTGTTTTTGTAACCAATTTGTAGGATCCTCTTCTAATATCTCATAAGTTTCCACATTAGATAACTGCCTCTGAGCCAGAAAAAGCGCTGAGGTTTGGCGTTGGGGACTTGCGTATGAAAGTTAAGCACTGTTTTACAATTACAGATTCAGTAACAGCTTGGTTTAGGAAGTTACAAGCCACTCATATTAAGTGACGTTTTAAAGGTCATTGATGCTAATAAGGGTGCATATTCAGATGATATGCTGAAATCTGAATAATAAAGCACCCAGCCAAGTGAGACCCGTTGCTTATAGTTTTAATTAAAGTAACTATCCTAGTTTTTTGTTTATTTGTTTTTGATGGATATGTTTTGAAATATTGAGTTAACATCACAGTTTCAAAGATATTATCAGAGTGTGATAACGTGGAAAATTGACAGAAAAACTCGCTCTGAAAAGTGACCAAATTTCTGGTTTGTTTAAGCACGGAGGACACGTGAAAGGTGGCACACAGTCCACCCTTTGTCCCTGCTGTGGCCCGTCGCCCTGTTCAGGGGAGCACAATTTGCTGCAGGCCACTCCCCCTTTATCCCTAAACTTCCATGAGTCTCCCTTTTTGCGCCCCTATTTGCACCGTTTCCGTAGGATATGCCACGACGGTGTGTCCCTATATGAAAAGGTGTGGGTGGGTGGGGAGCAGCTGTATCCTCTCATCGTTGGAGGGGCAAGAGGACGATCCCAGTGCTGCGGGCTTCTAAAATAGGCTCCCACCAGCCCACACTGATGCCCCCTGCCCCCGTCTTGCTTAACCCTTCCCTTCTGGCGCTCTCTGCCTGCCTGCACCCTGCAACGGCTATTTGTTGCTGTGGGAATCTGGTCTGTAGTTTTCAACCTTAACCTTACCCTTTTTGTATAAAGCGACCACATGTACCTTTCCTCGGTCCTCTGGCACCACTCCCAACTCCAAAGAAGCACTGAAAAGTTCAGTCAGTGGAGCTGCTAGAACATCCCCAAGTTCCTTCAATATACTTGGATGCGTCCCATCTGGTCCCATCACTTTGTCTACTTTTATTTTAGCTAGTTCCTCACTAACAGTCTTCTGAAATCGTTCAAGTAAACAATTTCAGATGGCAGCACATGGCATAGGAAACACAGCAAGGTCAAGTAGCCCTCTCAGAGCTGCACATGGAATCAAACCCCTTACCTTTGGATGTGTCATAACTTAATTCAGTGCAACAGTTGGGAGAGCCATCTGTGAGGGGGATCAGGATCCAAAAGCAGCCTTGAAGAGGTGAGTTTTCAGCCTGGATTTGAAAAGGGCCAGAGATGAAGCCTGACATACAGACTCGGGTAGTTTATTTGAGGCATAAGGAGCAGCAAGGTGAAAAGATCAAAGTCTGGAGTTGGCAGTGGAAGTGAAGAGTACAGACAGAAGCGATCTGCCAGAAGAGCGGAGTTCCCAAAGAGGGGTTTATTTATTACAATTTTGGTATACTGCCCTTTGTGGCATATACAGAGCGGTTTACATAGTTAAAATAAAATCACATATAGGATAAAAAGTAAGAAAGAGGAATTCCACTGTGAGATAGGAAAGTAGATATTCACCAACCATACAAGACCAGAGCAAAATCATAGGCACATGTCTTGGTAAATTGCAGTGTGCCTAGACTGCATCTGTGCTAAAGGCCTACTCGAATTGTAGGCCTTCAAGAAGGTTTTGAACTTAGGAAAAGAGAGTTCAAGGTGGATATAGCCCAGTAGACACTTCCAAAGTGTAGGGGCCAGAAAGAAGAACACTGATTTTCTTGTTGTTTCATGTCTGGCCCAAGGATGGAGAGGGAAGGACCAATCTGTTGTCCTGGAGGGAGCGTAAGCAGCAGGGAGTTTCTTAAGGAATTGTAAGGGAGGAGAGATCCTGGGGGACCTTATTGTACAGGGGCTTATGGTTCAGAGTAAGGAGGGTGTAGGGAGAGATAAGAGAAGAAAGGTAGTGAGGAGCAGTAGAACGAGTGCACTTATAAGTCAGTAGGAGAAGTTTGAATTGGATAGGGAGCCAATGAAGTGACTTGAGAAGAGGTTATATGAGCATATCGAGGCTGATAGAAGATTAACCATGCAGCTGAGTGTTGAACAGATTGAAGGGGAGAGAGATGATTCAGAGGGAGACCAGCAAGGAGGAGGATGCAGTAATTTAGATGGGAAGTGACTAAAGAGTGCATAAGTGTCTTAGTAGTGTGTTCAGAAATGAAGGGGTGAATTTTGCTGATGTTATAGAGAAAGAAACCACAGGTCTTGGCTATCAGTTGGATGTGTGTTTGAAAGGAGAGGGAGGAGTCAAAGACAACCCCAAGGTTGCAAGCCTAGGAAACGGAGTAGTAGAGTACTATCCACAGAAATTGAGAGAGGAGGAAGGGGGGAGGTGGGTTTAGGGGGAAAAATAAGAAGCTCAGTTTTGGCCATGTTCAATTTCAAACTGTGGTGAGACATCCAGGAAACAATGCCAGATAGGTAGGCAGAGATCCGGGCCAGGATTGCCAGAGATCTCCGGCATAGACAAGTAGATCTGAGAGTCATCAGCATAAAGATGGTATTAAAAACCATGGGAGGAGATGAATGCACCAAGGGACTGGGTATAGAGAGGGAAAAGGAGCGGGCCCAAGACAGACCCTTGGGGTACAGCAGCTGAGAGTAGGATAGCAGTAGAAGAGGATCCATCAGAACAAACAAATGTGTCTTAACTCTTATGGCGAAAATACCTAGATTTATCACGTTGTTTACTTGTCAATTTAAATGGCTTCTTGTAAAATTACCCTCTTTGTGCACAGTGACTACTTTCATGTTAATTGTAAAGTGCATTCCCTGCCCTCTTCCATGGTAGTTGCCTAACACAAATTCCTGTGCACTAGCTATTCCATCATCATATTAACATGAGCCGGCACTGTTAGTGTGCAGTAAATTCCTATCTAAGGGCAATAAGGGACCCTTGTACTAAAGCCTACTAAGAGGTTAATGCGTATTTCAGTGTGTGGTAAGTCTGTGGTAACTGTTGCCATACGGTCACAGTAGTTATCGCACACTAATTCCCACGGTAACTGCACACTGTGTGATGGGGCTGGAAATGGGCAGGTTAGGGGAAGAGTGTGTGTATGGAGAGAATAGTGCAGTTAGCGTGAAGGCAATTGCTGCGCACTGTCAATGTGACATTAGCATGACAGCAGGTAACACCTCTGCAGGTGGCGTTGGATGCACCTGTGTTAATTGCACCATGAGTTAGGTACTCATCTGTGCAGTAGCTGTTGGGAACATCTTGGCCGCATCCCTGACAATTACTGCAGAGGTTTTGTGCTTACGGTGCACTAGATTTCATGCTAAATGCACGTTAGATACAAAACCCTAATGGACTTTGGTAAAAGGGCCCCCAGTACCGAGTACGCTTTCCGCATTGTATTTCATAGCCATTTGTAAATGGTTAACTCAATGAAAAGTTCAAGAAGTGAGACTAACGCTGCAGGTAATAACCTAAGACCACCATGAAAAATTAAGAACGCAATTCACACATGCCTTTCTGTTGTGAAATTCAACATTATGTAAAAAAAAAAAAAAGAACAGGAATTAATCTCCACAGGAGAGTGCCAAATGTCCCTGGAATCAGTCCAAATATCTTTTTACAGCATGAGAAAAAAATACTTCCAGATATTGAGCTCATGAAGATTAGAGATCTGTAGAAATATACAGGAATTGACCCTAAGTAGAAACCAAACAGTTCTGATTTACTCTAAATGAGGTGGCAGTGTCTGTGATGGCAAGACATTATAATCAAGGTTTGTACATTGAAGATAAATGAGCAAGTAATATAAGGCAATATTAACAGAACAGGAAAGCTGAGTAACAAATGGAAGAAAGTCTAGTTGCAAAGGAAGGGGTAGAGGACTCATGAACACAGCTCTCTTCACTGAGAATGGTTTCAGTAATTAACGGTAAGCATCTGTCACCAGTCTCACTGAAATTTTTCTGCACCATTTCTTTGTGTGAGGTTACAGTAAGAATATGTAATTAGCAAATTTTAAAAACAAGCACTATATAATAGATTCAGCGAGCAATAGGTGCAATAGCAATTTTCTTTGGAATAAGATTGGCTCATCTTCTACCACTTCAGCCCAGGAAATAAAACCTCTAGTTGTCATCTCCCACATTGTGTGAGGCTCTCCAATATTTCCTGCTTCCTGACAGAAGGAAGGATATACCAGGATAAGCTTTATTTTTTTGACATTTAATTTTCAATACAATGCACCGTAACATATATTTTTTTTTACCCAAGTGTGTGTTTTTAAAATACAAAAAGAGCTTACTAGCCCAACAAAGCTCTGTCAATTTTAAGCATGTGCAAACTTTCCCTCTGGGTGGGTAACAGCAAATATTGCACTATCGCGGTAGATTCTCCTTGGAGGGCTTTTACCTATTGAGTGCCCATGAGGCTTCCATTAAATTCTGCCTCTTGGCATTTATTGCTCATATGGAGGAGTTTAAGAAGGTAGAAGAGCCTGAACTGACCAATCACATTGATGTATTCAACTTTTTTCTGGGGACCATGAGAGAAATACCATATAGACTGGAAATCAAGGTTGGACTGAGACACTTAGGAGGCGTTTTTAGAAATGCATATAGCCTCTACATTTGTAAATGGTGGAATTTATGTGTTTACAGGATTTTCTTATTTTTGTTTTGGGAGGAAATGTCATTATTAGCACATGCTATTAAGTGATAGTATGCATTTTCAAAAAAAATAGCACATGCTCACTCAATAGTGCCTGCGATTGGTGCATAATGTGCACAATTGAGCAATTTATTTTACTTTATTTAACAGGTTTTATATACTGCTTTATCATTTCAGTCAAAGCAGTTTACATTGAAATGTAAACTTGGTAATGTACATTAAACAGGGACATTGATAACCTTCCATTGCCTCAGAAAAATCCAGGTTAAGTGACTTGCCCAGGGCCACAAGGAGTGCTAGTGGGAATGGCGAGGCCGCGGGGCAGGGTCCCAAGCGGCCGTAGTTAATCAGGCGCGCGGCCCGGTGCGGGACCCTGCCCACGGCGTGGAAGGAGGGCGGGGGCAGGAGAGCAATTTTAAAGTCATTGGCTCGCCCCGAATATAGAGGTGGGCGCGAGCCAATGAGGAAACAGAAAAGGGGGGATTTAAACGGCGCGCGCGGCGGCGGCGGTCCCTTTACGAGCCCGGTAGCGGGGGAGGAGGACGGCATCTTCCCGCCCGCCCGCCCTGCATTCATGCAATGGGGATGGGTTGTCGCAGCTGGTGGGGGGGGAGGCGGGATCCCGGAGGTTTCCGGGGTCCGGAGCCTTAAGCTGGAATGGGGGTGGGGGCGGGTGCCCCCAACCCGGGTGACCCCTGGCCGGTCTTTGCTAGTAGTATGGCGAGACCGGCGAAAAAGGGGGGTTGGATTTGCCGCTGGCTCGGCCGCGGCGGGAGTGGAATGAGCTCACCTTGCTAGTGGTATGGCGGTTGAGGGCTCATTCCGCTCGGGAGTTGGTATGATATTAAGAAGTTGGATGTTGAAAACAATGTTTGGATTGTATTAAATATTAATAAAGCTGCGACCATTTGAGCCAAAAGATCAGTGTATATGTATTTCTTATGGGGACAGTGTTTGGCGGGACGGGAAATAAAAGGGGTGGAGGGTTGGGGGGGGGGTAGAAGCGGGGGCCACCGGGTCCGACCTGCCTTGGTTATTGAACTCTGGTCTCTGGGTTCCCAAGCCAGTGTTCTTTACTATTAGGCTACTCCTTCATTATTGCTTACCATGGAGCAATAATGCACACATGCATGCACTATTTGCCCATAGTGTGCACTAATTACAACAGATGGGAAGCAATGACATTTTGCATTTTTTACGTCTGTTGCAGTTCAAAATGACATGAAATGATATAGGGTTAGCATTTCCTATGTCATTTCACATGAATGCAGATCCCTAGCTTGGACAGGCCAAAAGATTATACATGCAGTTCCCATTTTGCAATAGGAATACATACATAGTTTGAAAACTTTCCTTATTGGCCTTTGCATCTCCTCTGAGACATGCATAAGCATCTGCAAAGTGCTTTTTGAGCTGGGGCATGAAATAAGTGGTTTTGTGCTTAATCCTCCCCAGTACTTTGTAGAAGGTTTAAAATGTAAACATTTTACTTTACAAAGCTTTGCTCCCTAATTAAATGCATTAAGACTCATAGCTGTATGAAATATGGCTCTTATATTTGCCAGCTTGTATACATTGAAGTAGTAAAAATTAGCACCTATGCATATAATCGCTGGCACTTATATGTGAAGTTGCTGAGTGATTACATCTTTTCCTGCACATGCAGATTTTTTATATCAATGCTGCAGCTGTACAATCCAGCAAAATACATGTGCACTTGCCAGCATCCTTATACATTTTACAAAAGGCTCCACAATGACCAGAACCTTTTGTAAAATACTTGGAAAACTGAGAACGTCAGTTAGGGTGGGTCGTATTTCCTACCTCAACATTCTTTAAAAAATGTTTTTAAGGAATCGGCACGTCTGCAACCATCTTTCTTTACATTTTGAATTCAAATAGATAAATCCAGACATGCTAATGATATGACATGAACATGTTTATATTTGAAAAATGCAGCCATATATGATGATTAGGGAAAAAAACCAGAACAGCATTTGTTCAAATACGAAGAGCAATATTTAGACAAGTAACGAAAACCAGGGGGAGCCTTTCACTAAACATGTACCTTAGACACGCATTCCCAGCTACTGCAAGTCATGATGATTAATGCAGGAATTGGCCTGCATTAACTGTGCACCCCACATAGGGGACGCAAGTAGGCAGGTTAGGGGTATAGAGTGGTGAGCTCTGCACAGTTTAGTACAGTCTACACACTGCATGCTAACTGCGTCCTGTGCAATTAGCACTGATTCACCTAATGCCACCTCGATAGGTGGAGTTATGGGTACCCGCATTAATGTGGCACAGAGTTAACTGCTGGGAAAATGCCGTCCACATTCCCAACAGTTAATGCGGTGGTGTTGCACATAACGCGTCATGGTTTCAGTGCTATTGGTGCGTTTGGTGCAACATTTTAGTGCCCTTTGGTAAAAGACCTTCAAATAGAAGAAAGTTTTCCTCTGCCCTCAAAATTCTGACAATAATCAATACAGCAATATATTTAATTTAAAAGTGAAAGCAGACACCTTAACCCTATTTACATCATTTTATCTTTCAACCGTTGCTACTAAGTATTGCAAACTGAAAGAATGAGGGTAAAGGGTCCTACAGATGAAAATTTAACTGCTAAAAGAAAAGGAGCGCCTGTGTTTCATAAATATTAAACCCAAAATGTCAGTCTGCTTATTTATTCTAGACCATATAAAAAATGAACAGTTTCTTGAGTGCTGGCTATGCCTCTTTATCACATCCAAAGAGGCTGGTTAAGTCTTGGGCATCAAGTGGTATTTTGGCAAGGAGTCTGAAACAATATAAGATTACAAGCAACGACATGCCAAAGAATTAATACTTGCAAATCTGCCAGTGCCAATCACTTGTTCCCTGCCTTTTGATAGTTCAAAATTCATTGTTCCAGGGATGGCATCCATCCACATAGCACATGTCCTCTGCAATTTGGTTAAAGAACTGAGTCCAAAAAAATGACAGAAATGTCAGAGAATTGTCTCCCTAAATATACAGCATCTCCCAATGCAGATCTGATCCCCAAGCACAGAATGATGAATCTGGTCTACCGCCTACTCGTAAGTCCAGGTAGTTCTATTCTTTCTGATTGGATGGAAAAACACGAAGAAAGCAATGGAGATAGATGGTTATTGAATTATGGTTGGATAGGTTGTGCCTCTTCTAGTTTGTCTAGGTCTTGTGTAGCTGTCTCCTCCTTATAAGACAAGCAAATAGTTAGACACTAATAACATAAAACATTTGATGGTTTATTTTTCAAATTAAAATCATTTGTTTCATTAAGAGCCTGCCATTCGAGATTTGTTTGGAGTAGATTTGCTCTTTCTTGGAACAGTATAGATTCAGAGCTGTTGACGTTTTGACCACTGAGCAATAATTTAATAAATTCCTTGAATATAAAGATTCATCGACTTTTAAAATAGCCTTTTAATTGGACCATAAAATACTCTGTGCACATCAGTATCAGATTCGCAAAACACATGGTCTGTAATTGGTAGACATTAGTACTTCCTCCTCATACAGTGTTTTCTTTAAGTCATGAGCATCAATTTCATGGTAACCATTGCTCTTTGGAGCCAAGCGTTTTATCTGTTGTTATGAGAGGTATGAGAAAAATAAACATTACGGCACCAGGGTGATCACACTGAACAGCCTTACAAAGAGGGAACTAAGGTGTATTCAAGTAATATGACAAACCAGGACTCAGTATATGTAAACTAAGCAATTTAAGGGGGTCATTTTATAACAGGGCGCTTAGATTTGCAGCTTGAGAAGGTGCCTATAAAGCCTATTTCCTAAAGACACATAGGGGCCGGTTTTACTAAACTGCATAAGCTGCTAACTTGACAGATGGCATACGCTATCTGGACGCAGTAGCAGTTAATGTGGGGTAACTGCAGATGACACAGAACTTTTCTGCGCAATTTGGAGAAAGTGTGTTATCTGCAGTGGATTAGGGCAGAGAGTGGGCGTTTCCTCAATGCACGATTACCACACGCCTCAACAGCATGCGGTAACGTGGATTTGCAGGCAGTATGAGTACAGTTAACGCCACTTCAACGGGCTGCTCAACGTTATGTGCTGGGGAACCGCTGTGCACACCCCCAACGGATATCGCACAGCTTTTCCAGGTAACGCAGTGCTATCTGCCTGTTTCTGGCATTTTAGCTGCAAAAGCCTGATGCACTTTAGAAAACATGCCCCATCGATGCCTAAGTGTCTTTAAAACATATTAGCACAAATTCTGCAGAAATCACCCTCTAAATGTCCATATTTAGTCAACCAGTGTTTCGAGGATTATTTTTAGGGGCGTGCATGGGGAAAAAAGCTTTATTTCATGTCCTCATGTTTCATTTTGCATTTGTCCTGTATATCACTTTTTCTCATCTATATCGTTAGTTGCTTTGGTTTTGCAACACAGTCACATATTTCTTTTGTAAAGTACTTACATTTTTATGTCACATGTGTGCCTTGATTTTAGCATGTAGCACATGCTAAAATACTTGTCATGCATGCTGAAATGGCATGCATGACAAATTGATATGCCATTAGTTTTTTTTGTGTCGTTTGAGATGGAGAAGTCCACAAAACAATACAACTAATATTGACAGCAGTGCAGCACTTATTTCTGCTTTTTGAAAGAGGGAAGCTATTCCATGAAATGGGTAATTTAACGCAAGTGGACTTTTTTAGTTGGTACATTTGCTGGGTGTAATAATACCATGAGTGTAATAATACCATGGTGTAATAATACCTAGAGTAAAGCTTGTGGTATTTTAAGGTAGATTTCCAGCAAATGTTATAGATTCTAGACTCCTCTTCTACTAGTGATAAGGGCTATCAAATGCCATTTTCACCTAATACCATTGCTTTATCAGTGGGATGGAAGAGGCACAGCTAAACCCGTTCTGCTTTCTTGCATTTCAAACTTATTTCATACCTCCCATGAAGCTGTGAACTATGAGGTTAAATGTCAAGTGCCTTCATTCACCTGAGAAATGCAGTATTCCTTATAAATCCAAAGTCTGTTGATTTCTTATTCTTAATGTGTAATATTAACAAAGAAGCCAGTTTTTAAGATGTATTAGTGCCCCCACTGGACTAGTCATTCTACCATGTGATCACCGATAGAACTTTGCGCACCAGTACTTAATTGACATCTCAGAATGGAAATAGTTTGGATGCATTGTAGTGCATCAGCATGATATTTTATATTTTATAGTTACCACTACTACTACTATTAATCATTTATATAGCAGTACAAGGCCTACGCAACGCTGTACAGATACATATAAAAGACGGTCCCTGCTCATCAGAGCTTACAATCTAATCAAGACAGACAGTGCGATAGTTGAGAACAAGAGTACAAATAGGGAAAGGTAAGGAGAACAAGGGATCAGTATCCAAAGGCAGCCTCAAAGAGGTGAGCCTTCAGCATGGATTTGAAAAGGGACATAGATGAAACCTGTTGTATAGATTCAGGAGAAGCAAACTAGAGGAAGAGCAGAGTTCATGAGGAGAGGTATAGGGAGACAGGAGAGAGGAAAGGTAGTGAGTAGTAGTAGAATGAATGCATTTATAGGTCAGAAGGAGAAGTTTGAACTGGATACAAAGAAAGAAGGGGAGCCAATGAAGTGATTTGAGAAGAGGGGTTATATGAGTACATCAGGACTGGCGGAAGATTAGCTGTGCAGCAGAGTTCTGACCAGATTGAAGGGGAGAAAGATGACACAGAGGGAGACCAGCAAGGAGGAGGTTACAATAGTCAAGACGGGAGGTGACTTAAGAGTAGATAAGTGTTTTAGTGGTGTGTTCAGAAAGGAAGGGACAAATTTTGTTAATGTTATAGAGAAAGAAATGATAGGTTTTAGCTATCTGCTAGATATGTGTAGAGAAAGAGAGAGGAGTCAAAGATGACCCCAAGGTTGCAGGCTGAGGAAACAGGAAGTATAAGAGTATTATCAACAGAGATGGAGAAAGGAGGAAGGGGGGGGGGGGGGATTTTGAAGTGAAAAAGTTGAAGCTGATTCCTCTTGTATGCACATATCTAGAATCTTGAAAGATGTGCATTTTTCTAAAATAGGTTTTCCGTGATATATTTGCAAGTTTTGCATGGCAGACCTGCCTTTAAGTCTGATTTTCTATAGCTCATCTAGGTAGCAACAGGGGCATCGCTGAGCGAGGAGTCTTTTGTAAAATATGGGAACTGCATATGTAATCTGCAGCACAAAGCATGAGAACAGCTTTAATTATTTTTTTAAACAATGGAACATATTCTAAAAAAGAGCCACAGCATTTGTGTTTTTGAACATGCACATTAGAATTTGCAACCTGCACATGTAAGCGCTGACACTTAAACTCGTAAATGACAGAAAACCCAAAACTTTAGAGTAAACACAATGGCCTGCTCAGTCACTCTTGCAAATCCCAGGTCCAAAGAAGCATTAAATGATGCTTACGTCTGCCTTGAAGCAGGTATAAATGCCGATGTCTAGATTTTGTAAAGTATTGTGAAATCAGAAAACATGCATATTTTTCAGGCCCACTGAAACCACGCCTGCGACATGCCCCCCCTTCAAAACTATATGCTGCAGATCTACGTGTCAGTAATGGCCTTTTTTTTAAAGATCTATTTACATATGTAGAGCATTTGCACATGTAAATGCCATGCAAACCTTCTAAAATGACCGCCCACAATTTATTTATTGATCACCTACTGCAGCTCAAGGCATATACTTCTGTTTGAGCAGAGCAAACCTGGAGTTCACTTTGGCTTTAAGACCAACAAACTGCGTGCCATTAGTCGTTATCATGAAGCTGTATGATATGGTTAACAAGAAGTGTGGAGCCTGATCCACAGTGGGGCACGTCCAGGCTGTATGGATGGCCCCGACCAAGACAGGGTTGTCAGTACCCAATTCTGCACCGTGGGAGCAAGATGCTGCCATGGATGCAGGCTCAGGCCCTTGGAGACGGCCCAACCAGCCCAGCATCACCACGGAGACGTCCTCGTGGCATCGCATGTCATGTGCCCCCTGGACCCCGAAACCCACCACCCGAGCCCAACGGGGCTGCAGGTGCCCTGATTGGGGCTGCCATTGTCCTGGCCTACCGATTTAGGGGGTCAGCCGCTGCTTATTCCACCTCCATGGTGAGAGCGGAATTGGCCCTGTACATCCGGGTTCAGTCCCACCCATGCTCTGCCCACTCTCCGCCCCTGTCACGCCTCTGTCCCCCGGAGCACGCACAGAACTGCTGTGCGTGCAGCGGGAGACGGAAGCAGAATACCGGCAAGGTGGATAGTAGGGCTGCATGTCCCAACGGGGCCATAGTTATCCAGTAGTCTTTATGTACTTAATACTGATGTCTATTCACCAAATATTTGTGTACACAGGGACAGCCTGTGGTATGTGGAGGGATGTGAAGTCATGGGCAGAGACTCTTTCTGGGGCCTCATTTGCATAAATCACTAGGGCCTTAATGGTGGGGCCATGTGTAAAAAAAGAAATAGTTCACATTGGTAGGCTCTATAGGCCCGATTCCTTCCCTGACTGAACCGGATGTGCAGAGGGTGTTGCAATTCTGATCCCACGGGGCACGTCTAGACCTACGGGATCAGAATCACAAAGTCCTGTATGTGCAGGCCGGGACTGCGATTCAGCCCAGCCTGAACATAAGGGACATACCCGAGTAATCAGTCAGGGCTTTTACATTTTTAAATGGAGCCATGGCGACATGGTGTCCGGTTGCCATGGCACCGCAGCTCCTTTTAAAAGCTGCAATCCCCAGCTGCCAGCTCCTGCAGCTAATTCCCCACAGCCCAACCCCCAATCTGGCCAGGCAGGGTTGGTCTGTGGGGAATACCCTCTGCCCCCTGCCACCCCTTCCCAGCCCTGGGCCTGCTGATCTTGCAGAAATTGGGGAAGTTATTCCACCTCGGTTGTGGAACAACTTCCCCATTCAAGTCGCCGGCCCCTGACGTACAGGGCCAACATTAGAATTGGCCCTGTATGTCCGGGGCCGGCAGCAGCCCACTACCCGCCCTAATGCTGCCCCCGATCCTCCCCTTTCCTGCCCCCATCTAACTTCCCCGTACAACTGTTGGGACGTCCATCCCTGCTGTTCATGGGACAGATTAACCCCCTATGTGTATACAACAAACAAAATTCATTGTTTCTTATTCACAAAGTATTTTTCTTATTCCTGTGGAAAATCTCTTCATTGGATAAAGTCTTGTATGTTATAGAAAGAATTCGTGCATGGAAAGGTAAATTTTCAGAGCAAACGTCTACCCGCTGGAAAAGCATATCAAGTAAACTCATGTACTTTGTTCCCTGCCAAGTTTCATGTATTTACCCTTCCTGCCCTCTTCATGAACCTTGCGCATTTCCTCGCCCCAACTGGCGTGTTGTTGAGCCCATCGCATCTCACCTCAGACGCTAGAGCAATTCCCTGCTGCAGACCAAATTTTCCCTTCTGACTTTTCTCAATTGCCAACTGAGCAACAGGTCTCACTGTGGACCTCCTCACTCATGACTGCTGTAGACCAAATTGTTCCTTTGCAGCTACGACCAGCTATGCGCTCTACTCTCTTGTCACAAACTTGGTTTCACTCCGGGCTCCAACTCTTTTGCTCTCAATTGCGACACTCTGAGCACATTCGGCGTAAGCATCGCACACCTGCAACCCTACAGCTTTTCAAGTCTTCATACCAGGTTTTTCGCTCACAGGTCCATCAGGTCAAGCGTGACCACGTTTCTGATGTTATCTCTTCAACTCCTAACTCCTCTCGCTGCCTTTACTCAGTACTGAAATTCCTGTACACTCTGCAGTCTCAATCATCACCATCTCAGGTCCCGTCAGCCTCCCAGCTGGCCCTCTCCTTTTGACACCAAGGTCCAATCTCTCCATTCTTTCTATCCCTGCCCATCTCCTATATGGTATTCCCCCTCCCCCTTCCCCAGCCTCCCCCCTCCCTTCTTTTGTTCATTCCTGATCTACATTCTGCCCAGTTACCTCCATGGAACTTTCTAAATTGATCTCCACCTCACATAAAACCTTTTGTGCATTAGATCTTATCCCCTCAGTTTAGCAGAACCTTCATTGGCACTTCTCCCCCTTACCCTTACCATCCTCAACAACAGCCTGTCTGGTGTTTTCCCCTCTACCTTATCCTGTTTCTAATCTGCCATTTCTTGCTAAAATTTTGGATAAAGCTGTCTTCTCTCAGTTATCTCACCATCTTGACTCAATTCATCTACTTTATCCTCATCAGTCTGGTTTCCATTCAGGGCATAGCGTCAAAACTATTCTGCTCTCTTTCCTTAATGACATTCGAACAGCTCACAAACATGGTGACATTACTCCGGCAGTTTCCCTTGATCTATCAGCAGCTTTTTATCTCGTTGACCACTCTCTTCTGCTTTCATAACTATGGGATTCTGGGCTTCGTGGGATAGTCTACTGATGGTTTCACTCCTATATTTCCTCACGTTTCTTCTCGGTGCATTTCAACTCAGCCTCCTCTGATCACGTCCCCCTGCATTGTGGTGTTCCTCAGGGCTCTGTTTTGGCCCCCTCCTTTTTAACATCTTTTTAGCACCCCTCATGCTCCTTATACAACAGTTTGGGTTATCCGCATACTATGCGGATGACATTATTCTGCTTCATCATACTACCCAAACTACTTCAGCCAAATCTCTCCATACTCAACGACAGTTTGCAGCACATTTCTACCTGGCTTTCTTCCAACTATCTTCATCTTAACCTGTCTAAGACACTTGCAATTTGGTTCACTTTTAGTAGCCCATGTCCCACAGTCTTCATGACTCTCGCTAGTACTGCTATCCCTCTAGTCTCCTCCATTCATTATCTTGGCCTGACCCTCGATTCTGCGCTTACTTTTCAAGAACATATCTCGCTCCTTTCCCACCGTTCCTTCTATTATCTCCGTTAGATACGTTCCATCTGCCCTTTTCACTCCCTGCAGGCTTTGACTACTCTGCTCTTGTCTTTGGTAATGTCTCGTTTAGATTTCTGTAACCTGACTTTCACTGGTATCACTAAGACACAACTTCATCGCTTACAACTGATACAGAATACAGCTGCTCGGATCATCACCCACTCCTCTCACCGAGACCATATCACACCCGTTCTCATCAAATTACATTGCCTTCCTATAGCCTATCGTTTTCAATACAAAATCTTAACACTGACTCATCATGTTATATACACTGGTACTCCACAATATTTGGCTGACTTATTGCAATTCCACACTTCCTCTCGCAGCCTTCGCTCTATTCCTATTAACTGTCTGGTGCTTCCATCTCCCTCCTGTGCTCACCTCCAGTCCACCCGGAACTCTGCATTCTTTTATTCTGGGACCCTCACTATGGAACTCTCTTCCCTCTTCAATACGGCAGGAGCCAGTTTTTGTGAAATTCAAAACCCTTTTTAAAAACTCATTATTTTTCAATCCGCCTTTGATTTGCCATCCACCATTACCTAAACTCTCTCCTCCAGACCCTCTATGGTATCCCTCTGCTATCGCCTACTCCCCAAATTCGCTCTCTTACCCTTTTCGCTTTCCTGTCATTTATTGGAGTTCTTTTCTTTTCTCTGGCCTACGGCCATTGTTTGATTGCTAACTGCCCTGGATTAATAAGATGAGGTATATCAAGTATTTTAATAAACATAAACATAACAGTCCATATGTACTTTCACTTTGAGAATTAATAGAAATCCTGCAGCTTAAAAAAATGCAGTTTTTCCCCAATGCAGATGAAGGAAAGACATTTACTTGGGTAAGGTAGTTTGGATGAAAATTGCTCACCTCAAATATGAATAAAAATGTGCTCATGCCACTATCTTTATCTAATTCCAATTTGGAGGGGTAATTAAACCCCCTTAATCATCTCAAACCTCAACTGCACCACTTCTCCTCTCAACCCGTGCCCCTTCTCCAAGAAAGAGCTTTCACCAACCATTCTGCACATCACTCAAAGTTCTCTATCCTTTGGTTACATGCCTACCACACTTAAGCAAGTCTCCATCAGATCCCTGCTAAAAACAACTCTACAGCCGACCAACTCTCACCAGCATCTTACAGACCTATCTCCCCCTCTCACCAAAATTATTGAAAAAGCAGTTCAGCTACAGATGCAGGACTTTATAGACTCCCATGCTCCCCTGGATAAGCATCAGCATGGCTTCAGACTCTACCACAGCACTGAAACCCTCCCGACCTCCTCATGGTCCACACTAATCAAGGGCATGGAAAACACATCACAAGGTTTCATCCTTATTTTCATTGACATCACTGCAGTCTTTGACTCAGTCATTCATAATTACCTCCTTTCACGCCTCCAGTCCATTGGCCTCAGACATACAACAATTCAATGGTTCCAACCCTATCTGACCAACCAATATCAGCAATTCGAGTTGGAACAAAGACGTCACACACTTTTAGACTTCTCCACGGCTCAGCATTATCCTTCCTCTTCAACATCTTTATCCAGCCGCTATGCACAATATTCCAAAACCACAACGTCCATACCATCTCTACGCCGACGGTATCTTAATCTACACCCCCCTTCACCATCCTCAACCCTGACTACTCTTCAATCAATCTATGCCTCACACTGTTATCCAATGGCTCACCTCCACAATATGTACATCAACCCCAAGTCAGAAGTCCTCTTTACAACAAAAAACCTTTCTCCCCACCACCCACAATCAATCTAGCCAACCTAACCCTGTAAGTAAAGGAGAAAGTCAAATACTTCCGGTGTAGTTTTGGATCAGAATTTTAACTTCCAAGCACACATCAAGCAAGTCACCAAAGAAGTGTATTTCCATATGAGACAATTTAAAGCTTTGACCACTTCTGGAACAAGATGACTTCAGAAATGTTTTTCAGGCCATCATCACCTCAATTCTTAACTATGCCAACATCATATACCAGGGGCTCCCAAAATCCTCAGTTCTCCCCTCTCCAGCTTGCACAGAATACAGCTGCCAGAATCATCACACGTACCAGACAATGAGAACATATCACCCGTGTCCTGAAGCAACTACACTGACTCCCTATCTATCTCAGAATCAAATTTAAAGTTACCCCCACCATTTTCAAGACACTCCATGGCCTCTGCAAACATTCTAAAACACTTTACTTTTGATCCGTCTAACAATAAATTCATGAGAAAGCCCAACCACAAACTCCTAGCTGTCCCAACCACATTCTCTCGCTCCAACCTATCTCTTTCCAGCAGAGCCTTTACATTCTATGCCCCCACCATCTGGAACTCCCTCACACCAGAAATATGCTCTTTAATTGACAGCAAAAAGTTTCAGCACAAGCTAAATACTCACCTTTTCCTGGAGCACTATGGACCCGACACGTAATCTCATACTCTAAGTACCCCATATTCTGTTCACCCCATGTTCTATTATCTCCCCGTCCTTGCCATTAGCAATGTTAAATTTTAGATGTATGTTTGTTTGCTATTACTCATTCTCTGCTGTTAAAATAGTTTAACCTGTTCTCCAACACGTTCCATATGTTTTTTTAACCTGTTATCAACTGTTTCATGTAAAGTTCTTAACATTCTTGTTCCTTGTACACCACTATGACTTGTAGATACAGCAGAATAGAAATACATCCCTCCTGTAAAGGACTGGCCAAAACAAGCACTGTTTCTAAAGCTAAATATACCAAGGACCAGGTGTAAATTTTGATCATACATGTGTTCTCTATATGAAATGGGAAATACATTTGTACATTTTTGACCCACCCAGGCCACTCCCTGCCCCTTGCCCTGACACAGGGCCGGCCCGTCCATTGAGCAAGAATGTTTTTTGCACAGGGCCCCGCGTTTCAGGGGGCCCCGCGCAAAGAACATTCTGCTTGCAAAGTAAATTTTAAAATAAAAAAAAAGCTGTCTGCTGCCGCTGCCACCGCAGCAATGACAGAATCGCATATCCCGCGGGCCCCCTCCCCCCCCCCCGACAGAGCCTGCTCTCCATGCATCAGCTCCGTCGGCTTTCAGAGCTCGAAGGGAGACTAGTTTCCCTTCCGTGGCTCTGTTAAGCCCGCAGGGGCTGATGGGACTTTCCCATCAGCCCCCGCGGGCTTAACAGAGCCGCGCGGGAGAAACTCTCCTTTCGCGCTCTGAAAGCCGACGGAGCTGATGCAGGGAGGGCAGGCTCTGTCGGGGTGGGGGGGGCCATGGGATATGCGATTCTGCTGTTGCCGCCGCGGTGGCAGCGGCAGCAGACAGCTTTTTTATTTTAAAATTTCCCTGGACTGTTGGGGTGGGAGTTAGGACTGGAAATGGGCTAATGGGGTTAGGACTGGAAGAGGGCTGATAGGAGGTTAGGACTGGGGCTATGGGGAGCTATGTCTGGAAATGGGGTGATGGGGGTTAGGACTGGAAGTGAGCTGATGGGGGTTTAGGACTAGTAATGGGCTATGGGGAGGGGGCTTAAACTGAAAATTGGGTGATGGGGGTTAGGACTGGAAATGGGCCGATGGGGTTAGGACTGGGAGTGGGCTGATAGGGGTTAGGACTCGTAATGGGCTATGGGGGGCTTAAACTGAAAATTGGGTGATGGGGGTTAGGACTGGAAATGGGCCGATGGGGTTAGGACTGGGAGTGGGCTGATAGGGGTTAGGACTCGTAATGGGCTATGGGGGGCTTAAACTGAAAATTGGGTGATGGGGGTTAGGACTGGAAATGGGCTGATGGGATTAGGACTGAGAGTGGGCTGATGGGGACTTAGGACTGGTAATAGGCTATGGGGGGGCTAGGACTGGTAATGGGTTGGAGGGGGTTCCTAGGACTGCAAATGGACTGAGGGGAAGGGGAGGCTTGAACTGCAAATAGCTGATGGGGAGGGGGGCTTGGAATGGAAATGGGTTGTAAGGGGAGGGAGCTAGGACAGGAAATGGGCTGATGAAGGGGACTAGGATAGGACTGGGAATTGGGTGTTGGGGAGCTAAGATTGGAAATGGGCTGTGGTGGGGGCTTGGATTGAAATAGACTTATGGAGGGGCTAGAACTGGAAGTAGGCTCATGGGGGGCTTGGATTGGAAATGGGCTGAGTGGAGGGGAGCTAGGATTTGACATGGGCTGATGGTGGGGCTAGGAAAGGACTAGAAATGGGCTGATGGGAGGCTGGTATTGGAAATGAGCTGATGGAGGGACTTTGATAGGACTGGAAATGGATGGGGGAGCTAGGACTGTAAATGGGCTGATGCGGGGACTAGAAGGGGGTGGATACTGGGTGGGGCTGGAACTAGAAGGGAGCTGATGTTGGGGGAGATTAGAATGGGATGGAGCTGGGAGAGTGAAATGGAGAGGGGAAAAATATTTTGTGTGGGACGGAAGAAAAATCTACAATTGGCTGGGTATTGGGAGAGTAAGTGGGGATTGAGGATGGAGGGGTAAAATTTGAGTGGATGAAATAGGAATGAGGAAAGAGCAAAAGGAGAAAGATTAGTATGTTAAAGCAGATGTAGAGAGAGAGAATGGAAAAAAAATTAGAAGAGAGAAGAAAGGACAAATGGATAGCAGACGATGGAGAGTTAGCAGAAGATACAAAGAAACCAGAAGAAAGTGGCTGGAGCAATTGCAACTGAAAAAAATGCACAAAAGGTAGAAAGATATCTCTTTATTTTGAATTTATTAACTGGAATATGTCAGCTCTGGGAAATGTGCATCATTAACGTCTGCGCTTTGTTTAGTACAAGAGGAAATTAATTTATAGTTTTATTTCTACAGTGTTGTACATTCCAAGTTTGGCTTTTGGGGTTCCCAGTTTAATTATTGTCTTCCTGTTTCTAAATTGTGATTCCTTGTTTGGTGATGGTCTGTTTTCTGCATGTGTAACTGAGCTGAGGTATTCTGTTTATGTAATTCCTATTTGACATTGCCACTTGTTCTCTTTCCCCAGTATTCTCTGAAATGTATTGGTTTAATATTTGCAGTGTTGCCTTTTGATAGGTAGGATATGGTGCTTTGTGAGTCCTGGTAGTGCTGTTAGGATATGGCGGGTTTGCTATGGGTTCTAAATGGGCAGTGTTTGTAGTAGTTCCTAATGTGCCTGGCGGTTGGCACTGGATTATAGTAATGTAGAAATCTTTTAGTCTTTCTTTATCCATATACTCATTAAGAGGCATGCTTACTAAAAGTTAGTGTATGGTAACATTATGCAAATAGTTATGCAAATGAGGCCCCTTATGCAAATGAGGCCCCACACCGAGTCTCCGCACATGGCCCCGTACTCCCCTTGGGCCGCCCCTGCCCTGACAATTCCCCTTTGCAATTTCTGCATGGTAAGGCAATCCACATGTAAACTGAGCCCTTTATCAAGTTGCCATTTCCACATGTAAATGCTGGATTTTACATGCAGAAATCAGGAATAAGCCCCATTACGTAGATTGACCTTTCAAATCCATATTTATTTTTCATTGAAATTTTAACAAAGGTCCATGGATGCCTGCAGACGTTTCCTTTGACAATTAGGTAGAAGATACCCATAGACTTTGCATCTACACAAGCAGTCTGCAAATTGCCCCCATCAAAATTAGGGGCTTGTTTACAAAGCTGCGGTAGCAGCTTCCGCCCGATATCGGAGCCGCGGCCCCATTGAATTCAATAGGGCCGCGGCTCCGATATCAGGCAGAAACCGCTACCGCGGCTTTGTAAACAAGCCCCTTAGTTTTCTTTGGAAAGACTATTTTCTATGTTAGTTACTAACACACATAATTGTATAACCACCTGCATTGATGAAAAGTACATGTTCATTCCACACATGTTGTAGGATTCTCAAAGTGACGGTATATCTGCAATGTTGCTTTGAAAATCATCCCAGGAAATGCATCTACACAGATTTGTACACAATAATTTGTACTGACACTTTTCTCATGTGAAATCAGATGTACAATTCAAAGCATACATGAGGTTCCAAATCCTGCCTAGCCCCCATCCCAGCAGCACATGAAATGTCACTGCCTGCGTACTTTTCCCACATCTAGAGAAGGTAGTTTGTACAAAGGCGGCGTCATTGAGCTTTTATAAAACACCCAACAAAAAAATATTCTTACTGAGGCATTTACTCTACAGAAAGAAGTTATGCAGATAGTTCATGAAAACTATGTGGAAGACAATTATAAAAGTCATTTCTCTGGGTAAAGCAGTGCTTTATGCACTAAAATAGGCACTTAGAAAACTGTCTGTCTGATGCACATGCAAAGTGAAATGCCTACAACCTCTACTCCAGTGGTTCCCAACCCAGTCCTCGGGTACCCCCAGGCCAGTCCAGAACCACTGCTCTACTCTATCACATGATTTCACCCAGAAAGGTTGTGCATACTGAAAAGCAGCTCTAAATGTAAGTGCAAAATTCCTAGAGGCAATTTTTATAATGGGAATATGCACACATTTTTGTTTTGAAAATTTTTAGGAACTGGCACAGGTATGTATTTACTATTCACACATCACCCCCTTCCCATTATAAAATTATCCCTACTATGTACTAGTATAGAAATACAGCAACACTAAAGTCTAAAAATAAGTTCAAACATAAAAACCAGTTTCTTGGAACTGAAATACTTACAGTAATGTGCATTGTTTTTGTTCTAAACCTAATGTGTCTACCAACTTATCTTCCTATACAATGTCAAGATCTGTGGATGGTTCCATAGGATCCACCTCATCCTAAACAGTTAAGTCATGCATTTCAAATTCTCATTCATATACATTTAGAATAAATGTTTTGGAAAATGATTTACTATGTGGTATACACAATGATTACCAGTTATAGATTGCATCTACAGCCTAAGAGAAATCAATTTTAATATGCATAGGAAGCCTTTGAAATGTGCCCTCCAATTATTTTTAAACTTACTCTGGTCTTAAAGTGCTCCTTTGACTACCTTCCTCTTATTTTTAAAGGATTTCTCACATTTTCTGCCTATGACCAAAACTCTTTTGAAATAAGCCGCTGTTTTCTTTTCATGTCTTGCATTTCAGCTGCATAGTAATAATGCCTGATGCAGTGTCTGAATAATATTAAAACCCACAATAGTTTTATTTTTTTATGCGAACTGTAATTTATTATGAGCTAGACATGGTGAAAACGGTGAAAGCCATTGCGAAAAGTATGCTGAAGTCAATGAAAGTGGTTATGCAACCATAAAACGCTAACTGCAATAAGTGTGCAGATGCTCCAGTCGAGAGGCAGACGCCGCTGCAAGAGTTCTCAGACTGCGCGGCATGTTTGCACTTAGGACTGCAGTCTTGAAAACTGTTGATCTAATTTATTGAGAATGTTCATCCATATGCCACTAAACTTGCTAAAAGTATGTTACGAGAAGCAAATGCTAGTATTTCAAAATGATAGCGATATCATAGCAGACTTGTCAAATGATTTCAGAAGATTTTGATATATTGGGACATATACCCATGGAAGAGCAAACATCAATCCTGTTTTCTATAGATGCAGAAGATGTATAGTACCTCCACACACAGATACCCACGTCCTCCTTTGGTAGTATATACTGATCGACTTACAGTTCCTGAACTGTTCTTTGGAATAACCTAGGTATCTGCTGAACACTGCAGCTCAACAGCCCTATGGAATTACTGAAATAAAACCACATCTCATCACAGTAATTGCTAGGAAAAAGAGAAAGCAACTAACCTCCTGCCGAAATTCTCAGTCTATTGTTATAACAGCAGGATCACTACTCTCTGTGCTTACAATAAACTGGCTGGATGTGCACGGTTTTTCAAATCTAGCTTTGGATCCGAGTTAGGGTAAAGCAAGCATATTATCCCGGTGTGCACACAACGTTGTACTTAATGCTAAAGCATCTTGCATTTCAGCTTCTCTTAGTCATCATCCTGCTTCTAATTTATAGGCATAATAAACCTTCATATGCTCATCAGAATATGCAAAAAAAAGCTTCTTTATTTGAATAAAAATCACACGGCTTCAGTTGAGGTCCCCTTAGGAAATCAGTCGATTTATCTTTCTCTGACAACTAAAACAAACAGCATTAGGGTCCCGGTAGGCATCATGTCATCTTTAGATTCAATTAGTTGTAAAGGCAAGACTAGAAAGACACAGAAAAGCCTCTTAAGAAAAATACAGAAGTGTCTCATTTAGAAAATTAAACATATTACCAGACGCATCTTGAGGTTTCTCGATCACCTGCAGGTATCGAAGGCTCGGAGAAGCCAAGGCTGTATTCCTTAGTGTTACAGAGCTGGATGCGACTGCTCTGGATATCAGGCAAGTCTGAGACTGGAAACCTTCGAGTTGAGCTCACTCTAGGCATCAGAAAGCCTCCAAATAAAAAGCAGCCCACAGACAGCTAGAAGAGGAAGTTCTGGCATCTCTCCAGCTCAGCAATGAATTCCCTGTGATTCGGGGCTGTACAGTTATGGAAATGAAGGGAAACTTGGATGCACAGAAGGCATGGGTCATGCTTTAGTGGCTTGCAGAAATGTGCAGGGTGCAGATCACGGCTCATTTTGAAATACTCAAGCAATAAAGCTGCATAAGAAATTTAAGCAGAATGCTAACAATCTGAACAAGCCTGCCTACATATTCTGGATTGAAAACATGGTTTATTTTTACCTGGCAGTTTTCTACTACTCTCTGGGTTTCCATCTCAATCAGAACTGGCCTCTATTGAGCTAAGGCATTATAAGCCTTATTTTGCAAATGCCCTGACCTTTCCCCACGTTATAACCCCATCTCCATGTAGCTCGGCCACGGTGGTGACAGACTGTAGGTCCTTCTGTACTCTGGTACTTATGCACCAACGAGTGGCCAATAGGTGGTGCTGTTGTGTAATAGCAGAGACTCCCACCTCACAGATGGCTATGAAGGCTGCCACCACAACATCCTTTAATACTAAGGAGCATAATTGCTCGCCAAAACTGCACATTTTAAAGATTTCATTGTTATATCAGCAATTTGACTTGCATTTAGTGAATCTCAATTACAAGATAGATCAAATGTGATTGCCATGTTAGTACACTTGAATGTATAGAAGTAAAGATTACTAAATAGAAATTTAAGAAAAATGCAAAGTAATACCTTTTGGCTGGGCTAACAATATATATTTGACTACTTTTTTTAAAGCTAAGCGGCCCTTTTACCAAAGATTAACACATGTTAATGAAATTAATGCACTTTAAGTGTCATTGTACCCATAGAAAGAAAAGGACTGTGGGCACATAATGCGCATTAACTTCATTAACGTACATTAAAACCTTTAGTAAAAGGACCCCTAACACTCGTTCAGATCAGGGCAAAATGAGCAAAAAATAGCAATATTAGACAATATAACTGATTCATAAAAATATTCCAATAACCGTCTGAAAGGTGAGAGTTAGGGGAGGGAGGAGATGGAAGCAACAGGCAGAAGAATTTTATGGTTTAGAATGCGTTCAAAACCCCAGATCTTTGTCACGTCTTTTCTTGTTGGTTTCAACATTTCCGATCTCTTAACTAATAAAGGGTAATTTTATAACAGGTCACCTAGGATAAGAGGATACAGGAGGTGTCTATTTTAAGCCTATTTTAATCAGATGCGTAGGTGCCTTTTTGTCTTTATAAAATACATAAGTGGCAGAGATCACACCTTTAAAAGCAGGAGCGGACATTTACATCTGCTCTATACCAGATGTAAATGAATGTGCTTAAAGTTTGCAAGTACATGCATAAATTAAGATATTTTATTTTTAGTATCCTGATCATAAGGTCATGGATGCAGTGCTCTGGTTCCAAGAAGTGTCCCCTGGGTCTGTCTCGGGGCAGTTTCTCCAAATGGGCTAGTTTTGCACATACCACGACAGTCATGAACCTCACTCCGAAGCCAGAGTATGTGGAGTAGGATCTCAGTCTCTCAAATTTACTGCTAATGCTCGGCGTAGTACTTGCATCGTGCCAAAGAGAGCCTCCTGCTGGAGTTCATAAGATGTAACGGGCATGGTTAGTTTGTCAAGATGTGCTTGGAAATTCTTCATCAAGCCTGTGGCTCCCAGTACGAAAGGAAATATTTCTGTATCTATCTTTCTGCCACATTTTCTTGGTCTCTGACTGCATTTCTTGGTACTTCAGGATCTTCCGCCTCTCAGTGCTGTTCTGGTGTTTTTCTCCTTTACCTCTAAGCTTTGTGGCATCTAATGTAATGTCTGCATTCACCAAGTGGAGGAGTAGCCTAATGTTTAGAGCAGTGGACTGAAATCAGGGTTTGAACCGCACTGCTGCTCCTTGTAATGCTGGGCAAGTCACTTAACCCTCTATTGTCTCAGGTACAAATCTAGCTTATAAACCTTCCAGGGAAAGGAAAAAATACTTACAGTATCTGAATATGACTTACATTGAACTTCTGAGAAAAGACAAGAGCTTGATTGCAGGATAAGGCGGTATAGAAATACGTTTAAATAAAATAAATAAATAAATAAAGAGCTAAATATAATTCCCTTTCCCTTTTCTAAAACACTATTGTGTTTTGCAAGCTAAAGATTGGACTTCTCACCTCAGTGCAGGACTCCTGGCAATTACCATGTCCTCCTCTGGCAGCATCTATCCGGCATGCCGGTGAAATGGCTCCAGCTGCTGAATCTCATGGCATTTGTGAGGGGTGGGGGTGAAGAGACGGGGTCCTCAGAGCTCAGAGGCCTCAGACAAGGGCAGAGATGCCAAAAATCTGCACATCGGTACTGTTCCGGGTGCCTCAAACCCAGGGCCAGCCCAACCACCAGACAAACTAGGTGATCATCTGGGGTGGGGGGCAACTTCCAGAAGACAAAAAGCAGGACATTCAAAGCATTCTTTTTAACATCTTTGTTAGTGATATAGCGGAAGGGCTTTCAGGTATGGTTTGCCTCTTTGCAGATGATACCAAAATCTGCAATAGAGTAGACACCCAGGAAGGGGTAGATAACATGAGGAGGGATCTAGCTAAGCTTGAAGAATGGTCTAGAATTTGCCAGCTGGGATTTAATGTTAAAAAATGTAAGGTCATGCATTTGGGCTGCAGCAATCCAAGGGAGCAATATAGTATAGGGGGTGAAGTACTTTTGTCCACTAAAGAAGAGCGGGACCTAGGCGTGGTTGTGTCTAATGATCTTAAAGTAGCTAAACAGGTAGAAAAGGTGACGGCAAAAGCTAGAAGGATGCTTGGGTGCATACGGAGAGGAATGGCTAGCAGAAAAAAGGAAGTGATAATGCCTCTGTAAAAGTCTTTGGTGCGACCTCATTTGGAGTATAGCTTGCAATTCTGGAGACCGCACCTTCAAAAGGATGTGAACAGGATGGAGTCGGTGCAGAGGGTGGCTACTAAAATGATTAGTGGTCTTCATTATAAAGCATATGAGGACAGACTGAAGAATCTTAATATGTACACCTTAGAGGAAAGGCGGGATAGAGGTGATATGATTGAGATGTTTAAATACCTCCATGGCATAAATGTTCAGGGAGAGAGACTCTTTCAATTGAAAGCAAGTTCTGCTACATGGGATGAGGGTGAAGGGAGATTTAGGAGTGATATGCGGAAATATTTCTTTACGGAAAGAGTAGTGGATCCGTGGAATAGTCTCCCAGTTGAGGTGGTAGAGATGAGGACAGTAACTGAATTCAAAAGAGCATGGGACAAACACAGATGATCTCTAAAGGTAAAAAGGGGACTGTTGTAGTTGTTATGGAAGGACAGACTAGATAGGCCATGTGGTCTTTTTCTGTCGTGATATTTCTATGTTTCTATGATTCTATGTTTCTAAACAATAGATTTTGACTGCTAGGAGGGTTGTAAGGCTTAAGGTTGGCCTAGAGCTCCAACACCTAGAACCAACTCTGACCAGCCCTGCTGAAAGCCCAGTGCCAAATGCTGCAGATCAGACCCAAAGCAGATGACTCCTTGTCTTTCCTCTTTCTCCTCAGTTTGCGGAGTTCTGCTGCTGGTTATGACAGACCATTCAACACACATCCACCATAGAAGATATGCTCCTCTCCCCCGCAGGGCCAATTTTCAAAGGGAAATTTTGGAGAAATTTATTTCTGAAAATAAGCTTGCAGACCCATGGGGATTTTGAAACTTGACCCCATAGTATATATTTCTATGTATACATAAAAATAAGCAACAATATATGAAAAAGTGTACATTTTAAAGGATTTTAATATATGCCTCAGATGCACTATATGATATGAAGCTTAAGGGTCATTAGCAATTGGAAAGGTCATCAAATGTATTTAGGGGTCTATTTACTGAAGAACAATAAATTTGTCATTAATCACAAATGTTTATATACATTAACTGCAAAACCTCTACAGTCAGCTTTGGAGGTGAAAGAGGGTGTTCCCAACATGTATATTTGCATTTACATGCTCTGTGTCATTGAGTATATGCATTTACATGTTGCCATAGTATGTCATTGAGTCAATGTTGACCCCTGACAACCCTGTGGATAGTTGTCAGGTAAGATGTAACCAGAAGTTACCAGGCTTTTCTTACACACAGTAAGGCTACAGCACCTGGTATTCCAAGGTGGTCTCCTATCCAAGTACTAACCAGACCTGACCATGCTTAGCTTCCAAGAACACGTGCACTCAGGGTGGAATTGCCATAGTATGCAAACATAGCTGTAATTATAATACAGTTGTGGTCAACATTTTTGACACCTTTGCATTTTAGATATAGAGAGGCCAATTCTGTTTGCACAATTCTGATCCTAGATGTGCCCGCGGGATTGGAATTGGATCTACCGGCCTGGACATGCAGGCTGGGCCCCGATTCTGATCAGCCGCATACCCAGCCACATACTCGGCTAACTCAACCAGGCTCCCGAATGGGGCCGCAGTGCCTTGACATCCCGTTTCCATGGCACTGCGGCTCCATTCAGGAGCCACGATCCCTGGTCACAGACATTAACTCCTTTCCTTGCAGCCCAACCCCTGATCTGGCCTTCCATAGCCAGGGTTAGACTGCAGGGAACCCCCTGCACCCCTTACCTCTTGTCCATGGCCTGGTTCTGCCATCCCCCGATGTCCAGGGGGACTTATTCCACTGCCGAGGAGGAATAAGTCCCCCCGTCTACCTGGCTGCCCAGGGTTGCATTCCCGCTTGCCCTCGCTCCTCCCCCCGGCCCACCCCCTCCTGCCTATGAAAAGAGCTCCCTGCAGAAGTCGGCTATATGTGCAGGGAATTCTGTGGCCGCCAGCACGATCTGGAAATTTAGCGGGTCTGGACATCTGGATCAGAATGATTCCCATTGTGTACAGTATCTTGAGAAATAATTGGAAATATTCCAGCTGTATGTCATCATAATATTTTAATAGTATGTTCAAAGGTATACAACAAAAAAATATCTGTGCAACTTAGATGTAGTAATTTCTGAGAAATAAACAAAATATGATCTGGACAGGATTAATGGCACCCTTCACTAATATTTGGTTGCACAACCCTTGGCAGTGATGAGTCTCCAAACGTTTCTTGTAGCCATCTGTAAGTTTCGTACATCTATCTGCTGGTAGTTTCTCCCATTCTTTAACTGTGATTTGTTCCAGCTCATGAATGTTTCCAGGATTCCTTTTACCAGTGGCAGATTTCAGCTCTTTCCAAAGGTTCTCGATTGGACTGGGATCGGGACTCATTGCTGGCCGGTTTAAAACAGTCCATTTGTTTCTTTTTAACCATTCTTTTGTACTTTTGAATGTGTTTTGGGTTGTTTCCCTGTTGGAGGACCCATGACTTTTGACCCAGACCTAGCTTTCTGACACTAGGTAGCACATTTCGCTCCAAAATACAAGGAGTGGGAGGCTGATAAGTCTCTAATCATTCGGACCTCCGGAACTGAAATGTGCCCATGGCTTTCTGTTTCGTTACAAGGCCAGAGACTTATCAGACCCCCCCCCCCCTCGTACCTTGGTAGTCCTCCGACTTCAGCATTCCTTTAATGCGTTCCAGGCTTCCAGTTCCTGAGCCAGCAAATAACATTATGGAACCTCCACCATATTTAACTGTAGGAAGGATGATTTTTCCCTTATAAGCTTCACTTCTTCACCTGTACAGTATCTATAGTACATTGATACCTAGGGGGATATTTGCTAAAGTGCATAAAGCAGTTAGCACAGGTTTTAGCATGTACTAACCATTAGCCATCTTGAGCCTGGGTGATAACAGGTCAGGGGGGAGGAAGATCACTCCTGGGCCAACCACTAGACTACCAGGGATAGCTTGGGTAAAGGTAGAGGAGTTAAGGGGGCACGAGGGAAGGGTTGATCGGGGGATCATGTCAGGAAAGTCTTATCTTGGGGGGGGAGGGGCTTGGATTGAGTGTCAGTTTTTAAAGAGGGGAGATTAGGCGTATAGTAGCACTGGGGCCTGGGTTACATGTATCAGCAGGTATTGCAGGTGCATTCACACTATCTACCAATGCATATAATGTGGTCTCATTAAGTAAGAGTGGAACTTTATTAGTTGTGCCTAGATTTACACATTTTTGCACATAAATCTAGGTGTTTTAGTCATATATGCGCATAAATGGGCATTTACACGCGTATTTGACATGATCACTCTTCTGACAGTACATGTGTCAAGCCAATGCATACTCTCATTTTGAGCATGTACAGGGGTGGAGTTTAGGTAAAATATGGGGGAGCACAAAGTTACACTCGCTAATTACAAAATACTATAGTTTATGTGTATTAGTGAAAAATCTAAATGCCGGTATTTGCACCAGTCGTAGGGCAGGTATAAGGGCTCGTGGCTTAAATTAGCTTGTGTTTTTGACAACTTACGTGCTTGTTTTATATACTAAAGTGCGCACATTCCTTGCTTTGTGAAATAGGCATGAAGTGCACATATAAAAATGTGCATTAAGCTTGGCACCTCGGATGAAATTACCCTGCATGTGTCAGCCCTGGGTGGTAAATGCAGAGCCGATACTTGCTATACCCCTGCCCTTAACACACAGGTCTTTGCAATTAACACACATTAGCCTTTACTCCTAATGCTGCTTACCACACTTTAGTAAGCATACCACATACTGTTTCCCAGGGGTCCAGATAAGGTCATGTTAATTCTTGTCTTCTAATGACTATAGACCCCTATTTATTAAGCTACTGCTGTGCCATTTTATTACAAGATGATTACCTCAGGATTCACTAAACAGCTGTACCTGAGCACTGCAGTTTAGGGAATGCCACAGGGTTCTTTTAATCACATTGGTGCCACCTGAAAAACCACGTGTTCCTAGTCGTAGCAATGGGCAATGGCAATCCTCCATCCCTGGATGGCCAGTTACAGGGGCTGCAAGTCCTTCAAAAAGCCTCAACGTTACCGAGAAGAAATGTCCTTGGTGGTTTATGGACCCCAATGTCTCCCCATCCTCGCCCATTCCAGACAGTAAATGTGAAAATCAGGCCCCATTTTCAAGCCCTGCTCCTCACCTTTAGTCCCATCTTGTAAACAAAATCCACACTGCCCAGAATGCCTCTCGCCCCTCCCCTCAGCAAGCCCCAGTTTATCTGAGGATGCAAAACTGACCCCTGCTGACTCATACCTTATTGGCACCATCTTCAAAAATGATGCCTGCTGGCCCTTCCCCCCCCCCCCCCCCCGCTCCTTTGCCCTGAACATGATCATCTTGGAGCACAAAAGGGGGAGGAGTGGCCTAATGGTTGGGGCACGTTACCTCAGGCTGGAGAGTCAGAGGTTCGAATCCCACTAGAGGACAGCAATCTTGGGCCAGAAGGACTGCAGTTTCTAGTCTTACAAGTGCTCCTTGTGGCCTTGGGCAAGTCACTTAACCCTCTGTTGCCTCAGGTGCAAAAACATAGATTGTGAACCCTTCAGGGACAAGGAAAAGATATATATATATATATACAGTACTTGAATGTACACCACTTTGACTGGTAGAAAATCAGTATATACGCCTAGTTAAAATAAATTAATAATAAAAGCCATCAGGGATTGATGGGCAGGTGAAACTAGGTGAATTGAGGACTACTGAAGGAATCAAGGGGGAATAGTGAAACATCAGGGAGCAAAGAGGAGGTTAGCAAGAATTGGGAGTTCATGAGGGTTGAGCACTGGGGAGCAGACCACTAGGAGAGTGAGAAAGGTTACAGATTACCAATCCCCCCTTTATAAATAAGACCAGTTGACTGTCTGTAAAGGGCCCTATCTCCCATCCAGCTGTGACATCATGGGGGAGTACACACCTGGACTGCGATTGTCCTGACTTCAGTCCTTCTGCCTTACTGCTCCTCATACCTGGAACAAACTACTGTCCTGTTCAACGCACATTACAAAGTTTAAGTTACAATGCAATGAAAAAACTTGTTAAATAAATAAATAAATACCTGAGTCTGTACGTCAGGCTTCATCTCTGTCCCTTTTCAAATCTAGGCTGAAAACTCACCTCTTCGAGATGTGGATCCTGATCTGCTTAGTCTCCTATGTGTTTTCTTACCATTCCCCTACATGTCCCTTGTCTCAGCTGATGTGTTGTCTGTCTTGACTAGACTGTAAGCTCTGATGAGCAGGGACAGTTTTTTACATGTGTCTGTACAGTGCTGTGTATGCCTTATAATGCTATACAAATAATCAGCCGTAGTGGTAGTAGAAGTAAAAAGATTTAAAATTGCCGATTTAGAGGCAGACCACTATCACAGAGGACATTTTATTCCCCAAATGAGACAGTCTGACTTGGGAACTTGTAAGCAGGTTGCCTCCAATGGACCACAGAAATACTGACATAATACAGTGTGCCTGTCAATCATCCAAGCTAACAGCACCATTTTGACTGGGGGCTTAGTTCTTGATTTTAAAAATACAGAAAATAGCAGTCCTAGCAGATAGCACTATACTGGGTGACACGGAAAACTGTGAACATAGCATTTAAACTGATAATGGTTTTGTATACCTCGGGAGAACGTACTGACAAAGGTCAAAGAAAGTTCAGCAATAAATAAAAATGTAAGCTCGTGTATTTAGAGCGCAACGAACAGCTAACTAAAAGCTGCTGAAGTAACTTTACAAAATCTTAGTAAGGTCTTAGTTTCCACTTCTGAAGGTCACAAGAAAGTCATGATAGCACACAGTACACCAGTGTTTCTCAAGCCAGTGCTGGTGTCCCCCTTAGCCAGTTAAGAAGATCCACGATGAAACAGCTTTGCATGTACTGCCTCCATTGTATGCAAATTTACCTCATGCATCTTCACTGTGGATATCCTGAAAAACAGACCGGCTAAGAGGTACAGCAGGTCTAGCTTGACAAATACTGCAATACATAGTAAAGATAGAGGTCAATGTTGAACAGTGCAGTAAATGAATAATATGAACTATCTAATTTAGAGGCTGTTTTTGCTAAAGTGTGTCAGGTTTTTTGTTAATATGTACACATTTAGCACTAAAACTAATGTGTGTTAAGTGCAAAGCCTCCACGGTGACTGTCAGAGGCACGGCCAACATGTTCCCGGCAGTTTCCCTAATGTATGGCATGCTACCTATAGAGGTAGTGTTAGATGCAGTCACGCTAATTGCAACATTGACAGCAGGCGATATGTCCCCCTCCACTAACTGCAACGTTCTCTTCACACCCATTCTCCTCCCCCTACCTGCCTATTCATCACCTCAACGTGTGATTGACAGTTACCATGTAAATCAGCGTGTGGCAATTTTCACACTGCCCTGGCAACAGCTACTGCAGGCCCTTGCACACAGTTACCATGCGCAAAAACATGCATTGTCTGCTTAGCACACGTAGATGTTTTCAAATTCTACGTATACTCAGAGGTGTTATCCATTTAAATATCACCATTGCATATACTTATGTAAGTTGAACCATTCAAGCTTGAAACATATAGTAATGCCTGCCATTCACGTGGACCCCCAAGATGTATAACGTATGGGGCTGCTATTTAAACTCTGAGGTTGGTGCTTTTTTTAAATGCCGACTGATTATGTCTGTACATTTAGTGCTGGTTACCAGTTTGTCGTAGGGTGGAGTTTGAAGTTCTTCTCTTGGCTCCCATGTACCTAATGTCTAGACTGCATTTCTATGAGCCCACTAGGCTCTTCATTCTCAAGGGGAAAACTTAGTGGAGAAAGTCATTCTGGATCTCTGTTTCCTTTGTTAGCTGGATAATGGTGTGCATGTTAAGAGCAGGTACCATCTTATTTCATGTGTACCTTCTGTGCTAAAAATCGTCTATTTTTCGTTTCTTGCCCCCTGCCATTTATATTGCTCTCATGAAATTCACTTAAGGGTTTTTTTTTTACTTTTAACTATTTCCTTCTAAGTTACTTGGTGGTTATCTCTTTGCTGTTTCAAATTCTTTTGCTGTCTGATGTAAGAATCAATAAATATAAAATAAAATAAAAATAATTCTAAAAGTCAATGGTTATGCAGAGGTGAGTGACCACGTTCATTGTCAGTACTGTGACGGTTCATTAAATGAAAAAGCTAACCTGACATAAGTCTCAAACTTATAGATAGAATATTTTGTCTTGAAGACCTAAACTTACTGCTCTAGGAATTTTCTTTCTTTTACCGCAGTAACCCTGTAAGTCTAAAGATGTCTATTAACATAATATACTATTTTTGATGTGGGACAGCTGTCTTTATTTATAGGATCCCATTGGCAGGTGCTGGATGATAGATTAAGTGGTTCATTGTCTTCTATGGAATATTCAGTATTTTCTATTTATCTGATCTGTCTGTTTTCGATGTCACTTTTTAATTTTTTTTTAAATTTCCTTCAAGGCCTTGGAACCCCCTCTTTAATTGTGGGCTTGCTATTATAAATGAGATCACAAGCTTTGCTATTCTTTTCATTTTCTTTTCAATTTATTTCATTATATGGATTTTTCTTCTGCAAACAGTAACCTCTTATTGTGAAAATGATAAAAAAGAAGCTAGCTAACTAAACAAAGATGCTTCAGCTTAGAAAAGCTGCAAAATAACCCCAGATGATTTGATTGTACTACTCTAGTATATGCAAAACCTTTTAAACAAAAAAAGTAAAACAAACAACTTATTGGTAAGGGAATCAATGAAAGATCACACTAATGCTCACACTATTCTGTAGTCATCTATAAGATTTCAAAGTCCTTTATACTTTTTTTCTTTTTTGGTGCTCATGCATAGTCCATTCAACAAAATCAACTATGTACTCAAAACCATTAAAGGGTGTCTTTAAAAAAAAAAAAGTCCAATGAAAAATAATAACTCAAACTGAGTACACGAGAATTAAAAAAATCCATAAAATAAATCCCAACATGAGCCATGTGTTATTTTCGAGCCACTGTCTCCAAAATGGTTATATTCACACGTACCATGACAGGAATGGACCTCACCCCAGTGCCTGGATATATTGAAGATGACCTCCGTCTCTCAGATACACTGCTAATGCTTGCTACAACACTTGCTTTCTGCCAAAGGCAGTCTCATTCTGGAGTTCATAAGGCATAATACCCACGGGCAACATATCAAGAAGCACTTGCAAATTTTTCTGTAATCGGGCCAGTGGTGCCCAACACAACTGGGATAATTTCTGTATCTTTCCACATTTTATTGATCTCTGATTTGCATTTGTTGGTACTTGAGGATCTTCTGTACATGTAGTACAGAAAAGTCACTTGGGGTGCATATTCAAAACAATTAACACAGTTAGCAGACCTGTTTTCTGCTGCCGAATTTCCCCTCCTAGCCCCGCTGCATGCCCCTATGCTAACCACGTAACATAGCGGCATTCCGGGGACAGAGCTGAAGTTAATTTGGGGGCAGCGGTGATATTCGGCCACTAGCTGGTTTTCATTCCCAGGAATCGAATGTGGTGAATGGTGTATGGAAAGTTGCATTTGGTGGAAACGACTACATCCCTTCCTGGACAGGAGGGCATTACGTCTATTGATCCAGGCTTTGGTATTGTCTATGTTGGGTTATTGCAATCTCCTGTATGTTGTGCTGCCAAAATACTTTCTGTGGAACTTGCAAACTGTACAAAATACGGCTGCACATGTGATTTCAGGGTGTGGTCATAGGGAACCCGTGACATGGATTGCATCAACTTCATTGGCTCCCAGTGGAGCAGTAGTGTGTGTTTAAACTTCTTCTGGTGACCTTTAAGGTTCTTAGAAGCCAGGGACCGAGCTATTTGGCAGAGATGTTGAAATGGTGCCAACCGGCTTGGACACTATGGTCAAGTCAAGGCCACTATTTAGTGGTTCCCGGTCTGCAGTGTGTACAGTTGAAAAAATGGTGAGAAAGGTGCTTGCAGTGGTTGCCCCATTCTGGCGGATCAGGTTACCGGTGTTTTTGGAGCAGGAGGAAGATTTGTTGGCTTTTAGGAAGGCCTTGAAAACCTTTCTGTTTCCTCAGTCTGGGTAATGCAAGTGGCAGGACTATACATGGCAGGCAGTCAGATAGCATGATGGGGGGAAGTAGGGGTTTTTTAGTGGTGTTATGTTAGATCTGCTTTGAGATTTTTAACTGTGCACCACCTTGCATACCTTAGGATCTATAGTGGGATACAAATATTTTAAAATAAATAAAATTAATTGGCTAACGGTAGGTGCACAAAAGGCTGGCCTAACTTTAGCTGGTTTAGTATACAGCAGATTTTGCAAAATTAAATGTTCAAGGGGAGCCAATTAATAAGCGACTTTTATCATTTCAAGGTGGTTTTTAAGGACAGATAGATTAGCACAATCCCCCCACCTCTCCGCAAGCTCTCCTCAAAAACCCAGATCCAAATGAGAAGCTAGCTGACGTTATGCATGACTTGAACTAGGTATGCTACCATCACTGACATTTTTGCAGGTCCATGTAGATTACTCTTCTAAAATATAGGGGTATGCTCGCAGAACCACACTAACTGTTAATGCGGAGTTTGCCACACCCTAAACGTTAAAAAACTGTATTATACCCAACCCCGGTAAATAAATCACAAAATCCTATGCCGAGATACAAACTTAACCATACAGTGAAGCTAATAAACTTATTTTTTTGTCGGAGCAGCTATCACAGTGAGGGGAAAGAGATTACCCCAAACCACTGTAGCCAGTCCTTTTTAATTAAACTTATAATAAAATTGCATTATATAAGTGCGTAAAGAATCCACTTAGCTGAAAATGTCGGCGGTGACCATCACACGCCAAAAATTTTATCACAGAGACAGGCTGTGAAGACTAGTGAAGCCGCTTCAGGAACGACGTGGCACGTTTCGGGGTCCAAAGATAAAACCCCTGCATCAGGTCCCTAAATGTTAGCACTGGACCTTGCAGAAAAAAAATCTCATTCTAACCAGCTAGCACAGTATTGGACAGGGACTGGACAGGTTAGGGGTGAAATGTGGGAGGTAATACTACATCATAATTAGCATGGCCTTTAAGGATGTGTGCACACCGTGAATGTTGCCACTAACGTGGCTGTTATTAGCGTGCACTCACCGTGAAGGTTACCATTAGTATTAAGTGCACCCACAGTGCCATGCCTTAGGAATGAGCCAGCACCAGGGTGATGAATGCACCTACCCCATGAAATTGGCATACTCCTTCATGCTAGTTTTGCAGCCTAAATGCGTGCCGATTGGTAAACATGCGCATAGAATCCACTTTGAAAGTGCATCCAAAGAACGCTCACAACATACCTCTTTGAAATCTGTGCCTCTTTTAAAATTTGCTTTATATATATATATATATATATATATAATATAGCCCTATTACATGCATAAATATAGATCGTGAGCCCTTCGGGGACAAGGGAAATATGTATACATACACACACAGTACCTGAATGTACACCACTTTGACTCATAGAAAGCGGTATATAATAACTGGGGTCTCTTGCTTTCTGAATAGTGTTGTAATACATTTATAAAAAAAAAATTGCCAATCATTTCCAAACATTTCCTTCACTGATTTTTCATATATGGTTGGTTACTTCTTTGAGTGACTCCTTTTAAGAGGAACGTCTGTAAAATTCTTCTGGGTTACTTAAGGTTTTCAAGCTAAAGATGAATACATTTTGTATTCACGAAATCTTCATTAATATGAATGTTAATGTGCAACTTTTTTGCTGCTTTCAACTTCACACTATTTCCTATGACCTACTTAAGCAGAAAATTGCAATGAATATACAGTAGTGTACTCTGGAAATGTTTGTTAGAAGCATCTTGGTGACACCAGCCAAAAAATGGTTGGGATAATCAGAATGTTCCTGTGATAGTAATAGTCGATTTACAAAGACTTAGTCATCAGACAATTTTGGAAGCCTTGTGCATACAGACCCCAAATTGTCCACATCACTTTGCCTTAGTGGCTTAGGGGGTTATTGTAGAAGCCTTATTTGAGATTTACACATGTAAATAACAGCACTTACATGTAAAAATGGCATCGCATATTTATATAGTTTACCCTGTTTTCCAAGTTACTTGTTCCTGTTCAATGTAATGACCTGACTTTTGTTTATTGTCGGATACTGTTTGTTTTATGTAAACCACGCTGATCGCAAATAGTGCGGTATATAAGAAATGCAAATAAATAAATAAATAAATAAATCCATATGGATGTTCTCACTACATCAAAGTTGAAGGGGAGCATATTGGGGAGTGGTTAGGGGGTTAATATTCCCCATTTCATAACATTTGGACAGTCCTTTACAGGAGGGATTAAGGGGGATGGCCTCCTTAATTCCCCATTGTTTATTTACTCCTCCATATTGAAATTTGAAAAAGAAGTGGCATCTGTCATTAGCTGCCGGCATTTACATGTGTAGGTTTGCAAAATGCTTAACATACATGCATAAGTACATGGCACCTACTGTACAAGAGTAAATCACAAAATACCAGTCTACACATGTAGGGGCCAGCACGTACATGTACATGTATATGTAATCATGTTTCCTCTGTAGTTTTTCCCATGTGTAGAGTGTAAAAGGTCTCCATATCCACGTACACTCCCGCTTTGCCTTTTTGGTATTTTAGAAAAGACTCTTCATTTGGAGAGCCTTTTCTAAAATACCGCCAGAATCATGTACCCCCTGACCTTAGCACCTCCATTCTCATCTCCACTTAGAATCTAAAATTTGCCTTATAGCATCTCTAGCATTTAAGGTTCGATTGCTCTCCATGAAAACAGGGAATGCCAAAAGCCTGACTTCCCTTCACGTTGACAAGTTGCTTGTATATTCAAGAGAAACAAGATTAATAATGCTAAATCTTTGAATTAACGAGCAGATTGGAGATTCTATATCCAGCCGTTAAGTTGGGTGACTGTGGAGTTCCGGTCTGATTTCCTATTTTTTAGTTTAAGTGTTTTTACTAACGTTAGTTATTGAGTTAATCTCTAGCACAGTTCGAATGAAGGTATTAGGTAGACAACACGTCACTTTTTGTGAGCGAATCATGTGCCATGATGCCTTTTAAACGTTACTGACGTCAAACGCCATAGAAGTGAGAGTGGAGAGGTACTTTGTATCCGACATGGAAGATGTGAGATGATATCATTGTTAAGAAACCCTGAGGAAGCCTGATTGGCGAAACAAAAGCTTTTGTCGTAGATATTATACTCTTGCAAGAACGGCGTGTTTGCAGTTTGGCGTTTGGACTAGACTGTTGTAGTGGAAATAGATGTCTGCCTGCTGACATGAGCTGGATTTCTGGATTATTCAGATAAGTGAACAAATTTCTATTGGAAGGTGTATAAATTCTACTGTCTGAAGAGGAAATTTCTTTCTCTTTTTTTAGGAAAATAATTGAAGAATATTAAACGTTCCAGTTCTATGTTGAAACGGAGACACTTGTAACCCTTGGTGGTTTTTTTGGGAATCTCAATAAGTGTTTTTTGGTTGGTGGTAAGGTTGTGTTCATATATGTAGTTTAGGTGAACGATGTAATATGTAATGTTGAAGTCTGCATTAAAGGTATGGAGGCAGTGACCCATGATGTGAGTGTCTGCTCTTAAACCCTTTGGTGACTTATTCGCCACATGACGGGGTAGGACCATCCTGAGGTTGTTATGTGCCTTATTAAAGTGTAAATAACAATATTTGAAAAGATATAGAATTGTTTTAGAAATTGGAGCATTGAGAGGAATAGGGTCAAGAGTGTTGGTCTGTGATTGTTTTAGCTCAACCCTTGTGCAGTTAGTTTTATTTATTATTTAGTTTTGCACATACCATGACAGTCATGAACATCACTTCTAGACCAGGGTATATGTCTCAAATTTACTGCTAATGCTCGGCGTAGTACTTGCATCATTCCAAAGAGATCTTCCTTCTGGAGTTTGTAAGATGTAACATGTATGGGTGTGCTTGGAAATTCTTCTTAATCAAGTTTATGGCTCCCAACACAATGGGAAATAATTTGGTATCTTTCTGCCACATTTTCTTGGTCTCTGACTTCATTTCATGCTACTTGAAGATCTTCTCCCTCTCAACATGATTCACAGAATAGTTGTTTGGGACTGACAGCCCTATAATCAATTCTGTTCTGATGTTCTCCTTTACCACTATGACTTCCTTGCATCCAACTTTTTATCAGTCAGAATGGGAGTGTTCCAGGTGATCATAACCTCTTCATTCTCTGTAATGGTCATGATCTCTGTGCTTTTCAGGCACAGTTATGTTATAGTGTTTAGAGTTTTCAATAGATGAGATATGCTACTTACGTCTATCTGTATAGAAATTTTCCGCCATCGGAACTTCATAGCCAGCTATGAGGTGACTCACTGCTTCTAGAGAATCAACATATGTCTGTTTTGCACTTTTTTCAATGCTCGCTGTAAACCATCTCGTCCGTAATCTGCTATCCTGGGCTGCAACTATCAATCTCTTATCCTTCGGTTTCAGTTCACCTCTCCTTAACCATTCACATGTCCATTCTTGATCAACAAAAGGTTCTAGGAGTAACACTTTGTATTTCCTACTGTATATGTGCATTTGCCACTTCTTGTTCCTCATTTGCTGATCTAATTCTTTGTACAGTGTTTTTCACTTGTTTTGCAAATTCTGTTTCCTTCCCTGTGTGTGCTTGTGGATTCTTACTCATTCCTGCCAGTCATAAGAATGCTTGTCCAAGTCTGATGATGAAGACAGATTCTGGATGTTTACTTTCATATTTCAGCACTTTTTGTGTATTTGGCTCCAATGATACTGTTAGGTAGGCCTGTATGTGCAATCAATCTCTGAGACCTAGCCTTCCTTCAGCTCCAGGGATGTACAATCTTGGCATACATTGATTCTTGTAAATTACCTTATGGGCATAGAGCAGTTTTCCTATTCACACATCCAGTTTTTCAAGATCTTTAAGAATCTACAGTCCCAGAGCTGTATGGGAGTATAGGAATCGCTGCCTAATTGATGGCTTGTATCTTATTCTATGATAAAATAGTTATTGAAAAATGCTTTCTCTTCTATAGTATTCTTTACTGATTTTTCCTCAGTAATTTATACTGAGTGTCATTCCTTCCTCTACTCCAAGATATTTATATGGTTATAGTTTTGTTTAACTTGTTATACCACAAAAGTGGCAAAACAATCTATGTGGTTTACAAAGCTAAAAATGTAAATAAATAGAAAATGAACGCCATTAAATGAAGGAAAAGAACATAATATATAGTATAAAAATAACTAAACAAGGGAAAAATGCCTTCCTTTTCTAGTTCCTTGATATCACAGCCCTCAGCCAGGGGGATGTTTTCTGTTTTGCTGTTAGAGACCCTCTGTTACTTATCAGGAAAATCAGAAAACTTGGGTGTTGTTTTTCTATATTTTTATAAGAAATGGAATAGAGCATTTGGGAACCTATTTACTAAACCAAATTGGGGGAAGGGGTATTTTAGAAGCCCTATTCATACTTTGAACGTCTGAAAATGAGCATGGAGATGTCCCTGGAGTCATTTTAGAAGCCGGCTTTGTGGATTTCCCTGGGGCAAGGATATCAAAGTCTGAACAAGGGCATGAAAAAAGGCATTTTTTGGATTGTTTTCAGAACTTGGATATCCTTGTCTGATTTCAGAAATGCCCTGGACATCTCAAGCCATGTCTAAGCTTATACCTGCTCAAGGCACATATCAGCATCAGAAAAGTGCTCGCCTTGTCAAACAGACATCTGGAGAGTGTGGAGAAGATCTGCTCATGTCTTTTTAATTTTCCATGCCAATAATCAATGCTGATGGGGAATGAACTCATGTTTTTGTTCCGATATGCTACTGGACATCCCTTTATGCTAGTTTGTATGAGATGGACATTCCCACCCCATGTTTTCCTGAGGAGGAAATTGTTGCCACCAGCATGGACATCCACATTGGGGACCTCTATTTCACTAAAATCAGGTGGAGACATAAACGTCCCTGGTGTTTCTTGGCACGTTCTGCCCTGGACATCCCCAATTTGACTTGGATGTTCTTTCTAAAATGCTATTTTAGATATATAACATAGTTTCTAATATGTGCTACATAACAGCTTGTTAACTGCTTGTTCACACTAATTACTATATTAAATACTTAAGCAGTGCTTCTTATTCTTTTCTTGGAGGTATATCTAGTGTCACACACCCAGCTTCCCCCTCTAGGGTAATATAGGTAGTTGCCTAGAAGGGTTGGCAGGTGGGACCACAGTATTTATATGGACCTTGAAACGCTGTAACCTGGTATCCGTGTAGTTGTGAGGCCAAGTGAATCACAGCCAAGGTTAAAGGGGTTAACAATAAGTTTATTGTCGCACAGGAATTTTCATACACCTACTTCCCCAAACACAGAAATCAGATGTTGGTACTTGTTGTGCCAAATAAAGAAAGAACAATAACAAAGTTCTCCTGATGCTTCTCAGGCAATTACTTCAAACAAACATATCTTCTCAAACTTCTTTCCAGGTTTTAAATACAAGTGCTTTTCCTCAGACTAAGCACTGCTTCTGGTACTAGGTCCAAACATAAGCAACTTCACAGCATTGCGTTTAGTTTCACAGCTGCACAAAGGGTGTTGAGTTTCCACTCAGGCCGAACGCTGCCTTTCTTCATGTAAAACTCAAGTAAACCAATCAGGCTTTCCCAGCACTTATCACTAGAGTGACTTTTACAGCTTTCACTCTTTCTGGCAAAAACCACAGTCCATATCAGAATAACTATCCTCTGATAAAGGTGCTTCAGTTTGCATCGGCTCCACTTCAGCATCTGATATGTCCTTATATTTAGGTTTAGATAAGTCCATAGACTTCCACTGCTCTATAAGTGCATTAAGCTGCTTCCACTTAGTTTCATTCAACCTTCTGGGTACATGCAAGGATTTAGCACTACCAGCACTCTTAAACACAGTATTAAAAGGGCTCACCTTTCTCCTGGCATGACTAAGATTCTCTCTTTGGTTATGAGGTAAATATTTGTCTTGGTACTGCCTCCCTGGCTCCTGTGTAGCAAGTTGCTCCGCAAGGTCTGACCCCCACGTTCTGTTCCGTAGCCTGCAATTAGCTGTCTGTTTAGAATCAGCTGGGCTGTACTCAGAACTGGAGCTTCTGACACGCTGTCTGCCTTGGGAATATCTTTGCAGTTTAACAAATGGCAATTTCCTTCTGCCCAACCTCCCAGGTGTGACTGAAGCTTCCAAGGAAGATTCTAGAGAGGTACTTCTATCTCTTCTGGGCAAGGTTTTAAAACTCTTCTCCCCAGGTTTAAAGTGACCTCTAATCTGTTTCTCCTCTTTGCTTGACTTGGGGTAGTTCCTACCTGGAAGCTTTTCCAGACGCCTCTCCAGAGTTCTCTCTGACTCTCTGCAATCTGGCTGGCACCTCTCCAAGCCCCTTAGGCTATCCTGGTAATGGCTGCCTCTTTTCCTGCTTCCTCCGGTCCTCAGCTTTCTGGCTTGATCCCACTCAATATCTGAGTCTCCTCCAGAAGCTGAACCTTGAACTCCCCTGGTCCTTCCAGTCTCAGTCTCACTTTCAGTTTCCTTCTCAGCAGCTGCTCCTCTACCAACTGCTCCTTCCTGATTAAGAGGACGGGGCTGCCCTATCAGCTTTGACTCCGCCCCTCTCTCTCCCACGTCAGCTCCCTGGGTTATCCTGGAGCTGGGGCGTGGCTCTCTTTGTGTTCTCTTGTGCAGAGAATCTTTCTGGGCTACAACTTTAACCCTTTCTTTACCTGCTTTACTGACAGCTTCAGCTGAAAAAAACTGCTTTAAAGCCTTATTTCTAGGTTTTAAACCCTCTGCCTTGTCACATAAGCCAGTTGGATTTCTGTGTTTACAGGAATGAATATTGGAGAATAGAGATCATTATGTGCAAATCTATTTTGTGCATATTCATTGTGGTAGTCCTAAATACCTGACTGGCTAGATGTACCTCTGGGAGGGGGCTGAGAAACACTGATCTAAGGAATCGTTTGTTCTATGTAAAACCTACTTGGCATGTTTGTTGTAAACCACCTAGACTCTTAGATGGGCAGTATATAAGACTAGCAAATAAATAAATAAATTTACCGTAGGCTCCATTGCATAAAGATGGATACAGTAGCATACACTATCTGTGTTAATACCTGAACCTGCTAAGGTGCGACTTCATACTAGGGCTAAGAAAATAGATGGGGATGGCATCTTTAAGTTAACATAAAGGTTGTTACCCCACATTAACTGCTAAAGCAGCAGATAATCTAGTACAGTTATCCACACCTGCAGAGAGAGTTATTGCATTTCACCTTATCTGCTTTGCCATTAACACACATGAGCGATCATTTCTCTACATTAGATGCACAACTGCCTGCAAATACCTCCAGCAATTAACACAGACGTTTTGCACCTAAAGCACCTTAATTCTAGCTGTTAACACACTACCGAGGTAATTATACAAAGAGTGTCTGCATGTGTTCGTACCATTGAGTCAGTGCTGACTACTCATGACTCGGCAGCCCTGGGGTTTCCTTGGCAAGATGTGACCAGAAGTAGATTGTGAGACCTTGTTTCTGAGACAATAGAGGGTAAAATGACTTTCCAAAGTCACATGGAGTGCCAGTGGGAATCAAAAGCTGGTCGCTTCGCTGTTCTAACCATTAGTCTACTCTTCCACTTGGCTGCATATATGGGTCTGTGTTATGTACAGAAAAGGGGTGTACAAGTAGGCACACAGACAGTGCCCCTGGCTTTAAACAATCTGGGCAAGGCATTGCCGAGAGCGTACTTTGGATAAAGCAGAAACAGAAGCAGAATTGCAGTGTATGTGTATTTTATATAATGCAGAGAGACAAACATAGCACATGTGCACTCTTACACCTTTTTCAGAGCAGGTTCTGGGACCCTATTTTAGAAAGGCACATAGGCATCAATGTTGCCATGGAGCCCGATTCCTAAAGGGGGATGTCCAGACTGTCCGGACAGCCCCATGCAGGATGGGCCTGTTAGGACTCGATTCTGTACTACTGCAACAAAACATTCCCACGGCACACAGAATCGGGCCTGAGGATGACCCAGCATGCTCCTGCATGACTACGGGAACAACATCCCCGCAGGCACCCCCTGGCTCTCACAGCTCAGACCTCACTCGTCCTGCCACTGATCAATGGCTGGACAGCCAGGACCTGGATCGGGTGGCAGGGACCATCCTGCACCCAGCCCCAGCCCCAAGGGGGGGAAGAATCCCAGATCCCAATCACCCCACTGGTGCTGATTATTCCACCTTTGAGGTAGAATAATTCACACGTCCCCCCTGACCCCGCAGGACATACAGGGCCGTAACCTGAATCAGCCCTGTACATCCTGCTGACTCGGCCCGCCCCCACTCTGCCCAGACTCTGCCCCCTCCCGCCCCCTGCCAGCTCTCCCTGTCCTGTGACTCTAGCCATGCAGGGAGAGCAGGAGGGGGAATAGGCGCAGGACCCAACTCTGAATCGGACCCTTTATAAAATGCACTCTTTTTTTTTAATTTTATTTTATTTCTCACATAGATACCCCCATTGAGGGTCATTTTATAATAGAGCACCTAGGTTAAAGCAGCCAGAAAACACTTTTTTAGTCTTTTTTCCAAAGACAGCTAGGTCAATGTAAATAGTGCAGCAATAGCACCTACATGGAGAAGGCGTAAATGTCCCATGTAGGATTAGTGAGTCATGTGTAGATGGAGGCATTTCAGAATTTATGCGGTACTTCTTCACTCCTCCCTTGCTCTGCTGAAACCACACCTCATAATTCCTACTGTAAAAGCATGCATCTACGCGCCATGAAGCGTCCTTTTTCTGCTATGCCTAATTTTTAGCAAGACATATTAGGTGCATAGGTTGCCACATAGTTGCAAAATCTGTGCATCTCCAGGAACAAGCAGGAATGAGTCTTCACATATGGGGTATCGTCGGTACCGACGGAGCCTGCACGGGAACGCTCCCCAGCGTCCAATAAGAAAGCTTTTGGGAGCATCCCACAGCGCCTGCGTGCTACCTTCCCGCCTTTCCCAACCGCCTCTCTCCAGTTCTTCTTTTCCGCGGAGCCAGCAGGTCGTGTTCCTGTTACCGCAGAAGAAGTTCTTCATTTTTTCTTAATTCTTTTGTGTCGCTTCTGCCTTCTTTGACGTCGGACCGGTACCGCCAGTCTTTTCTTTTCTTTCTTTAAAAAAAAACAAACAATTTATCTTTTCTTCACTGTGCATTTTCAGTTTTTGGGCCTTAGGCCTAAAAATATTTTCCTCATGGAGAAGCCCGCCTCCGGGTTTAAAAAGTGCACAAAATGTGGCGGTACTATTTCTGTCACCGACACCCATGACTGGTGTCTAAAATGTTTGGGGCCTGACCATTCCATTACGGATTGTATGTCCTGTACCATGATGTCTAAAAGAAGTCGGCAGAACTGAGCAGCCAAGCTCAGTACCCTGTTTCCCTCTGATGCAGCTTCGGCGGCATCGACATCTTCCAGGGCTTCTTCTTCCTCCCATGGATCTCAGGTAACCAAGCATAAATCTAGCCGGTCCTCGAAGGGTAGATCTTCCTCCAAGCATCGAGTTGCCTCCGGGCTTGCCCTCAAGGATTCCGTACCGGCAAAATTACCCCGGTGGGAAGCTCCGGCTTCCAAAGCATTGTCTATGGGGTCACAGGTTGACATCGATGGCTCGGCCTCGACAGATCACCTGTTGCCGTGTTCTGGGGTACCGGTGGTACCGACATCCAGACATTGGTGGCATCGATGGATCAGAAGATTCTGACCATGCAGCACACCCTAACGGCATTCATATAGGCTGCGACGCCTCCGGTACTGCAACAATCCCCGTTGCCGGTACCGGCTCCGGCACCAGCATCACTCCCGGTGCCGGTACCGATTGCATTGACATCGGCTTCGGTGTCGACTGCAACGGTATCCTGTCCTATGATGCCCATTGGTACCGAACCGGTACCGGTTACTCCCGATACCGATCCTACTCGGTACGGCTATCGGGCTTTACAGGAGCATCCAGACAGGCGATACTTCGATTCCTCTGAAGACTCTGATGAGTCTGAGGGTTCTGTCGAGGCATCGATACTTCTTCCTCAGGAGTCGTCTTCTCCTAAATGAAGAATGTCTCCTCCAGAAGACTTGTCTTTTCAAGACTTCATTAGGGAAGTGGCTAGGGGCCTCTCCATCACAGTGGCCCCTGAGTCAGAACCCAGAGCCAAGGAGTTAGATTTTTTTTTTTTCAAAGATTTATTTATTAAGAACACACGATAAAATACAAAACTACATAAACAATATCAGTTTTCCATTTTACAGGCATAATAAGCAGACATACCCCGGGCAGGGCTGTGTCTTGTCCACCGCCCGAGGGTTAACAATACGGCAAATAAATTTTTTTTAATTCCCTACCTGAACCCCTCCCCTCCTCCCCCCCCCCCCCACCCTCCCGAGACCACAGGGACCAGATCTATCTACATGTCTTGTACCGCCTAGGGGCCCCTCAGCACCTTACTCCAAGCACAGAATAGCACTGCGAGATTTAGGCCGCAGTGTGTGAATGTAAGGTGTCCACACTAAAAGAAAGGAGGCCCAGCTCCGGGGGTGACGTTGCGCACTCCTCCTTTCCAAAAGCATAAATTGATGGAACCCGTTATGCCACTCCCAGAAGGAAGGGGCCGCCGACTCTAACCATCGCCGCAGCACAGGACTCTTCCCCACCAGACATGCCTTCCGTACCAGTAATTGCTGCCATAGGCCCTTCGGGCGGAGTGGTCCCAACTGGTCCAATGCCACTAATTGCCCTGTCCAGCAAAGCTGCTGCTGTAATAAACCACCTAAGTAATGTGCTATCCGAAGCCAGTAGCGACGTATGGGGGGACAACCCCACCACATGTGGCCCAGGTCCGCTAACCTACAAGCACATTTCAGGCACCCACCGTAAGTGGTAAGGTGACTACGCAATGCACGCCTCGGAGAGAAGTGGGCTCTCAAAATACATTTGAATTGTATTTCCCGCCAACGGGCACCTTCCGCTAATTGCGCAACACGGCCCAGCGCGGCTCGGACAGAGCCCAAAGCCACCTCACACCCCAATTCCCGCGCCCAGGAAGCTTCCTCAGCCGAGTAATCTGTCTGCGTCATGAGAGGCTCCAATGCCTTTTTAAAAGTTGCTATATTAGGTGGAGTTTCCGCCCCAAGGGCAACAAATTCTAGTATCCGCGTAGAATGGTCACCCTTCAGTTCTTGTCCCATCACTGAACCCACATAGTGAGACAGCTGCAAGTACGAGAACAGGGAAGCTCCGGGGCACAGGTCATACTCCCGGCATAACACCGCCAGGGACTTACACTGCCCCTCCAAGTCAATTACATGTCCCAACAACCGTATCCCCACCTGCGCCCACCGACGGAAGGGAATCGTATCCGATCCCGGAGGAAATTGGGCATTGCCCTGCAGTGGCAGCCAACTTGAAATCTCCGGCGAACATCCCCACGCTTTATTCAACCATTGCCAGGTACGCCTCGCTGCCTGGACTAATACATTATTGGTCACACGAGCTGGCAAAAGCGCACGTCGCAAGTGTAAGACCGCCAGCAAAGAGTGCGGCGCCATCAGGGCCTCCTCAAATGCCCTTGGGGTATACACCTCGGTGCTACCCAGCCAGTCCCCCAAATGCCGGGCCTGGCAAGCCAAAGCATAGGTCCAGAGGTCCGGCACACCCACACCCCCGGATCGCCATCCCCCTCTCAAGTGGTTCATCGGTATGCGTGCTCTGGCCCGTCTCCAAAGAAACCTACAAAACTCACATTCCAAACGCAAAAGATCACGGCGTAGTAACCAAACCGGCAAGGTTTGTAGCCAGTAGAGGACCCGTGGCAATATCACCATCCCCAATGCTGCCGCCCTGCCCAATAGAGACAACGGAAGGGGGGACCACGCTTGAAGCTGCGAGCGAACCCTAGTCAGGATGCGCTCAAAATTCCGCTTATATAATGCCGACAAGTCTTTAGTTAGCTCGATCCCTAAATACACAAAGGAGTCACCTGCCCATCTCCGGGGAAAGCTCCCTCCCCAACACCCCTGTAGCCGACCCCCAATGTCCAGGGCTTCCGATTTATCTCGGTTGATACGCAGCCCAGCGAAATCACCATAGCGGGAAAGTTCGGCCAACAAACACGGCAACGACTGCTGAGGGTCTCGTACATGAACAAGGATGTCATCCGCAAAGGCTGCGACTTTAAAGTCACAGGACCCGATATTAACACCACGAATATCGTTGGACTCCGCTATACGCCGCAATAATGGGTCCAGTGTCAGCACAAACAGCAACAGAGAGAGCAGGCAACCTTGACGGGTCCCCCTCTCAAGGTCAAAGCTGTCCGACAGCACTCCATTGCATAAAATGCCAGCCGTGGGGTTTGCATACAGCAACTGCACCATCCTAATGAAGGAGTCGCCCAGCCCATACTGGGGCAAGAGAAATTTCATATAGTCTCAATTGACTTGGTCGAATGCCTTTTCCGCATCGAAGCTGATCAGTAATGACTGCTCTTCCTGCGCGCATACCCATTCTATGGAGGCTAGGATCTTTCGCAAGTTTCTACACTGCATGTCGCCCCTGGACAAAACCCACCTGCGACTCATGTAACAGGCCCCCCAGCACGGAGGCCAACCGGTCGGCCAATACCTTCGCCAACACTTTCAAGTCAAAATTCAGTAACGAAATGGGCCGGTACGAAGCCGCCTGCATAGGGTCTTTACCGGGCTTGGGTATTAAGGTAATAAATGCGTGGTTCGCCCCCCAACCGAAGCTCCCCCGTTCTACCCTCTGGTGATACAAAGCAGTCAACACAGGAGCCACTCGTTCACCCAAGAGCTTATAGAACTCCGCTCCAAACCCGTCCGGACCCGGCGACTTATAGCAGCTGGCCCCCAGAATAACTTTATAGACTTCTTCCTCTGTTACTGGTGCATCCAGGGCTGACCGCTGTTCGGCAGTCAGCCTGGGCAGCCGCAGCTCCCGAAGATAGGTTTCCATTAACGTCATGGAGCTTGCAGTTCCCTTATAGAGCTTTTGAAAGAAAGAGCGAAATACTTGGGCTATCGCCTGGCTATGTTTATGTAGATGGCCCTGCTCATCCCGCAACGCCACTATGGAGCGAGATCCTCTGTTGCCCCTAAGACACCGCGCTAAAAGCTTCCCCGGTTTGTCTCCAAAACGGTAGAGCTGATATCTATAATACATCAAAGACTTCTTTGCTCTTTGATGAAGCAGCTCATTAAGAGAGGACAGCAGCTCCCAGTATAGGCATTTATTGACCCCTGTGGGATTCCCCGTGCACCATCACCTGGCTTTCACAACCTGTTTTTCCAGTTGGACTATTCGTGACGCTACTGATTTTCGCTTCCGCGCCCCATAGGCAATAATGTCACCGCGTAAGACCACTTTCGCTGTTTCCCACAGTAATTCGGGCTCCTCCCTATGTCGTTCATGGACGGTAATAAACTCCCCCCATCGCTGCGCAAGGTAGGTATGAAATTCGGTATCTGTGTACAGTCCCAGGGGAAACCGCCAAATTCGCTGCGAGGCAGGAGGACCTCCCCACTGTAAGTCCACCTAAACCGGTGCGTGGTCTGATACCGCCGTTGGGCCAATCTCCGCTTCCCCAACTTGTGCGAAGAGCCTCTCAGAAATCAAGACATAGTCAATTCGCGCACTGGAACCATGAGCTCGCGACTGATGGGTGAAATCTTGCTCCGAAGGATGGAGCAGGCGCCATGGATCCACCAGTCCCAGCCGGCGCCGTAAATCCTGAAGTACCCTGGTAGTAGGGACCCGCCAACTCTCCCGCCCACCTCCGGAGGTGTCCAAATCAATATCCAGCACCCCATTATAGTCTCCCGTCAATATCAGAGGAACATCTGGCAATTGTTCGACCCTGGAAGCCAGGTGAGCACATAGTGATTTATCCAGGACATTCGGGGCATATAGGTTACCCAACACCACGGACCTCCCGTCCAAGTTGCCGTGTACCAGGAGGTAGCGACCCGTGGAATCTACATATTGCTGCACTAATTCGAAATGCAGCCTTTTATGAATCAGTAGGACCACTCCACCTTTTTTCCCAACCGCCGGGGCACCCCAGCTCTGCCCCACCCAACCTCTCTGCAATTTCGCATGTTCCTCAGCAGTCTGGTGGGTTTCCTGCAAGAAAGCAATATCGCACTGCAGCCGAGCCAGAGCCTGCAGTACCTTATGGCGTTTAACCGGGTTACCTATCCCGCAAACATTCCAAGAAACAAGCTTCAGGTGAAAACATAGTACATCTCAGCAAGTAATCTAATCTTCCAGTCCTTTCCTAGGTGAACCCCCCCAGCCTGGGGCCCACCCCTACACACTATAAAAATCTAGAGGTCCCCAACACTTGTGGCCCAGTGGTCCCTCCCCACCCAACACCTCCCCTTCCCTCTGACCCCCCCAAAACCCCCTCCCCTCCCAGATCTAACCCCCCCAACCCCGTACCCTATATTCACCCCCTTCTCCTCCCCGATCCCCGTTTGAACCCCCATGGCTTTCTCCACCCACCCACTCCAGAGAAAGCCCACAAAGGCCCCTCTGAGTGCGACCGACCCCCCCTTCGCCCACTGGAGTCTATTCACAGTCCCGCTTTTAGTCCAATACTCCCCTTGCACATTGTGCCCTCCCCCACGTAATCAACTAACCCCTGTCCCTTAAGGCCCAAAGCCTCACCAGGCCCCCTTTATGCAGTGGTAGTTTACCATGATTAGCCCAGCCCCACCCTCTACCATTCCCGGCTGTAATAATCATCACAGCAAGGGCGCAGTATTCTGCATCTATAAGCAAACACACCCCAACTAGAACAGACTCACTATAAAAAATGTCCTAAGCGTTTAACTCAAAAAACGCTGTCGCGTGGGCATAGAATTGCCGTGGAACTATGCAGTCCCGAAGCGACATCCCACTGCAGAGTGGGATAATATAGTAACAGGTTGCCTCCCGGGCTCGCGGCCCGTGATATTCGGCAGTGCTAGAGTGCTAGACCACCCAAGATCAAGTTCCAGAGTCATTCGCCGACCCCAATGGGTCTTATGTGGGCCGCTCCCACACTCCCCCCTCCCCGTCCCCCCCAGCAAGTTTCATAACGTTCCCTCCAAACCTCAAAGCGGGAGTGAGGAGGGAGGGGAAGCACCCCGCAATCTTGCGTATCCAGGGGGCCTGGTAACATTACCCCCACCTCAATCACCCGGGGCCTCCTCCCGACCCACGGAAGTGGAAGCAGAAGATCCTAGACAGGCAATGCGGTAAACGGGGCACAGATATACTCACACTGAGGGATCCCCTCCCCCGCCGCACCAGGACTGTCCAGGGAATATTGCCCCATCATCAGGCCCTGCTCCACCTTTCCCATGGGCCTCATCAAATCACATGTACTTCCACTATCCGCATTGCCTGCCACCACTCCCCTGGCCACAACGCCTTAAGGAAGACAAAAGAAAAACTGTCAACCAGCGTCATGGCTGCTATTAGAGTAATACAAAAAGAAAAACCCAAGCAGAAACAACAGGAAAGGGCTGCGCATACTAGGCAGACATGGCTGTTAAAAGCTCATGCCACCCCTGCCAACGCCCACATTTTATGGCTAAGAATGGGGGAAGAGAAAAAAAAATACATTATCCGAAGGGATCCATATTTCTGAGATCCCCCCTCGCCCAACCCCAGCCATACTGCTAAAAAATATAAAAGGATACACAAAAAATACAAACAAGGAAAGAAAGAGAGCAAAAAAAAAAAAACCCCGGCCAGCCGTCAGCAGGCAGTGTCAATGGCAAATAAAATTAACGGGGCATGCATAGCTGGTAACAATGTTGAGTGTTCATAGCATGGCAATTTTGTAACGATCGAGGCAGTTCAAGGGACACAAAGTAGCTTGGCTACAATGTCCCTAGGCCAAATCCGCAAATCTAGTAGGGGCCATGCCACAGGTAATGTTCCCAACAAGGAGCCGAGACTTCACAAACTAGCCACTTCGTTAAGTTTTTAGGGGGAAGACTCCGCCGCTGCTTGCTCTCGAGTAACAAGCTGGTTCACATAGCCTTCAGCCTCCGCAGCTGTTGCAAAAGCTCGGTGAGCCCCTTCATGCATCACATGTAATTTGGCGGGATACTGAACGGAAAACCGGACTCCTGCGCCGATAAGCTTCTCACAGAGAGGGGCATAATCCCGACACTTCCTACTCAGCGCTACGGAGTAATCTTGTGCAACACAAATTTTGCAGTTATTATAGACAACTTCTCCCTTTTGCCGAGCGGCCCGTAGAATCAGCTCTTTCTGTGGATAGTATAGAAACTTTGCTAGCACAATTCTAGGGCGATTATCTCGTGCCTGTTTGGCACCTACACGGTGCACTCTCTCAATGTTTAATTGGTCTCCAGGCGCAACGTCGCCCAAGATGTGCTTGATTAACTCCTCCAAATAGCTCTTCAGCTCCCTGTCCGGAACAGTCTCTGAGATCCCCATAAATCGGAGGTTGTTGCGTCTCGACCGGTTCTCTAAGTCATCGAGTTTCGTTTCTTGCAGGCCAAGTTGGGTCTTCAGGCCTGCCACCTCTAAGACCAGCCCCTCCACTTTTTCTTCCGCCTGTCCCAGACGGCCTTCGGCCTCACGTAGTCTATTCCCCAAGGCATCCACAGAAGAGCGCAGCCCATCCATTTTATCATGCAAGGCTTCAAACTGAGGTGACAGGGCCGCTACCACTGCTGCCGACATCTCATCCAGAGAGACGGGGGATCTGGGCGAGCTGGGCGACGGGGCCGACTCCGCCATTTTACTTATGCCGGCCACCCGCTCCCGGTCTCATCTCGTCGTTTTGACCGCAGTCGCCATGCCTTTCGCCGAAGGAACCGCACTGTGGGATTCTCCAGACACTCCAACGCACCGGGGGCACACTCCCGTTCGGGTATTGCGGTGTTGTACGGCACTAATTCGCCGGCCTGGGCTGGGGGGTATCAGAGCGCACTCAAGATGCGACCACTACTCTGTCCGCATCACGTGACCTCTCAAGGAGTTAGATATTTTACAATATCCTAAGACTCCTAAAGAGGCAGCTACTTTACCTATCCATGAGATTCTGTATGATCTCATGTTGAGGATGTGGGAGACACCTCTTACCACCTCTCCTCATTCTCGCAGGTTAGACACCATGTATCGTGTCCCTCCTTGTCCTGGCTTCCACAAGACTCAGCTTCCTCACCACTCTATTGTGGTGGAGTCTGCCATGAGAAAGATGAAGAGTGCAAAGAGACACTCATCTAATCCTCCAGGACGTGAATGCAGGACCCTAGATGCTTTTGGCCGAAGGGTTTTTCAAGCTTCTATGCTAGCTGCCAGGATCAACTCCTATAGTCTCTATATAGGAATGTTTCTAAAAGAAGTCACAGATCATCTGCAGACTTTAACTCCTTTCATTTCAGAGGATGAAAGGCAGGAGTTTCTCACTTGGCTCAAACATGCCCAAGATGCCTCCAAATTTTCCAACCGTGCAGCCTTTGACTCTTTTGAGTGTGTAAGCAGAGCCTCGGCTATTGCCATAGGGGCACGCAGAATTGCTTGGCTACAAGCTTCTGATTTGGAGCTCTGGGTCCAAGATGAATTAGGGAACATCCCTTGTACAGGTGAAAACCTTTTTGGTAAGGATTGGCAAGCAAAGGCCAATCAGATGGATGCTGAAAACTCTGCTTTGGATCGACTTTCAAAGTCTACCTCTGCTCCTTTTAAGAAAAGATTGTTCAAAAAGACATCTTTTTCCAAAAAGGGAAGATACTATCCTGCTTATGGTCAGCAGGCATCTTCTGCAGGTCGTTTTGATGCAAAGCGTCAGCAACCACCTAAACAGGCCAAATCAAAGGCTGCTAGGCCTTCCATGACCCAGCAGCCTCAGCCTCCTCAGGGCCTTTGACTTGCAGCTAGAGAACTTAGCCTTTCTGGCTCTGGAGGACCCAGAGCTCCTTACCATTCCAGGAAGGTTGACTTACTTTGCTCCCAGATGGGAACAAATCACAGCAGAGCAATGGACACTCTCTATCATAAAGGAAGGGTACAAGCTTCATTTCTTAAGCCTTCCCCCTCACACCATAGTGAAACAGTTCAATTCTCCAACATCTCTCCTCAACCTTCTGGGTCAGGAGATTGCCACCCTTCTTGCCCAAGGCGCAATAGAAGAAGTACCTCTTCTTCGACAAGGCACAGGGTTCTACTCCCCTTATTTTCTTATCCCAAAGAAAACAGGGGGCTACTGACCCATCTTAGATCTCAGAGAATTGAACAAATTTCTATTCAAGGAGAAATTCAAGATTTCTCTCGGTGCTCTGCTTCCATACCTTCAGAGTCAGGACTGGCTTTGTTCTCTAGATCTCAAGGATGCGTATACCCATGTCCTCATCCATCCAACACACAGAAGGTTCCTTCGGTTCCTTTTTGGAGGAAAGCACTACCAATACAGGGTGCTTCCTTTCGGTCTGGCCTCCGCACCAAGGGTGTTCACGAAATGCATGGCAGTAGTAGCTGCATTTCTGCGCACTCTAGGAATATTCGTTTTCCCATATCTGGACGACTGGCTCATTCGAGCTCCCTCTCAGTCAGAGGCCAAGACTTTTGTAACCTGCACAATGCGTGTCCTTCAGTATTTGGGACTGGTAATAAACATCCCAAAATCCAATCTCACCCCTACTCAATCTCTGGAGTTTATAGGGGCTTTGCTGGATACCACAACTGCAAGGGCCTATCTTCCTCAGGCTCGTTGCCTACGCTTGGTGCAGTTAGCCTCCCAAATACAGTTAAAGTCCCATTTAACTGCTCGAGAAATGTTACAACTCTTAGGCCACATGGCATCCACCATGCATGTGGTTCCATATGCTCGCCTTCACATGAGGGCAGCTCAATGGACTCTGTCCACCCAATGGACTCAGGCATCAGGTTGCCTGTCAGACAAAATAGCAAATTCCAGTCACCTTTTTTGGTCTCTCCAGTGGTGGAAGTCCTCTCAAAACCTGTTGCTGGGTTCCCCTTTTCAGCAGTCACTACCCCAAGCAACCCTTACAACAGATGCCTCTCCAATGGGTTGGGGAGCTCATCTGCAAGATCTCTCCACCCAGGGCATCTGGTCTCCACAGGAGACTTCTTTACACATCAATCTCTTGGAACTCAGAGCAATATTCTTAGTTCTCAGAGTGTTCCACTCCCTGCTCAGCTACAGGACAGTCCTCATCCACACGGACAACCAAGTACCATGTTCTATGTGAACAAGCAGGGAGGGACTGGCTCTCTGTCGCTTTGCAATGAAGCTTTGCGACTGTGGGCCTTCGCCAGAGAGCATCATATTCATCTTATGGCAGTATATCTTCCAGGCATTCAAAACTCTTGGGCAGACAGACTCAGTCACGTTCTGCTTCCACACGAGTGGTCCCTCCACATGGACCAGGTAGCCAGGATTTTTCGAATTTGGGGAACCCCAGACATAGACCTCTTTGCAAGTCCGTGGAATGCCAAACTTCCCCGGTTCTGTTCCAGAATTCCGTGTCAGGGAGTTCAGGCCAAGGATGCCTTCCTTCTTCACTGGGGTCAAGACTTCCTTTATGCCTTTCCACCTATTCCCCTAATTCCCAAAACACTTTTCAAGCTTCAGAGAGACCGAGGTTCCATGATCCTCATAGCACCACATTGGCCACGCCAAGTGTGGTACCCTCTACTTCTGCATCTCTCTCAAGCTCCTTCCCTGGAGTTGGGCTCTGCACCAGATCTTCTATCCCAGGAAGACGGAACGTTGTGGCACCCAAACCCCCAGTCTCTCCATCTCAGGGCCTGGTTGCTGAAGGCCTAGACCTTCGAGTTTTTCATCTCTCTCAGCAAGTCAGAGATATTCTTCATGCTTCTAGAAAGCCTTCCACTAGACGTTCTTATGCTTTCAAATGGAAAAGATTTACCATTTGGTGTTCAGAGAAGGGTCTTAACCCTCTTGCAATACCTTTGAATTCTTTACTAGAGTATCTTCTGCATCTATCCCATGCAGGCCTTAAAACGAATTCAGTAAGAGTCCATTTGAATGCTATTGCAGCGTCCCTCAAGCCTCTCAATGGACAGCCTATTTCCTCTCATCCTCTTATAGCGAGATTCATGAGAGGCCTTCTTTTAACTAAACCTCCCATTAGACCACCTCCAGTGGCATGGGACTTAAATCTGGTTCTTGGCCAGCTTATGAAGCCACCCTTTGAACCTTTAGCCACCACCTCCTTGAAATTTCTTTCTTGGAAGGTTATCTTTCTCATTGCAGTCACCTCAGCACGCTGCATCAGTGAATTGCAAGCCTTGGTGGCTAATCCTCCTTATTCAAGGTTCCATCATGATAAGGTAGTCCTCAGGACCAATCCACACTTTATGCCCAAAGTGGTCTCGCCTTTTCATCTGAACTAAGAGGTATACTTACCTGTCTTTTTTCCAGGACTTCATGCATCAAGTGCAGAGAGGAATCTTCATACTTTGGATTGTAAAAGAGCTCTCGCCTTTTACTTACAAAGAACAGAGCAACATAGAAAGTCTTCTCAACTCTTTGTTGCTTTTGATCCTTCCCATTTAGGACTTCCAGTTTCTAAGAGAACACTGTACAACTGGATTGCTCAGTGTATTTCTTTCGCCTACCAGAGTAGGAACCTTTCTCTGTAGGGCCGTCACAGCTCACAATGTGAGGGCCATGGCAGCCTGAATGGCTCATCTAAACTCTGTGCCCATCGATCAAATCTGTCGAGCGGCCACCTGGGCCTCGGTTCATACCTTCACAGCCCATTACTGTTTGGACAAGGACTCCCGCCGGGATGCCTCATTTGGTCAGGCTATTCTCAAATACCTGTTTCATTCCTAATCAACTCCTACCCACCTACCCTGGTTGGATGCCAGAGATCCATGGAGGGAGGTAGAGCCCTTTTCAAGGACACACAACTCTGGGGTCTCTCCCTGGCATCTGCAGCTAGGGAGTCCCCATATATGAAGACTCATTCCTGCTTGTTCCTGGAGATAGCACAGTTACTTACCTGTAACAGGTGATCTCTGGGAACAGCAGGAATAAGTCTTCACAACCCACCCACCTCCCCTAGGAGTTGTATCTCTATCTATCTTTCCTTCCCTCTCTCTCTCTCTTTGTCTCAGCTTTAAAACTCGAACTGGAGAGAGGCGGTTGGGAAAGGTGGGAAGGCAGCACGCAGGCGCTGTGGGATGCTCCCAAAAGCTTTCTTATTGGACACTGGGGAGCGTTCCCGCGCAGGCTCCGTCGGTACCGACGATACCCCATATGTGAAGACTTATTCCTGCTGTTCCCAGAGATCACCTGTTACAGGTAAGTAACTGTGCTATCTCCACGGATGTCAGTTTGTCTTTCCGTCAGCAGGATCTCTTATGAAGCTAATCGGATCCTAGGTGTCTAAGGGATGAAGGCTTATGGGCCCCTCTACTAAAGTGCGCTGAGCTGTTCACACATGCTTTAATGCATGGTAATAGCTACCGCATGTTAACGCAGGTTTTTACTGTGCTGGATGTTTTTAACTGCTTAACATGTGAGGGGGCTGGGACTGGGCAGATTATGGGTGCAGACAGCATATTGCAATTAGCACATGGTACGTATCGCTTGCTGTCACATGGAAACAGAGAAAAATGGTAGCAGATAAAGACCATGCAGCCTATCTAGTCTGAATTTCATACCAACTACTAAGCTTTGCGGTCCCTTTTTAACACTTAGCATGGGGCAAGCACAAAGGATCTCTTTCTTGAATTCCGATACTGTCCTTGTCTCTATCACCTTCGCTGGGAGGCTATTCCATGCATCTACCACTCTTTCCATGAAGAAATATTTCTGCAAATTACTCCTGAGTCTATCTCCTTTCACCATCCTATGTCCCCTCGTTGCAGAGCTTTCTTTCAATTGAAAGAGGCTCTCCTCCTGTGCAGTTATGCCATGGAGTTATTTAAACGTCTCTATCATATCATCCCTCTACCACCTTTCTTCCAAAGTATACATATTGAGATCTTTAAGTCTGTCCCCATATGCCTTATGACAAAACCCACTGACCATTTTGGTAGCCACCCGCTCCACTCTGTCCTGTTTATATCCTTTTGAAGGTGTGGTCTCCAGAATTGCATACAATACTCCAAATGAGGTCTCACCAACGACTTCTTTTATACAGAGGCACTATCGCCTCTTTCTTCCTGCTGGCCATTCCTCTCCTTATGCACTCAAGCATCCTTCTGGCTTTCGCCATCGCCTTTTCTACCTGTTTAGCCACCTTAAGATCATCAGAAACAATCACCTCTAGGTCCCATTTTTCTTTTGTAGACAGAAGTACTTCACCCCCTATACTGTACCACTCCCTCGGACTTTTGCAGCTCAAATGCATGACCCTGCATTTTTTAGCATTAAATCTCAGCTGCCAAATTCTCGACCATTCTTTAAGCTTTGCTAGATCCCTCCTCATGTTATCTACTCCTTCCTGGGTGTCTACTCTATTGTAGCTTTTGGTATCATCCACTAGGAAGCGAACTTTACCAGACAGCCCTTCCACATTTTCACAAAAATGTCAGTTTTGCAGTTAACGAGGGTGCGCTTAACGCCACTTCAAGAGGAGAAATTAAGCGCACCTATGCTGTGAATGAACCTAATGTATGGTAAGGAACTTTTCTGTGCAGTAACTGTGGGGGATATGCTGGCAATGTTGCTGACAGTTAGACACACAGCATTGTTTTTTGTTCCTATTAGTAAAAGGGCCCCTTACAGACTGTTATTAGACATCTATGTGATGGAAACCAGATAACTCCCTTTCACTGAGTAAAGGAAAAGACTGGCTCTCCACCTTTCCAGATCTTGCAACTTTCTGAGAGCAAAGACATTTAAGGCAAGCATATAAAAAGTAGCAAATTGTGAGCGTGGGTTACAGGAGAGACGCACCAAATCTCTTCTATTTCGGCTCACGGAGTGGAGGAGTTGGCTAGTGGTTACAGCACTGGTTTGGTAACCAAGAGACTGGGGTTTGATTCCCACTAGTACTTGTGTGGTCTTGGGCAAGTCACTTAACCCTCCATTGCTCCAGAAGAAAGGCCTGGCAATCTACTTCCAGTCCCAATGTCAAGAAAACCCAGGAGCTGCTGAGTTACCAGGAGTCAGCATTCACTCAAACGTACACTTTGCATTTCATATTATAATAGAGAAGGCTTATTTTGGGGAAAAAACAATGGCCCATAGATGTTGAGATGACATGAGAAGGTAGAAACAGCACTGAAAGTAGGAAGTCCATCTGGGTTTGTGCAATAGTTTACCCCAGAATATCTGTCTTGTAGATTTTCTGTTGCACACTGTTTGGTCCTATTCTTGGATGCAGTCCTTCTGCAGATTAGCTTTGCTTGAGAAGAAACATTTCAGTCAAACCGGAGATTAGTTGTTGTTTTTGATGGACCTCCAACCTAAACTTTCCGAAACACGTGATTCTCTCTCTCTACCTTGCATTACTGAGCCCATAGAAAATAAATTGCACAAAATTAGAAAAAAAAATAATCCCTTCCCTCAGCACAGATAAAAAAAAATATTTCTGGTTGCTTTACTAGCAAAGGAAATATATATTGAAAGAGCTCAAGAATCATATTTTTAGGAGGGACCAGGGGCCGCAGGAGATTCTTAAGAAGGGCAGATATTGGCGATGAAGGAATATGTGGCACCTGGGTCAAGAATGAGAGTGGGGTTTTATCTTTGGAAGACTATTATAACATTTTTGGTTTGACTCAAGTAAAAAAAGCATTTGAAGTAATGGTCTTTTAGTCAATGTCATTCATTTTCTTGTTGTGTTCAATGATGTATGCGAGCAGTTTCTTCCTTTTTATGGGCCAGAGGTAATTTCCCATTATCTGAATGTAATGGAAACATCAGACATCAGTCTTTGCCCAGAGTCTCTCCAGTACCATATAATTCCAATTGCAATCCTGTACTGGAACCTCAAGCTAATGTCACTGGATGTAAATGTTTTACGTAAGTCTCTGAAATAGACAAATGGCTCCCAAAGGTTTCATCTGGGTATTTTTATCCAACATGAAATGCAATTAATAACTGAGAATAATAAATCTAGAAGTAAAACAAGACCAAAGTACATAGTAGCAAAAAGCAGCCTCCCATTTTTACCATCTAGTGCTCCCTCCCAGCTACTGCACCATACTGCAAACCCTGAATGAAAAGCACTTTCTGCATGAACTAGGAACGCAAACCCCGATATGCTTTACTTGTTAATAGGAGGCAGGAAAGAAGCAGTGGAACAAGGGCTCATAAGTGACTATTTTGAAAAGGGACCCAAGAATAGGGACGGTTCTACCTCAGAAGATCAGGAGCCGTTGCAAGTGGGCTTCTTCTCCTACGGGCTTCTCCCCTGCACTGTAGGGGCTGCTTGGCCCAATTTAAGCCACTGGAAAAATGCTGACCTTACAAAATCTACAGTTCTACCTTTAAGGGAAGACAATTTCCAAAGGTAAAGCAGTGCTTTATGCACAGACATGGCTTGTTATGAATCTGTCCATGCAGGTCATTTTATACTGATACAGGCTGTGTACACGTAAATTTATCTATGGTTTGAGGGGGAATTCCTGAAGGCCGTTTTGGGGAGGATTTGCACATATTCACATACTTTTGAATATTCAAGCATATTTGTGTAACCTAACAGAAAAGTTGTCCATACCAGTATGCACATAGGTATGTATTTTATAATATGCACTTCTATTTCCTGACTCTGCTCCCAATTTCCCCAGACCTTGCCTACACTTCAGTCATCTTGTCACTGTGCATACCTTTACATGCAAAGTAGCTTTATGGTTTATGATTTAGTTTATTTGCTCTACCGCCTTTTCAGGTTGCACAAATCAGTTTACAAAAATAATCTGAAAATAAATTGAATGAAAACTGAAAGGAACTCCATTCATAGATAGGACAGAGAAAGCCAAGAAAAGGAAAGGGAAACAGAGGAGAACACACGCAACCATGAAAAGTGGTCAGACAGACAAATTGATATATGACTAGCTTACAACTGCAGTCCCCCCAGGCATAACCCAGACCACTAATCGGGCAGTTCAAAAACCCTTCTAAAGAGATGTGTCTTTAGCTCTGATTTGAAAGCAGAGAAGGTTGATTGAAGTCTAAATTGATTTGGAAGACTGTAGCAGAGTGATGGGGCGAAGAAAAAGAAGGCTCTTTGCCTAGTATGAAGCTTTTTATGTGCGTACAACAGGTTTTACACACAAAAAGTTCTTTATAAAATTACCCCCATAAAAGACTGCTTATGCAGAGAAATGTCTTTTATAATTGTCCTCAAAATGACTTAGAACTGCAGGAAGTAGGACTTAAGACAAGCATCGTTGATAAATCTTCTAGCAGTGAAGATAATCCAAAATTGCTCTGAAATACCAAAAGAAAATAAAGTAAAGCGACCTCCACAAACAAGAATGCCAAAGGAAGGCGCGGAGAGAGACCACCGCCAAACGAGATGGTCTTCTATGAAAACATTCAATAAAGTGTTTTAATAGAAGACCGTCTCGTTTGGCTGTGGTCTCTCTCCGCTCCTTTGGAGTGCTGAAATACCAAAATACAAGTCACCATAATTTGAAAGAAACATGAACACGAACAACTAACAAGACAAGAGTTGCATAACGACTAATGTAGTACCAGTCCCTGCAATAAATTCCCATCCATGCCCCTTAGCACATCTACTTTCTCTGAACACTCAAATTTATCTCCCCCACCTCCCTAGACCAGAGTACGTTGCTTTTTCATAGCAATTTGAACCCCCCTCCATTTTCCAAACATCATAGACTCGGTTCTATTTTCAATGTTTTATATTTCAAGTGAACCACTTTTGTTAAAACTCCCTGCTAAGAGGAAGGGTTATTATATGCCTTTTTTTTTTTGTTCGTAACTCTGGCACAGATCCTTTCTTTTTAATTCTCCTTGCAAACCCAAATTCATCAAAAATCTGAACAGCAACTGAAGGGATGCCGCCATCTTCCAGCTCCTCCATACTCTGTTCCTATTCCAGTAAGATTGGCCTGTCACATCCATTATTCAGTTTTGTGAGCTCAACAGGGGAGAACAGGAAGCAAAAGGATGCTCATAATGGAAGGATGGAGGAAGTTGCGGTGCTTCCAAACAAGAAACCAGCGTATTTTTTTATTAATCATGAACTCAGCACAGTTGAGATACCGTCCCCAAAACTTGGTGTTTCCCTATCCATGGATTGTCATGTGGCAAAATAATGCTTAAACATGCTTCTTTGGGATCAGACATCAAACAAATAAAAAGTAAGACCTGAATATCAACTTTCATTTGATAAATTGGCAGAGGCATATACAGTGCATGACTGAAATCTTGTTATCTAACCTCTCACATACCTGTGCAATAATGGGGACGTTTTACGAAAGTGCAGTAATGCATGAACTATTGTGTGCTGTTAGTGCACAGCCATGGTAACGGTTAGAAGGTGCCTAGTTTAAGGGAGCCAAAACATGCATATCTTAAGCCTATTTAAAGCAAGGTTGCTGCCTACTTTTCTTTACTAATAGTGTAAATGGTCAAAAACGCACCCTAATTTAAGGTGCAATCGTTTACACCAGCCTTAGAGCCGGTGTGAATCACTGAGCCTAGATTTTGCAAATACATGTGTAAATTATAGTATCTTCTAATCTATGTGCATATCTGCATGCTCCATCCAAACTCTGTCCATGTGCATGAGGTATCTTCCATGAAATTAACACACAGACTTTTACATTTGACGCAATTTTATAAGAGGCCATTTATGTGCATAAATGACTAAAATACCCCCTTTAGACGGTAAGCTTACTTTCACGTGCAAAAGTATGTGCCCCATTATAAATTTATTCCCTTGTTGTGGTGGCTTGGCATTTAAAGCCCTAAATATGAAAGTGCAAAGTGACTTCACAAAAGTGTACTTACTGTAAAAAATAAAAAAAATGTGTAAAATGCCTGCAAACACCAAAGTTGTGGAATTTTGTGTTTATGTAACTTTGGTATTGGTGAGCTGCTACTATGCAAAATCATGCAAAGCAGCTCATTACTGTATGAAAATTTGAAAACAAGCTTATAAAAAAGGCTATGCAGACACGCTATATTTTTTAAGCTGGAAAACAAAAAAGTGCCCTTCACACAGTGGCATATAAGGGGCCCACCAGCTTGAACTGGAGATCTCCTGGACTCTTTCCCCCAGGAGGACCTCAACACCCTGATTGGGTCTGATGCCCTCTCTCTCCAGCCCAAACTTAAAACTTGAAGGTTAAAATTTCCTGTCCCCTGAAGCCCTCCTCTTTAGCCATGTATTTCTGAGGATTAGGTTCCCCCCAGCAGCCTGGTCTGGAAGTAATGAGAGTAGGAGCAATCTCCACTTGCTGACGACTGCAGCATGGTCTTGGCTGACCACTATCAGCAGTTTCAAGATACTACCACCAAGAGTCAGATTGTCACACATATGTAACTTAGGTTCTTGTGATGTGCTAACTTATAAAACACTTTGAGAGTTAGAAGCGGCTTTTGAGTTGTTTAGCTATGGAATGCAAATAAGTTCCTTGCTCATCTGCATCCCCTAGAAAAATATGCAAAATATTTCACTTGCGTTCCCATGAGTAGGAATGCAAGTAAAATTTAAAAAATCTAATTAGCCGCTCATGCTGGGATGGCATGCCAGAGGCCCACTTGGTGGTACTTCATATCTCTATTGGGCCAATGACTTGACTTAACCCCATAGCCCTGGTATAGTCAGGCCGCTGACATTTTGAAGATGGAGCCCCCACAAGCAGAAGTAATTGGGGTTTACACCTTTAAGGTTTACTCCCTTGATTTCCCACTTTGGGGTAAGCCAGAGGAGGAGGGAATCAATGTCTCCCTTGTGCAAACTGTTTTTAAAGGTGGAAGGGCTGGAGCTTAGCAGGGAGTCTGTTTTCTTTTACAGTAGAAATTCAAATTATACCATCATTAATTAACAGGATCTAGTTTCTAATAACATTTGCCAGAAGACATATTTGTCTCCAGAAATATCAGGGATCTGAATTGCTACCAGCGGCATATCAAAGAGTTATGATAAAATATCAGTAATAGAGAAATAGAATGTAGATTCCAGCTCCACGTCAGTTTTATATTACTGATATGAACTCAACTCTAGATAAGGAGAGACCTTAACATGAAAACAGAACGATTCCTAAGTTGGAATGGTGAGAAGTAGATTTAAAAGGCTCCTATTTACTGAATTACAGCAAGATCTTGAAAGTACCAAGTGGGCATTCCCAAAATTAACACACAATAACTGCAAAAATTGTTGGGGGTGTTTTCCAGCCATGCAGCTAAAGTCACTGCTACAAAGAATGGGTGAAAATAATATTCAATTACTCCACTTTAACATGCAGCTATTCGGGGGGGCGGAGCCCGATGTCCAGCGGGATGGTCGCATAACGCGGAGGCTCCCGAGAGGCCTACTCAGAATCCTGAATTAACACCGGACATACTTGAATTTCTGCTCTGATCTTGCCGGGGCACATTGGTGAGATGGCGGGGACCAAACCCACGCGCCTGGAATTTGGATCTCCAGCGGCTTCTCACGGTAAACGCTCCAAAACTGAACCCCCGTCCCCGCAGAAGGGGCTGGCTTTGCGCGAGGGCCCCGAAATGCAGCAGGAAATCCTCGCAGAAATTAGAGGGGTTAAGGACCTCGTGCAGTCAAACGGTGAAGCACTTCGAGCGCTGAGGGAAGATCTTGGTGTACTGCAAGGTAGGCTGGAGGGGCTCTCTTCGCGTCAGGACAAAATGGAGAGTATATTAGACTCCCATGCGGTCCGGCTGTCCAAACTCGACAAAGTTGAACGTCAGGTGCGGGCCTTGCAGAAAGAAGTGGAAGATGGCAATAATAGAGCGCGCCGCAACAATCTACGACTCGTGGGCATACCGGAGGGAGCGGAATTGGGAGACATGAAGGAGTTTATAGGTAAAATCCTCCCTTCCCTGCTCCAAATCACCTTTACCAAAGAATTGGAGATCGATCGCGCTCATCGTGTACCCACAAACATAACGCTCAACAGGAAGACCCCGCGGCCTATCATCTTTCGACTTTTGAGATATCAACATGTGGAACAAATTCTCAGTGCCTCCCGGGCAAAGGGCCATATGGAGTTTGAGAGCCACAAGGTCTCCTTCTATCCTGACTTGGCTAAACCCACGGTCGACCGCCGAAAGCGCTTTCTGGAATTTCGGCCGAGGCTTCAACAACTACAAGCACGCTATAGCCTGATGTACCCGGCCAAGCTCCGAGTCACGCTTCACAATCAGACAAGAACATTTGAGGACCCTGATCTACTAGCGGAGTTTTTGGACTCTAAAGAAGCCGACTTGATGCGCTGACTTCCAGAATATTCCTACCAGTACTCTCATATCCGCTGTGCCTGCCATATTGGATTTACCGCGATTCAGCGAAGAGTCTGTCGAGGGCGGTTTGTTGCCTTATTTTGAAGATATCTGGGACCCGACTCCCTCTACCCATAGTAGCCTCGACGAGTATCAGAGACAGTGTTACTTATGGACTCTGGTGTTTCTTTTCTTTTACTATGTCTCTATCTTCCTCTCTAGGGCCTCCTCCCGCAGACATCTGGTCGCCATATTCATTGGGGATTTTGCTTCTTCTCTAAGTTACTTTGGTACATACTTTTCAATTTGGGTGTATTGGCCAGCATACTTGGTGCTTATGTCATTATTGTACAGATTCTGATTATGTTGTAAGTTTTCAAGCGCTCTTACCTAAAATGTCTGTTATCGATTGATGGCACCATGTAAGATTTTCTCATTGAACGTACAATGAATCAATAATCCGATAAAACGGAGGAAAATCCTAAGTTATTTAAGTCATGACGCTGCGGACCTGATTTTCCTCCAAGAAACACATTTCAATTCGAAGGAAACTCTCAAACTCAATATTAAACCTTACATGGTGGCCGCCTATTCCCCAGCCGTTTCTAGGGAATGTGGGGTTGCCATATTGGATAGGAACTCTCTGCATGCTATTATTATTGCGACTTGCTCAGATACAGCGGTTAGATGGTCCCGAGTTCACCTCAAGATAGGTAACTTTAAAGTTACATGTATATGCCTTTATGCTCCTAATGTAGATGACCCTGCCCTTTTGCTACTATTGCTCAGGTTGCGCAGGCCTCTGCTAATACTTCATTGATATTGGGGGGGATTTCAATTTAATTCTTGATCCCCTGATTGACAAATAGCCGCCTAGGACAAGTGGTCCCCCCAAGAGTCACATCGCGCTAATCTCTGTGAACACAGATATTGTTCTAGTCGATCTATGGAGGTTACTACACCCCAATGAGCTTGACTTTACCTTCTTCACTTCCCCTCACAAATCCCAGTTTCGCATCGATTTCTTTCTGATATCAAAACTGTTGGTTCCTCAGGTGGACGCTGCAAAGATTCACTCTCAGCATATTTCAGATCATGCTGCTATTTCTTTTCAATAACATACTACTGCACTTCAAGGGAATCCGGGGGCCTGGTTCTTTGATAGAGCCCTATTAACTCAGCCAGAGTTCTGGTTAGAAATTCGAGCAGCCATGTATGATTACTTCCAGACCCTGGTACTCCAGGGGGATCTGGACACCCCAACAGCTCTTCTCTGCAGCTCGTTGGACAACCTTTTCTGATTTATACAGGGAATTTGCGTTACCAGCGAAACATTACTTTCAATTGATGCAGCTTCCATGCTGCCTCAAAAGTGCTCCAATCATGCCGCCCTCTGTCCCTACTAAGGACGGGCTCTTAGAACTAATTCACTCTATTAGTAGAACACATGGGGTAGCCTCTAACTTTTATAACTATTATGTCAAGGTACAGATACTGTCACTTGTAGAGTCCAACAAGCCTGGGATCGCTAACCGCAAACCACTTTAACCCCTGTGCATTAGAGCGTTTTCTGGAGTAAAATAATGCGGGTTTCCCGGTCTGCCTCAGTTACCCAAACTCTTTTCCTTTTGCACATAGATGTTCTTATATTCCAGGAAAATAGCCAAATGGAACACAACTGCCAGGGATCAGTGTAGGTCTTGCCATACTGATGTAGGACCCTCGCTCATGTTCTTTATGAATGTCCTTAACTACAGGTTTACTGGGGGCGGGTCTGGGGTCGTATTCCATTTACCTTACACCTTCAAGAGCCTCTTTCTTGGAAGACTGTGGGACTCCGCTCAGTGACGGAGGTCCCCTCTCTTCCTAAGAAGGGTCGCTTTCTCCTGATTTCATGCTGGGTATAGCCATATGTTTAACCACGAGGACTTGGAAGGATAGCTCTCGACTTCTGTCAATGAATAGTGGAACCTTGTCTGCTTATATAGTAAATATGAGCAGATCTCTCGGAGAGCTATTTTCCATACCCAAATTTATTCTCGCTTGTCTAAATGGCAGATGCTCAAAGATCATGTACAATCTGCTCATTTGCTTCGACATGTCTGTTTAATGTACACTCATCATGTTTCAGATCGCTGTTAGGTTTTGTAACACAATAATGTCAGTACACGCCCGCTTCGAGAATGATTCAGTTTCCTAGAGAAGAAGCAGGGGGGAGGGGGGTGGCAGGGGTTTACTTTGGTGTATGTATCATATTCCATGTATGTATTTGTCTTTTAGCTGTATGTCTTCCTTTCCTTTGTTGTTGTAAAACGAAAATAAAGAATTAAAAAAAAAAAAACATGCAGCTATTCGGAGGACCAGCAATATTTGTTATATATCGTACATTATTAAACTAGTTATTTCTTCTTTTCCCATCTGTAGTCTCAGACCAGTATAGCGCTCTTGACCACTATTTGAGTGAGAAACAAATCGCGCTTTAATTGCATCAATGACTACTAGGGAATTTTTTCTTTTTTAGTGTAAAACATCCACTTGTCATTGCAATAAATATCACCAGTATTCCACCACCTCTGTGTATTTGAAATGCTATTGAGCAAGCATAAAAGCTATTAAACCAGCTTATCTTATGTCCACTGTATCTTAGTGGTTCTCACACTTCGCTTGATCTTTTTCTACTTTTTTGAAAGCATTATCTTGATCTTTCTCTATGCCTCCTTTGGCGCCTCTTATGAGCGTTTCACTCCTTTTCGGAGTTTCTTCAAGAGGATCTATAAGCGAAAAATACAACAATTTCATAGCACCAACCTTTGGCATGGCAGATGAAATTTAATGTGGACAAGTGCAAAGTTATGCACCTAGGAAAGAACAACCCACACTATAGTTACACAATGCAAGGCTCCACATTAGAAACCACCACCCAGGAAAAAGATTTAGGAGTCATCGTGGATAACATGTTGAAACCCTCCGCCCAGTGTGCAGCGGCGGCCAAGAAAGCAAATAGAATGCTAGGTATCATAAGGAAAGGGATGGAGAATAAAACAAAGGATGTTATAATGCCTCTGTATCGCTCCATGGTACGACCGCACCTTGAATATTGTGTGCAATTCTGGTCACCGTATCTTAAAAAGGACATAGCGTTATTAGAAAAAGTACAGAGAAGAGCCACCAAATTGGTGAAGGGGATGGAAGGCTACTCCTATGAAGAGAGGCTAAGAAGGTTAGGGCTCTTTAGCCTGGAGAAGAGACGGCTGAGGGGAGATATGATAGAGGTCTATAAATTAATGAATGGAGTGGAACGGATAAACGTGGATCCATTGTTTACGCTATCAGAGTATAGAAAGACTAGGGGACATGTAATGAAGCTACAAGGTAAACTATTTAAGACAAATAAGAGAAAATATTTTTTCACTCAACGTGTAATCAAACTCTGGAATCTGTTACCGGAGGATGTAGTAAGGGCTGTTAGTATAGCTGGGTTTAAAAAAGGTTTGGACAAGTTCCTGGAGGAAAGGTCCATAAACCACTATTAAAAAGGGACCCAGGATATCAATGCTTGACCCAGTACAAGCATTGTGGACCTGTGTCTTTTGGGGATATTGCTAGGTACGTATGACCTAGATTGGCCACTGTTGGAAACAGGATACTGGGCTTGATGGACCTCGGTCTGACCCAGTATGGCATGTCTTATGTTCTTATGTTCTTTATCATAATCTCTGCTGCTTAATCATTATGGCCTAAATTTAAAACAGTATTACGTCTTACACTATAAAAATACATGTCCAGTTTTGATCTGTCGCACTCACTGTTAAATGCTGCCCGCGTCTCTCGGGTCTTCTAATGAATCAAAAAACGCCGCGCATGCGGTCTGGCTCTCCCCGCCTCCTTTTATACTCATTACTGATTTGTTATTTGTGAGGTGCTCCATTTTACCTGCATACTTGCCACTCGACCGAGGAATTAAGACCGAAAGGTTTTATCGTGTTTACTGTGAAGATCCAGCGTTGTTCAAAGAACAACAATGTTTCATCCAAAGTTTTACCTCTCTTCGGTATCTTGACTCGATCTATGCAGAAACATTTAAGTTGTGTAAACTCATGCCCTAATTCTACACAATGTTGAACCAAAGGTGCAGTCATTATTTTATTGTGTAATCGGCTCTTATGTTCTTGCATACGAACTTTAAAGGGACGACTGGTCTTTCCTATGTATAATTGATTGCAGGGGCATCTGATGGCATATACTACAGAGGTAGTGTTACAAGATGTCACTTGTTTTAAAATAAATATTTTTCCTAAATAGTTAAATTCTGTTGTGTTCTCTGTAATATGACAAATTGTGCAAGCCCCACAAGATGTATGTCCCCTTGTTTGAGATGCTCCTTCTTGAGTGATGGGACGCAAGATTGTCGGACTCAATTGTTCCTTCAGATTGTTATTTCGTTGCCAAACACATCTCACTGTGTTTTCTGCTAAACCTGGAGCCATAAAGTGGAGTAATTGAATATTATTTTCATAATAGTTTTACACTCCGAAAAGACCAAAATTAATTTTTGTAGATATACAGAGAATGGGTGAGCAATTAGCTGCACCTCTCGAGACGGCATTAACTGCTCTGCATTATCTGCGCATTAACAGTCAATCCATGGTATTAACCTCTGCATTAAATGTAAGACACAGTCGCCGCCCATTCTCCTCCCATTCCATCTCCCAAAATTGCATGTTATGCTTTAGCTGTTTAACAAGAGAATTAGCACACACGGTAAGCACATGGTAATTCCCATGTTAAACAGTGAAGAAAGCTTAGGAACTCTTACTAAAGGACGCTCTCGGTTTGCACCTAACGTGCTGATAACACGCAAGTCCCTGGCAGTTAGTGCAGCACCATGGCATTAACTACTGGGGGCACGGACAGCATGTCCCCAACAGTTAACGTGGTGCATACAGCCCTGATGCAGCACAGCAATAGCACAGGGGCACTTACCTCCACCCATGGAGATGGCGATAAGTGCATCTGCGTTACTTGCCCATAGTGCAGCCAGCGTAGGTACGTTGACTGCACAGGACTTACTCTTCGCCCCTGACCTGCTCACTTGCAACTCTAACATGTCATGGCATGGTACTATCTGTCAACACATGTCCAATGCATGCCTTTAGCACACCAGACCCACGCTGACAGCTAGCTCCGTGGTAAATAGGCTCCAGCTAATAACTGCACATACCACTTGAATTAAGAATTTTACAGTCTGTGTTTAGAAAAGTTGATACAAAGATGATCCTCTTAGAGTAACCCTGTCTTATACAAAGCATGAGATAGGCACAAGAGTTCTTGTCCATTAGGGAGATGAATAATCTTCAAGGCCCTCTGATCAAAGGGAACAATATATTTCAAGTCCTTATTTCCCACAAGTAAAATGCTACAGAAGTGCTTGATGGTTGCAAAGACGTTTTTCTTTTAGTGCTTAGGAATGGATAGTTGCAGTTATTTACAGCAGACACAGTCTATTTATATCCATCCACTAAAAGCTAGTTGGAAATTATCAGCACAGTTCAACCTTTAAAGATCGTATCGGCTGTGTTTTGCAGGAGCTACAATGACATCAGTGAAATACCACGCACAGTTTAAACTTTTGATTTTAGAATAAGACTAAGAATGGAGTAACCTTTAAATACCTAATGGGTACTCAGATAATCATAAGAGCTGCCTTGCGTTCCACCTACAGCAGAGATTAAGTTAATTGGGACCCGTTGCAGCTCCAAGGCTATGGAAGGGATGCCCAGAGAAATGAAAGGTGGTGACAAAAATCAAACTGCCCTCGTTTCTACAAACCCAGTGGGTACTTTTTCCTCATGGGCTTTGCTGGAATAATCAAAGCTAAATTATATAGGTATTTTTGCTTTGAAAATGTACACACCAATTTTTAACTGATTTTTCTGTGAGTATCCTTTCAGGACCAAATGCCCTTTGTGTCTCCCTTAAACTGTCCTCACCCTAGGAACGCCTTAAACACTTTAAGGTTCAATTATGCAAGTTGTTGATATACACATTTATATTTACCCACATACAGGATGGGACTTCATCAAAAAGCCTCTTTGCATGAAAATTTCATATCTAGGTGGAGTCCTGACAAATATTGGGACACGTTGATTAAAGTGTGCTAATTTTCAGCAGCCTAGCATGAGCTAAGTGCTGAAAATTAGCACAGCAGACGTGGCGTGTCTGCCCTAACTGATCGGGACATGCCAGGAATGCCCCCAACTACAATAGTTAAAGCAGTTTGTAGGACCTTGCTGCCCTAAACCAACAGATGCACTTAACGTGAGTGCACCCCCTGAGGTGATGGTAACTGCAGCATGGATGATTGGTGCGTGCCAGGTACACCTGCACTAACCACCATAAGCCCACCCATCCCAGCCTCATCTTATGCTAAGGGGTCATTCTGATGTTGGAGTAGAGGAGATGTATGTCCAGTTCGGGCTGATTCCAGTCATGGCTCTGTACGTCTGATCCTGAGGAAGTAAACGGGAGACTTATTCCACCTTGGGATGGAATAAATCCCCCTGACATCAGCGGCCATCGCAGCAGGATCCCCTCCCCCCACCCCCAGACCAGGTGAGCAGGGCAGGAGGCTCCCCGCAGTCCAGTCTCAGCCTTGGTAGGCCCCGTCGGAGGTTGGGTAGCATGGTCTGGGGCTGCATGGCTGCCAGTGGCGTTGGACGTCTTCACATCGATGGAATGGTCAAGGGGGCCAAGTACATCACCATACTGCAAAAGTGCATGGTGCCATCAGCACACCAGCTGTTTCCTGGCCAGTTCCTGTGCCAAGATGACAATGCACCCTGCCATCGCTCCAGACAGGTGATCAGCTGGAAGCAGCGGAACAACATCAAGTCAATGGACTGGCCTGCCCAGTCTCCAGATCTGAATACAATCGAGAGCCTGTGGCACAAGGTGGCCTTGGAAATATCTTACTTGTGCAGCAGATCAGGGCTCCTGCATGGCATCCCGATGCCATGGCACCAGGTCTCCATGCAGGTGCTTCGGCTGAATTAGACGGGGTGGGAGCTGTCCATCCTGCGGCACAAAATCAGGGCACAACCTATTTGTCCAGGCCCTTTGCATCTGATTCTGCTCCCTCGGGAACATCCTCCCGTGGGTGCAGAATCAGGTGCAAATCTGGCCTGTTCAGATTTTGAACATCTGGAGGAGCCAGACGGGCCCTGATCAGAATGGGGCCCTAAGTGGTTAGCACAGGATTTTTACTGCAGTCCCATTTTTAGCATGCAGCAATAGTTACCGTGGTCCCATGCTAGCCACTTACTGCAGGATGTAGTCTGTGGCAATTATCAAGCTTTAGTAAACATGCACCATAATGTTGCACAAGGGTAATTTGATAACAGGGCTGTGAAGGCACATAAGCACATATGTTGCGCCTATTTTATAAAGCATGCTATATGCCTACCTGCCCATATAAAATTACCCCAACAGAAAGTAGGTGCACATTTTGACATCAGCTTTGAGGCAGGCACAAATATTTGCATGGATATGCACGTACAGTATTTTACAACATATGCATAAGTCTCTCATCCCTGCTCCAGGCCCACTTGACCTCCAGGAACCTCTATGAGGAGCACATAAAAGTGTGTGCGCCATGCAAGGAGTAGTGCATACTTGTACGTGCATATACCCCAGGACAATTTCATAAGCACCTATTTCTGCATGTGTGAAGAGTAATTTTATAACAGGGTGCCAAGCTAAACTATGTTTGAATGCATCTAAATTAAATCTATTTTCTAAAGACAAGTTTTTTATAAAATACTAGTGTTAAGTGACAACGTGAGCCGACCTTAATTTAAGGTCGGCTCACCCCAGCCTAGAGCTGCTGTCAATGACGATGCCTACATTGAGCAGGTCCGCATGTAAATTATCCTATTTTCTAATCAACACTCATACTTGCTCTTATCTCCCACACACCACCCAAACTCTGCTCTGTGCAAACCCACAATGAAAGTACCCACCTGGCAATTAATGTGTGATTTTTACGCTGGTCGGTGTTTTATAAGAGTTCATTTATGCACCTATGTAACCACATATACACACAAATGACTAAATTACTGGCATTTACATGTATTGTTAGCACCTAAAAACAGACTCCACTTTCCTCTTTATAAAATTACCCCCAAATGCTGCTTGAGCAAATATAAGGTTTAAAAAAATGCCCCCACACTGTCTAAGCTGGATATTTGGGGTTTATTCATTTGCTTTTTTTATTTCAATAGGGAGTACAGTATTAGGCCTGGCAAAATAGCCAAGTCTTGACCTAGCACCTAAAATCCTATCAGTAGACTATAGACTAAGGCATAATATGATGTATATAATGATTAGGGCATTATGGCCACAGATAGTGTGTTTATGAGTAATAACCACTTGCTTGATCTGTTGATTTTGATGCATCATTCTGAATTTTGTATGTTTTATGGAATGCATGAATTACTGAGGTTGTAACCATTTTGATGTATATATATTAATTACCAAAGTGTATCATCTATTATAGACATTTCCTTTAATGCATACATTTTATTATGGAATGTTAGTCATATTTCTGCTTTTATATTGTAATGTAATCTTAGCAGCCTTTATGATTATTCATATTTTATTTGTGTATTATACATTGCTCTAGGCTGATTGAGGAAGAGTGATTAATACACTTTGAATATAAACTGCAGGGAAGAGTTAGACTGATAGTTAACAAGACAAGTCGGGTCCGGTGAAGGATTTTCAGGGCAGATGTGGTAACAGCATGTTGAAGGCAGCAGGAATGGTTGCGCAGGAAAGTGATGGGTTGAGGATACAACAGATGGAAGGGATGACGAAAGGGAAGGCAGATCAGGTAGGAATGAGACCAAAGGAGGGAGCAGTGGCTTTGGAGTACAAGAGAAGGCGAGCAGCTTCTTTGACTTTAGCAAGGAAAGAAAGGATCGCAGAAGTACATGGACGGGAGAGAAGTTATGAAGACATGGAGGGGCTTCAATAAAAATGAATCTTATGAAATTTGTCATGAAAAAAATCACTTTAGTAGGGGCCAGGAAGAAAACAGTGGCTTGAGGAAAGAGACAAGTATGTTGAAGAGACAATGACGTTTAGAGGACAATATTTTTTAAAGGCATATTGTGAAGGCTTTTAAATATATTCTTCAAAAGGTTCTGCCGTCAGAGAAAACAATGGTGGCTGAAAACCCTGACGCGAACTCTAGACTGGATAGAGTAGTATGGCTGCCATGTTAGATCACTTGAATACATTGAAATATAGGTTAATAAACAAAAAATTTAATAAAAGATATTATCTTTTTATTGTACTAACTTAGCATATTTCTTGACTAGCTTTCAGGAGTTAACACTTCCTTCCTCAGGTCTAAAGAGAATATGCAAAAGTTGATATTGCCAAAAATATAAGTGACTTCAGAGAATAACCAGTACGAAATGTGGCAGAGGAGGTAACTAGTATATAGCAGCGGTTGAAAACCTTAAAACACTTTGCTAGAAGAATGGGTCATCCATTTCTGTCTTTAATGTTGTCATTTCCTATGTTACTGTTAAACAGTGGGAAGCGGAGTTGATGTGACAGTCTGCCCTTTCCATTTCACACTATTATTGAAATGTGTTTTAACGATTCGCTTATATTTTCTGGGAATATCATTTTTTTACTCATTCCATTCTGACCTGAAGAATCATTTCCCAAAAGTTAGTCTGGAAATGTACTGTTCCAATGAAAAGTATTTTAAATTCCTTAATCACAACTTCCACATCGAAAATCTAGCATTTACATGTAGAAATAACATCCATGTGGAAAGGGTGATTTTTGTAAGGCTAAATTTGCATGTGGACGTGCATAATGAGGGGCATTTTATACATTCCTGCAGTTAACATACATTAGCACGCATGTATTTGAGGCCTATTTTATAAAGCAAAGTATGTGCATACTATACTTAATAAATAGGTGTGTAAGTGGTATAAAAACGTGTGTCAAACTAGTTGCGAGCACTTGCATCTGCCCTATGGTAAGTATAAATGATCGCACCTAGACTTTTTAAACATGCATGCAAGTTACAATATTTTACAACTTATGCTCGTAAATTTGCACTCTGCCTTTGATCTGCCCAAACTCCAGTGTGTGTGCCACACTGAAAGTACACGTGATCAGTCTTTTTGCATGTGCTTACAGAATAGTGACCGCCTAAACTATATGCATAAGCGACCTACACACAAAAATGGGGCATATCTTTATACGGCCCCTTATAAAGTTACCCCCAATATGTAGAGATTGCAAAAAATAGCCACTGTTGGAAACAGGATACTGGGCTTGATGGACCTTTGGTCTGACCCAGTTTGGCATATCGTTTGTTATGCTCTGTGTTTGGGGCATGGTTAGGGTGTGGCCTGGATGAGTCAAAAATCTATCCACATATTCCCCATTTCATTTGTCCACATCAGGATTACAGCTGCTTCCTGCCACATAGTTTGTACTCATTTCTGACAACCCTTCATAGGTAGGATAAAGGGGTTCTTCTCCTTTGCCTCTCTTTGTTTATTTCTCCCTCCAAATTGAAATGAATTAAAGATGTAAATTATACATGTAAGTTGTAAAATACAAACTTAGATGTGTAAGTGTGGCACTTACATGTGTAAATTGTCGAGTTGCCTCCGCTGATTTTTCCCTCGTATAGATTTGTAAAATGGTTCCTCTGGCTCCACATGTCAGTAAATATACCTGCACACCTCCACTCACGTTTACACATATTTTGCAAAAGGTGCCATGTTTGCCAAGCCTTTTCTAAAATACTGCCGGAATCCTGAGCTCAAGATCTTTGCAGTTTCCCAGGTCATGCCGCATCTTGGTAGGTGGAACCGACGTTTCAGCCATCATTATTTCAGCCATCAGTGGGAAATGGTTATACAGTGATTGTCTGTTCTTATATATAGTGATCGCAAAATGGATTGGTTGGTTTGAAGCAGGAACTTTGATTTTGGGTGGGAAAGTTCAGTGAAGAAAAGGCAGGAAATTTCAATTTGGATTTCGGAGAGAAAGTTTGTTGCAAAAGGTGGGAGTTTTGCATTTTAAAATTTGGCAGGAAGGTTCATTGGAGAAAGAACAGGAAATGTGCAAGCAGGAATCCTGGAGGGAGGGAATTTGGATCTCAGATTCTGGAAGGTGGAAATCTTTGTCTTCAGCACCAGTCCTTGTAGCACTAAACCACCTTTGAAAGAAGGGTTGCTATGTTTTGTTCATGTTCAGACCTGTGTCTCCATTGAAGTTTTGTGGGTGTCTTGCTATCTCTACTGCCTCTTTGATCCTCCTTAGCCACCAGCATTCTTCTTTTTCCAGGATTCTTGTGTCATTAAATTTGATTGTATGACCAGTTTCCATCGCATGGAGAGGGCGTCTCTATCAGTACACTGACATGCGTAAGTCATAATATACTATAACTTACATGCATCAGATGAGGTGGTGCCTATGCTCTGCCCAAGCACCGCATCTCATGTAACTTCAGAAGTTATGTGCAAGCAGCATTTCAGTGTGCTTGTACAGAATAGCAACTGGCCGATGGAAGGGCTCATTCATATGCATAAGTCCATGAAAATAGGGGCTTACATGCATAATAGTGTGTAACTTTCTGCATAAAATCGCTTCTGCAAATGGATGCCTAGATCTGCAAATGACAGATGAGCATCAATTACATGATTTCATGTATGTATACTCAAGCAGGTCCGTACCAAGGGCTGTGTAAGCAGTGCAGCCGCACAAGGCGCAAGCACAGAAGAGGGCGCTGATATCAGCACTGGGCTTCCAGGAAACTCAGTAAATCACGCTACATGAATGTAACTGGGTGGAGGGTGGCCCCAGATTCATTAGTCGCACAGGGCTCATTTCTAGCTTAGTACGGTCCTGTCCTCGAATCAATGCTGACTCCTGGAGACCCAGCCCCTGGGTTTTCTTGACAGGGTGCGACCAGAAGGAGATTGCCAGGCCTTTCTTCCATAAAGTCTACAGCACTTGGTATTCCATGGTGGTCTCCCATCCAAGTACTAGCAGGAACCACAGCACTGCAAACAAATAACAAGTAGTAGTAAAGGAGCGAGATGATAAATGCCATATAACAAAGCCCTCTGACCAAAATGGGCAGTGAGCTTCGTCATAAGGCATATGGCAGCAGACTTAAAGATCACAATATGTATACTTTGGAAGAAAGGCGGGAGAGGGGAGATATGATAGAGATGTTTAAATACCTCCGTGGCATCAATGCACAGGGGGAGAGCCTCTTTCAATTGCAAGAAAGCTCTGCAATGAGGGGCACCTATCTGTGCCCACAGCAAGAGCATTTTTTATCTGCTACTGCCAGAAATTAAACTGCAAAACAGCCCCAGCAGAGCATTCGGAAATCAGTTTTGCTGCGTTTTCTACTTGGCGTGAATTTCTGAAGACTGCACAGAGGATACCTTCAGAGATACTTGATCCTACTGAACTTCAGGTCTCCTTTCAACCCCAATGGCTGTAGCTTGGCAGCAGGACAAATGTGTACTACAGAAGTTCTGTGATCTTTCGGTAGCTGTAGACTACCTGATCATGCAGAAGTTAATTCTTTGCTCTTTTAACCCCAAGTAGAAAACAGCCTCCTGAATGAGTTGGAAACATGCAGTATAGCCTGAGGAAGGCCAAGGAGATCACAGCACCCACATATTGGGTTTTTCTGAATATTTCCTGGGATGGAAGGGAATATTCAGCTGCTGTTAAGTGGGCTTTCAAAAAAAATTTAAAATGTTATTCACCTGGGCCTGAATACAAATATCCAAAGAAAGAACATGTAAGACTTCTCTCCAGCTTTGTCTACCAATGGCTATTTACTCTCCTAGATAACATGACTTTTCCGGGACTCCTGGAGGTCACTAGTCTGAATAGACTTCCTCTAGTACAGAGGGAAGTCCAGATGGTCTCCCTTTGGCTTCTGTAGCTCCCATTTCCTATTAATTTATTTCCGACCCTCCCAAATGAAAATCATGGGAACAACCCTGTGATATAGAAGCACATAAAGAGAACATGATGGCAGAAAGAGACCATACAGGCTATCAAGCTCGCCATCCCAAACTAACTTCTCAGCTTTTTTTTTTTTTTTTTTTTGACATTTTTATACGGTAGTTTCCTAAAGTTCAATTGCGGTTTACATCCTTTCCTTTCTCTCAATGGTCCTCTAGGCTGTCCCTAGGTTTTCTGAATTCAGATACTGTTCTTGTCTCCATCACCTTCACTGTGAGGTGGTTCCATGCACCCACTGCCCTTTCTGTAAAGAAATATTTCAATATAATGCTTCTAAGTCTATCCTGTTTTACTAGTATCCTATGACCCCTCATTCCTTTCTTTCCGTTGAAAGAGGCCACCTCCTCTGAATATATACTTTGAAGATATTTAAAATGTCTTTCTTATAATTCTCCTGTCTCTGCTTTCTCAATATTTAATCTTTAAGATTTTCTCCTTATGTTTTGTGAGAAAGACCATTGGCCATTTAGTAGCCACCCTCTGTTTTGACTCAATCTCGTTTTGAAGTAAGTCTTCAGAACTGCACAAGTACTCAAAATAAGCTTTCACTAGAGGCTCATACAGTCAAACCCATTTCTTCTGTCTTGCCTTTGGCCTTCCACGGCCCCTCCCCCAACCTGACTGAACCCCACCTCTGATACTTACACCTTTCTCATATGAGTGTTTTCTATCTTTTATTATGTGTCCTATCTCTTCTTTCCTGTCCATTAAGGGCGTTCCTGTCTACCTTATCCTTGCAGCCTGTTTATTAATTTGTAAACTGCTCTGATGCTACCGCTTAGGCAGTTAATCAAGTGTTGAGATAAAGATAAAGACACAGGATGAAGGTGAAAGCAGATAGATTCAGGAGTAATTCGTGGAAATATTTCTTTATGGAAAGAGTGGTAGATGTGCGGAATAGTCTCCCAGTGGAGATGGTAGAGATGAGGACTGTATCTGAATTTAAGAAAGCATGGGACAAACACAGACAATCTCTAAAGGTAAAAAAAAGGGACTCTCGTAGTTTGTATAGAAGGGCAGGATGGATAGGCCATATGGTCTTCGTCTGCCATTATCTGCCATCATGTTTCTATGTTTCTAGGTTGTTAGTAAAGTGTGGGTATGTAAACTTGTATTTATTGCTCCTACATCCTACATAATCGTGTTTTGACATGTCTTCAGGATTTTTATGTACCAGAAATGCTTTGATACCTATTTCTAGTGATATAGAAAAGGGACTTTGGGTGGTGGGGTTGGGCATTTTAGAAACATCATTGGAAACCATTCATGTACCTTTCAGTTCCTAACCTGTATGCACATACAGTAGTATAGATGCTGCTAATTAATATTCATACATTATGCCATCGTTTAATGTCATAAGTATATACATGTACTTTTAGACATCAGTTTTGAAACACGATGCAGGTGAGTACCTTATTTTTGAAAACTGACTGGTCATGACCAGACTGAAATGCATGTATGAATATTACCAGTTAGAAACTTTAATCAAAGATGTACCCCTTTTTCTTTCATCTCATCGACCACTATAATAGTGTGGCAATGTCAGCTATCCTGAGAGTGGGGGAGGTGAGAAGCATAACGAATTCACCCTAGTTAAGGGTCCCCTTCTAGGAGTGCAGGGGAGAGAAAGCCACAGTCAGGTTTCAAAGACAGAAAAATCCCAGCTGGTACAGGTTTCAGCCAATGACTGATAAAGTAAGAAAGAGGGATTGCAAGCACGAGGACCAAAGCCCTTACTTTAACAAGTGCACTGATTATTCTAATATCAGAAGGCAGGGGGATTACCAACACCTGGGAAAGAAAGAGGTGGGGTTAAGACCCTGGAGGTATAAGCCTGGGTTAGATTATGCAGAGAGGAGGAGACGAAGGAGAGCAGCAGGGACAGAAGCAGAGAGAAGGAGTGGATTCTTGGAGAAGAGCTGAGCTACCCAGAGCTGAGAGAGCTGAATTCCCTGCAACAGGTTGGCAACAGAGGTGGGGACCAGGAAGTGGAGAAGCTTTCAGACCACCAGAGAGGTTGTCAGCTGAGCAGTCTGACCAGGTCGGTGAGTCAGAACCCATGCAGTTGGGAGAACCAGTGTCAGAGTTGGGGGAAGAAGATTGCTTTATGGATTGCTCTCTATGCCAAGCTCTAGAAAGGAGGTCTTGAGGAAAAGCTAGCCCTGAAAGAAATAATTCTCCTTGGAGTTAACCATATGGCAAAAGCAGTGTGGAGGTAAATTCCTGTCTGTTTCAAAAGGGAAATTTACTGCAACGTAAGCCTGATCAGGAAGCTCTGACTCATACTTGTTTGTCACCTGTGTTTGAACTGTGCAAAGGCAAGAAAAGCCAAGGTAGTTGCTATAAGAGTTTTTGCTTGCTCCTCTCCTATATGAAAAGCCTGCTAGGAGTTTTGATAATAGCTTGGAATGTTTGTTTTGGTCTAAGTTTGGTTTCACATAGAAATGCAGTCTAGAGAGGTTTTTGAGGCTGGCAGAAACCAAACTGCTGTAGAAGAATTAAGCTTGAATTTTTCTTTATGCTCTGATTAACAAGGACTAAAAAGGAAAGTGGCAGCCTAGTTTCTAAAGGCAATTGCTTCTGCAAGTAAGAGGACTTTAAAAAGCCATTTCTGAGTTTTTGGTTTGCCAGTATTTGCAGTAACTTAAGCAAATTCTACAGTTATAATCCTGTAAATGATACCTTGAACCTGATGTGTTTTGTGTTATGGAAATAAACTTTCTGTTACAAGCCTTACCCTCGGTTACCTCAACTACAAACCTTCTACTTAAAGCACCAACATATTTTAGCAGTACTACACTTCCCAGAGGCCAACACGAAGAAATAGGCTGCTAAGAGCTGATAGAAGAAGGAACCCTCAACCACCACGCCCCTCAACCACTAGAGGCAAGTGGCTTCGGGAGTTGTTCTTGTGACAATAGTATATGCACACTCAACATATGCATTGTTTTATAATGTCATTTTTAATTAATATTGGGTATAATCTTAGAAGCCGTATTCATGCTTTGGACATCTGAAAATGGGAATAGGTACATCCCCCTAACCCACTTACTCTAACCATTACGCTATCCTAGATTTCTGCAGTCTGAAATATGGTTCTGGGATGTCTAAGTAGATACCCCTGCAGACTCCCTATCGGGCACATCCAGGTTTGTGAAATACCTGAACATGCCTGTATTTGTTTTTCAGAAGTTCTGGTTTAGATGTCCCAGATTGCACTTGGACGAATCATCTAAAATTCTCTGCATGATGTTTTAAATTTGTAATAACATAGTAACACAGCAAATGACGGCAGATAAAGACCAGTATGGTCCATCTAGTCTGCCCAGTAAAATGGCAAGCGTAGGTGCACCTGCTGCTCTGTGCAGGCCACCCTCCCCCCCCCCCCTATGTCTTTGTTTTAGGGGAGAACCTACTGCTCCGTGTAGGACACCCCTGTATGTTGAGAAATTAGATAGTTAAGTTTATTTTTATTTTATCCTATTGCTGTAAAGGGATCCACTGTCTGTCCCATGCCATTTTGAATTCTGTCACTGTATTTGCCCCACCACTTCCATCAGGAGGACATTCCAAGCATCCACCACCCTTTCAGTGAAAAAGTATTTCCTGACATTGCCTTTCAATTTACCCCCGTGCAGCTTCATGTTATGCCCTCTAGTTTTACAGCCTCCCCGTCTTTGGAAGAGGTTTGTTTGTTCATTATTGCTCTTTAAGTATTTAAAGGTCTGAATCATCTCTCCCCTGTCTCTCCTCTCCTCCAGAGTGTACATATTTAGGTCTTCAAGTCTCTTCTCATAAGGCTTCTGATGCAGGCTCCAAATCATTTTGGTCGCCTTCCTCTGAACAGTTTCCATTCTTTTTATTTCCTTTGCAAGATACGGTCTCCAAAACTGAACACAGTATTCCAAGTGAGGCCTCACCAGTGACTTATACAGTGGCATTAGTACCTCTTCCTTTCTGCTGGTAATTCCTCTTTGTATGGAGCCCAACATCCTCCTGGCTTTTGCCACTGCCTTGTCACAGTTTTGCCACCTTGAGATCCTCAGAAATAATCACACTAAGGTCCTTCTCCTGTTCCGTGCACACCAACCTCTCGTCCCCTATCGCGTACATTTCCCCTGGATTTCTGCTTCCCAAGTGCATGACACTGCATTTCTTCGCATTAAATCTTAACTGCCAATGTTGCTCTTGTTTGTGTAAATGGTTTAAATATGCTTTTCTCTTTGTGAACCACCTAGAAATCTTAGGATAGGTGGAGATAAATGATACAATGAAACGAAATATTCAAGCCCTTTGTGCTGCTACATACAGCACAATGTAAATATGTTCACTGAAAATTCCTTCCTGTGGGCAGCCACTTCTCGGTGCCTCATTCATGGGACCGTAAAGCACCATTTTACTGAATGATAAATATTCTTATGTGCAGTATGAAACTACAGGAAGTAATACTGCCACTGAAGAACCCGCAATCTAGAAAGCCAAAATATTGGTAAGCACGCTGCAAGGTACATTTAGGGTCCCTTTTACTAAAGTCACTATGTAACTGACGTGCAATTTGGAGCTTGTTAACTTCATGCTTGAGGCTGCAGTAACAGCGCAGGGTCATGAAAATTAATGCATGCTGCTTTTCACGCTAACTGCGAATCATGCATTAGGGTGCCTAATGGGCAGGTTAGGGGTGGAGAGTGGATGTGATGAGCACATTGTAGTTAACGCAGGGGTGCATAACACATCTGTGACTGTCAGAAACATGTTGGTCAAGCCGCTAACAGCTACCGTAGAGGATTTGCACTTAACGCACATTAGTTTTTGCACTAAATGCATGACTGTTCAAAAACCTAATGCACTTTAGTAAAAGGGGCCCCTAGGATAATAAGTCCCTTCTCTGTAATTTTTTAAAAAGACAAACATTTTTTATGCTAAAAATTGTTATAGCTAATCAAAACAGGAATCCTAGACCTTCATGTAAATGTGTATTTTATTTTCAGCATTATTTACTAGACCAGGGGAAAGGATTCTGCCCAAAATGGGGAACTAAGAATCAGCTTGCGCTAACACAAAGCCAAATCCTAGAAACATTGTTCATGTTTGTTATGCATCCATACGATCCTTGCCTAATGTGTTTATCACTGAAACCTCACAATTACCATTTTTGTGACATATGCCAAAGTCTATACATTTACATAGCAATGGAATTAACTATTGTGGACTGCCAGTCCTATTAAAGAGAGCTAAACTTTAAATTACATAAAATCCTGCACTCAAAAAAGCACTACAGTTAATTCACGCATTAGAGAGAGCAGATTTTTTTTGAAAAAAGGGCTTGCTTTTATTAAAGGCATGCATTAGTACTAGAAAATCATTCAAGATTCATAGCATGATACTAATACTAAATCAGTTGTTGTGTGAAGCTCTTTTCAGTAAACAGCCTAATAAGCAATCTGTTTTATTATTGAGCTTTGGCTTAAAAAGCATTCAAACAGAAATGATCCCAAGGTGTCAGTGGTGTTGAGGATGGTATCCCATTTAAACAGTGTATTAATCTTTTATCAGTATCAGTTTTTTGATTTTAAACAATACTCTTCTTGAATGCCAATGGAGGGAAGAGAGGGGTAAAGCTTTCCCTGTCTCTTCAAAGCCGAAGACAGAACAAAATCTCTCATCTCTTGGGAGCCAATTAGTGGAGAGAAACAAAAAAAAACAAAGGAAAAAACCCTGAAATCTCTTAATCCTTTGTATGCTATAGTTTCAAATCCATCAAAATAAAAGCTACAAGAATGCTTAGAAACTGCACTATTTCTACATTGCTGAAAACAGGGTATTTTAAAAATATTGTGAATTATTTAGACGTTATTGCTACCTTGTTTACATTCTCTAAAATTCTTCTCACTGAATAAGCTGACAATAATTAACAAAGCTGTCTGCCAGAGAACAGGTTTTTTTTCTCCTACCAAGAATGGAACAAAAATAAATCTGAGTTCTAGCTTTGAGTTGTGCCTTTTACTAAAATGCATCAAAGTTTTGCAGTTAATGTGCAGTAATTCTTCAAATTACTGCACAGTACCTGCAAAACCTCTGCATTAAAAGTTCCTTAGCATCTGCCCATGCAGTTAACGCATGCAAAATACAATGTGTGCATTAACTGTACTGCAAACAATGTAAATGCACTTAATATCTCCTACTGAGGTGACATGCAGAGGGTAATTTTATAGCACTTACACCAGCTCTCTGGCTGGTGGGGATGTTCAAGCATATGTAACACACGGACACCCCTATTTTATACGTTACATATGTAAATGCGCACGTCTGACCTTGTGAATGCCCATAGTGAAAGTATGTGTCATTGGCCTTCTGCGAATGCTTATAGAATAGCGCCTGCCTAGCGTGCACGTGCAAAGGCCCATTGACGCGTGTGAATCACTAAAACTCCATGATTTACACACGTAGATGGAACCACAGAAAGTTCCGCACCTTATACACGTACACTCTATGGGCGCCAATATTCAATGAGATCGATGTGGCTAGCAGAGCCATTAGCCATGTTCAGCGCGGAGCTTGGGATATTCAGCGACAGTGACGTGGTTAGCGCTGCTGAATATTCACGGGCGCACCTGCTGAACGCCCTGATGCTAGCCGACCAGCATCGGGACATTCTGAGGGCTGAGCGAAGGTGGCACCCGGCGATTACCGGGCAGCAGCTATATTCGGCAAAAGTTACACACCGTAAAGGGCGGCCTAACTTCCACCAAGGAAGCTAACCGGACGGCAGCTGAGTATTGCCACTACATGGTTAGTTTCTCTGCTATCCAGCTGACTTGAATATTTTATTTAAGTGTTCTCTGTACCGCCCAATCTAAAAGTCTAGGCAATTTACAGAGAACCAGCAATGCTTGTACATAAGTGTAAATTAAATACGTACTCTGTTTCTATTCTAAAGGTAAAAAGGGGACTGCTGCAGTGGTTGATATGGAACAGCAGACTAAATAGGTCATGTGGTCTTTTTCTGCCATCATGTTTCTAAATGCAACCAATATGCATTGAACATAAAACAGGAACTATAACTTAACCTGGCAGTGCGTAGAGCAAGTGGTAGCAGACCATATTTACATAGTTAAATAATTACAAGGGATATGCATAAGACTTATAGAGGAAATGGAGGAGCAGGGCCTCCAAGAGGAGAAGGAAGGGTTAATAGGGTGGCTTGTGGACTAAGAAGAAGATTGTTCTTCGTCCAGGAGGTATTCACAGAAAAGATGGGGCTTTAATGTTCCTTTGAAGTCTGTGAGGTCTGATAAGGCACGTATATTTTCTGGGAGGGAGTTCCATATGGTCAGGGCATACATGGAGAACGCTCTGCTGGATGTGACTGTTACCTTTTGAGTTTATGGTGGGTATAGAGAGAATATTTTGGTGGTATGCTCTCCTGGATTTGTTGGTGTGTTTTGTAAAAGTGATTGAAGATAGATAGAGGAGGGTCCTTTGGATGCTTTGAACGTTGTCAAAATTGCTTTATATTTTGTTCTTGCCTTGACAGGCAGCCAGTGCAATTGCTAAAATATTGGAGTGATGTGGTTGCATTGCAGAGGATATGGGCAGCAGTATTCTGGGCTAGTTGTAATGGATAAAGTATGTAGTTCGGCAGGCCCTGCAAGAGGATGTTGCACTAGTCAAGGTGTGGTATGATCAGTGTCTGGAAGACTGCAGTAATTTTGGTGGTCTAGTAGTGACCTGAGGTGCTAAACGGTTCTTATTTTGTGGTATATAAATCTAGTGATGGTATTAATTTGGTCCAAGGTTATGCCAAGGTATAGCACTTGAGTTTGTACTTTCAATCGGGTTCCTGCTATTGTAGTGGTAGATGGAGGCTTGTAGTTTCAGTTTCTGGAGACAGAGAGTGCCTCTTTATTGTGGTTTATGAAGAGATTGTTCTCCGATAGTCATTGGGTGACCTCAGTAAAGCACTTTGAGAGGGATGTGAAAATTGGTTTGGTGGTGGAGATCAGTATATATGCATAACATCAGAATAGATATGATAGAGTACGTTGTGAGATTGAATTATTGCACAGATGGGCTGGAGGAATATATTGAATAGAAGAGATGATAGAGCTTAACCTTGGGGCACACCTTGTTGTTGGGTAATGGGGCTGAATGATGGCCTCCCATGGTGACTTGTTTACAGTTGAGATAAGATGTGAACCATTTCAGGGTCATGTCTGATAGGCCTAGTGACTGTAGGCGTTGGAGCAAAATATTGTGTGGTACTGAGTCGAAAGTGGCCTTGATGTCTAGGAAGAGCATCATGAAGGCCTGGTGTGGTGTCTTGGTCCTCTCATGAGCTTGTCCATTAAGACTGTTAGAAGTGTTTCCGCACCGTGGTTGGTCCTGAATCCATATTGCTGGGAATCCAGTGAGGCATTGTATCGACATGGTATTGAGGTTGAAGTATTACGGCTTTTTTGATGATTTTTGAGAGGAATGGTAAACTTGAGATGGGCCTATATAAAGAGAGTAGCTTCTGGTCTAGTCCAATGCCTTTTCTTATGGGACGGATAGATGCTCTTTTGAGTGCAGGAGGCACGTATCCTTGGGTAAGGAAAAGTTGGACGATTTTATGAATAGGGAGTAGCTCAGTGCAAGCTATCTTGATCCAGCTGACAGGGCATGGATCAAGTGGGGAGGTTGTGGTGTTTAGGCTGACAATGATGTTTTATAGTTGTTCAGGACTTATAGGTGTAAATGAGTTCCAAGTCGTTGTAGCAAGGTTGTTGGCCAGATATTGCCCCAGCACTGAATCTGGGTCTTAGGTACAGCAGTGACAGCAATTTCAGGGCAATTTCTCCAAATGAGTTAGTTGTGCACATACCATGACAATTATGAACCTCACTTCTAAGCCAGAGTATTCCTTTAGGAATTTGATGAAACCTCTTTTAAACCCTGCTATTCTTCATGCCTTAACCACATACTCTAACAACAAATTCCTCAGTTTGAGTCAAAAATACTTTCTCCAGTTTGTTTTAAATATACCTTTTGGTACAATTTGAAGATATAAAATCAGGAGTGGGGTGGAACAGGTTAATAGCAGAAGATTATTTACATCTTTATCACACAGCCTTTCAGTCATCTCTCTTCCGTGAAGAGCCATAACCTGTTCAGTCAGTATAAGGGAGGTGTTCCATCCCTGTTATCGTTTTTAAGTTCCTCTATATCCTTTTTGAGAAAGGGCAACTAGAACTGCACACGATAAGCAAGGTGCAATTGCACCATGGATCTATGCAGTTATTATAATATTTATTTTATTCTCCATTCCTTTTCAAATAATTCCAAACGCGCTATTTGCTTTTTCACCACCACCGCATACTGAGCTTAGGATTCATCATATGGTGCACAGTAACTCCAAAATCCTCCTTCTGGGTGGCGATTCCTAATACAGAACCTAGTATTATATACATATAGCTAGGGTTACCTTTCCCTATGTGCATCATTTTACAGTTGTCTACATTACATTTTGCCTATCATTTTGATGCCCATTTCTCCAGTCTGATTCATAAAATAAAAGGATATATTGTCATACTTTTTGGCAGAGTCTTATGCCTATGAATATAGTTACCATTTACTGTCCTAAAGGTGAAAGAATACCACAGCTAAGTTGGACAGTTTTGTCACACTAGAGGAACAGTAGAAATGAAACTACTCTTATGCCTGCAAAAGTATCTGGATAAGATCCATTTATATACGAGCAAGAAGAATACCAAGAATGAACTATTTCCCACCAAAAGTGCTCAAAAACTTCAACTGTTGAATTGTTGAATAGCTCCATAGAGGGTTGCAATAAACAAATGAAAGGGGAGGCTGCTTTAGTAATAAATGGGCCTCTACTATAAGATCACTAGCATTAGTATACTACTACTACCACTACTACTATTGATCATTTATATAGCGCTACAAGGCATACGCAGCACTGCACAGAAACATGACTAGAATGTTCTCTTCGGCTTTCCTAAAGCTATGAGAGTTAATCTTGTTCTTCCTCGGATAGTTTCTGATTCTATCTCCTTGCATGCTTCATTGTGGTTCTTCTCTTTGTCTCCTCTTTCAGCATGTTGGAAATCTCTAAGTTCTGTGATTACCTCTTTCTCCTCTGGTTTTAGCTTCTATGCATTCCTGAGCGACTTTCAGAGTGTCTTCGGTCATCCATTTTGACCGTTCTTGCTTTTTCACCTTTTGCAGAGAACTTTCACTTTCTTTGAGAACAGCTTTCTTGATGTCATCCCATAGCTCTGGTGCTCTGTCATTTGTATCCAAAGCAGTGAATCAGTTGTGCAGGTAATCTTTAAATTATGGTGATATATTTTCAAGATCATACTTTACTACGTTCATGACTGGCTTGCTGTTTTTCAACTTTAGATGAATTTGCATACTAATAGTTGATGATCTGTACCACAGCCAGCTCCAGGTTTTGTCTTTGTTGATGTTATTGAGCTTTGCTAACGTTGATTTCTACAGATGCAGTCAATTCGGTTTGTTTGTTTTTTTACAATCCATTGGTTAAAGTCCATATGTACAGTCATCACTTGTGCTACTGGAAGAAGGTGTTTGGAATGAATAGATTGTTGGTCTTGTTTTCGGGGGGGGGGAGGAGAGGAGACAGTAGTTCTGTCCCCTTTTCTTACAGCTCAGAGATTCTAGTGCCATATACCTTCACTCTCATCTCCTGCACTTCTACATATTTAATAAATGTACCTTCCCACTGTGTCCAGTGTGGCCTTTATCTAAGAAATGCTGGAGCAGTACTGAGATCTAGTCAGCAAAAGAATTTTTCCATTCTGAGTCCAAAGGCTATTCAGCTAGTAAAGACTGGATCCAGGGCTTTTTCAGGGCTAGTTCCTAGTAGAAGGAATGCCCTGCCACTGTAACTCAGAATGACTTCAGATTATCTTCTGTTTTGGTGGGCAATGAAGACATGGCTGTCTGTAATATGAATTATATGCAATTAGTGTGAGAAGTGGGGTAAACTGGCTAGATTTGTTTGATTTTTGATTTTATGGATTCTGATGTTTAATTTTTTTATTGATTGTAGGTATGTAATTGTCATTTGCCTTGTACTTTCTGTCAAAATGAAAAAGCTGAATGTATGTTAAATTAAATTATTAATAGGTAATGAGAAGCAAAAGTAGGTAAAACAACTCATAGCACACAGAAAAAAAATTAATGCACATTAAAGAGTGCAAAAGTGAACATATCTTTTTGTGATAACGTCTACATTAATGCACTAAATTTAGCACTACTAAATTAAAGCTAAATTCTTTTGCATGTTATTAACATGGGTCATTAACACCATGAAAAGTTCATATTAGCACATTTTAGTACATTGGCATCATTGTATAGGAAACAGCACTGTGCTGGAATGTGAGCAGCATTATTTTTTTCTGAGGAGGCAAAACTAATAGCTTAAGAAATTACTTTAAAAAGAGAATGCAAAGAAGAGATAAAAGGCAAAAAACACCAAGAGCTTTCTGGGTGGGCTGAAATATGGTCATGCATTAGTATATAGAAACACTAGAGGCAAATCTAGCAGATGAAACATTTTTAATTAATTCTAGACTGATGTCTTAGAGTTCATCACTGCAGCACCTTACCCACTGTGATCTCCTAGTTAAGCTATGTTCCCTCTCTGAAATAGTATATTCTACAGGAATCATTATTCAGGGTCGATTAATTTGTCACTGGCTGAAATATTTTTTTTATTTTTTTTTTATTTTATTTATAGTCTTTTTTATACCGCGCTATTCAGCATCAGCGCGGTTTACAGTAAACAATGAACACACACATTTCCAATAGTACTTTGTGTTTACATATGAACAGGAGATTCAACTTGGCTAACAGGGGAACTATATACAATAACAATATATACAAATCACAGAATAGTCATGTGCTCGTATGGTTTCAGGCAGTGGAGATATTGGTGGATTCAGCAGTTTGTACTGAGCTTCTATTGATTTCCGGGTAATATAGGAGGAAGAGGTAGTGTTTCACGGCTTTTCTGAATTGGAATATGTCTGTGATTGTTCGGATGTGGTGAGGGAGGTTATTCCAGATCATTGGTGCATAAAATTTGTAGGCCCTGCTGGATGTTGACTTGGTGCATTTAGTTATTGATTTTGGGACTATCAAGGTGTTTTGGGCTACTGACCTTCTGTCTCTATTGTGGGGTGTTATCTGGATTAGCTCAGTTAGTGATGCTGACGAGAGACCTTTGGTGGCTTTGAAGGTGATTAGCAAGATCTTAAATGTAATTCTACCTTGAATCGGAAGCCAGTGGAGTTGTTTCATAATGGGTGAGATATGGTCTTTCATGGATGCTCCGTGTAGAACTCTTGCTGCGGTGTTCATTGCCATTTGCAGTGGGTTTAGAGTGGTTTGAGGGAGTCCCTGTAGTATTGCATTCGCAAAATCAAAATGCGGAATGATTAGTGCCTGATAGATGGTTCTGAAATCATCAGGCTCAAGCAGAGATCGCAGGTATCTAAGGGATCTAATTTTATGATATACTGCCCTTACAGTGTTACTTATATGCGCTTGCATATTTAGGTTCTGGTCTAGTGTGACGCCGAGGTACCTGATCGCGGATTTGATCTGGAGGTCTGCGTCCTTCACTTTTAGTACTGCCGGTGCTGTGAAGTTGCGGTTCCTTGTAATGAACATCACCTCCGTCTTCTTGTGTTGAATCCGGAGGTTTTGGGATTGTAGCCAATTGGATATTTCATTTATGCAGCATGTTATTGATGAGAGGTCGGGGTTTTCTGTTGAAAAAGGCGTGTATAATAGCACATCATCTGCGTATATCATGCAGTTAACGTTGAAAGACCGGATCAGGTTGCAGATAGGTTGCATGTATATGTTGAATAGCAAGGCGGAGAGGGAGGATCCTTGTGGGACACCTTGGCTTTGGTGGAATGGATCTGATGATGTGTCTCTGGATCGTACCTGCTGCCATCTGTCCGAGAGGTAGGACCTGCACCACTCGAGTGCTTTACCGGAGATTCCTTTCTCTTTGAGGCGTTCTAGGAGGCGTTCATGGCTCACGGAGTCGAATGCTGCCGCAATGTCAAGGAAGACAAGAACAAAGCCTTGGCGGGCATTGTCAATGCCTGATATTATGCTGCTGAAGAGTGTGGTAAGAAGGGTTTCAACCCCGTGGGCTTCTCTAAATCCATGTTGGCATGGATCCAGTGGTGCATTGGAATCAATGTGATCTTGTATTTGTCTCTGAACTTCCTTTTCCATTATTTTTGCTAGCATTGGTATGCTTGCTATCGGTCTGTAGGATTCCGGTTTCTGTTGGTCGAATTTGTTGTTTTTTAGTAGAGGTCTTATTGATGTGTGTTTGAGGGTGCGTGGGAAAGCACCTGTTGTAAACGATTGTTCCATGAGTCTGGATATGAGGGGACTGAGGTCAGTCCGTAGTTCTTTGATCCAGAAAGCCGGGCATGGATCAGATTGTGCGGTAGTTGTGTTGATGGCTGTTATGGTGTCTTCAATGCGTTGTTTGGATGGAGTCGTGAAGGTAGTGAGTGGTTTTTGAATGTAAGGCTGAGAGATAGTGCTGGATGCAGGGTTGTTGTTTATCTGACAGAGTTTGGTTTGAAGATAGTCCGCATATGTTTGAGGATGGATTCCATTTGCTTGTTCTGATGCAGGTTCTGTTGTAAGTCGCTTAACAAGGGTAAACAGGTCGTGAGGTTTGTTGAGGGATCTTTTTAAGGTGTCGGTGTGGTAACGTCTCATGGATTCAGTCACTGCGGTACGGTGCGCTGTGAGTTGTAAATTGTAAGCATTTTGGTCTACTTCTGAGCGTGAGCGGCGCCAGCGTCTCTCAAGTTTTCTTAGTGTCGCGAGTGAGGCTTTCAACTCAGTAGAGTACCAGGTTGCTGTGTGTCGTTTCCCTTGAGATTTGTTATTTGATGGGCGAACAGCGATTGAGCTGAGTATCTCATTCCAGTCGGAGACTAGTTCGTCTGGGTTCTGTGCTGGTGAGGTTATTAGTGGGGTTGCTGATTTCAGGATTAGTTCTTTGTTGAATGGTTGGAATCTTCTTGGTGGATTGCTGGATTGACCGACTGCTGTGTTTTCTTCCTTTTGGCCATGGCTTGGCTGAGGAATTTGGAATAGGATTAACGAGTGATCTGACCATGGAACTGCAGTGATTGATGGTTCAGGGATGGTTGGTCCTCTGATTGTTGCGTCTGTTGTGAATATTAGATCTAGCATGCCTCCTTTTATATGGGTAGGTTCCTTGATTAGTTGGCTGTATCCTAGATCCTTCAGGGCTTCGAGAAACGCCTTTGAGTGAGAGTCTTGCAGGGAGGGGAGGTTGAAATCTCCTAGTACCCAGTTTGTTCTATGCGGGCTCTGGGAGTTTGCGGCCATGTCGATTATTGTTGCTAGTGCATCTGGATCAGACGATGGAGCTCTGTAAAGTAGATTGATGGAGGAACACTTATTCTGTATCGAGATTGTGTCTAGGAGCGGCAAGCTGGTTGCTTCCTTTATGTTGAATTGAAGGTCAGATCTGGTAATTGCGAGGACGCCACCTCCTCTTTTGCCGGATCTGTGACATGTATGTACAGAGAAGTTAGCGGGCAGGAGCTGGTTGAGTAGCACGTTGTCATCACAGGAAAGCCATGTCTCGGTGATCAGTAGTAGGTCAAGGTTGTGTAGTGATATCATATCTGAGATGACCGGCCATTTTTTACGTACAGATCGGGCATTTACAAGGGCGCATTTCACGATTCGGGCATAAGTTATGCCTATTGTATACATAGTAACATAGTAAATGACGGCAGATAAAGGCCAGTATGGTCCATCTAGTCTGCCCAGCAAGATGGCAAGAGTAGATGCACCTGCTGCTCCGTGCAGGTCACCCCTCCCCATGTCTTTGTTTAGGAGTGACCCCACCGCTCCATGTAGGGCACTCCTGTTTGATGTTGCTATAAAGGGATCCACTGTGTCTGTCCAATGCCATTTTGAATACTGTCACTGTATTTGCCCTCACCAGTTCCATCGGGAGAGCATTCCAAGAATCTACCACCCTTTCAGTGAAAAAGTATTTCCTGACATTGCCTTTCAATTTACCCCCTTGAAGCTTCATGTTATGCCCTATAGTTTTACAGCTTCCCTGTCATTGGAAGAGGTTTGTTTGTTCATTAATACTCTTTAAGTATTTAAAGGTCTGAATCATATCCCCCCCTATTCATCCTGTCCTCCAGAGTGTACATATTTAGGTCTTCAAGTCTCTTCTCATAAGGCTTCTGTCGCAGGCTCCAAGTCATTTTGGTTGCCTTCCTCTGAACCGCTTCCAGTCTTTTTTACATACTTTGCAAGATATGGTCTCCAAAACTGAACACAGTATTCCAAGTGAGGCCTCATCAGTGACTTATACAGTGGCATTAGTACCTCTTCCTTTCTGCTGGTAATTCCTCTTTGTATGCAACCCATCATCCTCCTGGCTTTTGACACTGCCTTGTCGCACTGTGTGTTGCCACCTTGAGATCCTCAGAAATAATCACACCAAGGTCCTTTTCCTGGTCCGTGCATAAAAAACCTCTCACACCCTATCTCGTACATTTCCCTTGGATTTCTGCTTCCCAAGTGCATGACACTGCACTCCCTCGCATTAAATCTTAACTGCCAAGCATTAGACCATTCTTCCAGCTTTTGTAGATCTTTCCTCATGCTATCCACTCCCTCAGGGGAGTCCACTCTTGCAAATTTTCGTGTCATCTGCAAAAAGACAGACTTTTCCATTCAGTCCTTCAGCAATATCACTCACAAATACATTGAACAGTGCAGGTCCCAGGACCAAACCCTGGGGCACCCCACTAATCACCCCCCTTTCATCTGAGTGAGCTCCATTTACCATCACCTTTTGATGTCTGTCAGTCAACCAATTTCTGTTCCAGTTCACCAAAAGATAAAAAAAATAAAACGATCCCAGGGCAGAATATATAGTGAAATAACTCAATATAGCCTAGATCTCCATCATATAAATCGTCAAAATTATAATGGGCCTCAATAAAGAAGTTCAATAGTGAAACTTTAGTGAACCATTGTCTTCTCGATTTCATCATCAGTCCATTTATATAGTAGTTCATATAAAGTGGCACTTTAGAAAGGGTGTCTGTGCAACCTGGAACGTCCAGGGCAAAATGTGGAGAAAAACACCAGGGACGTCTGTTTTTATATGCAGGTCAAAACATAGATGTCCCTGAAGTGGACACCTGTGCCAGCATCCACAGATGTCCTTGCTACAAAACCTTGGGTCAAGGAGGCTAATCACATGCTAATTTGCATACAGGAACGTCTGTCAGCGTGGCAAAATGAAAACAAGAGCCCTCGTTCCTTGCTAGTGTTCATCATTAACATGAAAAATATAGGGGATATGATTGTACTTCCTCTCCCACACCCTCCAGATATTTGGCTGGCAAAGCAAGCACATTTCTGATCCTTATTCATGCCTGGAGCAGGTATCAACTTTGCCATAACTCCAGACATACAGGACATTTCTGAAATCAGGAAAGGACATCCTTGCTCTTGGAACACCCCGGACATGCCTATACCATGCCTCCATTCTGTCCTGGATGTCCTCGTGCAGGGGAAATCTTTAAAACCACTATCTAAAATGACTCTGCAAACTTCTTCATGCTTTGGACATTCTCATGCTCATTTTTGTATATCCAAAGCATGAATAGAGTTTCTAAAATAACCCCTGTGGAGCCTGATTCAGAAAGGGACATGTCTGGGCCGTCTGGATGACCCTGAGCAGGACGGACCCATTAGGACCTGATTCCGCACTGCAGGAGCAAGACACTCCCATGGGTGCAGGATCCGGCCTGGAGATGGCCCGGCATGCCCCTGCAGTCAGTCGTGGGATGTCGTCACTGCCTCCCAGCCAGTCCATTGCATAGCTATCCCCCTTTACCCCACCGCCCAACCCCCAATGGCTCTGTGCATGCAAGGGGGACAGGAGGTGGAATACAGCAAAGGCAGATAGTGGGGCTCCACATCCCGGTGAGACATGCAGCTCCACTATCCACCTTACAGAATCAGCTAATAGCTAAGGGAGCCCTTTCCTTAAGCCCACTGTGCAGTTAAAGCACATTTAAATCTGCAGTAACTATGAGCACAGGGGCCGCAGTAACTATGAGCACAGGGGCCGCAGTAACTCTTACCATGTGATTATGAGAGCTACTGCCAACTAAAATGCACAATAATTGCCCATTGTGCCTAGGAGTAGGGAATGGGATGGGTATGGGTGGAGAGTAGGCAAGGAGATCACATTGCAGATGGCACTGGGGGACATATCGTGTGCACCCTGTCAATGTGACAATTAGCACAGGTGCACTACTTAGCACTTCTATGAATGGCGTTAGATGCATGCACATTAATCATGAATGACATTAGGGTACAATTTTGAAAACTGTGAACTAGTGCGTGCCCTCAACAGTTAATGCATGCTTGTTGCACTTACCACACATTAATATCGGTTAGCACACGACTACTGTTCTCTATGCGTGGTAAGTGCAGAGCCTTGCCGAAATTTTCGTAAAAGCATCCCCTAAATATCACTTATCTTAAAAATAAAAAAAAAACCCTCATTCAGGGACATCATTTCCAACAATATCCAATGCAACGTCACATTTTGATAGTGCATCTGCCCCATGGATAAAAGAACTATATACACATCAGTGCAAAATGACCCTTCATTACCAACTGAATCTCTCATTTCCTCAACTAGTGGCAATGCCAGACTGAGGGATATCGATAACAAACAAAAAATAGCATTTTCAGAAGTACCTACAGTAGAATATAATATTGAATCATACATAGAACAAGTTTCCTTAGAGGACTGTAGGATAAGGCGGTATAGAAATACTGTTAAATAAATAAATAAATAACTAAAGGGATCTTTGTTTCTAAAGCAACTGGTCATCCGCCCTCCAACCCCACTGACAAAAGCAAGGGAGGAGTGGTCTAGTGGTTAGGACAAGGTACTTAGGCCAGAGGGCCGGGGGTTCAAGTCCCACCTGGGGACAGCAATCTCAGGCCGGAGGGACTGGGATTTCTAGTCCTATAGGCACTCCTTGTGGTCTTGGGCAAGCCACTTAACCCTCCATTGCCCATGTTCCCTGTAAGTATTAGCGTATGTATCTCATATCCCCTTGTGTTAAATGTATCCCACAATTGACCACTTTGACCCGGTGAAAAGCGGGATATAAATACAGCTAAATAAATAAATTGTTGAGCCCTTTAAGGAAACAAAGACTTCCCAAATGCTCCAACACTCTGTCATTTTCTACAGAGACCTAAGCACTGTAGATGCATTCCACAAGAATCTAGGTCTGAGTGCATTCCCCATCTGGATTCTGCTGCCCTCTTCCTGAATAAGAATAGAAGGAATGCCCATTACATCTCAGTGAGAAATATCCCATGCAGAAGCCTCAGACAATTGAAACAATAGAAGCCTAATAAGATTCAACAAATGTAATTTTGACATCCCCAGAAACACCAATACCTTGCTCGCCGACCGGCTTATGGTGATAACCCCTTACTGCTGCTAGGACACTGCCCTACACCCAAGGAATGTGTACATACACCTTGGGCCAACTCTGCAGCAGCCGTGCCACATTTAAAAACTGCTCCCCACTATACTCCATCAACCAGTATCTATCAGTGTGACTCCACCTGACTAATCCCTCTCAGAAACACTCACATGCCTGAGCCCCATAACTGGGCTGGCGACCCACCCAAGTGCATACTGCTAGCTAACCCAACCTAGTACTCCCAAGTAACCCATTGTAATATATCAAATCCTCAAGTCCACCCTCTACCCATAGTCTGTCTTATTCTTATGTGCACACCTTTCCTGTAAACCTACCCATGCGCTAACACGACGAGCAAAAAAATGCAACTGATAAGATTGCTCAACATGAAGAACCAAAATTGACAGGCACCAATATTGGACTAAATACTAATTAGTTTTAATAAAATCTTAAACAATTGACTGCCTGATTGTAATGTCTTTTGCTCATTAAGTAAGGGGCCATTCGCCCATGAAACTGATTGATTGTGCAGAAATAGATCTATCTCATGTCCTGGAAGACTCAATGCACTGAAGCCCATCGCATTCAATGGGCACCTCAGATATGAAACCCCCATCAGGCTGCTTGCTGACCAAACACCATCACCCATCCTAGCATGCCTTCCCTGCATTGGCAAAGAACATTTTGATGATCTCACCATAAGCTTGGAATAAGTATTCATAGGCATGCAGGCGCTGGCATGGGACCCACTATCATTCCAAGAGCCGAAGTATGAAATCATGTCCCCTGACCTCAAGAGAGAGCTTACTATCACCTTATGAACTCTAGATGCTTGCTGGCAATGTAACATTTATGGAATTATGCCACAGAAGATGGAATGATTACTCATTCATTGCCTCACTTCTTACCACCTTGTCAGAATGCCTGCACTTTCTATTGTGCATCCATCTGCCATCTCCAAATTCTGAAGGCCACCCAGACTGGGCATAGCATCCAGATTCAAAATTCTCACCGTCCCCCTTTCTTTCTACTTAAGAACATAAGATATGCCATACTGGGTCAGACCAGGGTCCATCAAGCCCAGTATCCTGCCTCCAACAGTGGCCAATCTAGGTCGCAAGTACCTAGCAGTTTCCCCAAAAGGCACAGGTTCCACAATGCTTGTATTAGGGCAAGCAGTGATATCCCGGATCCCTTTATATATTGCTTTATGGATCTTTCCTCCAGGAACTTGTCCAAACCTTTTTTAAACCCAGCTACGCTAACAGCTGTTATTACATCCTCCAGTAACAATTTCCAGAGTTTGATTACAAGTTGAATGAACAAATATTTTCTCTTATTAGTCTTAAATAGGTTACCCTGTAGCTTCATTGCATGTCCCCTAGTCTTTCTATATTCTGATGACGTAAAAAATCGATCTACATTTACCCATTCTACTCCATTCATTCATTTACAGACCTCTATCATATCTCCCCTCAGCTGTCTCTTTTCCAGGTTGAAGAGCCCTAACCTTTTTAGCCTCTCTTCATAGGGGTATCCTTCCATCCACTTTACCATTTTGGTGGCTCTTCTCTGTATCTTTTCTAGTAATGCTATATCCTTTTTAAGATACGGCAACCAGAATTGCACACAATATTCAAGGTGCGATCATACCATAGAACGATACAGAGGCATTATAATATCCTTTGTTTTATTTTCCATTTGTTTCCTTATGAAACCTAGCATTCTATTTGCTCTCTTGGCCGCTGCTGCACACTGGGCGGAGGATTTTAACATGTTATCCACGATGACGCCTAAATCTTTTTCCTGGGTGGTGGTTCCTAATGTGGAACCTTGCATCGTGTAACCATAGTTTGGGTTGTTCTTTCCTAAGTGCAGAACTTTGCACTTGTCCACATTAAATTTCATCTGCCATTTGGATGCCCAGTCTTCCAATTTATCACGATCCTCTTGCAATTTTCCACAATACTTATGGGTTTTAACAACTTTAAATAGTTTTGTGTCATCTGCAAATTTGATAACCTCACTTGTTGTTCCCATTTCCAAGTCATTTATCAATATGTTAAAAAGCAGCGGACCCAGCACAGATCGCTGGGGTACACCACTATTGAACTTTCTCCATTGGGAAAATTGGCCTTTTAGCCCTACCCTCTGCTTTCTATTTTTTAACCAGTTCCTGATCCACAATAATACACTGCCTCCTTTTCCATGACTTTTTAGTTTTGCCAAAAGCTTCTGATGAGGGACATTGTCAAAGGCTTTCTGAAAGTCCAGATACACTATATCAACTGACTCCCCTTTGTCTACCTGTTTATTCACGCCTTCAAAAAAACATAACAGATTAGTAAGACAAGATCTTCCTTGTCTAAAGCCATGTTGGCTGTCTCCCATTAAGCCATGACTATGTACATGTTGAGTAATTTTGTTCTTTATGATGGTTTCTACCATTTTTCTTGGTACTGACGACAGGCTCACCAGTCTGCAGTTTCTCGGATCACCCCTGGAACCCTTTTTAAAAATTGGTGTAACATCAGCCATCCTCCAATCTTCTCTTGCTAGGCCACTGTACATCTAATGCTTCAGCCAAACTACCCAACACTCCCAGAGAATGTTAACCACCTTTGGAGCCCACCTGACTCCCATCCTACTAAAGTACACAAAAGACTCACCAGAGTCTGAAATGATATTTCTCCTGATGTATTAATTTGATCAAAACACTCCTGCCTAGGCAACTCCCATCTGCCAGTGTTACTCAATGCATAGCCAATCTTCCTCAATGGCAGGAGACAATTAAAATGAACAAATAAGACCTGCGGCTAACCCAAGGTTGCTGTCAGGCAAAAGCTGGCTTGTGCAATCTGTTCTCCTAATTTCCAAATCCTGATTCCAGCAAGCAGGTTCCAGTTGGACAGAATCCCACCAAATTCCCAGAACACTGAACACTATGCATGGATCAACCAATTTCTCCTCAATCCGACAGATCACAAACTTCTGCTAACCCCTCAAAGTGCAACCAATTAAGCACATTCAAGATCCAAATTCTGCCTTTGTGCCAGCTCCCTTCAGAGGGGCTGATTTGGTGCACCCTAGAAGGATGGAAAAGCTCTATAACATCAACAAAGACAAAACCTGGAGCTGACTGTGGTACAGATCATCAAGTACTAGTATGCAAACTCAAGCTAAAGCTGAAAAAGGGCAAACCACTCATGAATGCAGCAAAATATGACCTTGAGAATATACCACTGGAATTTAAAGACTGCCTGCAAAATCAATTTGCTGCTTTAGATACAAATGATAGAGTTCCAGAAGAGTTATGGAATGACATCAAGAAGGTTGTGTTGGAAGAAAGCGAGAAGTCTCTACAAAAGGTAAAAAAGAAAAAACGGCCAAAATGGATGACGGAAGAAACTCTGAAAATTGCCCAGAAACGCAGAGAAGGTAAAGCCAGAGGAGAAAGAAAGACAATCACAGAACTCAACAGAGATTTCCAACGTGCAGCAAGACAGGACAAGGAAAAGTATTACAATGATGCATGCAAGGAAATAGAAGCAGAATCTATTAGAGGAAGAACAAGATCAGCTTTCCTAAAGCTACAAGAGTTAAAGAAAAAGTTCCAGCCTCGAATTGGAATGTTACAAGATGCTCAAGGTTCTATGTTGAATGATGCTGAGAAGATCAAGAAAAGATAGAAGGAATATACAGAGTTTTTATATGATAAAGATCAAGTGGACCAACAGCCGTTTCAACCTGTACCTTATGATCTGGAACCATTGGTGATGAAAGAAGAAGTTGAAGCAGCATTGAAAGCCTTATCAAAGAACAAAGCACCAGGCATTGATTGCATTCCCATAGAAGTATTACAGCAATCTGATACAGCTGTTACCATACTTACAAGGCTCTGCCAAGAAATATGGAAGACAGCATCATGGCCAACTGACTGGAAAAGATCTGTGTTTATACCAATACTAAAGAAAGGTGATCCAACTGACTGTGGAAATTATCGCACAATCGCTCTGATCCCACATGCCAGCAAGATTCTACTGAAGATTATTCAAAAGAGACTACAATCATACCTGGAACAAGAACTACCTGAAGTGCAAACAGGGTTCAGAAAAGGGCGAGGAACGAGAGACATCATTGTGGATGTGAGATGGATCCTTGAAAAGACTAAAGAATACCAAAAGGATATCTATTTGTGCTTTATCGACTATAGCAAAGCTTTTGACTGTGTAAACCATGAGAAACTCTGGGCCACATTAAGAAGCATGGGTATACCAGAACACCTGATCGTTCTCTTGCACAATCTGTACATTGATCAAGAAGCAACAGTTCGAACAGAACAAGGAGAAACAGAATGGTTTAAAATAAGCAAAGGTGTAAGACAAGGCTGCATACTTTCCCCCTACCTGTTTAATTTATATGCAGAAACAAATCATCAGAGAAGCAGGATTGTATGAAGACAACAGAGGTGTGAAGATTGGTGGAAGACTCATCAACAACCTTCGCTATGCTGATGATACCACATTACTGGCGGAAAGTGAAGATGATCTGAAACATTTGCTTCTCACAATCAAAGAACATAGTCTCAAAATGGGCCTGCACCTTAATGTAAAGAAGACAAAGATCATGACAACTGGCATAATCAACAGGTTCATCGTCGAAGGAGAAGTAATTGAAATCGTGAATAACTTTAACCTACTTGGATCAACTATCAATAAAGAAGCAACAAGCAGTCAAGAAATCAGACGCATTGCTCTTGGCAGAATGGCTATGAAAGACCTAGATAAGATTCTCAAGAGCAGAGATGTCTCTCTCCATACAAAGATTCGACTTGTTCAAGCCATGGTATTTTCAATAACATCATATGGATGTGAAAGCTGGACAGTGAAAAAGATAGACAGGAGGAAAATTGATGCCTTTGAATTATGGTGCTGGCGGTGAATACTGTGTATACCATGGACTGCCCGAAGAACAAACCAGTCTGTACTAGAGGAGATCAAACCTAAGCTTTCTTTAGAAGCTCAGATGACAAGACTTCGACTTTCATACTTTGGACACATCTTGCGGAGAGAGAGATCATTAGAGAAAGACATCATGCTTGGCAAGATAGAAGGTCAATGCAAAAGAGGAAGGCCAGCAATGAGATGGATCGATACAATAACAGCAGCTACGGGTACCAGTCTGTCGACAATAAGCCGCCTGACTGAAGACCGAACACAATTTAGGATAGCTATCCAGAGGGTCGCCATGAGTCGACTCCGACTCGACGGCACTTAACAACAACAGAAGGAAATACCTAATGTACCTAATTGTAACTCACTTTGAACTACTACTGGAAAGGCATGAGCTAAATACCATGGCAGATGACAAACTGGAAGGCAGCAGTGAGTTTGGTGTGCCACATTCCAAAATAAATTATAAATAAATAAATATATATTATACAGCAACAAAGTCAACCCAGAAATACTCAATTTATGCAAAAAGAGGGTAATTTTATAGCAGGTTTAGAGATAGAGAAGGCACCTATTTCATAAAAGACACAGATGGCTTATGTGTCTTTATAAAATACTAACACAAATTCTGCACAAATCATGCCTAGATTGAAGGTTCGGGAGTCCAAAGGAGGGATACGCTCTTGCAGAACCAAACAGACAGAAGAGCAAGGCAAAAGACGATTCGACCCTTCGTTTGTAGAATCAGCTTTTATTAAATACCCCTACACTGTGACAGTGTTTTGGCTCACAAGCCTTCGTCAGGGGTATTGTCCACAACCTCCAACAGATACAAACATAAAAATATTAAAACATAATAGCATAAAACCATAAATAAACACAGGCATTAAAAATAAATAAGGATAACTATAATATAGAACATAATTTAAAAAACTTTAAAATAATAACCAAACAATGACACGGTAAAAGAGGAGAAAGTCAAAAGTAATATTATGAACCATTGTCTTAAAACCAACATAAACTTTGTGTACATGTGTTTTGGGTAAAACCTAAATCTAGCTTGGACTATAAAGGTTAGCTCTACATGCTTTTAAGAAAACCTATAATAGCCATGAAAACGTAAACCTTGAGGAATAAAGCAATCCTTGATATTTCAAACAAAGTGGCATTATACAAAAATCAGAAAAATAAAGACAACTTACTGTGGGATGCAAATCTGGAAACAAAAGTGGTTTTAAAACAAGAGAGTAAAAACCATAGGAAACTTCTAAAGCTAGAAGATAACAGGCATATCACATCACATCAAGTAAGTGCATCGGATACATGTGTAAACTTAAAAAACATCAAGGGTAAATATTTAAAAGTATTTTACGGAGTCATATAATACACATTTTAGGATACAAGCCAAGAGAAGCACAGAGAAGAAGCGGTGCCAGGCAAACAATGAAAAGAACTATGTAAAAATTATCGCAGAACTGAGTTTGCCTAATAGCAAGTAACAACTATTGCAAGCATCTAATAGAACTCTGCTGACAAACTGCTACTAATTCAAAATACTCATTTGGTGGGAAAACTAAAGGAACCCCCAGTGACGAAACAAACCATGTCGCCATGCTTCTAAGTGGAACCTATCCTTAAAGTGACAAAAAACACTAAACAGAAATTTAAAAAATGCTTCGTAAAATGTATAATGTTGTAGATCCAACAATGTTTAAAACCAATATGAATGTAACATCCAAATATACAATGATACCGACGAATGGAGCAATAAGAAACCAGTGTCCAGAGTGGTAATTCATTGTCTCGCATATGAGCATTTTAAATCTAATTTTAGCACCTCTATATCTATAATACATGAAATGAATTGTAGATTTGGAGAGGGATTGAGGAGAGGGGATCCTTTCCTGAGCCAATGGATGTAAAATGATGTAGTATTGTAAACCGCTCTAATACCTTTTGGTCTGAGCGGTATATCAAATTCAAAATAAACATAAACATAAAACCAGGGAAAATACAGGCTCTGTCTGAAGAGCACTTGTGCGGCTCAAAAGCTTCACAGCAACTCCGAAGCAAAAGTCATAGGAACAAAAGCAGGTTATAAAAACTGTGTTATAAAAAAACAATTTTGAAGGAAATTATTTATAAAAGACACTTTTTTTTTTTGAAGGAAGAGGAAGGGTACCTCAATTTTCAAAATAGGAGGAGCACAACCAGCGGCAACTTAAAAGCATACAGCTGACTAGATAAGCAAGGAAGCAGCAACACATTGAATGATTGGAGAAACAGTCACCGGCAAATTAAAATTAAAATCCTACGGATGACCAAATGAACAATGGCTACAGAGCAGCACTTCATATCAACTGACCAGAGAAAAGCGATATTGTTACCAACACAGGAAACAGCACGTATCATAAAAAAGCGATCCAAAGTAAAACAGTGGGAATAGAGACTTATAATAAGCCCTAAAAATATATACCAGCTGTGTAATTAAAATGACCCATTAAAAGGAGTGAATAAAAAAGTGGTTAAAAATAATGAAAAAAGAAGAATAAGAGGTGGCATGAAAACAATTTAAATGATTAAAATAATGCAGAAAAGAGGGAGGGGGAGGGGAAAGAGGGAGGGCAAGTATAGGCTGAAACGCAACACAATAAAATTCTTTGGCTGTAGAAACCTAAAGTTCAGCATATCAATTAGGGAACTGTCATAAAACATATAGGCCCTTAAGGTTATCGATAACTACTGCTAAAATGAATAAAAAGAAGTAAAAAGAGTGAATAAAAAGAGGGGGATGTTCATGGAATATAACCTAAAACCATAAATGAAGACTATATTTAAAAAGTATATTAAAAGGGGGGGGGGGAGAGGGGAGAGGAGAGAGGGAGGAACAGAGAGGGGGAAAGAGAAGGGGTGAACCTATGAGTAAAACATGATGATAAATAGTAATTAAAAAATATGACGTTGCCCTAAAAAAATTATAATGGCCAAAGCTAAAAAGATGGGATTATCAAAGGAAGACGGAGAAGTCCTGATCCATATTCAGTCCATGGAGGGTAAGTGAATTGAGGTTAAAAATGTACTTCTGTTCGAAGCACAATAGGACCTTATTAATATCACCCCCTCTCCAATGTGGCCGCACTACTTTAACCACTAGAAATTTTAAAACAGAAAGCGTGTGATGTGCAGCAAGCCGGTGGTCAACCAGGGGTTTGTCCGGAATCTGTCTCAGGCAGCTCTTGTGTTCAATCATCCTGTTACAAATACTGTAACCTTTTCCCAGCATTCACTGCTTCACTGAAACAGCCGCCTGCATGAAGGAAAAGGCTCTTCACGTTGGCGGCTGTGCAGAGGGAGCCGGGGCCTCACACAGGTTTCCCCGGCTCCCTCTGCAGCCCCTTAGATGGCGTGGGGCTCTTTGAAGGTGGGGGGGTAGGACTGGATAGGCTGTGATGGAGGGGGAACAGACTGGAAATGGGCTGTGATGGTGGGGAAATGGACTGGAAATGGGCTGTGATGGGGGGAAATGGACTGCAATTGGGCTGTGATTGGGGGGGAAGGACTGCAAGTGGGCTGTGACGATGGGGGGGATAGGACTGCAAGTGGGCTGTGATGGTGGGGGGGATAGGACTGCAAATGGGCTGTGATGGGGGAAGAATGGAAATGGGCTGTGGTGGGGGGCATAGGACTGCACATGGGCTGTGATGGTGGGGGGGAAACGGACTGCAATTGGGCTGTGATGGGGGGAACGGACTGCAAATGGGCTGTGATGGTGGGGGGAAACTTGGACTGGAAATAGGTTGATGAAGAGCTGGATTAGGACTGGAAATGGGCTGATGAGGGCTGGAATAGGATGAAGTGGGCTGACGAGGGGACTAGGATTGGACATTGGCTGATGGGGGACTGGAATGGAACTGGAAAAGAGCATATGGGGGGCTAGGACTAGAAATGGGCTGATGAGGAGCTGGAATAGAACTAGAAATGGGTTGATGGGGGCAACGTGGACTGGAAATGGGTGATGGGCTGGAATAGGACTGGAAGTGGGCTGAAGGAAGTTGGAATAGGACTGGAAATGGGCTGATGGGGAGCTTGGAGTGGAAATGGGCTGATGGGGGGCTGGAATGGAACTGGAAAGCAACATATGTGGGGCTAGGACTGGAAATGGGCTGATGTGGAAGCTTGGGAGACTGGGACTAGAAGGGGGCAGATGGTGGGTGGGTCTAGAACTATAAGGGAGCTGATTTGGGGGGAGGACTAGAAAGGGATGGGGAATGAGAATGGAGAGGGGAAAAGATATTTTGTGTGGGAGGGAAGAAAGGTCTACGATGGGCCGGGTATTGGAAGAGTAAGTGGAGATTGAGAATGGAAGGGTGAAATTTGAGTGGATGATAAAGGAATAAGGAAAGAAATGGGGGAAAGAGCAAAAGGGGAAAGATCAGTATGTTAAAGCAGATATAGAGAAAAAAATTGGAAAAAAATCTAAAAGAGAAGAAAGGACAAATGGATAGCTCGCAGAAGACACAGAGAAACCAGAAGAAAGTGACTGCAACAATTGCAACTGAAAAAGAAAATGCACAAGCAACAAAAGGTAGAAAAATACTTTTTTATTTTGAATTTATTAACTGGAATATATCAGCTCTGGGAAATGTGCATTGTAAATGTCTTTTCTGTTTTGTTTAGTACAAGAGGAAATTAATTTATAGTTTTATTTCTCCAGTGGTGTTGTACATCCCAAGTTTGGCTTTTGGGGTTCCCAGTTTAATTATTGTCTTCCTATTTCTAAATTGTGATCCCTTGTTCTTTGGTGACGGTCTATGTTCTGCATTTTAACCAAGCTGAGGTATTCTGTTCATGTAGTTTCTATTTGACCATGTCACTTGTTCTGTTTCCCCAGTAGGAGATGCACTGTTATTCTCTGAGATGTATTGGTTTAATATTTGCAGTGTTGCCTTTTGATAGGTAGGGTTTGGTGCTTTGTGAGTCCTGGCAGAGCTGTTATGATATGGTGGATTTGCTTTGAGTTCTAAATGGTCAGTGTTTATAGTACTGCCTAATGGGCCTGGCGGTTGGCACTGGAATATAGTAACGTAGAAATCTGTTAGTCTTTCTTTATCCAGACACTCATTAAGAAGCATATTTACTAAAAATACATGTTAACATTATGCAAATATTTATGCAAATGAGGCTCCATATGCATATGAGGCCCTGCAATTAATCTCCACACATGGCCATGCCCCTTGGGCCGCCCCTGGCCACAGGGAGTGCTAGTGGGAATCAAACCCTGGTCTTTGGGTTCCCAAGCCAGTGCTCTAACCATTAGGCTACTCCTCCACTCCATGTGATGGATTAGAGAATGTCAAGGGACAGAACAACTTATTATTGGTGCATCTGGAACCTTGTAGTAATTTAAAACAATCAGACTCTTTGACTCTTCTGTAAGCCCGAGTAATGCAAAAGTCGGGGTAACCCCTTTCCTGAAACAGAATCTTCATATCCATTGCATGTCTCTCAAAATCATGCTCATGTGAGCATATCTTAATTCTGAGAAAATGACTTACTGGCAAATTGTTTTTTAAGGATCGATTGTGAAAACTGTTAAATTGAAGCAATTGGTTCCTGTCGGTTGGTTTTCGATATAGGTCAGTAATGAAGTTTCCTGTGTCTTTTTTTATCAAAACATCCAGATATGCCACTTCAGTAGTACTGACAGTGGATTCAAATTGTAAATTAGAATCTAAGGTATTCACAACTAGATCAAAAATTCTTGGAGTCAAGTATCCTCTCCTTCCAATATCAACAAGACGTCATCAATATACGCCCTCCAGAGTTTTACAATGGACCTAAAAGGACGAGATTGCAGAAACTGTCTCAAAATAAGTGACATACAAATTTGCCACATCAGGGACTATGGAAGACCCCATGGCCACTCCTTTTATTTGTTTATAAAATAAACTCCTAAAACAAAAATAGTTTTCTGTCAATGCCATATGGGCCAATTGTGTAAGAAAACTTGTAGGAATCTCCAGGAGGGAATCCTACATCTTCTGTTTCCAATACTGCCTATTGTGGAATGTCCATATAAAGGGATACTATGTCAAGCATGACCAAAATTAAGTCTGCTTGATGATACCCTGAAAAATCATTTAGTATCTGTATTATGTTAGAAGAATCACGAACATATGAGGACGCACAACATACAAAAGGCCTTAAAAAGACGTCCAACAACTTGGAAAGAGATTCGAATAACGAGCCAATGGCCGAGATGATTGGTCTCTCTGGTGGATTAGTCATGAATTTTTTGAAGTACATAAATTGTTGGAGTAACAGGATGTTCTACCTTTAAAAAGTCATATTCCTTTCTAGTTAAAAAGTCCATTTCTAGGCATGACTGAAACAAACTGTCAAGGCTAACCTTGAGTAGACCCATGAATTCTCCTTCTTGGCACTCATAAAAATGTTTATCCTGAAGCTACCAAAACAAATTGTAAATAAATAAATAAAATACAGCAACAAAGTCATAACAAAAATACTCACAATGTATGCAAAAAGTGGGTAATTTTATAACAGATTTAGAGATGGAGAAGGCACCTATTTCATAAAAACACAAAGACGGCTTATGTGTCTTTATAAAATACTAACACAAATTCTGCACAAATCATGGCTAAATTTAAGGCTCGGACATTAAACCAATTTATCAAGAGCAGACTAAATGTTAGCACTATTTTAAGCACATGCACACCTATTTTATAAAATGCATGCATGACTCCACTCTAACTCCTCCCTTGGGCACGCCTGCTCTATAAGTACGCATCTGTTTGTACCTAATTTTATAAGATGTCTCCTACGCACAAATCAGCTTTTTACACGCAAAAGCAGTCCCAGCTTTTTGCTATGAAGTTAATGCAAAGAAAACGTCATTATCATGCATTAGCAGCATGGCAAATTATGATATATTTAGTTCTACCTTTTGAGGTGCTGTGGGTTGTTCTACCTTATCTACTGTGTTAACAGCAAACCACAGCCATTACCTCCACGTTAACTGTAGGTGACGGTTCCCGTTCATTCCACACCCCCTTCCACATAATCTGTTTAATGCAGAAATTGTCATGCATTAAGACTCTGTGTGATCTGTTAGCACAGTAATTTTCCCATTAAACAAACGGCTACAGTAACTGAGACCAGTTGATAGGCTCCAAAGTATTTAAAATATTATCAAATTTATAGCCTGCAATATACTCCTACTAAATATTTATGTGGTGCTACTGGATGACTACACAGCAGTGTAGACACAGAAGAAATAGTCCCTGCTTTATGGAGCTTACAGTCTAGTTAAAGACAAACACTGAGAAATAAAACTTGGATATTAGATCTAGTTCCAAAAAAAAAAAAAGAAACGTTAGAGATTTATAGAATCAGAAGTGTTGCCATCCTTAATGAAAATTAATAATTTAAAGCTATTTTCAAATTCCCTTTATGGTAATCCTGATTATATCCCTTTAAAGAGAAACATTTATGATTTATTGTGTTTTTGTTTAATTGTGTTTAGTTGAGTGTGTTTATTTCTCATTGGTATCTCCTGTAGTCACAATTCAAGCTATTTTTTTAAACAGACTGAAAGAAGGAATTTCCAGTGCATAGTTGTGCTAGTCTGTAAAAGCTGAAATAACAGATGCTGATAGCATCTTATGGACTTACAGATTCATTGAGCCTTGAGCTTTGAAGGACAAGTGTCCATTTAGTCGGTATAAGAGACAGAGAATGTTTCAGATGTGTATATTTAGTTAAATGGCTAGCTTTAACTCATTTCCTTTGTCAAGCAACTTCTAATTGTCCAATGTAATAGCAAAATGTCTGTGTTGCACACTCATTTACTTATTCGTGATTCCAGTATTTGTATTAATAATAAAAATAGATTCATATTTCAATGGCTTTTAACATTATTAGTTTGTTCTGAGGCTGTTTGAATAAATATTGTGGTTGACTGAGCTATCCTCAGGGCCACTAGGTTCCCTTTATTTTATTTATTTAATGGGGGGTTTTATTTTTATACCGCTATGTCATTTAGTCATAGCAGCTTACGTGTAACTTAAACTGGACAGAGTACATTAAACAGGAGTGATACAACTTGGATTATACAGTTAACATTTTAGATATAGGAGTACTTAACATTGATACTGCATTTGCAGGAAGGAAGCAAAATCTGCCCCGTCCACAGAATTGCCACGTTCTCACAGAATTGCTTTGGGAAACGGGCATATCCAAAAGGGGGAGGCAGGCCATTTGGCTCCCTTCCAACCCTATAGGCAATTTCCCTCTCCTTTGCTATGTTGTAGCACAGATGGAGGAACAGCAACGTCTTTCTCATCTGCCACTGGGGCCTTACTGCTGCTCTGAATGGCATGGCTGTATGGGGTCCCACATAGGTCAAAGCAGCTTCCAGGTGGCAGAGAGAGAGGACATGTTCTAACCTGCTTTCCCCACCCCCCATTGCATCCCCTCTTCTGCTGCAGAATAGGTGGGGCTGCCAAAATAGAGAGGATGTGAAGCAGTGTTGACAATTCTGCCGTTTTCACACCTAGTTAGGCAAACCTTTTGCCCATCTTGCAGGAAATATTTGCAGGACATGGGTTGTGGTTTTTTGAGCGATTTGCCTTGCCGCTTTGGGCGAGAAAACCATGGAAAATGAAAAAAAGAGTGAAATAAAAACTGGCCCCAGCCCTTAGCTGCACCTCATTGGTCAGAACCCAGAGTAACTGACCAATGAAATGTGGCAGAATAGGAATGATTGGCTGGAATTTGGCAGCCAATCAGGGAAGGGAAGGGCATGGCCAAGTGGCAGAGTGGGCATAGCCTTATCCGATTGGTAGCCAGACCTGATTGGGGCCAGAGGTGAGTCGTGGTTTTCAGTTAGTTTTCAATCTCGTTTGGGTGGTAACTATGGCAACTATCTGGCAACCCTGATGGGAAAAGTGTGTGCAAGAAGAATTTCAGGGGTAGGCATGAACTTGGTAGTGTGTGTTTGTGAAAGAGGGACCAAAGGTACATGAAAGAGGATGTGCGAGGGATAAGGGGCCAGTGAAGGTTGTATAAAAGAGGGCCTGGAGAATGGGGGGGTTATTTGAATTAAGAGCAGTGGGATGCTTGAGTAGAGAGGGTGAAAGATGCTGGAGTGATAGGGATGTGTGAAAGAGGGATCGAGGGGAAGGGGGATGCTGTTGAGGGAGAGGAGGAGACTGGGGGAGTAAAGTGTACATGAAAAGTTGCTAATGCTGTATGGGAGTATGTGTGTATATGGACACCTAGGAAGGGGACAGGAAGGAATAGAAAAAGGGCTGTGGATGGAGAGACAGAGGACTGCAGTGGAAAGGAAAAGAGAGAGAAAAGGTAAGGGTCCGCCTCCTTTTCTGTCCTTATTCCCCCATGCTAAAAGTTTCCTCTTCTCTTCCCCCATCTCCAACCCGCCCTTCTTTTTCACTCCCCATCTCAGCTCCTCACTCCCTATCCCCATATCTGCTCTCCCAAATCAATACCTAATCTACTGTAAGGTTTATATATTGTCTTTACCTGAAATTCCTCCCCCATAAACTCCCAAGAGAGCAACAAATAAATTATTCAGATGCAAAGCAAGTGGGAAAATATTGTAAGCATTTATATTATTTAATTTGCAAAATAATCAAATTAATACAAATAAGTCATTTCATTGCCACAATTTCAGAATATTTTCTGCAGAATCTACCTTTGAGCTAGCACAGGAAATTGGAGGCTGCATCTATAATTTCAAATGAAACACCACCACCATAAACCTACTCCAGGAAGGCAATTACAGAGTAAACATGTAACTGAGAACGTATGCCAATATTAGCACAGAAAAATCAATGCAATTCTTATTTGAGAAGTAGTGGACAGACAAGATACGGGTTTTTATGCACCTCCCAGCATTGCTGAAGACATTGCCCTACGAACACAGTGCACATTTTACTGTTTAAACTGACTGTGTGTGACAGCCTTCCAATTGACATGATATTTGCCCTCGAAATTACCAGTGATGGGGGAGGGATGCTTACAACCGCTGATGATTTTCTGTCTTAGGAAGCCACAGCAAAGCATCTGCCCCAGAAGAACACCGAGTCCTGGGATGTTAGGATAAAAAGAGTTACTATGGTAACGGTTTGCTTCCTGTATCGTCTCTGTGATGTTGCTAGGAGTGGTCAGGAAGACAGGCTCTTGTGTTCCTATGACTTCATCCTTGTCCCTTTTTTTTGTCATATTATGAGCTGCCCACCATACCCCAGTCGTTCCAGTCTTCATATTCTTTCAGGCCTGAGCTCTTTTTGTCAAGGCTTCCCCTTCCAAAAGGAACACCACAAGGTGAAAGAGGAGAAACAAGCAGGTGATTATTGGAACACACAGACTGGAATTAACAGATGTGGTAGCTTGTTCTCATTCCAGCGGATAGCTCAGATTTATAGCAGAGGATAGCCTGAGGCAATGAGTGTGCAAAAGCTATTGTGTTTCTGCCAGTATTCTTTGCTGGCAAAATAATCAGCAGGTATTCCAATCCACTACAATAATCCCAAAAGCAATAAAGCCAGAACATGTAAATAAAAATAGAGCCACCAAATTTCAAAAAGATAGTGAACCCATTTTTTTGTTGGAAGCTCTGTCTCGAGGAGCTGCCCGCTACTCCTGTAGCAGAGTTTCCTATTTATTCTTTTACTTTAAAGATGACATAGATATCAAACTGTGAGAACACTGCCAAGTGAAGCACAAGATATAAAATGCTACATATAGCTCTTTTTCACCAGAAGCTCGCTCCTCAAAGGCCCAGAAACAATAGCAATAGCCCAGTAGAAATCTAATAGCGGCACAGGCTGTGTTTCGAGCTCTAAATACTTTTCAAAGAGCTCTGCATCAGACTTATTCAAAAACAGGGCTTGAAGTGAAGGTCAAAATGTATCATGAAAAAAGGAGGTCCACCAGATGCTCTTAAATGCCGTCACAAAATGTCATTAAACAGTTGTCTAAAGGCCCCCTATCAGTTAGTCCCGCTCATTAAAATAAAAAGAAACAAATCAGATTGTTCCACCAATCAGTCTCAAGATTTAGACCAAAAGGGTGAATAGAATTTAAAGAAAGGATCCAACGCTGTTCCCGATATTGTCAGTGAGATACTCTATTACCCTCCCGTGGATCAATCGGAGCAAAGTCAATTATCCGCCACGTAAATTGCTCAAAACTATGTTTCTCCAGACAATGAGAAACAATGGACACTGTGAGTACCTTATTTTTTATACATGATCGATGTGTTCTTTGCTGGACAGTGCAATGGTTAATTCACCACTTCAGCAAGGAGGTGTTAGTCAAAAATGGTCATAAGCTAAGTCCTGTCTGATACAGAACATCAGGACACACGTCTATCTAAAAGCCTGCTGCCCTAACAGACAGGTATCTGAATAGACTGACAATGAGGGGGTCATTTTAAAAGCCTCAGACATAACTGGACATCTGAAAATGTGAATGTGGACATCCAAATCACGGAGACATCCCTGGAGCCATTTTACAAGCAGGCAGGGGGCATGGTGGAGGCATGTCCAGGGCGGGGCAATGGATTTAGATGTTCTCGCTCGACCCCCATCCAAGTTAGGCCTACTTCAGGCATGTATAGGCAACAGTAGACCTACTTGCTATTACTGCTGGTACCTGCTGCTCTGCCTTGCCTGCTCACACCTTCCCTCTCTGTCTGCCCTCAGGTACCGCGCCTTGCACGGCGTTCACAAATCCTTGCTGTTCCCGATCCCGGAAGTGATGCATTGACCATTTAAACCAGCTGACTGCGGTGTTTCTGTGTTGTCTGTTCTGAACTACTTGCTAATACTGCTGTTACTGAATGTACCTGTATGCATCCCTCACCGGCAACAGAACCTGGGTTCTTGGGATCTGATCTCTTCATTCAAAGCAATGAGAAGGAAGCAATAATAATTAATAAAACAATTCACACACACAATTGTGTTACACACAGGACCAAAGCGCTTTGGGAGAGAGAGGGAGCAGCAGTCTGCAATTTCTCTCTAATCTCTGCCTACTTTAGCCACCTTTTTTATTGGTTCAAAATGCCATTCCATAGTATAATTTCCACCTTATTATTCTATGTCAAGCATTGCATTATATCTTTTACTAATGCATATTCATAATGTGCATCTCCATGTCATAGGTAAGATCTTATTAGTATAGGTCATCAGGACGGAGACATACATGTAGTTCCAGACATAACTTTTTAAACAATAATTCTACAAGCAAGCATTTCTGACAAAGTGTGTTTCAGAACTGAAGAGAAAGTTTTTCCCTGCAACTTTCTGTACCGTAAACATACCCACAGTTTCTCTGACATCAGAACTTTCTGTAGAGTGAAGTATTCAGTAGAGCCTCCCTCAGGACATCACCTTAGAAATAGGCTTTGGAATGTCTGAGCTATTGAATCTGTGGTGTTAACTCTTTTCTGAGGGCTTTCAGTAATATACTATTATTGAGTACATTCACAGTGTACACAGCCCTGTACAGACAGGCCTCCTTTCAATCCCCGCTCTGATTCTGCAAAGAATCACTTTAAAAGTAGGATAACTCAGACATTGATATTAAGGAAGGATCATAGTTAGACTCTGGGCCAATCTGTAACATCATCCTAGGAATCAAGGATTCCACTGACTTCTTACAGCAAGCAGACATTACACAGAGAATCAATGCTCCTAAATAAAACCCCCCAAAAATCCAAGCAGAGATGTCGGCATCCCTCGCAGGGGCTTAGACCGTGAATTCCACAAAGAAGAGACGGTCAAAGAAATCAGAAAAAGATCTCACATAATTACTACTTGGGACAAAAGTATGGTTTCTAACCTTATCTAGTAGGCCTTTTACTACTTTTCTCTCATTATCCATCAGAGAGCAACAATGATCGAGGATTAATCCGCACACCCCATCTTCTTTCGCTAGGATGTAGTCTAGAGCCATGCGATTCTGGGCTGCACAGGTAGAAACTTTATCTACTGCACCTTGCAGCACAATAATTGCTTCTGTGAGATCTAGGGCTGTAAGTTCAACTACTGCCTGTTAATGCATAATCTGAATACCACATTCTCTTGTGGGTGCTATTGCTCTAAAAGTTGAAAACCAAACGGTTCCCGTGAATACATCAATCTGTGATTTAGTTAAAGGACTTGTGAAATCTACTAGTTGCTATGCAGCTGTTATTGCCTTATCCTGAGATATGTCCCTTTTTCTTAAAGAATCACTAGGGGTTGACAATAGAGTAAAATTTTGGAACGGTAAAAATCGCCACGGGGTATCTAACAGGGCAACATAGCAAGTACCTGACCAATCTCTAGGTAATTCTGTATACGCAAGATTACCACACACAAAATCTCCTAAAGCCACTAATCCATTTTCCCAAAATTATCAAATTGTAAGGACAAGATACATTCTATGTACAGTTATTCAAAGCCCACTGAGTAATACTCATTTCTTCAATCCCTAGAGATAAATTATGTTCCCAGGGTTGATACTACCCTAACAAGGGGCAACTCCATTTAGGTATATCTAGATCAGATCTAGAATCATTCAGAGATTGGGTATTCAGAAGTATTATACTGTAACAATTCATGATCATGCACTTTGTTTAACTTGGGGTAGTTTCTCCAAATGGGCTAGTTTTGTGCATACTATAGAAGTCGTGACCCTCACTTCTAAGTCAGGGTATGTGGAGTATGATCTTAGTCTCTCAAATTTCCTGCTAATGCTCGGCATAATACTTGCATCATGCCAAAGAGAGCCTACTGCTGGACTTCATAAGATGTAACATGTATGGGCAGTTTGTCAAGCTGTGCTTGGACGTTCTTCATCAAGCCTATGGCTCCCAGTACAATGGGAAATATTTCCATATCTTTCTGCCATGTTTTCTTGGTCACTGACTGCATTTCTTGGTACTTCAGGATCTTCAGCCTTTCCATGTGATTCACAGAATAATCATTCTGTACCAACACTTCTATTATCAATACCATTCTGTTATTCTTCTCCTTTACCACTATGCCAGGTTTCCTGGCATCCAGTTTCTTATCCATCAGAATGAGAATGGGAATGTCCTTGTTGATCATAACGTCTTCATTCTCTGTTATTCTCTTAGGGTCATGATCCCAGTGCTTTTCAGGGACAGTGATGTAGTGTTTAGAGTTTCCAGTGGAGAAGGCGTGCTACTTTGTTGTGCCTTTCTTTATAGAAATTTTCCGCCATCAGAACTTCACAGCCTGCTATTAGGTTGAGTCATTCTTTCCAACTCTTTCTTACAGAATCAGCATATGTCTGTTATGCCAGTTTTTTCAATACTCACCGTAAACCATCTCGTCCATAATTCTCTGTCCTGGGCTGCAACTATCAATCTTTCATCACAGTAACATAGTAACATAGTAAATGAGGGCAGATAAAGACTAGCATGGTCCATCTAGTCTGCCCAGCACGATGGCAAGCATAGGTGCATCTGCTGCTCCGTGCAGGCCACCCCTCCCCACGTCCCTGTTTAGGGGTGAACCCACCACTCCATGCAGGACACCCCTATTTGTTGAGAAATTAGATGGTTCAGTTTACTTTGATTTTATGCTGTTGCTGTAAAGGGATCCACTGTGTCTGTCCCATGCCATTTTGAATTCCGTCACCGTGTTTGCCCACACCACTTCCATTGGGAGGGCATTCCAAGCATCCACCACCCTTTCTGTGAAGAAGTATTTCCTGACATTGCCTTTCAATTTACCACCTTGCAGCTTCCTGTTATGCCCTCTAGCTTTACAGCTTCCCAGTCTTTGGAAGAGGTTTGTTTGTTCATTATTTCCCTTTAAGTATTTAAAGGTCTGAATCATATCTCCCCTGTCCCTCCTCTCCTCCAAAGTGTACATGTTTAGGTCTTCAAGTCTCTCCTCATAAGGCTTCTGACACAGGCTCCAAATCATTTTGGTCGCCTTCCTCTGAACAGTTTCCAGTCTTTTTACATCCTTTGCAAGATACGGTCTCCAAAACTGAACACAGTACTCCAAGTGAGGCCTCACCAGTGACTTGTACAGTGGCATAAGTATCTCTTCCTTTCTGCTGGTGATTCCTCTTTGTATGCAGCCCAACATCCTCCTGGCTTTTGCCACTGACTTGTCGCACTGTTTTGCCACCTTGAGATCTTCAGAAATAATCACACCAAGGTCTTTCTCCTGATCCGTGCACACCAACCTCTCGCCCCCTATCGTGTACATTTCCCTTGGATTTCTGCTACCCAAGTGCATGACTCTGCACATCTTTGCATTAAATCTTAATTGCCAAGCATTAGACCATTCTTCCAAGTTTTGTAGATCTTTTCTCATGTTAACCACTCCCTCGGGGGAGTACACTCTGTTGCAAATTTTCGTGTCATCTGCAAAAAAACAGACACTTCCATTCAGTCCTTCAACAATATCACTCACAAATACATTGAACAGTGCCGGGCCCAGTACTGACCCCTGGGGCACCCCGCTAATCACCTTCCCTTCATCTGAGTGAACTCCATTTACCATCACCCTCTGTCGTCTGTCAGTCAACCAATTTCTGATCCAATTTACCATCTTAGGATCCATCCCCAAGCTACTGAGTTTATTGATAAGCCTCCTATGAGGAACAGTATCAAAGGCTTTGCTGAAATCCAGGTAGATGACATCCATTGCATGCCCCTGATCTAGCTCCCTGGTCACCCGGTCAAAGAACTCAATCAGATTTGTTTGGCAAGATCGTCCTTCGGTAAAACCATGTTGCCTCAGGTCTTGCAACCTGTTGGTTTTGAGAAAGTTCACTATTCGCTCTTTCAGGGGTGCCTCCATTACTTTTACAGCCACCGAGGTAAGGCTCCCGGGCCTGTAGTTTGACACTTCTTCCCTGTCACCACTTTTGTGTAGAGGTATGACATCAGCTGTTCTCCAGTCCTGAGGAACCTCTCCTGTTTCCAAGGATCTGTTGAAAACATCCTTTAATGGCCCTGCAAGAACCTCTCTGAACGCTTTCAGTATCCTGGGATGTATCCTATCCGGTCCCATGGCCTTGTCCACTTTCAGTTTCGCAAGTTGTTCTAACACATCTTCTGTGAATGGCGTGGTATCTACTTCATTCCCATTTTTATATTTGGGAGTCACAGGTGGTCCTTCTCCAGGACTTTCTTTAGTACAAACAGAGCAGAAGTATTCGTTTAGCAATTTCGCTTTTTCAATGTCACTTTCCACGAGTCCGTTGACAGCACTTCTGAGTCCTGCAATTCCACCTCGGATCTTCTTCCTTTCCCGAATATACCTGAAGAAGGTTTTGTCGCCACACTTAACATCTTTAGCCATTTTTTCCTCTGCCTTTGATTTTGCTATCCTTATTTCTCTCTCTGTCTCTTTGAGTTTGATCCTGTATTCATTTCTGTGTTCCTCTGTTTGCGAGCTTTTGAATTTTGCGAAAGCTGTGTTTTTTGCCTTTGAGTAGCCACTTCTTTGGAAAACCAAATAGGTTTTCTTCTCCTCTTGTTTTTGTTTTGTTACATATTTATTTGTGCCCCTTTTATTGCCACCTTTAGTTTAGCCCATAGCAATTCCACTTCCCTTATCTCCTTCCACCCTGTCAGCTCCTCCTTTAGGTACTCGGTCATTTTATTGAAGTTGGTGTTTTTGAAGTTTAGGACTTTAAGCTTGCTATGATTGGCCTGTACCATGGCTTTTATCTCAAACCACACCATGTGATGATCGCTGCTGCTCACAGGGGCACTCACGCAGACATTCGACATGCTGTCACCGTTGGTGAGCACTAAATCCAGCGTTGAGCTTTCCCTGGTTGGTTCCATCACCATTTGTCTAAGTAACACATCTTGGAGAGCATCCACAATTTTTTTGCTTCTTTCCAGATTTGCAGAAGGAGTAATCCAATCCACATCAGGTAGATTAAAGTCACCTAATATGATCGCTTCCCCCTTTGTGGCTATCTTGGCAACATCTATAATCAATTCATTATCTATCTCTTCAATTTGTGTCAGAGGTCTGTAGACTACAGCAGTATGGATGACAGTGCCATCTCCTCTTTCCAACACAATCCAGAGCGCTTCTTCTTTTCCCCATGCCCCCTGCATTTCAGTAGCTTTAATATTGCTTTTGACATACAAGGCTACTCCTCCTCCTCTTCCATTTTCTCTGTCTCTTCTGAATAGATTATAGTTAGGTATGGCTATATCCCAATCATGCGATTCATTTAGCCATGTTTCTGTAATCGCCACAATGTACAAATCCATTTCCACCATTAGGGCTTCCAGGTCCGGAACTTTGTTGGCAAAGCTTCGAGCATTTGTGCTCATTGCCTTCCAGCATTTAACTGGCTTGTGTGTATTTAGCATTGATTTTGTTCTGCCTACATCTTCCCACTTGTTTTTGATTTGTGGTTTAAAAGTGTGGCTGTTTCTGATTTTAATCTGCTTTTGCAGGGGGGTGACGTCCAGAGCTGCTACATCCGTCACCCCCTTTTTCTAGTTTAAATGCATATCCACATATTGCTTGAATTTTTCACTTAGAATTCTTTTCCCTGCGACAGAGAGATGTAGTCCATCTGTTACCCCAGTCGCCAATAAATCTGAATCCTTCTTGTTTGCACCAGGTCTGGAGCCATGTATTAAAGCTGTTAATGCGATGCAGCCTTTTTGCCCTCTTACCAAGCACAGGTAGAACCTCTGAGAATGCAACAGTGTTAACAATGGGCTTGAGTTTCTCTCCCAGAGATTGGAAGTCCTTTTGGACTGTAGAGGTACTGTTTCTAGTCAGGTCATTTGTGCCCCAGTGGATAACAACATCAAGTTTGGAGTGTTCACTTTCTGCGCTAAGTAGTTCAACAATGTGGTTTGTATTCCTGCTGGCTGAAGAGCTTGGGAGGCACTTGACTATCTTTTCTCCTTTGAACTGCGTTCCCAAGTTGGTGCCACTGATGATGGAATCACCAAGTAAAAGTAGTTTGCTGTTTGGTGAGATTTTCTTCATATTTGGTCCTTTAGCAGGAGATTGGGCATTGTCTGTCTCATTTAAGGGCCCTTCAGTTTCTTTGGATTTGGGCATCCTCATTCGCCAAGGCAGAGAAGGCATTATGCAGGGATATCTCCTGATGCATAGGATGCCTATGTCACAGGTCGCAATCTACCAGAACCCATTGTGATCCATTTGTTCCTAGGGTGTTTCATTCTTTGTGGGAGCGGTGGTGGACTTTGTTCAGTTTGTATCCTAGAAGAGGTGCGCTTCATTGCAGCCAGTTCCTCCCTCAGTTCCTCATCCTCATTAGCCAAGGCAGAGAAGGCATTATGCAGGGATATCTTTTGATGCATAGGATTACAGGTCGCAATCTACCAGAACGCACTGTGATCCACTTGTCCCTGGGGTGTTTGATGCTTTGTGGGAGTGGTGGTGGACATTGTTCAGTTTGTATCCTAGAAGAGGTGCGCTTCATTGCAGCCAGTTCCTCCCTCAGTAGGGACATCTCTTTATGCATGACAGCTAGGTCTTCCCTTAGTAGAGTCAGTTCTTTATGCATGGCAGCTGACCTGAGGCACATAGGACAAGCTCTGAGGTTCCAAATGATTCGTCTTGGAATGAAAGTACTGCAGTTATTGCACTGAATACACGAAATGCTGAATAAACAGTCCTAGAAGGAGAAGAGGAAGAAGAGGAAAGGAGGAAGAAGAAGTGGGCTCTAACCCAAAAGGGACTTTTTATAACAAGTGGAGGAGTTACGTATCATGACTGTTTTACAAATGTTTCAAGGAGTGTCTCCTATCTTTTCCCCTGTATTTTGAGCAGTGAAACAAATCGGAGGGGACATTAATGGCATAGGGCTAATCACTCTAAGGTCTTTGGTTGTAGGAGACCATTGTACAGTGGTTAGGTTAAAAGCTATGTCATGAACTCATGAAAGGTTCTAGGCCTGGCTCGTAACAGAAACCTATGCTGGGTTGCTGTCACAGTTGGAAGGCAAACAGCACAATCTGAAAGGTTAAAGTGTTTTGTGACTGAGTGTAAGTGTGACTCAAAAATATTTGGGTATTCCCCATGATTTTCTCTGAATGCAGCACTGCTTCACTAACAATAATATGCCATAAACTAAATATAACCTGATAAGGAACTATTCTTAACAAACCTCTAAAATATCTAAGACTATTAATTACTCAAAAATAAAAACAACAAAACTATCCTTCTTAGCACTACAAAGATGAGCACTATAATCATCACCCACACCCTATTCCCAATCTTTCCAAAAGGTAAAGGTTAAGTGCCAAAAGGTTAATGCTCATATATCAGTAAAGAGCTACCTCAAACCAATTCTATCAACCTAATCAGTAGTACAAGTGCTGGAAAAAGTTTCTTACATACATAGTTCATTCAAGAAGCAATCAATCATGATATTCTTTTCTGCAAAACTGTAATATCTGTTGTCCAAGTCCATATGAGTCTCTGCATTGCAACAATGGAAGACGTCTTTCTTCCTTGATTCACAGATGCAAGGAATTGCCATCCAGATCCTCTTAAGGAGCCTTTTTATACTGTGAAAGATGTATCCAATGAGGAGGTCTTTCTACTTTACAGGCTGAATATCCCACCAGAAGTGTCCCTCAGGGATCTCACCTTAGCAATAGGCTTTGGAATGTCTGAGCTACTGTATCTGTGGTGTTAACTCTTTCTGAGGGCCTTCAGTAATATACTATTATTGAGTACCTTTACGGTATACACAGCTCTGTACAGACAGGCCTCCTTTCAGTTACCTGCTTCTCTGCTTTGCCTGCTTACCCTTCCTCTGTCTTCCCTCAGGTTCCATCTCCCACACGGAGATCACAGATCCTTGCTCTTCCTGATCCCAGAAATGACGAGGCTGCTTTCCTTCAGGCAGCATGGACCATTTAAACCAGCTGACTGCGGTGTTTTGCACCACAGCATCATGCGCCATGGGCACATGCCAAAGGAGCGTGCCCAAGAAGCAGGTCATGCTCCTTGGGCGAGTTCCTTAGGGTGAGTCCAGGGACACTCAGAGCGAGACCTGTCACACCACTGGGTCATTTGCTGCTGCATGACAGGTCAGAAAAACAAACCCGTCCTACCTTTCACCTCATTGGGGCCCACATCTTGGTAAATTTGCTATCTCCTCTCCCTTCACTCACAGCACCCTTATCTATATCCTCTTCCTATTGATGACAAGGATCCCTCTTCCTTCTCCCTCACAGACCATGTCTCCCAACCCTGTCCACTGGACATGGTGGCCCACCCCCATTTTTCCTGTCTCCCTCCCCCTACCCCCCCATCTTGGGCAGCTTTCATGTTCCAACCAACCTCACATTGTACCACCATTCCCACCCTCCTGGCTGCCCCCAGTCACTATCTTGCCTCAACCTTTCTTACTATGAGTCTTGCCTTAGTTAATTGGCGCTCTTTACGCTCAAAATCTGAGTTCATTCAGGATGTTCTGTTGCAACATTCTCTCGACGGCCTGTTCCTCACTGAGACATGGTTGCGTCCTGGTGAGGACCCCATCCTTAATCATTGCCTTCCTGCTGGTTTCTCAACCCTCTCCATGCCCTGCTTAAGTCGCTTGGGCAGGGGAGTTGCTTTTCTTCATCATACCTTTCTAACCTTTCAGGAAGTCTCCTCCCCAGCCCTCCACTATCCAGAAGCCCTGCTACTACGGCTAGGCCTCACTCTCCCTAGTTACTATCTCCTTCTCTATGTTCCCCTTCAGTGTGTCCTGATCTCTGGAACTCCCTTCTCACACTTTCTGAAGTTTCCTCCATCTATACACACCTCACAATTCTGGGCAATCTTAATGTCCACGTTGATTCTCCTTCTCGAACAGGGATATGGCCTTTATTTCCCACTTTTCTGATCTTTCCCTCTGTCAACATGTCCATTCCCCCACACATACTGCCAGTCACATTCTTGACCTCCTCCTTACTACTTCCACTTCATCCATTGTTCCCTCCTTGATCTCAAACCTGCCTCTGTCTTGGACTGACCATTATTGTGTGTTTTTCCCTATCGCATCCAGTAGATCCCCCACCACTATCTGTTTCTGGGCCTTCTCTGTTGAAACGCTGTATTTTCCCTAACACTCTTCTGCAGTTTCCCTCTGCTGATATCCTGTTCCCTTCAGACTTTGGCGCTCTCTACTGATTCTCAGGTCCAGTCCTGGCACACCACCCTTAGCAGTCACCTTGATCGCTTGGCCCCCCTTGAATCTCGTCCTCCCCACTGTTCATCGCATCACCATCCTTAGTTCACTGCCGATCTTTCTCTCCTTCAGGCTCAGCTTTGTAGAGCTGAATGCCATTGGCATTATCACCGCACCTCTGCTAGCTTGTCACACTTTCATCACTGCCGGCATCACTATAAGGTGTAAATCTTCACAACTAAAAGGTCATACTACACCTCCATCATCTCATCCACAACAAATTCCTCTAAACAACTCTATTCCAGGTTTCGTTCTCTTTCCCAGTCCCACACCAACTCTACGGCATCCCTCTATCCTCCTCTGTCAGACCCCATTCAACTCGCCACTTTTCTGAGAAGATCATTACACTACACTCTGCATGCCTCGATAGTCCCCATCCCCCATTGGAACCCCCTTTTCCCTCCAATCTCACCACCCTCTCTCACTTCTGGTCTTCATTCAAGCCCATCACTGTGGCCACCTTACTAAAGGTCCTCAACTTCTCACACACAACCATATGTCTCTCTGACCCCATCCCCTCATCATCACAGAACCCTCATTAGTCCTCCTTCCCTTCATGCTTACCATCTTTAACTCTAGTTTCCCATCTGGTATCTTTCCTTCACTTTGGAAGCATGCCACTATTCACCCCATTCTTAAGAACCTCCCTAGCCCCAGATATCCTGGCCAATTGGCATCCCATCTCAAATCTCTCATTCCTTTCTAACATCCTCGAGGAGTTGGTTTTTGCACAGCTATCCTCTCACTTCGACTCCACCCACTTCCTACACCCCCGCCAGTCAGGATTTCATTCAGGCAACAGTATGGAAACCACTCTTCTATCCCTACTCAACAAAGTCCATGTTGCACATGATATGGGTAATATCTCACTTGGAGTCTCCTTAGATCAATCCTCGGCCTTTGATCTGGTAGACCATTCACTTTTACTATCTCTTCTCTCCGATTCTGGGCTTTGGGATTCTGTTCTTCACTGGTTCCAGTCTTTTCTGTCTTCTCACTCTTTCTCTGTAGTTTGTAGTGCAGCCTCCTCTCCCTCCACCCTTTCACCTGTGATGCTCCCCAAGGACCTGTATTGGCACCTCTCCTCTTCATTGTCTTTCTGGCACCATTTGCTTTTCTAATACAATAGTTTGGCATCTCTGCTTATCTCCATGCAGACAACATCTGTCTTCTCTTTCACACTCCCTCGACCTGACTCTTCTAAATTCCTGTTTGTCTATCTCTGATTGGCTTTTCACAAACCATCTACATCTTAACCCCTCTAAATGTTCCACTATCTGGCTCACTTTCAATATCCCTTAGTTCAGTCCCTTCACTATCTTGGCATCATTTTGGATTCCTCCCTAACATTTCATGATCACTTGCCCTCCTTGGTCCAGCGGTCTTTTTTCTTTTTGCACCAGATTTGTGCCCTTCGCTCCTCTCTCGACTCACACTCCCTCACAACACTCCTGTCACTGGTGATTTCTAGGCTCGACTACTGTAATGGTGCACTTGCTGGTCTTCCTTACTACCAACTTTGTTGTCTTCAATTCACGGTAGCTTGGATCCTTACACATTCTTCTCACCATGACCATGTCATGCCCATTCTTGCTCACCTTCACTGGCTTCCGCTAAAGTTTCATATTGATTACAAAATTCTCATTACAGCTCATCAAGCAATCCACACAGGTACCCTACAATATCCTCCAGTTCCACTCTCCCCACCGTCTTCTTAGGTCTCTACACACTCATCATTTGGCACTTCCCTCAGTCTCCCAAGCCCACCTGCAACAGACACGACACTCTGCTTTCTTTTTTCTAGCCTTATGGAACTCCTTATCAACCACCTTATGCTCAGAGCTCTCATTTCTCTGGTTCAAATCCATGCTCAAAACCCATCTGTTCCAGCTGACTTACAATCTGCCTTCCTCCACTTCCTAGTTAGCTTTTCCCTACCCTATGTGTCCCTTTCTGCCTTAACTGTCATGGCGAAAAATGGCATTCCTTTCTCTCTTCTGTACAGCCTCTTTTTGTTTTTTTGTAATTGTGCCCTGATGCCTAGGGCGATATATCAAATATTAATAAAGATAAAGAAAGATGAAGATAAAACATCGAGAGGGTATAGAGAAGATGGAGAATTAAGTGACTTGCCCAAGAACACAAGGGGCAGCAGTGGGATTTGAACCTTGGCTGCCATGGTCCTGGCCTACTAGTCTAAACATTGTGCTATTAGACATCCCCATTCTGAAGTATTATTCCAGGAACATGTATGTAGATGTTCCTGTAGACATCCACATCAGGCATGTCCACGTTTGTGAAATCGTGCCTGAACTTGGACGTGCCTGGTTTTTTTTTATTTCATATTGAACTTGGATGTCCTTTGTAAAATCTGCCTTCATGTCTGTGATGTGCTACTAATTTCTTATCAAGAGTCTCTCAACAGCTTGGTTCCTTTCAGTCAGTGTGACGCACTTTGGTTTCATCACTGTTCTTTGAGGCTGGCAGTTCCTTCTTAATCATGCTTGCTTCCAATACATCAGAGGGCTCCCTTCCAAGAATGAGCATTCACTATGAATGGATTAAGCTACTTGCTTACATCGAGAGTCCTCTGTTCAATCCACCAGGATCTACAGCATTCTGCACTTTGTTACTGCTGTTTCCTGGAGCGTTCCATGTGGTATGTTTGTGATTCAGAAAACTCATTGACTCGTAATTCTGAAAGTTATGTGTTGCATAAAGAACGTCAAAGTCTGTCATTTCATCTTCTCTGCCATCAGTGGCAAAAGATTCCATCAGAGTATTGTGTGCAATTCTGGTTGGCGCATCTCAAAAAGATATAGCGGAATTAGGAAAGGTACAGAAAAGGGTGACCAAAATGAATAAAAGGGCGGAATGGCTCCCCTTTGAGGAAAGGTTAAAGAGGTTAGGGCTCAGTTTGGAGAAGAGACAGCTGAAGGGAGATACGATAGAGGTCTATAAGATCTTCTACCACTTATCATTTGTATAGTGCTACAAGTCATACGCAGCACTGTACATATACATGTATGAGACGGTCCCTTCTCGAGAGAGCTTACAATCTAATCAAAACAGACAAAACTAGGGGTTAGGGTAATTCTTCTCTATCTAGTCCTAGGGACACACCTAGCCAGTCAGGTTTTCAGGATAACCCAAATGAATATGCATGAGAGAGATTTGCATACAATGGAGGCAGTGCATGCAAATTTCTCTCATGAATATTAATTGCGACTATTCTGAAAACCCAACTGGCTAGGTGTGTCCTAAGGACTGGGTTGAGAACTCCTGATCAAGGGGAATGATAAAGATACACATAGGAGAGCAAGAGATCAAGATTCCAAAGCTGCCTTGAAGAGATGGGTTTTTATTCTGCATCTGAATAGGGCCAGAGGTAGAGCCTGATATGTTGACTCGGATATTTTGTTCCAGGTATATAGAGCAGCAATGTGGAATGAATGAAGTCTGAAGTTGGCAGTGGCAGAAAAGGGCATAGATAAAAGGGATCTGCCAGTGGAGTGGAGTTCCTGAGGAGAGATGTAGGGAGAGAGGAGAGATATAGGGAGTGATAGAGAGAAAAAGCAGGGAGGAGTTGCAGAATGCACTTACGAATGATGCACTTGTATGTAGGTCAGTAGGAGAAGTGTGAACTGGATGTAGACACAGATAAGGAGCCAGTGAAGTGACTTGAGAAGAAGGGTTTGTGAACAAAGTAGAAAGGGTAAATGCAAATCAGTTGTTCACTCTTTCAAAAAGTACAAAGACTAGGGGACTTGCTTTGAAGGTACTAAGTAGCAAATTTAAAACAAACTGGAGAAAATACTTTTTCACTCTGCACAATTAAGTTCTGGAAATCACTGCCAGAGGATGTGGTAGAAACAGTCGGGTTTGAAAGAGGTTTGGACAAGTTCCTGGAGGGAAACGTCCATAAACCACTGCTACGGTGGAAATGGGGAAAGCCACAGTTTATCCCTGGGGATATGCAGCATGGAATTTGGTTACCCTTTTAGAGCCTACCAGGTACTTATGATCTGGATTGGCCACTATTGGAAACAGGATACTGGCCTTTATGGACCTATGGTCTGACTCCGCTTGACATGTTCTATAGAGTGCTAGGCATATTCTACCTCCAAGTAACAAAATGAAAATATGTGCGCTTGAGAGGATTAATTTAAAAAATAATAAACAGAGCTATCAAATGGAGGGAGAAAAATGTGTACTATCTGCTGCATGTTGAATGAAAGTAATAAGGTGACTTGTTATGTCAAATCAATTTTATTTTATTCATTTAATGAAGCAATCACAGCCGGTCTGTATTGTGGGTTGAGTGGTGTTCATGCTCCCTGAGACCGATGGCTCTTCCCCATTAAGTACTTGTGTCGTCAGGCTGAAGCTTAATTAAATAAAGCTGAACCTTTCATCTAGTTTCCTGCCTAGTTCTTTATTGGTCTTCATAGACATCAGAATATGGGTTTACCATTTTCGCTGATGCAGGTCTGGCAACATTACCTTGAGTTTGCAAATGCCTCTACAATGCTACCTGAAGTCACCTGAGTTCCCAACTTGACAGAGCAATTGCTTTCTAGTCAAGGAGTGTTTTTCTGGGCAGGGAAGCCAGACAAGATCTCTGTTCTTCCAAAACACAAACAAGTTAAGGTCCCGGAAGATTACATATTAGATTTATAATGTGTGACAAGGCATAAGCAACTTCTAAAGGACAATGCTACTCAACATGCACAGTGCATATGCAGGCTTCTGAGGCTGGTAATTTATGTCTTCTTTGTGAGGAAACAGCTGTGCAGAAATGAACTGTTAACCAGGAAGAAGTCTGTAATTAGGTAGGACCTGGAGACTGACTGTATACTTGGCACTGCTCAGCGCACTGCGGGGATTTCTCCTGCTTCAGTGTTAGACCTTGTAATCTTGGCTCAGTTAAATAAAAGAATTATGGAAAGTCAGCAGACCTCTGAGATGCTGGTTCAGGTTGTCAGGCCAAATAAAAGAAAACCTCACAACAGATTTTGTCTGGAGTAGGAACTCAACTCAGGAAAAAAAAATTATCCATCAAACCACAACAGTGTTAACACTTAATTCCAAGCGTGCCGGTTAGGAGACATTACTTTTTTCTTTTTTTTTTTTGCATATCTAGAAAATATGCCATTCCAGACCAATGAATATTCAATATAATTGTAGAAGGACATCCAACAAAATTTCAAGCAGCATCAAAATTGCCTCAGGAACAAACTTAGAATGTGAGCCCTTTGGGGACAGAGACATGCCTACTGTACCTGAATGTAACTCGCCTTGATCATCTCCTGGAAAGGTGTGAACTAAATATTAATAAAGAAATAAAATATTTTTTTAATGCACTCACGAAGAGAATACTACCAGATGCAGTAATTTATTACACTGGTACATAAGCTAAAAATGTAAGGCATTGTTTTACAACCATGTAAAGAAAAATTACATAGAGCATATTCAAATTTTTTAAATGCACTGAAGATAGTGGGGAACAATTGACTTGCCCTCGCTTTCAAAGAGATTAAACGAATTTGTGAAACCTCCGGAAAAAAGTATTATACTAGTTGGAATGGACTTGAAACACAGCCCCATAGGACACAAAATAGCAATACAAAAAGGCATGATCTACAGACTTCTGCAGTAGGATGTGAGCCATCAGAGCTCAATCAGACACCTGCTGCGAATCCTATAGAGGTGTAAATCAAAGCTCTCAGGCTATGGATTTGCATAGGGTAGGAAATGCTAGCTCCTTGGTTAATTCCTCATGTTTACTGCTAAATTAAAAACTAATATCACTACACAGATAAACAGTAACAAAACTCAGAACTCTGACAGGAGGAGAAATACATGCCGGGATAAATGACACGAGGGATTCAGAAATGCTTTTTCAGGCAGGTAGATTTTCAGCCCATATGAAAGCATATGGTTGAAACCCTGAGCAGCAGGTCTTCAGAGAAAGAAAAATCCAGACTGAAAAAGAGAATACGCACTTTAAATGCACGTGTATCTTTTGGCACAAGATTGTTTTCTTCAGGAGGAAGATAGGATCAAGTTGCTGGATGTATTAGAGAGGGAAGTACCCCCAGCACGTCTTATAGGATTACAAGACAGCTCAAGATCTATTTGGAACCAGAAATGGTGATATCAGAAGGAGTCCCGTACGTTTTCATGAGGAGGATAATGAAGCCCCCAAAAAATGTGTAGATTGTAGTATGTTGTATGAGAGAGTCCTTGTGGAGGGCAAGAAATCTCCAGCATTATAAAAATGTCTTTCTGGAAATATAGGACATACATCAAATTGGCAGAATACCGATAAGAGAATCGATCAGGGATGGACAGAAGACAAGTGGGAAGAAACAGAAGAATGGAAATAGAATACCATTTGAATACAACAGGTCTGGATAAAAGACAAATAGGGAATCTACTTAGGATAGGATAGAAACAACGTCAAAATTTGGTTGTCGTAAAGGTGATTAGGGAAGAAGCTGCTTTTCAGTTTTGTTATCCTGTAATTTGTTTATTTTTTTTATATTATTTTCAAATAATTGCATTGAGGTATTTCTTGAAATAGAAATTTCACAATGGTCCCGATTCTATGAGGCAGATAGCAGGGCTGCACGTCCCGCCGGAGCATGTAGCCAAGCTATCCGTCTTGTCAGTATTCTGCCTGCGATTCCCCCTGCACACAGAGCCACTGTACATGCCGCGGGGGATGTGGGTGGCACTGGGGCAGCACTGAGCCCTGGACATACAGGGCCGATTATATTGACGGCCGTGTATGTCCGGGGGTCGCTGGGGGAATGCCCTGAGGTGGAATAAGTGCAGGGCGCTCCCCCCCCCCCCCCCCCACGATCCAGCTGGCAGTCTCCTCCCCTCAGAGATTGGCAGCCCCCCAGAGCAGCAGAAAGGCCAAGGTGGGTCCTGTCACCCAATCAGGGCACTAGCTGCCCTCATCAGTGTCGAGAGGTGGCAAATTGGGGTCCAGGTGGGCATCAGGCAAGTAGTGCCGTGGGGAGGATGCCAGGCGGTCTCCAAGTGCCTGATCCTGAACGTGAGAGTGTCTTTCTCACAGTGCAGAATTGGGAGCTGATGGCCCTGTATTGGTCGACATGCCCTCATAGTAAATCGGGCACCACGTATTCAGCAAAATTAACCCAAAAAGAAAAAAAATACAAAAAAATAAGAAAAGGGCAGATTATCCACTTGTGAAATGAAATCCATCATTAACTATCGAGGGTCCTAAGATTTTAATTGAGAAGAAAATAAATCAAAATAACAGAGTCCATTAGGAAGCCAGTCATCATAACATTTGTAGAAGATTGTCAGAATTTCTTATGACAAGGTGGATCAAACATCCCTGGACTCTACCACCTTATCACTAAGAAACAAGATTAGTAGTGTTGGTTAAACACAAGTAACATCTTTGGGGCCCTTTTACTAAAGGGTCCTGTGCAGTCAGCATGGGTTTAAGCATGTGCTGAAGCCCACTGTAACTAAATGTGGGGCCAAAACACTTAGTGCAGGTTTATTTCTACATTAACAATACGTGGTTTGTTAATTGTAAACCACCCTTGATCTCTGGAAGGGGCAGTATAGAAAACCATATAACTAAATAAAGTAAAATAAATAAAATGTGTGTAGGAGGGATAAAAGGGTGGGTTAGTGGTGGAGAGTGGGCATGGTAAGCATTGTGCAGTTACTATACAAGTTCACAGTACATGCTACCTGTACCTTGCGCAATTAGTACAAGTTCACCTAATCCAGTAGTTCCCAACCTTTTCTATGCCCCACATCCCTAGAAAATGTTTGGTTAATGTTCGCACCCCCTACAAAAGTAATATCATGGTGCATATGAGTAGAGGTGATAGGTGAGCTGAGAGGCCCCAAGGGGTAAAATACTTAAACTCTTGCAATTGTGAATTTATGAGTGAAACAATATACAATGATTGTCAGATGTTGCGTTATAATGATTTTAAAAGCAATGCTCTGACAATCAGTTATTTATTTTACTTATATGTTTAATTCTGTTATTCTCTCCTTTTGATTAAATAAGCAACGAGACTACTATCTACGCAACATAACCACCTACTACCACTGCTCAAGGCACACTGGTAGCTGGCTGAGTGATGATTCATGACTCATCACTAAGGGACACAAGCCACTCTGTCGCACCCCCTGAAAGTTCATCTCGCACCGCCTGGGGGTGCGGGCAACCCAGGTTGGGAACCCCTGACCTAATGCCACCTGCCAGGAACATGCCGGCCATGCCCCCAACAGAGCATTGCAGTTGCAACTATCACTCATTAGCTTCACTCTTCATCACTCCCCACCCCAATCTCATCCAGTCTCCTCCTACCTTTTTAGGAATCTAAATGGTATCGATCCATTGACCCTTTCCACTACTGTCTCATCACCTCTTTCTTCCACTTTGTCCTCTAAATATGTCAATGAGGCTTAATTTCCTATAATACTGCTCTCTCCTCTGCTCTGGATTCTCTTGTTCTGCCCATACCACATCCTATGAGGTGCACTTCACTTCAGCCATGGCTGTCTTCAACTACCCACTACCTATGCTCCTCTGCCCACTCAGCCGAGCGCACGTGGCTCAAATCCCATTCCCTTTCTAACTTTCTTCACTTCAATTTCATGCTTACTTACTTCCTGTCTGCTATTGCACTCGCCAAGCAAAGCTATTTTATCCATCTGACCATCTGACTAACTCTCTTACCTCCAACCTCCACCGTCTCTTTTCAACTCTCAATTCTCTTCTTAAGGCACCTCCACCTCTAATCCCTCCTTTTTCTGCCCAAACCCTAGCCAACTATTTCCATGACAAAATTCAAACGGTCTATAAATTAATGAATGGAGTGGAATGGGTAAACATAGATCGATTGTTTACGTTATCAGAATATAAAAAGACTAGGGGACATGCAATGAAGCTATAGGGTAAACTATTTAAGACTAATAAGAGAAATATTTTTTCACTCAATGTGTAATCAAACTCTGGAATTTGCTACTGGAGGATGTAGTAAAAGCTGTTAGTGTAGCTGGATTTAAAAAAGGTTTGGACAAGTTTCTGGAGGAAAAGTCCATAAACCATTATTAAAAGGGACCCAGGATATCACTGCTTGACCCAATACAAGCATTATGGAACCTGTGTCTTTTGGGGAGACTGCTAGGTACTTATGACCTAGATTGGCCCCAGTTGGAAACAGGATACTGGGCTTGATGGACCTTGATCTGACCCAGTATGGCATATCTTATGTTCTTATTACACTCCAATTCCCCATGAAATCTTCTTTACTCCCCCTTCCTCCTCTTCAAAACCATCTTTTCCCCTCAACCTCTATCACCCTTTCATCCTTTTCTAAGATCTCCGAAGAGGAAACCTCTCTTCTTCTTTCCTCCTCTAAACTCAATACCTGTTCCTCTGATCCTATACCCACCTGTCTCCTTAAATCCATTTCCTCCTCCGTCATCCCTTCCATCTCACATATTCTAAACTTTTCACTCTCCACTGCAACTTTCCTTGCAGCCTTCAAGCATGCTGTGATCACACCTCTCCTCAAGAAACCTTCACTTGGCCCTACTTGTCCTTCTAATTATCTACCCATCTTCCTTCTTCCCTTCATTTCCAAACTTCTTGAAATTCAAGACAATTCTCTGTCACTGCCTTGACTGTCTCTCCTCTCAAGCCCCGTCTCACCTCTAACAGCTGCCAAAGTGAAGCGCGTCTTTTTCTTCACTTCGGAGCTGTACTGAAGTTTAGAACACTGCCGCGCTGAGCGCCGGGAAACAGGAAGTCCCTTTTGACCTCAGCGCGGCAGCGTTCTAAACTTCAGTACAGCTGCCTAAGTGACTTCTTTACTTTGGCATCTGTTAGAGGTGAGCTGGGGCCTTTCCGGTTCCCTCTAAAGCATTTTAGATAGCTGTGGGGCTCTTCGGGAGGGGAGGGGGGCTTGGACTGGAAATAGGCTGGGAGAGGGAGCTAGGACTGGAAATGGGCTGAGTGGAGGGGGGCTTGAACTGGAAATAGCTGATGAGGCGGGGGGCTTGGACTGGAAACGGGCTGCGTGGGTGGGGGAGCTAGGGTTGGAAATGGGCTGATGGAGGGGCTAGGAAAGGACTAGACATGGGCTATTGGGGGTGGGCTTGGATTGAAATGGACTCATGGAGTGGCTAGGACTGGAAATAGGCTCATAGGGGGGCTTGTATTGGAAATGGGCTGAGTTGGGGGGGAGCTAGGACTCAAAATGGGCTTAGTTGGGATCTTGGACTGGAAATTGGCTGAATGGAGGGGAGCTAGGACTGGAAATGGGCTGATGGTGGGGCTAGGAAAGGACTGGAAATGGGCTGTTGGGGGGGCTAGGATTAGAAATGGACTAATGGAGGGGCTAGGACTGGAAATAGGCTTTAAGGGGGGACTTGAATTGGAAATGAGCTGAATGAGGGGGAGCTAGGACTGGAAATGGGTTGAGTGGTGGGGGGGCTTGGACTGGAAATTGGCTGAGTGGAGGGGAGCTAGGATTGGAAATGGGCTAATGGGAGGCTAGGATTGGAAATGAGCTGGATTGGAAATGGTTAGAGTGGAGGAGGGGCTTGAACTGGAAATAGCAGATGGGGAGGGGGCTTGGACTGGAAATGGGCTGAGTGGGGGGAGCTAGGACTGGAAATGGGCTGATGTGGGGACTAGAAGGGAGCGGATGCTGGGTGGGGTTGGAACTAGAAGGGAGCTGATGTTGGGGGAGGACTAAAATGGAATGGGGCTGGGAGAGTGAAATGGAGAGAGGAAAAATATTTTGTGAGGGAGGGAAGAAAAATCTACAATTAGCCGGGTATTGGGAGAGTAAGTGGGGATTGAGGATAGAGGAGTAAAATTTGAGTGGATGAAAAAGGAATAAAGAAAGAGATGGAGGAAAGATCAGTATGTTAAAGTAGATTTAGAGAGAGAATGGAAAAAAAAACTAGAAGAGAGAAGAAAGGACAAATGGACAGCAGACAATGGAGAGATAGCAAAAGACAAGAAAACCAGAATTAAGTGACTGAAAAATAAAATGCCCAAACAACAAAAGGTAGAAAAATACTTTATTTTGAATTTATTAACAGGAATATGTCAGCTCTGGGAAATGTGTGTCTTTAACATCTGCATTTTGTTTAGTACAAGTGGAAATTAATTTATAGTTTTATTTCTGCAGTGCTGTACGTTCCAAGTTTGGCTTTTGGGGTTCCCAGTTTAATTATTGTCTTCCTATTTCTAAATTGTGATCCCTTGTTCTTTGTTTGGTGACTATCTATGTTCTGCATGTGTAACTGAGCTGAGGTATTCTGTTTATGTAGTTTCTATTTGACAGTGCCACTTGTTCTCTTTCCCCAGTAGGAGATGTATTGGTATTTTCTGAGATGTATTGGTTTAATATTTTCAGTGTTGCCTTTTGATAGGTAGGGTCTGGTGCTTTGTGAGTCCTGGTAGTGCTGTTAGGATACGGTGGGTTTGCTATGGGTTCTAAATGGGCAGTGTTTGTAGTACTTCCTAATGTGCCTGGCGGTTGGCACTGGAGTATAGTAATGTAGAAATCTGGCAGTCTTTCTTTATCCAGACACTCATTAAGAGGCATGTTTATTGAAAGTCAGTGCATGTTAACATTACGCAAATATTTATGCAAATGAGGCTCCACACCGAGTCTCCGCACATGGTCCCGCACCCCTCTTGGGTCGCCCCTGCTTGCTGGTCTCCCTCAGTCATTTCTCTCCTCTTTAATCTGTTTAGAACTCTGCTGCACAGCTAATCTTCTGCCAGCCCCAATACACTCATGTAGCCCCTCTTCTCAAATCACATCATTGACTCCCCTTCCATTTCCATATCCAATTCAAACTTCTCCTTCTGACCTCTAAATGCATTCACTCTACTGCCCCTCACTACCGTTCCTGTCTCCTCTCTCCCTACACCCCTCCTCATAAACTCCGTTCTTCCTCTGGCTTGCTTCTCTCTTTGCCCTTTTCTTCCACTGACAATTTCCCGATTCTATATCTCAGGTCTCATCGCTCCCCCTTTCCAAATCCATGCTAAAAAGTTCACCTCTTTGAGGCTGCTTTTGGATTCTAATCCCTTCTCCTTATGTCTCCTTTCCCTATTTAAACCCCTTGTTTCTCTTGTATTGTACTGTCTGTCTTGATTAGATTGTAAGCTCTAGCAAGCAGGGACCATTTTCTATATGTTCTTGTACAGCGCTGCATACTACTACTACTGAGTATCTGTATAGAGCAACAAATAGTATGCAGCGCTGCACAGACATGTAAGAGAGAGTCCCTGCTCATCAGAGCTTACAATCTAGTCAAGACAGACAACACAGAAGGTGTAGACAAGGAAAAACAAGGGGGAAGGTAAAGAAACAAGGAGAATCATGTGAGTCAAGAACCAAAAGCAGTAGCGAAGAGGTGAGTTTTCAGCCTGGATTTGAAAAGGGTCAGAGAAGGTGCCTGGCGTACAGACATAGGTAGTTTGTTCCAGGCATAAGGTGCAGCAAGGTGAAAGGAGCGAAGTCTGGAGTTAGCAGTAGAAGAGAAGGGCATAGATAGAAGCAGTTTGCCAGAAGAGCGGAATTACCGAGTGGGGGTGTAAGGAGAGATAAGAGAAGAAAGGTACTGAAGAGTGTCACAGCCCCTCCTAGTGGCAGCATGCAGAAAGGAGAGGGCGGACACTTATTGTTGGTTGAAGAAGGAAAAACTCTTCTAGACGAGGTGCATCATGGTCTTTGTAGTCCCACTTCATAAAGAAATAGTTGTGAACCTTGTGCAGGGTTAAACTTAAATGGTTTTTATTCCCTTTGTTGTGCAAAGGTTCTCCAGGAATACAAAAACAGAATGTACCTTACTTCAGGGTTAAGGCCAAAATATTTACAAAGTCAGTAACTGTTACAGGCGCTTCACAGTTCTTTGCATTCAAACAGGTTTTCAACACCAAGAGGAAAAACAAATACAAAACTTCTTCTTTCAGCTTAGCAAAAGCAAAAAGATATGTTAAAGCATGTCCTGCCGGATACAATTCTGTGAGAGACTCTAGATTCTTGGAAACACAGAGTGAGCAGTCCATCGGGTGCTCTAACTGCAACGGCTCTGGCTCTATCACCTCTATTTGCATAGGTTCCTGTTCAGCCGTGTTGTCAGCTTGTCCTGAGCTTTCCCTGGATAAGGCAGGTTGTAATTCAATAGATCTCTCCAATATTCCCCAGCTTTGCTTGTCTTGGTTGGGCAAATAACTGTTATGGCTTTTTACTATGCCTCTCTGTACAGATTTCATAAGCCTTTCCCAGCGTTGTTTCCTATAAGTACAGTTCTCTGGGTTATAAGCTTTTCTAGGAGCTGGCTCACATCTTGGAAAGGAAATATAACTGTACCTTGGATCTTTGAGACGTGCTCTGCTGGTATTTGCTCTACCCAGCAGTCTCCTTCTATCACCGTCTTCCCTGAAGACTAGCTCCTGGAGCTTTCTGGAACGGGCTTGTCCTCCCTGGAACTTAGCTCTTCCTTGTAAGTACTCCAAGCTTCTCTGCCTTTCAGTATGTGAGGTTCCTCTCTCAGGTCCCCTCTCAGTTCCTCTCCGAACTTGTGTTCCTCTCCAAACTTGTGGTCCTCTCTGAGCTTGAGGTCCTCTCTCAGCTCCTCTCTCAGCTCCTCTCTCAGCTCGTAGTCCTCGTAGTTCCTTTCTGAACTCGAGATCCTCTCCCAATTCCTCTCTGAACTCGAGATCCTCTCTGCTTTCTTCCTTCTGAGCACTGTTTATAAAGCCATTTCTCCACTGAGCTTCCTGGCTTTCTACTCAGGTGTACCTGATTAGCTCCTGCATTCCCAAAACCTGGGTGTGTCAGCTTAGCTTCTGCAGCCTTGTGCCTGCTCCCTCTAGCTGCACTTTTAGGTAACTGCACCCCCTGTGAGTCAGTTGCTTTATCAGTGTTTTTTCCTAAGTCTATAGCTTCAATGGCTTCAGCTTCATCACAGGAGCTGCAGAGTGAATGCATTTATAGATCAATAGTAGTAATAGTAGTTAGTTTTAGCTCTAAATGTGCATTAGTTGCTAAACCCTAGTGCACTTTAGTAAAAGGGCCCCTTTATATTTAATAATATTTAGAAGGAAATTTTGAAAATAACTTAGCCCCTTTCTGTAGGACCCTGGGCCTCATAAGCAGGAACTATCTCCATTTTTTCTGAGTGACCCTAGCCACATCAGGAAACAGATATGTTTTTAAATCAAGAAATAATTCTTCTGTATGTCAGAAATATAATCTCAGAAACCAGTCCCTATCAGGGTCCAAGGCAAAATAAATAACCAAAGTAGCAGCTACTATCAATTCTATATCAGAGGTCTCAATGTGGTCAGGTCCAAAATTTCTTGAGGCAAAGGAAACAGTCCATCTCGACCTTCAGTTACTCCCTTCTTGAACAGACATTAGTAACAGGAGTAGTACACCCAGAAGGTACCTTAAATATTTCAGAGATATCTTTTATACATCTCCAGGGGAGAAAACCCCTGGATCTGAGGAAAATGAATACAGTACATATACATGGCACCTTCAAACATCATTCTTGAGAACTCCGTCTTCTCAAATAATTCTAGAAAGAGTGATTCCAGCTTTAGAAAATCCATTCATAGATGACAAATAGATATCTTTCATAAGAAATGGTTCATCTTGGGGTCAGATTCTCAACTCATGTTAACTTATCAAAAAATGATATATACAAGATGATATATCAAACCAAAACCTAATGTCAACCAGGTGGTTGAATACCAGGCATGGAGTATTTTGGAAATCACTATCATTCATAGAGAATTTCATGGGCCAAATTTCATTTCTGACTTTTGCTGAATTGGCTGATAAAAAGCTTGGTCTACTCCAAGAACAGATGTGTCTTTTACTTAAAAATTTGCATCTGAAGTCAAGTAGTCTAACCTAGTAGCTAGATAGTAAAAATATTTTAAAAAGGAAATAGCCTGATATGCCCCAAACTGGAAGCTTATCATAGCATACACCATAAAATCAGGACTTGGGGGAAGGGTTATGGTACGAGGGAACTTTTCAAAACTGTGCAGAAGATGTAAAGACTACAGGTATTTTTACCTGCAAATTTTACTTCATTTCTCAAAGGGAAACTACCCAAGGGAAAAGTACTCACAAAACAAGGCTCATTGTTTTGAATGTACAGAACTGTGCATGGTATTGCCTCCCCCGACCTAACATCACACTGGGAATGCCCCCATGACAATATGGGTAAAAGTATGTGTCTCGTGGAACAAGTTGAAGAATTTTAGCTATGCCCAGGATGGGCAATTTTCAGACAACCTACTTGCCTACATTGCCATTTGCATGGCGTAAATGACTTTTGAAAAAGAGACCACAAGAGTTTTGTCTGGAGAAGAATCTCGTTTGTTGAAGATTTCCATATCACTGGAAACAAAAACTAAAAGGCAGAGTGTCTAAGCAGGCACCATCTGTCTCCAGTAGTTTGAGCCAAAATGCTCTTAGTGGGGGATTCCAAATGGAAGAGCCTTTTGGACTTAATTGCCTTGATAAATGGTAAATACTTTCCTTGATAGAGCAAATGTTCTCGTTTTGTACCTTTCGCTTTGGGAGCTCAGCAATATGGTTCTTTCAGCAAAAGGAGTCCATGTTGTGATAAAGCCTGTCCTGAAAGAGGATATTTGGGGGATCTCCTTTTTCTCTAAAAGAATGAGAGGAGACATACCCAGAAAGAGAAAAATCAGAAGCTCTTCTGAAGCTCTAAAGAAAGGTGGTCACAGTATGAGCTCTCAAACAGAAAGAGATCCTCATTCTGATTTTCTCCTTGATTTAGGAAAGACAAAACCTTAAGTAAATCGCAAAAGGAGAGGTATCCCTTACTCTAGAAAGAACTGTGGAGAAGCAGATGAAAGGGTTAAGACTTTCCTTACCACAAAAGGCCATTTCCAGCTTCCAGTGAGTGAGAAGAACAGCTTTACAGTATCTTTCGTTCTGGGGATAAATCCAAACTATTTAAATTTCACCAAAAGCTGGCAGAGAAAAGTGATCTGAGCAATTTTATTGCACCCGGAATCCATTCTGTGAGGACTTTCATTGGCAGTAACTAAATCAAACATTAGGATTAGTAAATACATATTGCCCGAACAATCTGTTATAATATGGGCTTGGAAAGGAGTACCAGACCCTGAGTGTTCCAGTGGTGGATGGAGTTTAACCCTTCGATAGATGTTACTGGATGGATTGGTAAAAGTGGAAGCCTTGTTCAAGAAAAGGAAAGGCATTCTTTCTGAATTAATGTTGCCAAATGCTGAAATCTCTCTTTCAAAATGATTTAAGGAGACTACATTTGTCCAAAAGCCTTGAATTATTCTCTGTCTCACCCCAATCACTATTACGAACTTCAGCCTTCTTTTTTATGTAACAAGGGGCTGGGAGTACAGAAATATAAACCTCATGGCCACTTATTGCAAGAAGAAATTTTGTAGCTTACCCCAGGAAGTACAGGTTCTAGCAGCTGATACTGTAGCACAATAATGGAATTAAGATATTCTATATATTTTTCCTCCATGGTCAGTGATTCACAAGCATAACTTTTATATATAAACTATAGTGATAGTCTTGATTGCTCCACATTGGCTAGGGCAACATTACTTTCTAACCTGTTAGAACAGTCGATTATCAAAACCCATTCGGCTAAACATGTTAGAAGGAAGGTCCAATTCTATGACCAGATCTGAGAATGTTGAGGTTGATGGCTTGAAAATTGAAAGAAAGCAGCTGGAAAATAAGAGATATTCAGAAGGAATTCTGAAAGATCTGTTAGCTTCCAGGAAAAAATCTATGACTTAAAGCGTATTATGCAATTTAAGAAAATCGTCTTACAATGCAAACAAAAGGTGATAAATCCATCACGATTATCAATAAAGTCTGGGCTGCAATTTATGTTCAGGATGCTGACCTGGGCCTATCTGCCAGAATATTACAGATCCATGCAGAGGCAACTGCAACGACTGAGGGAAAATAAAAGTAAACAGGTCGATATTCAGCAATGACAATCAGCAGGTTTTTTTAAACACTAGCTAGGACATTTTAAAAAAAATGTGCATATTTTGTCATGATGAATATGGGGGCTATTTTAGAAGTCTTATATGCATTTTGCTCGTGGATGTACCAACATACACTACATCCTCGTGCAAATAGCCATTTTAGAAGGACCTGATTTTGCACATGTCTGTCCTGATCATGTCCAAGTTAGAGGCATGTCGGGGGCATGCTGAGGTCATGGTCTAGATAGAATAAAAAGATATACATGCATCTCCTATTTCATAGAAGGAATGCTCATTTAAGGCTAAAATAGGCTATTTCCCTGAAATGAACACCCAAGTTGAACTTGAGTGTCGGCACAGCAAGAGAGCCTGTATTTTAAGACTGCTTAAAGCTATCTACTTTTCAACTAATATAGATGTTTTTGAAGGGTTTTCATTGCAAAAATGATATAAAAAGAAAGGATAAAAAAGAACTAGTTGCACCCTGGAGCCCAATGAATGAAATATTTGTGGGTAGAATTCAGCATTAATATACTGTAGCTGTACTACATACCCCGGACTGAGGTCTCCTATACGCATTCATTCATTACTAGCTTGGTGCTTAGCAGACGTTCTATAAGTGCTGTGTTCTGTGGCCCTAACATGATCAAGCACTTAAAAAGCGTTCACTTTGGCCAGATCTCTGCAGTAGAGATTGAGGGGGATACCCCTTTAATCTCCCAATGTTTATTTCCTCCTCCAAATTGAACTGAGGTAAACATCACATCCTCAGTGATTGTTTGAGAGTGGCTGTACTTCTGAGTTTGCAAACTGGCTCAGGTGCAAGTATAAATTCCAGCATTTACATGCGCGCATTGTGAAATGCAGAAACTTACGCATGTGAGTTGCCAGATTTCCGCTGTCAATGTTTCCCATGTGTGTGTTTGCAAAATGGCACCTCCTGCTGCACCTAGATGGTCATCCCCGTGGGTCCTGCACTTCTTCCTATGATTTAAAACACACATTCATATTGACGGACAGAGATGCTAATTTTACATCAGATCTACATGTACACACCCTGTTCTAAAATCAACATAGACTTGTGGACGCTTCCACTTTCGCATCACTACAGCCACATAAATGGCCAGTGTAAAATGTGCCTTCAGACAAGTGGATAGCTGACCTATAGCAAAGCATTTTAATTTAGATCAGCAATTTTTTCCTGTCCTAAATTATCTACACAGCTAGTAGCTGAATATCACTGCTATACATACAACTAGGTGGCACGTCCACGCCCCAACATGGCAGGACCCCAGGCACGCCAGACTGGCTCCAGACCCTTGCCCTTCCCCCTTGCAGGCAAAAGCACTCAAAAGCAAGAGTGACCAGAAGCCCACTCTGTGATAGTGCTGACTTGTGTTAGTCAAGCCCCTAGGAATGCTGCCATTATTGAAGGCCTGGGAGAGAGCCTATAGTCACGTAATAGGTGATGATAAATGGATATGAATCTTTTAAAAGACATTGGGAGATAATTCCATCAGTGCTAATGCACAGGAAAATGGCTATAAATATGTCTACAAATGCTATTACACTCATCTTAGGTTAAATAAGATGGGAATTAAAGATTTTGATTTGTGGTAGTAGAGGGTGTTTTTATCATATTTTGTGACAATGCCTGATAGTGTAAATTTTCTGCACAGACATTTTGACATGGATTTGAGGGGTAGTAGGCTAATTGTTTTCAGCAGAACCTATAATATAGTTGAGTTCTTAAGAAGAAAATATTCCTTTTTGGTCAAGAAAGGTTATTCCTTTAATGAACTGTGTTTTTGGCAGTAGCAAGAAAGATGGTTCTAATCACTGGACCAGACCCTCTCAAAAGCGGTTGGTACAATTGTCATGGCATACGTATCCACTAAACTAGCTAGCTCATACTATACAATAAAATATTGTATTGCTAATGAAATTTTGAAACCATGTCTAGAAAGGAATTGGAAGATGGAAGGTTCTGTCCTGGTTGATGAAATATGACTCCTCTGGATTAATATAACATGTGCAATTTTTATTTTATCAATATTTTATATTTAATTTAATTTATTAATTTATGTATTTATTATTCACTGTGAACTTTCCTTTCAGCAGGTTGCTGGGGAAGGTGAGGAAAGACGATGTACTGGTTAATTGTTTTACAGAAGTATGCCATTGTGTGTTAACCTGAACCCCTGTAAAAAAAATAAAATAAAATAAAAGAAAGTCTCTTTCAAAAACAATGCGGACACTCTGAAAAAGTTCCTGCTCAAAAATATTTGCAAAATACTCCAGTGGACTCTGAGTGGAGGAGTAGCCTAATGGTTAGAGCAGTGGCTTAGGTGCTAAAAAGATTAGGGTTTGAATCTCATTGACATTCCTTGTGACCTTGGGCAAGTGACTTCACCCTTTATTGCCTCAGGTAGAAACTTAGGGGGCTGTTATACTAAGGTGCAGTAAATGTTTGCATAAAAACCAATATATCACAAAACTCACTCAAATGAAACAAAACTTGTTTCCTGATTTCAAAAACCAAAATGATTGTTTCCAAACATATGTATTAACAGCAATAGTGGAACAGTGAAAACAGAACCGTGGTCAGCAAGGTCTCAGCTTCCATGGGCAATGGCAAATATAATCGAGAAGTGAGTCCAGATCCTGCCACTTAAACTTAAGCCCGATAACATCAAGGACCTGCTGCCACCACCATCCACATTTACAAAAATTCTTCAACAAAAGAAATAATAAACAAGCAACTGCATCAACCCCTAAGAAAACTTAGCTTTAAAGTGAAGTAATAGCGGGAGTTGATGACGAGCCGCTGCCCCGACGTCACTATAGAGCTCTGATACGTTTCGCGAGTAATCTCGCTGCATCAGGGGGAAATACTGTGAAAGACAAGAAACAAACATTCAAAACCAAACTAACATTTGCTAAAATGCCGAAACAAAAAATACGCCCACTCCCACCCGACAGAGACAACAACGAAGATGTAACTCACATTAAGACAGCAGCAAAACTAGCACTTCAACATTGCTTCTCAAAAAACGCCTCGCATGCTCAAATCACCAAAAAACACCGCGCTCACATAAATACCTTCCCACTGACGTCAACCGGTATCCCCCAAAGAGAAACTCCACCCCCTTTCTTAAATACAGACTGCCCAATCTATGCGAAGATTTAAACCCTCCGGAGCTACAGTGTGCAGCTTAAAGATCCACTTCTGCTCGCATATCAAAAGGGACTGTTCCCTACTCTTACCGTCCCTCCCAGCCAAGACTCGATCCAGACAAAAGCATCGCAGCTCCACAAACTGATGTTTAAATTCAACACAGTGCGGAACCAAAGGCGCCTCACAGACAGTGCACTTAAGCCGACTTCTATGTTCAATAATCTGCTTCCGAAACGTCCTACATGTGCTGCCCACATACAACAGACCACAAGGACACATAACCCCATAAACAACAAACGTGGAGTCACAGGAGGTCTGATACTTAAACTTATACTGCACCCCATGGTGGATGAGTTGAAGCTAAAGGAATCGGAGACTGGATTCAAATCGCGTACTGAAGATATGACCAAACAGCTTGACCAACTTCGGGAGGAGGTGAAATCCGCTAAGGCTAAGAAATTGAAACGGGATTATGAGGACTATACTTTTGGATACGTTTATCCATGGATGAATCCCAATCGCAGGTCATACAAGAAACAGAGAAAGTGCATTGACTTTGACCAGTCCTCTGATGATTCTTCTGGAGGTTCAAAGAAATCGGGACAGAGTCTTTTTTTGGACAACGGTTCTGGACAGGAGAAGAAAGGTGGAGCTCGAGGATAGTCCAAAGGCCGAGGGGTGAGCCGGTAAATGATTCTAGTTTTGCCACTGCTCCAGCTCCGTCCTTGGTGATCAACTTATCCACTGTGGTTTTGTCGGAAGTCCAGTTGTGTGTTTTGAACAAAGGTCTCTCGTTCGTACCAGCAACATTTTTTGACCCGTTCCAGTTCCGGGTAGATTTAGAAGGTCTCATCAGAAAATTACATTTACGGATGTTTTTTTCCTCCCAACAAGAAAGTATGGTGGGAGAGGGTGTGTTTCAGAAGCAAGTACCTTTGCCCTTGAAATCTACGTGGAGCCCGCCAAGCCAGTTGCCTCCTGCTTTGTCTATTTTTAAACAACTGGTGCTCCGAGATGTCCAGCAGTTGGAAGACACGGGTCGGCCTCTGTTCTCCGCTCTGACTCGAGAGGAGAGGGAGGCTGTGAATAGTTTAGTTGCCCAACCAGATTTGGTAATTAGAAATGCAGACAAAGGAGGTGCAGTAGTGGTCTGGCCCCGAGTCGATTACTTGCAAGAGGCTCAGCGCCAATTGACTGATTTGACCACTTATGTGGTTTTGTCTCAGGACCCCACTCTGCGACTGCAAGGGCTCATTAAAACTGTTACCACGGAAGCTTTGGGGAGTAAAATGATATCTAAGAAAGAGTTTTCCTTTCTAAATGTTCGCAGTCCTTCTGTAGCTAGATTTTATTTGCTGCCCAAAATCCATAAAAATTTACAACATCCACCCGGGCGTCCCATTGTTTCTACGCGTGGGACAGTGCTTGAGCCTCTTTCTACGTTTGCAGATTCTTTCTTAAGACCACTGTTGTTAGACATCCCGGCTTACATTATTTTATTTATTTATTTATTTATTTAACAATCTCTTATATACCGCAGCTTCCTAAGATCAGCTGCGGTTCACAAATAACAACAGGCAACAAATCATGGATTTGTTTTACATATAACGTCATATAACTATAACCAATGTACAGTAAACAGAAATGTTGAACAGGGACACTATGCATTTTTTAAACATTTTGGAAGATCATTCGTGTTTGGCAGGTTCCCCTGAGATATTGTTGGCCACTTTGGATGTGGCTTCATTGTATACATCGATTCCCCAGGGGGCCGCATTGGAGGTGGTTGAGGAGTGTCTGCACCGTAGAGGCGATTTAAGTTCTGAGATGGTTGCTTTTGTGAAGTGTTTGTCTCATTTGGCCATTTCTGAAAATTATTTTGTGTTTGAGGGGCTTTTTTATCATCAAATATCTGGAGTGGCCATGGGTGCCACCTGCGCCCCGTCGGTTGCCAATCTGTATATGGCTAGGTATGAGGACAAATGGGTGTATACCTCCCCTTTTGCTGGGCGCCTGCGGTTATGGTGCAGGTATATAGACAATGTTTTCGTCTTGTGGCAGGGTACAGAAAGTGAATTCCAGGAGTTTGTTCAGTGGTTAAATGGTTGTGAAAGTAACATTCAATTTACCAGCACCTGCAGTCATCAGATTGTGTTTTTGGATGTGGTCGTGGTTAAGGATGTGGCTGGTTGGGTAACGAGTGTGCACAGGAAGACCACGGACAGGAACACACTATTGCATTATGGTAGTGCCCACCCGGTGAGTCTACGCAATAGTTTACCTTTTTCTCAATTTCTCCGCTATCGTCGGAACTGTTCCAATGTTGCTGATTTTAAATCTCATTCTAGGTCTTTAGCGAGTGGTTTCCTGGCTAGGGGTTATCCCCGTGGGGTGGTGCGTGATGCCTATCGGAGGGCGTTATACAATAATCGGTCCTTGCTACTGTTGCCCAAAAATAAGGGAGATATTTTGGCTGATGGGGATTGCATAAATTTAATTTCAAAATATTCCCCCTTCAGTTTCTCTATTCAGCGGATTGTGCGGAGACACATGGGGGTACTAAACACTGTGCCGTGTTTAGTGAATAAGACAGTACGGTGCGTGTGGCAGCGCCAGCGTAATTTGAGGGAGATATTGAGCCCCTCGATTTTATGTCCGGTTTTTGTTGAGGGAGCTCAACCACGGGGTCATCGTCCTTGTGGTCATTGTTCCATTTGTGGGGTATCTAGTGAGATCTCACAATTTGAATATCATGGGGTGCAGTATAAGTTTAAGTATCAGACCTCCTGTGACTCCACGTTCGTTGTTTATGGGGTTATGTGTCCTTGTAGTCTGTTGTATGTGGGCAACACATGTAGGACGTTTCGGAAGCAGATTATTGAACATAGAAGTCGGCTTAAGTGCACTGTCCGTGAGGCGCCTTTGGTTCCGCACTGTGTTTAATTTAAACATCAGTTTGTGGAGCTGCGATGCTTTTGTCTGGATCGAGTCTTGGCTGGGAGGGACGGTAAGAGCAGGGAACAGTCCCTTTTGATATGCGAGCAGAAGTGGATCTTTAAGCTGCACACTGTAGCTCCGGAGGGTTTAAATCTTCGCATAGATTGGGCGGTCTGTATTTAAGAAAGGGGGTGGAGTTTCTCTTTGGGGGATACCGGTTGACGTCAGTGGGAAGGTATTTATGTGAGCGCGGTGTTTTTTGGTGATTTGAGCATGCGCGGCGTTTTTTGAGAAGCAATGTTGAAGTGCTAGTTTTGCTGCTGTCTTAATGTGAGTTACATCTTCGTTGTTGTCTCTGTCGGGTGGGAGTGGGCGTATTTTTTGTTTCGGCATTTTAGCAAATGTTAGTTTGGTTTTGAATGTTTGTTTCTTGTCTTTCACAGTATTTCCCCCTGATGCAGCGAGATTACTCGCGAAACGTATCAGAGCTCTATAGTGACGTCGGGGCAGCGGCTCGTCATCAACTCCCGCTATTACTTCACTTTAAAGCTATGTTTTCTTGAGGGTTGATGCAGTTGCTTGTTTATTATTTCTTTTGTTGAAGAATTTTTGTAAATGTGGATGGTGGTGGCAGCAGGTCCTTGATGTTATCGGGCTTAAGTTTAAGTGGCAGGATCTGGACTCACGTCTCGATTATATTTGCCATTGCCCATGGAAGCTGAGACCTTGCTGACCACGGTTCTGTTTTCACTGTTCCACTATTGCTGTTAATACATATGTTTGGAAACAATCATTTTGGTTTTTGAAATCAGGAAACAAGTTTTGTTTCATTGGAGTGAGTTTTGTGATATATTGATATTTACACTCTACAACGTGACCTTAGAACTGTTTGCATAAAAACCAATGCATGGTAAATAAAAATAAAAAACGTCATACGCTCTCAGGGACATGGCCAGCAGTTTCCACACACAAAAGTATCTTAATGCGCAGCAGCGACTTTCTCAATTAGCACAGGTGCACTTTACACCATCTGTTAAGGTGACGTCAAGTGCACCCATGCTAACTCTAACAATGAAACATGCGATATGTATCTGCACTAACCACAATGCGCTCCCATGCCTACTCTCTACCCCAATCCACTTATTCCAGTCCCACTGCATGATGTGCAGTTGCCACATGCCAAGAGGCACCTTAACCATTTATCATACGTTAGTAAAAACTGTAAACCCTCCAAGAATAGGACAATGGAGTAGGCACAGTTCACAAAAAGCTGCTTGGCTCAGATTCACAGTTCGCAGCAAGCATAGTTTAGTTTTTCTTTATTCCCTATTTCAGATCATACTTCACAGTGAAACTTCTAATCTACTGTTGAAAGTGTTCTGCTTCTCCCAACCTTTATGAGGTATACGGATCTCACAAATCCCCCTGCCTTCCAGAGCTCATGCCCACTGGATCTTTATGATATGGAAGGGCTTTCATTCTGAATTCTATCTCACGAGGTCTGCTGTTGGGATTTCTGGTCCTCATGAAAACTGTAGCTTCACTAGGAGCTGGGCACTTTCTTTACCAGGCAAATGTTCTTTCCTCAGCTTGTGGAACGTCCTGCCGCTCAACACCAACATGCCTTAAGGCTTCTCCCCTTTCACTCATTGCAGGACTCAACCCCTTTCCCCCAGGGCATGCTCACAATATCCCTCTTTAAGACACTGCCACACAGGTTTTTCTTCTGTTTGGGACACACTTTGTGGCCAAGGGGCTATAATGGATTTTTCTGTTGATACTTCTGAAATTCTTGTTTCATTTAAGTTCATTCTGTAAGAGAAGTAGCAACATCATATGCAGATCAAGCTCAATATGAATTGAATCTTTTTACAAAAAAATCTGTAAAGCATGGCTTAGGATTCCATCCTTACATTAATAGAATAGAGAATGGACAAGTGCTCATATCAGTCCCGCCCTTCAGTACATTCTTTGCATAACCCATGCTACAGACTGTTTAAGAATAGAGTGGACTAGGGATTTTCACTTACAATTAAGTCCCATTACATTAACTCTTACCCGTTGTGGCTTGTCTATATTTCATGTATTCTTACACAATTATTTCAGTAAGGGCATAAGAATATGTTGTCTCTCTGCATTATATTGTGTTCAAGCAGTAATGGTGGTAGTGAAGTCCTCATAATGGAGCGAGAAGGGCAGAGCACGATGATGTCACCTACCCATCTTGTCAAACCAGAATGTGGGGACATGCTGGATATTCATCTGTCACAGTTCTGCTGCAGTGATCATGCAACTAGGAAGGCTACACATCCCCCACTCCCTTATTACACAGACGTTGTTTTCCTGAATTCCACAATGCAGCTTTCTCTCCGAGGATTTCACTCACTGTCAATGGCAGATCTAGCCATATACTTAATCTCAGTAACACAATATCCTCTTAATTGCCACTATTTCATTACCCTTTCCACTTAAAGAAATGAAACTTGCCTAGTTAATGGCCTGAGACTCAAAAACTATGGGTAACAAGGTTCCCAATTCATGGAGCAACATGACAAATCGAGCGATGGTTACTTCCACAAGCAATTCCATTTCTCAGAAGGGAAATACTTCTCCTTCACTTCCTCTCTTCTGGGATATTAATCCTGTGGTTTCTAGAAAAGATCAAACTTTGGTGTTATACATTACAAGAAACACGAGACAACATGTGAGAAAAATTATGAGCATCTATATATTCAACCTGACTCTGAACATAGCTACACATTGTTAGTAATGCAATTCAGTGAACATTTCACAAATAATTCAATCACAATAGGGATAATTTTTAAAGGAGCCACTTAAATTTAAACACATGTAAATCTCAGTATGTCAGTTGTTTACACATATAAGCGACCATACATAAGATCAATGGCGCATACTTTCCCTGTGGGTGCACACAGGGGCAAAGGTTGGGTGGAGCACAAAGTTATGGGTCTTAATTTAAAGACTCTTATTTACATGTTCTTTAGAAATCTAGGCACTGGTAGTTTGTGCCTTAAATTAATGTCTTTTCAGCCATTTTATGCTAATATTTGACAAAGTAGGCACCTACATTTTTTCTGGTTGAAACTTTATTGAATTCAAAATGTATTCATACAAAACACAACAATATTCAGTTGCCTGCTCTTTTTTTCTAAAATAGACTGCATTCAAGTGTGTTAAAGCACACTTTAACAAAGTACCCTCTTATAGAATTACCCTTTGCATGTCCGACATTCAAAAATGTGTTATTAGATACAAATCTAGACAACAAAGGTATGCCGTTTTGAAAATGTTTTGGTAACATGCCATGAATTATACTACATATTGTAAAATAAAGTTAAAATCCATATCTGTCAAAATTCAAAAGTTTGTAACACATTTTCATCATAACTCAATCTCCCTCTCATACACATTTTAAAATATGCTCATTCCAATGCTACATTCTCACAAAAGAGAAACTGGTACAGGTTTGAAACTTGCAAGCAGTAATGCCCAACATCAAAGTTTCAACCATTTTGCATATCATTATATATGTTTTGTTATGATTTAATATTTATTTGTTTGTCTAGCTCATGCCTTTCCAATAATTGTATATTTATGATGTCTTGTAAGGGATGTACAGGGCCAAAAGTAAAATTTGGTTACTCCTTGCTTAAAATGAAGTTTAGGGCAGTTGAGGGAGGAGCAATATGGTGTGAAAAGCTAGTGCGGGTGTGAGAGCTTCAAAGATCTTGGAAGACTGACTCACCTTTTCTTGCATTCCTCATGAGGAAATGAAGGGGAGCATTGATCTTAATCCACTGGAGTCACTGCTCCTGATCCATTGCCGCTGTTGATCTTGGACTCCTTTGTTATCCCTGCTGTCAGAGGGAGCACTCTAATGAAGAGGATGGGCACAGTAGAGCCCTCTCTTGCTAAGCATACCAAGTTCTCTTTTACAAGACTCCCCACAGAACTGGATATAGATCTATAGCCGTGAATGTGGCCTTTCTATGCATGTCAATAGTGACTGAGCCGCAAAAGCTAGTGGCAGGACTTCTGCGGCAAAGATGCCCCCCCCCCCCCCCCCGGGCCTGGATTGACTGGCTCCTCAAGGGGTGAATTTATGGTGAAGGATCCTCCTTGCCCCTTACTAATCTATCTGTAGTGGTACTGTGGCTCCAGGATTGGATCCTGGGATAGTCATATCAGTTGACGTTGTGGAAGCTATCACTAACATGGAAGCCACATTGACTGCTAGGCTGCACAGGTTTCTAGTTGGTTTCAGCTCATGAAGAAGAGTTGGGACTCTATGATGAAAGGCCTGGAATAGTGGAGCAACAAACTGAACAGCTAAAGCTCCTACTACAATAAGGAAACTTGCAGTTATAAGCTGCAAAAGATTGATGCTTAAATTTACATTTTTTTAAAGTTTCCTAAATCTTTAATTTGTCCATTGGAAATGACTAAAAAATATCTAATGAAAGTGCTTTAAGTTCCAAGAGAGCCCCTACCTCCATTGTCTAGAAATTTTTATATGGATTTGGGAGGCTCAAGGATGAGACAGAGAAAAAAAACAAAACCAAAAACTATCAGTGGACAGTTTGGATTTGACAAACTTTCTAGAAAACTCTCAGCCTCTCATCTCAGAATTTTCTGCTTTGATAGTGACTTTCAGCTTAGAACCATACAGGAACTGATTCCTAAGACTCTTTTTTTCGTTATAGAGATGTGATGTACATGGGCCAATGTGTATTTATATTTCCAGATTTCTCTAGGCTAACTCTAGCCCAGTGTCCAAGTATTAGCTATAAGAGCAATGCTTTTCTTACTATTTCCCTGTAAAAGTCATGTGAAGCTTCAAGGATCTAGTTTTGGTGGCGTTTTGAATCCTGGCCATCTCACACGTCTTGTGATGGCAAAAGAAGCTTCTGGTGTTTCTGGTTCTCAGCCAAATGTGACTTCAATGTCTCATCTTGAAGGGATTCTCTGGTGATAATTGCTCCTGTGTTGGTTTTCTATTGTAATTTTTCCTACTAAGGAGGAAGTCTCCAGCTCTTCCTTTTTTTCTCCTCCCTCTCTTTCCTTTTCTTTTTTCCTTTACATTTTCTTTTGACTTGTTTAGATGTAACGCTTTGATATTTTTTCCTTTGTATTTTTCTTTTCCCTTCTTTGTTTTGTTATTCACTCCTTTTCTTCAAGTTTTTGAAATGTAAATGAGAAATTTAATAAATATAAATATTTGTTTAAATGGTTTTGGTGATTTTCATAGGGTTTTTTGTGGTTTTGCATGTATTTGTCTTAATTGCATGATTTCTATGCACATGGTAGCTTTTTTGTGCACACAAATTGATTGTATGTGCATATTAATTCATAGGTATACACACGCACAAGCAATTTACGCACAAATTTTAGGCATTCAAATGAATGCCCAGACAAGCCTGAAATTGACATCCCTATGTCTTGTTATGATTTATTTTTTACCTTTTACTGCATTTTGTTTGCTATTACAACATTTTTGTTTTATTATGTTATTTTTATTGTGAAATTCTTTGGGTGTTTTGGCAATAATGCATGAAAAAAGTAATAATATATTATTATACCTCTTACACAGTAAGTATTCACAATTTAATTGCATTTGAAATAAAAGTACCAGTAATAGTGAACAGTTAATTTGGTAATGAGCAGAATAAGACCTAGTAATTTATAAATAGTCTGTTCTGAGGCACAGTGCTATGAATTCATGTCTATGGAACTCTGAAGTTTTTTCCACATAATGATGAATATGGTTCTCTGCTAATCGTTGACAACAGCAGAGCAGCAGCTCACTGTCTCACTCTTTTGTATACCAGACAGATGAAGCCCGGTTCCATACAGTAGCTTGCTTTAATGACATAACACATAAATTAGGGCATTTTCTGCCATGTTATGAAACGTCATGCTACACTGCACAGTAACTGGCAACATACAGGTGACATAACTCATTCTACTGCTATACCCTGACTCTGTCAAAAAAAAAAAAAAAAAGAAATTCCTCCACCCAGGTACATGAATAACTGGAATATAGCAATGCAGCTTGCAACTTCTCCACAGAAGTCGAGCACCATATTTTCATGTTAAGCGTGGTCTCTCCCTGTCTTAAGAGCTCCTCATTGTAGATTTCCCGCAGGATTCTACCTTATGTTGTTGCTATGCCAAAGAACCAGGTGCATTAATTTTATATCGCACAAGTCTAAGAAACCAGTTACAAAAATGAATATCAATTCAATTGATGTACTATTGCTAAAATTAGCTTAGCTGAAAAAGGTTTAATGAGCTCCTTGTGGTAAAGGACACCTAGCACTATATAAATATAAATGATCCAATTTAAGGATCCTGTCTTTCAGTTGAAACTGATGCACTGTGACTACTCCAGCAATTCCCAGAGGCGAGACCAGGAATATAATGCACTGACTGATATATAATAGCTGTCTCGCATGAGAAGAGTAAAGAGGCTTTTATGAAATTTGTAGCATAGAAGACAACTAACATGTCTATTAAAGAAAAGAATGTGAACTCTGGGTCTCTCATCAGGGACTCATTAAAAGGCAATTTTGCTAAATTAGCAGCAGAACGAAAGCTAAAAAAAAAAGCCTAAGAGTAAATTTAGATAAAAATGTATATTTTTATTATAGCAATTCTTGCTGCAGTGCTTTGAATACTAAACCAAAGAAATTGGTAAAAAGAACATGTATTACCAACCTTGGACTGCAAGAGAAAATGTTTCCGCTTCTGTTTATTGCATTTACTTTAAGGATAAAAATGCCATACATTCCTTTATACTACACTGCAGCAAGTCAGTAATACAGTAGACTATCAAATCTTCATTACTTAAAAGGAATTTTTTAAATCGAGAGTACAGTATAAATGTTTGAAAGATTTTTAAAAAGTTGCAGGCAATTATCAGCAAATCATACTTTCAAGCCCATTACAAAGCTTGTTTCACTAATGTTATCTCATGCTGTGTAACACAATAAAATATATATTTTTCTCTTTTTAAGACGTATTCCATTTGCTTATCTAATAAGGCTGCCCATTAAACAACACTATTAGCAGAGATGCCTTTGCCTATCATTCCATCAGATGAACACTTCTAAAATCAATTATAGCTAATAAATGGCATGGGGATGGGAGGGGTGCACATTTTCTGCAGATGCTCTATGTACGGCTCCCATTACTAGCACTTAATCTTTCCACATTGTGATGAAAATGAAAACTTTCAACTGAATTGGTGGGCAGTAATGGCCAGAGGGAAATGTTGAAGCTATAAGTCAAGCTGCAGCTATCGCCCATTTACTATAGTGAAGATTTTTCCATACATCATTGATGGAAAAATACTAAGGGAGTGTCTTCCAATAGAGGAATCACCAACTGCAACCTAGAAATTAAGGGTTGGCTTTGCATGTAACAAAGTATGTTGGAAACTGCACCTTTACAGTGGTGAATTTCCCCTTCCTCCATTGATACAACAGGCATGACAAAGTCAGTGTCATTAGGTTGGCAAGGGGTGTACAGATGAACGTTATGTTTGGCATGGTTTGCGTGTGTGTGTGTGAGGGGGGGTGCATTTCTGTCGTGTGGAGGGGTTGCATCTGTGGGGTCAGAAGGATGTATATGGGAGGAAGGGTGAGGAGCAGTTCTGTACTAAGCTACAACTATGCCCTGTGCAACTTACAAACCTGCACCCCCTCCCTATTATGACATATCAGACTTTATCAGTTGCATGTTTAGTACTTTAGTCAAATAGTATTTCCAACTTCACATTGGTCTGTTGGCTAATACAACCATGTGAAAACACTGTTGACTTTGTCAGGTTTACATTTTGAATTTTTCTGCCCCTCCATATTTTCACCCCGTGCAGCTGCAGTGCTCACGCAGCCTTTGGAGGATTGTCAGTGCAGTGTCTGGGGCACTATCTGAGACTGCAAGGCTATCTCGGGAGAGACAATGGACCCGATTCAGAGATACGGACCCTATCCCCCTCCTGCTCGCCCTGCATGGCTAGAGCCGCAGGATGTGGAGAGCCGGCGGGGGCGGGAGGGGGAGGGATCCGGGCAGAGTGGGGTGGGCCGAGCTGGCAGGACATACAGGGCTGATTCCATTGTTGGCCCTGTATGTCCTGGGGGATGGCTTGCTTATTCCACCTTGCAGATGGAATAAGAACAGGCCGCCCCCGTTACCGCCCACCAGCCCCCCAGGATTAGCCCAGGGTGCATGTGGGTCCCCACTGCCCCCGTTGAGCATGGGTGGACGGGAATTGGGGTCCAGGGGGTGCGCCACACATGTGCTGCCATGGGGATGATGTCCCCACAGCAACGGAAGGGGCACTCAGACGTCCTTGGGCCCGATTCTATGTGCCACGGGAACGTTTTATTCCCACAGCACAGAATCGGGTCCAAATGGGCCCTTCTTGTTCAGGGCCATCTGGATGGCCTGGACGTGCCCCTTTGTGAATCAGGCTCAATAGTTGCTATGAGGTTTGAGTATGGGGAAAGGGAGTAAGGTGTATGGGGTGTATATAGAAGGATGTTTAGTGTGGGGTGATGTGTTTGGGTGGTGTCCAGAGTTGGAGAGTGTGGTAGATATGAGTATAGGGGTCACACTAGGGGCATCATGGATGCAAAAAAGATATTAGGGATGTTAAGGGATGTCAGGAACACACTCCTTCACCCTGTGTTCTCTTACCTCTTTTATCCCCTCCTGTACTGTCTTCCTTAGCCTTTCCCTTCCTACAACTACTACTACTGAACATTTGTATAGCGTTAAAAGGTGTATGCAACGCTTCTTTCCCCATCCCATCCCATTGCACCTTTTTCACCCCTCTGGTCCCCCTCCATTGCTGAGCTCCTCCAACAGAAAGTACCTACTAGTAGCATGAGTTCTCAATTCCCTCTACTGCCAGTAGTGAGTATTGTTGACCCCACTACCTTCAAATCTTCATTGGGAACCCTCATTCGACCAGTAGCAATAGAAGTGCTTAAGTGCACATCTTCTCCTGCTGCTGTAGGGCTAGTCTCACAGTAAAATCCAGTATCAGGGTCCTCACCTTATTGCAGTAGAAGATAATGTGCACTTAAGCAGGAACTGAGGACATCTGCCCCCACCAAATACCTTCACTATTATAGGAGTCACCACTTCTGCTGGCAAATATGGAGGACGACTGCCAGCACCAGGTCACTTCATCACCATGGGTCTGGGTCACTCTTCATCTGGAGGGGGTGTAGGAACCTCTGCTGGCTTCTTCAGTAGTCTAGTTTACTATAAACACCTTTGTTTGTTTGCATAGAAAAGGGCTATTACCAGTGGTGTGCTGCAGGAATCTGTCCTTGATCCAGTTCATTTCAACATTTTCATTAGAGATATCGTGAAAAGGCTTTCAAGAAAGGTTTGCCTTTTTGTGGATGATAACAAAATCTGAAACAGGGTAGTGTGGAAAACATTAGGAAGGATCTAGCAATGTTTAAGGAATTCTCTAGAGCTTGGCAACTAAGATGTAATGCTTAAAATGCAGGGTAATGCTTTTGGCTGCAAAAAATGTAAAGTAGCAGTAAAATATAGGGGTTGACGTTCTGTGCATTAAACAAGAGTAGGATCTACTGGTCTTAAGATGGTCAAACAGGTAGCTAAGGCAATGGCAAAAGCCATAAGGCTGCTTGAATGTGTAGGCAGAAGAATGATTACGGGAAAAAGGAGGTGATAGTGTCTTTGTCTGTGTCTGAGACCTTATTTGGAGTACTCTCCACAATTCTGGAGACCCACAGCTTCAAAAAGATATAAACTGGATGGAGGAAGTCCAGAGAACAGTATTAAAATGATCAAACATCATAAATCATATCAGGATAGATTTAAAAGGGTTTCCTGAGAGTAGAGGCTTGTAGAGTTTATATTACCATTGATCTAAGCTTAACAAATAAAATATCATACATATTAGACAAGATAACCACAGTAAAAAATAATCCAAAGTCAAAAAGAAGGGGAAGGTAAATATGACAACAATCAATACCCTCAATAACAAATCAACAAGCAAGAAATCATAGGTAGGAACAACATTTATCTTTGGTTGTGGATATCATTAAGACCTTTGATATTGATTGCTTTGCTTTGAGTGTGATATCTAACTGTGTGGCAAAGGGAGGGGGCCAAGTTGTGGCTATCATCAATTTGAATGCATGATTGGCAGTTGCAGTAGGCTGACTGAAGAGGCATGTGCTTCGGTTGAATTCTAAGAAATCTGAGCTGAAATGGGTCAAAGGAAGCAAGTGCTTTCTCTGCTGTCCCAGGTCAGATGAGAGGATCTTTCCTCTAAAGGAAGTGTAGTGAGCCTGAGAGTGCATCCTAATTCTGATCTAGCTGCAAGTTTCATATTTTATGTACTTGGATTTGGATTTTAGATTTATTTTTTTTTTTTTTGCCTTTTCTAAATCTGAGTTCAAGGAGGGTTACAAGCAGATGCACAAGTTCCCTGTCCAAGTGAGCTTATAATCAAAGCTGTGCCTGAGGAAACAGAGGGTGAAGTGGCTTGCCCAACATCACAAGTAGCATCACTGGGAGAAGCAGGAATGAACTCCGACTTCCCTCTTCTTCACCTGTTGCTCTAACCATTAGGTTACTCTTTCACTCCTTAGCCTTAGGATTGATCTACCGGTTGTGCCCTTTCTTATCAAAAAGGATTTAGAGGCTCTTATTCATTCATAAGTGACAAATAAGATTGACTGCTGTGACTTCCTGTATCCGGGATGATCTCAGCAGAGTGTGTAGCACCTTCAACTTGTTAAGAATGCAGTGGTATGATTCCTGAAGGATAAAGAGAGTTAGGGTCATGTCTCACCGATACTGGAGGAGTTCCACAAGCCATTTATCCGCTGACAGTGTAATTTCAATTCAAGATTTTGATTTTGGTCTACAAGGCCCCATATATCTGACAGGTCTACTATCTTATTGACCAGCATAGGAGTTTAGGACCTCCCAACAAACTGTATTGGAGATTCCCTTGTTGGAGCAGGCAAAGCTGCCCTTGATGAGGCAACAAGCATTTAGCTTTTTAGCCCCTGTTCTTTCAAATACATCACCTTTGGAGTATTTCTTTGGAATCAAGCTACCCTGCAATATAAATCTGGAAATGCCTTGCTTTTTCCCAGGCTTTTCGGTGATGAGGTGGGTTTTAGTGGGTGGGGGGGGGGGACATGGGGAGGGTACATAGTGTTTTATTTTGGCTGACTTTGGTTATAATTTTTAAGTTGTCGACCGCAATGGTCTTGCGATAGGATGGTGATCATTAAAGTTGTAATAAGGAAAATAAATAATAAATGTAATACCCCGAAGAAAAAGCAAAATAGGGGAGATATGATAGAAACATTTAAATGCCTCATTAATCTAAATGCATGGGAGGTAGGCCTCTTTCAAAGCAAAGGAGGATCTGACAAGAGGGGTCCTAGGATAAGGATAAATGTGGGTAGACTCAGGAGTAACCTAAGGAAGCACTTCTTTGCAGAAAGTGTGGTGGATACATGGAACAGCTTCCTAGTGGAGGTGGTAGAGACAAGGACCATAAATTCAAGAAAGCATGGGGCAAGCACAGAGGATATCTGAGGCAGAGGAAGGGACAGAGCAGTTGGTACTGATGAGCAGACTAAACAAGCTCTCCTCTTTTTCTGCCATCATGTTCTCTGCTGATATGTTTCTACTTACTGCCCTTCTGTTCTCTCCTCTATCATCTCTCTCCCATTTTGCCTTTGCCCCTCTAGCCTACTTCTCTTCTCTATAGCATTATTCCTCCTTCTACATCTTGAAGGACTATCAAAAATTACATACACTCCTACAACCTTCGACTACAAAAAAACAGATTACATTTACGCCCATTGATCATAGTAAATTTATCTCTTCTACAGGTAGTCACTCCATTTTTATTCACAACAAATTAGGAGACTGTAATTAATATTAATTGCATTTTCCACCTCTGGTAATGAATCTCACTAAATTGTATTAAAAGAAGGACGACTCTTGTATCACATAGCACCAGAACACTGTCATTTTAATGATGTACAGTATAACACTTAGAGCTAAGAATCAATCTGATTAAGTATCTTTAAGTAGTGCTTACTGCCAACCTAAAAATACATCACCAGAGAAACAGTACTTATTATATCATCAAAGAGATGAAACATGAGCTTTCCTTGAATTGTGCTTGCACAACTTAGAGATATTATTACTATTGGAGTGCTAACCATTTTTCCTACTGACGAAAAGAATCTAGAGGATATGGGTAGAACTCTCCTACTATGCAACATTTTGAGTCCAGGGGTTGCCTGATTGTCAATCAATTTCGATCTTAAAAAGGCATTACCCATTATTCTTACTTAGTAAAAGATAGAAAAGTACAAAAATTCGGGAATGCTGTTTGGTGGAGTTTTCACTTATGTGTTTTTATAAACTACGGGCCCGATTTTTGAAAGCATTTACATGGGTAACTGCCCTAGTTACCCATGTAAATGCCTTATCTGGGATTTTCAAAGGGCATCTACACAGCTAGTGCCCTTCGAAAATCCCGGATATGTCCCTAATGCGCCCAGATGCTATGCGGTTAGCATCGGGGCATGTTAGAGGCGTTCCGAGGCAGAGCAGGGGTGGAGAAAAGAGTTTGGTTTTTCCTCGCCTATTTTTCAGCCGCAGGGGCTAAGCGGGTAGCATAAAAAATCTGTGCTACGCGGCTCGCTCCTGCGGCTTCCGAGTTGTGCGGCGAGACCCGGATTTTCAATGCTGAGACGGCGCATAGCACCGCCCAAATGAAAATCAGGCCCTACATAAATAAACATGTTAAAAAAATGTGAAATTTGTGCATACCCAAGAGCAGGTGTAACTTTGTATGAGAGCATTCCAGGGTTTTTTCATAAAGGCAGATATGTGCATAACTAATGTGCCTTTTAAAAGCTTTATAACCTCCACCCTATCAGTCCTCAAAAGAACTGCCCAGAGTGGCATACAATCTGTATCTAAAGTACAATGAAAATCCATAAAATGCAAACACCAAACAGACACACTCACCACAATATAATGGCATCAGCCGCGGATCTCATGAGGAAATACAGATAGTTAAGTTACAGGAGCAGCCGTGATTTCAGTTCTTAACAAAAACATAAGTAACTTTGCTCTTATCTAGAAGGTCATTCTACCTACAAGGCCATTCTACAAAGTTAATGCTATCATATTTGAGAACCCTTAACCTTCCAAAAACTTGAGAGAGTGAACAATGTTCCCTAGCTTCGATGCAATCAGCGTGAAGAATCATTTAAGGACAACTTGCCTTTCAATTAACAAGGGTCACATCTAATCATGATTAATGCATGTAATATTGTAAATCGCGGAGAATTCTAGGATCCCCAGTATGAGAATTTATAAACAACAAACATTAAACATCATGTAAAGCTTTAAATGTAAGCATCAAAATCTTCAACTGAAGCCTCTGTTGAATGAGTAACTAACATAAGTGATATAATAAAAGGTTAGCAGGTGACCATATTGGTTTACCCAAAACCAATCTAGTAGCTGCATTCTGGACAACCTGAAGCCTGTGTATTAATCTCAACAAGGAGCTTACATGCAGATTAATAAAGTAGTTCAAATACAACAAAACTAAGACCTGAACCACAATCCTAAGTGAAGCTAAATCTAAGAAAAGTGGAAGGAAGTCCAAAAACCTGCCAGCATGGTTTAAAGGTGAGGTCAGAGAGGCTGTTGCCAAAAAAGCATCTTTCAGGAAATGGAAAAAAGAGCCAAACAACGAAACCTGGAAACAGCACAAGCACTGGCAAGTCAAATGCAAGGCATTGATAAGGCAGGCAAAGGGAGAATTTGAATGGAATGGACGGTATCAATTTAGAATGAATCAACAGTAGTTTTTGAGAGAATAGAAATAAGAATAAAAAATCTCATGAGGTCATTGATGTGATATAAGCACAAAAGATGGAGGAATAAACCTCCAGAACAAAGTGCTATATAAGTCTGAGACCTCGCAGGTAGCAAAAAAACCCTAGTAGTGAGGTTCTACTCTGCATTACTGAGCAGACGTTATTGTATTTGAACAGGGATGGTTACCCATGACTGAAGTGGTATTTAAAGGTGCGGAAGAATTGAAGGAGATATCGATACATCGGGAAGATGTATTACAACTATTAGATAAACTGAAGAGTAGCAAATCACCTGGGCCGGATGGTATACATCCAAGGGTGTTGAAAGAACTGAAATATGAGATTGCAGACCTGCTATTAGTAATCTGTGAATTTTCATTAAAATCATCTGTAATAACTGAAGATTGGAGGATCGCCAATGTAACACCAATTTTTAAAAAAGGTCCCTGGGATGATCCGGGAAACTACAGACCGGTGAGCCTGACGTCAGTACCGGAAAAAATGGTAGAAACCATCATAAAGAATAAAATTACTCAGCATGTAGATACCCATGGCCTAATGGGAGACAGCCAACATGGCTTTAGACAAGGAAGATCTTGTCTTACTAATCTGTTATGTTTTTTTGAAGGTGTGAATAAACAGGTGGACAAAGGTGAGTCAGTTGATATAGTGTATCTGGACTTTCAGAAAGACTTTGACAAGGTCCCTCATCAGAGACTTTTGGCAAAGCTAAAGAGTCATGGGATATGAGGCAGTGTACTATTATGGATCAGGAACTGGTTAAAAGATAGAAAGCAGAGGGTAGGGCTAAATGGCCAATTTTCCCAATGGAGAAAGGTGAATAGTGGTGTACCCCAGGGATCTGTGCTGGGTCCGCTGCTTTTTGACATAGTCATAAAAGACCTGGAAAGGGGAATAACGAGTGAAGTTATCAAGTTTGCAAATGACACAAAACTATTTAAAGTTGTTAAAACCCAAGAGGATTGTGAAAATTTGCAAGAGGATCTTGATAAATTGGAAGACTGGGCATCAAAATGGCAAAGGTCCATAAACTATTATTAAGAAGGGACCCAGGATATCAGTGCTTGACCCAGTACAAGCATTGTGGAACCTGTGTCTTTTGGGACAACTGCTAGGTACGTATGACCTAGATTGGCCACTGTTGGAAATAGGATACTGGGCTTGATGGACCTAGGTCTGACCCAGTATGGCATATCTTGTGTTCTTATGTTCAGATGAAATTTAATGTGGACAAGTGCAAAGTTATGCACCTAGGGAAGAACAGCCCAAACTATGGTTACACGATGCAAGGATCCACATTAGGAACCACCACCCAGGAAAAAGATTTAGGCGTCATTGTGGATAACATGTTAAAACCCTCGGCCCAGTGTGCAGCGGTGGCCAAGAGAGCAAATAGAATGCTAGGTATCATAAGGAAAGGAATGGAAAATAAAACAAGATATTATAATGCCTCTATATCGTTCCATGGTGAAGACCGCACCTTGAATATTATGTGCAATTCTGGTCACCGTATCTTAAAAAGGATGTTTATGTTTATTTCATTCGCTTGACTGCCCTTCAGTGGTAGTCAGAGCGGTTTACAATACATATATTAACAAAGTAGGTCACGAGGCTGGAAAATTGAAAAGAAATTTACAATTCTTGATAGGGTAGAGAAAAAAGAGCTAGTAAAGAACAATAGGCACAGGAGGGGAGGCTAAGGAAAGGGGGTGGGAAGGTTGAAGGCTAGGGAGAAGAAGTGGGTCTTTAAGTCACGTCTAAAAGTGGGGTGATGGGGTTCTAGACAGAGGGAAGTGGGAAGAGAGTTCCAAAGGGCAGGGCCTATGAAAAAGAAAGCTGAGGAGCGGGTGGACTGGGAGGAGCGGGTGGGCAAGGGAGGGAGGGGGAAGTGTGAGGCGGTTGAGATGAAAAGATCAAGGGTTGTGTCTGGGGGTATGGAAGTGGATAAGGTCTGCCAGGTATTGTGGGGTGGTAGTGTGAAGTGCTTTATGGACGAGAGTAACTAATTTAAACTGGGTGCGAAAAGAAACGGGTAGCCAGTGGAGATGAAGAAGGGGGGTTATGTGGTCTCTAGGGGAGGAGTGAGTGACAAGTCGGGCGGCAGTGTTTTGAATCCTCTGAAGACGAGTCAGTTGAGATTTGGGTAGACCAGTGAAAACAGAGTTAGAAAAGTCGACGCGAGACATGACAAATGATAATAGTAAAGTTGTGAGGGTGGATGGAGAGAGGAAAGGGCGGATCGCACGAATTTGACGAAGGAAAAAGAAAGAAGTCTGGTGACATAAGAAACATGAGCGTGGAAGGAGAGGTCAGAGTCAAATAGCACACCAAGGTAGCGGAAGGTGGAAACCAGAGATATGGGAGTACCAGAGAAAGAAGGGGCTAATGAGGGGGATGGGCGACCGTGAGGAAACCAAATTGCGGTCGTTTTTGTGAGGTTGAGGTGAAGAGAGTTCTGGGTCAACCAGTTAGTGACGGTAGTTAGGCAGGAATTAAGTGGAGTGAGATCAGGGCAGGAGGAGGAGGTGTGATGGAGAAGAACAATATCATCTGCATAGTAGAAGGCCGAAATCCCGGATTGTTGTATCAACAGAGTGAGGGGGGCTAAGAAAAGATTAAAAAGAAGTGGGGCCAGGACAGAACCTTGGGGAACCCCGCAGGAGAGAGGGAATGGATCTGAGGGAGGAATAGAGGGAGAGGAAGAAAGAACTGCACCGGACCGGGAGAAGAGAAAGGAGTGGAACCACCGATGGACTGTGCTACAGAGGCCGGCTTCACGCAAACGAAGCAGAAGGAGAGAGTGATCCACCAAGTCGAAGGCAGCAGAGAGATCAAGAGCTACCGCCACCGAAATGTCGCCACGGTCGTGAGCTACATGCAGTGAATTAGTGAAACAGGATATAGTGTTATTAGAAAAGGTTCAGAGAAGAGCCACCAAAATGGTAAAGGGGATGGAAGGATACTCCTATGAAGAAAGGCTAAAAAGGTTATGGCTCTTTAACCTGAAAAAGAGACGGCTGAGGGGAGATATAAATTAATGAATGGAGTGGAACGGGTAAACGTAGATCGATTGTTCACGTTATCAGAATATAGAAAGACTAGGGGACATGCAATGAAGCTACAGGGTAAACTATTTAAGACTAATAAAGAAAATATTTTTTCACTCAACGTGTAATCAAACACTGGAATTTGTTACCGGAGGATGTAGTAAAGGCTGTTAGTATAGCTGGGTTTTAAAAAGGTTTGGACAAGTTCCTGGAGGAAAGGTCCATAAACCATTATTAAGAAGGGACCCAGGATATCAATGCTTGACCCAGAAACTGCTAGGTACGTATGACCTAGATTGGCCACTGTTGGAAACAGGACTGGGCTTGATGGACCTTGGTCTGACCCAGTATGGCATATCTTAAGTTCTTATGTTCTTAGAAATGTCTGAGTCTTTTCACCCGACTTAAATTTTATAACGTATTCTTAATGATATAAAATACCTGGACTTCCAAATCCCAGTAATGATCCAGGACAATTCCAAGATCTTTCACTGTCGATGATGGAACAATTGGACCACTATCTTATTTGGCAGCTTGAACCCTAGCGAAGGTTCCACCACACTACCACTAGGGGTCAGAGCCACTATTATAAACCTGGGACTGATGGTGTAGGAGTGACTAGGGATCACTCTTGCTCCCCACTAGACACTAGAAGATGCGGGGAGGAATTATTGAGGGGGGATATTGGGTTGGGGAGTCCGGGGATGAGGACTATTTGATTTAAATGTCAGGGGTGTCAGATGGGTGGATAAGAGAATGGGTGGCTCTGTATTGATGGTCTGTGGTATTGCGTAGTGGTTTCGGGAATGGTGCATTCAATATTGGTTATGAGCGATGGTTTTACTAGGAGAATGTAGGTGTTGTTGATGCACCTACTGCGCAGTGAAATGGCAGTAAATGCAGCTGCGCTAACTAAACAAGTGACAGCACTCACGAAATTCCTTTGTGTTAATTGCTCTGTGCATCACTTACCCACTCTCTGCCCAGGGAATGTAGAGAGCAAGCGAATTAGCCCATGCTAACAGGCGTGCTACTGCATGTTTATGCACTAATAGTTTGCACCTGTTAATTTGTGCACTAACTGTTTAGCACACTTTAATAAAAGGACCCCTTAGTGTTAAATTAAGCGGTTGTGATTTCCTTAAAGAAAACAAATCCACTTTTCCTCCTGGCCAAACTCCTCCTCTTACTTTGAGAGCAGCTCTGTTCTAGGACACACCCAGACAATATCGCCCTTGCTTTCAAGATCCGGGATGCAGTTTCTCTTCTTACAGTGCCTTCATTATTGATTCTATGCCCTTGGTCAAGTATTTGTTCATTGATTGATCTGATCTATCGGCATTTGACAATAACATCATGGCAGTTTACGGTTTACATCATGGCAGTTCACCATCCTGGACAATAAAATTGGTGAAGATAAATTTAAAACTTCACGTTTATGCTAGACAAAATGCAAGATCAAAGGAACAGCTGGGATTTACAATCTATCTTGGGGTCAGGGTCACATTTAACCTAAACACAGAGTCGATCAACACCTTTCTCCAGGTCCCCCAGTACCAACCAGATCACCTTTGTTAAAAAGCCAGAGAACTGCTAGATTTTATCCTCCAGTTTAAAGCTCCTATAGGGAATTCTGACCTCAGCACCATAGAAAGCAAGTTCTGCAATAATAGAGCCAACTCGCTAAAAGAGCTGCAACAAGTAGATTCTAGTCTAGGGACCCATTTAATAAATCCCAGTAAGACTGTACACTATGAGGCTAATTCCATAGGTGCGCGTCCGGGCCATCCGGACGTCCAGAAATCGGAATGGCCCGGTGATGCACCTGATTCTGATGCTGGGGGGGGTTAGACAGTCCCATGGCAGTAGAATCATGGCATAGGACCTGGACATCCAGGATGTACCCCAATTCAGGCACCCCGGATGTCCAGGCACTTCCCCGGCAAGCACAGACAGACTTCTGCATGGAGCCGTGGTGCATGGTGTCCCATTGCCATGGCACCACAGCTCCATGCAGGAACCCCGATCCCCCCCCCCCCCCATTGCCAGCAAATGACTTGTTCCCCACTGCCCGACCCCCGAACGAGCCTTCCGAAGCCAAGGTCGGGCTGTGGAGAACCCCCTGCCCTGCTCACCTCTTTGGGGGGGTCCGGATCCGAGGTGGAATAAGTCCCCCATCTAAATTCCTAAGCCTGGATGTACAGGGCCATCATTGGAATAGGCCCTGTACGTCTGGGTTGAGGGTCACGCCTCAGGCCCACCCTTGCTCCTCCCTCAGCTGGCCCCTTCCTGCCCTCGTACAGAGCTCCCCGCACATCTCTGCTGTATGTGTGGGGAGCACTGTGCTTGGTTTTGGCACCCTGGCATTTAGCAGGGATGTACGTTCATACCGGACATACATCCCTGCTAAATGCTGATCAGAATCTACCCCTTAATGTGCATTTGTAATGCATGTTGGGACTGATTTTATAAGGGCTACATGGAAAGTTCTATGCTATTTATGCATGTAAGTCCCTATTTTCAAGGACTTGCACACATAGATGGGCACTTCCAGGCGTTGTTCAGTCGGTTGCTATTCTGTAAGTCCCCACTGAAGTGCCAATCATGCATAAGCTCCACTGGGGCATGCACAGGGGCGGAGCTTGGGCAGAGTGTAGGTGTGGCCTCAGTTGACACACATAAGTTCTAGAATGCTATGACTTATGCATGTCAATGCACCGATCTAGGTGCCGGCAGCTATGCCTGTTCCAGGGCAGGCGTAACCACGGGGCCTAGGTTCTGACACTTCCATACACTCTTATTTTATCAAGTGAAGTACTCGTGCAGCGATGTGCTTTGCCTGCGAGGGAGTTTTTTAAATTACCCTCGTTCACTACAAAACTCCGCGTTAACTGTCAGGGGTGTGATGCGCATGTTCCAAACAGTTAATGCACATCTGAGTACCTTAACATGCAGCACAATTAAAGAGGGTGCACCTAACAAAACCCATAGAGGTATCATTAGGTGCACCCATGCTAATTGCCACATCAACTGTGATTACTTGCTAATGTGCTCTCCATGTGCATAAACTGCCCCAACCCACCCACCCTCCACATTAGTGTGCGAGTCTATTTAATGTGCATTTTGGTGGTCAGTAGCTAACACGCTGACACTTACCACATGCTATACTGCATGTTAACTGGTTAGCAGTGCTTAGTAAAAGGGCCCCTTAGTTTCGTTGGGGAGAGAACCAGAGTGAACTAGCAGGGAAGCGGAGAATAAGGAAGATGTTAGATGCTTGCAGAACCCAGAACGTAAGAATGGGGATCTTAAATTTGATCCTCTAGTGAGTCGGGAGCCAATGCTATTCCTTCAGCAATGAAGTCACGTGCTCTGACTTCTTGGTGCCATCGATTCACCATCTTTCCAGAGCTTCACCCCAGGGATCTGTTATCATATAAAAGCTGGAGTTGTCCTTTCAAATGATATTCATAATGCCCTTCTGTAACAGTTGGCTACTGAAGAATAGGTAGGATGTTAAAAAGTAATGTCTTTCCTCAGCTCCTGATACCACCATGTCTATCCTACTTAATCCATTGCTATCTGCAACAACAATAAGTTTGGTCTGACATAGGCATTTACTTTCATTCTATGCACAAGTATACTGTCAAAAAGTCATAAAGTTCATCTTTAAAGGTGATAAGTATAGATGCAAGAAGCAAACACTGGAGGAATCCAAGATGACTGATTGATAACACAGCCTGAATGCTGTCATGTACAGGATCTCCTTCTGAGGTAAGTCACAGACACTGTAATCACTATTATGAATGTTAAATTTGACAAGTTAAATTCACCTGCTGAGAGTTTAAATAGCCTCTTAGTGCATCTTTATCTTTATCTTTATTTATTTGCTTGACCGCCCTTCAGTGGTAAGCAGGGCGGTTTACAATGGTAACAAAATTCCAAAGACAGAGTGGCGCGAGGCCAGAAAGTGAAAGGAAGTTACAATGTGACAGTAAAGGAAGAAGACAAGAGTGAGGTGGGACAAAGGATGAGGGAGAAGGGTCAGGGCTGGGAGAGGGGGAGGTCAAAGGCTAGGGAAAAGAGGTAAGTCTTGAGGGAACGTTTAAAGGTAGGGAAGTGGGATTCGAGCCGAAGGGTAGGGGGGAGAGAGTTCCATAGTGAGGGACCAGCGAAGAAGAAGGCTGAAGAGCGGGTAGACTGTAAATGAGCACGTGAAGGGGAAGGCAGTGTGAGGCGGTTGAGGTGAAAGGAGCGTGGAGTGTGGCGGGGGGTGTGGAAACGGAGCAGATCTGCAAGATATTGAGGGGTGGAAGTGTGCAGTGCCTTGTGGGTTAGGGTGAGGAGTTTGAATTGTATGCGGAAAGGTATAGGGAGCCAGTGGAGACGGAGGAGGAGGGGGGTGACATGATCTCTAGGGGAAGCGTGGGAAATGAGTCGGGCGGCGGTATTTTGAATTCGCTGTAACCGTGAGAGTTGCTGTTTGGAGATGCCAGAAAGAATAGAATTGGAAAAGTCAATGCGGGAAATAACGAGGGCCAGTAACAGGGTAGTTAAGGCGGAGGGAGAGAGGAAGGGACGAATGGCACGAATTTGGCGGAGGTGAAAGAAAGAGAGTTTAGAAATGTGGGAAATGTGAGACGAAAAGGAGAGATCAGAATCAAAAAGAACCCCGAGGTAGCGGAAAGTAGAAACCAGCGAGATAGGTGCATTGTGAAAAGATGGGGCTAAGGAAGGGGGTGGGCGACCATGTGAGAACCAGATAGCTATGGTTTTGGAAAGATTAAGATGTAAACAGTTTTGCGTCAGCCAGTGGGAAACAGCAGTGAGGCAGTTGTTTAAAGGAGTCAAATCAGGAGAAGTAGGGGAAGTGTGATGAAGGAGAAGAATGTCGTCGGCATAGTATGTGGAAAAGCATAAAACTGAGGCTGAATGGAGGATCTCAGCAGTAGAAGATTCAGCTAAAAAGGTGCTAGAAAATTAAATGCTTTAAGAAATCATTTGAACATGTGGAAGTCAAATAAAGACTTAGAAAATCACAACAGGTGAAATAACATGAGATTCGTTGACTTTTCTTAATCGGTTTCTGATTGCAAGTTAGTAGAAATATTTGAATCCTAGTAGCAAAATTTTAAGGGGGTTATTTTAGAAGCCCTATTTGCAATTTAGCCATGTATAAGCAGCCATACGCACATGTAAATCACATCCATGTGAAAAATCGCCATTTTGAAAGGGTGACATTTATACAGGGTTGCTGCATCATGTCGAGGTGGGGAGGTGTCGGGGGAATGCTCTGGGCGGCACAAACATTTGCACGTGTATTCCCCATTTCATATAAGGTAGCCACATGTAAGCCCCAAATCGTCCACATCTGGATTTATACCAACTCCCTGGCACAAATAGTATTTTTAAAAAATGCATCTATTAGCCATCCCTTTAAAGGAGGAATTAAGGAGGATATTTCTCCAATGTTTATTTCCCCCTCCAAGTTGAAATGGGAGCTCTTAAGAGCATCTGTACATCGATGTTTGCAAAATGACCCAGACGCCCCTGCAAGTGCTATCATCTACATGTGTTCACTGTGAAGGACCAGCACTTGCACATGTAAGTTGTCAGGTTCCTGCCATTGATTTTTCCCATGTATATATTTCCAAAATGGCTCCTCCCACTGCACGTGGATGATGCATTTTAGTAATGGCTCCACGTTTAGCACAGCTGTTTCTAAAATACCATCAGACCTGAGCACATCCTGACCTCAGCTCCTCATTTCTGATCTCCGTGTTCTATCACCAATGTGCCTTTAAATCTCGACATTAGGAAGACTGTTAGAGGATCATGGGATTTTTGTGCCTATTTATGCTGATGGTGGAATATCGTGCCATGTTATGTTATACTGTTTATAACTGCATATGTTTTGTGTATACCGCCATGAGTGGCATTTTACCTCCGATTGGCGACATAAATTTTGCAAATAAATAAATAATTTGCTTTGAGCATGTCCACAGGGTTGGCCTGAGGGACAGAAAGGAAAAAAAATTAATTTCAATCACAAAATCTAAATAATGAGTTTTTCAGAAGAGGCAGGGTCCTTATCATATTCACCAGTCCAGTCCCAACACAGATGGGTAGTCATGCCTGTCCAGCAGCTTGGAGGCTGAGCGTGTCATATCTCTGAGACAGCACACTTGGGCAGCCGGAAGCTCCTCCGAGCCCCCAGTATTCAGTCTCCAAGCAGCTGGAGAGACGTGTCTTCCCTTGTGGGGGACTCCTAGTGCCTACTCTGCCGTTTAGAACTTCTTTTCTTTATTTTCTTTGTTTTTCTCTGCTCTGTCTGCAACACCAGTCCTATAAGGAAGGGGGAAGTCCTGTTCAGGGTCTCTCCCTCTTTGAGGTAGCCGAGGTCTTTCAGGGGACCCAGAGGAGAGGAGGCTCAGGTCCAAGCCGAGTGCAGCAACCCAGCTGGCCAACAAAAGGGGAAGTCTTTTTGTTTTTAAGTCCCATTTTCCCCCCAGTGGAGCCGCGACCGCGGACGCTCTGAGGAGCTGAGCGAGGTGCATCCTTCTCCTTGCGGCAGGCAAGCCTCTCCCATGATCGAGAGCGACGCAACTGCCAAAGCCTCGGGGCATGCTGAGCGGTATGCATCAGTACAGGCAGACAAGTCATTGTGCAACCACTGAAGTCGGCACAGAGCTGAGCAGAGCGCTGACAAAACGCGATACTCCTTTCTGGGTGAGAACAAGTAACTTTCGACCTATAGGAGCATTTTAAGGGAGTTTTTTGTGACTATGAGGGCAGAGACAAGGAAGTCCATATAATAGGAGCCCGTCGGGGGCTGCCTTATTCCGCTGGCATTTTAGGCAGGAAACATAATCAAATTTTAAAAGGAGGCTATTTTGGATTCTGAACCTTCCTTCCCTCGGCACCCAGCCCTTTGGGGGGTTTGTTAATTTTTTTGTCTTCTCTGCTACAGCAGAGTTGAGTTAAGTGTGCTTGGTGGGAAAAAAAAAAAGGAGAAAGCATGCCTGCAAGGTCTACTTGCCTAGCATGCGGGTCCAAGAGGATGGCCTCGTCGGAAAAAGGGTTCTGCAGGAGCTGCGAGACGGAGGCGCACTCTGGAGGATGACCTCCTGGAGGAAGCAGGGGCCTTGGAGCCAGGGGGAGAACCCCAGCTAGGGGCAGAAGTTCCATGCCCCATTGGCAGGTCAGGAGCCCCTCCTAAGTAACTGAGGGTCATAACAGGGACCCAGGAGGTGCAGACCCCTAGACCTTCCACCTCAAAGGGCATCCCATCAGAGGACTTTGCAGGGGGTTTCTCCCCAGAGTTCGTCCTTCTGATGTAAAAAGCTTTTTGCATCAGACAGAGGAGCTCAGGATCAGGGCCCACACAGGAGGTCCGTAAGAGACCCTCAGTGGAGGTAGAAGATTCCACCAGCGTACAAGGAGACCCCCCCAGCCAAGACCAGGCATGGGGCCGAGGCCTGGGACGATGTGGCCTCAACAATGTCGAAGGGGCAGGAGGTGCAGGAAGACGCATTACAGGCAGACGAGCTGGAGAATGGCAAGCTTCCACGGGAGGAAGAGGCCTGGATTGCGCGGGTGTTCTGTAGAGGAGCTGATGGCACTGATATCGCATTCCCTGAAGACCCTCAATACAGGATACAGGATATAATGTTCCTTGTAAATGTATACAGAAGTATACAATTGTTCTGTTTAATGTTCAATGTAAACTGCCCCTGATCTCTGGAAGGGGCGGTATAGAAAAGACTGTTAAATAAATAAATAAATAAATAAGGGAAGATAATTGCGGCCCATCCGGATGTGGTGCGTTTCCTTCAGGCCATAAAGTAGCTTTGTCTGCTATTGAGATCGATAGTTCCCGCATAGGACCTTAATTTGGTGCTTTTGGCATTGGCCATTGCGCCTTTTGAGCTGCTGGCTGAGTGCTCACTGAAAGACTTAACCCTAAAGGTGGTCTTCTTGGTGGCTATCTTTTCGGCCAGGAGGATTTCAGAGTTGCAAGCCTCATCCTGTTGAGAAGCCTTTCTTTCCATGTCTACGGAAAAGGTGGCTCTGCGTTCGGTTCCGTCTTTCCTACCAAAGGTGATTTTGGCCTTTCACGTTAATCAAGCGGTTACCCTTCCAGTGTTTTCGGGAGAGGGAGTTCCTTAGTCGGACCCTCTCTCCTGAGACTCCTGGATGTAGGTTGAATCTTCAGGCATTAGTTGAAAGTCACAACTCAGTTCAGGAGGACCGATAGGTTGTTCGTTCTGTTTGGGAGTCCTCGCAAGGGAGAGGTGGCCTCCAAGGCATCCATTTCTCATTGGGTGAGAGAGGCAATTAGCTCTGCTTATATACTCAAGTGTAAAGCGGTACCAGTGGGGCTGCGGACCCATTCGACAAGGGCACAGTTGGCCTCCTGGGCGGAATTGAGCATTATTCCATTGGCAGATATCTGCAGAGTGGCAACATGGGTGTTTTTACACACCTTTGTATAGCACTATCGCTTGGACGTACATGCGGTGAGGGATGCAAGTTTTGCAGCAGCGGTGATTCAGGTCAGGCTCGCGAGTCCCTCCCAGAACTAGTACTGCTATGTTACATCCCATCTGTGTTGGAACTGGACTGGTGGATATGATAAGGAAAGTGAAATTAGGCCTTACCTGCTAATTGTCTTTCCTTGAGTATCACCGGTCCAGTCCCTGACCCTCCATGGCTGGTTTTATTTCTGGTTAATTCAGACAGGCAATCCTGGACCTCAAAGAAGTACACCTATAAGGCCTGGAGGAGGGTTAAGGTAGGCGAAGGTACAGGGTTCTAGTTAAAAAAAAAAAAAAAAAAAGTTAACAAGAAGGGATGGATTTGACTGGATCATGGAGCGACCAGCAGAAGGTAGGTCAGATTCTTAGGCACTCTGACTCATCCTTGAGCCTCTCTTTCCTCACTGGGAGGTTTGTTCCTTTGACTAATTGGCCCATTTTGAAGGAAATTATGGGGTTTTAGTTCTCAAAGTGGGGGTTTGGTTTTGTTGTTAATGGTCAACCTGGTATAGCAGGGTGCACTTGTTTTGTTCTTATTTATTTGTTTGCTGGAAATGTTTACAAATGACAATTGTAATTAACAATAACAATAAATAATGTAGCTATTTACATGAGCTGTATTCTTGTTGCTATACAAGGGAGTGAGTGGTAACAGTGTGAAAATGGTGCAAGTCGTTATAATGTAGACTGGAGGAAAATATGAACTTTATAGCTCACAATTATAGTATTCGGTGAAGATGAATGTCTTGATGTTTTCTAAATTAGGTGAGATCTTTGGTTTCTCTTAGGGTATTGGGTATGTTATTCCAAAGGACAGGTGCATAGAAGGAAAAAGCTCTGTTGGTGGTTTTTTTGCATTTTTTGGGATGAATAGAGTGTTTTTCAGGTTATATCTTGTTGTCCTTGTGTATTGCTGCATGTTTATTAGTGTGCTGAGGTATGTTGGTGCAATGTTGTATATTTTATAAATGTTTGTAAGGGCTTTGAATTTGATTCTTTGAAGAATCAGGGGCCAGTGGAGGTGGAATAGAATTGGTGTTATGTGGTCGGATCTTTTGACATGCATAATTGTACCTGCAACCGTGTTTTGAGCAAGTTGTAATGGTTTTAATGTTTTTGTGGGGAGTCCATGAAGTATGCTGTTGCTGTAGTCAAAGTGTGGGCAAATCAGTGCTTGGGCTACAATGCGGAAGTTGAAGTGGGAGAGCAGTAGTCTCAGGTGCTGTACCATTTTGGTTTTATGGTAAATTGCACGGGTGGTCATGTGGATGTGTCTGGTCAAGTCAAGCTGTTGATCTAGGTAGGTTCCAAGGTATTTTATTTCTTTTTTTATTTCCAGCGCTGCGTTGTTTACATGGAGTGAGCAGGGAGGGTTGAATGCTTTGTTCCTAGTAATGATGAGTGCTTCCGTTTTCTTAAGGTTGACTGCGAAGCTGACAGAGTTGAGCCATGCAGTGATGTCATTGAAGCAGTTGGTGATCTTCTTATAGGAGGGGGGTCTGAGGTGTCGAAGGTAGTGAATAATATTATATCATCTGCATAAATTCTGTAGTCGACATCATGCGATTGTATGATTTTGCAGATAGGTTGAAGATATATATTGAATAGTAATGCAGATAATGCGGATCCTTTGGGGACTCCCTGAGGTTGGGTGAATAGGTTGGATAGATTGTTGAAGTGTACATGTTGGAAACGGTTGGACAGGTAATTTTGGAACCACTGTAGAGTGGTGCCACCTATGCCAAGGTGCCTTAGGCGGTTGATTAGGATATTGTGATTTACAGTATCAAATGCCGAGGATATGTTGAGGAAAATGAGGATGAATGCATGTCTCATGTTGTCAATTCCTTGTATGATTGTGTCAAGTAGAGATGTTAATAGAGTTTTGACACCATGATGTGCTCTAAATCCATATTGATGGGGGTCAAGTGGGGCACTTGAGTTGATGAAGTCTTGGAGTTGCAGTAGAACTGATTTTTCGATGATTTCTTTCTAACTGCTTTGTCAGTAGGATACTGGGGGCTGGGAGGAGCTTCCAGCTGCCCAAGTGTGCTGTGTTATAGATCTGACATGCTGTCTCTAAGCTGCTGGACAGGCGTGACTACCCATTTGTGTTGGGACTGGACTGGTGATACTCAAGGAAAGACAATTAGCAGATAAGGCCTAATTTCACCTTTTTTAACATTTTTCTGCATATTGACATTCAGAAACACAAGGATCTGTCTCCAGTCTGCTCTGCTTTACTTAAGAGAGAGATTACATTTGTCCTTAAGTGCATAATGCCTTATAGACAATGATAATCCTGAGGTGTCCAAGTCCAAAGAAGATGCTGTTTTCAGAACCAATACAAGAGTACTGAGGGCCCTAGACAAATCAAGCTTGTGCCCACCCTACCGACCCCAACTTCTTCCTCTTCACAATGCATGAGATCAGCATCAGGAAGTCCGGATCCCATAACTACACATTTTGAATATGCTTGCATTGCTGGCCTCAAGGAAAAGCCCAAATGGCTCAGTTTTGTATTTTGGCTGGCAGGGCATGGGGATCCCTGCACCACGCTGCTCAATCTGGATAGGTGCCACACCACCAGATTCTAGGGACCTAGGTTTGCCTAGTGGTAAGGTTGGCCTGGCTGTTTTGTTCCTTACTCACTGGAACACAGATTGTTAACTTAAGCAACAGCAGAGAGAAACTTCTGCAAGTATTTTAAATTGTTAATTTCTTATATTGTTTTTTTGAATTTTTTTTCTTCCAGCATATCAGATCTTTTACATTATTTTCTCCTACTTTATTGCCAACCTTATCTATAAGTAGGCATCCCCATTTTGGCCCACTATATCCATTACTCAAAAACATAGCCTATGTCAGTAAATGATGTTTCCATGAAGCATGTTTAAATATTGCCTCCAACATGTGAGGCTACGACAAGGAGTCATCATTGCCATTTTGGCTTCAACCGCATGTTGAGTAGGAGTGAAAGAGTATCGCTCCTGTTCCTTCTCCCACTGGCTACCAATGACCACTGCTAAGCCCAGGGTTGGGGGTGGGTGGACAGCCTATGGGAGGGTTGCCATTGATGGGTCAGGTAGTGAATATTGTGCATCAGGAAGGCTTTGAGGGAGGATTGCAGTTACCTGGGGCAGGGCCAGCCCGTCCATTGTGCGAGAATGTTGTTCGCACAGGGCCCTGCGCTTCAGGGGGCCCCGCACCAATAACATCCCGCATTGAATGGCAGGTAGGGTGGCTTTAGAGGGAGCCAGAGAGGCCCTGGCTCACCTCTAACAGCTGCCAAAATGAAGCGCGTCTTTTTCCTTCACTTCGACAGCGGTACTGAAGTTTAGAACGCTGCCGCACTGAGATCAAAGGGGACTTCCTGTTTCCCAGCGCTCAGCACAGCAGCGTTCTAAACTTCAGTACAGCTGCCAAAGTGAAGGAAAGAGACGCATTTCACCGGCAGCTGTTAGAGGTGAGCCGGGGCCTCTCCAGCTCCCTCTAAAGCATTTTAGATAGCCGCAGGACTCTTCGGGAGGGGGGTCTTGGACTGGAAATTGGCTGGGGGGGAGCTAGGACTGGAAATGGGCTGAGTGGAGGAGGGGCTTGAACTGGAAATGGACTGTGGGGGGAGCTAGGACTGGAAATGGGAAGTGGAGGGGGGGCTTGAACTGGAAATAGCTGATGGGGAGGGGCATTTGGACTGGAAATGGGATGGCTGGGGGGGAGCTAGGACTGGAAATGGGCTGATGGGGGGCTGGGATTGGAAATGAGCTGATGAAGGGGCTAGGATAGGATTGGAGATGGGCTGTGGGGGGGACTTGGATTGAAATGGACTCATGGAGGGGCTAGGACTGGAAATAGGCTCATGGGGGCTAGGACTGGAAATGGACTGAATGGAGGGGAGCTAGGACTGGAAATGGGCTGATGGGGAGCTGGGATTGGAAATGAGCTGATGGAGGAACTAGGATAGGACTGGAAATGGATGGGGGAGCTAGGACTGGAAATGGGATGATGGGCGATAGGGTTGGAAATGGGCTGATGGGGGGTTTGGATAGGACTGGAAATGGATGGGGGAACTAGGACTGGAAATGGGATCATGGTGGGGCTAGGATAGGATGGAAATGGGATGATGGGGAGCTAGGGTTGGAAATGGGCTGATGGGAGGCTTGGCTGGGACTGGCAATGGGCTGATGTTGGGGCTAGGATAGGACTGGAAATGGGCTGATTGGGGGCTTGGATAGGACTGGAAATGGATGGGGGAGCTAGGACTAGAAATGGGCTGATGGTGGGACTAGGATAGGAGTGGAAATGGGCTGATGGTGGGACTAGGATAGGACTGGAAATGGACTGATGGGGGGGCTAGGAATGGACTGGAAATGGATGGGGGAGCTAGGACTGGAAATGGGCTGATGGAGGGGCTAGGATAGGATTGGAAATGGGCTGATGAGGGGGCTAGGATAGGATTGAAAATGGGCTGATGGGGGGCTAGGATTGGAAATGGGCTGATGCGGGGACTAGAAGGGAGTTGATGCTGGGTGGGGCTGGAACTAGAAAGGAGCTGATGTTGGGGAGGACTAGAATGGAATGGGGCTGGGAGAGTGAAATGGAGAGGGGAAAATATTTTGTGTGGGAAGGAAGAAAAATCTACAATTGGCCAGGTATTGGGAGATTAAGTGGGGATTGAGGATGGAGGGGTAAAATTTGAGTGGATGAAAAAGGAATAAAGAAAGAGATGGAGGAAAGAGCAAAATGAGAAAGATTGGTGTGTTAAAGCAGATGTAGAGAGAGAATGGAAAAAACTAGAAGAGAGCAGAAAGGACAAATGGACAGCAGACAATGGAGAGATAGCAGAAGACACGAAGAAACCAGAAGAACGAGATGAACAATTGCAACTGAAAAATAATATGCACAAACAACAAAACGTAGAAAAATACTTTTTTATTTAGAATTTATTAACTGGAATATGTCAGCTCTAGGAAATGTGTGTCTTTAACGTCTACATTTTGTTTCGTGCAAGTGGAAATTAATTTATAGTTTTATTTCTGCACTGTTGTACATTCCAAGTTTGGCTTTTGGGGTTCCCAGTTTAATTGTCTTCCTGTTTCTAAATTGTGATCCCTTGTTCTTTGTTTTGTGATGGTTTTTGTTCTGCATATGTAACTGAGCTGAGGTATTCTGTTTATGTAGTTTATATTTGATAGTACCACTTGTTCTCTTTCCCCAGTAGGAGATGTATTGGTTTAATATTTGCAGTGTTGCCTTTTGATAGGTAGGGTTTGGTGCTTTGAGTCCTGGTAGTGCTGTTATGATACAGTGGGTTTGCTATGGGTTCTAAATGGGCAGTGTTTGTAGTACTTCCTAATGTGCCTGGCAGTTGGCACTGGAGTATAGTAATGTAGAAATCTGGTAGTCTTTATTTATCCAGACACTCATTAAGAGGCGTGTTTACTAAACGTTAGTGCATGTTAACATTATGCAAATACTTATGCAAATGAGGTCCCTTATGCTTGAGGCCCCGCACCGAGTCTCCGCACATGGCCCCACACCCCTCTTGGGCCCCCCCCTGTCTGGGGGGGGCTGGGATACTGTGCTTCTGGGGGACAGAGGTTGTGCTTACTTCTGTGGATGGTGTTTGTAGTTGGGAGCGTATTGTCTGTACCTCGGGGAGGTGTTGTCTGTACTTGGGGCTGGGGTTGTCTATTCCTTGGAAGATGTTGTGTCTAGTTCAAAAGGTGTGGACACTGCATTGTGGTGTGGAATCGGGGACAGGAACGGATGGAGGTACTCATGGTAGGGGGTGATGGGGGGCCTCCTATGTGAGAACATGCCTAGGGGTAGGTGTACATGTTGACATCTGGAAATCTTTGGTGAGACATGGATTCCCTATCTGAAATGGGGAATCTATATCTGCTCTATAGGCCCTACCTAACCACTCCCTCCCCCTGCCCCCGACACTCCCCCTGGCAAGGCAGACATGGTGAGCGTTCCCACAACTTGAAAAACTGTTCTGAAATGGCATTCACACGTATGACTGCTGATTTTTAAACATGGGGATGCTTCTAAAATAATCCACTTAGCCTTTACAAACAAACAAAATGTTTGCTTACTTGCAAATTTAGTATTTCATCTCATTTTAGGCAACATTCCAGACTTTATATTTCATCCCAATGTGACTCTTCCCTCAAATTATTTCAAACACATAGGTCATTGATTTTTTTTGTCTTTATACCTTTCTCATTTCCCAGAAGACATATTGTTACATTAAATACTTTAACTGATATCTGGCACTAAGACTTAAATAATCCTCTAACAAGTAATATACTCCGGCTGTTTTACAATTAGTTTGAATATTCTATATAATATCTCAATAAGTGGGCACTAGGTTTGCATAGTGCATAGAACCATATTTTCTTCTCTTAAAAGTTGTAAGGGCAGGCTTGAGACCTGACAGATGTCTGAAATGTAGTTTGGAAACCGGTAATCTAATTCCTTGTTGTTTGGTCTGTATTGAAATACAGCGTAGCTGGTGAAAAGATGTTAACATGCTTTAGGTGTCATCTCCCAGAAATGTGTTCTGACAGCTCCTCCTTCGTTCTTATGAGAGTAATTTTTTAACAAGCCGCTTAGGTCAAAAGGTCAAGCAGGTGCTTACTTGAAGCCCGTTTTATGAAGTCACATAGGTAGGTACCTATGTGCCTTTATAGACTTTCCCCAGAAATGCTGCAGAAATCATGGCTAAAATGAAGTCAATGGCATTTACGCCTACTAGTGAGCAAGTGTAAATGTTCACGCATAAGGTTTGCGCACAGGGTCATTGCAAGGATTTTAGGCAAACCTCATTCCAGGCACCCCTCTGCTTCTGCTCCCATCCCCATGGCTGCCGGATGGGACTGGCGCTAGTGTTGATGACTTGAAACAGCACTGCAGCGCTTACCAAAATCAATGGTGCTGCAGAGCTGTTCGCAGGGCTGGCCCAACCATCAAGCAAACTAGGCAGTTGCCTAGGGTGGCAGCTTCTTCGGGGGGGGGCAGCAAAGAGCTGGGAATTCAATGCTAAATAATAGATTCTGACAACTGGGTAGGGAGCATAAGGGTTACGGTTGGTCTAGGGCACCCACACCTTGAAAACTCTGGGGCTGACCCTGGCTGTTCCTGCTTCTGCCCCTTCTGATGCAAATTTCAGAAGCAGCATGGGGTAGAAGAGGCTGGTCTGCTTGCATCAGAGGGGCGGAAGCAGGAACAGCTCTGCGGCACTGGATGCTTTGGTATGCGCTACAGTACTGTTTCAAGTCATTGCTGCCAGAAAGGGGTGACAGCAGCGGCAATGGGCCACCTTCGCACCAGTAAGACCCTAGGCAACCGCCTAATTCATCTGATGGCAGTGCTGCATTTTAATTCAACTAATTGCAAAAATATCTCTTGATTTTTCACTATTTCATAAATCAGAGGCTTGTTTACTAAAGGCAGTAACGTGATGCAATTACTGTGTGTTGCAAACATTAACGCCTAGTAATTGCAATACCTGTGCAGCAACTGTTAGGAGTGGGGCCATCATCTGCCCTGCCATTACCATATAGGAAAGAAATTTACCGCACAGTAAATGTGTACATCTGCGCTATCTGCTGATGCATTTACTGTGGCCCTGTGTTTAAAGAAAAAAGACGATCCCCAATCAGCATCTTCACAACCCATCAGCATACCCTTCCCCATGAGCATCCTGACCCGCCCCAATAAGCATCCCCCACCGCATCTCCCATTGAGTATCCAGACCCCCCAATCAACATCTCCCACACACCCTCCCACGAGCCTCCAGACCTCCTACTCTTATTTGGCAGCTTAACCCCTAGCAATAATACTGCAAAACTAGTGTCAAAGCCACCATTTTGAACCCAGGTCATCTACAGGGTAGAAGCATCCGGGGATCACTGCTACCTACCCCCCCCCCCCTCTAAATCACCAAGGACACTCCCAGTAAGTGCTGGGGAAGGTCAGAAGATGGGCAATATCTGGAGCCTCATTAGGGAGGTGGGAGGGGGTCATATTGCTGACTATGAGGCTGGGGATTTTGCCACAGCAGGCCATGATTACTGCCTGCTGGTAATGTGGGTGCACCTAAGACCTTCTCCTGAAGAGGTGTTAAGTACATCCATGCTATTGGCAGCCATGAGATCTGTAGTGAGGAATGCCCTCAAGAAGAGATGGAAATAGGGGAAAATCCTGTTGGAGTAAATAACACTGCACTGACACACAGGATTTTCAAGTCAGAGATGAAAAAAACACAGCTCTCTGCTGAGCTCAGACCACACCTCAGCTCAGAGGAGGAGACAGGCTTGTTCACTGATTGGTCACGCCCAGGGGAAGGTCAGGGAGTGCAGGGAAGTGAACCCTTTTTAAATCCTCAAGCAATGCAGAGAGAGAAACGAGAGGGACGAGAGAGACGAGAGAGACGGGAAGCAGTTCAGGAAGGAGTTCAGGAAGAACTGCCAGAAGGATAAACAAGCTAGAACCTTGGAGCAGAGCGGAACCTGGGAGCAGTGAACATGGGAGCAACCTTGGAAAAAACGTTACTGCAAGGTAGAGCCCGGGAACAAGAAAGCTAGCAGAGCAAACACGTGGAGTAACGGTAGTTGGACCTACAGCAGTCAAGGCTATAACGGCAGCAGAGAAAGCCGAGGGGAAAGCTATCAGCCTAACAATTACCAGAAGGGCAGTGGAAATAGCAATAAGAAAGCTGAGTTCCAGAGCCTGGGAGATAGCAGGAGAAAAGGTACCAGCACTTATCTAAAAGTCCCTGTGAAAGGTAAAGCTGATATTTCTTATTTCAACTCCTTGCTTGAGAAGCCTTTTACTTATGCTAACGTCCAAAAGACAAACCGAGCACAGTCAGCTAATAGCAAGTGGGGGAAGGGACTTACCCTTGCTGAGAGCTATCCCTCTGATAAAAGCAGGACAGCTGAACCCCCTGGGGTGGGAGCCATAAGCAAGCTTTTATCAGAAAAGGAGGATGGTCATTCTAATGAAAATGTGCACAGACAAGCTGAGTTGCTTTTAAGCCAACTTCAGGAGTTTCTGGAAAGAAAGTCAGGGAAAGGTAATAAACCTGACAAAGATACCACTAACTCTAGCTCTGAAGAAAGTATGCAGGTGGATGTTTGTTTGCCTACAATAGAATATGATCCTTCTGCCATGGACTGTTCAACATGTCTAATAGAAAACAGCAGGGTTAAAGAGCATTGAAAACTGTATGAAGGAATACAGAGTAAGTTTGCCATACCTGCTGCCACATTGGAAAACTTTACAAGTTGTTTAACAAGCTTAATCACCTGTTAAAAGTAAGAAGCCGTGCTGTAAAGAAAAGCAGCTGTTTCAGTTTATGTGTTTTTCCTTGAGTGACCACATGAGGCAGTGCCTAGAGGAAAGTCAGAGGAACTGTGAAACAGCCAAATAGTGCTGAGTTAATTTCTGTTGCATTTCCTGTGTTTCTGTTTCAACCTTTATGTTGGAGTTGCATCCTTTTTGCGTTTGTTGTACTGAACTTTGATGCGCTGGAGAAAAATCCCCACAAATAAATATTCTTGCAGCCTTTACTACTTGAGTCATAACTACAGCTCTGTCCTTAAGGGAGACAAGCAAACTACAGGTCCCAGAATTCCTGGTGACAACTGAAACAGCTTTATTCCAAAAAGGACATTCCAAAGGCCACTCCTGCCTGTAAGCCCTTGGGCCCAGGTAGGAGCATCGCAGATCTTAATGTGTATACTTTGGAAGAAAGGCGAACAAGGGGAGATATAGTTGTGGTCAACATTGGCACCCTTGCAGTTCAACCCCTTAATGTCCAATATCTCCTGCTGGTTGACATGTTTCCACCATACAAAACCTTGAATCTATGAAGTGCGACATGTCACTGAAGATTTATTTTCTGCATTCATGATTGGACTTCTTCCCTGCTTATCTTGGTGCAGTCAGCGACAAACATGGTGGAAGGTTTCACCAGAACATTGTGGCAATGGAAAAGCGGTATCAGGGCAACAGGAACCCATCAATGCTGGCTGACTATCATTGGACACTGAGACAAGAAGCATCACATGCTGAGTACAAATGAAAATCGGGAGCAAAACCTTTTTAGCTCAGGTGAACTAGTGCAATATGTCAGCATCATTGTGTAATGAAACATGCTAAATTCAGTCAAAATTTAATTTCATATTTCTCCAAATTCCTATGTGATACAGTCAATCTGAAATTATATTTGTGTTCAATTTGAAGCTTTCTATCCTAATCACCAAAATCTATTCAGGAAGCAAAGCTTTTGAACAAATTTGTTGTCCAGTAAGTGTTCATTTTGTCAGGCAAACATCTGGAAGGTGTGGAGAAGAGGCCACACTAATACTTCCTGTATTTTCCACTATGGGCCCGATGCAGAATCGTGGGTTGCGGGGCTCTATGTCCTGGCAGGACGTGCAGGCCCACAAACTGTCCTGGCCCGATTCCTCCTCCTGCTCTCCCTGCATGTCCTGAGCAACAGGATGGGGAGAGTCGGAGGGGGGCGGGGCCGGGGCAGAGCAGGGGCGGGCCAGCCTGGCAAAAAGTACAGGGCCGATTCAAGTCACGGCCCTGTACATCCTTCCGGATTAAAGGGGACATGCTGTTTATTCCACCTTAAAGGTGGAATAAGCAGCACTAATCCGGTAATTGGGATAGGGGATCCCCACCGGAGCCAGGTGTGGAGAGGGGGATCTCCACCCCCCATTCCAAGCCCTGGCTAGCCAGTCGTGGGTCAGGCGGCGGGGAAGAGGGGGGCTAAGCCGCGCCAGCCAAAGGAGCCTGCAGGGAATTTTGTTCTCGCAGTCCAGAATCAGGTCCTAACAGGCCCATCCTGCATTGGGACGTCCGGACGTGCCCCTTTTGGAATTAGGCTCCACGTCAACGAACACTGATGGCAAATGGGGGTTGATGTTTTCACTTTGCTATGCCGCTGAACATCCCTGAGGTAGTGTGGCGTGCACAGGAAAGGGGTTTCGTTTAAAAGACATAACAGGCATCAGTCGAGAAAACAGCGTCGGCTTTATCCCAGCTGTTAAACCTTCACGGCCTGGTTCTCCTGGCCCATCCTCCAGCCCCAGTTAAAGCTCCTATGTTTACACGGCTTGCCTGGAAAATGCCTTCTATCTTCACAGGCCTACTCCCGTCCTGCAGCCTGCTGGGTTTTTAACCTCTCCCTAGGAGCCACACCCTCCCAGCCCTGAACTTTGATTGCAGGCTCCCTTAAAGGTGCCTGTTGATAATCCCTCTGGAGAGAGACGGGCAATACTCTATGGATCCCATCACAGTCTCATTATGCTAGCATGTCTGAGAAGGACATTCCCAACCCAAGCGTCCCTAACAGGGCTGTCTGTGACCACCCACGTGCATGTCCATGTTGGGGACATCTGTGCTCTTGAAATCCGCTGGAGACATAGACGTCCCTGGCATTTTTCTGCATGTTCTGCCCTGTCCTTTCTAGAATTCCCCTCCTAATGTTCTTATGTTCTTATAGGTTCTTCTGCTTGTAAAACTTGTTGTAGAAACAGAAAAGGTCTTTTATAAAATTGTGCTGCTGTTAGCGCATATTTTATTTTATTTGTTTATTTAACTGGCTTCAATATACCGTTTTTTACCAGTCAAAACAGTTTACAGAGAACAAACAGAACGGTTTACAATGAGCATTTGAATATTTGAATACTAGATGTAACGGCAAACTTCAAAACGTGGAACAGCAAGTAACTAGGGGAAAGAGGGAGATTATGCAGGAATGTTATAACAATAAAACCTATATGACAATGAGCAAATGAGACAGGTGGGAGCTGATATTATAGTGATCTTGTAATCTGTTGGTTGTTATGATATAAAAACATAGAAATATGACGACAGAAAAAGACCACATGTCCTATCTAGTCTATCCTTCCATATCATGTCCCATGCTTTTTTGAATTTAGTTACTGTCCTCATCTCTACCACCTCCACTAGGAGACTATTCCACGGATCCACCACTCTTTCCGTAAAGAAATATTTCCGCATATCACTCCTGAATCTATCCCCCTTCACCCTCATCCCATGTCCCCTCATAGCAGAACTTGCTTTCAATTGAAAGAGGCTCCCCCCCTGAACATTTATGTCATGGAGGTATTTAAACATCTCAATCATATCATCTCTATCCCGCCTTTCCTCTAAGGTGTACATATTAAGATCCTTAAGTCTGTCCTCATATGCTTTATAATGAAGACCACTAACCATTTTAGTAGCCACCCTCTGCACCGACTCCATCCTGTTCACATCCTTTTGAAGGTGCGGTCTCCAGAATTGCACACAATACTCCAAATGAGGTCGCACCAAAGACTTATACAGAGGCACTATCACCTCCTTTTTTCTGCTAGCCATTCCTCTCCGTATGCACCCAAGCATCCTTCTAGCTTTTGCCGTCGCCTTTTCTACCTGTTTAGCTACTTTAAGATCATCAGACACAACCACGCCTAGGTCCCGCTCTTCTTTAGTGAACAAAAGTACTTCACCCCTATACTATATTGCTCCCTTGGATTGCTGCAGCCCAAATGCATGACCTTACATTTTTTAACATTAAATCCCAGCTGCCAAATTCTAGACCATTCTTCAAGCTTAGCTAGATCCCTCCTCATGTTATCTACACCTTCCTGGGTGTCAACTCTATTGCAGATTTTGATATCATCTGCAAAAAGGCAAACCTTACCCGAAAGCCCTTCCGCTATATCACTAACAAAGATGTTAAAAAGAATCGGACCAAGGACAGATCCCTGGAGCACACCACTGGTAACATCCTTCTCCTCAGAGTGAGCCCCATTTACCTGTACTCTTTGTCGCCTCCCACCCAACCAATTTCTAACCCAAGCAGTTACTTTAGGGTCCATCCCTAGGGTGCTCAGTTTAAGTCGCCTGTGAGGAACAGTGTCAAAGGCTTTACTGAAATCTAAATACACCACATCTAGGGCTCTCCCTTGGTCCAACTCCCTGGTCACCCAGTCAAAGTAATCAATCAGATTTGTCTGACAAGATCTGCCTCTGGTGAATCCATGCTGCCTCAGATCCTGTAATCCGCTGGACTCCAGAAACCAGTATTTTCTCTTTCAGCAGCATTTCCAATAATTTACTCACCACTGAAGTTAAACTAACCGGGCTGTAGTTTTCAACCACATCCTTACTTCCGCTTTTGTGTAATGGTACCACATGAGCCTCTCTCCAGTCCTTTGGCACCACTCCCGACTCCAACGAGGCATTGAAAAGGTCAGTCAGCGGAGCTGCTAGAACGTCCCCAAGTTCCCTCACTATTCTAGGGTGTATCCCATCCGGTCCCAACGCTTTGTCTACTTTAAGTTGAGCTAGTTTCTCATGAACACAGCCTTCTGAAAATTGTTCAAGATGTCCCTCGCTTCTGTTCCTGTTTGTGGGTGTTTTCTGAGGTCCTGCTCCTGGTTCTTCATCTGTGAACACAGAACAGAAATATTTGTTAAGCAATTCCGCTTTATCCTCATCAGCTTCTACATATTCCTCCCCTTCACCCTTGAGTCTGACAATATCACTTTTGCCCTTCCTCTTCTCACTAACATATCTGAAAAATGTCTTACTCCCCCATTTTATTGCATTGGCTATTTCCTCCTCTTTTTGAATCTTTGCTTTCCTGACTACTTTGCTAGCTTCTCTAAGTTTTTCCAAATATAGATGCCTATCTTCCTCTTTCTGTGATCTCTTGTATTTCATGAAAGCCTCCCTCTTTTTCTTCTCTTTTTCAGCTACTTCTTTGGAAAGCCATAGCGGTCTCCTTTTCCTTTTACCTTTATTTACCATTTTAACAAAAAGGTTGGTTGCCCTTAAAATATCTTCTTTCAGTTTTGCCCACTGTTTTTCCACATCCCCCAGCTGTTCCCATCCCGCTAACGACTCCCTGAGGTATTGGCCCATCTTGGCAAAGTTAGTCTTCCTAAAGTCTAAGACCCTCATCTTTGAATGGATTCTAACAGCCCTAGTCCTAATACTGAACCACACCATCTGGTGATCACTGGATGCAAAATGATTTCCTACTATAACATCAGAAACACTTTCACCATTGGTAATCACTTGAGGTGCTGTGAAAGAGGGGGTATTCAGTTAGTTGTGTGTTAGATGTCCGGTGGGTGGTCAAGGGAGGGGGGAAATGGTAAAGATCTATGGGTGTGGTGGGGGTTCTAGCTGGGAGTCAATTGCAAATGATGAACCATAGTGTTCTTTGAACAGGTGTGTTTTGAGGTGTTTTTGGGATTGAATGCTCCGTAATGTGGGAGGTAGGTGGGAGGCATTCTCATGAGCATATTTTGGATGGAGCAGAGATAGGGTTGCAATGCACGTACATATTTTATAAAAATGTGCAGGTACATGCATAGATTATATGCACACGTTTATACCAATTTTAGAGGAGGTATAAATATGTGCGTCTACAGTTTGCACTATTGGGGATGGATTTGCAGCCTATTTTATAAAAGCCAATGGGTGCTTGCGTTGCCTTTATTAAAAAAGGGATAAAATAGCCATCTTCTTGAGTTTTCAATAAAGATGTTCTTGGATACTCTAACCAGATTCTCTAAAGCATGGTCCCTGCCCATTCCCTGCCCAGTTCTGCACTGGGAAATTAATGCATGCATTAACGCATGCTAATCGTCAAGCCGTTGCACTGTTAGCATAGGCCTGCAACTAATTTCTGTGTTAACTACTCAGGCAGCTTAATAAATAAATCCCTTAATGAGATGAACTTTGAAATTCAAGTACTGCTGTGAAAGATAATATCAGTGGATATTTTTCTTTCTTTCTCTTTCTTTCTATACAGGCAACTTTCTAGTTGCATTATAAATATTCCAAGATACCCCTCAAATAAATCAAGTTTGTGCTTCTCTCAGCATTCCCCTTCAGCATTAAAAAGGAATCACTAATCTTCCTCCTGTCATTCATCCAGCTGCGTCCATTTGTTTCAGGAAGGTTTTCAAACCGTGCAAAGAAATTAAAGCCATCACTTTCCAGGATTTTCAACCCTAGATGCTCTTCCCCAATAGTCCAGCCATTGAAAACTAATCTCTTCAGACATCTTTTCTTAACTGCTATCTGCTGCATTATGATATCCGATAAGGTTTAATAACCTCTCAGCGATTTGATATGTTACCTCTTTACAACTGACTCCTCACCAAATTGTTTCATCTCCTTCATTGTATTACTAAAAATTATAAGTATCCTGTTGATTGACAGGCATGGGGTTTTTTAGTGATGAATTTTTCTTCTTGTGTTTCCTTATGTAGTGTAAAGTTACATTTTGCCAGGGTCCCCGATCTATCGTGATTCTGCAGCCACAGGAAGGGAAGCAAAATACTGCCCTACCCAAGAAATTCAGTGTTCTCCATGGAATCACTTCAGGAAACTGAGGGTCAGATGGTGGTGACGGCAACTATCCTGTGTCTCTACCATACCTCACCTGGCTTGACCCCAATTTTTTCTCAATACATTGGTACTGCTGTCCTCAAAGCTACATACCTCTCCTTGTCTTTCAGGCCTTGGGTGCTGTGCTTTAAATTGCACAGTATAAAGTCAGCAGCAAGCCAGGGCAGGAGAAGGATGTGGCCAAAGGTCTCCTCTTGTAGTGAAACCAAGCTGGGATGGGAGCATAAGTTTTGGATGGAGGGGACAAGGGAGAGCAAGTGAATGGATGAGAGGCAAGAAATTTAGGCGTCATCATGGATAACATGTTAAAACCCTCCGCCCAGTGTGCAGCGGCAGCCAAGAGAGCAAATAGAGTACTAGGTATCATAAGGAAAGGAATGGAAAATAAAACAAAGGATATTATAATGCCTCTGTATCGTTCCATGGTGCGACCGCAGCTTGAATATTGTGTGCAATTCTGGTTGCTGTATCTTTAAAAGGATATAGCGTTATTAGAAAAGGTACAGAGAAGAGCCACCAAAATGGTAAAGGGGATGGAAGGATACTCCTATGAAGAGAGGCTAAAAAGGTTAGGGCTCTTTAACCTGGAAAAGAGACGGCTGAGGGGAGATATGATAGAAGTCTATAAATTAATGAGCGGAGTGGAACGGGTAAACGTAGATCGATTGTTTACGTTATCAGAATATAGAAAGACTAGGGGACATGCAATGAAGCTACAGGGTAAACTATTTAAGACTAATAAGAGAAAATATTTTTTCACTCAACATGTAATCAAACTCTGGAATATGTTACCGGAGGATTAGTAAAGGCTATTAGTGTAGCTGGGTTTAAAAAAGGTTTGGACATGTTCCTGGAGGAAAGGTCCATAAACTATTATTAAAAAGGGACTCAGGATATCAATGCTTGACCCAGTGCAAGCATTGTGGAGCCTGTGTCTTTTGTGGAAACTGCTAGGTACGTATGACCTAGATTGGCCACTGTTGGAAACAGGATACTGGGCTTGATGGACCTTGGTCTGACCCAGTATGGCATATCTTATGTTCTTATGTTAAAGTGAATGAGAGGTTCAGGAGAGGAGGGATGGGTGAGTAAGCAGCTGATGGGGCAAGAGAAAGTGAGTGAATCAGAGAGTGACAGAATCAGAGGAGCTGTGGCTAGAGAAGGGAAGTGGAGGGTGAAAGTGAGGGGGGGAGGACTGAAGGGAATATGGAGTGTGAGCAAAAGAAGACGTAAGTGTTAGAAGGAAGAGTGTGAGCGGATTGCCTCTCCCTACCCAGATCACAGATTCTCCTCCTCTATCTTGGATGCCCTTTTTTTCATCCTTCTGCCTGGCCCCTCTGCTCTCATCATCCTCTTTCCTTCTTCTTCCTCCCATCCCTGATTTCCCCCTATCCTTCCCTCTTTCTATGCCGCCATATGCCCTTCTCTTCCTTCTACCTCTTCTGCCTGACATTCCTTCCCTATTCCCCTTCTCTGAGATCCTCTGCTGACATTTCTTTCTATCTCCATATCTATCTCTATCTCTCTCTCTCGCTCTCTCTCGCTCTCTCTCTCTATCTCTCTCTCTCGCTCTCTCTCTCTATCTCTCTCTCTCGCTCTCTCTCGCTCTCTCTCTCTATCTCTCTCTCTCGCTCTCTCTCTCTATCTCTCTCTCTCGCTCTCTCTCGCTCTCTCTCGCTCTCTCTCTCTATCTCTCTCTCTCGCTCTCTCTCTCTATCTCTCTCTCTCACTCTCTCTCTCCAACTTCCAGCTTTGTTTGCTTATTTCGGTTTATAATCTAACCAACGGTCCAGGCCACATACAGCATAACAATAAAACAATGCATAATATAGACCTGCCAGCAGGGATAATGTGCTGAGGAGTCCAGAAGGGCTCTAAGGCTGCAGGGGAGCACCTAATGAGTTGCCTTTCTAGATGACCAGTAGAGGAGAGGCGATTCCCTTAAGCTAGATAGTCCGAACCAGGAAAAGAAGCTGGAGAGGCTGACAAATCAGTAGAGAGTTTGAAGGAAGAACCAGTGGGGGTCTTAAGGAGCGTAAACAAATGTTTCTGATAGAGTCCATATGTTGTAGCGAGTGGTGGAATCCCTCAAGAGGTGAGCAGGACCACCATGGTGCATCCCAAACACAGAGCAGTTTTCAGTATTTTGGGAAGAGACGTTTTGTGTATTCTAGTAGAGTGTTTGCCAATAAGGAAGTCTTGATAATTTTTGGATTTTGTGAAGAGGTTCAGTTGCACAGGGAATAAAAGTCTTTTGTCCAAGTACTGCATGAGTTTTTGTGATTTTTGGGACTTGTATCCCGTAATAGTGTTTTTCAGAAAAAGTAGAATATTGAGGAATCTGGGGTGCCCAGCCCATGCCCATGAAGAAAGAAGAGGGGTGTTTGCCCAAGACCCCAGAAGAGGAATGTAGTGAGAGGGAAAAGTATAGGGGCTATATATAATTGATTTGGCTCACTTTGCCTTTTCTTTTGCCATTTTGTAAATATCTTAGTTTAATGGATATTCCTAATAAAAGGTTTACACAGAAAGTATCCACTAAACTAGACTTGAAGATTTTGGAGAACATGGAGGTGATTTTGGAGTTTCAAGGTGAGGTACGGTACATATTTCCCTATCCTTGGAGGGCTTACAATCTAAGTTATAATTGAGGCAAAGGAGGATTAAGTGACTTGCCCAAGGCCACAAGGAGAAACATAGAAACACGACGGCAGAAAAAGACCTTATGGTCTATCTAGTCTGCCCTTCCCTATCATCTACTATAGTCCCTTTTTTCCTTTAGAGATCTTGTCCCATGCTTTCTTTAATTCAGATACTGTTCTTGTCTCTACTACCTCCACTGGGAGACTATTTCCTGGCTTTTCTTGGCAAGGTATGACTGAAAGTAGATTGCCAGGCCTCTTTTTCCAAGGCAATGAAAGGTAAGTGACTTGCCCAAGTACATAAGGCGTGCCAGTGGGAATCAAACCCTGATCTCTTGGGTGCTAGGCTGTTGTCCTAAACACTAGGCTACTCCTCCACAATGCAGAGGTGCTATCACTTCCTTTTTTTCTGCTGGCCGTTCCTCTCCCTGTGCTCCCAAACATCCTTCTGGCTTTTGCTGTTGCCTTTTCTACCTGTGGGATTTGAATGCTGATCTTTCTGATACCAAGTTGCTGCCCTAACCCCTAGGCTACTCATCCGCTCCAATAGTAGTTCAAGGCAAATTACATATAGGTGCAGTAGGTTTTTCTCTGTCCCTGAAGGGTGTACAATCTCAGGGGCCCATTTCAGCTTGCGGTAACTGGCAGCTGAGAATGCTCATGGGCGTGCGTGGCGGCTACTGGCCACTAAAATGCACATTAGGTAGCCATTGCATGCTAGGGCAGTTTAGGGGCAGAGTGTGGGTGTGGAGAGCACATTGCTGCTAGTGCAATGCACTCAGTGGGAATGTGGCAATTAGCGTGAGTACAAATAATAATTCTTCTATGAGTGTCCTTAAGTTTGCCCGCATCGTTTAGGTATGCGATCATGCACTAACTGCCGGGATCTTGCTGGGTACATCCATGACAATTAGCACATGATAGTTAGATTTATCACATTTTACTTTTGCCACTAGTCCCGTGATAAGTGCATACCTTTAGTAAAAGGGTCACTAAGTTTGTGCCTCAAGGAATGCATGGTTAAGTGACTTGTTCAAACCATTATTATAGGCATTATGGAGCCTGTGTACCTTTTTGGGAACCTGCTAGGTACTTGTGACCTGGATTGGCCACTGTTGGAAACAGGATACTGGGCTTGATGGACTTTGGTCTGACCCAGTATGGCATTTCTTAGCATCTTACGAAGGTTGTGCAGAGAAATTAGACCCCTGTTTACTAAAGTGTACTGTTTTGCATTTACCATGCAGTCATAGCCAAAATTAATTTCCAATAGCTGCATATCTTGGTGTTAACTGCGAGGGTATTCCCAGCATTTTTGGGAGAGCTGCCATGCAGCTAATGCAGAGATAAAGTTGTTACTGTGCATTCGCCACACAGCCGATAACACGCAATGCAATGCAATGAGCGCCATCTCTGTGGCAGCATTAACAGTTCTGCATTATCTGCTATATTCACATGAGGTAGTTGTAAGGTGCAGCTTTGGCCATTCCCTGCCCCAGAATGGAGTTTTCCACAATAGCCATTTAACGTGGCAATTCAGGTGCACTAATGATAATTAGCAATCCAAACCATACAATACTCACAAACTAATTTACTGAAAGTAGCCAAATAATCCATCTAAAGACAATGTAGACATCGGACGATTCTGTAACCAGAAAAACAAACTAAGAATCATTTCAGATTTGATGCTAGACTTCGGTGTGAAAACCCATGACCTGTTATAGAGCTCTACAGTACTTCAATGTGGTAACTACCTCTGCACGTTACATTAAAATCATATCTTAACTACTAAGCATTCGATAATTTGGAAATAAAATAGTGGTGAAAGATAAGAGTACATCAATTCAGAATTAGTAAATCATTCATCTTGAACTTTATTTAAGTCCCATGCTTACCTGAAGAAGGCCGGTCTAGTGGTTAGCACACTACGTACTGGCATAGAAGAAACTCTAGAACAGGTATTCAAGATTCCCCTCTGCCACAAGGTTGCTATAATTTTAGTAGTGTCTAGGCAGTCATCAAAATACCTCAGGGTTGCAGAGTTAGTTTGGGTCCTTGTTCTCTGATGTCTGTGACTTAGTCTGGTGCAGGCATGTATTCGGTTTTCAGAACATTGATCAGTCCCTCTCCCTTTTTAAGTTGTCTCATTTCAGACTGCCGGACCCTGAGTAAATGTGGAAGTGACTCACCACCCCGCCACCCTCTTCATCGAACACTACGGGGGCATCACACAAACTGATCGCCAGTCATGACCACAGACCAAACCCCCTCCCATTCCCCCATGTACATAGTATTGTATAATAGCACACGCTGTTAATAGCTCAACAAGAATCTACGTCACCCTACTACATACACACTCGCTGTTTCACTGCATGCACAAACAAAAAACATTACTTGCGGATTGTTTGCTGTGTAGACCGCCTTGATTGAAGGAGAAGGCGGTATAGAAATCATTTTAAATAAATAAAATAAATTATGGAAGCTTGGAACCATTCTACGACCATATCCAAGCCTTCCTTTCTACACATCACTAGTGACCACATCCTGTCCCTCTGGTAGGGTGTCTTATTCACACTCAAAATCAAGATACCTCATGGACAACTATATCCACAAACTAACTGGTTTCTACTTTTTTGCCAAACTCCTAGACTGAATGAATCCCACAATAGCTTCATCGTCCAAATGATGTTTTGTGGTTGGGCACACAATGTCATGAAGCCACCAGACAAAAGACGCCCAGTCACTCGCAAGCTATTACACCTATTTTGGCCAATCCTTAAGCCTCACTTGCAGCTCAGAGTATGAGACAACCTTTTTTTAGAGTAACCATTATGACTTTCTTCTCAGCAACAAGGGCAGGACGACACTTCCTCCAAGACTCATAATGATGCACGAGGCTTAAATTTCAGTGATCTACATCTTGAGGTCTCCAGTCTCCATTTGTATCAAGAAATCAAAAACAAACCAACTAGCTAGAAGCTAAAAGGGCAGTGTATGCTTCCTGATATACTAGTGACCTTTTCCCCAACTCATTTTCAATTTGAAGCAGTCTTTAAGCAAACCGCAGCAGTTATAGGGTGTAACCCAGCCAAGTTGAATACTCATTCATTTAGAATCAAGGCAGCTACTGATTAGTGCCAGGGAAACTGATAGAAATATTATAAAGAACAAAATCACTGAACATATAGAAGGTCATGGTTTAAAGCACAAAGCCAAAATGGATTTAGCCAAGGGAAGTCTTGCCTCACCAATCTGCTCCATTTCTTTGATGGCATGATTAAACATGTGGATAAAGGTGAACCAGTTGATATAAGGGCTGTTTTACTAAAATGTGTTCTACAGTTAATGGCCAATTTGATATATGTTAACTGCATGTTCAGGCCCATGGTAACAGTTACTGTGGGGGCATGACAGTTAACACATGATGATTTTGGTGCTGATTTAGGGGTGAGTGCAATGCAGCACAAATGAGATGGATGTGGCAAGCATATTGCAGTTAGCGCAGGGGATCATATCGTGGGCTAGCTGTCAATGCTTCAAATAGCATGGGTGCAATTACCTTCATCTGAATAGGTGGAGGTAAATGTACCAATGGTGGTACACGTTCCCGGGTTAACTGTCGGGAACATGCTGGTCAAACCCCGACAATTACTACGGAGGCTTTTGCATCTGATGCACATTATTCTTCATGTTAACACACGTTAAGCACTTTAGTGTATTTGAACTTACAGAAAGCATTTGACAGAAATCCCACCTGAGAGACTTCTGAGGAAATAAAAAAAAAATCATGGCATTGGATTGGGAACTGGTTAAAAGAGAGAAAACAGAATAAGGTTAAATGGCCATCTTTTTCTATGGAGAAAGGTGAATAGTGGATTACCCCAGGGATCTGTACTGGGACTAGTGATTTTTAACATATTTATAAATGATCTGGCAATAGGAACAACAATTAAGGTGATCAAATTTACAGATGATTCCAAATTCAGCTGTTAAAATCACATGTGGATTGTGAAAAACCGCAGGACTGGGAGATGGGGCTTCCAAATAGCAGATGATAGTTAATGTAGACAAGTGGAAAGTGCTGTACGTAGGGAAGAATAACCCAAATTATAGCTGCACAATGCTAGGTTCCACTTTAAAAGTCACCAGGAAGAAGATCAGTGTCATTGTCAACAATACGTTGACATTTTCTGCTCAGTGTATGGCAGCAGCTGAAAAAGCAAGCAAAATGTTAGGAGTTATTAGGAAAGGAAAAGAAAAGAAAATAAAGAATATCACAATCCCTCTGTATTGTTCCGGGGTAAGACCACACCTTGAGTATTGTGTGCAGTTCTGGTCTTTGCATCTCCAAAAAGATACAGCTGTGGTCAACATTATTTGCACTCTTGCAGTTCAACCCCTTAATGTCCATTATCTCCTTAAAAAAAGATGTGGCCAATGAAATGACTTCGGACTATACAGTATATGCACACATATTTGACACACAAAAGAATCAAATAAAACAAGACCAACTAGAAAAGAAAACAGTAGAAAATAGTATAAAAACTGGGACATTGCCAGGACATGATTGTTCGCACCCCTATAAACAATTCAAATCAGTCTGAACAAAAGAACCACGTTCCCATTGCAGTAAAATTATACGCACCTGTGATCAATTGTCAGTACTCACATGACTTGAATCAACCAATGCTTAGTTCATCTAATGGTAGCGTTGGCCCTGGATGGAGCAACTCTCCTATGAGGAAATGCTAAAGATGTTTGGGCCCTCAGGGATGGAGGAGGGACTTTTTCTTTGGAGTGGTCGAAGCACTGTCCCAGGCTCCACCCTAACTCTCCCTCCGGTTCTGCCCATGGGGATCCAATCTCCTGTGGGCAGACAGGTAGAGTCTTTGCTGCGATCGCAGATTCTCTTCGCCTTCTGCCCGGAGGGGACGGGATCCCTGCAGTCAGCCTTCTGCCTGTCATGCTACGATTTTTGGTGGTGCCAAGGCCTGTGTGGCCCACCCCTTTCCGACGCCTTCAGCTTGGAGAAGAGACGGCTGAGGGGAGATATTTTAGAGTTCTATAAAATCCTGAGTGTACTGGAACTGGTAAACATGAATCATTTGTTTACTCTTTTGAAAAGTACAAAGGGTAGGAGCTACGCCATCAAGTTACTACATAATACTTTAAAAGACATAGGAGAAAATGTTGTCACTCAGCACATATTTAAGCAATGGAATTCATTGTCAGAAGATGTAGTAAAAGCAGTGGGGTAGCTGGCTTTAAAAAAGACTTAGACAACTTCCTGGAGGAAAAGTCCATAAACCATTATTAAAGTTGTTGTGTGCCATCAAGTGGGTGCTGTCTTAGAGAAATAAAATAAAAAAGAAAAATAAGACGATACCTTTTTATTAGACTAACTTATTACATTTTTTGGACTAGCTTTCAAAGATTAACACCTTCAGGTCAGGACAGTATGAGCAACAGATGACAATAATAATGTTTTGGAGACATTAAGAGAGTGATTCTATAATCTTGCATGCAGGCAAAGCATGTTGGTGTGTGAGTATTTGCTACTACTATTAGTACTACTGAACATTTGTATTGTGGTACTGCAGAGCCTATGCAAACGGAAAAAAAGGTTTTAAATCCAGAAAAAAGATTCCAACACCAGATGCGACATTACGAGGAGCCAGATAGGGGGAGCAAGAGAGACCTTCCAAGGCCTAGAGAACCGCACCCCAGAGCTGGTGATGTAATGCTGGCCAACAGCCAATCCAGGAAAGGGGGAGTTCTTCTTAGGAAAGGCTGGGAAGTTGAAAAGGAGGAAGTAGGACAAGCAAGAGAAGCAGAGGAAGAAAAGGAGTCTTGGCAAAGAGACCAGAGAGGAAGGAGTTCCTGGCAAGAAGACACAGTGAGTCCGGTGCAGCAGAATACCAGGAGTTCTTGGCAAAGAGACACTGGAAAGAAAGGTACCAGGAGAGAAACAAAGGTCAGAGTTTTATATGAGGAACCGGTACCAGCAGATGCAGGACACTGTGGAAGTTACCAGAGAGATGAGGAAGTCATTGCCATAAGAGGTAACACTCTCTTCATTCAAGGAGCAAAAGAGGTGGGTGTGAAAGAGTGGTGACTCCACCCGAAGGCCAGCTGAACAGTGGGAAGCCTACTACTCGAGTAAGGCTGAATTGCAGCAGGACTAGGCCTCAAGACTCAGCTAACTGGGATAGGCCCAGAGAACAAGGTAAACCCTATTTTTATTCTAATAAGCGTTATAACTTGCTGACACAGGGAGCACAAGGAACAGAGGTGTGCACTCCTTACCAAGCTGTCTGTAAGACAAGACACAAGCCTTTATCAAAAGAAAGACTGTTTAATACAAGGCACCAAGACAAGGGAAGATACTTCCATAGCAAGCATTCACATGACCAAAGCCCAGGCCTAGGCCCAGAACACTGGAGGCTAGTGCAAGCGGTATATGAGAAGCCTCAACGTATTCCACAAGAATATACTGATACAGAGTCACAGTTATCAGACCCACAGCCTATGCAGGTGGAATTCAATGAGGACCCTCCTGAGATAGCCATGGATTGCAGCTACTGTCAGGCAGGAAGCCTAGAGTCTCTGCCTGAGGTGTAAAGCAGGGCTCAGTAGCAAAGCCTGTGTGTTTTATTTGCATAAGGTCCTGTGAAGTAACAGTAGACAAAGCAATATCTGAATATGTTTTCTTTTCTACCTGAAGCAAGGTTTTCTTTATGTTGATGTAGACTCCACTATTTGAACCATTGTACATTAGGGGAAATAAAAAGCCTTTCTTTCCCTACACTCGGACTTTGTGTTCACTTGAAGTTTTGGTACACGGTAGGTCCTGGGAACAAATACCCAGACCCCGCATACAAGGACCAAACTCAAAGATAGAAAAAAAACTCATGTCCACCCGACCTGCCTTAACCACCCTTGGCCACTAGGGCGGCGGTGCGACAGTATAGCGCTACAAGACATATGCGGCGCTGCACAGACACATGTAAAAGACGGTCCATGCTCATCAGAGCTTACAATCTAGTCAAGACAGACAACACAGTAACTGTAGACATGGGATACAGCTAGGGGGAATGATAAGGAAACACAAAGGAGACCAAGTGACCACATAGAGAATCAGTCAGTAGAGCCCTTCTTTAAGGTCCAATCAGTCTACGGGATCTTAGGAAAAATTAGTGTGTTTTTTCCTAGCAAAAGAGGTGCCAGTACTCATATGCGGGGCTATTTCATTAATACATGAGGACCATGGGTCAATTATTGTTGGTACTCAGCTCCACCGAGTACCTCTTCAAAAAGAAGCCCTGGGAGGAATCAATGAGACAGCATTGCCCCACAGAGCAGGGACATGCAGTAGGATAAAAGCAAGCAGCCCTGTTTCATTCCTTCAAGGTAACTACTTGACAGCAGTAAAATCTCTTGTTGTGCTTAAGACACATGAAGCCCTGAATGATGGCACTCATTTTTTGGAGATGTTTTTTGTAAAATGGTTGTTCCTGCTGTGGGTGACGCCAGGACGGCCTAATATGTATTTTACAAATGACTCAGCTTCCAGCGAGCTTTTTGTAAAATATGCTGCAAATCGTGACCATCCCAACTTGGCTGTCCCTTTTCCAGTTTAGATGAGCTATACATAATTGGGCTTTGTACCTACTGGAAGAGTGTCCTTATGTTGCACCAAGTCTATGCTGGAAACATCCAAGACAAAAAGCAGAGCATGCACACTAGCTGGCTTTGAAAGGTTGTGCCAAACACAGTTTCTGCCAATGACCAGATTACCCTTCAGAACAACTACGTCCTAGCTGGCACTGATAACGCAGGTTGCTCCAATGAGAAGGATGAATTATTAGCTCAGGTGGCTAATTATGTGCCCTCCCCCTTCTTATGTTAACATGTAATCAAGCACGTTAAGTGTGTTTTATTCTTTATGTTGGGAAGTGCTGGCATAAATACTTTGATCTGCTTATATGAATGCTGGCCTAGAAGCAAGGCCAGTCCAACCACAAGGCAAACTAGGCAGTCACCTAGATGGCAGCATCGGGGGGTGGGGGGGGGCTGACAAAGAGAGCAAGGCATTTAAAGCTAAACAATAGATTCTGACAGCTAGGGTGGAGCATAAAGCTTAAGGTTTGCGAAGGGCTCCAACACCTTGAACCAAGTCTTGGGCCGACTCTGCCTAGAGGAAACTCTAGAACAGGAATTCAAGACTCCCTTCTATTACTATCAACATGGCTTTGGACAAGTTTCTTCTCTCCCTATGTTTCCAAGACTCGGTTGAAAACAAGACGTTTGTCTTAATCTGGCTTTTCCAGTCAATAAAATCCTCTATATAGACCTGCAATGTTTTCAGAGGGAGAGTACTCAAACTATTAAAAACAAAGATGACATAAATAAACCAACTCTAGGCTGGTTACCGCATTTATTCATAAGACATGTTTCCTGCATTGCATCTTGGGTTACAGTTTACTAGATTTTTTTTTCTGAGAGCGGGAGAGAAAGGAGGGTAATTGTTAGTTTCAATTTAAGCTCTTCCATTTTGTTCTGCTCTCCATGGGGAAAACAAAATCTATACACTAGACTTTATAACCTCAATTTCATCTTTTTCACTTTTGATAGTCTTAATGCATGCATCAGCTCTCTTGAGTATTCGCTTCTGATATTTTTTTATCAGATTCCCTGTATGCTCTGTGAACTGAAAATACTTTGGTAAACAGAAACAATGTGAAAAGACGCCTCTACGAAGGCAGACAGCAACATTTCATTTCATGCCACCGGACATCGTACTCGCCACATATACAGTACAAGCAATGTTTTAGATTTTGGTCATTTTATAGTCACACTTTAAAAATCTTCCAAGGGATATTATAAATGTCTTTCACAAAGAAAATACCAGCCCCTCTAGAGGAAATGCAAGCTGCCAGAAGATTTTCAAAAGCTACAACATGACCCTCTTTTTACATTATTACAAAGTAGTAGTCAGCAAATAGGGACCACCTGGCTCACTTAGTGTGTCCTGTTGCTTCCACCGTTTGAGCCATAGTCAATATCATAGCAGTATAGTAGATATTGATGAAACTGGCCCATTCTGCCTGCCCAGTTAGTTTGGTCTATAAACAATTCTGTAAGCTCAAATTCAAGGTCCCCCAGCGAAGCTTTTGCACATGGCCCTTGGAGCAGAGAGGGGATTGCCCCTCTGATCCAGAAGCAGGGGGGAAAGGTATAGCAAATAGGTGAAGGGGTATGCTAGATGGATGGGGGTACAGTAAGTGGGGTACAGTCATGAGAAACAGAAGTGGTATAGGAGGGGTGCAGGAGATGAGTGTTGGTGAGTGAGAGGGTGCAGTGAGTGAGTTCTGTGGGTGTAGGAGGGGGTGCAGTGGCTGCAGGCGGGTGTATTAAGAGGATGCAGTGTATGGATCAAGAGCTGCAAAGCCTGGTGAAGTGACAGAGGGTGCAGCAGGTGCTGACTCGCTCATGGCTCCAACACTCATTCAGGGCTTTCATCTTGGCGGGTGCAGGAGAGCAGAGCAGGTAGCCCAGGGAAGGAGGGAGCAGCCCCTTGACAAGTAAGGTTGCCAACTGGCTCCAGATGCGCCCGACAGGCTTGATCCATTCCTGGGTTTACTCCATTGCATGCAGGGACATGTAGTTCTGATTTCTCCATTGCACTCCATAAGAAAAGCAAGACTACAAGTCCCTGCATGCAATGGGGTAAACACAGGACTGGATCAAGCCTGTCGGGCGCATCTGGAGCCAGTTGGCAACCCTATTGACAAGCACCCCTGAGACTTTCAATAGCAAGTGCAGCAATCACTCTTTCAGGTGCCAGAGCAAACTGGCATTAGCTGCCAGGCGTGGGGTGCCCGTGCAGCTCTGCCCTGTCGTGCTCTTCATTGAAAGTTGCCATGCAGTTGTTCTAACAAAAATCAGCTCAGTGCTTGAACTGATGCACTCTAGCAAGCCCTGGGGCAACTTCGTCCCCTTTTCCTGAGCAGTTTTCCTGCTGCTAAAGGAACCTGTTACAAGGAGTGGGGCTGCTATTGAACCTGTTAAGCATACCACTACAGGCCATGCGCTACTAATTTTTGCTGTTTGTTATCACTGCCATCTTGCCTGTGTAACTGTTCCAAGATGGTGGCCCACCAGACCGTTTTCTTGCCTGGACTTTCTTCTATAGCAGGGGCTGTTTAGACAGAATTTACACCACTGCTGCTGTAGAGTATATCCCAGCTGCAAGCTGCAGAAGTGTGATCACTGTAGGATATCACTCTTTCTCCAAGTTAGTTTCACTGGATTTCTCTTTAGTTCTCTGCCATCCTAGATAGAGGAGCGCACCTTTCAACCCCATTTCTTACCACAAAACTTTGGAATAATCTCAACCGCTACAAAATTTAGTGAACCTGTTACCTGAAAACTATTGAGGTTGTTGCCCGAACATCTGTCCGTTTAGATCTTTGGGGTCACTGTGAATGCTACCTAGCTACCATCAACTTTCCAAAATCAAGCTGATTGGGTTCTGGGAGGTTGCAGCCTGCAAGCTCCATCCCAACCTTTACATGCAAGTTTGCTGGATTTCCTTTCTCTGCCCCTAATTGTATTCCTATCACTTTTCCCTTTTCCCTTTTCCCTTGTTTCTGCTCTCGAGAGGGCGAAGAGTGAGTTGCTTGCAATACTGCAAACTCCAAGTTCTTTTCTTACCACTGTCCTCTGTATCTGTACCAAGCCTGCTTGAATTGTCCCACAGCTTTGCTTTCTACCACTCCTGTTGGTAGGTTACTCCAGGCATCTACCAACCTCTCAGGAAAGTAGTATTTTCGAGGAATGTACTTTTCATTGAAAAGAAACCATTTCAATTTTTTTGTTTCATTTGGTTTGTAAACTATAACCCCCACCACTGCTGCAAAAACAAATAAAAATGTTCCCTGTACCTCTCCCAGCATTTTTCAGTCTAAGAACGATCTCCAGTTGCTCCTGCCCCACCAATGTCGTATTCCAAAATGGCACCAGACCCAGGTCAGCTGTGAAGAACTCATGGGTGGAGTAGAAAGCGAGGTGTGATCTAGGAACATGGGGGATGGGGAGAGGGCCGGGAGGAGCACTTTTGCTTTATTTTTATGACATGGAGGGACTTGCATTTAAAAAATGATAGAAAATGAAAATTGATTTTGCATGGATTTCACTTTAAAGTACATGCTGCCAATAGCACACACTAAAATGCTTTAGTGTGCAGTATTAGGAAATAAAATGCACTAAAAGCAAAACAAAATGGCATGAAGCAAAAAAACAAAAAACTCCACCAAACTAAAAAAAACAAATTTCTTGCACACCCTTATTATTCTCTCATTTTACTGTAACTCTGAAGCTCGCTCTCTCCAATTTCAAATCATGATCCCCTGTTCCTGACATTCCTTTTCTTTGGAAAATGTCAGCTCTCTCTAATATATTGAAGTCTGTCAAATATTTGAATGTTTCTATCTTATCCATCCCTTGAGCTTACCACTGCCCTATCAGTCCTAAGCATGTTTGAATCCGGTCACTAATGTGGCTTCCAGCATCTCTGATGGTAAGTTATTTCAGGTTTCCAATACTCTATCAGAAAGATTTTCCTCACATTTCTCTTTAGCTCCCTCTTTTCAACCTTATCGGGCAAAGATGGGGTATCGGTGCTCACATGTACATTTTTAAAGAGACAGTTGTTACATGGCAAAGAATTCATTCTAGTAACTGATCCATTAGCAAACTGCCATACCATGCGTCTGTAAATTCTAAAATAGGTTTGCTCAACCTGATGGCAGGACGCAGAGGGCTGGGAAAATACCACTTAAAAATCAGATTTAAAGGCAGTGGAGATTCAATAGCAGAGAGCAGATGGAAGCTTAGGCTGTGATGAGAATGAAGTGATGCTATACATTCCGATTCGTGCTCTTCAATCTCTTAATACTTTGAGACATATGTAAGAGACTCTCTTGAGTAGAAACATAAAGATGCTAAATTCCTTGATTATTAGGATACACATGTTGCTCTGAATATTGTAGAAAATTATCACTTCAATTCTTTTGCATCAGGTTAATCCAAAATTATTGATTTTATCCTAACGGACAAACATGTTGCGGGTAATTTCATAAGAGGACATCTATAAAAAAAAAACCTTTTAATGTCTATTTGCAGCCTATTTTCTGCAGGCAACGTACATGTGTAGGTTGCCTTTAAAAAAAAAAATAGGCTCCTAGAGCTAGCCCCAGTAGTACACAACTGTGCCTGAATGTACTCTGTGCTGGTACGTGTATAATTTTATAAAATGCATGCATACTTTGCAATGCTGCCTGAACTCCAACAAAATGCCAGCCTCAGAAATGCCTAAGGGCAGATCACATAAAAGCATGCACGCTCTCAGCACACACATTTATGTGCCCACATACACCTGCACAATAGCGAGTATACAATAACTTTACAAGCAGAAAATGCATTATTAAATTAATCTCGTAAAGATTTAACAGTGTGCCAGAATTCCAAGGTTTCCCTTGCTAGACAAATTTTGTCCCTTTTTAACCAAGGACAGGTCTGGTAATGGAAATGAATGGTACACTCTGTTTTTAAGTGTACTATGTCCTCCCGAATACCACACAAACGGGATGTGCCAGAATAGATTCTGCTCAGAGCATTAGAGAGACCCCTTGTGAGTTCCAGGGACTGAAGCAGTAGGAAATTATCAGAAAGGAGCAGTTTTTCTCTTTCCTCCAGGGATCTGCAGCAACAACCCTAAGGGGCATGTTTACTAAAGATTAACGCGTGTTCATTTCATGAATGCCCATTAATTAAATTTACGTGTATTAAGAGGGTGATTTTAGAAAGGACATTTAAGTCAAATCAGGGACATCCGGGGCAAAATGTGCAGAAAAAACGCTAGGGACGTCTATGCCTTCAGCTGATTGCAGGAACAGAGACGTGCACACAGATGGTCACACAGACATTCCCATTAGGGACACATCCATCTAAGGCAAACTAGCACTAGGGGAAGTCCAGCAGCATACTGAAGTGAAAACATGAGCCCCCTTCCCTGTCAGTGTTCATTGACATATTGTAAAATACCGGCGGGGGGGGGGGGGGGGTATTAGTGTAGCTCCTTTTACACACCCCACAGTTGTTAGCCTGACAAAACGAGCACTTTTCAGATGCCTGTTTGTACCTGGAGGAGATGTAAGTTTAGACAGTTCAGAATATCCAGGGCCTGAGATCAGGCAGAGACGTCCAGGTTCGTAAGAATTCCTTGGCCACGTCTCCACCATGTCCCGTTCAGACTTGGACATCCTTGTGCTGGGGACATCCACAGACCTGGCTTCTAAAATGTTTCTGGAGACATCTCTGTGATTTGGACATCAGCGTGCCTGCTTGCAGAGGTTCAAATCGCAAACCGCATTTTTAAAAGAACATCCTAAGTGTCACTGTGTCCATGGAAATAAAAGGGCTCTGGGTATTTAACATGCGTTAATTTCATAGGGATAATGGTTGAATATCACCACTGTCTCTATAACCTTTTGGCCTACCCCAAATCTCACTCCATGTTGATCAAATTCACTTTTGCCATTTAGCAACTTATTTGGCCAAAGTGATTCAGTGTACAGTACATGCTGTAAATTTTTTAAACCAAGCATTTATGCAATCGGCACCTGCTGCCCACTGCATTGATTCTTTAGAATATCGCCCCCCATGACTGATCTTGATTACAGCAACTAGAAAAACTGGAGGTGCAACAAGAGATCTATTACATGCAAGAGAAACTGAGTTTTACATAACCTGCTCCAGGGCATGTGTACAGATTGCAGTGTTTACCAGATCTTTTACTTGAATGATGCCTGGGTGATGTAGTTAGAGAATCTAGGACTATGTGCTGAAAAAGCAGGACGCACCCTCCCCACCCGATCCTAGCCAGTAAATAAAAGAAGGAACAGCGACAATTCAAGTGCATGAAATACTCTGGAGCAATGTGCTCAGATAATCCAAATAGATTGTACAGAGCCTACGAACGTTATCTAATGAAACCACAGGCAAAGCTAGTTTACTTAAGCAGCGTTTTTACACTGGTGCATAAATATTTTATACTGCATATTAAAACAGATTTTCTTGTTAAATATTGTCAGAATGTTGATATTGGTCGGTTAATGGCTTTAGACAAAGCCATTTGCAATAAAACCTGCCCCTGCACTTTATGACTCCTGTAATGTACAGAAGCACAAAGCCTAAGTTGGTCCTGTTCACAGTGGCTCATTGTCTTGAGCTGTTCCTTGCTGCCTTAATGCAACTTTAACCCATTAAGTGCTAGTGACAAACTGTCTGAAGTGGGGGCAGAGTTTCCCTTGGCAGGCCTGGAGGGTTTCAAAACTGACCCATAAATAACTTGGTCCAAAAAAATATGTACATGATGGTACTAGATACCAAATTAAAAGCTGATCAAAGGCTAAAAAAAGAGGGTTGGACTAAATTAGTTACACTTAAAAATTCACCTTTTCCCCGCCTTGTAGTAAATGTTGCCCTGTTCTGGTTTCAGGTTCTAGGTGTGAAGTTTTGGGGTAGTGGGATATTGTAGAATTTAAAATGTGTTCTCATACTGGTTTTATTTTGTAAACTGCACTGAATGGTGATTGTCAGGAACACGGGCTGATTGCAGGAGCACAGTGACCCAGGAAACATTTTTACATAGTAACCCTATGTCTCCCTTCTCTCCTTCCCCTTCTACCCTCAACGGTCAAGCATTTCCACTCTCTCCCCTAACAATGCAGCATCACTCTCCCCCCCCCCCCTGCATACAATGTATAAAATGCCTCTTATAGAATACCCTGCATGTATTTGTCTGTGACTTGAGCTGTGTTTTGGGACAGAGTTTGGGTGCAGCACAGGAAGAGTCATGATTTATACATCCAGCTTTTAAATATACGTTATTGCATCTATTTACACCTGCTCTCAAGCTGAAGTAATGTACCTGGATTTTTTTTTACCTAGGATTTCTGTGGGATTTGTGCTAATATTTTCTACAGACAGATAGGCACCTTTGTGTCTTTATAAATAATGGTACAAAAAGGTGCCCACTTACCCTCTCCACCAACACAACCTTTTATAAAATTACCCTCTTAATGTTTGACATAGTCTGGCAATTGCGTTTGTGTTCAGTGGCTCTCCACTTTGTTCTGGAAGAGAAGGGTGTTGAAGAGAATTTGTTCTCATGACGTTCACTTTAAATGAATGGCTGCTATTAGGTGACAGCAAAATGCAAGTCATTCCCCTATCCCCGCCCTCCCCCCCCCCCCCCCCGAGGCCTTTAATAATGTTCCGTAAAGCACTCAAAACTGACCAAAAGAAATTACAGCCTGCCCTTCTTTATGGCTGCTACATATCTCTCTTCCATCTCCAGTGCTCAGGATCACTTTATTTCAACCTTGATGAATAGCATTAGGTACCAGATAATTAAAAAAGTTATGTTTGCTGTCACACCATCAAGCTGGCTTTGCAATGTAGGCGATAACGTCGCAGAGCAGAGCCTGCTCGCCAGCAGTCTTCATGGTGCTCGTTTTTCTCATGTCTCATGCAAATTTTAAACGCTAGTTCTCCCACCTAGTAAATACACTAATGGCCCAATATTCAGAAGCGCTTACAGCTGCTATCCAGATAGTGTCAGTGAAAGGTCTTACATAAACCACCTTGGCATAATCCATATAGCGCAGAGGTGGAGTGAGGACAGAGTGTGGGCATGCCACCTAACTTTACAGATAGTCCCTGATATCCAGCCACTAGCAATATAGCTATGCGGTTTCATTTAGGAAACAAAAAGGCTGTCCTAAATTAAACTGCTTAGCTAGAATGGGTGAAGGTATATTTTAGAAATGACGTCTAGGCACAATCTAGGATGTCCAAGTCAAAGCGTCTATGAACTGACCATTCATGTGCATCCCTGCCTGCTATTTTGCAAGCAGAGACTGCATCAGCATGCCAAACAGAAAACAAGTACCCACATTTCCCTTCCATTTATGTTTTCATCATGAAAAGTATTGTGGTTATCAAAGTACCTTCTTCCTCACTCCCTCCAGGTATTTTGATAGTAGAGCAAAAGCTTTTCTGATACCTGTCTGTGCCTGAAGAAGGAATAGACATGGATTTTACTGCTGGTGGGTTTAGGCATGCTCACGGTTTCTGAAATCGGGCACGCATGAGTGTCTTTTCTGGAACATCCTGAACACACCTCTGCCATGCCCCTATGCAACATGAACGTGTTCGTCCCAGAGATGTCAAAATAGCCAACTTTGTAAAATGTTTCTGAGGGCGTCTTCAGGATTTGCATGTCTATGTGCCTGTTTTTATATGGATAGCTCACAAATAGGGCTTCTAAAAGGACCGTCATAGTGCCTAAATATCAACGCTATCCACAGAGCACTAGCAGTCACCACTCTCCACATCTATTCAGTGCCTTTCATTATCCACTGAATATACGTGGATAATTCGAATACCATGGCCAGCTTAAAAAAAAAATGCTGCTGCATCATTTGAATATTGACCCATAATTTTGCTTCTATCATTAAGAAAGAAAAACATTTTTTGTCATGTATGAGAAGAGTGACCAAAGGTGGCTCGGCAAGGAGAATAAAGAAGAACCCAAATTGAGAACATCTGTCTCTTGATCTGAACAAGAGCCCGACAGTAGAAGCCTGAATGGAGAGATAGCATATCATAAAGGAGGCTTCCTGTCATACACTGACTGTAGAAACTGACAGACTGGCAGGGAATCATGGTGTGAATTCCAAAATATGCAATTGTATTTAGTTGCTGGAAATCCCCCCAGCAGTCTGTACAACTGCAGTGCTGTTTTATTAATTCTGGCAACCATAGCACCCCTCCTGCTCCCACCAGTATTATTGAGATAATATCAAAGAACAGCAGACCCTTTTTTGTGTATTCGTGGATATTGGAATATACAGAGACACAGTTTTATTAAGAAATGAATATATACAGCAAATATAGAAACCTTATCCAAGACGGCCTTGCCTCTGTCTTATCTCTTCATAATAATAGTCAGTGCCTAGTTATACTGCTTTAGGCAATGATTTGCCTCCCAGTCTGCATATTCCACCTGGCTGCCTTCTGGTGAAACCTCCACAATTGCATTCTCTGGTCATCCAGAGATTAGGGGGGATCCCTACTGCCCCGGCTTCATGTGAAAGTTCATTTTCTGGGGCTCCCAACCAGTAATGCTCTTGACCCACTAACCAGACAGGAATAGTATCTTCTACCACCTGCACGTTGTAATGTCCTCTATCCTAGGGAAGACTTCTCCCTTTGGGGGTGAAACTACCTGGGCCATTTTCTTGTCCCACCCCCTCCTTGTTGCCTTTTGGCTACTATACCCCACTATAGACCAGAAGCAGTGGCTTCTATTTACTCCTTGTATCCCAAAAAAACAAACTTTTGTGGCCCTGTGTTAAAGTTTGGTGATAACGTATAAAGTGAGGTATAAAGAAACCACAGAAGACAGTCTAAGAAAATCGAAAGGGCTTTATTGGTGTCTGTGGTCCTACCCTACATGGGCCATGTATCGGCAGCAGCCTTTGTCAGGTGCGTAGGGACTTCATGTAGACTCCATTTCATAGGGTGTCAACTGTGATAGCGAATGAGCATCGGATTAACAAACACCATTCTGTCTGGTCCTCATCCAGATCTTTTACCCGCGGCTCTGATTAACTCCACAAAACCAGACATTTGGTGTGAAAAGCATTCATCCAATTATTTATATTCCTTAAAACCACCAGACATTTTATTCTTTCTGAATAGTTGCAATTTTTGTCTCCCTTTTATCTGGGGTTCCTACTGGCAAAGAAATTAAATATCACTATATTTATTTATTGTTCTAGTCAGACTCCTTTATGTCCCCCGGCATCAACTTGGATGCCCAGCTTATTCAACCCCGAAGGTGTAATAAGTGCTGTGCACCACACCGATTGTGGGCTGCAGTCCCCCCTACACCATCGCACCACCATGGGAGTGTATCTGCTGCCTGATCCCTGATCTTGTGGGCCCCCTAATGGCTGGATGTTGGGGTGAAGGGGCTGTTCAGCAGCTGGGCACTTTGAGTCTCTGGCCAGATGAGCTAGTGCCATGGCGATGGGATGCCGCTGCACCAGCACACTAGCCGGAGCATCGGAAGGGCTGGCTGGGCAAAGGCACAGTATTGAAATCTGTCAGAATGGAGCGCACACCGGGCCATCTAAGTGCCCGATTCCACAACCACAGGAACATCCAGCTCCCACGGTTGTGGAATTGGGTAGAAATTGGCCCCATCCATCTTTTGGGTGTCTGGCCGGCCTGGATGTGCACATATTGGAATCGGCCTCCACTGTTTTACACAGAACCTTAGTAACATCGAACAGAAAGATTACATTTTACATTTCTTTAGGGACCTATGCTCATCTTCTCACAAACGTGTGAGGGCATGGAGCGCTTATGCTCTGTTCCCTATAGACACATCTGACTCTGTAGGAATCTGAAACAGTGGAGCTGGTTACACAACAGCTAGATGGAGTATAATATTACTCAGAAAAAAAGTTGTGGATGAATCTCCATGTTTCTGCAATCCTGATCTCATATAATTCCCTCCTTTATTTTTTTTAGAATGATGCAGTTTTGGATACAATCTGAACTACTTATGCTTATTAACATTTCTGGGCTGTTCTCCTTTTCTCTCTCTCCACCCACCCCTCCCCAGGCAGGTCCATCCCTTGAGATGAATGCTCTTTTCCTGATGTTAGCTATGAGCCAACTCACTTTCATGTGCAGACAAGATGGATCTACAATTCCAGCTGATCGCCTCCAGCAGTACCTCAAACCTCGAGTCCATCACCATAGCGAATAAACACAGCACCATCAATTTGCTCTATAGAGCGCCCTCCCCATCCCCGGATGACTTATCCACAATAATCGACCTCGCCTGCAACCCCATAAACCCACGCACATCAAACTGGGTGATGGGCGACTTCAACCTCCCTGCCCTCCAAGACACCCATACCAAGGCCTTCATCGAGGCCCTCAAAGAGCTAGGATATGCTCAGATGGTTGACACCCCTACTCACATAAAGGGTAACACACTTGATTTGATCTTCGTGCCTCAGGCAGCCCTCAACTCCACGCACAAGCTCAATCTATCCATAAGCCCAGTACCTTGGTCCGACCACTGCCTGATAAGATTCCAGATGCCAATGCGCCCTGACTTCACTAGACCCCAGTCTTCTGACAAACCTGCCGCAGCACCATTAAAATGCTTCCGTCCATTTAACAAAGAAGAAATCCTGGATAGAGCACGGCCTCTCCATGATCCACCTGAACAGAGTCTCGATGACATGATCTCCACATGGAACTCGAGTCTGGATGCTGTAATCCACCCACTAACAAAGCACCAGGCAGGAGGAAGAATGCGCCTCGGTACATCCCTGAGCTACGGAAATCACTCCTCCACCTTAGACAGCTTGAAAGACATTGGCGTCGCTCAAGATCAACTGAGAGCCATGAAGAATACACTGCTCAATTAGGTAGACACCGATCAGCAGTTGCAAGGAGAATGAAGCAATATCACGCAGAGATATTACAACTCTCCCTAAGTAAACCACATGAGCTGTTCAACCTCGTTAAAACCCTGGCAAAAGAGCCCTCCCTTGGGCAATCAAGCCACCCGGACCCACAGGAATACGCAGACTACCTGCGAGCCAAGACAAGGCAGTCCAGCATATCCACAAAACTCCATACCCCGATGAGGCACCCCAGATGACCCCCTCACCCACTCCGACGCAAGCCTCAAAGGATGCCCAACACAGCATCACTGCCTTCTCAGTCCCAACCGAAAAAGGCATCCAAGACATCTTCACAAACATAAACAGCACCACAGCACCTAATGACCCTTGTCCAGCATTTTGGATAAAAGCCCTGCGTGTCGACCTCAGCCCATTCCTGACCAAACTTATAGGTCTATCATTCTCAACTGAGACCTTCCCCCGAAGCCTGAAACAAACAGCCATCAGACCCCTACTAAAAAAAACCAAGTTGGACCCTGCAAAGATGAAGCATCCCGCTCCTAGCAAAAATTATTGAAAAGATCGTCCAACGCCAACTGCACCATCACATCGAGACCAACGCACTCCTCAACCCCTGCCAGCATGGATTCCGGGAGGCACACGGCGTAGAGACAATGCTGACCACCTTATTCAGTACATTAACCATAGTATTGGACAACATTAGACCAGGTTTTGCCCTTATCTTCATGGACATTGCTGCTGCCTTCGACTCAGTCAGCCACGAACTACTCCTATCATGCCTCAGGGAGAAGGGAGTCCACAGCACAACACTGGACTGGTATGCATCATACCTGACTGACAGATGGCAGCATGTCCGTTCCAGCCCCTCCACCTCCACACCTTTCCCGCAAGAGAAGGGCGTGCCACAAGGATCTTCACTCTCAGCCCTACTGTTCAACGTTTACATGCAACCCATCTGCACCCTCATCCGATCCATCAACATCAATTGTCTAATCTATGCTGATGACGTTTTGCTATACATGCCAATCTCGACGGAGCATCCTGACCTCTTCCCGCTGTCCACTTGCTTCGATGTGGTCACAGATTGGCTACACACGCAGAAGCTCACAATAAATTTCAAGAAGACGGAGGTCCTCTTCATCAGCAGGAACCCTGCATTCACTCCACCCTCCTCACTGAAGGTACGTGATGCAGAGCTCCTCAGCAAGCCCACGGTATGGTACCTAGGGGTCACGCTGGACCAACAAATCAACATGAAGGCCCAGATAGGCGATATGGTAAAGGCGATCTACCACAAAATTCGGACGCTTCACCACCTGCGACAGCTGCTAGAGCCGGAAGACTTCCGGACAGTCTATCAAGCACTAGTAATGCCACACTTTGACTATGCTAATGCAATACTGCACGGCCTCACGAAAAGCTTGCTTAACCCTCTGCAGCTTGCAATGAATGCAGCTGCCAGAATCCTGCATGGAGCTTCCAGGAGGGACTATATCACCCCAGTTTTGAAACATCTGCACTGGCTCCCGGTACACTGCAGGATCTCCTTCAAGATCTTAACGATGACATATAAAGCCATCAACAAGTGTTCTTCCACCTCCCTCACAGAGCTCGTCCAGACCACACCCCTCAACAGGGTAAGGAGATCAGCCACCACCAATACTTTGATACTCCCGAAGGCTATCACCAAATGCTCTCGGGCCACGAGAAACAGAGCCTTCGCACTCTATGCACCTTCCTGTTGGAACCCCTGCCATCAGCCATCCGGGCCAGCAATAACCTCTCCCAGTTTAGGAAGGCACTGAAGCACCATCTGTTTCTCCAGTATTATACTGAAGCAGATGACATCTCACAGCCACCCACACTCCGGACCCAAGCCAGCACCCCCAGCGTAGCCACCTCACACACCTTCAGCACTGCCTTCGAGAGCCCCACCCCCTCGAAATCACCACCCCTGTGTATAGCTGACCCTAACCGTAGATAATGATGAGCTGTCCACACACCCTGCGACAGACAGCTAGATTGTACATAGTTACGTTGTTAGACCTGTAAATAATGCTGAGCTACCCATATAGTCTGTGGCAGCCAAATTGTACATAGTTTCCCTGTTAGCCCTGTATAAAGAACCCCGTTTTATTGTAAGTCCAGTGCAGACCTGCCTGCACTGCACAGAAGTGTTACCTGTAAACCGCACTGATGTTAAATAGCACGGTATAAAAGAAACATTAAATAAATAAATAAATAAATAAAATAAAATAAATAAACATATGGCTAGACCCTCATTCAAATGTGTGTGTGATGTCATCCTGATGTAAAACCTCCTCCATCTTGATGACACTGACTCCCTACTAAACTTGCATGGCAGGGCCTTGTCTGGACTGTTTTCCCTAGTTTATTTATTTTATTTATTTATTTAACATTTCTTAGTTCCATAGCTCACACGTCTTCAGTCATTAGACCGTTGACCCAGTAAGATTCACACCACCTATCCTCCTCACAAGAAGGGCAATCAGCCCTCTAGGCACTATAGTGAAGAATAACTGCTTGTAAGGCACCACCCAAGTTCCTCCCTCAAGTCAGGCTTTGTGAAATCTGTCTGTCATGAACCATTTTACTGGTTCTGATGTTTGACCCCAGGTTCAGACCATCTTCACTGTTTGATCAATAATCTCTTCTTTGAGTGCCTGCCCCTCACCCTTCTCTGAAATAGGGCCAGAATGGTAGGGATCCTCTGAAGCCCATGATTGGTTGTCACCTGATGGGACTACAGGTTTCATGGCCTATGCACTTTTCAACTATGTTTTGGAGGCTCAAGGTATTACAAGTCTTCCCATCCTTTGCCTTCTTTTTTTACCTGCGACCCTGCTTAACATTGTCCTTACTTATGCTTGGCTTTTCTCCATAAGTGTCATCCTGTGAAGTTGATGAGTTTGTCAGAGACAAGAAACATAGAGAGCACAATGGTTTGTATTCATCTGTAAGCCAAGGCATCTGTTCCATCATTCTGATGTGTCCAGTGAGTTCTAATATATAAGTTGAGTGACTGTTTCTACATTAATGCTTGCTTTTATTGAAATTTTGGGGATTTTTTCTTTACATTTCTAAAGGATTGAGTTTTTGGATTAATAGTTGATCTAGACAGTTTTTTTCGTGTGCATGATTACATCTTCAGATTTAACTTGCATCTCCCATGTCGTATAGGAAAATGTTGAAAACCAGTATGAACACTTGTATTTTCAACAGGCTTTTTACTTTTTTTTTACATTTCTTTCACATTTTGTTTATAATTTGCATTTTGGGTTGTTCCCTTATTTATATTTACTGGCTTTCTCCTCTTCCCGAGTATTGGAAACAATCCCAATGGAAAGCAGTTCTCGAGGGGGGGGGGGTGGAGGGCATGTTAATGACCAGTTTACCATGTTGTTCCTTGTTAATTTCACACATCTGACAAATACTATTCCATTTCTTCTCAATTTCATGCCACTGCAGCCAATCGGTGCAGGATGGTTGGAGCTGGGAAGAAGTGTGAAATTGATAAGGAGCAGCAGAGTCCTTGGCTGCAGTGTTAAACTGACAGGAAGCAGCAGGGTATTCAGCAGTGACAGGAGACAGAAAAAACCTTCAGAGCATCTACAGCACAAATTGACTTCTGTATGTATTTGCCAACAAATGCGTAACTAGGTCAATGTACAAAAATTCTCATCAGTCCTATGTTAAGTAACATTTTGTAATTATATTTTCTTTTTATTAAATTTAAAAGGAAAACAGACTTTCTTTAAAGATTTCATTTAATTTCATTTAGCTTCATTTATATAAAGCCCAAGGCAGGGTACAATAAAACATACATAATAAATACACTAATTATAAACAAAAGAAATACACTCACAAGCAAAAACAGTAGCCAAAGAGCATCCTCAGAAAACTTCAAACCTTGTACTCAGCAACCCTTGGGAACAAGAATGTTTTCGATGCCTTCCTGAATCCCAAAAGCTCATCAATAAAATGTATAGTTTGAGGTAAACCATTCCACATAAATAAAAGGGTACAAGGCAGTACTTTGGTCTGATATCTAGACACATTAAATAAATTTGCCCACAGAAGCATAAACAAACAAGCATCTTGAGAAAAGATAACCCATAAAGAGCTATATTTATGTAAATAAGCATACAAATAAACTGAACTCAAATGATGAAATAACTTAAAAACTACTACTGACAATTTAAATTTAATTTGCTGAACAATGGGCAACCAGGCAGACCCCCAAGAATAGATATAACATGATCTCTTGGACCAGCCCTAACCAAGAGCTTGACAGCAACATTCTACACTCTTTGCAAACGTGCCAGAGTCTGTACAAAGGCCTGAATACAAAGCATTACAATAGTCCGGGACTATTTGGGACTGTACAAACTTAGCAAGATCCTGTAGAGTAAAAAAGACTTGTATCCTTCACAAATGACAGAAACAGAAAAAAACATCTCTTTACCACCTTAGAAAATTGTGGCTTCAATGACAGACTACTATCCAACTCAAAACCCAAACTATGCACCTGATCTTTCACTTCTAACTGAAGACCATTCCAAAACAAACAAAGACAGCTTCAAGTAGAAGTTGGACAGTGCACCCAACAAACCTCAGTCCTTTGGCAATTTAATACCAACTTATTTTCTCTCATCTATCTGTTTCTGATAAAGATATCTCTAATTTATGCAATTAAGATGCCCGGGATTTACCCAATGGAAGATAGAATGGATATCAGCAGCAAACATCTGAAAATAAATACCATGCCCTTCACTAAGATGAGCTAAAGGTTGAACATAAAGATTAAACGGGAGAGATAATAGTGCTTCCTGTGGAAAACCAAAAGATAGCGAATACAGGCTAGATAGCTCTTGACCAATTTCTACAAACTGACTTATGTCAGTTTGAAAAGGATTTAAACCACCATAATGAAATTCCCCCAATCTCCGATGAGGCCAGCAGCTACAATAATTCGAGTGGTCCAAGGTATCAAAAACTGCTGAAGGATCAAGGAGAGCAATGAGTCATCTCCCCATTTAAAAGAGAAAGGAGATCCTCATGTTTCAACATCAGTGCTGTTTCCGAACTACAGAGACCCCAACTGGGAATCATGAAGACACCTTTTTTCATCAACAATGTCTTTAAAATTGATGTAGGAGCCCTCCATTAATATTTATGCTTGCTTCTCGTTGGCCAACCTGCCAAAAATGTATCACAGTTCAATTGGGTTGGTGTTGTCAGATAATTGCCTTCTAAGTACTTACAGAAATGATGGGGCTGGGATCCAGGACCCTCAACAATTAGGCAAGACTAGACAGTTGCCTAGGGCAGTGGCCTCTGAAAAGCAGCAGCGGTCTTGTGGAACAGGAACTAGTTAAAATATAGAAAGCAGAGAGCAGGGCTAAATGGCCAATTATCTCAATGGAGAAAGGTGAATAGTGGAGTACCCCAGGGATTTGTGCTGGACTCGCTGCTTTTTAACATATTCATAAATGACCTAGAAATGGGAATAATGAGTGAGGTGATTTAAATTTGCAGATGACACAATTGCAAGAAGACTTTGATAAATCGGAAGACAGGATGTCCAAATGTCCACATTAAATTTCATCTGCCAAGTGCAAAGTTATGCACTTGCATCGTGTAACTCTAGTTTGGGTTGTTCTTGTGTAAGGTTCCACATTAGGAACTTCCACCCAGGAAAAGGATTTAGGCATCATTATGGATAATACATTGAAACAGTGTGCAGCAGTAGCCAAGAAAACAAATAGAATGCTAGGAATCATAAGGAAAAGAATGGAGGATAAAACAAAGGATATTATAATGCCTCTGTATTGTTCCATGGTGTGACCACAACTTGAATGTTGTATATAGTTCTGGTTGCCATATTTTAAAAATGATATAACAGAATTAGAGAAGAGCCACCAAAATGGTACAGGGAATGCAAGGATTAAAAGGTTAGGGTTTTTCAACTTGGAAAAGAGACAGCTAAAGGGAGATATAATAGAGGTCTATAAATTCATGATTAAAGTAGAACAGGTAAACGTAGATCAGTTGTTTACTCCGTCAAAAAGTAGAAAGACTAGGGGACATGCAATGAAGCTACAATGTAACCCATTTAAGACTAATAAGAGAATATTTTTTCACTCAACTCGTAATCAAAATCTGGAATTTGTTACCAGACGATATAGTAAGAACTGTTAGTGTAGATGGGTTTAAAAAAGGTTTGGATAAGTTCCTGGAGGAAAGATCCATAAACCATTATTAAAGAGGACCCAGGAAATGCACTGCTTAACCTGGGACAAGCGTTGTGGAACCTGTGTACCTTTTAGGAATCTGCTAGGTATTTGTGATCTGGATTGGCCACTGCTGGAAACAGGATACTGGGCCTGATGGACCTTGGTCTGACCCAGTATGGCATTTCTTAAATTCTAAAAGAATAGATCTTGACAGCCATACAAACTCAAAGAGCCATCAACACATTCAAGGAGAGCAGGCACACACAAACATGCCAAGCAAAGTTTTATATTTAAAAGTATAAAGGGGTATTTTCAGTGGTGGTGCCCAGCCCGAGTAAAATGGCTGGCTGTCGGCACTTTAATTCTTACCCAGATATTTAATGCCAGGGTCATATTCAGCCACCAGCATTAAGTATCCAGTGTGCCTAAAGCGTGTTTGCTAATCAGGCAGCAGCGGTATCCAGCTGCCAGGTAGTCAGCTAACCTGGCTAAAGTTAAGCCAGCCTTTAAACCGCCTAACTTTAGCCAGTTTGCATTAACCGGCCAATGGCCGAATATCACTGCTGACCGGTTAACATGAAAATTTCACTGTTTATTTGGCATCTGATTTGAAACAGGTGCAAATGTACTTGTGGGAAGTCCACATGGAGCTTCAAAATAAAAATCCCATGCAAACCTTTCCTCCCCTAGCCTAAGTCCACCCCTGCTCTGCATCTTTACTAACACAGGTAAAATGATTCTCATTGTGACCAGTACAGGCACGTTTACCCAGAGAGGGGGGTGGCCACTTTTCAGTGGGGTTTTCTTTACAGGTAAACAGTTTTTTAACCTGCAGGAGAAACCTTGACATTTCTCTCCCCATGTAAAATGTAACACAGGGAAGGGTGGCAAAGCAGAGAGGGGGGGTTAAAATCAGTGTCCAGCATCACAGCTTGAATGGCTAAACAAATCGCCCAGTCCTTTAAATGCTTGTTTGGCTGTGATTTAGGGATCCCAGCTGGGTCACCTGCCTTCGGCTTCTTCTTGTGATTGTCTCCTTTATGTTAACGCCTGGAAGTCTTATTGAAGTGTGTAGCATTACACAAAATGCAACAGCAGTAATAATGGTTGCAACAATAATCTCCAGCAAAGTCATGATTTACACAATGCGAACCACAGGTTCTGTGCACAATCTATAGACCTAATTGGAAGAACAGCACTTCAGGGGCCTTGCCTAGGAGGCAAACGTGTCATGAACCACTCTCTTGATGACTTCACTCCGTCAGAAGTGGGCTCTAGGAATGCATTAAATGCAAATGATGTAGTGAATTCCAAATCTGACCTGCACTTCCATTACAAATGAATGCGTGCTCTATCATTAGTTAGGGGCCCATTATTGTTAAACTCACATAGAACATTTAGATAAAATTGTTTCATTAGCAAGAAGTTAAGGAAAAGATGGCTTGGATGTTTTATGGAATGCAGTTCATAACCGCAGTAATGTAATTTCAAGCTAGGTCACTGTAAGTGCAGCTGTCCTTCCGCTTTCTTTCCAGAGTACATTTAAACTTCAATTTGCTTCCAAGCTATCGTAAGTCAAGCTACTACAATGATATTGTCCAGGCAGTCACTGCTATTGTTGAGCTGTTAATTGGTCTTATAATGAAAATATACTACAACAATTATTACCAATGTTTAATAAACATTATCACTAATTTTAAGGGAAGGAAACATAAAATATTACTAATTACAATAGCTAACAGCACCTCAAATTGGGAATTTGCAAAGGTACACATTGGTGGCACCATTCACAAACCAGCAAGAGATTTTACAATTGTATATTTTTTTTCTTTAAATTAAGCACTGATCTTTCATAGACCATTGCGCACGCCTTGCATGAGAACATCTGGAAATAAAGACCAGCTATAATTTCTTTAAAACAAAACAAAAAATCAAAAGTTGAGAAAATCTGACTTAAAAATGTTTATCTGGTTAAACCTGTGGATATATCTTGTCTCAGACACTTGATGTAGCAAAGAAAATATATCCCAGCCACAGCATAAGAATGAAAAGTAAAGCAATTCTGGTTGATTTATAGCTATTCAATTCTATTTTAGAGGGCTACAGAATGCTTTCTAATGTTCTCCCTTCTCATGGCAAGACTTAATGTGTTGATATAGCTGTAGATTGTGAAACAACAGCATAAAGTGTTATCAGAAAGAAAATATAACCTAACAATCTTGATTGGTAATCACTGCTACAATGTAATGAGTTTCAGAGGCTTGCAGGGTAACATTACCTTATACAATCGTATATAAATTATTGTCTGTGTAAATGCAGTGCAGTAATATTGCCTATTTTCCAAGTTTGTATATTGTATATTAAAGATATTTTGAACAACAGTCTGCCCTCATTTATAAAGCTACTTAGTGAATTGTAATGATTGAGAATCTAAAGCAAAATTCAGTAATGTGGAAGGGAGAGCAAAGATCATATATCAGAGACTCAGGAGATTTTATTAATATAGCAGATTCAATATGTGCAAAATATAGACAAGAGGAAGAGGTGAACATGAACTAGATAACTCAGGGAACCGACACAGTGTTAGATGTCAAACCCGGACACAATTATAGAATAGAACAGTGAAAGCAATACCACACAATGTTACCTTTACCAAGAACATTCAAGCCAAAATTCAAAGCAAATTATGGAGGTCATTTTAGAAGCCTTATCTGTGATTTGGACGTCCGAAAACATGCATGTGGATGTCTAAATCAGAAAGTCGTCCCCAGAGGCATTTTACAAACTGTATCTGAAGGCATCTCTGAAGTGAGGACATCCAAGTAGGCAGGAGGTGTGGTGGGGGTATCATTGAGGTGGGTCAACAGACGTGGATGTCCCCGATCGATTTCAGAACCCTTGGGGATGTCTGGTCTCGCGTCCAAGTTTAGACCTGCTCCAGGCATCAGAAACATGCATGTTTGGGCCCTAAAACATCTGGATGGTGTCGAGAAGATGGCATGCCACTATCCTCGGTACTCTCCACAATTGCAATGATATTGGCAGTGTGATAGGGGCATGTCTGTGTGTCTTTGAACCACTGCTGCATGTCTCTCAGTTGTCCCCAGTACTGAATACTATTGTGGGGATGTCTGCGTACACAGCCCCACAGAAATCCATATCGGGCACATCCACATTAGTGATACTGTGCCCAAACTTAGACAAACCTAACTTTTTTTGGACATTCTGGCTTGGACCTTGGTCTGACCCAGTATGGCATATCGTATTTATTTATTTTATTTATTTGCATTCTCTTATATACTGTGCTATTCTGCATCAGTGCGGTTTACATTGAACAAACTGAAATTACATTGAACAGGGTATTATAACTTGGAGATAACTATTTTACAGGGAACATGGGCTATGGAGGGTTAAGTGGCTTGCCCAAGACCACAAGGAGCACCTGTGGGACTAGAAACCCCAGTCCTTCCGGCCCAAGGTTGCTGTCCTCTAGTGGGATTTGAACCCCTGACCTTCCGGCCTGAAGTACCTTGCCCCAACCACTAGGCCACTCCTCCACTCCTTATGTTCTTATATATCAATGCTTGACCCAGTACAAGCATTGCGGAACCTGTGTCTTTTGGGGAAACTGCTAGGTACGTATGACCTAGATTGGCCACTGTTGGAGGCAGGATACTGGGCTTGATGGACCTTGGTCTGACCCAGTATGGCATATCTTATGTTCTTATGTTCTTATGACATCCCAGATTGCACCTGGACATCCTTTGTGAAATGTGCCTTTGTGTTCACTGGCTGGCAGCAGATGCATAACTTGCTTATACTGAAATATCAAACAGATAATATTGCCCATTTAAATAAAAAAAATGACCAGATATCATCCATTTAATTAGGAACCAGGTTAGGGGAGGAGTGATGGTGGTACCAGAACCTATCCATATACTGGCACTATTCCACCATTAAAAAGATAGTACAGGCATGGAACCCCCTCCGGGAGGGGAACGTCCGTAACATCTGGACATCCCCGCTGAAGACAGGGCTGTTAGGACCCAATTCTGGTCCACAGGAACAAAACATTCCCATGGGAGCCAGAATCAGTCATGAGGATGGTCCAGAGTGCCCCCTCCGCCTGTGGGGACGTCCTACCCGCAGGTGCCCCAGCATCCACAGCTCTAGCCCCACAAATCCCCACCGCTCAACCCACATCTGGCCTCCCATGGCCTGGATCAGGTGGCAGGGACCCCCCCCCATATGCAGCCATGGCCCCGGGGATGGTCCCCTGCCCCAATCCGGCAAATTGTGCTGCATATACCACCTCTGAGGTGGTATAAGTAGCATGTCCTAGAAGGCCTGGCAGCACATACAGGGCCACGACCTGAATTGGCCCTGTACATGCTGCTGGACGGCCAACCCCCACTCCACCCCCTTCCGTCCACGGCCGGCTCTCCCCGTCCTGAAGCTAACCGATGTGATTACAGTGCCTAGCCATCACCACCGAACACTAGATCTGGATATTCAATGCTGGGACCATATCCAGCCATCGGCACTGAATATCTGGGTCAGCCATGGAAGCAGGAAGCTAACTGGGCAGTGGCAATATCAGCCGCTGACTGGTTAGCCTTGGCAGCAAACGTTAAGCCAGCTTTTGCTGTGCCCTACTTTCCCCACCAAGGGATAACCGGATAGTGGCTGAATATCGTTGCTGAATGGCGATCCCTGGGTACCACCCCCAAAATGCCCCTGGAACGCCCTGATGCTAACCAGTTAGCATCAAGGCATATAGTCGTGGTATCCACTGTGTTAGTGCCACTGAATATCCTGCATAGGGGCATTTACACAGTTTAGAGATCTGTAAACCGTCTAAATGCCTTTGAATATCGGGCCCATATTCAATACCGTTACCTATACAGATAGCTGTGCTGAATATGGGAGAGGGGGGTTTTGAAGCTCTGTTTGTTTTGCACATCTGAAAATTAGTACATAGACATTCATACTGGGTCAGATCAAGGTTCATCAACCCAGCAGCCAATCCTGGTCACAAGTACTTGACAGGTTCCCAAAAAAGGTACACAGATTCTACATTGCTTAATCTGTGATAAGCAATGGATTTCCCTCGTCCTCTTTAATAATAATGTATGGATCTTTCCTCTAGGAAGTTGTCCAAACCTTTATTTAAAATTTAGTATACCGCTATTCGATTGTACAGCATGGTGGTTTACAAATAATCCAGCTACACTACAACTTTTACTACATACTCCAGTAACAAATTCCAGAGTTTGATTATGTGTTGAGTGAAAAAATATTTTCTCCTATTAGTCTTAAATCGACTATATTGTAGCTTCATTGCATGTCCCCTAGTCTCTCTACTTTTTGAAGGAGTAAACAACCCATCTATGTTTTACCTATTCCACTCCGTTCATTATTTTATAGACCTCTATCTTATCTCCACTCGGCCGTTTTTTTTTTCCAGGTTGAAGAGCCCTAACCTTTTAAGCCTTTCCTTATAGGGGTATATTTCCATCCCCTTTACCACTTTGGTGCCTCATCTCTATACCTTTTCTAATTCTGCTATATCCTTTTTAAGATATGACAACCAGAATTGCACACAATATTCAAAGTGCGGTCACACCATGGAACAATACAGAAGCATTATAACAAATAAAACAAAGGTTATTATAATGCACTAGTTGTAAACCCAGTCCTCTGGTATCCCCAGGCCAGTCAGGATTTTGGGATATCCATAATGAATATGCATGAGATAGATCTGCATACACTGCTTCCATTATGGCTACCCTGAAAACCCAACTGGACTAGAGGTACCAGAGGACTGGGTTTACAACTAGTGCATTATAATAACCTTTGTTTTATTTTCCATTCCTTTCTTTGATATTCCTAGCATTCTATTTGCTTTCTTGGCTGCCACTGCACACTGGGCAGAGGGTTTTAAATTATTATCCATGCATCATGTAACCCTAGTTTGCATTGTTCTTCCCTAAGTGTTTAACTTTGCACTTGCCATATTAAATTTCATCTGCCATTTGGATGCTCAGTCTTCCAATTTATCAAGTTAACAACTTTGAATAATTTTGTCATCTGCAAATTTGATCATCTCACTCATTATTTGCATTTCCAGGTCATTTAAGAATATGTTAAAAAGCAGTGGACCCAGCACAGATCCCTGGGGTACTCCACTATCCACCTTTCTCCATTGAGAAAATTGGCCATTTAGCCCTGCTCTCTGCTTTCTACCTTTTAACAAATTCCTGATCCCATGATGTTTTAATTTTGCCAACAGTCTCTCATGAGGGACCATGTCAAAGGCTTTCTAAAAATCCAGATACACATTATATCAACCTGTTCACCTTTGTCTACGGGTTTATTCACTCCTTCAAAAAATATAACAGATTAGTAGGACAAGACTTTCCTTGGCTAAATCCATGTTGGTTTTCTCCCATTAAACCATGATTATATAGATGTTAAGTAATTTTGTTCTTTATGATGGTTTCTACCATTTTTCCAGGTACTGACGTCAGGTTCACTGGTCTGTAGTTTCCCAGATCACCCCTGGAACCCTTTGTTAAAATTGGTGTTACACTAGCCATGCCATTACATTGGCATCCCTGGAGCTAGGGGTGACCCAAGGGTGTTGTGGGGCCATGTGCGGAGACTAATCGCAGCGTCTCATTTGCATAAATATTTGCATATCCACTGGGCCTCATTTGTATAAATCTAATTTATTTTATTTTAAAATGTATATGCTGCCCATCTAAAATTTTAAGCGGCTTTCAAAGGAGTTCCTCCCAAGCTTCTTTTTTGCCCTAACAATGACTGAGGGGCATGTTTACTAAACATTAATGTGTGTTAAGTGCCAGCTGAGTCGGCCTATCCACTAGGCAAGCTAGGTGGCTATCCTAGGTGGGCGGCGGTAGTGACGCACATGACCATTCATGCTGCCCCCCTCCCCCAGCTGCCCCAATTCCATTTGGGGGTGAGGCAGACAGCGGCAGCAGCAGTATTTTCAAAAGTGACTGTTTTTTGCTGCCACTTTCTTGCCCCTGGCAGGCCATGTCCTTTAGCACACAAGCCCCCCCCCCCTTGACCCCTCACTCTGACACAGAAGGGGATCAGACGTGGCAAGCCATGTGTGCTGAAGGACATGGCCTGCCATGGGCAAGAAAGTGGCGGCAGAAAGCTGCTGCTTTTGAAATGCTGTCCGCCGCCTCATCCCAAGATTGAAATAGCGGGGGGGGAAGGGGGGGGGACAGGGGCAGCAGTTGCTGGACAGGGGGCGGCAAGGCCAGAGTTTCTGCCTAAGGTGGCAGAAACCCTTGGGCCGGCCCTGAGTGCCAGTGTGCCCATAGAAATAAATGGGTGTTGCTGTACTTAGCGCATATTCAAATTTGTGAAAGCACATTAACTTTTAGTAAACACGCCTCTTAAGGAGTATCTGAAAACCATTTGCATGTACAGTGAGGAAAAGGAGACTACCATACTACCATTACTACCCTCCAGTGCCAACTGCTAGGTGCATTGCTAGAAAACCCTGCTCACTTAGAACCCATAGCAAACCTGCCATATCATAACAGTACTACATACCAGGACTCACACAGCACCAAACCCTACTTATCAAAAGGTAGCACTACAAATATGAACCCAATACATCTCCTACTGGGAAAAGAGAACAAGTGTGTCTACTACACAGAAGCTAGCTGCTTGATTCTGTCCTGCACATACATCCCCTTTGTACATCCAGTCTGAGCCAGACGTACAAAGGGATTGCGAATCTGATCTCACAGGGAACGTCTAGCCCCATGGGATCAGAATTGCGATCAGGCCTGTATGTGCAGGCTGGGACTGGATGTACAGGCACTGCCCAGATAGCTCAGTCAGGCTTTTAAATGGAGCCGCGGCACCATGGCGTCATGTTGCCATGGCACTGTGGCTCCATTTAAAAGACACAATGCTGGCCACCAGAAATTAAGGTTTTATTTTTCAGTCGCAATTGCCTCAGTCTCTCTCTTTTGCATTCTGCATGTTTTCTACTAACTCTCCATTGTCTGCTGTCCAGTTGTCCTTTCCTCTCTCTGCTCCTATTTTTTTCCATTTTCTGTCTACATCCACTTCTGACATTTTCATCTTTCGCTTTTTGTTCTTTTCTCCATTTCTTTCTTTACTCATTCATCCACTCACTTTCAAGCCTCTGTAATCATCATCTTCCTCTCACTCATCTCCTTGCCATCTTCCCATGGCCTCTCTCATGTAGTTCCACCATTTCCCCCCTCTTTCACCACCCCAATTCAGCATCTCTCAATCCCCTCATCCTTCTTCTTTACCCCCAAAGTCCAGTATCTCATGCTTTCTCTTCCACCCCCCCCCCCCCCAACACTTTCCCCCTACCAGAAACCACCTCTCCCCCCATAGGCCATCAGCTTTCTATCACCTTCCCTTTCTCCATCCTCTCCTCCTGCAGTGGTCCGGCTTCTCTCCTATCTCCATTCCCAGCCCAGCATCTTCTCTCTCTACCCTGTTTCTCTCCATTCCAGGCCAATATATTCCTTCTCGCTCATAACGTTATATATACACCCACACCCATCCAGTTTATCCCATCTCTCTTCTTCTCTGTATCTCTGTCCTTCCCCCTGGACAAAATATCATGCAAAACTGTCCTTGGTGTCTTCTTTCTTTTTCTGAGTCAGCGACAGAAAGACCTCATAGCACCATCTCCAGCTTTATCTTTCTTTCTCTGAGTCAGTACACAGCAGCCAGTGCTGCCTCTAGCATTCACTTCTGGTGAATAGCCCTATGCACTGGAGTGGAGGAGTGGCCTAGTGGTTGGGGCAAGGTACTTCAGGCCAGAAGGTCAGGGGTTCAAATCCCACTAGAGGACAGCAACCTTGGGCCAGAAGGACTGGGGTTTCTAGTCCCACAGGTGCTCCTTGTGGTCTTGGGCAAGCCACTTAACCCTCCATAGCCCATGTTCCCTGTAAAATAGTTATCTCCAAGTTATAATGCCCTGTTCAATGTAATTTCAGTTTGTTCAATGTAAACTGCACTGATGCAGAATAGCGCGGTATATAAGAGAATATAAATAAATACCTCCGTGGCATGAATGCACAGGAGGAGAGCCTCTTTCAACTGAAAGAAAGCTCTGCAATGAGGGGACAAAAGATGAGGCTGAAAGGGGATAGATTCAGGAGTAATATGCAGAAATATTTCTTTATGAAAAGAGTGGTAGATGCATGGAATAGGCTACCAGTGGAGGTGGTAGAGAAGAGGACAGTATCTAAATTCAAAAAAGCATGGGACAAACACAGAGGCTCTCTAAAGGAAAAAAGGGAACTCTCGTAGTGGGTGATATGGAAGGGCAGACTAGATAGGCCATGTGGTCTTTTTCTGCCATCATGTTTCTATGTTTCACCATTGTGAGAATGGAACAGGGAGTGAATGTGGCCATTTTAAACATTTGAGCCATCATTCATTGGTTGATTCAAGTCATGCGAGTACTAACAATTGATCACAGGTGCATCTAATTTTACTGCAATGGTGATGTGGTTCTTCTGTTCATACTGATTTGAATTTTTTATAAGGGTGCCAATAATGATGCCCTCTAAACTAAACCTCACTTATTTCCCACTTATAGATTAGATCAGCTACTAAGAGAAATAATACTAACAAATAACTAATTTTTTGTCGGAACTAACACCATAAAGATAACATCTTCTCGTGGTATGTACCAGCGAAGCTGAGAGGAGGTGATCGGGAATCCCGCCTACAATATCGTGGACAATTTTGGATTTATACCTTGAATTCTTTGACACCAGCGGGTTTGAATTCTTCCTTAGATTGGTGGAGTCTTCTTTGATAAAACAAATGAGAACTTTGAGTTTGAGCCATTTTTTCATTGGTTACTAACCGGACATGTGATTATCGTAGGGATTAAAACAGAAGTAGGTTCTGAGTTTGAATTAGTAGCAACGAAGTTTTGAAGAAGAGCCTAGAGGATCAGTGGCTCGAAACACAATGTTGGGTTACTATATCATGGATAACATCATGGCAAGTTGCAATTAAGAATATTTTCAGCTGATAATTTCAGGAGAAGGAACAATGTGTAGGAGTGCTGTTTGACAGTGTTTTATAGTACCGACTACTGAGGGTTGAATGGACAGCTTGGTGAAGTTTGAGGAAATGCCAACAGATACTTGAAGGAACTCTGAGAATTGGACTGTGAGCCGGAATAGTTCGTCTACTCCGATTTGTGATCTGAAAAACTACTCCTGATCAGATAAGTGAAATGTGGCTTGATTAATTTCTAAGTGAGAGTGATCTCCTTACCGGTTTGTTGTACTAAGAGGTTCATGTCCTCTTAGGGATTGTTAAGGGTTGCGTCCCTATTTAAAGAAGATGTTATTATCTTCATGGTGTTAGTTCCGACTAAAAATTAGTTATTTGTTAGTATTTCTCTTAGTAGCTGATCTAATAATGATGCCCTGGCAATGTCCCAGTTTTTATACTATTTCCTACAATTTCCTTTTTTAGTTGGTCTTGTTTTATTTCATTCTTTTATGTGTCAAATATGTGTGCATATATAGTCCAAAGCCATTTCACTGGCCACTTTTTTTTTAAGAGATATTGGACATTAAGGGGTTGAACTGCAAGGGTGCCAAGAATGTTGACCACTGGTAAGCCATTTCAGGCCTTGTCCTCTTTCTTAATGATTATTAAAGAAACCAACGCAAAATCCAACATCCAGGTCCTTTCCAGGTCTTATTGCCAAGTTTTCTAATAGTCCATACAACTAGCACTGTCTCCATTGTAAGCAAATCTCATGCATATCCTGTAACCCCGGTTGGCTGGATGTGCCCGAGGACTGAGCATGATGGTAACCAAGGCAGGTCGGACCCGGTGGTACCCCGCTTCCCCCCCCCCCGCCCCCATAACTCCAACCCTTTTCCAACTCCAAATAACCAGTCCATACACACAGAACTTTGGCTCAAATGGTCGCAGCTTTATTAAAATTATACATTCCAAACATTGTTTTCAACATCCAACTACTTAATATAATAATAACCCCCGAGCGGAATGAGCCCTCACCCGCCATACCACTAGCAAGGTGAGCTCATTCCACTCCCGCCGCGGCGGAGCCAGCGGCAAATCCAACCCCCCCTTTCCCCGGCCTCGCCATACTACTAGCAAAGACCGGCCAGGGGTCATCCGGGTTGGGGGCACCCGCCCCCGCCCCAATTCCAGCTTAAGGCTCTGGACCCCGGAAACCTCCGGGATCCCGCCACCCGGCGTAGGGCATGCTTACGCCTCTACGCCGCCCCCCCTAAAGCTGCGACCATCGAGACTCCCACTGAACCACACATTCCAAGGCCTCCTGCCAGTCATTCAACAGTAGGTCCACTCCTACCGGTGATAAATGCACACCGTCCTGGCGATAAAGTCCAGCACAATCTACATCAACCCAGGAGTGCATAATCTGATACCCCCCGTGCTGACATACCCACCGCCCAATCTGCCGATTGACCTTCGCCAACCCCCTGGACCAACGCCGCTGCCACCGGCAAACAGGCCTTGGAATGATGTCTGACCACATTACAATAACCTGTGAGAACATCCTAATCACCTCCGCCAGATCCCTCTTCGCTGCTCGAATGATCTGTTTACAAGTCCAGCTATTTAACTCATTCCCTCCCACATGCAGCAGGATCACGGCGGGCTCCGCTCTCACCCGGCTATGGTGCCGAAGCAAAGGTAACAGCTGCGGCCATCGCAGCCCACGTTCACCAAGCCATAGTAGAGACACCAATGCCGGGTCGAGTCCCAAATTAGGACCCAATGGTCTTTCAGCTGCCTGCAGTCCCGCCCAATGCACAAATGAGTGCCCGATCATCCAGCATAATTGCGGGCACCGCACAGCATCTGAAAAAGAAGGCAAAGGTTATTCTCATGCAAAGATTATTCTCATGATCACACGCTCCCCTCACAAACGCACATAACCTTTAAAGGCCTGTGAACACCACCTGCCAATGTTCTGAATAGCCACCTCTGACATCCCTGCCGCCGCCGCACTTGTCGCCGCTCCAATGCGAAAGGAATGCGGCGCAAAGCGTGTTGGATCCATGCCCAGATACCGTACGGCCATCCTCAGCACCGCCGCCACCTGGAAACGGGTCACCCAGCTTGCATTCTCATGCAAGAAAAACAGGGGACCCGCCACCGGGCGCACCGATAAATAAGCCCGCACTGCCTTCACCGGGCAAGTCGGCAGGGATACCACTTCGTGAAGAACTACCCACAGTCCCTTGCCCAACTGATCGGTCTTTGATCTGGCCAGCTTGACCCGCAGCTGGCCTCCCCCGACCTGCACATGACCAAACAATAATCCTTCATCCTGCCCTGCCCTGCCAGAGCTAGCCACCAGCTCGCCGACCCGAAAAGCCCCAAAAAAGGCCAAGCAAAACAATGCCTTAAAAAGCACCGCCTCGTAGGATGAAGACGCCACACTCGGCAGAGCTGCACAAAGCCGCACCAAAAGGTCGTTTGTCACAGGTAACCGCGCATCCGGAGGGGACGGACAAGCTCTATCCCATCCCCGCAATAACCTCTGGACCAAAAACCCCGGCCTCACGGATCCCCAGCCAGCAGCCTTGGCAAAGAAAGCAAAGCCCGCTAACCGAGTCCGAACCGATGCCCGGGACACACCAGAGCATTTCGCCTCCACTATATATTGTCCTAACAAACCGTCCACCGCCGCTCCGGGCTTCCAGCCTTTCCTCTCAAGGTACTCCCACACCGCGTCAAATCCTTTCTTGTATGCAGACCAAGTCGCAGGCGATAGAGAATTTTTCAACAGGCGTACCATTTCTGCTGGCCAATCTTCCATAAATGTTCGGGAACCTCCATGCCTTCCTCGCTCGCCTCGGGCGCCAACGTCCGGAACAGCTCCCACTTGAAACGAGAAAGAGCATCAGCAATTCTATTAGTGCAACCCGGAATGTGCCGTGCCTTCACTGCTACATTTAAACGCAAACAAGCGAAAACTATAGCCCGCATCAGCCCCGCTACTAACGCGCAGCGCGGCGTATACCGATTGACTACCGCAACCACAGCCTCATTATCACACCACCATATCAATCTGCGGTTCCTCAACCGTTCAGGCCATAAGTGCAACACCACCAACAAAGGAAACAACTCCAAGAACGTAATGTTTTTAGTCAGGCCATCTGCATGCCACGCATGAGGCCACTGGGCTGCACACCAATCACCTCCAAAGTAAATCCCCAAACCACCACTGCCTGCCGCGTCCGTATAAAGCTGCAAATCCACACTGGACACCTCCGCCTCCATCAAAACCGACACACCGTTAAATTCTTCCAGAAAAACATCCCACACTCTCAAATCGGCCTTCATGACCTTGGACATTCTGATACGATGATGCGGCTTGCGAACCCCCGCAGTAGCGGCCGCCAAGCGACGCATAAAAACACGGCCCATCGGAATCACTCTGCACGCGAAATTCAACGAGCCAATTAATATTTGCAATTCCTTCAAGGATAACTTATTGGATGCTAACCCATTTGCCACCAGAACTCGCAATTTCAACACCTTGTCCATCGGGAGGCGCGCCACCATTTCGACCAAGTCGATTTCCACCCCCAAGAACGTAATACAAGTGGTCGGGCCTTCCGTCTTGTCAATGGCCAGCGGGAGCCCACACTCACTAGCCATGCATAGAAAACCGTCCATCAACTGTTGACAGACCTCCGACTGCGCTGCCCCCACAAATAGAAAATCGTCAAGATAATGCACTACATTCCCACAGCCCACCCGCCTTACTAAATTCCAATGCAAAAAAGTACTAAACATCTCAAAGTAGGCACACGACACTGAACAGCCCATGGGCATGCACTTGTCCACATAAAATTCATTATCAAACGAAAAACCCAACAAATAAAACGAAGACGGATGGACGGGCAGCAAACAAAAAGCAGATTCGATGTCTACCTTTGCCAACTGTGCCCCAGGGCCACAACATTTTACCAGACCCACCGCCTCGTCAAAGGACGCATACCGAACCGCGCACAACTCCTTCGGAATATGAGCATTTACCGAATCTCCCAAAGGAAAGGAGAGGTTATGTATCAAACGAAACTTCCCCGTCTCCTTCTTAGGGATTACCCCCAATGGTGACATCACCAAATTCCCCAATGGCGGCTCCACAAATGGGCCTGCTATTCTGCCCAAGCGCAACTCGACCGCCAGCTTCTTGCAAACCACCGACGCCAAACGCCTCACCGAGGGAGAATTACGCGCCGATCTACCGACTATAGTACCTTGCACCGGAATAATGAACCCCTCAGAAAACCCCCGCTCCAGCAGTTCCCTCTCCCTCCTCCGCAGATAAGCCCACAACCACTCGCTAATCACCTCCCGGGAGATTGGAGTGGGCGACAACCCCCTCAAATCGGTATTACTTGGGGGCCGCCGCAGGTGGGGGGCACACCGCCTTTTTGAAGCATTTAAGTGTGGAATGCCCACCCCCGCAGGCAGAGCATGCGTGCCGGAACTTGCAGTCAGGGAAGGGGCACGAGGATCTATTGAAACGCCAACAGATGTCCCCTGGACCCCCTGCCCCCGCTCTCTGCGGCAAAGTGCCACCGTTCGCACGAAAGGGCCGCCCCGCTCCTGCCAGGCCACCCCCCGCACGGACCACCGCTCCCCCGCTCGCACCCGCTCCAACCGACATCTGTGTTAACCACAAATTGATATCCTGAGTACCCCAGGACAGCCCCTTACTCTCCTCCATTTTATCCCGAAACTTCTCATCATAATTAAGCCACGCAAAACCGCCATGCGTTTGCGCAGCTTCCAGAATAGAGTCCGCATATGCCAAAAGCATTCCGTAATCCTCCGGAGCCTGCCGACCCCAAACGCTCGCTAACCTTAAAAAAGCTCTAACCCAATTGATAACATTCCGGGACACTTTCTTGACCCGACCTGCCTGTTCGTCCTCCTTCCGCTTTTTCCTACTATCTCCTGAGCGCCTCCTGCCCTCTAGCAATCTGAAGATATCTATGTACCGCCTCTTCCATATCTTGCGCCGAAGATGCCGCGGGACCCCTTCCCATAACTCCGTGAATGCCACCAACGTAGGAACGCCCTTTCCACCGGCGGGCCCCCCTGGTACTGGATGAACCCCCTGTCCCGAACGAGAAGGCGCTATCGAGGATGACGATGTGGACGCTGTGGACGACGAAGAAGACTCCGAACTGCGCCGACTCCGTCTCACGTGCCGGCACTTGCGCTTCGCCTTACGCCCTCCCTTGTCTTTCCCTTCCAACTGATCAGTCCCACCCCCCACCCCCCACATTGCCCCCGGACAACCCACCCAAGGCACCTCCGCCGCCCGCCTGCATATCCTGTGGCAGCACTTCGGGATCTCGTATCCCCAGGCTGGGTGACTGTGCTCCCGCAACGCTCGCTGGGCTGGCCTCCCTCCTCGTAGGTCCTCCTGATGCAACCCCAGAGACTTCTTCCATTGCCGCGCGCTGCCCGCCGGAGATCTGCGCCGCCGCCTGAGCCCCTGTGGAAACCTGCAAAGACAAAAGAGAAGCAGAGGGGGGAGAGGGGACGAACGGGGAGCCACACGGCTGCCAAGCAGACAACCACTCAGCCCTGGAAGATCCTTGACCCCCGCCCCGCCAATGCTCCCATGGCGCATAGCCAGTTGGAGTTCCCACGCCCCCTCCGACCCCCCTCTGTACCAAGGGGCCTTGCCCATAAGTATGAGCCCCAAGACAGGGTGCAGCCCAACCTGCCCAAACTGGCCCCCCCACCCCACCCCCCCATCCTTTGTCCCCCCCAACTACACTCCCCAACCTCTGCCGCCCCTAACCCTGAACCCCCCTGCACCACCCCCCTCCCATCCCCCCCATACACCGCCTCCACACCGCCTGCCCCCTCCGCTGCCCTGCCCCTCCCTTGTCCTAGTGGTCCGGTTTCCCCCACCAGATGCCCAAGGCCCAGGTCTCCATCCCCCCTGCCCCTCCTGGCCACAGACCTCCCTCTTTGTCTTCCCGCAGAGCAGGTCTCCTTGCCCCTCCCTACTCTGGCCCCTCCACTGCCCGAAGCTCCCCTTCCCTTAGCCCCAATAGCCCCTCTCTGCCCAAACCCGCTTGTAGCCGCTCCCCTACCCGCCCCATCCGCCTGCCCCCCCGAATGCACCGACCTGCCTCTTCTCCTGCCCTCCGCAGCCTGCTCTCCTCTGCCACGTGTCCCACTTTTGGCCTGCCTTCCCCTCCGCGGCGGCATGTTCCTGCTTAAGGCCCCCGCTCACCGGCAACTGACAGTGGGTAAGGAAAGAACCCCTCCGAGGAACCCTCCCAATGGAGACCACTCTGCCACCCTACCTTTTTTTTTTTTTTTTTTAAAACCTCAAGCCGCAAAAGACCGCAATTTGTACCCCTACCAGCAGGAACCGTGCCCCCTCTGTCGCCAGCCACAGACGCGCCGAGACCGCCGATCCGCAGGACCCCGTGCAAACAAGTAAGGCCGGGGCGCCGACAGCGCAACAAGACGGAGCCCTCTCACCCGTTGCCGGTCTCGCCGAGAGACCGTCGCCGCCGCGCGCCCTCCTTAAAAAACCCCCTCTGGACACCTTCTTCATTGGCTCGCGCCCCTTTCTTTTGCCCGGGCGAGCCAATGAATTTGAAGGATGCTCGCATGCACCCGCCCCTCCCCAAAAGCCGTGGGCAGGGTCCCCGCACCGGGCCGCGCGCCTGGTTACCTACGGCCGCCAGGGACCCTGCCCTGCGGCCTCGCCATTACCATGTGCTCATTCACGCGCTAACTGCTAATCACGTCTTGCGGTGGTGAATGGGTGAATTAAGGGCAGTGAGTGGGTGTGGAGGGCACATTGTAGTTAGCGCTGTGAGACACAGTGTGGTCCAGGTTGCAATTAGCGCAGTTGCAACTAATGCCACCGAGGACTGGGTTGAGGACTATTGTGCTAAGGAAATGTATCTAGCTGTCAAAACCACCTCTTTCACATAGCAACTTTCCCCCTCCTCCACTCCCTCCCCCGTCCCCCGCCTGATTAAATTTGTGAATATAAAATTGCAAGATACACATATTTAGCTGTTCAGAAAAAGGACAGGACCAGAGGCATCCTAGGGAGGATTTAGACTAATTGGTTAACTACAATTTTTTTCAGCATTAACCACTTAAGTGCACAACTCTTGTTGCACAAAAAGGCTAAATCTACCATACAAAAATTGCCCTGTGTGCTCAGTTTAGTCAAAAATTTGTCTCAAGATAACTGGGTAAAATTATTTGTTTGTCTTATTTGCTCAGGGTGTTCTTTTAAAACTGATTTTGTGTATGAAGACGGGCAGGGCTAGTGCCGAAACCTTCAAGGAAGCACCGCATCATGGCTTTTCAGCCATTGTCACTGCTGCAGACCCCAAAGAGGAGGAGCAGCAGTGGTGCCCCTGGAGGGCTGGCACTCTAAGCAGTTGCCTAGTTCACCTGATGGTACCACCGGCACTAAATACAGGGAATTCCAGCAGTGAGCTGCAGGAAACATTTTAAGAATAATTTTAAAAGGGAGTACATGCTTTTAGACACATACACACTTAGTGGGGGTTATTTCATATGTATATTATACACATACGTTCATAACCTCTTGTAAAATACCTACCAGCGTAAAAATCTAGGTATTGCTTGATGGCATGTACTTTGCTGGTAAGCATGCACATAGGGAGATTTTGAGCAGAGCATAGATTATAAAATACTATTTTCACACGTTCTTGCTAAGATCTAGGTGCGGTTATTTGCACAAGCTCTAGGGCTTACGTCATGATTTCTGTCACTTAAGCAAGTATTTTATAAAGACAGGCTCTTACTTGTTTTCATAAAATAGGCTTAACATAGGCACCTTAAAAATTGCTTCAGCAAGGCATCCTCTAATAAAATTACCCTCCACGAGACAGCATTTGCTTCAGAAAGAAAAAAATATCTTTTGAAACAGATCAGTTATTTCCCTTCTTTTGTTTTGTGCAAAAGATAAAATTACTACTGAATTGGGCTCTGAAATTTTATCATACTGGAGGGGGAAAAAAACCTGCTAAAAGAGGAAAGGAGGGCAAGTCATCTTCTCACATCAAAAATGAAAGTACAGGACTGTTCTACAAGGTTGCCATGGCGATTATGTATACTCAGGACAAACACCACACGGTGTTTGCAACAGCCTTATTATGAACCAACCCAACATGTGCAGTCCATAATAAATCTGCTGAACAACAGTCCATTTAATAGGCAACAGCATGGGCTATGAAGAAAATTCAAAACACAAATTTGAAGTGCGCAAGCCATCCAAATGATTTGTGGCCTCTAGAGGGTGAATAACTGAAGAAAACCAAACAGCAATGGACCAGAAAGCCGATATTCGGGCGATATACGTCAAAAAAGAAAATATTTTTCATGGTGCAGAAAAGGATATTTGGATTTATACAGCACACTTCATTAGTGTTCTCTATTCCACCCACAAACACAGCCATCTTTTCTGTACCTTTGGTTGCCAGGTCCCAGACCGGAGTACATTTCTGCATGCTAAAACATGGGCCTATTACTGCCTATGGGACTGATTTTGACACTTAGAAAACTTTGGCAAAAATAGGAAACCTAGTAGAAAGACCCCCTTTCTTTCACACTCGAACACTACCACAAAAAAGATGAAGCATCCTTCCCTTTAGATAACAAAAGAAACTAGATAAGATTTTGCATGTGCAAGTCACTTTTAAAGAGCTAGTGCTACATTTGATACCAAAAATTGCAGTGCTCATGTTGTATAAAGTGGTTCATCTTTTCCTAACACATACATTAACCTGGATACAGACACTCCCATCTTTTATCCAACTCATTTTCCTTTCTCTCATAGCTTTTCAATCTCTCTTCTCATGGTCTGCATATCCATAATTGTAAGTCGACATACATTTCATACATACATGTATATTGCAAACCCTTTTACATATCCACCTTATATATTATTGCCTCCAGTCAATATATTGCTGCAAACTGTGCTCTGGCTGACAGTGTAATCAATGTATCTGCCTCGGAAAGACAACTCTCTCTGCAAGCAACCCATGCAGGTCCTTGACTCCTGAATAAGTCAATGTTATACGTTCTGCCTCTCCTCACTCACCCAGGCAATGACTACATACTCATCATTGTCAACACACAGCATACTTTTTTTTCCCTAACACTATAGGGTATATGCAGAGATACCAAGTAAGGACCATTCCAAAGAGTATCTACCACCCTAATCAGTGTGATTGAAAGCCAAAGAGGATGTTTTTTCAGGTGGCGTGTCTGCGGTATACATCTACAAAGATCTGAATGGTGTACCTGCACACACCCTTTTTAGTTTCCCTACTAATAAAAGTGCCCTCTTTTCAAGGACATCCTTTGGGAATGAGGTGTTATGATACTGTATATTCCATTTGTAAGAGAATTCTGTAAGGATGTAGAGAGATCCTGATGTTTTTAGAGAGTTCAGTATTCCCCTTTAACGTAACCCTCCTTGCTGGATATAGAGACATGGGAGCCTTTACGCTTCCATGCAAACCATGGATCTCCCTAGGGTTTCTCCAGTAAGAAGGGAACCTTGCTTTAAGGCCCTTAGGGCTATGAATACATTCTTGTGATCTTGAAATAATAAAACCACTAAAGCAGATAGTGTTATTCCAAAATAAGAGGTTCACTGATGTATATAACTTGTCGTACAGTGATCAGTTGACAGTACATTTTCTTATAGTATTATCCATGAAACAATTTTAAACAGTTACTCAAAGTAAAGACATGCAGAGGTCTCATTTACTCTTGGTGCTCTTCGAGGCTACTCTAGGGACCATTTCTTGTTTCTCTTGGACATCCCTTTTAATCTAATTTCTTGCTGACTCGTCTCATGATTTTTTTTATTTTCTGAGGTTAGGAGACCCAGGTCAAGATGTGAACTCCTTCAATTTTTAGACTCTCTCTTTTTTCTTTTCACGCCCCTGGAGAAGCTCCTGCTGTCTTCTTCCTTTAGTAGTATAGCTTCCGCAGATATTCTTTGGTCTCGTGTATTTTTCTAAGACCTTCACAAGCCATTGGAAAGGGAATTTCCAATAAATCAACGTGTATACTCTTCTCCTCTTCAGATTCTTTCCTGTAATCCCTCAAGAGAGCTCCAGAACCTTCCAATCCTCTGCCTTTATTACTTCTCCAAAACCTCAAGCACCACTCATTGAGGTGTGTTTGTAACACACTACACTCCTCCTCCACCTTAGTTATAAAGTATTTCACTGTGAAACTTTAACATGAATTACTTGGCATTTTGTATGTAATATAGGTGTGGCATCCATAAGATAATATGCCATTTGCAAATGTGGTCTCCAAGCCTTCTCTGCACCACTCCTGGAATTTCGGCTCACCTGAGAGAGGTAATGGGTTCTCTTTCTGTAGAGAATACGGTTAAACTTGTACCATATTTCTATTACTGTACTTGCTTCTTTTGTCTCTGATTTCAGCTGCCATGAAGTTGGCACCTTATCAGCTGAACTAGCTGATGGCATGCTCCTCTCTAAACCATGCTGCACTATGCTGCCAACCCCTTGCTGATGCACAAGTTTATTTATTTCTCCGTTCAGAACAGAACTTTGATCAGCTTTTATCTTCACTTGAAGACTAACCTAAGAATGAGATTTACCCCTGCAATTTGGGGAAACGCTCCATTTCAGATAATAGGAGCAACCAGTTACAGTGTACTGCTAAGTCACTAGCACAAGGGCAATCTTTTTGGTAGTGTATCGTCTACCGCCAGTTGGGGAATTAGGAGACTGATCTCCTCACTCTCTGAACTCTTCAAAGTCTTCCCTTAGACCACTACAAGAAACCCAGATTGATCTATTGACCTCCCTCCCCCCAATAGAGGAAGCCTTAGTTAAAACATGTAGTCTATTCATTACTCTTTGCCAACTCCACAAAGCTTCCTTATGAAATGCAGAATTTGAAAAAAATTATTTTCCAGAAAAATTCAGTCTTTCAAGCTCTGAGGATGTGAAAATTAGAATGGATTGTTCAGACTTTCTCCTGATGAAGTTGGTATGTTTATTCAATCTGTTTTGATTTCTACTTTACATCAAATGTTATCTTTCTTTTATGTCAGTTATATGATTTGTTGTTTTTTATTGTGACTTTATGTAATTTTTTTGTAAACCACTTTGAAAGATGGGTTGGCCAAAACAGATGGTAGATATAAGTCAGCGAGTCGAGTCATTTGTCCTTTTGGGTGGAATGTAATACCTGGTAGAATACCTGGGGGGAGGGGGCGGCATTTGCAAAGGCACTTACACGATTTGCAGACTTGCAAACTGTAAATGTCACTTAACTTGGATTTTTTCTGAGCAATGGAGGGTTATCAATGTCCCTGTTTAATGTGCGTTTACCAAGTTTAAGTTACAATGTAAACCGCTTTTATTGAAATGATAAAGCGGTATAAAAAAACTGTTAAATAAATAAAATAAATAAATATATTGCCCCCTGGTGGAGATATATGTTGATCTGGTGTAACCACTGTTCTGGGTGCTCCCTAGGATAGAGGGTTCACAGGGTTCTTTCTAGGTTTCTACTTCCCTGAACTGCTGGGAAAAACATGATGTGGATTCTCTGATAGACATAGGATTAATCAACTCCAAGACCAAAGACATATTGCATCCAAATAAAAGATACTGTAGACATGGGTATCGTGTTCCACAAATAAGTCTTTACTGAATACATTTCTTCAATCAAAAACAGACTTATTTATAAGTTCCAATGCAGTAACAAAATACATGCAAAGACAAACAGAATAGAGGTTGTTAGATCCTTTCCTCTTATTACTACTTTTCTTTATTTTTCCCCAACTTCAGATACTACCATTAACCTTTAGAGAGAGAGGAATTCACCCTGCTCCACCTCTCATCTCAAAACACCCAACGGCACTTCTTCTCTAAATTGTCACATGAATTCCTTTATAAATCCCTTGGGCTCAACCACTAGGCACACTGCTGGAGGTGAACATCCTGCCAGTGGTTCAGTCCTGAACCAGCCTTCAAGCTTTAGCACAGGTCCTATTCCTTCTTTATCCTACCTTGTGAAGTTGCACAGGAACCTAGGAAAGGCCAGAGTATCCTTTTTGAAAAGAAAACTCCCATGCTTAGAGATCCACGTAAGGAATGATAAAAGGTAGAGAGAGAGAATTCAGAGAGCAGTCTACATCAATGGCATCACAAAATGATGAAGCGATGTAAAAATGGGTAAAACAAACAAGAAAGCAAAGCATTTGGAGACTTATGTACCATAGTTACCAGCCTTTGTATAAAGATAGCACTAGCTGATTCTTGTAAAATCGGAGAAAAGAAAATAAGCAAGATTGTGGCAGAACAGATTCTGCAGCAGTAAACAAACTTTGGCAAATTCTGCATCTCTAGAATTACAGAAAGTTAAAGACTACATGACTATAGATTGAATCCAATCCTACTGTCCAAAAACCGAGGCATCAAATTTCTAGGTCTGGTTGCAGTGAGAGACGGGGCAATAGGAATGCTTCAGCAACACCAACATTCTAACAGAAGATTTCAGGATATTGAAGCATTAAATCATCCATTGTAACAGTGGTCGATAGCAGAAGGCTTGCACAAACTCATACTTCACATGAAAGCAATCTTTTGTTTCTCCTTAGCCATACAAGCAACAACTACCCACAGTTCTCAAAGATTTATTAGAGTCACTAAGCAAAACTATCAGATAAAGACAGCATCAGGAGGAACTGATGAGTTCCAAACTTTATCAACTACACATTCGCAGTGTCAATTAATCCTAAGTTTCTAACTCTTGTCTTTTTCTTTTGATCTGATACTACAGCATGGCAAACATACAATATGATGGCGGGCGAGAACATAAGGCCCATTCAATCTAACTTTTATTCCTTCCTGATATTTCTATGCAATTTTGCAGAATCAATAAGATCACTGGTTTTACCTTCATCTCCCCACAGGTAAAGTTCCTGCTAAACTATGTGGGAGTCCTCTACCCATGCTGCTGCCAGAAGGGGGAGGTGCTGCAATATCATGTTTTCAGTTGCAAGGAGCAGGCAAAGGTCCCCTGTATGCATGTCTATAATATAAGCATGGACAGTTTTCTTTAAAAATGTTCCTGCTGAAGTTCACGTTTTAATTTGTTTCAGAAAAGGAATAAGCATGCTGTTTGAACCCAGCTTGGGACTAAAAGCATAATTTTCGGGTATCTCCCCCTACCAACTACAGTGTGGGCGGAGGACTCCCCACAGCTTTGCAGAAACGTCAGACAAGTAAGGATCCTCTGGACTCATACTTAACACATGCTTTCTTGAAGTCCAGTACTTTCTTGCCTCCACCATGTTGTCTGTATAAATAAATGATCAAAAATTGCTCCAGACAAGAAGGAAAACAAAAGCTAATACTGAAAAACACCCAAAAGCACATAAACATAGGAGGTCAGAGGAAAAAGACCTCAGTCTGCAATCCCAAAGCCAATCACAACAAGCTAATAAGGGAGAGCCTGCAAACTGACCCACAAGACGATTAACGGGAACGGTGCAGCTGCATTAATGGTCAGAAAAAAACTCTTATAGTGTCTCACCAAAAACCAGTCCCAATATAATAAAAAAATTTCAAAAAATAAGGGAGCCCAACAATTAAGAACGTTGAGCATGTAACGGGTAACGAAACAGTTGAGCATATCACAAGTGACACAATAATGACAAGGCCGCGGGGCCCGCGTGCGCGCGGCCGGCCTTATCCAGGGGGGCGGCAGTGCACGTCGCCCCGAGGAGGAGAAGTGACGCTGGGGGGGGGGTGGATGGGGGGACAGTGCGTGCGGCGGCGCGCAGTGTCATTGGCTCTAGCGAGCGATTTAAGTGGCTTGCGAGCCAATGGAAAAAGGCTCGGGGATTGGGGTAGGGAAAGCGGGAACGCGGCGTGGCACTGGCCTCTTGCGGGTGGCAGCCGGAGACGCCAGATGTGCTTCGAGTGGTCGGGCAAAAAACGTCTGGGCCTTCAAGGAGATTAGTGGGAGAGCGGAGACCGAGGCAGCAATCAGTCGGTGAGCGGAGGACGAGGAAGTGAGCGGGAGCGGAGGACGCGGAAGCTGTTTTTTCATCGGGGAGCGGAGGATGAGGATGCGAGCTGAGCTTTGGGGGAGCAGAGGACGACCCGACTGAGCATGTGGCGAGGCGCGCACCAGCAGTCGAGTGGGCAGGTGGCGGTTTTCACCTGATAAGCCTAATATATCCTCCTTTTGGTTTCTTTTGTGTGTCCCTGTAAGTAGGCAGCAGCGGCTGTGGTTTACAAACTGGTTTTAAGAAGGAGTGGGTGCTGTAATGCAGCCAGGCAAGGAGAGGGGGGGGTCCAGGGAAAAGAAGGGGGGGTTAGCAGGGGGAGAAGCTTGGAAAGGGTGGCCCAGGGGGAGGATCAAAGGTGGCATGAGTCAAGGGGGGGCGACGGGGCATTGGGAGCAGGGGGCAGGGGGGGGCAGGCCACGAGGTGCGACGACAGAAGGACAAAAAGGGCAAGGTGGAGCTAGGGGCAGAGCCCCTAGCCGGGGAAAAGGCGGGAGGGGTGACAGGAGACCGGTAGGGGGGCCAGTTCAGTTACAGAGCTTAGGGGCGGAGGAGGTGGGGGGCGTGAGTCTGAAACTGAGGGGCGGGGGGCGCCGGGCTGTCGGGGCATGAGGGTGGGGGGTACAGCAGTGGGGGCTTCGGTGAGGGGAACGCTGCGGGGGTCTGATGGACACCTGAGCACAGGGCCAGTTCCCCCAGAAAGGGTGGGGGGGTGCCGGGGGGAATGGGAGGAGGAGATGGTTGGGGGTTTGCGGGTTCAGTGGGTTGGCAAGGGGGTACGGGGGGTGTGTCCTCACCGGCTTGGGAACATTGGCAGGGTGGGGGGCAAGGCTCTTCTCGGGCGGAGTGGCTGGGGGCGTGGCAGCCACCCTGGGCTATGGCAGGTGTCTCTTCGCCTTTCCCTGTCCTCTCTCCCCAGGTTCCCCCGGGATGGCAATATGTGGGAAGTCCCTGGTCGACGGTTTCCCGACCACAGGACGGAGTGACGGTGAGCAGGGACGGACGTCACGTGGCTGGAGGTTTGACGAGTGAAACGGAGGCAGCTGTTCAGACAGAGACGGAGCATCAGGAGACCTGTGCCTCTACGGCCGCAGTGGATGTGGCAGCAGGTGAATCAGCGGGGGAGCCAGGAGCGGTTGGGGGGACCGGCTCAGGTGGCAAAGGGCAGAAAAAACGGGGCAAGAAGCGGAGGCATTCTTGTCATTGGCGGAGGAGATCAGGGTCCTCTTCTACTTCGACCTCGGCTTCATCGTCGGGTTCGACTTCCGAGGAGGGCAGCAGGGTTAATGATCTCAGCGCGAATGCAGGGCAGTGCACTGCAGGCGGGGCGACGCCTACGGTGGTGGCGTTCTCCGAGTTATGGGAGGGTGTGCCGAGGACTCTGCAGTGGAAAATTCAGAAGCGGCGTTATATAGACATTTTCCGGCTGTTGGAGGGCCGAAAACGGTCGGGGGACAGTCGTAAGAAGAGAAAAGAGGACGAGAAGGCGGGTAGGGTGCGGAGAGTAGCCCGTAATGTGGTGAATTGGACGCGGGCTTTTCTTCGGCTGGCTAGTGTTTGGGGGCACTTGCATCCGGAGCAGTACGGTATGCTCCTAGCTTACGCGGACTCCATCTTAGAGGCTTCCCAGACACATGAAGGTTGGGCCTGGCTCAACTATGATGAGAGGTTCCGCGATAAGATGGAGGAGAATCTGATGCTATCTTGGGGGACTCAAGACATCAATTTATGGTTGACGCAGATGGCAGCCAGGCCGGGTGGTGGGGGGGTGAGCGTGTCGAAGGTCGGGTTGGGCGGTAAGTCAGGTGTGGGGCGGCCCTTTCGGGCCGGCGTGCCTCCAGCCTTGCAGAGACCTACCGGGGGAGGGGGTGCGGGGGATGTGTGTTGGCGCTTCAATAAATCTTCATGCCCCTTTCCGGACTGGGGGTTTGTTTGGTGATTTTGGATTTGGACTGTAAATTCCGGCACGCATGCTCTGTTTGCAACGGGGCGCATTCAGCCATCAAGTGTGTTAAGCAAAATGCGGCCGGGGTCATGGCACCCCCCCCCCCCCAAGCAGTAGGAGCATGCGGTGCTTGGCTCCGTCCCTTATTAAGACCCACGTCCTGCTTCCGTGGTTGAGGAGGTATCCAAGGAGGAAGGACGGTGTGGTTTTGGAAGAGGGGTTTCGGGGGGGGTTCGGATTCCGGTTGTGGGTAGTGTGGCCGTCGGCAAAGTGAGGAATTCGCCTTCGGTTCGCCAGTTTGCCCATATAGTGAGGGATAAGTTGGCGGGGGAGATCAGTTTGGGGAGATTGCGGGCCCCTTTGTTGAGCCACCTTTTGAGGACCTGGTCGTGTCCCCTTTGGGAATCGTACCGAAGAAGGCGCCGGAGAAGTACCGGTTAATCCATAACTTGTCATTCCCCGCGGGTTCTTCAGTTAATGACCACATTCCTAAGGAATTGTGTGCGTGCGCTATGCATCATTTGATGAGGCGGTCGACCTCGTGCGGGCTTGTGGCCCGCGGTGCTTGATGGCAAAGGTGGACATCGAAACGGCTTTTCGTTTGTTGCCAGTGCACCCGTCCGATTTTCATTTGTTAGGATTCCGCTTCGAGGGTCACTGGTATTTCGATAAGAGTATGCCGATGGGTTGTGCGATATCCTGCGCTTATTTCGAGTGGTTCAGCACGTTCCTGCACTGGGCGTGTGTGGAGCAGGTAGGTTGTGGCAATGTTGTGCATTACTTAGATGATTTCTTTTTTGTCGGGGAGGCGCGGTCGGGGTATTGCAGGGCATTGCTGGATGGCTTCATACAGCTAGCTCAGGTGTTGGGTGTACCGTTGGCGGCGGAGAAGACGGAAGGCCCAGCGACATCTATTACCTTTTTGGGGGTGGAGCTGGACTTGGTGTCGATGGTGGCGCGGTTGCCGATAGACAAGGTGATGCGGCTGCGGGTCCTGGTAGCGAATGTGATGGGTTCCAGCAAGATGACGTTGCGTGAGAAGCAGGCATTAATCGGTTCCCTTAATTTTGCATGTCGGGTTATTCCCATGGGGAGGGTGTTTTTGCGGCGGCTCTCTGCCTCCACTGCGGGGCTTACTAGACCTCATCATCGGATTAGAGTTTCACGGAGCATGCGCGCCGATTTAGGTTTCTGGGATGAGTTTCTGCGGGATTTCAATGGTATCACTGTGTTGCGAGAGAGGGAGATATCCAGTGGGGATTTGCAACTGTATACCGATGCCACCGGGGGAGTGGGCTTGGGGGTATATTTTGGGGGCGCGTGGTGTGCGGCGGGATGGCCACAAGCTTGGTGGGAGGCCGGCCTTACTAGTAATATAACCTTCTTGGAGCTCTTCCCGATTCTAGTGGTACTGGCTTTGTGGCCCGACAGGCTGCGGAACCGCACGATACTTTGGTGGTGTGACAACGAAGCGGTTGTCCATGTGCTGAATCACTATGCCCCCCGGTGCAAGCCGGTGGCCGATTTAATGCGGCAGGTGGTCTTAGCCTGCTTGCGAGTGAATGTAGTGATTAAAGCTCGTCATATTCCCGGGAATACTAACAAGATTGCCGATGCTCTTTCCCATTTTAAGTGGGAGCTGTTTCAGACCCTGGCGCTGGAAGCGGAGGAAGAGGGGGCGTCGGTCCCAGAGCACTTATGGCAGGTTGGACTCAGGACATGACGGAACTGCTGAGGAACTCTGTGTCAGCGGCGACGTGGTTGGCCTACCAGCGGGGTTGCAGCAGTGTGGTGGCCTTCCTGGTGGAGCAGGAATGGAGGCGAGGTCCAGCTTCGGATCAGCTCCTGGGTCAGTATATATTAGCAGCAAAGGCTGCTGGTTTGTCGCGTGCAACGGTAAGGAGGTACTTGGCGGGATTTTCATTTTTTATGAAGGCTGTGGGGTGGGGGGCCGCGGGCATTGGATTCTTGACACGTCGGCTGCTGCAAGAATGGGAACGGTCCTTTCCATCACCGGGTGATGGGCGTCTGCCAATAACGCATGATCTACTGGGACGCTTGTGTCTAGCATTGCCGGGGGTGGTGTCCTCTCCTTATGAAGGTACGCTTTTTCGGGCGGTATTTTCCGTGGCTTTCTTTGGTGCATTTCGGGTGAGTGAATTGGTAGCTGAGTCGGGTCAGGCTACGGGGGGCAGGGGCTTGCAAGTGCACCAGGTGAAGCTGGTTGGGGGAGGAGTGCGTATCCACCTGGCGCATTCCAAGACGGATCAGATGGGGAAAGGCTCTTGGGTAGTGTTGAGGGAGGTGGAAGGCTCGCCCACATGTCCGGTATCATTGTTACAAGCATACCTGTGCGTGCGCCCGGCTGGCGCGGGCAGTCTTTTTCTTCACGAGGACGCGCAGGTTCTTACGCTTTTTCAGTTTACGGCGGTGCTCCGGATGTCCTTGCAGCAGATTGGCGAGGCTCCGGGGCACTTCGCTCCGCACTCCTTCCAGATCGGGACGGCTACCAGTGCGGCAGTGGAAGGTCTGTCTGAGCTGGAGATTCAGCGGATCGGTAGATGGCGCTCGAAGGCTTTCCAAAGTTATGTTCGTCTCTAGGGGGGTGGGGGTTACTAATTGTATTCTCTCTTTATTTTGCAGAAGTGGCGCACAGTCCGTGTCGCTGTTGGGTGATTGGCCATTCATTTGTTTACTGGGCTGGTCGGCGAGCAGCCACACAGCCAGTGGGGATGAATATTGGATTGGATGCTTCACGGGTGACCGTCTCATGGCTGGGTGAGCGCAGACTGCGGTGGATCCAGCTCTTACCTTTGCTTCGGCACCAGGAGCGTGTTAGAGGGGCGCCGGACATCTTATTGATTCACCTGGGGGGCAATGACTTGGTGTCTTGGACTTGCCGGCAGCTAATTCACGCTGTGCACAAGGACTTGGGGGAGGTGCTGGCAATGTTCAGGGGTATTGTTTTGGTTTGGTCGGATATCATTCCAAGGCCTGCTTGCAAAGATCAGCGGTGGTGGTCACGAGGGTTGGCAAAAATTAATCGCCAAATCGGCAGATGGATGGGGGAGCATGGTGGGTGCCAAGTTTTACACACTTGGGTTGATGTGGACTGTACCGGCTTGTATAGGTCCGATGGGGTGCATCTATCCCCGGTTGGGATGGATTTGCTCCTTAATGACTGGCAGGAGGCCTTGGAAGGTATTAGGTTAAGAGAGAGGACTGGTCGCAGCTTACCCTTGGGGGGGCGGCTCAGGACGGCGGTTGCCTGAGCCGGTGGCGGGATCCCGGAGGTTTCCGGGGTCCGGAGCCGGAGGCAAGCATTAGGGCGGGGGTGGGGTACCCCCGACCCGGACAATCCCTCAGGTTTTTGCTAATAATATGGCAAAGCCGGAAGAGGGAGGGCGAGGCGATTGAGTCGGGGCCTGGACCCGGCGGAAGCGGAAGCGGCGTCACCTTGCTACTAACATGGCTGGTGAGGGCTAGCTCTGCGGGGGGGGGGGGGCAAGTATAATGTGTTGGAATGTTGTTGGTTATTGTTTAAAGGTTTAATAAAGCTGTGACCAGTTTGATTCCCAAAGAGGTGTTGTGTCTTTCATGGGAAGGAGGAGAAGAGGGGAGGGCAAGAGAAGGGGGTTGGTGTCGGGGTGGTAAGCGACGTGTCCGCTGTACCCGGTTATGACAAGGCCGCGGGGCCCGCGTGCGTGCGTCCGGCCTTAACCGGGGGGCGGCAGTGCGCATCGCCCCGAGGAGGAGAAGTGACGCTGGGGGGGTGGATGGGGGGACAGTGCGTGCGGCGGCGCGCAGTGTCATTGGCTCTAGCAAGCCGTTTAAGTGGCTCGCGAGCCAATGGAAAAAGGCTCGGGGATTGGGGTAGGGAAAGCGGGAACGCGGCATGGCACTGGCCTCTTGCGGGTGGCAGCCGGAGACGCCAGACACCCGTCCGCCCACCCCGGCTAAGGGGGTGTTGAAGGCTTCAGTGGTGGGGGGGTGTTGCAGCTGGTGGGGGTTGTCGGGATCCCGGAGGTTTCCGGGGTCCGGAGCCGGAGGCAAGCATTAGGGCGGGGGTGGGGTACCCCCGACCCGGACAATCCCTCAGGTTTTTGCTAATAATATGGCGAAGCCAGAAGAGGGAGGGCGAGGCGATTGAGTCGGGGCCTGGACCCGGCGGAAGCGGAAGCGGCGTCACCTTGCTACTAACATGGCTGGTGAGGGCTAGCTCTGCGGGTGGGGGGGGCAAGTATAATGTGTTGGAATGTTGTTGGTTATTGTTTAAAGGTTTAATAAAGCTGCGACCAGTTTGATTCCCAAAGAGGTGTTGTGTCTTTCATGGGAAGGAGGAGAAGAGAGGAGGGCAAGAGAAGGGGGTTGGTGTCGGGGCGGTAAGCGACGTGTCCGCCGTACCAGGTTATGGTTTAAGCAGCACGGAAAGCCAGACCAAAATTGCAACCCCAATTAGACTGCATAAACATGAATAAAACACATTTCATGGGAAAAGTGGCAATAACAGTGCGGTACTTAGCTTAAAGCAGCACGTAAGCTGTAAAGGAACTCCATAGCAAGCAAGGCTCAACCGCAGGGGTACTCCAACAGCCCTCACTCTGTACCTTTGCGGTTTGAGTGCTGTTGGAATATCCTCACGGTCATTTTCCCCCATTTGTTTCTTTACAGCAGCCGTACTCATGTGTACTGAAACACCAGTTTTAGCCCCTGTAATCGAAAATGGAGAAAGGAGGGGTGGGGGGGAGAGCAGCATATTAGGCTTAGAATTATATTCTCCATTTAGCTTTTTAAAAAAGTTTAATTTGCAAAAAACTATGAAAGAAATACAATGAACTGCCATTTTTGCAAGACCTCTGATTTCTAAACAGCATGTTGTCAGCATATAAAAAGATCCCTACAGAGTACATGAGCTTAATTACCATTAGAAAAAACCCAATCTTGGTTTGATACAGCATTCTTATTCTTTTTCTGAAACAAATGAAAAAAGTGAACTTCAGCTGGAACATTGTATAAAGAAGAAAACTGTCTGCTTATTTTATAGCCATGAACAGAGGGAACCATTGGAGATCCTGCTAAGCACCAAATGGAAGTATTTAATCCTTTAGTTCTGTACCTGCTTTAATGAGTTAATTCACTTTCTGTTTCTCCTTTCATTGCTGTCCTGGATTTATAGGTAACCTGGGTTCAAAGATATCTACTCGGGGCAGTTTCTCCAAATGGGTTAAGTTTTGCACATACCATGAATCGTCAACCTCACTTCTAAGCCAGGGCATGGGGAGTATGATCTTGGTCTCTAAAATTTACTGATAAGGCTCGCCATAGTACTTGCATCGTGCCAAAGAGAGCCTCCTGCTGTAGTTTGTAAGATGTAACATGTATGGGTAGTTTGTCAAGATATGCTTGGAAATTCTTCTTTATCAAGCCTTGGCCTTGTGGGTAGTAGGATCGTTTGATAAGGACCGAACTATCTTATTTTGCCTTCTTTCACATAAGTTTAACACAAACAACACCTTAAGAGAGAGGAGTAACCAATGATAATACATTTAACACATGTTATCATCAGAATCAATTGAATGCTCTTTGGTAGGTGACAAACTTAAATCCAATACTTAACCTTCAGGCAACTCAACACTCCTTGCACTTTCAGTTGAACTATCCATTCACTCAAAGGTCCAGCAGTACTAACACTTCTCAGTACAGTATTCAGCTCTCCAAAATGGAGAATCCAGCTGGACTTGAATATTATAACCTACGTGGAGCTTAAATGGGCTCTATGTTGGCTCCTGTTAGATGACCTCATAGCAGAGCTTCTGCGACACATCCATCTCAGATTGTTCACTTCCTTCTTATAAAGACAATCTTGGTGTGTGCTACATTGTTATTTTCATTGTATGCTGCATTGAAGTAAATATGGCAAATGAGGAGTGTAAAGATCTGTAAATAATTGAAATACAAATCTCACACAAACACACATACATGCATACAAGAACACTGCCATCTCCCAGCCTATCCCCAAAGCACATCTGGCTAAACTATTATTGCTTTCTGCAAGAGGTGGTAGGAATATATCAGTCTGACCAGTAAAACTCATAACAGATGTAATATATAATCCCATTAGATGCAAATTTGATTGACAATGTTTAGTGCTATTGCACAAATATTCTGATGTCATTGTGGAGGCCAATTCAAACCTGTGTGTCCCCGGGCCATCCAGACATCCGGACGGCCCAGGGATGCATCTGATTCTGCCGTGGGAGCTAGATATCACCACGGGAGCAGAATCACGGCATAGTGGCTGGACATGCCCCGATTAAGGCACCCTGCATTTCCAGCCACATCCCCGGCTAATTCAGCCTGGCTCCTGCATGGAGTCGCAGTGTAGGGCAGACAGTCTGTGGGCCCTTTTATTAAAGTGCGCTAAGCAGTTAACACGCATTTTCATGCGCGATGACTAAACAAGGGTCGTCGGTAACTGTTACCCCAGGGGCATGATGGTTACCGTGTGCTCATTCACGCGCTAACTGCTAATCACGTCTTGCGGTGGTGAATGGGTGGATTAAGGGCAGTGAGTGGGTGTGGAGGGCACATTGCAGTTAGCGCTGTGAGACACTATGTGGTCCAGGTTGCAATTAGCGCAGTTGCAACTAATGCCACCTCAGTAGATGGATTTAGGTGTACGCATAGTAATTACGTGTACGTTAGGGTATGCATCTGCCTTTTAACTGTCAGGAACATGCTGGTCACACCCCCACAAGCTTTGCACTTAATGCATGTTAGTTTTAGTGCTAAATACGCATTAAGGGCAAAAGCCTAATGCACTTTACTAAAAGGGCCCCTGCATCTTCTTTTGTGGAGACAGCTTAGATTGTACCGAGTTACATTTCAGGTTTTTAATGTCTGCATCAATTCTTAGCTCACACCAAGACAAAGAAAGAGTCACTTTAAAAAAAATAATCCAAAAAATTCATAGAAGAATAGAAGACCATAGCAAAGATTTATTCAATTTTATTAGCATTTCTATGAACAAATTTCCAAAAACAAACATGCTGCTTGAGAGAAATATCTGCTCACATATACAGACTGACACTAATAAGGTTTTCCCTTATTTATTTTTATTTATTTATTTATTTAGCGTACATTTGTATCCCGCTGCTTCCAGTGATCAGCAGCGGTTGCTATCCATGGTAAGGTTGGCTGTACGGGCCAGTAATTAGGGATATATACATTGCGATTAGGGAGGGGGAGGTAGTGCACAGCAAAAGATAGGGTTACAGATTTACAGTTGATTGATGTTAAGACTTCACACAGGGTATTTATATACATATTTACACATGACTGACTGTTAGGACCTCACACAGGATCAATATGCATATTTACACATGCCTGAGTGCATTTCACGAGGTTAAATTGTAATGTGATTGGAAGAGGTGCGCCTTAAGTTTTTTTCTGAAGTCTTTCAGATCACAGTTTGCACGCAGATCACTTGGTAACCGGTTCCAGAGTGCTGAGGCTATAAATGAGAAAGCCCTGTTACTGGTACAAGCATTGACCTTTCTGATGCACTTCGGGAGGCAGAGGGTATTGAGGTTTGCTGTTCTTCTACTTCTGTTGTTGGGTAGATTGGATATTAAGCTGTTGAGATGTGAGGGCGCTACATTATGGATGAGTTTGAAGGTAGTGACTAACATTTTGTATTGAATGCGGGCCGTGATGGGGAGCCAGTGTAGCTCAATTAGAACAGGTGTAATGTGGTCAGAGAGTCCTTTTTGCATAATGATTCTGGCAGCAACATTTTGTGCCATTTGCAGGATATTTATAGTTTTTCTTGGCAGTCCTTGCAGTATGGCATTGCAATAGTCTAGGTGTGGAATGATGAGGGCTTGAGCGACAGATCTGAAGTCGGCATGATCGAGGATGCTACGTAGGGGCTGCAAGACTCTTAATTTGTGGAAAATAGCCCGATTGGTAATTCGAAGGTGCTTGTCCATATTTAGGTTGCTGTCAAGCATCACTCCTAGATATTTTATCTCTGTCTTGATGTTGTAATTGTTATTCATGGCGACCGTTGTTGGGGGTTCGAATCCCGGTTTCCTGGAGATACACATTGCTTCTGTTTTCTTGTGGTTAATGGACATGTTATTGCGTTGAAGCCAGATTTGAAGCTCGAATAGGCATTTTTCAAGCTTGCTGAGGTTTGGGTTATTTATGTCTAGTTGCGTATAAAGCATTAGGTCATCTGCGTAAATATGGTAGTTGATGTCGTGGCCCTGGAAAATCTTGCATACTGGTTGTAGATATAAGTTGAATAGGAGGGAGGAGAGGGCGGAGCCTTGTGGAATGCCTTGGGTTTGAGGGAAGGGGGTTGCTTTGTCATTGTTGAATTGGACCTGCTGCATTCTGTTGGTTATATAGGAGGAGAACCATTTTAGTGGGGTCCCTGAAATGCCTATGGACTCGAGTCGCTCTAATAGTGTGGGGTGATGCACTGAGTCAAAGGCTGCTGATATATCTATGAATATAAGCATATACATCTTGCTCTTGTTTTCCAGACCTTTGAGTAGGTTGTCCATTAGGGCTAGCAGGAGGGTTTCTACGCCGTGATGTTGCCGAAACCCGTATTGATGTACATCAAGGGCGTTTGTGTCATCAATGTGGTCCTGCAGTTGCTGCTGCACTGCCTTTTCAATAATCTTGGCGAGGAAGGATATGCTTGAAATTGGGCGGTATGAAGTTGGGTCATCTTTGTTGAGTGCTTTGTTTTTCAAAATGGGACGAATGAGTGACTTCTTGAGAAGCGATGGCATGAGACCTTGCAGTAGTGAAAGGTTCACTATGTGAGATACGTGCTGCGTTATTTCCTGCTTGGTTGCCTTGATCCAGGAGGCTGGACAGGGGTCGAGAGGGGAGGTAGTGGTTTTTAGGTTGGTAATGATGTCTTCATGAAGGCTTACGACTAATGCTACATACACACACAAGAGACAGTCCCTGTTCAACAGAGGTTACAATCTATGTGGCACTTGAAACCGGTGGAAACAGTAGTCTTAAATATTTTGCAAGTCTAGAAAGGTGCTGCTTGCCTTTCGCCTCCCTTTTCAAGGTTTCTTTTGCCAGAGATGTTTGATGAGAAAGGAGGTAAAGGAGTCCGTCTTCTAACTGGACCTATTTGTGTCAGTATTGTGAAATGGTTTGTTTTAACATTTCATTGTAAAGTGCTTGCAGGAGATCATTAGACAGATGTTTTGACTAATAACTGGACATCATGAATAATGGGTAAGATTGTTTCAACATCTGCAGCTTCCACGTAAAGAGAAAATGCAAACAAAGCTATACATATTTGGTACAGTATTTATATGGGCATCAAATTTGGCATCAACCACCCGTTTGTATCTTCATCCCAGAACTATGAATCTTTTCCAGCTTAGAGGTCAGGGAGAAATTAGAAATAGATAATTTCACTTGACTACTCTGGTTTATTTGTGACAATTTGGATTAATTTAACACACAGAAAAATGCATTACTGAACTTTCTCCGGAAAGAATATATGAAGTGTGTTAAGAGAACTTAAGCAGCTTTTTGATTTCCCCATGTACAAACAGCTATTTCTTTTTTATCTACAGTAATTTTATTTCATAACAAATATTGGCTTAGTATAAGCTGTCCCTGAAAGCATAGAATGTTATAAATGTTTGAATTCTACTTTGCAGCTTCCATGAGCATAAAACAAGCCTGTTTTCTAACAAACAGGTTTGTTAGTGTGTAGTTTGTCATGTTATAAAGACTTGTCATCTTGGAACAAACAATATAAAAAAAATGTCATGAGACCTGCTTGGAGACATGACACCTGAGGTTATGTTAACAAAAGCATTTTGGGGTGCAGTTCTCCTCTCTAATGTACCCACATAGGGAAATTTGGTATTTCAGCTCCACTGGTGCATAGGTCAAGCATGTGTGCCCCCACCCGTGCTTCGATGGGTCAGTGGTCAGCATGATCTCTGTTTGGGGGGGCTATAGAGGTCAGGTTTTTTCACACTCTCCACCAGTTCAGAGTTGTTCGGATGGTGAGGTCTATATGGATCTTGTGGTGCAGAGGTTGCCTGTGTTGGTCCCAGGAGCATCTCAGGTGCCAGTGAAGTTGTCACATGTGGAGTCTGGCATATGGGATGACTTGGACTGCTGCCATCAGGTGGCCCAGAAGGCATAGGAAGGTGTGCGCTGAGGTCATGCTTGCCAAAGAAATCTGGCCGGTCAGCAAAATGATCTTGTCCACCCTCTACGGTGGAAGGAAATGGTAGTGTGGATCTGTGCCCCTATGAATTCCAATACTTACGTGGGGGCCATCTGTGATTTTATGGGTTTGATTAGGAAGCCCAGAGAACAGAGGAGAGAGGCTGTGGTTTGGATAGCTTCCTGAGCTTTCATTTGTGAATGTGCAGCAATGAACCAGTCGTCGAGATATGGGAAGACACGGATTTCCACCTTGCGGAGGTGTGCCGTGGCTACCACAACACACCTTGTGAAGACTCATGGTGCTGACAGCAGATCAAAGGGGAGTGCCTTGTATTGGTAATGTCAGTCGCCTACCCGGAAATGTAAGAACTTTATTTGTGATGGGTGTAGGAGGATGTGGGTATGTGTATCTTGAAGGTCCAACAATGCAAGCCAGTCAGTCATTTTCCTGGATGAGGGGGAGGATAGTTCAGAGGGAGTGCATTTGGAACTTCTCTTTGAGGATGTATTTGTTAAGCCCTCAGAGAACAAGGACAGGTCGTCATCCCACTGACTTCTTCAGAATGAGGAAGTAGCGGGAGTAGAAGCCTTGGTTGATCTGTGTGACAGGGACTGGTTCTATGGCTTTTATTTGAAGGAGGCCTTGTATCTTCCAAGGGAGGTGAAGGAATCCCTCCATTTTTGTCTTGCTGGGGTAGGGCGAGGGGTTGGGTGAGGGTTTTGCCCTGAATCGGATGCAGAGCCCCCTGTCTGATGATCAAGGACCAAACAGTCAGTCTAGATATTTTCCCAAGTCTTCGCAAAGTGAGTGAGGCAGCCCCCCACTGGCACGGCCCTCTGAGCCAGATGGTCAAAAACCCGGCGATGCCTTTGCTGATGAGGGAGTTTGGGACTTCTGCAGTTTTCTCTCGCTCCAACACGGATTTTGTTGGTAGGTGTGGTATTGCTGTGGTTTCTGATTGCTGGCTTGGTTGTGACTGTAGGACCTGTATTTGCATGATGGGTAATATGGTCTTTGGGTGCTGTGCAATTTCATTGGCCACTGGCGGTTTAGCCCTTCGCTGTCTAAGGTTTGGAGGGTTGTTCAGTCGTCTTTTATGCCATCTACTGCCTCCTTGACTTTGCTGCTGAAGAGGTTCCCTGTACAGGCATTTGTGGATGTCTTCATGCAGTCCAGACACTCGGAGCCATGCCATCTGTCTGGAAGCGATTGCTGATTCTGCCATGTGTGAGGCAGTCTCAAAGGCATTGAACAAAGATTGGATTAAGTGTTTTCCGCAGTTTGCTATATTGTGTAGGATTGGAGTCGGGATGTTACGGGTTTCCGGAGGCAGGAAGGCCAAGGAGTCCCCTTGCTTTGGTCAGTAGAGTGTCATAATACATGACTATTTTGAACTGGTGAGAGGTGATTCTGGCACTTAGCATGGCACCCTGTTACCTTCTTTCCGAACCCATCCAGGATTCTTGGTCTTTTCCTGTTGGGGCATTCAAGTATTGGCGTGAGCTCTTGGCTCTCTTCAGCACTTACTCCACTATGATGGACTGGTGCAGCAGCTGCAATTTTTTGAACCCTGGGGCCATCTGGACTTGGTATTTTACATCAAGTCTCTTAGTTGCAGCTGGCGCTGTTGCAAGGGTCTGCCAGAGTCTATCCTTGCAGTCCAGTAGCACCTGGTGGATACGCACCACTAACATGGTCTTGGGTGTGTTCAGGTACTTCAGAAGTTCAAGGATTTTGTTTCTGGAATCCAGCATGTCCTTCGGCGATAGCCCCAGCTGTGTCAAGAGTTTTTGTAGGAATTTTGGATAAGTCAGATCCTTCGGGGATGGAGGCTAAGGTTGGCGGAGATGGTATAGGGTCCAATGGGATGCCTGGTGATTTGTGGCGAGCCTGGTGACAGTGCTAAGTTGTCGTCATCCGAGTTCCATGGGGGGAGTCAGGATCAAAGATCTCATCTTCCTCCTCTGTATGGACAGGCTCTTGCAGGGTGGGTTGGTCGAGTGTAGCTGCTGTTGTCGTATGTGGATGCCCCGGGCTGCTGTGAAGCTGGAATTGGTGCTGGGGGCATGGTCTTGATCTTGCGGACATTGAGTAGTGAGTAGCTGTTGTGCCATGAACCTTCTCCATAGCTCCATCAGGTCAGAGTTCTGCAAGGCATTCTGAGGGTTGTCTGGCATGCTATTCCTGTGTACTGCCACTAGAGTACATTGTGCTGCTGTTTTCTCCTCTGCTAGCTGTGCTGATATTCTCTCCTCTGTTCCTTTGCAGAGATTCTCCTGTTTTTGCAGGGGTTACAGCAAGGAGGCAGCAAGAATGGGGAGGAGGAAAAGCTGTAGGAGAGCCTCCTGCTTCTGTGATGGCCCAGTGGGAGGAGTTATGGCGCTGATGCCCCTTGGAAACATGGCACCAGCATTAACGGTATTCGGTTCTTCTCCACCGGCTACTGGACATCCTCTGAAGGTGGATGTAAGATCCTGGCTGTGAGATCCTGGCTCCTGGCGCTCCGTGTTTGCCGCTGGGGATGAAGCGAATGAGAAGGGGCCATGGATATCTCCATGGTTGCTGTGACCCCCAGAGTAGGCTTCAATGGCTGCCTGGAGGGGCACTGGAGCAGTTGGGAGGGACATGGGGGGAGCATCGGGAGTGATTGCGCTGTAGGTGGCTGATGTGTGTGCACTTGTTGGGATGAGGGGGGTGCTGGAGCTCATGCTTACCCCCTTGCTGGTGACGCATATGGCTGGGACATGTGGGGCTCTGTTGATCCCCCATTAGTGCGGTTGTTGGGCTTGCTCTGCTTTTTGCCCAGTGGAGTAGCTTTGGCCTGCTTTTTGCATCACTTGTCCCTCCGTCCTCTGTTGAATGCTGCTTCCTGCTGGACAGCTTTCTCCTCTTTGCACCGGGTGCAGTGCACGTGTGCTGGATCTGTGCATCTGGGGCTTTGATCCAGGGTGTCACTGTGGCTCATTCATCTGCTGCAGCAGAGGCATTTTTTTCATTCTTGTCTGCTCCATATTCTGGAATAGAATTTCTCTTTTTTTTTATTTCTGTAGGTTTGGTCTGGAGAGCTGTAGTATCTGTCCGTCCCAGGAGGCATACGGAAAAAACTGAAGCAGGAGGGCAGGGCCAGAAAACAGGAAGGGGAGTGACAAAGCTCAGAGGAATCCCCCCCCCTCAAAAAAAGGGGGGGGGATTCCTCAGAGCTATGGGAAAGCTGTTCTGGTCCCTGAGGATGGGACACCTAGGTGTGGCTGACTCATCCTGCTGTCCATGGAGAACCACTGTTACGGTAAGTAACCTTCCTTGATAGTTGAGGCCAAGAACCACTTTATTGGTAAAGTTGCAATAAATCAGGTCTTTTTCTCAATTTAAATAAGAAAAGCAGAAATAAGGTGGGTGAGTGAGGGACAGGGAGTAGGGGACATAGGTAGGACCATATCTAATAGCAAAACGAGGGATATAATCATCTCAGCTTTGACCGGTAGCAAACATCAGTTGCCTTCCAGTTGGCAAAAGTAGTTAGTTGGAAATATTTAGCTCTAAAACTGCCTTTTTTCTACAACAAAAACTTCTCAGCTTATTTTCTTCTGTTCTATTACACTGCTGTCCATCTCTAGGTCTGTTTGATTCTAGTTTGCAGTGCAGATATTATTCCACAAAAGGATTTCACAAATATTTTTAGGATTTTTTCTAAGCAGTAAGTAAATCATAGTGCTGCAGCCCAAATCTGAAGTAACAAGCGAGGGAAACGGGCTAGTACAGCTGACTGCAAACTCATCTGAACATTTCTACAAATATGTATTCAAACAACATTTATTTATTTTAAACAATTTATTTATTTATTTAGACAGTTTTGTATACCGCCTTATCCTTCAATCAAAGCGGTCACAACACAATTGGGGGATACATTTAACACGTGGGGATATGAGACACATACACTAATACTTACAGGGAACATGGGCAGTGGAGGGTTAAGTGGCTTGCCCAAGACCACAAGGAGCATCTGTGGGACTAGAAACTCCAGTCCTTCCGGCCCAAGGTTGCTGTCCTCTAGTGGGATTTGAACCCCCGACCTTCCGGCCTGAAGTACCTTGCCCCAACCACTAGTCTACTCCTCCCTCTAAACCACCTTCCTAGGCTCAAAGGGCACCCAAAGTGTGCTTTTGGTGTTATTTGGACCCCTGTGCCAGTGTTTTCCAATTTATGTTCCATGGGATATTCACCACAACCTGAGGCTCAGGTCCAGATCAGCACCTAGGCTCTGTTCTCAGCATCTCACAGCAACAAGAGATGTAGAAACTGTTTCTGGAGCACACGTGCAGTCACACATTCCTTTTCTTCCTAGCTATGAGCCCAAGAATGTGGGTATTAATGGGCAGCTTGCAGAGCACTGCACCCAGCCTCCCAGCCTCCATCTCCCCTTTGAGTCTTTCCAGCCTCTGGTGGGGCTCGTCTGGTTCCATGAACCCTCTCTACATCTGCACCGTCTACTCTGCAGAGATCGCTGTGTGCCACACAATATTTTTATTATTTGAGGTGTGCCTTGCACTTGAAAGGTTAGGAAATGCTGATCTATGCTCTCGATCAAAGTTCAATTGCATAAACCAGCCTAGTTTTATATATATAATTTAATGATTTCAGAGTCAAACTTTCTCTCTGCCTACAGCTGCAGACAACATCATTAAATATTATGCTAAATAGACTAGAAGAGTTTATTTTTCTTGGTCATAGGCTTAGAAATTCCTGTTTAGGACTGTGAGGTAGTTCTTTTCCATGCCCCATGTGGATGTTATCTCCCAACGAGAGAAATTAATTAGGTAATTGTTAATAGCAGTGAAATGCAAAATTTTATCATCACAGAAACAAGTTACTTCACAAGATATAGATATACTAACAAAACATACTGAATGTACATCACATGGAAAAGCTGATTACCTCACATAAAGACAGGCCTCCTCTATTTCAGGATGCTTGCAAACCATTTAAAATTTGGTATGATTTAAGTAGATATCTTAAGGGCTTGTTTACTAAGCCCCGTGCTAATAAGAGGGTTTGAGCACTGCGCTAGATGGAGGGGGCCAAGACAGTAGTTGCTTCCCACTAAGTGCCATCAGTGTAGGCTTTCCAGGCCTGTGCTAGCAGTGCACAGTGGGAACGCACATGCCCCACCCAGACACACTCTGCCCCGACAGCGCAGGTTTTCTAGCACAGTGGCCCGTGCTACTTAACACAGTGCCCCTACGATATCCGAGTAGCACGCTTTAGTAAACATGCCCGTTAGCTGCTCTGCTCCTTAACATAAAGCAGTTAAATGTTCTGTTGGATTTCCTCCAGCTGGATATTGTTTGTATATAAAATTGAAATCTGCTGAAAAGAAGTAGGAAGAAAGTGGTAGGGGACATGAGCCACTGGGACAACGAAGGGATTTTATGGTGAAACTACCTCAGTTCTGTTTAATTCACTCTTTCAGTTTAATCCCCCGTGACCACCACTGAACCCATAATACCAGTGAATTCATGGGAGCTTGGAACAACAAGAGGCAAGGGACTTTTAATTTTAAGTCATCTTTTCTTTCACATACTGCTGAGGGCTCCTCCCGCAGTCACTCTTCCATCTTTTATTATTTGCACTGTAACATGACAAAAATGTAATTGACGAGTCATGCTCAATACTAATCATAATTCTTGAATTGAAAAACTGTACCAGAACCAAGTGGGAAAACTAAATACGCTTACTAAATGTTGGCAGCATATTCTTATAAACACACTCACACCCTGAAGGTTGATGTTGTACATGGACCCAAAAATATATGACCTCATTAAAAAGTACTCTTGTGGCCAATCAGATCATGTTCTCTGCTCTAATTTATATCTTTGGTCACCCTAGCTAGGCCATTTAATCTAATAATCAACATAAATCTCCGATTTTTATTAGAACATTTTGCAGTCTGAGCAGAAACCCTGGCTCCCAAGGATGGATTGGGCATCCTAAAGCCACTTTTGTTAGTTTTAATATTTCATTTCCACAATTCAGCCTGATCAGATCAATAAACTTGTATGTTGCTGAAGATCAAAAAAATGTAAAATGTAAAAAAAGAACAGAAAAGAAATCGTGCATAGTGATGAAATTATAGCACACGCAAGGACTGCTTTTGGATCAGTTCAATGACAGTGTGCACTTCTATTTCTGCCTTCTCTAGTTCTGTTCATGGAAGTTATTAAGTGTGTCCAGTGTCCTCGCTGACAGACTATAACTCACCATTAAACCCAAGCAAGATCCTATTACAGTGACATGGTGACTCTCATCTGTATTCTGCTGTTCAATACTGCCTGGAAAAGGCACTGGTAAAAAGTGAGGCTCTGCTCAGAGGGCTGAAACACCAGAAATAAAGCAAATAAATTATAAAGGACGCCACTAATAAGAAATGATGTTCCATCTCCTGTTCTTTGCAGTATCGGCACAGAAATCTGGGCTGCTATTTAAATAGGAACAGTTATGTCTATTCTACTTTTCATTAATGGGCAGAAGGTGTGAATGTATATCTTTCAACCATAATGATATCTGAATTTGATTAGGTCAGCTCTGCACTCCCCCTCCCACATATAAACACATATACTGTATATCACTGCTCATGTCCCACAAACCAGTGGGTACTTTGGGCTCAGCAGAAGCAAATCCCTTTCAGTTCAGCTTCGCTGCCCTGAATAAGCCTAAGCAGGGTTGGTACTTGGATGGGCGACCACCATGGAATACCAGATGTTGTACACTTAGAGGCCAATTCCAACAGGGGCACGTGCAGGCCGTTGAGATGTCCAAAAAATGGACGAGCCCAATATGTACCTGATTCTGCAACCGCAGGAGCCAGACGTTCCCACCATTGTAGAATCAGCCACTTAGAATATGCGGAGAGCTCCCGATTCTGCTACAGGATACGTCCACCCTACTGCCCAGCCATCCTGCCCTATGCTCCTGCTGGTATGCCGGTGCCATGGTGTCCCATTGCCATGGCATTGGGACACCCAGCAGAAGCACCAAAAACTCATCGGAGAAATTAACTTCTGTTTCCCCACCACGTGACCCTTAGTGGGGTCTGCCAGTGCTGGAATCGGATGGAGAGGCCTCACCTGCCGCTGCCCTGTAGGTCTTGGGGGCTGCCCGCCTGGATCACCGCCTTTGTAGGGACTTATTCCACCTCCGAGGTGGAATAAGTCCCATGTCCATCTCCCGACAGCCGGACGTACAGGCCCCAGACCAGAATAGGCCCTGTACATCTGGGTGCCTGGGCCTGCACTCGCTCTGCCCCCTCCCAGAGCTCCCCGCACAAAGGCCATGTGCATGTGGGAAGCTCTTGCCTCAGAATACTCTCCCAGCGAATAGCAGGGTTTGTATGTCTAGAGTGGACGTACATCCCCGCTATTTGCTATTCAGAATGACCCCCCTTACTGTGCGTAAGAAAGTTTGGAACTAAATGTTACACTTAGCAACATAAAACCTACAGGGAAATTCAGAAATAAGACATATTTCTGGAGTCTCAGGGACAGCTCTCCGAAGATTATTTATACTTTCTGTAGAGATGCATGGCTAAAGGGCTTCCAGTGCATAACACACTAAAACCATCTACTTGATCAGAATTTTGACCAATTGCTGAATTTATTTTCTTCCAACCCATAGAAAATTGTATTATGCAACACTTTGTTTAATTAATGTAATTTTAATAACTTATGGACTGCTAAATAGGGTCATTAACTTTTCAAAGTGGTAAAATAAAAAACAAACAGCAAGCATAAACATTTCAAACATAATTACTGTCATATCTAAAGTAAATACACTATCCAAGCTTCAGATATTCCCCAAGGATCAAGTAAGTAAAAAATGAGTGAGTATTGCTTATTCTGTTTCCTGTTATTACCAGTTGGCTTGGCTTCTGCACCCACTGAGTTGCCGTTAGCGCTGACATGCTTTGAAGGGCTATAAAATTTTGATACCCACCACGGGATGCGGTTGTGAGCATGTGCCCGAAGGAGTGTGTCCAAAGGGGCACATCCTGCCCCTTTGGTGCCCCTTCAGTGCACGGAGGTGCGAGGAAGACGTTGAGAGCTAATCAATGGGTAAACAGAAGAAGAAGGTCTCACACCCGTCCACACAGAAGGCTGCGAAAGTTGTGGGGCCATTAGATCTACTTTTTGTGTCAATAGAGAAAACATCAGCTACCTTGATGAAGGATGTGGAGTTATCAACTGTACTTCTCTCTCTCCTCCTCGCCTAAATTATTGGGTTTTTCTACTCCTCCCTGCCCATGAGAACTTAGTTCCGGACCCTCCTCTGTCCCGAATAAGGGTTCTAGAATTTTGCCAGGATCTGTTGCCCTGTCAGATTCTTTTCTTCGGGTGGATGTTAAGGATAAAGATACTGCTCAGTTACCTCAAAGTATTATATTTCCTACGTTCCACAAAATATTTCCCTTAAAGAAATTTTGGAAGTGGTAAAAAGGACCGAGTTTTCTTTTCAATCATCTTTAGTATGGATTTCAAATTTTTCTCAAGAAGTGGTGTCCACTCTTTCGGGCCATGAGTTCAAGTTTTCTCAGATGGAGACACGTTCTAAATTGGAAATTCATGTTTCGATGCTTCAGTTGGCCCTTTCTTCATCTATACAGGACTCCCTGTCCCTTCACCCTCAGAATGAGTTCCTAGAGAATTTATTTCACTCAAGAAACTTGTGTTTATTGAATTTCTTATGTACTCATTTGTTGTAGCCATCTATATCGTTTGCGAAATATCTTAAGGATGTATTACTAATTTCTCAACCGGAATCAATCATATTATCCAGAATATATTATCTACCATCTGCAGTGAAATTTCTCGCTGTGCAAGGGGCGGGTGAGGGGAAGATCAGGGTCAGGAATATGATCAATTAAGTATGATCATATGGTTGGATTTCTCTACATTTCTTGAAACATCTGCTGAAGAGATACATACTCATGCTACTTTATTGGTAAACTTTCTTGATGAAAGTGATAAGGACTTGATCCCTTCATTTATATTTTACAAAAAAAACAAGCCAAGTATTTTGGCCACGTAAAGCAGATGTTTCCAGACATCTCTCATGCTACGCAAAAACATAGGAAGGCTTTCTTTAAGGCTTTAGCTCTGGGAGCCTCCTTTTATATGAAATTTCCTTATAAATGTGTATGTGTATATCAGGGTAAAAGATATATTTTCTTTGAGCCAGACCAACTTGAGTACTTCCTACAGGGTAAAAGTTAAAAATAAATGTGTTCTCTATCTGAAAAATTTGTTACGTATTTTGAAATTTTGTTGCATGCTTTTTAGTTAGGTGCTCTCATGGTTATAGTAAAATGGATATATATTTGATTTTGGGGGCCTTTCTCTCTTTCTGTATGAGCACTCACCTTGATGTGGACTTGATTTTATTTATTTAACTTTTTTTTTATACCGCCTTATCTGTGAATCAAGGCGGTTTACAAGGAACAGGATCTTAGAAAGGTTTACATAGAACTTTGAGGTATTGAGCAGTGATAACATGTTAACAGCTGTAACTTATACACAGCAACTTATATACAGTGGGGGAGAGGGGGGTTGGGGAGGAAGGGGTGGGGAGGGGTGCAGGGGGAGAATGTGAGAGGGGGGTTGGGGAGGAAGGGGTGGGGAGGGGTGCAGGGGGAGAATGTGAGAGGGGGGTTGGGGAGGAAGGGGTGGGGAGGGGTGCAGGGGGAGAATGTGAGAGTGTCCAGAGGTTGGTGTAGAGGAGAGCAAAGCTCAGGTGTCAAAGTGATCCTTGAATACTAGAGTTTTGAGATCTTTGCAAAAGTTCTTGAGATCATGAGTTTCCCTGAGGTTACTGGGGAGTCCATTCCACAGGTCAGGTGCGTACGTGGATAAGGCTCTGTTGCAAGTGTTATGGTTTATGTGCACTATTTCCGTTGGTAGGTTGAGGAGGTTTGCGTTGCATATTCGCCTTGTCCTGTTGGTAGTTGGTGTGTGGATGAGAGATGCTAGATATGTTGAAGATTGATCATGTAATGCTTTGAAAATGATCATGGTTGATTTATATTTGGCTCTGCTGTGATTTGTTGTATGAGTGGGATATTGTACTGACCACTTGCTGATTTTCCTATGTTAATGGTTTAAAAAAACTTTAAAATTAAAAAAAATTAAAAAGCAAAAAATATGTACGCGCATCACCTGTTTAGTGATGAATTTTTGCAGAACATTTGATCACCTAATAAATGAAGTTGTCAAACCCCTCATAAGAATAAAAAGAGATAGTCTAATCCGTTTGCTATATTTGTCTTACTGTGTACTGCTTATCGTGCTGTGTGTTCTACCATAATATAGACAAATCTCAGCATAAAAAAGAACCAATGGTCTCAGACATGAATGGCAAACTACTCCTGGATATGAATTTACCAAAGGAGTATTGCCCAGTTGCATCAATGACCATATAACAGGTTCTTTTTAGAATGTGTGGTTCATAAACATTCGTATTAATCAATCAGACTTCTCTTAATATTTCTTTTCCTTAATATTTAGAGGTTGTGCTTATCTCTCAGAGGAAATCTGAGCAGTCCCAACGCCACCATCCCGGTACCCTCAATGCGTTTCGATTCTTCTTCAGGGGATTGGTTTTGCCAGACAATCTCTGTGGAAGGAGAAAAACCAGTGGGAAGATGTACCTCTTCAGAAATCAATTTTACTTGTCTTTAAACATATCTACAGTTCTATTAAAGCAAAAAATCTCACCACAAGTTGAAATTAAAACTAGCTCTGTGATGTGCGGTCTCTCACGTCCCAAAGCCAAACAGTTGCTTTAAAAAAATGCCGCGCATGCGGGTTGAACGAGCGAACGGAAATTTCAAGCTGTCTGTGATTACGTCATCATGACGTTAATACTCCTGCTCCAGAGTGATATGGTAAACCTCCGTTACATTATTGTACTGAAACCTCCTATACTAATCTTTACTGTTCTGCCTTGCACAGATGTTTTAAATGCAGGCGCTCCACTCGACCATTGTATTGAGCCCCCCTGGGGTGACTGATTGTAGTTGGTGGATCCACTTTTGTTCCTGGATCAACAGGCTTTTTGCCCTAGATCTGCCCATCCGGCCAGTCGCTACCCAGTCTATCCCGAAACATTTTAGTTCCTCAAAACTATGCTGATGTTGAATGCAATGGGGTACTAAAGGGGCTTCCTGCACTTTACATTTGAGCCTGCTCTTGTGCTCGTTCAATCGGACCCGTAATGGTCGCACGGTTTTGCCCACATATAGTAAGCCACAAGGGCATCGTATAAACTGAAACACAGTACATCTTGTGAATCAGATCACGTAGTGTATGCCATTCGATGCCCTTGTGGCTTACTATATGCATTCAACATCAGCATAGTTTTGAGGAACTAAAATGTTTCGGGATAGACTGAAGAAGAATCGAAACGCATTGAGGGTACCGGGATGGTGGCGTTGGGACTGCTCAGATTTCCTCTGAGAGATAAGCACAATCTCTAAATATTAAGGAAAAGAAATATTAAGAGAAGTCTGATTGATTAATACGAATGTTTATGAACCACACATTCTAAAAAGAACCTGTTATATGGTCATTGATGCAACTGGGCAATACTCCTTTGGTAAATTCATATCCAGGAGTAGTTTGCCATTCATGTCTGAGACCATTGGTTCTTTTTTATGCTGAGATTTGTCTATATTATGATAGAAAACACAGCACGATAAGCAGTACACAGTAAGACAAATATAGCAAACGGATTAGACTATCTCTTTTTATTCTTATGAGGGGTTTGACAACTTTATTTATTAGGCAATTATAACCCTCCACTAACAGACCTGAACATTTGATCACAGCAAATGAAGCCTGGAAGTCACACCCAGAAACTGCACCCACTTCCTCTCTTAACCCCTCCTGTACCAAGATTCCCCCCTACCTCCACCCTGCCAAATTCTTTTTTCACATAAGCAATGCACAAAATGAATGTGGAGTCAGACATGGCTGCTGCTTTGATTACAAGAAGTAAATTCAGAAGTTTGCTGACTGCATAGTATTTGTGATTAGAGCATGGCTGGATTCCAGTTTGTCGACATTGGCCATGATAAGTTTATTCAGTTCTGAAGTGCTGTTAGCCACCAGTTATGTCCTTTGCAGCCTTCAAAATTCTTGAGGTACACCTACTCCCCTAATTTTACTGTTTAGATTTTTCATCAGAGGAGCCCCTGCAAGGCCCTCAAAACATGAGGGTAGGCATACATCCCCACCTTTATTTAAAACCAGCATCCATCTATCCACGTAATAATCAGCAAGGAAAGGCACCATTAACGGTCCCTAACCTCCCCAACAGTGGGGCCAATGTAATGCTCTGAGCACATGTTAGCTCGGCTTTAACGTACAATTTTGTGTGTTACCATGAGTGCACATTGTAAAATGAGTTTCTGCATAAGCTAACTGTGCACAAAGCCTTGGGTAGACATCTGCACACAGCATATTTAAATCCATGATAATGAACAGTGCATTTTTTCTAGGAGAAAAGTTACCAGCACTCATATGCAGGGTTCTTTCATTAATACCACCGAGTACCCCCTCAAAAAAATCCTGATAATGAAGCAATTAATTCATAAGAGCAGATACGGGGAAGTGTGCAGAAGACAAGAGGGCTCAGGGCAACAGTAGGGTTTTAAACTAAGGTCTGAGGAGAAGTAAGGGGGTTAGTTCATTGCAAAAATTGCAAAAATTGTGTCTTAGCACTTCAGAGTTGTACATGCACAGATCTGTGCATATACTGGAATTCTATTTTGTGGATAAATAATGGCTTTGCAAAAACTGTATGTGTGGAACAGCATTCCAACATATGTGTAGATATATGCACATGCAACTCCAGGTGCACATACAATTTTCTTTGCACTAAATATAGCTGTTGCTTATGCAGACCCATGTGTCTGGCGTGCTCTCCCATGATGGCACACATCTTTTCTTGCTGGTGCTCTTAAGGTCAGTGCCTGCCCCCTACCATTGTCTCCAGAGCAGCAGATAAAAACACATCTGCTGGTTAGGGCCTGAATAAAGGAGAGTGAGGCAGGGAGACCTGCTAGCCAAACTGGGAGCCCTTCACAAACAAAGCTCATCGAATTCTTCTATCACAGCTCATTCTCTGCAATTTGAGCTTGACACAGCATCAATACTAGGGATATGCAAGGCTGGATTTAGGCATAGACAGCACAGGCAACTTCCTTGGCTGCCACAAATACCTGAGTCAAAGAAGAGTTTGTGCTACGGCCTGTCTGTCTCCCCCCTCCCCCCAATTGCTTTGCAGTCTTATTGTACCTCTAGTGTCAAAGTTTTAAATCCTGTTGGGGTTGTGCTCTTGCTTGAAATGAAATAGGAAATGGCATTTTCCATTTTTATTTTGTTTTCAAAAAGAAGTGAAAGAAAAATGAAAAAAAATTGCTTTCATTTTTCATTTTGTTTCCAAATCCATCCTCTGGTCACCAAATAAAACCAAGTTGGAAAGTGCACACAATTATAGTCTTAACAGAATGGCGTGTTTCCGCTTTCTCTGTGGGTAGAATTGGGAACATTTGTGTGTGGGATTCGGTGGGAGTAAAGTCATGGAATATGGCTTGATAAAGTGGCATTGTGTGGTCTGGGGGACAGAGTATGATTATGCATGAGGTCAGAGTTGCTATTTGTAGGAGGTGCCTATGCGAAGGGGGCATAGAGATCTCATTGGGCATCTTTTCGGGGGCCAGTAGCTGGTTGCACCTTAGCCTCTTATCTGATGTATCCTGCTTTCTTTAGGGGGGGGTTCAGCATTTGCACCCCCTCCCCCCGTTTGGCAGTCATTCCCCCGGGATCCGGGGTTGTTGCAAGCATTTATGGGCCCCTCCCTTTGAACCGTTAAGGCAAGCTACCCTGAAGGGCTTATTGCTGAAAATGGTATTCTTGGTGGTGATGTTTCAGCCTGGCTTCTTGTGGAACTGCAGGCCTTGTCCTGCTGGATTCCCAATTTGTCCTTCACCCAAAGCAGGTTACTCTTTGTCCTGTTCCATCCTTTTTGTCTAAAGTAGTCTTGGTCTTTCATGTCAACCAGAGGTTTCCCTTCAGAAATTTTTTCTGACCGTGCTGTGAGAGAGACAAGGACTTGCACCTGGTCAAACAGTTGCTTCATTATTTGAAGGTGTCTAATCCCTTCCTTAAAATGGACAGACTGTTTATTCTGTTTGAGGGTCTGTGCAATGGGGAGTTAGCCTCCAAGGCCACTCTGGGCCACTGGAAATGGGAAACAGTCACTTTGGCCTATACCTTGAAGGGCAGGCCAGTGCAATTAGGGCTGCATGCCCACTCCGCTCAGGCGGAAGCATCCTCTTGGGTTGAGTCTAAGGCCTTGGCTCCAGGCAGTGACATCATCCTCCCTGGACACCTTTGGTTATTATTGGTTATTGGTTAGATGTCCAGGCCAGAGTGGGCACCGCTTTTGGGATGGAGGTTCTCAGAGCAGACATTTCTTCATCCCGCCCAAAAGAGTCATAGCTTTGGTACTTCCCACTTGTCTGGATTCATCTAGTAGGATGATCCCAGAATCCTGCTAGACCAGTCCAGGATCTGCCCTCTGGAAATTCTCTGCTGCTCTGATGCTGTGGACCTCTGAGGTTCCTGTGTGTTTTTGTTAAGAGTTCCTTCTTAAGCAAGTTTTGGTCAGATGAGTTGAATCTTGGTCTTCAGGGGGGGTGGGGGAAGCTTCCTTGGAGTTGTTTTGTGCTCTGGTTGGTTCTTTTTTTTGTTGTCGATAAGGGGCTTGTCAAGTGAATAATGAAGGGGTCCCTAGCTGCACAGGTCCTAAAACAAGTGATGATGTGACTGAAGCTTCTAGTTTTTCTCTGTCTTGATCATCTGATGATGGGGGGGGAGGGCATAACCCATTTCTCTGCACTGGTCTAGCAGGATTCCAGGAAAGGAAATTATCAGGTAAGTAAAATTTAGTTAACTTGATTGCATTCTGGTCACCGAAGACGACTAGAATACATAATCATTAGTGAATGTAATATAATAAAATCAATCCACTCCCACCCACTCAGATACAGACCCTCATAACACAAGGGGAAGGAAATGTGTTTCTGTTTCTCTAGCGTTGCACTGTGTGCAGAGTCTGGCCTTTCAGGATTTCCAGATCACTTGTTCTGTATTTAGTGAGGGACTGTCTATGTGTGACCCGGGTGAATTATTCTGCTGTGCACATCTCTGTCTAAGGATCTGTAGCAATCCAGTTTGTTCAGTTTTCTTGTTGGAGGTGTATTGATATTCTAGCACCTGTTGTATTTTTATAGGTTGCGTGATTGTTAGTCTCCCAGCAGTCAGTGCTGTTTTGGAATGGCAGGTTTGCCGTATAGGTTTATGGGGGGGGGGGGGGGGGGGTTTGACAGGGTTTTATATTACTTCACTATTTGCCTCGTCATAGGGAGAGTTTGTTTTGCAATTACTGAAGTGACTCCAAAAGTAAGGAGTATTTTGAGTAATGTGAAGAACTGATGCTTGTTGGGAGAGGTAGGGTTGGAAGAATGGGAGAACATCCTCAAACTCACTCCCAGCTGCGCTCAAAATAGGGAAGCATGTAACACCAAACGTGCGAGGAACCGGTAGAAAGCAGATTTCCCCCATCCTGCCTTAAGAAAGGCTTGGACCCCATTCACAGCAAGATGATAATTCAGGCAAATAAAAAAGCAGAAAACATCACAAAATTATTTCCTTTAACACTTATTTATTTGATTTAGCCATTTTAATAACTTGAGAATCACACATATATCTAAAGGCTTACAAGATACACATGAAATAATTAAATTTTTAATTTAGAATGGCATTTTATATCACTTACCTAGCCAAAGCCAGTTCAAGGCAGTTTACATAGTATATAAAAACAAAACAATAGCAACCTAAAACAGAAAATATAAAACAAATGAAAACATATATCACATAGACAATCTAAAACACAAACATTAAAATAAACACATACATTGAAAACAATTAAAAACATTTTTTTAACCTTGAACACCTGGACAATTAGAGAGTAATTCTATAAACTCCCATGCAGTTAACGTGTGTTGCAAGGCGTGTATTTGGGGCCTGTTCTGTAAAGTACAAGATCACTTTACTTTACAGAATAAAGGTGTAAGTGATGACATATGTGCACCAAATTTAGGGATGACCACTTACACCAACCCTAGAATTGGGAGCCCTTTTACTGAAGGCGCTAAAGACATATTGGACATGTGTTGACAGCAAGCCTAATGGGATCTCTATATCCAGACTTCACCCGCAGCATGCCTAACGAGATCTCTATGTCCAAACTGGACTGAAGAAAAGCCAAAAGACAAAGCATATTGAAATGTGCAGCTGTCATCTGTGCTGTTTACACTATGCCTCAAGCAGGCACCAGATATGAATATAGGCTAGACAGATAGAATTTCACCATGCTTTCAGCATAGTGGAAATCGCCGCCACAGAATACCCCTTGCATTTCAGGCAGTGCCTCTAAGGGTCAAGCCGCAAATGAGAATGGAGCCATGTCATCCATAAGGACAGGTCCTGGTACAGAAGTTCCCTCCCTTGCAGAAGAGGGAGAAGTTGCCCTACCATTAACCAGAGCAAGTCCGCATACCATGATCTTTGAGGCCAGTCCAGTGCTATCAGGATCACCAACCCTGGATGACCCTCTATCCTCCTCAGCACTTGACCAATTAAGAGCCATGGTAGACAGGTGATACTCCTGTGGCAATGGCTGAACCAGCGCATCTATGCTGCCGGAGCAGAACTCCTTTCACCTGCTGAAGAAGGCCAGTACCTTGGCATTTGCCTCTGACATCCATCACCAGCAGCCCAAATAGTTTGTCACCAGAAGAAAGGCCTGAGGACCCAGTTCCCACTTCCCCAGATCGAGAGTGTGATAGCTGAAGAAGTTGGCCTCGGCATTTTTGACACCCACAATGTGCTGCGCCATGATCACCAGCAAATGGTGCTTCACCCGAGGAAATAGTTGACTCGTCTCCTGAGCCACAGTCTCTTTCTTGGTGCCTCCCTGCTGATTGACTTAAGCCACCGCCATTGCATTGTCTGAGAATACCCAAACCACTAGGGGCCTTAAGTGGAGCAAGGTTATGCAAATGGCCCAAGCTTCCAGCCTGTTGATGGTCCAAACCACATCATGGGAAGACCAGTATCCCTGTGCAGTCCAGTTCCATGCCAAAAAGTGACACCTTCCCAGGCCTTTAGTGTTGCAAGTACAGATTATAAATGATTTCACACTGACACATATTAATCCCAAATGCTAACAAAGAACATGACACCTGGTGTATAGACATGATTTTAGCTCTTCCTATACCCCTCCCCTTGTCTGCAGAGGGAATAAGGGCAGAGACACATGCCAACATCTGGCATAGTAAAGCAGCTGCCTAAGGACTTCATGCCACAAGGGGCCACCACACCATTGCTGCTTTGTAATATTCCAGAGAGTCCTCCTCCCCCATGAGTAGACAGAGGCAGAGAAAGGAAAAATGAGATGAAAGGAAAATACAATGTAGAGAAAGAGGTGTAGGATGACAAGGGGAGAGATCAAGTTCTTGTGTTGAATAGAATTGATTACTGTACTGCTGTATATAAAGGAATTAGCAAAGGATCTTTGCAGCATCTACCGGCATTGCAGCATACAGCTGGGAAAAATTCTGGTCAGTGCTAAAGTGCACAACCATGTGACCCTGTCCTCTGAGTTACACTGACGTCCAGTCAACTAGAGCAGTGCTTCCCAACCCAGTCCTCGGGTACCCCCAGGCCAGTCAGGTTTTCAGGATATCCACAATGAATATACATGAGATAGATCTGCATGCACTGCTTCCATGGTTTGCAGATCTATCTCATGCATATTCATTGTAGATACCCTGAAAACTTGACTGGCCTAGGAGTACCCAAAAAAAAATCCAATGCTAAGGCGTGGTGTAACGGAAGGAAAACTTTATTTCTCACAACATATGCCCAAAAGCCCAACACAGGCCGTGTTTCGATTCTTTCTTCATCAGGGAATCTAGGCACACAACGTTTTTGAAACGATTGCACACGTATTTTAAGGATCGAAGATTATTGATCGCAACCGCAGGAAATTGTGAGACAAAACACACAAATCTCATATATCAAAGTTGCTCGGCACAAATCAACTGTTGTACTTCCGAGTCTGATGAAATCGTTAAATTGAGAAATAAAGTTTTCCTTCCGTTACACCATGCCTTAGCATTGGATTTTCTCTGTTCACGTGGTACTGTGCTTTTTTGGTGGACTTCAGGGAGTACCCAAAGACAGGGTTGGGAACCACTGAACTAGAGGATACAATTTAAGATACTTGATTTGGCTTTTAAGCATTGCAATTAGTTGGCTCCTGAATATTTGACAAATGTAGATAGACATTATGAGACTGATTTTCTAAGAGTCAGGTGGTATGTTACATGTTATTTATGTGCGCAAGTTCCTCTTTTCATGGAACTATGTGTTAATGGGCACTTATATGCATGCTTTGGCCGGTTGCTAATCTGTAAACACATGTGTAAGTGCCCATTGTGCATTAGTTCCACTGGGACGTGCAGAGGGGTGATGGTTGGGTGGAGCACAGGTGCGGCCTCAATTGACAAACATTAGTAATAAAATATTATGATTTACATGCATCTCTTTTTAGTGGTCTGTACCTGACTTGTGAAATATGCTATCACTTTATTACATTTAAAAATAAGCTTGCTCCAGTTTTGTTGACAATTAAAGACAGCTGTATAAGCACATTTTTCCTGAATTTGTGACATAGCCAATAGGAACAAAATGGGCCATGTAGCAGATAGCTCGAGCTAAGTGTTAGTAAAAGAGGCCCTTAATTATTTTTGCTGCTTGATTTTTATTGCATTTGTCTCTTATTTATTTTATACTGTTTTATTTATATTTATGTTGAATTTTGCCATTTTACTTTGAAAAGAGGGTCATTCTGAACCACAAATAGTGGGGGGTCCATCCCTGCTATTCGTGCCGGCTTCAGCCCCCGACTAACTTCCCCACCGGTTGTGCAGGAAAGTTAGTCAGGGGCGAAGAATGGGCAGCCTGGGGGTGGAGAATGAGCAGCCCGGAGGCGGAGAGTGGGTGGTTGCTGCCCTGGACGTACAGGGCCAATTCTAATCTTGGCCCTGAATGTCCAGGGCTGGCGAAATGGCCGGAAAGTGAACTCCCCTGGATTTTTTTAAAATTCAGGGCGCAGAAGGGGCTGGGGGGGGGGCTAGGGGACAAGCCCCCCAGCCTGATCCTGGCCTTCGGAGGCTGGATCAGGGGTCAGGCTGTGGAGAATTTCCTGTTTTGGTCGGCAGCCGGTATCGCAGTTTTTAAATGGAGCCACGGTGCCATGGCAACGCGGCTCCATTTTAAAGCCTGACTGAGCTATCTGGACAGTGCCTGTATGTGCAGGCCTGGACTTAATCGCAGTCCCAGCCTGCACATACAGGCCTGATTGTGATTCTGATCCCACGGGGCTAGACATGCCCCGTGGGATCAGAATCGCAACCCCCCTTTGTACATCCGGTTAGTCCGGATGTACAAAGGGGCTGGATGTGCGGGACGGAATCGGGCTGAAACTGTTTAGTGGTTTTGGAAATAGGTGGTATATTAAATATTAGAATAAGCAACAGCAAATATAATGTAAGCCCTGGAAAATGATTTAAAGAAAGCCTAAAAAGAAGGGAAGACGAGAGACAGGGACCAGCAATATAAGAAAAACAAAATACCCAAATTACAAAGAGCCTGTTATTTTCAGTTTGCTAATTGGAAAAAGAAGGCTTTGAGAATGTGCATCTCTTCTGCCTTTATAGGAGGAAATGCCTAGTCTTATTTCTCCAGTGTTTGAACTGCAGGCAGAGTCTGGCTTCTCAGGGTTTCTACTTCAGCATCTGTTTTCACATTTCTTTGTTTAATTTGTGATCCATTCTGCATTTTGCAAGCGCCTGTTTGTGTTCTGCATATGTGGCCAAGGTCAAGTATTCTGTGCAGAGACCTATAGCAGTTCAGGTTATTCTTTTTTCTTAACAAGAAATGAATTGGTGTTCTAGGACCCATTGCTATATCTGCAGGGTGTCTTTTCCTGGATAGGGTTGCTGTTTGAGTCCTGGGTGTTAGTGCTGTTATGATATAGCAGTCTTGCTATATAGGTTCTGAATGTCTTTCAGCAGAATTTAGTGTGACTTTTCAAAGTCCCTGGCAATGGAGGAAGTCTGTGTCACTCTTACTGAGCCGACACTTAGTAAAAAAAAACATCCTAGTTCTGCTCTTTATTCATTGTTGGGCTAGTATCTATAGATGCAGAATATGGTAACTATTTTAGAAGCCTTATTTGCAATTTAACATTGAAATACAACCACTTACACATATAAATTGCTTCTACATGTAAATGGCCATTTTTAAAAAGACTCATTTTATACATTAATGCCCATACCATGTCAAAATTGCAAGGAGGTGTGGTGGGGGCATGGCCTGGGAGAGATAAAAACCTACACATTTACTCCCCATGTCATATAGGGAATGCATGTTGTCGCGAGCACTACCCTGGCGTCACATATGCAGAACACAAACAGGTGCTTGCAAAATGCAGAATGGATCACAAATTAAACAAAGAAATGTGAAAACAGATGCTGAAGTAGAAACCCTGAGAAGCCAGACTCTGCCTGCAGTTCAAACACTGGAGAAATAAGACTAGGCATTTCCTCCTATAAAGGCAGAAGAGATGCACATTCTCAAAGCCTTCTTTTTCCAATTAGCAAACTATATAGGGATGAGATTGGCCAGTAATCCAGAGGCCCAATTGACTTTTGGTCCTATTAGTTTCCTGGGTCCTAATCTTCAATGAAATCAACTGCACAAAGTGGTGGGAAAATAAAGGCTTTTATTTCCCTTTCTCGCAAAGGTTCAAATGATTGGGCAACAACAACAACGTAAAATGTCCTTACTTCAGGTAAGAAAAAGTAAAACAGAAGTTTAAAGCAAAAACTGTTACTTTCACAGTAGCGATGATATTCACACAAACAAGAATGTTCTAGGCAGCAATACATATAGCTTACAAGCCTGGCAAGGATTCTAGGCTTCCCGTAGTACAGTACGTACAGTCCATTTCTGTGTCTGAAACCTCATCTGCCAGTTCCACTTGCATTGGCTCATAGCCCGAAGCCTCTGACTCTGAGTCCCTGGTTTCAGGAAAGTTATAGTCAGGCTTCTTATATAGCTCCTCTAGCACTGCCCAATGTTCTGGGTGACTTGTAGGGCGTCGGCTCTGTGCTGTTTTGTATTGAGAAGATTCCTCTCTAGAGGTTTTATAGCAGCTTTATAAAAACACTTCTTATTCAAAACTCTCTTATCAGGTAAACATTTTCTATAGCTTGTATCATAAGAAGCTTTACCTTGTGAATTCGGCTTCTCTGTTTCAGGTGAAGGTTGAGGCCTGCACCAGTTTCTCTTCTGGCTTGCCCGTACAGCACGGCTTAGGTCTTCAGGCTGTCTCTCATTTGGTTTTGGACAACAGTTGCAGCAATGCTTTTGCCACTCTGTGCAAACAGCTCTTACTCCTCTTTGAGCTGAGACCTTCCCAGGTTCTTCATTAGCTCCCAGGCAATCACCTTTCACTCTGGGTGATTTACTATGTGGAATAATCAGGTTTCCATTCTAACCTCTTTTCCTCTGTTTTGCCTTCTTTCCTGCTACACGCTTTCCTGCTGCATTCACTCCTGCTGCCTTCACACCTGCTGCATCCTTTCCAACCACCTCTCCAGCTGCTTCTCTCGCTGCCTTTTCTCCAGTCTTCCACAGTCTCCTTAAGAAGTCCTCCTGCGCTCGAGGATTGGAAGCTGGCTGGCATTACCTCATGACCAGTGGGGCGTGGTTCCTCAGTTACTCTGAAGTCCCTCTTGCTCCCTCTAGCTGGCTCCTCTAGATATTGCAGCTTGTATGTAGCTTTTTCTCTGTTTAAAGCATTTTCTTTTCTCTCAACCGGGTCTGCTGGGTGACAACGTGTAAGCCCCAAATTGTCCATATCTAGGATTATACCTGCTCCCTGACAAGTATAGATATGTATAAAGTGCCCCTTTAGGTCATCCTTTTACAGGAGGCATTAAGAGCGATATCCCTTTTAATCCCCCAATGTTTATTTCTCCCTCCAAACTGAAATGAGGAAAAGAGTCCTCAGTAGTTAATTAGTAGCATCTACATGTCTAGGTAGCGCTATGGAAGCACTAGAATTCAGCCAAATCATCAATGAACCAACCCATGGAAAAGGAGACATACTAGATCTCATTTTCATGCCTCACCAAATGCCCTATTCTGATCATAAAATCATCACAATCAATATCCCTCAGAACCCCTCACACATACTTAGACACCTGACCACAGCCTAGAACTTGAAGATTTCTCCAGCTGGGCGGGCAAGCAAGCATTTTTGAGGTCAAGGGGCATGTAGCCTTGTGTGAGAGAGTGGTGGGTCATTTTAAGTATGATGTGGATTAGTTTGGCTTGAGCTATTTTTGATCCAGCTTACTGGGCATGGGTCAATAGCTCGAACCAAACTAGTCCACATCATACTTAAGATGACCCAACACTCTCTCACACAAGGCTACATGCCCTCTAACCTCAAAAATGCTTCTGTCCGTCCAATGATCAAAAGCACTTCATCAGACCCAAATCTCCCCAATTCCTACAGACCCATCTCCAGCCTGCCTTTCCTTGCAAAGGTAATTGAAAAGGTTGTACAACTACAGCTACAGGACCACATCAATTCTCATGCACTACTTGACCCACAGCAATATGGCTTCAGACCAAAACATGGAGTGAAGACCTTACTGACAGCTCTCATGGATATACACAAAGGCATCAAAAAATCAAATCAAGAATTTATTCTTATATTTCTAGATGACATCACCTCTGTCTTTCACTCAGTTCATTACCTACTTTTACTATGCCAACAATCACTAGGATTATACGACACAACATTAAAATGGTTCCACTCTAATCCAACAGAGTGACGACAACAAGTGAAAACAGGCCAACAAAAATACGCTGTTTACACTCAACAACAAGGTGTCCCACAAGGCTCTGCCTTATCCTCATTACAATTCAATCTTTATCTACAACCCCTTTGCAAAATTATTCAGGCCGATTAACGTGTACTATCACATATACGCAGACAAAATTATGCTGTACGTCCCTTTCTCTACCAGAAAACCAATATACACTCCTTTGATAAAATGCTTTGATGCAATCACACACCGGCTGTCCAAGCACAGCCTCTTCGTGAAGTACAAGAAGATTGAAGTTCTCCACATCACCAGAGATACAAACTTCAACCCAACAATGTCTTTAAAAGTTCCACAAGCAGAACTAGAAGTCAAATCTGAAGTACGTTACCTAGTGATAACCCTAGACCAGCATCTAACTTTACAACCACACTTTAGCAATGCCATAAAGCTTATTTACCACAAAATAAAAACAATACAGCATCTATGTCCATTATTAGACTTCTATGATTTTTGAACTGTCTTTCAAGCCCTAGTAGGCCCAAACTTCAACCATTATAATATAATCTTCCAAGATATACCAAAGTTCAGACTTCACCTGCTACCGATGGCACAGAATACTGCAGCTCGCATCCTGTATGGTCTACCCAGAACTGTTCATATAATACCAATACTGAAGCAGTTACATTGGCTTCCTATACTAGACTGAGTAAGATATAAGGTCTTACTGTTTTTAAGTGCCATCGAGTCAATGTCAATTCATAGTGACCCTCTGGTTAGTTGTCCTAAACTATGTTCGGTCTTCAGTCAGGCGGCTAATTGTTAACAGAGTGACGACCATAGCTGCTGTTATTGTATTGATCCATCTCATTGCTGGGCTTCCACTTTTGCGTTGACCTTCTACCTTGCCAAGCATGATGTCTTTCTCTAATGATCTCTCTCTTCACATGATGTGTCCAAAGTTTAAAAGTTGAAGTCTTGTCATCTGAGCTTCTAAAGAAAGCTTAGGTTTCATCTCCCCTAGTACTGACTGGTTTGTTCTTCGGGCAGTCCATGGTATACAAAGTATTCCTCACCAGCATCATAATTCAAAGGCATCAATTTTCTTCCTATCTTTTTCACTGTCCAACTTTCGCATCCGTATGATGTTATTGAAAATACCATTGCTTGAACGATTTCAATCTTTGTATGGAGAGACACATCTCTGCTCTTGAGAATCTGGGCAGCAGCCGAATGGGAAGGCAGAGGATGTTGGCAGCAGAGGATCACATTTCTGTGACAACGGCAACAACACAAGAATTAAACTGCACGGAAGAAGGCCTGGCAATCCATTCCGTATCTTGCCACGAAAACCCAATGTATAGGTTTTACTGACCATCTTCAAAGTTTCCAACAATTTATAGAAGAAATATAGAAACATTATGTCAGAAAAAGACCAAAGGGCCTATCTAGTCTGCTCTTCCATATGAATTGCTATAGTCACTTTTTTTTTTCCTTTAAAGATCTTCTGTTTGTCTCATGCTTTCTTGAATTCAGATAAGGCCTGATTCCATCTCACATGTCCGGGCCCTCTGTGAGTCCAACTGGAACCAGATGCATAGAGGGAGTCGCGATTTTGATCCCGTGGGATGAGAATCACAAACAGGCCTGTATGTGCAGGTCGGGACCCCGATTCCATCTGGCCTGCACATACATTCACTGAAGAGTCGCAATCCCCGGCTGCCGGTTCCAGCAGTGATTTTCCCACAGCCTGACCCCCGATCTATCTTCCTAAGGCCAGGGTCGGGCTGCGGGGAATGTTCTCAGCCCCCCTGCCCCATCCGCGCCCCGGGCTCACCGATCATTGGTGACAAGGGGAATGTATTCCACCTCAGAGGTGGAATAAGTTCCCCGTGCAAGTCGCCGGCCCGAGAAGTACAGGGCCAACAATAGAATCGGCCCTGTACGTCCAGGGCTGATGACCACCCACTGCCAGTCCTAACACTGCCCCCAATCCGCCCCTTTCCCGCACCATCTACCTTCCCCGTACAAGATGCAGGAAAGTAGACAGGACCAAGAAAAGGTACAAATAGTGGGGACATCCATCCCCACTATCCATGCCTTGGAATAACCATACTGTCCTTGTCGCCACTACTTCTATTGGGAGACTATTCCACACATCAACCAATTTCCATAAAGAACATTTCCACATATTACTCCTGAGTCTAACCTCTTTCACCCTCATCCTATGTCTCCTTGTTGTAGAGCTTATTTTCAATTGAAAGAGGCTGTCCTATGCATTTATGCCGCAGAGATATTTACACATCTTTATCATATCTCTTCTATCCTGCCTTTCCTCTAAAGTATACATATTGAGGTCTTTGAATCTATCCCCATATGGTTTATAACGAAGACCACTGACCATTTTGGTAGCCACCCTTTGCACTGACTCCATCCTGTTTATATCCTTTTGAAGACGTGGTCTCCAGATTTGCCACACAATTCTCTAAATGAGGTCTCACCAAAGACTTATACAGAGGCACTATTACCTCCTCCTTCCTGCTGGCCATTCCTCTCCCTATGTACCCAAACATCCTTCTGGCTTTTGCTGTCACCTTTTCTACCTGTTTAGCCACTTTAAGATCTTTAGAAACATCATGCTCAGGTCCCGCTCTTCTTTCATGGACAGAAGTACTGCACTCCTTATACTGTACTGCTCCCTTGGATTTTTGCAGCCCAAATGCATGACTGCATTTTTTAGCATTAAATCTCAGCTGTCAAATTCTCAACCATTCTTCAAGCTTAGCTAGATCCCTCCTCGTGTTATCTACTCCTTCCTGGGTGTCTACTCTATTGCAGATTTTAGTATCATCTGCAAAGAAGCAAACCTTACCTGACAACGCTTCCGCAGTATCACTAATAAAAATGTTTAAAAGAATCAGACCAAAGACAGATCCCTGGGCATACCACTGGTAACATCCTTCTCCTAAGAGGGAGCTCCATTTACCTGTACCCTTTGTTGCCTCTCACTCAACTAATTCCTAACCCAGTCAGTAACTTTAAGGTCCATCCTTAAGGTGTTCAATTTATTTATAAGTTGCCTGTGCAGAACAGTGTCAAAGGCTTTACTGAAATCTAAGTATGCCACATCTAGGGCTTTCCTTTGGTCCAACTCTCTGGTCATCCAGTCAAAGAAATCAGATTTGTCTGACAAGACCTGCCTCTAGTAAACTCATGCTGCCTTGGACACTGCAATACATTGGACTCCAGAAACCTCACTTTCCTCTGTTTTATCAGCGTTTTCATTCATTTACTCACCACAGAGGTCAGACTAACCAGCCTGTACTTCTCAACTTCATCCTTACTTCCACTTTTTTTGTAAAGGGACAACATGTGCCTTTCTCCATTCCTCTGGGAGCACTCCCAACTCTAAAGAAGCATTGAAAAGGTGAGACAGTGGAGCCACTAGAACTTCCCCCAAGTTTTTTTATTTATTTACATTCTCTTATATACCGCGCTATTCTGCATCAGTGCGGTTTTACATTGAACAAACTGAAATTACATTGAACAGGGCATTATAACTTGGAGATAACTATTTTACAGGGAACATGGGCTATGGAGGGTTAAGTGGCTTGCCCAAGACCACAAGGAGCACCTGTGGGACTAGAAACCCCAGTCCTTCCGGCCCAAGGTTGCTGTCCTCTAGTGGGATTTGAACCCCTGACCTTCCGGCCTGAAGTACCTTGCCCCAACCACTAGGCCACTCCTCCACAATACTTCAATACTCTGGGATATATCCTATCCAGCCCCTTCGCTTTGTCCACTTTTAGTTAGCTAATTCCTCATGAACACAGTCTTCTGAAAATCATTCAAGATCCCCTTCACTTCTATTCCTACCTTCAATCTTTATTGCACAGAACACCAAACAGAACAAAAAGTAATGCCCAAAACACATTCACCATCCCTACTCAAAAGCTGAAAAGCACCCAAACAGCTTCAATCTGAGTCTTCTCATTCTACACACCAAGCACATGGAATTCACTTCCTGATGACATACAAGCCAGCACTGACCTGACACAATTCTGCAAGAAACTGAAGGCCCATATCTTAGAGCGCTTTGGTTGCAAGAGCCATACACATTACACAGCAAAATTTCTCACTACTGTTGAACTGTTTCCTCAACCTTACTGCTATTACTATGTAAGAATTTAGAAATCCACTGTTTTCCCTGCTCCTGATACTATGTAAGAATTTAGAAGTTCACTCTAAGTTGTGTTCTATGTAAAAGTATACCGTTAAATTACACTGTAAACCTCTTTGACTTTCAGATAAAGCAGTATATAAAAAAGTTAAATAGGTCTGCACATTGGCACAGATATGCATGTAAAGGGGCAGCATTTACATGTGCGCCTTGTGAAATGCCGACATTCACACCTGTATGGGGCCAGGTTTCCCACGTGTAAATCTGAAATGGATCCTCGCACTGCAAGTGGATTTAAATCCCTGTGCATTTTGTGCACTCCCTTCTGTGTATTTTAGAAACTGATCCACCTTTAGCACAGCTGTTTCTAAAATACCGTCAGGACCGAGCATGGCCTGATCTTGATGTTTTAATTCTGATCTCCATGCACTATCTAAAATGTGCTTTCATATGTTTGCAGAACTGGAGGTATGGGATTTATGTACAGAGTTTCTCTCTCATCCTATATAGAGTCTGCATGTGATTCCCATATCGGAAAAATGGTTGAGCAATGTTATTAAATAATTTCAGTGGTGTTGAAACTGGCAAGGGTTTTCTTTTTTGCATAGAAGGTCCTGAGAACTATTTCTTTTAGTGTCTTTATAGCCAATTTAAAGCTCATAGATGCACTTAGGGGTAATTTTATAACAGGGCGCCTTGATTCAGTAAGCAGAAAGCATCTATTTTGGCACTATATTATAAAGATACATAGGCACCTACTGGACTTTATAAAATACTAGTGCAAATCCAGCATTATGCCTGCTCAAGAGGATTGTACTGCATATGTACTTTACATGCGTTCTTTATAAAATGTGTGCATAAGTCATGACTCCGCCCAAACTCTATCCCTGCGCATGCCTACCGGCTTGCACATCATTTACGTTTAGACATGACCTAATTTTATAAGAGCTGTTTTATACAAGGAAATGGTTTATAAAATTACCGTTTCAGTGTCAGACTAAAATATACATAAGCTAAGGTTTGCTCTTCTTTTTGGATAGTTAAGCAAAATTTGAATTTGTGCTGGAGAGTTTTGGGCATTTTCTGTAAAGTCATGGGGCATGTTTGCTAAGGTGGGCTAACAGCACACGCTATTTGTAACTAGGACCCATGTTATGATAAGGGACCTAGTTACAGAGTTAGCCCAGCTTAATAAACATGCCCCATACTCTGTCTTTTCCAAATTAATCTCTAGTACCCATGATTTGCAATTGGTGTCTAGCAGATTGCAATTCCCTTGCAGACCACCTTTACTTTGTTACTATGGAATATAGAATAAAATAAGCTGACCATTTGCATGCAGCAGGCATTTGATCTCCAAGTAATTTAGTTTCATTCCAGGAACTGAGGATCTCTCCGGGAAGGTCAGTTGTTGGAAGGGAGAAAAGGAGGTATAAAGATCCTGTGCTTGGGGACACATGGAGATGGTTTATGCAAAGATATCTCATGCATATTCATTGTACTATCAAAAATAAGACCAGTTAAGCATGCCTCTTGGATATACTACTACTATAAAGATCACAGACCTTTACTGTTTTGTAGGCCAATTTAATAAGGAGTGCTGAGCTGTGCATATAGCCCAGCACACAACCAGGCAAGTGGCATCCAGGTCTAGGCTATGTTCCCTGCCCCTCCCTCCCCCTTCCCCTACTGCTCCCCCACCCCTTCTCCCCCCCACCCCTTCTCCCCCCCTCCCTTTTGTCCTGCCCAGTGTCTCCTTGCTCAAATCATCCCTCACCTCTGACAGAATGCACAGATGACCAGTTTTGCCACAAAAATGTAGTTTATTGGATAATGTTGGCCACAGCATAACCTTAAGCAAACATATAACCAAAATTCACAGTGTACAATTCTCAAACATATATACAGCATTAAATTGCCCTAAACCTCTCTGACATTTATCCTCGAGACCCACAGCCCATACTCGCCAAAGGGAGATGCCATTAAAGCCCATCCTTTGACCTGAAAACACTTCCTAACCATTGCTGTCATAACTGATACACATTATCCGTAATACGCTGTGTGGGGCAGCATGCCATTAAAGCATGCACTATACCCCCGGTCGCAGCAGCGTCCTCTTCCTCTGTTTCTGACCCGACCCATCAAAAGTGTATCCCTTCTTCCCAACACAGTCAAAGCATGGGAAGGCATATTACCCGCTGATCCTACTGCAAATCCGTTGTCCTTGTCAGGGAAAGGTCAACTTCCTTGTGGCTACACCCCTATACTCAACTGTATGGCTGTGCGCTCAGTTCTATGGCCCTTAACGTCTGGCCACAACCCATCGACAGCGACTCTGATACTCGGCTGTGGCCAACAGCATTTCTACTATGTCCTGGGCCGCGCACAGGAAAACATCCATGCTGATATCCAACAGGTGTACGTCAGCTGTGCGACACAGGCCAGGGCAACTTTCATTGATGAGGTCATGCCCAATGCAACTCCCCCCTCAATTGCCTCCATGAAGCAAGCCAACCATCTGTTAACCTTTCGCCTCATTTTCTTCACTGCCCAGTGGGACGTTTTTGCCTTTTCAGACCCTCCGTTGTACGATATGGGACCAAACCACCCGAGTCCCAGAGAAAATGTCAGCCAGCTGCATCTTCCAGTTTATTTGACACTCCGGGTATTGGCCAATCATTCCCACTCTAGATGCACCATTAAGATCCAAGGGCTCCTGGCCACTCTCCTTCTGTGCATAAGGGACTGAAGGGATGGAAACAGCAGGTCACATATCATTCCCTGCACCCTCATCCAAACGATCGACACCTCTGCAGGATTCAGGCCCAAATTAAAGCCCTGCAGTCTGCTCCGGGTCCTCCTTTGCACCCAGTGGACATATGGATAGCCTCATATCCACACTTTCCAGGGAGCTGCACCAAGGACAAACCATTGAAAGAATACAAGAAAACTCAGGTTAGTCACAGCAACATTCGTCAATCCCTAGCATCTGGGCGAACATACGGGTTATAATGGTCAGAACGCCACCTGCCCACGGACATGATTTGTTCCCTTGTCATGCTGATGCCTGGGTGTGAGAATTTTCTCTCAACTCACTCTGCAGTAAAGTATAATTTGGGTAAAGTAGTATTTACAGTGATGCTTTTTTTTTTGATGGCCTCCTTATGTGAGTTTTGGAAGTTGGTGCTGATATGGTATGGAATGGTAGATTTGCTCAATAGATACTTAGTGACTTTGTTGTAGGGTTTTGTATTAGTTCACAATATGCCTGGTACTGGAGAATGGTGGTCGTTGTTAGTGAGATGATCAGAATCACATTTTTTTTTAAGATATTGAGTTCTGTGGGTGAATGTCCTGGTTCTGCTCTGCATCCACTGTTGAAGGGGGTTCTGTGGATGCAAAATATATGCTCAAAACAAAAGACAAGAGCCATAACACAGTTTATAACAACAAAATAAAAATAAGTTATAATTTAGTTTTATAAACTGTGCTGTGGTTCTCGCTCTCTTTTAATTCCTTGGTGTGCAAACATCTTGCATTTCGTCCATATAATCTAATCGGCTTTTTGGTTTGGTTCAGTCCCTGATTGGAGTTTTGAGAAAGCCTCCCCCCCCCCCCCTTCTACAGGGGGTGCCACTATCTCATCCTTCACCTCAGGCAGCAGATTGCCTTGAGCCGCCCCTGGCAGGGGCAGTTCTATTAGGCAAAGTAAGGTGGTTACCTCATGCAGCAAATTTTCAGAGAGGATAACAAGGACCCCTCCCTTCCAACTTTCCCCAACAGCAGCACCTCACTTTGTCAGCCAGAAAGCATATGAGCAACCCTGCCAAGGAGCATCAGTGCCATCAACCCTCCAGCCAGCAGCATCAGGCGGGGAGGGGGAACCGTGGTTCTTAGATGAAGTCAGGGGAGTTGAGGCAGGTGAACAGGTGAACAATGAATGAAAGTGAACGTCAACGCTTCATTCTAGGCTTGAGAATCTTGGAGCATGCGCAGTACTGACAATGCCTGGTATCTCTTCCCTCAACTGGCAAACTTCCTATTTCAAAGTGTACACTCACTACTAGGAGAACAAGGGGTCTAGGGGCCAGCAGGATTTATTTTATATACTGCCTTCCTGGCATGAGGTCCTCCAAAGTGCTTTACATATAATTCAGTTATGTTATAAAACACAAGAACCATTAAAAACAAATTGTCATACAAACATAAAACTCACTTGTTCATTTCAGGAATAGAGAGACCACCATTGCTACACTGACTATCCCCATAGCCAGCAGCAGAAGCCATGGGGTCTCAAAGTCAGATGGAAAAGTGGGTGGAGGGGGGAACAGATATAGGGAAAGGATGGGAGGTGAAGAAAGCATAAGAGGGGTAGAGCATTTGGTTGGGGAGGAGAACAACATGCAGAGATTGGGGGGGGGGCATCAATTGGGGGACTAGGTAGGTAGAGCAGCAGCTGGAAGATAGTTTATTCATCACAAATCCCTATCACCACGTGTACCCTAATACTGGGCCACACCATTCAGTGATTGCTGGATCTGACACTCATGCTTTACCTTATCAGATCCTCTTCCCCCGTTTGTAAGTACCAGGTCTAGTATTGCCCCATCATGTGCAAATATATTACTAGTTTTAAGAACAGCTCTCTCTCTCTCTCTCTCTACAGGGAATTCAGGATATCATGACTAAAAAAATACTGCAACTAGGATGTCCCAAGCCAAAATCAGCAGATTGACATCCCTTAGTAATAGCATCTCCCTTTTCAAAGCAAGTTTGTGAACATCTTCTGCTTGGGAAGGACATTAGTATATTGCATCAGTAAACATTGATGATCCATTCCTGTCTTTCCAAGTTAACCTATGGTACTACTTCCTTACCTCATAGGCCTTGAAGTTCTGTTGCTTTAATATTTTTTGTATATAGCACTATCCTCTCCCTTCCTTCCCATTCTGTCCTTCCTGAAATCCGTAGTCTATCATATAGCTATATCCAGTCATGTGTCTTGGTGTGCCATGTCTTCATTATTGCCAGTAAATACAAGTCATCCTCCTCCATGGCTGCCTCTACATCCTGGACTATATTTCCCATATTATGAGCACTGGTATACATAACTATCAATACAATGTAATTTCCCCCATTGCTATGCAAATCTTTAATGCTTTACTTACCTGAAGGCATTAGCCACCCATCCTTGACATGTAAAGCCATCCATAGTAGGTCACAGAATAACATAATTGCTATACTTGACACTTAGGAGTGTAGGGAAGGACAGCGGAGATGGTGGACATGGGGCAAGGGAAAAGGAGAGATGCTGGCCCATGGAATGGGGTAGAGAAGATGAGCTGCTGGATTCCAGGGGAACTGAGGAAGATAAGAAGAGGTACAGGATTATAAGAGATTGGGAAAGACAAAGGAGAAATGCTGGACCCAGAGCTGGGGGAAGAGGAGAGGAGAGGAGATGCTCAACAGGGGACATAGGGAAGAGATGCTGGACTATTAGCAAGTCAGCACCTGGTTGATGTTTGAGTTGTGCATCAGAGATCCTAGGGTCAGCCCTGCTTAGATTTCTTCAACAGCCCTTCCTATCACATGGGGCAAGACAGAGGGAAAAGGCTGGCAGCAGCTAGACATGGTCAGCTCAACCACTAGCTGTTGGGGGGGGGGGGGCACAGCAAAGAGCATCTGTATCCAAAGCAAAGCAATGGGTCCTGGCAACCCCAAAATTCAGAGCCATCAGCGTGTACTTTTACCTGCAGGAAGAATGGGCAATAGGCAAACAATCCACTTACCCTTGTGACGTCGCCCAGATTATGTATATATTTATAAAATAAAGTTTCATATTTAAAAGTGTGATGTTCAAATAGAAATTTTTATAGGTTGAGAGAAATGCGTTGAGATGATTACAATTGAGTTTAATAATTCTTGAGGCAGGCATGCTAATTGTGAGGGGGCACAAGGCTGCAGTTTCACCTTAGGTACCTAATATTCTAGCATCTGCCCTGCAGCAGGAGTACAGTTTGTTCCCTTTATTTATTTATTTAACCAGGGGGGAGGGGTTTATCCCATTTTATCATTTTCAGTCAAAGCGGTTTACATTGTAACTTAAACTTGGTAATGTACATTAAACAGTAACATGGAAAACTTGTTCCCTTGTCCCCAGCAAGCCACAGCAGAGCAGTAACAGCATATAAAGAGAATTATGCATGTCTAATTATCCAAGGATGGAAAATCACTGCCAATTTTACTTTCAAATCTATGATTTTCTATTGCCTGATTTACAGGACCAGCACTACCATTAGGCAAACTAGGCAGTTGCCTAGAGCACTGGAGTCCCAGGGGGCACCCCATTACTTTTGCTGCTGCCTCTTCTCCAAGGCCTGCATCAATGGATTTCAAACCATGATGCAACGCTTACCTAACCTCGCTGGCCTTGTGGTTCCTGGCTTGTATGAGCAGCCACTTCCACCCTCTCCAACATAGCTTAAGTGATATTACCAGAAAGTCTACCTACTTGCCAAGGGCTTCTGTGTGGACAGTGAAGATCCACTGTTTGTTCTGTCTATGGGCTCAGAACCAGACTCTCAGGCCTTTCAGTGCCTGAGAACCACTTCACAGCCTTGGAAGCTGCAAAACTGTGTTGAGATTCATATCTTATTCTATTTCATTCCATCATTCATCATGAACTCTTGTGCATGTGACCACCTCCTGTTACAGCAGGCTCTGTTAGATACGTTCAGCACCCAATCAAGCCCTGGTCTAACTAATCAAAGGACATGGGTATGTGCCAAGAGAAGAACCCGTCTATACATACAGTTTTATTATTTGTGCAAAAAATGCTTTTTGCCATTATAAAGCTTGTGCATTTTATGTCTTTTGCGATCTTGATGCTTTGTGCCTTTTATGCATTGAGACTCAAGGCAGTGTCCATCCTTGTTGAGGGACATACCAAAGACTTGTACATGAATCTCAAGTGTTCTGTGCCCTCTCCTACCCCCTGTAAGCCAGAATAGCCTTTTCAGGCTATACACTGCTCACCCAAGCTATGTTCAGGGGGCTTGAGCAATAAATCCTGCTTTTCCTGCCATCCTGACTGGGAGCTGGTCATCTTTCCAAATCTCTAAGCCATTGTTTTTATCACTTCCTCTTGGTTGATGGGGCTCAGTCATAAATATTTATTTTCTGCTCTCATAAGTACAAGGTAGACCATGTAACTTGTAAACAGCTAATAAATCCTAAGACTAATTACCATATACATTTGCTATCAGGGCTGCTACAAATCATTCTTACTTTGTGTTTATCATTTAGAAACATAGAAACATGACGGTACAAAAAGACCACATGGCCTATCTAGTCTGCCCTTCCATATCATTACAACAGTCCCCTTTCTTCCATCACAGATCCTCTATATTTGTCCTATGCTTTTTTTAATTCAAATACTGTCCTCATCTCTATCACATCCACTAGGAGACTACTCTACACATCTACCACTCTTTCTGTAAAGAAATATTTCCACATATTACTCCTGACTCTATCTCCTTTCACCCTCATCCTATGTCCCCTTGTAGCAGAGCTTGCTTTCAGATCAAGAGTCTCTCCTGTGCATTTATACCACGGAGGTATTTAAACATCTCAATCATATCACCTCTATCCCACCTTTTCTCTAAAATATACATATTAAGATCCTTAAGTCTGTCCTCATGTGCTTTATAACAAAGACCACTAACCATTTTAGTAGCCACCCTCTATACCAACTCCTACCTATTTATATTCTTTTGAAGGTGCGGTTTCCAGAGCTGCACACAATACTCCAAATGAGGTCGCACCAGAGACTTATACAGAGGCACTAGCACCTCCATTCTTCTGTTGGCCATTCCTCTCCCTATGCACCCAAGATCCTTCTAGCTTTCGCCACTACCTTTTCTACTTGTTTAAAATCATCAGGCACAATCACGCCTAGGTCCCCGCTCTTCTTTTGTGGCAGAAGTACTTCACCCCCTATACTATTTCGCTCCCTTAGATTGCTGTAGCCCAAATGCATGACCCTGCATTTTTTAACATTAAATCTCAGCTGCCAAATTCTAGACCATTCTTCAAGCTTAGCTAGATCCCTCCTCATGTTATCTACTCCTTGCTGGATGTCTATTTTACTGCAGATTTTGGTATCATCCGCAAAGAGGAAAACTTTAGCCGACAGCCCTTCCGCAATATCACTAACAAAGATGTTAAAAAGAATTTTAGTAATTCTATACATTCTATTTTTCTATCATCTTATATAGAGAACTCATCTTCTTTTGCTAATTTGTTGTCAACAAGAACAGAGTTTGCCAAACACACCCTATGCTTAATAAGTGAGCCATAGGCAGACCTATTTCCCCTACATGAGAGATTAAGATCATATACCACATATCCTGGCTTAGAAGTGAGGTTCACGACTGCCATAGTATGCGCAAAACTAACCCATTTGGAGAAATCACCCCGACCAAACCTTTCCCTAATAAGATAAAGAAATGCTGAGGTGGCTTTATTTTTTTCAGGAAATATCAGTTTTTATTATGCCACAGTGATGTGCTTACCAACTGTGCTTTGTGTAACCAAAGATTAAACAGCGAACCTTGCTTTTTGGCAATTTAATAACTTATATTCCACTTTTTCAGAAAAAAAATACTACTCAGAGTGATTCACAATGCTATAACAGTATTGCAAAAAATTAATAAACATTCAGTAAAACAGCCAAACATAAACATAAGTGCATATTTCAAAAAATCTTCATAAAATACTGGCATCAGAAAATCAATATCATGATTCAAGGATATAATAATAACAATATTAGCAAAAAAAGGATATTGATACAAAATAAAAATCCTTATAACTATCCTTAGAAATGGAAACATTTCTAAAAACTGATGAAAAACAATTCTTAGGGCTATTTTACACAGACAATTTAGTGAATTGAATCCAATCACCATTTACACATGACAGTACTAATCAAAGCTATAAAAAAAACCCTTTTGTCCAGAGTTGCCAAGTTACCCAGTTCAGGAGTGAAATTTTAAGCCAGTCCTGGATTTCTGACAATCTCATCCTGATGCATTTATAGGACCTGTCTCACTGACTCCAATGGGTAAAATCAGGGACTACAACTATCATACTGTATTGTAAAGCAAATTTAAAACCAGAACTGGCAAAAAATCTCACTACTGGAACTTAGTAACTTGGCAGCTCTTGTTTGTCAGACCAATATAATTTATTCACTAGTACAATAGCTGCCATCAATTTTTTTAATAGGTCATTTTTATCTTGTTTTAAAAAAATACATACAGAAGATTCTTTTGATTAATACCATTTTTCCAGAGATAGCTCGAAACCCAAAAAGCATTGAAGTTGTCAGCTGCCTTTCTTAAAAGCACAGTTCTGCTTCAGGGAAAATAATTTTCAATGAGTCTTTTAGCCATTCTAATAATTTGCAATGCTTAGCTTATAACAATCCATACTCCTTTCTGTACTCATTCCCTCGTTTTACTGAGGCTTAAGCTCTTTCAGAATGGTTGCAGTATTTTTGCCCTTTTTATGGCATATCCAAACTAGGATCAAACTAGTGAATACCACTCAAATTCTGCTTTCATTCTATGGAAGCCTATAGGGATCAAAGTAGTGAATACCATTCTAGTTCTGTATATTCAGTCTGTGTAGGGTTACCGTTTTCATCCTAAAGATTCAAAATTCTTCCCTGTAAGTTAACAATGACAACCTATTCCCTTTTCTCTCTGTCTGACCTTTTAAGAAACAATGCTCTTCTATAGGAGCAGAAATATTTTGTGTCAGTCTTGATTGATGTTCACGCAACCGTACTGTAATCATTTGTTTCATCCTTCTCACATCTACCAAGCCACATGGACAAAGGATCAGGTAGATCACAAAAATTGTAGTACAATTTGTAGCCTGCCTCTTACCAAATTCTGAACTCAATAAGATCATTCTATTCCTTCTACAGTTTGATCACATATATCACAATTCTGACATTTATAATGACCCACTTGGTCAGTTCGGAGGATTAGTGAAATTTCCCATATAAGTGTTTTCACTACTATATCGGATATTCTTCTGCCATGTTTATTTGTATAGTGCTATAAGATGAACGCAGTACTCAATAGAGACATGTAAGAGACAGTCCCTGCTCATAAGAGAGTTTACAGTCTAGTCAAGACAGACAACACAGGTGGGGACTAGAATATATCTAGGGGAATAGTAAGGAAAAATATGAGGTGAACAGGAGACTAGGATCAGGATCCACAAGCAGCAATTAACAGTTGGTAGACACAATCATGTTTCCAAACTTGACCAATGTCTTTGAATTATGGCTGCTACTTGTTCCACCTGTGCTGAATAAGAAAAACAAACCATTAAATCCAATTCTTTTTGTGAAGACAATAACTACCCCCCACTGTGCATATTTCACTCTTAAAACTGCCCGTTTCAAACCCTATGTGGATAATCTCTCTGGATGAATCTCAATATCAGATCTCTTGCTTGGCAAAGAACTCGTCTTCAGTACTAAACAGCGTAAATGTAAAAACTAACCTGTAGGAATTCCTAGCCTTAAATGGATGGAAGCTCTCAAACCATAGCAAATAGTTTCTACCCTACCTTGTATTTTTATTAGTTGTAAATCCAAAAATGTGATCTTCCCTTGGTCAAATTCACTTTGGAATTGTAAGTTTTTCTTACTTCTATTGATATGGCAGTATAGAAAACACTAAAATAAATAAATTCATTATATAAACTCCAACAATTGTTCTCTACTAACCAACCAAATGAAAAATATCAAGAAATCTTTTCCATACAGCAATTTACTGCACCCATATTGAAGGATAAAGAAATTTCATTCAAAATCTACAACATACAAGCTACTTAAAACCACCCTATTCATTGAACAATTCAATGAAGACTACCAATGCACACTAACAAACCCACAAAACGAGTTACACAAGACATGACATCCACAACATAAAAACATCCTATTACTCTCAATAAAATGTATATAGCCCAATGTAGATAGCTCAACCTGTATATATTGCACCCCAAATCAAGATCTACCTATCCACACACTCACGAACACTACCTTCACAACAACTGCATGCCGACACCCCCACACTACCCTACTTGATTGGTTTGCAGTGAAATCCGCTTTGATTCAAGGATAAAGCGGGATATAAATAAAATATATGAGGTGTAATCAAAAAGTATCGAGACTTGTTGTATAACTATATAACAATATATCACACCATGATTCTATTAAGCATGCAGTGACCTAGTTATGTGCTCTGCATGTGCAAAGCGTAGCATGGCTGCAACACACCTGTACTTTTTTAAATTATGTGATGTTTAGTATCCTGTAAAGCTGTTCATCAGATTTATAATGCGTGAAAAAATTGAATAGCGAATTTGCATTAAATTCTGCCAGAAACTTGGAGATTTCTGCAAAGAGGTTTATGACAAGTTACAGCAAGTGTATAGCGATGAATACAGGAGTCATGCTCAAGTCTGACTGGTACAAACATTTCCAAAAGGGCTGCCAAAGTGTTGACAGTGACGAACCTTCTGGAAGTTCATCCACGAGCAGGAATGAAGACAACGTTGAAGCGCTGCATGCCGCAATATGCTCAAATCATCAACTGAATATATCAGAGAGCTTGCTGAGAACATGGACATCAGTTTTGGGTCAGTACAGTCCCTACTCGCTGTCGATTTGGGGATGAGACGAGTGTCTCCAAATTCATTCCAAAACTCCTGTCCCCTTACCAAAAAGAAGAAACTGTCTGCAGGCAGGGAGTTGTTGGAATGCATTGAAAAGGCTCAAATTTCATTAAAATATTATTACTGGTGATGAATCATGGGGTTATGGTTATGTCCTAGCACTAAGGCTCAATCCTCACATTGGAAGACTCCAAACACTTACATATCCAAGAAAGCCCTTCAGGTGAGGAGCAACGTCAAGGTCATGCTCACAGTTTTCTTTAATTACCAGGGTATTGTTCATCATAAGTATGCTCCAAAAGGCCAAACCATCAATAAAGAGTACTACATGCAAGTTCTGACTCATTTGAGAGATGCAGTTTGTTGTAAGAGGTCAGAGTTTCAGAGGAATGGTGAATGGTTGCTACATCACAATAATGTCCCAGCTCACATAACATATTTTGTCCAACAGTTCTTGGTCAAACACCAAATCGAGCAAGTCCATTGACCTCCATACTCACCTGACCTCGCACCCTGTGACTTTTTCTTGTTTCCAAATCTGAAATCATCACTGAAAGGAAGAAAATTCAATGACTTAGAGACCATTAAGCAATATTTGACACAGCAACTTCACAGCATAACAAAAGAGGCATTTCAAAATTGTTTCCAGCAGTGGCAGGAACGCTGGAGGAAGCGTGTTTTATCAGAAGGGGACTACTCTGAAGGAGACGGTGCAATAACTGTCAGTGTTATGCTCTTTGTGTTATTGTACAAGTCTCAATACTTTTTAATCACACCTTGTAGGGTGGCAACTGATAGAGCAACAGTACCAACCATAGCTACCCCAAAAATCTGTGTATTTAAGATAGTTCAAACACAAAAAGCACTGAAGTTGTGTCAGATACATAAAGCTTTAGGAATATGGTATTAATCAAAAAGAATCTTCTGCACATATTTAAAACAAAAAAAAAACATAAAAAGGACCTATTAAAAAATTTTTGGCGGTTATTGTACTACTAAATTATATTGGTTCAACAAATAAGATTTTTTATAGCTTTGATTAGTATTGTCAAACAATTTAATTGCATATCAGGCTACAGGGGTGGTGTTTTTGTTTTGTTCTTTTTTAATGAGTTTTGAAATTTTAAAAAATGCTTTCTCAAATCTTATAGGTAAGCAAGATATTTCAAAGTTACAGAGCTGCATTGATTTTTAGCTTCTGTATTTCTTTGAAAGAAAGGGCTTGGGATGAGCCTATAATTTTCACATAACTAATATTTCATTCCCTATCTTCTTCCAGCTCACCTGACTAATAAAACCTTCATCCAGACAATTCGGGCTCCCTCCTTCCAGCATAACAGGCGCCACCTGGAAATTTCTGGTGTGGGAGTCCCCAGGTATAATCACTGACCAAAGCAGAGTTGGTGTCAGCCTTTGAGAAAACCATGGACTAACACTAGAAACTATCAACAATAAGCCGCCTGACTAAAGACCGAACACAATTTAGGGCAACTATCTGGAGGGTTGCCATGAGTCTACACCAACTCGACAACACTTAACAACCACCACCACTAGAAAAGAAACTTGTACCACATCACTTCATCTACTAAGCACAAGGAACTTTTAAAAACTGGAGAGCCATGATGACTAAATAAGAGAGTCTCTGAAATAGTTTGCTTTACTAGCTTAAAGGCAATTTGTTCTATGTGATCAATCCATTCTAGAAATTGAGGTTGCATCTGAATTTGTATTCAAACTTTTTAACTCAGAAGCAGTGATTAAATACAACATATATTTATTATTGTCATTAAAAAATAGAGATTTGAAGAAGGGACCTATGCACCTTATAGACAACATAGTCATTAGATACCTTTAATTGAAAAAAAAACATATGGGTTATCCAAACTTCCGGAAGAGGGAAATGGTTTTGTATGGAAGACTAGTGCCACCTACTGGATGATCATCACATTTCAACTATTCCTGAAAATTCTACTTATACTTTATTTCTAGCCCGATTTTCAATGATTAAATGCCATTGAGTCACATCTGATTCACGACGACTCCCTGGACAGTTCTCAAGCAAGGCATGTGGTTTTCTGCAGTGTGCTTAATAGTTGCCAAGATGGCATTCATTGAGCCATCTGGCTGCTACTCTTCCTCTTTTAGCCTAAGGGCCCTAAAAAAACCACAGGGACATTTAAACATAAATAGCTGCAGAGAGAGCAACTGCAAATGTCCATGGCTACTTTTTCATGGGAAAGGAACCTCATACACTTTGCGCCTGGTATTTGTGCTAGTTGGGTTTGCAGGCAGTTTGCATACTTTGCAGATTCAGATGCCTACACATACGTTTAGGGCACGTTCATTACAATGTGGTAGTTACCACGCATTAAACCCCAACCGTTAGCACAGGAGGAGGCATAAACCCATGCTAACTATTGGGGGTATGCCTTGCATGTTCCCCAGCAGTTAGCCCATGGAGACACGCCTCACCTCGCTAAAGGACTGGCACACAATGTGGGTGCACTTACCACCTATCCATTGAAGAGAGGCAGTAAATGCACCCACGCAAATGGCAATTTTGCCAACCAGGGAACAGCTTCAATGTTGGGACAGAAAGCCAAAGGGAAACAAAAGTAACAAAATCCACTCCTCCCCCTCGGGGACTAACACCACTGGTAAGCTTCCAACCAAGTGCAAGATACCTCCCCCTCCCCCTCCCCCCCCCCCCAACACTTGACAGCCCACCTCCCCCATCCAGAGGTCCTTAAAGCACGCCCCTCCTAGACCTCCTGGACAGCTCTGTCATCCTTCAGGCAACCTCCCCAAACACCACCCTGCACCCAGACATGCCCATCAACCCCAAGATCTCCATACCACTGGGGATCAAGGGTCTCCTTCCCTCATAGGCTGGCAGCCCCGCTACCACTCGACAAGGATGCAGGGTCCCTGTGGGCTTAACAATACTGCTGGGAGTCCTGTGATTCCATTATGGAAGATCACCCTCCCCTCTCCCCCAACCGGGAGGAACCAGCAGACAACCTCTTATCTGAAATTCCTCCAGAAAGTTTCCCAGGTGCTTGCCCTCAGTGATTCTCAGACTCCCACAAACAAATGAGACTTCGAATCCATCCTTAAAGCCTGCAGCATCCCCAAAGAGGTCCTTGTTCTCCCAGGTCCTCCAGTATCTACAAGTTTCTATCTGGAAAACACTGACCTTGGACAGCACCACATCTCATCATCTTGACCTGAAGTATAAAGTTCTGCCAGCCCCCCAGCTTTGAGCATCTACAACTACCCCATCAGTCAGTGCTCTCGAAGGCCGTGCTGAAGCCACCCAAGAGTATCAAACCACTATCTCAAACACCTCCAGGGAAGGATCAGCAGACTTTAGACACCATTGGTCACATGTTTTACCAGAGCAGTACCCTAGCTATGCACATCCTAGACTACCAACCACAGATGCTATATTATCACCATGATTTTCTCCTCCAATTGAATGACCCCACCTCTGATGACCCAGCCTGGCTAGCCACCAAACTACATGAATCCTTCTACCACATCATCTATGCAACTTATGATTCAGTGGTGTGCTCTGCAGCCATGGCTATCTCTGCCAGACAAGCAGCCTGGCTCCACTTTTCTAGGCTGAGGGAAGACCTCCATGAACACCTAGCAGATGCTCCTTGCCAGGGTAACAGTCTCTTTGGTTCCAAGGTGCAGGCGGCCACCTCAGAGGTCAAGGATCACTCCTTCACCATCCAGGAACTGGCAACAACCAGCTGATGCAACTTTGTCCACTCATCACCCTACAATGCCCTTTTATCAGCATCCCTATCACTACCAGTATTTCCAGCAATTCTACCCATGTTGCTAGCCCTATCCATGGCTGCCTCAGCAATGTCTCCAGAATCAGCCCTATACTCAATGTAATCAACAGTGGGAGAGAAGACCCAACCACTTCTTAAAACCACTATTCCTGAACCTGCCCCCAATTTTTGACTACCTGTCAGAAGGAGGGCAAATCTGGCATTTCACAGAGGCATGGCAATCCATTACCACAGACTGCCAGTTACTGTCCATCGACTAGACAGGTTACAGACTCCATTTCTCTATAGAGATCATCAAGCAGCTGCTCCTGAACAATACCATAGAAAAAGTCCCACTTGACAAAAGAAAATCAGGTATTTTACTCAAGATTCTTCCTGATTCCCAAGAAATCTGGAGGTCTTCGGACGATCCTCTACTTCAATCAAGCAGGAAAAATTCAAGATGTACTCCTTAAATGCTATCCTTCCCCTGCTCAGTGACCAGGATTAGCTTGCCTCTCTGGATCTGAAGGATCCTTACACCAAAATCCTCGGCATTGGAATTACCTTCACCTCACATTTCTTGACAACCACTGCAGGTACAAAATCCTCCCATTTGGCCTCTCGTCTGCCCCCTGCGTCTTCACAAAGTGTCTAGCTATGGTAGCTGCACACCTTCAGCATCAGGGCCACTGTGTGTACCCCTATCTCAACAACTGGCTCATCTCCAGCACATCTCAGGATGCCACCGTTTAAACTGTCCAGGCCACCTCTCCCACTCTTCAGGCTCTGATTCATCTTGAACGGACAAATGTCCGAGCCCATGCCTCAGCAATAGCTGAAATTCATCAGAGCACACAAACACCCTTCAGGCCAAAGTCTTCCTTCCCGACCAGAGGGCCCAAGCCCTAAGACTCCTCAGCAGCAATCTAACTGCATGGCATTGGCCCACCTGCTCCTATGATTACTGCTACACATGCATCCCATGCAGTGGCTCAGCTGGTGCAAATGCTCTCAGTCTCTCCGCACCAGGATTCCCATGGGAGGTGCATATCGAGCGGACCTCCATGACAGCCTTTAGTGGTAAACATCACCGTCCAACCTTGCCATAGTTTGCCCTGTTCCAGGTGCCTCTTCATCACCTCAGTCTGACTACAGACACCTCCATGTACAGTTGGGGAGTACATCTACAACAGCTTTCCATGCAGGGCACATGGTCCCTCAGGAAAGAGACCTGCACATCGATGTTCTTGGAGCTCAGGGCTGTTTACTAGTCTCTCACTGTGTTTTTCCACTGCGTGTGTGTCATAAGAATGTCCTCATATGAGCTGACAACCAAGTCTCCATGTTTTACATCAATAAACAGAGAGGCACAGATTCACTTCAGCTTTGTCATGAAGCCTCACATTTCTGGACCTTTGCCCTCTTCAGTGGAGTAACTCTTCAAGCGCTCTACCTACCTGGGACTCTAAATCAGCTAGCTGACAAACTCAGTTGTTGTCTTCAGTGCCTGGGGCAAGCTTGCTGTGAATCTCTTCGCTTCCACCGACAACACTAAATGCCCAGTTTTCTGCTCCATCTGATGATACCCAAAGCACTGGGTGCCGCCTTTGCCTGGTCTCGGGACCTCCTTTATGACATTTCTCCATTCCTGCTCATCACACTGGTCCTGCACAAGATCAAAACAGGTCCACCAAGAAAAGCACCACACCACGTTGCTCAAGAGACACCCAGTCAATAACACGTGTTGGTCTGTTTGAAAGGATACTTTTATTCAATAACTTTGAAAACCTGAGAGCCCGACACAGGCCATGTTTCGTTTTCTACTTCCTCAGGGGATTCAGGTTTGCTGCGAATAACAATAATAAATATTGTAATACATTCAGACACATTAAAAATATAAAATCATGTTTCATACATCTATTAAAAAACTTAAAATCATATTTCATGCATTTATAAAGGGACATAAAAACCAATGAGAACCTGAATTTAGATGACCAATAAATAGAATTATAGATAAAAATATAAAACTAAATAATGTAAAAACATGTATATACACAAAATTATAAAAATCTAAAAACATCCTTTGTCATCATTACCACAAAGTATTGAAGGGGTATAAAGATGACACAATACTATAAACATAAGGCTATGTGTAATCTGATGGGAGACAGGAGTGAGCGAGCTGACCAAAAGACATAATAAATTACTAAAATCAACATAATAAATAAATAAATACATAAATAATTAAAAACCTAAAGGTGAATATTACCTATCATTCTCATCTAAAACCTTTGTATTAGAAACAATGCGGGAGTGGCATAAAGTTAACTTCCTTGCATTTCTGTGCATAGTAGAGTCAAACTCTGCTACCTTAAAATATACATTTGAATCTTAATGTTTATCACTTGTATGTATCACTGAAATTTAGTAAATAACTTAAATAGATAAAAGTACCATACCCGTTTGTGTGTTCAATGCGCACTGTTTTAAAATGATTCTCTATGAGAGCCGACTAACCGCCTTCTCTATATAAAACACAAAAGAACCAAATCAAAAATGAAAAAACTGCTGGTTATCTCTTAAATACTGATGTGCATTATAAAATCAAGTACACCGGCCAGGGAAACACAACGCATCTCAACGATCCCTTCATACTTGTACTTCAGAAAACCGCTCATTTTAAAGCTGTTCTCTCGTGCCTGCACTCGATAAATGAAACTATGCATATAACTAAACCTACGGCTTTGCTCCTAAAAATAACATGGCACTCGCTTTCTAAACTCTTCTAAATATATTACCCTTGTGAAGGGCTGCTTGCGTGTGTCATAGATAAAAGACCGTAGCAATGCCTCGATCGTTCAATCATCATTCATGCTCTAAAAACTATGTATTGCTAATCATACTGCAATCGTACTCTATATCTTTATAAAAAGAACTGGCATATCGCCGAACTGACAAATCATACATATTACCCAAACAGAAACTATGCACTTTAAAAAGTCACTAACTTTGTCGGATTTGTAAAATGCTCCTTCCTTCGGATCCCTACCGTCAAATCTATCAAAAATATCCATATTAAGAGGAGCACAGGAGCAAAACTAAGGCTACCACGCTCAACCAACCACATTTCCCACAATAATATATACTCTCACAAAAAATAATATCACTCAAGCCTGCAATGATACCAGAAGCGACTCCAACAATGAAGGATCAGAATAAACATAACTAACTCCTTGAATAGTCACCAGACATTTACAAGGAAACCTAAGGTAGAAGGTACCTCCTCCAGCCATCACCCTAGGTTTAAGCTGGAGGAAGGCTCTTCTACGGTTCTGTGTCTGCCTGGACACATCGGGGAAAATAGAAAGCTTATGGCCATAAAAAAGAAAATCCTTTTTAGGAAAAAAGGCCTTCAAAATGGAAGCCTTATCCGAAAAATTGGCCAAAGTAACTACCAGAGTAGCACGGGTGGAGATAGACGTCTGAGAGTTTTCCAAAAAGTTAGTTAAATCTAAAAGAGTACCCTCATCCTCCCGTGCTATACTGGGTTCCCCGGTGGAATCCGAGCAGGTAAATAGAAGGTTCGATCAATCATAACAGTATCGGCACTAGAGAGCAACAAAATCTCTTTACAATATTGCCTAAACAATAAAATAGGAGATAATAAACGCGTTTTTGGAAAATTTAATATACGTAAATTTTTTGCCCTGGAAGCATTCTCTAAGGCCTCTAGCTGCTGATAAAACATCAAAGTATCCTTCAAGGCTGATTCACTGGCTGACTGCAATGAGACAACCTGTGTATCAAGCCTATCAGTACATTGAGATAACTGATTAACAGATGCCTCTACATTATGCTTTCTCTTCATGATGTGGGCTAGGTAGTGATATGTATTTTGACTTGTATTGTTGTAAATTATTTTTGATTTATTTTATTCATATCATTATTACTCATTGTCTTGTGTTATTGGTTGTAATAATTTAAAACTCAAAAAAAAAAAAATCCATATTAAAGAAATTCTATACAGCTTGCAGCCGCGGCCACAGCTGAACCCGATGACTGCACGCTCCTCTCCGCTGCAGCCCGCAAGCAGGTAAAACCCCGAGGGAGGGCGAGAGAAGAAGAAACCGGCACTCCGCAGGTCTCCAGCAGCGACTGCGCACATGGAGACCTGCCTCTGCCTCCTCAAATGCTGCGCTCCCCCCAGCCGCTTCCCCATTGGCTCCCATGCGATCGCATTCGCCGGGAGCCAATGGTTTTAAACCATGCCCCCCCACCCCACGCCCCCAGGAAGCGGCCGCGCGCAGGGGCCCGCACCGGGCCGCGCACCCGGTTAACGACGGCCGCCGGGACCCTGCCCGCGGCCTTACTCATAACCGAGGCAAGCGTACCCGGTGCTCCGGGTCCTGCCACCAACATCCCCCAACCCCCACCCCCCCTCAACCACCAAACCCCAACTTCCAAGAAAAACACCACACCACTTATTATGGGAACAAGAACTGGTCGCAGCTTTATTAAGTAATAACTATTAACAATATTCCAACCACAAAACACATAACCAGGCCCCATAGTGGAGTAGTGCCACACCAGCCATGCCTTAGCAAAGTGCCTACCACCGCTACGGCCCTACATTTGCCCCCCGGCAAGTTTCCCACCCTTTTCCCGACTTCGCCATGCCCATAGCAAAAGCCGGCCAGGGTTTATCCGGGTCAGGGGCACCCCAAACCCCGCCCAAGTGTACCTTGAGGCACCGGACCCCGGAACCTCCGGGATCCCGCCACCGGCACATGCGACAGATCTGTCAATGTGCCGCCCCCCCAAACCTAAAGCTGCGACCAGCGTCTATCCCGCAACACAACATACTCTAAAGCCTCCTGCAAGTCGTTAAGGAGCAGGTCCATGCCGACTGGGGACAAATGGACGCCATCACTCCTATAAAGACCAGCGCAACCAACCTCCACCCATGTGTGCATGATCTGATAGCCCCCATTCCCACAGACCCACTGACCAATCTGACGGTTTATCTTAGTCAGCCCCCTCGACCAACGTCGCTGGCCCCAGCAGGCCGGCCGAGGGATAATATCTGACCACAACAAAATTGTCCCAGGGAGCATTTGCAAAACCACTGCCAAGTCATCCTGAACTGCTCTAATCAGCTGACGACATGACCAAGAGACAAGGTCATTGCCCCCCAAATGCAGAAGCAGCACCGCCGGTTGCCGCGACGTCCTCATGTGGTGCCAGAGCAAAGGAAGCAGCTGCAGCCATCGTAGTCCTCTCTGCCCCAGCCATGAGACTGACACCACCGCAGGATCCATCCGCAAATTCAGGCCCCCAGGCCGAATGGCAGCGCGTTGACTGGCCCAGTGGACAAAGGAATGAACAACCACCCAGGCAATACCAGGCTCGACACCCCCATCTGAAAAACAAATGAACAGTCAGTATACCCCCACCCCCAACCGAGGCAACCCCTCATAACCTTATGTAACCCTGGAAAGCCCGAGACCGCCACCGACCTATACACCGAACGTCATCAGACATTCCAGCCCCCGCCGCACTGGTGGCCGCACCGATACGAAACGAGTGAGAGGCAAAGCACCAGGGGTCCTCCCCCAAGGCACCCAGCACCAACCTCAGCACCGCCACTACCTGGAAACAGGTCAACACCCGGTCATTCTCATGCAGAAAGAGAACCCCGACCCGCTCCGGGCGCACCCGCAAGTACCTCCACACCACCCGCACAGGGCAAGAAACGAGACCCGCGACCTCCCGCAATATGACCCACAAACCCCGACCTCGCTGATCCGTCTTGGACTTTTCCAAGAGGATCCGCATCCGGCCGCCCTCCAAGTACACGTGGTGTCTGCAAACCTCCCCCAGCCCCCAGTCTGCTCGAATTCGCCACCAGCTTCCCCATGCAAAAAGCCCTGAAAAAAGCGAGACAAAACATGGCCCGGAATAGCACAACCTCGAAAGCCAACGAAGCCACCTGGGGCAATACCTGCAGTAGGCGCACCAGCAACTCGTGCGTAATTGGCTTACGGCGATCCACAGGCGACGGCCGAAGCCGCTCCCACCCCCGCAGAAGGCGACGCGCCAAAACTCCCCCAGCAGTACCACCCCAGCCCACGGCGCCTGCAAAAAAGTTAAAACCCGCCAGCTGCGAACGCACCACTGTTCTAGACAGCCCGCGACCTCTGGCATCCGCTATATAACTACCAATGAGGGCATCAGGCACCCTACCTGCCAGCCAACCCCTCTCACTGAGAAACTCCGCCACCTGGTCGCAACCACGCTGGTATGCCGACCACGTCCCGGGCGCTACCGAACTTCGCAGTAAGCTCAGCATCTCTCCAGGCCAACGCTCCACAAGGACTCGGGGACTATGGATCCATCTGTGTCCGCCTCCGGGGCCAGTGCACGAAAACGATCCCACTGAAAACGAGAGAGAGCATCAGCAATCTGATTCTTGCAACCAGGGAGGTGCCTGGCACGAACAGATACATTCAAGTATAAACAGGCTAACACCACTTCGCGCATCAACCCAGCCACCCGTAAGCATTTGGGTGAGAAACGATTAACGACACTAACCACGGCCTCATTGTCACACCACCACACCACCCGCCGATCCCGTAACCGCTCTGGCCACAAATTCAGCACTACCAAGAACAGAAACAATTCAAGGAAGGTGATGTTGGAGGTCAAACCCGACTCGTGCCAATCCTGGGGCCATCGCTGTGCACACCAAGCCCCCCCGAAGTAAACCCCGAACCCAATGCCCCCTGCCGCGTCCGTAAACAGCTCCAACTCCGCGCTGGACACCTCTGCACCCAGCAAAACGGATGTCCCATTAAACTCCTCCAAAGATCGGCTCCAAACCCGAAGATCTGCCCGCATCGGGACGGTAACTCTAATCCGGTGGTGTGGCTTCCGCACCCCAGCCGTCGAAGCAGCTAGTCGCCTGGAAAAAACTCTGCCCATGGGGATCACCCGACACACAAAATTCAGAGATCCCAACAAGGCTTGCATCTCGCGCAAGGTGATCTTAGCGGACGCGAGGACGTTAGCGACCAACGTGCGTAAACCGGCCACCTTTTCCGGGGCAAGCGCGCGATGAGCTCCACCGAGTCTAATTCCACGCCTAGGAATGTGAGCCTGGTCATAGGCCCTTCCGTCTTCTCCACCGCCAACGGCACACCCAACTCCCGCGATAACTCCTGGAAACCAGCTAACAGCGTCTGACACTCATCGAAATGGGCCGAACCTATGAACAGGAAATCGTCCAGGTAATGGACCACATTCCGCAAACCAGTCTTCCGACACAAGGCCCACTGCAAAAACGTACTAAACTTCTCAAATAAGGAACAGGAAACAGAGCAGCCCATAGGCAAACACTTATCAAAATAATACTTCCCCAGAAACTGAAAACCCAACAACGGAAAAGAAGGATGCACCGGCAACAAACGGAAGGCGGACTCAATATCCACCTTCGCCATCCACGCGGACCGCCCAGCCGCCCTCACCATCTCAGCCGCCCTGTCAAAAGACGCATACCGCACAGTGCATAGTTCCCGCGGGATATGATCATTCACCGACGCACCCGACGGACAGGACAGATTGTGAATGAGACGAAACTTTCCCAGCGCCTTCTTCGGCACAATCCCCAAAGGAGAAACCACCATATCCGGGAAAGGTGGCTCAAGAAACGGCCCCGCGATCCGGCCCAACAGCATCTTAGCCGACAATTTACCCCGCACCATGTCTACAAACCGCCGAACCGAAGGCAAATTCCTGGCTCGATTAGCCTTCACCACCCCCCGAACCGGGATAACAAAACCCAACTGGAAACCAGTCCCCAACAGCTCCCTATCCCGCTGCCGCGGGTATCGCTGCAGCCAACTCCGCAAGGATTCCAAACGCACCGGAGTCGGGGCCAAGCCAGCCCACTCATTGGGCCTTGGGACCCGGCCTGGCGGTAGTCGGGCCTTCATCTTCCACACTTAACAGCGGAGTGACCCCCACCGCAAACTGAACAGAGGTGCTTGAATTTACAATCAGGAAATGGGCAGGTAGTCCTATTGAAGCGCCAGCACACATCGCTGCCCCCCCCGACCTGACTTTCGGTTGCACGCCGCCACCAGCCGATCGAAAGGAACGGCACCCCCCAGAAGGTCCCGCTACACCCCCTCTCCCCCCGGTGGCCAAGCCCGATCTAGCAGACATTTGAGTCAACCATAGGTTGATGTCTTGCGTGCCCCATGACAAAAGTCTATTCTCCTCCATCTTGTCCCGAAACCTTTCGTCATAGTTTAGCCACGCCCAACCCTCAAGCGTTTGCGAGGCTTCCAAAATAGAATCAGCATACGCCAACAACATACCATAATGCTCCGGCGAATAATGCCCCCACACGCTGGCCAAGCGCAAAACGCCAGTGTCCAGTTCACCACATTAAGTGCCACCTTCCGAATCCGACCCGCCTTCTCATCTTCCTTCCGCTTTTTCCGGCTCTCCCCGGACCTCTTTCTGCCCTCCAACAACCGAAAAATATCTATGTACCGTCGCTACCGGATTTTCCTCTGCAGCTTCTTCGGAACCCCTTCCCACAACTCGGGGAACGCCACTACCGACGGGGCCCCCCACCCGACCAAGACCCTGACTCACCACCCTCCACCTCTCGCCCTAAGGAAGACAAAGAAGAATCATCCGAAGAGGAAGAGGAATCAGAACTACGACGCCTACGACAAGATCGACGCCGCTTCTTCCGCGACCTGTGCCCCGCACTGCCCAGAGCCAATGGATGCGACAAATCCCCACCCTGGTCCCCAGACAACTCACCAGCGGCCTGTCCATCCACCACCGACAGCAAAGTCGAATCTTGCTCCCTCTGGCGACACCTCCCGCCGCGCCGAGTTGAAGCGTCCTGGACTCCAGCCGCCTCCACCTCCGCGGAACTTCTCAACGCCACAGCACCGCCATCCGCAGTCGGAATCCGATCTGGGCTCCCAGCACCGAGCCCCCACTGAGGCTGTGTCATCCCCTGCACCTGCGGAGACAAAAACGAAAAAACAGGGGGGGTACCTGCCACAGGTCAAATGGAGGACCAAGGCGCTCGCCAATCGGCTGACGAAGTGCCCTGCCCCCCGCTCGCCCAGTGGTCCCAAGGCGAAGGCCCCCTCACCGGCATATAACCCCCGGGAACAGATGGCCACATTGCCCCAGGAGGCGCCCCCAGAAAGCCAGGAGCCCCGCCTACCGGCAAAACACCGCCCTGTCCCTGGACAGGCCCACCCAATGCATCCACACACCCCCCCCGGCACTGCCAAACCCCCATCCACCATGCTCCCACCGGCACCCGCACCCATATTCTCCATTCTCCCAGGCATAGCAGTGCCCGCCTGCCGCCCCCCCCCCCGAGGCCTACTCCCCCTTTTCCCCTCGTTTTCCCCCTCTGAGCCCCCCCAACAGTTGCAATCCGCTCCCCCCGCAAACCCCCACGCCCCTGCGCCAACCCCTGCCCCCCTCAAGACTCCCCTCCTTGATGTAACACCCCCACGCAAGCCGCTTTCCCCAGCCAAACCCCCCACAACACCCCCAGCCTTGCCCGCGCCCCCCCCCCCAATCCTGGAAGGGACGGGTCGATGCCCCGCAGACCTGCCCTGCACCGCTGCCCTACCCCTACGACCCCCATGTGGCAGCATAAGACCTGACTAGGCTGGCCCCAAGCAAGTGAAGCAATCCCTCAAAGCTCACGCTCGCAACTGCCCTGATTCTCTTCTCTTTTGCCCTTTTTTTTTTTTTTTTTTTTTTTTTTTGATTGTTTAACCGCTGCTCCGGCCAGGTAGGGCTGACCCCCACCCCTCGAGCCAGACACCCCCCCACCAGTCAGGCTCTAGGCCCGCAGCGCACCCCCGCACACCAACCGCACCTAACCAACAGGACCCTCCCGCGGGCCCGTGCGCCCAGCTTCCACCTGCCTGCAAACACGTGGCCACAGCCGAACCCGATGACTGCATGCTTCTCTCCGCTGCAGCCCGCAAGCAGGTAAAACCCCGAGGGAGGGCGAGAGAAGAAGAAGCCGGCACTCCGCAGGTCTCCAGCAGCGACTGCGCACATGGAGACCTGCCTCTGCCTCCTCACATGCCGCGCTCCCCCAGCCGCTTCCCCATTGGCTCCCATGCGATCGCATTCGCCGGGAGCCAATGGTTTTAAACCATGCCCCCCCACCCCACGCCCCCAGGAAGCGGCCGCGCGCAGGGTCCCCGCACCGGGCCGCGCCCCCGGTTAACGACGGCCGCCGGGACCCTGCCCGCGGCCTTACTCATTACCGGCAACGGATTGTAGTATTTTCTGATCGAAGGGTATCAAGAAACTGTGTTAGTAAGTACTGATTGGTTTTAACTCCCTTGATGATATTTTTATGCAAGCTGTATAGAATTTCTTTAATATGGATATTTTTGATAGATTTGATGGTAGGGATCCGAAGGAAGGAGCATTTTACAAATCCGACAAAGTTAGTGACTTTTTAAAGTGCATAGTTTCTGTTTGGGTAATATGTATGATTTGTCAGTTCGGCGATATGCCAGTTCTTTTTATAAAGATATAGAGTACGATTGCAGTATGATTAGCAATACATAGTTTTAGAGCATGAATGATGATTGAACGATCGAGGCATTGCTACGGTCTTTTATCTATGACACACGCAAGCAGCCCTTCACAAGGGTAATATATTTAGAAGAGTTTAGAAAGTGAGTGCCATGTTATTTTTAGGAGCAAAGCCGTAGGTTTAGTTATATGCATAGTTTCATTTATCGAGTGCAGGCACGAGAGCACAGCTTTAAAATGAGCGGTTTTCTGAAGTACAAGTATGAAGGGATCGTTGAGATGCGTTGTGTTTCCCTGGCTGGTGTACTTGATTTTATAATGCACATCAGTATTTAAGAGATAACCAGCAGTTTTTTCATTTTTGATTTGGTTCTTTTGTGTTTTATATAGAGAAGGCGGTTAGTCGGCTCTCATAGAGAATCATTTTAAAACAGTGCGCATTGAACACACAAACGGGTATGGTACTTTTATCTATTTAAGTTATTTACTAAATTTCAGTGATACATACAAGTGATAAACATTAAGATTCAAATGTATATATTTTAAGGTAGCAGAGTTTGACTCTACTATGCACAGAAATGCAAGGAAGTTAACTTTATGCCACTCCCGCATTGTTTCTAATACAAAGGTTTTAGATGAGAATGATAGGTAATATTCACCTTTAGGTTTTTAATTATTTATGTATTTATTTATTTATTATGTTGATTTTAGTAATTTATTATGTCTTTTGGTCAGCTCGCTCACTCCTGTCTCCCATCAGATTACACATAGCCTTATATGTTTATATTATTGTGTCATCTTCATACCCCTTCAATACTTTGTGGTAATGATGACAAAGGATGTTTTAGATTTTTATAATTTTGTGTATATACATGTTTTTACATTATTTAGTTTTATATTTTTATCTATAATTCTATTTATTGGTCATCTAAATTCAGGTTCTCATTGGTTTTTATGTCCCTTTATAAATGCATGAAATATGATTTTAAGTTTTTTAATAGATGTATGAAACATGATTTTATATTTTTAATGTGTCTGAATGTATTACAATATTTATGGTTATTATTCGCAGCAAACCTGAATCCCCTGAGGAAGTAGAAAATGAAACACGGCCTGTGTCGGGCTCTCAGGTTTTCAAAGTTATTGAATAAAAGTATCCTTTCAAACAGACTCAAGATCAAAACAGGACAGGACTTCAATAATCCTCATAGCACCGAAGTGGCCTTGGCAACTCTGGTTTCCCCATTTCCTGCCACTCCTACAGGAGCCTCCCATGCCACTAGGACCCCAGCCTGGCCTTCTCTCTCAGAGCCATGGCTGCCTGCTACACACCAACCTCCAGAGCCTTTCCCTTACAGCATGGTGACTTCAGGGCACTACGCACTTTTTAATTCCCGACTCAGATGTCATCACTATCACTTCTGCATCCCAAAAGCCATCATCACAGAGCTCTTACCAGCATAAGTGGTCTCACTTCTCAAGCTGGGCAGCCTCCAACGACCAGGAGCCCATCCACTGTCCTGTGGGCCATATGCTCTCTTACTTCTTCCACCTTTCCAACTCCAGCATTCAGACCACTTCCATCTGCTACCACTTATCTGAGATCATTGCTTCCCATGCCCCACTCAATGGTCAAGTAGTCCACCAACAAAAGCACAAAGCCACGTCAATTGAAGAAACCCAGTCTAGAGACATGGTAAGGAAAGACAAAGCTTTTTATTGTACCATTAACCTGAGAGTCTGCCGAAAAGACCCGACACAGGCCATGTTTCGTATAACCTTCTTCAGGGGTATGGCGTACTAGGGTCGTAAATATATAAACAAAATATAAAAAATTAAAAATAATACAAACAATAATAAATAAAAAAAACATAATGCAATTAAAAATAAGTGTGTGTAACCATTTGAACAAATGACTGTAAACATTCATATAATCATACAATCATAAAAAACGAATCAATAAGGTAATATAAAAAGCATAGTGATGAAAACAATTTAAATATAAATACTAAACCATATATAATCATGCAAATATCAATAAAAATATGGATAAAAACATAAAATAATTAAATGACAGATATCACAAACAGCATAAATAAAACAAAATCATTGATAAAACAGTGATAAAAACAGTTGATGTATCAAAACTGACAAATGTAAAGACACAGTAAAAAAAAACCCATAATAATAAAAACATTGATAAAGATGCCACAATATAAAAATATCTGTATAAGGGTGTGACATTAACTAGGAATTTAACTAAATGTTTTGGTACCTCAGTAACTATGTAATCCGAAATATGATGTTCTTGTGCTGAAAAGGAAGAAAAGATAGGATAACCAAACTAAGAAGTAAAGCAGGAGTGAGCCAACAAAAGACTGATTCCAAAGAAAACTCTGGACTCTAAAATATAATCATGCCATTATTGTTTTAACCCTTTCATACCTGAATTTTTTCAAAGACACTATATATATATATACATATACATACATGGAATTCAATGAATAACATGACGTCCACTACAGTGGGCATATACAGTCTGAAAGGGTTAACTTTAGAACCATAAAAAAAAAAATTAAGAAAATATATAAAACGGACATTGGAAAAATGAAGGATTCATGGTAAGGGACTAAAATAGTGTTAAAATTGTTGAAGCTCCAGGCCCTGGTACACTACCCTCCTTACATGCAGTTCCTCCATGACAAAGTCATCCTCAGAACCCATCTCAAGTTCCTCCCCAAGATTGTCTCCGACTTCCACATCAATCAGTTCCTCATCCTTCCTGTGTTCTTTCTGGCACCCCCTGAGGATTCCAGCAAGAGATGCTTCACACTTTGGACTGTGGAAGAGCTCTCTTATCTACCTACATTGCACAGAGACACTTCGCAAATCAACTCAGTTGTTTGTGGGGAGGAGTAGCCTAGTGGTTGGGGCAAGGTACTTCAGGCCGGAAGGTCGGGGGTTCAAATCCCACTAGAGGACAGCAACCTTGGGCCGGAAGGACTGGGGTTTCTAGTCCCACAGATCCTCCTTGTGGTCTTGGGCAAGCCACTTAACCCTCCATTGCCCATGTTCCCTCTAAGTATTAGTATATGTGTCTCATATCCCTGCGTGTTAAATGTATCCCCCAATTGTGTTGTGACCGCTTTGATTGAAGGATAAGGCGGTATACAAAACTGTCTAAATAAATAAATAACCCAAACAATTCTGGACAGCCAATGGCAAAGCAAACCATCTCATGGATAGCAGACTGCATAGTTTTCTGCTATGAGCAAGCCACCCTACCATTCCCAGGGCACATGGCCCCTTACAGCCTCAGGGCTACAGCTTTGTCCATTGTGGCCTAGCTTCCATTCCTCACAAGATATCTGGAAAATCAGCCACCTGGGTCATCTATCCACACTTTCACAAAGCACTACAGGCTGGACCACTCATCAGCAAACAACTTTGCTTTTGGCCAGGTGGTCCTCTGGAAACGTTTTGCTACTTGACTGCTCTCCTCCCTCCAATGTTCACATGGGCCACCCCCCCCAAAGAAAAACCAGTAAGACACAGACAAGAAATGCAACTGAATTGGCAGCTCTCAGCTCAGGACTCACCTTAGAGTGTGCCTGCATCCCTCTGCTTGTCTCTGGGGAAAGTGTAGTTTACCTGTAACAGGGGTTATCCATAGACAGCCGAGGGATGCAGCTGCATTCACTCTGTGACTCTGGTGATGTTACTGTATGCAAATGATGCCACCAGAGCTGCCCTTGTGTCCTGCCTGCTACAACTCCCAGCCCACACAGCATCTGTTAATTTTACAAGCAAAAATCACTTCACTGCAGGGAGAAAAGAGAATACTCCTAAAAGTATTCTCCAAATTTAACAACAGCCCCCTTTGAACCTAGGAGGTTCATTCAGTATCTGTGACTGCAGACTTTATTTAAGAAAAATACCATCAGTGGCTCTCCAACAAGCTGAAGCTATCCACTCCATGATGCAAAACACAGCTCAGGTCTTCACATCTGTTCTCATGCTGCTTAAATTAAGTCTGATATTTCAGTCAGTAAAGAGTGTGCATATGAATGTGTGCAAACATTTAGATACCTCTTGTCAAATTTTGTTTCACGCTGAATCTCAAAGTAAATAGAAGCAGTCACAACCTATCTCTGGTACAAAGTTAAAACATTTTTTCTGCATATTTTGATGCATAATGGTTCTTCATCTGCTGATTTCAACAGCTTGAAAATAATTTTACAAAACAAACAACAACAAAAAAGCAAATATAACAGATGCAAAAGTTTGGACACTCTTACAGTTGATTCAGTACTACTTATTTAAGTCGTTCATAAGGCCCAAAATGTTTGGTAACTCAGTTGAACAAATACGCTAACCCTTCTAATCCCTCAGTTTATCAATGTTTTGTCTACTTTCAAAAAAACAAACAAACATGGGCTCCTGTAAGTAAAGTGTCTTGAGCATTTGAAAATGAAGCTAATTCATTCTTAGAAGCACAGGAAGGCTATATAAATAAATAAAAAATCTCTAAATGCTTCCAGCTAGCAAATTTCCACTGTCTAAAATATTGTTAAGAAATGGAGGCTACTGTACAGCACATGGAAATTCTGAAGTCACGGCGGTATTTAAAGGCCAAGAAAAATGCAATAGAAGTATCTGAGAGCTGGCCCTCTTCTGAAACATCTTTCCCCGCTCCAAGCTGCTCAGGACTCAGTTGCAGGCTAATCTTCCACCAGTGTCACTTCATTGGCTCCCCAACTATTTCCGCATCCAGTTCAGCCTTCTACTACTGACCTAGAAGTGCCTTCATTGGACTGCTCCTCACTACCTTTCCTCTCTTCTCTCTCCCTACACCCCTCCTCCTCAGGAACTTCTATCTGTGCCCTTCTCTTCCACTGCTAACGTCAGACTCTGATCTTTCTACCTTGCTGCTCCTTATGCCTGAAAAACTACCTGGGTCGGTACGTCAGGCTCCATCTGTAGCCCTGTTCAAATCCAGGCTAAAAACTCACTTCTTTGAGACTGCTTTTGGATCCTGATGCCCTTAGACTCCTGTTCACCTCCTATGTGTTTCTTACCGTCCCCCTAGTTATATCCTAGACCGAAGTTGTGTTGTCTGTCTTGACCCAGTACAAGCATTGTGGAACTTGTGTCTCTTGGGGAAACTGCTAGATACATATGACCTAGATTGGCCACTGTTGGAAACAGAATACTGGGCGTGATGGACCTTGGTCTGACCCAGTATGGCATATCTTATGTTCTTATGTTGACTAGACTGCAAGCTCTTATGAGCGGGGACTGATCTCATGTTTCCATGTCTCCGTAGAGCACTGTGTACACCTTGTAGGAGCAGCAGCAAAACAAAACCTGAAGATCAATGCAGATGAGCCGCTGAAAGGTTTGCTAACACTGCCGCAGTCGTCCACAGGTTCACGATACACTTTTGCTAACTCAAGAATAGAAAAATTGTTAAAATAAAACCTATGACCGCCTCACAAAATGTAACTGCCTAAAATATGCAAATAAAAAATCATTTTAAGTCAAACTTTTTGGAACAAAGTTCTTTGGAGTGATGAAACAAAAAATAAACTGTTAAGCCACAAGCATACAAGATACAAATGGAGAAAAAAGGGGCAAAGCATTTAAAAAGAGCATCTTCCCAACCTGTTAAGCAATGGACCGGATCTGTTGTGCTTTGCAGTTCTGTGGCAGTCCAAGGCACAGGAAATATTGTGCGGGTGGAAGGAAAACTAGTCTCCAAGATGCGTTGACATTTCATTGAATCCAATGTCTCATGATCAGTAGAGAATTTGAAGCCACGAGACTGGATATTACAGCCTGACAATGATCTGAAAGCTGCCTCTAATGTAACCATTAAGTACTTATAGGAAAGGAAGATGGTGGTTCGGGAACGGCTTCCACAGTGCCCAGACTTTAGGGATTCAGTGAAATATCAATTTGCTCTGGAATCCCTAAACCTTTTCCACACAGCTGTAGGAAGGCACAGGACAGCTACACCCAGTGGGCCAAAAATAATTTTTGAACACTGAATTTGGTCTCCAGGAAACTCTGATAAAACAAATATTACATATTTTAACTGTTTAATTTCAGATACACTAGGGGGTTATTTTAGAAGCTCTGTTCGTGCTTTGGATGTCCAAAATCAGCAGACAGAGACTTTCAAATCTGGTGGTGGATACTTGGAACACCCTCCCGAAGGATGTGGTGGGGGCAAATATAGTGAGAGAATTCAAAATGGTCTGAGACATAGTGGATCCCTTTATAGCAAGAGGATGATATCATCAAAGCAAACTTAAATCTCTTATACTTCAATAAATAGAGGGGGGGGGGAACCTGCACGGAGTGGTGGGTACAACCCCAAACAAAGGCATGGGGGGTGACTTGCACAGAGCAGCAGTTACAACCATTCCAGCCACCTTACTGGGCAGACTAGATGGACCATACTGGTCTTTATCTGCCATCATATACTATATTTATTTATTTATTTACATTGTCTTATATACTGCGCTATTCTGCATCAGTGCGGTTTACGTTGAACAAACTGAAATTATATTGAACAGGGCATTATAACTTGGAGATAACTATTTTACAGGGAACATGGGCTATGGAGGGTTAAGTGGCTTGCTATTACTATGGAAGATGCCCCTGGAGCCATTTTAGAACTGGCTCCAGCATGAGGACATCCATGTTGGAACAGGGCCATGGTAGAGACGCATCTAGGGTGGTTCCAAGCACTTGAACATGACCAGTCTTAGACCAGGGCTGGAACATGCAGGACATTTAAGTCTAAACCTGCTTCAGGGCATGAAGAGACATTAGGAAAGCCCTGGTTATGCCAGGAAAATGGCCACAGGGTGTAGAGAAGATGGCTCCTTACTCCCCACTACTGTCCATAATTGTAAAGAATTTGGATAAGAAGTAGGGGGCACATGTGTGGTTGTAGCGCTGCCAAACCTCTAAGCTTGCAGTGTGGCAGGCTAGAACGAGGCCCCTATATAGAATACTGTTACCGGGATGTCTATGTGGTCCTCTTTGTGGATACTCGTATTGAGTACACAGATGTTTGTAAAATCAACCACAAACTTGCATGCGGTAAGCATTTTTTGGGATGTTTTGCCAGGGATATCGAAGATTGCACCTCAACGTTCTTTCTAAAATGCTACCGTACAAGTTTATTCTTTTAACAGGTTTATTCTTTAGTGTAGTTTCATTAATAAGTATCTTAAATTTTAGTTCTGTAGATGATTCCATTTTAGTTCAGCTCTTAAAATTATTTTAGCATCAATATTTATCACAGCATGGACACAGACTGGAAAATCTGGAAGCTAGACTTCACAGAAAACACTTCTGCTCAGTACATCCGACACCTTCTGTTTCTGCCTCCTCTCTCCTTAGTTTAGTTTAGTTTAGTTTAGTGTATGCAGTCTTTGATATACCACTTTTAGTGCCAAAGGTGACTTCACAGCAGTTTGTAGAAAAAAAATTATAAACAAGAGGGAAAAATAAAAAGTTACAATAAAGAAGAAAAAGAACAGGAAAAAGAAGCAAGCGAGAGAAGGGACCCAGCCAACTATGAGGAAGGGTGAAGCATTTATTTTGGAGCCATGGTTGGAGCCCCCCCACCCCCGACAAGTGTGTAAAAATGAATTTTCAAAGAGGATTTAAAACTATTGCAGTTTATTTTATTCCTAAGATGTTGGGGAAGGGCGTTCCAAAGGACAAGACTGTAGCAGGAAAAGCCAGTTTGTGGCGACATCAAGAAGGCTGTTAATAGGCCTCTAGGACTGCAACCTGACACTCTTGATCAACTCTCCATGGTGATATAGTAAGCAAAATCAAATGAGCCAACTGGTTGAATGAAAATAAGCTCACTGCCAACCGCTACCACTTTGTTAAATATGGATTTTGTCCTGTGATCAAACATACTTATATACTTTTATTTTATAAAGAAATGTTAACCTCGTGAATATAGGGCTGACCCTATTACTCCTGATCTGATGCAGACTTTCCTCACTCACAAACCCAAACTACAGGAAAACCCAGCGACCATCAAATCAATAGTTTCCCCCAAAACAGGGCACACCTGCCAGTCTTCCACCATTTATTTAAGGCCTGATTCAGGAAGGCAACTAGAAACAGAGAAATGATGACAGAAAAAGACCACATGGCCTATCTAATCTGTCCTTCCATATCAACTACAACAGCCCCCTTTTTTCCTTTAGAGATCCTCTGTGTTTGCCCCATGCTGTTTTGAATTCAGATACTGTCCTCATCTCTACCACCTCCACCGGGAGACTATTTCACGGATCCACCACTCTTTCTGTAAAGAAATATTTCCGCTTATCACTCCTGAGTCTATCCCCCTTCACCCTCATCCCATGTCCCCTAGTAGGAGAACTTGCTTTCAAATGAGAGGTTCTGCCCCTGTGCATTTATACCACGGAGGTATTTAAACATCTCAATCATATCACCTCTATCCCGCCTTTCCTCTAAGGTGTACATATTAAGATCCTTAAGTCTGTCCTCTTATGCTTTTTAAGAAGACCACTAACCATTTTAGTAGCCACCCTCTGTACTGACTCCATCCTGTTCACATCCTTTTGAAGGTGCGGTCTCCAGAACTGCACACTATACTCCAAATGAGGTTGCACCAAAAACTTATACAGAGGCACTATCACCTCCTTTTTTCTGCTAGCCATTCCTCTCCGTATGCACCCAAGCATCCTTCTAGCTTTTGCTGTCGCCTTTTCTACCTGTTTAGCTACTTTAAGATCATCAGACACAACCACGTCTAAGTCCCGCTCTTCTTTAGTGGACAAAAGTACTTCACCCCCTATACTATATTGCTCCCTTGGGTTGCTGCAGCTCAAATACATGACCTTACATTTTTTAACATTAAATCCCAGCTGCCAAATTCTAGACCATTCTTCAGGTTTAGCTAGATCCCTCCTCATGTTATCTATACCTTCCTGGGTGTCTACTCTATTGCAGATTTTTGTATCATCCGCAAAGAGGCAACTAGAGGACTGTACATCCCAGTGGGATATGCAACCCTGCCAGTCATCCTGCCCAAATGCAAGGACAGTCTCCCCGCACACACAGCAGCTCTGTGCAGGGAGATGGAGATGGGGGGTGGGCCAGTCACCTGAACATACAGGGCCGATTCAGGTCACAGCCCTGTACATCCAAAGAGCACCAGGGGATGCACTGCTTATTCCATCTTGGAGGTGGACAAAGCGCTGGTCCCACATGCACAGCAGCCCCTCCCAACACAATGGAACTGCCCCACCGCCTGATCCCAGCAGACCTGCCGAGGGTCAGATGGCAAGGTAACAAGTCGGAGGGGGGGGGGGCAATCGGGCCATTGGCACACCCACGGAAGCAGGGGGCCTGGCCGTGCTGCCTAGAGGAGGTGCCCATGGTTGCGACAGGGGCACGCTGGCCGTCCCATTGCCTGATCCTGCATGCCGAAGAGCATCTAGCTCCTGCGGTGCAGAATCGAGTGCAATGGAGTCCATCCTGTCCAGAGATGTCTGGACAGCCCGGACATGCCCCTTTAGGATCGGGCTCTTAGTGTGTGCACAGTCATTGAGCCAAAGAATAGAGTTTCTGAAGCACTCATTTGGTTTGGTCAGAGGACATTCTTCACAATTGTAGATCAAAGTTTGAACTATGCTTTAGCTGCGCCTGGGTGAGTTACAAGAGCCCACTGATGCTGAATGTTTGCACAGAGACATGGGCCAGTTTGGAAATGATTTATACCACTAAAAGATGTACTGAATCCTAATAACCCATACTTGGGCACCTAGTCTTGAAAGGTATCTGTTCCTCAACCCAAAAGGATTCATAGGCTGGAGTCTGGCTAAAAACTCTTCATTTTATCACCTATTTATTTCTCTTTTTACTGTTCTGGAAGATACACCCTAGAATACTGAGGGAACTTGGGACGTTCTAGCAGCTCCACTGACTGATCTTTTCAATGTCTCGTTGGAGTCAGGAGTAGTGCCAAAGGACTGGAGAGAGGCTCATGTGGTGCCTTTACACAAAAGCGGAAGTAAGGATGTGGTTGAAAACTATAGGCCAGTTAGTTCAACTTCGGTGGTGAGTAAATTATTGAAAACGCTGCTGAAAGAGAAAATAGTGAGGTTTCTGGAGTCCAGTGGATTTCAGGATCCAAGGCAGCATAGATTCACCAGAGGCAGGTCTTGTCAGACAAATCGGATTGATTTCTTTGACTGGGTGACCAGGGAGTTGGACCGAGGGAGAGCCCTAGATGTGGTGCATTTAGATTTCAGTAAAGCACAGTTACTTACCTGTAACAGGTGATCTCTAGGAACAGCAGGAATAAGTCTTCACATATGGGTATCGTCGGTACCGAAAGAGCCTGCGCGGGAACGCTCCCCAGCGTCCAATCAGAACGCTTTTGGGAGCATCCCACCACGCCTGCATGCTGCCTTCCCGCCTTTCCCAACTGCCTCTCCTCAGTTGAGTTTTAAAGCTGAGACAAAGGGAGAGAGAGAGAGAAGGGAAAGAGATAGATAGAGAGATACAACTCCTAGGTGAGGTGGGTGGGTTGTGAAGACTTATTCCTGCTATTCCCAGAGATCACCTGTTACAGGTAAGTAACTGTGCTATCTCCAGGAACAAGCAGGAATGAGTCTTCACATATGGGGACTCCCAAGCTAAGATGCCTGAAGGAGGCCCCAGCATGTTACAATCTAAAGATGAGCCATGCTTATTCCTTAAAACCTCAGGCATCCAAGGGATGGATGGTAGGAGTTGAACTAGAAAAGAAAAAGAGATGCTGTGAAACAGCTTAAGTAAACAAGGTATCCAAAGGGGAGTCCTTGTGTAAATGATAATATTAGAAAAATGTTGAGTCTTAATTATCTAATGTGGATCCTACTCAGAAATATTGCAAAATATTTGTTGAGGGTAATAAGGGTCTGTGGTTGAGAGCCAGATCATTATCCTCAGAGAAATTCCCCCAATGTGAAGTAGAGGGAAAAAAATAATTTTGCAATACAGGAAGAGATGAGAAGTCCTCATGGCCAGAACTAACCCCAGAAGAAGTACTGGGGGAGTTCAATGAGGTTGGACTTTTGAGAATAGGTAAAGCTTCTGTAAAATCCAAAAAATTGAACTTCTTGTCCTTGGAGCAGAATAAGGTCCTAGGAAGAGTGGAGATAATGTGACTGGTTTGGATGAAAAGGTAGAAATACTCTTTGCAGAAAAAAGGGGATAGGTCTTTAAGACCCCCTTTATTCGAATGAAAGAGAAAGATATTTGTACTAGGCGTTGAGCCTCCAATTTTTTGAAGATCAGTAAAAGTCCTTGTAAGTGATGTCACTTATGATGAAGACTTTACATATAGAGCTTCAGGTGTGATGTAACCTAAAAGGTAACGGTAAAAGAAGGAATTTGGTAAAATACCATAGAAATTGGTTGTCCACTGAGTTTATGGTATGCTGGGGCAGCATTAATATGGACAGTAGACAAATCTTTCAAAGTCAGATGATGTATAGAGATTGACGCAACAACAAGAAGGATTAAGACCTACTTGAGAATCTTGATGGAGAATCTCTGTCTGGTTAATAAATATGGAAGAACTATAGAGAAAGTTTCATGGAAACTGGTAATATGTTCTTCACTTACAGGGATAGGATTAGACTTCTTGAAAAGATCTAGCCCCTGAATAACCAGGTCTCGAGACGTACGTGAATGAGTGCAGAGGAGCTCCTTAGTCTTAAGACAGCAAAAGTCTGGATCCTTCTACAATTTCAATTAGTAGCTGGAGAAAAAGACGCAATATAAGGGGATACCATGTTTGCCTCTTTATGAGGGCAATATGAGTAACATGCGTTCTCCTGTTTAACATAAGCTACCATGAAGTATAGGAATTTAGAAGGAGAGTAGTGAATAAGGACCAACTGCAGTGAAAAAAATGCATCCCTGTTGAAGAAATTCCAGTGAGATGTGGAACAACCAGGGAATTGTGCAATTTTCTACACTTTCACATGTTCTAAACCAGGGGTCTCAAACACGCGGCCCGCGGGCCGCATGCGGCCCGAGAGACAACTTTGTGCGGCCTGCGACGGCGGAAAACCAAAAATCCCCCAAAACCCTGGCTTCTGCTGCTGCCGTTGCCGCCGTGGCAGCAGCAGAATCAATTGTCAAATTTAAAAAAAAAACTGACTTCTGCTGCTCAAGCAGCTGTCCTGCGGCCCCTTTCCCTCTGCCCGGAGATCCGACTCTGCTCTCAGCGGCGTGCTTTTCAAGCCGCGAAGAGAGTATTCCCCTCTCGCGCGGCTTGAAAAACCGCGCGAGAGGGGAATACTCTCGTCGCGGCTTGAAAAGCACGCCGCTGATAGAGCAGAGTCGGATCTCCGGGCAGAGGGGAAGGGGCCGCCGGACAGCGGCGTGAGCAGCAGAAGTCAGTTTTTTTTTTAATTTGACAATTGATTCTGCTGCTGCCACGGCGGCAACGGCAGCAGCAGAAGCCAGGGTTTTGGGTTTTTTTTTTGTTGGCCGGTAATGAGCTATGGAGGGGCTGACTGAACTGGAAGTGGGCTATTGGCAGAGGGGGGAGGGGGGGTTATGACTGGTAATGGGCTGGGGGGGGGGTTATAACTGGTAATGGGCTATGGTGGGGGCTAGGACTGGAAATGGGCAGATGGGGGTTAGGACTGGAAGTGGGCTATTGGCAGGGGGGGTTATGACTGGTAATGGGCTGGGGGGGTTATAACTAGTAATGGGCTATGGTGGGGGCTAGGACTGGAAATGGGCAGATGGGGGTTAGGACTGGAAGTGGGCTATTGGCAGGGGGGGTTATGACTGGTAATGGGCTATGGTGGGGGCTAGGACTGGAAATGGGCAGATGGTGGTTAGGACTGGAAGTGGGCTATCGGCAGGGGGGGGGGTTATGACTGGTAATGGGCTATGGTGGGGGCTAGGACTGGAAATGGGCAGATGGGGGTTAGGACTGGAAGTGGGCTATTGGCAGGGGGGGGGTTATGACTGGTAATGGGCTATGGTGGGGGCTAGGACTGGAAATGGGCAGATGGGGGTTAGGACTGGAAGTGGGCTATTGGCGGGGGGGGGGTTATGACTGGTAATGGGCTATGGTGGGGGCTAGGACTGAAAATGGGGTGATGGGGGTTAGGACTGGAGGTGGGCTGATTGGGGGGTTAGGACTGGTAATGGCCTATGAGGGGAGGTAAGACTGAAAATGGGGTGATGGGGGATATGACTGCAAGTGGGCTATGGGGGGGACTAGGACTGGTAATGGGCTATGGGGGGGGTAAGACTGAAAATGGGGTGATGGGGGGGTAAGACTGGAAGTGCGCTATGGGGAGGTTAGGACTGGTTATGGGCTATGGGGGGTCTAGGACTGGTAATGGGCTGGGGGGTTGCTAGGACTGGAAATGGGCTGAGTGGAAGGGGGGCTTGAACTGCAAATGGCTGATGGGGAGGGGGGCTTGGAATGGAAATGGGCTGTGAGGGGAGGGAGCTAGGATTGGAAATGGGCTGATGGGGGGCTAGGATTGGAAATGGGCTGATGGTGAGGCTAGGATAGGACTGGAAATGGACTGATGCAGGGACTAGAAAGGAGCAGATGCTGGGTGGGGCTGGAACTAGAAGGGAGCTGATGTTGGGGGAGGATTAGAATGGGATGGAGCTGGGAAAGTGAAATGGAGAGGGGAAAAATATTTTGTCTGGAAGAGAAGACAAATCTACAATTGGCCAGGTATTGGGAGAGTAAGTGGGAATTGAGGATGGAGGGGTAAAATTTGAGTGGATGAAATAGGAATGAGGAAAGAGCAAAAGGAGAAAGATTAGTATGTTAAAGCAGATGTAGAGAGAGAGAATGGAAAAAAACTAGAAGAGAGAAGAAAGGACAAATGGACAGCAGACGATGGAGATAGCAGAAGACACGAAGAAACCAGAAGTGGCTGGAGCAATTGCAACTGAAAAAAAAATGCACAAAAGGTAGAAAAATATCTCTTTATTTTGAATTTATTAACTGGAATATGTCAGCTCTGGGAAATGTGCATCATTAATGTCTGTGCTTTGGTACAAGAAATTATTTATAGTTTTATTTCTACAGTGCTGAGGTATTCTGTGTAATTCCTATTTGACATTGCTACTTGTTCTCTTTTCCCAGTAGGTCATGTATTGTTCTCTGAAATGTATTGATTTAATATTTGCAGTGTTGCCTTTTGATAGGTAGGGTCTGGTGCTTTGTGAGTCCTGGTAGTGCTGTTATGATACGGGGGGGTTGCTATGGGTTCCAAATGGGCAGTGTTAGTAGTAGTTCCTAATGTGCCTGGCGGTTGGCACTGGATTATAGTAATATAGAAATTTTCTAGTCTTTCTTTATCCATGCACTCATTATGCAACATTATGCAAATATTTATGCAAATGAGGCCCCTTATGCAAATGAGGCCCGTGTCTTATGCGACTCCCGGGTTACTTTACAAGTCCTCATTCGGCCCTCAAAGCAATTTGAGTTTGAGACCCCTGTTCTAAACCCTGGTTACCTTTCCTTAAAAGGAAATTTTAAGGAATATGGTAAAAGTAGGAAAAAAACAAACAGTCATGTAGGAACATGACTGGTACAGTCTACCAGCTGAAGACCTTATTAACTATCTGGCCAGCTACCTATTAGGAGTAGCTCTGAGGCTCTCTGGCAAAGGCCCACAGTTGCAGAGCTTTGTTGTAGAATTGTAGAGAGCATGTTGTAGGTTGCTTAGATCTGGCTGTTGAATTGCCAGTGTGCAACCTAATCTATTCTGTTGGAGCCAAGAGAACTGAAGGTGGCTAAGAATAGTAGACAGGCCTGATGCCTGCAACAATAAATAGTCCAAATGAGTTCTGGATCTCCTTTGGACTTATCTGTTATTAAGGCAGCATAAAAGTTAGGTTTCATGGGTTGGAGAGGACCGACAGACATAATTTGGAGTAGTGATACCCAATTTCTGCCCGAACAGCTGCCTTAAAAAGATATTTGAGAAGGAGATGAACTGCAAAAAAGGGAGAAAACTCTGTATGAAAACTAGTTACTGGAGTAGGTTTTGAAGAAAAACCTATGGCTTAGAGGATAAGCCCTCCAGTTGATCAGTAGTACTCTTAGAGACTAAATGTCTGGACTAAGAGGGATAGAAATTAATACAGAGTTGAAAAGACTTACAATTTAGTAAGTCTTTGACAGGATAGGGTCCCCTCGCAGTTAAAAGTATGAGATATCCTCGTACAGGAAAACTGACAAGGTGAAAGGTATAGTTCACCCTGTTAGTTCTCCTTTTTGTTTTAAAAGGAGAAACCTGTTATCTCTGAGGTATGATAGTCCTTAATAACTCTTAGCTAGAAGGATAGATTTCTCTTGTAGCAAGAGATTTATACCCAGAGCCGAGGATTGAGTCAATGTATGACTGATATCTCAGCATGGGTGAGATGACTTTTAGATGCTTCTGTTGAAAAGAAGTAGGTTCAAGTTCTAAACCTCACACAGAAAAAGTGAATAAAATATCAGAAACCCTGCGATTGCTGGGTTTGCTGAGCCTGTTGAGGTTTTGATTTTCTTAGTCTGGTGTGGTGTCGCCCATCTTTGGAAACATCTGTAGAATGGGTAGAAGATAGATAAAACTTTTTCCCCTTGGGGGAATAAAGCTTTTTATGAGATTTTTTTTATTAGCTGGGATAGAGGAGAGTTTGGACAATCCTCTGAAAGAAACAGCATCAGTGCTCAACTGATTAGCTTGAAATAAAGTCTCCTTGTTGAAGAGATTTTCACCAGTACAAGGAGTATTTCCCAGCCTTTCCTGAACCCATCTATCCAAGTCAGAAACTTGGAGCCAGGCTAAGCGTCATGCTCCTATGGCTATAGCAGAAGTTCTGCTAATAGACTCAAAACAGTCCAGGGAAGCACGATTAAGAAACCTAGAGATATTTTGAGCATGATTGACTAATAAGGAATAGTTTGCTCTTTTATGCTCTGGAAGAAAAGGGTTCAAAAACTAAGTTCTTTGTGACCTCTTCAAAAGATAATCCCATATAGAAAATATATGAGATAATTTTTGCTGAAAGCATGGATGCCTGGAAGCATCGACGTCCAAAGGCATCTAAAGTCCTAGACTCACAACCTGGCGGATAAGAAGAGTGCTTCTTTGCACTCTTAATACGCCTCATTGCTGATTCTACAACAATAGAATGATGAGGAAGTTGAGTCTTTTGAAAACCTGGAGAAGGTGGCACCTTGTACATAGTGTCAAGTGTCTTGGAATGTGGGGATACCGTTAAAGGAGTTTCCCACATTTTTAACAGTAGATCTTGTAAGATTTGATGCACTGGAAGCATGATCACCTCATTTGGAATCCAGGGAAATTGCAGTGTCTCCGAATTCCCCGGTAAGGATTCTTTACCAGGTATGGAAATGGCAAGTAGCTTTGCCATATCAAGCAGAAAAGCTTGAAAAGAAATGTCCCCCGAAGAGGACTCTTTAAAATGAGGGGTAAAGGCTAGACTTGTAGAAAAATCAGCCTTGGTACCGATGGAGTCATCCCAGTCATCGGGATCGGAAGACTGAAAAGGATGAAGCATTGGATTTTCTTTAAAGCGATGTCTTTGGTACCGCCCGAGGTCAGTACCGAGACGAGTCGGTACCGAATCTTCCATGCTAGAGATTGAGTCCAGGCTTGGCATCGAGGGAAACGATTCTGTCGAAGTAAGCATGGACTGTGTCGAAACCGGTACCAAAGGCGATACCGGTACCAAAGGCGATACCGATACTCGAGGAACGGTCTGCAGCAACTCTAACGGTACCGAAGTAGCCGAGAGCACTAGACTACGTTCATCGGTGAGGAGTGTTTCATCCATCACCATAGCCGATGCCGGGGTGTCGGTACCACCCGAAGCAGCCACAACCACCGAGCATGGCCGGGGTATGTTCATCGAGGTAAGAACCTCGGGAACAACCCGGAGCCCCATTAATGCTTTGGAGCCCAAAGACTCCCACCGGGGCTTTGTTGCCAAGACGTCCTCGAGAGCAAGGCCGAAGTCATCTCGATGCTGGGAAAGAGATCTACCACTCGAGGACTGGCTAGTCTTTACAGACTTTTGTTTGGTTACCTGATCCTGTGAAGAAGATATTCAAGCTGGTAACATCAAAGGGGATGTGAACCGGGTATCGAGTTCTGCTCGATTCTGAAGTCTTCTGTTTGAGCTCCAGCAGGAGAGACAGTCCAGAGGACAATGGTCAGGACCTAAACATTTTAGACACCAAGTATGAGTGTCAGAAAAAATATCTGTACCGCCACACTTTGAGCATTTCTTAAGGATAGTGGCTGGCTTTTCCATAACGGAAGGGTAGAGGCCTAGTGGCCTAGAAACCGTCAGGCACTAAACAGGAAAAAATTTCTAAGGAAAGAAGAAATTCTTCAGGAAAAAGAAAGAAAAGTACCGGTGGTACTGGTAGCATCGAGGGAAGGCAGACGCGACCACAAAAAAGTAAAAAATAAAAAAAATAATTTTCTGCGGTGACAGGAATACGTCCTGCTGGCTCCATGGAAAACTGAGGAGAGGCAATTGGGAAAGGCAGGAAGGCAGCACGCAGGCGTGGTGGGATGCTCCCAAAAGCGTTCTGATTGGACGCTGGGGAGCGTTCCCGCGCAGGCTCTGTCAGTACCGACGATACCCATACGTGAAGACTCATTCCTGCTTGTTCCTGGAGATAGCCTTTGACACTGTTTCTCACAGGCGACTTATAAACAAACCGAGCACCCTAGGGATGGACCCTAAAGTTACTGCTCTGGTTAGAAATTGGTTGGGTGGGAGGCGACAAAGAGTACAGGTAAATGGAGCTCACTCTGAGGAGAAGGATGTTACCAGTGGTGTGCCCCAGGGATCTGTCCTTGGTCCGATTCTTTTTAACATCTTTGTTAGTGATATAGCGGAAGGGCTGTCGGGTAAGGTTTGCCTCTTTGCAGATGATACCAAAATCTGCAATAGACACCCAGGAAGGTGTAGATAACATGAGGAGGGATCTAGCTAAGCTTGAAGAATGGTCTAGAATTTGGCAGCTGGGATTTAATGTTAAAAAATGTAAGGTCATGCATTTGGGCTGCAGCAATCCAAGGGAGCAATATAGTATAGGGGTTGAAGTACTTTTGTCCACTAAAGAAGAGCGGGACCTAGGTGTGGTTATGTCTGATCTTAAAGTAGCTAAACAGGTAGAAAAGGCGACGGCAAAAGCTGGAAGGATGCTTGGGTGCATACGGAGAGGAATGGCTAGCAGAAAAAAGGAGGTGATAATGCCTCTGTATAAGTCTTTGGTGCAACCTCATTTGGAGTATAGTGTGCAATTCTGGAGACCGCACGTTCAAAAGGATGTGAACAGGATGGAGTCGGTGCAGAGGGTGGCTACTAAAATGATTAGTGGTCTTCATTATAAAGCATATGAGGACAGACATAAGGATCTTAATATGTACACCTTAGAGGAAAGGCAGGATAGAGGTGATATGATTGCAATATTTAAATACCTCCGTGGCATAAATGTTCAGGGAGAGAGCCTCTTTCAATTGAAAGCAATTCTGCTACGAGGGTTAAGGGAGATAGATTCAGGAGTGATATGCGGAAATATTTCTCTATGGAAATAGTGGATCCGTGGAATAGTCTCCCAGTGGAGGTGGTAGAGATGAGAACAGTAACTGAATTCAAAAAAGCATGGAACAAACACAGGATCTTTAAAGGTAAAAAGGGGACTGTTGTAGTTGTTGATATGGAAGGACAGACTAGATAGGCCATGTGGTCTTTTACTGTCGTCATATTTCTATGTTTCTAAGTTCAATAACCAGAATTACAAAAAAAATTAAACACACTCTTGACCTAATAGTGGATGACTGTTATTTTTGGTGGATTCTCTCCTGGCTCCAGGCCCGTTTGACTTTCTTTCCAACCATCTAAAGCTTGGCTATGTCCAACGCATCAAAGAAATTGCCTGCAGATTTAAATACTTTTCCCTACAAGAGTGGGAATGCAGACCCCAGTGGAAAACAAAAATAGGTATCATCGGGCCCTGCCCCATCTGGCAAGGATCCCATACAGGGTGAGATTGGGGCAGGAGCATTGGAGGACCTTGCTGCTTTCTGCACAGATGTGTGACAAGGGTTTATGGACCTTAAGAGTGATGTGAATGCCCTCCAGCAAGATATTCAAACATGGATGACATATCAGATCTGATCTTCATGAGTTGGGGCAGCGCATCAAGGATACTAAGACACGCGTTGAGGAACAAGTGGAGACTCTAGCGGGCATTGCGTTTAAGATTGCGGTTCTTCAAGAGCAACAAGAGGAACTGTTGGTAAAGCTTGAAGATTATGGAGAGCCGATTGCAACTTTCCAAACTGAGGATCCGGGGGCTACCTGAGTCTAAGTCCCCATTTGATTATTTGGATCTGCCTGAGCATGTCTTCAGGGCTGTAATCCAGCAGGCCCATGTGGATCCAGGGCCATCGTGTTTTAAAACTGAAAGGGCTCATCGCACACTATGTCAACTGCGGGAAGGCAAGCCTCTGGACATTTTAGTGTGCTTACATGAAATTGCCTCCAAAGCAGCAATTTTACAAGCTACTCATAAGATAGGGCAGTTGTCATGGAAGAATGTAACTAGTGAAATTTTGGGGGACCTATCTGTGGCTACCATGCAGAAACACAGAGATTTTCACCCAATCACTCAACGGCTACGAGAGGGGTAATGTGAAGTATAAATGCACCCTCCCTTGTAGGTTGCAATTTTCTCTTGGGAGTCTCTCTGTCCACACATGGACCCTGGAAGAGGCTCTTAACCTATCGAAGAATGCAGGATGGACTGATTTGCCAGTTTGACCACCAGAGCCCAAGAAGACTGTGGTCCCTAAACCTCAGTGGGAACATGTGCAACAGGACGGCAAGCATCTATGTCACCAAGTGGATCGTTCAGGGAGGAGCACTGATATACCTTCCTGACTTGTGGACTGAGCTGGACTTAATATTTTCTCTTTTTGGGACTTGCTTGTCTGAGAGTCGATTTTGTGTAAATTTTTGATGCAGGGAGTGAAGATGGTGTGGTTGTTGGTGTGCTTGGAGTGTGATTGAGGGATAAGTGAGGGCTTATTTTGGTTTATCTGATTGTTGTAATTAGAGAGGTTCTTTGTTTTTGTTTTCTTTGAGTCGGGTTGCTGAGTGGCTGAACTGGGAACTTGGTGTGTAATGGAGGCGGGGGGTTGGGAGTAGGGGTGGGATGGGAGGGTGGGAGGTGGGACAGGGTAAGAGAACTTGGGGATTCTAGGCAGGACATACTTTTGGTATCTTACTCAAGGGTACTATGGGGACTGTGAGAGCTGTTGCCTTTAATGTTCATCGGCTCAACTCCCCAACCAAGCGCCAGTTGCTCTTTAAGGAACTTGTTCGGCTGCAAGCCCAAATTGTTTTTATACAGGAGGTGCATTTATTGGGACGGAATGAATGTTGGTTCTCCCATAAAAAATTTGGACAGCGTTGTTTTGCTTCAAATAGGATTAAGTCCAAAACTTGTGGGGTGGCCATTTTGATGGATTCCATTGTTCCCTTAAGGCACATGATCTTTGTAAAGATCGTGAGGGACGATATCTATTTGTCAAGGGGGAACTAGGGAGACAAAAATATAAATTAGGTAGTGTGTATGCCCCCTATGTGGACCAGAGGTTCTTTTTTTGATCAGGTAGCTCAAGTGATGACTGGTTTTGTTAAAGGTCATGTGTTGGTTGGTGATTTTAACTTGGCTCTTAATCCACCACTGGACACCTCTGGTGGCCGAGGGGCCTCGCAGATCTCCGGGCATAGGAGCTTGTGTGCATGGTCACACCTTTTTGAGTTAGATTTGTGGAGGGTATCTCACCCAGGTGAGCGTGACTGTATTTTCTAATCCAGGGCCCATGACTCGTACCCTAGGATTATCTATGGGGGAGCAAATCTCTGGGAGGCTGGATCTGGGGTAGCTGGATTGAAGGCTGCAATTGGTTTGACCATGTGCCTCTGGGCAGATTTGGTATTGCCTTCTGCTGAATGCCCGAGTTTTTGGCAGCTTAATGATACTCTTCTGGAGGACCCTGCAGTTTGTGCTATGCTATGAGGGGTAATACAAGAATAGCTGTGTCTTAATGATGTTGATGGATGTACCCCTGGAGTTTTGTAGGATGGGTTGAAGGCAGTGTTGCAAGGTCATCTGATTAGCCTTGGTCCTCATTTAAAAAAAAAGGAAAAAGAGAAGACTTTATTTTCCCTGCATGGTGATGTAGCAAGTTTGGAAGGGCTTGTGAAGCAGGGCAATCAGGTCCTTGGGAATTGGCTGGCAAGAGGCAGGCCTTGCATGACCTCCAGTTGGCTGAGATTCGATTTGCCCTGGACAGGTTGGGGCAGGAGCATTTTGAGTTTGGAAATTAAGTGGGGAAGGTGTTGGCCTTCCACCTGAAGAAAATGTGAACAAAAAATCGTAACTGGAGGATCAAGGATAAAAAAGGGGTTGAAGTGGTTGTTGACCAGGAGGCTACCCAGGATTGCTTTGTTGAATTCTATAGGAACTAAACACTCCAAAGTGGGAGGCTTTTGAGTCCTCCATTGACCAGTATCTATAGGGATGCCCACTCCCTAGAATTTTGGATGAGGAGAGGGTGGTGTTGGGGGAACCAGATCTCTGAGGCAAAAATCCTACAGGTTATTAAGGGCCTACCGAGATCGAAGGCCCTGGGTATGGATGGATATTCTAATTTTTTTTTATAAAACTTTTCAGGATCAGTTTGTAGAGTTGCTTATTCATGTGTATAGCCTTTTGGAGGAGCAACTGATGCTCCATTTGATGAGGGCCACAGGTGTCTCTTTGTTACTTATGGAAGGGAAGAACCCCTTGCAGTATGGCTCATACTGTCCTATTTCGCTTTTGGATATAGACCAAAACATTTTTTTGCTAAAGTCTTGGCTATCTACAACTCTTACTACCCAAATTGGTGCGCTATAACCAGTCGGGTTTTATTCCGGGGAGACAGAGCTCTGATAATGTGTGTAAGATTTTGAACCTAATCTGAATCTCAAAGTCGGGTGGGAGGCCGGTGCTGCTTCTCACTATCAACGCGGAGGCGGCCATTGATAGGGTCCTTTTGGCCTTATCTGTTTCGGGTCTTGGAAAAGTTTGGACTTGGGGGGCCCATTTTGGCCATGGATTCAGGTGTTGTATATGCAATCTACAGTGCGATTGAAGATCAATGCCTCATACTCTCAGCCATTTGAGCTGCGCAGGGGTACTGGCCAGGACTGCTCCTTATCTCCATTGTTTGCTTGCTCTGGAGCCCCTAGCACACTTCATCTGCTCCCGTGAAAATATTGTGGGTATAGCTGGGCCAAATTGCAACCATAAATTATCCGTGTTTACAGATGATTTGTTATTTACTTTGTCTGATCCTGCACGCTCTCTGGTGGGTGTAGGAGAGGAATTAGCGTGCTTTGGTCAATTCTCTGGGTTTAGGATGAACATGTCAAAAGCAGAGATCTTGGAAATTTCTTTAGACCAACGAGAGCGTATGTGGCTACGTGAGCGTTTCCCTTATTGATGGGCTCCCTCAAATGTGCGTTATTCTTGTGTGGAACTGTCTAGATTGAGTCAGCTTAACTTTGACCCGTTGTGGAAATCGATTCATTCTAGCTTTCAGCAGTGAAAAAATGTGGGGTTGTCATGGTTCAGTCATATTAACAGTATTAAAATGATGATCCTCCCCACGTTTTTGTACCTGTTGAATGCTCTCCCAATTAGGCTTTCAAAGGAGGTGTTGTTTAAATGGCAGAGGGGCCTTATGGAATTTGTGTAGGGATATAAGCGCCCTTGGGTGCCTCATTAGTTCTCTTCAGCTCACATAAGATGGGTGGTCTTGCCGTTCTAGAGCTACTCAGGCAGCAATACTTCGAGATGCAGTGGACTGTCATCTTTAAGAACATAAGATATGCCATACTGGGTCAGACCAAGGTCCATCAAGCCCAGTATTCTGTTTCCAACAGTGGCCAATCTAGGTCATACATACCTAGCAGTTTCCCCAAAAGACACAGGTTCCACAATGTTCGTACTGGGTCAAGCATTGATATCCTGGAAACACTACTTTCAACCTGAAAAGAGTGGGTGTCTTTGGAATAAGGCTCAGTGGGGTCCAGCCCTTGCATTCCTTCTTATGGTGAGGCCCTTTTCATTTGGACTCTGACAAAGATAAACCCATTAGTGGGCCTGATGTGGCATGTTTGGGATAAACACAGGCAGAGCTTTTTATGGGAGTCACCAACTGTTTCCACTTACTCCGCTGCAGTACAACTCCTCCTTTCCCTCAGGTCTTCAGACCCTTCCTTCAAGCAATGGGATATTCTGGGCCTGTGTTACTTGGGTCAATTTTGGAGGGATGGTAGTGTGATACCCTTCCCTGAGCTGCAGCATGAATATGGCTTGGAGGAGCGAGACCGGTATCAATATGTGCATTTGTGCTTTTATTTGAGAGGGGATGACTGGGCTCGGAGGGCATGAGGAAGCCCTTAGAGATGATTTTTAGTGAGGATTCCATGAGGGATGCCTCTCTAGATTGTATAAGGCTCTGGGAAAGGGGGAAGACGAGAAACCTCAGCACCTGCCTGTGGGGAATCAGATTTAGAGGCGACATGGACTTTTAATCACAGGTACACTACCAAAAAACTGCCTCCAGTTTTGCAACTGATTCCTATAGATTTTGGGGTGCTGAATCCAGGAAAAATAGCCAAAATGTTCCATCACGTCACGTTTTCTTGCAAAATTAGATTTCTTACCCATATAAGGAATGTTCACATAATTTCTTTTTAGCCGACTGCAGTTTATTTTCTTGGCCCAAAATAGAGGTTGTAATGGTTAACTAACTAGAAACACTCCCTCATGATATTTTAGAGTGTTTTGTATTCATTTTATACATTAACAGGACAATTGGGAGGCGGGGGGCTAAATCCAGTACTCGCGCTGGCGCATGTTCTTTCCTGTTCGCCTCGCCTCGTTCGCTCGCTCAAACACGGTGGTTGCGACATGAACGTTCCTGTCAAATTTCAGTTTCTTGCAAGTTCATTATTACCTTTTGTTTGCTCAGTCGTAATCCAGCTTTATTCCGAAGTGGTTCACTACAGTTGTAGTTTGCAGTGCTGTGTATTTGTGATGGCTCACAGAGCCAGAGGTTGCGTCAACTCTCCGGACAGTTTTTGTTTTATTTGTGGGGAATATACCGTGAAAAAGCAGCAGAGGAACATTTCTGCATTTATTAAAAAAGTATATTTCGCCTATTTCGGTTTGAAGTTAGGCGATCAAGACAAACCGTGGGCTCCTCACAAAGTGTGCAAGACATGTGAGGAAGATCTATGCTTATGGATGAAAGGTAAAAAACAAGCATTTCGTTTCGGAATACCTATGATGTGGCATGAACAAAGAGACCACAGCAATGACTGCTATTTTTGCTCTTGCATTGTGAAGGGATACAACTTAAAAAATAAGAACGTAATAAGTTACCCCAACCTTCCCTCAGCAATTAGGCCTATGCCTCATAGCAACGAAGTACCTGTGCCTGAACCACCAAAATCTTTGGATCATATTTGTGTGGACGGTTCTGATCATGATGAGACTCATCAGATGGCTTTTCCCGATGAGTCCAGTACTTCCGAGTTTGAAACTGAACCAGATCCGAAACTTGAACTTTTCTCTCAAGCTGAATTGAATGATTTAGTCCAGGATTTAGGACTCCCAAAAGATGCTGCCCAACTGCTAGGTTCTCGGCTTAAACAGAAAAATCTATTGTCACCAGGAACAACTTTTTATTGGTACCGCAACCGCGAGACACAATTTTTGAAGTATTTCAGCAAAGAGGAAGATTTGGTATTTTGCAACGATATATACGGAGTGATGGAAAAGTTTAAACTCAAGTATGATCCTGCTGAATGGCGGCTGTTCATTGATTCGTCAAAAGACAGCATAAAAGGTGTTCTTCTTCATAATGGCAACACATTCGCTTCAGTTCCTATTGCTCACTCTGTTATTCTCCAAGAAAAATACGACAATTTGGCCCTGATTCTTCAGAAGATTCGTTATGATGAGCATAAGTGGATGATTTGTGGAGACTTTAAAATTCTATCCATGCTATTAGGGCAGCAATCCGGTTTCACCAAATATCCCTGCTTCCTTTGCTTGTGGGATAGCCGGGCCCGCGACCTACACTGGGGGAAAAAAGACTGGCCAATTCGGGAGTATTTGAGACCCGGTGAGAAAAATGTTCTTCATGAGAGCTTGGTACCTCGTGATAAAATTCTATTACCACCTCTCCACATTAACTTGGGTCTCATTAAGCAAGTCATTAAGTCCCTTCCAAAAGATGGTGAGTGCTTTCGGTACCTTTGCTCAAAGTTCCCCCGACTTTCTGAAGCAAAGCTAAAGGAAGGAGTGTTTGTTGGCCCTGATATAAGGAAACTCATTTCAGAAGGAGCATTCGCTGAAACGATGTCTGAGAAGGAAAAAGAAGCCTGGGATTCCTTCAAGGATGTTGTTCTCAAATTCTTGGGGAACAGGCGGGATGAGAACTTAAGGATATTGTTCCCAGGATGCTCAATGCCTTCAAAGAACAAGGCTGTAACATGAGCCTGAAAGTCCATTTCTTGCACTCCCATGTGAACTACTTTCCTGAAAACTTGGGGGCGTACAGTGAAGAACAAGGTGAAAGGTTTCACCAGGACATCAAGGACACAGAGAGAAGGTACCAAGGAAGATGGAACACCACTATGATGGCTGATTTCTGCTGGTTGCTGCTGCGGGAAACCCCAGATGAAAAATACGCCAAGCAGCGCACCAAGAGAAGCATTCGGGGGAAGAAGAAACGGGCCCACCAGGAGATTGATTGACCCAAGAATGACTTTAAAATCTAAACTGTGTTGACAAATATCGTGTTTTTACTAAACTTTGAAATAAAAATTTGCTAGTTATTACCACAGTGTCGGATCTCATTTATTAGAATTTTATTTTCACACCATCGGGTGTTTGTCTTCATGCATTGCAATGGTGCGGTTTGCGTTTTCTATTCTTACATACATACCTGTACAACATTTTTTGCACATTTCTTTGCTTTGCTTTGCTTTGTGTCTAACCTCGCTCTTATATGCTCAATGTTTGTGCACATGTGGCTGTTTTAAGTGCAGACAATTTTGCTACCATCACAGTGTGTTTTGTTGACATTACTCTATTCTTATGTGCTGCCTTGTTACAATTTTCTTTATTCTTATTTGAATAACTACTAAACAATTAGTATAAAGAATTCATCCAAGAAACTTTTATCTCGATCGCACTCAATCTGAAACGTTCACCTCAAACTGCTAACCCAATGTAGCAAAAAATCTGTACGTGATGGAGCAAATTGGTTACCAGATTTGGATTCAGCGCACCAAAAAACGTAAAAATCAATCGAAACAGAGGCAGTTTAAAAAAAATTTTTTTTAGTGTACCTGTTTTATTGGACTCCTGTGATCCAACATTTTTATTAGGGAATAGAAGTGTATTTGATTGAAAATGTCTACAAAGTGTTTTATCCGAGGTATTATTTATTTATTTTATTTATTTAATGTCTCTTCTATACTGCGCTCTTTGAAATTCAGTGCGGTTTACATGTAACATTCGTGCAGTGCAGGCGAGCATACACTGGACTTACAATAAACAGGGGATTATATACAGGTTTCAACAGGGTAACTATGTACAAGATAACTTTCTGGCATATGTTAAGGGGACAGCTCAATTATTTACACATTGGGTAAGCTATAAACATGGTGGTAGGTCATGGGGGTATACTTCTACTCGTCGGGGGGATCAGGGTCCAGCAGGCTGGGTTGCCGTCTTGCGGAGTGGCTGCATGAGGGGTGTCTGCTTGTGATCACGGGTGTAGTGCTGGAGGAACAGATGGTGCTTCAATGCCTTCCTAAACTGGGTGAGGTCATTGACAGCCCAGATGTCAGATGGCAGGGCGCTCCAGCATGTGGGTGCATACAACGCGAATTCTCTTCTCCTAGCTGCTTGTGAGCATTTTGTGATTGCCCTCGGGAGTTTCAGGGTATTGAGGGCGGTTGATCTCCTTACTCTGTTGAGGGGGGTGGTCTGTATGAGATCTGTGAGTGAGGTGGAGGAGCATCTGTGAATGGCCTTGTAGGTCATCATTAGAACCTTGAAGGAAATCCTGCAGTGGACCGAGAGCCAATGCATGTGTTTCATGATTGGGGTTGTGTGTTCTCTTCTGGAGGCTCCATGCAGGATTCTGGCGGCCACGTTCATTGCTAGTTGCAGGGGATTTAGCGTGTTTCTTGGGAGACCGTGTAGTATGGCATTCGCATAGTCGAAGTGTGGGATTACTAGCGCTTGGTAGACGGTCCGAAAGTCTTCTGGCTCTAGCAGTTGTCTCATGTCGTGAAGCATCCAAATCTTGTTATAGATCGCTTTGACCATGTTGCTTATTTGGGCCTTCATATTGAGCTGTTGATCCAGAGTAACCCCTAGGTACTGAATTGTGGGCCTGCTGAGGAGCTCTGCATCTCGCACCTTCAGTGTTGTGGGCGTTATACTTCAGAGAGGCTGAAGAGGTTGGGTCGTGAGGACGGGCTATGCTGGCGCTTGTGTAGGGAGAAGGGCTCTTTCCTATACATTTGATGGGCCCACCAGCTTCTTTTGCCTTTTTGTGAGCAGATTTTTTCCTTTATTAGTTGGGTACAAGAGGCGGGTTCCTCCTTCAACTGGCACGGTTTTATTGTGTGTGAAAGGGGGTGGGGCAGTTTTTGATCTTTTGACAAGATTTTTGATTACAGCTGCAAGGCTATCTTTGGCCCAATAGAGGCATCCTGAGGTTCCCTCCTTAGATGTGATGGTCCAGAAGGTTAAATACATCCAGTGGATGGCAAAGCTAACTGCTATGCGACAGCAGAATTTGTCCAGTTTTCAAAAGGTCTAGTCTCCCTTTGTCAAATGGTGTGGCGTGACAGTTAATTAGCTGTTTGGGAAGATTTAGTATGATTGAGGGGATGGAGCTTTGGACTTGGGTGGGGGGAGGCAGTGGGCTTACCAGGGTTCGGGGGGGGGGTATAATGGCTTGGTCCACACAAGGAGTGAAGTCGTTGGGTAATATATTTCTTTTAAATGTGCTTGTTCTGCTCTACATGTGCTGCACTGTCCTCTGGGGCGTGGGAGGGGGGTTTAATAGAAACGTTGGATGTTTGTTTCTCCTGGTATTGTGAAATGTTTTTTCTTATGTGTTTTTGAGAAGTGGAATGCGTGTCTTAATTTCTTAATAAAAATAAAATTAAAAAAAATAGATAAGATTTTTTTCTAACAATTTGCCAGTGATAACCATATTTTTGCCTGTGTAAGATTTAAAGAGGTAGAAAGCACCTAAACTACACAATGAGAAATTACAAAAAGACAGTAAACCATGACATTTACATAAAGCTTTTTTATTTAATTAGGAAAGTGTGAGTACAATTTTCTTTTGTTACATGTTTAATCTGAAGTTTAGTTACAGCAGAAAAGTCTTCCATGTCCGAAAAACAAAATGAATAAAAGTACCATGATAATCTTTCAAAAAAAATTAGTATTCATCTGTATCAGTGGAAACAAAAACAATAGAACAAACACCAGAAATAGTGTTCAACACTACAACGGTACAAAAATGTGTGCTGAAAGTTTGCTTGCCCAACATAACAGGTATGTGATAAATGACAAAACAATATCTACCCCCACAGAAGAAATACACAGTGAAGATGAAGGACAGCAGAATTATCTTTTATCCATCAAATCATGATGTGTTTTAAGATCATCATTACATTTGTTTACCATCCACATAAGCTAATCAGAAAACAATGTTTTTTATCTGGCCGCTTCCCCATGCTGAAGGCTAATGTGAACAGAGTAACTGAACAAGCAGCAAGTGAAGAAGAGGAGAGAGTCAGACCTTATTAGCTAGTATCGTTCCGCAGTATAGAAAAGATTCCCAGGCTGGAAGGAGCCAGATGCGGAAACCAGATGAGGTTGCCCTGGCCGTGCTTTTCAGATAGCTGCCAGCGGGGAAAGACAAGAAAAGATCAAAGTGCAACAGTGCTTTGGTCTAAAATTCCATTCTCGCTCCTGGCAGAACTGGTCTAAAATTCAAAGGAAGACAACAATTATAACATTTTATTCATTCTCATTTTAATTGCAGAGCACAACACGGCGTTGAAAATTTTCAGACTAAAAATCTTTAAACACTGATTTCAGTTTAAGAGCCAAAACAGATATGAGCTTTCCCCCTCCATAATTATAAATAAAAGCACCTTCATTTAGATGACCAGCAACAAAAACAGTACACTTTACTGTCAAGCTTTCAGTCTGTAACCACTAAATTGCTAACGTGCCCTCTTCATGATGAGACACGCCCGATCATATGCTCTGCGCTCTCGCCGACTGTAGCTATTCAAATTTCTTTTCTGAAAGACAGCATTTTAAAAAAAGTTATTAAAAACTTTTACAGAAGGTATTCACTTAGACTGCATTGTTGAACTGATGTGATATCAGAACTGAGAAAAACTGGAACTTGTAGCATGAAAGAAATCTAAATCCTCTGGTCTGTGCACCTCTCACGTAAGCCACAGTAGTGCTGTGAAGAGCTATGCTCGTATTGCTGACACCTCTCCTCTGCAAAATCCCTGCTCGGGTACCTGTAAATAGCTGACCTGGGGCATTTTTCTCAAGGTTCAAGGACACGTTTTTAGGGACCGGTTAAAGACACCTGCGTCTTTACTAGCACTCTGCTCAACTCTCACATTCACAGATTAGCAGCTTTTGCCACTGCCTTGTAGCGGCCCCCCCCCCCCCCCATCAAGGTTAGAGTGAACCTTTCCACAAGGACCTGAAGTCTGCAAAGCCTGGAAAATGTTTTTCAGATGAAAAAAATCATAGTGAAATAGTCAAGTATCCCTTTAGCATAAGGAAGCAAAAATGCCAGTGGATGGAAGTCTTCATTCATTCATTCCGTCTAGGGTTGCCAACTGGCCGGTTTTAAGCCGGCCTGGCCGGTTTTTCCACGGCCAGGCCGGCTGCCGGCGCAGAGGCAAAACCGGCCCTTTAAAAGCCGGTTTTTTTGCTCTGGCCGCAAGATCGGGAGCGGTCAGAGCAAAACAACCGGCTTTTCTCCGCTTCAGAGGGAGCCGGGGAAGCCCGCGCAAGGCCCCGGCTCCCTCTGAACAGCCACCAGCGTGAAGAGCCTTTACCTTCACGCTGGCGGCTGTTCCTGTGAAGCCGCGAATGCTGGGAAAGGTTAAAGGTTGCCCTTTAACCTTTCCCAGCATTCGCGGCTTCACAGGAACAGCCGCCAGCGTGAAGGTAAAGGCTCTTCACGCTGGTGGCTGTTCAGAAGGAGCCGGGGCCTCGCGCGGCTTCCCTGGCTCCCTCTGAAGCCTCAGACAGCCGCGATGCTGGTCGGGGGGGGGGGGGGCAAGGACTGCATTGGCTGTGATGGGTGGGACCTGGACTGGAAAAGGGCTAAGGGGGGGGGGGGGACTTGGACTGGAAAAGGGCTAAGGGGGGGGGACTTGGACTGGAAAAGGGCTAAGGGGGGGGGACTTGGACTGGAAAAGGGCTAAGGGGGGGGACTTGGACTGGAAAAGGGCTAAGGGGGGGGACTTGGACTGGAAAAGGGCTAAGGGGGGGGACTTGGACTGGAAAAGGGCTAAGGGGGGGACTTGGACTGGAAATAGGCTGTGATGGGGGGGGGGACCTGGACTGTAAAAGGGTTATGGGGGGGGGGACATGGACTGGAAATGGGTTGTGATGGGGGTGGAGGGGACCTGGACCAGAAAAGGGCTATGGGGGGGGGGGGGAACTTGGACTGGAAATGGGCTATGGTGGAGGAAGGGGGATCTTGGACTGGAAATAGGCTGTGATTAGGGGGGCTAGGACTGCAAATGGGCTGTGATGGTGCGGGGGGACTCGGACTGCAAATGGGCTGTGATGGTGCGGGGGGACTCGGACTGCAAATGGGCTGTGATGGTGGGGGGGGGGCCTAGGACTGGAAATAGGCTGTGATGAGGGACGTGGCCTGGAAATGGGCGGGGATTGGGGGGGGGAGCTAGGACTGGAAATGGCCTGTGATGTGAGGGCTAGCACTGGAAATGGGCTGATGAAGAGCTGGAATAGGACTGGAAATGGGCTGATGGGGGGCATGGGAGAATGGGACTAGAAGGGAGTGGATGCTGGGTGGGCCTAGAACTATAAGGGAATTGATTTGGGGGGAGGACTAGAATGGATGGGGAATGAGAATGGAGAGGGGAAAAAATATTTTGTGTGGAAGAAAAGTCTATGATGGGCCGGTATTGGGAGAGTAAGAGGGGCTTGAGAATGGAAGGGTGAAATTTAAACGGATGATAAAGGAATAAGGAAAGAATTGGGGGAAAGAGCAAAAGGGAAACAATCAGTATGTTAAAGCAGAAATAGAGAGAGAATGGAAAACATCTAAAAGAGAAGAAAGGACAAATGGATAGCTTGCAGAAGACACGAAGAAACCAGAAGAAAGTGACTGGAGCAATTGCAACTGAAAAATAAAACGCCCAAACAGAAGGTAGAAAAATACTTTTTATTTTGAATTTATTAACTGGAATATGTCTGGTCTGGGAAGTGTGTATTGCTAACATCTTTGCGTTTTTGTTTAGTGCAAGAGGAAATTACTTTATAGTTTTATTTCTCCAGTGTTGTACATTTCATGTTTGGATTTTGGGGTTCCCAGTTTAATTATTATCTGACCAAGGAAGTTAGCCTACACGTATCCTCGGTAATTTTTGTGGGTGGGGCTGGGGGCGGGGCAGGGGTGGGGCTGGGGGCGGGGCAGGGGTGGGACTAGGGGCGGAGAATGGGTGGAGCATGGCGAGCCACAGGTGTCGGGTTTTTCTCGGTGAAAAAGTTGGCAACCCTAATTCCGTCACATGCTTAGCTCTGGAACTTGGCTCCCATACACTACCAGGCAGCAAGACCTTCACAATTTGCCTTCTTTAAATAAGGTTTATCTGCTCCCACCCTGTAGTGATGAAGATTCCCCAATGAACAGTTAAATTAGGTGTAAAGAAATTGAAAAGTAGATTTACATACATCTACATGTAGCTGTCCCAAGAGCCAGGTTAATTCACATATTTAGATTTCTCTATAAAACAGATCCTTTGTGGCCCTTTGATAGCTGGGTTAGTACCAGCGGTCCTGCTTCGAGCTGCATGGGAGTCCTCCACTGGCATTCTTGACCGGGGGGGGGGGGGGTGCAACGTAATCGTGCCTTGCAACATAAAGGACAGGCAAGGGATAGTCCTGCCTTTCCCTTGGGACGTACTTGTCCCTCACAATTAAATAATGTAAACACTCCACTTGACTTTCACCACACCTTCTAGCAAAAATTTCAAAATAACCAAAAAACTACAGAAAGAAAGGAGGAGGAGAAAAGCGGGTCTCAGAAGCAACAGGGTTTATGTGTGAATAGCATTAGAAATATCTCAGCTGCCTCACATCCCCAGTTCATCAGCGACCCGAGAAAAAACACACTCCTCTTCTTCATATTAATCATTATTTGCCTTCTCCACAGCTCTTTTAGCTACTATAGCTCCCATTATGTTTTCATGCAAGAAGAAGTAGCTACACAATACTTAACTCAATCCCATTTGCTTACATGCGGTCACAATTCCTCTGGCGCTCCCAAGCTCCAGGTTTGCATCCGGCTTCATCCTTCACAGCCTCCTCCTCCTTTCTTTCTGTAGTTTTTGATTAGTCTGAAATTTATGCTAGAAGGTGTGGTGAAAGTCAAGTGGAGGGTTACACTATTTATGTTGAGTAATCAACTGAGACTCCAGAAGTGATCATAAATACCGACTGTATACCTCCCAATTAAAAGCATGACCATGGTGCACCACCTCCCCACTAGCAGGAGCGCCGGCAGAGGACTCCCACGCAGCTTGAAGCTGCTTAGAGGGAACAATGGTTAGGACCCCCATCCTCACAGCACTATTTCAGGACTGCAGCTCCTCACGAGACTCATTTCTCACACACACGGAGCTGGGTCTCAAATGCTTCTTCCTTAGGCTAGTCATATACAACAAGTCCGTCCTAACTTTATGCAGGGGCAGCAGAACACCAATCTCCAGCCCTGCCCCCAAGCTCTCTATTGCTGATGTTGTGTTGGGCAAAATATTGGTGGGACCATAGCCCCTGTGGCTCGCCCCTTTTCACTGCCTCTGACTTGATGGGTTTCATTTCTCACAACAATTTAAAAATCAGGGATAGTGATTATGATTTAGATCTTCACTTTGCTTATGAAATTCATTGTTTATTCCCATCATTATTCTTACGATAACATTACAAATATTTCTGCATGAGTGTAAAAGCTACATATTTTGATTAGATTCTCTACCAGTTGCACTCAATAGTTCGTATCACAGGACTGCAATAGTCCAGTAGTTCAAAGTGTTCTGCAGGCAAATAACCAAAATGATCAAGCCTTAGACTGGATTGTCTTACCGCCGTTTGAAATTGAACTTCTTATTTTTCCCCCTAAACCCTCTTCCCTCCTTCTCTGTCTCTGTTGATAACACTTATGCTTTCTGTTTCCTCAGCCTGCAACCTTGGAGTCATCTTTTACTCCTCCCTCTCCATACAAATCCAACAAAAACATGTTTCTTTCTCTACAACATTAACAAAATTCATCCCTTCCTTTCTGAACACATTACTAAAACACTTATCCACTCTTTAGTCACCTCTCGCCTCGACTATCACAACCTCCTCCTTGCAGTCTCCCTCAGAGCCATCTTTCTCCGCTTCAGTCTGTTCAGAACTCTGCTGCGTAGCTCATCTTCCGCCAGCCCCAATATACTCATATAGCCCCTCCTCTCAAATCACTTCATTGGCTCCCTTCCATATCCAATTCAAACTTCTCTTTCTGACCTCTAAGTGCATTCAATCTATTGCTCCTCACTACCTTTCCTCTCTTCTCTCCCTACACCCCTCCTCGTGAACTCCGCTCTTCCTCTGGCTTACTTCTCTCTGTCCTTTTCTAATAGCCATTTCCAGACTCCGATCCTTTCACCTTGCTGCTCCTTATGCCTGGAACAGACTACCTGTATCTTTACATCAGGTTTCATCTCTCCCCCTTCTCAAATCCATGCTAAAGGCTCACCTCTTTCAGGCCGCTTTTGGATCTCAGTCCTTTGTTCTCCTCCTTCTGTCTCATTACCTTTCCCTACTGTAGCCTTGTTCTCTGCTATTGTATTGTCTGTCTTGATTAGATTATAAGCTCTGATGAGCAGGGACCATCTTTTGTGTGTCTGTACAGGGCCGCATATACTTGTAGCGCTGTATAAATGATTAATAGTAATAGCAGCAAAGAGATGACGTGTCTACAAAGCAGAATTTAAATGGCAGTTTATAAAGAAACGGTTTCACTCATGCTGGCTTAATTTCCCTCTAATCGGGCTAATGTGAATGTGGGACCTGCTCTAGTTGTACCTATCAGTTTCCTTCTGTATTCTGGACGTCTAGCTCAATTGTATTCAAGAGCTGGAATCTAGCACCTTGATCCTTCATTTGCAACTATGCAGGAATTGTTTAATCATTGCATCAAAAAGACTATGCAGCAAGGCTCACTGCACAACCCTGCAATAATGGAACCTTAATGGGACTGCAAGGTGTCACCTTTAAGCACCATAACCATGACTCCCCATCCAATACTCCTCTCCCCAAGAAAACTGTGAATGCCGCCTCGACAACACCCCCAGATCATTCTAACCAGGTGATTAAAAAGCAGGGACCTGTCACATGCAGTGTGCGGCATTTATCATCTGAGCTACTAAGCCAGCCTATGACCTGTTCAGTTCACGTATCGCTGCATTATTTTGTACCCTGCTGGAATGCATTGTTTTCTCTCTTTTTGACTCTAACGTCAAAAATCTTTCTTTTACAATTTTTCTTTAACCAAGACAACCAGCAATACTGCACTTGTTTTTCTCTTCTGTAAAAAAAACAAAAAACAAAAACCACAATCATAAACAAGAGATCCCATGGCAACAAGCCACTTCCCAGGCAGGTTTCTACAATGACAACTGGGATATGGTAGTGCTGCGCAACTCAGGACAAGAGAACTTCCTATGTACTTAAGGAAATTACAATATGCCGAGGTTGAAAGGGACTTCCAGACAGCACAACATGATGGAATCGGATCAATCATAGATACAGTTCTAACTCAACCATGTATACAATGACATTTTCAAGGAAAAAAGGAAATTCAATTCTCCAAAACCAACACTACCAAATACTATATACAATTCAAACCATATGTACCAATGTTCAGCTGTGGCAATCAGCTTTTTATTTATTTTTGGGGGGTTTTCCAACACGCTGAATCTGGTGTTTTATACGAGTATACAGTGGTGCTGAATATATGTGGAGACAACTGACTGCTGGCAGCTATACTGTATATAAAGTGGCAATATTCAGCCACTATACATATAGCAGAGTGGTTTTATTTAGGCCAGCCTTTTTGCTGGCTATATATTAAATCGCTCAACTATCTTATTCCACCCTAACTTTGCCCAAGCACTGTCAGGACATTTAGAAGGCTTTTTCAGCAGCCCTATATTTACATTTAACGGTGGCCATTAAACACAAGTCCCTGGGAATATCAACCCAATGGTAACTAAGGGGCAAAAACTCAGTTTTACATGGATAAACAAAAAAAACCATACAAACGGAGAAATTTTACTTACAGATAATTTCCTTTCCTGGAATCCTGCTAGACCAGTCCAGACTAGTGGACTGTGTCCTGTTGCCAGCAGATGGCGAGACAGAAAAATTCCTGAAGCCTTGTGACATCACCCTTGATATAAAAACCATTCCCCCAAGGACAGCTTCAGTATAACCATAACAAGCAGCAGGCGTTCAAACAGCCAAGGAAGCAGAAAACCAGACCAAAAATGAGTTCATAAACGAATAACTCTTATAACAAGCTAAACTGAACAATGTGGAACAGGACCTGCAGGCCAAGGAAGTATGTACATGGCGAGGTACAGCAATGTCACCGATACGTAAACACTGTCTTAACCAGTTTTGGACCAGCGTATGTTTTACATACATAAGGTTTCCATACTTACTACTCAACTGTTTACTAATTAAATGGTTATAAATTCAATGGAACTATGTTTAGCTATTATCGTTATGTCAAAAAGCGTTAAGAAATCTGTATATATCTGAGATCTAGTTAAATAGGTATTTGAAGTTTGCTGATTTTGACGGTACTGGCGGCTCAACATAAAAAGATCACAAAAAATAGTAAGTAGCTTATAATGCTGTAATAGCTACTATTTTGCAAATAAACGTATTTGTAGACTTTAGAAAATAGGTTTAGATAACTAAGTTACTTACTGCCGGAGTTATTGGTGTGTATATCGGCCTTGTATGTTTTTCGTACACTGGGCTAATATGTTGTCGAAACTAATTGCTGTCAATCATTCTGTTCTAGGTGTTTCAATGGTGCAATATCGACGCACTGCATCAGAAGTGTTTTCTCGTGTATCATATTCCGCCGTCAGAATGGACTGTTGACAAACTATATTATATCATAATAAAGTGTTTTAAATGAAAACTGCAGTTTCAATAGTATCATACAGTATGTTTATGTCAATGAATACTGGAACTGACTCCTATCTTTTCTGAAGACGGACAATATACTATATTGGACCAGTGTATGAAAAACATACACTATGTGAAACTTCTATTTTCTGCAAAGTTTTAATATTTTTTTATTATTGCCAGTATTTCATAGTTGTTTGAGTGTAACAAATCTAATAGATCATCCAGAACAGAGAAAGAATATGCGAGCTGTCCAAAACGGGTTAACTAGGCGACGAAATAAACAGTTTAAAGGGGCGGATCCTGGACTGGTCTAGTAGGGCTCCAGGAAAGGAAATTATTGGTAAGTAAAATTTCTCCTTCCGAATCTATCCTGCTAGATCAATCCAGGCTAATGGGAAGTAACATAGCTAAACCATTCCAGGACGGGAAGAAACAATTGCAGCCAAGACAGAGGCTCCGAAGCAAGCTGCTTCTCGAGCTTGGACATCTAAGCGATAGTGACGTGCAAAAGTAGAGAGGGAGGACCAGGAGGCTGCCCTGCAAATATCTAGCAGAGCTACCCGTTAGCATTCTGCCCAAGAGGTAGCCTGGGCCCGCATAGAATGTGCCCGAAGATCTACAGGCACAGGTTTGTTTAATAAAATATAAACTGACTCAATGGTCTGCTTGATCCAGCATGCAATGGTCGCTCTGGAAGCAGACGCTCCTTTTTGTGGACCAGAAGCCAGGACAAAAAGGTGATCAGAGATGAAATTTATTAGTGAGTTTGAGGTAACGGCGTAACGCCCTACCAACATCCAACAGGTGAAGGACTCTGCTGTCACCCAAAAACTGCTCCGTAAAAAAGGAAGGAAGCACATCTGATTGGCTGACATGAAAATCCTAAAGGACATTAGGGAGAAAAGAGGGCACTGTTCGAATGGTAACCACCTCCAGGAAAGAAGACAGAAAAGGATCCTGGCAAGAAAGTGCCTGGAGCTCCGAAAGGCATCGTGCTTAAGTGACTGCTATAATAAAAACAGTTTTGAGAGTCAAATATTTGAGAGATGCCCTATGGAGAGGCTCAAATAGGGAACAGGTCAGAACGTGAAGTGCTAAGGACAGATCCCAAGAATGGATGAATGAGGGCCTCGAGGCATCAACGCCCCACAAAAAAATGGGAAATGTCTACATGAGAAGCAAGAGACCGCCCATGGAGAGGCTCTTGAAAGCATGCCAAGGCTGCAATATGCACCTTTAAAGAATTAAGAGTGAGATCTTCATCAAATCTGTCCTGAAGGAAGGAAAGAATATCTGGAGATCTCTTAGAACACCAAAAGACACCAGATGCAAGCATAGGCATGTGAGGTAGAAGACCGTTGAGCCCGTAGTAAAGTGATCACTACTTGCGGCGAATAACCTTTGCGATGCAAGCAACACTGCTCAATAGCCAAGCCATAAGCGTGTAAGGAGCTGGGTCATCCATGGGAACCAGCCCCAGAAACAGGAGACCGCTCCAGACACTGAGGGGTAGGGGCTCCTCCTGCAGGAGGCAGAGGAGATCGGCATCCCATGGACACTGAAGCCAATCTGGGGCCACCAGCACTACCTGACCAGAATTTGACTCTATCCAATGGAATACACAGCCGATTAGCAGCCAAGGAGGAAAGATGTAGAGAAGCTGGTTTAAGGGCCAGATCTGAACCAGAAATCTAGGCCGAGAGAGTTCAATTCCTTTCAACAACTTAAAGATTGACATCTTGGCACTGGAAGAGGTGGTCATTAGGTCTAAAATTGGATGACCCCACCAATGCACAAAGTTCACAAACACCCACGGAGCTAGCTCCCACTCGCCGGGTCCAGGATATGACGGACTCAGGAAATCCACAGAAAGAGCCAGGAGGTTGGATTCTGCCCAGGGAAATAGACTAATTTCCAGGGCCACTACAGGACATTTGGTCACACCCTGTCTGTTGAGATAAGTCATAGTGGTGAAAATTGTCGGAAAGTACTCTGACTGCTTGACCCTAAAGGTGGGATTGAAAGACGAGTAGAGCCAGATGAACAGCCCAGGCTTCAAGGCAATTGATGGTTCAAAAAGCTTCTTAAATGGACCAAGATTCTTGTGCTGCCTGTCCCTGGCAGTGCGCTCCCCAACCTGCAAGGCTGGCATTTGTAGTGACCACCACCCAACATGGAATTTCCAAGGGAACACCCTTCAACAATTGATGAGGACAAAGACTGCAGCAAACCACTGAAGAAAGGGGTAGACAAATCTGATAGTCCTGGGTGGATGGGGACCAGCACGACAGGAGAGAGTACTGAAGTAGACGCATGTGAGCATGGGCCCAGGAGACTATGTAGAGAGCAGAAGCCATGGTGCTGAGGAGTTACAGGTAATCCCAGGAAGTGGGAGCTGCCAGGTGCCAGAAGGGATGGACCTGAATGCAGAGCTTCTTGCATCTGTCGCAAGAGAGGAAGAGACGACCCACTCATGTCAAAGCAGGATCTGAGGAATTCCAGAGACTGAACTGGGCACAGATTGCTTTTGACATAATTGACCACCCAGCCGAGACAATACAGAAAGGAGAGGATCTGAGAGACTACAGAAGTAGCCTCCTCGAAACTCGTTGCTCTGATCAGTCAATCATCTAGATAAGGATGAACCTGAATACTTTGGCGCAACAGGGAAACTGCCACTACTACCATCACCTTGGAGAAGGTACAAGGAGCTATGGCAAGACCAAAGGGCAGGGCACAAAACTGATAACGTTGACAGAGGACCGCAAAATGTAAATACTGCTGATGATCTTGGTGGATTGGAATGTAAAATTATGATTCCGCCAGGTCCAGGGATGCAAGAAATTTGCGTGGCCAAACAGCTTGAATGACTGTCCTGAGGGTTTCCATCCGGAACCACGACACCTAAAGAAAGCAACTGACTCCCTTAAGGTCCAGGATAGGACAGAAGGAGCCGTCATTTTTGGGAATGACAAAACAAATGGAATAGTGACCAGAACTTCTTTCTGAGGAAGGAATTTGGCATACCGCATTGAGCTGAAAGTGGCGGTGGAGAGTCAGGCATACAGCTGCTGCCTTGGCCGCAGAATCACATGGAGAAATGAGGAAGACATTCATCACAGGCTAATGAAGCTGAGAGCATAACCCTTTGCTACTACCTCGTGTACCCATTGGTCCGATGTTATCAGAGTCCATTCGTGGGAAAAATACCGTAAACGTCCACCCACAGGAGGCACACCGGAATGGACCTAGAAACAGTCAATGGGAAGATTTGGCAGAACCGGAAAAACTTGTCGGACGAGGAGAAATTGTCCCAGTTGCGACATACCCCGAAAGGACTGAGGCTTAGAACCAACCCTAAGAACTGGATTTGCCAGGCTGGTAGCAACAAATGTCTCTGAAGCGGACTCTATAAGATGAGGACGTGGACGATGACATGGCAGGACAATGAAAATTGGATTTGGGTTTATCCTCTGGCAAAAGTTGAGGCTTGACTTCCCCCAAATCCTTCACAAGTTTTTCCAAATTCTCACCAAAAAGAAGGCGGCCCTTGAAAGGAAGCTTGGTGAGACGGGATTTAGAAGCAGCATCCGCATTCCAATGATGGAGCCACAGCCAACACCAAGACACTGCAGCAGCAGCAGCAGCCACAGACCGAGCAGATAAGAGCAGCAGATCATAAAAGGCATCTCTGCAAGAAAGGCAGCGACAGTCTCTAAATGAGGGAAAGGCGGATCATCCTGAAGTGACTGAAGCCATCGGAGCAGAGTGCGTGCAGCAACACTTATTTATTTATTTATTTTATTTATTTAATTTACATTCTCTTATATACCGCGCTATTCTGCATCAGTGCGGTTTACATTGAACAAACTGAAATTACATTGAACAGGGCATTATAACTTGGAGATAACTATTTTACAGGGAACATGGGCTATGGAGGGTTAAGTGGCTTGCCCGAGACCACAAGGAGCACCTGTGGAACTAGAAACCCCAGTCCTTCCGGCCCGAGGTTGCTGTCCTCTAGTGGGATTTGAACCCCCGACCTTCCGGCCTGAAGTACCTTGCCCCAACCACTAGGCCACTCCTCCACTCCACTTCCGCAAACAGAGGCCTGCAATGCCAAGGTTGATGACGAGAAATTGTTTTTTTAAGAGGCCCTCCACCTTGCGATCCATCTGATCATGGAGGGCAGTGCCGCCCACTACAGGAATGGTTGTATATTTAGTGACTGAAGCGACCAGGGCGTCTAATTTAGAGAAATGCAACCACTTGTCAAGATCATCCGAAGACCAAATGTACACACTCCCCCAAGGAATGAGTGGAGGATAGAAACACATCAGGAGAATCCCACTCTAAGGAGACCATCTGTTGTAGTTCCAGGGGAAAGGGAAAAGCCTTAGGTTTCCTGATGCCCACAGTGATGGGATCTGCCTGAGGTTTAGAGGAATCCGAAGGCTGTTGCAGTCCGAGGAGTGCAGAACCTCTGTAATTTGAGCAATGAGAGCAGGAAGCTCTTCCTTACAGAATAACCAGATATCCTGACTGCCTTCTCGAAGCTCTGGTAGTCTTCCAATAGTAAGAGCTCTCCTTTCTTCCCAGCCAAACTCAGAAGTGATAGAATGTTCATCTCAAGGACCACCACCACCTACCTCTGTAGGGCACCAGTTCCCTGGAGGAGAGGAGATATCCTTGGCCAGATCTAAGAAGTTCCAGCCAAATATTGGCAGGCAAACTTTCTAGACAGTGGATCAGCAGTGGTCACAGAGTAGCCTAAGTCCCCGAGCGCCACATATCTCAAGCCTGATGGAATAGTTGCATAAAATGGAGATCAGAGCCATCCGTTAGTCTGCATAGGCTGACTAGAGGAGTTGTAGAGGGTGAGCAGGCTGTTCAGGCAACAAAACCGGAGGAAGGGCATCTTGAGGTAACCCAGAGGGAGCTAAAACAAGAGACCTGGAAGGGCTACTGGAACCAGAACCTGCAGACACAGAAGGACCCCCTTGATCAGAACCACATGAGGAACACAAACTACCTATCCAAGTCTTACATTTTTCCCACAGCCCAAGCAGCGCTGTAGGGAAGGAGGCATTTTTCACAACAGGATAAAAGAAAAAGAGGAACAGCCGTGGAGCAAAAATCAGACACTGAAGAAAGAATGGCAGCCATGACACAAAAATTATGGCAGGAAGCAGCTGCTGACTGACCACGTGAAGAGAAGCAGGAAAAAGGCAATTGCAGAAAACGGAGCACACTGGGGGGGGGAAAAAAATAAAAAGGGGGAGGCGCATGTGGTCAGAAGAAGAAGATACCACTGAAAAAAGAGATCGGGATACTACTTTGAAAGAGAACTGGGTCCTTGAATAAGGCTTTTTTTAAACAAACTTTAAGGAGATAGAAAAACAACAAAAAGTGAATGCCAACTTAGCTGATAGAAATCTGCAGACCAGTCAGAACGGAAGGCTGCAGCTGCTCCTCATGACCAGGAGCAGCTCTGGAAAGTGAAGAAAGGAAAACAGTCAGCAAAGAAGGGGCACCACAGCGTGCACAAATGCCAAAGATAGCTACACTGACACCAAATCTATTCTCAGAAAATGCCAGGAGCTAGGAGAAGTCCGCCAACTGCTGAGACAGAGAAAATACTGAAGCGCCCCTTGGGGGATGGGTTTTTATACCAAGCGTAATGTCACAAAGCTTAGGGAATTTTTCTGTCTTGCCATCTGCTGGCAGGGGGCCACCACCCACTAGTCTGGGCTGGTCTAGCAGGATGTATTTGGAAAGTCCGATTATTGCTCCCCTGAGTACAGGTAAAAGTGGGCAGGGTAAGCATGCATGAACATTTCATTTCGGCACATACTTCATCCCTGCAATGTAGGACCTGCGGAGACATCCATTACTCTCGCCCAAATTACTATTTTTTATTGAAATGCCAATCAACGTTTTTACCACTTGATATGGTGTGTTTTTACTGTAAGTGATACCTTATCATTAATAGTCGCACTCGGGAGCTAGCAGATACAATTGTACTACTTCAGAGCATACATTAATTTAAATAACGTATTTCAACCTGTACCAGGAACAAAACAATGCACTTGGTGTAGTGAACTAGTTAAAGAAATAACAGAAGGATCTTCTGGTTTTTTACTCCATTTCCTAATCAGCAAAGCGTTTCCTTAAGAATGGTGTCAGACCTCCGTAGCACACATACACACACACACATTAACCAGAGCTTCTAAATGGCTCCCCCTGACCTCCTAGGCCTCCCCCTCTCCCTCTAGAATATGCCCCTGAGCCTACAAATCTCAAGACCTATACAAGACAAATCCTTAGCTTCAGAAGGCAAGTGTCCTCCGTCAATGTTCCCTCTAATTTTCTGTAGGCTGTGTGCGCATACAATATCAGTTGTGTGCAGCTTTTGAAGGAAGGTTAAATTTTTGTGCGCCACATAACGACACTCAGAGTTATATACTTTAAAATTTGACTACACCTCAGAATACAGTATGTACACCACATTGATTTTAATCAAATTAAATGAAAATAGACGATTACTAAATGAAGCAGGAAATTTGTAGTAATTACAATCATAACTTTTAAATTTTAAGACGTCTGTGTTGTTTTCTATCAGAATCAGAGCCGTAATTTTTGTGCGCTCTGTTGTAAAGTATGTGCGCTCTGTCGGCGAGGTGTGTGCGCGCGCACACGCGCACAGCTTAGAGGGAACAGTGTCCTCCGTAAAACGGAAACACACTTCCTCACAAGTACATAAAATAGTGGATCTATAAAATGAAATGTTCTTACATTACTAAGAAAGTTTACACTAACTTTTCTGGCAGCTTAATCCAGGTCATATACTTACTGTATTGCCATCAGTCTCTGTAACTGTCTCCTTTTTGTGGCAGATAAGTTAAGATCACCTCCTATGAAATATTAAAGATATCACTGGTCATGTCACTGAAGTCATTTATTTAAAGGAGCAATGTCTTAACAAATAAAAGAAAAGTCGTTTACCTAGCAGTCAGAAACCAACGCCACACACCAGGAGCACACCAAGCACTCGCAGTGCGGACCAAATACTCAAAGTATCCTCTCTGTAATTTTTAATTATATTGAAGTGTGCATCTTATCACAGTCTTCAGTGCTGACGGGTCGATGTAATAAGCTGCCCCTTACTGTGTTTGATTTTCCTGTCCTAATCTTACGCCCTGATGCAGGAAAAAAAAAAGATAATCATGGGAAAATCGGCGTAAAAGCACTGCGCTGTAGGATAACGTAGTGGGCATTCAAAATGGCCGAATAAGAAATTGCTTCCAATGTAAAAAAAACTATCTTGAAAAATTTAGCAGGTTTTTTTTCACTCGTTCCTTAATGCTGAATCTTTACGCCACCTCAGGGCTGGTATAAAGATGCAGCCAGGGGTAAAAAAGTCATATTTCATCTCAGATGACCCGAAATCCCTGGTGGTCCAAGTGGGCCACTGACAACCAAATCCCTCCCTCCAGCACTTCCCAAACTACAACTCCTCCCAGATGCTCCCAACCCCACAAATATCCCTGGTAGCCTATGACAAGTGGGCATTACTCCTGCCTCAGAATATTGAAGTGTGCAAGGTGGCTGGTGGGTATGAAGGGGCAGGGGCCATGGCCCACCATTATTTCTCTGGCAAAAGAGGAGGTTGGTGGCTCACTAGGGCCACCAGGGATATTTGTGGCATCAAGGGGAGTTGCAACAGTGCAGTGGGGCGTGATGGGGAAGGGGGGGAAAAAAAAATCAGTGGTCCGGGGCCCAGTTGAGCCACCAGGGCATTCTTTTGTGGTAGTGAAATGCTAGGGACGGAAATAGTTCAGCATTTTGTTTTTTTAAACGCCTCCCTGTTTTAATTTTTCCCTTTTTCCTCCACATTGCTTTCTATGGATTTGGGCTATAAAACTGCTTTTCAGTATATTTAATGGGATACTGTGATATCAGAAGTGGGGGCAATATTGTTGACAGACTTGGGCATACTCAATTAGACTTCTTCCATCCAGTTTCATACATCAATGGCATCAGGAGATTACTTTTCCATACGGGACTGTAGAGTTTAGTAACTGGTATGGAAGAGCAGATTGGACAGGTCGTATAGTCTTCATCCGTCATCATGTTTCTATGCCTTTATAGCCAAAAGTGGGAAGGAGACCACCACATACATTACAATAAGCCAGTAGCATGCTATGTGCTTCTGAGCAGGGACCAGCTTGAGCACTCATGGCATCGGACTCTGGACAATGAACAACATAACACAAATCTGACGCACAACTCCGCAGACACTACACACAACTTGTAAATAAGTTACTCTGATCTTTGTTAAGTTTTCCTGCATGTCAGGTTACCCCACCCTATTGTAAAGTTATATTGTAAACAGAGTTGAAATGTAAACCGCCTTGATTTAAGGAGAAAGCGGTATATAAAACCTGTTTATAAAAGGGCATTTGCTTTTCACAATCAGAGCTAAAATGCACAAGATATGCAGAGCCTCCAAATATATGGCTGCTTTGATTCGGTACAGGCTATCGATAACTTTATGCTGAAAATTATAATGCCAAAATTTAGTTGGATCAAATCCTAACTATTTATTCCCCAATTATATAAATGTAGGGACCATAAATATACTATATTCACAGGCACATTTATCTCAGTGAGGATGGTATGATCTACATTGCAGCAACAGCATAGAATACATTAATCCTACCTGTCATGTTATCTATAAAGTAGAGCATAACTACAGCTATTAGTGAACCTGGAAAACAAAAGAAAATACAAACATTAGTTATAAGTTTACACAAACCAAAAAACTACTTACACACAAGATTAGGCCTCTCTGAATGTTCTATAATCCATCTTATAAGACCCACCAGTATATGTAGTGGCTATTGGAAGTCTATGCTCTTTTGAATATTTCATATTTTGTTGTGTCCATGTGTGCATGCATTTAAATGAGTTTTCCCAACTCATCAACACACCCTATTCCATACCTTGCAATGGTCCACCAACTTTGCATACCTATGTATTTGTCAACATTAGACCATTTCTACTTACAAAAATGTTCAACCAGGGTAGAGTTTCCCTATGGCTTTCCCTCCCTTTAAAACACACCATCTAATATTTCTCATTATGCAATATCATATGCCTGATGGCCTTATGCAAAGGAAAAGCATTAAAAGGCTTTAGATTCAAAGAAGTGATGTCATCAATAGAGATGGCAGCTTGATCAAGCTCCCGTTGCTGTGCTGTTTAATTGGTGCAAAAAACGAGCACTCTCTAAAATTAAAGTTTACTGCTGCATCCTCCCCGTACCGCTTAAGCTGGAGGAATGTCCCTCCACAAAATAACTTGAAAAATTCAAAACCCCCTATGCAGGGAGGTCAGGCCGTGAGCAGTGGGATGAGACTGCACTAGTGGCCGCCAAGAGTCGATACGGAGGACGAACTGGAGATAGCCGAGGTGATATTTGGGGCAGGTTCTGCAAATTGCAGAAGGAAGCCACGTGACCCTTAGAGAGCTTCGGAGGGATATTAAAGACTTGGGCCACAGAGTTGAGGGTCTTGAAAATCACGTGGAGCAGCAAGAAGAATTGGCAGGAGCTGTGGAGACACAAATGAAGTTGCTGCGGGCAGAGCAGAAGGTCCTCTGGGATAAACTTGAGGATCTAGAGAACCGCTTGCGGCAGTGCAGCCTTTGCATCCGTGGGGTGCCCGAGATGGAGCAGTACACTCAGGCATCCTTGGTGGTGAGGCGCATGTGCCAGTATTTGTTGAAAGAGGAAGGGCGAGTTCGGCAGGAAAGTACTGTGCAGGTGGAGAAAGCGCACTGGGCTTTGGGCCCCTCTCTAGGAACCTGGCCTCAGGACACTGCGGCTTGCCTGGCGCTGTATACGCAAAAAGAAACAATTAAGAGAATGGCTATCAAACAAGGGCGATTTGTCTGGGAGGGATGCACTGTGGAACCCTTTAATGACTTGGCTCCTAGCATGCTACAGCATCAGAGGGCGTTGCGGCCCATTACACAGTACTTTTGCTCTGAGCAGGTCAGATACAAATGGCTGTTCCCTTTTAGACTCTTAATTTAAATTAATAGGAGAGCTATGCGAGTGAGATCGGAGGAAGAAGCATGGGACAAACGCAAGAAGGAGGAAGCCCTGAATCTGACGGAGCGTCTGGTGCCTTAACGTGAAGCTAAGACATTTAAGTCCTCTTTATAGTGGCAGAGTTCCCGGTAAGGGCCAGCATTTGCATCACCTCTCATAGGGACAGGAGGGCCCAAAGGCTTCACAAGGGCTGGAGCCCGAGGAGGGAGACTGATGGGACACTGGGCTGTGGATGCTGGGAGAATCTGTGGTTGAACTGCAAACATAAAATTGTACTTTGTTTTTATAGCCTGTGGGACTGGGGGCGCAGAGAGAGTCTTTGACAGGGTCCAATGGGACTTCCTGTTTGGAACGCTAGAGAGAGTGGGGATAGGGCCCCCAATCATGTCCAGGATCCGAGCACTCTGTCATGCCCCAGAGAAGGTGGTAAAGATCAATGGGGAGAGTTTTCCCCGTTTTTTTTCCCCGTTGGGCAGGAGTGTCTGCTGTTTGCTCTGGTTATGGAACCTCTTACAACCTGGCAATGGGTGCTGAGAGACATACAGGGCATACAGGCGGGAACTGGGCAACACAAGATTGTGCGGTTTGCTGACCATTTGCTCTTTATGCTTACTGGGCCCTTGACCTCGCTGCCTGTTATTGCGGGAATTGCAGACCTACGGGAAGCTTTTGGGATTTAAAATAAATTTATATAAGATTGAGGCCCTCAATATCTCCTTAGATGCGGCCCTGGTGGTGAGATTGCAGGAGAGCTATCCCTTTAAGTGGGCACAGCATTCTATACAATACCTGGGAGTACAGGTAACAAATACGGTAGATGGGATGTACCAGGCGAACTATCCCCCCCCCCCCTTAAGTCAACTGGGGGGCTAGAGAAATCTCCTAGCTGGGAAGGGTTGCAGCAATCAAAATGAACTTGCTTCCTCGGTTGTTGTACCTTTTCCAGGCTTTGCCCATCCAGTTGGCCCTGGGGCACTTCACCACCTACAAAGCAAGGTGTTTGATTTTATATCGCGGAAGCATCCTCCAAGGGTAGCACGGCAGGTTCTGTATGCTATGGAGGTGAAGAGGGGGGGGTGAGAATCCCCAACTTGGGAGGGTATTATCGTAGTTCAAATGTGCCAGGTGATGGAATGGAGGGCAGGGGAGGGCGGAGGGGAGAAGAGGTTTCGGGAAATAGAGTAACACTGGGCAGGAGACATTCCTTTACCTCATATCCCCTGGGTGTGGGGGCCTTCCCTGCCAGGGCGGTGACAAGACAATCCTTATATGTACCACCTGTGGACCCATTGGAGGTGGGGAGGAAATGGGTGGCTCCCTCAACTAAGTTTACAGCACTGGCCGCCATAGGGGCATCACTGATTTTTGCGCCTGGGCGGGAAGGAGTATCACGGGGACAGGAGCGCATCAGCATTGATACGTTTGCTAAGCTCCTGGATAAAGGAGATGTGCTGACCTTTCCGGAACTTCAGGATAAGTATCAGTTGCGGGGAAGGACTTCTCTGCCAACTTACAGGTCACTCGCTTCCTAAGACAAGGCCCTAGTCGGGACTATAATGCCCTTGAGGCTCTCTGGCAGGGCACAGGGCTGATCTGCTTTTTTGTATTGGGCTTTACAGGGGATACCCACTCAGCAGCGGGCACGGGAGAGGGATTTGGGGAAGAGATGGATGAGTGTGTGAGAAGGGCAGGATTTTCAAACTGCAAGAGCCCAAAATGACAGCAGAGTCCTGTGCAAGTGCCCCAGAGCAGTAGCATCGGCCATGTATTTGGCCTGTCCCGTGGTGGAGGCCGGCTTCTCTTGCTCACGGCTGCATCATTTCTCTGGCAGGCTCCCAATCCTTATCAAAGGTAAGTGGCTGTGCTGTACACGGCATCCACCCTACACCCCCTACCTTCATCTGCCTTTTCTCCTGTAACGTCAGGCCCCCAGCTTCAAGAAAAGCACTGCTAGTTTGCGTCTTTACAGTTGCCTCCCTCCCCTTTCATATGGGAACTTTATGAAGACCGCCCAAGAGCCACTCGCTTGCGTTTCCTAGGAGGGAAGCTGGGGGAAGAAGAAAGGGAGGGAACACCCGATGGCACCGGCAGACGAGCAGCTTAAGAATCCCAGAAAGAATTCTGCCTCAGAGGGGAAGACACCACAACCTCTTCCGCACTACCCTCTGCTGTACCAGAAAAGACATCCCAAGGGGGGTTGCTCTGGGAACCAGACTGCCAATCCTGCTAATTCCAACAGCTGTTGCAAACAGAGAATACTAGAGCTTTGTTCGGCTGCACCACCAGCATGTAATACACTGGAAAGGGAGTGGTTCTCCATGTGCTAGCAGGGGGATGTGCACCCATATATCTGAACTAGACTGGCAGAATAATAAGCCTTATTTTGCTTTGCTACACAGGACAAAAAAATTAGCCACAGCAATGGAAGCACTAATCCACTGCCCAAGGGTGCGGGGGAATCAGACAGACAGTAGAGCAAGGGCTTATTAATGGCTTAGCAGCAGTGCTGTTTATGGCTATGTTCTAGATTCCCAACTCCAAAGCAGCTGTGAATAAAAGTTTATAGCACACAGCCCCTGTAGGAGTCAGCTGTGATCGAGCTCAAATCCCAAAGGCAGCCAAATTTTGGAAAAGCATCACAATCTAAAATTAAGATTTCAGGCTGCTGTTCATTTATTCATACAAATAGTTTTTTTTCTCCTGTATTTTGTGTTCAAATCTTGCAAACAGAAGTGCTTATTGCATGGTTTGCTGATATTAAAAATGGGTTACTGATGCACTTACTAGATCAATTTTAAGTCAAAACGCTCAGACAGATTCGGAGGACAAGCTGCCTCCACAAAGTTGGTGAGCTTCAAAATTACCAAAGAGGGTACATAAAGCACAGTTACTTACCTGTAACAAGTGATCTCTGGGAACAGCAGGAATTAGTCCTCACATATGGGTACGTCGGAACCGACGGAGCCTGCGCGGGAAAGCTCCCCAGCTTTTCAAAAGAAAAGCTTTTGGGGCTTCCCACAGCGCATGCGCGCTGCCTTCCCGCCTTCCTGACCAGCTCTCCTCAGTTCGAGTTTATAGCTGAGACAATAGAGAGAGGAAAGGAAGATAGACAGATAGAAGATACAACTCCTAGGGGAGGTGGGTGGGTTGTGAGGACTAATTCCTGCTGTTCCCAGAGATCACCTGTTACAGGTAAGTAACTGTGCTATCTCCAGGAACAAGCAGGAATAAGTCCTCACATATGGGGACTCCCTAGCTAAGATGCCTGGGAGATCCCCCTCCAAGGGTTCGCCATCTTCGTATGGATCTCAGGCATCCATCCAGGGAAGGTGGGCAGGAGTTGTTTAAGTATGGAACAGGTGTTTGAGGACAGCCTGACCAACAAGGCATCCCGGCAGGAGTCCTTGTCCAAACAGTAATGGGCTGTGAAGGTATGAACCGAGGCCCAAGTGGCTGCTCGACAGATCTGATCTATGGATACAGAATGAAGATGAGCCATAGAAGTAGCCATGGCTCTCACATTGTGAGCTGTGACATGGCCTTCCAGAGAAATGTTCTTACTCTGGTAAGCAAAAGAGATACACTGAGCAATCCAATTGGAAAGTGTACGTTTGGAGACTGGAAGTCCCAAATGAGAAGGATCAAAAGCCACAAAAAGTTGGGAAGACTTTCGATGCGGCTGAGTCCTGTTGAGGTAAAAGGCAAGAGCTCTTTTACAATCAAGGGTATGAAGGTTCCTCTCTGCACTGGATGCATGAGGAGCCGGGAAAAAAACAGGTAGATATACCTCTTGATTAAGATGAAAAGGTGAGACCACTTTGGGCATAAAGTGGGGATTCGTCCTAAGGACCACCTTATCATGATGAAACCTAGTATAAGGTGGATTAGCCACCAAGGCCTGCAGTTCACTGATGCGGCGAGCCGAAGTGACTGCAATAAGGAAAAGAACCTTCCAGGAAAGAAATTTTAGGGAGGTAGACACCAACGGTTCAAAAGGTGGCTTCATAAGTTGACCCAGAACTAAGTTCAAGTAACATGCTACCGGAGGAGGTCGGATGGGAGGCTTAGTTAGGGTCAGGCCTCTCATGAATCTTGCAATAAGAGGATGAGAGGAGACAGGTTGTCCATTTATAGGTTTTAAGGATGCTGCAATAGCACTTAAATGGACTCTTACTGAATTTGTCTTGAGGCCTGCATTGGAAAGATGCAGGAGATAGTCTAGTAGAGAATTCAAAGGAAGTGCCAGAGGGTCAAGACCCTGTTGAGCACACCAAATGGAAAAACGCTTCCATTTGAAAGCATAGGAACGCCTCGTAGAGGGTTTCCTAGAGGCATGAAGGATATCTTTCACTGGTTGGGAAAGATTAAAATCATGAAGGCTTAAGCCTTCAGTAACCAAGCTCTGAGATGTAGGGACTTGGGGTTTGGGTGCCATAAAGTCCCCTCCTCCTGAGACAGAAGGTCTGGCGCAGCTCCCAGGTCCAGGGAGGATTCCTGGGAGAGCTGCAGAAGTAGAGGGAACCACACTTGGCGTGGCCAGCGTGGAGCTATGAGGATCATCGACCCGTGATCCCTTTGGAGTTTGAACAGAGTCTTGGGGATCAAAGGAATGGGTGGAAAGGCATACAGGAATTCCTGACCCCAATGCAGGAGAAAGGCGTCGTTGGCCTGAGCTCCCTGACACGAAGTTCTGGAACAGAACCGGGGAAGTTTGGCATTGCACGGACTTGCAAAGAGGTCTATGTCTGGAGTCCCCCATTCCTGAAAGATTCTGCGTATCTGGTCCATATGTAGGGACCATTCGTGTGGGAACAGAACTCGACTGAGTCTGTCTGCCCGAGAGTTTTGAACCCCTGGAAGATATACTGCCAGAAGATGAATTTGATGCTCTCTGGCGAAGGCCCATAATCTGAGAGCTTCGTTGCAAAGCGACAGAGAGCCCGTCCCTCCTTGTTTGTTGACATAGAACATGGCCACCTGATTGTCTGTCTGGACTAGGACAGTCAGGTTGACAAGGAGGGTATGGAAGACTGTGAGGGCAAGAAAGATTGCTCGCAGTTCCAGGAGATTGATATGAAGGGTGGTCTCTAGGGGAGACCAAGTGCCCTGAGTGGAGAGGTGTTGAAGATGAGCTCCCCACCCTGTTTGGGAGGCATCTGTTGTGAGGGTTGCTTGGGGTAACAAGGGTTGAAAGGGGGCCCCCCATAACAGATTTTTGGTGGATATCCACCACTGGAGAGACCAAAACAGACGTCTTGAGATGAGTATTTGGTCTGAGAGCACTCCCAATGCTTGAGACCACTGAGTGGCCAAAGTCCATTGAGCTGCCCTCATATGAAGACGAGCGTAGGGCACCACGTGGACCGTGGAGGCCATGTGGCCCAGAAGTTGCAGCATTTCCTTGGCTGACAAGTGACTTCTGGACTGAGCCTGGGAGGCCAAGCTCATCAGCCGTTGGCCTCGGACCTGAGGGAGATAGGCCCTTGCAGTGGTGGTGTCCAAGCGGGCCCCTATGAATTCCAGGGACTGAGTAGGGGTGAGTTGGGACTTGGGAATGTTTATCACAAGTCCCAGATAATGAAGAATACGCCTTGTGCGGTCCAGGGACATCTGGGCTTCTGAATGAGATGGAGCTCAGATGAGCCAGTCGTCCAGATATGGGAATACGAAGATTCCCAGGCCTCTTAGAAATGCGGCTACGACTGCCATGCACTTGGTGAATACTCTTGGAGCAGAGGCCAGACCGAAGGGAAGTACTCTGTATTGGAAATGTTTTCCCTGGAACAGAAATCGAAGATATTTTCTGTGGGATGGATGGATGAGTATATGAGTGTACGCATCCTTGAGATCTAGAGAACAAAGCCAATCCTGACTCTGAAGGTATGGAAGGAGAATGCCCAGAGAGAGCATTTTGAATTTCTCCTTGAATAGAAATTTGTTCAATTCTCTCAGATCTAGGATTGGTCTGAATCCCCGTCTTCTTTGGTATGAGAAAATAAGGGGAGTAGAAGCCTAACCCTTGTTGAGGAAGAGGAACCTCTTCTATTGCCCCTTGGGCAAGGAGGGAAGAGACTTCCTGACCCAACAGGGCCAGGAGAGATGGGGGAGAATTGAATTGCCTCACCATAGTATGTGGAGGAAGGTTGGAGAAATGAAGTTTGTAGCCCTCTCTGATGATAGAGAGGGTCCATTGCTCTGATGTAATTTGTTCCCATCTGGGAGCAAAGTGAGCTAACCTTCCGGGAATGGTGAGGGGCTCTGGTTGTTTTAGAGTCAGAAAGGTTAAGTCCTCTAGGGGCAAGTCAAAACCCCTGAGGGGGTTGAGCCTGCTGGGGTGTAGCAGACACTGCAGGCTTTGACTTTACTTGCTTAGACTGCTGACGCTTAGCAGCAAAGCGAGGCTGAGAAGACTGTTGGCCAGTATTTGTGGAGAATCTGGCTTTCTTGTAGTAAGGCCTTTTAAAAGACTTCTTTTTGGCAGGAGTAGAGGTAGACTTAGAAAGTCTATCTAGAGTAGCATTTTCTGCGTCCATTTGAGTGGCTTTAATTTGCCACTCTTCACCAAATAAGTTCTCACCTGTACAGGGCAGATTCCTTAAGCCGTCCACGACCCAGGGTTCTAGGTCAGAAGCCTGGAGCCAAGCAAGACGTCGGGCTGCAATAGCAATGCCCGAAGCCCTACCAGCAACCTCAAAGGAATAAAAGGCTGCCCTGTTGGAGAACTTGGAGACCTCTAGAAGTTGTGACACGACAGAAGTGAAGTCCTCCTTCTTATCCTCAGGGATAAGGGGGGTAAAATGCCGTACCTTTAGGGCAAGCTCCCTTAGGAACATGCCCATATAAAGACTGTAAGAATTGATCCTGGCTATAAGCATACTAGCCTGGAAGATCTTTCTACCAAAAGAGTCAAGGGTCTTACATTCTCGCCCTGGAGGGGTAGAAGAGTGCCTTTTGGGACTCTTAATCCTTTTCATAGCAGACTTCACCACAATGGAGTGGTCAGGCAGCTGAGTTTTTTGAAACCCAGGAGAAGGAGGGACCCGGTACATGGTGTCCAACCTACGGGAATGAGGAGAGAGTGTTAGAGGAGTCTCCCACAAGTCCATCAAGTGTTCTTGAAGGATTTCATGGATAGGCAGGGTAACTGCCTCTTTAGGAACCTTGGAGTATCCTAAAATATCCAATTTCTTTGATCTTGGTTCCTTTTCAGAGGATGTAGAAATAGAAAGTCCTTTAGCTACTTCAATGATGAAGTCCTGAAAGGACAAATCCTCTGGTGGAGACATCCTCCTCTTTGGAGAAGAGGGCTCCTCAGGAAGATCAATATCAACAGAGTCATCAGAGGCGTTAAAATCATCAGAAGAATCTGAGTATCCTCTATGTGCTTCCAATGCACAATACGTATACCGGTCGGTATCGACATCGGGCGTACCGGGCATGGGATCGGTATCGAGCGAAAGCCCGGATCCGGCATGCGGAACCGATCTGCGCTTGGAAGACGATGGCCTTGGTTCCGGTATGAAGGACGGTACCGGAACCGGACCCGCTGGATGCGGTACCGAAGGCGTCGCAGCTTTAATAAAAGCCAGAACGGCCTGCTGCATGGTCTGGACAGTATTGCCCATAGACGCCACTGCTGCCTGGATATCGGTACCGGGGTGAGCCGGTACCCCAGAGCAGTCTAACAGGTGATCGGTCGAGGCCGTGCCATCGATGTCAACCTGTAACCCCATAGGTGGAGCTTTGGAAGCCGGAGCCTCCCGCCGGGGTTGTTTGGCTGGGGCAGAATCCTCGGACTCAAAATTGAGGGCCTCTCGATGCTTTGAAGGAGATTTGCCTTTAGAGGATTTGCCCACAGAAAGTTTGGTTACCTGAGATCCATCCGGAGAGGAAGACCTGGATGACTGTGATGCTGGATTATCTGAAGCAAACAGTACATGGAACTTGTTGGCCCGGTTCTGCAAACCACGTTTAGACATCTGGGAGCAGGATGGGCAGTCCGGTATGGAGTGATCAGGTCCCAAACATTTAAGACACCATTCATGGGTGTCTGTGACAGAAATAACAGCACTGCACTTGGTACACTTCTTGAAACCAGGAGCTGGCTTCTCCATGAGGAGAATTTGTGTAGGCCTGGAGGCCTAAGAGAAGTTACCAAGTTGTGCCAAAATAAAAAAGATTTTTTTTTTTAAAAGAAAGAAAGAGAGAGACCGGCGGTACCGGTTTCGGTATGGGGAAGGCAGGTACGCAGTCTAAAGAAACAAACTAAAATAAGAATTTCTTCAGCGGTGACAGGAACACGACCTGCTGGCTCCGCGGAAAAAGAGAAACTGAGGAGAGCTGGTCAGGAAGGCGGGAAGGCAGCGCGCATGCGCTGTGGGAAGCCCCAAAAGCTTTTCTTTTGAAAAGCTGGGGAGCTTTCCCGCGCAGGCTCCGTCGGTTCCGACGTACCCATATGTGAGGACTTATTCCTGCTTGTTCCTGGAGATCATGCTTTTAATTCAACGTTTTCGGCAACTGCAGATCTCGGAAAGAAACTCTGACACAAAGGTATTTGTTCAGATTTAGTCCGCAGCATTATCATCTTATGCTGAAAGTTGAGTCCGTGGCCTTAGTACATACTTAAAAAAAAAAGAAGCAAAACCTACCATGTAGGTATTGTGACGTCAGTCAGGGAGGCTGCTGAGATGGCAGTGCCATCCTGTCCTGTCCTGTCCTCCCCTCTCCTCCCCCTCATAAAGACTCATTTCTGTCACATCACCACAAACAAGTACAATGAGGCAACACAATGGTGAGAGAACAGAATCTCATAAGGATTCTGATATATTTTCAGTGCCGCAACCTCCGTGTAGAGTCAGTAGGATTTTTCCTCATTATGTACCACCCTGACCCTTCTACCCCCATAGAGTCCAGGCATTTTAACACTAGAAGCCCCAAAGTGCGTCAATTGACGCAAATGCATCTTCGAAGTTGTATACCAGCACCACTGCTAGAACCATGTCAGTCATGTTCCATGACTTTGTTAGCAAGGTCAAGATGTTCAAATATGTGCATCGAAAATTAATGACAGATGCACCACCTAGCGGGAAAATGAATTTATACCTAGAAGCTCCAAAGTACGTCAATTGACACACTCAATTGTCTTGGATGTGTCAATTGACGTACTTTGGGGCTTCTAGGTATAAATTCATGTTCCCACTAAGTGGCGCATCTCAATCAGTTTACAGTTTTACTCTGACCTTACAAACAATAAACACACAATGATGTCATGTAATGATGTCACATACTGCACGTATTTAACTTCACATTAATTCATATCTGCATTTCATGCTAAACGCAGTCGTCGTGATAATGCGTCAACTGACGCACTTTGGGGTTTCTAGGTAAAATTCCTTTTGGGACTTCTAGTGTTAATAACTCTCCTTGACCAAGAGACACATATCAGGATTACCTCCGGAGCCTAGCACAAGTGCACTCTGTGCTGGTTGGTGGGGGGTTATGGAAGACAAAAGTCCAGGCCAGCTTCAGGAAGGAGTTGGCTCAAGGACAGAACCAGTCTCTCCTGCATGGCACGGTTGTCCATGGGCCTTTGAGTCAGTCCAGGGCTGTACTTCAGTAGACAGATTTTATAGAAGATAAAATAAACAGAACCTAAAAACTCCAGTAATCCTGACAAAAATGGGAGCCAGTTACAAAATGGTGCAGGGCAATTTGTGCACCTGTATACTTACCACAGCCTAAGAAGTTATATACAGCCTAACACTAAACTGTGAGTATGAATGGTGAAAAGGAAATTTATGGGGGATCATGTCAGTTGCTAACCCACCTCAGAAGTGCCTGTTTAAATAAATCTCTTTTATCCCCTCTTAAACACTTATTTTTCTTTGCAGCAAGGTGCTTACTGGGAGTTATAGCTAAAATTAAAGCATCAAAGACCTCTATTTGCTCAACTTTGGTCAGCACGTTGACTTCCAAAATAAACTAAAGAATCAATGAAATAGGAGCCACTGAGCATGCTTGATATTTCTCCAGTTTTCAACTTGCTCTCTCCCCCCTCCTAAACAGAAGAATGGTAGTTCCTAGTTGCTAAACAGGAAGGATATGCAAAGGGGTATATGAATCTTATAGAATTAGAGAAAATTATGGCAGGTTCACACCTTGGCAAAAATAGCCAGAAAAAGAAACAAAAATACTTCAATGGGCAGAAACAAAAAAACAAACATTTTCTTGATGCATCCTTAGGAACCATGACAGCTTTACCATGAATAATATCCGATGCTCCCGATACAGAAACTGCCATCCCACAGAGACACGGCATTCATGGTAGAGAAACCAATGTCCACCGCAGATCTAAAGCTCACAGCACAAAAACCCTAATTCTGCAAAGACTCCAGGCTTGTGCACAAAAGCGACCACCCTGCAGATATTCTATACTTACCACATAGACACGCAATGAAGAAGACTTCCAGAAACAGGTATCCTCTGGAATCCATGATGACACCAGCAGCTATTGCTATGACTCCAAGTCCAAGATTCTGGATTGACTGCATGCTAGAACAATTTGTGAAATGTATGATTAGTTTACACATTACGATCTTTGAGATGCTTCTAGAGCTGCGCTCAGTTAAAAGGAAAATTACACTTCTGTTAATATTAAGATAACAATTTTCAAGATACAAAACAAATGACTGAGCTACGCCCACTTACACGGAAACAAATATAGTTCTTCCATGATTTTACTTGTCTGCAGCAGGTAAAATATTCACCATTTTCCCTTCAAATCCTTCTCCAGTGAAAGAAAAAATAAAATACTGGCTTTGAGTAATTAGTACCTGGTGAATCGTACAAATTTGTGTGTCATGACTACACAATCCAAAGGGTTAGAACACTAACTTATAGCCTGGCTGCTGTACAAAAATGTAAATAAAATGACCACTAAGATGTACATCTAGAAAGGTGAAAATTTAATTTTAAATTGGCCTGTCAAAATGTCAAGGGTCCCTTATTTGATTCTCAGATCAGAATTTCCACACCCCAGGCCAGCAAGAGCTAGGGATTGTGTGGAGGTAGCATTTACTGACCCTCGGGTGGGGAAGGACGTCATGGTAGTTAGTAGGGTGACACCTGGTGGCTGGATATAGAACCCATGATACAAGGTTGCAGACGTAGCCCTGGTTCATTACTTCCAATCTCAGGGCCAGAGCAGGAACTGAGCAGGAGGAGAATAGTCCTAGCAGCTATGAATGAAGACCCGTGGCATCAGAATGCCAGTATGGACTCAGACAGCACTGGAAGTAAAGGATAAAAGGAAAAGAATGACCTGCTACCCCCCCCCCCAAAAAAAATAAACCCATAAGGACAGAAAGGAAAATTAGTAAAGAATGCCAGACCATTATTCTGTTAGCTACCAATAAAATATATTACACATAATACTATATACCTATAGTTGTGGTCAACAATATTGGCACCCTTGCAGTTCAACCCCTTAATATTCAGTATCTCCTAAAAAAAAGTGGCCAGTGAAATGGCTTTAGACTACCATATTTTCGCGCATATAACGCGCACCCGCATATAATGCGCGGAGATTGGGCTATTATGTAATAAAGTTCTCACATTACGCGCCCTCGCATATAGCGCGCGCGCGTTATGTGATGCAAAATCCTCCTGGAGTCAGGAAGTGGAGAACAAGGCCTGGCTTACACAAAAGAGCAACTGCTGGAACTGTTAAAAAGAACAAGTCAAGGAGGATCCAAGATGGCGCTGTAGTGAATGCACAAGAGGACGCTCTCTGAAAGCTGTAGGATGAAGTTCAGTGCTGTGTGGGTTTCCTCTCCCTTGCCATGGGGAAGCGAAGGGGAAGGGCAAATCTGTCCTCCTGGAGGTTTCAAGCTCCATACCACTGCGCCAGACCATCTTAGAGAATTCTGCTGTTTCCTCTGTTGTCCCAGTGATTCTCCTTTCAGATCAGCCTGGCAGGCGTGTAGCAGGCAGCAGCAAGGGGGCTTTGTTAAGCCCCGAAGTGCACACCTGACCTCCAAACCCAGGAAGTGTGTGTGAGCTAGTCGGGGAAAAAAGATTTGGTATAGCGCGCACCCGCAAATAACGCGCGAGAGGGTTGCGCGGTAGGTAAACTCGCATATAGCGCGCGCGTTATATGCGCGAAAATACGGTATATATGCACACATTTTTGATACACAAAAGAATGAAATAAAGCAAGACCATTTAAAAAAGGAAATTGTAGGAAATAGTATGAAAACTGGGGCATTGCCAGGACATTATTGTTTAATAATCAAAACCCCTTTAGGTCTCCCATATAAACATCCAAACAAACAAGGGAAACACACAGACAAACTATTTTTTGTTGGAACTCACACTATGAGGGAACCTCCTTCTCGTTGTGTGTTGATCTGTTTTTATCTTAAATTCAAAATAGGGACGCAACCCTAACAAGGATTAGGGGAACTTCAACCCCCTAATACCAACCGGATAAACCCGATCCACACCAGGCATAAAACACCAGGCCTAAGGCAAATTCAATTCACATAAGGCATAAGCCAAATGAATGTCACTTAACTTGAGTGAAGGCTTCTCTCAGATATCACTGCAGGCGTCCAGCATATCAGCATAGCAGCGTATGGAACCAATGACGCTTGGTATCAAGACAACCACTTCGGGGAAGCTTACTCCAAGTGACTTCACTCCTCGTTCTAGGATCGCATGGCTGTATTCGCTCTCAACAACTCCTCGTTCTAGGAGTGAAGTCACTTGGAGTAAGCTTCCCCGAAGTGGTTGTCTTGATACCAAGCGTCATTGGTTCCCTCATTGAAGTTCCCCTAATCCTTGTTAGGGTTGCGTCCCTATTTTGAATTTAAGATAAAAACGGAACACCACACAACAAGAGGGAGGTTCCCTCATAGTGTGAGTTCCAACAAAAAATAGGACATGATTATTAGCACCATTATAAACAATTCAAATCAAGAACCACATTTCCATTGCAGTAAAATTAGATGCACCTGTGATCAATCGTCAGTACTCACATGACTCTAATGTTTAAAATGGCCATAGACACTCCCTGCTCCATTTTCACAATGGTGAAAGACAAAAGAGCTGCCTGAGACAGTCAGAAAAGCCATTGTCACCAAACATCAAACTTCAAAGGGGTGCAAAGCCATCTCCAAAGACCTTGTAAACTGTAGACACAGGAATATCAATGTGATTAAGAGGTTATTTTGCTCATGGAACTGTCAAGAACCTCCCAGGACGTGGTGGGAAGAGGAAAATTAATCCAAGAAGTCTTCAAAGGTTAATGTGAACTGTTGGAAAAATACCACGTACAACATCCAAAGAGCTGAAGGCTGACCTGGGGCAATCAGCAATCTGGAGTGGTGGTTTTAGCCTGCACCATACGCTGCACGCTAAACAAAGAAGGATTTCATGGGTAAAGACCAAGGAGGACCTCACTGCTCAAAGACAGACATAAAAAGGCATACCTGATCGTTCCCAAACCCACCTTGAGAACATAAGAACATAAGATATGCCATACTGGGTGAGACCAAGGTCCATCAAGCCCAGTATCCTGTTTCCAACAGTGGCCAATCTAGGTCATATGTACCTACCAGTTTCCCCAAAAGACACAGGTTCAACAATGCTTGTACTCGGTCAAGCATTGATATCCTGGGTCCCTTCTTAATAATGGTTTATGGACCTTTCCTCTAGGAACTTATCCAAACCTTTTTTAAACCCAGCTACACTAACAGCCTTTACTACGTCCTCCAGTAACAAATTCCAGAGTTTGATTACACGCTGAGTGAAAAAATATTTTTTTTTATTAGTCTTAAATAGTTTACTCTGTAGCTTCATTGCATGTCCCCTAGTCTTTCTATATTCTGATAACGTAAACAATCGATCTACGTTTACCCGTTCCACTCTGTTCATTAATTTATAGACTTCTATCATATCTCCCCTCAGCCGTCTCTTTTCCAGGTTAAAGAGCCCAAACCTTTTTAGCCTTTCTTCATAGGAGTATCCTTCCATCCCCTTTACCATTTTGTTGGCTCTTCTCTGAACCTTTTCTAACAACACTATATCCTTTTTAAGATACGGCGACCAGAATTGCACACAATATTCAAGGTGCGGTCTCACCATGGAACAATATGGAGGCATTATAATATCTTTTGTTTTATTTTCCATTTCTTTCCTTATCATACCTAGCATTCTATTTGCTCTCTTGGCCGCCGCTGCACACTGGGCCGAGGGTTTTAACATATTATCCACAATGACGCCTAAATCTTTTTTCCTGGGTGGTGGTTCCTAATGTGGAACCTTGCATCGTGTAACCATCGTTTGGGTTTTTATTCCCTAGGTGCATAACTTTGCACTTGTACACATTAAATTTTATCTGCCATTTTGATGCCCAGTCTTCCAATTTATCAAGATCCTCTTGCAATTGTCCACAATCCTCTTGGGTTTTAACAACTTTAAATAGTTTTGTGTCATCTGCAAATTTGATAACCTCACTTGTTATTCCACTTTCCAGGTCATTTATAAAATATGTCAAAAAGCAGCGGACCCAGCACAGATCCCTGGGGTACACCACTATTCACCTTTCTCCATTGGGAAAATTGGCCATTTAGCCCAACCCTCTGCTTTCTATCTTTTAACCAGTTCCTGATCCACAGTAGTACACTGCCTCCTATCCCATGACTCTTTAGTTTTGCCAAAAGTCTCTGATGAAGGGCCTTGTCAAAGGCTTTCTGAAAGTCCAGATACACTATATCAACCCAGTCCTTCTGGGAAAATGTTCTGTAGCTAGATGAAACCAAACTTGAGCTCTTTGGTAATGGAGACCAGCAATACATTTACAGGCAAAGAAACAAAAGCTTATAAGGAAGAAAACCTTCCTACAATTAAATATGGTGCAGGTTCCATAACGTTGTGAGGCTGTTTTGCTGCCTCAGGAACCAGAGGCCTGCATTGTATTAAAGGAATCATGACGTCAGAGGACTACCAAGGTCAAGGTATTTTGGAGCGAAATGTGCTACATAGTGTCAGAAATCTAGGTAAGGGGTTGAAGGTAATGGGTCCTCCAGCAGGACAATGATCCAAAACATACATTCAAAAGTACAAAAGAAAGGTTAAAAAGGAACAAATGAACCTTTGGAAAGAGCTGAAATCTGCCATTGGTAAAAGGAATCCTGGAAACATTCATGAGTTGGAACAAATCACAGTTGAAGAGTAGGAGAAACTACCAGCAGGTAGATGTACAAAACTTATAGATGGCTACAAGAAACGTTTGGAGGTTGTCTTCACCGTTAAGAGCTGCGCAAGCACATATTAGTGAAGGGTGCCATTAATTCCATTCAAGTCATTTTTTTTCTCTGAAATGACTATGTCTAAGTTGCACAGACATCTTTCTTGCGATGTATACCTTTGAACATACTATTAAAATATGACGACATACAGTTGGAATATTTCTAATTATTTCTTAAGATATTGTACTCAAAAGGCCTAAAATGCAAGTGTCAGTAATGTTGACCACGACTGTACATGTAAAAAAAAAAAAACACACAAATTAAAACACACACATTCATCCTTTAAATTAAAGGAGAGAACATTCTAACATAATTTTATACCAGTTCATGAATTCTAGATCATGCAGGAGTTATGCACGGCAATAACCAGTGTTCGTCCATTTCCACCTACAGCGTGCTGGACCTGATCTTGCAATTTTTCAGCATTTTGGTTCTACATAGGGCAAAAAGAGACAAAGTACCTGAACACTTACAAGCCATAGGCAGTTCCCAGTTGATGCTCCGGAACAACGAAAGCCACCATAGGCCACAATGCACAGGCAAGAAGCGAATAGGAAATGCCCATCAGGCTCTGCAGAAAGCAGTGAAAATGGTCAAATCAACTGCAGTCATGCAAAGCATGCTCCACCCTAAATCTCCCTGAACACACCTACATTCAAGGTGTGTAAAAGTATGTTTTCTCACCATTGCATGTACTTTTATGTAGTGTTAATTTATAAGAGGTCTTTTACATATCTTGGCATATAAACAGGAAGAAACCGTTCTAAAATTACCTCCATACTGACTCAACACCCTATTGAGTCAATTCTTTCCAACATAATTGCAATTATACATTAAAAGTAAGATAATAGTAAGTGCAGCATAGTTTTCTCTGAGGCTTCTTCACTGCTGAGTGCAGCACTTTCTGCTGCTAAAATAAGGTAGGTATTGGTTTAACAGAGACCCCAAAACACTAGCTCAATCTGAAAACAATAAAGCCTCAACTTTATTATTATTTATTTTTATTTATTACAATTTCTTATATACCGCACTATTGTCAGCGCGGTTTACATACAACAAAATGACCATAACAAACTGTTTGGCTTCACATAGAAGAGGAGTAACAACTTGGATAACATGTTTTGCTTTACAGAGAACAGGAGTAACAACTTGGATAACGCGGGGGATGCAAACTGAACTACTTACATATGTACAATGAGATTGATTGCTGAGAATTTAGGGTGTTACATGTGTACAGCAGGGTTGGGATGTTATCTTGAGGAGGTAAGAGGAGAGGCAATTAGGTAGGGGTTAGGTTAATCTGGTAGTACTGTGTAAATAAATGGAATTTGAGAGCCTTTCTGAATTGTGTTAGGTCAGTAATTGCACGGATGCCTGGTGGTAATGCGTTCCAACATTTTGGGGCATAGATACTGAATGCCCTGTTAGATGTTGCGGTTGTGTACTTTGTTGAAGCCTTTGGGATTAGTAGTTCATTTGTAGATAGGGATCTCCTTGTTCTGTTGGGAGGAATGGGTTGGATGATATCGGTTAATGAAGGGGAGGTGATGCCATGGATGGATTTGAAAGTGAGTAACAAAGATTTGAATATAAGCCTTCCTTGAATGGGGAGCCAATGCAGCTGTATTAGGATAGGCGTTATATGGTTGCATCTTGCTGCTCCCACTAAGACTCTGGCTGCGGCATTCATGGCAAGTTGCAACGGGTTGAGTGTTGATTGAGGGAGACCTTGAAGAATAGCGTTGGCGAAGTCAAAGTGTGGTAAGATCAGGGATTGGTATATTGTCCGGAAGTCTTCAGGGTTTAGAAGGGATTGCAGGTGTCTAAGGGACCGGATTTTGAAATAAATGGCTCTGACTATGTTGGATATATGGGTTTTCATATCTAAATGTTGATCGAGGGTGACTCCTAAGTACCGAATTGTTGATTTGGTTTGGAGCTCAGCCTCATTGACCTTTATATGAGGTGGAGGGCAGAAACTCTGGTCTCTGGTGATGAATAGCACCTCAGTCTTTTTGTGTTGTATCCTAAGATTTTGGGACAGAAGCCATTCGGAGACTGCGTTGAAACATTCAATCAGTGGTGAAAGGTCCATTTGCTCTGTGAAGAATGGCATGAAGAGGAGGATGTCATCAGCGTAAATTAGACAGTCGACCTTGAATGATCCGATTATGTTGAAAATGGGTTGCATGTAAATGTTAAATAAAAGAGAAGATAGGGAAGATCCTTGTGGGACGCCCTGTTGTTGATGGAAGGGTTCGGAAGATCCTGATCCTGATTTTACATGTTGCCATCTGTCTTCAAGGTATGACCTGCACCAATCGAGGGCGATGCCATTTATGCCCTTTTCTTTTAGTCGTTCTACTAGCAGACCATGGTGTACAGAGTCAAAGGCTGCAGCGATGTCTATGAAGATGAGAGCGAAACCTTGACGGATGTTGTCGATACCTGTGACGATTTTATTGAAGAGGGAGGTAAGTAGTGTTTCGACGCCATGGTATTCCCGGAATCCATGTTGACGATGGTCTAGTGGGGAGGTTGAATCTATGTGGTCTTGAAGTTGCCTTTGTGCTTCCTTTTCGATTATTTTGGCTAAGAGAGGTATACTGGCTATGGGTCTGTAGGATTCAACTTTGCTTGGGTCAAGTTTAGGGTTCTTCAGGAGCGGTCTGATGGATGTTTGCTTGAGTGCTGCAGGGAAGGATCCACTTGTGAATGATAAGTTCATCATTTTTGTGATCAGTGGGCTGAGTTCTGTTCGTAAATTTTTAATCCAATATGCGGGGCAGGGGTCAGTTTGTGCAGTCGTGGTATTGAGGGCTGCAATAGTATCTTCCACAATTTTCTTGGATGGTGTGGAGAACTTAGAAAGGGAAGTTGGACTAGGGATGTCTTGTGCTATGAACGTGGTAATTTTATCAGTTTGAAGTAGCTTGGATTGTAAATGGTTGGCATACTCTTGTGGGTGGATCTCTTTAGGTTGACATGGGGATGGTTCCTTCGAGAATGATTTAACTAGTTCGAAAAGGTCACGTGGTTTGTTTAGTGATCTTTTGAGAGTGTCGGTATGGTATTGTTTCATGTTTGTTAGGATGGCTTCTCTGTAGATTGCAAGGTGAGTTTTGTATGCTGACTGGTCTTCAGTGGAGTGGGACCGCTTCCATCTTTTCTCTAGTTTCCGTAAATGTGACCGGGATACACGCAGTTCAGGTGAGAACCATGGAAAGTGTTTTTTTTTCTTTGCGATATTGTTCTTGGTAGGATTTTGCGCAATGGAACTAAGAGACTTATTCCATGAGGAGATTAAATTGTCTAGGTTGAGAGTTGCATTGTTGAATAGAGGAAGAGTTTCTGCCAGTATGAGATCTTTATTGAAGGCTTTGAAGTTTCGAGAAGCAGTGTTTGTTGAGTTGCTTGGAGATTCATTATTGTGTAGTGAACTGTTGTTGATAGGTATGATGAAATTGATTAGCTTGTGATCTGACCATGGTACAGAGGTGAGAGATGTCACAAGTTCTTCATTTGGTTCTTGTGCTGACAGGGGGGCAAAAATCATGTCAAGTATGTTCCCTTTAGTGTGGGTGGGTTCGGTGATAATTTGTCTGTAGCCCAGATCATTGATCGCTTCTAGAAGGGCAGTGGCATGACTGGAGTGAAGTGATGGGAGGTTGAAATCTCCTAGTATCCAGTTTGATAGGTTGGGGTTGCGAGTGTTGGCTGCTAGGTCGAGAATGTTGGAGAGATCATCAGTTGAGGATGAGGGTGCTCTATATAAAAGGTTGATGGCGCATTGGTCATTTGCAATGGATAAGATATCAAGGTTGTTGGTGCTGGAGGAGTCTGTTGTCTGAAAATGCAAATCAGTTTTGGTCAAAATAAGGGCCCCTCCTCCTCTTTTGATTTCTCTATGACGGGAGTGGATTGTGAAGTTGTTGGGTAGTAATTGGTTGAGGATTACATTATCTACGTCAGATAACCAAGTTTCAGTTACCAAAAGGATATCCAGGTTGTGGGAAGCAATTTAGTCAGTGACAACTGGCCATTTATTACGAATTGATCTCGCATTTATAAGGGCGCAGTTAAGAAGTGGAGTGGGTTTCTCTGGTTTCGTTTGCTTGGCATGTTGGAGGGCTATGTGTAATAAATATGATTGACGTGTGTGATTGTTCTTTAGGTGGTGAGGATAAGAATAATTTGTAATAACTTGAAGGTTTTTAAGGATCGGTGATGTGGTAAGTCCTGCCTGACTGTTACACTTATTGTCAGATGATAAAGGTGCTTTTGCAAATCTGTGATCCTTTTCATTCTTCCATGACGAATAGAGAGTGTGGTGAAATTAAGCCTTACCTGCTAACCGGCTTTCTTTGAGTTCCTCCAGTCCAGTCCCAACCTGCAGGTAGTCTCACCCCACTAGCAGCTTGGAGACAGAGCATGTCGAGATTTTTGACATCCCACCAGATAGGCAGCTGGCACCTCCCAGCAGCCCCCAGTATCCTATTGACAAAGCAGACTCACGGGAGCAACAATTAAGAAATGTAATATATAGCAATGAATAACTAATAAACCTAATCCCCAACAGACAGAAGCCCCCCCCCCCTTTCTAACATCATTTAGACACTGGTAATATGTAATCCACTCTCTCCCTCTAGAACTGTATCTTTTGTTCCAGCCCTTTTTTGTTCTGTTTTTTTTTTTTTTTTTTTTGGTGCAGAGCCATTTACACCACTCCCAAAAAGCAACTGAGAAGTCTCGACATCCCTGAAGGAGCCCCGACGCGCCAATGACTACACTATTATCTTCTGGACCCCTCCCCATAAGATGTATTTCTTCAGGTCAGGGACTGCCATCACACCCATCATTGACGAGCTTGGGAAGGATTCAGGACTGGACTAACTAAAGGAAAGCCAATTAGCAGGTAAGGCCTAATTTCACCATCCTTATCGTGCCTCCAGTCAAGTCCCAAGCTGTGGAATGTACCATAGCAGTACTAACCTTGGAGAGACCCACGAGCCCAGCCTGAAGCACTGCCGAACCAAACTGCGTATCCTCCGATGCCTGCACATTCAAGTGATAATGTTTCATAAAAGGTAGATAAGGTTGACCAGGTCACCGCCCTACAAATGTCCACTGGTGGAATCAGACTGTATTCCACCCAGGATGCTCGGGTCGAATGGGCCCTCAAGCCCTTGGGCAACTCTCTGCACCACAACAAATAGGCAGAGGAGATGGCTTCTCTCACCCAATGTGAGATGGAGGCTTTAGAAACTACCTCCCCTTTACGCGGACCCCCAAACAGAACAAAGAGGTGATCGGACTTCCAAAAGGGTTCTGTCCTTTTAAAAAAACGGCACAGTACATGGCGCACATCCAGGAGTCGCAGGAGGGGGTCCACCTCTGTCTCCCTTGCCCCCGAGAACACCGGAAGACCGACTGGTTGATGCAGGTGAAAAGACAAAAGCACCTTAGGCAGAAATGAGGGTACTGGCCACAACACTACTTTTTCTCTGTAGAAGGATAAAACAGGTGCATGACATGACAGCGCCTGAAGTTCCAAAATTTTTCTAGTTGAGCAAATGGCCACCAAGAAGACTATCTTCAACATCAGGTCCTTCAAAAGTACTACCATTCAGCGGCTCAAAAGGGGATTCCATTAGAACCGACAAGACCAGGTTAAGGTCCCAAGGAGGGACCAGCGGACACATATGTTTCACTGCCGGTAGGAAATGACAACATTCGGATGTAACCCCAGGGATCCCTCCCCCAGACTTTACCACGATAACAAGCGACAGCTACTACCTGTACGCGAAGGGAGTTGCAGGCTAACCCCTTTTCCAATCCTGCTTGTAAAAAGGCAAGAATCTCCGGAACAGACGCAGACACAGGATCACAGGTTCGCTCTGCACAGCAGCCTTCAAACACTCTCCACACCCTCATCATCTTTTGCGCTCTATTAACAATCATCTATTAGTCCTTCCATCTCCTTCCCAGGCACAATGAACGCATATGTGGCTGTGTTCTTTTTCCTGGGTCCCACCCTCTGGAAATCCCTTCCTCATTCCCTTCATTCAGAGTCCTCCTCTAGTAATTTCAGAGCCACTCTGAAAACCTACTTTTTCCTGACAGCTTTTGGCCTTTCAAACCTCCCGTTCCAATTAATCGTTTGTACTGCTTTTGCCCTCTATTACCTCAGCTGTCCTGACTGGTCCCTCCCTCCGCCTAGTCTCTCCCCTCTCCATCTGAATGCTCTCATTTCTTTCCTTCCCCCCTAATCCTATTAATGAATTGGCATTCCTTTTTCCTTTCCATTCTGCCTTTTGCAGTCCATTGTTAACCGATTTGATGCAGTTGCTATAGTGGACTAATCAAGCAAACTAATAAGGATAAAGAATATAGGACAGGGAGGTGGAACGCTTACAGGCCTTCAACAAAGTCAAGATTACTGAAGACAAATATCCCCACTTTTTTAACCTAGCGCATTCAAGAGTCAGGCCATAAGCGAGAATAGATCCACTTGAGACATCAGGACTGGCTCCTGCGAAAGCAAGTCAGCCCAAGATGGCAGGCGCCAAGGACAACTGGCCACCAGCCTGACCAGATCGGCATACCATGATCACCGTGGCCAAGTAGGAACAATCAGTATGACCAGGCCGCAGTGCACTTTGATCTTTTGCGCCATGCGCCCTATGAGCAGCCACAGGGTAAACATGTAGGGCAGTCTGTCCGAGGGCCAGCTCTGTACTAGAGTGTTGAGCCCCTCAGACATTCTCTCCCTTCTCCTGCTGTAAAACCATGCTGCCTTTGCTGCTTGAAGGTGGCCACAAGATCCATAATTGGCTGGCTCCAGCACCACACCAGGCGAGCGAAGATCACATCGTTGAAAGTCCACTCACCAGGACCCAGAAGAACCCAATTCAGGTAGTCAGCTGCCACATTCTCCTTGCTGGCCACATGCACCGCTAAGAACACATGCAAGTTTTCTTCTGCCCATACCAACAATGGGCCTTTCTTGTCCTCTAGCTCCACGCAGCTTGTGCCCCCCCTGCTGATTGGTGTAAGCCACTATAGCACCATTGTCCAAAACTCCTGCAGCGCCAAGTACTGTCATGCTGCCGCCCCAGAGGCCATGGTTAGTATGGGCAGGTCAGATGGACATGAGAGTTTTTTTATATATTTTGAATTTGGTCCTTCTGTAAGAGGTCTTGGTAATGTTCCCAGGACCTACCGGGGGCCAAAGTTCAAGAGAACACACTAGCCAGAATGTAGGGAAAATAAGGCTTTATTTCCCTTTAAGCACAATGGTTCAAGTTATGGGAGACTACTTCAACAAACTGAAAGAAACCTTGCTTCAGGCAACAAAAAGAAAATATATTCACACTTGCTTTGTTTAACTGTTGCTTCACAGTACTTGGCATAAACAAACTTTACAGGCATTCGTTACTGTTCACTGTTTTATGTTTCATGCACAGACCTTAGGCTACCTGCCTGACAGTAGCTACAGTCCATCGGGGTTTCAGGTGGGTCTTCGTTGAATTCCACCTGCATGGGCTGAGTATCAGACAGCTGTGAATCAGTGTCAGTAAACTCTTGAGGAGTGTACTGAGGTTTCTCATATAACACATTTACTAGCTTCCAATGTTCAGCATTCAAGTCAGGGCCGCGCCCATGTGAGTGTTTGTTATGGCAGTTACTTCCCCTTGCAGGCTGCCTTATGTTATACAGTCTTTTTACCAAGGGCTTGTGCCCTGTTTCACCAACAGTTTGATAGGGAGGATATACTCCAGTATCTTGTGTTTTCTGTCTTCTTAACTTATATTGCTTATCAGAATAAAAGGGTATTTTACCTTGTTTAGTTGAGTCCCACGGCCTGGTCCTGCTGTAGTTCAGCCTGTCTTGAGCAGTAGGCTTTTCACACTCCAGCTGGCCTTCATGCAGAGTCACCACTCTCTCACATTCACACCTTTTACCATTTGAATAAGGAATATTACCATTTGCAGCAAAGACTTCATCCTTGCTCAGATAATGCTCACTGTGTCTTGCATTTACTGCTGCCGGTTCTTCACACCAAACTCTGGGGTTTATTTCTCCCTTTGTGCCTTTCTTTCCAGTACCTCTCAACCAAGGACTCCTGGAACTCTGTGGCCTCGGATTCACTATGCCCTCCTGCCAGGAACTCCTTCCTCTCCGGTGCTCTGGACACTCCTTATGGTGCTCTCCTTCTTGGTTCCTTTCCAGAAGCTCTCTGTGGTGTGACTCTCCGTGGTCTGCTTTTCCTTGATAAGCCTCTTCTTGATATGCCTCCTTTTGGTAGGCCTTCCTTGGTATGCCTCTCCTTGGTCTCTCTCTCCCTGGTCTCTCTCTCCCTGGTCTCTCTCTAACTTGTCCTAGCTCCTCCTTTTCAAGTTCCCAGCCTTTCTTCAGGGGAACTCCCCCTTTTCTCCATTGGCTGTTAGGTTGCATTACCTCATCAGCTCTGAGGTGCAGTTCTCTGGGCCTTGGAAGGTCACTCCTGCTCCCTCTATTGGGCTCCTCATAATATTGCAGCTGATGATAAAATCTTTTTTCAGGATTTAAAACCCTTTTTTCTCCATGAATAGGCTCTGCGGTACCACAGTACACAGCTCTCATCTTTAATCAATTGACTGACTACACACTCCCCTGTAGGGGCGGGGAGGGACCAGCAGCCCTGTGCCACTTGGACTTCGCAATGTGCCCCCCAACCTGAAAGACTGACATCAGTCATCAGCGGGACCCATTGTGGCGTCTCCAAGGGCATTCCTACCAGAAGCCTGTCTGACTGTAGCCATCACCATAGGGCCACTCTAACTGTGAGCAGGAGACGTTGAGCTGACCACCTCCACAGCAACGCTCTCTGCAATGGTCGCATGTGAGCCCAAGCTCGATGGATATGGCCATGGATCCCAATACCTGCAAATAATGCCACGCTGTTTTTATCCTCATCCGTAGAAACTGCCGCACCTGCCGCTGCAGCATGCACATTCTGTCCTCCAGCAGGGTCACACAACCCTCATCCATTTGGAACAGAGATACAGCAAATCTTGCATTGGCTGAAGACAGCTCTTGGGCAGGCTGACCACCCCAGTCAAGACTCTAGTAACTCGATGACTCTCGCCATAGCGTGTTTGCTCTCCTCCCTGGACTTCACCCTTATTAACCAATCACCCAGATAGAGATGAACCAGAATCTGCTCTTGGCGGAGCCGTGCTGCCACCACCACCATCACCTTGGTAAAGGTACGAAGAGTGGTCACGAGGCCGAACGGTAGCATGAACCACCGTTATGGATGCTCGGGTTGAATGGGTATTTGCAAGTAGACCTCTGTAATATCCAGGGAGGTCAAAGGCTTCCCTGATGGCTGCTATGACCGACCTGTTTCCATGTGGGAACACTCGAGGCAACTGTTCACGTGCTTGAGATCCAAAATGGGCCTGAAAGAGCAGTCTTTCTTTGGAACCACAAAATATATGGAGTATCGACCATACCCGCAGTGGTCTCTTGGGCCCTCCACCATGGCCTGCAAGTCCTGCAGATAGCGCAGTGTGTCCCTAACAACCACGATCTTTCAGGGAGTCTTGCAGGGAGACCTGACAAAGGCATCCGCCAGAGGCCAAGCAAACTCCAGCACATAACCCTCTGATGATCTCCAGAACCCACTGGTGAGAAGTGATTCCAGCCCAGCCTGAGTAGAAGTCCTGCAGCCGACCCCCCATGGGAACACCACCTGCTGGGGCCTCCCTCATTTCACTGTGTCTTTTTGGCAGTCAAGGAGGAAGGGGCATAAAAACATCTTCCCAATGCGTGAAAACCTCAAGAACCTTGCCATGAGAAGGAAAATCACCCCCTCTGGTAGGGCGCAAAGTGCACAGCGCAAAACCAGTGAACATCTTGTAACTGGCCATGCACCGGAGTCGAAGAACCCACTGACTTCTGCTTATCCTCAGGGAGCCAACCTCCTTTTGACTTGCCCAAGTCTTTCACCTACTTCTCCAAATCTTCCCCAAACAAAAGCTTGCCTCAAAAGGGAAGCCTATTGAGAAGGGATTTGGAGGAGACATCCGCTGACCAATTCCGCAGCCATTGGTAGCATCAAGCAGCCACCACTGATGTCATGCTCTTAGACAAGCTCCTGATCAGGTCATAAAATGCAACATGATCAGGCAGAAACAACCATGCATCTTACGCACTCTCCAGAATCGCCTGTGTCCAACACAAACAGGCTCAAGCTACAAAGGCCCTGCAGACCGACACCTGCAAGGTCAGGGAATTAATACTGAATGCTTGTTTCAGTAAGGTCTCCAATTTCCGATCCTGTACCTCTAAGGGCCGAGCTGCCCTCTACAGGAATAATGGTCTTTTTTGTAAGAGAAACTGCCACATCCACTTAAGGGCGAGCACAAAAGCTCCTTCTCACGATCCAGCAGTGGGTAAAAACAGGCCATAGTCCGTGTCCCCTTCAGACTGGCCTCCGGCACATCCCATTCGTCCTGGATCATTTGTTTGATTAGGACCCAGTAAGAGACGTGGGAAGCGATGGAAGACCACTTTATTAATAAAATTAACCAAAGCCTAGTCACTTAACCCTCCACTGCCTCGGAAGAAAGGCCTGGCAATCTACTTCCGGTGACACTGCCAAGAAAACCCAGGAGCTTCTGGGTCGCCAGGAGTCAGGACTGACTCGAAGGCACACATTGCATTTGCAGGCCCGACACAGGCCGTGTTTCGTATTCTTCCTCAGGGGCAGGCTACAAAACAGCAGCAAAATTGTTAAAACAATAATAATAATCAATATGTATGTATAATTAAAAACTTAAAAACAGTACATACTAAATAAATACATCAATTAATTATTACCAACACATAAATCTCACAAGATCCAAGAACAACAACGAGGGATGTACGAAGGATATAACATTAAATAAATAAAAATAATAATAAAAATAAGCATAATAAATAAACAAATCAATGATTAGTTAAAGAAAAAGATGATAAAAGATCAGCACAGCACCACCAATAAGAAATGGTTATTGTACATGTACAAGCATATAAAATCGTACTATATCAATGATACATATATGTATAAAAACATAAAAAAAATTATATAAAATGAGATGAAACCAAACATTTTATAAACACATGATCATAAGGAACAATTACAATCAACAAAGCCAACCAGTGTAAATAATAAAAACTAAATAATAAATTAAAAAAGTTAAAAAATAATGAAGAAATAAACAATATATTTAAGAAATATGTTAAAGCTTAATGAAAAATAATAAAAAATAAAAATTATATATAATAAAAGAACTAATAAGTAAAAAAATAATAAACAATAAAAATATATATAATAAAATTAAATCAAACTAAAACTAATACAGTATTAGTATTACCAATAAGAATAAATACACTGGAAGAATGACTAAAGAGAAAGAAAAGAAATAAATAGATAAATGGTGACCAATATTATCTACCTTAAACAGGCCTTTTTCACATCCGTGGATTGCTGTGGAAATGGTAAGGGACAAGGATGAGAACCATAGGACATGCATTACTTAAAAACAATGCACTCCCGATCAGCTTACTAGGACAAAGACTCCCAATGGCTTAAATATGGATACGGACTTATCAGTGTTTTTATGATTGTATTGGATCGGTTATTTATTTATTAATTCATGTTTCAATTATTTATTGCCCCAGTTTTTGTAGCTCCACTCTTTGGTTTATTTTTTAATTACCATTATAATATGATTAGTACTACTAATAATTCCATTATTTAGTACACAATATTCCCCCCCCCCCTTTTTTTAGTTTTTCTTTTTAATTATTATTTATTATTTTTAATTATTTTTACAATAGTACCATTATTTATTGTTATTGTTTTTATTTATTTTTAAATAATATGTTTTTTATTATACCCATGGAGCAATTAATGCAACACAACTGGGTGTATGTACTGGTATTTTTAATCATTGATAGGTATTTTTAGTTTGTAGGTATTTTTAGACTTCCTCTGCTACTTACTCTCGGATTTGCCGAATGATTTAAGGATACAACGGCGGTGCATCTTTTATAAGGGAAACGTGGATTGAGGTGTTGTTGAAGTAAGTACCGGTGTATTAGTTATGGGATATAGGCCGTTTTTCACGGACAGTTCGAATGATTTATTCAAATAAGGGAGAGACGTCCGAATGATTTACATACCGCGGGAGACAAAAGTGTACTGTGCGCAGCCGCCGGCGTTTTTACTTTCGATTTGCTGCCAGACGATCCCAGCGTATGTGTGTGCTGAGTACCCCTGCAAAAAGTATGTTTTTAAATGGTTTCATTTGGGGTTTGAAAAGATCCCCCTAGGAAAACAAGTATAATTTGCCCAGTGTTTTCAGCTTTTTTGCGGTTTGATGTATATTTTCTGATTGAGTGATAGAGGGTTCGTACAACATCTGATGCCTGCACATGTATGTATTTTAGGGTTGTGACTGCCATAAGCGATATTTCTTCGACGGCATTGAATGGTGCTGGTGCTTGCACACCTCCTGATTGCATAGTAAGTTTGGACTGGACTGGTCTGGTTTTCAGACAAAAAGCTCGAGCAGAGTGCAACTTGCATTCACTTTTGCCACCTTCGTACAATGTATTCTCACTTGGCTCTCTCTCTGCCTGCAGTATAAAAACCTCTAATGCCTTTTGAAATAAGAATTTCATGGAGATAGAGGATATGAGGCTACACTTCTCCCCCATCTATAATTTCTTCAATACCGTTCCTTTTCCCAGTCTTTGTCCTAGTAAGCTGATCGGGAGTGCATTGTTTTTAAGTAATGCGTGTCCTATGGTTCTCATCCTTGTCCCTTACCATTTCCACAGCAATCCACGGATGTGAAAAAGGCCTGTTTAAGGTAGATAATATTGGTCACCATTTATCTATTTATTTCTTTTCTTTCTCTTTAGTCATTCTTCCAGTGTATTTATTCTTATTGGTAATACTAATACTGTATTAGTTTTAGTTTGATTTAATTTTATTATATATATTTTTATTGTTTATTATTATTTTTTACTTATTTATTAGTTCTTTTATTATATATAATTTTTATTTTTTATTATTTTTCATTAAGTTTTAACATATTTCTTAAATATATTGTTTATTTATTCATTATTTTTTAACTTTAATTTATTATTTAGTTTTTATTATTTACACTGGTTGGCTTTGTTGATTGTAATTGTTCCTTATGATCATGTGTTTATAAAATAAATGTTTGGTTTCATCTCATTTTATATAATTTTTTTTTATATGTTTTTATACATATATATATGTATCATTGATATAGTACGATTTTATATGCTTGTACATGTACAATAACCATTTCTTATTGGTGGTGCTGTGCTGATCTTTTATCATCTTTTTCTTTAACTAATCATTGATTTGTTTATTTATTATGCTTATTTTTATTATTATTTTTATTTATTTAATATTATATCCTTCGTACATCCCTCGTTGTTTTTCTTGGATCTTGTGAGATTTATGTGTTGGTAGTAATTAATTGATGTATTTATTTAGTATGTACTGTTTTTAAATTTTTAATTATACATACATATTGATTATTATTATTGTTTTAACAATTTTGCTGCTGTTTTGTAGCCTGCCCCTGAGGAAGAATACGAAACACGGCCTGTGTCGGGCCTAGGCTTTGGTTAATTTTATTAATAAAGTGATCTTCCATCGCTTCCCACGTCTCTTACTGGGTCCTCATTAGCACGTGGTTCGTGCCCCCTGTTGGTACCTCATTTGTTTGATTATACAGTGCAGCAGAAATACAGCCTGTAGTTTCCACACCGCCTGGAAGAGAGGCTCCTCCAAGGATTCCTCCTCCAGAGGAACCTCTGCTCCCATATTAAGAGCCTTTAAGGAATGGAAGATTAAGGCCGCTAGCTCTTCCTTACGGAAGATTCTTCTCCCTGTGGGATCTCGCCCTCCTTGAGCTCTACAGGCTCCTCCCCCATGTCCAATTCCATTTCTGGCTCCTCCACATTGTCTGAGTGGGCTGACCCCACCTCCTCCCAAGGGTCAGTGTCAATCCCTTGTAGGCTTGGCCCCGGCTTCCCCTCTGCCCTAGAGAGGGTATCGGGGAGACCACACTTCTTAGTCTTCTCCTGGGATCCCAGGGGTTCCTCCATCCCACACTGCTTCATGCAAAACGCCCTGTGCATGATGACGAATTCAGGAGAAAAAAACCCTGGGAAGCACTCCGTGACCAATTTCTTCGAAGAGGGTGGCCTGGGAGGGCAGATGGGCTTGCCCTAAGCTCTAGCACTGGTGAGGCCGGTGTGTCCACAGATCCCCCACCAGAAACCACCGCTGGCAAACGGCAGCTCCTGGAAGAGTGAGAGGGGGTCCCACTCTTCCCAAGGTTCCTCACCTCTGTTCAACTGCTCTTCACGCAGCTCCCTCTTCAGCTGACTGGGATTCTGCTGCACAACCACAACAGAAATCCTCTGCCGATACAGAGTCATTGCATGATCCACATGCCACACACTTGGATTTCAAGGGCATAGCCTTGTCAATCTTCTTAGACCAAAACAACAGAAAATAACGGCGCTGCTGCAATCAGGTCCACTGCTTAATGATGGCCATTCTCTTGCTATTCTTTTTTTTTTTTTTGGGGGGGGGGGGGGTGTTCCGTCTAGTTAGTTTCCCAAGGGGATTATCCCAGAAAACAAAAAATGCGGAGAAAAAAAAAAACCCAGGGCGTCTGAACCCACCACTGGAGCCTTTCCCCAGTGACAGCAACAGTGACGAGAAAATGGCACCTTCCCTACGCACCGAAGCCAGCATCTCAGACCGCCATGCAGTCGCTGAATCTCTTTTCCGAAACTCAAAAAACAAAACACAATCTGATCCAGCCGCAGCCCTCCAAATATCCCGGATGGACTCTGATTGCAAGGCTGCCGGACGATTTGGAGAGCTCTAGAGATCTTCTGCCATACTGTTCAGCTGCCTTTCTCAAGCTTTGGCAACATTGGGAGTCCCTCAAGAGTGACAGGCCCAGACCCCTTTGCTAACGCTAGCGGCTCCTCACCCACCAAAGGGATCGGGAATCTCTGTGATGTCAATCACAGCTGAAATATAAATATGCTGCCCACTCATGCTTTAAAGGCAGTTTACCTTACCGTAGGGGTGTACTGCCTGTTTGGCAGTCTCTGCCTCCGATCTGTACCGGGTTTCTTTTTCGGGGGAGGGTTGTTTTGTAGACTTTATTAGCAAAACAGCGACACTTCCGCTTTTAAAGGCCCAAATAGGCAGTAATGAAAAAATGAAGAAAAACTGCATCCTATTCAACTTATTTGTCACTTCAGCAAGTCCTGATCCCAAGGATCACACCTCTGCTGCTGCTTGGAGACAGATACTGGGGGCTGGTGGGAGGTGCCTGCTGCCTATCTGGTGTGGGGTCAAAAATCTTGACATGCTCAGTCTCCAAGCTGTTGGTGGGGTGAGACTACCCACAGGTTGGGACTGGATTGGAGAGACAATAAGGAAATGCTTTGTATTTTTTGTTTAACAGGGATCCAAGCAAACCCATGTATGAGGAACTCCAAAGCCCCATGATGAGCAACACCGCCCTTCCCCATCATTGGCATAACATCATTCACAGAATCAGTAAAGCAAAGATTTAATAATTAATTCTCTTATACTGCTCTGACTACCCTTAAAATTAGATTTGCTTCCTAAGAATATGATAGTATCAGTTTGGGCTTTTCCTGTGATAGACACACTAAAAGCAGAAAGCGATGGATGAGTAAATTTTGTCTCAAGTTCACCGAGCTGGAGATGCTGTGGAAGCAGAGGATCAAAGGGAAAAAAAAACAATGAAGGGATTCAGAAAACATAAAACATCCTTTGAAATGTATTACCATGGCAAGCCACGGGGTCCAGAATGTGAAGGCCAACATAAGATGAGCAGCGAGTGTGGCTGCAACTGCGCTCAGCACCCAAATGACATTCTTTCCAACTCTGTCTACCAGGAATCCAAACACAGGTGACAAAGGGGCAGAAATAATATACACAATACTGAAAAAGAAAGCAAATTATTAAAATCCATTCCACAGTTTTAGCTGGTGTTGTATTTAAAAATAACAGTAAATAATATTTTACTTTTATAAATTCATATTGATTTTTGTAAAAATCACAGCAAGGTTTTTAAGAAAACTACAATTAGTATATACATTTTAGTTTATAATTTGGATTGGAGTTTTAGCCTGCCTTTCAGGTGGCCTTCAAAGAGGCTTACAACAACAATAATAAAGCCAATGGGGGAAAGGACATAGCTCCACTTGTTATCACAGCAAAGACTAGCAACAGCTTACAACCATGGTAAACAAATGAATCCAAACAGGCAATGAAATCAGCCGCAGCTCAGCATGCTGGGCCAGTCCTAAGGTTCCAGTCTGCATATGCTAGCTACTGCTGCTGCACAACAAAGAAAACAAGAAAACAGGAGACGGAAAATGACAGCAAGTTCATTTTGACCTTCATAGAGGACTCATATCATTAGATTTCCATTTGTAATTCAAAGCTTTCACTGTAGTTGGATCATTTTTGCCAGATTACATTTTAGTACAATTCTGAAAGCACAGAAAATTATACGTTAAAATGCTGATGTGCAAATGCTGAAATTGTGTAGTTACCTGTAGCAGGTGTTCTCCAGAAACAGCAGAAATAAAGTTCTCCCATTTGGGTGACATCACTGACGGAGCCTGTGCGGGAATGCTCCCCAGCTTCCATAGGAAACGTTTGGGAGCTCCACCACACATGCGTGCCTGCCTTCCCATCTGACGGAGCCATCTTACCTCAGCAGGATGACATAGCTTAACAAAAATAACTCCTTGGGGAGGTGGGAGGGTAGTGAGTACTTCTTCCTGATGTTCCCAGAGACCACCTGCTACAAGTGAATAACTACACTTTCTCCAGGAACAAGCAGGATGAAGTCCTCGCATATGGAACGTCCCACCTACAGGCTACTGAAAAAAACCTGGTAAAACAAGCCCAATGGGGCAACCAACGGGAGAACCGAGAGAAACACCACAAGCAATCTCTGTTAGGTTCCGTCAAGTCAACATCCAGTGTAGACATCAACATCAGGAAGACTCAATGGTAGCGTGGATGAACAGAAGGGCCAGAGGGAGTGAGATGAATCTAAGTCCCAAACAGGTGCCGGAGTATGGTTTGGCTGAATTTGCTGTCATGCCAGGAATCTCAATCTAGACAGTAATGGGCTGCGAAAGTGTTGACTGAAGACCATGTAGCAGCCTGACAGATCTCCACCAGGGAGACAGAGCGCAAATTTGCCACAGAAGCAGCCACAGCTTGGACGTTATGAGCCATGACACGACATTCCAAGCTCAGACCAGCCTGCGCATAGGCAAAAGAGATGCAGTCTGCGACCCAAACTGCCAGGGCCCTTTTGGAAACAGCCATGCCCAGCCTATTGGGGTCAAAAGATACAAAGACCTGGGTAGAACACAGATGGGCTTTAATCTTTTCTAAATAGAATGCCAAGGCTCTCTTACAATCCAGTGTGTGCAGTGTGGCCTCAGCCCTATTAGCATGAGGTCGGGGAAAAAAGGTGGGCAACACAACTGACTGGTTAAGGTGGAAGGATGAAACCACCTTAGGAAGGAACCTAGGGTGCATCTGCAGGACCACCCTGTTCTGATGAAATCTGGTGTAAGGCGGATGTGCCATCAGAGCCTGCAGTTCTCTAATCTGGCAGTCCGAGGTGACCACCACTAAAAACCCTACCTTCCAGGTAAGGAACTTGAGCAAACAAGAACTCAACAGCTCAAAGGGTGGAAAGAGAGGAGCTGCCCCAGCACCACACTGAAATCCTATGCTACAGGCCTGACCGATGTCTTGAGAGCAGGAGGCCTCAGATAGGTTTACCATCTGAGCTGCAATGGTACGTCACAACTGCACTTAAGTGAACTCAAAGTTAGATTTGAGACCCGAGTTGAAAAGGTGGAGGAGGTACGTCAAAGACTCCACCGTGCAAGAGAAGGGATCCAGGCCCTTATTTGCACACCAGATAAGAGAATTTACGTCACTTGAAGGCGTAGACGAGGCGTGTGGAGTCCTTCCAAGAAGCAACGAGCACATTTTCCACATCTGCAGGAAGATGAAGATCTGCAACTACCACCTGCTCGGCATCCATGGTGTTAAGACCAGGGAGCAGACAATGGGATGAAGTAGGGTCCTACTATCCTGGGAGACGAGATCCAGGGCATAGCCCAGCTGGAAAGGCTAGCGCTGCAAGAGCCTGAGCAGAAGGGAAAACCATAGCTACCTTGGCCAGTGTGGTGCAATGAGCATCATGGAACCCTGTCCGCCTAAAGCTTGAACAGGGTCTTGGCCACGAGCAAAATCGTCAGGAACACATAGAGCAGGCCCTCGCTCCAGTCCAGCAGTAAGGTGTCAGACGCCATGTCACTTGGACTCCTGGACAAAACTGCAGCACTTGGGCATTACACCCAGAGTCACAAAGAGGTTGATGCATGGGATGCCCCTCATCCAGAAGATACAGCTTGTGATCTCTGTTGAGGGTCCACTCACGTGGCTGAAGGACTATGCTGAGGTGGTCCACGAGGACATTGAGCTCCCCAGGCAGGTATATGGCCCGGAGAGTCATGATCTGGGAGATGGCGAACTTCCAGAGATGTACAGCTTCCCAGCACAGGAGGTACGAGCCCATGCCGCCCTGCTTGGTGATGTAAAATAAATATCACCACTTGATTGTCCATCTGGATAATGACTACTTGGTTGGCCAATTGAGCCCTGAATGCCCGAAGTGCATTCGCAATGGCACATAGCTCCAGAACGTTTCTGGTGCAGGCTCTCCTGCACCAGCTAGAGACCTTATGTGCGCAGCCCATTGAGATGGGCTCCCCAGTCTAGCTTAGAGGCATCAATGGTCAGTGTATGCCAATGTGGAGGAGACTAGAAGGGAAGACCCCTAAGCAGATGCTTTGGGTGCAGCCACCAGGAAAGAGAGTTCTTGAGTGGTGGGGTGACCACCCCCCTGTCTTTGGAGGCAGCTGGTGACCTGACACCACTGGGTGCACAAGGTCCACTGTGCTTGTTGCATTCGTAAGTGGGCTAAGGGAGTGACATGAACCATGGAGGCCATGTGGCCAAGCATGCACCATCTGACGAAAAGCAAGCTCCATCTGATGCACTGTAGTGCAAGGGCTGCCTTGGACATCCGCAACTAGCCACTGCACCTGATCCATGGGCAAGAAGTCTCGAGCTAGGGTGGTATCGAGGAGAGCCCTGATGAATTCAAGTCGCCGAGAAGGCTGAAGGAGAGATGTTGGGTAACTGATCATGAAGCCCAGAAGTTCCAGCACCTGAATGGTGAGCTTTGCCGACTGACAAACATCATCTGGTGTCATGCCCTTTCCAAGCCAGTCATCCAGGAAGGGGAAACTACTTGAGTAGTCTGTACGTCAGGCTTCGTCTCTGACCCCTCTCAAATCCAGGCTGAGCGCTCACCTCATCATTGTTGCTATTGGATCTGATCTGCATAAGCTCCCTTGTGTTCCCTGACCATTTTCCCCTGGGTGTATCCTGTCCACAGCTACTGTGCTGTCTTGTCCAGAACTAGACTGTAAGCTCCATTGAGCAGGAACCATCTTTTACATGTGTCTTTGCTGCGTCGCGTATGCCTTGAAGTGTTATACAAATGAATCAGTACTAGTAGAAAGACGAAGACTCTTAAGGGTCCATAGGAAAGCAGCAATGACTGCCAGACTCTTTGTGAAGACCTGTGGGGCGGATGCTAGGCCGAAGGGTAGAACCCGGTATAGATAGTGCCATCTACTGAGCATGAAATGAAGTACTGCTGGTGAAGGGGATGGATCGGGATGCGAGTGTACGCATCTTTGAAGTCAAAGGACCAAAGCCAGTCTTCCTTTTGAAGATATGGTAGCAACGTTCCTAGGGAGACCATTTTGAACTTCTTTCCAGGAACTGGTTGAGGTTTCAAAGGTCCAGTATGGGATGGAACCTGCCTGTTTTCTTGGGACCAAGTAGTAACGGGAATAGAACCTCTTTCCGGTCTGTGCTGGTGGCACCAGTTCGATGGCGAGGTCAATCAGAAGAGTATGCACCTCCTGCTGGAGGAGTTCTCAGCATTGACGATTGAGGGAGTACTCCCCCTGAAAAAATGGGGGTGGCAGTTGCGCAAATTTCTGAAATATTTTTAGCACCCGGGAGTCAGATGTTATGATTGCCAACAGGTGACCTAAGTGAATCAACCATCCTCCATTGGGTACACTGAGGTACTCCACTGGGTACAGGTAGGAAGGAGTCAAAAACACTCTCCGGGCTGGGGCTGCAGGGCAGGCTGAGACTTCTGAGTCTTCAGGCAGCGTTGTTGGTGCTGTCCTTGGCTCTTCTGTTGCCCTGGCTGCGAGCCTTGGTAGGCCTGGTAAGTGGAATACCCCAATATAATATCTCCGCTTACATGGGTAGAAAGACTTTTTCCCTGCCGACTTCTTCTTGGCAGGATTAGCAGTTCTCCTGGAGAGAGACAGTTCATTGTTATCTGCTCTAATTCTCCTGCCTTGTCCTCCATGGTTTTTCCAAATAAATTTTTGCCTCAGCAGGGGACATCTGCAAATTTGTCCTGCACCCACTACTTGAGATCAAAGGACTGTAGCCATGCTAGGCATCAGGCCTCAATGCCCACAGCAACTACTCTGCTCACAGATTCAAAAGGCGTTATAGGCAGCCCTACTCATTTATTTTGAGCAATCTTTCCTCTTGATAACCAGGCCACAGAACTTCTCCAGATGTTCTGAGGGCAGTTGGGTAGAGAATTCGGAGATCTCCCCCCTGTCGTCCTTCAGGTACATTGCCATGTAGAGCTCATAGGAAAGGATGCGGGCCACCAGCATCAATCCCTGGTAGCATCAGTGTCCAAAGCCATCCAGGGTCTGGGCCTCCCTTCTGGGGGGAAAATGGAGGAGTGGATCTTGGAGCTTTTGATGCACATCATAGCTGACTCCATCACTATCGAGTTGTGGGGCAACTGAAGCTGTTCAAATCCAGGGCTCTTCTGGCCCTGTACATGGAATCCAATCAGTGGCTAATTGTGGGAGAATCCTTTGACAGTTCCCTCTATCTGAAGAACAGGCATTGGAGAATGTGGTGAACCAGCACAGTGATGGCCTCCTTCGTTGGCAAAGGGTACTGGAAGATTTCCAGTTCTTCAGCCCTCGGTTCCTCTTCAACTTCGAGCGTGAAGGGGAGGGCCTTCGCCATGTCCCAAACAAACTCATGGAATGAGATATCCTTGAGCAGGGGACTTACGACACTTATAGGGAGGGGAGAGATCGGACAGGATGTCCCGATGTCTATCTGAGACCGGGGATTCCTCCTATGTCTTCCAACTCTTGGACTCAGTTAGAAAGTCAAAAATATAGCCGGGTCTCCTCCTGATGTTTCCAGTGCTAGGGAGGAGAGGATGGCATCCAGGGCTCCCGATGCCGGTGGTACAGTCTCTCGAATCCGGAGGCACTTGACTGAGAAATTGCCACCAGCGCCAACAGGGAATTGGAGTACTGAGCCAAATCATCTCCTTTGCTGGGGAGGGCATGGGTTTTGAGGATAGGCTGCACCTCCATCGGTGGTGCCACCGCTGACATTGAGGTATCCAAAGGCAGCAGGGACTTCAGAGGCCAGGAACACAGCCAGGCTCCTTTCACAGGCCTGCATAAGCTTGGCCAGGAGTGCTGTCTCTGACACGGCCGGAGCAGAGGCAGCACCTCAGCTAGCTTCCTTGTCGGGGACTCCTCAATGGTAACGGCATTGGAAGATCCCACGCTGGGGCATGTTGGGAAGCCACTTTGCCCTATCAGTCGCATCGAGGGGGCTTAGATACCAGTGCCCCTGGGGTTCCCCCCAGCTCATCATCGCCCTTTGACCTCAACAGTGCAGAGGACCGATCCCTCTGCAGCCCTGTCTCTTTGAAAGTCAGCCTCTGGTCCAAGCTACCGCAGCCCCTCGACTCCGAAAGGGCTTGCGCGCCATGTTGAGCAGAAGACTTGGCGGAGCCCCTCAAGGGCATAGACATCGATGCTGGCACCGATGCTGCAGATTCTGATGACCTGAACAGACACTCCCATTGTTTTTCCTGGTTCTTAAGACCCTTTCGGGTCATCTGCAAACACAATGTGCTCATGGTTGGAGCCCGATGCACTGTCTACACCGATTATGGTGGTCCGTCACCGAAATGGTATGGGCACACCGGGTGCACTTTTTAAAACCACTGGCCAGCTTTGACATGTTTGGGACACTAATGTCCTGGATGACCAGGGAGACGCGTGGGAAAAAAAACACATGATACAAAAAAAAAAAACAAACAGAAACAAAGGAACCAGAAAAAAAACATGATGCTGAAGCACCAATGCTTCCGTCGACAGGCAGGAAGGTCAGGGACCAAATGATACTAAAATAACTTAAAGGAAAATAAGAAAATGAAAGAAAAAAAATCACAAGGATCAAGATCACACTTTTCAACAGACATTTCAGAGGAGACTGAAATAAGATGGGTCCTTCGAGCAGAAAGGCAGACATGCATGTGTGGTGGAGCTCCCAAAGGCTTCCTATGGAAGCTGGGGGAGTGCTCCTGCGTGGCATTGGTGATGTCACCCATATATGAGGACGTAATCCCTGCTTGGTCCTGAAGAAAACAAACAATCTCACTACCAAAAAGCTTAACCAAGAGCATCGTATACACAAAATAAACTCTATTAGCTGCTAAAGAGTAGATGAGTAGCCTAGTTGTTACTGCAGTAGGCTAAGTACTAGGGAGCAAAGGTTCAAACCTCACTTCTCTCATTAACATCCTTGTGGCCTTCGACAAGTCACCTTTTTTACATGCACATAATCCTTTTTTACCTCAGCTACTGCTTAAATTAGTTATTTATTTCTTTGCCCAAGGGAGCTTATAAAGGTCCTGTACTGCAACTCACCTTGAGCTCAGCATTTGAAAAGGCAAATAAGATAAAAAGTTCAAATTTCAGACTTAAAAGAATAAAACAGTAAAGAAAGTAACAATTGATTCCTATTATGGCTCAAAGGAGGACAGCAAGACAATAGGTAGCGACTGCATATAGATAATCAAAATTTGCTGTGATATTCTAATTGTCTGAATGCACCAAATTTTTTAACCAATCAGATCTCAGAGAGCATGGAGTTTTTCTTCTACATTTCAGGTTGGAAGCGGTTTTCTGTGATTCCACGTGGCACATCATGAATCAAAATGTGTTTGCTGAGCAAGATCAGCGCAAGAAAAACTAGTGGAGCACTAGAAAAACTAGTGGAGCACTGGCATTTCATAAATGGACCACCACATCCGCTGGGAAGCTTGGAGGGGACTTATAGGCCCTCCCAATTTAATACGAAAACACAGCCACAACTAGTGTAGGAAGATCAAAAACGAAGTCAGCCTACACTATTAGCTGGTAGCCAGTCTCTTCTACATTCACTAAATAGCTACTGTACCTATTAATTGCACTTGCTTCCTGAGATGTAAACTGAAATTTCCCCATGAAGAAAACCCTAAAAAGAAACAAAAAAAGGCAAGGTGAGACAAAGATTAACAAAACAAAACCGCTGTGCTTCTTGCTCCCCAATTCATGTTTTGTATTGCTTCACCTTGCTTTATTGAAGGGCCTTTTTAGCTGCTGAATAGCTTTCCTTTCCTGGCTTTTCCTTCCAAGCTCTGAGGCTGCTCAGTACATCTGCCACATCCCTACCGATCTCACCACATTCCTGAGGTCTAAAACAGCAAAAGGTACAGCTACCAACTGCCAAAAACTTGGAAGGAGCAAGTGTGTCAATATTCAAAATGAATTCTTTTTTCTTCTAAGTTAAAATAAATAGAAAAAAGCAAGGTGCAGGTCTTACTTTGTCACAAGGGTATTAAGAGATCTCCCACAGTTTGTTTCCTAACCTTTTTATGTGGTCTGACAGGTGTAAATACTAGAAAATTCCGAGTAATTTTATCAGTGGAAGAATAAGCTGGATTACAACCAAAACTAGGACAATAGGCGACCCCCCTGTCACTGGAGAGACGAACACTAGCCTGGTCCTGTAACTGAATTCACAGCATGGCGCTGCGCTGTAAGGGATCCAAATTCAGATCCTTCAATGCACTGGGACCCAGCTAGCCACAGACAAACTGCCATGGCACCGCTGTGCTTAGGCCTGGAGAGGAAGGGAAGGCAGCTGCCTCATTTCCCTGCTTTATGCCCTCCCCCTCATTTCCCTCCCTTCCCTTCTGCTTGTATTCATATCCTTTTGATATTCTATTTGGCCTAGGGTGAGTCACAAGAGAAGATATATAATAAATGTACGTTGCATTTTATTAAGAGGTCAGGCCTGGATTAAGGCCTGACCTAGGGTACCAAATACCCAGGCCAATGAGGACCCTGCTCTGGCTTACTTTAGGATTATGTGCATGTGCCGCATGAAAGCTGAACTACTGTAGAAGTATCATCCTCCTCTGCTTCTCACTCTACCCCTAGCTTTCTGGTTTTGCGTACTAGCACCAAAATCTCATTTCAAACCCTGTGAAATATGCATACACAGACAGAAAGGACATTAAGCACACAAAAAAACCCATACAAAAAAAGATACCCCCCCCAATCTTCCCTTCTCCTCTATCCCATCCTGTCTTCCTGCCTTCCCATCTCCAATCTTCCCTCACCTCAATACCTGAAAAATCCCTAACCCACAAAATTCCCAAAGAACAAAATGGATAACATTTGCATTATTTACTATGCCCAATAATTCATATGTAAATATGGCAATGAATCTTTTCAAATCCACTGCAGGAAACTGGGAGTGAGGTTCCTCTCTCTCTATACATTTTATAATAGCCTTGAGTGCGCACAATGGCGGCTGCTTGTGTCTGAATGCCCACAAGCACCTGCCCGCTCAAAGCCCAGCAGTACACATTAGTCAGAGGTGCACATTTACTTGGAGGCAAAGAGCCACCACTGCATGGATCCCCAGTTACACCTGTACCCAACCACACCCTCCCCATCTAGGCGCACAGCTCAGTGGTGCGCGCACAGTTGGGCCATTGTGCAGTACACCTCTTGACTTGCATATGCACAAACTACCACCCACTCAAATACAGCCATACTCTCCACTGATATTTCAAAAGATGTGCACTAGATTCATCTGGACTGGATTACGATTCCACTGTATTATTATTTCATTTCCAATTCATATCAAAGCAGATCAGTAGTGCAGTTCTCCAAGTAGGCATTACAGTTCTGCATACAATGTGTGACCCAAGTATGAACATCTGGATACAAGACTCAAAATGTAATTTTTCAAAGACAAATTGCATGCTTCCACCATTCCAAGTAAAAGTTTAAAAACATATTATGAATGTGACCCTGGAATAGGATCAAGGTGAAGCAATAAAGTCAAACTGCGCTCTAATGCAATGTTCCCCCAACGAGTGTGCCTTTAGACCTGACCAGGCATGCCACAGAAAGTCACCAATACCAGCATACGGACTCTGCTCACAAGCACTGGCTCTAACACGGCAGGGTTCTTTTCTGAGCATGTGTGTAGTCACACGCGCCTCTCTCCTTCCCAGGTAAAGAACGAGCCCCAGAGTATGGGAATTAAAAGGCAGCATGCAGGGCACAGAGCACCGGGCCTTGCTTTGTGCAGCACACAGGAGGTAGTTTGATAGTTATTCCTGCACGTACGAGGTGCGATCAAAATGTATCGAGACTTGTACAATAACACAAGAACTACAACATTGACAGTTAATGTACTCAGTCTCCTTCAAAGCAGTCCCCGGCTGATAAAACACACTTCTTCCAGCGTTCCTGCCACTGCTGGAAATTTTTCAAAAGCCTCTTTTGTTAAGCTGTAAAGCTGCTGCGTCAAAATTTGCTTAATGGTCTCCAAGTCGTCGAATCTCCTTCCTTTCAGTGGTAATTTCAGTTTTGGAAACAAGAAAAAGTCACAGGGTGCAAGTACGGAAGCTGACGGACTTGCTCAATTTGGTGTTTGGCTAAGAACTACAGGCAAGATGTGATGCGTGAGCTGGGGTGTTGTCATGATGAAGCAACAATTCATCATTCCTGTGCAACTCTGGCCTCTTATGACGAACTGCATCTCGCAAATGAATCAGAATTTGGGACATAGTACTCTTTATTGATGGTTTGGCCTTTTGGAGCATACTCATGATGTACAATACCCTGGTAATCAAACAAAACTGCGAGCATGACCTTGACATTGCTCCTCACCCGATGGGTTTTCTTGGATCTGGGAGAGTCTGGAGTCTTCCATTGTGAAGACTGGGCCTTAGTTTTTGATGAAATCTGAGTCATTTTCAATGCATTCCAAGAACTCCCTGGCTGTAGAGAGTCAATTTTCTTTTTGGTCAGGGGACAGGAGTTTCAGCACAAATTTTGTACACACACATCTTATCCCCAAATCAACAATAAGAATGAACTGTATCAACTCGAAACTGATGTCCATGCCCTCAGCAAGCTCCCTGATAGTCAACTGACGATTTCAGCGTATGGTGGCACGCACTGTTTCAACTTTGTCTTCATTTCTGCTTGTGGATGGCCTTCCAGAACATTTGTCACCATAAACACTTTGGTAGCCCTCGTGGAAATGTTTGTACCAGTCAAACTCAAGCATGACAAATGCATTCATTGCCATACACTTGCTATAACTTGTCATATTCGCTGTTCAATTTTTTCACTCATCATAAATCCGATGAACTGCTTTTACACGATAGCTAACATCACGTGATTAAAAAAAGTACAGGTATGCTGCAGCCACATTACATTCTGCACATGCAGAGCATATTACTAAGTCACCGCATGCTTAATAGCATCGTGGTGACACGTATTCTTATATAGCTACACAAGTCTCGATACTTTCTGATCACACCTCGCATGTAGCCACATCTGCACATAAATGGCCTCTTATAAAAGTTACTGAGCGACAAAGTATGTGCTTTGGCATCAAGGCGTTTACTTTACTAATGAGCATGAATATGGACAATGTGTACAGTATACAGACAGATAGCTTATTCAAAGTACTATATAATTTACACATGTACTTGAAAAATATAGATGCAGACACTTATGCCAGCCCTAAATGTGCACAGCTACTTTAGGCCACTTACACTAGTGTTTTAGAAAAGACAAAGTAGGTGCCTACTTGTCTATATAAAACAGGCTTATTGTAGGTGCCTTAAGATACAATTTAACTAGGCATGCCCTTATAAATTTACCCTCACACTGCACATAGGACCTACTCATCCCCCCACCCGAGTTTCCTTCTAGTCCTTCCAACCCCAGCGGGGGTCCTTCTGTGTCCACACTGCATGCTCCAGAGAGGCTGGTGCACCACAGATTTCTGCACATGCTGGTGTGCCTTGACCTTGTAAAATCTGAGAAAACTGTGTTCTATTGGTTATGAAGGGCATGAGATCCAGTGGAATTTATAAAAGAGAACGGATGCAAAATCTTACAGTCGATGCCGTTCTAAGAACTGGGTCTTATGGTGCAAGAACACCGAGACAGTGTCAAAAAAAACAAACAAACATACTTACTTCCCAAGTCCAATAAAAGGGAAGATGGCTACATAATAACACACACAAATTAGAAATATGAGCCACAGGGAGAGGGAAAAGTCTTTTACATCGGTGAGCTTTATCACATCGCCTGGAAAAAAAAAGAAAAAGCAGCATAAATTAACTGCTTTCTTAGAAGTATCTGATCTCCAGAATGAAATAAAGCAATTGGAAAAAAATTAAATAGCATGCAATGGAACCAGAGGGCCAAATTCTTATGTCAATAATCCCTATACCTGTTTCTAGGATAGCACATTAATTTACTCAAAACAAGAGATATTTGTATAGCACATGATAGCCTTTGGCACTTCAGGAGATCACACCACAAGTGGTGCTGTAGAGGCCCTGGCTACAGAGTGCCTGCATTTCAGATTTCTAATGCATTTCAGATTTCTATAAAACTTGCCTCTTCTCTGATTTAGCACAGGTGAACAGCTCAGGGACACCACCAAACTGGAGTCCAAAAGTTAGATAGAGAAGACAGGAGAGTGCCGGGTAAAATTTCAGAAGAGGGTGAGCCAGATTGGAGTTGGAACCTTACTTCTGTGTCTCTGTAGGTCTCTTCTATAAAGATCTGTCCGCATTAGCTCCTCTAAATCTGCCACTCTGGCTTCTAGCGACCAGACTTGTTCTCTGAGAGCAATCTGTATTTAGCGCACACACAAAAAACTTCTCACTTACTGGCAGAGAATCATACAAATACTTCAGAGTTGGGAGGACTGGAGAAGGCCGATGTGGTGCCTCTCCACAAAAACGCAACTGAGGAGATGGTGGGAACTATGGGGAAATTTTACTTACCATTAATTTCCTTTCCTGGAGTCCTGCTAGACCAGTCCAGACAAGCGGGGATGATGAGACAGAGGAAAGCCCAGAGGTGCCGCAACATCATCACTGGCATAATACAGAGAACAGCTAGGGGCACTCTCCAGTATATTCATAACAAACAAGACCCCACAGAAGAACCTTCAAAAGGTTGACCCCCCGAAACCCCAACTATATACAAATCTGAGGGGGAAACTATATACAGATTGCACTGAATGCATTGTAAAACACTGAGGCCCCGACATAGTCACAAGAGGTGGGTCCTGGGCTGGTCTATCAGGACTCCAGGATGGGAAATTAATGGTAAGTAAAATTTCCTCTCCAGCAGGGGAAGGAACCGTACTAGTGCCAGTCAGATGGCATGCACTTCCAACCAACTGATGGTCTATGGGCCCAATCACAGGCCATGAGCAGTTTGTCCGAGACAGTGAGCGCCGCACTCCAACAGACTGGCGTTGGTCATCAGAAACACCCAGGCCGGTGTCTCCAGTGGAACCACCCGCAGAAGGTTGCTGGGGCAATCCCACCAGTAGAGGCTGGTCTGGACACTGAGAGAGTGTAAAGCCTTTCAAGTAGTCCTGGGAGCAGGGGGACCAGCGAGCAAGCAGGACTCTCTGCAGTAGATGTATGTGCACCCTTGTCCATAAAACCAAGTCCAGTGTGGCTGCTACTGCCCTGAGAAGCTGCAGATAATCCCAGGCCTGAGGGGAGGGAGCAGTAAGAAAGCAGAGGAGCTGACTGCGAACCTTGAGCCATTGGGTCCATGTGAGAAAGTCCCTGCCCTGGGCAATGTCTAATCCAGCACAGAGAAACTCACAATCCTGAGACAAGGGTCAGGCAGCTCTTGCTGTGATTGACAACCCAGCCCAGCCATTCCAGCAGATGAACCACCGTCTGGATGGAGCAGTCAGCCACCACCCGCTTCTTGGCCCAAATCAGCCAGTCATCCAGGTATGGGTGGACAAAGATGCCATCATGGCGGAGTTCCTCCATCACAACCACCATCATCTTGGAAAAGTTGTGGGAAACTGTAACTAGGCCAAAGGGAAGTGCACAAAACTGGAAGTGCTGACCCAAGACGGCAAACAGTAGGAACTAAAGTGTAGGTAGGCCTCCGTGAGATCCAGGATGGTGAGGAGTTCCCCTGGTCGCATAAATTGAATGACCGAGCACAAGGTCTCCATCCAAAACCAGGGCACTTGCAGGAAACTGTTGACGCTCTGGAGATCCAAAATATGGCACCACAAAATAGATGGAATACCGGCCAGAGCATCATTTGGCCAGTGGCACTGGGACAATTGCTCAGAGTTGCAAGAGTCACTGAAGAATCAGCTGGACAGCCTCACGCTTAACAAAGGAGCCGCAGAGAGATACCATGAATCCATCCCGAATGGGTCTTGCGAGATCCAAGGCATAGCCCTGCCCAGCAACATCCAAGACCCACCAATCTGACATTATATGGGCTCACTCCTGCCAGAAGCGCCACAGGCGGCCCCCACTTGCAGCACCTCAGGCTTGGCTCCCCACCAGTCAGTGTGAGGGTATGGTAGGAAGGGGTGAATTTCCCCGAGGGACTTGAGAGCACCCCTGAGCCCTGCAGGCCCCCTGAAAGGACTGATGGAGACAACCAGAACTTGAGTAGGAGGCTTCTCGTCCCTGATGGTAACGATGAGATTCGCGGAACTGGATCCAGACAAGGAGGAACACTTAGGCAAAGACTTCAGTTTATCATCTGGTAACTGCTGAGGCTGGACCTCGTCCGGGTCCTTAAGAAGTATCTCCAACTCCTTGTCGAACAGCAGGGCTCCCTTGAATGGAAGGTCGGCCAGTCTGCCTTTGGAGGACGCATCAGCTGACCAATTCTGCAGCCAGAGCTACCACCAGGCCATAATGGCCACTGCCACCCCTGTGCGGCTAGGCACAGGAAATCGTAAAAGGCATCAGCCTGGAATGTCACAACGGATTCCAAATGCCAAGTGTTCTCATCTTTGGGGATCAACTGGATCCAGCGGAGCAAGGACCTTGCAGTCAGACTCCCACAGGTGGACATCTGCACAGCCAGGTAGGATGCTGAGAAGACTGTTTTCAAAGGCTCTTCCATTTTGCGGTCGTGGGTATTGTGGAGAGTGGTGTCTCCTTCCATAGGGATGGTTGTGTGCCTGGTTACTGCCATGACCAAAGAGCCCACCTTGGGATAACATGTCCTCCTGCAACCAGGGATAAAGCCAACCAAGCTGACAGGTTGCCTGAAGGGTGACATCTGGCTTCTCCCATCCTTCTGGCACATTTGTTACAATTCCGGTGGTAAGGGAAAAGTCTGAGAGGGTGTCCATATACCCTTGAGGATAAGATCAGAGGAAGTGGAGTGGTCTCCGCTGAGGGCTTTGGAATGCACAGTTCGGCAGGTACCTGAGCTATCAGAGGTGTAACTTCCTCCTTCTGGACTTGGCAGACAATCTGACTCACCATCCTTTTTGTGAGGAGAGGCCCCCTCCTCCTCATGACTTGGAGTCACCCCCAGACGAGAGCTCCAGGCTCCCAGAACCCCCTCCCATTCTTATCCAGTGAATCAAAGTCTCCCAGCGCCCACAAAAGGGACTTACACGAGAGGAAGCTTTTGCATCAGGATCAGGCCCCGAAACTGTTTCCAATACCCCTTCAGCCCTGGGGTAGAGGTCTGCTGCTGGGGAGGCATAGGAGAAGGTTCGAGGCTCCATATAGCCCAGGCGTGTTGAAAAATGGCACAAACTCAGTCACTTCCGATCCTGGACCCGGTGCCACGCAAGGCAGAGCACACTCCACCCCCCTTGGGGGAACAGATCCAGGAGGGAGGGCTCTCCATGGCCTGCAGTGCCACTCGATGAAGCCGGTGCTGTGGAGACAACAATCAAGGCTGCCGCAGCTCAAGACTTCCCTGGCGAAGCGAGAGTCAAAGTAGGCTGCGTTGACAAGGACACCCCAGGTCAGCGGCACAAGCGGTGCAGAGCTGTTCTACTAAAAGGCGGTGGTGCTTGCCACAGCTCAGGAAGCAGGGGAGTGAGGCTGGCATCAGGATGACGGCATGCACTACTATTAGTATTACTGCTACAACTACTACAAGGTCCTCTTGACGGGAACCAGGCTGTATCAGTGTGTCTACAGCCATGAGACTGACAGCGCTGAAGCCAGGAAATCGAAACAGGTCGGCAGCTCCACAGCACAGGTACTCACGGTTATCGGCTTCAACTACGGCCCAGATGCCCCACTGTCTGCCTCAAGCCAGAAGTGACTGCGGGGAGGGAGGGAGAAGGAGTGTGTAACCCCTGTACTGCCTAAGGCCTGCATGCAAGGGTGGGCAGTCAGTCAGCAGAAGAAATCCCTTCACAGTCCCCCTTTCTTTTTTTTCAAAACAAACCAAAGAAAAAAACAAGAAGGAAAATCGGGCCACGCAGCCCTAAGAAGGAACTCCAGCAACTGAACTAGCCCTGTTGGCCAGAATTTTGTGGCCCCCCCCCCCCCCGCCGGAGACCAGTCCACCCAGTGGGGTCTCACCACTACCCACTGAACTGCTTATGTCCTCCTGACAGTCAGCAGCAGCCAAAATTTATATCCAAAACTCCTTAGCTGTACTGAAACCACTATCAGCTGAGACAGAGAAAATACTGAAGACTGCCCTAGCTGTACTGGGTATTCTGCCAGTAATGCTGCGGCACTTCTGGTCTTTTCTCTATCTCATTATCTCCTGGTTGGGGGAGATAACCCGCTTGTCTAGATTGGACTAGCAGGATGCTCTGGATAGTATGGTTAGTCTCACCTCGGTGGCGAGTAAATTAATGAAAAACACTGCTAAAACAGGATAGTGCAGTTTAAAATCTATGGATTACAGAATCCGAGGCAGTCTTATGGGACAAATCTGATCGATGACTAGGTGACTAGATCACTGGATCAGGAAAGAGCACTACATATGAGGTACTTCAATTTCAGCACGATCTTTTAATTCTGCCTATGTGACTTATAAATTGAGCACCACTGGTATGAGCCCTAAAGTGTCTGACTGGGTCAGAAGCCATTTGAGTGAGAGGTGACAAGGAGAGGTGGTAAAAGGAGCTCACTCTTAAGTATAAAACTGTTACTAATGGTGTGCCACAAGGATTGGTCCTTGGTCCAGTTCCCTTAAACATTTTTATAAGTGATACTGTGGAAGGCTGTTGGGAAAGTTCTCTCTCTTGGTGGATGATGCCAACATTTGCAACAGGATAACATGAAGGATGGTCTTGTAGCACTATACGAATGATAATTATTAGTAGTAGGATATAGAAAAGCTTGCAGAATAGCCTAGAGCTGGGCTTGACAAAACCCAAGAGCTCGGTCTCCATGGCACCTAGAAATTGAACTGTGCTGCCAGAATTTCATTCCCCCGGCTGTTTCTTTTTTTTTTTTTGGTCAGTAACACCACATAGTAAACGTCACATTTCTGACTTCCCACCACAGCTAGCTATAATTTCTACACCTACATTTAACAAGGATATGGGCCTCCAATACATCCCTTCCCAGCCTTGGGATAATTCAACTCCCAGCGCCCATCATGGCTGGTGGCAATGGGTCACTTTCCAGTACAGCATTATAAACACTAGCTAAATAGGAGGCCAAATATCCTCCCAAATTTTATTGCATTCTGAAGTAATCCCATCCAACCTCGGGGCTTTGACAGCTGGCAAATCCTTTATAGTCGGCAGGATCTTCTGAGTGGAAATCTCCTTGTCCAGAAGCTCCACATCCTGCTTCGACAAAGTCAGCAGACCCACCCCTGTAAAGAGTCATCTACCAGATACTGTATAAGAGGCTTCACGTCACACAAAGTCTGAACATAATCAAAGGTTTCCCTTATATCAGTTGACTTACTCAGACGACTTCCCCTAAGCCCAAAAATTGTACACTTGTCTCTGCAACTTAAAAGCTAACGATTTACATGTTTCGTTAGCCTTTTCACAATACTTATGCTTCAGCCGATTCAACCTGAAGACCAACTCTCTGTGAGCCCATTGATCTATTTAGATGAAATGACTACAATGACTCTGCTGTGCTGCCTTCCCACCGCTGTATGGGCCTCCCTTTCTGACTGAGCTCCCCCCCCCCCCTCATATTGTGGGAGCTGTTTGGGTGGAATTTACACCATTAGAGTAAATGTACGTGCTCTGGTGAAACAGGAAGTTATTTAAAACAGGGAAATAGAATTATAAAAATTTTCCCATACCAGAGAGCTGTAGGGGCCCAAAGACAGTTTTTTTAAGTTGTGGATTGCAGCTGCCTGGCTAGTCGCAACAGGCCACAGAACCCCAATTGGGGGTAGCAAAGAACAAACTGAGGCTCATATGTGCTATGTATCATTTGATAAGTTCTAAGCACAGCTGCTTACCTGAAATGGGAAGGTTCTCCATAGACAGAGGGAGGAGAGGGGGAAGAGAGCGGGGAAAAGGAGAGAGCCATGGCTTCTATGGCTGCAGTCACTGCAAACTGAATAGATTCAGCAGGACAGGCAAGGCAGAAAGGCTGGCGCATGCTCAGAGAAGTCCAAAGGACTTCTGAGCTATGAAAGAACCCAGCACACTGGCTGTGTCCGACACGTGACCAACAAAGTTTGCCTGCATCACCCTTCCCCCCACCTCCCCCGACTGCCTGTGGAGAAAGTTGGAGGCAAATGTCACACTGAGGTGTTGTCCCTGTATAAAACAGGCACATAGCAGCGACCCCTATTGGAGATGTTTACAGGTATCAATAGTTGGTTTTTCAGATGAACGCCGACTGGTATTGTTACCGATGCTACTTTATTTATTGAACGGTTTTATATACCGCCTTTCAGAAAAATCAAAGCGGTTTACATAGAACAAAACTTGAACATTACATTGAAACTTATTCAAACAATTGAAATTACAATAAAAATGGTAATTTGAGGGTTACAATGCTGAGTAAATGCTAATTAGGTATATAGATAGTTTAAACATATATACAGATTTAAATATTTACAAATTTCAAAAATGTTACCATCTTATCTGAGCAAGGAAAAATGTATTGTAGTTCACTAGAATTATTAGTGTAAAGAGTAAATGTGATAATGTGGAGAATTGGGTATTGTTAGAGTAAGAAAAAGGAAAAAGTAAGTTGTGAATTGATGAATATGAGTATACATGAGTTTAAGTGGGAAATATTTCATCTATTGGGAATGAGTCTCCAAAGTACTCTATAAATAGGTGAGTTTTAAGATCTTTTCGAAATGCTGAAAGATCTGTTATATCTCTGAGTTTATCCGGCAGAGCGTTCCATATTAAAGGAGCATTGAAGCTGAATGCCCTATTTGTTGTAGTTTTATTGAGTTGTACTTGTAATAATATCTTGATGTTCACATTGTGATAATAATAATAGCAGCAGTGAACACAGTCATCATTTTCATTTCTTGTGACGGACGTAGGTGGGAGCTGGGAAGGATATGAATGAGGGAGGGGTGGGGGAATATAGGTAAAAACAATAACTATTAAGATGACTCGGAGACTGAGTATTAGTCACAGAAGTGTTTAGAAAGATGTTCCCTATCCAGTCACATGAACTGTTGAAATGCTGTTTATTATTAAAATAAAAATGATATTATAAAATAAAGTCTGAACAGGGGCTACAGTCCTTAAAACCAAAACGTCGTATTAACACATGAAACAGAGAGCTATAGTAATTGGACCAGTGGGAGGCGAGGCGAGGTTCACACAGCCATGAGGAAGCTTATCTTAATAAAACAAAAGGGGGGAAAGGCTAATAAAATATTCCATTGTCTGACCAGGGCTTCCCTTAAACCAAAATTGTTTAGTTACGACCTAGCTTCCTTATCTATGGCTTACCAATTGCTTCTGCACGTAATGATTGTTCAAAAGGAAACCAACGTCAGAACCGGATTGTACATAAAGGAAAAAATGCTGAAAATATGGGAGATCTACTTACCCGTTTTCCCTTGTTCTTTATTTAGCATCTTTTCAGCTCTCTTGTCCAGATAAGCAAGAATTAGTGCGCAGGTCAAGGAGAACACACAAGTAATAGTACCTACAGCAAACAAAAATAATTTACTGAAAGTGTCAGAAGATTCTAGACGGCCTCTGAGAAGATTTAGTCTAAGATCAAATCTAACATCTAAGTCATCAGCTGAGAACAGCCCGTTCTTGGCCTTTTGACCAAGACCGGGAATCAGTCCAATATTGGGGGGTGGAGGGGGAGTGAATGGTTAATGCCCTTTCACTAGACCCCCTGAAAGAGATCCAAAATTATCTGGACTCACTAGGAGAATTATATCTTCTGTTTAAAAAAAACAACTCTTCAGTAGTACAAGAATCAATCACAGGCAAGCCTGGTGACCCAGCAGCAGAACTCGGCTATTACTGGTCATTTGTATGCCATATATTGGATGTACAGATATTTGCAGCATTATGCCATGTAGAAGATATGGCCAGTTCCCAGGACAAGACTCTGCTCCCAGTGTCAGCTGGCAATGTGGAGACAGTGTTCACAGCCCATTGGGAGAGGCGTGTCCAAGTCATCACAAAACAGCAACCTCTACTGGCCAGAATAAATGCCTGTAATTGCAGAGCTCCTGAGGGAGCCCTGGTGCAAGGCCCTACATGAGGAATGTAGTTGTAACGATTGACTATAGGACTTAAAGACTTTAAGGTTTTGCATTTCACACACATTATGTGTAGAACTTCCACAGTAACTTTGGGGGAGTGACTGAAATCTGGAGGACTATGATATCAGCACACATGACAAACTACTTCCATGCTTTAACACAGATGCAATTAACTACACCTTTTGAAAATGTAGTTAACTATTCTGCATGACCTGTACATCAGACGCAGAGATTCCTCCATGCGCCCTGTCCCACTCCTTTATTCTGGAGCTTCCGAACTCCTCTCTCATCAGGCTTTAACCTGTTAACTGCTGAGATCCTGTGATATTTTCATCTGTACAGTCTGTCCCAGTCCATCATCTCTACCTCCATTATCCTAAAATTCCACATAGAGTTTTTATTGTGGGATTTAATGTTCATTTGCAGTTTAATCTGTGCATTCAGGGGTTTTTTGTTCATTTGATTTTAAACTCACATTAACCCCATGATAAAACAACAAATTCAGGAACTTCTAGTGCTATCACCACTAAAGATGGATGCCTAATAAAATCACCCTTTTTTCAAGGCTAATTCCATCCAGCTTATGCACCACTATCCACCACTGCAAAAGCCAAAAATCGATGCAATAGCATAAGAAAGTGAGCGTCACTGAAAAAGATGGCTTTGAAGAAAAAGAAAATTCCACCGATTTGAAGCAATATTCCTACACTGAAGCTGGAGACCCAAACACAAACCAAGAAAGGGCTGACTCAGGCATGGCGTCCACACCAGACAAGCTACCAAAGAAACTGCTACCACCACAGGAAATCTAAAGTGGACACTCTTAAGCCGTAATGAAATAAATGTTTGACTAGAGAAGACAAGGGAAGCAACTGTTGGCATGAGAAAGAACATGTATAAGCTAAACTGCAGAACTCCACACCAACCTCAAACTAGGCACAGAGTCTAAGCTCTAAAGAAAACAGAAAAAGAGCGATAACTTAAAAGCAAACTCAATCAGTGGCTGGTAGACATAGAAACATCACGAAACTAAACTAGGAGACCTCGAAAGCAGACCTGCCAATGGAGCCTGTCTCTACAAAGCCTTCCAGAAATTACAAAAATACTGGAACTTTCATAGGCCAATCTAAGTATGGAGATACAATCAAAAGCACACAGAACTCTTAGTCCTCAAAACAAAATAACCACCCTTGGGACATTGTAATATGCTTCCTAGCAAAGTGCCTAACAAAGCAAAATAACTATAGAGCGGCCAAACTTATGAGCAACTGGAAATGAGACGGATATGCACTGCAGTTCTTTACAGATTTATCTCCAACCGCACTTAAATAAAAGTGCAAAGTCACAGGCATAACCAGATGCCTAAGAAAAGCTAAAAATAAAATCAACGGCCACTTCCTTCCGGCCTTGCAATCACGGTAAAAGATCAATAATAAATGCAAGAAATGTTCCAGGAGCAATGAAGAAAAAATGAAATGCAGGCATCAATCTCTCAGAAAAACCTCCAGATGCAAGAACACGCAACAACAAACCCACACATGAAAGATGGAAATGCAATGGAAAATAGGAGCAGAACCCCCGCAAATAACCTGGTAATCATTCCGGCACAGTGGACCCAGAACGAAAACCAGCAGACAGAAGCAAAGCAAAACTTTAGATCCTCATAAGGATACTTAGTAATAATATGGAAAGAGAATTGCTCAATTTAACAACATTTTGGTATGAAAGGGGTGTAGAAAAAAGGCAACTGAGTGAATGGCTGTGCTTGGATGGGAAATGAGCAGCTGTGAAAGGTGAATGATGAAGCAAATGGAGAACTTATCACTGAGAATGTTACTTGGACCACAAACGCTGTGTAATAAGGTCAGGACGTTTAGAGGACATAGTGAAGAGGGGTAAGGGGGGAGAGAGATTCCAACTTTAAACACAACTCTGCTTATGCACCATCTTCATATGTTAAACCTGAAAAAAAAGGAGAAAGTGACTTAATGCCAACATACGAGTGCTTCTTAAAAGAGACCTTTACTCAAAAAAGACGAACAGAAACTACCAAATCACAACTACCCATATGCATAGTTAGCCTCTAACAAACAGAATAAAATAAAGAAAGCTGGTGTAGCCATACTCATAGCAAAAATAAAAGAACTATCAACAGCACCTTCAAAGATAAGGAGGCCGCTTCATTCTACTAAACATCTCAATCCAAGATGTAAACCGTACGCTATTTAATGTCTATGCCCAATAACCACCATGGGGACTTCTTAAAGCCGATCACAACAAATATTGGAATGGAAAGAATGCCATCTAATAATGGGGGGGGGTGGATTTTAACCCAGTAATAGATCCTAAAATTGACAAAACTGGGATAGGAGAGAAAAAAAATCAGACAAGACAGATTAAATCTCTAATCGTGCCTAAAAGCACTTCACATGACAAAAACGCCAACACTCAGGAATATTCTTAATGTCTGAAACTAGGCCGCTCCTTATAAAGCTGCGTTCTTAATGTGCTTTAAATGTTATACTGAAATGAATTCAAAGTTGGAAATTTCCAGACTTCCCTAATATTAATTTTGCATCTATTCATTGTTACTAATGAATTTTATGAAACCTTTTGGAAAGGAAAGCAATAGGTCAATGCCTGCCGAGACAGAATCTAATTGTTGAAAGTCTCACATTTTTACCTATGCAGTCTGTCCCAGTCCATCTCTCTCTGTAGCTATTCTTGGGCGACTCTTCCCATCACATGGGTTTTCCAGAAAGGGTGTGTCAGACCACAGACCAGCATAAGAGCATGTGCATTGCTAGCATGGCACATACTTCAACTGTGGTTGTGCGCACATGGGTAGAGTTTGGGTGCAGTGTGGGGGGGGGGGCAAGCAAGTACATGCATTGATTATAGAATATTAGAATTTATGCACATATTTGCAAACAGTAGGCATGGTTATTTACATAAGCTCAAGGGTACCTTAAGGCACCTTCGCTGCCACCTATGCTAGTATCTTATAAAATCAAATACTTGACTTTATAAACCAGACACGTGAAAATGCACATTAATTAGATAAGACTTTACAAAAATTAATCCTCCATGGGAGTCATTCTGTCCCCACTATTTCCCCCCCCCTTCCCCCTTAGACGGGGGTGGGAGAGGGCGTTCTGGAGGCAGAGCGAGGGCAGGGCATTGGCGGTCTGTGACCCCGGACGTATAGGGTCAATTCTGAGGTCGGCCCTAAATGTCTGGGGCCATGAATTTAGTCTCCCTCAATGTCAGGGGATCCTGCTGCTGGGCCCAGTAACAAAGGTAAGGGGGTGCAGTAAGTTCCTTGCAGCCGGACCCTGGCTATGGGAGGTCAGATCAAGGGTCCAGCTGCAGGGAATGAACGGGACGCCATGGCGCTGCGGCTCCATTCAGGAGCCTGACTGAGGTAGCCGGGCAAGTGGCTGTGCGTGCAGGCCGATCGGAATCAAGGCCCAGCCTGCACGCTCAGGCCCTAGACCAGATTCTGATCCCACAGGCACATCTAGCCCCCCACGGGATCAGAAATAGTAATTAGATCTTACCTGATAATTAGTGTTCCTGAAGAAACGACAGTCCAGTCCCTTTACTTCTGGGTTGCGCAACCCTTCCAGCAGCTTGGAGGCTGAGCCCAACCTTTTTGGGGATGGAGCGGTATAAATACCACTGGGACCACTCCCCAACTCCAGTATTCGAATGAAAAAGCAGATATAACGAACTTCCGTCAACAACCTACCAAAACACCTCAAAGGAATATTAAACAATCAACTTATTGCAAATTTTTTCTTTTTTTTTTTTTTTTTCTTCAGGATAGCATAGGAAAGGATAGGAGGAATGGCCACGGGCGGAGGGAGGTTACTCGAGCCTGCCGAACCGGGCCTACGTTCGGTCCGATGCTCTTCTATAAACAATAGACCTTAACTTTCGCCGGAACCGGGTGGGATCAGGGACTGGACTGTCGTTCCTTCAGGAACACTAATTAGCAGGTAAGATCTAATTACTATTTCCTTATCGTCACTCCAGTCCAGTCCCTTTACTTCTGGGAAGTACCAGAGCAGTTCGATCCTGGGTGGGGGTCCGGCATACCGGAATGAAGAACCGCCAGACCAAACCGAGCGTCTGCTGAACTCTGAACGTCCAGCCTGTAGTGCTTGGTGAAGGTATGTAGCGAGGACCAAGTCGCTGCCCTACAAATATCCAGTGGAGGAACTAGACTGAATTCCGCCCAAGAGGTAGCCTGAGCCCGAGTGGAGTGCGCACGCAGTCCCACGGGAACCTGCTTCCCCTTCAGGATGTAGGCGGAAGCAATCGCCTCTCTGATCCACCTAGAGATGGAGGCCTTGGCCGCCGCCTCCCCTTTGTGCGGGCCACCGAACTGAACGAATAGTCGGTCGGACTTTTGGAAGGGCGCTGTGCGAGAGGGGTATCGCTTCAGAGCCCTCCGGATGTCTAGGAGTCGAAGCTTGCTATCCCTGACTTCCTGTCCCTCCGCGGAGAAGGTCGGGAGGGTAACTGTCTGGTTCACATGAAAAGGAGAGATAACTTTGGGCAAGAAGGAAGGAACCGTGCGCAGAACTACTTTGTCCTTGAGAAAGGACAGAAAGGGGGGCTGAGATGACAGCGCCTGTAATTCCGAGACCCTCCTGGCCGAACAGATGGCGACCAGAAAAACTGTCTTTAGGGTTAAGTCCTTTAAGGAGGCCCCCTTTAATGGTTCAAAGGGAGCCCCGATCAAGGCATTTAGCACTAGGTTAAGATCCCAAGGGGGGATGATCGACCTCCGTTGAGGGCGTAGCCGTCTAACTGCCCTTAGGAACCTGGAGACGTCCGCGTGGGCCCCTAGGGGTTTGCCCCGGACCTTGCCTCTATAGCAAGTGATGGCCGCCAGCTGGACCCTTAAGGAGCTGTGTGCCAGACCCTTGTCAAATCCTGCCTGCAGGAATTCCAGAACATCCGGGACTGAGGCCGAAAGTGGTTTCCGTCGGTGCTCCGCACACCAGGATTCGAAGATGCGCCAAACTCTTACGTATGATAGACAGGTCGAGCGCTTCTTGGCCTGCAACAGTGTCGAGACTACTGCTCCTGAGTAGCCTCGTTTCAGGAGCCGTGTCCTTTCAATAGCCAAGCCGTAAGCGAGAACCGATCCACGTGTGGCATTCGCACCGGGCCTTGTCTTAGCAGATCCCTTTTGCAAGGGAGCCGCCAAGGGTGGTCGGCGATCATCCTCACCAGATCCGCATACCAGGGTCGGCGAGGCCAATCTGGGGCTATGAGGATTACCAATCCTTGGTGGGACTCCACCCGCTGGAGAACCTTTCCGATCAGAGCCCAAGGAGGAAATACATAGAGAAGACCTTCCGAAGGCCACTTTTGGGACAGGGCATCCAAGCCCTCGGACATTCTTTCCTTCCGCCGACTGAAGAATCTGTCCACCTTGGCTGACGAGAACCGTGCCATGAGGTCCATGACTGGGACTCCCCATCGGGCTACTATTTGGTTGAAGGTCTCCTGTTCCAGTTCCCACTCTCCATGGTCTATCTTGCACCTGCTGAGGAAATCGACTGTGACATTGTCCGCGCCCGCCACGTGCTGAGCTGAAAGCGCTTGCAGATGGGCCTCCGCCCACTGGAAGAGAGCGCCCGCCTCCTTCTCGAGGGCGGGGCTGCTGGTGCCTCCCTGGTGGTTGATGTAGGCCACCGCGGTGACATTGTCAGAGAGAACGCGAATTGCTCTTCTTTGAACTAGGGCCTCGAGAGCCTTGAGCGCTAGGGTGACAGCTCGCAATTCCAGTCTGTTGATGGGCCATTGCGATTCCAACGGTGTCCAGGACCCTGGACAAACTTGTCCTCGCAGTGTGCTCCCCAGCCTGACAGGCTGGCATCCGTCGTCAGCAGTAACCACTGAGGGGGTTCGAGAGGCATCCCGCGATCCAGATTCCTCGGGCACCTCCACCAGTGGAGCGCCTGTTTGGTCCGCGGAGCGCAAGGTAACTGCAGTGACAGAGGATGATGCTGGGGAGACCACCGACGTAATAGTGACCGCTGCAACGGTCGCATGTGGGCCCTGGCCCATGGTACTACCTCTATTGCAGCCGCCATTGTTCCCAGAACCTGAAGATAATGCCACGCCGAGGGGTTTCGTCTGCCTAGAAACTGCGTGACCAGAAGTCTTAGCTCCCTTGATCTTGTTCGTGACAAGAATACTCTGCCCCTGTTGGTGTCGAATCTTGCCCCGAGGTACTCGAGTTCCTGGGAAGGAGTCAACCTGCTCTTTGCACGGTTGATGACCCACCCCAAATCCTCTAAAACCTGGATCACTCTGGCCGTTGTCGAGAGACTTTCCTCTTCGGACTTTGCCCGGATCAGCCAATCGTCTAAGTAAGGGTGCACTAATATTCCCTCCTTCCGAAGGAAGGCCGCTACCACCACCATTACCTTGGTGAATGTCCTGGGGGCCGTAGCTAGGCCGAAGGGTAGGGCCTGGAATTGAAAGTGACCTCCTGGTACTGCGAATCTCAGGAACTGTTGGTGGGACTTCCTGACCGGGATATGCAAGTAGGCTTCTGTCAAATCGAGGGATGTTAGGAACTCCCCGCCCCTCACGGCTGCTATGACTGAACGTAGAGTCTCCATCCGGAAGTGTGGCACCCTGAGGCAGCGATTGACCTGTTTTAGATCCAGGATCGGTCGAAAGGACCCTTCCTTCTTTGGTACCACGAAGTAAATCGAGTACCGACCCGAGCCGCACTGGTCTGGTGGGACTGAGATCACGGCCCCGAGCGCTATTAGGCACACGAGAGTTGCCTCTACCGCCGCCCTCTTTGTAGAAGAACCGCAGGGAGACCGGACAAAGGCCGGAGGAATTTGTTCTGCCAATTCGAGAGCATAGCCTTCTCTGATCACCTCTAGGACCCATTGATCGGACGTGACTCGGGACCAGGCGGGAAGAAACAGCCTCAAACGACCGCCTACCGGGCGCCTTCCCTCCTGGACCCCCGTCATCTCATTGTTGTTTTCTGGATCCTGAGAAGGAGGAGGATGCTCCAAAACCTCGACCTGCTCCTCGAAACCCTCTAAAACCTTGTCCCTTTGAGGGAAAACGGCCCCTGGGAAAAGGGGTTGACCTGGCTGGGCGAAACCTCCAGGAGTCCCTAGGCTGGGTACGTACTGGGGGTAAGGAGCGCCCTTGTTTCGGTCTGTCTTCCGGGAGCCGGCCTCCCTTTGACTCACCCAGGTCCTTTACTAACTTCTCTAAATCTTCACCAAATAACAGCTTCCCCTTAAAGGGGAGTCAACTCAGGCATGCCTTTGAGGAGGCATCTGCCGCCCAATTCCGTAGCCACAGATAACGCCTAGCCGCCACCACCGAGGCCATGTTCTTGGCTAGGCTTCTGATGAGGTCATACTGACTATCCGCCAAGTAGGCTGCTCCGGATTCCACCCTAGCCGAGTTGGCCTGTGTTTCGGCCGTTGATCCCTCTGTTGCCTGGATCTGTTGTGCCCACCTTAAACAGGCCCGAGCCACCCAAGCTCCTGACACGGAGGCCTGCAAGGCGAGAGCGCTTACGTCAAAGGCTTGCTTCAGGAGCGTATCCAACTTCCTGTCTTGAGCATCTCTTAAGGCCGTGGCGCCCTCAACTGGTATAGTCGTCTTCTTAGTGACTGCTGATACCGCTGCATCCACCCTGGGGGACTTCAGCAGTTCTTTGTCTGACTCTGGGAGAGGGTAGGGGCGAGCCATGGTTCGTACCCCTCTCAAACCTGACTCTGGTTGATCCCATTCCTCCTGTATCATCTGACGTACCACCCTGTGGACAGGGAAAACTTTCAGGGACCTTCTGATGGCCTGGATTAAGGGATCCTCTAACGCCTCGTCCTCTGCTGGGGAGTCTGAGGCTACGTTGAGGGCTTTTAGGGACTCATTGATTAAAGAATGGAGCTCTTCCCGACGAAAAACTAACTATGCGAGAATGGTCCTCCTCCGGTATCTCCCCCTCTTCCAGCTCCTCCTCTTCCTCCTCTAAGTCCCTTTCAGAGCCCTCCTCCTCTGGCGTGCCCTGAGAAAGGGGTGTGAGGATATCTTCACTCATCAGCCTGGGGCGCTTTAGTGGTATCCCTGAATCCTGACCGCTCGCCCTCATAGGTCTGGCTAACCTGGCTTCTGCTGGTGGGCCTGTATCCCCTGCCCCAAGCCCCTGCTTGCGCATGCAGTAGGCTTGGTGGAGCAAGAGAACGAAATCAGGGGAGAAGAGATCTCCGACCCCCCCTTCCCCAGTGGGACAAGACAGAGGGGGAGCGAGAACCTCTGAGCTAGTAGCCGGAGGTAACTGGGACCCTACCTCCGCCTCCAGGGAGACCCCGGGCCCCTGAAGGACCTGGGCCATGGACAAGCTAATTTCTTGCTCTACAGAGGTAGACACTGCAGCACAAGCCCTGCAGATTCCTGTCTCCGAGGAAGTGCCCCTCCGCGTGCCACAAGATGGGCACTTTGACTTGCTAGTCATGCTCTCCAGGAGGCTCAATAGGACGGTGCTTAAGCGCCCAGGCCTAAGCCCTACACTGTAGCAGAAAACAAAAACCAAAGGCCAAAAATCAAAAACCAAAAACAACCGTGCAAAATCGCTGCCGGAGACAGGAGGGACACCAAAAGCTATCCCAGTGCTGTCCCCTCCACAAACTAAGGTCAGCAATTCCGGAGGCAAGCCGATGGCATTGAACTTGGAATAAAGCCGAACTTATAATTACATTTAAAATTAAAATTTAAAATTAAAATTAAATTAAATTAAAATTAAAATTCAATGAAATTCTGCCAACAAGGCTAGTACTTGCGCTTTGGAGTGCTGTCCCCTATCTTCTTGCTGAGAATCAGGCCCAGCTCCGCGATTCCTCTCCGTTGGCTTAACACGTGGTAGGCCGCGGCCACGTGAAGTCCGGAATGGAGGATCGCGCTTCTGCCCTCTGCACTGTATTCACCCCGCTGCCGCCACGGAGAGAGGTCTGTGCTCCGCGTCGCAAACAGCGAGGGACGCCGCCGCTTGAGAATGCTTTGAGTTCGCGGCTCCGGATCTCGCCACCGCGCCCCGCTGCTCCAGGGGGGGGAGGGGGAGTAACGATCCCACTCGCGGCGTTGCCTCCAGCGCTCAGCCGCCTCGGGGGCTTCGGCGCGAGGCAGGGCAGGTCCTGGCAGATGGAGCAGTTAAAACCTAGAAGAGCTTTCTTCTCCCTGCAGCAGGTAACCCAGGCATCCCCTCCGGTCCCCGGCCCGGCCAGGAGGAGAAGGGGGGGGGGGAGGGAAGAAGGAGAGACTGCAGGAAAATTAAAGGTACAGCAGGGAGAAATAAACAAACACAAGGTAAAACAGTTCCCTTAACCAAAATAAGAAGGTAAAACTAAAATAAAATTAGTTAAATTAGATAAATTAGGAGAAGGCAGGACTCCAGTAAGCCCTAGGCTTACGGAACCCTCCAGCTGCTTGGAGGCTGAGAATACTGGAGTTGGGGGGTGGTCCCAGTGGTATTTATACCGCTCCATCCCCAAAAAGGTTGGGCTCAGCCTCCAAGCTGCTGGAAGGGTTGCGCAACCCAGAAGTAAAGGGACTGGACTGGAAATCGGGTCTTCCTCTAGGCATCCAGATTCCGATTGGACGCACAGGAGCCTGGACAGACACATTGGAATGTGCCGTCACCTGTCTATTTTATCCAGTGATCAAATATTTCAGTTCAACTACTTGGCTACCTGAAACTCAGCTATATTCTGGAGAACTAATAAGGTTAGAGGTTATTGAATATGTATATGTCAATTAACCTATGAAATCCCAAAACAAATCTATCACTGTTTTTGATAGGGGGCAAAAACAGTGACAGAATTCAAAAAGATGATGAATCCTTATATAGCAAGAGGATGGAATCAAAACAAACGTATATTTTTCAGGACTTCAACAAACTGAGGGAATGAGCTGCATAGAGCGGCAGGTACAACTACTCTGACCACCTTACTGGGCAGGCTAGATGGACCAATAATGGTCTTTATCTGCAGTCATCTATGTTACAAATCTATTTAGGACATCAGTTAAATCTGAACAGCAAATTCTAAGAAAATTGCTGTTGCAAATTTTATGCAAATGAGAAACTTTGCAAGGGAAGATTTCCCAATTCAAAATTTTACAGAAAATTCACATCTATTCAGATGTGGAAGAGAAGCCACAAGTCCCTACAGTGATGAGAGGGCTGTAGCAGCAACATGAGGATTTTACAATGCTGGAAAAGGTATTACGCCAAACCAGAAAACCAGCTCCTCTATCAATAGGCCCATAAACCAAACTGTCATTACTGTTCAGGCATATACATGGAAAAAAAAAATGTAAGACCATCAGAACAGGAAATTTATTACGTACATTCCATGATCCCAAGCAACAAGAGTGAAACAATATATTCTTATTACCTATCATGAGACTTATTCCCAGGGTTTTAGGGCCTGCTGCACCCACCACGGATTTAATGCTGGAATATATCCATCCCATAATATTCATGTTGACAGTACTTCCCTAGGGAGATGAAAGCAAGATTAAGATGTTCCAGTCTTTTTACAGATCAGAAAACAAAGTTACTCACCTATAGAAAGTGTTCTCCACGGATAGTAGGATAAGTCATTACCTAGAGGCGTCATCACCAACAGAGCTCTGCGCAGAAACTTTCTCAGCTCTTTCTAAAAGCTTTTAGAAAGCTTTTGGCACATGTGTGCCAATTCCCACCTGCTGCCACCACTGCACCTGAGAACCTCAAGGAGAGGAAGGTGGGTTGTAAGGACTTATCCAGCTGTCCACGGAGAACATCTGCTACAGGTGAGTAACTGTTTTCTCTGTGGACAAGCGGGATAAGTCCTCACTTATGGGAATCCTTAATCCTTAGCTACAAGTTGCCTCCAAAGGGAAAAAAAAAATAACTAGAACCACCACAAGGAGCCGACAGTGTTTTGTTTTGTTAGCAATAGGCCTTTTGAACATTTTTACCTTGTTTTCTCTCTCTCATTTTTTTAAAAAAGGCAACCTGAATAGAAAAGAGCCTAGCAGGGAATGGAATTGAATTCTAAGCCTCAAACAGATTCCACAGAACAGATTGGCTGAAACTGCTGTCACGTCGGAGTCCCTCTCCCAACAGTAATGTTAATGTATGGACCAAGATCCATGGAGGCAGATCTCAAATGGGCCACCAATGCAGACTTTAAGAGCTGTGACATGACCCTCATGCATCAGACCTGCTTGAACATAAGCAAAAGATATGCAGTCTTCTAGCCAAATTGAAAGAGTGTGTTTGTTCATGACAGTCCCCACTCATAGCTGGCAGTGAAGTTCTGATGGCAGAAAATTTCTATACATAAAAGGCACAAAGTAACAAGTCTCATCCTTTGGAAACTCTGTAAACACTACAACACTCCAGAAAAGCACTGGGATCATGACCCTAAGAGAAAAACAGAGAATAAAAAGGTTATGATCACCTGGGACATTCCCATTCTGACGGATAAGAAATTGGATGTGAGGAAACCAGACATAGTGGTAAAAGGAGAAAAAAACACCAGAACGGCATTGACAGAGGTTTATGTTCTATGAATCACATGGCGAGGCAGAAGATCTTGGAGTACCAAGAAATGCAGTCAGAGACCAAGAAAATGTGGCAGAAAGATACAGAAATATTTCCCGTTGTATTGGGAGCCAGACTTGATAAAGAAGAACTTCCAAACACATCTTGACAAAGTACCCATGCCCGTTACATCTTACGAACTCCAGAAGGAAGTTCTTTTTGGCACGATGCAAATACTACACCAAGCATTAGCAGTAAATTTGAGAGATTGAAATCATGCTACACATACCCTGGCCTAGAAATGAGGTTCATGACTGTCATAGTATGTGCAAAACTAACAAAACCACACCTTAGATACTCCTATACTAACAACCACCTCCTGTAAAGCTCATTAGCTATTTGTACACAACCAAGCATATCCTCCTGCTATACACCCTTAAGCATACTCTTAAATCAGGAGAAAAAGGCCGCAGGATGGCTCAAATCCTACCATGCAGCAATCCACAATTACCATAGGGGAAAGCGTAGTTACTCACCTGTAACAGGTGATCTCCGGGAACAGCAGGAATTTAGTCTTCACATATGGGTATCGTCGGTACCAATCGAGCCTGTGCAGGAACGCTCCCCAGCGTCCAAAAGGAACGCTTTTGGGAGCATCCCTCAGCACATACGCGCTGCCTTCCCAACTGTCCCTCTTCAGTTAAGTTTGTAGCTGAATGAAAGGATAGAGGGAGAGAGGAAAGAGACAGAGAGATAGAGAGACAACTCCTAGGGGAGGTGGGTGGGTTGTGAAGGCTAAATTCCTGCTGTTCCCGGAGATCACCTGTTACAGGTGAGTAACTACGCTATCTCCAGGAACAAGCAGGAATGTAGTCTTCACATATGGGAACTCCCTAGCTGAAGATGCCAGGGAGATGGCCACAGGAAGCTGCCCCCTATGGTGAGGCGGGCCATGCTTCCTCCCGTGGACCTCTGGCAGCCCACAAGGGTTGGTGGGTAGGAGTTGTATTAGGTTTGAAAGAGATTTTGAAGAACAGCCTAGCCAAAGAAGGCATCCCGACGGGAGGCTTTATCTAGGCAGTAGTGGGCTGTAAAGGTATGTACTGAAGCCCAGGTGGCTGCTCGACAAATGTCATCAATAGACACAGAGTGAAGGTTAGCCATAGAGACTGACATTGCTCTCACATTATGTGCTGTGACATGGCCTTGAAGAGGAAGACTCTTACTATCATAAGCAAAGGATATGCACTGTGCAATCCATTTGGATAAAGTCCTGTTGGAGACTGGAAGTCCCAAATGACTAGAATCAAAAGCAATAAAAAGTTAAGACATTCTATGTTGCTGTGTTCTTTGTAGCCAAAAAGCTAAGGGTCTTTTACAGTCCAAAGTGTGAAGGTTCTTCTCTGCATTAGAGGCATGAGGCCTCAGAAAGAATACAGGAAGATAAATAGCTTGATTTAAATGAAAAGGTAAGACCACCTTTGGCATAAAGTGTGGATGAGTTCTGAGGACAACCTTATCATGATGAAACCTAGTGTAAGGAGGATCAGCCACTAAGGCTTGCAATTCACTAATGCGACGTGTAGAGGTGATTGCAATTAGGAAGATGACCTTCCAGGACAAAAACTTTAGGGTAGTAGTGGCTAAAGGTTCAAAAGGTGGTTTCATGAACTGCCCAAGAACTAGATTTAAATCCCACACCACTGGTGGTGGTTTGATGGGAGGTTTTGTTAAAAGAAGACCTCTCATAAATCTGGATATGAGAGGATGAGAGGAAATTGGTTGTCCATTTAGAGGCTTATAGGAAGCTGTAATTGCGCTAAGATGGACTCTTACTGAATTGGTCTTTAGACCAGAATTTGATAAATGAAGTAGATACTCTAGTATCGACTCCAAAGGTATCACCAGGGGGTTTAACCCCTTCTGGGAACACCATATAGTGAAACGTTTCTACTTAAAGGCATAAGATCGCCTTGTAGAAGGTTTTCTAGAAGCCTGAAGGATATCCTTTACCTGTTGGGAAAGGTTGAGATCCTTAATATTTAAGCTCTCAGCAACCAGGCCGTGAGATGCAGGGACTGGGGTTTTGGGTGCCATAGCATCCCGCTCTCCTGGGAAAGGAGAACTGGAGCACAGCATAACTCCAGAGGTGCAGCTTGAGAGAGATGTAGAAGCAGGGGATACCACATTTGGCGTGGCCACCGTGGCGCTATGAGGATCATATGACCTCTGTCTCTCTGAAGCTTGAAAAATGTTTTGGGGATGAGGGGAATAGGTGGGAAGGCATAGAGGAAGTCCTGATCCCAGTGAAGGAGGAAGGCATCCCTTGCCTGGCAATTGTGAGCCAGAATCCTGGAACAGAACCGGGGAAGTTTGGCATTCAGTGGACTTGCAAAGAGGTCCATGTCTGAAATATCTTTGTCACCTGGTCTGGGTGGAGAGACCATTCGTGAGGCAGCAATACTCAGCTGAGTTTGTCTGCCCAAAGGTTTTGAATGCCTGGAATATATACCACAAGAAGGTGGATTTGATGCTCTCTGGCGAGGGCCCAAAGTCATAAAGCTTTGTTGCATAATGACAGAGAGCCTGTTCCGCCCTGTGGAGGCAAGCATAGGGAACTACATGGACTGTGGATGCCATGTGTCCCAGTAACTGAACAGTTCTCAAGCAGTTAGGGAGGATTTTCCCGCTGCTTGAGAAGCTAGTTGCACTATTCGAAGACACCGGACCTGTGAAAGGAAAGCCCTTGACTGTCTGGTATCTAGACAGGCTCCTATGAACTCCAGAGACTGGGAAGGAACAAGTTGGGATTTTGGGAAGTTTATTACCAATCCCAAATATTGGAGGATTCGCATTGTGCGAGACAGTGCAGAGCTGGCCTCTGCAACCGTGGGGGCTCGAATGAGCCAGTCATCCAAGTAAGGGAAGACGAAAATCCCTAGGGTTCTCAGGAATGCAGCTACTACTGCCATGCATTTCGTGAATACTCTTGGTGCGGAAGCCAGACCAAAGGTAAGAACCCTGTATTGGAAGTGGTTTCCCTTGAAAAGGAATCGTAAGTACTTCCTGTGATCTGGATGGACCAGAATGTGAGTATATGCATCCTTTAAGTCTAGAGAGCAAAGCCAATCCTGACTTTGAAGGTATGGCAGAAGAGTTCCTAGAGAAATCATTTTGAACTTCTCTAGGAACAGGTATTAGTTCAATTTTCTGAGGTCTAGAATGGGGTCTGTGTCCTCCTGTTTTCTTTGGAATAAGAAAATAGGGGGAGTAGAACCCTGTACCCTGCTGGAGTATGGGTACCTCCTCTATTGCCCCTTGGGCAAGAAGTGTTGAAACCTCGTGATCCAACAGATTGTCTGCAGATGTCTGGGAATTGAACTGCCTTAAGATTGTAGGAGGGGGCATGCTTTGAAAATGAAGCCTGTACCCCTCTCCTACAATGGACAGAGTCCAATTTTATGCTGTTATTTGGTGCCATCTGTTGGCAAAATGACACAGCCTGCCTGGAATATTTAGAGGTTCTGGACCCCTCAGAAGCAAGAAGGCCAAGCTCTCTAGGAAGGAGTCAAAGCCCTTGAGGGGGCTGAACCTGCAGAGCTGAACCTGCAGACCTTTTGGCTTCTTCTGCTGTTTGAATTGCTGCTGTTGTCCCTTTTGGGCAACTTGACTGAGCTTGGCTTTACTGGGTATAGGATGGATAAAACTTCCTCTTTTTGCTGAAAGAGGGTTTCTGACAGGGTTTCTTTCTGGCTGGAGTGGCTGTAGATTTTGACAATCTAAGGTGATATTGTCAGCATCTATCTCATTAGCCTTTTCCTGCCAATTTTTGCCAAAGAGATTTTCTCCTGTGCAAGGGATGTTGCCTAATTTATCCTGTACCCAAATCTCCAAGTCTGATGCCTGAAGCCAGGCAATCCGTCGTGCACCAATGGCAATAGCAAAGGTTCTGCTGATGCATTCAAAGCAGTCAAAGGCTGCACGATTGACAAACTTGGAGACATCTTGAGCATGCCTGACAAGTGTAAGGAAGTCTTGTCATCTGTCATCTGGGAGGAGTGGGCTCATAAGCTCCAAATCTCCTGTGACCTCCTTGAGGAACATACCCATATATAAGATATATGAGCTGATCTTAGCTGAAAGCATGGAAGCTTGAAAGGTTTGACGCCCAAAAGCATCAAGAGTCCTGCATTCACGACCTGGAGGATTGGATGCATGTCTCTTTGCACTTTTCATCCTACGAATGGCTGACTCCACTACCATGGAATAGTGTGGCAGCTGAGTCTTTTGAAATCCAGGACATGGTGGAACTCGATACATGGTATCAAGCCTCCTAGAATGAGGAGATGTGGTCAAAGGTGTCTCCCACATTCTGAGCATCAAATCATGAAGAATTTCATGAAAGGGCAGAGTGGCTGCCTCCTTTGGAGCTTTAGGATATTGGAGAATTTCCAATTCCTTTGCTCTAGGTTCCTTTTCAGGAGCTACCGTGATTGAAAGGCCTTTGGCAACATCACAAATAAAATCCTGAAAGGACATGTCCTCTGGAGGCGACATTCTGCGTTGGGGAGAAGAACTCTGGTACCAGCAGAATTATCAGAGTCATCGGAATCGGAGGATTCGAAGTATCTCTGATCATGACGTAAGGCACGGTCCCGGTATCGATCGAAGTCGGTACCGAGTTTTCGATGCCAGGCAAAGACGGCATGGGAAGAATTCCCACGAGGCTGGTACCATCAGTGCTGGTATCGGCATCGGTGTCAACGGTACCGCAGCTGTAAGGAGAGCTGCAATACTGCACTCGATAACGAGGAATCTCTGGTCTTTCAACGCTGCCAATGCCTGGGTGTCAGTACCGGTGAAGGCGGTCGGGATCCCTGAGCATGGTACCAGTAGTTCTGTCAAGGCCTTGGCCTTGAGAACATCCTGGAACCCCATTGATGCTTTGGAGGCCGAAGCCTCCCACCGGGGATGTTTTGCCAGTGTGGTTCCCTCAAGGGCAATGCCAATGGCCTCTCGATGCTTTGCAGGAGAGCTACCCTTTGAGGACCGGCTTTTATGTTTAGTTACCTGAGATCCATGGGAGGAAGAAGAGGCTCTTGAAGACGTCGATGCAATGGACCTGGCATCCGAAAAGAGGGTACCGAGCTTTGCAGCCCGGTTCTGTCTTTCTCTTTTAGTCATTCCCATACAAGAGAGACACTCAGATGGAGAATGGTCAGGGCCTAAACATTTAAGGCACCAGTCATGGGTGTCAGTGATGGAAATGGTACCGCTACTTAGTGCATTTTTTTTTTTTTAAAACCACTAGCTGGTTTTTCCATCTTTAAGGAAAAAATGGGGCCTAGTGCCCAAAATGGCACCTAGCACCGAAAAAAAAAGTTTCTGAAGAGAAACAATTCAGAATTTTTCTTTTTTTTTTTTTAAGAAAAGAACCGGCAGTACCGCTGGGCGTCGTGCGGAGGCAAGCGCAACCACAAGAAAACAAGATTAAAGAAGAAATTTTCTGCGGTGACAGGGTATGAGTCCTGTCGGCTCTGCGGAAAATGAAGACTGAAGAGGGACAGTTGGAAAGGCGGGAAGGCAGCGCGCATGTGCTGAGGGATGCGCCTAAAAGCATTCCTATTGGATGCTGGGGAGCGTTCCCGCACAGGCTCCATCGGTACCAACGATACTCATATGTGAAGACTACATTCCTGCTTGTTGCTGGAGATAGCGAGATACTTACATCACAGGTCTTAAACTCCCGCTTAAATAATTGTTTAATAATATAATTCAAATAGTTAAAAGAGCTTTTTTTAATCAACGAAACAATCATGAGAGTTTTGAGAATCAGCTCTGAGTTGTCAGCTCCCTCAGAGACAGTGTCGCCATAAGCTTCTCCTCCATTCTTTTAGCCACAGGCTCCTCAAGGGCCGGGGGCCTAGGCAGTGTCTGTCATTGTTAGTGGAATTGACAGAGTATTGGACAGGTTGGTCACAGTCCCTTGGAGGCTGTTGTAGCCCCTCTGATGGCATGGAAGAACAGCTGTCCTCATGCTGGTGCTGCTTCAGGGATTGTGCATCACTTGATTCCTTGTGCTCCCATCATCACACTCTGATGAACCATGAAGTTGATGCAATTAAGCCTCCACCCTATGCTCATCGGAGGTTCTTGCTGCCTTCAAAGTCTAGGATGAATTCTTCCTCCTGATGGAGTCTCCTGGGACATCCTACTGGTGCTTGGCTCTAAGTGAGCTCGATGACCCCTAGATTCCAATGCACTGCTAGCGTCCAGTGCAGCTACTGGGTCCATGGTGACAGATGCTGCCGACAGGCCAGTCTTCTTAGCACCAAGAAGTTGAATGGTTGTGAAGAGAAATGCAGTCAACTCTCATTTTGTCATCTGCAAACACAAATGACATAAATAAGGGCTATAGTTGGGCCCCAGACATTGCAGGCACCATTTGTGAGTGCCCATGACGGAAAGGATCTTTCAGCACTAGGTGCACTGCTTAAACCCACTGGCAAGTTTCCGGGACATCATCAGATGGAAAAATAGCCACAGCAAAATCAAACAGCTCAAGTTTTAAGAAAATAAATGGAAAAACATGAGCCCGACCAGGTACACCTCAGACCTATGTGGCTCCTAAGGAAAATAAAGGAAACTTACAAAATGGCCAAAAAATCTGATTAAAGAAAGAGATAGAAGAAGAAACATGGTGGCAGGTAGGTTAATGAAAACAATGTGTATTGTGAACATGATGAAAAATGGTTGAAAATGATAGCAACACGCATGGACCCACAAAGCCTGTGGTTGGCTCTGCAGAAAGACAGACTGAAGTCCTCAGGCATGGTAGCAGGCAGGAATGGGCACACATGCAATTGCTTTCTAAAAGCTTCTAGGAGGAGCTGGGAAAAATTCCCACGTGGGGCTTCATTAGTGATGTCACCCATAAGAAAGGGCTCGATCCTGCTTGTCCACAGAGAAATCCTATTTTTCCACAATCCAAGCTAAACATACATCCACTACTGTACAAACCACAGAGGAAAAGTCAAGACAAAACAACTCAGGGTCATCCAGAAGCAAACACTGTTTTGTTTTATAAAAACTTTACTGTATAGAAAAACTCATTCTAAAACAGTAATGCAAATAACCTACTGACCAACTAGAATCATGGCCTGGCAGGAATCAGGAATGGGAATAAGTGGCTGATGAAACCTGCTCTGTGCATCTCCTACTAGGGAAAAGGCCCAGACTTCCCCTACATCAAAAGGCAGAACCACTTCTTTCAAGCAAGATGCACCTCTGCTAACATGGGCACTTAGTATTATGAGAAGCACTGCTGTACTTTCCAAACATGGTATATTTCTACACCAACTTCCAAACACTAAAATTATTTCCGGTTGCATTCACCATGGCAGCAGCTAGTAAACTTTGTGTACATAAACATAAAATGATGAAAGTGTGTACAGCATTTTAGTATCTTGTAAAAAAAAAAAAAGTTTATATAAAAATAGAAAACATGCTGTATATTTACAGAACAAATTTCAAAAGCCCTGTACTAAAATCAACCCAGCTGAAAGTACTCATGGATTTGTACAGCATGGGTACTTTAACGCCGCTAAAAGGCATTTCCAAGACCATGCTAAAGTGGAAGGAGTAGAACCGCATACATACTTGATATGTTACTACGTGTAAAACTAGCACATGGAACAAGCAGATGCAAAGTAAGAAACCACTTTTTTAAAATTTTTATTTATCAATTATTAATATTACTACATCCAAAACAAAATTGAATGAAAAAAACAAAATACATGGGTATCCAGCAATAACAAGAAATCACATAAAAATATATTTCCCCCCATTTACATTATTAGACCACAAGAAGAATAAATAGGGAAGTACTTGGGAAAACGTTTAGGACCAAGTCCTCCATTACAAGAAATATACTATAACTAAGGCAGGCAGAGACTCATGCGTCAGCCAAATGGGAAGGCCTGGACACTTCCACTTCTACCTCCTCCCTAGCCTCCAGAAACTCCTGAAGTTGCCTAGGTTCAAAAAACAAATATAATTTCTGCTTAAACAAAACAGAACATTTAGCTGGAAACTTTAGCTGAAAAGTGGCCCCTAAGGTCAAAACCCTGGGGCGCAGAGCCAAAAAGCCCTTCCTTCTCAGCTGTGTATCATGAGAAACATCAGGAAATATTCTAAAATTGGAACCTAGAAAAACCTCATTCATGTTTCTGAAATACATTTTAAGAACATAGAATTTATCCGACTCCAAAGCCATAGTAACAAGTAGGGTAGCTTTCCCTGTAACAACCTCTAAGGAGTTTTCTAGAAACCCCGTGAGATCTCCTAACCCAGGGGAGGTAGGGGGAATACCAGGAACCTGATCACTTAATCCTACAGATAGATACTGGGACCTAGTCATAGGCGGGAATTGTTCCGGGGGAATCTTTTTAAGACTTCCCCAAAATACTTCCGCACCATATCCATAGGTGACAATAGAGGGGACCTAGGGAAATTCAGAAACCGTAGATTACATCAACGGGCCTGATTTTCCAAGTATTCCATCTTCTTAATGGACACCATTCTGTCCTTAAGCTGGGCAGTGACCATATCCCGCAGCTGTCCCACATCTTCTTCCAACCTGGCAATCCACTCTGCTTGCTCTTCATGTACGTTGGAGAGGGTAGCACAAGTCGATTTAACCCCCAGCAAATCAGTACTCAGACCCCAAAACAGTAGACAAGGAGGTATTCATAGCTACCAGACCTTCCCACAGCGATTCCAAAGTAAATACCACAGGTCTCTCCAAGATAGGAAACCCCGGAGCCATCTCCTCCCGAATCAATACAGTCACAGACTCCACCTCCAATGAAACTCCAACTCCACTCGCCTCACGCTGCACCTCTTCGCCAGTAGGGAAATCCAACTCGGCCAGACCTCCTCCCATGCTCTGCTTCACAGGAGTGCTGCTCACCGTCGCCCCCGCAGGCAGAACAACTCTGGCCGAGGGCAGACTTCCGGGTCGCAGTGGAGGGGTGCGCTGCTCCGGAGAAAGCCAAACACCCAAGATGCTCAGAGGCGACACTCCACCCGCCGCCCCTGCCGAAGACGCTGCTCCACCGCCGACCACAAAGCCGCAATCACTGAGCACACGCTGACCCGAGGACAACGGTAGGTCAGAGGGAGGTAAGAAAGCCTGCTTCCGTTTTCGCCGCCCCATATTGCCAAGGCAGGGGGAAACCTCGAACACCCGCAATTTCAGAGATCATGTCTCACAGCCAACGGACTCTTGCCGCCATCTTGTTACTTCCCTGTCGACATCACGAAACCACTTTTAGCGTGCATACTTTGCACTGGATTTCAGAGAGAAGCTGGTCTTGAAAGTCTGCATATAGTAAGGGGGCAATTTTTTAAGCTTTTTTCGCATGTGTGTGTCCATATATGCACATTAAAAGCCCCTTATAAAATTATCCCTTGACATGAAAGCATGTATGACAACAAGGGAGGTGTCTGGGTGAGGCACAGGGAGAGTTGTGATTTACAGACCTACTGTACTTGAATGTAACTCATCATGAACTACTATTGAAAAGCTGTGAGCGAATTCCAAAAATTAAATACCTGTGGACATGGGCTAACATTCACACCTACTCTCGAGCAAGCATAAAACGTGCAGTTTCATTTCAGCCACGATTTCTTCCAGCTTGATGGGGTAATTTTATTATGAGACAGGGGGACCCTATGTGTCTTTATGAAATAGACTAAAGAGGTGCCTACTTGGCCTTCACACAAATGGCCTGATATAAAATTACCCTCTGTGTGTCGGAAAAGTAGCTACTGTGAGCTATTTGAAAATGTACCCTTTAACAAATTTATTAAAATCTTACCACTCGTGACATGCTAAGCTGTAATCCAAACACAAGATTTAACTCTTTGCCTTTGAACCAGCTAACAGCATAGGTGTTCTGGGCAACTGCTAAAGACTCCCCGCCAATACTAGAGAAAAAGAAAAAGAAAAACACAAACTAGTCAGGAAACCTAGCCAATAAAACACAAAAACTAATAACCCAGTCATTCTCCAGTAAAGAGAGAAAAATTATTCAAGATGCAATATAATCAATGGCAATATAATGAATGGCAATATAATCATTCCCTTTACAATACATTTTGGATTAATATTATAATCCTGACCAATACACATTTCACTTTAAAACCTCCATTACAAATGCACGATAATTCATCCAGACTCACCCAAACACAAACCTGCCAGCTTCCATCAGCCAAAATGCATTACCTAGAGCTCCAGCAGCAAAAATCACCTGCAAAGTACAAAAAGGTCATTAAAAGGCAGAAAAAAAAAATCTAGCCAGCTTCCTACCATAGCATCCTTGAAACTGTTCTAGAATGTTATTTCTGACTTTCCACAAACTATTTACTATTTTAAATACGGTTGAATACAGTTACACACTTCTAAAATTTGCCATCAACAAGAGTAATTTTAGAAGGGATTTGAGCACATAAAACTCTGTTCTATGTGCTCAACTAGGTTTTCATAATTGCAAGGGGTTAAATGCACATAAAAAGTAGGCATACAATAACTTAGCACCTACTTTGACACAATACACACAAACAAGTGTTTCCAAGAACAGAGAACAGGTAGAGTGAGGATGCAATTAGCACTAACCTGTACATTTTATAAAATTCCATCCCTATTCTTAGCGGTATATACTCACACACCCTCCTGCCCTGAAGCAGGTGTAAATGTGTGCACCTACTTTAATTGGGGTCATTTTATAAAGGCAACAGATGCACCTTTCCTGCCTGGATACAGCTATAAAAATTACCTTTCACATCACACTTTGGGTATATGCTATACTGAGATTTTGAGTAACTTAGAAACACCTAGAAAATTTGGAAATTCGGGAGGGTTCTCTATCTCCCTTGAAAACCACCTATTTGCCTTTTCACAATTAAAGTAAAAGATAGGTCTATAAAAACTTGGCATCTCTCTCCACCGATAGACCTGGATGCTGGAAATCTCTCTGTTCAACTCCGGAGAAGGCAACGTTATAACATTTATTTTTGGAATTGACAGATTGGATTTTCAGATTGCTCTTTCCTTGTAGAGATAAAAGGTTTCTGGTACAATTAATTATAATTTTTCCAGTTCTTTCTTTTGCTACACAATTTTAGCGTTAACAGTTTATTGCCAAGGCCTTGAATGTTAGCTTTGATGTGGATTTTTCCCTCAATTATCCCTGTAAGTGCAAAGTTAGATATTTATCTAAGCAATATTGGTACGCTTGCATTTTAGGTATGTTGTATACAGTATAGAGAAATAATTAGAACTGTATGTCATCATAATATTTTAACAGTATATTCAAAAGGTATCATTTCTGAGGGAAAAAAACACACAAAATATGACCTGGACAGGATTAATTGCACTCTTCACTAATATTTGGTTACACAACCTTTGGCAGTGATGACAGTCTCCAAACATTTCTTGTAGTCATCTATAAGTTTTGCTTATCTCCCTGCTAGAAGTTTCTCCCACTCTTCAACTGCAATTTGTTGCAGCTCATGAATGTTTCCAGGATTCCTTTTACCAATGGAAGATTTCAGCTCTTTCCAAAAGGTTCTTGATTGAACTGAGATCAGGACTCATTGTTGGCCAGTTTAACAAACAGTCCATTTTTTCCTTTATAACCAACCATTCTTTTGTACGTTTGGATATATGTTTTGGATCATTGTCCTGCTGAAGGACCCATGACCTTTGACCCAGACCTAGCTTTCTGACACTAGGTAGCACATTTCACTCCAAAATACCTTGGTAGTGCTCTGACTTCATGATTCCTTTAATATGTTCCAAGCCTCCAGTTCCTGAGGCAGCAAGACAGTCCCACAACATTATGGAACCTCCACCATATTTAACTGTAGGAAGAGTGTTTTTCCTTATAAACTTCATTTCTTTGCCTGTAAATGTATCACTGGTCAGCATTGTCAAAAAGCTCGTTTGGTTTCATCCGTCCACACAACATTCCCAGATGGGTTTGTGGTTTCTCAAGGTGGACTTGGGCAAAAAAAAAAAAAAATCAAGCATGCTTGTTTATGTCTGTCTTTGAGCCTTTACCCATAAAGTCCTTCTATGTTTAGTGTGCGGTGTATGGTGCAGGTTGAAACCACCACTCCATATTGCTCCAGTTCAGCCTTAAGCTCTTTGGATTTTGTACATGATCTTTTTCCAACAGTTCGCACCAACCTTCGGAGAATTCTTGGATTAATTTTCCTCTTCCCACCATATCCTAGGAGGTTCTTGACAGTTCCATGTGCAGAAAACGTCTTTAACATTGCAAACTGTAAACACAGGAATCCCAAGGTCTTTGGAGATGGCCTTACACCCCTTTGAAGTTCGATGTTTGATGATAATGGCTTTTCTGACCGTCTCAGGCAGCTCTCGTCTTTATCATTGTGAAAATGGAGCAGGGCGTGAATGTGGCCATTTTAAACATTAGAGCCATCATTCATTTGTTCATTCACGTCATGCGAGTACTGACAATTGATCACAGGTGTGTCTAATTCAGCTGCAATGGGAATCTGGTTCTTCTGTTCAAACTGATTTTAATTGTTTATAAGGGTGGCAATAATCATGTCCTGGCAATGTTCCTGGTTTTATACTATTTTCTTTTTAATTCGTCTTGTTTTATTTGATTCTTTTGTATGCCAAATATGTGGGCATATATAGTCCAAAGCCATTTCACTAGCCATTTTTTTTAGGAGATACTGGACATTAAGGAGTTGAACTGCAGGGCCACCAATAATGTTGACCGCGCAACTGTATGTTTTCTTTGATTCAACTCATCTTGAGGCTTTTTTGGACAGTCACGCTAAGGAGATAGCAGTAGACTCTGATTTGGACTCCTGAGATAATTTTTCCTTTTGACGCCTGATTTTGGAGTATTAGCTCTTATGCTGGTATTATTCATCTTGGATCATAGTTTTCTTTGTTGTGATAAGTTTATATGCTTTTTTTTCTTTCAATCACTGTTTATTGTGATTAGTCTTCCTCTTAATTGATGTTTTATATATGGTATATATCTTAATATAATAAGAATACTTGAATTTAAAACTTAGAAGCACCTATGCAATTGTGGCTCTGTGAGAAACAATCATATAATGAAATCTGGTTAAGGCCTCTGATTAACTGATCCCAAAGTTTAAAAAGAAGATTACTACCAAACAATTCATCCCATGATCTGCGCTCTCCTATGGGGCCTGCACATTGTGTCTGCTCCAGTCGAAGCTATGAAATGCAGGTTTAAACAATTAGAACAATTCTGGTGATCAACTCTTGCAATACACTAATAAAGCTGTAAACCGGCAAATCTGATTCTGCTCCTTTATCTAAAGTAAACATCGTGAGATTACTGGAGCTCAATACTGGGCTTGATCTAAGACAAAAGATTTGTGTGTCATCAGATACCTCTGCTGCCCATAGATGAAAATAATTTTTGATCTATCATAGAGTAGGCAAACTACCAGCCCCATTCTCCTTCCACTACCTCTCAGCTTTATCCCAGGAGGGAGCCATTGCATAGGCTAAGCTCACCTTTTACTTTTCCAACTTTCCTCCCTATAGCAATCTTATCCCCCATTTGTGAATTTTCTGGAACGTTTAGTACTTCTGTGAAAAATAAAGTGAATCCAAATTTTCTGAGATATAGCAGGATTCAAAACTTCATAAATTATGTGGAAATTTTTGAATTGCACTTACCTGTCCAGTGCAAACAAAGAGGCTGAATATTACGGTACCCATCCTAAAAAGTAATAATTCATTTGTGAAGTTAAAATGATGCAAATGAAATCAAACGGAAAGACACTAACATTTAGTATGTATCACCTTTTATGAGTTAGTTCAAGTTGCTGAGCATTTTAACGCTCTTACTTTAAATCAAAGAAAAACAGAAAAGGTGATTTACTTACTGATAATTATCTTTCCTAAAGTCCTGCTAAACCAGTCCAGACTAGTGGGTTATCTTCCCCTACCATCAGATGATGGCGACAGAGAAAAAAACCTCAGAAGAATGCTATGACATCACTGGTATAAAAGGCAGTGCAGCTAAGGGCCCTCTCCACTATTTTCCTAACAAAGCAAATGGAACTAGAACGCCTCCCAAGAGAATCTTCTACAACCTACATGAACCCCTGAGAACAAAAACACAAATACTGATGGAATGGATAACATGAGCCATACCGAAAACTATATACAAGAGAATCTTTGTGACAGAATAATATTCTGCCCAAAATGACTGCCCTATACAAAGGCACGAAACTGAAAGAGCGGGTCAGCAGACTCCAGGAAAGGAAATTATCACCAAGTAAAACTTCATCTTCCAGATCATCCTGCTAGACCAGTCCAGACTAGTGGGAAGTACCAAAGATACGCCACATGTGGGTGGGAAGACACAGCAGCTGTGAGCACTCTGGTACCAAAACAAGCTACTGCTAGAGCTTGCATGTCCAAAACTGTAATGCTTTACAAAAAGTGGACAAAAACGACCGTGTAGCCGCTCTACAGATATCTAGAAGCGATACACAGGAGAACTCCGCCCAAGAAATCACCTGGGCACGAGTGGAATGGGTAACTATTTCTAGCATTACTGGTTTCCTTGTAATCTTCTACTAGTTCACTATATATCAATAATCCTTTGAATTGTTATACTAGTTTTTGTACTGTACTACTTACTGTTCCTTGTAACATTACATGGAACAAGATAATGTTGTGTTACTGTTACCTGTAAAGTGTGTTTATCTTTGCAAGTGCGGTATATAAACTTCTCAAATGAACAGTCAGAAATGGTTTTGCCAGCTAACAGGCTGAAGCAATAGTTTCACTAATCCACCATGCAAGGGTGGCCTTGGAGGCTGCCTGACCCTTATACGAGCCCACAAACATACAAAGATGATCAGAGAGGCAAAAAGGATTTGTCACCTCAAGGTAGCGTAGTAAAACCCTGCGCACATCTAGTAAATGGAGGCCTTTATCCTTCCGACCACTGATCCACGGAGAAGATAGGCAGAGAAATAACCAGGCCAAAAATGAAAAGGCAACGTACCAAGCGCAAAGTAACCCCCTTCAGCCAAAAAGGATAAGAAAGGATCCTGACATGAAAGCTCCTGCAAATCTGAAATGTGATGCACCGAAGCAACAGCTACCAAAAAAAGCCATCTTCAAAGACAAATCCTTAAGCGCAGCCCTTTTTAGGGGTTCAAAGGGCAAATGCATGAGCACCCCAAGAACAAGTGACAGATCCCAAGGAAGAACCACTGGATGCAATGCTCGAGCTCCCTTAATAAAACGGGCCACATCCCGGTGCCAAGCCAGGGAGTGTCCCGACACTGGACAGAGGAAAGCGCAGCAATTTGCACCCTAAGGGAATTCCAAAACAAATCCTTCTCAAGACCATCCTGCAAGAAGACAAGGACAAAAGGCACCCTAAACCTTCCATAGCAAGATCTTGTGACGGCGATACCAGTTCTCAAAGAGACAACATACATGCACAAAAGCCAAAGGAGTATTAACCACTGCCACCAAATATCCTTTATGCCCTAGACGGTGCCTCTCAAAAGGGCCAAGCCATAAATGAGGAGTCGGGTCATCCATGAAGACGGGTTCCTGTTGTAGCAACTCCCTGTGAACACCGAAGCCGAGAGGCTACGATACCAGGACCTGCATGCCAAGGATGACATGGCCAATCCGGAGTCATTAGGATCACCAGGCGGGGATGTCTCTCTATTCTCCTGAGGACACGTGGAATGAGGGCCCAAGGAGGAAACACATACAGTAGGGGAGACTGGGGCCACTACTCTACCAGCGCATCTATACCCTTTGCCTTGGCATCCTTACGACAGCTGAAAGGTGGTAGCCTTGGCATTGGATGCTGTTGCTATGAGGTCCACACGCTGAAGCCCCCAATGTTCCACTATGCGACTGGTGGCCCACAGTGCGAACTCCCACTCGTCGGGGTGTAGGAGATGACAACAAATAATCAGCCTCCACAATGTCATTTGTTGAGCTGAGAGAGTTAGAGACTATGTTCCACCCAAGGGAACGTAAGACGTATCACCCATGTCATACCTGTGCACTTGGTGCCTCCCTGATGATTCACAAATGACACTGCCATGGCATTATCCAAAAGGACCCAACAGGCATGACCCCAAATCAAGACAAAGAACTTCATGAGAGTTAAGTGAATGACTCTCGCTTTGAGACAATTTATTGCCCATCTGACATCTACCTAAGACCAGCACCCCTGGGCAGACTGACCTTGACATTGGGCTCCCCATCCCCCCAGGCTGGCATCCGTGGTGACCACAATCCAGGCTGGTGTCTCAAACAGTGCACCCAAGAGCATCTCGCAGGGAGACGTCCAAACGAGGCTGCTCCTCACATTGGAAGGTTGTAGAAGATGCACTCGTAGTCCTGAGAACAAGGGGACCATCAGTACAGCAAGGCCCACTGCAAAGGACACATATGAGCCTGAGTCCAGGGCACCAATACCAGAGTTGCAGCCATCACTCCCAGCAGCTGCAAATAATCCCATGCTCTGGAAGCTGGATTGTTCCAGAACTTGCAGAGTTGTCTGCTGAACTTCTCCCAATGTTCTGTAGTCAGAAAAAGTTGTTCTAAACCAGTGTCGAAGCAAGCCCCAAGGAACTCCGAGAAGGCATCAAACAGCTCTTCTTGTGATTGACTACCCAACTGATACTCTCGAGGAGCTGTACCATCCGATTCACTGACCGAACAGTTTCTACATGAGACTTGGCCCAGATCAGCCAGTCATCCAGATAAGGATATACATAAATGCCTTAATGCCAAAGGCTTGCAGCGACCACTACCATGACCTTTAAAAATGTTCAAGGTGCCATCACAAAACCAAACAGAAGAGCGCAAAACTGGAAGCGACTGCCCAGAATCACAAACCTGAGGAAGCATGGTTAATCCTCCCTGATGGGAATATGAAGTAAGCTTCTGCTAGATCCAAAGAAGCAAGGAATTCGCCCTGCCAAATGGACTAAATTACCGATCGGGTTTCCATGCGAAAATGGGGAACTCTCGGAGTTGAAGCAGATGCTGAAGAGTTGCCTGAACGGCTCTCTGCTTCGCCGCGGAGACGCAAAGGGGAAATCACAAAGGCGCCCTGAATGGGGGAAGTACACATTCCAGCTTGTAACCCTGTCTTAATAAAGTCCAGAACCCAAAAGTCTGTTGTCAAGCGGGCCCATTAGTAGTAAAAGAGGTGAAGGCAACTACCTATCTGCAGCACCTTGGAATGAGCCTCCAGCCTGTCCAGGAGGAAGATAAAGAGGATTTGTTGCTGGAGGAGATGGAAGCATTGAACTTGCAGATCTGAAAGGGCCGAGACTTGGAACTTGATCCATAAAAGAACTAACTTGCTTCCCAGAATGAGGAGACTTAACATCCTGGAATCGAGAGCGAGAGGAACCAGCACCCAAAGAATAAGAGTGCTTGGAGGAAACCTTGGGCTTATCCTCTATCACTCAATCAATGAGGCTTGACCTCCCCAAGATCCTTCACGTGTTTCTCCAGGTCCTCCCCAAAAAGCAGCCCACCCTTAAAAATGGCAACTTGGCCAAGCGAGTCTTAGAAGCCATATCCACAGATCAGTTTTGAAGCCATAGCCAGCGGCGAGCCACTGTGGATGCAGCAGCCTGGGAGGCTAACCGTAAAAGATTATAGAAAGCATCAGTTAGAAAGGCAGCCAGAGATTCCAGATGAGCTAAACTGAAATCTTCTGTCAACAGCTGGACCCAAAACAAAAAAGGCTCGAGCTGCTAGGCTTCCACAGACTGAAACCTGGACTGCCAAGGAGGCAGAAAAAGCAGTGTTTAAAAGGCCTTCCAATCTTCCGGTCCTGTTGATCCCACAGAGCAACTGGGACAGTGGTGCACTTGGTCACCACCATGATCAAGGCATCTACCTTTGGGTAACGAAGCCACTTATCCAAGCCCTCCTGGGACCAGGAATAGATCCAACCCAGGTGCTGAGCCATGATCAAAGGCGCTTCTGGACTGTCCCACTCCAGCAAATACTATTTGTTGAAGCTCGAGAGGAAAGGGAAAAGCCCTAAGAAGCTTCCTGCTGCCTGTCAAAATGGGGTCTATAGTCGACAGAGCCTGGCTATCAGCAGAAGAATCGGAGATACAGAGCTCAGATGCAATCTGGAAAATCAGAGGAGGAATCTCTTCACAGCAAAAAATGTGAACCACACGGAATTCGCTAACATCCGGCATGGGAGAATACTTCACCTTCTTTGAGACTAGCCCCACTGCCTACAGAATCATCCAGGTCAGGATCAGGGGCATCGCCATCCAAAGACACTGAATCATCCGGATCCAAAATTAAATCTTTATGAACATGACCACCACTGTGAGGCGAATCCACTGACCAGGAACGCTTCTGGTCTAAATGCATGGCATTATATGGATCTGCTGTAGAAGGAACTTGAGATGCAGAAACCTCTCGACCCCCTCTCTACAGGGTACAGATATGATGAAATAAAGCAGCAAACTTAGCCGTTGCTGGATCCTGAAGTGGAGAAATAAACTACTGCTGAGGAAGAAGTAGGAGAGGGGCCGAAGGGAGGGCACTGCACCCTCAGAGGCAACTGAACCGCTGTGTGACTCAATACAGGAATCGCACAAAGAGGGACCGAATCTTCCAGAGAAGACTGTCTCTGCCTGAACACTTGGCTGGCACCACTGTTCCCTCTAAGCTGTGCGCGTGTGCGCGCGCACACACCTCGCCGAGCGAGCGCACATACTTTACAACAGAGCGCACAAAAATTATGGCTCTGATTCTGAGAGAAAACAACACAGACGTCTTAAAATTTAAAAGTTATGATTGTAATTACTAGAAATTTCCTGCTTCATTTAGTAATCTTCTATTTTCATTTAATTTGATTAAAATCAATGTGGTGTACATACTGTATTCTGACGTGTAGTCAAATTTTAAAGTATATAACTCCGAGTGTCGTTATGTGGCGCACAAAAATGTAACCTTCCTTCAAAAGCTGCACACAGCTGATATTTTATGCGCACACAGCCTACAGAAAATTAGAGGGAACATTGGCTGGCACTGGAAGAAACCACTGCGGAGTGCTAAGATAAGATAAAATAAGACAAGATAAGAACATAAGAAATGCCATCCTGCATCAGGTCAAGCTCCAGCAAGCCCAGTATCCTGTTCCAACAGCGGCCAATCCAAGTTACAAGTACGTAGCAGTTAACCAAAAAGACACATAGGTTCCATAATGCTTGTATTGGTGTAAGCAGTGGTACCCGAATCCTCTTTAATAATGATTTATGGACCTTTCCTCCAGGAACTTGTCCAAATCTTTTTTAAACCCAGCTACACTGGCAGCTTTTACAACATCCTCCAGTAATGATTTCCAGAGTTTGATTATGTGTTGAGTGAAAAAAAATAAATTCTCTCTTATTAGTCTTATACGGTTTACACTGTAGCTTCATTGCATATCCCCTTAGTCTTACTACTTTTTGATGCTGTAAAGAATTGATCTACATTTACCCATTCCACTCTATTCATTAATTTACAGACCTCTATCATATCTCCCCTCAGCCATCTTTTTTCCAGGTTGAAAAGCCCTAACCTTTTAAGCCTCTCCTCATAGGGGTATCCTTCCATCCCCTTAACTACTTTGGTGGTTCTTCTCTGTACCTTTTCTAATTCCGCTATATCCTTTTTAAGCTACAGCAACCGGAATTGCACACAATATTCAAGGTGTGAATGCACCACGGAATGATACAGAGGCATTAGAATATCCTTTGTTTTAGTCTCCATTCCTTTCCTTATACCACCTAGCATTCTATTTGCCTTCTTGGCCAACGCTGAACACTGGGTGGAGGGTTTCAATGTACTATCCATGAAGACACCTAAATCCTGGGTGGTGGCTCCTAATGTGGAACCTTGCATTATGTAACCATAGTTTGGGTTGTTCTTTCCTAGGTGCATAATTTTGCATTTGTCCACATTAAATTTCATCTTGGATCATAGCTTTCATATTTATTTCCTGGGCGTAACTATTTATCACTACTATAATTTGATACATTTTCAAAAAAGAATAAAGATGTCATTTTTCATCTTTGCTAAGGGACAATTTTCTAAAGGTAAATTAATTTACGATTACATTCAGAATAAACTACTGTAACGGAACCTATTTGAGATGGCAGCGAGAGCTGGCAAAATGTTTGAAGTAAAAAACAGGTATACCAGACAGTGGAAGGTTTAAGCGGTTTTATTAGAAAAACACCAACACGTTTCGGCTAAACGCTTTCCTCAAAGGGTAGTCGCCTCAAATGGAAACAAAGTAACAAAAAGAAATAGATTAAAACCACAAAAGTAAATAAATATAAGAAACTTAATCACCAATAATCACATTTAAAACAAAACACGCTGAAAAAAAATACTCATTACTGGCAAGAAACACATTGTGAGTTCAATAACACAAATGTGTAAAAATAATATGTTGACACAAAGGAATCCAAACCAAATGACAGCAGTATAGTGTAGAGGGACGAGGAGGAAACTCACTATATCACTGCTAACGATAGGCAAAAACAGTAGCTTGACCTTGTGTAAGTGTCCTATGGTTTAAGACAAAAACTAAGTAAATACCATCAAAGAACCCAAATATAGACTTTAAAACAGTTCATGACTAATTAGAAAACCGTATTGTGTATGAAGTAACCTCAGACTTTCCTATTTATCGGACCGTAGCACTTTCAAACGCTGATCTGGTAGGAAACTGAAGCACTGTGGCACTGTTTTGTTTTGTTTTTTTAAAGTCTGCAAAATTCATGCCAAGTAAAAGGTCAAAGTGCAAATGGCAACCAAAGGAAGAACACTGTAATCATTGGAAAAAAAAAAGCATATCCGAATCTGTGCAACTACTATGTAGCATTGTTAATATGTGAAGGAGAAGCGTACAGAAGTTAAAAAAACAGTCAGTTGTAAAACCTTGTGCATAAGGGATACTATTAAGTCAGAATGCTATGTGTGTAGTATAATTGGTTGCAATGAGTGTTGTCGATAAACCTTACATTCTTAAATGTTGTGCTTAACCATGTAAAGCGTATTACAATGGTGATCTGTATTGGTGTGAAATCCGACCTGAGAACTATTAACAATATGGTTAAAAGGGGAAAAGGGAAAAATATGACAAAATATATGAAAAAAACCCCCATCTATCTTGAGTTATGTGAGGGCTACATTATGCAGCCACACTAATACAGCACAGCGACATATAAAAGTATTAAGAACAGAATATAAAAAGAAACCAATGTAAGAAGCCTTAACCCTGAGTGTCAGACGGTTCTCAAATAAAAAACATTTAAAACAGGATTGGTTTTAAAGTTATTGGTTTCTTAGTTTTACTATATATATTTTATACCTTTGTGGCTTTAATCTATTTGTTTTTAATTGTTACTTTGTTTCCATTTGAGGCAACTACCCCCTCGCAGGATGTTTTTCTACTGAAGTTGCTTAAAACTTCCACTGTTTGGTGCACCTGTTTTTGCTGTCTTCCTGAATCACCTGCGGGGGGGGGGGGGGGGGTGCTCTCTTTTTGGACTTCTTGTGTTTGAACTATCCAGAATAGTACTGCCCAGATAGTGAAGGATTCGAGTTAGACATATTCTATTACTTCGGTTCTGCGAGCCCTCCATTGGTCACCAAACATCGGTATATAAATACAGAAATGCTAAGATGCTATATCTGAAAGAGGTGATGGCACCAAGAGCAGTCTGAATGCTTGTTGCTTGCTCACTGTCAGTGAAAGCAGTGAAACTACAATGTATTCAAAACAGTCTTTGCGGGGGGGCGACTGTACCTGTCCCCGTCCCCCTGCAGTCGGGACAAAGCTCTGCACTAGTAATACAGCTGAAATCCACATTACCAGTACAGGAGCTTTGCAAACACGCCCCTAGGTTTTGTTGGAAGACATTAGATCTGCTGTTCTTTAGGAGCCTTAAATATTGACTCTTGAGTTAGTAGAAGGTCTGTGGAAATACCAAGTAATGTTCTGTGTGTTTGATTTTACTACATTTTATTATTTAGTTTGGTTTTGTGTCCTTTGTAGGACGTGACTGTATAATCCAACATATCGAAACATTGCAGGCTTTCACGCTGTTGACCAGCCAAGTTCAGGACTCGACTCCCTACCAACATCATCGCAGTGCATCCATAAAAGAAAGCCTGTCACAGAAGACATGGTGAAGACTTCAGGACACTGACCTGAGACGTCGGGTCAGAGGAGCTTTACCATTATGCTACCATGCCCCACTGAAAGTTGGGAGTGACTGGTAGACAATTGGCAGCTATAAGGCAGGTTTAGTTGCCCTTAATAGGGGAGAGTTTGAATGAGGGTTTTGCTTAGGATTTAATTTTAAATATATTTGATTATGACAACACTGCAGTTCCTTCTACCAAGTGAAAGTGACGAGGGAACCCCAACAGTAAGATAACTATACATAATAAATCAATACCTTATGTATTTTATGAAAGGTATCGATTCACATGTTAGCTTCCATATTTATGGATTGTGTTTTGTAAACTGTTACAAGCTGCTTAAAACAATCTTCTAGGTTCAGCAAGGCATAGTATAAATACTAACAGTTATAAATACACGGCACAGCAGTAACGTAATTAGCAAAAATGGATTTAGAAGATTTTTGTGTATATAGAATTTTAAAAACTTAAGAATCAGTAAGTTTGGTTACTGAGGTTGTCTGACTACTTCTTAGTTCTGCTTACCGTATTCCAAACACTCTGTCTATAAGGAATCCTCCAAAGAAACAGAGAATAACATTGGGCCATGAATACCAGGCGTATAACTCCATGAAAGTCGCAGTGTTCACCTTCATGTCCTAAACACATATTAAGGAGGAAACACCAGTAAAGAATTACTGAGGAACATACCAACAGAACATTAAATTCAGTAGATAGATACTTACACATCTGTAGGGAGTTTATAAAAAGGTGCTTATTTTCTAAATGCAACAAAGATGTTAATATGCCTTTATAAAAATAGCCACCCAGAACCAGTCCTTATAGTGTGAATTTATATATGTACAAGTTTACCCCTTCTCCAAAGGTGTTAATGAGCACTCCAGCCCTGCTCCTCCTCTTTACCATTTCTACAATACTACTAGACTCAGACAGTCCTGTACATACACACAAAGCAAAGACTTAATAAGCTGTAAGCTCTATAAAGCAGAAATAAAGACAAAACAGGCCAAATAGGAGAATTAGGGGGTTTATTTTACTATGCGAATGGTTAAAAAGAAAATGAATGGGAGAAGGGGTTAAGATTTAACATAAGAAATGCCACACTGGGTCGGACCAAGGTTCATCAAGCCCAGTATCCCGTTTCCAACAGTGGCCAATCCAGGTCACAAGTACTTGGCAGGTTCCCGAAAAGGCACACAGGTTCCACAATGATTGTCCCAGGGTAAGCAGTGAATTTCCCAGGTCCTCTTTAATAACTGTTTATGGGCTTTTCCTCCAGGAACTTTTCCAAACTTTTTTAAACCCCCATCTACACTAACAGCTTTTACTACATCTCCAGTAACAAATTCAAAAGTCTGATTACATGTTGAGTGAAAACATATTTTCTCGTTAGCCTTAAATGGGTTACATTATAGCTTCATTGCATTTCCCCTAGTCTTTCTACTTTTTGATGGCGTAAACAACTGATCTACGTTTACCTTTTCCACTCCATTCATTAATTTATAGACCTCTATAATATCTCCCCTCAGCCGTCTCTTTTGCAGGTTGAAGAGCCCTAACCTTTTAAGCCTTTCCTCATAGGGGTATTCCTTACATCCCCTTTATCATTTTGATGGGTCTTCTCTGTACCTTTTCTAATCCTGCTATATCCTTTTTTAAGAAATGGCGACCAGAACTGCACACAGTATTCAAGGTGCGATAACACCATAGAATGATACAGAGACTCCTTGGTTTTATTCTCCATTCTTTTCCTTATGATTCTATTTGCTTTCTTGGCCACCGCTGCACACTGGCAGAGGGTATCAACGCATTATCCAATGATGACACCTAAATCCTTTTCCTGGGTGGTGGTTCCTAATGTGGAACCTTGCACAATGTAACCATAGTATGGGTTCTTTCCTAGGTGCATAACTTTGCACGTACACATTAAATTTTATCTGCTGTTTGAACGCCCAGTCTTCCAAAGTCCTCTTGCAATTTTTCAAAATCCTCGTGTTTTAACAACTTGGAATAAATTTTGTGTCATCTGCAAATTTAAAAGCAGTCCCAAGAAGGTGGTCTTCTATCCTGGATTTCAACAGGTCCAGAAAAAGCATGATGATGCACCAACTCAGTCAGTTTATTTCAAGCATGCAGTGCATAAAGATGGAAAGGACGCAGTCTGGAGTAGTGGAGGAGGAAGATGGCACAGAAAAAGAGTGCCTTGACTTGACCAGTGGAGTCCCCAGAAAAGGGAGAGCTAAGAGGAGAGCAGTGAGGAACTGCAGAATGAACTCACTTGTAGGTCAGTAAGACGTATGAACTGTATGTGGAAATGCGTAGGGAGCCAAAGAAGTGACTTGTGAAGGAGCTATGTGACACTATCTGAAGATATGCTGAGAAGCTGAATTTTGAGTAGACTGCGGTAGAAAGAGATGGTTCAGGGAGTGACAGAATGAAATTGCAGTGGATGGTGGTTAAGTGTGAAATTTATCAGTCAGAGATGGGAAGAATTGAGGTGGAGAAGTTTGAGAAAGTGCAATTATCAAGAGATAAGAGCAAGGCACTGGCCATGCTGGTGAGTAGGGGTGGTAGGCATAGCAAGCAGCTTTGAGGGCTACAATTTAGAAGTGTCATCAGCAGAGAAATTAAGCTCCCCAAGAATGACAGATAGGGAAGGCGGCTCAAGAGAAAGCCTGGAGTCAAAAGTCAGTTGCAAAAGAAAAGAAGAGGCAAACTTATCAGCTGATCAATAAATGACAGCTACCCAGCAAGGCTCCACCCAAACTACATCCCCAGGACCGTTTGTGCACAAAGCATGTGTAAAAGTAGTGTGTTCTCTCAATGTGCTTTCCTGTGTGCATACCCCTGTGGCTGAAGGGCAGATGCCAGTATTTTCTGGGGACTGTTTATCCAAACTTATTAACCTGACTTCAAATAGGGATTTTGATCCAGGTCTCCAGTGGAACACAGAGTCAATGCATAATTTGCATCTGGGCATTTCTTAAAATGTTTTTTTGCCTAATGGTAGCTTTATAAAGGGGTATGCTTTAAAGCGTAGTTACTCACCTGTTACAGGTGATCTCCAGGAACAGCAGGAATTTAGTCTTCACATATGGGTGACGTCGTACCAATGGCACTCGTGCGGGAACGCTCCCCAGCGTCCAATAGGAAAGCCTTTGGGAGCACGCCACTGCACCTGCGCTACTGCCTCCTCAGCTCCCTCTCTTCAGCTGAGTTTGTAGCTGAGAAAGGAAAGTAAATGAAACCCTACAACTCCTAGGGGAGGAGGGTGGACTGTGAAGACTAAATCCATGCTGTTCCCAGAGATCACCTTTTACAGATGAGTAACTACGCTAACTCCAGGAACAAGCAGGAATGTAGTCTTCATATATGGGACTTCCTAGCCCCCAGATGAAGTGACCTCAGATCAACTTATGTGCATTTGCACCTGCTCTAAGGAGTGCAGACCTAGCCTAGTGGTTAGAAGAACGTCCTGGTACCCAAGAGATCAGGGTTCAATTCTTGTGAGCTTGAGCAAGTCACTTTACCCTCCATTGCCTTGGAAGAAAAGGCCTGGCAATCTACTTCCGGTCATACCTTGCCAAGAAAACCCAAGGGCTGCTGAGTCACCAGGAGTCAGCACTGACTTGACAGCACTTAAAAACAAACAAACAGAAAACACAACCCTCAGCTGCTCTGGAGCAGGCATAACTACCAATTTACTTTATAAAATAGGCCCCAAATACAAGTTCACTGTGAGGGGGGGGAGGGAGATTTGTAAAAGTTACCCTAATTTTGTCTGCATCATCTACTAGAATTAAACATTACAATAAGCTTACATCATATCAATAAAATAAAGTCCTAAACTTGCCTTCTTAAAATTCATACTCTAAGCCAGGGCTCGACAAACCCCAGGCGCCAGGTTGCTATGGCGACTGGCACGGAACACCTGCAGCATGATTGGTCCTAGCTGCCCACAGGGATCCCATCCCCTGCTAGCAGAAGTACTTCCTAAGGTCACGATCATGGCGGTACTGGCACTGGCTGCCAGCAGGGATCCGAACTCCCCGCAGGCAGAAGAGGATACCCACAATCGCAGCACAGATGCAAGCTGTCTGTTCACGGGAGATGGGATCCCCACAAACAGCTTGGTCTGGATTGCGATGGCAGCCCTCCCCTTCTCTTCTGCTCGTGGGAGATTGCATCCCCGCGGGCAGGACAGGAGGGGAAGCAGGCTGCTCGTAGGGATCCAAGTCGGTCGGGGCCTGCAGTAAAAAAAGAAAAAAAGAAAAAAAAAAAAAAGTCAGAAAGGAGGGTGGGAGAAGGGAAGAGTCTGAAAGGAGATCAGAGAAAGGTTAAAGGGATGAAGGCATGGGGACAAAAGGGCACAATGCCCATTTATGTAAAGGTGCATTCTCCTTCCCCAGCACATCTCTGCAGGAGAGACACGTACCCCAGCTCCACATTACATATATACCAGGAACCTCACCTCTGCATGACACACACAGATGCTCCTCAGCTCCACAGCATAGATACACACGCATCACAGCCCTGCACACCATGCACACAAAGGCACCTACCACCACATGCCACACACAGACGGGCACATCACCATTGCACCATACACCCACAGACACTTGCTATCTGAAGTTTTAGCTATTATCTAATGAGGACGCACGGTGTAGAAATTCTGGTGATGGTCTCACAAGACTTGAGAACAAGACCAACATGAGAGAACTGGAGGAAGTCATGAGCACTGGCTTCTAAGATTTTGGCCTGGCTCCTAAATCGGCACAAAATTTGACAAGAACGGTTCTATGCTTTTTAAGTCTAACCAGTTTTCTGCCTTTTTTCTATTTGCATACATGCAAAAGCATATACTTTTCTCACAGTGGAAAGTTACACATGGAGGCTTCCATGCAAGGGCAGATGAAAACACATAAGAAAACAGCAGCTGGAACATCAGGACTGCTGAAGAATAAGAAGTAGATACCAAACAAATGAATAGCTCTGCTAGCCAAGGGACCTCCAACTTCTTCCTGTCCTCTTCTAGCCTGGCCTTTAATCTTTACCCTCCCAGCCCACAGATCCCTGGGTTCCCCCTGATTCTAGCCAGCAGCGCTAGTGCAAGTCAGCGCACAGGACCACAGCATCATGGGCTTCTCCAAGCTTCTGTGAGACGGGCTGACTCAGTCCCGCACTCACTGCTTTCTGAGAACCACACTGCAGGAGCGGTAGAAAACTCTGATATATGTTAGGGGTAGAGAAGTCCAGACCAGACGAGGGAGGATATGGGAGGAAACAGAAGGAACCAAAGTGGGGAAACAGACTGAAGGCTGTGGATGTGAAAACGAGATTAAATTAGACAGAGGAAAGGGAAAATGCAGAAGAGAGTCTGAGGGCGAGGTGGTTAATCACGTGAGACTCGAGGGGGGAGACAGATGAAGGGACAAGGCTGAGAGGCCAAAGAAGATTGATGAAACAGACACAGAGAAAGAATTAGCGAGACTTGATGGGAGGAGAGTGGAAATCAACCAGAAGGAAGAAAGTGCTGAATACTGAAATATACACACACACACACACACACACACACACTATATTCTGGTCTATGCTTTTGAAAAAGTATACGCCATAGGGAACACCTAAGTCTAGGTTTTTTTCTGTATTATGCCCTATACTATTTTAAAATTCAAAGAAAAGAGTACAGCTGAGTGAATGCTGTAATACACAGAGCCTGATCCTCAAAGGGGCATGTCTAGGCTGTCTGAACCCCCTCCCCCAAGAAGGGCGGGCCCGTTATGACCTGATTCTGCACCACGGGAGCCATATGTTTCCACGGGTGCAAGATTGGGCCTTGAGACAGCCCGGTGTGCCCATGCATCACCGCAGGGACATCCTCTCCGCTTGCCATCCAGCCCACCAGCATGCCAACACCCATTATCCCACCGCCCGACCCTGAGTTGGGCAGCCGGGGCCCGGATCAGGTGGCGGGGACCTACCAGCCTCTGATCCCAGTCCTGAGGTTGGTTTCCGGGCCTGCTCGCCATCATCCCCACCACTTATTCCACCTCCATAGTGGAATAAGCAGCATGTCCAGTCCGCACCTGCAGGACGAAGAGGACCATGACCTGAATCGGCCTAGCCCGACCCCGCTCTGCCCCCTCTGCACGCACCGAGTTCTGGCCATGTGGGGAAGGGGGTTGCAGGACAGGTCCGGGATGTACAGTCCCGCTAGTCACCTTGCAGAATCGGGCCCATACCGTTTACAAGCTTTTTATGATCCATCTTACAAGATTATTAAAAAAGCATTTTTAAATACACGTCCCTCTGCCGTTCTTCTCACTGTAGCACTCTGAAGATGTTGTTGTTTGTAACATAATTCACAGAACACCAAGGAGGGAGACAAATGAAGGGACTTACCCGCTGGATCTGAGTCTGCAGAGCAGCAGGATTATCATAGCAAAAATAGCTACCTACAAAAAGAATGAAAAGCATCAGCTAGCACGTGGTGACTTTCTGCCAGGTCACACTAGTCATCGCACTGGAACCTTTTTGAACATGCGCCCTTCTCCACATTGCAGCTGGAGTGAAAGGTAGCCACTGATAATTTTTCTCAAAAAAAAAAAAAAAATGTATGGAGTCTCAGCTATTTCTTTGCTTCCATGTAACCACCAGCAACATCCTATGATCTCACCACCACTACTTCCTGATCACTTAGCTAATGGGAAATGATCCAGGAACCTGGCTGCTATCTGACCTTACGTATAATCTTGCGAGGGTGTGGTTATGATAGGATTCAAAACAGTTTGAATAGCTGCTGAGATGGGAACAAACCTGATTTTGACACTTGCCTAACATGCATATATTTTGTTTGTACAAGGGGTGTCCGATATTAAAGGTACAGGCCAAAATTACACTAACATTTGTATTTAAAGAAATGATTCAATACATTCCACCAAAAACGACATACTTTTGTTTACTTCTCCACATAATTGCCGTAAACATTGAGACATTTATCCCAGCGTGACACTAGTTTGAATATCCCTTCATGGTACAGTTGCGTGTCAAGTTGCTTGAAGTACTCCATAACGGTGTCTTGCAATTCCTCCTGATCTTGCGGAAGTTGAGATCGCATATGATTTCATGAACAGAACTCTTAGGAATACCAGTCATTTCAGCAATTTCACAAACTTTAATACGATGATCCTCCCTAATCAGACGTTCGACAATTGCGCAGTTGTCATCTGTGTGTGAGGTCCTCGGTCTGCCTCTTTTCTTTTCCGGATCATTCAACTCCGTTCGGCCATCTTTAAACTTGTTACACCAGACGCTGACTTTTTAGGCTTAAAACGTTCGGGCCATACATGCCCTCTAATCTGCGATGAATTTCGCTCTGCTTAACTCCTTCGGCTTGCAAAAATCTGATAACTCCACGCACCTCAAACTTCGAATACTCTGCGATTACACACGCCATCTTTGTTTGCTTCCCGAAAACTACTCGTAATTTGAGTGTTTAAAAGAACAACACTACAGACTCTCCTACTACGAGTACAAGTAGTCCTGCATATGACGGCACTATTGCGCATGCGGAACCGGTATGATTGCCACCTGTACCTTTAATATTGGACACCCCTCGTATTTAGCTCACACTTTTCCTGTAGTAGTTCAATGCAAGATACATTCAGGAACCGCAGGCATCTTGTTTTCTTATCCATTCTCTGAAAAAATTCAGAGGAGCTAGTTACTAACGTTAATGCATATTAATTTATCACAATGTGCTTTATGTTAGCACAGGTCCCATATTATTCAAAAGGGCCTAGTTACTAACAACACATGTCAACGGTGAATTAACATTCTTTAAGTTTAGCATGCCTTGGTAACTAGCAACCCTCCCATATCTTACAAAGGGATAGGAGAGGAAATTTTAGGACTCCTGGCAGATACCCAAAACACAAGTGCGGTGGCTCCAGCACGTCCCCTTACTAGTGCCGCTGTGTTCTGACTCCCACTGCAGTAGTGCTCCTATTATTGCCACATATTGAGCAGAGGTGGTAATCTAGCTGTCTTTTGGATCAAAGGACTCATGGAGGCTGGAGCAAACAGCAGCAGATAGAGACAGAAGCATCTGTGCCATCCAGCAAGGGGTGCGGGCAGGGCCGGCCCGTCCATTGAGCAAGAATGTTTTTTGCACAGGGCCCCACGTTTCAGGGGGCCCCGCGCAAAAAACATCTTGCATCCCAAAGTTTTAAAAAATCATAAACCGGCTGCCGTTGCCGCCGTGGCAGCGGCAGAATGGAGAATCCCGCGGGGCCCCCCTGTCCTGCAGTCTTCTATGCGGCCTCCGTCGGCTGTCAGAGCTGCGCGAAGAGAGAGAGCTTCTCCTCTCGCAGCTCTGTTAATCACGCCACGGGGCTGATGGGAATTCCCATCAGCCCCGCGGCGTGATTACCCGAGCCGCGAGAAAGGGAAACTCTCCCTTCGCGCGGCTCTGAAAAGCCCGCGCTGAGGCCGCATAGAAGACGGCAGGACAGGGGGGCCCCGCGGGATTCTCCATTCTGCCGCTGCCACGGCGGCAGCGGCAACCGGTTTCTGTTTTTTTTTTTTTTTTAAACTTAGCTGGGCTGATGGGGAGGGAGGGAGGGGGGGTAAGGACTGTAAATGGGCTGATGGGGAGGGAGGGAGGGGGGGTAAGGACTGTAAATGGGCTGATGGGGGGGAGGGAGGGAGGGAGGGGGGTAAGGACTGTAAATGGGCTGATGGGGGGGGTTAGGACTGGTAATGGGCTATAGGGGGTTCGGACTGGAAGTGGGCTGATGGGGGGGGGTTAAGACTGGGAATGGGCTATGGGGGGTTAGGACAGGTAATAGACTATGGAGGGGCTAAGACTGGAAATGGGCTGATGGGGGAAGTTATGACAGATAATGCCCTATGGGGGGCTACGACTACAATGGGGCTGATGGGAGTAGGACTGGAAACGGGCTATGGGGCGGTGGGCTAAGACTGGAAATGGGCTGATGGGGGGATTAGGACTGGAAATGGGCTATGGGGGGGTTAGGACAGGTAATGGGCTGATGGGGGTTACAACAGGTAATGAGCTATGGGGGGGCTAAGACTACAAGTAGGCTGATAGGGGGTTAGGACTGGTAATGGGCTGTGGGGGGCGTTAGGACTGGTAATGGGCTGGGGGGGTTAGGACTGGTACTGGGCTATGGGGGGGTTACAACAGGTAATGGGCTATGGGGAGCTACGACTACAAGTGGGCTGATGGGGGGATTAGGACTGGAAATGGGCTATGGGGGGGTTTAGGACAGGTAATGGGCTGATGGGGTTACAACAGGTAATGGGCTATGGGGGGGCGAAGACTACAAGTAGGCTGATAGGGGTTAGGACTGGTAATGGGCTGTGGGGGGCGTTAGGACTGGTAATGGGCTGGGGGGGTTATGACTGGTAATGGGCTAGGGGGGGTTACAACAGGTAATGGGCTATGGGGAGCTACGACTACAAGTGGGCTGATGGGGGGTTAGGACTGGTAATGGGTTGATGGGGGGGTTAGGACTGGTAATGGGATGATGGGGGGGTAAGACTGAAAATGGGCTAAGGGGAGGGTAAGGAATGGAAGTGGGCTGATGGGAGGGTAAGGACTGGTAATGGGCTGTAGGGGGTTCGGACTGGAAGTGGGCTGATGGGGGGGTTAGGACTGGTAATGGGCTATAGGGGGTTCGGACTGGAAGTGGGCTGATGGGGGAGCTAGGACTGGAAATGGGCTGAGTGGAAGGGGGGCTTGAACGGCAAATAGCTGATGGGGACAGGGGCTTGGAATGGAAATGGGCTGTGAGGAGAGGGAGCTAGGACTGGAAATGGGCTGAGTGGGGGGGGGGGCTAGGACAGGAAATGGGCTGATGGAGGGGCCAGGATAGGACTGGAAATGGGCTGTTGGGGATGCTAAGGTTGGAAATGGGCTGTGGTGGGGGCTTGAATTGAAATGGACTCATGGAGGGGCTAGAACTGGAAGTAGGCTCATGGGGGGCTTGGATTGGAAATGGGCTGAGTGGAGGGGAGCTAGGATTTGACATGGGCTGATGGTGGGGCTAGGAAAGGAATAGAAATGAGCTGATGGGGGGCTGGGATTGGAAATGAGCTGATCGAGGAACTGATAGGACTGGAAATGGGCTGATGAGGGGCTGGGATTGGAAATGAACTGATGGATGGACTCGGATAGGACTGGAAATGGATGGGGGAGCTAGGACTGGAAATGGGTTGATGGTGGGCTAGGATAGGATTGGAAATGGGCTGATGGGGGACTAGGACTGGAAATGGGCTGATGCAGGGACAAGAAGGGAGCAGATGCTGGGTGGGGCTGGAACTAGAAAGGAGCTGATGTTGGGGGAGGATTAGAATGGGATGGAGCTGTGAGAGTGAAATGGAGAGGGAAAAATATTTTGCGTGGGAGGGAAGACAAATCTACAATTGGCTGGATATTGGGAGAGTAAGTGGGGATTGAGGATGGAGGGATAAAATTTGAGTGGATGAAATAGGAATGAGGAAAGAGCAAAAGGAGAAAGATTAGTATGTTAAAGCAGATGTAGAGAGAGAATGGAAAAAAAAAACAAGACAGAAGAAAGGACAAATGGACAGCAGATGGAGAGTTAGCAGAAGACACGAAGAAACCAGAAGAAAGTGGCTGGAACAATTGCAACTGAAAAAAAATGCACAAAAGGTAGAAAAATATCTCTTTATTTTGAATTTATTAACTGGAATATGTCGGCTCTGGGAAATGTGCATCATTAATTTTTGCGCTTTGTTTAGTACAAGAGGAAATTAATTTATAGTTTTATTTCTACAGTGTTGTTGTATATTCCAAGTTTGGCTTTTGGGGTTCCCAGTTTAATTATTGTCTTCCTGTTTCTAAATTGTGATTCCTTGTTTGGTGATGGTCTATGTTCTGCATGTGTAACTGAGCTGAGGTATTCTGTTTATGTAATTCCTATTTGACATTGCCACTTGTTCTTTCCCCAGTAGGTCATGTATTATTGTTCTCTGAAATGTATTGGTTTAATATTTGCAGTGTTGCCTTTTGATAGTTAGGGTATGGTGCTTTGTGAGTCCTGGTAGTGCTGTTAGGATACGGCGGGTTTGCTATGGGTTCTAAATGGGCAGTGTTTGTAGTAGTTCCTAATGTGCCTGGCGGTTGGTACTGGAGTATAGTAATGTAGAAACCTTTTAGTCTTTCTTTATCCATATACTCATTAAGAGGCATGTTTACTAAAAGTTAGTGTATGGTAACATTATGCAAATATTTATGCAAATGAGGCCCCGCACCGAGTCTCCGCACATGGCCCCGCACCCCCCTTGGGCCACCTCTGGGTGCAGGGCCCCAACCACTAAGAAAACTAGGCAGTCACTTAATGCTGCAGCTTTTTTTGGGGGGGGAGGGGGGAGGAGATGTCAGCAAATAGCAAAACAAAGCAATGGGTCCTGGCAACCAGACAACCTCAAAGAATCATCAGTGTGTACTTTTACTTGCAGGAAGAATGGGCAATATGCAAATAGGAACAACAATAGAAAAACAGCTACTCTCAAGCAATGCACAACTCAAATATAATAACAATATCAAAAAGGAATTTTCAACAAAATTCAAACAAGGCACAAAATGACCTCAGGATGGCTAATACCCTACATATAGTGAGAATATCACTATAGGGAATAGCTGACGCTCACATCATAGGTCAAAGCCTCCTCCAAATACCATTCTCAATTTAAATCTCCAAAACAACCTCATAACACACCAACTATAACCTGGAACAAAGCAATAATCACTCAACCACCTTACACATACACTCCATTCACACATTCAAAAGCATCAGCATCAAATGATAACTGCACAAGGCAGCACAGGAACAGACGATAAGTCTCCTACAATAACAGAAAATACAATCAGTAATGACAAGATAACACACGCCCAAACTGAGCCTCCCTTACTTATCTTTCTCACAGTAGTTGCTCAACGTCAGCTCACAAATCCATAGCCGCCACAGCACAGCACATCATGGCAGGCAATCCGAAGACATCTTCAAAGACTTCAAACAAGCAGGGTAATTCACAAATACCCAGAGCCTTAGATAGCTAAATAACAAAACCCTACAAAAGCTTTCGTTTCGCCGTATTAGGGATTCTTCAGGGGTAAGAATTAACACTCTATAAAACTCCGCTGTACAACTCTGCACCCTGCCAATATGCAAATAGCCCATTTACCCTTGTGTTTTTTTTAAGCCTCCCTCATGAAAATATTTACAAAAGTGTTGTATGTAAAAGTATGTCTAAATAAATATTTTCATAGATTGTTCTGAGGAGATATGGTGCTGAGATGATTACAATGGAGTTTATAATCAAAATCTTGGGTGGGAGACACTAGTGATCTAAAAGCTAATTGCAAGGGAGAGAGCACAAAGTTGACGTTTCACCTAGGGTGCTTAATAACTTGCACTGACCCTGCGGGCAGTTTCTAAGTCGGGTGCCTATATCCACTCTATAGTTTGCTAGCAGTCACCACTTCCTGCTAAATATAGAGACAGACAGAAAGAAACAAAACAAACAGGATAATTCCAAAAAAAGGAACATAAGAAAAAGAAACAGGGCACTACTATATGCTTGTACTATCATTTCTGAATACTCCTGGTAGATATCAGATAGCCCGTGCACTGTGCAGCTCTTCGAGTTTTTACAAAATATAAAATAGGCGGATACTCGCCCATCCCCCGGACGAATGCCTGTCTCATATCGTTTCCCGATCTCCCCCTCCCGTACCAACCCTAGTTGCCTCTTCTTCTGTTCTGCTGGAAATGGAAACATCGCTCACCGAAGCCCAGGAAGCACATGATCAGCAACACAACCAACCGGTGCGCGAAGCAGCTGGGGTCGCACACAGCCGACATCCTGCTGCTCTTCCCTACGGGGAGCACGCGCCCCCCAGCTCCATCCAGCAGAGCCTCTTGCTCCTCGCGCTCCGCCATACCGCTCCGAAATGCCCGGTCTGCCACGTGACCTCGTCGAGTCACGGGACGGTAGGTCATGTGAGCAGCAAGCCCGGAAGGAAGGTGGTACTCCAGGTTGCATGGTTTTCTTTTCAGCAGTTAGATTTTACTGTAACATTGATTTTCTCAGTATCTCTAATTCAAACTTTGAAAGAGGACAGGTAGACTTTCTACTTCTAGAACTGCAGCAACAGAAAACATTTCTTAAATGATTCAGAGGGTAATCAAACCTTGTGATTCCTCCCTCCCACTCTCTATGGTCCATGAAGCACAGCTTTCCAATTTTGTTTCTATATAAGAGTTGCAATTAAACTAAAACCAAATATAGCTAGAAGTAATTTTGCATTGTTCCTTTCATTTGCAAAGCTATATAGGGCACGTATTTCTTCAGCCTTATTCTTAGGGTTGCCAACTGGATCCAGATGCGCCCGACAGGCTTGATCCAGTCCTGGGTTTACTCCATTGCATGCAGGGACATGTAGTTCTGATTTCTCCATTGCACTCCATAAGAAAAGCAAGACTACAAGTCCCTGCATGCAATGGGGTAAACACAGGACTGGATCAAGTCTGTCGGGCACATCTGGAGCCAGTTGTCAACCCTACTTATACTACAGCCACATCACCTTGCAAAAAATATCACTCGTGGGGTGATAAATGATAGTCTTCAGGGCGATCCACTGTTGTCATCTCTAGAACATTATGTATTAAAATATTCTCCAGGACGAAGCAGGAAGTCAGTCCTCACATATGGGTGTCATCGGCACCGATGAAGCCCCAGCGGAGCATTTTATTTATTTATTTATTTAGTGTACACTTGTATCCCGCCACTTCCAGCAATCAGTGGCGGTTTTCTATACAAAAGGGTGCAGTTGTACAGACCAGAATTTAAGCATACAGTAGGATTACAAGGGAGGGTGAAAGTCACAGCAAACGGTTACAGATTTACATTTGATTGCTTGAGAGGAGGCTTCACATATATACATAAATTACATAATTACAGGATGCATTTCTTGTTGATATGATTTTTAGTAGCCATGTTGTTTGAAAGGATTACATTGACTAGGTTAGGTTATAATGAGACTGAAATAGGTGAGTCTTTAGTTTTTTCCTGAAGTCCTTCAGGTCCTTATTTGCTCTCAGTTCATGGGGCATTTGGTTCCAGTCGTGGAGCCATAAAGGAGAACGCTCTGTTGGTGGTGTTAGCATTGCAATTTCTCAGGCTACTCGGGACCTGAAGGGTATTGCTATTTACTGTTCTTCTGCTTCTGTTGATTGGTTGTGCTGAGATTAAGGTGTTGAGGTAAGAGGGTGCTACATTATGAACAAGCTTGAATGTGGTTACTAATATCCTCCAAGAAATGACCCAATCTAGAAATGCCCTCACACTGCAGTGTAGATAGATTATGTATATAGTTAACCCAGTTATCCAAGTTTGTACTCCTGTTCAATGTAAAACCTGACAGTTTGTCGTTATGGTCGTTGTTGTTATGATGTAAACCGCGCTGATTCTAAATAGCGCGGTATATAAGAAACTGTAATAAATAAATAATATTGGATGCGGGCCGTGATGGGGAGCCAATGTAGCTCAATTAGGACGGGAGTGATGTGCTCTGTTAGACCTTTTTTCATGATGACTCGGGCTGCTACGTTTTGTGCCAGTTGAAGAATGTTGATGTTTTTTTTGGGCAGACCTTGTAGGATGGCGTTGCAGTAATCCAGGTGGGGAATGATGAGAGCTTGTGCCACTGTTCTGAAGTCGGAGTGATCAATAATGTTCCGTAGCGGTTGCAGGACTCTTAATTTGTGGAAAATGGCCCGATTAATTCTGAGGTGCTTGTCCATATTTAGGTTGCTGTCCAGCATTACTCCTAGGTATTTTATTTCGGTCTTTGTGGTATAAACGTTGTTCATGGTAACCGTTGGTGGAGGGTTGAAGTCATGTTTCCTGGAGATGCACATCACTTCTGGTTTTTTATGGTTGATTGACATATTGTTGCGTCGCAACCAGGTTTGTAGTTCGCTTAGGCATTTTTCGAGTTGGCTGAGGTCAGGGTTGTTTATGTCGAGGTGAGTGTAGAGCATCAGGTCGTCTGCATAGATGTGGTAACTGATCTTGTGGTCCTGTAGGATTTTACAAATGGGTCGCAGATATAGGTTGAACAGGAGTGAGGATAGGGCAGAGCCTTGTGGTATGCCTTGAGTTTGAGGGAAGGCAGCGGCCTTTGTGTTGTTGAAGTGGACCTGTTGCATTTTGTGAAAGCCTTTGGGAATGCAGGCACACATGCACGGTTCCCTTCCCGCCTAAAGGTGCCATCTTACCTCAGTCTTTTTTTTTCCGTGAAGCCCACCAGACGTGTGTCCTGTGCTCCCGGTTAAAATTAGATTTTTTTGCTATTTTTTCTCCCGGTTCGACACCGGTTCCCTCCCGCCGGGTTCGGTACACCGGTATCGAGCCTGATTCTTCTTTTTCGTTTTTTGCCCTTCCTGGCTGGCGTTCGCACCCTTTTTTCCATTTTTCCCTGGAAGGCCGGTCTTTTGACCTCACGGGGACTCTTTTTTTCCCCGATGGCTTCCAGTGGTTTTAAAAAGAGTGATCGGTGTAAGAAATGAATGTCTCTCACCGACACACACGATTGCTGCCTTCGGTGCCTCGGCCCTGACCACGACCCTAAATCGTGCGGGCCATGTGGAAAGATGTCTTCCAAGGCACTCCGAAGTCGACAGCAGCAAAAAGAAAGGCTTTTCTCGGACTCAGCCTCCGGCCGGGCCCGGACCTCGTCTGAGGCCTTGATATCTCGGGATTCCGATCCCGAGCGCTGTCGAAGCTCCTCGGACAGGGGGTCCCCCGACCGGGAACGCAAGAGGAAGAAGTGGCTCGCGAGGGCATCGTCGGAGGAGGTCCCTGGCTCCTCGAGGGCCAGGTCTAAGACCTCCGACCGTCACCCCGGGCCCGTGGAACACGAGAAGCCTGCAAAAGTTCCTCGCGTGGAGCCGGAGTCTGCTGGACACGTAAGCCCCGTAGTCCTCGAGGACTCTCCTCCCAGGGAGCCGCCGCCGGGGCCCGCGTCGGTGGCTGCTGCGTCTCCCGAGCTGAGTCTCAGGATGAGAGCCTTGGAGAGCAGATTGTCTGCCTTCATGGAGCAGCAGTGGGCACTGATGGCCAGCCTGTCTGGCGCATCTGCCCCGACCACCGGGACATCGACTTCGAAGTCGACCCTGGAGACCGAGCCGTGTGATAAGGAAGCTTATCATAGCTCAGGAAGGAGCTATAGAAAAGGTGAAGTGACTCTGAACAAGCAACCTGTCAGTTCTGGTAGAAATAAGAAAACAGAATTTTCCCATAAAAGACTACCAGTCCCAGAATGCACCAGGTTTCCAACAGCCATTAGAGGAGCTGAAGTGGGGAAACGTGTGTTCAATCAGGAGGGCTATGAGGTAATCCCTAAGCACTCATCTCAAAGGGCAGGGCCTGATTCAGCACAGCTGCGTTGTGTTAGGGAGGAGCACTCATCTAAGCAGAATAAAGGTAGAGTTTATTCTACAGAGAATTATCCTGAGGATCATCATCATCAGAAGCAGAAGCCAAACCGGACGGACAGAGAGGGAAAGAAACCCTTTGGAAGAAAGAGGAGAAAAGCCTTTGAGAGGTCTAGAAGAGTCCAGAGCAGTACGTATACTGGGAGGCATTCCAAGGGCCAGCATACACCATTGGACTGGGGAAAGCCAGAGGAATGGTGCTGCAGAGCTAGGAATTTCCAGACGGTACCTGTGAGAGAGACGGCTGCACGTGGAAGGGACCCTAAGACACGTGCCAGAAGGTATGTGAAGAGAGATCCAGTGTCCAGGGATCTGGATTGGAAGGCTGGACATAAGAACTGGACTACATACTGGCCAGGCTATATAGAGAGGAACTCTAACAGCAATGGAAGCTCAGGTATGAACACTGATCTATGCCCTAGCTATAACCTTGAAAGACAGCAGGGAAACAAGTATTCTCCTGAAAGTGCTCCATTGGGAGATTCATCTGTGCCAATCCATGATATTGAACCCATGCTTGTTGAAGAAGAGGGGGTGATAGCAGATGAAGAATCTGTTTACATGGACTGCTCTCTGTCTAAACTCCTTTGGTGATTTTCTGTTATAAAGTACAGCAACCATCACAAAGAAATACAAACTTGTTCTTTAATCTACTCAGAAAAGCTCCTGTGTAGGATTTTTAGCCACGCAGTAGAAAGCAAGCCAGCTAAAGGGTTTCAGCTGGATATCTGCTAGCAATTGAGCCTTACCTAATTGCTTGTGTGCTCTGAGAGAATCACTTCTGAATCTATGTGGGAAGATATAAGAAGTTTACCTGAAAAGAACAGTTTTTTTTCTTTCTTTGTGGCTTCTGTTTGTTGTTTGATAATTTGCTAAGAGAATATTAGCTAAAGCCTACAGAAAAGACCAGTTTGTTGCCAACCAGGTCTTATTTCTTTTGCTTTGATTGCCTGACAAGTTTAAAGGTTGTTTTCCTGATTTTGTTTTTTCAAGTTTAACACTGAAAGAAAGTAACCTGATTTATGTGCTACCAAGCATATCTGTGTTGGGAGAAATAACCCCATAAATAAATATCTTATTGGCTTTACACTTGAGCACAACTAAATTATTGTCAGCAGCTGTGTCTGGTGTGAATGAACTGCATTGCCCACAATCCCCTTGCAAATCATATAGATATATGCACTTGCCAAGACTGTGAAGATTCTCACCCAGGCAGCCATCTGACAGCCGATACTCGAGTCCATCGTGGCTCGGAGTTGACCTCGGTCGTGGTCTCCCTCAACCTCCCGTTCAGGACCAAGGGCGTCGACGCCGGTGCCTCCGGCGTCGGGGCGGGTGCTCCAGGGCCCCGCGGGGTCGGACCCTGACTCCTCCTCGGACGAGTCAGCTTGGGAGACGGAGGACGAGGAGTCTCCTGCTACCTTTAAGACTCGGTGCGTCCCGTCGGACTCACCGCAGTCTGAGCCCCGGAGTAGGTCCCCCCCGGAGGATACTTGGTTCTCGGAGTTCGTCCGGGATATGGCCACTGCCTTGGCTATTCCGGCGGACCCCGAGGAGGAGCCTTGAGCTGAGGAGCTCGAGGCCCTACAGTATGACTCTCCTCCGAAGGAGGCCTTTACTGTTCCGGTTCCTCCGATGCTGGAACGGCTCCTCTTCCGTATGTGGGAGGCACCGGCCTCGGCGGCGGTTCTCAGCAAGCGAGTCGACTCGATCTATCGACTCCGAAAGAGCCCTGGTTTTCAGAAAGCACAGCTACCACACCATTCTATGGTTGTGGAATCGGCCATGCATCGTCTGAAGAGCCAGAAGATGCACTCCACGGTGCCCCCTGGCAGGGAGGCCCGGAACCTCGATGGCGTCGGTAGAAAGTGCTTCCAGGGCTCGATACTTGCTTGCCGTGTCCAGTCCTACCAGCTGTACATGGGCATGTACTTGCAGGATCTGGCCAAAGAGTTGGCCGGGGTCTCTCTGGGGAACCCTTGCAGAGATTTAAGTCCTTGTCCTCGGGGATTCGGGACTGCTCGAAGTTCATGTCCCGCGCCGCCTACGATGGCTTCGAGGCTTCGGCCCAAGTTGCGGCAGCCGGCATCGCGGCTCAATGCCAGACATGGCTGCAGTCATCGGACCTCGAGCCATGGGTTCAGGACAAGTTGGTCGATGTCCCTTGCCGAGGTGAAAACCTTTTTGGCAAGCCCATGACCGAGAAGGCCGCTCAGCTCGAGACAGAGCACCTCACACAGACAAGGCTGTCTAGGAAGACCTCTGCCCCTTCTCATAAAAAGAAAGGCTCGGGTAAAAAGCCCTTTTACCCGAGGAAGGGCACTGCCTACAAACAGTACCCGCAATATCAGGCTGCCCATGCTGCTCCCCAGTGTCAGCAAGCCAAGGTGCAGGGTAATGGGCCCCGTAGGCAGAGGACCCCCAAGCCACAGGCCCCTGCTACCACTCCGCAGGGTGGGGGTTTTTGACTCCTTGAGCGTAGCCTCTCCTCCACTGCTATCCCAACCCTGCACAGGAGGTTGCCTCGCCCTCTTTGCCCACCAGTGGCCCCTTATCACTGGGGACAGTTGGGTGTTGGACATAGTCCACAAGGGTTATGCCCTGCATTTTCACCAACTTCCTCCACCATATTTTCCAGGGGAGCCTCCAAGGCCTCCCCTGCACACAGACCTTCTGCAAGAGCTTCAAGGTCTGTTGGTGGACAGGGAGGTGGAGCCTGTGCCTCCCCACTTACAGGGTCACGGTTTCTACTCCAGATATTTCCTGGTGCCCAAAAGAATCGGTGGTCTTCGACTCATTCTGGACCTCAGGAACCTCAACAAGTTCCTCGTGAAAGAGAAGTTCAAGATGCTTACTCTTGGGACACTTCTGCCCTACCTCCAGCAGGGAGATTGGCTATGCTCTTTAGATCTAAAGGATGCCTACACTCACATCCTCATTCATCCAGACCACAGAAAGTACTTCAGTTTAATTGTGGGAGGAAACCATTATCAATACAGAGTGCTGCCTTTCGGCCTCCCCTCCGCCCCCAGAGTCTTCACAAAGTGCCTAGCAGTGGTGGCGGCCTACCTGAGAAACCAGGGCATTTTTGTCTTCCCCTATCTGGACGACTGGCTCATCAGGGGTCAGACGTGCCAGGAGGCCCGACAGGCCACCCTCAGCACTATTGCTCTTCTCCAAAGGCTGGGGATTGTCATAAACTTTGCAAAGTCCATTTTGCTCCCCTCCCAGAACTTGGAGTTCATAGGCGCAAGGCTGGACTCTCTGCTGGCAAAGGCTTTCTTGCCAGCAGACAGGGCCCACAGGTTGATGGCCTTGGCAAATCAGTTTCTCAGCAGGTCACTGGTCTCCGCCAGACTCTGCCTGAGGCTTCTGGGCCACATGGCTTCGACAGTACATGTGACACCCAATGCCAGGCTCCATATGAGGCCTGCACAGTGGTGCCTTCGGTCTCAGTGGTCACAGGCCTCAGGCAGCCTCAGAGACAGGATAAGGGTGTCCAGACAATTTTTGCACTCCCTCAACTGGTGGCTGCACCCACCCAATCTACTGCAGGGGGTGCCTTTTCAGATTCCAGGGTACACAGTATTGATGACCACAGACGCCTCCCTGCAAGGCTGGGGAGCTCATTGTCTGGGCAAGTGCACCCAGGGCCTGTGGTCTCCTTGGGAAGCTGCACAGCAGATCAATCTCCTCGAACTCGGGGCTATTCGATTAGCACTCAGAGCTTTTTCTCCTACCCTGGCTCACCAGTCTGTCCTGATTCAGACAGACAACCAAGTAGCCATGTTTTATATGAACAAACAGGGCGGGACTGGGTCCAGGATCCTTTGTCTGGAGGCTCAGGACCTTTGTTCATTTGCCCTCAAGCACAACATGCTCCTCAAGGCTGTGTACCTTCCAGGCCAGGACAACTACCTGGCAAACAGGTTAAGCAGAATAATGCAGCCCCACGAGTGGCAGCTGCATCCTTCAGTAGTTCAGAAGATCTTCCTAAAATGGGGTTTCCCTTTGATAGATCTCTTTGCCAGCCCAATGAACAAGCAACTGCCAAAGTTCTGCTCCAGACAACCGCATCCTCTGCGGATAGCAGCGGATGCTTTTCTGATATCCTGGTCTCAGGGCCTCCTGTATGCATTTCCTCCCACGCCCTTGGTGGCCCGAACTCTCTTCAAGGTTCTTCAGGACAAGGCCTTGGTCCTGCTGGTGGCTCCCAGGTGGCCGAGACAGCCTTGGTTTCCTCTTCTCCTTCAACTGGTGGTGGATCCGCCACTACCTCTGCGGTTGCAACCCGACCTTCTCTCACAAGAGCAGGGTTCCCTTCTGCACCCCAATCTCAAAGCTTTCAATTTGATGGCCTGGAGGCTGCAAGGGTAGTTTTGGCTCCCTGGGGCCTACCTCAGGAAGTTGAGGATGTTGTCCTAGCCTCTAGGAAACAGTCCACTAGTAAAACCTATGCTCTCAAATGGAAAAGGTTTTCTGTGTGGTGTCAGCTACGTACAGAGGATCCTTTCTCCTGTACTGTACCAGTAGTGCTTCAGTACTTACTGCACTTATCAAATCAGGAACTTAAGTCCAATTCTGTTCGGGTCCACCTCTCAGCTCTAGCAGCTCACCACTCACTGGTGGATGGACATTCTCTGTCTGGTCACCCCTTGGTGTCCCGCTTTCTCAGGGGCTTGCTTTTGCTCAAGCCTCCCATCCGTCCTCCTGCCCCTGAGTGGGAGCTGAATGTGGTCTTGCAGCAGCTGACTCGCCCACCTTTTGAGCCGATGGCTACTTGTTCACTATGCTTCCTCTCCTGGAAGACACTCTTCCTGATAGCCCTTACCTCGGCTAGGCGAGTGAGTGAGCTTCAGGCCCAGGTCTGTGATAGGCCTTACACCAGGATTTATAGGAACAGGATAGTCCTTAGGACTCATCCCAAGTTCCTCCCTAAGGTTGTCTCCTCTTTCCACCTCAACCAGGAGGTGGTTCTTCCAACATTCTTCCCTAGGCCTCATGCTAGCCAGGCTGAAGCAGTCCTGCATACCCTGGACTGTAGGAGGGCCTTATCCTTCTACCTTGACCGTACGCAGGGACATAGAAGGGCTACTCAGCTCTTCGTATCCTTTGACCCCAATAGGTTGGGGCTGGCTGTGTCCAAGCGTACCTTATCCATCTGGGTAGCTGACTGTATCACCTGGGCTTACAAGGCGGCTGACCTTCCTTTGCAGGGTAGGGTCACGGCCCATCGTGTCAGGGCAATGGCTGCCTCAGTGGCTCATCTCCGCTCTGTGCACTTGGTAGACATCTGCAGGGCTGCAACTTGGTCTTCAAGCCAGACTTTTGCGGCCCATTACTGCCTGGAGAGGGAGTCCCGTAGGGACAGTGCTTTTGGCCAAGCAGTACTCCGGAATCTCTTTGAGGTTTAGGCAACTCCTGCCCTCTGTTGGGCTACCGGTGGAGGTTGTGTCCTTGAAAAGCCTTTCTTTGCTGCTGAGACTAGAGGGAGTTCTCTTGTTCAGCCTGGGTTCCTCAGTAGCCCAGAGCTTGGGAGTCACCCATATGTGAGGACTGACTTCCTGCTTGGTCCTGGAGAAAGAGTAGTTACTCACCTGTAACAGGTGTTCTCCAGGAGCAGCAGGAATCAGTCCTCACAACCCTCCCTCCTCCCCTGGGGGTTGCAGTTGTACATAATTTTACATTTTTGTGTGCTGTTTTTAGCTATGTCATTTGACTGAGGTAAGATGGCACCTTTAGGCGGGAAGGGAACCGCGCATGCGTGCCTGCATTCCCAAAGGCTTTCATAGAAAGCCGGGGAAATGCTCCGCTGGGGCTTCATCGGCTTCAATGACACCCATATGTGAGGACTGATTCCTGCTGCTCCTGGAGAACACCTGTTACAGGTGAGTAACTACTCTATCCTCCCTCTTCCAAAATAAAGAAACTATAAAATGCATATTTACAGTGTGATACAATGGTATGTTTCCCATTCCTCTGTTGACAGATGGCGGAGAGGCTTGGTGAAAGCTGTCTCTGAAGGCTGGCATGTTGTGTACGTGTTATAGTGTTGTGTGTACAGTATATATCTTTAGGAAGGATGGGAGAACAGGGAATAAAGGGATAAGCTGCTGCTGGCCTGGCTAGGTGTTTTCTTCTCTTCCATTCCCCCGCCCCCTCCCTTTTAAACGTTTTTGTTCCTTAGCACCAGGGGGGCCATACCATTAGGGAACTTGATAACATCATTGGCTTCCAGGAAGCTCAAAAAGAGTGAATTACTGAAGGTGGCTGAGTGGGGGAGTCACCAGATTTGTTAGTTACACAGGGCACATTTCTAGCTTGGTATGGTCCTGATTAGCACTCTCTACGTGGCCCCTGCGATTAGATGAACTAGGCAACCGCCTACAGCACCAAATTTTGGGGGTGGCAGAAAGTACTCTCAAAAAACCCTTGCAGTAGTGACCTCAAAATTCTCAATACCACAATTACTGCTACCACACTGCTGTCACATCTCCTTGGGTAGAATAAAGCAATGGAATAAATCACAAAGCTGTGACACAAGGCTTCTGCACAGTGGCTGGCCCCAGAACTGATTCAAGGTGTTGGCAGTCTGGGCGAACCTTAAGTCTTAAGGCCCACCCCCATAGCTGTCAGAATCTACTATTTAGTTTTGAATGTCCTGCTCTTTTGCCACTCTAGGCAACTGCCTAGTTTACCTAATGGTTGGGTCAGTCCTGCTTCTGGATGCTACATTCTGAAAATTCAGCCAGTCCTGCCCCCTCTAATACAGACTTCCTGTTTGTATCCAGGTGGAACCATCTGGATTTTGAGAGCGCAAACGTTCAGAACCCCATGCTACACTTCTTTTATTGCCTTTGCTGCCAGAGAAGCCAGGGAGATGTGGCAACAGTGGTGGTGGTAAGAGCAAGGGCAGGAGATTGGAGGAAGGGCCAGACAAGGATATTAGGTAACCATGTAACCAGCAGGAATGGGGGCACAAGAATGAAGATTCACTTAAGACACTTGCTATCCTTGTACCCCTCCTCACTTCTACTCCCGTCTCACTCCAACCTTTCAGCCATCAGCTCCAGCATTTCTTCAGCCTTCCCAGCTCTTGCCCCAAGGCTGCATTGCTGTTGTATCAGCAGCAGTATCACATAAGATATACCATAGTGGGTCAGATCAAAGATCCATTAAGCCCAGGGGCTGCAGAACACCTGTTTGATTGGGGGAAGCCAAACTCTGCCTTGACTCCCGACCACCCCCCCCCCCCCCCAGCCTTCTCCTCCTGTTCTGCCCATGGGGATCCCATCTCCTCAGGGCTTAAGAGAAGCGAATGGCTGCAATCACAGCATGCTGCCCATGGGGATCTGATCTCCTGTGGGTAGACAGGAGGAGTCTTTGATGTGATTGCAGCAGCCTTCTGCCCCTGCGTACAGGGAACCAATCTCCTGCAGGCAGACTGAAGTCTGCTGCGATCTTGGCTTCTCTCTGCAGTTGATGGACAAATTTTGATAGGGGACCAAGAACACAAGGAGGAGCTGCCTCCTGCAGAAAGTCCAAGCAGACACAAAGAGCAGGAGATGTTGGAGAAAAGGGTCTTTATTATGCACAGGACACCCCAACGCGTTTCGGCAACGCCTTCCTCAGGGGGAGAAAACTAATAAATACAAACATCATAAATTTATTAATAAGTACAATCAAAGAAAATTTAAAACACAGTTAAAAACATTAATAAAAAAGCACCGGCAAAATATGAAGCAAAAGATATGATTCAACATAAAAATACACATAATAACAAAGCAGGGCTGAGGAACCAAACATATATTTGAGCAATGGGAAGAAGAAAGAAAGAAAGAAGAAAATTTGAACTAAAAATATATAAAGGGTGGTGCGGAGACATGCTGTATATACCATATAAAGATAATAATAAATAAATTAAAACAAACAAGACCATAGAGCTCAAATACATGATAAAAATAATGATAATAATAAATATACAATAATAAAATATAACAATATGAACATTAAATAAAATTAGATAAAATATATAAATGATAAATAATAGTAGAATAATAATATAAAAAGGTAAAAATATATAATAGTAATAATAATAGTACTAATCATAATGTAAAAAATAGTAAAAAACTAGCACAGATCTAAAATAAGCTGTAATAGTGAGACCAAATTATAATAATAATATTAATAATAATGATAATGATGAACATCAATAAATATGGCATAAATTATAACAGAAATGCACATCAAAAAAAGGGGGGGGAGGAGAGGGGATGTGTGATTACCTATAGAATGCACACAAGTATTGAAGATCAAAAGTTAAACTAAAACATTGGAACAGCAGATGAAATCCGAAAGTAAGGTCATAAATACCATAATAAAGGGGCGAAAAAAATTGAGGGAGTAATAACATATGTGCCTATGCATCTTATAGTGAAATGTAAAAAAGGGGAGAACTATGGTGTACCATTAAAACCTAAATATAAACCCATTTAATAAAAAGCGGATAATCTAAAAAGAACAAAAGTACAATAATAAATAGATAAAACTGATTAAACAATAAATAAAACGATAAAAATATGAGTATATATAAAAATATGTATAAATTTGATAAGTATAAATAATTAAATCGTGAGTGAATTATGCATCAATAAAAAACATATTGTGCATCCAATAATGGAATTATATAAAGTGGTGATGAGATATATACACCAATCAACCAATCACAGTGAGATAAAATCGCGCTGATGGCAAAAGGACATTTAGAGCCCAATATTTGAAGGGCATTTATATGATTTACAGCCTAGTGAACCGTGTAAATGGCACAGACACAGTCGCGCTCACGAGATAACAGCTAAAACAAGAAGATGTAACACTGTATGTGAGACAAGAACACTATTAAAAATGTATGGCATAGAGAATAACTAAGCATAGGAATTGCAGCATTGTGTGTAAGACAAACTCACTATTAAAAGTGCTTGGCAGAAAAAATGCATGGCAGAAAAAACACAAAAGTGAAGATAACCCAGGAGGAAAACATAATTGTGCAACTGGAGAAACCATACCGTATGACTAAACGGACGAATTGAGAGACATAACTGAACAAGAAATTATGTTCAGTTATGTCTCTCAATTCGTCCGTTTAGTCATACGGTATGGTTTCTCCAGTTGCACAATTATGTTTTCCTCCTGGGTTATCTTCACTTTTGTGTTTTTTCTGCCATGCATTTTTTCTGCCAAGCACTTTTAATAGTGAGTTTGTCTTACACACAATGCTGCAATTCCTATGCTTAGTTATTCTCTATGCCATACATTTTTAATAGTGTTCTTGTCTCACATACAGTGTTACATCTTCTTGTTTTAGCTGTTATCTCGTGAGCGCGACTGTGTCTGTGCCATTTACACGGTTCACTAGGCTGTAAATCATATAAATGCCCTTCAAATATTGGGCTCTAAATGTCCTTTTGCCATCAGCGCGATTTTATCTCACTGTGATTGGTTGATTGGTGTATATATCTCATCACCACTTTATATAATTCCATTATTGGATGCACAATATGTTTTTTATTAATGCATAATTCACTCACGATTTAATTATTTATACTTATCAAATTTATACATATTTTTATATATACTCATATTTTTATCGTTTTATTTATTGTTTAATCAGTTTTATCTATTTATTATTGTACTTTTGTTCTTTTTAGATTATCCGCTTTTTATTAAATGGGTTTATATTTAGGTTTTAATGGTACACCATAGTTCTCCCCTTTTTTTACATTTCACTATAAGATGCATAGGCACATATGTTATTACTCCCTCAATTTTTTTCGCCCCTTTATTATGGTATTTATGACCTTACTTTCGGATTTCATCTGCTGTTCCAATGTTTTAGTTTAACTTTTGATCTTCAATACTTGTGTGCATTCTATAGGTAATCACACATCCCCTCTCCTCCCCCCCCCTTTTTTTGATGTGCATTTCTGTTATAATTTATGCCATATTTATTGATGTTCATCATTATCATTATTATTAATATTATTATTATAATTTGGTCTCACTATTACAGCTTATTTTAGATCTGTGCTAGTTTTTTACTATTTTTTACATTATGATTAGTACTATTATTATTACTATTATATATTTTTACCTTTTTATATTATTATTCTACTATTATTTATCATTTATATATTTTATCTAATTTTATTTAATGTTCATATTGTTATATTTTATTATTGTATATTTATTATCATTATTATTTTTATCATGTATTTGAGCTCTATGGTCTTGTTTGTTTTAATTTATTTATTATTATCTTTATATGGTATATACAGCATGTCTCCGCACCACCCTTTATATATTTTTAGTTCAAATTTTCTTCTTTCTTTCTTTCTTCTTCCCATTGCTCAAATATATGTTTGGTTCCTCAGCCCTGCTTTGTTATTATGTGTATTTTTATGTTGAATCATATCTTTTGCTTCATATTTTGCCGGTGCTTTTTTATTAATGTTTTTAACTGTGTTTTAAATTTTCTTTGATTGTACTTATTAATAAATTTATGATGTTTGTATTTATTAGTTTTCTCCCCCTGAGGAAGGCGTTGCCGAAACGCGTTGGGGTGTCCTGTGCATAATAAAGACCCTTTTCTCCAACATCTCCTGCTCTTTGTGTCTGCAAATTTTGATAGGGCCAGGGTCTGTGTGGCCCACCCTATTCTGAAGCCTGTGATCAAGCAAGTATCCTATTTCCAGTGTGGCCAATCCAAGTCGCAAGTACCTGTCAGGTTCCCAACTGGTAGATAGATTCCATGCTGCTTATCCCAGGAGTATGTAGCAAATTTCCCCAGTCCACTTTAATAATGGTTTATAGACTTTTCCCAACCCCTTTTAAACCCAGTTACACTAACGGCTTTTACTACATCCTCTAGCAATGAATTCTAGAATTTGATTACACGTTGAGTGAAAAAATATTTTCTACTATTAGACATAAATGTGCTACATTGTAACTTTAATGCATGTTCTCTAGTCTTTCTAGTTTTTGAAGCAGTAAACAGCTGTCTACATTTACGCATTCCACTCCACTCATTTTATAGACCTCGATCATATCTCCCCTCAGTTGTCACTTTTCCAAGCATTTCAAGCCTTTCCTCATAGGGATATCTTTCCATTCCCCTTTATTATTTTGGATAGTACCTTTGCTCATTTCGATATATCCTTTTTAAGAAACGGCAACCAGAACTGCACACATTATTCAAGGTGCAGTCGTACCATGGAGTGATAAAGAGGCATTATGCTATCCTTGGTTTTATCTCCATTCCTTCCATTCTATTTCCTGTCTTGGCTGCCACTGCACAGTGGGCAGAGGATTTCAAAACATTATCCACGATGACACCTAGATTCTTTTCCTGGCTGTGATTCCTAATATAGAACCTTGTATTATGTAACCATAGTTTGAGCTGTTCTTCCCTAGGTGCATAACTTTGCACGTGTCCATATTAAATTTCATCTGCCTTCTGAACACCCATCTTCCCCAACACAAACATTTTGGGGGAAATTTCTAGTCTTTATAAAATGTGTTCTCAATGTCCCCTGTCTTCCTCTCAGTTTCTCAGGCCTGTCACTATAGCATGAGTGCAGTGGGTACTTAGAACCCCAATGTTGAGCAAGCTCCTTCAATGGGAAGAGAAATCTAGGTTGCATTCAGCATCTGCAATCACTTTGGAAAAGCTAGATCCTAGGACTGGCACCTAGGATTTGTTGAGCCTTAAGGTGAAATTAGACTTACCTGCTAATTGTTGTTCCTTAAGGAACTCCAGTCTAGTCCCGGACATCTGGGTCTTGTATTCTTCTAGCAGCTTTGGAGACTGATTATGTCATCCTTTTTGATGACCCTGGTATATATAGCTGAGGGACCACCTCCTTGCTCCAGTAATCTATTAACAAAGCAGACTCACCAGAGCAACAATTAAGTAGCAACTTCACAAACAGCAAACACTATCATAACTAAAACTTAACTAGGAGGAAATCTCCCCCCTTTTGTACCAAACTGTTGGACTAGACGAGGTCTGCCCTTACCCCTCACTGAGAACCAGACTCTGTGCTTCATTCCCATCCCGCTCCTACCGCCTCCTGGAATCACAACCTCTGCAGTTGCTCCACTTATCTGAACAACCACAGTCTTCTTCGCTTCAGGCTGCAGTATCAAAGAAGAAAAAACGGGAAGGGAAGCGGGACTAGACTGGAGTTCCGTAAGGAACAACAATTAGCAGGTAAGTCTAATTTCACCTTCCTTTTCATCCCTCCAATCTAGTCCCGGACATCTGGGGATGTAACACAGCAGTAAAGAGTTCAACGGGAGGGACCCGCAAGACCAGCCTGAAGCACCGCTGATCCAAACCGAGTATTCCTGTCCGCAAAAACATCCAGCCGATAATGCTTGACGAAGGAATTCAGCGACGACCAGGTTGCTGCTCTACAAATGTCCCCTGCCAGCACTGTACTATACTCTGCCCACGACGCTGTCTACACCCTTGTTGAATGAGCCTTCAGCCCTTCTGGAACGGGCTTACCCTTCAACAGGTATCCTGATGCTATAGTTTCCTTGAGCCACCTGGCAATAGTCGCCTTAGAGGCCGCTTCTCCTTTTCTTGGTCCCCCAAACAACACAAACAGCCTATACAACTTGCAGTAACTCGTAGATACGTTTTAAGGACTCGGCGAACGTCTAGCAAGCGCAGGCTTCCTGATGCCGCCGCTCCACTATCTTCTGCAAAAACTGGTAAAGACACCACCTGATTAACATGAAAAGGCAACACCACCTTAGGTAAAAAGGAAGGAACTGTCCTTAATTCCACCTTCCTTTCGAAAAAAGACAGAAATGGCTCCCGACAAGATAAAGCCTGCAACTCTGATATCCTGTGAGCCTAACAAATGGCTACCAGAAAAAACACCTTGAGGGTAACATCCTTTATGGAAGCTGCAGACAAGGGTTCAAATGGAGCCTCTACCAACGCTTCCAACACCACCTGCAGGTTCCAGGTCGGCACTGCTGTTCTGCAGGGCGGTCGCAACACTGCCACCGCCTTCAAAAATCGCTTAACGTCCGAATGAGCTCCTAGGGTTTTCCCTTGAATCTTACCTCTGTAACAGGCTAGCGTCGCCACCTGCACTCTTAACGAGGCGGCTGCCAAACCCTTCTCAAAACCTATCTGCAGGAAGGACAAAATTTGAGGCACCGAAGCTTTCAATGCCCGAAATTGACGTTCTTCGCACCACGCCTCAAAAATACGCCACACCTGGATATATGCCAATGCTGTGGATCTCCTCCTAGCCTGCAGCAGAGTCGAAATCACCTCTGAGGAATAACCCCTCGCCCTCAGCCGTGCCCTTTCAAGAGCCAAGCCGTAAGCGAGAACCGATGTACCTGCGGCATGCGCAGAGGACCCTGCGACAACAGGTCCCTTCGCATCGGAAGTCGCCACGGCCGGTCTATCAAGAGTCTCATCAAGTCCGCATACCACGGCCTTCGCGGCCAGTCCGGCACAATCAAAATTACTTGACCCGTGTGAAGCTCTATCCTTTGCAGCACCCGACCTATTAGCGCCTACGGAGGAAACACGTAAAGAAGTTGGTCCTCCGGCCACCTTTGAATGAGCGCATCGAGACCCTCTGACATCCTCTCGCGCTTCCTGCTGAAGAAACGGCTGTTTTTTGCCGAGCCGTACGTTGCCCTCAAATCCATCACTGGAGTCCCCCATCGGTGTTCCACCATCTCGAACACTGCGAGATGGAGAATCCATTCCCCTGGGTCTACCTTGACCCGACTCAAAAAAAATCGGCTTCCATGTTGTCTACTCCTGCGACATGCGCCGCCGACAAGGCTACTAAATTTAACTCGGCCCACGCTAACAGTTGATCTGCCTCCGTTTCCAGTGCCACACTGCTGGTGCCCCCTTGACGGTTGATGTAGGCCACCGCGGACGCGTTGTCGGAAAATACTCAAACCGCCTTTCCATGGAGGTAAGGGCGAAATGCTCTTAGCACCAGCGTCACCGCCTGCAACTCCAAGGTGTTGATGGCACATTCCTTTTCTACCGGAGTCCAGGCACCCTAGGCGAAGTGCCCTTCGGAGTGCTCCCCAGCCTGAGAGATTGGCATCGGTTGTCAGTGGCACCCAGGCCAGTGGCTCTAACAACATCCCTTTTTCTAGATTTCCTGCCTGCAACCACCACTGCAATGCCCTGCGTGTCTGGACCCAGGCAGGTAGAAACTCCCATAACCGACCCCCTACAGGCACTAGCCCTACCTGGGTCCCCCTGACTTCATTGTGACTTTCTACTGTTCGGGGCTGAGGAACCTCCAAACCCCCTGTTTGCTCCTTGAAACCCCTGATTCCTATACGGAAAACGTCCTCTTTGAAACTGGCCGAACCTCAGAGATCGGACGTGTTTAAACTCCCTTCGTGGCCCCTTGGTCTGGGGATTTTGCTTATTCAGCTTTGGTTTGTCCTCCGGTAAGCGTCCTCCCTTGGACTCACCGAGGTCCTTCACTAACTTGTCCAAGTCCTCCCCAAAGAGCAACCTGCCTCTAAAGGGGAGCTTACTCAACCTGGCTTTGGATGAACCATCTGCTGCCCAATTCCGAAGCCACAGATACCACCTTGCCGCTACCACCGAGGCCATACTTTTCACTATGCCACGAATAAGATCATAATGAATATCTGCCAGATAAGCCGCCCCTGTCTCCAACCTGGCGGCCTCTCCGGTTGCATCCTCCACCTGCTCACCTTGTAGTCTCTGAGACCATCGTAGACAGGCTCTCGCTACCCATGCCCCACATATAGATGCTTGCATGGAGAGAGCGTTGACTTCAAAAACCTGCTTCAACAAAGTGTCCAGCTTCCGATCCTGGGCATCTTTGAGAGTGGTACTGCCTTCCACCGGGACAGTCGTCTTCTTGGTAACAGCCAACACTGCGGCATCCACCTTGGGGGATTTGAATAATTCACGATCCTGATCCGCCAGGGGATAAAGCCGGCCCATCACTGGCTCTTTTCAGACCTGCCTCCGGCAAATCCCATTCATCCTAGATCATTTCTCGAAATACTCTATGCACTAGAAACACCCTCTGGGCTTTCCGCACTGCCTGCAGCAACAGATCCTCCAAGGAGGCATCCTCCTCCGGCCCCGCCACCGGCATATTAAGAGTCCTCAGCATCTCTGATATGAGCGCTGGCAACTCTTCCCGCCTAAAAACTCTAACTACCCGAGTCTGCTCCTCGCGGTCCACGAGCTCACCTTCCTCGAGCTCCTCCTCCATTTCAACATCCGGATCCACATCCTGTGAGCATGGTGTCTCAGATGCCACAACTGCTCCTGCTGGACCTGGGCCGTCCTAGACCTCTTGACCGGAATCCCCCCAGCTCCTGCGTCCATCACACTGCCTGGGCGCTTTCCGGACAGCGCTCCTATTGCCGAACCGTCCCCCTACCCCTTAGCGAAGGACTGTTGCAGCAACAGCATAAACCCCAGAGAGAAAATTGCCGCTAAACCTCCAGGCCCAGGCACTGGAGCAGCTGGAGGAAGATTGGGTACAGATGACGGCCCTGCCACAAGCTCCAGCGGGGCCAAAACGGGAAGCCCAGGATCCTGTCCACTCGTAGAGGTCCCTCTCTGACCCCCAGGAGCGCTCTCCAAGCTCTGTTCCATAGGAGAGGCTTCCTGGACACAGTCTCTACAGACCCCTGCTTCTGACACAGATCCCCTCTTCACTCCGAATACCAGAGAGCCTTAGAAGGCATCTCATAAACTGATAGTATTGCTATGTGCCTTAAACAACTGCAGACTCCCGCCTGCACTCCATTGCTTGCCCCACAGAAAAACAAAGCAACCAAACTCCAATAAACGTGCCCTCCATTTTTGTTTTTACTACCGTCCAGCCAAACCAGGGAGGGAAACCCCCGTGAATACCCCCCCCCCTCAAATCAGTGGTAAACTTGTTGCAACGAAGCTCTCTGATGCCCTACGGCCCCTAACAGAAACCGCCGTGCAAACAGCTTTTCCCGCGCGAGAGACATGCGGCCGGGCCTGCCTTCCTCCGCTATCACATAGACGCGCTGAGTGCCGACTCCGTCTGCCAAACTGACAGGTATTCACCCCCTTACCTCTTAGAAGTCGCTCCCCTGATACTGCAATCTGCTTTACTGTCTGGGGCTAATGTGGCTATGCAGTCTCGCTCACTCTACATGCGCTCAGCTAGTGCCAGCGGCTTCAGCGTCGTGGAGGAGCGAAGTGAATTCTCCCGGAGCTGCTGCAGCAGCGATTCCCCTTCTCTATCTGGCTTACCACTGCTCTGCTTCTGCTCCCGCTACCGGCTCCTCACCCAAAATCGTGGGTTCGGGAACCAGAGCCTTCCTGCCTCACAGCAATGTACTTCAGCCAGAAAAAGGCCAGGAAGTGAGGGGGGAGGGAGGACACTACCACGCGCCTCACCACAAAAATAAATAACTTGAACTAGCTAACTAAATTTATTTACTTTAAAGAATCCCACTAAACTTAACCTAAACACTCCTTAGTTGTCCCTTCGGTGAGTCCTGAACCTCTGGGCTCACCACTCCTAGCTGCTTGGAGACTGAAATACTGGAGCAAGGAGGCGGTCCCTCAGCTATATATACCAGGGTCATAAAAAAAGATGATGTAATCAGTCTCCAAAGCTGCTAGAAGAGATACAAGACCCAGATGTCCGGGACTAGACTGGAGGGATGAAAGGGAATGTGAGGTATATCTAGCCAGACCCTTAGTACTGGGGGCAGTGGCAGATGAGTTATTTTATAGGAGTTATCAAGATTAAGTGGGTCTTTGGAATTCCCCTGTCCTCTCATTTTCTCTAGGCTGGTGGCATCACAAAGAATATCTCCAGCTTCTGCCTCTTCTCCATCCTTCATACTCTCTACTAATGTGACTTCTACTATTTATCATGTCTATAGTGCATAGCATTGCACAGATACATACAGGTCTTCTCATTTTTTGTTGTAATTGAAAATCCCAGATAAGATCCATCAACCAAGGCAATTTGATTTTTCTTTATTATACAAAACTGACCTGTCTTGCCAAATTGCACTGACCTCATCCAGTTGCTGTTTATAAAGCAGCAGCAATACCAGACTGCTGCCAGCAATGCCATTAGGGCTGACACTGAAGAGATGTTGGAAGTGGCTCAGTGTGATAGTGCATGAACTGATATGCATGTAGTACAGGCCTCCTAGTCCCCAGCTATTGTGCTGTCTGTTTTGACTAAATTGTAAGTTCTGATAAGTACAGATTGGCTCTTAAGTGTGTCTGTACAATGCTGCATATGCCTTGTAGCACTATACAAATGATCAGTAATAGGAAGAGGTTGCACCCAACTTAGCATCCCATGTTGAAGGACAGAAGTATCAGAAAGACTGAAGGTCCTGCTCAAGAAAAATTAGAAAAAGTGGGCAGCTTGGGGGAAGACCACAGAACATGAAAGACTGACAGCTTTTGTAGATAAGGTACTGGATGAGAGTGAGAGAAAGATAGATTGCAAAGACTTTCTTAACCCCCATCCTGTTTACAAGGGGCTGCTCCACACTCTGAGAAACACACTTATATTGTCAGACGGCTGCCTGGGTGAGAATCTTCACAGTCTTGACAAGTGCATATATCTATATGATTTGCAAGGTATTGTGGGCAATGTAGTTCATTCACACCAGACACAGCTGCTGACAATAATTTAGTTGTGCTCTTGGGTAAAGCCAATAAGATATTTATTTATGGGGTTATTTCTCCCAACACAGATATCCTTGGTAGCACATAAATCAGGTAACTTGCTTTCAGTGTTAACTTGGAAAAACAAAGTCAAAATCAGGAAAACAACAAATGAAAAGCCACAAAGCAAGAAACAAACTGTTCTTTTCAGGTTAACTTCTGATTACTTCCCACATAGATTCAGAAGTGATTCTCTCCTAGCTCACAAGCAATTAGGTAAGGCTTAATTGCTAGCAGTCACCAGCTGAAACCCCTTAGCTGGCTTGCCTTCCACTGTGTGGGTCAAATCCTGCTTCAGGAGCTTTTCTGAGTAGATTAAAGAACAAATTTGTATTTCTTTGTGATGGTTGCTGTACTTTGTAACAAAAAGTTACCAACGGAGTTTAGACAGAGAACAGTCCATATAAACAGGATCCTCATTGTCAGCATACAGTCCATGCGGCTGTGGACTCTGTTTAATTCAGTCTAAACTCTGACCCCTGGATGATGTCAGTCTCTAGGACCTGTCTGCAGCCCCTCCTTGCTAAATCAAGAAGGGCAGACCTTAAAGGGAGTGGCCAAAGACAATAGCAGACCTCAAGGGGAACTGCTGGAGAGGCACTATAAAGGACAGACACACTTCCTGCTTCTCTCTCTCTCCCACCATCCATCGGACATGAAGGACAGGATGCTCTGATACTCAACTCCCTTCACCCCTCCCCCTCTCTCTCTCTCTCTACCCACATGTTCTGGCCTACCATGCGGCTCTGACCCACAGGTTCTGGCCTCTATCTCTCTCACACTTCACACATGCACACACACAGATTCATTGATGCACACTGAAACAGTTCTGTAACAATCACTATATACCTCTGTTCAATACCTATGTATTAAGCCTATTTTTACATAAAAACCTTTCTCCAAGCCACACCTGTTTGCTGGTCTTATTACAAGCCCTCCTGCGTCTGTGAAGTGAAATGAACCCAGGACCTACAGAAGAGTAACTGGACCACATCTCACATTTTATGGGGACTCGTCTCTCGGATTTCACAGCAGATCTCCAGTTGGGTAAGTAATAATTTTGTATAATACATTAAGTAGATTTCAGACAGAGTGAGACAGGAAAATCAATAGCCCTTGTGACCATTTACAATTTTGTTTTGTGGGTTAGACAAGGTGGATTTTTATTGTCAAAAGGCTCTGTAAGAATCTAGAATTTTAAGGACATTACACAGAGTGGCTTGCAATTGTCTTATTTTTATGTATAGGCTTGCTACAGATTTTATATAGTATTTGAACTGCTAAGAAAATACAGAGTTACACAGTTAAATATTCCCTCATTGAATACAATATACATCTTTCCTGATAAAGCTATCACCTCCTGTCCCTTTTAACTTCTATTTCTCTCTCCTGTCAGTATATATCTTGGTGTGAGCAGGAATATCTGACTATTCTGTTAATCTCCTGTCCCTAAATAACTTTTATGTCTCTGTCTCCTGTCAGTAACTTTCTTAGTGAGAGCAGGCTTAAAGATGGCTGCAATTGATACAATTCTGTTAATCTACTAACAACCTTCTTACTATAACTTCACCCTAACACTTCCACCCTGTTAAATAGGTGTGAAATACCTTTTAAGTTAGCATTCCTCCTTCTTAGGTTACACATTTGAGATAGCCCAACTACAGCCTTTCTGCAGTATCAAACATGGAAGCATTTGATTTTAAAGAACTTACAGAAATTCTAATTTCATACTGTAAGAGAAAAGGAGGTCCATTTGAAGGGGAGTTCCCTGAGTCATCATGGTATAATATTCAAAAACAGATGTTAAACCATGATCAAGAATTCAAAAAGAAAACAAATAAAAGGAAATGCCTCTTCATTCAAGGCATGGCCAGGGGACTAATTAGCATGAAAAAAGACAACTCTGAACTGACTTCTCAGTGTAGCCAATTGACCAAAGAACTTGAGGCACAAATTTGCATTTCTATTAAGAGAACTCAAGTGATACAAGCCACAAATTCTTTTATAACTGTTAGTGAACAATTAGAAGCACTTAAACTGGAATTGAGGCACGTTAAAGATCAATTGGCCTCTGCAAGAAAGCCAACACCCACCCCTCCCTCAGCCCCCTATGCCTATGACACACCCTATCAGCCATACATACCAGCTAGTGAGAAACAAAAGAACAAAGATACACCCATTCCCTATGCCTATGACACACCTTATCAGCAACAAAAGAATACTAAAGTATGCATAGTTGAACTTAGGAATGGGAAGAACACAGATGAATCACAGCAGGAAAATTCAGATAGTTTATCTCAGCCAGAACCCAGCAATCTCTGTCAGGAGAATAATTCAGATGACTTAGACATGGCAGCCAGTACAGAACTCAAAGCACCAGTTAAATTAATGTTCCAGGAAAATTTAAAAGATAGAGATATTGAAAAAATAGTTGAGAAAATTGGTACTATGCCTCTTAATGTAAATCAGTGGGTTAAATGGGCGATTGATATTCTGATTCACTGGGGTCTAGGGAAATACAGAAGAAAACAATCAGACTTTGATAGACTTATGCATCTGGCTCTGGGCCCACACTATTACAGAGTTGGTTCTCTCACTCACCCATACCAGTTGGTTAAAAGGGGTACTGAGAAACTATTTCACTGTTCCCCAATGCAAGTATTTAAAATTATTTCACCTTTACCAGATGATACACCGGAACAGTTTGCATATAGAGCCTGGATTTTAAAAGCAGTTCTTAATGAGCAGGAGTCCTGGCCCAAAGCAGAAGATTATGGGGAGAGCATGCATAAGGAATTTTTATTAGAATTGCTATCCCCTGAAATTACAAAACACCTTCTGTTATTTTCTGAAGACCCTGAAGCAACCCCTTTTGATACTTTAATGCTCAGAAAAGGAAAAAACTAAATGGGAACAAGATAAACATATACTGCAGATAGAAATAGATAAATTAAAACAGGACATACAAGCAGCTCAGGACAAACACAAGGCCAGTGCATAGGGATGTCCTGACCTCTTGAGTTCAGATATCAAAATGTCTCAAGCCTTCATAGCCCAGCCTGCCTCCTTTATCTCAGCAGAGGACTCAATTCCAGAGCCTCTGGATGATGAAATGGATACAGGCCCAGGACACAATTTAAGGCTTGTAACACCCTTGATACTGGACTCTTGTGCACGCCCCAATGTTATCAGTAGAGTAGGGGGTCAGGATAAATTAGCTTTGATTGACACAGGGGCTGGAATTAGTTTTACTAACAGAGCTTCTCCCACTGCAGATCAGAAAAATATGGATAGTTATGAAATTCAAGGAATCAATGATACAGCTTCCAAATGTGTGGCTATCCCAGTTAAATGGGGTATCCCTGTGCACAGTGAACAAAACAAGGAAATGTTAGAAACCACTGCCTCCACTATAGTGAACACACCAATAGAAATAATTGGAATTGATGTTCCCAACCAGTTAAATTTGGTGGTGGATATGGCTAATCTTAAATTGTGGCAGTATTCAGGAACTTCAAGTGCTTCTAAAACTTTAGTGCATGAAGTCATTCCCATGCAGTTAGCAACTCAGTGCACTAAGGCAGCTCAACAGTATGATCTGTGTGTAATTCCCTCAGAAGTGGCTGATATTCCAGTCTGGGCTCAAGACAAGTTAGATTGTGGGAAAATGCACACAGAAATACTGTTGGAAGGTGAGGATCCTCTACCACTGAAGCAATACCCAGTACCTCATCAGGCTATAGAACCAGTGACTAAAATTGTGAAGATACTGGAGGAGAGGGATCTGATTAGACCTATTTCTTCCACATGCAATTCACCAGCCTGGCCGAAACAGTGTGCATGGACTGTGCCTCCACAGGGATTTAAGGATTCACCATCAATATTTCATGATTACATGAAGGAAGCCCTGTCACTAGTGTCTTGCAGAGATGAGACCTAGACCAAAACTCCCCTTTGGAACTGCACAGTGGGAGGGACCATACTTAGTTACTGATACCTTAGGCCCAAGCCTATCCTAATGCCTGACAACCAGCAGTACTGGAAACACATCACCCAGTTAAAACCATATGGGTAATATGTGTTTTATCAGTCTTTGTTTTCAGATACCACCTGAAGACAGCATGGACAGCTGCTTTCTGAACAAAAGCCGCTTGAGGACGGTAACTATTTACTCCTGCTGTATAGTTGACATATGTTTAATAGTTATGTAAATAAGTAGTAAAATATTTTTGTTTTGTTGTTATATAGTATAAGTGGGGAGCATTAGTTTACTCCCTAGTAGAGTGAAACAAGTTTGCTTTTATTATGTCTCGGTTTCCTGTTGTTCTTGTATCTGCTCTCTTCTACTCAAGTCTCATTACAGGAACTATCATCCGAATATGCACGATTGGCTGGGCTAACTCCACAGGTGGGGTATATCGTTATCAAGAAATACCCCCACTGTTCCCGGAAGGAAAGGATCTGGTCATCCTGAGTTTCTGTTCGGTACAGGACAAGCCAGTGTTCTATTCATTAAACATCACTCAAGTACAGTGGGAGCCACCAGTTTCCACTTCTCTGGAAAGGACACAAGAATTGAGGGCACGCCCAGAACGTTACTTTCTAGGTCCTCCTGCTTTGATTTTGTACAATATTTCCTGTCAGGACAGAGGTACCTGGAAAATCACTTATACATGGCTTGAGTGATCAACAGCACATCACTGAGACTTCATTCCTTTTGGATGTATCTTGTTTACCTACTACCCCTCATCCCACCCCTCCCACTACTTCTGCTCCTCCTGTACTCTACCTTTCTGATATCCACCCATTTCAGGAAGGACATCCCTTTCAGATTAAATATGATGCACCACACGATGTTGTATATGATGTGGAATACCATTTTCTTACTTGGCATCTATTTCCCAAATTGTTTCTAGTTACTCACAAATATCCAAATTGCTCTGTTTGTTGCAAACCACATACAAATGCTCAATACTTGGTTGGATATGCAGTCAATAACACCCAGAGCTAAGCAATTTCGACACAAGCGTGAATTAATTGATACAATTTTAGGTGGCACAGGGACTGCACTGGGTGCCCTTAATGTAATTGATATAGAGGTGCTCCGTAATAAAATGGGATCCACTGCTCAGCATGCTGCTGATGGTTTTACCTCACAACATATTATTAATGAAGCTTCCTCTAAACTGTCCAATGTAGTTGTAGATACCTTTGCTCTTATATCTCCCATTATAGAACAGAAAATTGTTACCTTAGCACATGCAGAATATAGATTGGGAAAGAATATTTCCTGGGCTCTTGCCTGTGATCAAGTACAGATCGAGCTTATTACTATACTAAAGGAAATTCTGATCACTGCTAAGTTAGGACACTGGCCACCATCTCTCATCCATATGGCTAGTACCAAAATACCGGAATTTGCTATAGCTCACCTTGATTGGTGGACAGTTAGTGTTCCCATTTGTTCACCACAAGGCTGCTCTATCTGTACTTTGATCCCATGGTCAGGACAACACACAGTTATTTATTCTATTGTTAATATTGAGGTGCAGTTTGATAATATGCTTATGTATCCTGTGGACCATCTCACATGGGTGCAGCCACTGGATGACACCTGGACTTCATTCAAGCCGATGGACCCCAGTTTGTGCGAGCAGACTACATTTCAGTTCAAGTGTCAACCTCACCAGTTTAAAGAGGCTGACACCTTCTGCTGGAACAATTCTTCCTCTTGCTCCCTGACTGTTAAGCTCTCATATTCCCTGACTACCTCACACAGTTTGTATTACCTTGGAGCTGGACACTTTTGTTTTCATCTGTTCTTTCCCCAGAATGTCTCTTTTTCGATTGCTTCCAGAATGCATGACATTCGCCTTCCCAAGAACACTTTGTTGTACAGTTCAAACTATTTACCAAACAATACCTGGTGCAGTCATACACCACTGGTCTCCCTCACCATTAATGGGACAACTTATTCCACACCGCTGGTTACCAATGACTCTATGGACATTCCAGACTTTATCTCATATGCTGTGCATCCATTACCACTTGGCATGGGAGAAGAGACACTACATAAACTGCTCAACTTTACAGAACTCCATGCCTATATTGATCACCTTAAAACAACATCCACTGAAGTGAATCACACCATCGCTTATGAGAATGGACACATTCAACAAATTGTTGGACACTTGCTACAAGATGCTCATGTGTCTGTGTGGGAATTGTTATTTGGTTACTCACCTACTGCTGATCATGTCTTTAATGTTTTTATTCACCCTATTATTATTTTAACTGCTGTACAAATATTGCTATGCATTATCGTAATTTTCTTGTGCTGTAAGATGAAAAAAATGTACATTTCCTTGCAGCGCATGTCATACAGAACAACATTTTAAGGTAGTTACACTGAACCTCTCCAGCATCCACCCCTACATCCAGGCTAATTTGGCTTGCTAATTTGGTATTTCCTATTACACTGAATACCAGAGTCAGCTGCAGTCTACTATTGCTTCCTATCCTCACTCATAGCATCCTGGTACCTTTTGCTTTAGCCTCCTTAAAAATTCCTGCAGACCTTATGCACTGTTCACTCTCTCTAAGACGGGTATGTAAGTGGCATATTGGGTTCCCCCCCCAGTAGTGGCTGCTCTACCTAAGACACGAGGTTTGGACTCATAAGGAGACTTGTTTATCTCTAGAACACTAGAGACAGTACTGTGTAGGACAGGGGACCTGCTAGACATAGCAAGGTATTTAATACAGGAGGTATTAGACAAGCTGCCTACTATCAGGTAATGGCAGCTGGGACAGGTACCACAGGTTTGCTTCCACCATTTCCAGGCACAAATAATAAAGAAAAATAAAAAAGGTGTGGGAGATGTCAGCATACAGTCCATGCGGCTGTGGACTCTGTTTAATTCAGTCTAAACTCTGACCCCTGGATGATGTCAGTCTCTAGGACCTGTCTGCAGCCCCTCCTTGCTAAATCAAGAAGGGCAGACCTTAAAGGGAGTGGCCAAAGACAATAGCAGACCTCAAGGGGAACTGCTGGAGAGGCACTATAAAGGACAGACACACTTCCTGCTTCTCTCTCTCTCTCCCACCATCCATCGGACATGAAGGACAGGATGCTCTGATACTCAACTCCCTTCACCCCTCCCCCTCTCTCTACCCACATGTTCTGGCCTACCATGCGGCTCTGACCCACAGGTTCTGGCCTCTATCTCTCTCACACTTCACACATGCACACACACAGATTCATTGATGCACACTGAAACAGTTCTGTAACAATCACTATATACCTCTGTTCAATACCTATGTATTAAGCCTATTTTTACATAAAAACCTTTCTCCAAGCCACACCTGTTTGCTGGTCTTATTACAAGCCCTCCTGCGTCTGTGAAGTGAAATGAACCCAGGACCTACAGAAGAGTAACTGGACCACATCTCACACTCATCTGCTATTATTCCCCCTTGTTCAACAAGCATGGGTTCAATATCATGGATTGGCACAGATGAATCTCTCAATGGAGCATTTTCAGGAGAATACTTGTTTCCCTGCTGTCTTTCAAGGTTATAGCTAGGGCATAGATCAGTGTTCATACCTGAGCTTCCATTGCTGCTAGAGTTCCTCTCTATATAGCCTGGCCAGTATGTAGTCCAGTTCTTATGTCCAGCCTTCCAATCCAGATCCCTGGACACTGGATCTCTCTTCACATACCTTCTGGCACAGGTCTTAGGGTCCCTTTCACGTGCAGCCGTCTCCCTCACAGGTAGCGTCTGGAGATTCCTAGCTCTGCAGCACCATTCCTCTGGCTTTCCCCAGTCCAATGGTGTATGCTGGCCCTTGGAATACCTCCCAGTATACGTACTTCTTTGGACTCTTCTAGACCTCTCAAAGGCTTTTCTCCTCTTTCTTCCAGAGGGTCTCTTTCCCTCTCTGTCCGTCCGGTTTGGCTTCTGCTTCTGATGATCCTTCTCTGGATATCCAAGGTGATCATGAAGATGATCCTCTGTAGAATAAACTCTACTCTTATTCTGCTTAGATGAGTGCTCCTCCCTAACACAGCGCAGCTGTGCTGAATCAGGCCTTGCCCTTTGAGATGAGTGTTCCATCCTAGCACAGCGCAGCTGTGCTGAATCAAGCCCTGCCCTTTGCAATGAGTGCTTGGGGATTACCTCATAGCCCTTTTGATTGAACACACGTTTCCCCACTTCAGCTCCTCTAATGGCTGTTGGAAACCTGGTGCATTCTGGGACTGGTAGTCTTTTATGGCAAAATTCTGTTTTCTCATTTCTACCAGCACTGACAGGTTGCTTGTTCAGAGACACTTCACTTTTTCTATAGCCCCTTCCTGAGCTATGATAAGCTTCCTTATCACAATATCTGAAACTAGAAGAGACTACTACTGAAATGGGAGGAGAAAAAGCATCAAAGAAATCCACAGAATAAAACATTTTTAAATCAAATTAATTGAAAAATGCAGAGTATTGTTTGTGCCATGAAAACACTTAGAGCCATATTTACTAAACGGTATATGAGCCTAATAACCATCTGGATGATTTCTACATGACGCTGAAATCTATCTTGAATTTACTAGTGGGGCAATTGGAATGCTTGTATGGATAATTTTATTGACCATTCTCTGTCATGTCTTGTAGGGGGAAAGTGGAGTCTCACGCCTTGCAGGCCTTGGTTCACCACTTTGCTCTGGAGGGTGTCTGGCAAGCTCAACATCTCGGTTGCAGAGATTACACCTTTTTTTGCCTAGACATAGCTCTTATGGTCGTTCTGCTTTTTTATGTATGAGCAAACTCAACTCTCTGTCACTGCTTGTAAGCTATTGACGTGCCAGCTGTCGGACCATCAACCTATCCAGCTGGTGGTGCAGGTGGGCAGGCTGCCAAGCTGATGAAGTAAATGGTGCTTGAATCCCTCTCTTTTGGGGCAGTGGTGCGTACAAGCCTTGGCTGAATACCTGAAGTTTAACCAACTGGAGGCCTGTAACCTGGACTTTGCACTGGAAAGTGCTGAAGGCTCGCTTATGTGGCAGGATCATCAGCTGTTCCAGCACTCAGCAAATGCAGCGCCAAGAGTCTGTTGGGGTTTCAGAGCAGGAGATCACTGTGCTGGAGCATCAGCATATAGCGTTGTGCTCCTCTAGGGTTTACCCAAGCTTATGTCTGGCACAGAACAGTTTATGGTTGCTTAAGATGGGCCTATAGAGAAGTTGCTCAAGTTTACCAGTTTGAAATATGAGCACAGGGATAAGATGGTTGTTCTGCTAGTGCAGGCAATGCACCATCAAACAGCAGCAGCAGTTGCAAGATGGTCGTGGAACATGTTCATGCTTCACTGGAAGAGGTGGAGCATATTATCCGGAAACACTTTTGCAACCTGGATGCTCCTGGATGAGACCCCATGCTGGAGGATTTGCAGGCTTTTTTGGATGGGGTGATGCTCTCAGGCCTTACAGAAATTTAGTAAACACTTTTGGGCTTCCCATCACTGCCATTGGTGACTTGCAGAATGGCAAGTGTGTGGGGCCGAATGGGTTCCCCATGTAGTTATATAAGACATTTTTGGGATGAGCTATCCTCATTGTGTGACCTGTTTGGGCTCTTAGTGGGGCCTCCTGGTGTGATGAGAAAGCTGTTGGAGGTACATGTTGTTTTGTCACCTAAGGCAGCTCTGGATATGCTTGATGCTGGATAAGCCGCATCTCACGCCTTAATGTGGACTTAAAAATCTTTGCAAAACTTTTAGAGCTGTGGCTGGAGCCTCTGTTGCCTAGTATGGTACTCCTTGACCAGATGGGATCCATGTATGGTCAAACATCAACTCAACACACGGTGTTAGTTTGATCTGCTTCATTTGGTGGAGAAAGTTCAGATTTCCGGGGCAGTACTGGCTTTGGACAGAAATAAGGACTTTGATAAGTTGCATTGGACGTATTTGTCTGAAGTGTTGGAGAGAATGGGAAAGACAGATTGTGATATGGCTTGGTTACAGAACTTGTGTTCAACACCATGGATGCAACTCTTGCTGAATGGCTGGTTGCCGGAGCCTTTCAATATTGGATGTGGGGTGTGGCATGGTTGTCCCTTGTTCCATCTGCTTTTTTGACTTGGCAATGGAGCCACTCGTGCAGCATGTATGGGCCTCCTCGGCTAGTCAGGGTTTTCAAGAAGGGGGGGGGGGGTCGGAACATCGAGTATCTTTATGTGCTGATGATGTGGTGATTTACCTTAGCTAGAGACTTCAGGACCAGCTTTGATTTTTTTTTATTTTTATTTAACCAGTTTTCTATACTGCCTTATCCTTCAATCATCCTTTGATGTGGGTCTTGAGGGATTTTGGGAGGGCAGCAGGGTATCAGTTAAATTATGCAAAGTCAGTGCTTCTATTGTTGGAGAGCAGTGGCTCTCCCATTTGCTCTCAAGCAGTTTCACTGGGTAGATTCACATATTTGGATTTTTGGGTACTGCGATGGTATCAGCATTTGTATAGGGTAAATTATAGTCCAGTCCTTATGCAGATTTCTGATGATCTGAGGACTTGATTGTCTCTGCCCTTATCCTGGGGAGGTTGGATTAATCTGCTTAAGCAAAATGTTCTGCCATGGCTGCTGTACCGCTTCCAGCATCTTCCCTGTACTATATCATGCTCCATTTTTCAGAGTCTGAATGGCTGTATATCTAGCTTTATATGGAACAATCGGCCGGCTCATATTTGTTTGCAGGTGCTTTGTTTGGAAAAGGGAGATGGTGTGATGGGTTGCCTAATCTGAAGTTGTTATCTAGGGTGACACATTTGCCTAGCCTACAGGCCTGGTTTCAGGGGAGATGGGTGGGGATTGAGGACTCACAGTTTGCGGGTCTCTTTCTTCCCTTGATTTATTTATTTATTTAACAGTTATTTCTATACCGCTCTTTCCCAAGTATCAAGTGCGGTTTACAGGGAACAATAAGTTATATGGTATGTGGTGTAGCATACCTAGTTGTTTTACATAGAACAGATGAAACTATTTACAAGTAACAATATAACATTTAAACAGGAATTTTGGAACCTATATACATTGTAGTTACTAGCAATTATATCATATATGTACCAATATTTTAATGCATTGTTTTTTAAATGTGACAAATCACATAATTATAAAGTTAGCAGACTCGTCATCTGAATATATGTGTGGTATGGTTAATTAATATGTGGTTATGTCATTATTTGTTATTTGTAATGAAATATGTAGTGTTATGGTATGTTTGTTAACCTGTGTCTCTTTGTGTATTCTGCTTTGGTAGTGTATTGTAGTGTAATGTGAATAAGTGAGTTTTTAATTTTTTTCTAAATTCCTTTATGTCTGATATTAGACGAATGTTGTCAGGTAGATTATTCCAGAGGATTGGTGCTGAGTGTGAGAAAGCCCTCTTGTTGGTTTGTTTTCTAGCTTTTGTGTAATCTTTTGGTATTGCTATAGTGTTTGTGTTTCTGCTCCTTTGTGATCGTTTATCTATTTCTACGCTAATGAGTGTATTGAGTGCAGATGGTGCTAGGTTATTTATAAGTTTAAATGTGGTGACAAGAATTTTGTATTTTATTCTGCTGTTAATAGGTAACCAATGAAGTTCAGCTAGAATCGGTGTGATATGTTCTATTGGGCTTATATTCATTATAATCCTTGCTGCTATGTTCTGAGTTATTTGTATCTTTTTAATATTTTGTTTTGTGATGCCGTTAAGGATTATATTTGCAAAATCAAAGTGTGGGGTTATGATAGCTTGAATTATGGTTATAAAATCTTTTAAGTGAATCAGTGGTCTTAATTGTTTCAATGTCTTGAGTTTGTAATGTATGTTTTTTGTCAGGTATTTTATGTGTGAGTCCATATTGAGTTTATTGTCCAGTATCACACCTAGGTATTTTACTTCTTTTTTTGTGTTGATCTCATGGTTATCTAGGGTAATGGTGCTTGGGGGGGTGTATGTTTGATTTTTAGTGATAAATAGAACATCAGTTTTTGTAAAATTGATGAATAAATTCTGATCCTTAAGCCATTTTGTTAGCTCTTTAAAACATTCTGTTATTTGTTGAAGAGGTGGGTGCGGGATTTTAAATGGGAGGTAGAACATTATATCATCGGCGTAAATATGGTAGTGGACGCCGTGACGTTTAAAGATGTTACTGATTGGTTGTAAGTAAATGTTAAATAGTAGTGCTGATAGTGCGGATCCCTGCGGAAGGCCTTGTGTTTGTTTGAAAGTGGTGGATGTTTGGTTGAGAATTCTTACTGTTTGGGTTCTGTTTGATAGGTAGGATTTGAACCAGTTATAAACAGTAGATGTTATTCCTATTTGTTGAAGTCTGTTTAGCATTGTTAAGTGATTGACGCTGTCAAAAGCTGCAGAGATGTCGAGGAATACTAGGATGAAGGCTTGTTTAGAGTCGTCAATTCCCCTTAATAATGTGTCATAAAGGACTGTTAGCAATGTTTCTACCCCATGGAATGGTCTGAAACCATATTGGTGTTCGTCAAGGAGGTTCAGTGTATCAATGAAGTCTTGTAGTTGAGTTTGGACTATTTTCTCAATAAGTTTGGCCATGAAAGGAATACTCGATATGGGTCTGTATGATTTTGGGGATAATTTGTCTAAAGTGTTATTTTTAAGTATAGGTCGTATTTGAACGTGTTTGAGAGATGGTGGTAAATAGCCTTGTTCCAGGGATAGGTTGACCAGGGGGAGAATGAAGGGAGTATTGAGAAAGTCTTTTTTATCCAATCCACTGGGCATGGATCAAGATATGAGGTTGTTGTATTAATGTTAGTTATTGTAGTTTTGAGAGTGGTCTTTGATATTACGTTGAATTTAGACCAGTTGTCTGGGGTAGTGTGCTTCATTTCTGTAGGTGTTAGTGGGGGAGTCTTTTGTGGTTTTGTTTTATTGATGTAGTATTGTGCTAATTCTTGTGGGGAAATATCTATGGATATTTCGTCTGAATTGAATGTTTTGTTTGTTAGGTTCTGTATTATACAGAACAATTTCCTTGGTCGATTGCAATATTGAGTATTGCCCCAATGCTGTGCAGGATTCTGCATGGAAATGGAATAGTGTCTCATACGGTGGGGGTGTGGCAGTGGGTCAGCAGATTTTTGGGTCTGGGGCAAATTGGTATGCATCCATTGGCCAAGAAGCCGGGCCTCTCTTATTGCACCTTCTTTCCTGATATGGTGCAATGGGAGGCGGCAATTGGGAGATGGTATGTTATCAGGACATTTGCGAGTTTGCAGGAGTTTTGTTTACCCTCAGATATGCATGTTCTATATTTGTAGATGCATGAAGTAGTGGCACTTATTGAAAACAGGGGGTAACCATTTTCGCTGCCCTGTTTGATAAGCTCTTTTTCTGTTCCCTGGGTGAGCGGCGGAAGTGGATTTCTCAGTTTTATCTTCTTCTTATGGAAGCCAATGAGTATACTGACCCCCTCAGTGGTCCCTAATTAATAAATGGAATGTGGATTTGAAGCAGGAACTGAATGACATTAACTGGGATGTTATCTGGCAGGCTGCTCATTTAGTGTCCATGTGCTGCTGTCGAGTGGATATAATGGTTTGGATGCTGCACTGTACATACAGATGTCAATTTTTTTTTACTCCCAGCTTCAGATGCCCCATTATTTCGCATTTTGGTGGGGTTGTGGTCAGGCCAGGGACTTTTTCCATATGTGGTAAGGTTTTCCAAAGTATTTTCAGTTTTGGCAGAGAGTGCATCAGGAAGTTAGTTGTATGTTGGAATGATCGGTGAGTTTGTTTACCTTTGCTGAGTCTCCTAGGTTATTGGCAGGACTCCTCTCTCTCTTAAAATGATTGTCTATTGTTGGGGCAGCTGTTTCATGCTGCATATTACACCATTGCAACTTTCTGAAAGACAGTGCCCATGGTCCCTTACTGGCACTAGCAGATCTTCAAGAGGGATGTGTATCGGAAGATCTGGCACAAGTATTGGACTTGGAGAGAGCAGGTACATTGACATGCCTTTTCTGCTTGCTCTTTAGTGTAGGTTTGAATTGGTCTGTCTTGCACAGGTCTTTTCATTTCTCCTTTGGTCTCCTTTTATATCACTCTCCCAGCTCTATACCTGTGAGGTCTGACTGGTTGTCTCGCTGTGTTTCTCTTGTTTTCTATTGATTTGTTGTACAGTGGTGGAGGTCTGTATTAAATAAACCGTTTAAATAAAACACCCAATTAGCTAAAAAATAAACATCTAAATTTACAATGCATAAACACCTAAGATCAAAAACTATAAATGCAGTGCCTTGTACAAGTCTTCACACCTTGTACATTTTTACATGTTCTGCTGTCTGAAAAATGCAATTCAAAATGCACTACAGTACGAGTTTGTTTCATTGATATACACAATGTATTCTACTCTCAACCTCAAAGACCAATTATAGAAACAGGCAAAAAGTAATTAAGAATAAGAAATAAAAAAATATTGATTGTATAAGTCTTCACACCCCTTGATGCAATTCTTGGTGGAAGTCCTTTTTGCATCAATAACAGTCATGAGTCATTAGAATAAATATTTTACCGTGTGTTTGTTAAATTAACATGCTTTAAGTATCCACAACCCTTTTATTTCTATAAGCACAGATGCACTTAACCATGTTAATTTCATTAATGCACATTAACCTTTAGTAGGCATGCCCCTGAGTGTCTGACAACTTTGCACAATGGGATGGTGCCGTTTCTTCCTGACAGAATAGTTCAAGTTCTTTCAAGTTTATTTATTTATTTATCCAGGTTTGTATACCACTTTTTCCTTCAATCAAAGTGGTTGGTTATACAAGTTGGGCCTACAATGAACAGGGGCGACACAACGTACAAATAGACTATAGTGGACAGGATTTTCTTTACATTCAAGCATGGATAATGGAGTTTTTAGGCTGCTTGGTCATAGAATTCTATGAATAGGAAGGTTCTGAGGGATTTGCGGAAATCCTTGAGGTCATTTATCGCCCGCAGTTCATCCAGGAGGGAATTCCAGAGGGCCGGTGCTGAGGGATATGGCTCTGTTGGAGGTAACTTGTTTTGTTTTATGGTATCCATGTAAAAAGAGGAAGGCAATGGCAGTGGGGGTGTACTATCGACCGCCTGGCCAGAATGAACAAATGGATGATGAAATGCTCAAAGAAATCAAGGAAGCTAACAAAAGTTATAGCACAGTAATAATAATGGATGATTTTAATTACCCCGGTATCGACTGGGTCAGTGTCACGGCAGGACATGCTAGGGAGATAAAGTTCCTAGATGACATAAATGACTGCTTCTTGGAGCAGCTGGTTCATGAACCAACCAGAGGGGAAGCCATATTAGACCTAGTCCTTAGTGGAACACCAGATCTAGCGCAAGAGATAAGGGTGTTGGGGCCACTTAGTAATAGTGGTCATAGCATGATCGCCTTTGATTTAATTAGTGGAGGAGGAATAGTAAGGAAATCCACAGTGCTACCTTTTAACTTTCGAAAGGGAGACTATGATAAAATGAGGAAAATTAGTTAAGAAAAAACTAAAAGGAGCAGTTGCAAAGGTTAAAGACTTACATCCAGCTTGGGTGTTGTTGAAAAATACTATCTTGGAAGCCCAGACCAGCTGTATTCCACGTTTTAAGAAAAGTGGAAGGAAGTCCAAAAAACTGCCAGCATGGTTTAAAGGGGAGGTCAGAGATGCTGTTGTTGCCAAAAAAGCATCTTTCAGAAAATGGAAAAAAGAGCCAAACGTTGAAACCTGGAAACAGCACAAGCACTGGCAAGTCAAATGCAAGGCATTAATAAAGCAGGCAAAGGGAGAATTTGAGAAGAAGCTTGCTGCGGAAGCAAAAACGCGAAATAAAGATTTTTTCAAGTACATTCGTAGCAAAAAACCTGTGAGAGAGTCAGTTGGTCCATTAGATGATAGAGGAGTTAAAGGGGCACTAAGAGGCGACAAGGCGATAGCAGAGAGACTGAATGAATTTTTTGCTTCGGTCTTTACTGAGGAAGATGTAGGGATGTTACCCATGACTGAAGTGGTATTTAAAGGTGCGGAAGAATTGAAGGAAATATCGATACATCGGGAAGATGTATTACAGCTATTAGATAAACTGAAGAGTAGCAAATCACTTGGGCCGGATGGTATACATCCAAGGATGTTGAAAGAACCGAAATATGAGATTGCAGACCTGCTATTAGTAATCTGTGAATTTTCATTAAAATCATCTGTAATACCTGAAGATTGGAGGATCGCCAATGTAATGCCAATTTTTAAAAAGGGTTCCAGGGGCGATCCAGGAAACTACAGACCGGTGAGCCTCACGTCAGTACCGGGAAAAATGGTAGAAACCATCATAAAGAATAAAATTACTCAGCATGTAGATAGTCATGGCCTAATGGGAGACAGCCAACATGGCTTTAGACAAGGAAGATCTTGTCTTACTAATCTATTATGTTTTTTTGAAAGTGTGAATAAACAGGTGGACAAAGGTGAGTCGGTTGATATAGTGTATCTGGACTTTCAGAAAGCCTTTGACAAGGTCCCTCATCAGAGACTTTTGGCAAAACTAAAGAGTCATGGGATAGGAGGCAGTGTACTACTGTGGATCAAGAACTGGTTAAAAGATGGAAAGCAGAGGGTTGGGCTAAATGGCCAATTTTCCCAATGGAGAAAAGTGAATAGTGGTGTAACCCAGGGATCTGTGCTGGGTCCGCTGCTTTTTGACATATTCATAAATGACCTGGAAAGTGGAATAACGAGTGAGGTTATCAAATTTGCAGATGACACAAAACTATTTAAAGTTGTTAAAACCCAAGAGGATTGTGGAAAATTGCAAGAGGATCTTGATAAATTGGAAGACTGGGCATCAAAATGGCAGATGAAATTTAATGTTGGCAAGTGCAAAGTTATGCACCTAGGGAAGAACAACCCAAACTATGGTTACACGATGCAAGGTTCCACATTAGGAACCACCACCCAGGAAAAAGATTTAGGCGTCATTGTGGATACCATGTTAAAACCCTCGGCCCAGTGTGCAGCGGCAGCCAAGAGAGCAAATAGAATGCTAGGTATCATAAAGAAAGGAATGGAAAATAAAACAAAAGATATTATAATGCCTCTATATCGTTCCATGGTGAGACCGCACCTTGAATATTGGGTGCAATTCTGGTCGCCGTATCTTAAAAAGGATATAGCGTTATTAGAAAAGGTTCAGAGAAGAGCCACCAAAATGGTAAAGGGGATGGAAGGATACTCCTATGAAGAAAGGCTAAAAAGGTTTGGGCTCTTTAACCTGGAAAAGAGACGGCTGAGGGGAGATATGATAGAAGTCTATAAATTAATGAACGGAGTGGAACGGGTAAACGTAGATCGATTGTTTACGTTATCAGAATATAGAAAGACTAGGGGACATGCAATGAAGCTACAGGGTAAACTATTTAAAACTAATAAAAGAAAAATTTTCTTCACTCAACGTGTAATCAAACTCTGGAATTTGTTACCAGAGGATGTAGTAAAGGCTGTTAGTGTAGCTGGGTTTAAAAAAGGTTTGGACAAGTTCCTGGAGGAAAGGTCCATAAACCATTATTAAGAAGGGACCCAGGATATCAATGCTTGGCCCAGTACAAGCATTGCGGAACCTGTGTCTCTTGGGGAAACTGCTAGGTACATATGACCTAGATTGGCCACTGTTGGAAACAGGATACTGGGCTTGATGGACCTTGGTCTGACCCAGTATGGCATATCTTATGTTCTTATGGGTGTGCGGAGTCTATTGCTGTTGTTAGTTCGGCTGGGTTGGTTGATTTTGTCACTGTTTATCAAACTGTGGAGGACATCTGCTGTGGATGTGTATGCCATACTGGGTCAGAGCAAGGTCCATCAAGTCCAGTATTCTATTTCCACCAGTGGCCAATCCAGATCACAAGAACCTGCCAGGCTCCCTAAAAGGTGCACAGGTTTTACAATACTTATCCGAGGATAAGCAGTGGATTTCCCTAGTCATCTTTAATAATGGTTTATCGACTTTTCCTCCAGGAACTTGTCCAAACCTTTTTTAAACCAAGCTACACTAACAGCTTTTACTACATCTTCCGGTAACGAATTCCAGAGTTTGATTACGTGTTGAGTGAAAAAAAATATTTTCTGTTATTAATCTTAAATGGATTACATTGTAGCATCACTGCGTGTCCTAGTCTTTCTATTTTTTGATGGAGTAAACAACCAATCTACGTTTACCCATTCCATTCATTCATTTATAGACCTCTATCATATCTCCCCTCAGTCATCTTTTTTCCAAGTTGAAGAGCCATAACCTTTTAAGCCTCGCCTCATAGGGGGTATCCTTCCTTCCCCTTTACCATTTTGGTGGCTCTTCTCTGTACCTTTTCTAATTCTGTTATATCTTTTTAAAGATATGGTGACCAGAACTGCACACAATATTCAAGGTGTGGTCGCACCATGGAACGATACAGGGCCATTTTAATATCCTTGGATTTATTCACCATTCCTTTTCTTACGATTACAAGCATTCTATTTGCTTTCTTGGCCACCACTGCATACTGGGTGGAGGGTTTGAATGTTTTATCCACAATGATGCCTACATTTTTTCCTGGGTGGTGGTCCCTAAAATGGAACCTTACCTCGTGTAACCGTAGTTTGGGTTGTTCTTCCTAAGTGCATAACCTTGCACTTGTCCACATTAAATTTCATCTGCCTTTTCTCTTGCAGTTTTTCACAATCCTCTTGTGTTTTTAACAGCTTAGAATAATTTTGTGCTATCTGCAAATCTGATCACCTCACTCGTTATTCCCATTTCCAGGTCATTTATGAATATGTTAAAAAGCGGTGGACCCAGCACAGATCCCTGGGGTACTCCACTATTCTCCTTTCTCCACTGAGAAAATTGGCCATTTAGCCCTACTCCCCGTCTTTTAAGCAGTTCCTGATCCACAATAGTATGCTGTCTCCTATTCCATGACTTTTTAATTTCCACAAGAGTCTCTCATGAGGAACCTTGTCAAAGGTTTTCTGAAAATCCAGATACACTATATCAACTGACTCACCTTTATCCACCTGTTTATTCACACTTCAAAAAAATATAACAAATTAGTAAGACAAGACCTTCCTTGGCTAAATTCATGTTGGCTTTCTCCCATTTTAAAACATGTTCAGTAATTTTACTCTTTATAATAGTTTCTACCATTTTGCCTGGCACAGGCTCACTGTTCGGTAGTTTCCCAGATCACCCCTGAAATCCTTTTTATTTTTTATATGTATCAGTTTTACAATACATTCCAAGTAAACACACTTGTTACAGAAATGAAACCCTTTTAAAAAATTGGTGTTACATTGGCCATTCTCCAATCTTCAGGTACTACAGATGATTTTAATGATAGTAACCGGGTAGCCGGACTAGGCGCTTCCCCAACCCCAACCCCCCCCCCCCACCCAGTCATATCCAACCACACCCCCGTATGGTAAAAACCACAGACAACTTTTATTTGGTAACAAACTGGTCGCAGCTTTATTTCCAACAGGAACGTATTAACATTAATGCCAATAATACATCACTATAGCAACCCAGCGGAGCGATGTGCCGCCAGCCATGCTACTAGCAAAGCGGCCCCGCCTCCGCTGCGGCCGTGGACCCACCAACGGCCGAGCTCACCCACCCCTATCCGACTTCGCCATATTACAAGCAAAAGTCTTCCAGGGGTTATCCGGGCAAGGGCACCCCGCCCCCACCCCAAGTGGCATAAGGCTCCGGACCCCGGAAACCTCCGGGATCCCGCAAAACACCCACACCCCCCAGCTGCGACACCCCAAAATCACCCCCAAACCGCAGTAACAAAGGGCGGGCGGGAGGGACGCCGTTCCGACAGCCTAACAGCATGTGCTCCTGGCTCGCGCCCGCCTCAGGAGCACATGCCCGACCGGCCCGTCTGATTGGCTCCGCACAACACGTGCACCCGCGGAGCCAATCAGATTAAATGATGCGCTCCAATGGCGCGCGCCTCCGGCTCGCCCCCACGCTATGCAGGGTCCCGCGCCTAATCGGCACCCGGTTACGCTCGGGCGCCAGGACCCTGCCCGCGCCCTGCTTACTTCACAGATTACTAATAGTAGGTCTGCAATCTCATGTCAATTCTTTCAGCATCCTCAGATATATATTCCATGAGGTCCAGGTGATTTGCTACCCTTTAGTTCATTAAATAGCTGTAATACATCTATATTCTGCTGATACATAACCGTTAAATACATATTTGTTTCAATTCTGCTGATACATAACCTTTAAATACTGTTTCAGAGATGAGTAACTTCCCTACAACTTCTTCAGTAAAGACCGAAGCAAAGAATTCATTCAGTCTCTCCACTATGGCCTTGTCTTTCCTAGCACCCCTTTTACTCCTCTATCATCTAATAGTCCAACTGACTCTCTTACAGGTTTTTTGCTATGAATGTACTTAAAGATTTTATTTTATTTTATTTTCTTCCATGACAAGTTTTTTTTTTAATTCTCTCTTTGCATAGCTTACTAGAGCCTTACATCTAACTTGCCAGTGGCTATATTGTTTCCTGTTTTTGTCATTTGGCTCCTTTTTCCATTTCCTGAAAGATGTTTTTTTGGCTATAACATAAGAACATAACATAAGAACATAAGATATGCCATACTGGGTCAGACCAAGGTCCATCAAGCCCAGTATTCTGTTTCCAACAGTGGCCAATCTAGGTCATATGTACCTAGCAGTTTCCCCAAGGGACACAGGTTCCACAATGCTTGTATTGGTTCAAGCATTGATATCCTGGGTCCCTTCTTAATAATGGTTTATGGACCTTTCCTCCAGGAACTTGTCCAAACCTTTTTTTAAACCCAGCTACACTAACAGCCTTTACTACATCCTCTGGTAACAAATTTCAGAGTTTGATTACACGTTGAGTGAAAAAATATTTTCTTTTATTAGTCTTAAATAGTTTACCCTGTAGCTTCATTTCATGTCCCCTAGTTTTTCTATATTCTGATAAGGTAAACAATCGATCTACGTTTACCCGTTCCACTCCGTTCATTAATTTATAGACTTCTACCATATCTCCCCTCAGCCGTCTCTTTTCCCGGTTAAAGAGCCCTAACCTTTTTAGCCTTTCTTCATAGGAGTATCCTTCCATCCCCTTTACCATTTTGGTGGCTCTTCTCTGAACCTTTTCTAAAATCACTATATCCTTTTTAAGATACGGCGACCAGAATTGCACCCAATATTCAAGGTGCAGTCTCACCATGGAACGATATAGAGGCATTATAATATCTTTTGTTTTATTTTCCATTCCTTTCCTTATCATACCTAGCATTCTATTTGCTCTCTTGGCCGCTGCTGCACACTGGGCCGAGGGTTTTAACATGGTATCCACAATGACGCCTAAATCTTTTTCCTGGGTGGTGTTTCCTAATGTGGAACCTTGCATCGTGTAACCATAGTTTGGGTTGTTCTTCCCTAGGTGCATAACCTTGCACTTGTCCACATTAAATTTCATCTGCCTCTCTCTCTTCACCTTTCAACTATGCTGGCATTTCTTTGGCCTTCCTTCCACCTTTCTTAAAGCGTTTAATACAGCTGGGCTGGGATTCCAAAATAGTATTTTTAAACAACTCCCATGCTTGATGTAAATCTCAAACTATTGCAGCTGCTCCTTTTAGTTTTTTCTTAACTATTTTTCTCATAGTCTCCCTTTGAAAGTTAAAAGGTAGAACTGTGTATTTCCTTGCTGTCCTCCCTCCATTTATTAAATCAAATGCGATCATGCTATGATCACTATTGCCAAGTGGCCCCAACACTGTTATCTCTTGCACCAAATGCTGCGTTCCACTAAGAACTAGGACAAAAATAGCTTCCCCTCTTGTTGTTTCATGAACCAGCTGCTCCAAGATGCAGTCATTTATTTTATCTAGAAGCTTTATTTCCCTAGTATGTCCTGCTGTGATACTGACCCAGTCTATACCGGGGTAATTGAAATCACCCATTATTACTGTATTGTAACTTTTGTTAGCTTCCCTGATTTCTTTTAGCATTTCATCTTCTATCTGTTCATTCTGGCCAACTGGATGGTAGTATACCCTCCACTGCCATTGCCTTCCCCTTTTTACATGGAATTTGTATTCAGAGATTCTGCAGTGTATTTTGTTTCCTGCAACACCTTTATCCTATGTGACTCAATGCCCTAACAGAGCGCAACCGCTCCACCAATTTTATCTATCCTATTATTGCAATATAGTTTGTACCCAGGTATCACAGTGTCCCATTGATTGTCCTCCTTCCACCAGGTCTCTTAGATGCCAGTTACATCTAACCTTTCATTTAGTGCTATATATTCTAGCTCTCCCATCTTATTTTTTAGAATTCTAGTATTTGCATACAGACATTTTAGAGGTTGTATATTATTCATATTAACAATCTGGTTATCAGTTGACAGAGGTAATTTGGAATCTTTCAGCTGTGTCTACTCTGTACATAAAGGCATCTGGGTTTCTTTTATTTTTGTTGGAACCTCCCTATCAGGATACCCCAACTTCTCTCTTTTGCTAGTATACTTCAGGGATACATCCTTCTGAACCATGCACTCTCGGGCGACTGTTGGCTTTCCCAATTCTTGTCAAAGAGGTTTTCTCCTGTGCAAGGGATGTTTCCTAATTTATCCTGTACCCTAATCTCCAAGTCTGATGCCTGAAGCCAGGCAATCCAACGTGCATCAATGGCAATAGTAGAAGTTCTGCTGATACATTCAAAGCAGTCAAAGGCTGCACGATTTACAAACTTGGAAACGTCTTGAGCATGTTTGACAAGAGTAAGGAAGTCTTGTCGTTTTTCATCAAGGAGAAGGCGGCTCATAAGCTCCAAATCTCCTGTGACTTCTTTGAGGAACATTCCCATATATAAAAAATATGAGCTGATCCTAGCTGAAAGCATGGAAGCCTGAAAGGTTTGACGCCCAAAAGTGTCAAGAGTCCTGCATTCACGACCTGGAGGATTGGATGCATGTCTTTTTGCACTTTTCATCCTATGCATGGTTGATTCTACTACCATTGAATGGTGTGGCAGTTGAATCTTTTGAAAGCCAGGACATGGTGGAACTCGATACATGGTATCGAGTCTCCTAGAATGAGGAGATGTGGTCAAAGGTGTTTGCCACATTCTGAGCATCAAATCATGAAGAATTTCATGAATGGGCAGAGTAGCTGCCTCTTTGGGAGCCTTAGGGTACTGGAGAATTTCCAATTCCTTTGCTCTAGGTTCTTTTTCAGGAGCTACCGTGATTGATAGGCCTCGGGCCACATCATGAATAAAATCCTGAAAAGACGTCCTCCAGAGGAGACATTCTGCATTGAAGAGAAGAGGAGTCTTCCGGAAGAAGCACTCTGGTACCGGCAGAGTTATCAGTCATCGGAATTGGAAGATTCAAAGTATCTCTGATCCCAATGTTCATGCAAAGCACGGTATTGGTATCGATCAAAGTCGGTGCCGAGTTGGTCAGGTACCGATCTTTCAATGCCCAAAAAAAAAGTCATGGGAAGAATTCCCACCGGGCCGGTACCGTCAGTACCACGTCGGTTCTGGTACCGGTATCGGTACCGGTGCCCGTTGAACCGTCAGTAGCAGTGTCAACGGTACCGCAGCTGTAAGAGAGCTGCAAGACTGCGTTCGATAGCGAGGAATCTCTGGTCTATCGACACTGCCGATGCCTGGGTGTCGGTACCGGTAGAAGCGGCCAGAACCCCTGAGCATGGCACCTGTAGTATTGCCGAGGTCAAGGCCTCGAGAACATCCTGGAGTCCCGTTGGTGCTTTGGAGCCCGAAGCCTCCTGCTGGTGCTGTTTTGCCAGTGTAGTTTCCTCAAGGGCAATGCCAATGGCTTCTCGATGCTTAGGAGATCTACCCTTTGAGGACCGGCTCTTATGTTTAGTTACCTGAGATCCATGGGAGGAAGACGAGGCTCTGGAAGACGTTGACGCAATGGACATCACATCTGAAGAAAAGAGGGTACCGAGCTTTGCAGCCCGGTTCTGTCTTCCTCTTTTAGTCATCCCTATACAAGAGGAACACACTGATGGAGAATGGTCAGGGCCTAAACATTTGAGACACCAGTCATGGGTGTCGGTGACGGAAATGGTACCGCCACACTTAGTATATTTTTTAAAACCACTGGCTGGTTTTTCCATTATTCAGGAAAATGGGGCCTAATGCCCAAAATGGCGCCTAGCACTAAAAAGAAAAAGTTTCTGAAGAGAAACACTTCAGAAAGTATATATATATATATTTTTTTTTTTTAGAAAAGAAGAGAACCGGCGATACCGGTAGGCGTCGAGCGGAGGCAGACGCGACCACAAGAAAACAAGTTCAAAGAAGAAATTTTTTGTGGTGACAGGTTATGTGACCTGTCGGCTCCGCGGAAAATGAAAAACTGAAGAGGGACAGTTGGAAAGGTGGGAAGGCAGTGCGCATGTGCTGAGGGATGCTTCCAAAAGCGTTCCTATTGGACGCTGGGGAGCATTCCCGCGCAGGCTCCGTCGGTACCGACGATACCCATATGTGAAGACTACATTCCTGCTTGTTCCTAGAGATATCTTTTTCCTGGGTGGTGGCTCCTAATGTGGAACCTTGCATCGTGCAACCATAGTTTGGGTTTTTCTTTCCTAGGTGCATAATTTTGCACTTGTCCACATTAAATTTCATCTGCCATTTGGATGTCCAGTCTTCCAATTTATCAAGATCCTCTTGCAATTTTCCACCATCATCATGGATTTTAACAACTTTGAATAGTTTTTTGTCATCTGCAAATTTGACAACCTCACTCGTTATTCCCATTTCCAGGTCATTTATGAATATGTAAAAAAGCAGCGGAACCAGCACAGATCCCTGCAGTACTCCACTATTCACCTTTTTCCATTGGGAAAATTGGCCATTTAGCCCTACCCTCTGCTTTCTATCTTTTAACCAGTTCCTGATCCACAATAGTACACTGCCTCCTATCACATTACTTTTTCATTTTGCCAAATGTCTCATGAGACTTGTCATGTCAAAGGCTTTCTGAAAGTCCAGAAACACTATATCAACTGACTCACCTTTGTCTACCTGTTTATTCACACCTTCAAAAAAACATAACAGATTGGTAAAACAAGACCTTCCTTGGCTAAAGCCATGTTGGCTGTCTCCCATTAAGCCATGACTATCTACATGTTGAGTAATTTTGTTCTTTATGATGGTTTCCACCATTTTTCCCGGTACTGACATCAGGCTCACTGGTCTGTAGTTTCCCAGATCACCCCTGGAACCCTTTTTAAAAACTGGTGTTAAATTGGCCATACTCCAATCTTCAGATATTACAGATGATTTTAATGATAGTTCACAGATTACTAATAGTAGGTCTGCAATCTAATATTTCAGTTCTTTCATCACCCTTGTACGTATACCATCCAGTCCTGGTGATTTGCTACTCTTCAGTTTATCAAATAGTTGTAATACATCTTCCCGATGTATCGATATTTCTTTAAATTCTTCCACAGCATCTCCTTTAAATACCATGTCAGTCATGGGTAACATTCCTACATCTTCCTCAGTAAAGACCGAAGCAAAGAATTCATTCAGTCTCTCCGCTATGGCCTTGTCCCTTCTTAGTGCCCCTCTTACCCCTCTATCATTTAATGGTCCAACTGACTCTCTCATTGACTGGCTCGGAGACTATGAGCAGTAACACACCCTGGTGCAAGTAAATGTACCTGATGGTAACAAAATGTGATACAGTCTGAGATCCAATGAGACATGGCATATTTGGAAACATTAGAACCCACTGTGGATAGATAAAAACTTAGGATGCATTTGAAGAATCACTTGGTTGGGAAAGAATTGGGTATATGGGGGATAGCACACAAGGGCTTGTATTTCCCCAGTTCTTCTAAATGAAGTGATTGCAATAAAAGTGTAGTTACTCACTTGTAACAGGTGTTCTCCAGGGACAGTAGGAATCAGTCCTCACTTATGGGTGACGTCGGCACCAACGGAGCCCACACAGAGCAATTCCCCAGCTTTCAAAGAAAGCCTTTGGGATTACTGCCACGCATGTGTGGTCCTCTTCCCTCCCAAAGGTGCCATTTTGCTCAGTCAGGTCCCAGAGCTAGAGCCCTACTAAGCAGATGGCAAGGGAAGGACAAAAAATTTGCAACTCTTCAGGGGAGGTGGGAGGGAAGTGAGGACTGATTCATGCTGTCCTTGGAGAACACCTGTTAGAGGTGAGTAACTATGCTTTCTCCAGGAACAAGCAGGAAGTCAGTCCTCACTTATGGGACTCCCCAGCTACAGGCTACCGAACCTGTAAGCCAAAATTGCCTCCGCGAGGCCGTGAGCAGAAGCTGATGTCCGAAGGGAGCCCGAGTCCTCGGGCCTTCAAGGCAAGCTCTTGGAAGCCGCAGAAGAAGGGTCGGAGGGCAGGAGTTGCTTATACTCCGAACAAATTACAGAGTACAGCCTGGCCAAAGGTGCTGTCCCGGCGGGACTTCCTCTCCAGGCAGTAGTGCAAAATGAATGTATTCGCTGAAGACCAGGTTGCAGCCCGGCAGATGTCCATCAGAGGCAAGCAGCGCAGTGACACCACCAATGCCGCCTTGGGGCAGACGCCGTGCGTGGTGACCCGATGATCCAGCGGGGTGCCCGCCTTTGCCTGGGCGAAGGCGATGCAGTCTGCCACCCAAATGGAGAGGTTGTGCTTGGTGACTGCCAGCCCCAGGCGGTTGGGATCGTAGGCGATGAAGAGCTGGTCAGACCTGCGATGACCTTGGGTGCGCTGCAGGTAGAAGGCGAGAGCCCTCTTGCAGTCGAGCATATGCAGGACTGCCAATGCCCGGTCGGCGTGAGGTCTCGGGAAAAAAGTCGGTAAGACTATCTCTTGGTTGAGATGGAAATATGAGACAACTTTCGGTAGGAACTTGGGGTGAGTGCGAAGGGCCACCCTGTTCCTGTAAAACCTGGTGTAAGGGCCCTCGGCCATGAGTGCTTGAAGTTCGCTAACTCACCGCGCTGAGGTCAGTGCCACCAGGAAAACCACCTTCCAGGAGAGGTGTCGGAGCGAGCACATCGCCATTGGCTCGAAGGGCAGCCACATCAGCTATATGAGCATGATGTTCAGATCCCATTCTGCTGGTGGAGGCCGAATGGGGGGTTTGGAATGCAAGAGGCCCTGCATGAAGTAGGAGACCAGAGGCTGGCCTGAGAGGAGTTTATCCTCGATGGGCAAGTGGTTGGCCGAGATGGCACTCTGGTGAACCCTGACCAAGTTGGACTTCAGTCCCACCTGCGAGAGGTGGAGAAGGTACTGGAGAACCCAACAGGTGGAGCAGGAGAACGGGTCGATCTGGAGCTCTGAGAACCAGTTCGAAAACTGCCACAACTTCAGGTCATAGGCCCACCTCGTCAAGCCCTTCCTTGATGGGAGGAGGATGTCCTCCATCACCACTGGGAGGTACAGCGAGGCTAAACAGACCTGTTCCGCCGCCAGGCTGTCAGGAATAGCGAGACCAAGTTCAGATGACGCATCCGCCCTTCCTCTTGCGTCAGCAGACCAGGGGAACTGCCCAGGGGAACCGGAGGCTCTGACGAGAGCCAGAGTAGAAGCGGGAACCAAGGTTGTTGAGGCCATGAAGGAGCCATGAGAATCACCAAGGCTCGGTCGCACTGGATCTTGTGGAGGGTCCTCGCCAGGAGGGGAGTGGGAGGGAATGCATACAGCAGTCTGGAGGTACAGTTCAGGAGGAATGCCTCCATGGCCACCCTGCTTGGTTGTGGTATCGGCCCATAGAAGCAGGGGAGCTGCGAGTTCGCCGGGCTGGTGAACAGTTCCATGGCCGGAGTTACCCAATGGCGGAACAGGTGGAGAACCACCTGTGGACTCAGTCGCCACTCGTGCAGGCGGAGAAGCCTGCTGAGCCTGTCCGCAAGGACATTTTCTTGGCCTGGGAGGTAGACAGCTCTTAGGGTCATGTCCCGGCACACTGCTACTCTGTTGTCTGTCTGCACGAGCACTGACCTGCCCCTCAGGTGGCACTCGAAGACCTTCAAGGCCAACCGGACCACTCGAAGCTCGAGCAGGTTGATCTGCTGCCGAGATTCCTTGGGAGACCATCATCCCTGGGTACAGAGGTGGCCGCAGTGGACTCCCCAACAGCGAGGCGTCCGTTGTCAAGATGAGTTTGTGCGGACAAGCCTGGAAGGGCATGCCCCGGAGGCGGCTCTGGGGTCCTGCCACCAGACTAAGGACTCAACTAGGTTGCGAGACACCTAGACGGGGTCCTGGAGGTGGCCCGAGGCCTGGGCCCATAGTGCTCTGAGGCACCATTGGGCCGCTCGCATGTGCTTGTGAGCATGGGGAACGACATGTACCGTCGAGGCCATGTGTCCCAGGAGGTGCAGCATGGCCCATGCAGAGACTCTGATCCGGCCCTGGACCTCGGCAGCCAGAGCGTGGAGCCAATCCGCACATGCTCGTGGAAGAAAAGCAGTCGCATGTTCTGTGTAGAGAAGAGCGCCAATGAACTCCAGGGTCCGCACTGGAGTGAGGTGGGATTTGGAGTAGTTGATCAGGAAACCGAGGCGCTCGAGGAGAACTGCACACAATGTCGAGAGATGAGCCTACTCTGCTGAGGCACCGTAGATGAGCCAGTTGTCTAGGTAAGGGTAGACGAATATGCCCTGCAGCCAGAGGTGAACCGCAGCTGCTGCCAGGCACTTGATGAAGATTCGTGGGGCAGACGCAAGCCCGAAGGGGAACACTCTGTACTGGAAGTGCTCTCCCTGCACCCTGAAACGCAGGTACTTCCTATGCTTAGGGTGGACAGGAATGTGGGTGTAAGCATCTCTAAGATCCAAGAAGCATAGCCAATCGCGCTGCCTGAGGATAGGGCAGTAGGACGCCAAGGGATAGCAGTTTGAACTTCTCCCGCACCAGAAACTTTATTTAGACAGTTTTGTATACCGCCTTATCCTTCAATCAAAGCGGTCACAACACAATTGGGGGATACATTTAACACGCGGGGATATGAGACACATACACTAATACTTACAGGGAACATGGGCAATGGAGGGTTAAGTGGCTTGCCCAAGACCACAAGGAGCATCTGTGGGACTAGAAAACCCAGTCCTTCCGGCCCAAGGTTGCTGTCCTCTAGTGGGATTTGAACCCCCGACCTTCCGGCCTGAAGTACCTTGCCCCAACCACTAGGCCCAACTTGTTCAGGTTCCTGAGGTCGAGGAGGGAGTGCAGGCCCCCCGTCCTCTTTGGAATGAGAAAGTACCGGGAATAAAATCCGTGACCTCGGAGTTGTGGCGGAACTCTTTTGACCGTCTGTTGACCGAGGAGATTGTTCACCTCCTGCTTCAAGCAAGCCTAGGCTCCGCTTGAAGGAGAAGGGAGGAGGGAATTTGTCTAGATGAAGACAATACCCATCCCGGATAACCTGCAAGACCCAGCTGTCTGATGTAATAGCCGCCCATTCGGAGCCGAAAAGAGACAGGCATCCTCCCAAGGGTGGAAGCGTTCCTGGGGGGCGAGAGGCTATGCTTTTGGCGTCAAAACCTCGGGGCTGGATGGGGTGGCGCCGGTGGCTGGGTCTTGGGTTTCCAGTGACCCTGAGCACACCCTTTGCCCTGAGCACTGGTCGTCAGCGCAGGGGTAGGCGGGTATGGTGGGTATCCCCTATAGGGGAGTCCTTTCCTCTGGAAGAAAGGCATTTTGGTGTGCTGCTTCTTCCGTGGAAGTGAGGAGGTTTTGCGAGAGAGACAGGTGTGAGTCACGAACTCCATCTCGATCTCGGCTGCCTTGTCCTCCATGGGCTTGCTGAACAGCTGTTTGCAGAGGCAGGGGACATCCAGGAGCTTCTCCTGGACCCACTGCTCTAGGTCCGAAGACTGGAGCCACGCCTGGCATCGGGCTCTGATGCCAGCCGCCGCTACACAGGCAGAAGACTCAAATCCATCATATGCGGCACGGGAAAGGTATTTTGAGCCTGGAACCTGGAGAGCCTGGAACCTGATGAGGTGCTCTCCACCCATGCCGGCGGAAAAACCGCCGAGTTCCTTGGTGAGGTCGCGAAGAAACATACCCATATACAATTGGTATGCCTGGATGTGGCACGCCAGCATGGATCCCTGGTAAGCCTTGCGCCCGAGGGCGTCGAGGGCACGGAATTCCCTACCAGGCGGGACTGAAGAGTGCGACTTTGGGCTCTCCTGTTCCGTACTGTGGATTCGACTACCTTGGAGGTGTGAGGAAGTTGGGTCTTCCAAAACCACAGGCCACGCTGGACCCTATATATGGCATCAAGTCTTCTACTGACAATAGGGACTGAGGCGGGTGCTTCCCACATGCGGAGAAGCAGCCAGGATAGGATAGACGGTATCAGAACTGTAAGAGACTCCTTGGGCGGAGAATCGTACTGCAAGATGTCAAGTTCCTCTGCTCTCAGCTCCTCCTCGGTCTGCATCGACAGGTTGAGGGCCCAAGCCATATCCTGCACAAATGCCAGGAAACAGGTGTACTCTGAAGGCGACCGCCTTTGGGAAGCAGGTGAGGATGGGTCAGAGGGGAGATCCCTGTGGGCGCGTGTCTCCGGGGAAGTGTCCCCTTCCGATTCTCAGCCCAAGAGGTCCGAGGAGGACTCGGAGTTAGGCTGATCCCCGCGCCCTGTGGCCGAGGCCCACTTGGAGTAAGAGGCACTGGCTCTGGAAGACCTCACCCCCGAGAAACGGGATGGCGAGCGAGACCGGTGCTGAAGACCCTCACGAGGCCCGTGGCTCTCTGGGGTTTCCAAGGCAGTTTTCGAGTCCCCATTTGGGTGACCCTTGGTCTCGAGGCGCAAGACAGCCTTGCTGGGCAAAAGCGCCTGCTGGGCAGAGAGGAAGGGTTAAATGCTGTGCTCTAGTGGCATCATACAGGACTTCCACTTGGGAATGGGTCCCTGCAACGCTGACATTACCGGGTCTGGCATGGAGGAGGAGAGGGGGTCCTCACTGGGACACCATTGCCGGAGGCCTCCATGTCCGTACAAGGTACCTTTCGAGGCCACTCCTTGTCCGACCCTCGGGAATGCAGGGAGGGCTACGGGAATGAGCATGAGACTGCTTGCGCTTATCCGGAGCCCCCGACAGCGACTTCTTCCGCCATTCCACCTCAGGCAAACCCTGATCGGAGTGATGCCTGGGGCGCGGGGTCACTGCGGGGGGCCCGCCAGCGGTGGATCGGTGCGGCGAGGCGAGGCACCATCGGGGATCCTGGGGCTGCCTTATGGAAAATGTTGTCCAACTTCTGCTTGCGGCTTAGCAAGGCCTTAGTGGACATTTTCTTACAAAGTGAGCAGAGCTCTGGGTTGTGGTCAGCCCCCAGACACCATAGACAGTAGTCGTGGGTGTCCGTGAGCAACATATTTTTGAAGCAACTGTCACATTTCTTAAAACCGGTGGCCACGGGGGCAAAAAGGGCCCCTGCGAGGTCGAAAACCCTTGAGGCCAGCGGTGGAAAACAAAAGGTCGCGAAAAGGGCCCGAAAGAAAAAACACTAAGGGAAAACAAAAAGGGATCCCCTAGCTCACAGCCGGAGTAGGGGTGAAGGGGAGGACGGAAGAGGACCGGTGCAACCGGAAAAAAAGGCCAAAAGACCGAAGTCAAAAAAACCTTTTCTGAGGGACGATGATGTGTATCCGAAGGGCTCCGCGGAAAAAGGGAGACTGAACAAGATGGCACCTTTGGGCGGGAACAGGACCATGCACGTGTGGCAGCAATCTCAAAGGCTTTCTTTGAAAGCTGAGGAATTGCTCTGTGTGGGCTCCGAAGGTGCCGACGTCACCCATAAGTGAGGACTGACTTCCTGCTTGTTCCTGGAGAATAAGAGGGTTTTTTCTAGGATAGAAACTTTAGAGAAACATAACATCAATGGTTCTCAACCCATTCCTCTGGGACCCCCAGGCCAGTCAGGTTTTCAGGATATCTACAAAGAATATGTAGATTGTATGCAGATCTATCTCATGCATATTCATTGTGGATATCCTGAAAACCTGACTGGCCTCGGGGTCCCAGAGTACTGGGTTGAGAACCACTGCATTAGATAAAGGTTCCAATGGTGAATCAATGAGTTGCAAGAGGAACACGTTTACATCCCAAGTTGGAACTGGTGAGTAAACTGAAGGATGCATAGTGGCGAGACTCTTCATGAACCCTGAAACTAAGGGATGGAAAGAAATGAATTGTCCATATGTGGGCTCATGTTTAGCAACAATTGAAACAAAGTGAATTTGTTTTATAGCCCTAGTTAAAAGAGAACAATGAGATATTGTAGAACGATGGTAGGTAGAGACGTGATTGGATCCATCCCATGCGTTCTCTGCTAATGGGAATAATGAGACCACTTACATTGATAAGATTTCCATGTCAAAGGCGTCCATGAAGCAATAATGACTAAGGATGTGCATTCTTTTGAGATGACACAGAAAATATCAACATTTCCTGTGTCGTTTTATATCGTTTTTAATCTGAACATGGCATTAAAAAATCCTAAATTCTGTTTTATCACCCTCCTCCCGTCTTATCATAGGCAAACTGGCCTCAAACCAGTAGCCATGGGATCTGACTCTAACCAGTGTACTCTTAACTGTTGGGCTGATGGAGAAACTCTGCGCCAGAGCTAAAACTCTAGCGTGGGGCTTCCTAAATGATAATTACACTTACCTGGTAATTGTAGTTCCTTGAGTGACGACAGTTCAGTCCTCTACTTCTGGGTTGTCAACCTCCTCCTGCAGCTCGGAGACTGGTCTGATAGAATGATGTCATCACTGGATATAGCCTGCTGCAGACACTTCTCCATCCCAGTGTGAACTATTAACAAAGCAGACTCGAAGGAGAAACAAATAAGTAGCCAAACTTCAACACGAAACATTGCGTATACTAAAGATAAACTGTCCACTCCCTCCGGCAAGGCATTCTTACCCCGTCAGCTGCCGCAGAGAAAGTGAACCCCCTAAACATAGACCAAATAGAGACCTACCTGAAATACTCCACTGCTGGCTCACCATCCTGTAACTCGCGAAAACCAAATGGGTGGAAAGGAGGACTGAACTGTCGTCACTCAAGGAACTACAATTACCAGGTAAGTGTAATTATCATTTCCTTATCGTTCCTCCAGTTCAGTCCTCTACTTCTGGGATGTACCAGAGCAGTAATCATCGGGAGGGACCTTTCCAGCCAGCAGATAGTACCGCCGATCCGAAACGAGCATCGCTAGCCGCTGCTACATCCAGCCGGTAATGCTTGCTGAAAGTATGAAGCGACGACCAAGTTGCTACCCGACATATCTCTTCCGACGGAACTAAGCAATGCTCCGCCCAGGAACATGCCTGCGCCCGGGTGGAATGCGCCCGCAAACCAGTGGGCACCACCCGACCGTGAAGCAAATAAGCAGATGCAATCGCCTCGCGAATCCACCTGGCGATGGAAGCCTTAGCCGCCGCCTCACCCTTGCGCACACCGCCGAACAAGACGAACAAGCGATCAGACTTACGGAAGGACTCCGTCACCTGCAAATATAGCCGCAACGCGCGCTTCACGTCAAGACGACGGAGGCGTCTCTCTGACTCACCACCATCCACGGCTCCCAGCACGGGTAAACACACCGGCTGATTCAAGTGAAAGGGAGACACAATTTTAGGCAAAAAGGACGGCACCGGGCGCAAAACCACCTTCTCCCTGGAAAAAGACAAAAATGGCTCTCGACACGATAACGCTTGCAATTCCGAAATTCTCCTAGCCGAACAAATCGCCACCAGAAACACCGTCTTCAATGTCAAATCCTTCAGAGAAGCATGCCGCAAGGGCTCAAAGGGGGACCCAGATAACCCCACCAAGACGAGATTGAGATCCCACGGCGGAACGCACACCCTACGCGCCGGCCACACTCTAGAAGCCGCCTTAAGAAAGCGAGCCACATCCGGGTGAGCCGCCAAACTTACTCCATTGACCCGGCCTCGGTAACAAGAAAGAGCCGCCAACTGAACGCGCAAGGAACTGGCCGCAAGACCTTTGTCAAGGCCACATTGTAGAAACTCCAAGACTAACGGGATGGAAACCATGGCCGCACGAACCTGACGCTGCGAACACCAATCCTCGAAAATACGCCAGACCCGCACATATGCTAAAGAAGTAGACGGCTTCCGCACCCTAAGCAAGGTCGCCACCACAGCCGACGAATAGCCTTTTTTGTTCAGCTTAGCCCTCTCAATGGCCAAACCGTAAGCGAGAACCGATCCACCTGGGGCATGAACAGCGGGCCTTGAAGCAACAGATCTGCCCTCACCGGGATCCGCCAGGGTTCGCCGTCCAGCAGACGCACCAGGTCCGCATACCAAGGACGCCTCGGCCAGTCGGGCGCCACCAATAGGACTCTCCCCAAGTGGGCTCCGATCTTCTGAACAACCCAGCCTATCAGAGCCCAGGGCAGGAAAACATACAGAAGACCTTCCGTCGGCCACTGACGTAGCAGCGCGTCTATGCCCTCTGACATTCTTTTTCTTCTTCTGCTGAAGAACCGGCTGACCTTCGCCGACTGGAAGGTCGCCATTAGATCCATCATGGGTGTTCCCCAGCGCGTCACGATCTGCTCGAAAACCACGGGATGCAACTCCCATTCTCCTGCATCCACCTGAACTCTGCTGAGAAAGTCCGCCGTGACGTTGTCCTTCCCTGCAATGTGCGCTGCCGAGATCGCGGTCAACCGAAGTTCCACCCAAGCGAACAAGGCGTCTGCTTCCTCCTCCATCGCGGCACTCCCCGTGCCGCCCTGCCGGTTGATGTAGGCGACTGTCGCCGAATTGTCGGAGAGCACCCTCATGGACCGTCCTCTTACCGCGTTCTCGAACGCCCGAAGGGCCCGGAATACTGCTCGAAGTTCCAGTCGATTTATCGACCACACGGACTCCAGGGGAGACCAAAGCCCCTGCGCAAACTGACTTCCGCAGTGAGCCCCCCAGCCCACTAGGCTGGCATCCGTCAACAACGGAATCCACTCCGGCTGTTCCAGTGGCATGCCGGCCGCCAGGGATGACCGGTGAAGCCACCAACGAAGAGACTGCCGGACTTTGAACGGACAGGGGAGACGCTTGCTCAGCGAATCGGACTGATGGGACCAACGGCGAAGCAGCGCCCGTTGCAGCGGCCGCATGTGAACCTTGGCCCAAGGCACCGCTTCCAATGTCGCCGCCATAGTGCCCAGCACCTGGAGATAGTCCCACGCCGACGGCGCCGGCACTGCCAAAAACCTCCGAACCAGGACCCGCAAGGCCACAGCCCGCTTGTGCGGCAGGAACATCTGACCCGTCAACATGTCGAACCGCACCCCGAGATATTCGAGGTCCTGGGTGGGTGTCAGATGACTCTTTGTCGAGTTGACCACCCAACCCAAGCTCTGCAAAAAGCTCACCACTTTGTCTGTCACTCGGACACTCTCCGCCTCCGACTTGGCCCGAATCAACCAGTCGTCGAGGTAAGGGTGAACCAGAATCCCTTGTTTGCGCAACGCCGCCGCCGCCGCCACCACCACCATGATCTTGGTGAAGGTTCGTGGCGCCGTCGCCAGACCGAAAGGCAAGGCTTGGAATTGATAATGACCCCAAGGAAAAGCGAACCGCAAAAACCGCTGATGAGCCTCCCTGATGGGAATGTGCAAATACGCCTCTGTAAGATCCAGCGACGTTAGGAATTCGCCCCGACGGACAGCCACGATAACCAATCTCAAGGTTTCCATCCGGAAATGCGGGACCCGCAAGCAACGGTTCACGGACTTGAGGTCGAGAATGGGCTGCAAAGAGCCGCCCTTTTTGGGCACCACGAAATAAACTGACTATCGACCCAAGCCGCATTCGGCTTTGGGCACCTTCACCACCGCTCCCAAATGAAGCAGCCTGTCTAAGGTCGTGTGAAGATCCGCCATCTTTCTTGGCCCTCTGCAAGGAGACATGACAAAGGAATCCCGCACGGGCCGTGCGAACTCCAGCGCGTAACCGTATTGGATGATCTCTAACACCCACTGATCGGAGGTGATGTGGGTCCAAGCGGAGAGGAACCCCCGAAGCCGCCCACCAACCGGAGGCCCCTTCGCCTGGACCCGCCTCGTTTCATTGTGGCTTCCGAGAAGAGGACGTAGGGCCAGAAGAGAATCCTCTATTCGCCCCTCGAAACCCCCGAAAGGGCTGGGCTTGAGACTGATAGCGGCCCCTCTGAAAACCGCCGAACCGCGACGAACGGTCGCCGGAAATCGCGAAACTGGCCCCGAAAGCTTTGACCAGACTTCCCGGGTCTGGGCTTATCCTCTGAGAGCCGCCCCGCCTTGGACTCGCCAAGGTCCTTCACCAGCTTATCCAAATCCTCTCCAAACAGTAAACCCCCTTTAAAGGGTAACTTGCTAAGGCGAGATTTAGAAGGACCATCCGCCGCCCAGTTCCGCAACCACAGCGAACGCCGGGCGGCCACCACCGATGCCGTGCTATTGGCCAGCGCCCTGATCAAGTCATAATGGACATCCGCCAAATAGGCCGTTCCGGACTCAAGCCGGTCCAGCTCCAGCAACTCCTCCGGATCTAAGCGCGAAGACTGGCGCAGGCGCTGAGCCCATCGCAGACAAGCCCTAGCCACCCAAGCTCCACAGATGGAGGCCTGCAGCGAAAGGGAATCCGCTTCAAAGGTCTGCTTCAGCAAACCAGCCACCTTACGGTCCTGGGCATCTTTCAAGGCCGCACTACCTTCAACCGGGATGGTGGTCTTCTTAGTAACCGCAGACACCACCGCGTCCACTCGCGGGGCCCGGAAGCGTTCCTTGTCCTTATCGGCCAGCGGATACAGCCTATTCAGCGTCCGAATACCCCGGAGACCTGCTTCAGGCCTATCCCACTCGTCCTGAATCATTTTATCAACCACTCTCTGAACTGGAAACACCACCTGCGTCTGACGTACCACTTGAATGACGGGGTCCTCGACCTCCTCTTCCACCATGGGTTGCGAAGCCAAATTCAACATCTGCAAAGATTCAGTGATCAAGGCAGACAACTCCTCCCTACGGAAGACCCAAATTATTTTAGCCTGATCCTCGGGCTCAGGAAGCTCGCCTTCCTCCAGGTCCGGCATGCCCTGGTCTGGCTCCCATGCCGGTTCGGAGGCTGCGGGCCAATCGTCTTCTGCCCATGCCTGATCCGAGGAGCGAGCCCGCTTGGGCGCCAGCTGCCCCTCGCCCACCGCAGCGGTCGCCTCCAGCTGCGGAACCGGAAATACGAGAGGCCCAGCGGCAGACCCTCCTCCCCGGCGCCGCAAACAAAAGGCCTGATGCATAAGTAAAATAAACTCAGGACTGAATTCCGCCATACCTGACGCCTGGGGTGCCATCAATGCGCTGGAGGGACCTGCTAAGTCCTCCAACGCAGTTTCGTGCACCGGAGGCCTCGGGGAAGAAGGCCCTGTCTCCACAGGCACTTCCTGCGCTTCTGGAGATCCCTGAGACCCCATCTGCTGCTCTACCACAGAGGAGAGGGAGGCACAGCCCCGGCACACCCCTGTATCAGCTACTGTGCCCCTCCTGGTGCCACAAACAAGACACTGAGGCTTAGCCGCCGTCAGACAGCCTAGCCCCGAGGAAAAATGCGCTACCCTTTATTTAGTTTTTTTTTTTTTTCACGTGGGGAAGCACAGCAGCTGAGCCAGCAGAGCAAGCCTAACAAGGCTAAAGGCAATGGCAGACGCCTAGCCGTCAAGAAAAAACGAGCCTCCCACAGCCCTCCCTTTCTCTACGTGGAAGAGACTGAAGAAAGGCCCGAAAGAGAAAAAAAAACAAAATCAAAGAAAACAAATGAAAACAAAAGTAAAACAAGTGAAAATCAAGAAACAAGCCCAGCAGGCCAAGGGACCCCGCTAAGGAGAAAGGTCCCAAGAGAAGAAACTCCTCAGAGCAACACGCGGCTGCTCCGCGGCACTAAAAATGGCCGCCGGAAAGCAAACCGGACCCAGGAAAAGGCGCGAAAAACAAGCCGCGCCGTCCCAAACCGGGCAGAAAGAGTTATGCCGCCGAGACAAGCAGCCTGACACCGGTGAAATGCCTACCGGCCAGGTCTGCTGCTCCGGTGCCAAAAACAGCAGTACGGGCTCTCCTGTGCGGGAAAAACGTGGCCGCACGAGAAACCGCTGCCCCTGAGCACAGCCACACGCTGAAGCCTCCGAAGCCGGCAAACGCTGTCGCGGCAGCACTGAAGGCACAGGCCCAGGAAGAGGGGCTCTCCCCCGTATAGTCCGGGGGGAGAGAACCTCTTAGCACCAGCGGATCACCAAATGCGCCTCTCTGACAGAGCCCCAGAAGGGAAAGTGCAGAGATCAAGAGCAAGAATGCCGGTTTGTCACTTTTCCTTTCTGTATTTTTTTTTTTTTTGTATTTAGATCTCCAGAACCCCGAATTAAAGGCCAATCAGACAAAAATTAGAGAATAAGCACAACTAGCCTAACTAACACATAGCTCCTTATTAGTTCCTCCAGAGAGCCCTATCCCAGGGCTCGCCACGTCCTCTTGCTGCACGGAGACTGGTCACACTGGGATGGAGGAGTGTCTGCAGCAGGCTATATCCAGTGATGACATCATTCTGTCAGACCAGTCTCCGAGCTGCAGGAGGAGGTTGACAACCCAGAAGTAGAGGACTGAACTGGAGGAACGATAAGGAAAGCAGGTTTAGTGCTTTCTGCGCAGCAATGCTGTAAGCCAGTGGTTCTCAACCCAGTCCTCTGGGACCCCCAGGCCAGTCAGGTTTTCAGCACTAAAAAAGGGGAGTAAGCCAGATGCATGTGCACAGGTGCCTAGGTTAACTTTGGCACCTGTACGCATGCTGGTTTACTTTACCAAAAAAAAAAGTAATCTGAGGTGAAGTCTGACAGAGTGACCTCCAGATGCATCCTGGGATGCATGACTTGGGGTTAGCTCTGTCAGACCCCGGGGGGGGGGGGGAGGTCTCTCTGCCATATAAGACTATTTATGCCTTATATGGCAGACCAACCCTGTCTGGTGCATTGCAGGATGCACCGCATGAGGCAAGTTACCAGTGGGAGGTACCAGTGTGTCTGCATTAGTCTGAGGTCCAGAACCCACCAGGTGGTTTTGGGGGGAGGTGGGAGCTAGAGACCAATAGGCCACTAGACCATTTCCTTTATCTGGGGGATGGGGGTAGGGGCCACTGGACCACTAGCTAATTTTATTAGTTCAGGAGGGGGGTATGGTCATCTGAGGTGAAATGTCAACTTCACCTCTGATGATCTGTTGGCTCCTGCAGCATTTTTATGCCTGCTTGAAGCTGGCATATGGAGCCAGCATTAAAAGTAAAAATTGTACTAAATTTCAATCCAATTATAATTCATTATTTTGCATTCAAAAGCATTCCCCCTGTCCTATACCTTAGCCCAGGGCCAGCCCAAGGGTTTCTGCTACCCTAGGCAGAAACCCCAGCCTCACCCTCCCCCCCCCAGCTGCCGCCGATTCTGTCTCAGGAGGGAGAAGTGGGCAGGGGCAGTATTTTAAAAAGCAGCTGCTTTTTGCCACTGCTTTCTTGCCCACGGCAGGTCATGTCCTTCAGCACATGTGGCCTGCCACTGGCAAGAAAGTGGTGGCAAAAAGCAGATGCTTTTGGAAATACTGCTGCTGTCGCTGCCTGCCTCCCCCCAAATGGAATCGGCAGCAGATGGGGGGGGGGAGGTGGTATGGCTGGTCATGTGTGCTGCTGCTGCTGCCCACCCAGGCTGCCCATCTAGCTCGCCTAGTGGATAGGCCGGCCCTACCTTAGCGCAGTGGTTTTGCTGGCAACTTTCACATGCTAGTTTGCTTTCTGCATTAGAGAACAAGACTAATGTGGGAAAACCTAGAGCATAATGCAGCATTTCTGCATCAACCCAAGTGTTTGTATTGCTAGTGATCTTTGTTCCTGTTTCCTGATTGGCCCAAAATTTGACTTGTCTGGAGCTCTATGCAAAATCCTTCCTGGATTATTATAATTATGTGAATATATTGACTCCTGTTCTTCTAGAGACTTACTCCAAAGTTTTATTTTGCCATGTTCTTATGCCAGAAATTCTGTGAAACCAGAGCCAGCATTAGGGGGTGGCAAAAAGGGCAGTTGCCCTGGGCCCCATGCCACAGGGGGCCCCAAGTTTGCCTCAATCTGAAGGAGGAATAGCTTGAAAGTGAATTTTGAGGGCTCCCTTCCTAATTTTTGCCCTGTGCCCCTCCACCTCTAACACCAGCCCTGTGTGAAACCATGTCTAAGTATACTGTCAGAGACCATCATATGTTGATCTCAGGAAATCCTCACTTTAAACAGCAGTAATTTACTATGCAACCGCAGCGATTCCCCACTATACTTTCCCATAGTCACGAGTTCAAGAAGCACAAAAACAATCATGCACTTACCTGGGAAAATAACCTCCTTTTCCACACTTCATAAGTAGAAGATCTTGATTGTGAAAGATTTGTGGTATGAACAACGACGAAGATTTGTCGTTGTTCACACCGCAAATCTTTCACAATCAAGCTCTTCTGCTTAAGTGTGGAAAAGGAGGTTATTTTCCCAGATAAGTGCATGATTGTTTTTGTGCTTCTTGAACTCGTGACTATGGGAAAGTATAGTGGGGAATCGCTACGGTTGCATAGTAAATTACTGCGGTTTAAAGTGAGGCTTTCCTGAGATCAACATATACACAGTCACTTTCACAGTTTTTTTTTGTGTGAGGTGCATCATGTGTGCTTTTTCACATGATTATAACAAGGGTTTACAGAAGTTAAAAACCTTTCACTGAGTAAAACGGACGAGAGGTCGCAAAAGGGGATTGTCCCTCAAGACCAATCTTCCAACAAATAAATACAGTTTACAGCGCTTAGCTTGCTTTTGCTCTATTTTTGTTTTTTGATTTATTCTTTCTTTAGGGCATTGTTATTTTTGATTTTGGTGCATTTATCAATTGTGGCTGAGAGGCAGTGCGGCGATCCCGGATATTCAATGCCGGGGCCACATATGACTCTGACTTTGAATATCTGGGGTTAGAGTTTGGTGGGAAGGGCTATGAGCCGAAGGGGCGCATAGCCCTCCTAACTCAATATCGGTCCCTAAATATCCACACAAAACCACTTTTAAGCAGTCCACAAAACTGCAGGAGACCATTCACCATCATCATTTACATACAGATATTCATTAATAATTGACTTCAACCTCTCACAATCTTTTTCATCATCTAGTAAAGAATCATTTAGCCTTCAAACCCCCCCCCTTTTTTTTTTGGTCTCTCTAAGCTTCATTTCCCGCCCCCCCCCCCATGTTCTGACCAAGTGATATTGTCAATATCACATTCCACAATCTTAAGGACTTGACCCCTCTCCATCCAAAGGCAATTGATTCTAGAGTAGGAATCATGAACTTTAGGGTAATAAGTATAATTCCTCCCTCTAGAATGGTGCTCTCTCCACATGTTGACTAAATCAAAAGCTCTAATAAATGCTTTCAGTTTTTGATGTTGTTGTTAAGTGCCATCGAGTTGTGTCGACTCATGGCGACCCTCTGGATAGCTGTCCTAAACTGTGTTCTGTCTTCAATCAGGTAGCTCATTGTTGATAGAGTGGCACCCATAGCTGGTGTTATTGTATCAATCCATCTCATTGCTGGCCTTCCTCTTTTGCATTGATCTTCTACCTTGCCAAGCATGATGTCTTTCTCTAACGATCTCTCTCTTTGCATGATAATTTTCCATGTTACCTACACCTATACCTCTGGAAGTCTACTTTAGGATTTTAGGCCAAATTAAAGTCCACACACATACATAGACCCGCAGGCATATGATCCTCCACAAATCCCATGTTTGTTTGCAACCTGATCAACAATTTTTCCTTGATCTACATTAGGAGCATATACACCAATCAAGGTAATTCAGTGTCAACCATGTGCAATTTGACAAAAAAAAGTGCCCTTGAAGATCCCGATACAGGACTACTGATTGAAATGGGACTTCAATATTAAAATTGCTATCTCCCCTGTTTTCCCCTGTATCCTATTTCATGCAAACTATCTATTCCTATAATTCTTATCACATACTCTAAATTCATCCTTGCTCAACAAATGCACATTTCTTGTACATAGGCAATTTGCAGCTGCAAGCAACCTAGCTCTTTAAACATTAATTATTATTATTATTATTTAAAACATTTCGAAACCACCTTTGGCCGAAGCATTCAAAGCGGTGTACAACAATACAAAAATAATATAAAAAGGGTCCCACCCACGAGACCCATTATCCACCCCTAACCTCTCCCAGCTGCTACACAAGCTGTAAATACCAGCTGCTACAAAGTCAGTCGCTATTGACTGGCCATCAGCTGCCTTTCAAACTTGTAAACTGGAACATATTTAAAGTTTTGCGGAAGAACAACAAATCAATCTTATTCCGTGATGCTATAGGAAGAGAGTTCCACAAAGTGCGCTCATGTTAAGTGTAACCCTCCAATTGTGCTGTCTAAATGTTGTTAAATACCCTCATGTCAAATGTAACCCTTCTGTGATGTGACTACTTTGATTGAAGGATAAGGTGGTATACAAATCTGTCTAAATAAAATAAAAAGTGGGAACTACTGAGAAAATGCATCCCCGCCATCGCTGTAAATGAACATAAGAGAGTCCCAGAATGGTTAACAAATGGTCCTCGGCAGAACATAGAGCACGGCTTGGTATATACCAATGAGCTAATTTCCGCAGATACCAAGGCCCAAAACCAACAGTTGTGTGCCAAAACCAACAGTTTAAATACACATCATTGTTTAATGGGAAGCCAATGCAAATGCAGCAACACACCAGCTACTAGGTCCCATCTTCGGAGACCCTAGATGACATGAGCCGTTGCATTTTGCACAACCTGCAATTTTCTCGACAGGTAGTACGGCAACCCAACATACAAAGCATTACAGTAGTCCAGGTGACTAGACTACTAATCGCAGGGCCTCTTGATCTAAATAAGGTCTGAGTTGCCAGGTCATCTGTAAAAAAGCATAGTTACTCACCTGTAACGGGTGATCTCCGGGAACAGCAGGAATCAGTCTTCACATATGGGTGACATTGGCATCGACGGAGCCCTGTGCGGGAACATTCCCCAGCACCCAATAGGAATGCTTTTGGAAGCATCCCTCCACAAATGCATGCCTGCCTTCCTAGCGATTCTACTCAGTCAGGTGTAGAGCTTAGAGAAAATCAGAAAAACAAAAACCCATTCTATAATTCCCAGGGGAGGAGGGCAGGTTGTGAAAACTGATTCCTGCTGTTCCTGGAGATCACCTGTTACAGGTGAGTAACTACGCTATCTCCAGAAACATATGTGCAGACTTCACATATGGAACTCACCAGCTCCTTGCTACCGTGAAGGACAGAGGATGAAAGTGCAACCGACAGGAAAAAAAAAACCCGAACCACAACCAGGGTAGAGTAGGGATCCATCAGACCCAGCCCTTTGAGCACACTCTCTCTTGAGGTAGCCGGCAGGAACAGAGAGTCGGTGGGAAGGAGGTGTAGTTACAGTACGTCTCGAAAAGGTGCCGCAGTAAGGCTTGGCCAAAGATAGTATCCCTACTGGAATCCTTGTTGAGACAGTAATGGGCAGCAAAAGTATGAATGGAAGACCATGTGGTAGCTCAGCAAACCTCCGAGATGGATACAAAGTGTAGGCTGGCCACTATGGCGGCCATTGCTCGGACGTTATGAGCCATGACATGACCATTTAGGGAAAGTACGGCCTGTGCGTAAGCAAAGAAAATGCAGTTAGCAATCCAGTTAGAAAGAGTATGCCTTGTGACTGGTAGGCCCAAGTGAATAGGGTCAAACGACACAAAAAGTTGAGAGGATTGTCGATGAGCCTTAGTTCTTTCTAAATAATAGGCCAAAGCTCTCTTGCAATCTAGGGTATGCAGTGTAGCTTCCACCCAAGAAGAATGACGTCTTGGAATAAAGGTTGGAAGGAAGACCAACTGGTTAAGGTAGAAGGGGGAAACCACCTTTGGAAGGAACTTGGGATGGGTTCAGAGGACCATCTTATCATGATGGAAGTGAGTGTAAGGAGCATAATTCACTAGAGCTTGCAACTCATTGACCTGATAAGCCAATGTGAGAGCAATCAAGAAGATAATCTTCCAAGTGAGGAACTTCAGGGACATTGAGGCGAGGGGCTCAAAGGGAGATTTGAGCAGTTGAGCCAGGACAACATTGAGGTCCCAGGCTACTGAAGACAGTCTGATTGGTGGCCTTTTTAAGAGAAGGCCTTGCATGAAGCATGCTATGAGATGATGAACAGAGATAGGTTGACCACCAACTGGGCGGTGAGAGGCTGAGATGGCATCAAGGTGGACTTGAACTGAGTTTGTCTTTAGTCCTGCCTTAGAAAGATGGAGAATATATTGAAGTAGTGGCTCTACCTGGCAACTAAATGGGCTGAGAATCCTCTGAGAGCACCAGAGAAAACCGGCACCATTTAAAAGCATAAGTATGTTGAGTGGAATCCTTTCTAGACAAACTGAGCACCCTAGGGATGGACCCTAAAGTTACTGCTTGGGTTAGAAATTGGTTGAATGGGAGGCAACAAAGGGTACAGGTAAATGGAGTTCATTCTGAGGAGAAGGAGGTTACCAATGGTGTGCCCCAGGGATCTGTCCTTGGTCCAATTCTTTTTAACAGCTTTGTTAGTGATATTGCAGAAGGGCTGTTGGGTAAGGTTTACCTCTTTGCGGATGATACCAAAATCTGCAATAGAGTAGACACCAAGGAAGGTATAGATAACATGAGGCGGGATCTAGCTAAGCTTGAAGAATGGTCTAGAATTTGGCAGCTGAGATTTAATGTTAAAAAATGCAAGGTCATGCATTTGGGCTGCAGCAATCCAAGGGAGCGATATAGTATAGGGGGTGAAGTACTTCTGTCTACAAAAGAAGAGCAGGACCTAGGCTTGATTGTGTCTGATGATCTTAAAGTGGCTAAACAGGTAGAAAAGGCAACAGCAAAAGCTAGAAGGATGCTTGAGTGCATAGGGAGAGGAATGGCCTGCCGAAGAAAGGAGGTGATAGTGCCTCTGTATAAGTCTTTGGTGCGACCTCATTTGGAGTACTGTGTGCAATTCTGGAGACCGCACCTTCAAAAGGAAATAAACAGGTTGGAGTTGGTACAGAGAGTGGCTACTAAAATGGTTAGTGGTCTTCATCATAAAACATATGAGGACAGACTTAAGGATCTTAATATGTATACTTTAGAGGAAAGGCGGGAAAGAAGAGATATGATTGAGACGTTTAAATACCTCCATGGCATAAATGCACAGAGGAGAGCCTCTTTCAATTGAAAGCAAACTCTGATACAAGTGGACATAAGATGAGGGTGAAAGAGAATAGACTCAGGAGTAATATGCGGAAATATTTTTTTATGGAAAGAGTGGTAGATCCTTGGAATAGTCTCCCAGTGGAGGTGGTAGAGATGAGGACAGTGTCTGAATTCAAAAAGGCATGTGACAAACACAAAGGATCTCTAAAGGAAAAAAGGGGACTGTTGTAGTGGTTGATATGGAAGGGCAGACTAGATAGGCCATGTGGTCTTTTTTTGCCATCATGCTTCTATGTTTTTTTTACGTCCTTTGGAAGGTCTAGATGAGAGACTAGGCTTTCAGCAGCCACGCCGTCAACTGTAGCGCTCTCAGATTCGGGTGAAGAAGCATCCCCTGATGCTTCGATAGATTGGGCGTGCATCCCAGATTGAGAGAATGGTGTTGCACTAGTCGAAGGAGCAGAGGAAACCATAGTTGATGTGGCCAGAATGGGGTGATGAGATCAACATTACCTTGTCCACTTGAAGTTTGATGAGGTCTTCGGTTTCAATGTAATGGATGGGAATGCGTAAAGCAGTCCCTATCAACAGTGAAGGAGAAAGGCATTCAAGGCCTGGCTCTATGGCAATAGTATCCTGGAATAGAATCGAGGAAGCTGTGTGTTTATTGGAGTAGCAGAGAAGTCGATGGTGGGAGTTCCCCACAATTGAAAGACGTCCTGCGCTGTTTCGCGATGGAGCGTCCATTCATGTAGTCAAAAGAGTCTTCTCAACTTGTCTGCTAGCACATTTTGCTCTCCTGGTAGGTAGACTGCTTGAAGAAGAATATGATGAGATATCGCGAAGGTCCAGAGATGGATCGTCTCCCTGCAAAGGTAGCGAGATCCCCTTCCCCCTTGTTTGTTGAAGTAATACATGACAACCTGGTTGTCGGTCTGAATGAGTACTGTTTGTCCAGTTAGCTGAGGACGGAACTCACAAAGGGAAATAGCAATTGCCCTGAGTTCCAAGAGGTTGATGTGGTAAGTGGCTTCCCTGGGGGACCATATGCCCTGTGTGGTGAGGCCATCGAGATGATCCCCCCAGCCCGGTTTGGAAGCATCTGTCACCAGGGTACACCACGGAGCAGACATTTGAAAAGATAACGCGACGAGAAGATTTTGAGTGGTGCATTACCAATTTAGGGAGTCCACTAACTGAGGCATGATGGTGATCTTGTCTGTGAGATGACCTGTTGCCTGTTTCCACTGATCTGCAAGAGTCCGCTGTGCTGGACGCATGTGAAGTCAATCATAGGGTATGACATGGACTGTGGAGGCCATGTGTCCTAAGAGGCGAAGCATGTCTCTTGCAGTGATACAGGACCGACTTTGGCATTGAGTTGCCATGTCAATGAGACAGAGGAGCCAGTCTCTTGGAAAGAAGGCTCAAGCCTGTGTAGTGAACTCCAGTATTTGAGATGAAGCGAGCTGGGACTTTGGGTAGTTGACCACAAAGCCTAGATGCTGAAGCACTAAGATGGTGCATTGGAACAATATGACTACTATGTGAGGGTTATCACCCTTGATTAGCCAATTGTCTAAGTAAGGAAAAACGAAGATTTTCACAGTGTAGAGGTAGGCTGCCACAACTGCCAGACACTTTGTGAAAACTCTTTGTGCAGATGCAAGGCCAAAAGGTAGAACATGGTACTGGTAATGGGTCCCGGGAAGAAGAACTGGAGGCACTTTCTGTGGGAGGAATGAATCAGAATGTGAATGTAGGCCAGTCTTTTTCCTAGAGGGAAGGAAGTAAGGTCCCTAGCGAGACCAATTTGAACTTTTCCCATACCAAGAACTTGTTGAGATTCTGGAGATCCAGGATAAGTCTGAACCCCCCCTGTTTTTTGGGGGATGAGGAAATAATGGGAGTAGAACCTGAGGCCTTGTTGAGGGAGTGGGACTTTCTCTATGGCTCCCTGCAGTTCCAGGGTGGCTATCTCCTGCTGAAGTAGAGTGGAGTGCAGGTGATCCATGGGGGACTCCACTATGAAGTAAGTGGGGGGCAGGTCCTGGAAATTGAACGGATATCCCACACTCTCAACCTTTAGAGTCCAGGGTTCTGACATGATGAGGGGGCCATCTGTGGGCAAAGTGGATTAATCTGCCTGCTATGTAGTAGGGGAGGGGATCCTCTAAGAGGAGACTGGCTATGCTCTTGAGGAAGTCAAAAACCAGTTGTAGGCTGTGCCTGCAGAGCTGGTTGAGGTTTTGCAGCCTTAGGCTTCCTGGGCTGACGTGGTTCCAATTGTTTTTGATGTGGCTGTTGAGGCTGATAAGAAGAATAAGGCGGGTTGTTGTTGTTAAGTGCCATCGAGTCGGAGTCGACTCATGGCGACCCTCTGGATAGCTATCCTAAATTGTGTTCGGTCTTCAGTCAGGCGGCTCATTGTTGACAGACTGGTACCCATAGCTGCTGTTATTGTATCGATCCATCTCATTGCTGGCCTTCCTCTTTTGCGTTGACCTTCTATCTTGCCAAGCATAATGTCTTTCTCTAATGATCCCTCTTCTCTTCGCATGATGTGTCCAAAGTATGAAAGTCGAAGTCTTGTCATTTGAGCTTCTAAAGAAAGCTTAGGTTTGATCTCCTCTAGTACCAACTGGTTTGTTCTTCAGGCAGTCCATGGTATACACAGTATTTGCCGCCAGCACCATAATTCAAAGGCATCAATTTTCTTCCTGTCTGTCTTTTTCACTGTCCAGCTTTCACATCCATATGATGTTATTGAAAATACCATGGCTTGAACAAGTTGAATCTTTGTATGGAGAGAGACATCTCTGCTCTTGAGAATCTTATCTAGGTCTTTCATAGCCATTCTGCCAAGAGCAATGCGTCGTCTGATTTGACTGCTTGTTGCTTCTTTATTGATAGTTGATCCAAGTAGGTTAAAGTTGTTCACAATTTCAATTTCTTCTCCTTCAACGATGAACCTGTTGATTATGCCAGTTGTCATGATCTTTGTCTTCTTTACATTAAGGTGCAGGCCCATTTTGAGATTATGTTCTTTGATTGTGAGAAGCAAATGTTTCAGATCACCTTCACTTTCAGCCAGTAATGTGGTATCATCAGCATAGCGAAGGCTGTTGATGAGTCTTCCACCAATCTTCACACCTCTGTTGTCTTCATACAATCCTGCTTCTCTGATGATTTGTTCTGCATATAAATTAAACAGGTAGGGGGGAAAGTATGCAGCCTTGTCTTACACCTTTGCTTATTTTAAACCATTCTGTTTCTCCTTGTTCCGTTCAAACTGTTGCGGGTAGGAAGGGTGATACTTTATCTTCCTGCAATAGAAAGGCTTCTTGGCAGGGGCCTTCTTTTTAGTTGGATCAGCATCTTCAGAGACAGGCGTTTCATGGTGAGATCATCCATCTCTATCTCACCCACCTTTTCACGCCACCCCTTTCCAAAGAGGTTTTCACCTGTACAAGGAATATTAGCAAGCTTATCCTGAATCCATTGTTCAGGTTCGGAGGCTTGCAACCATTTTTCTGGCTGCTATGCAAACTGCTTTTGCCCTACTGGTGGACTCAAAAGCATAAAAGGCAGCCCTAGTGAGGAATTTGGGGGTATTCTGACCATGAGTGATCAAGGCCTGATGTGGTCCTTGCTTGTCTGGTGGCAATAGGGTGGTAAACTCAGACAGGTCCTTTGTGACATCTCTCGAAAACATCCCCATGTAAAACATATAGGAGTTTATACTGGGTGCTAACATAACTGCCTGGAAGCACCAATGTCCAAATGCATCGAGAGTCTTCGTCTCTCTGGCTGGAGGAATTGAGGAATGATTTTTAGCACTTTTAATCTGATGCATTGCTGATTCCACAACCATAGAATGATGTGGTAACTGAGGCTTCTGAAAACCTGGGCAAGGAGGAACTCTATAGAGAGTGTCTAGTCTCTTGCTGATTGACAAAACTGTCAATGGAGCTTTCCACATACAAACCATAAGGCCCTGGAGGATATGGGAAGTGTAGCAGCCTCTTTAGGAGTCGAGGGGTATTGAAGAATAGCAAACTCTTCAGCTCTCAGTTCAGTCTCTGTGGTTACTGTCACCGAGAATGCAGCTGTCATGTCCCTGATGAAATCTTTAAAGGACGTATCTTCAGACGGTGATTGACGCCTCTCATGCAGTGGAGAGGGGTCTGAGGGAATGTTTGAGAGAGATACGGAATCGACACTCAATGTCTGATTCCAAGGAAGCAGAACTAGAACTTGGAAGAAAGTCAAAATATTGACGGTTTGTACTGTGGTGTCAATGTCAATGCAGCTACGGGTTCCAACGGGAGTATCGGCTGGGAGTGACGGTGACGGTTCCGTTAGTGATGTCATGGAATGTCTCAATGCACCAACATCGGGGTTGGGCATCAGGTCAATGGATCCAGAGAGCCTCAAATCCAGAGGGCCTCAGACTCCGCTCCATAGCTTGCACACGCTGATCGAGGAAGACTGGAGGTGACTGGGTGGATTCTTGCACAGAGCCCTGTGCCACTGTACCAGAACTGTGGAGGATGACACCTTGGGAGCATCCTTGAGCCCCTCTGGTGCTTTGGAGGAAGTATCCTCCCACCGGGGTGTTTTGCTGGCTGGTCCATGTCCAGTTCCCCTGTTGGAGTGTCAGTATCGATGCCAAGTATCAGAGTCAGACATTGATGCCGAGGACCTCGATACCTTTCTGCGGATGCCGACACCAAGGTCTTCAATACCTTTTCTGCCTCTATGGAGTACTTGTATTTGCTGCCGTGTTTGGACTTTGAGGAGGTATGGGAACCATGTGACGACCGTGATGGTATGGAGATAACCAAAGAGTGTGCTGAAGTGACTGAGTCTGACAGAAACAGCTTTCCCCATTGTTGTTGTTTTTTAAGTCCCCTCCGGGTCATCTGTTGACATAAGGGGCAAGCCGAAGCGTCATGGTCCGGGCCCAAACATTTCAAGCACCATTATATGGTTTCTCCATGTCTGAGAAGACCACCAAGGAAAATCAAAAAGGCAATGGCGGCCTAGGCCAGCCAGAGAAGCAGCAATGCTGCAAATGAATTAAAAATAAACAAAAACAGAAAAGAAAATTTTACAAAAAAATCAACGAAAAAAGAGAGACCAGGGCGTCTGATACCACTCTGGACCGACAGGAATGCAAGCACGATGTACCCGAAAGCACTAAAATTTTACCAGTGGGGTTAGGACAAGGACCTGATGGCTCTGCAGAAAAGAAAACCGAGGAGAATTGCTAGGAAGGCGGGAAGACAGGCATGCATGCATGGAGGGATGCTCCCAAAAGCATTCCTATTGGATGCTGGGGAGTGTTCCCACCCAGGGCTCCATCGATGCTGACGTTACCCATATGTGAAGACTGCATTCCTGCTTGTTCTTGGAGATCCCAAAGCCTACACAAACCACACTAGATATCTGCTTCCATAGACAAAGATCTTCCTCTAAAATGTCACCCAAATCGCGAATCTCACTCTGCCAAAACAGACGAGTGCCCCCAATCGAAAGTCCACTTCGCAAACTCTCCTCAGTTAACTTACCACAAAGTAAAACTTCTGATTTAGTGACATTAAGCACTAGACAATGAGACCACAGCCACACTGCAATATCTTCCAAGCAACGGTTAGCACGTTGAAGCACTGCAGCCTCATCCTCTTCAATATCGATCAAAAGCTGGATGTCATCCGCATACAGAAAGCCCAAAAACCCATGACTCCTACAAATTGCCTCCACAGGGCTCATATGGATGTTAAAAAGAGTCGGGGACAAAACAAAGCCCTGGGGGATCCCACAGACCCAGCTCTGTACTTTGTAGGAACGTGTTTCCCAATGAACACAGAATCGTCTATTGGTTATAAAAGAAATTAGCCACTGGAGAACCCGGCCGCCAATCCCTAAGGCCCTACACCATTGAGCCGTAATATCAGGGTCTACAAGATCAAACACGGCAGACAAATCTAACGTTACCACCAAAGCCATTCTCCTTTTATGCTTCACCTTACCCAAGAAATCCATTATGGATACCAATAAGGATTCCATTCTAGAACCATTCCAAAACCCAGCTTGTCCCCAATTCAAACAATCCACTTGATCCAAAAATGCAGACAGTTGCAATAGGACCACTTTCTCCATCACCTCAGCCACCCCCATCAAAGATGAGATAGGGTGCAAATTAGAACATTGCAAGTCAGAACCTTTTTCGGGATGGGAGTAACCATAGCCTCTTTTAAGTCAGTAGGGAAACAACCCTGACTAAGGGACGCACAGATTAAATCTACCACCCATTTCAGAAGCACCTTTGGAGCCCGCTGAAAAAGCTGCCCCAGCACTGGGTCCAAATGCATCCAGGTGAGATGTATCCCTTGGAGCAGCTCCCTCAACTCACCCACATATACCAAACTAAAATGAGATCACCTAACATCCACCCCAGTCTCCATAATCCCATGTGGAACAGGCACCACCTTAGCCCTCAAATGTTTCCCCAAAATGTTCCGCTACTAAATCGATGTCAATATCATCCACCAACCCACAACCACCCCATCATAGACATAAAAAGATGACAAGCTACTAAAAAAAACAGCTTTGGGCTTATTTCTAGCTGCTAAAATCTGGGCAGGACAAGCTCACAGCTTAGCCTCCTGAAGATGATGGTGATAAACACTAGAGGGCCTATGCCACTGGTGCCGATCGTTGGCACACTTAGTCTTACGCCAGCACCATTCCAACTTCCTCAACTCATTCTGCAAACCCCTCAACTCAGTGGAAAACCAAATACAATTTTGGATACAGTCCTCTTTCACCAACACCTGCCACATAGGTGCTACTTCCTCTAAAGCTGTCCCCATAACACCCACCCACTCTTGCACCTGTCCAATCACTGGTGCCTCACTCTCCATAACATGCCAACTCAAGGCCAGTAACCACAACCTATCCTCATCAATAGTCCCCCACCACCCACACAATAACTTACTAGAGCCAAAACCCACATTCTATCCAACTCAAACCCAAACTAAATCAAAAAATGTTCAGACCATGGCACAGGCACTCCACTCATTGTCTCTTGTATGGTGAATTCAGCCTGCATACATTCAGCATACCAATTCTTATTACGTAAGAACCATTCATTGCAAGTTATCCACAGATCCCCCTCCTGCCTCCCTCCCCCTTCTAATTCCCCCCACCTTGCTGTCCCCATCCCCCATCCCCCCTCCACCTTTCTCCTCATTCCTCCCTCCTCCACACTCAACAGGCCTTGATAAACATAGTGTCTCTCCTCAAGGCATGACTCACAATGCCATTGGACTCCAAACCCTCTAGCATTCAGCCAATCCTACACTTTCACACATATCCCAATTGCTATCCAGCCACTCACCCATTGTTATTACCCTATCAATTACACAAAATCTCATTCCATGGTCACCCTCCAACACTCAATCATTTACCCTTTCATCTGTTATAAATCACGTAGTCCAGGTAGTCTCTTCTCAAGTGCCATCTTCCTCGCAGAAATGAGCCACTCTGCCTGTCTGCACAGCCTTTTCCATTTCCTTGTGAAATTGAGATTCTCTTATCCCTCAGTCCAAATCATACAAATATCATCAATATACCGGTAATATCTAAAGGGTTATTCTTATATTTGTTTCCAGGTTTTTGAATCTTAGGTATCATGTAGAAAGTGCCCACAGAGGGATGAACCAATCATATCTGGTATTGCCACACTCAGGGCCGGCCCATTCACTCCCCTCAATAGAATCGATGACAGTGGGAAGTGTGTGTGTGGGGGGGTGCATGTCCGGGGCATGACTCAGTGCAGGGGAGGGGGGGGGCGGCATGTCCGGGGCACACTAACAGAGGAAACATCTGGATTTGTAGAGAGGATTCTCAAATCCCTAGTACATAGAACAAACAGCTACATACAAGACACCATAGGCTTTCTGAACAAGTTAATAAAACATTGTGCAATTACCACCTGGTGCTCTCCTACTCACAATGGAGGTAGAATCACTATATAGCAATATTCCCTGAACAGATGGAATAACCACATGTGGAATGTCTAAAGGCATCTACCCCAGAACACCAATACACACTGGAAACTATTACAAAATTAATCAAATTCATCCTAACCCACAACTACTTCAGCTTCAGAAATGACATCTACACTGCTATGGGTAGGATGGCACCAGAAAATTCCAACTTTTTCATTGTAGAGCTGGAAGAGACATTTTTGAACAAATATCAGAATAACCCTTTAAATATTACTGGTATATTGTTGACATTTGTATGATTTGGACTAAGGGAGAAAAGACTCTCAAACAATTTCACAATTATTTTATTACATCCTATTACATCCTGTATACTTGTAAATACTCATGTAAATAGTTGCAGAAATGACGTCCCATGTTTATCCAAGTTCTCTGACCTTGTTCTCTGTAAAACCAAACAGTTTGTTGTTCTGGTCTGTTGTTATATTGTGAACCGCGCTGATGCTGAATAGAGCGGTATATAAGAGCCTGTAATAAATAAATAATAAATAATAAAAATAAATAATATTCCTCAATCAGATTCAAAGTTGATTACTCCACAGAAAAAGTTAACTTCCTGGACACTACAAATTTTATCAATAATGGTTAAATACAGACATCTATATACAAGAAACCAACTGGCAGATGCAGCTATCCTCACAATTCCAGCTTTCACCTGTCACATACAAAAATATATATATAAATATATATAACTAAGCAACATGATATCATTGTATATGCTCTGACCCTAAAGACAAGGATAAATACCTCAAAATCCTGACTGAATCCTAAAGACAATTGCTTTTTCACTTAAAACACCCAGAGAAACACTACTGCAATACAAAGAAAAGAAAACCTCACAGAGAAATCTAGAGTTGGAAAAACTGAGAAAAATCATAAAAGACCTACAGCCACTACTTCAGGAGAATGAATTACCAAAGAGATATTTCCTGCTCCATCAATGTTGGCAAAAATTAGCGAAGAGCAGGCCCCCAATGGAAACTCAAAAGAAAGTATGTCACAAATCCTTGCAAATATACCAAGCTGCAAATTGTGCCAATATATATACTTAGTAGACAGTGTTCATTTCCCCTGAGATAGGGTCAGAAGATGAAATTTTTTTTTTTTTTTTAAACTAAGATAACTTTAGTCTGAACTGAATGAAATCTGAAAGCCCCAATTATGTCCACTCTCTCGGACGCACACTCTAATAGAGGACAGCAACCTTGGGCCGGAAGGACTGGGGTTTCTAGTCCCATAGATGCTCCTTGTGGTCTTGGGCAAGCCACTTAACCCTCCATTGCCCATGTTCCCTGTAAGTATTAGTGTATGTGTCTCATATCCCACGTGTTAAATGTATCCCCCAATTGTGTTGTGACCGCTTTGATTGAAGGATAAGGCGGTATACAAAACTGTCTAAATAAATAAATAAATAAATAATATGGTGAAATTTTGTTGGCACGAAAAAAACTCCAAACCGAAAGAGGTGGGACCCTGGACTGGCCCGGAGAAAGCTCAAGGAAAGACAATTAGCAGGTAAGACCTAATTTCATCTTCCTTATCGCTTCTCCGGGCCAGTCCAGGGAAAGGTAGGGCAGTACCAAAGCAGTACCTAAATATGGGAGGGACCCGCCAGACCTGCGATAAGAGCCGAGGCTCCCAATTTCGCATCGTCTCTGGCTTGAACATCCAACCAGTAATGTTTTGTAAAAGTATGCAATGAAGACCACGTTGCAGCTCTGCAGATATCTATCGGCGGCACAAAGGCAAACTCCGCCCAGGAAGTCGCTAGAGCTCGAGTAGAATGAGCCCTCAGCCCAATCGGCGGCGATATTCCTCGGGCAGCGTAAGCTGCCACAATAGCACAGCGAACCCAACGAGCTATGGTGGACTTTGACGCTGCTTGACCTTTACGAGACCCTGCATACTGGACAAAGAGTCTGTCTGTTTTCCGAAAGGGCTGCGAAATCTGAAGGTATGTCCGTAAGACCCGGCTAAGATCCAACCGTTTGAGCGCATGGTCTATGGGAGAACCGGAATTGTTAGAAAACACGGGCAAGGCTACCGATTGATTAACATGAAAAACAGACAGTACCTTAGGTAAATAGGAAGGCACTGTGCGTAGCAACACCCGTTCCGGAAGAAATTGAAGATAAGGCTCCCGGCAAGACAAGGCCTGCAAGTCGGAAATCCGGCGAGCTGAACACAAAGCCACCAAAAAAGCCGTTTTCCAGGAACACTCTCGGATTTCTCGAGAGGAGAGGGAAGCCAAGGACGAATGAGAAAAAGCTTCCAAAACTATATTCAAGTCCCAGGGAGGCACGATTGGGCGCACTGGAGGACGGATGATTTTCGCTGCCCGCAAAAAACGTTGCACATCCGGAAGCGCCGAAAGACGGCGATGCTGTACTAATCCTCTGAAACAGGCAAGCGCGGCTATATGAACCTTAAGGGTACTAAGAGCCAAGCCTTTGTCCAAGCCATGCTGGAGAAAAAGAAGAAGCTGAGGTAAGGTAGACGACATAGGAGGAACATTGCGCTGTCCACACCATGATTCGAAAAGACGCAATACCCGCACATATACCAGGGAAGTCGTCGGCCTTTTAGACTGAAGTAAGGTGTCTACAACGGAATTCGCATAGCCTTTGCGCTTTAAGCGAGACCTTTCAAGAGCCAAGCCGTAAGCAAGAAGCGATCCACCCTGGGCATGAGAATGGGACCCTGATGCAAGAGATTGATGCGTGCCGGAAGAGGCCAAGGCGGAGCTATTAGAAGCCGAACTAGATCGGCATACCAGGGACGACGAGGCCAATCCGGCGCAATGAGAATCACCACCCCCCGGTGTTGCGCTACCCGTTGGATGACTCGACTCAACATTGGCCCAAGGAGGGAAAACATACAAGAGAGAGTCCAGAGGCCACGGCTGAACGAGAGCATCGAGACCCTCCGACATGTGTTCTCTGCGCCTGCTGAAGAACCGGCTGGCCTTGGCATTGCTGCACGTTGCCATCAAATCCATCACCGGCTGTCCCCAACGCAAGATCAGCTCGTGATAAATTGCTGCGTTCAACTCCCATTCCCCGGGATCGAGGATATTGCGGCTGAGATAATCGGCTTGCACATTCTCTTTGCCAGCTACATGTGCTGCTGATAACGCTAGAAGATTGGTTGCTGCCCAAACCATCAAAGCCTGACATTCGGAAAGGAGAGAGAGAGACTTGGTGCCGCCTTGACGATTGATATAAGCAACTGTCACTGCATTGTCGGAGAATATCTTGACTGCAGTCCCCTTGAGCAAGTCCGCGAAGTGCAGCAGGGCGAGACGAGCTGCCCGAAGTTCGAGACGGTTGATCAACCAGGAACTCTCCTCGGGAGACCAAGCACCCTGAGCGAAACGTGTCTGACAATGAGCCCCCCAGCCCTTGAGACTGGCATCTGTGGTGACCAAAACCCACGAGGGCTCCTGTAAGGGAATCCCCGCCGTTAGATGTTCTGGAACTAACCACCACTCCAGACTGAGTCGCACATGGTCTGGACAGGAGAGGCGCTGCGAGAGTGGGTGAAGCTGCGGCGACCAACGGGAAAGCAACGCTTGCTGCAGGGGTCGCATGTGAGCCTTGGCCCACGGGACTAGATCGAGTGCCGCCGCCATGGACCCCAAGAGTTGCAAATACGTCCACGCCGACGGAGCTGTTAGTTGCAGAAAGGCTCGCACTTGTTGCAACAGCTTCTCCACCTGCAGCTCTGGCAAAAAGACCGCCCCTCGCTCTGTGTCGAAAAAAGCTCCGAGGTACGTCAGCTGCCGCAACGGCACTAAATGACTTTTGGATTGATTGATCACCCAACCGAGCCGTTCGAGAAGTTGCACCACTCGAGTTGTTGCCTCCACTGAAGCTAAGTGAGAGTCGGCCCTGATCAACCAATCGTCGAGATATGGGTGAACTCGGATACCTTCCTTTCGAAGTGCCGCTGCCACAACCACCATCAACTTTGTGAACATCCGCGGAGCCGTAGCGAGACCGAACGGCAAAGCGCGAAACTGGAAATGCCCCATTGGAAGGGCAAAACGTAAATATCGTTGATGAGATTGTCGGATGGGAATATGAAGATAAGCCTCTGTGAGATCTATGGACGAGAGAAACTCTCCCGGCTGCACCGCCCGAATCACTGTTCGTAACGTTTCCATGCGAAAGTGAGGAACCCGCAAAGTACGGTTTACTCCTTTGAGATCTAGCACGGGACGAAAAGAACCCTCCTTCTTGGGAACCACAAAATAGATCGAGTATCGACCGCAACCGTATTGGTCTAGAGGCACGGGAACTATCGCTCTCAGATGTAAAAGACGTAAGAGGGTGTCTGAAATGGCCTGCTTTTTCAGACCGGGCGCGCAAGGAGACATCACAAAGGCAGGTGGCAAGGAGCAGGCGAAGTCTAGAGCATATCCCTTCTGAATTATCTCTAAAACCCATTTGTCTGACGTGATCTCGGTCCAGGCTGCCAAAAAATTCTGCAGGCGTCCTCCTACAGGAACTAACGCCTGGACCAGCAGACCTTCATTGTGGTTTTTTAACTGAAGGTTGGGATGTACTGAAGTAGGACCTGCCAAAACCTCTGGCTCCCCGAAAGGACTGACCACGAAAACTGGCACGCCCCCTAGAATAGGGTGTAAAGCGCGCTCCACGAAATCTACGGGAGTCTCGAGAAGAACCTTGAATACTACCAGTTCCCCTCACCGGCTTAGGTCTATCCTCCGGTAATCTACCGCCTTTTGAGTCGCCTAAATCTTTCACAATCTTTTCCAAAGCTTCCCCAAAAAGCAACTTCCCTTTAAAGGGCAGTTTACTAAGGCGTACTTTCGAGGAAACATCTGCTGACCAGTTACGTAACCAGAGGAAACGCCTGGCAGCTACCATAGAAGCCATGGTCTTAGCCGCAATTCGCAGCAAATCATAAAAGGCATCCGCCGTATAAGCAGCTGCAGACTCCAACTTCGCAATGTCTGGACTTTCTGAAGTGGACTCCCCTGCAGCGTCACCTTGCAACCACCTAATGGATGCATGAGACACATAAGCTCCACAAACCGCGGCTTGTAGCGCCAAAGCGCTAGAATCAAAGGCCTGCTTGAGAAGAATTTCCAATTTCCTGTCTTGGAGGTCCTTAAGAGCTGCCGCTCCCTCTACAGGGATGGTAGTCTTTTTAGTCACCGCAGATACCAAGGCATCCACCTTTGGCATGCGTAAGAACTCCTTTTCCTCCTGCAGAAGGGGGTACAAGCGAGCTAAAGCGCGGCCTCCGCGCAGGGTAGCTTCCGGACACTCCCATTCAGAATCAATCATTTGTTTAATAACCCTATGCATCGGGAAACAGCGTTGCTGGGTCTTAAACCCTTGCAACAAGGGATCTTCCAAAGGTTCCTGAGAGGAAGAAGGAAGAAGCAGGTGCAGCGCCGCTAAGGATTGAGAAATGAGAGCGGACAGCTCCTCTTTGCGGAAGACCCTGAAAATATTGGGATCCTCCCCAGGGGCAATTTCTCCTTCCTCCAATTCATCTGGATCTTGATCTAAGCCTGCCTCTGTCAGAAGTTCTGTGTCCCCCTGGCCCAGGAGTGCAGAAACTGGGGAAACAAAAGGATCCAAAGGCTCTTTAAAAAAATCCTTAGATTGAGAAGATCCCTCACCAGGATCCTCTGGCCCCTGCAAACTAATTGGCAGTGCTACAGGATTGGAAAGCACTGCAGACTGATCAGGCTGAGAAGATCTAACTAAAAAAGCTCTGTGCATAGCTAATATAAATTCGGGCGAAAAAAAGGAAGCCATGCTCTCCTGAGCCTCCGAAAGAGAACGCGAAGGCTTATCTGTAGGAACAGCGTCTTTAGAAGATTTAGTCTTTCTTTTGTGAGGCCGGGCTGCTCTGCCGGCGAACTGACCGGCGTCGACAAAATGGCCGCCTTTCCCGCCTTTTCGGAGGTTAAGGACGGCTCCTCAGTGATATTTACCGGCTTGTCTGTCATTTTAATTAACAAAATACAAAAGAACTGAAGGGGGAAAAAGCAATAACGCTGATCGCGAAAAAAACAAAAACGGCAGTCAAAAACGAATCCGGAGACTGAAGAAATCGCGTCAAAACAGATCGTGGCAGACACAAGAAATAACTCACCCAAGATAGGAGAAGCACCTCCTAAGCATACCAGGCAGTCCCGCTGCTAGCAGGAAGCGCTCCAAAAGGTAGTAGAGGTCCCGGCAGAGGAATAACTGGGGCTCCCAGAATCACTCTGCCGACAGAGACGGAGTCGGTGAAAGAGGCAGGCTCTACCTCACACCGCAGCAGCCTGACTCACTCGACGTCTCAAATTTCCTTAAAGCCGTAGCTACCCAAAAAAAAGTAGCACCAGGACTATAGAAAAAAATCAGCTCTGCTAGAGCCAATATAACTTTGTGAAAACAAAGAAAGAAAGATAATCAGTAAAACTGTAGATGAGGGAGAAATAGAGATTCGATCCTCTTTAGCTGCTGAGGACTGAAAGACTGCTGGATTACCCTCGGGGGGAGTGGCTTCACCTCTCAAGAAAGCTTGAAGTCTTCAGTCCTCAGCTGCTATAGAGGATTGACAACCCTACCTTTCCCTGGACTGGCCCGGAGAAGCGATAAGGAATGCTCTTTTGTTGTTGTTGGACAATTCAGCAGCTTTTGATACAGTTCAGCATATTTTACTATTGTATTGCCTGTCACATTTAGGGATTGGGGGAAAGCGTAGTTGCTTACCGGGGTTTTTCATATACAGCAGGGGTATGCAGCTATGCTCTGATGGTGACGTCCTGGATGTAGCCATTGTGCCGGCTCTCCCTTAGCCCAGAGAAGTCTAAAAGACTTCTCTAAGCATGCATGCCCTCTGCCTCCCGAGGGTTCTCGCCATCCAGTAGCTCAATTGGTAACATAGCTGACCTCACAACATGAATTTGCACAGAGTTCAATGAAGCAGATGCTGGTCCATTCGAACATGTGCTGGCTGGAATATTTTGGTTTACTAACATAGTAAGATAGTATATGATGGCAGATAAAGACCAGTATGGTCCATTTAGTCTGCCCAGCAAGGTGGCAAGAGTAGGTGCACCTACCACTCTGTGCAGGTCACTCCTCCCCATGCCTTTAAGGGTGTACCCACCGCTCCGTGCAGGTCATACCTATTTGTTGAGATATAAGAGATAGTTAAGTTTATTTTGATTTTAACCTGTTGCTATAAAGGAATCCACTGTGTCTGCCGCATGCCATTTTGAATTCTGTCACTGTATTTGCCCCCACCACTTCCATCAGGAGGGCATTCCAAGCATCCACCACCCTTTCAGTGAAAACGTATTTCCTGACATTGCCTTTCAGTTTACTCCTCTAGTTTTACAGCTTCCCCATCTTTGAAAAAGGTTTGTTCATTAATACCCTGTCCCTCCTCTCCTCTAGCGTATACATATTTAGGTTTTCAAATCTCTTCTCATAAGTCTTCTGGCGCAGGCTCTAAATCATTTTGGTCGCCTTCTTCTGAACCGTTTCAAGTCTTTTTATAATCTTTGTGAGATATGGTCTCCAAAACTGAACACAATGGGCCTGATTTTTAACTGGGCAGGCTATGCGTCACTACGGTGCATAGCCCTGCTCATTGACCCTTAAACCTGGATATTCAATGCCGCGGCAACCGCATTGAATATCCGGTGATCGCTGCAAAGGCCGGAAGCCACCGAAGCTAACTGGGCAGCAGCAATATTGTATGCTACCCAGTTAGCTCCTGCATCTTAAAGATAGGAGAGGATTTTCCTTGCCTATTTTTATGGTCAGATTGCTAACCGGGCAGCAGCCAATATCACTGCTGCCCGATTAGTGCCATTCTCTGTCTCTGCTCCACCCTGGAACACCCTCAACATGCCCCAATGCTAATCGGATAGCATCAGGGCGCATAGGGGACTTAGATGGGGATATTCAACGACACTAACCGTGTACGTGCCATTGAATATCCCCATCTAAAGCATTTACATGGTTTACTGGGCTGTAATTCATGTAAATGCCTTTCAAATATCAGGCCCAATACTCCAAGTGAGGCCTCACCAGCAACTTGTACAGTGGCATTAATAACTCCTCCTTTCTGCTGGTAATTCCTCTCTGTATGCAATTCAGCATCCTTCTGGCTTTGGCCACTGCCTTGTCACACTATTTCACCACCTTGAGATCCTTAGAAACAATCACTCCGAGGTCCTTTTCCTGGTCCGTGCACACCACCCTCTCGCCCCCTATCGCATACAATTCCCTTGGATTTCTGCATCCCAAGTGCATGACACATTAAATCTTAATTGCCAAGCATTAGACCATTCTTCCAGTTTTGTAGATCTTTCCTCATGTTATCCACTCCCTCAGGGGAGGCCACTCTGTTGCAAATTTTTGGGACATCTGCAAAAAGACAAACTTTTCCATTCAGTCCTTCAATAATATCACTCACAGATACATTGAATAGTACCAGTCCCAGGACTGATGCCTGAGCACGCCACTAATCACCTTCCTTTCATCTGAGTGAGTTCCATTTACCATCACCTTCTGTCGTCTGACACTCAATCAATTTCTGATACATTTCACCACCTTGGGACCCATCCCGAGGCTGTTAAATTTATTGATAAGCCTCCTGTGAGGAACAGCATCAAAAGCTTTGCTGAAATCTAGGTAGATCATATCCATCACATGCCCTTGATCTAGTTCTCTGGCCACCCAGTCAAAGAACTCAATCAGATTTGTTTGGCATGATCATCCTTTGGTAAAACCCTGTTGCATTGGATCATGCAACCTATTGGTTTCAAGAAAGACCACTATTCTCTCTTTCAGGAGTGCATCCATTACTTTTTCCATCACCAAGGCAAGGCTTACTGGCCTGTAGTTTGTCACTTCTTCCCTATACCACTTCTGTGAAAAGGTTCCACATCAGCCCTTCTCCAGTCCTGTGGAACTTCTCCTGTCTCCAAGGATCTATTAGAAACATCCTTTAAAGGCCCAGGCAGAACCTCTCTGAGCTCTTTTGGTAACCTTGGATATATCCCACCCGGTCCCATGGCCTTGTCCACTTTCAGTTTTGCAAGTTGTTCAAACACATCTTCTGTGAATGGTGTAGTATCTACTCCATTCCCATTTGTATATTTGTCAATCACAGGTAGTCCTTCTCCAGGATTTTCTTTAGTAAAACAGAAGTATTTGTTTAGCATTTTCATTTTTTCAATGTCACTTTCCATGAATCTGTTCTCAGCACTTTTGAGTCTTGCAACTCCACCTCTGATCTTCCTCTTCTCCCGAATATACCTGAAGAACGTTTTGTCTCCATGCTTCATATGTTTAGCCAGCTTTTCTTCTGCCTTTGCTTTTGCTATCCTTATTTCTCTTTTAGCTTTATCCTGTATTCTTTTCTGTGTTCCTCTGTTTGCGAACTTCTGAATTTTGTGAAAGCTGTGGTTTTTTGCCTTTATTTGTGCAGCCACGTCTTTAGAGAACCATATAGGTTTCCCTTTCCTCTTGTTTTTATTTACTTTCCTTACATATGTATCTGTTGCCCCTTTTATTGCCTCCTTTAGTTTAGACCACTGCAATTCCACTTTCCTTATCCCCTCCCACCCTGTCAACTCCTCCTTCAGGCACTTGGCCATTTTACTGAAGTCAGCATTTTTGAAGTCTAGGACTTTGAACTTGCTGTGATTGGACTCTGCCTTGGCTTTTATCTCAAACCACACCGTGTGATGATCGCTGCTGCTCACGTGGGCACCCACCCGGACATTCGACATGCTATCTCCCCATTGATGAGTACTAAATCCAGCATCAAACTTTCCCTGGTTGTTCGATCATCATTTGTCTAAGCAATGCTTCTTGGAAGGTATCCACAATTTTTTTACTTCTTTCCAAATTTGCAGAAGGAATTCGCCAATCCACATCGGGTAGATTAAAGTCACCCAATATGGTCACTTCCCCCTTCATGGTTACCTCTGCAATATCAATAATCAAATCTCTATCCATTTCTTCAGTTTGAGTTGGAGGCCTGTAGACCACACCAGTATGGATGATAGTGCCATTTCCTCCTGCCAACACAGTCCACAGCGCTTCTTCTTTTTCCCCCATCCCCTGCATTTCAGTAGCTTTAATAGTGCTTTTGAAATGCAGCGCTTCTCCTCCTCCTTTTCTGCCTTTTCGAAATAAATTATAGCCAGCTATGGCTATATCCCATTCATGTGACTCAAGCCATATTTCTGTAATGGCCCCAAAATCCAAGTCCATTTCCACCATTAGGGCTTCCAGGTCAGGAACTTTGTTGGCCTGGCTTCGAGCATTTGCGCTCATTGCTTTCTAGCATTTGTCAACTGGCTTGCCTGTATTTTGCATGAATTTTGTTCTACACACCTAGTACCACTTGCCATTTGTGTGTGGGTTAATAGTGTGGCTGTTTCCAATGTTATTATGTTTTTGTTTTTGCTGGGAGTAACGTCCTGAACTTGTTCTTTTCCATCCATCACCCCCTTTCCCTAGTTTAAATGCCTGTCCATATATTGCCTGAATTTTTCACTTAGGATCCTTTTCCCTGCGATAGAGAGATGCAGTCCATCAACACAGTATAGCCTCTTGTTGTTCCATTTCCCCAGTCATCTATATTTCTAATCCTTATTTACACCAGGTTTGGAGCCATGTTTTAAAGTTGATTATGCGATGCAGCCTTTCTGCCCCCTTACCACAAACAGATAGAACTTCTGAGAATGCTATAATGTTAACAATGGGGTTGAGTTTCTCTCCCAGAATCTGGAAGTCCATTTGAGCTGTAGAGGCACTGTTTCTAGCCAGGTCATGTGTATCCAAGTGGATAATAACATCAATTTTGAAGTGCTCACTTTCTGTACTAACTATGCCAGCAATTTGGTTCATATTCCTGCTGGCTGAAGAGCCTGGGAGGCATTTTACTATTTTCTGTCCTTTGGACTGTGTTTGCTTTGTTTTTGCAAGGATGGAGGGCGGGTCAGTGTGGCTGCATACCCCTGCTGCATACAGAGAAAGCACAGTTACTTACCTGTAACAGGTGATCTCTGGGTACAGCAGGAATAAGTCTTCACATACAGGTACATCGGTACCGACGGAGCCTGCGCGGGAACACTCCCCAGCGTCCAAAAGAAAGCTTTTGGGAGCATCCCACGCGCATGCGCGCTGCCTTCCCGCCCATTTACTTCCCTCTCATCAGTTGGGTTTGTAGCTGAGACCGAAGGAGGGAAGTAGACAAATTAGAGAGAAAAAGAGAGAGAGAGAACAACTCCTAGGGGAGGTGGGTGGGTTGTGAAGACTTATTCCTGCTGTTCCCAGAGATCACCTGTTACAGGTAAGTAAAGCGTAGTTACTCACCTGTAACAGGTGTTCTCCAGGAGCAGCAGGAATCAGTCCTCACATATGGGTGACGTCGGCGCCGACGGAGCCCTCGCGGAGCAATTTTCCCCAGCTTTCACAGAAAGCCTTTGGGAATTGCAGCGCGCATGCGCGGTCGCCTTCCCGCCCAAGGGTGCCATCTTAGCCAGTCTGATGACATAGCTAAAAGACAGCATAAAAATTTGCAAAAAAACTTAAGCAGATGATTGCAACTCCACGGGGAGGAGGGAGGGTTGTGAGGACTGATTCCTGCTGCTCCTGGAGAACACCTGTTACAGGTGAGTAACTACGCTTTCTCCAGGACCAAGCAGGAAGTCAGTCCTCACATATGGGACTCCCAAGCTTAAGGCTACCGGAGACCCTAAGCACAAAAATGAGCTCCCTCTAGCTCAGCAGTACAGAAGGAAGGAATCTTCGCTGAATTATTACCCACCGGTAGCCCCCATCCGGGATGGAGGGTAGGAGTTGCTCAAACCTCGAAGAGATTTCGGAGGACTGCCTGTCCGAAAGCACTGTCCCTGCGGGACTCCCTCTCGAGACAGTAATGGACCGCAAAAGTCTGGCTCGAAGACCATGTAGCGGCCCGGCAGATGTCTGCCAGCGGAACAGAGCGGAGGTAAGCCACTGACGTAGCCTTCGCCCGAACACAATGAGCCGTGACTCGACTTTCTAAGGAGAGTCCGGCTGCCCCATAAGCCCAAGCGATACAGTCAGCAACCCAGATGGACAGGGTACGCTTGGAGACCGGGAGCCCCAATTTATTGGGGTCAAAAGACACAAAAAGCTGAGCAGCTTTACGGTGCTCCCGCGTACGGTCAAGGTAGAAGTTCAATGCCCTTCTACAGTCCAGGGTATGCAGGACGCGTTCAGCTCGGCTGGAGTGAGGCCTGGGAAAGAAGGTTGGAAGTACCACCTCCTGATTGATGTGAAAAGAGGAGACAACTTTTGGAAGAAATTTTGGGTGAGTCCGTAGGACTACCCTATTTTTGTAGAACCGAGTGAAGGGAGGATCAGACACGAGGGCCTGCAATTCACTTACGCGTCTAGCGGAAGTGAGGGCTATCAGGAATAAGGTTTTCCACGAAAGAAAATGCAGAGAACAGGTAGCCATCGGTTCAAAAGGCGGACAGGTGATCCGCTGTAAAACCACATTCAGATCCCAGTCAGGTGCTGGCGGGCGCAGAGGTGGTTTTAGTAGAAGGAGACCTCGGAGAAACCGTGCTACAAGAGGGTCGCTGGAAAGAGGTCTGCCGTCCACCGGCACATGGTGTGCTGAAAGAGCACTGAGGTGAACTTTGACGGAGTTGGACTTAAGTCCCATGTTAGAGAGGTAGAGCAGGTACTGCAAGATCACCGACACCGTGCAGGAGAAGGGATCCTGAGACTGCTGTACACACCAAACGGAAAAGCGACGCCATTTAAGGGCGTAGCATTTGCGGGTAGAAGGTCGCCGAGAAGCTAGGACGACCTCTTCCACCTCCGCGGGCAGGAGAAGGGGAGCAAGGACTACCCTTTCAGCCGCCAGGCCATTAGATTGAGAGATCTGAGGTTGGGGTGTAGCAGAGACCCCTGATCCTGTGTTAGGAGATCCGGTTGAAACCCCAGAGGGAACGGATCCTCTACCGCTAATTGCAACAGGAGTGGGAACCACGGCTGTCTGGGCCAGCGAGGAGCCACCAGGATCATGGACGCTTTGTCCCGGAGAACCTTGAACAGAGTTCGGGAGACCAGCGGGATGGGAGGAAAAGCATAGAGAAGGTTTTCCGACCATGAGAGCAGAAATGCAGCTGCCGCTACCCGAAGGGGATGTGGCTGACGCGAGCAGAAGCGAGGAAGTTGCCGGTTGAGAGGACTGGCAAAGAGATCCATCGTGGGGAGGCCCCACTTCAGAAAGAGTTTCTGGACTACCAAGGGATCCAGACGCCACTCGTGCGGCTGGAGTATCCTGCTGAGTTTGTCCGCCAGGCAATTCTCCTGGCCTGGGAGATAAACTGCTTTGAGAAGAATGCCGTGACTGACGGCCCAAGAGCAGAGCTTTTGAGCTTCTCGGCAGAGAAGGAAGGAGCCCGTGCCGCCCTGCTTGTTCACGTAGAACATGGCAACTTGATTGTCCGTCTGGACAAGGACGGACTGGTGAGAAGTCAGGTGGGAGAAAGCCTTGAGCGCCAGACGAATAGCTCTGAGCTCCAGGAAGTTGATCTGTTGAGCAGATTCCCACGCGGTCCAGAGACCTTGAGTACATGCCCCCTGGCAATGAGCTCCCCAGCCCAGGAGGGAAGCATCGGTCGTCAGCACTTGAGTCGGCTGAGGCGACTGAAAAGGCATTCCGAGCACCAGGTTCGGCCGATGAAGCCACCACTGTAGGGAAGAGGCCAGCGGTCTGGAGAGGCGCACTAAGTCGGCTAGCCCGCCGGTGGCTTGTCGCCACTGCTTGCGAAGGCACCATTGAGCCGGCCGCATATTCAGGCGAGCATTGGGGGTCACGTGGACGGTGGAAGCCATATGGCCGAGTAGTCTCAGGAAGCGCCTGGCGGAGACCAGGGACTGGCTGCGAAAACGGCCGGCTAGGTCCATGAGCCGTTGAGCCCTGTCGAGAGGCAGGAAAGCTCGAGCCTGAGGAGTGTGCAGTCTTGCGCCGATGAACTCGAGATCCTGTGAGGGGAGCAAAGTGGACTTTGCGAAGTTTATGACAAAGCCCAAGTACTGCAGAAGAGTCACCGTGCGGTGTGTGGCATTGGTGACTGCCGGAGGGGACGACGCTCTGATGAGCCAGTCGTCGAGGTACGGAAAAACATAGAGGCCGTGAAGCCTGAGATAGGCCGCCACCACCGCGAGACATTTTGTGAAGACTCGCGGTGCGGAGGACAGGCCAAAGGGCAGTACTCTGTACTGGTAGTGATTTCCGGCCACCACAAACCTTAGGTATTGGCGGTGGCTTGGGTGGATGAGGATGTGCGTGTAGGCATCCTTTAGATCCAAGGAGCATAGCCAATCTCCCTGCTGGAGGTAGGGCAGAAGGATTCCAAGGGTAAGCATCTTGAACTTTTCCCGCACAAGGAACTTGTTGAGGTTGCGCAAGTCCAGGATGGGTCTTAGGCCTCCTGTCCTTTTTAGTATTAGGAAATACCTGGAATAAAAGCCTTGACCTCTCAGGTGGTGGGGCACCGGTTCCACAGCCTGGTCCTGAAGAAGACTTGCTAACTCCTGAAGGAGTAAGTCCCTGTGCAGAGGGAGTCGCGGAGGTTCTCCCGGAAAATAAGAGGGAGGGACCTGATGGAAGTGGAGAAGATATCCTTCTCGCACGACTTGAAGCACCCAGGCATCTGAAGTGATGTTGGACCACCTGTGGGCGAAGTGAACCAGCCGGCCTCCGGTGCTGGGAGGGACCAGCTGAGGGGGAGAGGCTATGCTGAGGAAGTCAAAAACCCCCACCCTGCTGAGCAGGGGCTGGTGGTGCAGGCTTGGGGGCTTGCTGCCTACGGGACCCGTTACCCCGTCCCTTGGCCTGCTGACCCTGTTGGGGAGCTGGAGGGGCCTGATATTGGGGGTAGTGTTTGTAGGCAGCCGCCTTTCTCGGGTAAAAGGACTTTTTTCCCGAGCCCTTCTTTTTCTGGGAAGGGGCGGAGGTCTTCCTAGAAAGCCTGGTCCTGGTGAGAGTCTCCGTCTCGATTTGTGCAGCCTTTTCAGCCATGGGCTTGCCAAAGAGGTTCTCACCTCTGCAGGGGACATCGACCAACTTGTCCTGCACCCAAGGCTCAAGGTCAGACGACTGAAGCCAAGCCTGTCGGCGGGCACCGATGCCGGCTGCGGCCACACGAGCCGATGCTTCAAAGCCATCATAGGCTGCTCGGGACATGAATTTGGAGCATTCCCGAATACTAGATGTTAAGGCTAGAAACCTCCGCAAAGGTTCCTCGGACAGTCCAGCAGAGAATCCGGCTAGCTCTTTAGCCAGGTCTCGGAGATACATGCCCATGTATAGCTGGTAGGTCTGGACACGACAAGCCAGCATAGAGCCCTGGAAACACTTCTTACCAAGGCCATCCAGGTTACGGGCCTCCCTGCCAGGGGGCACCGAGGAGTGCATTTTCTGGCTCTTCAGCCTATGCATGGCCGATTCCACTACCATGGAATGGTGTGGTAGCTGTGCTTTTTGGAAGCCAGGACTCTTGCGGACTCGATAGATGGAATCGACCCGCTTGCTCAATACCGGCGACGAGGCCGGACTCTCCCACATGCGGAAGAGTAGTCGTTCCAGCATGGGAGGCACCGGTACAGTAAAGTGCTCCCGGGCGGGAGAGTCGTACTGAAGGGCGTCGAGCTCTTCGGCTCGAGGCTCCTCCTCGGGATCCGCTGGGAAGGCCAAAGCCTTGGCCATATCCCTGACGAAGTCCGAGAACCGGGCATCCTCCGGAGGGGACTGTTTCCGAGGTTCGGACTCAGGTGAGTCCGAGGGGACACACCGAGTCCGAAAGGAATCAGGTGACTCCTCCTCTTCAGACTCCCAGACCGACTCCGAGGAGGAATCAGTGGGGTCGGCTCGGGCAGGCGGAGGCGTCGGCCGCCCCGACGCCAAGGGAGTCGGCGGCGACGACCTCGGTCCCGAACGGGAGGCCGAGGGTGACCTCGACCGAGGATCGACTCGAGTTCGCATGGACTCGAGGATCGGCTCGGTCTCCGGGGTCGACTTAGACGTCGACGTCCCGGCGGTCGGGGCAGCGGCGCCAGCGAGGCTAGCGATCAGTGCCCGCTGCTGGTCCATGAAGGCAGATAGTCTGCTCTCCAAGGCCGTCAACCTGAGTCCGACCTCAGGTGACCCAGCAGTCCCCGACTCGGGCCCGACGTCGGACCTCTCGGAGGCGAGTCCAGAAGGACCACAGGACTTACCCGAGCAGGCAACTCCGACTCCAGGCGAGGTCGCTTCGGGAGGTGCTCCTTCTCCAAAGACCCGGGACGGCTGTCGGGGCTATGCGACCTGGCCCTCGCGGAGCCAGGAGCGTCCACCGACTCCGCCCTCGCGGGTTTTGCCTTCCGTCGATGGTCTCCGGAGGGAGAACCCCTGTCGGAGGAGCTTCGGCGATGTTCAGAGCTGGAGCCTCTGGATGCCGAGGCCTCCGACGAGGTCCGGGTACGGCTGGGGTCAGTGAAGATTCTATCCCGCTGATGCCGCCGACTCCTCAATGCTTTGGAGGACATTTTGCCACAGGCTCCACAGATCATTTCTTCATGATCCGGGCCCAGGCAGCGGAGGCAATTATCGTGTGTGTCAGTGAGTGACATATTTCTGTCACACTGACCACACCGCTTGAAACCACTGGCAGCCATCGGGGGAAAAAGGGCCCCTGCAAGGTCAAAGGACCGGGCTGCCATTGAAAAACCGAAAACGAAACTGACCAAAATCAGAAAAACCGAAAAATAAGGGAAGGACTCGCAACGGCGTCGCAAGTCCGGGCAGGAAAACGACCGGCGTTGAACCGAATTGTAAAACGAGTAAAACTTACGAAAATCAACTTTTTTAGCGGGGACACGACGGGTACGTCTGTAGGGCTCCGCGGAAAAAAGAAGACTGGCTAAGATGGCACCCTTGGGCGGGAAGGCGACCGCGCATGCGCGCTGCAATTCCCAAAGGCTTTTTGTGAAAGCTGGGGAAAATTGCTCCACGAGGGCTCCGTCGGCGCCAACGTCACCCATATGTGAGGACTGACTTCCTGCTTGGTCCTGGAGAACTGTGCTATCTCCAGGAACAAGCATATATGAGTCTTCACATATGGGGACTCTCAAGCTAAGATGCCTGGAGGAGGCCCCAGCATGTTGCAAATCTAAAGATGGGCCATGCTTATCCCTCAAACCTCAAGCATCCAAGGGATGGAGGGTAGGAGTTGAACTAGAAAAGAAAAAAGAGATGCTGTGGAACAGCTTGACTAAACAAGGTATCCAGAGGGGAGTCCTTGTGTAAATCATAAATATTAGAAAAATATTGAGTCCCAATTTCCTAGTGCGAATGTCACTCAAAAATATTGCAAAATATTTGTTGAGGGTAATAAGGGTCTGTGGTTGAGAGCCAGTACATTATCCTCAAAGAAATTCCCTCAATGTGAAGAAGAGGGAAAAAATAAATTTTGCAATATAGGAAAAGATGAGAAACCCTCATGGCCAGAACTAATCCCAGAAAAAAGTACTGGGGGAGTTCAATGAGGTTGGACTTTTGAGAGATAGCTAAAGCTTCTGTAAAGTCCAAAAAATTGAACTTCTTGTCCTTGGAGCAGAATAAGGTCCTAGGAAAGAGTGGAGATAATCTGACTGGTTTGGATATAAAGGCAGAAATACCCTTTGCAGAAAAAAGGGGATAGGCCTTTAAGACCTCCTTTATTCCAATGAAAGACAAAGACATTTGTACTAGGCGTTGAGCCTCCAATTTCTTGAAGATCAGTAAAAGTCTTTCGTAAGTGATGTCATTTATGATGATGACTTTACATGTAGAGCTTCAGATGTGATGTAACCTGAAAAGGTAACGGTAAAAGAAGGTATATCCCAATTTACCATAGAAGTTGCTTGTCCATTGAGTTTTATGGTATGCTGGGGCAGCATTAATATGGACAGTAAACCAATCTTTCAAAGTCAGATGTTGTATAGAGATTGCCACAATAACAAGAAGGATTAAGACCTACTTGAGAATATTCATGGAGAATCTCTGTGTGGTTAAATATGGAAGAACTATAGAGAAAGTTTCGTGGAAAACTGGTCTTAAGTTCTTCACTTACAGGGATAGGAGTAGACTTCTTGAAAATATCTAGCCCCTGAAAAATCAGGTCTCGAGACATACGTGAATGAGTGCAAAGGAGATCCCTTAGTCTTAAAACAGGAAGTCTGGGTCCTTCTATAATTTCAAATAGTAGCTGGAGAAAAAGACGCAATATAAGGGGATACCATGTTTACCTCCTTATGAGGGCAATATGAGTATCATGCGTTCTCTTGCTCAACATAAGCTACCATGAAGTATAGGAAATTAGAAGGAAAGTAGTGAATAAGGACCAACTGCAGTGAAAAAAATGCATCCCTGTTGTGGAAGTTCCAGTGAGATGTGGAACAAACCAGGGAATTATGCAATTTTCTACGCTTTCACGTGGTCTAAACCCTGGTTACCTTTTCTTAAAAGGAAATTTTAAGGAATATGGTATGAGTAGGAAAAAAACAGTCATGTAGGAACATGACTGGTACAGTCTACCAGCTGAAGAACTTATTAACTATCTGGCAGCTACCTATTAGGAGTAGCCCTGAGGCTCTCTGGCAAAGGCCCACAGTTGCAGAGCTTCGTTGTAGAATTGCAGAGAGCATGCTGTAGGTTGCTTAGATATGGCTGTTGAATTGCCAGTGTGCAACCTAATCTATTCTGTTGGAGCCAAAGAGAAAGAGTAGTTACTCACCTGTAACAGGTGTTCTCCAGGAGCAGCAGGAATCAGTCCTCACATATGGGTGACGTCGGCGCCGACGGAGCCCTCACGGAGCAATTTCCCCAGCTTTCAAAGAAAGCCTTTGGGAATTGCAGCGCGCATGCGCGGTCCCCTTCCCGCCCAAGGGTGCCATCTTGCTCAGTCTGATGACATAGCTAAAAGACAGCAAAAAAATTAGCAAAAACGAAATCATAGGACTGCAACTCCAAGGGGAGGAGGGAGGGTTGTGAGGACTAATTCCTGCTGCTCCTGGAGAACACCTGTTACATGTGAGTAACTACTCTTTCTCCAGGACCAAGCAGGAAGTCAGTCCTCACATATGGGACTCCCAAGCTCAAGGCTACCGGAGACCTCAAGCACAAAAATGAGCTCCCTCTAGCTCAGCAGCACAGAAGGAAGGAATCTTCTCTGAAAACGCCTCCGACTGGTAGCCCAACACCAGGGTCGGAGGGTAGGAGTTGCCTAAACCTCAAAGAGATTATGGAGGACTGCCTGTCCGAAAGCACTGTCCCTGCGGGACTCCCTCTCCAGGCAGTAATGGGCCGCAAAAGTCTGGCTTGAAGACCAAGTAGCGGCCCGGCAGATGTCTGCCAACGGAACAGAGCGGAGATGAGCCACTGACGCAGCCTTCGCCCTAACACGATGAGCCGTGACTCGACCCTCCAACGAGAGGCCAGCTGCCCCATAAGCCCAAGCGATACAGTCAGCAACCCATATGGACAAAGTACGCTTGGAGACAGGTAGCCCCAACTTATTGAGGTCAAAAGAAACGAAGAGCTGAACAGCCCTCCTATGCTCCCGCGTACGATCAAGGTAGAAGGACAAGGCCCTCCTACAGTCCAGGGTATGCAGGACCATTTCAGCCCGGCTGGTGTGCGGCCTGGGAAAGAAAGTCGGAAGAACCACCTCCTGGTTGAGATGAAAAGGAGAAACCACTTTTGGAAGAAACTTAGGGTGAGTCCGTAAGACTACCCGATTTCTGTAGAACCTAGTGTAAGGAGGATCAGACACTAGGGCCTGCCGTTCACTAACACGCCTAGCAGAGGTAAGGGCTACCAAAAACAAGGTTTTCCAGGAAAGAAAACGAAGAGGGCAGGTAGCCATAGGTTCAAAGGGCAGATAGGTAATCCGCTGCAAGACCACATTCAGATCCCATTCGGGGGGCTGGTGGGCGCAAAGGAGGCTTAAGGAGAAGGAGGCCTCGGAGAAAACGAGCCACCAAAGGGTGGTTGGAAAGAGGCCTGCCGTCCACCGGTGCATGATGCGCAGAGAGAGCACTTAGGTAGACCCTGACAGAGTTGGACTTAAGGCCAAGATTGGAGAGTGTCAGACGGCTGCCTGGGTGAGAATCTTCACAGTCTTGGCAAGTGCATATATCTATATGATTTGCAAGGGATTGTGGGCAATGTAGTTCATTCACACCAGACACAGCTGCTGACAATAATTTAGTTGTGCTCTTGGGTAAAGCCAATAAGATATTTATTTATGGGGTTATTTCTCCCAACACAGATATGCTTGGTAGCACATAAATCAGGTTACTTGCCTTCAGTGTTAAACTTGAAAAAACAAAGTCAAAATCAGGAAAACAACATTCAAACTTGTCAGGCATTAGCTAATGTTTTCTTAGCATATATCAAACAACAAACGAAAAGCCACAAAGAAAGAAAAAACTGTTCTTTTCAGGTTAACTTCTGATAACTTCCCACATAGATTCAGAAGTGATTCTCTCCTAGCTCATAAGCAATTAGGTAAGGCTCAATTGCTAGCAGTTATCCAGCTGAAACCCCTTAGCTGGCTTGCTTTCTACTGTGTGGGTCAAATCCTGCTTCAGGAGCTTTTCTGAGTAGATTAAAGAACAAGTTTGTATTTCTTTGTGATGGTTGCTGTACTTTATAACAGAAAATCACCAAAGGAGTTTGGACAGAGAGCAGTCCATATAAACACATTCTTCATCTGCAATCATTCCCCCTTCTTCAACAAGCATGGGTTCAATATCATGGATTGGCACAGATGAATCTCTCAATGGAGCACTTTCAGGAGAATACTTGTTTCCCTGCTGTCTTTCAAGGTTATAGCTAGGGCATAGATCAGTGTTCATACCTGAGCTTCCATTGCTGTTAGAGTTCCTCTCTATATAGCCTGGCCAGTATGTAGTCCAGTTCTTATGTCTAGCCTTCCAATCCAGATCCCTGGACACTGGATCTCTCTTCACATACCTTCTGGCACAGGTCTTAAGGCCCCTTCCACGTGCAGCCGTCTCCCTCACAGGTAGCGTCTGGAGTTTCCTAGCTCTGCAGCACCATTCCTCTGGCTTTCCCCAGTCCAATGGTGTATGCTGGCCCTTGAAATGCCTCCCAGTATACGTACTGCTCTGGACTCTTCTAGACCTCTCAAAGGCTTTTCTCTTCCTTCTTCCAAAGGGTTTCTTTCCTTCTCTGTCCGTCCGGTTTGGCTTCTGCTTCTGATGATCCTTCAGATGAAACTGATGATCAAGCTCAAGCTGATTCTCAGGATAATGAGGATAATTCTCTGTAGAATAAACTCTACCCTTATTCTGCTTAGATGAGTGCTCCTCCCTAACACAGCGCAGCTGTGCTGAATCAGGCCCTGCCCTTTGAGATGAGTGCTTAGGGATTACCTCATAGCCCTCCTGATTGAACACACGTTTCCCCACTTCAGCTCCTCTAATGGCTGCTGGAAACCTGGTGCATTCTGGGACTGGTAGTCTTTTATGGGAAAATTCTGTTTTCTTATTTCTACCAGAACTGACAGGTTGCTTATTCAGAGTCACATCACCTTTTCTATAGCTCCTTCCCGAGCTATGATAAGCTTCCTTATCACATACCCCCCTGCTTAAGTTATTACGGACTGGTTTAACTGGTGAAACTTCTTTCCTACAGTCCGTAATACCTACGAGAGTGTTCTCTTTTTGAAGCTCACTTACTTCCTGACTGGCTTCAGGGTCATTATTATTTACAGGCCTCTCCTTCCAAAACTTAAGTACATTAATATGGTAGGTCTGCCTAAACCCTCTTGCATTTTCTACCATATAAGACACTGGGCTCACTTGTTTAACAACCTTCCATGGCCCTTTCCACTGTACTTCAAATTTTGGGGCTGTACCTGCTACTTGAACCAAAACCTTTTCACCAATGCTTAATTGGCGGCTTTTGGCCTTCCTATCATACCACCCTTTCTGGCGAACTTGACTGTCCTGCAGGTTCCTCTCAGCAACCTGCGAGGTCCTTTTTAAACGTGCCCTCAGGTCACGTAGAAACTGTGGCACCTCCTGACTTCCGGGTTCAGGATCAATCCATTGTTCCCTCAAAATATCTAACAAACCCCGTGGAGCCCTACCATACATCAATTCATATGGAGTAACACCTAGGGATACCTGAATTCTTTCCCTGCAGGCATATAAGGCAAAGGGCAATAACATATCCCATTCTTTTACCTCTCCTGCTAACCCCCTTCTCAACATTTGTTTGAGAGTTTGGTTGAATCTCTCCACCAAACCGTTTGATTGTGGATGGTAGGCTGAGGTTTTCACGTGATGAATGCCAAAGGCATCCCAGACCTGGGCCAAATATTTGGATACAAAATTGGACCCTCGGTCAGTCAACACCTCTCTTGGGAATCCCACTTCACAAAACAATTTTACTAGCTCTAAAGCTATTGTTTTTGCAGAAACATTCCTCAATGGTATGGCCCAGGGAAAGCGTAGTTACTCACCTGTAACAGGTGTTCTCCAGGAGCAGCAGGAATCAGTCCTCACATATGGGTGACGTCGGCGCCGACGGAGCCCTCGCGGAGCAATTTTCCCCAGCTTTCAAAGAAAGCCTTTGGGAATTGCAGCGCGCATGCGCGGTCCTCTTCCCGCCCAAGGGTGCCATCTTGCTCAGTCAGATGACATAGCAAAAAGACAGCAAATATTAGCAAAAACGAAAGCATAAAACTGCAACTCCAAGGGGAGGAGGGAGGGTTGTGAGGACTGATTCCTGCTGCTCCTGGAGAACACCTGTTACAGGTGAGTAACTACGCTTTCTCCAGGACCAAGCAGGAAGTCAGTCCTCACATATGGGACTCCCAAGCTTAAGGCTACCGGAGACCCTAAGCACAAAAATGAGCTCCCTCTAGCTCAGCAGCACAGAAGGAAGGAATCTTCTCTGAATACATCTCCAACCGGTAGCCCAACATCCGGGATGGAGGGTAGGAGTTGCCTATACCTCGAAGAGAGTACGGAGGACTGCCTGTCCGAAAGCACTGTCCCTGCGGGACTCCCTCTCCAGGCAGTAATGGGCTGCAAAAGTCTGGCTTGAAGACCAAGTAGCGGCCCGGCAGATGTCTGCCAACGGAACAGAGCGGAGGTAAGCCACTGACGTAGCCTTCGCCCGAACACGATGAGCGGTGACTCTACCTTCCAGCACGAGGCCCGCAGCCTCGTAAGCCCAAGCGATGCAGTCCGCAATCCAGATGGACAGAGTACGCTTGGAGACAGGGAGCCCCAACTTGTTAGGGTCATAAGACACGAAGAGCTGAACCGCCCTTCGGTGCTCCCGCGTACGGTCCAGGTAGAAGTTCAGCGCCCTTCTACAGTCCAGGGTATGCAGGACCATTTCAGCTTGGCTGGAGTGTGGCCTGGGAAAGTAGGTCGGAAGTACCACCTCCTGGTTGATGTGAAAAGGGGAAACCACTTTGGGAAGAAACTTAGGGTGAGTCCGTAGGACTACCCGATTCTTGTAGAACCTAGTGTAAGGAGGATCAGATACCAGGGCCTGCAGCTCACTAACGCGTCTAGCAGAAGTGAGGGCCACCAAGAACAAGGTTTTCCAGGAAAGAAAACGAAGAGGACAGGTAGCCATAGGCTCAAAAGGCGGACAGGTAAACCGCTGTAAAACCACATTGAGATCCCAGTTCGGGGCTGGCGGGCGCAAAGGTGGTTTAAGGAGTAGGAGGCCCCGGAGAAATCGAGCCACCAGAGGGTGGCTGGAAAGAGGCCTACCCTCCACCGGTAGGTGGTGCGCAGAAATAGCACTGAGGTGGACCTTGACCGAGTTGGACTTAAGTCCAAGATTGGAAAGGGAAAGCAAGTATTGCAAGACCACTGATGCTGAACAGGAGAAGGGGTCTTGCGACTGCCGAGTACACCAGACGGAGAAACCGACGCCACTTGAGAGCGTAGGACTTCCGGGTGGAAGGCCTCCTGGAGGCCAAGACGACCTCTTCCACATCTGGAGGCAGCTGGAGAGGAGCAAGGACTACCCTTTCAGCAGCCAGGCCATCAGATGAAGGGATCGAAGGTTGGGGTGCAGGAGTGTCCCCTGATCCTGCGACAGGAGGTCGGGCTGAAACCCCAGAGGAAGAGGTGTGTCCACCGCCAGCTGCAGCAGAAGCGGGAACCAAGGTTGTCTCGGCCACCGGGGAGCCACTAGGATCACCGACGCCTTGTCTCTGAGAACCTTGAAGAGCGTCCGAGACACCAGAGGCATGGGTGGAAAGGCATACAAGAGGCCTGTGGACCATGGAATCAGAAAAGCATCCGCCGCTACCCGGAGAGGATGCCGCTGTCGAGAGCAGAATCTGGGAAGCTGCCGGTTCAGAGGACTGGCGAACAGATCCATGTGGGGAGGCCCCACCGGAAAAAGATCCGCTGAACCACGAGCGGATCCAATCTCCACTCGTGCGGTTGGAGGATCTTGCTCAGTTTGTCTGCCAGGTAGTTTTCTTGACCTGGGAGATAGACAGCTTTGAGGACGATGTTGCGATGAACGGCCCAAGAGCAGAGCTTCTGTGCTTCCTGACAGAGAAGGAAGGAGCCGGTTCCGCCTTGTTTGTTCACGTAGAACATGGCAACCTGATTGTCTGTCTGGATAAGTACCGACTGGTGAGAAATCAGGTGAGAGAAGGCTTTGAGCGCTAGGCGGATGGCTCTGAGCTCCAGGAAGTTGATGTGCTGAGCGGACTCCCAAGGAGTCCAGAGACCCTGAGTACAAGTCCCCTGGCAATGTGCTCCCCAACCCTAGAGAGAAGCATCGGTCGTCAGGACCCGAGAATGTGTAGGGGGCTGAAAAGACACCCCCAGCACTAGGTTTGGCAGATGAAGCCACCATCGCAGAGAGGAGACCAGCTGGTCGGAGATCTGTACGGAGTCCGCTAGGCTCCCAGTGGCCTGATGCCATTGTTTGCGAAGGCACCACTGAGCAGGTCGCATGTTCAGGCGGGCATTGGGGGTTACATGGACCGTGGAAGCCATATGGCCGAGCAGTCTCAGAAATTGCCTGGCCGAGACCAGGGAATTGCTGTGAAAGCGGCTGGCGAGATCCATGAGCCTTTGGGCCCTGTCCAGAGGCAGGAAGGCCCGCGCCTGAAGAGTGTCCAACCTGGCGCCGATGAATTCTAGATCTTGAGAGGGGAGCAAAGTGGACTTTGCGAAGTTTATGACAAATCCCAAGTGCTGGAGCAGAGCCACCGTGCGATGAGTAGCCTGAGTGGCTTCTTGGGCAGACTGGGCCCTGATGAGCCAGTCGTCCAGGTATGGGAACACAAAGAGACCCTGAAGTCTCAGATAGGCCGCCACCACTGCTGGGCATTTGGTGAACACTCTGGGGGCGGAGGATAGGCCGAAAGGCAGTACTCTGTACTGGTAATGGTGTCCGCCCACAACAAACCTGAGGTATTGTCTGTGGTCTGGATGAATAAGGATATGAGTATACGCATCCTTGAGATCTAAGGAGCATAGCCAGTCTCCCTGCTGGAGGTAGGGCAGCAGGATTCCAAGGGTAAGCATTTTGAACTTTTCCTTTGCAAGGAACTTGTTGAGGTTTCGCAAGTCTAGGATGGGTCTGAGGCCTCCTGTTCTTTTCGGAATCAGGAAGTATCGGGAATAAAACCCCTGACCCTTCAGGTGGTGGGGCACCGGTTCCACGGCTTGTTCCTGAACAAGACTTGCTAACTCCTGAAGGAGTAAGTCCCTGTGCAGAGGGAGTCTGGAAGGCTCCCCTAGAAAGTAGGAGGGAGGTACCTGGTGAAAATGAAGAAGATAGCCCTTTTCAACTATCTGAAGCACCCAGGTATCTGTGGTGATGTTGGACCACCTGTGGGCAAAGTGGACCTGCCGGCCTCCTGTGCTGAGAGAAACCAGCTGATGGGGAGAGGCTATGCTGAGAAAGTCAAAAACACCCACCCTGCTGAGCAGGGGCCGGTGGTGCAGGCTTGGGGGCTTACTGCCTACGGGGCCCATTACCCCGTCCGTTGGCCTGCTTTCCCTGTGGGGGAGCTGGTGAGGCCTGATATTGAGGGTAGTATTTATAGGCAGCACCCTTCCTCGGGTAAAAGGGCTTTTTCCCCGAGGCCTTCTTCTTTTGAGAAGGGGCAGAGGTCTTCCTTGAGAGACGAGTCCTGGTGAGAGTCTCCGTCTCGATTTGTGCAGCCTTCTCATCCATGGGCTTGCCAAAGAGGTTATCACCTCGGCAGGGGACATCGACCAACTTGTCCTGTACCCAGGACTCGAGGTCGGACGTCTGAAGCCAAGCCTGGCGGCGTCCACCGATGCCGGCCGCGGCTACTCGAGCCGAAGCCTCAAAACCATCTTAGGCTGCTCGAGAGATAAACTTGGAGCACTCCCGAATACCAGTAGACAAGGATTAGAACCTCTGCAAAGGTTCGTCGGAGAGACCAGCAGAGAACCCGGCTATTTCCTTAGCCAGGTCTCGGAGATACATGCCCATGTAGAGCTGGTATGTCTGGACTCGACAAGCAAGCATAGAGCCCTGGAAGCACTTCCTACCGAGGGCATCCAGGCTTCGGGCTTCCCTACCAGGCGGCACCGAGGAGTGCATTTTTTGACTCTTCAGTCTATGCATGGCCGATTCCACCACCATGGAATGGTGCGGTAGTTGTGCCTTTTGGAACCCGGGGCTCTTGCGGACTCGATAAATGGAATCGACCCGCTTGCTTAACACCGGCGACGACGCCGGGCTCTCCCACATGCGGAAGAGAAGCCGTTCCAGCATGGGAGGAACCGGTACAATAAAGGCCTCCTTCGGGGGAGATTCATATTGGAGGGCATCGAGTTCTTCGACTCGAGGCTCCTCCTCGGGATCCGCAGGGAAGGCCAAGGCTTTGGCCATATCCCTCACGAAGTCCGAGAACCGGGTATCCTCCGGGGGGGACCGTCTCCGAGGTTCGGACTCGGGGGAGTCCGAAGGGACACACCGAGTCCGAAAGGAACCAGGTGACTCTTCGTCCTCAGATTCCCAGGCCGACTCCTCGGAGGAGTCGTTGACCGGCTCCGGTCGGGCGGGCACTGATGCCATCCGCCCCGACGCCGAGGGAGTCGGCGTCGACGACCTCGGTCCCGAACGGGAGGCCGAAGGAGACCTCGACTGAGGATCGACTCGAGCCCTCATGGACTCGAGGATCGGCTCGGTCTCCTGGGTCGATTTGGAGGTCGACGTCCCGGCGGTCAGGGCAGAAGCGCCAGCGAGGCCAGCGATCAATGCCCGCTGCTGGTCCAAGAAGGCAGACAAACTGCACTCCAAGGCCGTCAACCTGAGTCCGAGCTCAGGAGACCCAGCAGCCCCCGACTCGGGCCCCGACGGCGTCGGGCCCGACGTCGGGTCCTTCGGAGGCGAGTCCACGAGGACAACAGTACTTACGTGAGCGGGCAAGTCCACCTCGAGTCGAGGATGTTTTGACGGCCTCTCCGACTCCAAGGACCCGGGACGGGAATCGGGGCTATGCGACCTGGCCCTCGAGGAACCAGGAGCGTCCACCGATCCCGCCCTCGCGGGTTTCTTCTTCCGATGATGCTCCCGGGTAGGAGACCCCCTTTCAGAGGAACTCCGACGATGCACAGGACCAGAGTCCCGAGACGTCGAAGCCTCTGACGAGGTCCGAGCCCGGCCAGAGTCAGAGAAGATACGCTCCCGCTGGTGCTGCCGACTCCTCAATGCGTTTGAGGACATTTTGCCGCATGGCCCGCAGATCATGGGGTCATGATCTGGGCCGAGGCAGCGGAGGCAGAAGTCATGAGTGTCTGTAAGAGACATAAGTTTCTTACAGAGGTCACACTTTTTGAAACCACTGGCCGCCATCGGGGGAAAAAGGGCCCCTGCGAGGTCGAACGACCGGGCAGCCAGGGAAAAAGGAAAAAAGCGCGAAATCTGTCACGAAGGACAAAAACCCGAAAAATAAAGGACGGACTCGCAACCGGCGTCGCGAGTCCGGGCGGGAAAAGAACCGGCGTCGAACCGAAGAAAAAACAGAGAAAAATCAACTTTTCTGCGGGGATTCACAGGCAACGTCTGTAGGGCTCCGCGGAAAAAAGAAGACTGAGCAAGATGGCACCCTTGGGCGGGAAGAGGACCGCGCATGCGCGCTGCAATTCCCAAAGGCTTTCTTTGAAAGCTGTGGAAAATTGCTCCGCGAGGGCTCCGTCGGCGCCGACGTCACCCATATGTGAGGACTGACTTCCTGCTTGGTCCTGGAGAAACCTTGTTGCCTGATCTACCATAACTAGGATGTATTGGAAACCTCGGGGCGTTTTGACTAATGGGCCTACAATATCCATGGCAATGCGACCAATTGGGTCTGTGATAATTGGCATGGGAATCAATGGCACCACTGGTGGGTGAGCCGCTGTAACTCGCTGACACGCTGGACATGCAGCACAAAACTGGGCAGTTTCTTTGAAAATACCTGGCCAGTAAAAACGCATAAGTATTTGATCCAGCGTTCCTTGCATCCCTTTATGACCTCCCACTGGATGATCATGTGCTAATCTAAGTACTAGCCCTTTGAAAGTTGTGGGTACCACCAATTGTTTACGTATGGTCCCATTTCTGGGGTCCTGACTCTCTCTATATAATATTTCATTATCTAGTCTGAATCTGGGCAATTCCTCCCTGACCTCCTGAGCATACTTAAAAGCTCGGGTGAGAGCTTGATCAGCTCGCTGCTCTTGTGGAAAGTTAGGAAACTTTGCCACTAACTCAGCTGGCACCCAGGGTAAACTTTGACCAGCTAACAGCTCAGCCCTACCCTGTGCTCTGCAAAGTCTCTCACGCCGCTTTTGTGCTTTCAACTTTCTTACTTTACCAGATGATGGGGTTATTAAATCATCATGAGAGGGTAAGTTTCCTAATAACTCTGCCTGCTCCCCCTCCTCCTTCTGCTGGCTCTCTACCTTAGCCTCCGAGCGGGTGGATACAAGGCCCCTCTTATTACCCATAGTTTGGCCTTCTGGAAGCTTAACCATCTTTTTAGCTAGGGACTGAGGACTTCCAAAGAAAGGCCCGGGAGCTATTTCCATTATTCCTTCTCCCTCCTTCTTTCCTAGCCCTTCCACTAGACCCTGCTTAAATCTTGGCCAGTCTCCTCCTAGAACTAAATCAAAGGGTAGCCTAGGCACCACTGCTAACAGGACTTCCTCTTGCTCCCCCAGGCACTTAACCTTTAGCCTATAGGTGGGATATGATGTTGCAGCACCATGAATGCATCTGATGTGAACTTGGCTTTCAGGGGTTCTAGGCACAAATCCTTCTTGGGCCTCTATCCTCTTCCAAAGCCTTTTTGACATCATACTCTGGTCTGCCCCAGAGTCTAACAAAGCATTTGTGGTAATTCCTTGCACATCAACCATCAAAAGAAATCCTTCTTTGGGCTGTTTTAAATCCACCCCCATTAAGCTAGTGTGTGTCTGGCATCTCTTTTCTAAATGTCCCCATTTTCCACATTTGAAACATTTCTTTTCATTCCACTGTGTCATCTGGTTTGATACAGTACATTCATTTTCAGAAACATTTTTAATTATTTTCTTTTCTGATACAGCACATCTTGCCTCAGCACCAATCTTCAGAGGGCCACCCATTCTATGGCAAGCCTGCGTGGCTTCCAAGAATCTCTCTGCTAGCATGGTTGCCTCTCCAAGATTTTGGCAATTTTGCTGTATAAGGAAAGTGTGCAAATCTTTAGGCACCCCAGACATAAATTGTTCAAGCATTATAATGTCTAATAACATTTCTACCGTCTTTTGCTCAGGCTCCAACCATTTTACAGCTAAACCTCTGATTCTCTGACTCAGAGCCCTGGGTGTTTCACCCACTCTCAATGTAGTAGCTCTAAACATTCGCCTATACTCTGAAATAGACAACCCTAGGCGATCTCTAATAGCAGTCTTTACATCCTTATAATTCAAAGCCTGGGCTGCTGGCATTGCTCTGTAAGTTGCAAGCGCCTCTCCAGTTAATGACGCTGCCAGCCTTACTGCCCACTGGGTCTCTGGCCATGCTAATGCTTGTGCCACTCTTTCAAAAGACTAGAAAATCATCAACATTATCATCTGGAGTTAGCTTCCCAAAACTAAATGCCCCAATTCCTTGATTGAGTCCCACATTGTCCACATGTGGTGTACCAGTATTTACTGCTGGTCTTGCATCTGTTCCACTTTGGTTCTGCAGCTTAACTAGGGCTTGCACCAGATCAAGCACTGGCCTCTGCTGGTCCATTAAGGCTTTCATAGCAGCGTCCTGAGCCTGCTGTGCTAGCTCCTGTTGCCTGCTAAACTGGGCTGCCATCCATTCAGCTAGTTCCCTTGGATCCATCTTGATCCCTGCAAGAAACAAAGAAAAAAAAAAAAAAAGTGCACCACCTTCCAAACAGGTGTGGGTTTTTTTCTACTTTTTTTTTTTTCTTCAATTACCCCTGTGCCTTACTCCCATCCACCACTAGACATGCCCAGGTACTTATTACCTTGTGTCAGTGATGAATCCAGCTCTGCACAGGGTCTTTTCCTCCTGGGACAGCTTCCTGGAAACAACCACTTCTCCTCCAAAGTGCAGTTGAGGGAAAATCTTTTTTTTCCAGCTTTAAACTTGAACTTTAGTTGTAATCCTCAGCAAGTAAATCCCCTTTGTGCAAAAGCAATCCGAAAAACTACGCCATTTGTCAGACGGCTGCCTGGGTGAGAATCTTCACAGTCTTGGCAAGTGCATATATCTATATGATTTGCAAGGGATTGTGGGCAATGTAGTTCATTCACACCAGACACAGCTGCTGACAATAATTTAGTTGTGCTCTTGGGTAAAGCCAATAAGATATTTATTTATGGGGTTATTTCTCCCAACACAGATATGCTTGGTAGCACATAAATCAGGTTACTTGCCTTCAGTGTTAAACTTGAAAAAACAAAGTCAAAATCAGGAAAACAACATTCAAACTTGTCAGGCATTAGCTAATGTTTTCTTAGCATATATCAAACAACAAACGAAAAGCCACAAAGAAAGAAAAAAACTGTTCTTTTCAGGTTAACTTCTAATAACTTCCCACATAGATTCAGAAGTGATTCTCTCCTAGCTCACAAGCAATTAGGTAAGGCTCAATTGCTAGCAGTTATCCAGCTGAAATCCCTTAGCTGGCTTGCTTTCTACTGTGTGGGTCAAATCCTGCTTCAGGAGCTTTTCTGAGTAGATTAAAGAACAAGTTTGTATTTCTTTGTGATGGTTGCTGTACTTTATAACAGAAAATCACCAAAGGAGTTTGGACAGAGAGCAGTCCATATAAACACATTCTTCATCTGCAATCATTCCCCCTTCTTCAACAAGCATGGGTTCAATATCATGGATTGGCACAGATGAATCTCTCAATGGAGCACTTTCAGGAGAATACTTGTTTCCCTGCTGTCTTTCAAGGTTATAGCTAGGGCATAGATCAGTGTTCATACCTGAGCTTCCATTGCTGTTAGAGTTCCTCTCTATATAGCCTGGCCAGTATGTAGTCCTGTTCTTATGTCCAGCCTTCCAATCCAGATCCCTGGACACTGGATCTCTCTTCACATACCTTCTGGCACAGGTCTTAAGGTCCCTTCCACGTGCAGCCGTCTCCCTCACAGGTAGCGTCTGGAGTTTCCTAGCTCTGCAGCACCATTCCTCTGGCTTTCCCCAGTCCAATGGTGTATGCTGGCCCTTGAAATGCCTCCCAGTATACGTACTGCTCTGGACTCTTCTAGACCTCTCAAAGGCTTTTCTCTTCCTTCTTCCAAAGGGTTTCTTTCCTTCTCTGTCCGTCCGGTTTGGCTTCTGCTTCTGATGATCCTTCAGATGAAACTGATGATCAAGCTCAAGCTGATTCTCAGGATAATGAGGATAATTCTCTGTAGAATAAACACTACCCTTATTCTGCTTAGATGACTGCTCCTCCCTAACACAGCGCAGCTGTGCTGAATCAGGCCCTGCCCTTTGAGATGAGTGCTTAGGGATTACCTCATAGCCCTCCTGATTGAACACACGTTTCTCCACTTCAGCTCCTCTAATGGCTGCTGGAAACCTGGTGCATTCTGGGACTGGTAGTCTTTTATGGGAAAATTCTGTTTTCTTATTTCTACCAGAACTGACAGGTTGCTTATTCAGAGTCACATCACCTTTTCTATAGCTCCTTCCCGAGCTATGATAAGCTTCCTTATCACAAGAGGTAAAGCAAATATTGCAAGACCACTGCCAGCAAGCAGAAGGGGTTCTCAGACTGCTGAGCACACCATATGGAGAACCGATGCCACTTAAGAGCGTAGGACTTCTGGGTGGATGGCCGCCTGGAGGACAAGACGACCTCTTCCACCTCCCGAGGCAGCAGGAGGGGAGCAAGGACTATCCTTTCAGCAGCCAGGCCATCAGATAAAGGGACCGGAGGTTGGGGTGTAGGAGAGTCCCCTGATCCTGTGACAGGAGATCGGGTTGAAACCCCAGAGGAAGAGGAGTGTCCACCGCCAGCTGCAGCAGAAGCGGGAACCAGGGTTGCCTCGGCCACCTGGGAGCTACCAGGATCATCGAGGCTCTGTCCCTGAGAACCTTGAAGAGCGTCCGAGACACTAGTGGCATGGGAGGAAAGGCATACAACAGGCCCATGGACCACGGAATCAGAAAGGCATCCGCCGCTACTCTGAGAGGATGCGGTTGTCGAGAGCAGAATCTGGGAAGTTGCCGGTTCAGAGAACTGGCAAAAAGATCCATGGTGGGGAGGCCCCACTTGAGAAAGATCCGTTGAACCACCAACGGATCCAATCTCCACTCGTGTGGTTGGAGGATCCTGCTCAGCTTGTCTGCTAGGTAATTTTCCTGACCTGGGAGATAGACAGCTTTGAGGAGGATGCCGTGGCCGACGGCTCAAGAGTACAGTTTTTGTGCCTCTTGACAGAGAAGGAAGGAGCCTGTGCCTCCTTGTTTGTTCATGTAGAACATGGCAAATTGATTGTCCGTCTGGACTAGCACAGACTGGTGAGAATTGAGGTGGGAGAAGGCTCTCAGAGCAAGGCGTATGGCTCTGAGCTCCAGGAAGTTTATCTGCTGAGCAGACTCCCAAGGAGTCCAGAGGCCTTGAGTACATGTCCCTTGGCAATATGCTCCCCAACCCAGGAGAGAAGCATCGGATGTCAGTACCTGAGAAGGCGGAGGAGATTGAAAATCCACTCCCAGCACTAGGTTTGGCAGATGAAGCCACCACTGCAGAGAAGAGACCAGCAGGTCGGATATCTGTACTGAGTCCGCCAGGCTCCCTTTGGCCTGATGCCATTGAGTGCGAAGGCACCACTGAGCAGGTCGCATGTTCAGGCGGGCATTGGGGGTCAAATGGACCGTGGAAGCCATATGGCCGAGCCGTCCCAGAAATTGCCTGGCAGAGACCAGGGAATTGCTGTGAAAGTGGCTGGCGAGATCCATGAGCCTGTGGGCCCTGTCCAGAGGCAGGAAGGCCCGCGCCTGAAGAGTGTCCAACCTGGCGCCTATGAATTCGAGATTTTGAGAGGGGAGCAAAGTGGACTTTGCGAAGTTTATGACAAATCCCAAGTGCTGGAGTAGAGTCACAGTGCGATGAGTGGCCTGAGTGGCTCCTTGGGAAGACTGGGCTCGGATGAGCCAGTCGTCTAGGTATGGAAACACAAAAAGGCCTTGAAGCCTTAGATAGGCCGCCACCACTGCCAGGCATTTGGTGAACAACCTGGGGGCGGAGGATAGGCCAAAGGGCAGTACTCGGTACTGGTAATGATTTCCTCCCACAACAAACCTGAGATATTGTCTGTGGTCTGGATGAATAAGGATGTGAGTATACGCATCCTTTAGATCTAAGGAGCATAGCTAGTCTCCCTGCTGGAGGTAGGGCAACAGGATTCCAAGGGTAAGCATCTTGAACTTTTCCCTCTCCAGGAACTTGTTGAGGTTTTGCTAGTCCAGGATGTGTCTGAGGCCTCCCGTTCTTTTTGGTACCAGAAAGTACCTGAAATAAAAGCCGTGACCTTTCAGGTGGTGGGGCACCGGTTCCACAGCCTGTTCCTGAAGAAGACTTGCCAACTCCTGAAGGAGTAAGTCCCTGCGCAGAGGGAGTCTTGGAGGCTCCCCTGGAAAGTAGTAGGGAGGTACCTGGTGAAAGTGTAGAAGATAGCCTTTTTGAACTATATGAAGCACCCAGGTATCTGATGTGATGGCTGACCACCTGTGGGCAAAGTGGACCAGCCGGCCTCCTGTGCTGAGAGACACCAGCGGAGGGGAAGAGGCTATGCTGACGGAGTCAAAAACCCCCACCCTGCTGAGCAGGGGCCGGTGTTGTGGGCTTGGGGGCCTGCTGCCTACGGGACCCATTACCCCGTCCCTTGGCCTGCTGATCCTGTTGGGGAGCTGCAGAGGCCTGATAATGAGGGTATTGTTTATAGGCAGCCGCCTTCCTCGGGTAAAAGGGCTTTTTCCCCGAGCCCATCTTCTTCTGAGAAGGGGCAGAGGTTTTTCTGGACAGCTGAGTCCTGGTCAGAGTCTCGGTCTCGATCTGTGCAGCCTTTTCAGCCATGGGCTTGCCAAAGAGGTTTTCACCTCTGCAGGGGACATCGAACAACTTGTCCTGCACCCAAGGCTAGAGGTCGGATGACTGAAGCCAAGCCTGTCGGCGGGCACCGATGCCGGCTCCGGCTACCCGAGCCGATGCTTCGAAGCCATCGTAGGCTGCTCGAGAAATAAACTTCGAGCACTCTCGAATACCAGTGGACAAGGCCTGGAACCTCTGCAAAGGTTCCTCGGAGAGACCAGCAGAGAACCCGGCAATCTCCTTTGCCAGGTCCCGGAGATACATGCCCATGTAGAGCTGGTAGGTCTGGACTCGACAAGCAAGCATAGAGCCCTGGAAGCACTTCCAACTGAGGGCATCCAGGTTCCGGGTCTCCCGGCCGGGAGGCACCAAGGAATGCATCTTCTGACTCTTGAGTCGATGCATGGCCGATTCCACCACCATGGAATGGTGCAGTAGTTGTGCCTTTTGGAACCCGGGGCTCTTGCGAACTCGATAAATGGAATCGACCCGCTTGCTTAACATCAGCGCCGACACCGGGCTCTCCCACATGCGGAAGAAAAGTCGTTCCAGCATCGGAGGAACTGGTACAGTAAAGGCCTCCTTCAGGAGAGAGTCATACTGGAGGGCATCGAGCTCTTCGGCTCGAGGCTCCTCTTCGGGATCCGTGGGGAATGCCAAGGCCTTGGCCATATCCCGCACGAAGTCCGAGAACCGGGTATCCTCCGGGGGGGGGGGGATCATCTCCGAGGTTCGGACTCAGGCGAGTCCGATGGGACGCACCGAGTCTGAAAGGTACCGGGTGACTCTTCGTCCTCCGTCTCCCAGCCCGACTCCTCGGAGGAGGAATCGAGCGGCTCCGGTCCGGCAGGCACCAATGCCCTCCGCCCCAACGCTGAGGCCGGTGTCGACGACCTTGGTCCCGAATGGGAGGCCGAGGGAGACCATGACCGAGGATCGACTCGAGCGCGCATGGACTCGAGGATCGGCTCGGTCTCCGGGGTCGACTTGGACGTCGACGTCCCAGTGGTTGGGGCAGAAGCACCAGCGAGGCCAGCGATCAATGCCCGCTGCTGGTCCATGAAGGCAGCAAAACTGCTCTCCAAGGCCGTCAACCTGAGTCCGAGCTCAGGAGACCCAGCAGCCCCCGACTCGGGCCCCGATGGCGTCGGGCCCGACGTCGGCTCCTTCGGAGGTGAGTCCATGAGGACTACAGTACTCACGTGTCCAGGAGACTCCATCTCGAGACGAGGATCTTTTGAAGGCCTCTGCGACTCCGAAGACCCGGGACGGCCATCGGGGCTATGCGACCTCGCCCTCGAGGAACCAGGAGCGTCCACCGACGCCGCCCTCGTGGGTTTTTTCTTCCTGTGATGTTCCCGGGCAGGAGACCCCTGCTCAGAGGAACTCCGACGATGCTCAGGACCGGAGTCCCGGGACGTTGAAGCCTCTGACGAGGTCCGGGCCCGGCCGGACGCAGAGTCAGAGAAGATTCTTTCTTTTTGATGCTGCCGACTCCTCAACGCTTTTGAGGACATTTTGCCACACGGACCACAGATCATCGGGTCATGATCGGGTCCGAGGCAGCGGAGGCAGCAGTCATGTGTGTCGGTAAGAGACATAAGCTTCTTACAGCGATCACACTTTTTAAACCCGCTGGCAGCCATCGGGGGAAAAAGGGCCCCTGCAAGGTCAAAAGACAGGGCTGCCAATGAAAAAAGAAAAATGGCGCGAACGCTAGTCACTAAGGACAAAAAAACAAAAAATAAAGAATGGACTCGATACCGGCGTATCGGGCCCGGGCGGGAAAAGGATCCGGCGTCGAACCAAGAAAAGAATACTAAATAAAATCAACTTTTTCAGCAGCGATCACAAACAACGTCTGTAGGGCTCCGCGGAAAAAAGAAGACTGAGCAAGATGGCACCCTTGGGCGGGAAGGGGACCGCGCATGCGCGCTGCAATTCCCAAAGGCTTTCTTTGAAAGCTGGGGAAATTGCTCCGCGAGGGCTCCGTCGGCGCCGACGTCACCCATATGTGAGGACTGACTTCCTGCTTGGTCCTGGAGAATTGAAGGTGGCTAAGAATAGTAGACAGGCCTGATGCCTGCAACAATAAATAGTCCAAAATGAGTTCTGGACCTCTTTTGGAATTATCTGTTATTAAGACAGCATAAAAGTTAGGTCCTATAGATTGGAGAGGACCAACAGACATAATTTGGAATAGTGATACCCAATTTCTGTCCGAAAAGCTGCCTTAAAAAAAGTATTTGAGAAGATGATGAATCGCAAAGGGGGAGAAAAACTCTGTATGGGAACTACTTACTGGAGTAGGTAGTGAAGAAAATCATATGGCTTAGAGAATAAGCCCTCCAGTTGATTAGTAGTACTTTTAGAGACTGAATGTCTGGGCTAAGAGGGATAGAAAATAATACAGAGTTGAGAAGACTTACAATTTGGCAAGTCTTTGAAGAGATAGGGCCCCCTTGCAGTTAAAAGTATGATATATCCTCGTACAGGAAACTGTCAAGGTGAAGGGTATAGCTCACCTAGTTGTTAGTCCTCCTTTTGTTTTAAAAGGAGAATCCTGTTATCTCTGGGTATGATAGTCCTTAATAGCTCTTAGAGCTAGAAGGATAGATTTCTCTTGTAGCCAGAGATTCATGCCCAGAGTCGAGGATTGAGTCAATGTATGAGTGATATCTCAGCATGGATGAGATAAATTTAGATGCTTCTGTTGAAAAGAAGTAGGCTCAAAGGTTCTAAACCTCACAGAAAAAATGTTGCTGAGCCTGTTAAGGTTTTGATTTTCTTAGCCTGGTGTGATGTTGCCCATCTTTGGAAACATCCGTATAATGGGTAGAAGATGGATAAAACGTTTTTCCCCTAAGGGGATAAAGCTTTTTAGGAGATTTTTTATTAGCTAGGATAGAGGAAAGTTTTGGCAATCCTCTGACAGCAACAGCATCAGTGCTTAACTGATTAGCTTGTAATAAAGCCTCCCTGTTGAAGAGATTTTCACCAGTACAAGGAGAATTTCCCAGCCTTTCTTGTACCCATCTATCCAAGTCTGAAGCTTGGAGCCAGGCTATGCGACGTGCTCCTATAGCTATAGCAGAGGTTCTGCTAATAGACTCAAAACAGTCCAGGGAAGCACGATTAAGGAACCTAGAGATATTTTGAGCATGATTGACTATTAAGAAATAGTCTTATCTTTTATGCTGTGGAAGAAAAGGGTTCAAAGACTTTAAGTTCTTTGTGACCTCTTCAAGAGATAATCCCATATAGATAATATATGAGATAATTTTTGCTGAAAGCTTGGATGCCTGGAAGCATCGACGTCCAAAGGCATCTAAAGTCCTAGACTCATGACCTGGCAGATAAGAAGAGTGTTTCTTTGCACTCTTAATACGCCTCATTGTTGATTCTACAACAATAGAATGATGAGGAAGTTGAGTCTTTTGAAAACCTGGAGAAGGTGGCACCTTGTACATGGTGTCAAGTGTCTTAGAATGTGGGGATACAGTTAAAGGAGTTTCCCACATTCTTAACAGTAGATCTTGTAAGATCTGATGCAAAGGAAGCATGATCACCTCCTTTGGAATCCCGGGGAATTGCAGTGTCTCTGAATCCCCCGGTAAGGTACCAGGTATAGAAATGACAAGTAACTTTGCCATATCAAGCAGAAAAGCTTGAAAAGAAATCTCCCCTGAGGAGGACCCTCTAGAATGAGGGGTAAAGGCTAGACTTGCAAAAAATCAGCCTTGGTACCGATGGATTCATCCCAGTCATCGGTATCGGAAGACTGGAAAGGATGAAGCATCGGATTTTCTTTAAAGCAATGTCTTCGGTACCGACCGAGGTCGGTACCGAGATGAGTCGGTACCGAATCCTCCATGCTAGAGATTGATTCCAGGCTCAGCATCGAAGGAAGCGAGTCTGTCGAAGCAAGCATGGATGGTACCGACACCGATACCGATACTCAAGGAACGGTCTGCAGCAACTCTAGCGGTGCCGAAGTAACCGAGAGTGCTAGACTACGTTCATCGGTGAGGAGTGTTTCATCCATCACCATAGCTGATGCCGGGGTGTCGGTACCGCTCAAAGTGTCCACAACCACCGAGCATGGCCCAGGTGTGTTCAACGAGGTAAGAATCCCGGGAACAACCTGGAGCCCCATTAGTGCTTTGGAGCCCGAAGACTCCCGCCGGGGCTTTATTGCCAAAACGTCCTCGAGGGCAAGGTCGGAGCCATCTCGATGCTGAGAGGGAGATCTACCACTCAAGGACTGACTAGTCTTTACAGACTTTTGTTTGGTTACCTGATCCTGTGAAGAAGAAGGTATTCTAGCTGGTGACATCGAGTGCGATGTGAACCGGGTATCGAGTTGTGCTCGATTCTGAAGACTTCTTCTGTTTGAGCTCCAGCAGGAGAGACACTCCAGAGGGCAATGGTCAGGACCTAAACATTTTAGACACCAAGTATGATTGTCTGAAAGTATATTTGTACCGCCACACTTGGAGCATTTCTTAAGGATAGTGGCTGGCTTTTCCATAATGGAAGGATAGGGGCCTAGTGGCCTAGAAACCGTCAGGCACTAAACAGAAAAAAAAATTTAAGAAAAGAAGAAATTCTTTAGTAAAAAGAAAGAAAAGCACCGGCAGTACCGGTGGCGTCGAGGGAAGGCAGACACGACCACAAAAAACTAAGAATAAAAAGAAGAATTTTCTGCGGTGACAGGAAGATGTCCTGCCGGCTCCGCGGAAAACTGATGAGAGGGAAGTAAATGGGTGGGAAGGCAGCATGCATGCGTGTGGGATGCTCCCAAAAGCTTTCTTTTGGACACTGGGGAGTATTCCCGCGCAGGCTCCGTCGGTACCGACGTACCCATATGTGAAGACTCATTCCTGCTTGTTCCTGGAGATACCTCGTTACAGGTGAGCAACTACGCTTTCTTTGGATACAACCAGGGGGATGCAGACACACTATGATGGTGATTGCAGAACTGAGGCTGCCCTTTCAGACTGAGTACAGCATGGCAGACCGCAGATGAGGTTGGGTAGAAGAGAAATTATGAAGCAAACAGGTTGCGCAGGACTGCTTGGCTGATGGCAGTGTCTTGTGCTGAGGATGCATCAATGCTATAGTGTCTGGTGGAGGTATGAATTGACGACCAGGTTGCCACTCGGCATATGTCCTGTGCTGTAACGGAAGCCAGGCTGGCAATGGAGGTGGCCGCAGCTCTGAGGAGATGGGCCCCAGTGTGCTTTGGAGACTGCTGATGAACCTGGTTGTATCATAAGGAGATAGTCCGTTATCCAGGAAGAGATGGTCTGTTTAGATGCTGGCTAGCCAGGGTTGTTGGGATTGAAGGTGACGAAAAGCTGAGAGCAGGAGCAAATGCTTCTGATTGCCTTCAGATAGTATACGAGATCTCTTTTAGAAACAAAGAAACATGTCAGCAGAAAAAGAGCATATGGCCTATCTAGTCTGCCCTTCCATATCAAATACTATAATCCATTTTTTTCCTTTAGAGATCTTCAGAGATCTTCTTTGTTTGTCCAGGGTGTGGAGGACTTTCTCCAGTGAATCTGTGTGTGGGCCTGGAAAAAACATTGGTAGCACAATGTTCTGATTAAGGTGAAAACAGGAGACCACTTTAGGGAGGAATTTTGGGTGAGTCTGGAGAATGACTTTGTTGTGGAAGAATTGGGTATATGGCACATAGTGCACCAATGCTTGTAATTGGCTGACTTGTCATGCAGAAATTATTGCCACTAGGAAGCTGAACCAAGGAGTTCGAAGGGTGGCTTCATGAGTTCAGAGAAAACAATATTAATGTCCCAAGAGGGTGGAGGTGGCACCGTTGGGGGCTTGACGTTCATGAGTCCGCCCATGAACCTGGACACTGTAGGGTGCATGGACAGAGGCTTACCCACTACAGGGGTTCAGGAAGCTGCTAGGCAAAGAGATGATACCTAACTGAATTAGGTTTTAGGCCTGACTGAGACAGACTCCAGAGATATTCCAAAACATTGCTGATTGGGCAGGCGACTAGGTTGATGTGGCGTGACATGGCCCAGTGTTGGAAGTGAATCCATTTCCTCTGGTAGGATTACCATGCTGAAGCTAAGAGAATGGTGAGGACCGCTTTCGGAAGAGTCGTCAAGCTTTGGTCACTCTCCAAGTCGCTAAGGAAAGACTGTGGAGATTGGGATGTATGAGCCTCATGTTGAGTGAGAAGAAACATTTTGGTCCCCAGTGGGAGCGGAGCCTCCTCCATCAGTGCAAGAAGGTAAGGAAACCAGGCTTGCCTTACCCAGTATGGTGCTATTATAATGAGTATGGCCCTGTCCTCTCTTATCTTGATCAAGAGTCGGTGAGGAGCAGGAAGGGAAGAAAAGCATAGAGGAGTTGTCCGCTTCAGGGAATGGCAAATCATCATGCACAGTGCAAAGGGTGCTGGGGTGGATGGAGCAAAAGAGTAGGCACTTTGCATTTTCTGCAGAAGCAAAGAGATCCATGCAAGGAGTTCTCCATTTGTCAAAAATGTTTTGGAGGAATTTGCAATTGACTGATCACGTGTGTGGGTTAAGATGTCAACCGAGGGGATCTGCAAGCTGATTCTGCACCCCTGGTAAGTAAGAGGCATGCAGGGTGGTCCCCATGAATAGGGCAACGAGCCAGAGGCAGGCCACTTCCTGACAAAGGCAGAGGGAGCCCGACCCTCCCTGCTTGTTTATGTAGCACATGGCCACCTGGTTGTTTGTTTGCACCAGGAGGACTTGATGATGTATCCAATCCTGAAAAACAATGAGGCTGTAGAATATTTCACAGAGTTCCAGTATGTTTGTGTGTAATGTGCATTCGTGTATCGACCAGAGACCTTGTGTGGTGAACATGAACAGGTGCGCTCCCAATCCGTGGGTGGACACATTGGTGGTGAGCGTAAGATGGGATGGCGGTTCTTGGAAAGGACACCCAACCTTGAGGTGGGAGGCGTTGGACCACTATTGAAATGACTGGTGTACAGCGGTTGAGGGGGTGACTAGCCGAGGAACCTGCATGTAAAGAGATTGTAGGTGTTGGTTCCGGTTGAGCTTGAGGAGCCATTGTAGGGGTTGCATGTACAGCTGTGCTAGGGGGAGAACATGCACGAAAGCTGCTGTGTGGCCGAGAAGGCGAAGAATGAGATGCGCCGAAGCAGGGAGGAGCTGAGCCGTTGAGGGTGTGAATTCTGTTGTCCGGGAGGTATGCTTTCCCTGCCACACTGTCTATGCATGCACCTATGAAGGGTAGGACCTGTCTAGGATCCATTTCTGACTTCTGGGAGTTGACGAGAAATCCCAAACTCTGCAGTGTGTGGACAGTACTTTGAATGAATCTGTGTGCCTGGTCTCTCGTAGCAGCAGAGACAAATCAGTCGTCAAGCTATGGTAGATGCAGTGACCCTGATGGTGCAAATGGGTCGTGGCCACTGCGAGGCATTTTGTGAAAACATGGGGGATGATGACAAGCCAAATGGCAGCACTCTGTATTAGTAATGTTGATCTTTGAACTTGAAACGCAGGCACTTCCAATGATGGAGATGGATGTGAATGTGGGTGTAGGCATCCTGTAGATCCAGGGAGGTGAGCCAGTCGTTGTTGCAAAGCAGAGTAAAGATGGTGCTGAGGGAATGCATTTTGAATGTTTCTCATTTAATGTGTGAAGGTTAAGGTTGTGGAGGTCTAGGATGAGTTGCAGGCCTCCGGATTTCTTTGGGATAAGGAAGAACCTTGTGTAGAAGCCTTTGTTACATTGCAAGAGAGGTTTGGGTTCTATGGTCTGGTTTCACAATAACGGCTTGATTTCTTGTTAGAGAATTGGAATATGTGTGGTAGGTATTCCATCTCTGTCCAAGGCTGAGAGTCAATACTGTGGAAGTGTGCAGAGGTTTATTCTGTAACCTTTGCAAACGATGTTGAGGACCCAACGGTGGTGATGGATTGCCATGCCTCCCTGAAGTGCAAAATTCTGCCCCTCCCCCCCTCCACTGGAGGGTAATCAAAAGGTGAGGTTGGGTTTGCTGGGAGGAACTGAAGTGGCAAATCGTTTCTTCTCACGTGGTCGAGATCTCTGGGAGTATGACGGTCTCTGGTGGACATTGCAGTGAGGATAAAATTGCTAGAAGTACTGGCAATGGTAGGCCCTGTGTAATTGGGAGGGCTACCCCCGAGGCGGTTGGGAGGAGGATTTGGCTGGCTGGGCCGCAAGTTCTCGCACTGTGGATGAGTGATCCTTGACTTCAGAGATGGCCTCCTGAACTTTGGATCCGAACAAACTATCATCCTGACAAGTGGCATCCACCAATTGATCATGTAGGTCCTCACATAGTCCCGAGACGCGCAGCCAAGCCATATATCAGGCCGAGATGACTGTGGCTTCAACAAGGGCGGTGGAGTCATAAGCGTCATATGTGGATTGAATCATATGATAAAGAGACTCATCTAGATTGTCCTTTAGATTACCATGATCTTCCATCAATAACTCTGAAGAATCCAGTTACAGGAGAATGTCATAGTGATAGTGTAGGATCTGTAACTGATATGCCAAAACTCGCATGTCTAGGAGTGCACTTTGATAGACATTTCTGTCCATGGCATCCAGGATTCATTTTTCTTCCCTAGTGTGGTTGGAACCACTAATTTTGCACGCTTTGACTTTTAAGGACTGCTTTTGAGACTACGGATTGATGCAGTAGCTGATGCTGGTGAAAACGTGGAGCAGGGAGCACTTTATATCATAGGTCTAGGCACTTAGACATTACGCTCACAGACATGGGGTTTTTACAGAGGGATGACTGGAGGTCCTGAAGGGCTAGGACCTCCTTGCGGGCACTTCAGGATTGGAGAATGGATTGAAAATCTTTTAGAGGTTGGGATTTGGGATGCATTGAGGGCTAGGGCCCAGGAGATTTTTTGTAGAAACTTTGGATACGAGTAGTCTTCTGGCGGCTCCTCTAGGGCATCCTTCTCCTGTGGGAGGGTGGGAGAGTCTGTCACCTGGAGCAGAGAGGCTGTTTCCCAAGAAAGGTGACTGGTGTTACCGATTGAGGAGCCTGCATCTTCATCAAAGGGGGAGGGTGCCAATCAATGAAAGGGGGGACATGAATGAGGGTGGGCAGGAGAAAGAAGGGGTCCTCGCTGGGTGGGCCGTGTAGAGGAGAGCAGCACTGTCCTGAAGGAATCTGAGAAGTAAGGAGAAAAGAGTTGCCTCTTTGGAAAGATGTGGGGGGGGGTTACGGGAGGAGAGGACCAGCATAGGGGTCTCATGGTACCTCCCTGTCTTGACAGGGGACCCTGCATTAGTGTGGCCCTCCCCTGAAGCATACCATTTATGGTGATCCATGGAGGTAGTGATGATGGAAGGAGCTGTAACATGTTTTGTCTTTGAGGCTACCTTACCTCCCTTATGGTTCTTTGTCTTTCTGGCAGCAGTTGGCATGCCTCCCCTGTCTGCTTGTGGTGCTGGGGGGGAGGGGATATTATTGGCAGGGGATGGAGCTACAAGCCCGGGATGAGGAGGCCGGAGCTGTGCCCATGTGAGCCGGTGCTGGAGAAGTTGTATTTCCCCAGTAACGCAGCTCTTAGGCCCCCCCAATCATGCCTTGTCTGGGCCTGATAAGTGGGGTGATAATGAACATTGGTCCAGCATGGTGGAGAAGACGTGTTCCATTACATGCGATCACTGCCAGGGGTTTGTTTTGTTTTGTTTAGGGGGCGCTGTCTTCGTGGCAAATTAGGGCCTGCGGGTTGCTGGTGGCAGCTGCAGCTGTGCCAGGGATTGTGGCCTGTGGGAGCTAGCAGCAGCCGTGGGGATCCAAGGTGGTGCCGATGCAGTAGAAACTTTCAGTTGGCTGGAAAACTCGTCGGCGGGCAATCGGCAGTTGCATAGAAGGCTTTGTTTTGTTTTGGGGGGGGGGGTTGTCACGGAGAGGCACTTGAGGAGGAGAAAAGGAAGAGCCATAGAACACATGGCACAGTCAGAACTGAGATACTGGAGAACGGAAGCCTGCGGGAGGCAGAGGGTGCACATGCTCAGAGAAGTCTTTTAGACTTCTCTGGGCTAAGGGAGAGCCTGGCACAATGGCTACGTCCAGAATATCACTAGCACAGTGTGCCAGCATCCCCCTGCTTGCATCTGGAGAAAGTGTTGTCACTGTCTGGCTCTTACTTGAGCTCCTAGTTACAGGCTGTTCAAGTAGGAGATGAGGTGTCGGCAACATTCATTAGAAATGATGGTTCCTCAGGGGTCAATTCTCTCTCCGTATTTGTTTAACATCTATTTGATTCAAATATGTAGGGCTATGCGTGCAGCGGGCATGTTATTTTATGTTTATGCCGATGATGTACAAGTCTTGATCCCCCTCTCAGGCACATTGGGAGGCCTGGATACATCGGTTCGGAAATGTTTCTCCCTGTTGTTGGAATGGGTCTGGTTCTTTGGATTGAAGCTGAATGTATCCAAGACACAGTTACTACTTTTCTTGGAGAAGGAGGGGTTACAGGTTTTATTGAACTCTAGTGTTTCGGAGGTAGTGTGGTCTGAATGTCAGGACTTAGGAGTAATGTTGGACTCTCGGTTATGTATGGTGGGATGTGACTCCTATTTGATTAGGAAACTATTTGCATTGTTGCAAAGGATCCATCAGCTATGCTCGTACTTGTCGGAAGCTAGTTTAGGAGCAGTGACTCGGGCATTGATGATGCCCAAATTGGATTATTGTAATGTTCTGGTTTGGGTCTTGTTTGGAAGGATGTGATGCGCATTCAACTGATGCAGAATACTGCAGCTAAGTTGATAAAGGGACTTTGGAAGTACAATCATGTTACTCCAATTCTGAAGAAATTACATTGGCTTCAGTGAAGTTTCAGAATGAATTCAAAGCTTTGATATTTGTATTTAAAATCTTGCATGGCATGGCGTTATCTTTTCTTTCAGAAAAGTTGGTCCCTTATGTTCTTAATTGGTCTTTAAAGTTGCAGATGGAGAGACGTTTGGTGGTTTCCTTGCATAAGATGTTGAGATAAATGGTACATTGAAACAGGTCCTTTTCAGTCCAGGCACCTGTTCTGTGGAATGTGCTGCCACGGGAACTGCATCTTCAAGACAATTGCCAATTGTTTAGGAAAGCATTAAAAACTTTCTTGTTCTTGAAGGTAAGGGGAATGAAGGTTAAATAGTTGATTGCTATTGAGTTAGGGGATAGGTTGGATGGAGTGGGGATATGGGATTGTGGGGGAGTTGTATGTGATTTTATGTGTATTGATTTGTACACTTGTATTGATTTGTACACTGCACTGGGTGGAGGTTTGATAGTGCGGTTTATAAATGTCACTAAATAAATATATTGCAGGACCCCATGTTATCTACATGGGAAAAATATTCAACATAAGGGGACCCTGAGTGGAGGAGTAGCCTAGTGGTTAGAGTAAGTGTAAATTAGACTTACCTGCTAATTGTAGTTCCTGAAGGAACTCCAGTCTAGTCCCGGAAACTCTGGAGTTGTGATCCTCTTCCAGCAGCTTGGAGACTGATCCACATCATACTTTAGATGACACCAGTATAAGTACTCAGGCACCTCCTCCTGGCTCCAGTAACCTATTGACAAAGCAGACTTACCAGAGCAACAATTAAGTAAAAACATACTCAGAACTGTGCCTAAACTGGCTGACTAACCATTGGAATCTGTACAAAACTGCGAAGGCTCTCGCTTCTTCTCTTGAAGATGCATTTTCCACAACCATGATGCCCCCCAAAGTACAGCTCCCATCCCAACCGGAAGCACTACAGAGCACGCTGTTATCTTACCTGTACACCTGCTTGCTTCAGGCACCAACTTCCGTAGAAATCGGGACGGGATCCGGGACTAGACTGGAGTTCCTTCAGGAACTACAATTAGCAGGTAAGTCTAATTTACACTTCCTGATCATTCCTCCAGTCTAGTCCCGGAAACTCTGGAGATGTAACAGAGCAGTAAAGAACTCAAGGGGCGAGTCCTGAAAGACCAGCCTGAAGCACTGCTGATCCAAAACAGGTTTCCCCCTCCGCCTGAACATCCAGGCGATAATGTTTAACAAAGGTATTTAAGGACGACCACGTCGCAGCTCTACAAATTTCCACCGGATGAACAAATTTGTACTCTGCCCACGACGCTGCCTGCGCCCTAGTAGAATGTGCCCGCAAACCGTCAGGCACTTGCCTACCCCTCAAAAGGTGAGCTGATGCTATTGCTGCTTTTATCCATCTGGCAATCGAGGCCTTGGAAGCCGCCTGTCCTTTGCGAGGCCCTCCGAACAACACAAACAGCCTATCGGACTTCCTGAACTCAGCCGTCCTCCGGAGATACCTCTTCAAAGCCCTCCAAATGTCCAACCGATGTAGCTGTTGCGCAGCCGACTCCCGGGAATCCACCCGGAACACCGGCAGGGAAATATCCTGATTCAAGTGAAACAGAGATAGAACTTTTGGCAAAAAGGACAGAACCGGGTGCAACACCACCTTTGACTCAAAAAAGGACAGAAACGGTTCCCTACAGGATAGCGCTTGTAACTCGGAAATTCTCCTCGCTGACGCAATTGCCACCAAAAACACCACCTTAAGCGTGAGATCCTTAATCGTGGCCTTAGCTAAAGGTTCAAACGGACGCTCACCTAACGCCTCTAACACCACTTGCAAATTCCAAGTAGGAACAACTTGCCTGCACGGAGGCCGCAATAGACCAACCGCTCTCAAAAACCGCTTAATATCCGGATGAACGCCCAGTGCCTGGCCCTTTATCTTCCCCCTATAACAGGAAATCGCGGCCACCTGCCCCTTAATAGACAAAGCTGCCAAACCTTTCTGAAAGCCATCTTGCAAAAAGGCTAATATCTGTGGCACAGAGGCCTTTAACGCCGCAGACCTCTGGTCCACACACCAAGCTTCAAAAATGCGCCAAATTCGAATATATGCTAAGGACGTCGACCTTCGACGAGCTCCCAAAAGTGTGGATATTACCGCTTCCGAATAGCCCTTACCTCTCAACCTTGCCCTTTCAAGAGCCATGCCGTAAGCGAGAACCGAGCCACCTGAGGCATGCACAACGGACCCTGCATCATCAAATCTTTCCTGACCGGCAGCCGCCACGGCTTCCCCACTACCAACCTTCTGAGATCTGCATACCATGGCCGTCTCGGCCAGTCCGGGGCGATCAGAATCACAAACCCCTGGTGACCTTCTATGCGCCGCACTACCAGCGCTATTAGCACCCAGGGCGGAAACATGTACAAGAGCTGCCCCCGCGGCCAGTCCTGAATGAGAGCATCCAGCCCTTCCGACATCCGCTCCTTTCGTCTGCTGAAAAACCGACTGACTTTTGCCAACTGAAACGTCGCCATGAGATCCATGATCGGCACACCCCAGCGCTGAACCACCAAGTCGAACACCTCTGGGTGAGGCGTCCACTCCCCGGGGTCTACCTGCACTCGACTCAAATAATCGGCTGCTACGTTGTCCACTCCTGCCACGTGAGCCGCCGACAACCCAAGAAGATGTTGCTCCAACCACTGGAATAACTGTTCTGCCTCAGCCTCCAAACCGACACTGTGGGTGCCCCCCTGCTTGTTGATGTATGCAACCGTGGTCGCGTTGTCCGAAAACACCCGAACCACCATCTCGCTTAGATACGGCTGAAACTCCTGCAACGCCAAGAACACCGCACGCAATTCCAATCTGTTGATCGACCAAGTCTTCTCTTGGGCTGTCCACCAACCTTGTGCAAGCCTGCCTCAAACATGCGCTCCCCAACCGAGGAGACTGGCATCCGTAGTCAGAGAGACCCAGCACGGAAACTCCAAGGGCATCCCCCTCGTTAAGGACTCCGGAAGCAGCCACCAACACAACGCTTCCCGAGTGTCCTCCGGACAGGGAAGACGCCGAGACAACTGATCGTTCTGATGCGACCATCGGCGAAGTAACACCCTCTGTAAGGGCCTCATATGCGCTCTCACCCAGGGCACCAAGTCTAGAGTTGCTGCCATCGTTCCCAGGAGCTGCAAATAATGCCATGCCGTCGGCTGCAACTTGACGAGAAACCCCCGCACCAAGTTTCGAAGGGCCTCCACCCGATGCGCCGGCAGGGAGACCTCGCCCGCCTGCGTGTCGAAGCGCCCCCCCAGATACTCTAGAGTCTGAGAAGGCGCCAGCCTGCTCTTGGCCATATTCACCACCCAACCTAATCTTTGCAGACAGCTGACTATCTTTGCCGTCGCCTCCTGGCTTTCTATTCGCGATTTCGCACGAATCAACCAGTCGTCGAGATACGGATGAACGAGAATACCTTCCTTTCGTAACTCCGCCGCGACGACCACCATCACCTTGGTAAAGGTCCGAGGAGCCGTCACCAGCCCAAACGGCAAGGCCCGAAACTGAAAGTGACCCATCAGCACCGCAAACCGGAGAAACCTTTGGTGATCCGGCCGAATAGGAATGTGAAGATACGCCTCGGACAAATCGAGAGCCGTCAGAAACTCGCCCTTCCGAACTGCCAAGATCACTGATCTTAACGTCTCCATCCGAAAATGAGACACCCGGAGACACCTGTTCACTCTTTTTAAATCCAAAATTGGGCGAAAAGTTCCCTCTTTCTTTGAGACTACAAAATAAATGGGTATCGATCTAACCCGCATTGGTCTCGAGGCACCGGTACCACCGCTTTGAGCTTTATTAATCTGAGCAATGTCTGACGCACCGCATCGCGTTTGCGACGCGCCTTGCACGGGGACTGTACGAACGAATCAGTTACCGGTCTCTGAAACTCTAACGCATAACCTTCCCGTATGACCTCCAAGACCCACTGATCTGATGTAATTTCGGCCCAGGCAGCGTAAAACTCTTGCAGACGGCATCCGACTGCCACGTCCACCTGGGCCTCCCTGACTTCATTGCAGTTTCTTGGCCGCCGCAGCGGAGGACGCGAAACCTCTACTCGCCCCACGGAACCCTCGAAACCCCTGGTTCCTGTAGGGGAAACGTCCTCTCTGAGTCTGAGTCTGGGGGAACCTTGCCCCCCGAAAATGCTGATACTCTCTCTGTGGCAGCCGGGCTGTGGAAGGAAACCTCCCAGGCTTCTGCTTATCCTCCGGAAGCCTTCCGCCTTTGGACTCACCTAAATCCTTCACAAGCTTGTCCAAATCCTCACCGAACAGTAGCTTACCCTTAAACGGCAGTTTACTTAATCTGGCCTTTGACGAAGAATCCGCTGCCCAATTACGCAGCCAAAGATACCTCCTTGCTGCCACCACCGACGCCATACTGTTCGAAAGGCCTCGAATTAGGTCATAATGGACATCAGCGAGATAAGCCGTCCCGGACTCCAACCGAGCAGCTTCCCCCACCGCGTCCTCTGCCTGCTCCCCTTGGACCCGCTGCGCCCAACGCAAACAGGCTCTTGCCACCCACGCTCCGCAAATGGAAGCTTGAATGGATAAAGCATTAACCTCAAATACCTGCCGCAACAAGGCATCCAACTTTCTATCCTGACCATCTTTAAGAGCCGCACTCCCCTCTACCGGAATGGTCGTTTTCTTAGTCACCGCAGACACGGCCGCATCCACCCTTGGGGGCTGAAAAATCTCCTAGTCCTGCTCCACCAACGGATATAGACAGGACATTACCCTAGTGCCCTTGAGAGATGACTCAGGCATGTCCCACTCACCCTGAATCATTTCCCTTATGACCCTGTGCATAGGGAACGCTTTTTGCGTCTTCCTAAAGGCCTGTAAGAGCGGATCTTCTAACGCCGGCTCTTCTCCAGCACCCGACATGGGCACATTGAGGGTCTTAAGAGTCTCCGCGATGAGCGCAGGCAACTCCTCTCTTCGAAAGATCCGCACTACCCTAGGTTGATCCTCCTGCTCTGCAATTTTTCCTTCCTCGAACTCCGGATCGAGGTCGCCCTCTAAGGTGTGCAAGTCCTCCGACAACTCCGACTGCGTCAGGGTATCCATATCCACTCTTGCCTTTTTGGAAACAACCCCCGACGCCCCCATCGACAACGGCGTTCCGGGTCTCTTCTGTGCCATGCTGCCGGCCCCCGTACCCGAGGCCGAAGCAACAGTCTCAGTAAAGGACCCCCCAAACGCTTTCTGCATCACAGCCACAAAACTGGGGGAGAAAATGGCCGCCAACTCCGCTGGCAATGAGGCTTGGGAAACTGGCCGCTCCGAACCGAGGACGGCCCCGGAACCGGATTTTCCAAGTCTAATACCGGCAAGGGAGCTTCCCCAAGACCCCCTTCCCGGTTCTCAGGCATATCCAGTTGTTTGTGATCGGAAACAGTGGCCTTGCTGCAGTGGGTACAGACTCCGGCCTCTGAAACCACAGATCTCTTAATACTACAGAGCAGACACAAAACCTTAGCTGGCATTCTGCCTCTCACCGTCTGCTCCACTCTCTCCTCAAAACGCTCTGTAACGGAGGCGTGAAGAACAGCTGTCCTATCAAAGCTTCCTGCCCAACAGCCCCGTTCCGGGTTGTTGTTTTTTTAATCTCAAAACAAAGCAGGCAGCCTTCTGACTCGAAACAAGCCAACCCGAACTGAAAACGAAGCTCTAGGCCTGAGCTACTGCCACTTCTTCCCCCGCCCGCGGTTCCGGCGTTTCCCGCCCAAAACCATGCGGCGCGGGCCTACACGTTCTCTCCTCAAAAATCCCCCCCGACTGAGGAAATTTGCCCGTGATTTACTCACCCGTTGCAAACGCGGCCGCACATACCACCGCTTTCTGCAGCCGGCCTCGATAAACCGACGAAGCTGAGAAGCGCGCAGCTCTGAGCCTTCCGCGGCTGCCTCCTGCCCGGTTTTCAGGCAAACAAGAACAGCCGACTCTGTCCTGCCCTTATCCCCCCAAGCGCAAAACAGGCAAGACGTCTGTATAGCGCTGGGATAGGGCTGCTGCTGCCAAAGACAAACCTCGGAACTGCAACCGGTCCTGGATATGCAGCTACCTTCGCCCCCCTTGAGCTCTGCAAAGGAGAGGTAGGTAGAGAGAGAGCGAGAATCTTAACAGTTTTAAATTTAAAGCTACAGGGGACCAATTTCAAAAACCCCAAGAAATTAAAGAAAATCCAAAAGGGAATATCCTAACTCTCTAGAAAAAGGGATCCTTAATTGTCCCTCCAGTGAGCCGGACCACCGGCTCACATCCTCCAGCTGCTTGGAGACTGATCTAAACTGGAGCCAGGAGGAGGTGCCTGAGTACTTATACTGGTGTCATCTAAAGTATGACATGGATCAGTCTCCAAGCTGCTGGAAGAGGATCACAACTCCAGAGTTTCCAGGACTAGACTGGAGGGACGATCAGGAACTGCCTAGTATCCAGAAGATTATGGGTTTGATTCCCACTGGCACTCCTTGTGACCTTAGGCAAATCACTTTACCCTCCATTGCCTTGGAAGAAAAGGCCTGGCAATCTACTTCCGGTGATACACTGCCAAGAAAACCAGAGGCCTCTAGGTTGCCAGGAGTCAGCACTGACTTGACAGCGCTAAAAAAAAAGGGAATCCTACTCAAGCTTATCCTCTAATATAGTGTATATTTTTCAATGCAGAAAGTGTGATGAAGGATGCTACATGGGTGAGATAGGTCAAATGATAAAGATGAGGATCAATTCACACAGACATCACATCAGACACCAACCCATCTGGAGAAACTGCCCCCGAGACAAACCAACCAACCATATATCCTGGGGCTTAGGAGTGAGGTTCATTACTGTCATGGTATGTGCAAATTATGTCGTGGAGGAGTAGCCTAGTGGTTACAGCAACAGCCTGGTACCCAAGAGATCTGGGATTGATTCACATTGGCACTCCTTGTGACATTGGGCAAGTCAATTAACCCTTCATTGCCTTGAGTGCAAACTTAGATTGTAAGCCCTCTGGGGTCAGGGAAATACCTACATACTGTACCTGAAAGTGTAGTTACTCACCTGTAACAGGTGTTCTCCAGGAGCAGCAGGAATCAGTCCTCACATATGGGTGACGTCGGCGCCGACGGAGCCCTCGCGGAGCAATTTTCCCCAGCTTTCAAAGAAAGCCTTTGGGAATTGCAGCGCGCATGCGCGGTCCTCTTCCCGCCCAAGGGTGCCATCTTGCTCAGTCAGATGACATAGCTAAAAGACAGCAAAAAATTAGCAAAAACAAAAGCATATAACTGCAACTCCAAGGGGAGGAGGGAGGGTTGTGAGGACTGATTCCTGCTGCTCCTGGAGAACACCTGTTACAGGTGAGTAACTACTCTTTCTCCAGGACCAAGCAGGAAGTCAGTCCTCACATATGGGACTCCCAAGCTTAAGGCTACCGGAGACCCCAAGCACAAAAATGAGCTCCCTCAAGCTCAGTAGCACAGAAGGAAGGAATCTTCTCTGAATATGTCTCCAACCGGTAGCCCAACATCCGGGACGGAGGGTAGGAGTTGCCTATACCTCGAAGAGGTTACGGAGGACTGCCTGTCCGAAAGCACTGTCCCTGCGGGACTCCCTCTCCAGGCAGTAATGGGCTGCAAAAGTCTGGCTTGAAGACCAAGTAGCGGCCCGGCAGATGTCTGCCAATGGAACAGAGCGGAGGTAAGCTACCGACGTAGCCTTCGCCCGAACACGATGAGCTGTAACTCTACCTTCCAGCACGAGGCCGGCTACCTCGTAAGCCCAAGCGATACAGTCCGCAATCCAGATGGACAGAGTACGCTTGGAGACAGGGAGCCCCAACTTGTTGGGGTCATAAGACACGAAGAGCTGAACAGCCCTTCGGTGCTCCCGCGTACGGTCAAGGTAGAAGGTCAACACCCTCCTACAGTCCAGGGTATGCAGGACCATTTCAGCTCGGCTGGAGTGTGGCCTGGGAAAGTAGGTCGGAAGTACCACCTCCTGGTTGATGTGAAAAGGGGAAACCACTTTGGGAAGAAACTTAGGGTGAGTCCGTAGGACCACCCGGTTCTTGTAGAACCTAGTGTAAGGAGGATCAGAAACCAGGGCCTGCAGCTCACTAATGCGTCTAGCAGAAGTGAGGGCTACCAAGAACAAGGTTTTCCATGAAAGAAAACGTAGCAGACAGGTAGCCATAGGCTCAAAAGGCGGACAGGCAATCCGCTGCAAAACCACATTAAGATCCCAGTCCGGGGCTGGCGGGCGCAAAGGTGGCTTAAGGAGAAGGAGGCCTCTGAGAAACCTAGCCACCAGAGGGTGGCTGGAAAGAGGTCTACCATCCATCGGCATGTGATGCGCAGAAAGAGCACTGAGGTGGACCTTGACCGAGTTGGACTTAAGTCCAAGGTTAGAGAGAGAGAGCAAGTATTGCAAGACCACTGATGCTGAACAGGAGAAAGGATCTTGAGACTGCTGAGTACACCAGACGGAGAACCGACGCCACTTGAGAGCGTAGGCCTTTCGGGTGGAGGGCCTCCTGGAGGCCAAGACGACCTCCTCCACATCTGGAGGTAGCTGCAGAGGAGCAAGGACTACCCTTTCAGCAGCCAGGCCATCAGATGAAGGGACCGGAGATTGGGGTGTAGGAGAGTCCCCTGATCCTGCGACAGGAGGTCGGGCTGAAATCACAGTGGAAGAGGAGTGTCTACCGCTAGTTGCATCAGAAGCGGGAACCAAGGTTGTCTCGGCCACCGGGGAGCCACTAGGATCATCGATGCTTTGTCTCTGAGAGCCTTGAAGAGCGTTCGAGACACCAGTGGCATGGGAGGAAAGGCATACAAGAGGCCGGTGGACCATGGAATTAGAAAAGCATCCGCTGCTACCCGGAGAGGATGCGGCTGTCGACAGCAGAATCTGGGCAGCTGCCGGTTCAGAGGACTGGCAAACAGATCCATGGTGGGGAGGCCCCACTTGAGAAAGATCCGCTGAACCACCAGCGGATCCAACCTCCACTCGTGTGGCTGGAGGATCCTGCTGAGCTTGTCGGCCAGGTAATTTTCTTGACCTGGGAGATAGACAGCCCTGAGGAGGATGCCCTGGCGGACTGCCCAAGAGCATAGCCGTTGCGCCTCCTGACAGAGGAGGAAGGAGCCTGTTCCGCCTTGTTTGTTTACGTAGAACATGGCAACCTGGTTGTCCGTCTGTATCAGCAGCGACTGGTGGGACACCAGGTGAGAGAAGGCTTTGAGCACTAGGCGGATGGCTCTGAGCTCCAGGAAGTTTATCTGTTGAGCAGACTCCCAAGGAGTCCAGAGTCCTTGAGTACATGACCCTTGGCAATGTGCTCCCCAACCCAGGAGGGAAGCATCGGTCGTTAGGACCTGAGAATGCGGAGGGGGCTGAAAAGCCACTCCTAGCACTAGGTTGGGTAGATGAAGCCACCATCGCAGAGAGGAGACCAGCTGGTCGGAGATCTGCACAGAGTCCGCTAGGCTCCCCGTGGCCTGATGCCATTGATTGCGAAGGCACCACTGAGCAGGACGCATGTTCAGTCGGGCATTGGGGGTCACATGGACCGTGGAAGCCATATGGCCGAGCAGTCGCAGAAAGTGCCTGGCTGAGACCAGCGCATTGCTGTGAAAGTGGCCAGCGAGATCCATGAGCCGCCTGGCCCTGTCCAGAGGGAGGAAGGCCCGCACCTGAAGTGTGTCCAACCTGGCGCCGATGAACTCGAGATTTTGAGAGGGGAGCAAAGTGGACTTTGCGAAGTTTATGACAAAACCCAAGTGCTGGAGCAGAGCCACAGTGCGATGAGTGGCTTGAGCAGCCTCTGGTGAAGATGGGACTCTGATGAGCCAGTCGTCCAGGTATGGGAACACAAACAGACCTTGAAGTCTCAGATAAGCCGCCACCACTGCGAGGCATTTGGTGAACACCCTGGGTGCGGAGGATAGGCCAAAGGGCAGCACTCTGTACTGGTAATGATTTCCTCCCACAACAAATCTGAGATATTGTCTGTGGTCCGGATGAATGAGGATATGAGTATACGCATCTTTCAGATCCAAGGAGCATAGCCAGTCTCCCTGCTGGAGGTAGGTCAGCAGGATTCCAAGGGTAAGCATCTTGAACTTTTCCTTTGCAAGGAACTTGTTGAGGTTTCGCAAGTCCAGGATGGGCCTGAGGCCTCCTGTTCTTTTTGGAATCAGGAAGTACCTGGAGTAAAACCCTTGGCCCCTCAGGTGGTGGGGCACCGGTTCCACGGCTTGTTCCTGAACAAGACTTGCTAACTCCTGAAGGAGTAAGTCCCTGTGCAAAGGTAGTCTGGGAGGCTCCCCTGGAAAGTAGGAGGGAGGTACCTGGTGAAAGTGAAGAAGATAACCCTTTTGAACTATGTGAAGTACCCAGGTACCACCTTTGGGCAAAGTGGACCAGCCGGCCTCCTGTGCTGAGAGAAACCAGCTGAGGGGGAGAGGCTATGCTGAGGAAGTCAAAAACCCCCACCCTGCTGAGCAGGGGCCGGTGGTGCAGGCTTGGGGGCTTGCTGCCTACGGGACCCATTACCCCGTCCCTTGGCCTGCTTTCCCTGTGGGGGAGCTGATGAGGCCTGATATTGAGGGTAGTATTTATAGGCAGCACCTTTCCTCGGGTAAAAGGGCTTTTTCCCCGAGGCCTTCTTCTTTTGAGAAGGGGCAGAGGTCTTCCTTGAGAGACGAGTCCTGGTGAGAGTCTCCGTCTCGATTTGTGCAGCCTTCTCATCCATGGGCTTGCCAAAGAGGTTATCACCTCGGCAGGGGACATCGACCAACTTGTCCTGTACCCAGGGCTCGAGGTCGGACGTCTGAAGTCAAGCCTGGCGGCGTCCACCGATGCCGGCCGCAGCTACTCAAGCCGAAGCCTCAAAACCATCATAGGCTGCTCGAGAGATAAACTTGGAGCACTCCCGAATACCAGCAGACAAGGTTTGGAACCTCTGCAAAGGTTCGTCGGAGAGACCAGCAGAGAACCCGGCTATTTCCTTAGCCAGGTCTCGGAGATACATGCCCATGTAGAGCTGGTAAGTCTGGACTCGACAAGCAAGCATAGAGCCCTGGAAGCACTTCCTACCGAGGGCATCCAGGCTTCGGGCTTCCCTACCAGGGGGCACCAAGGAGTGCATTTTTTGACTCTTAAGTCTATGCATGGCCGATTCCACCACCATGGAATGGTGCGGTAGTTGTGCCTTTTGGAAGCCGGGGCTCTTGCGGACTCGATAAATGGAATCGACCCGCTTGCTTAACACCGGCGACGACGCCGGGCTCTCCCACATGCGGAAGAGAAGTCGTTCCAGCATCGGAGGAACCGGTACAATAAAGGCATCCTTCGGGGGAGAGTCATATTGGAGGGCATCGAGTTCTTCGACTCGAGGTTCCTCCTCGGGATCCACGGGGAAGGCCAAGGCCTTGGCCATATCCCTCACGAAGTCCGAGAACCGGGTATCCTCCGGGGGGGACCGTCTCCGAGGTTCGGACTCGGGGGAGTCCGAAGGGACACACCGAGTCCGAAAGGAACCAGGTGACTCTTCGTCCTCAGATTCCCAGGCCGACTCCTCGGAGGAGGAGTCGAGCGGCTCCGGTCGGGCGGGCACCGATGCTATCCGCTCCGATGCCGAAGGAGTCGGCGTCGACGACCTCGGTCCCGAACGGGAGGCCGAAGGAGACCTCGACCGAGGATCGACTCGAGCCCTCATGGACTCGAGGATCGGCTCGGTCTCCGGGGTCGATTTGGAGGTCAACGTCTCAGCAGTCAGGGCAGAAACACCGGCGAGGGCAGCGATCAATACCCGCTGCTGGTCCATGAAGGCAGTCAGACTGCTCTCCAAGGCCGTCAACCTGAGTCCGAGCTCAGGAGACCTAGCAGCCCCCGACTCGGGCCCCAACGGCGTCGGGCCCGACGTCGGGTCCTTCGGAGGCGAGTCAACGAGGACAACAGTACTCACGTGAGCGGGCAAGTCCACCTCGAGTCGAGGATGTTTTGACGGCCTCTCCATCTCCGAGGACCCGGGACGGGAATCGGGGCTATGCGACCTGGCCCTCGAGGAACCAGGAGCGTCCACCGATCCCGCCCTCACGGGTTTCTTCTTCCGATGATGTTCCCGGGTAGGAGACCCCCTTTCAGAGGAACTTCGACGACGCTCAGGACCAGAGTCCCGAGACGTCGAAGCCTCTGACGAGGTCCGAGCCCGGCCGGAGTCAGAGAAGATATGCTCCCGCTGATGCTGCCGACTCCTCAACGCTTTTGAGGACATTTTGCTGCATGGCCCACAGATCATGGAGTCATGATCGGGTCCGAGGCAGCGGAGGCAGAAGTCATGAGAGTCTGTAAGAGACATGAGTTTCTTACAGAGATCACACTTTTTAAAGCCGCTGGCAGCCATCGGGGGAAAAAGGGCCCCTGCGAGGTCGAATGACCGGGCTGCCAGGGAAAAAGGAAAAAGGCGCGAAATCTGTCACGAAGGACAAAAAAACGAAAAATAAGGAACGGACTCGCAACCGGCGTCGCAAGTCCGAGCGGGGAAAGAACCGGCGTCGAACTGAAGAAAAAAGAGAAAAATAGAGAAAAAATCAACTTTTTGGCGGGGATTCACAGACAAAACAAGACTGAGCAAGATGGCACCCTTGGGCGGGAAGAGGACCGCGCATGCGCGCTGCAATTCCCAAAGGCTTTCTTTGAAAGCTGGGGAAAATTGCTCCGCGAGGGCTCCGTCGGCGCCGACGTCACCCATATGTGAGGACTGACTTCCTGCTTGGTCCTGGAGAATGTAACTCACCTTGAACTACCATTGGAAAGATATAGCTAAATACTAATATTAAAAAAAAAAAAAATTTAGAGAAACTGGCCCCCAGAGAAACCAACCAAGATGACATCATTGTCAGGAAACACTTCTCAGGACCAGACCACTACAAAAATGACCTTATGGTCAGGATTCTAAAAATGAAGTTTAAAGCAATCCATAAAGGTAAAACATTTGAAGTCAGAATGATAGAATATTTTGGCACCCAGAAAACAGGAATTAATGAAGATCTTTAAACCATACATTATTACTACTTTACGACTTTCTAATCATCCGTCTCTCCCCCTGTTTCTACCCCCCTCCTCCCCCACACTTTTCCTTCTGAGACTGCTTTTATGATTCACTTATAAATTCTGGTACTGAAATATTTTGCCCATACTATCCTAGTCTGAAAAAGAAAGTTTTAGCCTTTGAAAACTAGTCAAAAAATGTATTGAATTAATCCAATAAAAAGTAATCACCTTATATCCTTTTTTTTCTTTCTTTGCTTATTAAAGATTTTGAAAGAGAAGTCAGAGTGTCCAAGACATTAAGCATATCTATTCTGTCTGTATTACCTGAAACTTGTGGAAAATGGTTACAAGTCAGTCTGACCTAACAGTGGAAACCTATACAAGATTATTTTGGGAAATAAACAAGGTTTCTAGGATAACAGGTCCATGTGGAGCCACCTTCCAACAGCAGCTTGTGTAAGCAAAATCCATTCCATGCCACAGTGAAGAGTTCTGCTGGAAACTACTTCTGTGCACCAATGCAGACAAATGGGCGCAACAATGATCTGGCAGCTGCAAGGACAGGAAATAAGATATTTCTACACACTGTAATTTTTTGAAATTTAATAAACTGCATGTCCAACATCATCATGCAAATAAACCATATTTTGAAGGTCCAGTAGTTTCCTCCTCCACTTTGAAGATTCCAGCTCAATCAAGAATAGGGCTGGGATCCAGCAGCAAGCCTTCATTCACAGCTACACAGGAATGTTTTTCCCTATTTCTTATCCCCTTCCAACTTATTCACCCAGTCACTGCAACTAGGAGTCATGCAGCAGGGGAATTTCTCTTGAACCCTGCAATCATGGCTGTCACCATTCCATAATAACTGCACTCCCTCCACAGGGGGAGGGGGATTTTTAAAAATAAAAACATTTAATTAGAATAATAGATGGTACCTTTTATTTTGAGAACCTTCCTAAACCAGAGTGCTAACTAAAAGAGAAAACACCATTACATTAAACCACTCCTTTTTAAGGCCCTTATCAAGGTCTCCACATCAGCCAAATAGCCAGTGGACTCAAGGGTAGTGATGTGCATTCAGGCAAGCAGTAAGAAGACTGCAAGTCTTCTGGAGGGTACATTTATGAAGGTTATTCTACATATAAAGCCTGCTTTATTTTCAATTTACACATAGAAAATGCATTTTATAAAACTGCATGCTGCTATACAAGAGTATAGGTATGCTTCGTGACAAAATGGTGAGTTCTTATGTGCACATTGCATAGAGGCATTCCCAGGGGCATAGTTTGGCAAGAATAAAGATGGAATTGTGTTGTATGCATTGTGATGTATGCATATTTGGGAACCTGACAGGTACTTGTGACCTGGATTGGCCACTGTTGAAAACAGGCTATTAGGCTTCATGGATCTTTGATCTGACCCAGTATGGCATATCCTATGATCTTATGTTTTTAAGTTGAATGCATGCTTACAATAACCATGCATATTTACCTGAATTTCAGAGAAGATGTAAATGAATGTATTGCCATTTACATGCTACCGGGGCAGGTTCTGGGTGCCTGTTTTATAAAGGCTCACAGGTACCTCTGTATGTTGCTTTAATAAAATAGACACCTCTTTGTATTTTTCACATAGATATCCTTTTTTAAAATCAGGCCCTTAATGCATACTCTGAACAGGTGGGCAGAATTCTGTCGCTGGCAGAACGCAAGCATGTTTTGGACATATATAGCAGGATATGGTGAGAGCAAGAGAGAGAAAAAAGAACTACCATTCCCTGTGGTGGCGTGCTAAGTAGAAAATAGTGAGCAGACTGGGCAGACCAAAAACTATCACATTGCTAGATATGTTAGAGGGATTTTAGCCTGGGATCAAATACACTTGCATGCTTTTCTCTTACAAATAAAGAAATATTAGCCTCTTGACTGCTTTAAAATTTTGGTGGCATTAGAGTTGTCCATGCATTGTTTGGTACACTGCTCCTGACTCTATGAAAACTGAATTTTCCTCACTCAAAGACCAAAATTGCAGGAAACCTCAGTGACCATCAAAACAATAGCTTCCCCAAGACAGGACACAAACTTCAGTCTTCCACTATTTATTTATTTAGTGTGTACACAGTCACTGAGCCAAGCAATAGCTTTATCAGTAGCTAAATGGACTTCCTGAAGCCCTCATTTAGTTTAGTCAGAGGACATTCCTCAAAACTGTGGGTTGAAATTTGAACTATACTGCAGCCTGGTTGAGTCACAAGAACCCACTGATGTTGAAGGGTGGCATAGATACCTAGGCCAATCTGGAATGATTTAGGTAAAAATTCACACATAAAAGCAGTGCAGACCAACCAAAAAGTATGCCCTTTTGTAGCATGTTTCAAAGAAAAGTACCGTTAATTTCAGTTTGGCTAGTTGGCTGTCCAATGAGCTGTTCAGACGATAGAGCTGAACAGCAGTGAAACATGATTTAATAAGCCCTGAGATTCATTGATCATTTGTGTCACATTTCATTTTTAACGGCTCATTTCCAAAATAAACTGGTTTAAGTGTTTGGTAAATTCAACAGAGGAAAATGTTCATAAATTCAGTATTTCCCTCTGCAATAAAATAAGTGAAGCACTGAATACAGAATATCTGGTAACCCATACCTGGGCACTTAGCCTGGAAAGTTAGTTCCTTAACCCAAAAGCTCTCATAGGTGGGAGGTCTGGCTAAATCCTCTTCATTTTCACTCCTAAGTTTTTCCCTTTTTTCCTGTTCTGGAAAACAGAATGATCACAAAATCAGTTCAATGGGACAAAAATATTTTTATATCATTTTTTAATTTTTTAACCATTTGGCAGTGATAAGGTGAAATTAGATCTTATCTGCTAATTTACTTTCATAAAGTCCCTCCAATCCAGTCCATTTCAGACAGACGGGTTGTGCTCATGCACCAGCAGCTGGAGACTGAATTATGCAAATTTTCTTCGTGATGTCACCCCATATCAGCTCAGCAGCTCTCCTTCCTCTTCAATATACTACTTTCAAAGCAGCTAATTCTAGCACTATAGAAAAAGACAAAACTAACAAACAAAAAACTCTCATGGAACTAGCAGAAATGGTCTTATTCCGACCCCAGACCAGCAACAAATACTTGAACTTCAACTGGACTGGTCTGGGACCACCAGAAGCCACCACCGCTCAGACCGGTATCCTTCGGTCATTTTCTTTCAGGCTTTTTTTTGTTTTTGTTTTTTAATATTATGCTGCTTTCTTTACAGCTCTTATATATATATTGGCAATCTCTGAGTCATATAGTCTGTGAGGGTAAAACAACTGTGATCAACAGGCACCTGAACCCACTCAAGAGTCCAAGAGTGCCTACCGGACTTTGTTGCATTGACGGGCTCGCAAACCTAATGCAGAAAGAACGGGAGGGTTCTGGACTGGACTGGAGGGACTCCATGAAAGTAAATTAGCAGATAAGATCTAATTTCACTTTCATTCACATCCCTTCAGTCCAGCCCAGACAAACGGGATGTACTACAGCGGTACTCTAGAGCAGGGAGGGCCCCGCAAGCCCCACTTGCAATACCCGCGCTCCAAAATGCGCCTCTTGACCCACCTGAACATCCAACCAATAATGCTTTGCAAAGGTATGCAAAGACAACCATGTCACCGCCTGACAAATGCCTACCAGAGGCACTAGACTAAATTTAGCCCAGGAAGTTGCCTGGGCTCTCGTGGAATGTGCTCTCAGTCCCTCTGGAATCGTCCGATCCCTGAAAAGATATGCCAATGCAATTGCCTCCTTTATCCATCTTGATATGGAGGCTTTTGAGGCTGCCTCTCCTTTTTGAGGTCCACCAAACAAAATGAAGAGTCGGTCTGATTTCCAAAAAAACTGCATACATTTGAGATAACACCATAGTGCCCTCTGAACATCCAACTTGTGCAGCCAGCGGTCCTCCGCATCCACATCTGCTGCAAACACTGGCAGTGTCACCATCTGATTGAGATGAAACATCAAGACGACTTTGGGTAGAAAGGATGATACTGGCCGTAAAACCACTCTCTCCTTAGAAATAATAAAAAACAGTTCCTGACAGGATAAGGCCTGCAACTCCGAGATGCGCCAGGCCGAGCAAATAGCTACCAAGTAGACTACCTTCAATGTTAGATCCTTCATTGAAGCTCCCCTCAATGGCTCAAATGGTGGGCCGGTGAGAAAGGACAACATGAGGTTAAGATCCCAAGAAGGGATTGCTCTGAATGGAGGCCGGACCTGCTTTACTGCCCGCAAAACCCTGGCCATGTCGGGATGACCTGCTACAGAAACCCTTTCCACCATTTCCCAGTAACATGCTAGAGCCGTCACCTGAACCTTCAGCGAGTTCAAAGCCAGGCCCTGATGCCAACAATGGACGGAGGCCACATGAAACACACTACTCCTCAAAAATGTGCCAGACTCTAACATAGAATAAAGAAGTAGATCTCTTCCGTGCCTTTAACATCGTGGATCGTGGCCTCTCTTCAACAACCTTCCCCATTCAAGAGCAAAGCCATAAATGAGAAGCGATCCACTTGGGCATCCAGATGGGACCCTGCAATAGGAGGTCCTGCCTGCTCTGTAGCCACCAAGGCTGGTCAACCATTAACCTGACCAGATCTGCATACGAAGGTCTCTGAGGTCAATCAGGAGCCACCAGGATCACTTGACCTCTGTGCCGGGCTATTTTGTGCAATAGGTGCCTGGTGCAATAGGCCACGGTGGAAGGATGTACTGTAGTCCTTCCCTCGGCTAAGGAAGTGCGAGGGCGTCGAGACCTTTCGACATTCACTCTCTCCTCCTGCTGAAGAAGTGGCTTGCCTTTGCATTGTGTAATGAAGCCATTAGATCCATCACTTGCTGCCTCCATCGACTCACTATCTGGTCGAATACTGCGTCGTTCAACGACCACTCCCCCGCATCGAGCTGATGGTGGCTGAGATAATTGGTCTGAATGTTGTCCTTCCCGGCTACATGAGCTACTGATAGCGCTTGAAGGTGATGTTCTGCCCAAGAGAGGATTAGCACGATTTCATCGGCTAGGGCTACACTGCCCATGCCCCCCTGCCTGCTCACATATGCTACTGCTGCCGCATTGTCCGAGAACACCTGGACCACCTTGTTCTCCACCAAAACCTCGAACTGTCTCAATGCCAGACCAATTGCTCTGATCTCCAGACGATTGATGGGCCAGGTGCTCTCCTGCTCCAACCATTGTCCTTGCACCACCTGGGTGCAACAATGTGCTCCCCAGCTGTACAGACTGGTGTCTGTTTTGTGACGAGCACCCAATCTGACCTCATCAAGGAGGCTCACTTGGTCAAGTTGTTCCTGTTCAGCCACCATGCTGAGGCTACTTTCTTGTCCCCCTGACACTGAAGTCTGTGAGACATAGGATGTGGCTGCAGTGACCAACGTGAGAGAAGCACCCTGGCCCATGGCACCAGTTCCAATGCCACCACCATCAGCCCCAAGACCTGCAGGTAATGCCAGGCTGAGGGCTTCACCATCCACAGAAACTGCCAGAACCCCTTTTGCAATCTGTCGACTCGGTCCTCTGGCAGCGACACTCAACCAGCCTCCATGTCGAAAAGCATCCCCAAATACACCAACTTCTGCGCTGGGTGTAACTTCCTTTTTGCTGAGTTGATAATCCAACCCAGCTCCTGCAGGAAGAAAATCATCTGCTGAGTCACGTGCGCACTTTCTTCTCTCGACTTTGCCAGTATTAACCAATCATCAAGGTAAGGATGAATCAGAATTCCCTGCTCGTGCAGTGCCATGGCCGCCGCTACCATCACCTTGGTGAACGTCCTGGGGGCCACTGTCAAACCAAAGGGCAGAGCCCGGAACTGAAAATGCCCCATGGGGATCACAAAGTGCAGGAACATCTGATGTTCCTTCCGAATTGAGATAAGGAGATAGGCCTTGGCAAGGTCTAGTGCCATAAGGAATTCTCTGCTTTGTACGGCTACCATCACAGAACGAAGAGTCTCCATGTGAAAATGCGGGACCCGCAGCACTGTGTTGACACCGTTGAGGTTGAGGATGGGCCAAAAGGATACCTCCTTTTTTGGCACCACAAAATAGATGGAATATTGACTTAAACCGCCCTTGGCCATAGGCACCGAAATCATTGCTTTTAATCGTAGGAGACGATCCAGCGTCGCCCTTACTGCCCGAGCCTTAGTCAGACCCCCAAAGGGGGATACCATAAATGCATCGGGCAGAGGATGAAGAAACCTGAAGGCGTAACCGCAGCGGATGATTTCCAGTATCCACCGATATGATGTAATCTGGACACAGGAGTTGTAGAAACGCTGAAGTCTCCCCCCGATGCGTTCTGCATCCCCCTGGGCCTACCTCGCTTCATTACGGCTTCCGGGCAGAGGCCGAGGAACCTGCATAGTAGCCGTGACCCTGTCCTCATCTTCGAAAGGACTGCCCCCTATACGGGAACCTCCCCCATTGTGAAGGTGCAAAGCATGTCTTCCTAAACTGCCAGAAATCACGCAACCCCCCACGAGACGGGAAGGATACCCAAGGCCAGCTCTAGGTTTGTTCTCCAGTAATTTACCACCCTTAGTGTCTCCCAAATCCTTGACCAGCTCCTTAAAGGCCTCGCCAAACAACATCTTCCCCTTGAAAGGAAGCTTACTCAATAAAATCTTGGAGGACACACCTGCCACCAAGTTACACAGTAATAAGAGACACCGCGAAGCTACCACCAAGGCCATTACCTTGGAGGATGCCCGAATCAAGTCATAACAAAAATATGACAAATAAGCCACCGCGGACTCCAACTTAGGCAGTTCCACTGACTCCGTGGGTCCTAAACTACTGTTGCCCGGCAGCGCATGTACCGACCACAGAGAAAGAGCATTGACTTCAAACGCCTGCTTCAAAAGCGACTCCAAACACCGATCTTGCGGATCTTTAAGAGCAGCGCCCCCTTCGACCCGAATGGTGATCTTCTTGGTCACCGCCGTGACCAACGCATCCACCTTAGGTGTACAAAGGAGGTCTTTTTCTGCTGATGGTAGCGGATAGAGACGGGCCATTGCCAAACCTCCCTTCAAGCCTGCTTCAGGCAGTTCCCAATCCGCTTCTATCAGCTGTATAATAACCTTATGCACTGGGAATGAGTCCTGGGGTTTTGCATGCCCTGTAGAAGGGGATCCTCCAATGGAAAATCCATCTCTACAGACTGAAATGGAAGATTTAGTGTTGCTAAGTGCTACCAGTTCCTCCTTATGAAAGACCCGTACAATTGAAGGGTATGTCCCCATCTTCAACACCAATGCCCTCAAGGTCCTCTGCAGACCCTGAGGGGCCTTCCCCTGGGTCTTCCATGTCCCCTGAGGTTTCTGACCCCGGAACTGCTTCGTAAGTGCTCTCAGTGATTCTCAATCACTTGGCCATGGCTCCTTCCAGCACCATGGAGGAGGGGCGCTTAGCATGAGCTGTCCTCATGGAAGACAAGCTCTAAACAGGCCCCTGTTCTCTCTCTGAAAGCGGTACGCACAATTTAACAACAAAATACACTCCAGAGAGAAGAGAGAATTACTTTCCAAGGCACTATCCTGTGAAGGCCCCTCTACAATGGCCGTCGCCGCTCCTTGATCCCCCGCAGTAACAGCAGACACCGGCCACAAGCCACTGGACAAAATGGCCACCAGAGATGCAGCACGGGAAGTTTCCTGCCTCACCACAGACTGACTTCTGCTGCAATCCTTTTCCATTGCCTGATCCTGCGATCCCCCGGATTGCAGGTCTTGCTCATCCCGGCGCTGCTCCAATGCTCTACTTTCTATTTTGCAGGCCTTGCAACAACCGGCTGAGAAAGAGAACTGCGCTGCATGCCACACACTGCACACACCGGTTTTGTCGATGGCATGACCCGATTGCTCTAACGCCAGAAAAACACTTACCGCGGAAGGAATAGATGGCAGCTAACACCTGGGTTCTGATATAAACAAATGTGACAATTAGTAATTACCAAATTTGCTATAAAAATAACTGTGAAACAGAGGTTGGGTGTGAGTGCTTACTGAAGTGTCTCACCCTTTACTTGCAAACAAAGACATTAAACTCTGCTTTACTGAGAAGTCTGTTATTGTGTAAAAAGTTATGTTTGCTTACAGATTGGGGGCTCGTCCGGGATTGTGTCATCACTGGAGCAGACCCCTGGCCCTGAGGACGGACAGACGCGTCCTGTTGAGTTCAACGGCCTCATTTATCAGTGATGGAGGGCTCCAACAGTGGACTGACAGTAGAATCCTGAGACCATGAAGGAAAAATCAATATAGACTCAGTGAAGCAGACTAGGTATTAGACAAAGATAAATGACAACCAAGTAATTCTGTGCACAGACCAAGGTAAGAAACAAGACTGTAAAATATTACCTTGGTGGTTGGTTATTGAGACAGACTGTTGTGTGTATGAGACGTGTCCTAAACACGAAGTGAGTGCAGTCTCAATCCGCGGTTCCAACACATCCGCAAGGAGTGTGGCCGGAGAGAGACGAAGTGAAAGGCACATTGGTGAAACAGGTCTCAATGGGTGTCAGAAATTTTAAATGAAACTCGAGTAAGGATGGGGTCAGGGATAAGGACCCCAGGGACATTCCTCTAGACAGTCTATTAGAGAGAATGTTGAAATATTATAAAGATAATAAGAGTACTCAGGATAAAGATAAAATTAAGATGATAAGATATTGTTATTTTACATAGAAAAAAAAGAAAGCATAAAAGCTAGCTGCAGTCTTCTGGCTGGAATTTAGCACAGACGAAGGGTGGTTATGTCAAATCCTTAACTTATATATCAGCCGTGAAAAGATTAATTCAGCAAGTGTTTGCTACTGCCAAAAAGGAATAGCAGTGGTGCATGAAAATGGTCATTAAGCAGGGAATTCTTTTGAAGCCAGAGAAACATAGATTAGCAGACGAGACTGCTAAGGGAGCAGCCTTAGAGGTAGACTTAACCCCAGAAAAAGGGAGTCAGGCTGCAAATCCTCTTATCTTAAAAAGGATATAGCATTATTAGAAAAGATAAAGAGAAGAGCCACCAAAATTGTAAAGGGGATAGAAGGATACTTCTATGAAGAGAAGCTAAAAAGGTTAGGGCTCTTCAACCTGGAAAAGAGACGGCTGATGGGAGATATGATAGAAGTAGTATTTTTAGTAGACAAAGGAGCTGCCCGAACATCCTTAAATTATATACCAGAGGGAAAGAGATTAACAAATCAGAAGCTTACAGTCTCAGGGGTAAAAGGAGGGGGGGGGGGGGGTTGGTCTCAATATTTGAGCCCACCCTGTTAAAAATGGACCATGGGGAGATAGAGGGACAGTTGTATATCCCAGAAGCAGGGAGTAATCTATTAGGAAGGGATATGATTACACAGTTAAACTTAGAAATAAAGGTGAAAGACAGCCAAATCATTGTAGAAATGGCTGTCCTCACCGAAGAAGAGAATCAAATAGACCCTATAGTCTGGGAAAGGGAAGGAAATAGAGGAGGATTAAACATCCCGCCATTGAAAGTTGAACTGAACAAGGAAGGCGAGGTAGTGCACTTGATAAGGATAAAGCGGAATTGCTTAACAAATATTTTTGTTCTGTGTTCACAGATGAAGAACCAGGAGCAGGACCTCAGAAAACACCCACAAACAGGAACAGAAGTGAGGGACATCTTGAACAATTTTCAGAAGACTGTGTTCGTGAGAAACTAGCTCAAATTAAAGTAGACAAAGCGATGGGACCGGATGGGATACACCCTAGAATACTGAGGAAACTTGGGGACGTTCTAGCAGCTCCACTGACTGACCTTTTCAATGCCTCATTGGAGTCGGGAGTGGTGCCAAAGGACTGGAGAAAGGCTCATGTGGTGCCTTTACACCAAAGCGGAAGTAAGGATGTGGTTGAAAACTACAGGCCGGTTAGTTTAACTTCAGTGATGAGTAAATTATTGGAAATGCTGCTGAAAGAGAAAATAGCGAGGTTTCTGGAGTCCAGCGGATTACAGGATCCGAGGCAGCATGGATTCACCAGAGGCAGGTCTTGTCAGACAAATCTGATTGATTTCTTTGACTGGGTGACCAGGGAGTTGGACCGAGGGAGAGCCCTAGATGTGGTGTATTTAGATTTCAGTAAAGCCTTTGACACTGTTCCTCACAAGTGACTTATAAACAAACTGAGCACCCTAGGGATGGACCCTAAAGTTACTGCTTGGGTTAGAAATTGGTTGGGTGGGAGGCGACAAAGAGTACAAGTAAATGGAGCTCACTCTGAGAAGGATGTTACCAGTGGTGTGCCCCAGGGATCTGTCCTTGGTCTGATTCTTTTTAACATCTTTGTTAGTGATATAGTGGAAGGGCTGTCGGGTAAGGTTTGCCTCTTTGCGGATGATACCAAAATCTGCAATAGAGTAGACACCCAGAAAGGTGTAGATAACAAAGAGGGATCTAGCTAAGCTTGAAGAATGGTCTAGAATTTGGCAGCTGGGATTTAACGTTAAAAAATGTAAGGTCATATATTTGGGCTGCAGCAATCCAAGGGAGCAATATAGTATGGGGGTGAAGTACTTTTGTCCACTAAAGAAGAGCAGGACCTAGGCGTGGTTGTGTCTGATGATCTTAAAGTAGCTAAACAGGTAGAAAAGGCGACGGCAAAAGCTAAAAGGATGCTTGGGTGCATACGGAGAGGAATGGCTAGCAGAAAAAAGGAGGTGATAATGCCTCTGTATAAGTCTTTGGTGCGACCTCATTTGGAGTATAGTGTGCAATTCTGGAGACCACACCTTCAAAAGGATGTGAACAGGATGGAGTCGGTGCAGAGGGTGGCTACTAAAATGATTAGTGGTCTTCATTATAAAGCATATGAGGACAGACTGAAGGATTTTAATATGTACACCTTAGAGGAAAGGCGGGATAGAGGTGATATGATTGAGATGTTTAAATACCTCCGTGGCATAAATGTTCAGGGAGAGAACCTCTTTCAATTGAAAGCAAGTTCTGCTACGAGGGGACATGGGATGAGGGTGAAGGGAGATAGATTCAGGAGTGATATGCGGAAATATTTCTTTACGGAAAGAGTAGTGGATCCGTGGAATAGTCTCTCAGTGGAGGTGGTAGAGATGAGGACAGTAACTAAATTCAAAAAAGCATGGGACAAACACAGAGGATCTCTAAAGGTAAAAAGGGGACTGTTGTAGTTGTTGATATGTAAGGACAGACTAGACAGGCCATGTGGTCTTTTTCTGTCATCATATTTCTATGTTTCTGTGTTTCTAAAGAGAGAATTAAGGACATTCCTAGGATTAACCGGGTATTGTAGACTATGGATAGATTCATATGCCCAAAAGACTAAGGGATTATTATATTCAATATTGTTAGAAGAGCAACCTAACATTATAATCTGGGAAGAAGAAGAGGAAGATTTGGTTAAGGATTTAAAACGGAGCTTGGTAGAAGCCCCGGTTCTGGTCTTACCCTCACTGGATAAACCCTTACATTTGTTTGTTATTGTAAATGGGGGAGTAGCCTTAGGGGTCCTCACTTAAAAAAATAAAAATGGGCAGAGAAGAGACAACCAGTAGCATATTTATCTAAAATCTTAGATTCAGTGTCAAGGGGATGGCCAGAATGTGTTCAGGCAGTAGCGGCAATAGCCCTATTGGAAGAAGAGAGTAGGAAATTGACATTCGGAGGGCCCCTGGCATTAAGTACCCCACATCAAGTGAGAACCATCTTAACCCAGAGGGCTGGGAGGTGGCTCACTGATTCACGAATCCTGACATATGAAGCAATATTAATGGAAAAAGATGACCTAGTGTTGACCACAGATCAGTGTTTAAACCCAGCTGCCTTCCTATGGAGTGGCACGGGTAAATGTAGATTGATTATTTATGTCATCAGAATATAAAAAGACTAGTGGACATGCAATGAAGTTATAGGGTAACCTATTTAAGACTAATAAGAGAAAATAAATATTTTTTTCTCACTCAATGTGTAATCAAACTCTGGAATTTGTTACCGGAGGATGTAGTAAAAGCTGTTAGTGCAGCTGGGCTTAAAAAAAAAAGGGTTTGGACAAGTTAAAGGTCCATAAACCATTATTAAAAGGGACCCAGGATATCATTGCTTGACCCAGTACAAGCACTGAAGAGCCTGTGTGTTTTGGGGAAACTGCTAGGTACTTGTGACCTACTGTAGATTGATCACTGTTGAAAACAAGATACTGGGCTTGATGGACCTCGGTCTGACCCAGTATGGCATATCATATGTTCTTATGTTCTTATTTACTGAAAGAGAAAAATGAAAACTCAAAAATATAGGGGCAGTAGAAACTGAAAGGGGGGAAATGGGTTTTACCCGATGGCAGGCAGATGATAAAAAGAGAAATTATGGCCATTCTACATCAAGAGTGGAGGAGTAGCCTGATGGTTAAGAACACTAGATTGGGAACCCAGAGACCAGGGTTTGATTCCCACTAGCACTCTTTGTGGCCTTGGGCAAGTCACTTAACCCTTCATTACCTCAGAAAAATCCAAGTTATCAATGTCCCTGTTTTAATGTGCATTACCAAGTTTAAGTTTCAATGTAAACCGCTTTGATTGAATTGATAAAGCGGTATATAAAACCTGTTAAATAAATAAGAGTCATTGGGGTGTATGGGAATATACACAGTAGCCAAGCAAGTGCGTGAGAGGTGTATAACCTGTAAGAAAATAAACAAAATGGTCCTTAGGAAACAACCGCAGGGAGACAAAGACCCTGGTCTTAGTCCATTCTAAAGTATACAGGTTGATTTCACTGAGTTGCCCCTGGTTGGGCAGGTGAAGTAACTTTTGGTATTAGTGGACCATTTGATGGGATGGGTGGAGGTCAATGTTCCCTCTAATTTTCTATAGGCTGTGTGCGCATAAAATATCAGCTGTGTGCAGCTTTTGAAGGAAGGTTAATTTTTGTGCGCCACATAACGACACTCGGAGTTATATACTTTAAAATTTGACTACACGTCAGAATACAGTATGTACACCACATTGATTTTAATCAAATTAAATGAAAATAGACGATTACTAAATGAAGCTGGAAATTTCTAGTAATTACAATCATAACTTTTAAATTTTAAGACGTCTGTGTTGTTTTCTATCAGAATCAGAGCCGTAATTTTTGTGCGCTCTGTTGTAAAGTATGTGCGCTCGCTCTGTGAGGTGTGTGCGCGCGCACACGCGCACAGCTTAGAGGGAACAGTGGTGGAGGTATATCCCATGGTAGCTGCCACAGCAATAGGAGTAGCAAAGATAGTTTTGGAACAAATCATTCCAAGATATGGGGTGGAAGGTCACATTGACTCGGATCAGGGAAGTCATATACAGCCAAGGTATTGCAAAACATAATGGAAACTCTGGGAGTATCCTGGGATTTCCATACTCCATGGCATCCACCCTTCTCAGGGAGAGTGGAACGCATGAATCAGACTATAAAGAAGCAGTTAGCCAAATTGATGTTAGAAACAAAATTACCTTGGGCTAAGAGTTTGCCCTTAGCATTGTTAAGAATCTGAACAGCTACTTGGAAAGATTTAAGATTGTCTCCCTACGAAATGTTATTTGGATTACCCTATATGGGACAATTAAAGGAACCTCTGCAGTTCAAAACTAAAGATGTTTCTTAAAGAATATATACTTGGGCTGTCCTATTCTTTATCTGTTCTCAGGAATAAAGGATTGTTGGCACAAAAACCACCAATGGAGTTTGCAGTTCACGGTCTCAAACCAGGACAGTGGGTCTTGATAAAATCCTGGAAGGAGTCTAAATTGCAATCAGAATGGGAAGGCCCGTTCCAGGTCTTACTGAGTACTGAGACTGCTGTAAGAACTGCGGAAAAAGATTGAACGATTAAAGGTCCGGTTGAAGCTCCTTCAGACGCACAATGGAAGGTCCAGGGAACTACTGACCCTCTGTGCCTGAAAATACCAAGGAAACACAGAAGAGGAGTTTGTTAACAAGGACTAATAAAAATTCTAACATGGACAAAGAAAAGTGGATGATGTTGCTATGATGGGGTGGATCACTTTCTCTGTTAAGGGGAATGACATGGGATCTAGGACAGGGAAAGGGATGGACTGATGAACAATACAAACACAAACACGATGGGGAAGGATGTATCCCAACATATTTACTGTAACCGTACCAGAGGGAGAGGGACCAGTGAGCCTAGAATTTGATGCCTGCCAAGTAATAAGTTGTGATGGGGGATACTACGAAAAGTTGTGGGGAAATAGTCATAAGTATATGTGTCCAGAGACTGCTCAGACACTGGTGTTTGGGATGCCCTGTTACGGGTGGTCACACGTTTGGTGGACCACCGAGGATGGAGGCTGGATCTCCCCAGAGGGGAAGAAACACCCAGTTCAAAAGAAAATAAAAATAATAAAGAAACATAATATTCAGCAATGTAATCCAGGAAGTTGCAACCCCATCATGGTCACCTTCTTTGGAAGAGATGACTCACTGGATGGGACCAATGGACTAGGGATAGATATTAGTGGGGAAGATCCCCTGGGAAGATTGAGGATAAGAATACCCCTCAAGAATCAGACTCAGGTCCCCATATCATTCCCCAGCATATCTTTTGAACCTAATAAGGTCCCTAATGTAGTCAAAATAGTGGAGATTAAAGATTTGAGGGACACTTTAGAGATGGAAACGGGTTATGGGGATGTGAACGCCTGGGTGGAATGGGTTAAATATACCGTAGGAAGTCGCAACCGTAGCAATTGCTATGCATCTGCCTCCAGGAGGCCCATTGCACAGGTTGTGCCCTTACCCTTGAGGTGAGATACAGATCCCAATGGAGTAAGACGCCTCATATCTCTGTATCAGGAAAAAACGGCTTGGGGAAATGAAAGTTGCAAGTCATTGAATTTGCTCTTTCCTCCTACAGACTTGAAGGAGGTAAAAGTTCCCCCCACATTTTCAGCAGTGTTTGGAAATTACTCCGTCTGTCTCACCAGGCAGGGGAAGAATTACACAAGGGAAGTGGGGGAACTGAACACCTGCGTTCTAAGCCTAAACCTGACAGGGATGGAAGGAGACGAGAAGAACTACTCCAACCTGGTAATCCCTAGGGCAGACCTGTGGTGGTACTGAGGAGGGCGGATGTTGAGACCAACATTGCCTACCCTATGGTCGGGAACATGTGCGATAGTTCAATTGGCAGTTCCTTTCACCTTGGCGTTCACAGAACAGGACAAGGGGCAAATACAAAGGGAAAGGAGGAGTACCTTGGGAGCCTCATTTGATGACAGGATATATATAAATGCAATAGGGGTCCCTCGGGGAGTTCCGGATGAGTATAAAGCACAAAACCAGATTGCAGCTGGATTTGAATCCCTGTTAGGGGTAATCACGATAAACAAAAATATAGATTGGATAAATTATATATATTATCAGTTATACCCGGGATGCAATAAAGGGGATTGCAGAACAATTGGACGCCACTAGCAGAATAGCCTGGGAGAACCGAATGATTTTAGATATAATGGCAGCTGAAAAAGGGGGCATGTGTGATATTGGTGGGGGGGGGGGGATTTTATATGTTCATACCCAATAACATGGCCCCTGATGGTACTATCACTAAAGCCCCTGCGAGGACTAACTACCTTGGCAGAGGAATTGGCAGAAAATTCAGGTACGGATACCTCTCTCACTGGATGGTTGGGGTCATGGTTTGGGAAATGGAAAGGGGTGGTAGTATCTATATATACTTCTGTACTTGTTGTAATTGGAGTATTAATTACGGTGGGGTGTTGCATAATACCGTGTATAGGAGGGTTAACTCAAAGATTGATAGAAACCGTAAGCACTAAACAAATGATAGTATCATTTTCAGTGCACAAAGGTACAATGTTAATAATGGACGATAAAAGGGAAGAGAGAGAGTTAGGAAGAATGTTATCTAAGTTAGAAGCTTCATATGGAACTGTGGAGTAAATGTAAAAAGTAACAAGACAACTTTAAAAAGAAAGAGGGAAGGGTTTGATATAAACAAATGTGATATGTTATTTTTACAATGTAATGTAAGGCTTGTATTCCATTCATTCACCATTCTGTAATATAATACTGTATGTCTGCATTCTGGGAAGAGAGACTACGTGCTTAAATAATACGTAGCCTGTCACATGTGCAGAGGTGTACAAGGCTGATTCATCTTTACTGTATGTTTGCATTCTGGGAAAAAGGGATACGTGGCTAAATAACATGTAGCCTGATGTATGTAATGATTTTCTGACTTCCTTACTGTATGTCTGCATTCTGGGAAGAGAGACCATGTGGCTAAATAATACATAGCCTGACAATTATTAATTAGCAAATTTGCTATAAAAATAACTGTGAAACATAGGTTGGGTGTGAGTGCTTACTGAAGTGTCTCACCCTTTACTTGCAAGCAAAGACATTAAACTCTGCTTTACTGAGAAGTCTGTTATTGTGTAAAAAGTTATGTTTTCTTACAGTTCCCCTCAGGGCTGCTCGTACCATCAAGAGTCACTGATACCGACTCAACGGCTCATGGTGCTCCCCCAGAGGCTTACTCCAAAGGGCTCTGGAAGGGACTTTTTTTTTTTTTTTTTTACAATTGCAGTCAGCCTCTAACAGACAGATCTGCTTGTTCCAAAGTTAAGAAAACTAAGGAGCTTGTTTACAAAGCCGCGGTAGCGGTTTCCGATCGTTATCGGAGCCGCGGCCCCATTGAAATCAATGGGGCCGCAGCTCCGATAACGATCGGAAACCACGGCTTTGTAAACAAGCCCCTAAATCTTTTGGGATGACCTGAGCCACTCAGTCAGTCCAGACAGAAACGGTCTGTCTGGATCAACCCCAGCTGCTGGAGACTGAATTACTGAGGAGAAAGGAGAGCTCCTGAGCTGATATGGGGTGACATCATGAAGAAAATTTGCATAATTCAGTCTCCAGCTACTGGTGCATGAGCACAACCCATAAGTCTGGACTGGACTGGAAGGACATACAGTAGATGAAGCATATTTTTGCTGGTATAAGATTTAGAGACCTTAAGTGAGCCTAATTTTTTCTGATCTTGGAAGGTAAGCAGGGCCAGGCCTGGTTAGTACTTGGATGGGAGATCACCTTAGAATACCAGGTGCTGTAGGCTTACTGCACAGAAGGGAGGCCTGGAAATATGCTTCTGATCACTCCTTGCCAAGAAAACCCAGTGGATAGGGACTACTATCCATACGGTCATCAGGAGTCAGCATTGACTTGACATCACACAACAACAAGATTTAAAGAGGCAGAAAGCACCTAATCTACACAATGACAAACTATAGGGCCAATAAACTATGACATTATTTACATAATTTTTTCTATTTAATTAGGAAATGGTGAGTACAATTTTAATTTGATACATGTTTAATCATAAATTAAGTTACAGCGAAAAGGAATAGTTTCCATGTCCAAAAATGAAAATTAATAAAAGCAGATACCATGGTAAAATGCATTTAAAATTTTGTAACACATGGGATCAGTGCAAACAGTAAACCATAGAATACATATCAGAAATAAAGAGAGTTACAAACTATAAAGATGTGTGCTGGAATTTGGCTAGCACAAGATAATAGGCACTGGATAAGGAAAAATAAAAACAAAATAAAATGAAGGTGCTTACTTTCACAGCGGTTCTCCTTAGATAGCAGGATAAATATGACACACAGGATGGAACGGCTCTCTCAGAGTTAAGAAAGAACTAGCAATCTTTCCAGACGTGCATGTGAATTTTTGCTTCATCCCTTTCTCACTCTGACTCCTTAGTCTCATATCAAGAGTTGTAAGCAACTCGCCAAGGAAGAAGGGCAAGTCTGTGTGGCTGATATATCCTGCTTTCTATGGAGAACCCGTTACACGTAACTTTGTTTTCTCTATGCACAAGCAGTTTGAATGGGTCATGCAGGTACTTCTGGTTTGTTTGTTTGTTTTTTTAAGCAAGCTGGAATAAAGATTGGGGGAGGAGTTGTGATCAATGAAATATGTTTTAATATATTTTATAATATACGATGGTCAAATGTACTGTCAGTTTCCATGAGTTACTGGACAGCAATGGAAAGTGGGTGTGGATATTTGACAATGTACTGACCCTACAAATGCTCTCCACTGAAGCCAACCTCAAGTGAGTGATGGAGGTTGCCACAGAATGAATCTAGTGAGCTTTAACCTTGTTTTGCTAAGTCTTGCTCACTAGACTATAATAATGTGATGTGCATGCCATTAGCCAGTTTGAAAGGGCCCTCTTCATGACTGCAGATCCTAATGTACTAGGGTTGATGGTTACAAATAAATGAGTAGATGTATGAAATGGATTTGTTTTGTATAAATGGAATTCCAAAGCTCTTTTGTAGGCTACTGTATGGAAAATACTTTCTTCCCTCATGGCATGTGGCTCAGGGAAGAAAACAGGGAGTATTATGAACTGACTGACATGAAAAGATGCAATTATCACCTTTAGTAGAAACTCTGGATGAATATGCAGGATAACCTTATTGTGGTGAAATTACATGTAAGTGTGCTATGACACCAATGCTGGCAGCTCACTGACCCCTCGAGCAGAACAACCAACCAGAAACAATATCTTCCAGGTTACCTGTCTGAGGTGAGCTATCACCATTGGTTCAAATAATGAACTCATGAGCTAGACTAGGACTGTACTGAGGTCCTTCAAGATAACTGGTCTGGTGACTGGCGGGCTTGTATGCCATAGCCTGTTTGTGAATCTGTACACTAAGTAGTGGAAAGATATTGGTTTATTTTCTACTAACTGATGATAAATTATAATGCACTCAGATGTACTTTCCCAGATGGTGTACTGAGGCCAGAAGCTGAAAAATCAGATAAGTAATATAGGAATTGTGCAGGAGAACATGTATAGAGGTCAGCTCCTGCTTGGTATACCATACTGCAAACCTTTTCCATTTAAATCTGTAAGATTTTCTGGTGGATTCTACCCTGAAAGATATTAATACAGCTCTGATATGCCAAGAGAGATATAATGATATTAGGAGGTGTGTTGAGGGCTGCTCAACTTCTATGCTGTTAAAGCTGAGGAGCAGAAGTTAGGGTGTAACACTATATCTTGATCCTGTATTATGAAGAAGGGCATTTGTTTCAATCCCATTGGAATCTCAACCCAAGAAATTTCTGATGTAGCAGTAACCAATACTGCTGAGGCAAAGCAGACTAATGAGGATCAAAGTGGTATGGTCCTGTCTCTGTTTGCGTAATGTCTTTGGCATCAGCAGGATAGAGGATAAGCGTGTAGGAACTGTGTAGGGGGAAGCGTGTAGACCTCAGTTAATGTCAAGTGCAACTGATGCCAGTCTGTTCTGACTTGGTTTCCTCAAGCAGAAAAGAGACAACTTTGGGGCTTGTTTACAAAGCTGCGGTAGCGGTTCGCGATCGTTATCGGAGCCGCGACCCCATTGATTTCAATGGGGCCACAGCTCCGATAACGACCGCAAACCGCTATCGCGGCTTTGTAAACAAGCCCCTTTGTGTTCTCTTCAGTGGCAAAGAGGTCTACTGATTGTATGCCCCAATGGGAGGAAATGTTGCAGGCCATCTGATTGTTGAGTACCCATTTTTGCAGCTTTGGATGGCAAAGGCTATTTCTGCCACTAGGTTTTCTCTTCCAGGGACATAATTTGCCCTAAGGAAGATACAGTGTCATATTGCTCAATTCCAATTTTTCAACGTCTCTGTAGATAGAAGATAGGAATTAGTGCTCCCCTGTTTATTTTATGTACATTTGCAGTCTTGTTGTTGGTCCGGATCAAAATAGGCTTGTTCCTGAGATCTCTTTGGAAAGTTTTTAAATCATTGAAAATAACCCTGGGTTCAAGAAGGCTGATTTGCATCTGTCTCTTCTGTTTAGGCTAATATTCTTGGGTAGCTAGGGAGAGAGTCTGAGCTCCCCATCCTGACTTGGATGCATCCACAGTTAGGGTTTGTCAGTGAGGCTACAGATATAGTGGAAGGATTACACTGTGGATCAGCTTCCACCAGCTCAAGGAGTATGAAGCCCTTGAGGAGAGGCAGATCCTGTGAGACAAAGGATGGTGAAACTGATTTCACCAGGATTTTTTTATGTCCACTGTAATGGTTGCACGTGAAGGTGGGTGTGAGGATTCACTTGAACTGTGGAAGTCATGTGGCCAAGGAGGATGAGAAGAAAATAGACTGTTGGTAAAGGTTTCCCTTTATGTTTGCAGGCTAAACTCAAAGCCTGAGTCCAATCCTTCTCCTACTCAGGGCCGGATTTACCTATACGCCACCTACGCCGTGGCGTAGGGCCCACAGCTGACAAGGGCCCACAAAAATAGCCTTTTTAAAATTAAATTTAAAAAGAAAACGCTGGCTGCCGCTGCGGCAGCATGGACTGTTCCCGCGGGGCCCCCTCTGCTGCCGCAGCAGCATGGATTGTCCCGCGGGGCTCCCTATGCCCGGCTGAATCCCCTCCCTGCTTTGAGAGGCGCGAAGGTAGAGTGTCTCCCTCGCGTCTCTGTTAAGCCCGCAGGGGCTGATGGGCTGGGGGGGGTAGGACTGGTAATGGGCTATTGGGGGGGGGCTGGGACTGGAAATGGGCTGGGGGGGTTAAGGCTGGAGGTGGGCTGATGCGGTTAGGACTGGTAATGGGCTGTGGGCTGTTGGGGGGGTATAGAACTGGAAATGGGCTAGGGGAGGGGGTTAAGACTGGTAATGGGCTGATGGGGGCTGTCTGGTAATGGGCTATGGGGGGGCTAGGACTGGAAATGGGCTGGAGGGGTTAAGACTGGAGGTGGGCTGATGGGGTTAGGACTGGTAATGGGCTATGGGGGTGTTAGGACTGATAATGGGCTATGGGGGGGCTAGGACAGGAAATGGGCTGATGGGGAGGGGTTAGGACTTGAGGTGGGCTAATGGGGTTAGGACTGGTAATGGGCTGTGGGCTGATGGGGGGGGGTAGGACTGGCAATGGGCTATGGGGGGCTGACTGGAAATGGGTTGATGGGGTTAGGACTGGAAGTTGGCTGATGGGAGGTTAGGACTGGTAATGGGTTATAGGGGGGGCTTAAACTGAAAATGGGGTGATGGGGGGTTAGGACTGTAAGTGGGTTGATGGGGGGCTAGGACTGGTATTGGGTTGGGGGGTTGCTAGGACTGGAAATGGGCTGATGGGTGGCTAGGACTGGAAATGGGCTGATGCAGGAACTAGAAGGGAATGGATGCTGGGTGAGGCTGGAACTAGAAGGGAGCTGATGTTGGGGGAGGATTAGAATGGGATGGGGCTGGAAGAGTAAAATGGAGAAGGGAAAAATATTTTGTATGGGAGGGATAAAAAATCTACAATTGGCCGGTTATTGGGAGAGTAAGTGGGGATTGAGGATGGAGGGGTAAAATTTGAGTGGATGAAATAGGAATGAGGAAAGAGCAAAAGGAGAAAGATTAGTATGTTAAAGCAGATGTAGAGAGAGAATGGAAAAAAACTAGAAGAGAGAAGAAAGGACAAATGGACAGCAGACGATGGAGAGTTAGCAGAAGACACGAAGAAACCAGAAGAAAGTGGCTGGAGCAATTGCAGCTGAAAAAAATGCACAAAAGGTAGAAAAATATCTCTTTATTTTGAATTTATTAATTGGAATATGTCAGCTCTGGTAAATGTGCATCATTAACGTCTGCGCTTTGTTTAGTACAAGAGCAAATTAATGTATAGTTTTATTTCTATAGTGTTGTACATTCCAAGTTTGGCTTTTGGGATTCCCAGTTTAATTATTGTCTTCCTGTTTCTAAATTGTGATTCCTTGTTTGGTGACGGTCTATGTTGTGCATGTGTAACTGAGCTGAGGTGTTCTGTTTATATAATTCCTATTTGACAGTGCCACTTGTTCTCTTTCCCCAGTAGGTCATGTATTGTTGTTCTCTGAAATGTATTGGTTTAATATTTGCAGTGTTGCCTTTTGATTGGTAGAGTATGGTGCTTTGTGAGTCCTGGTAGTGCTGTTAGGATACGGCGGGTTTGCTATGGGTTCTAAATGGGCAGTGTTTGTAGTAGTTCCTAATGTGTCTGGCAGTTGGCACTGGATTATAGTAATGTATAACTCTTTTAGTCTTTCTTTATCCATACACTTATTAAGAGGCACGTTTACTAAAAGTTAGTATATGGTAACATTATGCAAATATTTATGCAAATGAGGCCCCGCACCCCCCTTGGGCCGCCCCTGCTGGGGGCCCACAATTTTTGTTGGCATAGGGCCTCACTCAAGGTAAATCCGGCCCTGCTCCTACTTAATACCCACGTGTGTTTTAATCATTCCTTATAAATGAAATCCCTAGTCTCTGTCTGTCTTGAATTTACTGTAAGCTCTGTGGAGTAGACTCTCTCTTACATGTATGTGTACAGTGCTGCATATGCCTAGTAGCAATATACAAATTATAAGTAGTAGCAGTAGTAGGAAGAGACATATGCACCGAGTCTGTGTCTATCAGTGCTACAATGTACTAGATACAGTATTCTAGGTTCACTGAATGGTTTGATTCTTCATAATTGATTAGTAAGTCTAAATCTTAAAAGAGGGTCAAAGTGGTCTGTAGCACTGAGCTGGCAATTAATGAAGAGGTTCCTTTGACTAGCCAGTTTTCTAGATAAAGGAAGATGAAAAACCCTTCTTTGAGAGGCATGCTACTTATACTGCCAAGCATTTTGTAAAGACGCTCAGAGCTACTAAAAGATCCAAAGGTGGGACTCTGTACTGGTAATGTGATCTTAGGTGAGTGACTTATTGGAAAATCATGTGATGTGAGTGAATGAGAATATGGGTAAAAGTAGCCTTTTGATCCTATGAGTATAGTCAGTCCTCAAGATCCAGGAGAAGAAGGATCATAGTCATAGTAACATAGTATATGACAGCAGATAAAGACCAGTAAGGTCCAGAAAGGCAGCAAGAGCAGGTGCACCTGCCACTTCGTGCAGGTCACCCCTCCCCATGCTTTTGTTGAGATATGAGAGTTATGTTTATTTTTATTTTATCCTGTTGCTATAAAGGGATCCACTGTGTCTGTCCCATGCCATTTTGAATTCTGTCACTGTATTTGCCCCCACCACTTCCATTGGGATAGCATTCCAAGGATCCACCATCCTTTCAGTGAAATAGTATTTCCTGATGTTGCCTTTCAGTTTACCCCCTTGCAGCTTCATGTTACGTCCTCTAGTTTTATAGCTTCCCCATCTTTGCAAGAGGTTGGTTTCTTCATTAATACTCTTTAAGTATTTAAAGATCTGAATCATATCTCACCTGTCCCTCCTCTCCTCCAGAGTGCACATATTTAGGTCTTCAAGGCTCTTCTCATATGTCTTCTGACGCGGGGTCCAAATCATATTGGTTGCCTTTCTCTGAACCATTTCCAGTCTTTTTATATCCTTTGCGAGATATGGTCTTCAAAACTGAACACAATATTCCAAGTGTGGCCTCAACAGCAACTTGCCAACAACAAAAGCACGATCCCACGTGCACAAGGGAACCCAGTAAGAGACGTGGATTGCAACAGAAAGACGTGAGATAAAAAACTTTAATTTCTTTATTCAACTCCAGCCACCGGCCCGACACTGGCCGTGTTTCGTAAGAAACTTCCTCAGGGGCAATTGATGGCTAAAACACATAAAATATATATATGTATATATATAAGAAAGCAAACAATTAAAATAAAAACAAATATAATGATATTAATGATAATAAGCAATGAGTTGTTCCATTGAGGACGTGAATGAACAATACTCATCTCATTAAAAAACGCCAGTATAACATAAAAACATAAAAGAACACAAAGGGTATGACAACCCTCCAGTACAGCCAATAAATAAAACTAAAAAACACACAAAAACAAAATAACCTTAAATAGAAATGGTCAACAGGCTTATAAATATCAATAAATACATAAATGATATAAATAGATTGCTTAATATAAATAACCATAAAATCAATTAAAACAATAAATAAAGAATAAATAATGTTATAAATCAAGCAAAGACTGTAGTTATAAATACATAAACAAATAAAATCTAACAGTCACTGTGACCAAACAACAAGGCATATCACAAATATAAGATAATTAAAATGATGAACATACATATATAAGAATGTATATAAACAAATAAATATTGTGGTAAGTATATGTCTTCAAGGATGTGACAGTAAATTAAAAAACATACCTGTATATTGTGTGATTTTACTATTGTATATTGCTCTTCCTCTGAGAACACAGGAGAGCCTAGAGCATCAAAACATAAACGGCATCAATAAACAAAAATGAAAAGACGAGATCAAAAGGGGGGGATGAGGACGAGATCTCAAAAAGATAGAATGATATGGTGTGAAAATAAATTAATTAATTAATTTACCTGTGCAACAATTAATAGCTAAAGGTAATGTATTCTTAAAGTACCAAGGTGCTAATCCTAAAAAGGGAATGTAAAAAATAATTATTTAATATATGGGTTGCATAATAAAAAATACATGTAACTCAAAACAGTTACTCAATCATTATTTTTAGGAAGTGTGAGCAGATGCTAAATACAAAATGAAAATTTTTTAAAAAAACATGAGAGCTATGTACGGAGGAGAACTTGATTATGAATTAAATGAGTGGGGAACAAAACTAAATAGGAACAACCTTCAACTCTTTATTAAAAACTAAAATGAAAAAACTAAAATAAAAATATAAACTAAAACTACATCTTCTTGAGGGACAAACGACGAACGATGATCATACTGCCATATATAAAAAAATGTGTTAAAAACTGTATATTAGAAAATGGATCAAAAGGACTTCTTTCTCATATTTCAAAAAAAGGGGGGGAAACATATATTAAAATATATGTTAGAATCATATATGGAAAAGGGTTGTATTAAAGAAGGGGAGGGGCACCCTAAAGAATGTATAAACTGCTTTCTACCAGCGTAAGAATAAAAACCTCCGTTGGAATTGAAAACAGCAGGTAACAAAGACAATGCTAGGAACTTGTGCCATTAATAATGTGGAAGCCACTCGCAGTGTTTTGAGTTATATGTATTTTTTATTATGCAACCCATTATTTTTTACATTCCCTTTTTAGGATTAGCACCTTGGCACTTTAAGAATACATTACCTTTAGCTATTAATTGTTGCACAGGTAAATTAATTAATTTATTTATTTTCACACCATATCATTCTATCTTTTTGAGATCTCGTCCTCATCCCCCCCTTTTGATCTCGTCTTTTCGTTTTTGTTTATTGATGCCGTTTATGTTTTGATGCTCTAGGCTCTCCTGTGTTCTCAGAGGAAGAGCAATATACAATAGTAAAATCACACAATATACAGGTATGTTTTTTAATTTACTGTCACATCCTTGAAGACATATACTTACCACAATATTTATTTGTTTATATACATTCTTATATATGTATGTTCATCATTTTAATTATCTTATATTTGTGATATGCCTTGTTGTTTGGTCACAGTGACTTAGATTTTATTTGTTTATGTATTTATAACTACAGTCTTTGCTTGATTTATAACATTATTTATTCTTTATTTATTGTTTTAATTGATTTTATGGTTATTTATATTAAGCAATCTATTTATATCATTTATGTATTTATTGATATTTATAAGCCTGTTGACCGTTTCTATTTAAGGTTATTTTGTTTTTGTGTGTTTTTTAGTTTTATTTATTGGCTGTACTGGAGGGTTGTCATACCCTTTGTGTTCTTTTATGTTTTTATGTTATACTGGCGTTTTTTAATGAGATAAGTATTGTTCATTCACGTCCTCAATGGAACAACTCATTGCTTATTATCATTAATATCATTATATTTGTTTTTATTTTAATTGTTTGCTTTCTTATATATATACATATATATATTTTATGTGTTTTAGCCATCAATTGCCCCTGAGGAAGTTTCTTACGAAACACGGCCAGTGTCGGGCCGGTGGCTGGAGTTGAATAAAGAAATTAAAGTTTTTTATCTCACGTCTTTCTGTTGCAATCCACGTCTCTTACTGGGTTCTCAACAGCAACTTGTACAGTGCCATTAGTACCTCTTCCTTTCTGCTGGTAATTCCTTTCTGTATGCAACCTAGCATCCTTCTGGCTTTTGTCACTGCCTTGCCACACTGTTTCGCCATCTCGAGATCCTCAGAAACAATCGCTCCGAGGTCCTTCTCCTGGTCCGTGCATAACAACCTCTCGCCCCCTATCGCATACAATTCCCTTGGATTTCTGCTTCCCAAGTGCATGACTTCTTCACATTAAATCTTAACTGCTGTGATGTAGGAGACTCTTGTGAAGCAATGGAAACTGATAGTGATCCGGTGGAGAGAACCGGTATTGCAGGGGAATGCAGGATTTTCTCTTCTGAGATAAAGAAACACAGAGCTAATCAGGAACCACACCTCACCTCAGGGCAGGTGAGGAGCCAGGTCTCTGATTGGACACGCCCAAGCAGGAGGCGGGCAGTGCAGTACTCAAGCAGCTTGTTAAGAACCCAGAAACAGAAACAGTTAGTTGAGCAGCGAGAACATCAGGGAGATGAGCAAGGAGAGGAGAAGTCAGGACACCAGCACCTGGACAAGTATAGGTCAGATGACCATGAACAGGAACCGTTGGTGAGAGAACCACTAAGCAGCTGTGATCCACGAAGGAGCAGACAAGACCCGGGAGACTCAGGGGCAAAGAAAGACTTCTGTAAGCAGAAGAATTCAAAGGCACTGAGAGACCCAAGGCTACAGCTCAGGAGTTTAAAGGACCAAGCAGAACCTTGCAACAGGAGGCAGTGGGAGAAAGAAATACCCTGGAAGAAGCCCCAGCACAAGGTATCTGGTGGGTTTAGAACGGCTAGTAAGCTTAACAGTGGGAAGCCAGAAAGAGTGCACTTTAATTGTGAAAGACAGGACAAAGGCAGAAAGTTTGATAGTAATTGGTTAAGCCAAGAGAAGCCTAACTGTTTTCCTTTTAAAACTCTGAAAGACTCTCCAAGCACAGCTGAAGCATTTTACCCTGCACTTTCATTTGGAGATAGGTGGGGGAAGGGAAATGCTTACACGCTGAACTCTTGTCCAAGTAAAAGCACTGATAATTGCCAAGAGATAAGAACTGTAAACAAGCATTTACCTGAAGGAGGATATCCTCAGCCTAGTTCAGAAAGTACACAGGCTGAATTACTTCTCACTGAATTCAGGGAGTTCCTTAAGAGCAGAGCAGTTTCTCCTCATAACGTAGCAAAGCCTATGAGCAGCTGTGAGGAAGAAATGCCTTTAATGTCTCTGCCGTCTACAGAGCAGGAAGTCCCGATGGACTGCTCTACTTGTGTGATTCAAAAGGACATTTAAATGATATGCTTGCCAATGTTTTATAAAGGAATATAACAAAGTTACCTCACTGATTGCTATGCTAAAGAAGCTTATGTGAAGAGAATAAGTGAAAGCATATTGTGTGCAATTCAGGAGCACTGCTGTTACCAGAGTTTTCTGTTACGTTAATGAAAGGAGGTCACATGACAATTGAATGTGATCCAGAATGGACATTTAGCCAAGCAGTGAAAAGCCTTGTTTAGTTAAGTTTCTCAGCCTTGTTTTATGCTACATTGTTTCCTTTACGTCTGCTGCATTTGAACTGCGAAAGCGGGAAATAAACCTCACAAAAGAAATTTTCTTTGCCTTGCCTTACTACTTGAGCAACTACACAACTACAACCTTACCCTCAAGGGCAAATAAGGCCAGCCCCTCCCTTAACCCTCAAGGTCCAGGGAGTGGGTGGGTGGCACTGCCAAGCATTAGAGCATTCTTCCAGCTTTTGTAGCTCTTTCCTCATGTTATCCACGCCCTCGGGGGAGTCCACTCTGTTGCAAATTTTTGTGTCATCTGCAAAAAGACAGACTTTTCCATTCAGTCCTTCAGCAATATCACTCAGGAGTTCATTCTAAAAACTACTGAGTAGGAACTTGTTTAGATCTCTTAGATATAAGAGGGTCTCAGATCTCCCAATTTCTTTAGAATTATGAAGAATCTTGAGCAGATCTTGTCCTTCCCAGATTCCGGGAATCATTGCTCTCTGTTCTAGTAGGGGGTGGATCTCCTGCTGAATAATTTGAGAGAGTTTGCCTATGAGAGGTATAAAGGGAAATTTGGCAGAGTACAGGTCAATCTGAGTTGGCAGCCCTGACACATTACAGAAGAAAGAGTAGTTACTCACCTGTAACAGGTGTTCTCCAGGAGCAGCAGGAATCAGTCCTCACATATGGGTGACATTGATGCCGATGAAGCCCCAGCGGAGCATTTCCCCAGCTTTCCATGAAAGCCTTTGAGAATGCAGGCACACATGCGCGGTTCCCTTCCCGCCCAAAGGTGCCATCTTACCTCAGTCAAATGACATAGCTAAGAACAGCACACAAAAAATGTAAAAATAAACTATGTACAACTGCAACTCCTAGGGGAGGAGGGAGGGTTGTGAGGACTGATTCCTGCTGCTCCTGGAGAACACCTGTTACAGGTGAGTAACTACTCTTTCTCCAGGACCAAGCAGGAAGTCAGTCCTCACATAGCCTAGCTCTGGGCTAACGAGGAACCCAGGCTGAACAAGAGAACTCCCTCTAGTCCCAGCATCAAAGAAAGGCTTTCCACTGACACAACCTCCACCGGTAGCCCAACAGAGGGCAGGAGTTGCCTAAACCTCAAAGAAATTCCGGAGTACTGCTTGGCCAAAAGCACTGTCCCTACGGGACTCCCTCTCCAGACAGTAATGGGCTTCAAATGTCTGGCTTGAAGACCAAGTTGCAGCCCTGAAGATGTCTACCAATGGCACAGAGCAGAGATGAGCCACTGAGGCAGCCATTGCCCTAACACGGTGGGCCGTGACCCTACCCTGCAAAGGAAGGTCAGCCGTCTTGTAAGCCCAGGTGATACAGTCAGCTACCCAGAGGGACAAGGTACGCTTGGACACAGCCAACCCCAACTTATTAGGGTCAAAGGATACGAAGAGCTGAGTAGCCCTTCTATGCCCCTGCGTAGAAGGATAAGGCCCTCCTACAGTCCAGGGTATGCAGAACTGCTTCAGCCTGGCTTGCATGAGGCCTAGGGAAGAATGTTGGAAGAACCACCTCCTGGTTGAGGTGGAAAGAGGAGACAACTTTTGGGAGGAACTTAGGATGAGTCCTGAGGACTACCCTGTTCCTATAGATCCTGGTGTAAGGCCTGTCACAGACCAGGGCCTGAAGCTCACTCACTCGCCTGGCCGAGGTGAGGGCTATCAGGAAGAGAGTCTTCCAGGACAGGAAGCGTAGAGGGCAAGTAGCCATTGGCTCAAAAGGTGGGCGAGTCAACTGCTGCAAGACCACATTCAACTCCCACTCAGGAGCAGGAGGACAGATTGGAGGCTTGAGCAATAGCAAGCCTCCGAGAAACCGGGACACCAAGGGGTGACCCGAAAGAGAATGTTCTTCCACCAGTGAGTGGTGAGCTGCTAGAGCTGAGAGGTGGACCCGAACAGAATTGGACTTAAGTCCTTGATTTGATAAGTGCAGTAAGTACTGAAGCACTACTGGTACAGTACAGGAGAAGGGATCCTCTGTATGTAGGTGACACCACACAGAAAACCTTTTCCATTTGAGAGCATAGGTTTTCCTAGTGGACTGTTTCCTAGAGGCTAGGACAACCTCCTCAACTTCCTGAGGTAGGCCCCAGGGAGCCAAAACTACCCTTGTAGCCTCCAGGCCATCAAATTGAGAGCTTTGAGATTGGGGTGCAGAAGGGAACCCTGCTCCTGAGAGAGAAGGTCGGGTTGCAACCCCAGAGGCAGTGGGGGATCCACTGCCAGCTGAAGCAGAAGTGGAAACCAAGGCTGTCTCGGTCACCTGGGAGCCACCAGGAGGACCGAGGCCTTGTCCTGAAGAATCTTGAACAGAATTCGGGCCACCAAGGGCGTGGGAGGAAACGCATACAGGAGGGCCCTGAGACCAGGGAATCAGAAAAGCATCTGCTGCTATCCACAGAGGATGCGGTTGTCTGGAGAAAAACTTTGGCAGTTGTTTGTTCAGGGGACTGGCAAACAGATCTATCAAAGGAAGACCCCATTTCAGGAAGATTTTCTGAACTACCAAAGGATGCAGCCGCCACTCGTGGGGCTGCAAAATTCTGCTCAACCTGTCGGCCAGGTAGTTTTCCTGGCCTGGAAGGTACACAGCCTTGAGGAGCATGTTGTGCTTGAGGGCAAATGAGCAAAGGTCCTGTGCCTCCCGACAAAGGAGTCTGGACCCAGTCCTGCCTTGTTTGTTCACATAAAACATGGCTACCTGGTTGTCTGTCTGAACTAGGACAGACTGATGAGCCAGGGCAGGAGAGAAAGCTTTGAGTGCTAAACGAATAGCCCCGAGTTCGAGGAGATTGATCTGCTGTGCTGTGATAGGCTTCAGTTAATCGTTCATAGAAAGCAGCTGGACTTTCATCTGGGCGCTGAAGAACGTCTGCTACTTTCCCAACATTCATAGCTCTCTGCTCTCCCTTCTTTAGGCCCTGCAGTAAGGCATGGCGGAACCGGGTGAGGGCCTTCTCTCCATCGTCACTATTTGGGTCCCACCTGGGATCTTCATTTGGGAAATCTATGGCTGCTGCCTGTCGGGGATCTAGGTTTCTCCCATCTTCAGGGTTCTCTTCCAACCATCTAGTGGTTGCTCACACTATCCGTGCCCGCTCTTCAGTAGTAAAGAGGGTAGCCAAGAGCTGGCGACAGTCAGACCAGGTGGGCTGGTGGGTTTGCATAATACTGGACATGAACTCTGTCAAATCTTGGGGCTTTTCAGTATAAGAGGCATAATGCGTTTTCCAGTTCAATAAATCTGTTGTGGAGAAAGGCACATAAACTAGACTGGTCGGTCCGACCACAACCTGACCTTCATTTACAATAGGTAATCCTGGGACTTGCCGCAGTGGCATTTGGCGAACTGCTCTCGGGCCCGCTGCTCTGCTTCTAAGGGCGTAACGCAGATTTGGGGACCCGGTGGTAATTGTGCTGCTGGTGCTTGGACGGGTGGGTGGCCCTGGACTGGCATTTGACCCTCCACTAGCAGATTCTTCAGGGGACGATGGTTCCGTTGCAGAGCCCTGCTCAGGACTAGGGCTCAGACTTCTCCTTGGGGGAGGGATCCGGTCTTCAGGTGTTGGAGGTGGGTGATCGGGTGGAAGTACCTCGGCTAGAGGTACTCTCACTACTTCTGGCTCTACTCGGGGTACTGATGGAGCTGACGGGACTGGTGTATACAGAAATGTGGGTGGATAACCCGGGATCTCGGGAGGCTCTGGGGCTACATAAATAGGGGGCTTTTCTTTCTTAGCAGGGACTCCCGTTGCAGTTGCTAACATAATTCTACACTGCCCCTCATGGCAACGCCTCATCCAAGAGGGTGGTTTCTCACAGATCTCTAAAGACGAATCTATATAGGAAAACTGTTCGGGACCATAACTGCGCACCACCTTGTGCACACGGGACACAATTTGAATATCAAAAGTACCTTCTGGTGGCCACACGGCGTCCAGCGCCGGCCACACCCTACTATACAATATTCCTAAGCGGGTCGGTGTCATTTTTACCCCATAATCACCACTAAATCCCTTCTTAAAGTTTGTGATCATACAGTTCAATGGAGTTTGTACGGACTCCGCCCATCCCATTATGACATATGACGTACAAGACAGCAAACAGAAAAGGTGGGTAGGATGGCTGCAGGTAAGGGGTCTGCACAGCCCACATAACAATGAGGGGGACAAACACCAGATGCTTCCTCTTTTTCGCGACCTGGGCGCGGTCGCCCGGCCAGGAACTGCGCTACTTAGGAGTCCGCTCTCGCTCGGTCTGTATTGCAAGACCTCTCAAGCACACTTCACACAACCAAACATGCTAGCATTTCCCAAATACCAAATTCCCGGGCTAACTGACTAAACCAAAATTAACCAAACCAAAAGGGTCAGTGGCTTCGTCCCGCGCATACTCATGCAGGGTTACTAGGACCGCCCTGGAAGTTGATCAGACTCCCTTTACCTGTTACCATACCATATTAGTCTCGAGACTTTCCCAGAGCTAACTGACTAAGAACCAGAAAAATCTTTACTCACCGGATCCGGTAGCTAATGCGCTGCGCAACCAGTTCCACCTTGGGTTGAATCCTGGACTCCCCTCAGGGTTCGAGGTGTTGGCCGGCTGGACCCAGCAGGCCGCCGAGGCAGGGCGGAACCCTCCGATGCAAGGGGACCGGCGGTGCCTGGAGTCCTCTCCGCTGTCGGTCGGCCGCGGTCCCAGCCAGACCAAACCTGGAGGCGGTAATACGCGGTAGTATTCACTTGCGCACCATTCACGTACTCCACCTTCCCGGTCAGGGAACCAAGGAATATGTAGTAGCGAAGTACCCGCAACAAATAAAACCAGGAGTCTATTTACTAGGATTCAAACCAGTTTATTTGTGCACAGTCTCAGGCACTTGTCACATTCAAAATGGTCTGAGCATGGAGTTCAGCAAAACAACAGCATTTATACCTTTCTTCATCGGCTCTACACAGACAAACTCCTCATTGGTCCCGGTGGCCCCCCTCACCCCCATCCAATGGAGATCTCTGACCGGCCACCTGTTCTCCCCCTTCTCAGGCCTTTCTAGCCATGGCTCAGTTTCTAGACATAATACACTCTGCCTTACATTCTGCTTGCAAGGTCACTCCGCAGCACAGAAACTGTGTGAAAACAAGATACTGAAATACATCTGTGAATAACACAACAAGCTCAATAGAAAAGTCTTGCATTCTTATCAAAGCAGTTTAAAGCAGGTTTTCTAACTTCTACTGGCGTTTTGCTCTGCTCAGCTATAATATTCTGAAGTGGGGGTTGGGGACTCAGGCCTAACATACAGGCCTCTGCTACATAACATACTTTTACAGGCTATTCTAGGCCATAGCCTATCACAGTGCAGCTTCCCAAGGAGACCACAGGCCCTGGGTGCACTTGTTTAAACAATGAGCCCCCCAGCCCTGCAGGGAGGCATCTGTGGACAGTACCACTGTGTACCCCGGAATTTGAAAGGGCACTTGTATTACTAATTAAAGATTTATTTGGATTTTTGGATCAGCAAAGAATATTGTACGACGAATATTGTACTTTGCAAAGAAATTGAACTCTTGAGCCATTCTGTACAGCCTGCTAGCCCAGAGATCAAAGCTTGGGGTTACTTTAGGTCGAGAAGTGATAATGTAACTGAGCTTGGGGGTTACTTTAGGTCAAAATCTCTGAGCAGGCAGGCGGTTTTGGCTGGTCAGAACTGAATGAATGACTCAAAGATAGCTGACATCATATTATACAAGACCACGGGTACAGCATTAACCCTAGCCAATCCTGATCTGAGCATGCTGCAGGCTAACCAATGAATTGTAATGGCATGCAGCAGGCACGATCTTAGTTAGGTACTTTAGGGGGACTCTCAGCAGGAAAGATGGGACTGCAACTGATATACGAGGCAGACGTGTCTCTGTAGTTTTTCCCGGATTTCCTCTAAGTGATCACTGAACAGTCCCCCGACCTGGAGTGATGAGCTATAATATCCGGTGAAGTATTAATGCTTAACTTTTTGCTTATTATTATTCTAAAAGGACTCAATCTAATAAAAGCATATTGTATTTGCTAAAGTGTCTGTGCCTAGTCTGTGAGCTAGTGAATGACAGGGTTAACGCATATTGTATTTGATGCATAGTCTGTGAGCTAGTGAGTGACAGGGTTAACCCATATTATATTTGCTAAAGTGTCTGTGCCTAGTCAGTGAGCTAGTGAGTGACAGGGTTAAAGGAAAAGCGTAAAATTTGGCAATACAGCACCCCTTTCAGAAGATTGGGTGGGTGCAACCACTAGTTGAGGGAGTCCAGGAAAAGTGTGGACACCTTTATCCTGTCTCTGAGGCTGCCTGTGGCCTGTAACCACTGCGTCCACAAGCACCACTGAGCAGGCCTCATATGGAGCTTGGCATTGGGGGTCACATGTACTGTCAAAGCCATGTGGCCAAGAAGCCTCAGGCATAGTCTGGCGGAGACCAGTGACCTGCTGAGAAACTGGTTTGCTAAGTTTATCAGTCTTTGTGCCCTGTCTTCTGGCAAGAATGCCTTTGCCAGGAGAGAATCCAGTCTTGCCCCTATGAACTCCAAGTTCTGGGAGGGGAGCAAAGTGGACTTTGCGAAGTTTATTACAAACCCCAAGCTTTGAAGAAGAGCAATAGTTCTGAGGGTGGCCTGTCGGGCCTCCTGGCACGTCTGACCTCTTATGAGCCAGTCGTCCAGATAGGGAAAGACAAATATGCCTTGACCTCTCAGGTAGGCCGCCACCACTGCCAGGCATTTGGTAAAGACTCTGGGAGCGGAGGTTAGGCCAAAAGGCAGAACTCTGTACTGATAATGGTTTTCTCCCACAATGAACCTGAGGTACTTTCTGTGGTCTGGATGAATGGCAATGTGAGTGTACGCATCCTTTAGATCTAAGGAGCATAGCCAATCTCCCTGCTGGAGGTAGGGCAGAAGTGTTCCAAGAGTAAGCATCTTGAACTTTTTTCTCTCTAGGAACTTGTTGAGGTTCCTGAGGTCCAGGATGGATCGAAGGCCACCAGTTCTTTTGGGTACCAGGAAATACCTGGAGTAGAACCCCTGACCTTGCAAGTGGGGAGGCACAGGCACCACCGCCCTGTCCACCAACAGACCTTGGAGCTCTTGGATGAGAAGATCTGTGTGCAGGGGAGGCCTTGGAGGTTCCCCTGGAAAATATGGTGGAGGCAGTTGGTGAAAATGTAGTGCATAGCCCCTGTGGACTATGTTCAACACCCAACTGTCCCCAGTGATGTGGGGCCACTGGTGGGCAAAGAGGGTGAGGCGACCTCCTGTGCAGGGTTGGGAGAGCAGGGACTGAGAGGCTACGCTCAAGGAGTCAAAACCCCCCACCCTGCTGAGTGGGAGCAGGGGCCGGAGGCTTGGGGGTCCTCTGCCTACGGGGCCCATTACCCTGCCCCTTGGCTTGCTGACCCTGGGGCGCAGCTTGGGCAGCCTGATACTGAGGGTACTGTTTGTAGGCAGTGCCCTTCCTCGGGTAAAAGGGCTTCTTACCCGAGGCCTTCTTCTTGTGAGAAGGGGCAGAGGTCTTCCTAGACAGCCTTGTCCGTGTAAGGTGCTCGGTCTCGAGCTGTTCGGCCTTCTCGGCCATGGGCTTGCCAAAAAGGTTCTCACCTCGGCAAGGGACATCGACCAACTTGTCCTGAACCCATGGCTCGAGGTCCGATGACTGCAGCCATGCCTGGCATCGAGCCACGATGCCGGCTGCCACAACTCGGGCCGAAGCCTCGAAGCCATCGTAGGCGGCGCGGGACATAAATTTAGAATAGTCCCGAATCCTCTAGGACAGTGATGGCTAACCTTTTTGAGCCCGAGTGCCCAAACTGCCGCACAAAACCAAAGAATTTCCTCAAAGTGCCAGCACGTCAATTTGCATAAATATTTGCATAATGCTAACATACACTAACTTTTAGTAAACATGTCTCTTAATGAGTGTATGGATAAAGACAGACTAAAAGATTTCTACATTACTATAATCCAGTGCCAACCGCCAGGCACATTAGGAACTACTACAAACACTGCCCATTTAGAACCAATAGCAAACCCGCCGTATCCTAACAGCACTACCAGGACTCACAAAGCACCACACCATACCTATCAAAAGGCAACACTGCAAATATTAAACCAATACATTTCAGACAATAACAATACATGACCTACTGGGGAAAGAGAACAAGTGGCAATGTCAAAAAGGAATTACATAAACAGAATACCTCAGCTCAGTTACACAGTTGCAATTGCTCCAGCCACTTTCTTCTGGTTTCTTCATGTCTTCTGCTAACTCTCCATCATCTGCTGTCCATTTGTCCTTTCTTCTCTCTTCTAGTTTTTTTTCCATTCTCTCTCTCTACATCCGCTTTAACATACTAATCTTTCTCCTTTTGCTCTTTCCTCATTCCTATTTCATCCACTCAAATTTTACCCCTCCATCCTCAATCCCCACTTACTCTCCCAATACCCGGCCAATTGTAGATTTTTTATCGCTCCCACACAAAATATTTTTCCCCTCTCCATTTTACTCTCCCAGCCCCATCCCATTCTAATCCTCCCCCAACATCAGCTCCCTTCTAGTTCCAGCCTCACCCAGCATCCATTCCCTTCTAGTCCCTGCATCAGCCCATTTCCAGTCCTAGCCCCCCATCAGCCCATTTCCAGTCCTAGCAACCCCCCAACCCAATACCAGTCCTAGCCCCCCCCCCATCAACCCACTTCCAGTCCTAAACCCCATCACCCATTTTCAGTTTAAGCCCCCCCTATAACCATTACCAGTCCTAACCCCCATCACCCCATTTCCAGACAGCCCCCATCAGCCCACAGCCATTTAGCAGTCCTACCCCCCCAGCCCATTAGCAGTCCTACCCCCCCCCCCCCCGCCCGCCCACCCGCCCGCCCATTAGCAGTCCTAACCCCCCCAGCCCATTAGCCGTCCTACCCCCCCGCCCGCCCGCTCGCCCCCCCCTGCCCGCCCCCCCCCTGCCCATTAGCTGTCCTTTCCCCACCTCCCGCCCTGCCCTTTAGCAGGCCTTCCCCACCCGCCCCCCCCCTGCCCATTAGCAGTCCTAACCCCCCCCTCCCTCCCTGCCCATTAGCAGTCCTAACACCCCCCCCTCCCTGCCCATTAGCAGTCCTAACCCACCCCTCCCTCCCTTCCTGCCCATTAGCAGTCCTAACCCCCCCTCCCTCCCTCCCTGCCCATTAGCAGTCCTAACCCCCCCTCCCTCCCTGCCCATTAGCAGTCCTAACCCCCCCCTCCCTCCCTCCCTGCCCATTAGCAGTCCTAACTCACCCTCCCTCCCTCCCTGCCCTGCCCTGCCCATTAGCAGTCCTAACCCCCACCCTCCTCCTCCCTGCCCATTAGCAGTCCTAACCCCCCTCCCTGCCCATTAGCAGTCCTAACCCCCCCTCCTCCTCCCTGCCCATTAGCAGTCCTAACCCCCCTCCTCCTCCCTGCCATTAGCAGTCCTAACCCCCCCTGGCAAATTTAAAAAAAAAAAAAAGCAGGCTCTGGGTGCTGCCGCGGCAGATTGCAATGTCCCGCGGGGCCCCCTCCACCCGCTAAGCCCCTCTGCAAGGGCTTTCAGATTCGCGAGGGAGAGCATCTCCCTCGCGTCTCTGTTAAGCCCGCAGGGGCTAATGGGAAATTTCCCATCAGTCCCTCGCGTCTAAAGGGGCTGATGGGAAATTTCCCATTAGCCCCTGCGGGCTTAACAGAGACGCGAGGGAGACGCTCTCCCTCGCGAATCTGAAAGCCCTTGCAGAGGGACTTAGCGGGCGGAGGGGGCCCCGCGGGACGCTGCATTCTGCCCTTGCCGCGTCCGCGGCAGCAGTCAGAGCCAGCTTTTTCTTTTTTTGCAGACCTTCACGCGTGCCAGCTGCAAGGCCTTCGCGTGCCACAGCTGGCACGCGTGCCATAGGTTCGCCATCGCTGCTCTAGGACAAGGACTTGAATCTCTGCAAGGGCTCCCCGGAGAGACCAGCGGAGAACCCGGCCAATTCCTTGGCCAGGTCTCGCAAGTACATGCCCATGTACAGCTGGTAAGACTGGACACAGCAGGCAAGCATCGAGCCCTGGAAGCATTTTCTACCGACACCATCGAGGTTCCGGGCCTCCCTGCCGGGGGGCACCGCAGAGTGCATCTTCTGACTTTTCAGGCGATGCATGGCCGATTACACCACCATGGAATGGTGTGGTAGTTGCGCCTTCTGAAAGCCAGGGCTCTTCCGGAGTCGATAAATCGAATCGACCCGCTTGCTCAGAACCGGCGCCGAGGCCGGTGCCTCCCACATCCGGAAGAGGAGCCGTTCCAGCATCAGAGGAACCGGGACAGTAAAGGCCTCCTTCGGAGGAGAGTCGTACTGCAGGGCCTCGGCTCGAGGCTCTTCCTCGGGGTCTGCTGGCCATATCCCGGACAAACTCCGAGAACCGGGTATCCTCCGGAGGGGATCTACTCTGGGGCTCAGACTGCGGTGAGTCTGACGGGACGCACTGAGTCTTGAACGTGTCGGGGGACTCCTCATCCTCCATCTCCCAGGCGGACTCGTCCAACGAGGAGTCAGGATCCGACCCCGCGAGGCCCAGGAGCACCTGCCCCGACGCCGGAGGCACCGGCGTCGACGCCCTCAGTCCCGAACGGGAGGTCGAGGGAGACCGCGACCGAGGTCGACCTCGAGCCATCATGGTCTCGAGTATCGGCTCGGTCTCCGGGGTCGACTTCGATGTCGATGTCCCGGTGGTCAGGGCAGATGTGCCAGACAGCCTGGCCATCAGTGCCCGCTGCTGCTCCATGAAGGCAGACAGTCTGCACTCCAAGGCTGTCATCCTGAGACTCAGCTCAGGAGATGCAGCAGCCACCGACGCGGGCCCCGGCAGCGCCGGGCCCGATGTCGGCTCTCTGGGAGGAGAGTCCTCGAGGACCACAGGGCTTATGTGTCCAGCAGACTCTGGCTCCACGCGAGGAACTATGGCAGGCTTCTCTTGTTCCACGGGCCCGGGGCGACGGTCGGGGGTCTTAGACCTGGCCCTCAAGGAGCCAGGGACCTCTTCCGATGATGCCCTCATGAGCCGCTTCTTCCTCTGGCGTTCCCGGTCGGGGGACCCCCTGTCCGAGGACCCCCGACGGCGCTCGGGATCCGAATCCCGAGATGTCGAGGCCTCAGACGAGGTCCGGGACCGGCCGGAGGCTGAGTCAGAGAAAAGCCTTTCTTTCTGCTGCTGGCGACTTCGTAGTGCCTTGGAAGACATCTTCCCACACGGTCCACACGACTTAGGGTCGTGATCAGGACCGAGGCACCGAAGGCAGCAGTCGTGTGTGTCGGTGAGAGACATCAACTTCTTACACCGATCACACTTTTTAAAACCGCTGGAAGCCATCAGGGAAAAAAAGAGTCCCCGCGAGGTCAAAGGACCGGCCTTCCAGGGAAAAAGCAAAAAAGGGCGAGAACGCCAGCCACGAAGGGCAAAAATCGAAAAAGAAGAAAACGGGCTCGATACCAGTGTACTGAACCCGGCGGGAGGGGAACCGGCGTCGAACCGGAGAAGAAAAATAGCGAGAATCGCCGAAAAAAATCAAACTTTTATCCGGGATGACAGGACACACGTCCGGTGGGCTTCTCGGAAAAAGAGAGACTGAGGTAAGATGGCACCTTTGGGCGGGAAGGGAACCGCGCATGTGTGCCTGCATTCCCAAAGGCTTTCATGGAAAGCTGGGGAAATGCTTCGCTGGGGCTTCATCGGTGTCGATGTCACCCATATGTGAGGACTGACTTCCTGCTTGGTCCTGGAGAAACCTAGGTGCCCATAGTTATGTGATTCCAGGTAATATGTTGAAAGAGCCTCTTTCCAACTGGTAAGGAAGGTTAGATGCCATTCATTGCACAAGTCGTGCTGGTTGACTCTTTCCAGAGGATGACTTCTTGGACTCAGAGTTCAACTGAAACTTTTATTGCCTTTTCTTAGCAATTACTATGGATGTTGTCCTTTAGCAACATTTTTATAAGTGATATTATGGAAGAGCTGTGAGGAAGGGTTTGCCTCTGCGATGATACCAAAATCTGACACAATAATAGAGACCCTGCAATGTGTGGATAACATGAGAAGGGAAAGCTTGAAAAATGGCCTATAACTTGGCAGCCAAGACTTATGGTAATGCTAAAAATGCAGATCATGCATGTCAGCTGCAAAACCCAAGTGAGTGGTACAGTGTAGGTGTGAAGTACTTCTGTACATGAAAGAAGAATGGGGCCTGGGGGGGTGATCATATCTGATGATCCCAAAGTGGCTAATCAAGTAGAAAAGGCAATGGAATGTCTATTGAGACCTCATTTGACGTACTCTGTACAATTCTGGAGACCATACCTTCAAAAGGATCTACTTGTAGAACAGAGTCAATCAAGAAGGCAGCTACTAAAATAATCAGTGGGAATAGCATATAGGGAAATACAAAAGATCTAAATATATATACTCTATAATGAGGGATCACTGGATGAAGGTAAAAGAGGGTAGATGTAGAAGTAATCAAAGGAGATATTTCTTTGTGGAAAGGATGGTGAATGCATGAAACAGCCTCCCAGTGGAGGTGGTGGAGATGAGGATGGCATCTGAATTCAAGGAGAAAGGATCTTTGAGGGAGAGGAAGGGATTTACAGCTTAGTAGTTGGTCTGGATGGGCAGAATAGATAGACCATATTGTATGGCCTTTCTCTGTGTCATTTTCTTTGTTTCTATGCAAAGAAAAACAGTGGCCCTAAATCAGATCATCATCTCCTTCACTTTATCCCCAAATAAACTGCCTCCAGAAGCAGCAGCATATACAAGCCTAGCATGACTATCCCCCTGGAAATCCAAAACCCTAAGCTAAGCTAAGCTAATTCCCTATTTGCAATGGCTACTGATGAGATGCAGCCGAAGTTGTCAAAGGCCAGATTTGTGCATTCCTCTGAATTAACTACATACTGGAGGAAGAACTCCTTCTTTTCGATTTGTAGGGCATCCATAAAAGCCTTCAACTTCTGGATACACTGTTTGCAGAGAACCATAAAGAGTTAGTGCTCTTGCATTTAACATGGCCCCTTGAAATACTTTTTTTTATCTATAAGATCTTCAACTTCTTCCCTGCCCTTTTTATGGCTAACTCTACCATGACTGAATCTTAGGGAGGCATATTCAATGGTGACAGCCAGCGCAATTAAATTGGATGGCTATCGCCACTTTAATGTCAAACCAGATATTCAATGCCAGAGCCGTATCTGACCAGAAGCATTGAATATCCGGGTTATCTGGATAGCAAATTAAACAGCACACTGCCACGCAAGCAAACAGCAACAGTACAGAAACGTAGGCAGGTATGAAACTCTCATGAATTCTTTATTGATCCATACATAATAAGGGAGGCCAGACCCAACACAGGCCGTGTTTCGAAAGATTCTTCTTCAGGGGTAGGCTCACCTTACACTAGAACACATTATAAATAATAACAATACAAGTATAAAAAAACATACTACATAAATGAAAAACTGTAAAAACACAAGAATAAATAAGGTGTATGTATAAAAAATATGCAAACCCTATATTCATAAACCATATGAAAAACCATATATTTATATATATATCATACTAAGACATATAAAAGCATAAATATATTAAAACAAAGCTCCCTCTGGAGGAATTAGCAAAGTGTATATGAAAATGATGAAAGGAACTAACATGCAGATACAACCAAACGTTATTTTGTTTGAATAAAAACAATAAATAAACGACATGTCATAAAAAGCAATACCATAAACAGGAATAAAAATGAAGAGTGCAAAATAATCTATTATATTAAAAAAGGAGAAAAAAAAGGAGAAAAAACAAGAGAGACTGAGGATCAGAACTGTAACAAAGGCTAAAAAAAGCCAAAAAAGAATATCTGGGAGCAGGAGTGAAAGGAAACTGTTACCTTATTCTTTTTTGGCTTTTTTTAGCCTTTGTTATAGTTCTGATCCTCAGTCTCTCTTGTTTTTTCTCCTTTTTTTAATATAATAGATTATTTTGCACTCTTCATTTTTATTCCTGTTTATGGTATTGCTTTTTATGACATGTCGTTTATTTATTTATTGTTTTTATTCAAACACAATAACTTTTGGTTTTATCTGCATGTTGTTAGTTCCTTTCATCATTTTTATATACACTTTGCTAATTCCTCCAGAGGGAGCTTTGTTTTAATATATTTATGCTTTTATATGTCTTAGTATGATATATATATAAATATATGGTTTTTCATGTTTATGAATATAGGGTTTGCATGTTTTTTATACATACACCTTATTTATTCTTGTGTTTTTACAGTTTTTCATTTATGTAATATGTTCTTTTATACTTGTATTTTTATTATTTATAATGTGTTCTAGTGTAAGGTGAGCCTACCCCTGAAGAAGAATCTTTCGAAACACGGCCTTTGTCGGGTCTGGCCTCCCTTATTATGTATGGATCAATAAAGAATTCGTGAGTGTTTCATACCTGCCTACATTTCTGTACTGTTGCTGGATAGCAAATTAGCCATCTAGTCAGCAGTGATTCAGCCACTGCCTGGATAGCTATACTGGCTAGAGTTAGGCCAACCCTTTTTTGGCCTAACTTTAGCCAATTAGTGTTAACCAACTGGCAGCTCAATATCGCCACTGATTGGCTAACCCCCCTGGAATGACCTGAGACTAAGTGGTTAGTGTTGGAACATTCAGTGGCATTAACCAGGTATAAACTGCTGAATATTCCTCTCAGCGAGATTAATGTGGTTAGCAGGTCTGCTAATCGCATTAATCCCTTTGAATATGCCACCCTTACATTTTAAATCCAGCTCGCAGGCCATTGGAGGTTACCGGATTGGATAATGCCACATCCTGGTCTGCATCCAAATGGTGAGAAAGTAAATTCACAATGCAGAAATACTCACTTGTGCTTCTAAATTAGATCACGCACCTCCTCTGCTAATGAATCATCACTGGCTTCCTATTCCGAATTCTGTACAAAATTTTGATTCTGACTCATAAAGCTCCGCATACTGATCTCCTCTCCTATCTCTCATCACATATCCTCCTTCATACTCCCCATAAGGTTCTCCAGTCACTTCATGCTAATCGCTTATACCTTCCTTCTGCTTCTCGAGCCAGGTACAAATCCATTATTCACTCTGCCTTCTATTTCCTTGCTCCCAAACTCTGGAATGACCTTCCCTCTGATGTCCATCTGGAAGTCTACTACTCTAGATTCAAAGCTTCTCTCAAAGCCTATCTGTTTCAGAAAGATTTCCCCTCACTTTTGGATAACATGATAGCCCGATTTCTTCTCTTCCTCTTTCTCTGATTTAACTTGCTCTTTCTTGCTTTTCCTTCACTCTCTAGTATGACTATCTTGCTATCTTTTAATGAAGTTCCTTTCCTAATTCCCCTTTTTTTATTGTAAACCATCTTGCTGTTCTGATATGGTGGTATATCAAGTTTCAAATATGGTGACATTTTACTTACCAGTTAATGTCCTTTCCTTGAGTCCTGCTAGACCAGTTCAGACAAGTGGGTTGTGTTCCCCTAACAGCAGAATGGTAAAGACAAAGGACCAATGAAAAGTCCATGTTTCAATGATGTCACTTCCATGCTTGTATTCGCCTCAGCCACCAGTATTCATCCTAAAGCTTATGGGAGAAATATGGCAAGCCTTATACATCAACTGTGGGCAATAATGAGTGATCAACAGTAGAGAACAATTTAAACCACTTTGATTGAAATGATAAAGCGGTATAAAAAAACTGTTAAATAAAGAAATAAAATTAATAAATGTACAAGAAAGCATAAACATAAGGCTGTCGGTGGGACTCAAGGAAAGGGCATTAGCTAATAAGTAAAATGTCACCTTCCATATCATCCTGCTAGACCAGTCCAGACAAGTGGGATATACCAAAGCTACAACTCCACTGGGCAGGGAAAAAACACCACAGCTCTCAAAACCTTTGAGATAAAGATTGTGTCATGACAAAAGTGGAAAATGATGCCCACATTGCTGCCCAATAAATGTCTGCAAGGGCTACCGAGCTCTGCTCCACCCCTGAGGATGCCTGCGCTTGGGTAGAATGGGCGCACAAACCCTCCAGTACTGACCGGTTCCATAACAGATGCACCAAGGCAAGGGCCTCCTTAATTCAACACCCCAAAGTCGACTTAGCCACCGCATCACCATTGTGCAAGCCAGCAAACAGCACAAACGCAGTTAGTGCCGCTGAATATCCCAACTAGGGGGATTAACACAGTTAATTCTTTTGAATATCGGGTCATGGTTCATAAAGGGTCTAATGAAGACTATGCCCTTTAATTTGAGCTCCATCTCCAGTCTGGGGTCTCAATGTGGTACTTACTCAACTCATACCCACTCCCTTTGAACTGATGAGACAAGCATTTTACTAATTCATTTCCTGGAAAATGTTGATTGCCATTACTTTTGCCAAGTGAGTCAGCAAGTTGCAAGCCCTTGTACACAATCCTCCTTATACTCAGTTCTATCCTATCGGGTTCTTCTATGGACCCACTCAAAATTTCTCTCCAAGGTGACATCTGAATTGCTTCTCAATCAAACCATACTGTTGACTGTTTTCTTCTGGAAGCCTAGCTCTGATCCAAGTGAAATAATTCTCCATACCCTTGACTGCAGAAAGACCCTCTTATATTATCTTCACCACATAAGGAATACAGCGTAGTTACTCACATGTAACAAGTGTTCTTCAGGGATTGCAGGAATCAGTCCTCACATACGGGTGACATCGGCGCCAACAGAGCCCGTTCGGAAGCATCTCCCCAGCTTTCAAAGAAAGCCTTTGGGAGATGCAACAAGCATGTGTGGTCCCCTTCCCACCCAAGGATGCCATCTTGCCTTAGTCTAATAACATAGCTTAGATGGCAAAAAACTAAAATACAGTAAAGAAGCAACTGCAAGGGGAGGAGGGAAGATTGTGAGGACTGATTCCTGCTGTCCCCTAAGAACACCTGTTGCAGGTGAGTAACTACGCTTTCTCCAGGAACAAGCAGGAAGTCAGTCCTCACATATGGGTCTCACCAGCTACAGGCTACCGAGAACCTGTAAAAATGCCACAGCGACCTGCAAAGGGTGAGCCGTGAGCAGCAGCAGTTGAGTGCCTACTGAGAGACTCTCGCAAGACCCAAGTGTCCGGTGGGGAACCAGCACTCCGGTAGCTTGAACACAAAAGGTTTGGAGAGCAGGAGTTACCTATACCCCGAAAAGCGTATGGAGTACGGCCTGGCCAAAATCAATGTCCCGTCGGACTCCCTCTTCAGGCAGTAGTGAGCTGTGAAGGTATGGACCGAAGACCAGGTGGTGGCCCAGCAGATTTCCAGCACAAGTACGGAGCGCAGGTTTGCCATGGAGGTAGCCATGGCCTTGAAGCAGTGCACCGTGACCCTCTGGTCCAGTGAGATCCCCATCTGCTCATAGGTGAGGGTAATGCAGTCCGAAACCCAAGCAGACAGAGTTCATTTAATCACTGGGAGCCCCAGATGACTGGGGTCATAGGATACTAAAAGCTTTGCAGTGGCCCTGAGCCTGTTGCAGATAGAAGAACAGAGCCCTTTTGCAATCCAGAGTATGGAGAACATTCTCTTCCCTGTCAGCGTGAGGCCTTGGAAAGAAGGTGGAAAGCACCACCACCTGACTGAGGTGGAATGGGGACACCATCTTTGACAGAAACTTGGAGTGTGTGCGGAACACCACCCTGTTCTTGTAGACCTCGTGTAGGAGGGCTCTGTCATCAGAGGCTGGAGCTCGCTGTCTCTGCGAGCTGATGTGTGTGCCACAAGGAAGATGACCTCCCAGAAGAGGTACCTCAAGTGGCAGATAGCCAGGTGACTTAGTGAGCTGTGAGAGCACCATTAGGATCCCACTCTGCTGCTGGAGGGAGGACAGGGGGTTTGGATAGCATGAGACTCTGCAAGAACTGAGATACATGGGGCTGAGCCAAGAGGGGCTTGCCCTCAACGGAACGGTGGTGCGCTGCGATAGCACTCATGTGCACTCTGAGTTGGACTTTAGTCCCACCTGTGACAGGTGGAGCAGGTACTGGAGTACCACTTGTACTGAGCAGGAGAACGGGTTCAACTGTCTTACGGCACACCACACCAAGAATCGGCGCCACTTGAAAGCATATGCCACCAGGGAGCTATCAGTATTAGTGATGCCCTGTTGTGCTGGACCTTGAAGAGGGTCTTGGCGACCAGCAGTGTCGGCAGGAAGGCATAAAGGAGGCCTTCCGTCTATGGAATGAGGAATGTGTCCACTGCCACACGGGACAGGTGCGGCTGGCGGGAACAGAAGCGAGGCAACTGCATGTTGTCCAGGCTGGCGAACAGGTCCATCAGGGGGATACCCCAGAGTCGAAACAGCCGAAAGGCCTTTTCAGGATCCAGGTGCTACTCGTACGGCTGGAGGACTTTGCTCAGCTTGTCCGCCAGGGCATTCTCTTGGCCCAGGAGGTAGACCGCTCTTAGGAACATCCCTCTGCATGTCGCATAGGAGCAGAGGGCTGCCACCTCCTGGCAGATGGAGTACGACCCTGTGCCCCCTTGTTTGTTCATGCAGAACACTGTGACTTGGTTGTCGGTCTGGACCAGCACCGACTGGTGCTGCAGCCAGTGGCGGGAGGCTCGGAGAGCCAGAAATATCACCCGGAGCTCCAGAAGATTGATTTGCATCTAGGACTCCATCTGGAACCAGCTGCCTTGCATCTGAAGGCCCTTGCAATGCGCTCCCCAGCCCAGTAAGGAGGCGTCCATGGTGAGGACCCTCTGGGAGGTGGGTGCCTGGAAGCGCATCCTGACCTAAAGATGACGAGGGATCTGCCACCATCCAAGGGAGTCTGCCAGCTGGTGGGACACTCTTACTCTGTCATGGAGCCTGCCTGTGGCTTCTGTCCACTGAGAGCAGAGGTACCACTGGGTTGCTCTCATGTGCAGTCAGGCGTATGGGGTCACATGAACCGTGGAGACTATGTAGCCCAGCAGGCGGAGGAGACGCCAGGCGGGTAGCAACTAGCATCATTGTAACCTCTGTGGCTAGCCCACTGAAGCATTCTGACCTCTCCTGAGGGAGGAAGGCCTTGGCCTGGAGGGTGTCTAGCTGAGCCCCTATAAACTCCAGGCATTGAGCCGGAGAGAGGTGGGACTTGGGGTAGTTGATGACGAACCCCAGAAGCTGCAGGGCATTGATGTTGCGCCCTGTGGCATATTGAGCCTCTGCCGCTGAGCCTCCCCTTATGAGCCAGTCATCCAAGTAGGGAAAGACAAAGGCCCCTTTGAGACATAGGTGGGCTGTGACCACCAAGAGGCACTTGGTGAAGATCCTTGATGATGAAACAAGCCCAAAGGGCAGCACCATGTAATGGTAGTTCTCTCTTCCCTCCACAAACCTGAGGTATTTTCTGTGGCTGGAATGGAACAGAATATGTGTATAGTGTCGTCAGGTGCCCCCAGTGGCCAGTGGCTGTAAGGGCATGCTGAGCATTTTTATTATTTTTAAGGAGCAATGGCTCTTTAAGGCCCAGTGCAGTTTGGTCCTTGGAGTTTTAGCTCCTTGTGAGAACAAATTATATAAGCCAAGAGTGGAGGGTAATAAGGCTTTATTTCCCCTTTTACGCAAGGGTTCACTAAGACATAAGAAAATAAAGATAGTCCTTCTTTATAAAGGGTTCCAACAAAATAAGCAGACAAACAACCAAGCATGGCTCCTTGGTTCTCTGTGCTCGTCTTTCAGCTGTTACTGCTCTTGTTGTGCTGCTTGATCCAGCTACGTTACTTGGGCTGAGAGTGTCACTCCTTCCAGCCAAACTGCTTCTCCTGGCAGCGTCTCTCTGGACTCCGTCTCTCTGTGCTCTGCCCCTCTGGACTCTATCCCTCTGAATAGTCTGTCTGGATTCTGTCCCTCTGGGCTTGCTCCGTGTGGACTCTCTCCTTCTCCACACTCCTTCTCCTTCCTTCTGGCTGAACTGCTGCCGGCTGAGTTCCCTCCGAATAGATTCCTCTCGACTGAATTCCTCCTTCCTGGATTCCTCCTTTCTTCTGGGCTACCTTTCCTTTATAAAGGCATTTTACCTTTGAAACTCCCGGGCTTGCCTTCAGGTGCAGCTGGTTAACACTCATACAATCAGTGGCTGGGCATGTTGACTCAGCCTCTGTAGGATTACTCCTGCCCCCTCTAGCTATGCTGTGAGGTAATTGCATCTTCTGCACATCACAGCTCTATGAAAGACAGGGTTTTTTCCTAAACCTGCACCTTCCGTGGCTCCAACCTCATGACATATCCCCCTTCTTAAAATATTACGAGCTGAGTTTTCATCTTTACTACAGCACGTAATCCTTGACATTGCCTCAGTGTTATAATGCAGCTTTCTCCTTCTGTGCTCTACTTCGTATTCGTATGGCTGCAATGCCATGTACTTGGATCATTTTCTAACTGACGTAAACAAGGCCAATCTTTCGTGCCAATGTCGAAGGACATTTATGTGGTATACCTGTTCATGTCCCTTTGTATCTTGTATTAAGTACGAGGCAGGATCAAGTGATTTGACTACCGTATAGGGTCCCCTCCATTGGGCTTCAAATTTCGGGGTAGGCCCGGATACAAAAACTACTACCTTCTCACCGGCGGTTAGTTGTCTGGGCTTGGTACTTCGGTCATAATAATTTTTCTGCTTCTGCTGACTATCCTTCAGCTTCTCTTCGGCAAGACGAGAGGTCCGCCTTACACGGCTTCTTAAATTTTTCAAAAACTGCGGTATTCCCAATTCGTTTTCTACTGGAAGGGGTGTCAGTACATCCTTGAACTCCCCCACCATGCTGGACAATTGCTGCCACTGTACTGTAGAGAGTTCATCGCTGATGCGTGGCTCAGGATTGGTTTTGCAGTCGGACAAAAGTGGGCCCAGATCTTCATCAGGTTGCTCTCCTGCTACTGCTACAAAACCTTTCATCTCACCTTGACCGGTGGAGCCGAACCCTCCGATCCCTCGGCTCGTGGGGGTTACCATAGCCACTTCCTCCAGGATTGGGAAACCAACCCGCTCGCATATTAGTTGTGCGATGCGATCCCCAGTTTTCACCTCAAAATCTTCCTCCGTGAAATTAAATAGCAGGACTTTTATGACGCCCCTGTAATCTGGATCCACCACTCCAGCGCCTACATCAATAAAATGCTTGGAGGCCAAGCCCGAGCGGGGCGCAATCCTACCATAGCATCCTGGTGGCAGCTCCAGTTGAATACCGGTGTTAATTAAGGCTCTGCTGCGTCTGGGAACAATTTGACTTTCTGCACTATACAAGTCATACCCAGCGGCCTGGGCCGATGCTCGACAGGGACTTCGAGCTTGCCTGGAGGTCTTACAAAATTTTAAGGCGAACTTCTTTACAGGCTCCTCCTGTACTTTGAGTTTGGGTCCTTTAGCTTTCCCTAAGAGGGGACTAGGAACTACCTTTCCCTTAGAGGGAGTGCCTGTGGACATAAAATCTTCTCGGGGTGCTAAGCCTTCCTCTAAGCCTTTTTAAAATTGGGGCCAGTCTCTGCCCAAGACTAACTCCCGAGGTAACCTGGGTACTACTGCAACCAACAAACATTTTCCTCATTATTCACAAACCTCTCACAATCAGGTTATATACAGGGTAAAATGTGGCAATACCATGAACACATTTTATCTTCACTTTGCCCTCTGGTTGATCTGGTGCGGACTCAGCTCGCTCTTTAATCACAGACCAGAGCTTGCGAGAAATCATTGTTTGATCCGCGCCAGAGTCAAGAAGAGCTTTGGCAGCAACCCCTTGTACAGTCACATCTAACACAAACCCTTCATAAAGTGTTTCTGTTCTCACCTATGAGAGCAGTACGTGCTTGGCACTCACTTCTTAAGTGACCCATTTTCCCACAGGTAAAGCATCTTTTATCGTGACCCCTTAATACAGCATTAACATTTTTCACATCACGATTTTTACAATGTGAGAGACTTCCTGATAACTGCTTGAACGCACCCACTGCCGTCTTTGAAACGTCCTCAGTTTGTTGGGTGGCCAATTCTGCCTCCACATATCTCTCTGTCAAGATAATGGCTTCTGCGGTGGTGCGACAGTTCTGCAGGATAAGGAAGCGCTGCACATTTTTGGGAACTGCAGACATGAATTGCTCTAGGACTATCACATCCATTAATGTCTCAACCGTTTTCTCATCAGGCCTTAGCCACTTTGCGGCTACGTTTCTCAGCCTGTGTCCCAATGCCTTTGGTGTCTCACCTTTTCTAAGGTGCGCGGCCCGCAGCATGCGATTATACACGAGGGGAGTCAGACCCAAGCGATCCCTGATGGCCTTCGCTACCTCGGTATAATCATTTGCTGACGAAGTGGGCATTGCTCTATAGGCCGACAGCACCTCCCCTGTGAGAGAAGCTGCCAATCTAATAGCCCACTGTTCTTTCGGCCAGCCTACCGAACTCGCTATCCTTTCGAAGGAGTCCAGGAAGTCATCAATGTCATCCGTAACCCCTATCTTCCCTAAAGTTAAAGAATCATAGGACCATTGTCCTACCGGACAGTTGCCCAGTCCAGAACTCTGTCCCAGATGACTGGAGGCTGCTTCCTGCACCTTTTGTTGATGGGCAACCCAAGCCTCCATCATCTGCAAGACGGGTTTCTCTTGGTCTTGCAGGGCCAAGATTGCTTGCTGCTGTGTTTGACAAGCCAGTTCTCTTTGCTTGTCGAACTGCATAGCCATCCATGCGAATATCTCTTTCTGCTCCATATTGATGAGATTTCCTAGGGAAACACAGAAAAAAAAACCCAAGTGTGGTCTGATAACACAATCAGCCTCCCTTTCTCTTTTTTTTTTCCCCCCTTTTTTTTTTTCAAATTTCAAACCAGCATCCAAGACAGGTCATGCCCCTCTACCTTTTACCTGGTAGAAGTGTTGAGTCCAGCTTTCAGAAAAAGGACGCTGCTGTTCTACGTCGTAGCCCTCTGCGACTGCTGCCAGCAACACCACGGCCTTCCTCTCCGGATTTCCTTCTTCTGGTCCGGGTTTTCCACTTCCAGTTTGGGTTTTTCCTCTTCTGGTCCGGGTTTTCCTGCTCCGGTCCGGGTTTTCCTCTTCCGGTCCGGGTTTTCCCAGCTTAGTACTGGTGGTTTCTTCTTTTCCAGTATGTCTTAGGGCGGTCGCCTTATCCGAACAACTACGCCATTATGTCGTCAGGTGCCCGCAGTGGCCAGTGGCTGTAAGGGCATACTGAGCATTTTTATTATTTTTAAGGAGCAATGGCTCTTTAAGGCCCAGTGCAGTTTGGTCCTTGGAGTTTTAGCTCCTTGTGAGAACAAATTATATAAGCCAAGAGTGGAGGGTAATAAGGCTTTATTTCCCCTTTTACGCAAGGGTTCACTAAGACATAAGAAAATAAAGATAGTCCTTCTTTATAAAGGGTTCCACCAAAATAAGCAGACAAACAACTGTTATAAGCTTCACAATTGATTACAGGGTTTAACTGAGGATTCCTTCATTCCAAAGTAAATTAAACAAGCAGGCAAACAAACTGTTATAAGCTTCACAACTGATTGCAGGAATTTTTATATTTACAGTTCTACTAAGGACTCACGGCTAGTAGCAACACAAAAGCTACAATCCATAGATTCATCTTGAGGGATGGGAATAGTATTCTCAAACTCTATTTCCATGGACTCTGCGTCACTGGCTTCTCCCTCTGAATAAGTGCTTTCCCTTGTGGCTACAACTTTACAGGGTCTGTCTCTGTTTCTTTGCTTCCACAGTAAGACTGTCCTGTTAAGCCCTTAGGTATTGTTTTGAAAAGCTCTGCTTTGTTCCCTCTTCTCAAATACTGAGCGTCTGCTTTATCATAGCTTCTAGGAGCAAGGCTTTCTTTTAAAAGTAAAGAGCCACCATACCTTGGCTTCCTGCAGCTGCTACACCTGGAGTTTTCTCTCTGACGTACTTCTCTCTGGAGACAGGTTTTCTTATGCAGTGCTTTGCCTTCCTGAAGCTCAGGAAAACCTGGTGAGGATTCCTAACCTCTGTGCTTCTGTGTAAAGGTAGCTTTGCTATAAGAACCTCTCCTCCTTGTACCTTGTAATCCTGGTCCAGCGAACTCAGGTGAATGTAGGCTTTTCTTATAGCATGGCTCCTTGGTTCTCTGTGCTCCTCTTTCAGCTGTTACTGCTCTTGTTGTGCTGCTTGATCCAGCTACGTTACTTGGGCTGGGAGTGTCACTCCTTCCAGCCAAACTGCTTCTCCTGGCAGCGTCTTTCTGGATTCCGTCTCTCTGTGCTCTGCCCCTCTGGACTCTATCCCTCTGGATAGTCTCCGTCTGGATTCTGTCCCTCTGGGCTTGCTCCGTGTGGACTCTCTCCTTCTCCACACTCCTTCCCCTTCCTTCTAGCTGAACTGCTGCCGGCTGAGTTCCCTCCAAATAGATTCCTCTCGACTGGATTCCTCCTTCCTTCTGGGCTGCCTTTCCTTTATAAAGGCATTTTACCTTTGAAACTCCCAGGCTTGCCTTCAGGTGCAGCTGGTTAACACTCATACAATCAGTGGCTGGGCATGTTGACTCAGCCTCTGTAGGATTACTCCTGCCCCCTCTAGCTGTGCTGCGAGGTAATTGCATCTTCTGCACATCCACAGCTCTATGAAAGACAGGGTTTTTTCCTAAACCTGCACCTTCCGTGGCTCCAGCCTCATGACAATAGGCATCCTTTAGGTCTAAGGAGCATAGCAAATCTCCCTGCTGGAGGAATGGCATCAATGTTCCAAGGGAGAGCATTTTGAACTTTTCCTTTATTAGGAACTTGTTCAGATCTTGCAGATCCAGGATGGGCCTGGGGCCCTTGTTCTTTTTGGGACAATGAAATACCTGAAGAAGAAGGCGGTAACCCAAAGATGCTTCAGCACTGGCTCCATGGCCTTATCCTCGAGAAGACCTGTGAGCTCAGTGAGGAGCAGGGTCTGGTGGAAAAAAGGTCTTACAGGTTCTCCTGGAAAGTATGAGGGTGGCGTCTGCCGTAGGTGGAGGAGGTAGCCCTTCTTGACCACTTGTAGGACCCAGGTGTTGGTGGTGATGGTGGACCACCTGTGGGCAAAGAGGGCCAATCGCCCCCCCCTGTGGGCTGTAGGGGTCCTCCTGGGAGAGAGGAGGTCCCGCCCAGAGAGTCAAAAACTCCCCCAAGCTGCCGGTGCCGGTACCTGGGACTTGGGGATCTTTTGCTTATGGGGACCATGCTGTTGGCTGTGCTGTGGGGCCAAGGTCTGGAACTGTGAGGCGTTGCCAAAGCCACCCTTTTTCCTCAGTAAGAAGAGCTTCTTTCCCGGGGCCTTCTTGTGGGGCTGCACCGAGAACCTTTTTGAAAGTCTGATTTTCATTAGGAACTCAGTCTCAAGCTCCACTGCTTTGTCTGCCATGGGTTTCCTAAAGAGATCTTTCCGATGCAGGGGACATCAATAAGTTTGTCCTGAACCCATTGTTCGAGGTCAGATGATTGCAGCCATGCCTGGCGTAGGGCCCCGATGCCGGCGGAAACCACTCTGACTGACGACTCAAAGCCATCGTAAGCTGCTCGAGACAGGAACTTCGAGCACTCTTTCACCACCGAGGCCAGTGACTTGAACCTCTGGAGGGGTTCCCCGTTGAGGCCTGCCAAGAACCCACCGAGCTCCTTCGACAGCTCTTTGAGGTACATATCAATGTAGAGCTGGTAGGACTGGACCTGGCATCGAGCCTTGAAAGGCCTTCTGGCCAAGGGTGTCATGGGTCCAGGTCTCCCTGCCAGGGGGCACTGAGGAATGGATCTTTTGGCTCTTGAGTCTGTGCATGGTGAACTCAAAGACTATTGAGTTGTGGGGAAGTTGGGCATTCTGGAACCAAGGACCTTGGCAAACTCTATGCATGGAGTTGAGTCGCCTGCTGACAATGGGCACTGACGCTGGTGTCTCCCACATATGGAGAAGGAGGCGCTCAAGGATCGGAGGAATGGGCACCATGAAGGCCTCCTTCAGAAGGGCCTGTGATAAGGAAGCTTGTCATAGTTCAGGAAGGAGCTATAAAAGAGGTGAATTGGCTCTGAACAAGCAACCTGTCTTTGCTGGTAGAAATACTAAAACAGAATGTTTTCATAAAAGACTACCAGTCCCAGAATGCACCAGGTTTCAAACAGCCTCTAGAAGAGCTGAAGTGGGGAAACGTGTGTTCAATCAGGAGAGCTATGAGGTAATCCCCAATCACTCATCTCCAAGGGCAGGGCTTGATTCAGCACAGCTGGGCTGTGCTAGGGTGGAGTATCCCTCTAAGCAAGTTAAAAGTAAAACATATTCTACACAGAATCAGATAGAGAAGAGGAACAGGAACTCAGAGATCAGGAAGCAGCAGCAACGTGGAAGGAAGAAGAGAAAGACATCTTGGAGGTCTAAAAAGGAGCCCACAGCAGTACGTGTGTTGGGAGTCATTCCAGAGGCAAGCATACTCCATTGGCCTGGAGGAAGCCAGAGGAGTGGGGTTACAGAGCCAGGAATTCCCAGACGGCACCTTTGAAGGAGACGGCTGCATTTGGAAGGGGCCCTAAGACCAGTGCAAGAAGGTATGTGAAGAGAGACCCGGTGTCCAGGGATCTTGATTGGAAGGCTGGACATAAAAGCTGGATTACTTACTACCCAGGAAATCTGGAGAGGAAACCTAACAGCACAGGAAGCTCAGGTATGAACTCTGATCTATGCCCTAGCTCTTCACCTGGAAGACAGCAGGGAAACAAATATTATCTGAGAGTGATCCATTAAGGAATTCCTCTGAGCCAGACCATGATATTGATTCTATGATATTTGAAGCAGAATGCAAGGCAAGTCTTAAACTTCAGGAGGCGAGTTGTCTTCAGTAAAATAAGAAAATAGGATCCTCTAGCATCCCTCCCAAGTATATAAAATAATGAGCCCTACAAAATGATAAACTGCCCTTACAGTATTAAGAAAAGTTATTAGAGACTTCAGAAGGGCCCTGGAAGCTTAATCCAGGTCTTATACTTACTCTATTGTTGTCAATCGCTGTAGCTTTACCCTCTTTGTGGCAGATAAGTTAAGATCACCTCCTATGAAATATCAAAAACATCATTCATGCCATTGAAGTCATTTATTTAGAAGAGTAATGCCTTATCGACTAAAAGAAAAGTAGTTTGCCAGACAGTCAGAAACTCATGAAGTACAGGCACCCAGAAAACTCTGTTCTTCAATGTAATTACCGGCTTCAGTGCTGACTCTATAAATATCTTACGCTGTGCAATAGTCTCCAGGGAACTGCTATGATAGCCTTATTACTACTTTCAGAACAAAAGAATCAATTCACCCGGTACATTTTTGCCTTGATAGAGTAGTTACTCACCTGTAACAGGTGTTCTCCAGGAGCAGCAAGAATCAGTCCTCACATATGGGTGACGTTGGCGCCGATGGAGCCCCCATGCGGAGCATTTCCCCAGCTTTCAAAGAAAGCCTTTGGGAATGCAGCCACGCATGCGCGGTCCCCTTCCCGCCCAAAGGTGCCATCTTGCTCAGTCTGATGACATAGCTAAAAGACAGCACAAAAAAAAAGAAAATGAACTATATACAACTGCAACTCCAAGGGGAGGAGGGAGGGTCGTGAGGACTGATTCCTGCTGCTCCTAGAGAACACCTGTTACAGGTGAGTAACTACTCTTTCTCCAGGACCAAGCAGGAAGTCAGTCCTCACATATGGGTGACTCCCTAGCTCTGGGCTATCAGGAACCCAGGCTGAAAAATAGAGCTCCCTCTAAAGCATCAGCAACAGTGAGAGAATCTTCTCTGAGACCACACCTGAACGGTAGCCCAACACCAGGGCCGGAGGGTAGGAGTTGCCTAAACCTCAAAGAGATTACAGAGTACCGCTTGCCCGAAAGCACTGTCCCTACGGGACTCCCTCTCGAGGCAGTAGTAATCCGCAAAAGTCTGGCTTGAAGACCAAGTAGCGGCCCAGCAGATGTCTGCCAATGGAACAGAGCGGAAGTGAGCTACTGATGCGGCCTTCGCCCTGACCCGATGGGCCGTGACGCGACCCTCCAGGGAGAGTCCAGCTGCCCTGTATGCCCAGGCGATAGTCTGCCCCCAGATGGACAACGTACGCTTAGTGACAGGCAACCCCAACTTATTAAGATCAAAGGAAATGAAGAACTGAGAAGCCCTTCTATGCCCCTGCGTACATTCAAGGTAAAAGGACAGTGCCCTTCTACAATCCAGGGTATGCAAGACAGTCTCTGCCCTACTGGCGTGCGGCCTGGGAAAGAATGTTGGAAGTACGACCTCCTGGTTGAGGTGGAAGGAGGACACTACCTTGGGAAGGAACTTAGGATGAGTCCTCAAGACTACCCTGTTCTTATAGAACCTGGTATATGGCCCATCCGAGACCAGAGCCTGAAGCTCACTCACACGCCTAGCCAAGGTGAGTGCTACAAGAAACAACACCTTCCAGGATAGGAAATGTAAGTGGCAGGTAGCCATCGGCTCAAAAGGTGGGCGAGTCAGTTGCTGAAATACCACACTGAGATCCCACTCAGTGGCCGGCGGACGAATAGGAGGCTTGAGCAGAAGCAGGCCTCTGAGGAAGCGAGACACCAGAGGGTGGCCCGAAAGGGATTGTCCATCCACTGGCAAGTGGTGAGCTGAGAGGGCACTGAGGTGGACCCGGACAGAGCTGGACTGAAGTCCCAGGTTGGACAGGTGGAGCAGGTATTGCAGTACCACCGGGACCGAGCAGGAGAAGGGATCCTCCTGCTGTTGAGAGCACCAAGTGGAAAACCTACGCCACTTCAGAGCATAGGCCTTCCGAGTGGAATGCTTCCTGGAGGCCAACACCACCTCTTCAACCTCCTTTGGTAGGAGCAAGGGAGCAAGGACTAGCCTTTCAGCAGCCAGGCCATCAAATTGAGGGATTTGAGATTGGGATGCAAGAGGGACCCCTGATCCTGAGTCAGAAGGTCGAGTTGCAGCCCCAGAGGAAGGGGAGCATCCACCGCCAACTGCAGAAGAAGAGAGAACCACGGCTGCCTGGGCCACCTTGGGGCTATCAGGATCACTGTGGCTCGGTCCTGCTGGGTTTTGAATAGAGTCCGGGCCACCAGAGGTGTGGGAGGAAAGGCATACAGCAGGCCTTCGGACCAGGGGATCAGGAATGCATCTGCCGCTGCCCTCAGAGGATGCAGTTGTCTGGAACAGAACTTGGGTAGTTGCCTGTTCAGCGGACTGGCAAAAAGATCCATGGTTGGAAGTCCCCACTTCAGAAAGATCTGTTGGACCACCCGAGGATCCAACTGCCACTCGTGAGGCTGCAGGAGTCTGCTTAGCCTGTCTGCCAGGTAGTTTTCTTGGCCTGGGAGGTAGACCGCCTTGAGGGTCATGCCCTGATTGATAGCCCAGGAGCAGAGAGCTTGTGCTTCCAGGCACAGGAGTCGGGATCCTGTGCCTCCCTGCTTGTTCACGCAGAACATAGCCACCTGGTTGTCCGTCTGAACTAGGACAGACTGGTGAGAGAGGATCTGAGAGAAAGTCAGTAAGGCTAGTCGAATGGCTCTCAATTCCAACAGGTTGATCTGCTGGGTGGCCTCCCACGGAGACCACAGGCCTTGGGTGCAGGTCCCCTGGCAATGTGCCCCCAGCCTTACAGGGAAGCATCGATTGTCAGTACCTGAGTGTGTGGGGAGGCTCGAAAAGGAACTCCCTCGACCAGGTTTGGGAGATGCTTCCACCAGCGTAGGGAGTCCACCAAGGGTTTGGACACCTGTATCCTGTCTTACAACTTCCCTGTGGCCTGTACCCACTGTGCCCTGAGGCACCACTGAGCCGGCCTCATGTGCAGACGGGCATTTGGGGTGACATGCGCTGTGGAAGCCATGTGACCTAAGAGCCGGAGGAAGTGTCTGGCAGAGACCAGAGAGTTCGCCTGAAACTGGCCGACCAACTTCATCAGCCTTTGAGCTCTGTCCACAGGCAAATAGGCCTTTGCATGGATGGTATCCAACCTCGCCCCTATGAACTCCATGTCCTGTGAGGGGACTAAAGTGGACTTTGGGAAGTTTATAACGAACCCCAGGTGCTGAAGCAGGGATATGGTTCTGAAGGTGGCCTGCCTGGCCTCTTGTGGGGACTGGCCTCTGATAAGCCAGTTGTCCAAGTAAGGGAACACAAAGATTCTCTGGTTCCTGAGGTAGGCCACAACCACCGCCAGACACTTTGTAAAAACCCTGGGGGCGGAGGTGAGGCCAAAGAGAAGCACTCTGTACTGGAAGTGGTTCCCTCCCACCACAAATCTGAGGTATTGCCGGTGACTTGGATGGATGAGGATGTGAGTATAAGCATTCTTCAGGTCTAAGGAGCATAGCCAATCTCCCTGCTGGAGGTAGGGCAGCAAGATTCCAAGGGTAAGCATCTTGAACTTTTCCCTCTCCAGAAACTTGTTCAGATTTCTCAGGTCTAGGATGGGTCTGAGGCCTCCTGTTCTTTTTGGTACCAGGAAGTACCTCGAGTAGAAGCCTTGCCCTTCCAAGTGGTGAGGCACCAGTTCCACCGCCTGGTCCTGTAGCAGATCTTTCAACTCCTGAAGGAGGAAGTTTCTGTGCAGAGGGGGTCTTGGAGGCTCCCCTGGAAAGTAGGAGGGGGGTATCTGGGTGAAGTGGAGCAGATAGCCCCTCTCTATGATGCTTAACACCCAAGTATCCCCTGTGATGGCTGACCACCTGTCTGCGTACAGGGTCAGCCGACCTCCTGTGCCCTGGAGAGGAGGAGAGGCTATGCTGGCATAGTCAAAAACCCCAACCCTGCTGAGCAGGAGCCGGAGTAGGAGGCTTGGGAGCCTTCTGCCTATGGGGCCCATGATCTGGCCCCTTGGCCTGCTGGCCCTGTTGGGGAGCTGCAGAGGCCTGGTAGTGAGGGAAGGTTTTGTAGGCAGTGGTCCTCCTTGGGTAAAAGGTCTTTTTCCCCGAGCCCTTCTTCTTCTGAGAAGGGGCAGAGGTTTTCCTGGACAGCCTTGTCCGGGTAAGAGTCTCGATCTCGAGTTCGGCAGCCTTTTCCGCCATGGGCTTGCCAAAGAGGTTTTCACCTCGACAGGGGACATCGACCAACTTGTCCTGTACCCATGGCTCAAGGTCTGAGGATTGTAGCCAGGCCTGGAAGCGTGCACCGATGCCGGCCCCTGCTACTCGGGCCGAAGCCTCAAATCCATCATAGGCTGCTCGACAGATAAATTTCGAGCACTCTCGAATACCAGAAGACAAGGCCTTGAACCTCTGCAAGGGTTCCTCGGACAGACCAGCAGAGAACCCGGCAATCTCCTTTGTCAAGTCTCGAAGGTACATGCTGGTAGGTCTGGACGCGGCAAGCAAGCATAGAGCCCTGGAAGCACTTTCTACCGAGGGCATCCAGGTTCCGGGCTTCCCTGCCGGGAGGCACCGAGGAGTGCATCTTCTGACTCTTCAGGCGATGCATGGCCGATTCCACAACTATGGAGTGGTACGGTAGCTGTGCCTTTTGGAACCCGGGGCTCTTGCGGACTCGATAGATGGAATTGACCCGCTTGCTTAGAACCGGCATCGAGGCTGGCGCCTCCCACATGCAGAAGAGCAACCGCTCCAGCATCGGAGGAACCGGTACAGTAAAGGCCTCCTTGGGAGGAGAGTCATACTGCAGGGCCTCGAGCTCCTCGGCTCGAGGCTCCTCCTCGGGGTCCACCGGGAAGGCCAAGGCTTTGGCCATGTCCCGCACGAAATCCGAGTATCCTCCGGGGGGGGAACCTTGTCCGAGGCTCGGATCCCGGTGAGTCCGAAGGGACGCACCGAGTCCGGAATGTGTCAGGGGACTCCTCTTCCTCAGTCTCCCACGCCGATTCCTCCAAGGAGGAATCGAGCGGCTCCGAGTGGGCGGGCACCAACGCCATCCGCCCCGACGCCAAGAGTACCGGCGTCGACGACCTCGGTTACGAACGGGAGGCCGAGGGTGACCTCGGCCGAGGATCGACTCGAGTTCGCTTGGTCTCAAGGATCGGCTTGGCCTCCGGGGTCGACTTGGACGTCGAGGTCCTGGTGGTCGGGGCAGATGCACCGGTGAGACCGGCGATCAGCACCCGCTGCTACTCCATGAAGGCAGACAATCTGCTCTCCAAGGCTGTCAACCTGAGTCCAAGCTCAGGAGACCCAGCAGCCTCCGATGATGTCGACTCCCCCGGAGGAGAGTCCACGAGGACTACAGTACTCACGTGACTCGGGGCCTCCGACTCTACACGAGGATGCTTTGCAGGCCTCTCTGACTCTGAAGACCCGGGACGGTGATCGGGGCTATGCGACCTGGCCTTCGAGGGGCCAAGAGCATCCACTGATGCCGCCCTCGCGGGTTTCTTCTTCCTTCGGTGCTCCCTCGAGGGGGACTCCCTCTCAGAGGAGCCCCGACGATGCTCGGGGTCAGACTCCCGAGACATCGAGGCTTCTGACGAAGTTCGGACCCGTCCAGATGCAGAATCGGAGAAGATCCTCTCACGCTGGTGCTGACGGCTCCTCAATGCCTTCGAGGACATTTTGCCACAGGGACTAAAGACCTTAGGATCATGGTCAGGCCCCAGGCACCAGAGGCAGCAGTCATGTGTGTCGGTGAGAGACATCAGTTTCTTGCACCGATCACACTTTTTAAAGCCACTGGCAGCCATCGGGGGAAAAAGGGCCCCTGCAAGATCAAAAAATCGGGCTGCCAGGGAAAATAAAAATTGGCGCGAACGCAGTCTCTAAGGACAAAAACCAAAAAAAGAGATCCGGGCTCGGCACCGGTGTACTGAGTCCAGGCGGGAAAGGGAACCGACGTCGAACCGAAGAAAAAAGTTTGTCTCAACGCAGAAAATCCACTTTTTCCACAGGTGACAAGGACACACATCCGTAGGGCTCCGCGGAAAAAAGAAGACTGAGCAAGATGGCACCTTTGGGCAGGAAGCGGACCACGCATGTGTGGCTGCATTCCCAAAGGCTTTCTTTGAAAGCTGGGGAAATGCTCTGCATGGGGGCTCCGTCGGCGCCGACGTCACCCATATGTGAGGACTGACTTCCTGCTTGGTCCTGGAGAATTTATGTTATTTAAAGTTAGATATTAGGAAGAATAGAGTCTGAATCACAGAATTAAAAACTGAACAATTTCAGTACTATGAATACAGTAATGTTACTTACCTGTAACAAATATTTTCTGTTGACAGCAGGATTGATAAGGCACAAAAGTGCATGACATCATCTGATGGTGCTGGGATGGAACTGCCCTCCCACAGCTTAGAATTTTAGTGTGAAATTCTGAACATTTGCGGCCCTTCCCATGCATAGCAATCCTCTCAGTTCCTCAATTTGTTTCAAAGCTGAAGAATATAGGCAACTCTTGGGGAGGTGGGAAGGACTATGTGCCTTATCAATCCTGCTATGGAAAACCCATTACTGGTACGCAATATTTATTTTTCTGTCGACAAGCAGGAATGAAGCAGGCACCCAAGTGGGTGAATGCTAAGCTTCAGGCTGCTTATTTCTATTGCATTGCCCCTTTCTTTGGAGCAGCCCACAGTTACAGAATGGGGAGAGTCGACATCTTATACAAACATAGGGCCCGATTTTCAACTGCTCACCGTTTGGAAGGATTATGCGCTGATGAGGCGCATAGCCCTCCCCGCCGATCTCTAAACTGGATATTTGATGCCACAGTGACGGCACTGAATATCCAGTGATTGCCGCAGGGACATGAAACCGCCAAGGCTAATCGGACAGCAGCGATACGGGCTACTGCCCTATTAGCGATCCGCGCCTTAAAGATAGGCAAGGGTTTTCCTTGCCTATCTTTAAAGCGCCGACTGCTAACCGGGCAGCATACAATATTGCTGCTGCTGCCTTGTTAGCGCAATTCCCCGCCTCCGCCCCGCCCCCCCCCAACATGCCCCAATGCTAACTGGATAGCATCGGGGTGCATAGGGGACAGACTGGGATATTCAACAGCACTAACCATGTATGTGCCATTGAATACCCCATCTAAGGCATTTACATGGTTTACTAGTCTGTAACCTCACAAAAAATAGACCACCGAAAGGGTATAGGTAAACCACACTAAACAAACTAGTCTGTAAACCATATAAATGCCCTTTGAATATCAGGCCCATAATGTCTAAAATTGGCTATCCAAAGGTACTACCGTACAGAAACTTGCTACCAGTAGACACGGTAAAGGAAAGCAGCAAGTAGTATGTCCCTAAACAAAAAAAAAGATATATCAAGTTAATACTTTAGGAAAGACATAGTCCCTTTAATATGAAGAGAATTTACTATGAAGCTGAGAGAAGCTCTGTTTTGGTGAAAATAAAATTGGATGCAGGATGCTATGCATTTTGCTCTAGGTCCCTTTTTCAATAACATGACATTTCTTGGGATCAAAGGAGACAAAAACTGCAGAAATTTCTATATGATTCAGATCTTTAATGGCAGTATGTGAGAGTTCATTTGCAGGCTAGAATATGAAAGGGCATCTTGCTAGACTGCTATAGGGTTTTGGACAAAATGCAGAAAGATGAAATAAGACCTTACCTGCTAATTTACTTTCATGGAGTCCCTCCAGTCCAGTCCAGTCAGGTGGGTTGTGCTCATGCACCAGCAGCTGGAGACTGAATTATGCACATTTTCTTCATGATGTCACCCCATATCAGCTCAGGAACACTCCTTCTTCCTCAGTATACTACTTTCAAAGCAGCTAATTCTAGCACTATAGAAAAAAGACAAAACTAAACAAAAAACTCTTATTGAACTAGCAGAAACTGTCTTCTTCTGACACTGGACCAACAACAAATACCTGAACTTCAACCGGACCGATCCGGGACCACTAGAAGCCACCACTGCTCAGACCGGTATCCTTCAATCATTTTCTGTCGATTTCTTTCGGGGGTTTTTTGGTTTGTTTTTTATATTTTACTGCTTTCTTTACGGCTCTTATATATAATTTGGCAATCTCTGAGCCATACGGTCCATAAGGCTAAAACAACTCTGATCAACAAGCACCTCAACCCACTTAAGATCATAAGATATGCCATACTGGGTCAGACCAAGGTCCATCAAGCCAGTATCCTGTTTCCAACAGTGGCCAATCTGGGTCTTGCATACCTAGCAGTTTCCCCAAAAGACACAGGTTCCACAATGCTTGTATTGGGTCAAGTACTGATATCCTGGGTCCCTTTTTAATAATGGTTTATGGACCTTTCCTCCAGGAATTTGTCCAAACCTTTTTTTAAACCCAGCTACACTAACAGCCTCTACTACATCCTCCGGTAACAAATTCCAGAGTTTGATTACACATTGAGTGAAAAAATATTTTCTCTTATTTCTCTTAAATAGTTTATCCTGTAGCTTCATTGCATGTCCCCTAGTCTTTCTATATTCTGATAACGTAAACAATCAATCTATGTTTACCCGTTCCACTCCATTCATTAATTTATAGACCTCTATCATATCTCCCCTCAGCTGTCTCTTTTCCAGTATGACGAGCCCTAACCTTTTTAGCCTCTCTTCATAGGAGTAGCCTTTCATCCCCTTTACCATTTTGGTGGCTCTTCTCTGTACCTTTTCTAATAACGCTATATCCTTTTTAAGATACGGCGACCAGAATTGCACATAATATTCAAGGTGCGGTCGCACCATGGAACGATACAGAGTAGTTACTCACCTGTAACAGGTGTTCTCCGGAGCAGCAGGAATCAGTCCTCACATATGGGTGACATCGACGTCGATGGAGCCCTTGCGGAGCATTTCCCCAGCTTTCTATGAAAGCCTTTGGGAATACTGCACGCATGCGCGGTCCCCTTCCCGCCTAAAGGTACCATCTTGCTCAGTCAAATGACATAGCTAAAAAACAGCACACAAAAATGGAAAAAAATGAACTATATACAACTGCAACTCCCAGGGGAGGAGGGAGGGTTGTGAGGGCTGATTCCTGCTGCTCCTGGAGAACACCTGTTACAAGTGAATAACTACTCTTTCTCCAGGACCAAGCAGGAAGTCAGTCCTCACATATGGGTGACTCCCTAGCTCTGGGCTACCAGGAACCCAGGCTGAACAAGAGAACTCCCTCTAGTCCCAGCATCAAGGAAAGGCTTTTCACTGAAAGAACCTCCACCGGTAGCCCAACGGAGGGCTGGAGGGCAGGAGTTGCCTAAACCTCAAAGAGATTCCGGAGTACTGCCTGGCCAAAAGCACTGTCCCTACGGGACTCCCTCTCCAGGCAGTAATGGGCCGCAAAAGTCTGGCTTGAGGACCAAGTTGCAGCCCTGCAGATGTCTGCCAACGGTACAGAGCGGAGATGAGCTACTGAGGCAGCCATAGCCCTGACACGGTGGGCCGTGACCCGACCCTGCAAGGGAAGGTCAGCCACTCTGTAAGCCCAGGTGATACAGTCAGCCACCCAGATGGACAAGGTACGCTTGGACACAGCTAACCCCAAATTATTAGAGTCAAAAGATATGAAGAGCTGAGTAGCCCTTCTGTGCCCCTGCGTACGGTCAAGGTAGAAGGATAAGGCCCTTCTACAGTCCAGGGTGTGCAGGACCGCTTCAGCCTGGCTTGTATGAGGCCTAGGGAAGAATGTCGGAAGAACCACCTCCTGGTTGAGGTGGAAAGAGGAGACAACCTTTGGGAGGAACTTTGGATGAGTCCTAAGGACTACCCTGTTCCTATAGAAACGAGTGTAAGGTCTGTCACAGACCAGGGCCTGAAGTTCACTCACTCGTCTGGCCGAGGTTAGGGCTACCAGGAAGAGTGTCTTCCAGGAAAGGAAGCGGAGAGGACAAGTAGCCATCGGCTCAAAAGGTGGGCGAGTCAGTTGTTGCAAGACCACATTCAACTTCCACTCAGGGGCTGGAGGACGGACAGGAGGGTTGTGCAAGAGCAAACCACTGAGGAACTGGGACACCAAGGGGTGAACTGACAAAGAGTGTCCCTCCACCAGTGAGTGGTGAGCTGCTAGAGCTGAGAGGTGGACCCGAACAGAATTGGACTTGAGTCCCCGATTGGATAAGTACAGCAGATACTGAAGCACCACTGGTACAGAACAGGAGAAAGGATCTTCCGTACGCAGCTGACACCACACAGAAAACCTTTTCCATTTCAGGGCATAGGTTTTTCTGGTGGACTGTTTCCTAGAGGCCAAGACGACCTCTTCAACTTCCTGAGGTAGGCCCCAGGGAGCCAAAACTACCCTTTCAGCTTCCAGGCTGTCAAATTGAGAGATTTGAGATTGGGGTGCAGAAGAAAACTGTGATCCTGAGAGAGAAGGTCGGGCTGCAACCCCAGAGGCAGTGGGGTGTCCACTGTCAGTTGAAGCAGAAGTGGGAACCAAGGCTGCCTCGGCCACCTGGGAACTACCAGGAGAACCGAGGCCTTGTCCTGTAGAATCTTGAACAGGGTTCGGGCCAGCAGAGGCGTGGGAGGAAACGCATATAGGAGGCCCTGAGATCAGGAAATCAGAAAAGCATCTGCTGCGAGTCGCAGAGGATGTGGTTGTCTGGAGCAGAACCTGGGCAACTGTCTGTTCAGGGGACTGGCAAAGAGATCTATGGACGGAAGTCCCCATTTCAAGAAAATCTTCTGAACCACTAATGGATGGAGCTGCCATTCGTGGGGCTGCAAAATCCTGCTCAACCTGTCTGCCAGGTAGTTTTCCTGGCCAGGGAGATAAACAGCCTTGAGAAACATGTTGTGCCTGAGCGCAAACAAGCAAAGGTCCTGTGCCTCCTGACAAAGGAGCCTGGACCCAGTGCCGCCCTGCTTGTTCACATAAAACATGGCTACTTGGTTAGTCTGTACTAAGACAGACTGGTAAGCCAGGGTTTGAGAGAAAGCCTTGAGGGCTAAGCGAATAGCCCGGAGCTCCAGTAGGTTGATCTGTTGCGCGGCCTCCCAGGGAGACCACAGGCCCTGGGTGCACTTGTCCAGACAATGTGCCCCCAGCCCTGCAGGGAGGCATCGATGGTTAACACTACTGTGAACACAGGTATCTGAAAAGGCACCCCTTGTAGTAAGTTGGGGGGGGGGGTGCAGCCACCAGCATAGGGAGTTCAGGAATGGTTTGGACACCCATACTCTGTCTGAGGCTTCCTGTGGCCTGTGTCCACTGAGTTCTGAGGCACCACTGGGCAGGCCTCATATGGAGCCGGGCATTTGGAGTCACATGTACTGTCGAAGCCATGTGGCCCAGAAGCCTCAGCCAGAGTCTGGCGGAAACCAGTGGCCTGCTGAGAAACTGGTTTGCCAAGTCTATCAGTCTTTGGGCTCTGTCCTCTGGCAAGAAAGCTTTTGCTTGCACAGAGTCTAGCCTTGCCCCTATGAACGCCAAGTTCTGGAAGGGGAGCAAAGTGGACTTTGCGAAATTTATGACAAAACCCAGGTGTTGAAGGAGAGAGATCGTTCGGAGGGTGGCTTGCCTGGCCTCCTGGCATGTCTTCCCCCTGATGAGCCAGTCGTCCAGATAGGGGAAGACAAAGATACCCTGATTTCTCAAGTAGGCCTGTCAGGCACTTTGTGAAGACCCGTGGGGCGGAGGTGAGGCCGAAAGGCAGTACTCTGTACTGATAATGGTTTCCTCCCACAATGAACCTGAGGTACTTTCTGTGGTCTGGATGAATGAGGATGTGAGTGTACGCATCCTTTAGATCTAAGGAGCATAGCCAATCTCCCTGCTGGAGGTAGGGCAGTAATGTTCCAAGAGTAAGCATCTTGAACTTTTTTCTCCAGGAACCTGTTGAGATTTCTGAGGTTGAGAATAGGCCTGAGGCCTCCGGTTCTCTTTGGTACGAGGAAATACCTGGAGTTGAAACCGTGACCGTGGAGGTGGGGAGGTACAGGCTCCACCGCCTTGTCTCGCAACAGACCCTGAAGCTCGTGAAGGAGGAGGTCTGTGTGGAGAGAAGGCCTTGGAGGCTCTCCTGGGAAGTAAGGAGGAGGCAACTGATGGAAATAAAGCATATAGCCCTTGTGGACTATACTTAAGACCCAACTGTCTCCTGTAATGGGTGGCCACCTGTGGGCAAACAAGGCTAGTCGACCTCCTGTGTAGGGGTGGGACAGCAGAGACGGAGAGGCTATGCCTTGGGCGTCAAAAACCCCCACCCTGCTGAGTAGGAGCAGGAGCTGGAGGCTTGGGGGCCTTCTGCCTACGGGGCCCACGTCCCTGCCCCTTGGCCTGTTGACCCTGTGGGGGAGCTGGGGAGGCCTGGTAAGGTGGGAAATGTTTGTAGGCAGTCACGTTCCTCGGGTAAAAGGACTTCTTACCCGAGCCCTTCTTTTTATGAGAAGGGGGAGAAGTGTTTCTGGACAGCCTTGTCCTCGTGAGGTGCTCGGTTTCGAGCTGTGCAGCCTTCTCGGCCATGGGCTTGCCAAAAAGGTTCTCACCTCGGCAAGGGACATCGACCAACTTGTCTTGTACCCATGACTCGAGATCCGATGACTGCAGCCATGCCTGGCGTTGAGCCGCAATGCCGGCTGCCGCAACACGGGCTGAGGCCTCGAAGCCATCATAGGCTGCTCAGGACATGAACTTAGAGCATTCCCGGATCCCCGAGGATAAGGACTTGAACCTCTGCAAAGGCTCCCCAGAGAGACCAGCAGAGAACCTGGCAAGCTCCTTTGCCAGGTCCCGCAAGTACATGCCCATGTACAGCTGGTAGGACTGGACACGGCAAGCAAGCATCGAGCCCTGGAAGCACTTTCTACCAAACGCATCCAGGTTCCGGGACTCCCTGCCAGGGGGCACCGCGGAGTGCATCTTCTGACTTTTCAGACGATGCATGGCCGATTCCACCACCATGGAATGGTGTGGTAGCTGCGCTTTTTGAAAGCCAGGGCTCTTACGGAGTCGATAGCTTCTGAGTGCCAAAGGGCAGTACCTGGTACTGATAATGGTAATGCCCATTCTTGAAGGTAAAGCTAATGAACCTCTAATGGATGGGGATGTATTGGAATGTATGGGAAACTAGCCACTTGCCTTGGAAGAGGAGTGCAGGAGAGTTCTTTTTTAATTTCTCCTTCTTCAAGAAAATATTGAAGGCCTCCTGAGTTTTTCAGGATTTTTTCTTTTTTTTTTTAAATTTAATATACTTAGGAAATATCTTGAGTAGAATCCTTGGCCTCTCTTCTGCTGGGGGTCTTTCTGATCTCCTGAGCCTACATGAGAAATCATACCTAATCTTCCAATTGAGGAAGATGAGGGTGACAGCGTTTCTAGGTTGGAGGAGTTGGATTGTTATCCCTCAGCCAAGATTCTCATCTCCCATTTATGATGGATTGCCATGCAGCCTGAAGTTGCCCTCCTATCAACAGGGTGTCAAAAAAAGCAGACAGGTTTTTGATTGAAGACTGCAGTAGCATCAGGCTTTTTCTTTTCATGCTGTTGTTGCTTCTGCAAGTTTGGCTGAACATGTTTTCACTGAGGCTGAGGATAAGTAGCACCTGAGGGTATATAATGCTTAGAGATACTAGGAAAATTGTCTTTGATAGAGTGTGGCAAACAGCCTGTGGACAGAAGCGTTCTGGTCCACTGGCTGTACAGAAAGTTCACGCAAAGTTGAGAAAAGGTCCTTTACTTTCTCTTCAAAAAGGTCATCACTGAGAGATTTGTGTCTGCCAAATGGTCATACAGATCTTCACATATTGAACACTCAGAGCCAAGCTGTTCTGCATGCCCCAATCGCAACAGCTACTGCCTGGGACACCATGTCAAAGGCAATCTGATGTGTATTAGGTGGTACTGACACACCCAAAGATTTTGTAGTTTGAGTTGCCAAGAGGCCCTTAGGGGATTCTTTTGCAGCACTGAGGGACTGCCAAATGAGGTTATGTTGGTAGCACAGCATCTGGAGTTGGTGCGATGTGATGTGATAGTTCAGCATGATGCTACAGCATAGTTTTCTACCTACTGTGTTCCACGTTCTGGGGATTCTTGCCTGGTAGGACACTAGTACCAGATATGGGTTTTGTCTTTTTGTGGGCTGCCTCTGTGATGACTGATTGATGGGAAAGCTGAGGAAGTGTATGCCTTGAGGATGTCTGTACCATTTCAAGGTCCAAGCTTTTGGATATGAGCACAGTGGAAAGAGGCATTTGCCATATTTTACGTTGAAGATCTTGGAAGATCTGGTGAACAGGTATGGCTAGAGCCTTTGAGGTATGTTGATTGACTGGAGGATCAAGTTAAAATCCTATCGATCATGTAGCATTTCTGGAATAGTAAGAGATAGAGACTTTGAAAGCTTCTGACAGAATTTAGGATAAGAGGTCTCTTCGCGTTGTTCCTCCAGTTTAAGCTCACAGGGCATATAGCCTCTTCCTCAAAGACTACTTGTTCTTCTGTCTTATAATAGTCCAATTCCTTTGGTTCTAGAGGTCTTTCTGATTTTCAAAGTTTTATAACATTTTTATGGAGTAGGCCCCCGTAGAGTAGGGGAAGTTGGAGGGTGCAGACGAATTCCCATTCTGGAAGAGTCTAATAGCTGATATGTGGGAGGCTGGCCCACTGTTAGCTGCTTTGGAACAATAGACTGGGAGAAGACACAGAGGTAGAAATGGATTGGAGGAGTGCCGAAGTCTCTGGCACAAACTTCTGCATGAGCTGTAAGAATAAAGCATAGTTACTCACCTGTAACAGGTGTTCTCCAGGGATAGCAGGAATCAGTCCTCACATATGGGTGATGTCAGCACTGACAGAGCCCGCGCGGAGCATTTCCCCAGCTTTCAAAGAAAGCCTTTGGGAATGCCACCACGCATGCATAGTCCCCTTCCCGCCCAAGGGTGCCATCTTACTCAGTCAAGTGCCATAGCTAGAGCCCCTCCAAGAAGATGGCAAAAAATGAAGAGCAACTCCAAGGGAAGGAGGGAAGGTTGTAAGGAATGATTCCTGCTGTCCCTGGAGAACACCTGTTACAGGTGGGTAACTATGCTTTCTCCAGGAACAAGCAGGAAGTCAGTCCTCACATATGGGACTCCCAAGCTACAGGCTACCAAGGACATGTAGGAAAAGGAAAATACCATGGCGCAACTGTGAGAAGTCGCCAGTGAATCCGAAGACAGCACAAGGAAATGAAGGCAGAGAAAGACCAGTATGGTCCATCTAGTCTGCCCAGCAAGATGGCAAGAGTAGGTGCACCTGCCGCTCTGTGCAGGCCACCCCTCCCCATGTCTTTGTTTAGGGGTGAACCCACCACTCCGTGTAGGACACCCCTATTTGTTGAGAAATTAGATAGTTGTTTATTTTGATTTTATCCTGTTGCTGTAAAGGGATCCACTGTGTCTGTCCCATGCTATTTTGAATTCTGTCACTGTATTTGCCCCCAACACTTCCATCAGGAAAGCATTCCAAGCATCACCACCCTTTCAGTGAAAAAGTATTTCCTGACATTGCCTTTCAATTTACTCCCTTGCAGCTTCATGTTATACCCTCTAGTTTTATAGCTTCCCCGTCTTTGGAAGAGGTTCGTTTGTTCATTAATACTCCTTAAGTATTTAAAGGTCTGAATCATATCTCCCCTATCCCTCCTTTCCTCCAGAATGTACATAGTTAGGTCTTCAAGTCTCTTCTCATAAGGCTTCTGACGCAGGCTCCAAATTATTTTGGTTGCCTTCCTCTGAACAGTTTCCAGTCTTTTTGCATCTTTTGCAAGATACGGTCTCCTAAACTGAACACAGTATTCCAAGTGAGGCCTCATACAGTGGCATTAGTACCTCTTCCTTTCTGCTGGTAATTCCTCTTTGTATGCAACCCAACATCCTCCTGGCTTTTGCCACTGCCTTGTCGCACTGTTTTGCCACCTTGAGATCCTCAGAAATAATCACACCAAGGTCCTTCTCCTGGTCCGTGTACACTAACCTCTCGCCCCCTATCGCGTACATTTCCCTTGGATTTCTGCTTCCCAAGTGCATGGCACTGCACGTCTTCGCATTAAATCTTAACTGCCAAGCATTAGACCATTCTTCCAGCTTTTGTAGATCTTTTCTCATGTTATCCACTCTTTCGGGGGAGTTCTCTTTGTTGCAAATTTTCGTGTCATCTGCAAAAAGACAGACTTTTCCATTCAGTCCTTCAGCAATATCACTTACAAATACATTGAACAGTGCCGGGCCCAGGACCAAACCCTGGGGCACCCCGCTAATCACCATCCTTTCATCCAAGTGAGCTCCATTTACCATCACCTTCTGTTGTCTGTCAGTCAACCAATTTCTGATCCAGTTCACCACCTTGGGACCCATCCCCAAGCTACTGAGTTTATGGATAAGCCTCCTATGAGGAAGAGTATCAAAGGCTTTGCTGAAATCCAGGTAGATGACATTCACTGCATGCCCCTGAACTAGTTCTCTGGTCACCCAGTCAAAGAACTCAGATTTGTTTGGCAAGATCGTCCTTCGGTAAAACCATGTTGCCTCGGATCATGCAACCTGTTGGTTTTGAGAAAGTCCACTATTCGCTCTTTCAGGAGCGCCTTCATTACTTTTCCTACCACTGAGGTAAGGCTCACAGGCCTGTAGTTTGACACTTCTTCAAAGTACCTCGCTCAGGTCTGGGACGCTTTTGGCATCCACCACCGAATGACAGCCGCCTACCATCCCCAATGCAATGGCTTGGTAGAACGGCTAAATCAGAGCATAAAACAGATGCTGCGTCGAGCTTTGGATGGCCAAATGACCGAGTGGGACACCATGTTGCCATTTATTTTATATGCCTGTAGGGAAAGAAAACAAAGTTCATTAGGTACCTCGCCCTATGAGCTTATGTACGGGCGAGCATCCAGAGGCATATTAGATGTATTGAGAGAACAGTGGACTGAACCCGTTGATGAAGAAATAGGCGTACCCCTATTTTTGAAAAACCTAAGAACTCGCTTGGAACGAACCTCCCGGTTCGCAGGTGAAAAATTGAAAGAAAGTCAAACCAAACAGAAACGGTACTACGATCGGCATGCCAAACCCAGACAATTGAAGGTTGGAGAGAAAGTGATGATCTTAGTGTCGGGCGCTACACCTAAGTCGAAGCCCAGTGGAAGGGGCCGCACACGGTGATTAAGCCCATTGGATCTACTTCCTACTTGGTCCAAGATGCAAAAGGACATAAACAAGTCTACCATGTCAACGTTCTTCGGCCTTGGCATGAACGATTAGTGCTGATAGCTTCTGCTAAAAACATATTCCACCCTGAAGGGACACAAGCGGCTACCAATCGAGTGAAGCATAATGTCAGTCAGCTGCAGAAAGTCCCAGTAGCGTGCTGCGCGGAAGAGGCTTCCCCAGCCCGTAATATTTTAAGAAGGGGGATGTGTCACCCAGCAGACCCGGTTGAGAGAAAGGAAAATGTTTTAAATAAAGAAAAAGGTACAGATAAGCTGCAATATCTGGAGGAATCAGACAGAGGGAGCCAGAGGGACTCCAGAGTGACTATAGAACCACGCCCCACTGAGCATGATGTAATGCCAGCCAGCTTCCAATCCAGGAGCACAGAAGGACTTCTTAAGGAGGCTGTGGAAGACAGGAAGCAGAGCGGCAGGAGCGGCAGAGGAAGTGGCAGTGGAGGAAGTGGCAGCAGATGGAAAGGCAGCTGTGAAGACAGTTGGAGAGGCGACTGGAGTGGAAACAGCAAGAGTGAATGCAGCGGGACAGAGTGCAGCAGGAAGCAAGGCAAGACAGAGGAAAAGAGGTTAGAATGCAAACCTGAATATTCCCTTGCCAAAAGATCACCTAAAGTGAAAGGTGATTATCTGAGAGCTAAGGAGGAACCTGGGAAGGTCTCAGCTCACAGAGAGGTAAAAGCTGTTTGTCCAGAGTGGCCAAGGCATTACTGCAGTTGTTGTCCAGAATCCACAGGGTTACAGCAGGAAGCCCTAAGACGTGCTAAACAGGCCAGCCAAAGGAGAGACTGGTGTAGGCCTCAACCTTCGCTGGAATCCAAGAAGCCAAACTCCCAAGGTAAAGCTTTTATTGAGGCAAGCTATAGAAAAAGCTTATATGATAAGAAAGGCTTGAATAATAAATGTTTGTATAAGACTGCCACAAAAGCTCCAAGGAGAGAGGACTTTCCTCCATATAAAATAGCACAGAGCCGACGCCTTAAGAGTTACCCAGAACATTGGGCTGTGCTGGAAGAGTTATACAAAAAGCCTGAGTATAACATACCTGAACCCAGGGACTCAGAGTCCGAGGTGTCCGCTTATGAGCCAATGCAAGTGGACCTGGCAAGTGAGGCTTCAGATATCGAAATGGATTGTACATACTGTACCAGTGGAAGCCTGGAGTCTTTGCTAGACTTGTAACTTGTATGAGTTATTGCCTAGAACATTGTTTGAATGAATACCAGCGCTACTGTGAAAATAACAGTTTTTCTTTAAGCTTTTGTTATACTTTTTTCTTACCTGAATGAAGGACATTTGCGTTTGTTGTTGTTAGCCAATCCTTTGAACCCTTGCGTAAAGGGAAATAAAAGCCTTTATTTTCCCGCCACTTGTGCATTTGATTCTTTGGAGATTAGGCCCAGGAAACAAATAGGGCCAAAAGCCAATTGGGCCTCAGGATTACTGGCCAATCTCCTCCCCATATTTTTATGTCCGAGCGCTGCTTATACGCCAGGGTAGTGCTCGCAACAGGATCTACTCCAGGGCTCGGACTGCGGTGTGTCCGACGGGATGCACCGAGTCCGGAAGGTATCGGGGGACTCCTCGTCCTCCGTCTTCCAGGCGGACTCGTCCGAAGAGGAGTCAGGCTCTGACCGCACGGAGCCCGGCAGCACCCGCCCCGACGCCGAAGGCACTGGCGTCGAGACCCTCGGTCCTGACCGGGAGGTCAAGGGTGACCGCGACCGAGGACGACCTCGAGCCTTCATGGTCTCGAGTATCGGCTCGGTCTCCAGGGTCGACTTCGACGTCGATGTCCCGGTGGTCGGAGCAGATGCGCCATGTCACCAGTAGTCGGCCCATAGCCTAGGCATACGGGATAGACGGCCTGTGGACCCTTTATTGAAATACTGGAGCAATGCTTTAGGCTGGAATTGCCGCCTGGGAGTTGTAGTATTTTTCCCTTTTCAATAAGATGCAGTTGTGGTGTGAGTGGTTCAGGCAATGACAGGCTTTTAATTCCCCTCCCCTCCACTATTCGCTCTTTCAGGAGCGCCTTCATTACTTTTCCTGCCACTGAAGTAAGGCTCACAGGCCTGTAGTTTGACACTTCTTCCCCGTCACCACTTTTGTGAAGAGGTACCACATCAGCCATTCTCCAGTCCTGAGGAACTTCTCCTGTTTCCAAGGATCTGTTGAAATCATCCTTTAACGGCCCTGCAAGAACCTCTCTGAGCTCTTTCAGCATCCTGAGATGTATCCCATCCGGTCCCATGGCCTTGTCCACTTTCGGTTTTCCAAGTTGTTCTAACACATCTTCTGTGAATGGTGTGGTATCTACTTCATTCCCATTTTTATATTTTGGAGTCACAGGTGGTCCTTCTCCAGGATTTTCTTTAGTAAAAACAGAGCAGAAGTATTTGTTTAGCAATTTTGCTTTTTGAAAGTCACTTTCCACAAGTCCGTTCCCAGCACTTCTGAGTCCTGCAATTCCACCTCTGATTTTCCTCCTCTCCCGAATATACCTGTAGAAAGTTTTGTCGCCACACTTCACTGTTTAAACCCTGAACAGATAACGACCTGGCCGAAGGCGCTGACCCAGCAGGATTCCCTCTCCAGGCAGTAATGCATCGCGAATGTGTGAGCGGAGGACCAGGTGGCAGTCCGGCAGATGTCCACCAGCAACACCGAGCACAGGTTAGTGACCGATGTTGCCATTGCTTGGACATTGTGTGCCATGGCTCGGCGGTCCAGTGGAAGCCCTGCCTGACCTTGGGCAAAAGCGATGCAGTCCATCACTCAGATGGACACAGTACGCTTGGTGACCGCCAGCCCCAGTGGGCTGGGGTCATAGGAGACTGCCCAGATCTGCGATGGTCCCGAGTCTGTTGCAGGTAGAAAGAGCCCTCTTACAGTTCAGCGTATGGAGAGTCACCGACGCCCGGTCGGCATGGGACTTCGGGAAGAAGGTGGGCAGCATTATTTCCTGGTTGAGATGGAAGTACGAGACAACTTTCTGGAGGAACTTGGGGTGAGTACACAAAACTACCCTGTTCTCATAGAACCTCATGTACGGTGCCTCGGCCATCAGAGCCTGGAGCTTGCTGACTCTCCTGGCGAAGGTGAGGGCCACCAGGAAGGCCACCTTCCATGACAGATGCCGCAGTGAGCAGGTAGCCATGGGCTCAAAAGGCAGTCTGGTCAGTTGCGTGAGGACCACATTGAGGTCCCATTCCACCGGAGGAGGGCGGGTGGAAGGCTTGGAGAGACCAGGCCCTGCATGAAGTGGGAGACGAGCGGTTGCCCCAAGAGGTGTTTACCCTCGATAGGATGGTGATTTGCTGAGATGGCACGCAGGTGAACCCTAACCGAATTAGACTTCAGTCCAGCCTGCGAGAGATGGAGTAGATACTACAGAACCAAGCGGGTAGGGCAGAAAAATGGGTCCGCTCGAAGCTCCGAGCACCACAGCGAGAACCGATGCCACTTGAAGGCGTATGTCCGCCTGGTTGAGTCCTTTCGTGAAGCCAAAAGAATGTCCTCGATCTCCATGGGGAGATGGAAGGGCACTAGGGCGACCCGCACAGCCGCCATGCCATGAGGGATAGAGACTTCAAATTGGGGTGAAGGAGCTGACCCCCTTCCTGTGTCAGCAGCTCCGGCAAGTTCGAGAGGAACCAGGGGCTTCATCGAGAGATGGAGTAGCAGAGGGAACCACAGTTGCTTGGGCTACCTCGGAGCCACAAGGATCACCGAGGCCCTGGGAGGGAAGGCATACAGCAGGCCCGTTGCCCACGAAAGGAGGAAGGCATTGGGAGCCACCCTGCCCGTGTGCAGGATAGGGCCGCAGAACCGGGGGAGCTGCATTTTCGCAGGGCTAGCAAAGAGGTCCAGGTCTGGAGTCCCCCAATGCTGGAAGATCTGCTGCGCTGTCCAGGGGCACAGGCACCACTCATGCAGCTGAAGGAGTCTGCTTAGCCAGTCCACCAAAGTGTTGTCCTAACCCAAGAGATAGCTTGGAGGGTCATGCTCTAACTCACCGCAAAGGAGCACAGGGCCACCGCCTCCAGGCAGAGGCTGTAAGAGCTAGTACCCCCCTGTATGTTCACATAGAACATCATGACCTGGTTATCCATCTGGATAAGCACCGCTCAGTGCTGCAGGTGGTGCCTAAAAACCCTGAGCGCGAGGGAGATGGCTCGGAGCTCCAGCAGATTGATCTGCTGCCGGGTCTCCTAAAGGGACCAAGTCCCCTGCATGCGCAGTTCCTCAGAATGGGCTCCCCAGCCCACCCGTGAGACATCTGTCATCAAGACCACCTGGTGTGTCGGGGCCGGGAAAGACATGCCTCGAAGCAGGTTCTGTGCATCCCGCCACCAACCCGGGGATTCTGCCAAGCAGGGTGTGACCGAAACATGGTCTTGGAGTTGGCTGATCGCTTTGGTCCACTGTGCATGGAGGCACACTGCACTGCCCACATGTTGAGGGGGGGCACTGTGCACGACATGGACCGTGGAGGCCATGTGGCCAAGAAGGCAAAGCATCGACCAAGCTGAGACTGTGCTGCGGCGTTGCACGTCGGAGGCCAGGGACACGAGGCAGTCTGCAATGTCCCGGGGAAGGAAGGCCATGGCCTGCAGTGTCCAAGTGAGCCACGATGAACTCTAGGGATTGTTCCGGAGTGAGGTGGGATTTTGGGTAACTTACCACAAATCCCAGGTGCTCCAGGAGGCGAATGGTGCAGTCTGTGGCCTGTCGAGCTTCAGAGGTCATGCTCCCTGTGATGAGCCAGTCATCCAGATAAGGGTAGACGAAGGTGCCCTGCAACCGGAGGTAGGTCGCTGCCATGGCCAGGCATTTTGTGAAGCCTCACGGGGCGGACATGAGGCCGAAGGGAAGCACCCTGTACTGGTAGTGGTTCCTCTGTACCATTAAACGAAGGTACTTTCTGTGCTTGGGATGGATGAGGATGTGAGTGTAAGCATCCCTTAGGTCCAAGGAGCATAGCCAGTTGTCCTACTGGAGGAAGGGCAGCAGTGTGCTAAGGGAGAGCATCTTGAACCTCTCCTGCATCAAGAACCTGTTTAGGTTCCTCAGGTCAAGGATGGGCTGGAGGCCTCCTGTTCTTTTCGGGACAACGAAGTACCGGGAGTAAAACCCCTGTCCTTTGAGGTGCGGTGAGACTGGTTCCACCGCCCCGTCCTCGATGAGGCCTGCAAACTCCTGAGTCAGGAGGGTCTGGTGCAGGGGGAGCCGCCTTGGCTTGCCGGGGCAGTATGGAGGGGGGAGCTGGTCCAGATGGAGGAGACAGCCCCCCGCACAACCTGGAGAACCCAGGCGTCAGTGATGTTGGATACCAAAGAGGCTATACCGGTGGCGTCAAAACCCCAAGGCCGGCTGGGCCGGAGTCGGTGGTTGGGTCTTAGGACCCTTTGGCTTGCGAGGGCCTTGGGTCCCGCCTTTGCCCTGGCTGCCCTGAGCCAGGGTCGATACCGGTGGGTAGGGCAGGTAGCCTCTATACAAGAGCCCCTTCCTGTGGAAGAAAGGCTTCTTGCCTTGTTGTTTCTTCTTGGGAAGGGAGGAGGTTTTTCGGGAGAGGCAAGTACAGGTCATGTATTCCGTCTCAATCTCCGCTGCCTTGTCCTCCATAGACTTGCCGAATAGCTGCTCCCCGAGGCAAGGGACATCCAGCAGTTTCTCCTGGACCCACTGTTCCAGGTCCAAGGATTGGAGCCAGGCCAGCCAGCAGGCCCCGATGCCAGCAGCCGCCACCTGGGCAGAAGACTCGAAGCCTTTGTACGTTACTTGGGAGAGGTACTTGGAACACTTGCCAACCAACTTCGAGAGGGCATTGAAATACCGGAGGTGATCTCTGTCGAGGCCCGCTGCAAAGCCACCGAACTCCTTAGTGAAGTCGTGGAGGAACATCCCAATATGCAATTGGTAGACCTGAATGAGGCTTGCCAGCATGGAGCCCTGATAAGTCTTGCACCCGAGGGCATCGAGGGTATGAGAGCCTCTGCCTGGTGGGACTGAAGAATGAGTCTTCGAGCTCTTTTGCCTCCGCATGGTCAATTCGACCATCATAGAGGTGTGGGGAAGCTGGGCTTAACGAAACCCCGGTCCCTGCTGGACCCTATACACAGCATCCAGGCATTTGCTGACAATAGGGATGGAGGCCGGGGTCTCCCACATGCGGAGAAGGAGCCGGTTCACGAGGGAGGGAACCAGGACCATGAGGGTTTCCTTCAGAGGAGCTTCATATTGAAGAATATCGAGTTCCGTCGCATGGGGCTCTTCCTCCGACTTGGTGGCAAGAGCCAGGGCCCGCACCATATCCCAGACATACTCCAAGAAGGAGGTATCCTCGGGAGGGGACCGCTGCCTCTGGGTCGGCGAGGAGGGGTCCAAGGGGAGGTCCCAGTGGACCCGGGTTTTGGAAGAGGTTTCCCCATCGGATTCCCAGTCCAAATAGTCCATGGAGGACTCAAGGTCGCGCGGTTCGAGAGAGGTCAGTGACCCGCACCAGGCCGCCGAGGCCAAAGCCTGCCCAGAGCCAGAGGCACTCACCCCAGAGGATTTCACGCCCAAGAACCAGGATGGAGATCGAGACCCTTGCCGAGGACCCTCACGAGGCCTCTAGCTCTTGGGGGTCACAGCAGGGCCTGGCACCAGCGCCTGCTGAGCAGCAAGGAATGCAGAAATGCTGCATTCCAAAGCCAGCATTCGGGCCTCCCAGTCAGAAGTGGGGCCCTGCGACGACGACACCCGAGTGACCAGGTTGGGTGTTGAGGAGGAAAGGGAGTCCTCGCCAGGACAACCCTCGGGAGACCGGGCACCATTGCTAGAGACCTCCTTATCAGTTCGAGGTAACTTTCTGGACAGCTCCCTCTCCAACTCTTGGGTCTGCCGCGAAGGGTTGAGAGTAACTTCTCATGCTTGTCTGGCGCCCCCAACAGAGTCCTCATGATCTTCTTCTTCTTCCACTCACATTCAAGCGACCTCTAGTCGGACTGCTGCTGGGCCTGTAGAGGAGCCTTGGGAGATTCCAGGGGTTGCGGGGCCATAGAGCAGGAGGCTACCGGGGCTGCCTTGAGGAAGAGATCATCCAGCTTCTGCTTACAACTCTGGATGGCCTTGGAGGACATCTTCTTACAGAGGGAGTATAGCTCTGGCTCATGGTCAGCCACCAGGCACCTGAGACGACAGTCGTGGGTGTCTGCGAGCAACATGTTTTTAGAGCATCTATCACATTTTTTGAAATCGGAGGCCATCGGGACAAAAAAGGACCCCTGCAAGGTCGAAGATCCTCAACGTGGCCAGCAGTTCAAAAGGGTGCAAAGCATGGGAAGAAGGAAAAAGGGGGAAAAATAAGAATACCAAGACTGAGAGCTGAAGTAGTGGTGTTCAAGATGGCAGGAAGAGGACCAACGAAGGCCGGAAAGAACAAACAGAATAAGAACAGAAAAACTTTTTCCGGGAATGAGATGCAAGTCCGAAGGGCTCCGTGGAAAGCATAGTTACTCACCTGTAACAGGTGTTCTCCAGGGACAGCAGGAATCAGTCCTCACATATGGGTGACGTCGGCGCCGACGGAGCCCTCGTGCGGAGCAATTCCCCAGCTTTCAAAGAAAGCCTTTGGGATTGTATCACGCATACACGATCCCCTTCCCGCCCAAAGGTGCCATCTTGCTCAGTCAAATGACATAGCTAAAAAGACAGCAAGAATAGAAAAAATTAATAACAGGACTGCAACTCCAGGGGAGGAGGGAGGGTCATGAGGACTGATTCCTGCTGTCCCTGGAGAACACCTGTTACAGGTGAGTAACTACGCTTTCTCCAGGAACAAGCAGGAAGTCAGTCCTCACATATGGGACTCCCTAGCTATAGGCTACCGAGAACCCATAGCTGAAAAATGACTCCCTCTAGAAGAGCCGCAGCAGCTGCAATAGGAATTCAGCCGAGAACGCAACACCCCCTGGTAGCCTGACACCAAAGGGTCGGAGGGTTGGAGTTGCCTAAACCTCAAATAGGTTACGGAGTACCGCCTGGCCGAAAGCACTGTCCCGTCGGGACTCCCTATCCAGGCAGTAATGGGCCGCAAAAGTCTGGCTTGAAGACCAAATTGCGGCCCGGCAGATGTCTGCCAGCGGAACAGAGCGGAAGTGAGCCACTGATGCGGCCTTAGCCCTGACACGGTGGGTCGTGACTCGACTCTGCAACGGGAGGTCGGCCGACCTATATGCCCAGGCAATGCAGTCTGCCACCCAGGTAGACAGCGTGTGCTTGGAGGCAGGTACCCCAGCTTACTGGGGTCATAAGAGACGAAGAGCAGAGTAGCCCTTCGATGTCCCCTTGTACGCTCCAGGTAGAAGGACAACGCCCTCTTACAATCCAGGGTATGCAGGACTGCCTCTCCCAGCTGGAATGCGGCCTGGGAAGGAAGGTTGGAAGAATCACCTCTTGGTTGAGGTGGAAAGAAAAGACCACTTTTGGAAGGAACTTAGGGTGAGTGCGGAGGACCACCCTATTCCTATAAAACCATGTGTATGGTTTATCAGTTACGAGAGCTTGCAGTTCACTCACACATCTGGCTGATGTGAGTGCCACCAGGAAGACCACCTTCCAGGACAGGAAGCGCAGATGGCAAGAGAACATTGGCTCAAAAGGTGGGCGAGTAAGCTGCTGCAAGACCACATTTAAATCCCACTCAGTTGCCGGAGGACAAACTGGGGGTTTCAACAGAAGCAAATCTCTGAGGAATCTGGACACCAGGGGGTGAGCCAAAAGAGGTTGCCCCTCCACTGGCGAGTGGTTTGCTGACAAAGCACTCAGGTGGACCTTTATCAGAGTTAGACTTGAGACCTAATTCTGAGAGGTGGAGCAGGTACTGCAGCACCACTGGTACAAGGCAAGAGAAAGGGTTTTCATTGTGCTGGTTACACCAGACCTCAAATCTATGCACTTGAAAGCATAGGATTTCCTAGTGGACTGCCTCCTTGAGGCCAGTAACACTAATACATTCCGAGGTAGGAGGAGAGGAGCCAGCACTACCCTTTCAGCAGCCATGCCATCAGGTTGAGGGATATGAGGTTGGGGTTCAAGAGAGAGCCCTGCTCCTGGGACAGGAGGTCGGGCTGCGTCCCCAGTGGGAGTGGGGTTTCCACTACCGGCTGGAGGAGAAGTGGAACCAAGGCTGTCTTGGCCATCTGGGGGCTACCAGAATGACAGAGGCCTTGTCCCAAAGGATTTTGAACAGAGTCCGGGCCACCAGAGGCATGGGAGGAAATGCATACATGAGGCCCCCTGACCAGGAGATCAGGAAAGCATCTGCAGCCACCCTCAGAGACTGTGGCTGTCTGGAGCAAAATCTGGGCAGCTAGTGATTTTGTGGACTGGCAAATAGATCTATGGACGGATGTCCCCAGCGGTGGAAAATCCGCTGGGCCACCACCGGATCCAGTTGCCATTCGTGAGGTTGGAGAAGCCTGCTTAGTTTGCCGGCTAGGCAGTTCTCCTGACCAGGCAGGTACACTGCTTTGAGAGACATATTCTGCCTGATGGCAAAGGAGCAGAGGTCCAGTGTCTCCTGACATAGGATACGAGACCCCGTACCTCCCTGCTTGTTCACGTAGAACATTGCTACCTGGTTGTCCATCTGTATCAAGAAAGACTGATGTGAGAGGACATGACAAAAGGCTTGAAGAGCTAGGCAAATCGCCCGCAGCTCTAAGAGGTTGATTTGGTGTGCAGACTCCTGAGGAGACCATAACCCCTGAGTGCGTGATCCTTGGCAAGGGGCTCCCCAGCCCAGCAAGGAGGCATCTGTCATTAGCAGTCTTGTGTACGAGGGAGTCTGAAAAGACACTTCCTCGAGCAGGTTGGGTGGCTGACGCCACCACTGCAATGATTTCACCAGTCACCTGGATACTGTTATCCTGTCTCTGAGGCTGCCGGTGGCTTGTGTCCACTGATCTGAGGCACCACTGAACTATTCTCATGTGGAAATGGGCATTTGGGGTCACATGCACCGTGGAGGCCATGTGGCCCAGGAGGCGTAAGAAGTGTTTCGCTGCGACCTGAGACCTGCGCCTGAACTGCTGGCACAAGTGCTAGCAGCCTCTGTGCCCTGTCTTCCGGCAGGTAAGCCTTCGGGTGAAGGGTGTCCAGTCTTGCTCCTATGAACTCTAAGTTTTGAGTGGGGAGAAAAATAGACTTTGCGTGGTTTGACAAAGCCTAGACGTTGCAACATGTTGATAGTGCGAGAAGTGGCCTGTTGGGCCTCCTGAGGCGATTGGCCCCTGATGAGCCAGTCGTCCAGGTAAGGGAAGACAAAATTTCCTTGACTTCTAAGGAAGGCCGCCACTACAGCCAGACATTTTGTAAACACTCTGGGAGCAGAGGCTAGGCCAAAGGGTAGAACTCTGTATTGGAAATGTCTTCCTCCCACTACAAATCTGAAATATTGTCTGTGGTCTGGATGTATGAGGATGTGTGTATAGGCATCCTTCAGGTCTAAGGAGCATAACCAATCTCCCTGGTGGAGGTAAGGCAGCAACATTCCAAGGGAAAGCATCTTGAACTTTTCCCTCACCATAAACTTCTTTAAGTTTCTTAGGTTGAGGATGGGTATGAGGCCTCCTGTTCTCTTTGGTATGAGAAAATACCTGGAGTAGAAGCCCGTGCCCTGCAGGTGGTGGGGCACTGGTTCCACTGCCTGATCCTCTAGAACAGTGCTCCCCAACCTTTTTATCGCCGCGGACCGGTAAACGTTTGATAATTTTTCCGTGGCCCGCTTGTTTTAATTTAATAATTTTAATTTAATTGTATTTAAACATGCCTTCAAAATAAAATACAGCTACACCAAAAAATGAATATAAAGTGATTTATTTTATTTAACTCACTAGAATTCCAAATCAATGAGAACCCTGAGCTTGTTTCTTTGCAACGAGACGGTTCCATCTGGGGGTAATAGGAGACAATGACTGTCCATTTGTCCTTTCTTCTCTCTTCTAGTTTTTTTTTCCATTCTCTCTCTCTACATCTGCTTTAACATACTAATCTCTCCTTTTGCTCTTTCATCATTCCTATTTCATCCACACAAATTTTACCCCTCCATCATCAATCCCCCCTTACTCTCCCAATACCCAGCCAATTGTAGATTTTTCATCCCTCCCACACAAAATATTTTTCCCCTCTCCATTTTACTCTCCCAGCCCCATCCCATTCTAATCCTCCCCCAACATCAGCTCCCTTCTAGTTTCAGTCTCACCCAGCTTCCATTCCCTTCTAATCCCTGCATCAGCCCATTTCCAGTCCTAGCCACCCATCAGCCCATTTCCAGTCCTAGCTCCCCCATCCATTTCCAGTCCGAGTCCCTTCATCAGCTCATTTCCAATCCTAGCCCCCCATCAGACCATTTCTAGTCATTTCCTAGCCCCACCATCAGCCCATGTCAAATCCTAGCTCCCCTCCACTCAGCCCAATTCCAGTCCAAGCCCCCCCATGAGCCTACTTCCAGTTCTCAGCCTCCTTGTGCCCAAAAATCACCATATCACTGTCCGACAGCTCCACCCGCATGCCACGATGGACACGGACATCATTAACGTAAGTGCCATGAGTGCTGCAGTCCACAATGTAAACTCTCCAGTCTCCACTGCCACCTTCCTCTCTCCCCGCATGTATCTCTGCATGGACCTGGGAGATCAGATCTGGGTTTCTCTCAGACACTAGCGCCACATCACAGATATCAGAGCGCCGTCCCAAGCGAAAGACACAGCATGGTGTCTCTGGCCGATAGGTGTACAGATCTTGGGAGACTGGGCTTGTTGAGCCAGGGGATCCCACCAACCCCATCCTGAGGAGCTGGAAGCAGGGCTGCACCTCTGACAACATGGCATACAAGGGTCTCAGGAGCCAGACACTCCTGCGCTCCTCCCAAATTATTTCAAAATCTCTCTTCCACTTATGTTTACAAATATCACTAAACTAACATTGCTGGGGAAATTTGTTTTTCCTTTATGGTGGATTTAGCTCATGCCTTTCCAGAAATAGTTCAATGCAAAGTAAGCTAGATATTTAAGAAATGAGGAAAACAACCTGATCAGGAGTTTGTTAAACACACCATCATTCTTAGCAAGCAATAGCCGGGGCACTCTTTCTATTGGCTCCTATATAGCCCAGCTACATCCTGTGGATAAAATTACCTGAGATACCATTTTACCTGCTCCACATTACAAAATATTATTATAAATCTGTATATATAAAATTACATATATTATATATGTGTATCTGTATGTAACAAATTACATAAGACCATTCTAAGTCTCATTTGTTTCCCCAGATGTGCGTGTGTGTTGCAAAGTAAAGTGCCCCTTTTCCCTTCAGGCCCAGGCCGACCCCCAAAAGACGGCTCCTTTGACTAGATTTTGGTCCTTTTCAAACCTGAAAAACCAAGTCAGGACTAGGAGGGGGTACCAATCTTACACTTCAGCAAACTCCTGCGCCTAACTTCCAGCGTAAAACACACCTAACCGGGACACGTGGGTCCCCCCATGCACCTACGCCCAGAGAACCCCTGGAGGAGGGGCAATTCCCAAGGAAGTATGGATTGCTAATTTGGGAAGATGTGAAAAGGGAAGTCTGACCCCTTTTATTACCACTCACATAAACGGATTAAACCGCAGAATGGGCCGCTCCCCTTCTCCCCCTTTCCTGTCCTACAGAGAAGTTGAGAGGGCAGAGCGTGCGCTGTCTGTGCGCGAGCTGCATGAGCAGACGTGCGCGCGCGCGCGCAGCGGCGGCGGCTCCTCCTCCCACCTGCCGCTTTCTATAACTGTCGCAAGACGCTCGTTGGGAAGCAGGAAGACTGTAGCTTCCAGGGTGGCTCTTGAGCGCGCGCACTCATTACATCCAATCAGGAGGCGGGAGGACCCACAGTGAAATTATTTAAAGTTCCTCGGGCGGCCCGGTACCGTTTGATCCGCGGCCCGGGGGTTGGGGAACACTGCTCTAGAAGACCTGCCAACTAATGCAAGAGGAGGTCCCTGTGAAGAGGGGGTCTGAGAGGCTCTTCTGGAAAGAAGGAGGGTGGTATCTGGCTGAAGTGAAGCAAATAGCCCCTTTGGACTATTTGCAGAACCCAGATATCCGAGGTGATGGCTGGCCACCTGTGGGCATACAGGGCCAGCCTGCTTCCTGTGCATGGCCTTACCACTGACGGAAGAGAGACTATGCCCTTGGGAGTCAAAACCCCCCTCCCGGCTGGGTAGGAGCCGGGGCCTGGGGGTCTTCTACTTACGTGGGCCATGCCCTTGTCCCTTGGCCTGCTGCCCCTGTTGGGGAGCTGGGGTGGCCTGGTAAGTGGGGTAGTTGCGGTAAGCAGTACCCTTCCTCAGGGCTTTTTACCCGAGCCCTTCTTTTTAGAAGGGGCAGAAGTCTTGAGAGTCTTGTCCGGGTCAAGTACTCGGACTCGAGCTCAGCAGCCTTCTCAGTCATGGGTTTGCCAAAGAGGTTGTCACCTCGGCAAGGGATATCGACCAACTTGTCCTAAACCCATGGCTTATCCACTCCTTCAACATTAACTGCCTGATCTACGCCGATGATGTCCTCCTCTACATGCCTTTCCTTTTGGACAAACCAGACCTTGCACCCCTCTCTGCCTGTTTCGATGCGGTCACAGATTGGCTACATATACAGAAGCTAAAAATAAACTTTAAAAAAAACAGAGGTCCTTTTCCTCACAAGGAATTCATCGTTCATTCCAACTAGCTCCCTAAAGGTCCGAGATGCTGAACTCACAAGCAAACCATCAATTCGGTACTTTGGAGTTATCCTTGACCAACAGCTCAATATGAAGGGCCAGATAAGCAATATGGTAAAGAGTAGTTACTCACCTGTAACAGGTGTTCTCCAGGAGCAGCAGGAATCAGTCCTCACATATGGGTGACGTCGGCGCCGACGGAGCCCTCGTGGAGCAATTTCCCCAGCTTTCAAAGAAAGCCTTTGGGAATTGCAGCGCGCATGCGCGGTCCCCTTCCCGCCCAAGGGTGCCATCTTGCTCAGTCTGATGACATAGCTAAAAGACAGCAAAAAAATTAGCAAAATAAATCATATGATTGCAACTCCGAGGGGAGGAGGGAGGTTTGTGAGGACTGATTCCTGCTGCTCCTGGAGAACACCTGTTACAGGTGAGTAACTACTCTTTCTCCAGGACCAAGCAGGAAGTCAGTCCTCACATATGGGACTCCCTAGCTTAAGGCTACCGGAGACCTCAAGCGGAAAAATGAGCTCCCTCTAGCTCAGTAGCACAGAAGGAAGGAATCTTCTCTGAAAACGTCCCCGACCGGTAGCCCAACATCAGGGCCGGAGGGTAGGAGTTGCCTAAACCTCAAAGAGATTATGGAGGACTGCCTGACCGAAAGCACTGTCCCTGCAGGACTCCCTCTCCAGGCAGTAATGGGCCGCAAAAGTCTGGCTTGAAGACCAAGTAGCGGCCCGGCAGATGTCTGCCAACGGAACAGAGCGGAGATGAGCCACTGACGCAGCCTTCGCCCTTACACGATGAGCCGTGACACGACCCTCCAACGAGAGGCCGGCTGCCCCATAAGCCCAAGCGATACAGTCAGCAACCCAAATGGACAAAGTACGCTTGGACACAGGTAGCCCCAATTTATTGGGGTCAAAAGAAACGAAGAGATGAACAGCCCTCCTATGCTCCCGCGTACGGTCAAGGTAGAAGGACAAGGCCCTCCTACAGTCCAGGGTATGTAGGACCATCTCAGCCCGGCTGGAGTGCGGCCTGGGAAAGAAGGTTGGAAGAACCACCTCCTGGTTGAGAGGAAAAGTAGAAACCACTTTAGGAAGAAACTTAGGGTGAGTCCGTAAGACTACCCTATTCCTGTAGAACCTAGTGTAAGGAGGATCAGACACTAGGGCCTGCAGTTCACTAACGCGCCTAGCAGAGGTAAGGGCTACCAAAAACAAGGTTTTCCAGGAAAGAAAAAGAAGAGGGCAGGTAGCCATAGGTTCAAAGGGCGGACAGGTAATCCGCTGCAAGACCACATTCAGATCCCATTCAGGGGCTGGTGGGCGCAAAGGAGGCTTAAGGAGGAGGCCTCGGAGAAAACGAGCCACCAAAGGGTGGTTGGAAAGAGGCCTGCCATCCACCGGTGCGTGATGCGCAGATAGAGCACTGAGGTGGACCCTGACTGGAGAGGTAAAGCAAATATTGCAAGACCACTGCCACCAAGCAGGAGAAAGGATTCTCAGACTGCTGAGCACACCACACGGAGAACCGGCGCCACTTAAGAGCGTAGGACTTCTGGGTGGAGAGCCGCCTGGAGGACAAGACGACCTCTTCCACCTCCCGAGGCAGCAGGAGGGGAGCAAGGACTACCCTTTCAGCAGTCAGGCCATCAGATGAAGGGACCGGAGGTTGGGGTGTAGGAGAGTCCCCTGATCCTGTGAAAGGAGATCGGGTTGAAACCCCAGAGGAAGAGGAGTGTCCACCGCCAGCTGCATCAGAAGCGGGAACCAGGGCTGTCTCAGCCACCGGGGAGCTACGAGGATCAGTGAGGCTCTGTCTCCGAGAACCTTGAAGAGTGTGCGAGACACCAGTGGCATGGGAGGAAAGGCATACAAGAGGCCTGTGGACCATGGAATCAGAAAAGCATCCGCCGCTACTCTGAGAGGATGCGGCTGTCGAGAGCAGAATCTGGGAAGTTGCCGGTTCAGAGGACTGGCAAACAGATCCATGGTGGGGAGGCCCCACTTGAGAAAGACCCGCTGAACCACCAACGGATCCAATCTCCACTCGTGTGGTTGGAGGATCCTGCTCAGCTTGTCTGCCAGGTAATTTTCCTGACCTGGGAGATAGACAGCTTTGAGGAGGATGCGGTGGCGGATGGCCCATGAGCACAATTTTTGTGCCTCCTGACAGAGAAGGAAGGAGCCTCTGCCGCCTTGTTTGTTCACGTAGAACATTGCAACTTGATTGTCCGTCTGGACCAGCACAGACTGGTGAGACGTGAGGTGGGAAAAGGCTCGCAGATCTAGACGGATGGCTCTGAGCTCCAGGAAGTTTATCTGCTGAGCAGACTCACAAGGAGTCCAGAGGCCTTGAGTACATGTCCCTTGGCAATGTGCTCCCCAACCCAGGAGAGAAGCATCGGTTGTCAGCACCTGAGAAGGCGGAGGAGATTGAAAATCCACTCCCAGCACTAGGTTTGGCAGATGAAGCCACCACTGCAGAGAAGAGACCAGGAGGTTGGATACCTGTACTGAGTCCGTCATGCTCCCCGTGGCCTGATGCCATTGAGTGCGAAGGCACCACTGAGCAGGTCGAATGTTCAGGCGGGCATTGGGGGTTACATGGACCGTGGAAGCCATATGGCCGAGCAGTCTCAGAAATTGCCTGGCAGAGACCAGGGAATTGCTGCGAAAGTGGCTGGCGAGATCCATGAGCCTGTTCGCCCTGTCTAGAGGCAGAAAGGCCCGCGCCTAAAGTGTGTTCAACCTTGTGCCGATGAATTCGAGATTTTGAGAGGGGAGCAAAGTGGACTTTGCAAAGTTTATGACAAATCCCAAGTGCTGGAGCAGAGTCACAGTGCGATGAGTGGCCTGAGTGGCCTCTTGGGAAGACTGGGCCCTGATGAGCCAGTCGTCCAGGTATGTAAATACAAAGAGGCCTTGAAGTCTTAGATAGGCCGCCACCACTGCTAGGCATTTGGTGAACACCCTGGGGGCGGAGGATAGGCCAAAGGGCAGTACTCTGTACTGGTAATGATTTCCTCCCACAACAAACCTGAGATATTGTCTGTGGTCTGGATGAATAAGGATGTGAGTATAGGCATCCTTCAGATCTAAGGAGCATAGCCAGTCTCCCTGCTGGAGGTAGGGCAGCAGGATTCCAAGGGTAAGCATCTTGAACTTTTCCCTTGCCAGGAACTTGAGGTTTCGCAAGTCCAGGATGGGTCTGAGGCCTCCTGTTCGTTTTGGTATCAGAAAGTACCTGGAATAAAAGCCTTGACCTTTCAGGTGGTGGGGCACCGGTTCCACAGCCTGTTCCTGAAGAAGACTTGCTAACTCCTGAAGGAGTAAGTCCCTGTGCAGAGGGAGTCTTGTAGGCTCCTCTGGAAAGTAGGAGGGAGGTACCTGGTGAAAGTGTAGAAGATAGCCCTTCTGAACTATATTAAGCACCCAGGTATCTGATGTGATTGCTGACCACCTGTGGGCAAAGTGGATCAGCCGGCCTCCTGTGCTGAGAGAAACCAGCGGAGGGGAAGTGGCTATGCTGACGGAGTCAAAAACCCCCACCCTGCTGAGCGGGGGCCTGCTGCCTACGGGACCCATTACCCCATCCCTTGGCCTGCTGACCCTGTTGGGGAGCTGTTGAGGCCTGATAATGAGGGTATTGTTTATAGGCAGCTGTCTTCCTCGGGTAAAAGGGCTTTTTCCCCGAGCCCTTCTTCTTATGAGAAGGGGCAGAGGTTTTTCTGGACAGTCGAGTCCTGGTCAGAGTCTCGGTCTCGATCTGTGCAGCCTTTTCAGCCATGGGCTTGCCAAAGAGGTTTTCACCTCTGCAGGGGACATCGACCAACTTGTCCTGTACCCATGGCTCGAGGTCGGATGACTGAAGCAAAGCCTGTCGGCGGGCACCGATGCCGGCTCCGGCTACTCGAGTCGATGCTTCGAAGCCATGGTAGGCTGCTCGAGAGATAAACTTCGATCACTCTCGAATACCAGTGGACAAGGCTTGGAACCTCTGCAAAGGTTCCTCGGAGAGACCAGCAGAGAACCCAGCAATTTCTTTTGCCAGGTCTTGGAGATACATGCCCATATAGAGCTGGTAGGTCTGGACTCGACAAGCAAGCATAGAGCCCTGGAAGCACTTCCTACCAAGGGCATCCAGGTTCCGGGCCTCCCGGCCGGGAGGCACCGAGGAGTGCATCTTTTGACTCTTGAGTCGATGCATGGCCGATTCCACCACCATGGAATGGTGCGGTAGTTGTGCCTTTTGGAACCTGGGGCTCTTGCGGACTCGATAAATGGAATCGACCCGCTTGCTTAACACCGGTGCCGACGCCGGGCTCTCCCACATGCGGAAGAGAAATCGCTCCAGCATCGGAGGAACCGGTACAGTAAAGGCCTCCTTCGGGGGAGAGTCATACTGGAGGGCATCGAGCGCTTCGGCTCGAGGCTCCTCTTCGGGATCCGTGTGGAATGCCAAGGCCTTGGCCATATCCCGCACGAAGTCCGAGAACCGGGTGTCCTCCGGGGGGGACCGTCTCCGAGGTTCGGACTCGGGCGAGTCCGATGGGACGCACCGAGTCCGAAAAGTACCGGGTGACTCTTCGTCCTCCGTCTCCCAGGCTGATTCCTCGGAGAAGGAATCGAGCAGCTCCGGTCGGGCAGGCACCGATGCCTTCCTCCCTGACGCCGAGGGTGTCGGTGTCAACGACGACCTCGGTCCCGAACGGGAGGCCGAGGGAGACCGTGACCGAGGATCGACTCAAGTTCGCATGGACTCGAGGATCGGCTCGGTCTCCGGGGTCGACTTGGACGTCGACGTCCCTGTGGTCGGGGCAGATGCACCGGCGAGGCCAGCGATCAATGCCCGCTGCTGGTCCATGAAGGCAGCGAAACTGCTCTCCAAGGCCATCAACCTGAGTCCGAGCTCAGGAGACCCAGCAGCCCCCGACTCGGGCCCCGACGTCGGCTCCTTCGGAGGTGAGTCCACGAGGACTACAGTACTCGCGTGTCTAGGAGACTCCATCTCGAGACGAGGAAGTTTCGAAGGCCTCTCCGACTCCAAGGACCCGGGATGGCTATCGGGGCTATGCGACCTGGCCCTCGAGGAACCAGGAGCGTCCACCGACGCCGCCCTCGCGGGTTTCTTCTTCCGATGATGTTCCCGGGCAGGAGACCCCCGCTCAGAGGAACTCCGACGATGCTCAGGACCGGAGTCCCGGGACGTCGAAGCCTCTGACGAGGTCCGGGCCCGGCCGGATGCGGAGTCAGAGAAGATTCTTTCTTTTTGTTGCTGCCGACTCCTCAACGCTTTAGAGGACATCTTGCCACACGGACCACAGATCATCGGGTCATGAGTGGGTCCGAGGCAGCGGAGGCAGCAGTCGTGTGTGTCGGTAAGAGACATAGGTTTCTTACACCGATCACACTTTTTAAACCCGCTGGCAGCCATCAGGGGAAAAAGGGCCCCTGCGAGGTCAAAAGACAGGGCTGCCAGTGAAAATGAAAAATGGCGCGAACGCTAGTCACGAAGGACAAAAAACAAAAAAATTACGAACGGACTCGATACCGGTGTATCGGGTTCGGGCGGGAAAAGGATCCGGCATCGAATCCAAGAAAAGAAAAATAACGAAAATCAACTTTTTCAGCAGCGATCACAAACAGCGTCTGTAGGGTTCCGCGGAAAAAAGAAGACTGAGCAAGATGGCACCCTTGGGCGGGAAGGGGACCGCGCATGCACGCTGCAATTCCCAAAGGCTTTCTTTGAAAGCTGGGGAAATTGCTCCGCGAGGGCTCCGTCGGCGCCGACGTCACCCATATGTGAGGACTGACTTCCTGCTTGGTCCTGGAGAAAAGCAGTTTACAACAAAATCAGAACACTTCGCCACCTGAGACCGCTCCTGGAACCAGAAGATTTTCGATCTGTCTACCAAGCTCTTGTGACCCCGCATTTTGATTACGCGAACGCCATATTACCCGGCCTTCCAAAAGCCACCATAACCCCGCTGCTACTAGCCATGAATGCAGCCGCCAGAATTCTGCAAGGGGCATTCAGGAAGGAACATATAACACCAATACTAAAACAGCTGCACTGGCTTCCAGTCCAAAGCAGGATAACTTTCAAGGTGCTGACACTTACATTTAAAGCCATTAACAACTGCTCCTCTACATCAATCATAGATCTTATCCAGATGACACCCCCTAATAGAGCGAGAAGATCAGCCGCTATAAATACTTTGATTCTACCAAGGCAGATAACAAAATGCTCACAAGCAGCCAGATCCAGAGCTTTTTCGCTGTATGCACCTACCTGCTGGAATGCCCTCCCCCCCCCCCCCTGCTATCAGGGCTATCAAGGTCATCTCCCAATTTAGGAAGGCACTTAAACATCATCTCTTCCTACAGTACTATACTGACCATGGTCACTCCCCACAGCAAGCCACGCCCAGTGACCCACATAAACAACCAGTGAGTGACATCCACGTAAGTTTGAAACCAAGCATGCCGGACACGGATCCTCCCGACAAATAGTAACTTTTATCACCCTAATATCAGCCAATATGCAGTTGAGCCGATAGGACACATTTGAGTCATTTCCAAACGTATCCTGTAATTTACCTGTATAGATTTGTATATAGTTACCCTGTTATTACCTGTACATATACCCAAGTTATATTGTAAATCTAGTGCAGACCTTCTGTGCTGGACAGTTGTGTTTTGATGTAAACCGCATTGATACAGAAGAGCGCGGTATATAAGAAAGTTAAATAAATAAATGGCTCTAGATCCGATGACATTAGCCAGGCCTGGCGGCGTGCACCGATGCCGGCCGCGGCTACTCAGGCCGAAGCCTTGAAGTCATCATAGGCCACTCGAGATATGAACTTCGTGCACTCCCGAATCCCAGTGGACAAGGCATTGAAGCGCTGCAAGGGTGCCTTGGAGAGGCCAGCTGAGAACCCGGCAATCTCCTTTGCCAGGTCCCCAAGTACATGCCCATGTACAGCTGGTGGGTTTGGACACGGCATGACAGCATTGAGCCCTGGAAGCATTTTCTGCCGAGGGCGTCCAGGTTCTGGGCCTCCCGGCCAGGAGGCACCGAGGAGTTCGTTTTTTGGCTCTTGAGCCTGTGCATGGCCGATTCCACAACCATGGAGTTGTGCGGCAGCTGTGCCTTTTGGAACCCAGGGCTCTTGCGGACTCGATAGATGGAATCAACCCGCTTGCTGAGCCCTGGCATCGAGGCCAGCGACTCCCACATGCAGAGCCTCAGCCGTTCCAGTATCGGAGGAACCGGCACAGTAAGGGCTTCCCTCGGGGGAAAGTCATACTGGAGGGCCTCGAGCTCTTCAGCTTGAGGCTCCTTCTCAGTATCTGCCGAGAAGGCCAAAGACTTGGCCATGTCCCTGATGAAGTTTGAGAACCGGGTATCCTCCAGAGGGGACCTTCTCCGAGGCTTCGAACCCGGTGCGTCTGATGGGACATATCGGGACTGATGGGTGTCTGGGGACTCTTTATCTTCCGTCTCCCATGCCGATCCTTCCGAGGAGGAATTGAGTGGCTCCAGCCACGAGGGCTTTGGCCCCGACCGCCCCGACAGCACCGGCGTTGACGACATCGGTCCCAAGCGGGAGGTTGAGGGAGACCTTGGCCAAGGATCGACTCGAGTCCGAAGAGTCTCGAGGATTGGCTCGGCCTCCAGGGTCGACTTGGACGTCGAGGTTCCAGTGGTCAGGGCGGATGGACCGGTGAGACCGGCTATCAGCATCCACTGCTGCTCCATGAAGGCAGACATGCTGTGCTCCAGGGCCATCATCCTGAGACTGAGCTCAGAAGACTCCGCAACCTCCAGCTCAGGCCCCGACGCTGGCTCCCCTGGAGGGGAATCCACGAGGACAACAGCATTTACCCTCCTCGGCGTCTCCAGCTCCATGCAAGGTATCTTTGCAGGCCGCTCTGGCTCCGAGGACCCGGGGCGGCGGTCAGGACTCCGCAACCTGGCCTTCGAGGGCTCAGGGAGATTGGAGGCATCCAACGACGCTGCCCTCATGGGTTTCTTCTTCCTCCAGTGTTCCCGGGAGGGAGACTCCCGCTCAGAAGACCCCCGACGGTGCTCGGGTTCAGACAGCTCCCGAGACGTCGAGGCTTCTGATGCGGTCCGGATCCGGGGGGATGCGGACTCCAAGAAAATCCTTTCACACTGCTGCTGCCTACTTCGAAGTGCCTTAGAGGACATTTTCCCACACGGGCCACAGACCTTCGGGTCATGGTCGGGCCCAAGGCATCGGAGACAGCAGTCATGTGTGTCGGTGAGGGACATTAACTTCTTACACCGATCACACTTTTTAAACCCGCTGGCAGCCATCAGGGGGAAAAGGGCCCCTGCAAGGTCAAAGGACCGGGCTGCCAGTGAAAATAAAAAAGAGCACGAACGCTAGTCACTAAGGACAAAAACATAAAAAGTTAACCGGACTTGATACCGGTGTACTGAGCCGTAGGCAGGAAGGGGAACCGGCGTTGAACCGGTTGAAGAGAGAAATTCTTCTGAAGTTTGGACGCACTTTTTCCACGAGGAATTAGGGACAATATCCGTTGGGCTCAATGGAAAAAGGAAGACTGAGCAAGATGGCACCTGTAAACGGGTGTGCTTGCTGTGAAAGTTCCACAATCTTGGCAAGGACATGAATTTACTTGACTTGCAAAGGATTGTGGGTGTTGTAGTTCAATCACACAAAACTAGCCGTTTAACAAGAATAAAGAATTGTAGTTGCTCGAGTGTAAAGCAGAAATCAGATTTTATTTATGGGGTGTTATTCCCTCGCACAGATATGCTTGGTAACATCAACAGGATAATTTCTCCAGGAGTTTTATTCAGGAAACAAAACAAATAAGGCAACTGAATTACTTATGCAACAACTTAGTAAAGACCTTGATGGAACAGAAAAGGTCTTTCTTCTAGCCCCTGCTAATAAACTTTCTTAGCAGTGCTGGAATGAAAAATAAACCCAAAAGGAAAATTCTCTTTATCAAAAAAAACAGCTTTCTTCCTTTCACACAGAGAAGAAGCTTTTTTTTCAAAGTCCCACGTGCACTTGTGCCTTGCTCTAATCACAGGTGCTTAACCAGCTGCAAACCATTGCTGGTCCACTCTCCACGTGGCTCCAACTTTCCCCAAAGCTTTCTCTCAAAGAAACTTTTCTGGGAAGCTAAAATTCAGTACAGTTCCTTTTGGTGTTTGATCCTTAACTGAGGATTACTTTAGAACAGCAGCTTAGAAAGAGAACAATCCATACATTCAACTTCCTCATCTGATATTTCCCCTTGCTCTTGAAATATCATAGGATCACTTTCATACACTGGCTCAGAGGATTTCTCTAACTGATCTCTACCAGGATAGAAACTGTTTCCCTGCTGTCTTCCTTGTGCAAAGCTAGGGAACAGATCAGAGTTCATACCTGAGATCACGTTGTCATTAGGTTTCCTCTCTGGGTATTCTGGCCAGTAGGTAGCAAAGCTTCTATGCCCAGCTCTCCAGTCAGAATCCCTTTTCCCATACCTCCTTAAATAGGTACTAGAGCTCCTTCTTTCTGTAGATGCAGCCGTCTCCTTTACAGGTGCTGTCTGGGGGTTCCTGGCTGTATATCTCCAAGCCTCTGGCTTCCTCCAGTCCAATGAAGAATGCTTGCCCCAGGAATCTCTCCCAGCATACGTACTGCCTTGGGCTCCTTTCTTAGATCTCCTGGACGTCTTGCTGTTCTTCCTTCTGTTCACGATCAGTCTCTCCTTCTCCAGCTCCTGCTGTCTCCGTTCCTTCCCTTGCCACCATTGCTGTCTGTCTGATGAATTTCTTCTAGCTTTAAAGTGCCTAGATGGCCGCTCCACCCTAGCACACTGCAGGTGTTCTGAATTAAGCCCTGCCCTAGGAGGTGTGATTAGGGATTACATCATTGCTTCTCTGATGAGGCACACGTTTCCCTACTTCAGCTCTCCTAGAGGCTTTCTGTAAACCAGTGCATTCTGGGTCTGGTAGTCTTTTAGGTAAACACTCTGTTTTAGTGCTTTTACCAGCCAGCACAGGTTGCTTATTCAGAGCCAATTCACCTCTTGTATTATTTCTTCCTGAACTATGATAAGCTTCCTTATCACACACCTTGGGCGAGAAGGGGACCGCGCATGCGCGATGCAATCCCAAAGGCTTTTTTGAAAGCTGGGGAATTGCTCCGCATGACGACTCCATCGGCGCAGATGTCATCCATATGTGAGGACTGTGGTGAACAGCGCCCTCCTGAGCCTATGGAAACGGATGAAAATCCTGAGGTTCAGCAGGATTTATGCCTATTTGAGAAACCAAGGAAGAAAGAGAGACTCTATTCCACAGAGCTGAGCATGGACACCAGCCCAGGGGAGGAGTCCTGCAGTCCTGATTGGGCACACCCTGCCCTGGGAAGGGGCGTGTCCAGGAGAGAACGTGGTTTTAAACCAGAGCATGGCTTTGCTACTCAGATAGAGAAGAGAAAGAAGGAGAAGAGGAAGATTGATTGGAAGTCCAGAAGACAGTATGCTGATACTTGGGAACCTGGCATTGGAAAGAAACCTGCAAAGTTTTATTCAGAGGCAGTGAGTAGAAGTCCCAAGGAGAGAGGACCTAGCCCTGAAATAGATAACCGTTGGAAGGCACAGCCCTGGGAAAGGAAGCCTTCAAGGCAGGCACAAGAAAGAAAACAATCATTCTGTGAAGTACCGTTTGAGCCAGAGAGCAACAAACATTCTAACAGCTGGAGAACGTTGGAGCCATCTGAAGTCAGAACGGCTTGGCAACAAGTAAGTGAATTGCCACAAAGTTTCCAGGCTGAACGTAAAGCTAACTCTCCTGTGTGTGAAACATTAGCAAAAGAGACTAGCAGTTACTCTGATACAATTAATGTAAGAGAGGAGAAAATAAACAGCCTTAAGCCAGAGGGAAGTTGTATAGCTGATAGCAATTCCCTATCTCCCAAACAGCAGGCTGAATTGCTCCTACAGAGTTTTAAGCAGTTTTTAGAGTTGCAAGCTAGAAGACAGCCAGTGTTACCAGAAGCCAGTAATTCCATACAGCTTGAAGAATTAACACAAGATAATACAGACTTACCAGATTGTGAGAGCATGGATTGCACGATCTGCTGTGTAGAGATGCCAAGCTGAAGGAAACTGCTTTTTACCGTATGTGAATTGAATGCTAAGGAGCTGTTGTATTGCCTTGCTGAGAAAGCTCTAATTATGTGCACCTGATTTTCCCCAGCCCTGTGAAGGTAACAGTGGCTGAAAGAGGCTGCAGTGAAAACTGACCTCTTGGGGCAAAGTGAGTAATTTGCTTAGAAGTGAAAAGAAGCAGTTATACTTTAAGTTGCCTTTATCCTAAGTTTTCCTGTTAGCATTTGAAGCACCTATTTTGTTTGCATTTATTTGCCATGTGATGGAACAATATCCTTTACTATAATAAATATACTGGAAACCCCATAACTACAACTCTTTATTTCGGAGCGAGAGGAGCAGGAACTACAATACCCAGCATTCCAGGGATACAGGTTACTCTCCTTCCTCACAAAGCATCAGACCGCCGCTCCTGTCTTTAGCCCTAAGGCCGGGCAGGAGCGCCACAGGACTGACTTCCTGCTTGTTCCTGGAGAAAAAGGGAGACTGAGTAAGATAGCACCATTGGATGGGAAGGGGACCACGCATGGGTGGTGGTATTCCCAAAGGCTTTCTTTGAAAGCTGGGGAAATGCTCCACACGGGCTCCGTCGGTGCCGACATCACCCATATGTGAGGACTGACTTCCTGCTTGTTCCTGGAGAATAGCTGTTATTCTTTTCAGTTCATACAGGCAGATGTGATGTGCTCTCTCTGAAGGACTGGCATGGTCCACAGAAGGTTGGGGGCCCTTAGGAGGAGAGTGACTAGGGTAGAATTTCTACTCTCTGACCCCTTAGATAACTCAAAGCAACTTTATTGGGGTATGAGCATTAGCCATCATTCACCTTCTGATATTTTTTTCTTCTCCTTTGGGTTTTTTTGTGGGATGCTGCGTTATACATCTGGTGTGTCTGCACAAATGTTACAGACTAAAAGAAGGCTACGACCACTATCACACATGCTCAGGAGGCACAAACGACTCTCCTGTTTTCTTGGAGAGCAACAGATCCAGACCAGCAATACTGGATGACATTGCCCAGACCTATGGCTCCATCCTCAGCTTGCCTACAAAGAAATGCAGGGCCTCCAAATATATGAGTTTCAAGTTTAGGTTAATTGAGTCCTAAATATTTATTCCAATCTTATAAACAAGAAGGAGCCAGAAATATAGTTTATTTGAAGAATATATCAGGCACATTTGTCTCTAGTAATTTGGGAGAGTGGTATGATCCACACTGCAGCAGCCGCATAGAATAAACATGATTAATCTTACCAGTCTTATTATCCACAAAATACAATGTAACTACAGCTGTTAGTGAACCTGGAAAACAAAAGAAAATATAAAAAAGTTATGAATATGAACATAACTATAAACTAAAACACGGGGGAGTCAATTTTTGGCTGATGTGGTCACTAGCTTAAGTCATATATCCAGCACCTCTCTCTGTATAGGCAGTGGCACTACATACATGTATTGGCCAGTAAACAACAGATAATTTTTAAGGATGCCTCCTCTCTGCTCCTAAGCTAGTACATATTTATATAGATTGTACTGGGCCATTTAGTAATTTTAAACATCCCACTATCATCTATAGAGCTTTTACATATCTAAAATAGGCAAATTATGTGTTCTCCAAAAGTGGACAAATGCATAATTTGCTTTGAGTATCAGCCCAAAATTTAAAAGGATAATTTTATAATTAGCCACATGAGTGGATGATAAAGATATGATAGAGGTCTATAAATTAATGAATGGAGTGAAACAGGTAAAAACAGATCAATTGTTTATGTCATCAAAAAGTAGAAAAACTAGGGAACATGCAATGAAGCTACAGTGTAACCCGTTTAAGACTAATAATAGAAAATATTTTTTCACTCAACTTATAATCAAACTTTGGAATTCGTTACCAGAGGATGTTTTAAAAGCTGTTCGTGTAAATGGGTTCAAAACAGATTTGGACAAGTTGCTGGAGGAAAGGGCCATAAACCATTATTAAAGAGGACCTGAGAAAGTATAGTTACTCACCTGTAACAGGTGATCTCCGGGAACAGCAGGAATTAAGTCTTCACATATGGGTATCGTCGGTACCGACGGAGCCTGCGCGGGAACGCTTCCCAGCATCCAATAGGAAAGCTTTTGGGAGCATCCCACAGCGCATGCGTGCTGCCTTCCCGCCTTTCCAACTCTCCCTCTTCAGTTGAGTTTATAGCTGAGAAGAAAGGAGAGAAGGAGAGAAAGAGAGAAAACTCCTAGGGGAGGTGGGTGGGTTGTGAAGACTTAATTCCTGCTGTTCCTGGAGATCACCTGTTACAGGTGAGTAACTACGCTATCTCCAGGAACAAGCAGGAATGTAGTCTTCACATATGGGGATTTCCCAGCTGAAAGATGCCAGGGAGATGGCCCCAGGAAGCTGCAGACCCATCGTGAGATGGGTCATGCTTCCTCCCATGGATCTCTGGCATCCAAACCGGGACGGTGGGTAGGAGTTGTACTAAGTCTGAAAGAGATGCTGAAGAACAGCCTGGCCAAACAAGGCATCCCGATGGGAGTCCTTGTCTAAGCAATAGTGGGCTGTAAAGGTGTGTACCGAAGCCCAAGTGGCCACTCTACAGATGTCGTCAATAGACATAGAATGAAGGTTAGCCATAGAGGCTGCCATTGCTCTCACATTGTTAGCTGTGACATGGCCCTCGAGAGGAAGTCCCTTACTCTCATATGCGAAGGATATGCACTCTGCAATCCACCTAGAGAGAGTTCTTTTGGAAACTGGAAGTCCCAAATGACTAGAGTCAAAAGCAACAAAAAGCTGAGAAGATTTTCTGTGTTGCTTGGTTATTTGTAGATAAAAAGCTAAAGCTCTTTTACAGTCTAAGGTATGAAGGTTCCTTTCTGCATTAGAGGCATGAGGCCTCGGAAAGAATACAGGAAGGTAAACCGCTTGGTTTAAATGAAAAGTTGAAACCACCTTTGGCATAAAGTGAGGATGAGTCCTAAGTACGACCTTATGGTGAAATCTTGGGGTGTGGCTAATTTCCAAGATGGCAACAGTGTGGAATTCAGCCTAATGCCGAAGCGAAAGGGCAAGCCTAAGGCTCCTCCCGCGGATCCTGTGCCTGCCGCTGTGGGTCCGATGGATAAGTTTGTACAGCTCAACGCGGACCAGATCGGGGAGATTCGAGCGGGCTTGGTTGCACCTTTAGAGGAGAGTATGGTGTCTTTCGCCCTCGAACTGTCTCTCTCCCCTGATGAACGCCTGCCTCCGACTCCTCCAGCCTTGTCGGTGACTCCTCCAGCATGCGGTTCTGTAGCTCTCCTGACGCAGGATGAGATGAAGGAACAGAAGCGGGGCATGTTGAAGGGTAGTCCCGGAAGTCAGACGCCTGTGCTTCAGGCAGTTGTCCCTGGAGAATTACCTTCTGTTGAGGCCAGCGGTGTTGCCTGCTTGGAGGAAGCCTCTGGTATTGCAAAGGAAGGAGCGGCTCAGCCTGGGGCACTACTTTCCTTTTCCATTACTCGTCCTTCTGAGGTAACTCTTGAGACTATTTGGGAAGCGATCAGCCAGCTTTCGCAGGCGTTGAATCAGCAATTGGCTCTTTCTTCTGCTAATATCTCTAGACTCGAGGAGAACGTGACAGTTTTGTCTAACGATATGGTGGGATTAAAAAATAAAATTGAAGTTTCTGATCTGACTTTTTCTCTTATGAAGGATAATGTTGCGTTAAAAATGAAGTTGGAATCTTTGGAAAATGCTGCTAGGATTTCAAATCTTCGGCTTCTTAAGCAATCAAACAATAAAGACCTTGATGGGAAACAGAAAAGGTCTTTTTGAGGGCTCCTGCTAATAACTTTTAGCAGTGCTCCAAAAGCAAAAAAAACAAAACCCAAAAGTAACAACTGTTCTTTTTCAAGGATAACTTTCTTCTATTTACACACACAAACAGTAGTTTCCTTTCAAAGCTCATGTGCAATTGTGCATGGCTCAATTACCAATAATTAGCCAGCTGCAAACCCCTTTGCTGGTTCACTTTCTTTACGTGGCACAAATCCTACCCTAAAGCTTTCTTGCAGACTTTTCTGGGTAGATAAAAGAACAAGTTATAGTTCCTTTTGATGGTTGTTGTATTTGTGAAAGTATTTTAAAGCAGAAGCCTAGACAGACAGCAATCCATGTATTCTAACTGATCATTTGAAATATCTCCTTCTTCTTCAAATATCATAGAATCAATATGGTCTGGCTCAGAGGAATTCCTTAATGGATCACTCTCAGGATAATATTTGTTTTCCTGCTGTCTTCTAGGTGAAGAGCTAGGGCATAGATCAGAGTTCATACCTGAGCTTCCTTTGCTGTTAGGTTTCCTCTCCAGATATCCTGGCCAGTAAGTAGTCCAGCTTTTATGTCCAGCCTTCCAATCAAGATCCCTGGACACTGGGTCTCTCTTCACATACCTTCTTGCACTGGTCTTAGGGCCCCTTCCAAATGCAGCCGTCTCCTTCAAAGGTGCCGTCTGGGAATTCCTGGCTCTGTAACCCCACTCCTCTGGCTTCCTCCAGTCCAATGGAGTATGCTTGCCTCTGGAATGACTCCCAACACACGTACTGCTGTGGGCTCCTTCTTTAGACCTCCAAGATGTCTTTCTCTTCTTCCTTCCACGTTGATGCTGCTTCCTGATCTGTCTGATCTCTGAGTTCCTGTTCCTGATCTCTGTGTAGAATATGTTTTACTTTTAACTTGCTTAGAGGGATACTCCACCCTAGCACAGCACAGCTGTGCTGAATCAAGTCCTGCCCTTGGAGTTGAGTGATTGGGGATTACCTCATAGCTCTCCTGACTGAACACACATTTTCCCACTTCAGCTCTCCTAGAGGCTGTTTGAAACCTGGTGCATTCTGGGACTGGTAGTCTTTTATGAAAACATTCTGTTTTTGTATTTCTACCAGCAAAGACAGGTTGCTTGTTCAGAGCCAATTCACCTCTTTTATAGCTCCCTCCTGAACTATGATAAGCTTCCTTATCACAGACTGTGGTTGGAACTGTTGATATCGATTTTCTCAATGTCTCCACTTTGCTTCAGTCCCCTAAGGAGGATGGACTTATGACTTCCACTCTTGTTAGTAACTTTTGCGTTGTCTGCGGACAGAGATTGGCTTCTTAAATTGTTTTATAAAAAGAGAGCCAATTTGTTTATGGGTAGAAAAATATCTATTTTCCCAGATGTTTCAAGAGAAACCCAGAAAAGACGTAAGTCTTTCCTTTTGTTAAGACCTGGTGTACTTAGGTTGGGGGCTTCTTTTGTATTGAGATTCCCATGTAAATGTATTGTTGTCTTTAATTCTCAGAAATATGTTTTTTTTCAACCTAGAGATTTGTCTTCATTTATTAGTATGCATACCATAACATCTTCACCTTCCTAAGTGGGCTACTCATCTATTTTACTATGGTCCTCCCTATGTCACCTTCTATTGTGTAATCTTTTTTCCTTTATGCACTGTAGGATACTCCGCCTTCAGTGGATTTTGTAGTCACTCCCCAACTTGGGGACTGATGATGTGTTTTGCTATAAATCTTCTTTTTATATATGCTTTTTTGATTTGTTCTGCAAATTTACATCAGTTCTGTACAATCACTTGTTTGATTTAATTGTAAATTGCATAAATAGAAAATTAAAAAAACAATAAAAAAATCATGGTGAAATCTTGTATAAGGAGGATCAGCCACTAAGGCCTGTAACTCACTAATGCGTCTTGCAGAAGTGATTGCAACTAGGAAGATGATGACCTTCCAAGAAAGAAACTTTAGAGTTGTAGTGGCTAAAGGCTCAAAGGGCGGTTTCATGAGCTGTCCGAGAACAAGATTCAAATCCCATGCCACCGGCGGTGGCCTAATGGGAGCCTGTGTTAAGAGTAGACCTCTCATAAATCTTGCTATGAGAGGAAATAGGTTGTCCATCTAGGGGCTTGCAAGAAGCTGCAATGGCACTAAGATGGACTCTTACCGAATTGTTCTTAAGAGCAGAATTTGACAAATGGAGGAGATACTCCAGTAGCGATTCCATAGGTATCGAAAGAGGGTTAAGTCCCTTTTGAGAACACCATACAGAGAATCGTTTCCACTTGAAGGCGTAAGACCGCCTTGTGGAGGGCTTTCTGGAAGCCTAAAGGATATCCTTTACCTGTTGAGAAAGGTTGATATCCTGAAGTTCTAGCCTTTCAGCAGGCCCCTCTTGGTCATCTTTCTACAGGAGAGACACTCCGATGGAGAATGGTCAGGTCCTAAACATTTAAGACACCACTCATGGGTGTCGGTGATGGATATGGTACCACTACACTTAGAACATTTTTTAAACCACTAGCTGTTTTTTCCATGTTTGAAGAAAAAGTGGGCCTTCAAAATGGCTCCTAGCACCGAGAGGGGAAAGGCCCCTGAAGAGAAAATACTTCAGAAAGATAGCTTTTTTTGTTTGAAAACGGAAGAAAAGAGAACCGGCAGTACCGGTAGGCGTCGAGTGAAGGCAGACGCGACCACAAGAAAACAAAAAAATACGAATAATTTTCTGCGATGACAAGGTATGCGACTTGTCGGCTCCACAGAAAACGAAAAACTGAAGGAGAGTTGGAAAGGTGGCAAGGCAGCATGCATGCACTATGGGATGCTCCCAAAAGATTTCCTATTGAACGCTGGGGAGCGTTCCTGCGCAGGCTCCGTCGGTACTGACAATACCCATATGTGAAGAGTACATTCCTGCTTGTTCCTGGAGATATCCACTGCTTGCCCCAGTACAAGCAATGTGGAACCTTTATGTCTTTCTGGGAAACTGCTAGGTACTTGTCACCTGTATTGGCCACTGTTGGAAACAGGATACTGGGCTTGATGGACCTTGGTCTCACCCAGTATGGCATATCTTATGTTCTTAACTTTAAAAAGTAAAATACATGTATAGTCGTATTGATAAAATTTCCACCTATATGTGAAACCAGTGGGACATGCATAATGCATATATTTGTGCCTTCTCCAGAAAAAGCATAAATATACACGTGTACGTCTGTCAATTTATACATGTATATATTTGCATTTTGTAAAGTATATATGTAAAACCAAAACCCTGCATAGCTTCACCCACAGGAATGCCCACTTTCAATACTTGTAAAAAGTATGTGCACGATCGCTCCATACATATACTTTCATACTTGCATATAGTGACAAGTTTTATAAAATGATCTTTCCATGGGTAAAATCTGGATTTACACATAGAAAGCCTTTATAAGATTGCCTCATAAATTTCTTTCTACCTTTTCTAAAATCCATCTTGTACAATCTACTGGATTATAGAGCAAGTCCATCCAGAAATAGAGGAACTAACTTTCCTGGATGTCTAAGGTCCATGGATCAAGGCAATGCATGAATAAAATAAAACATCTAAATCCTTGGGGGCGGAGCCTAGCATCAAACAAGATGGTCACGTACGAGCTGTGCTCCGGAGGGTAATGGTCAAGAATCCTGAATTCTGCAGTCTTTAACTAAGTAGTTCCTACCTACTCTGATATCATTCGATCCTGACCCCAAGCCGACGCGGATATGTCCGGCACCAAGCCGACACGGCTGGATTACCAAATAACTCAAAACGCCAGCGCAAAGAGAACCAAAATAGAGCCCCTCTCACCTCACAAGATGGCGGTCAACAGAGATTGTCCTGAGGCCTTACAAGAACTTCTGGCTGAGATTCACGATGTTAAGGACTTGGTCAAAGCTAATGGAGACTCGTTGTGCACAATGCAGGAGGATATCAGCGCCTTGAAAAGTATTTTGGAGTTAATTATGGTCAGATTGGAGAAGGTGGAGATTGTGGTGGCTATGCATGGGGAGCGGTTCAGGGCCGTTGAAAAGCAAGCAAAGTTGATATAGTCATTGCAAAGAGAGTTGGAAGATGGTAACAATCGTGCTGAAAGGAACAACATAAGAATTTTGGGAGTTCCAGAGAGAGCTGAGGGCCAAGATATGATCGTTTTTTTGCAGTCAATGATACCAAGTGTGTTGAAGGTAAAATTCGCCATGCCTTTTGAGATTGACCGCGCCCATCGAGTTCCTACTCAGTCCATAGTTGCGGGCAAGCGTCCACATCAAATCATCCTTAAAGTTCTGCGCTTTCAACAAGTAACACAAATAATGGATGCAGCCAGAGCACACTCTCCCTTGGAATATCAGGGGCACAAACTCTTATTCTTCCCGGACTTCGCAAAGGTGACGGTAGATTGGAGAAAGAGTTTTTTGGCACTTTGTCCACACTTATTGCAGCTACAGGCCCACTTCGGATTACTATATCCTGCTCGTAAGAGAGTCACGCTGCACAACCAGACAAGAACTTTTGATGATCCAGGGGAGTTGCATGCGTTCTTGGAGGACAAGGAGTTGGTGTTGATGCGGTGAAAGCTTGCCCTGTAAGCAGTGGCTTGTAAAGGTTCTTCAACGCTCTCTTATCTGGGTGGTTTGACTGGTCTGAGGACGTGAAGTAGCGACTCATTCATTCATACAGAGTTGACATTTAATCTTGCAGAGTTGACATTGGATGGGTCATTCAATGTGACTCTCTTGGAGGAACTTCAGGGTACTGCCCTGGTGTATAATGTCTTGCACTTTGTTTCTCTCTCTTTCTTTTGTGTTTTGTGTTTGTGATGTCTGTTGTGGTTGGGAGGGCAGCGGGGCTTGGAGGAGCGGAACGGCCGCTGCCTATATACATGCGGCCTTTTGTGAACATAAATTGTTTCGGTGGTGGCATGTTCGCTATAACTTCTATGCTCCAGGTTTGGGGACGCTGTTTCCTGGTTTTTTGAATGGGTAGTGTGTGGTTTAAGTTGATTTAAGTGGCAGAAGAGTTGAAGGAAACCAGTTCATTTTTTCCCTCCGTGCCTATCTTGTCCCTTTGGGCTCACCCGCTAAGTTTTGAGCTGTTATAGCCCCCCAGGGTTTTGCTGGCTTGTTATTTAAAACTACAGTTGTCCCTCGTTTATCGCAGTTAATCAGTTCCAGACTCTACTGTGATAAGTGAATTTCCGCGAAGTAGGATTCTTTATTTATATCCAAGAGTTTTACCTTCTCCTGGATGGTAAGCATCTTCCTCCGGCGCTTAGTTTCATCGTCAGAAGGCTTAGAAGAAGCAGTATGTTTAGGAGACATCGTGGGGCTTAGATAAAGGCTACAGCCCATACGTACAGTAATTTTAATTGTAATACAGGGGTGTATAATTGATTCAGACAACCGAGCATGCGCTGTATCATTTTCACTGTCTCAATCAACTTTTTAATGAATATACATGTATTTGAAAAAAACATGATAGAATGAAGCCGCGAAAGTCGAAGCGCGAAGTGGCAAGGGACGACTGTATGTGTTTTTATTTTTGAGCGATCTTCCATAGGGGCAATGACTAAGCAATGCCTTTTCCTTTTGTGTTTTTTTTCTTGGGCTAGAAATGCAGCTATCATTGTGAGGTCTCTCAAGGTGTGGATCAACAATGTAAAATCATATGTTACAACTTGGTATGTTTCTGTAACAGTTGACTGTCATTTTATACTATATTGTCAATATGTCTTCCTTTAAGATAGTCTTACTGAATGTTAGGGGCATTAACCATCCCATAAAGAGGAAAAAGATATTTTTATAAGGATGCAAGGAAAGTACTGACATCCTGCTGTTACAAGAGACACATTTAAATGTGAAGGAGTCATTAAAATTAGATATAAAATCATTTTCACTAGTGGCTTTTTCTGGACATCTTTTTGCAGAAACCACATGCTGTGGGGTCATGGTCCGGCCCAAGACAGCAAAGGCAGCAGTCGTGTGTGTCGGTCAAAGACATAATTTTGGCACACCGATCACACTTTTTAAACCCACTGGTAGCCATGGGGGAAAAAAATACCCCAGTGAGGTTGAAGGCTTGCCGAGCTGCCAGTTGGAAAAAAGGTGCGAAATGCCAAAAAGGAAAAAACTACAAAAAGGACCCGAACTCGATGCTGAGACAACGAGGTCGGGTGGCGGGAAGAGTACTGGTGCAGAACCAGAGGCAAGTATGAAACTCAGGCTGAAAAATCAACTTTTTCTGGGGACAAGCCAGACAGACATCTGAAGGGCTCCTCGGAAAAAAGGAGATTGAGTAAGATAGCACCCTTGGCAGGAAGGGGTCAACGCATGCATGGTAGCATCTCACAAAGGCTTTCACCTATATGTGAGGACTGACTTCCTGCTTGTTCCCGGAGAACAGATAAAACTACAGGGGGCAATCGTGGGAGTCCTTCATGCGGGTGTGGAGCCCCTATATCCAGTCCTTGCACCCTTGGAGTAGAAGTCAGGTCTTAAATCACTATCTAGGTTAAGGACCAGTAGATTTGGGCTTTAGGGGTGGCTGGTCCTTAGATGATCATTATGGAAGGAGGGACAAATGGATTGGTGTGCTGTATGATATGTATGTGTGATTGGGGTGTTCTGGATAGATGGTAATTGATGAGTGTGTATTAGTCAGATGTCTGGTTCCTTTGGGTGGAAAGTATTTCTATTTGTCCTACCCTGCTGCCTCTGAAGGGTTTCCTTGTTTGGGATGGGGGGGAAAGGTATATAGGCAGGATGAGCACATCGGTCAAATATCGATACATCGGGAAGATGTCTTACAACTATTAGATAAACTGAAGAGTAGCAAATCACCTGGGCCGGATGGTATACATCCAAGGGTGTTGAAAGAACTGAAATATGAGATTGCAGAACTGCTATCAGTAATCTGTGAACTATCATTAAAATCATCTCTAATACCTGAAGATTGGAGGATCGCCAATGTAACACCAATTTTTAAAAAGGGTTCCAGGGGTGATCCGGGAAACTACAGACCGGTGAGCCTGACGTCAGTACCAGGAAAAATGGTAGAAACCATCATAAAGAATAAAATTACTCAGCATGTAGATAGTCACAACCTAATGGGAGACAGCCAACATGGCTTTAGACAAGGAAGATCTTGTCTTACTAATCTGTTATGTTTTTTTGAAGGAGTGAATAAACAGGTGGACAAAGGTGAGTCGGTTGATATTGTGTATCTGGACTTTCAGAAAGCCTTTGACAAGGTCCCTCATCAGAGACTTTTGGCAAAACTAAAGAGTCATGGGATAGGAGGCAGTGTACTATTGTGGATCAGGAACTGGTTAAAAGATAGAAAGCAGAGGGTAGGGCTAAATGGTCAATTTTCCCAATGGAGAAAGGTGAATAGTGGTGTACCCCAGGGATCTGTCCTGGATCCGCTGCTTTTTGACATATTCATAAATGACCTGGAAAGTTGAATAACGAGTGAGGTTATCAAATTTGCAGATGACACAAAACTATTTAAAGTTGTTAAAACCCAAGAGGATTGTGAAAAATTGCAAGAGGATCTTGATAAATTGGAAGACTGGGCATCAAAATGGCAGATGAAATTTAATGTGGACAAGTGCAAGGTTATGCACCTAGGGAAGAACAACCCAAACTATGGTTACACGATGCAAGGTTCCACATTAGGAACCACCACCCAGGAAAAAGATTTAGGCGTCATTGTGGATACCATGTTAAAACCCTCGGCCCAGTGTGCAGCGGCGGCCAAGAGAGCAAATAGAATGCTAGGTATAATAAGGAAAGGAATGGAAAATAAAACAAAAGATATTATAATGCCTCTATATCGTTCCATGGTGAGACCGCACCTTGAATATTGTGTGCAATTCTGGTCGCCGTATCTTAAAAAGGATATAGCGATTTTAGAAAAGGTACAGAGAAGAGCCACCAAAATAGTAAAGGGGATGGAAGGATACTCCTATGAAGAAAGGCTAAAAAGGTTGGGGCTCTTTAACCTGGAAAAGAGACGGCTGAGGGGAGATATGATAGAAGTCTATAAATTAATGAACGGAGTGGAACGAGTAAACGTAGATCGATTGTTTACCTTATCAGAATATAGAAAGACTAGGGGACATGCAATGAAGCTACAGGGTAAACTATTTAAGACTAATAAAATAAATTTTTTTTTCACTCAACGTGTAATCAAACTCTGGAATTTGTTACCGGAGGATGTAGTAAAGGTTGTTAGTGTAGCTGGGTTTAAAAAAGGTGTGGACAAGTTCCTGGAGGAAAGGTCCATAAACCATTATTAAGAAGTGACCGAAGATATCAATGCTTGACCCAGTGCAAGCATTGTGGAACTTGTGTCTCTTGGGGAAACTGCTAGGTACATATGACCTAGATTGGCCACTGTTGGAAACAGAATACAGTCAAACCTCGGTTTTCATTTGCCCCGGTTTTCATACGCTTCGGTTTTCAAATTCTTTTTTGACTGAGATTTTGTCCCAGTTTTCATACATTGCTTCGGTTTTCAACGTCTTTTGACTGAGATTTTGTCCCGGTTCTCGTACATCGCCTCGGTTTTCGTAAAGTACAGTACTGTAAATACATACACCCTCGCGCTGCACACCATTCTGTATACACTGCCAGAACGCCTGCCCGGTCCCGGCAGCACTGCCCCCCGGACTCACCGATCGCCAGCGTGATGAGAAGCAAAAGCCAGCTGAGCACGTAAATGAAACACATCCTCGAGCCTGGTCAGAGTCAGAGAGGCAAGGATTGCGCAGAGAGGAAGGCCCCAATCTCGTCCACCGCTTGCCCGATCTCTGGAGCGCCCCCTCAGGCTCGGAGGTAGCAGGGAAGAAAAGCTGTCAACGTAAGCAGGAGATGTTGCATGAATGTGGGAGGCAGTTCTTTCTCTTACATGGTACGTCTGAAGCTAGATCATTAAGATTTTCTGCCATTCTGAAACATTGAGCAGATAATGTAAAGGTATTTTAATGGGCTGAATCCAATGTGATTCCGAAGAGAGCTGGGCACAGCAGCTTGTCAGGGGTGGCTAAGGCCAGATGTTAACATACTGTACTGTACAGTACTGAACTTAGCTTGCTTTCAGTGATGTTAAATGTTCATTTATCCATTTCATTAGTCATTTATATTTATTTCTCATTGTTTTCTGTATGTAAAAATATAGTTCTTCTCTATAAAATGTATTTTTGTGGATATTTTTGGGTGTCTGGAACGGATTAATTGGATTTACATTATTTCTTATGGGAAATATTGCTTCAGTTTTCATACGTTTCGGTTTTAGTCAGACTTTTTCGAACGGATTAATCATGAAAACCGAGGTTTGACTGTACTGGGCTTGATGGACCTTTGGTCTGATCCAGTATGGCATATCTTATGTTCTTATGACGGTGTAAAAACCAACACGGTCCCCAACCATAAACTGTTCAAATGTTGGCATGGTGTTTGCGCTCGTCCGCCTATCTGATGTTACTGTTTTCTTTCCTCTTTTTGCACTATGGGGGGGGGGGGGGAGAAGGAGTGGTTGGGGTGAAAAGCACAGATAAAGAAAAACTGTTGATCTCAATTATGTATTTTGAGGATACTGCTGTTTAGTGTTATATAACCTCTATTACCGGCATGCGATGTGAAGTAGTTTCTTTATGTTCCTTTGTTTTCAATAAAAAGAGTTGAACATAAATTGTAGCTTACTGAGACAGATTTTAGAGGAAACATCCGACCAATTTCACAGCCAGAGAAACCTCTGTGCCACAATCACCGAAGCCATGCTCTTTGCGGAGGCTCTCACTAAGTCATAGAATGCATCTGCCAGGTACACAGAACCGCCTCTAATTTAGCCGCCTCCGAGATGGATTGCTGAAGGCCAGGCTCTTGACATGGCAAGTTTAGCGCCCACCTTAAACATGCCCAGGCCACACAAGTTTTGCAGATCGAGGCTTGCAAGGTTAGAGCATTTATCTCAAACGACTGTTTTAGCAGGATTTCCAGCTTTCTAGCTTGCGCATCTTTTAACACTTCTCCTCCTTCAACCATAATGGTAGTTTTTTTTGGTAACTGCCGACACGAAGGTGTCCACCTTTGGCAACTTGAGCAAGTCCCTTTCTGCCGGAGGATAGGGTACAACCGGGCATTGGCTCTACTTCCACGCAAGCCGGCCTCCAGAGCTTCCCACTTTGCATTATTCATTTCCTTTATGGCTCTATGAACCGGAAACAAATCCTGAAGGGTACAAATGCCCTGAAGCAGCAGATCTTCCAATGTCTCCTCTTCCACTGGAGCACCAAATGCAATGTTCAGCGCTACCAATGTAGTCAGCTCCTCACGACCAAACACCCCACACAGTACTGGGGTCCTACCCCAGCAGAATCTCTCCTTCCTCCAAGTCCACAAAGGGAAGGTCTCCCCTTAGCTCTGAGGTCTCCAGGGGGTCCTCAAAGGCTCCGGATAGTACAGAGGCTTGATAGTACAGAGGCTCCGCCAGTTCTGCTTCCAGCCTTCTGCGTTTAGTAGGAGACCCCATGCTATACATAGCTAGAGGCCCAGAATCTCACAATGCCTTCGATGACATTAGCCTGATACCTGCTGACTCCACCAGACCCTGCTTCATGCAGTAGGCCTGATGAAGCAACAGCACAAAATCTGGAAAGCCCAGATCCAGCGCTCTCCAAGGCCATATCACAGCCCCAGCATTTTCCCATTGAAAATGAAAATGGCTGCTGATTCTCCACAAAGTGATTTTCAGGTTCTGGCTCCTCAGGCAAATGGCCACCGTTCCTGCTGAAAATACAGTCTGCCGAAACTGAGGGGAGACCGAATTAGGAATCTGCTGTCACCTGGGCACTCCCCATTGCTGCCTTAGCCTTTACTAGATTATTTCCTGCTGCCTGGCCCTCCTCCATTCAGCTGCAGCAAAATCCCACAGCTGAAAGGGACCCCTGATGAACACCACATGTGGCAAAAATGGCCTTTCCTATCGGCATGCCTTAAGCTCCCCAGACTATCTTATCTCCTGGTCCTAAAAGAGCTCCTTACCTGAGAAAAATTTGTTACAAACATCAGCAATACCTGGAAAACTTCACTTTTCTCTGCTGACAATGATCACGAAGAAAAATGCCGGCTCAGAACCATTTCTTTTTTTTTTTTTAAAGAATGTTAAAGGGCCAGGTTTCAAATAAATTACCTTTTAAACTTGTGAAGAGCGGGCCAGTACAAAGTTCTCCAGTCGCTCGATAGGCTTCAGGGAATGCAGTTGTTAGTTGGGGGGAGGGATCTGGACCACCAGATTTAACACCCCAAGAACTCTGAACCGCTTGCTAACAGCCTGGGTTCTCCAAACAGAGGTAAACTCCACTTTCTACAATTTCCAAGTTCTCTTTCTGTCTTTTCTCTTATTAGATGTTTTTCTTTCATGCAAGACAAACTCTTTTTAAAAATTTGACCCAACATCCTCCTCTTCTGGGCTTCAAGCTTAATCACATTTGACTCCTACTGGGGCTATGCGCTATTAGCCTTCAATCACAGATGCTCTTAGATTGTCCCTCTTTTTTTTGAAACCCTACCTTCTAGCCTAGCCATCAGCATAATAGTCCTCTGGTAGAGAGGCCATAGACTATGACTCCCTTTCCCCCATCCCTGGAACCTGTCAAACTACATCTTTAATCCAGTTAAAAGATTAATAGTATTGTATGATGACTAGAACTCCCTCTATGTGGAAACCAAGGGCTTTGATTATATTGTTTCCATAGCATCCCTGTCTTCGCTGACCAGAAAAGCAGAAACTGAACTTGAGAATTCAACCGAGGTCTTTCCCACAGCAATGCATAGCACTGTTTTTGAGCAACAATTAGCCGCTGATCATCTGTCTGATATTTTATATTTTCAGAAGTTAGATTTCCTGCACCCTCTGACAAATGCTATATGTTTCCATCAGGGTCAGCACTATCATTAGGCAAACTAGGTGGTCACCTAGAGTTTTGGCCCTCCGGGCCTATTGCAGCTGCAAGAGCTCAGTAAATGCAGGGCAGATCTTACCAGCACTACCCCACTTTACAATGCCTTTTACACCCTCCTCTGACATACACTTCAAAAACGGAAGTAGTGTTGAAGGGGGTAGAAGAGGCTTTGTAAAGCACAGGAACCGCAGTGGTAGCGCCGGTGACCTGAGGTAAGCGCTGCCCCGCCTTTACTGAGCCATTGCTGTCACTGCAAGCCTCGGAGAGGATCAGCAGAGGTGATGAAGGGGGAGGGGGGCCTTGCAGCGGCTCTGATTTCCATTGTAGTTAACATTTATCTTACATTCTAATGGGAAATAAGGCTTATGAGATTGGGGTGTCTGTGTGTGTACACATATATACTGTACAGGAGACATGTGTGTGTGTGTGTGTATGTATATATATATATATATATATATATATATAATATAAGGGGGATATTCAAAAGCATTTACATGATTTACAGATCTGCAAACCATGCATTTCCTTATCATCCCTCCAGTTTAGTCTAGGCTCATCGGTTATATCCAGCAGCTGGAGACCAAGCTTCAGAGGTTTGATGTAGATTCTCTCGTAAGTATTCTTAGCTTCCAGCAATCCTGGAACTCCACTGACAGGACAATAAAAGGAAAATAAAGGGTTATTTAATCTAAAATGATGAAGACTAGGCCACTCCTCATTTGAAAGGTCATGAATTTATAGAAACCCTGCTGAGCTCGATATTCAGCAGCACTAACCAGCCAGTGCTACTGAATATCCCCCCAGACCACCTTGGTACAATCTAGATAGTGCCAGGGCAGTCCGTTGTTGGGGCTGGGGCTGTCCCATCATCTGTCTTGTCATTGGGCAATTTTCAGCCCGCTAACCACTGACCAGATAGCAACAGAGGTCGGTGGCAAAACTGGATATTCATGGCCAGTGAATATCTGGCATCCAATGCTGAATATCTGGTTTCATTTTTGCCCATGGTGGCCAAGAACTTTACAAGTGCTGACGACCATGGTCTGACTATCAAGCCCATTGTTCTTTTAACGTCATCTGTATTTTCTTTATGATGAAATCTTGCAAACAAAAGTGCTTATTGTATGCTTTGCAGATTTTAAGTATAGGTGATTGATGCACTTCACAAGATCATAACATAAGAACATAAGATAAGCCATGCTGAGTCAGACCAAGGACCATCAAGCCCAGCATTCTGGCTCGGCAGTGGCCAGTTCAGATCACAAGTATCTCACAGACTGAAAAAAGTAGATCAGATATCTCATAGCTTATTTCAAGGGATAAGCAATGGCTTTCTCAGTCTACCTAGTAATAACTGTTTATGAACCTTTCCTCCACGAATGTGTCCAAAGTTTTTTGAGCTCCACTATTTACTTTCTTTGACCACACCTCCAGTAAGAGATTCCACATCTTAATTATGCACTGTGTGAAAAAAAAAACTTGTTATCATTTGTTTTCAATCTACTGGGTTGTTAATTTAATGGAGTGTCATCTTTTTTAGTATTGTTTGAAACGTTAAAGGAAGGAAGTCCAAACAACTGCAGCATGGTTAAAGGTGAGGTAAAAGAGGATATTATAGCCAAAAGAACATATTTCAAAAAATAGAGAAAGGAGCCAAATGAAGAAAATATTAAACAGCATAAGCAATGGCAAGATAGATGCAAAGCACTGGTAAGGAAGGCAAAAAAAATTTTGAAAAGAGGCATGCTATCGAGACAAAAGTCATAATAAAAGCTTTTTTAGGTATACCGGAAGCAAGAAACCTGTGAGTGTCAATTGGACCATTAGATAATCAAGAGGGAAAGGGTATCTCAGGGACGATAAGGCCATAACTGTGTTGGTATGTGAAGAGATTCCTGATGACTGCATGCCCAAAGGCTGTATCTTGAGCTGTAGGTCGATCAAGGCAGTAATGTTTTACAGAGGTGTGCATTAAGGCCCATGTGGCCATTCTACAGATGTCTTGTATTGAAACAGTTGAAAGCTGGCGACAACAGCTGTTTTGGCTCTGAGATGATGAATTCTAACACATCTGGGGGATAAATGTTTGTCTGGAACTAGCCAAAGGTGATATAATCTGATATCCAGAGAAACAGCATTCATTTGGAGGATGATTTACTTGGGTCATATGGGTTGAAGGTGACAAAGAGCTGAGATGCTTTTATTAGGTACTTTCTGGCCTAAAGGTAGTACAGGAACACACGTCTACAGTCTAGAGAATGCAGCAAAGCTTCCACCTCTGAAGTGAGAGAGCCTGGATTAATTCATATGAAATTCTGAAATGACCTTTGGAAGAAATTTTGGATTACTCCAGAGAACTACTTGGTTGTGATGGACCTGGGTGTATGGTGGGTAATGCATCACAGCTTGCAATTTGCTGATTCTCCTTCTTGAGTTTATGGCCATTAAAAAATGGTCTTCTAGGTAAGGTGCTTAAGCGAAATAAGTGGCAGTGACTCAAAAGGGTCTTGCATGAGTTGAGCAAGAACTATGTTAAGGTGCCAGGACGGGGAAGATGGCTTTAGAGAGGTCCAAGTGTTCATTAGGCTTCTCATGAACCTAGAGACTAGAGGATCAAAGGAAAGGGATTTACTTTTGATTTATTCATGGTAGACCACTATGGCCCAAAAGTGAATGCTGACTGATGAAGTCTTCAGAGTCCTGATTCCAAAAGGTGGAGAAGGTAGGAAAGCATCTGGGATGCTGAGGAGGTGAAAGAATTTTGACTATGTGCTATAACCCAATGAACAAATCTGTTCTATTTGAGTATTAGAACTTCCTCGTGGATAATCTCCCAAATGCGAGCAAGATAATTTTATTTTTTTCCAATAAGAGAAGGCAGTTGATCATCTGTCTTTCAATCTCCATGCAATAAGGGAGAGACTTTTAAGGATGGTGTGACTTAAGTCCATTGTTTGACTGAGAAGAAATGGATGATGCAGACACTCTATCCTTTCTTAGGGACACTTTTGCTTGCTTTGTGGTGATGCAGCACAATGAAGAGATTTTTCCAGGTTTATTAGGAACCCCATATTTTCTAGTAGGAGCATTGTGTCCTGTAGTGATTGATGGATACTGACTTCTGATGCACTTGATTCAAACCAGTTATCCAGGTATGGAAATACATACTATCCTTTCTGTGAAGGTGGGCAGCAGCAACTGCTAGGCACTTTGTGGAGCACCCAGGGAGCTGACGAGAGTCTAAAGAGAAGAAAACAGTACTGAAAAGCATAGTTACTCACCTGTAGCAGGTGTTATCTGGGAACAGCAGGAATCAGTCCTCACATGGGTGATGTCATTGATGGAGTTCTCACATGGGCACTCTCCCCAGCTTTCACAGAAAGTCTTTGGAAGATCCAGCACACATGCGTGATCACCTTCCTGTCCGAAAGGAGCCATCATATCTCAGTATCATGACATATCTTAATCAAGCCCAAAAAGAAAAAAACAACTCAATGGGAGGGAGGGAGGGTAGTGAGGACTGATTTCTGCTGTTTCCAGAGAACACCTGCTACAGTTGAGTAACTACACATTCTCCGGGGCCAGGCAGAAAGTCAGTCCTCACATATGGGACTCCCTAGCTACAGGCTACCGAAAAAACCCGCAAATCGCCCGACAGGGCAACCAAAAACAATGAACAGGGAAGAATAGTGGAAAAACACTGAAAGGTTCCAAGAAGTGACATATGGCTCCGGCGTCAAGTAAGATAACAACTTTCCAGAAGCCTAGACAGACAGAAGAGCCGGAGAGAAGGAGTTGCATTAATTCCCAAAGAGGTACAGAGTACAGCTTGACTGAAGGTGTTGTCATGCTGGGAATTCTCATCCAGGCAGTACTGGGCTGAGAAGGTGTGAACAGAAGACCATGTTGCAGCCCTACAGATCTTTAGCAAGAAGACCGAGTGCAGGTTAGCCACAGAGGCTGCCATGTCACAGACACTGTGTGCCACGCCATGGCGTTCTAAGGAAGGTCCAGCCTGGGCACATGCAAAGGAGATTCAGTCAGTTACCCAGATGGAAAGGGTGCATTTAGAAACTGCCAAGCCCAGTCTGTTCGCGTCTTAGGAAACGAAGAGCTGGGAGGAACGGAAGTGGGCTTTTGTCCATTCTAGATAGAAAGCCAACGTCCTTTTGCAATCCAGGGTATGGAGAGAGGCCTTTGCCCTGTTTACATGAGGCATGGTGGGAAGTACCACCGACTGGTTGAGATGAAAAAACAAAACCACCTTAGGCAGAAATTTAGGATGATTGCGTAGGATCATCCTATTTTTGTGGAACCTAGTATAGGGCGCATGAGCCACCAGCGCCTGTAGTTCACTGACTCTGCACACCGAAATAAGCACCACCAAGAAAATTACCTTCCAGGAAAGAAGTGGCTATCGGCTTAAAAGGGGAAGTGAGCAGCTGTCCGAGGACAACGTTAAGGTCTCACGCCACCGGTGATGGTCAGATCGATGGACAAGACAGCAAGAGGCCCCTCATGAAGCAGCTAATGAAGGGGTGAGTGGAAAGGGACCAACTATCAATCGTATGATGGTAGGCTGCCAGAGCATTAAGATGTACTCTATGTTAGACTTCAATTCAGCATGAGAAAGGTGTAGAATGTAAGTTAGGACCTGCTCCACCGAGCTGGAAAAAAGGTTAAAGGGCTCTGTCCGCACACAAGACAGAGAATCTGTGCCATCTGAAGGTATATGCACGTCTAGTGGAATCCTTGCAATATGTGAGGAGAATATTCTTCACCTCCCTTGGTAGGTGAAACTGAGCAAGAGCTACTCTCTCAGCATTCAAGCTGTAAGGGCTAGGGACTTGACACTGGGGTGGAGGAGGGTCCCCTTCTCCTAAGAGCAGTTCCAGGGCATGTGCAAGGTGAAGAGGAGGTGCCCAGGAGAGGTGAGGCAACAGAGGGTACCACAGTTGCCTGGGCCAGCGTGGGGCAATGAGTATCATGGTGTCTCTGTTTGTCTGGACCTTGAAAAGGGTCTTGCCCACCAAGGGAGTTGGTGAGCAAGCATAAAGCAACCCCTTGCTCCAGTTCAGGAGGAATGAATTGAGTGCTACCTGATTGTGACAGGGAACTCTGGAGCAGAACAGCGGTAGCTGGGCATTGTGAGGAGCAGCAAAAAGGTCCATTAATGGAGTGCCCCATCTCTGGAAGATGCTGAGGGCTACTTGTGAATTGAGAGTCTACTAGTGCAGCTGCAGCACTCTGCTGAGCCTGTCTGCTAATGTGTTGTCTTGTTCTGGGAGGTATTCCGCCAGGAGAAAAATGCTGTATTCATTGGCAAATCTTCAGAGTTGAGGGGCCTTCCATCACAGGAGGTATGAGCCCATGCCGCCCTGCTTGTTGATGTAGAACATTGCCACCTGGTTGGACAGCTGTTGTTGGAAGACTCGAAGGGCATCCGTTACTGTCCTAAGTTTGAGGAAGTTTATCTGATGGAGACTCTCCCCTCTTGTCCAAAGTCCTTGGGTACGGAGGCCATCGAGATGGGCTCCCCAGCCCAGTTTGGAGGCATCTGTGGTCAGCACCTGCTGATGTGCCGTGGCCTGGAAAGAAAGCCCTGCTTGAAGATGAATTGGCTGCTGCCACCAGGAAAGGGACTCCATCAGTGGCAGAGTCATCCTGACTTGGTCCGTGAGATGATCCGTTGCCTGACAACACTGTGCAGATTGTCCAGGGCAGATGGGGTTACATGGATTCTGGAGGCCACGTGGCCCTGAAGGCAAAGTATTTGGACAGCTGAGACCATTGAGCAACGTTGGACTTCCTGAGCCAGAGAGACAAGGCGCTGGGCCCGGTCCAATGGAAGATAGGGTCTGGCTGCAGTGGTATCGAGAAGAGTCCCAATGAACTCGAGGCGCTGAGTGGGTTGTAGGTAGGATTTTGGGTAACTGATGACAAACCCAGCTGCTCTACCTGCTGGATGGTGTGTTATGTGGACAGACGGACCTTGTCTGGCATCTGATCAACCAGTCATCCAGATAGGAAATACAAAGATTCCCTGTACCCGAAGAAAAGTGGCTACGACTGCCAAACATTTTGTGAAAACTCTTGGGGCGGACACCAGTCCGAAAGGGAGAATTCTGGATTGATATGATGTCCGCTTATGACGAAGTAGAGGTACTGCCGGTGCAGTGGGTGAGTAAAGGCATCCAAGGAGTATAGCCAATTTTCCGTTGGAGGTAGGGCAGCAGCATTCCAAGGGATACCATCTTGAACTTCTCTCGCACAAGTAAGCGATTGAGATTGCGAAGATCCAGAATGGGACGGAATCTGCCTGTTTTCTTGGGAACCAGGGAGTAGAGGGAGTAGAATCCCTTTCCTGTTTAAGATGCTGGGACAACCTCCACTGCTCTTTGTCATAAAAGAGCCGTGAGCTCTTGCTGAAGAAGTTCTCGATGGTAAGGTTCCAAAGGGTACTACATGGAAAGACTGGTGGGTGGGGGGGGGGGGGGAGTCTGATCGAAGTGTAGGAAGTAGCCCTCCTTTACCACTTGTAGAGCCCAAGCATCAGTGGTTATACTAGGCCAACAATGGGCAAATGATGTGAGAAACCCTCCAACGTACTGCAGAACTGGGCCTTAAAGGGGAAGAAGGGCCATGGTCCAGGAGTCAAAAGCCCCCTACCCCAGGCTGTGGCTGTGGTGCTGATTGGAGTTTTGGGGCTTTAAGCCTACATTGCTTCTGGTCTTGGCTCTTAGCCCTTAGCCTGTTGCCCCTGCGGGGGTAGCTGGTGTGAATGGTATGGGATATAAGAACATAAGAACATAAGATATGCCATACTGGGTCAGACCAAGGTCCATCAAGCCCAGTATTCTGTTTCCAACAGTGGCCAATCTAGGTCATATGTACCTAGCAGTTTCCCCAAGGGACACAGGTTCCACAATGCTTGTATTGGTTCAAGCATTGATATCCTGGGTCCCTTCTTAATAATGGCTTATGGACCTTTCCTCCAGGAACTTGTCCAAACCTTTTTTAAACCCAGCTACACTAACAGCCTTTACTACATCCTCCGGTAACAAATTCCAGAGTTTGATTACACGTTGAGTGAAAAAATATTTTCTTTTATTAGTCTTAAATAGTTTACCCTGTAGCTTCATTGCATGTCCCCTAGTCTTTCTATATTCTGTTAAGGTAAACAATCGATCTACGTTTACCCGTTCCACTCCGCTCATTAATTTATAGACTTCTATCATATCTCCCCTCAGCCGTCTCTTTTCCAGGTTAAAGAGCCCTAACCTTTTTAGCCTTTCTTCATAGGAGTATCCTTCCATCCCCTTTACCATTTTGGTGGCTCTTCTCTGAACCTTTTCTAATAACTCTATATCCTTTTTAAGATACGGCGACCAGAATTGCACACAATATTCAAGGTGCGGTCTCACCATGGAACGATATAGAGGCATTATAATATCCTTTGTTTTATTTTCCATTCCTTTCCTTATCATACCTAGCATTCTATTTGCTCTCTTGGCCGCCGCTGCACACTGGGCCGAGGGTTTTAACATGGTATCCACAATGACGCCTAAATCTTTTTCCTGGGTGGTGGTTCCTAATGTGGAACCTTGCATCGTGTAACCATAGTTTGGGTTGTTCTTCCCTAGGTGCATAACCTTGCACTTGTCCACATTAAATTTCATCTGCCATTTTGATGCCCAGTCTTCCAATTTATCAAGATCCTCTTGCAATTTTCCACAATCCTCTTGGGTTTTAACAACTTTAAATAGTTTTGTGTCATCTGCAAATTTGATAACCTGATGTGGAGTGGAGGAGTGGCCTAGTGGTTGGGGCAAGGTACTTCGGGCCGGAAGGGCGGGGGTTCAAATCCCACTAGAGGACAGCAACCTTGGGCCGGAAGGACTGGGGTTTCTAGTCCCACAGGTGCTCCTTGTGGTGTTGGGCAAGCCACTTAACCCTCCATAGCCCATGTTCCCTGTAAAATAGTTCTCTGTGTGTGCTGTGCTTTCCTGTCTAATCAATGTGTTTATACCTCAAAAATTTCCTGTCATGATTTGACAATTTCCAATCTGTAATCAAACCGCTGCTGATCGCTGGAAGTAGCGGTATACAAATGTATACTAAATAAATAAATAACCTCACTCGTTATTCCACTTTCCAGGTCATTTATGAATATGTCAAAAAGCAACGGACCCAGCACAGATCCCTGGGGTACACCACTATTCACCTTTCTCCATTGGGAAAATTGGCCATTTAGCCCTACTCTCTGCTTTCTATCTTTTAACCAGTTCCTGATCCACAATAGTACACTGCCTCCTATCCCATGACTCTTTAGTTTTGCCAAAAGTCTCTCATGAGGGACCTTGTCAAAGGCTTTCTGAAAGTCCAGATACACAATATCAACCGACTCACCTTTGTCCACCTGATTATTCACTCCTTCAAAAAAACATAACAGATTAGTAAGACAAGATCTTCCTTGTCTAAAGCCATGTTGGCTGTCTCTCATTAGTTCATGACTATCTACATGCTGAGTAATTTTATTCTTTATGATGGTTTCTATCATTTTTCCCGGTATTGATGTCAGGCTCACCGGTCTGTAGTTTCCCGGATCACCCCTGGAACCCTTTTTAAAAATTGGTGTTACATTGGCGATCCTCCAATCTTCAGGTATTAGAGATGATTTTAATGATAGTTCACAGATTACTAATAGCAGGTCTGCAATCTCATATTTCAGTTCTTTCAATACCCTTGGATGTATACCATCCGGCCCAGGTGATTTGCTACTCTTCAGCTTATCTAATAAGTACCATAGGCTGCCTTTTTCTTCAAATAGAAGGCCTTTTTCCTCAAGGCCTTCCGTCAGGAAGGATCAACAGTTTTTCTCAAGAGCTTGTTCATGATAACCTGTTCAGTCTCCAACTCTGCCTCCTTCTCCATCATGGGTTTGCCGAAGAGGTTCTCTCCATGTCATGGGACATTGACCAACTTGTCCTGAACCCACTGCTCCAAGTCCGAAGACTGTAGCCATGTCAGGTGGTGGCATTAATGCCCACTGCACCCACTTTAGCCATGGACTCAAAGCTGTTGTAGGCTGCATGAGTCACGTATTTGGAGAATTCCTTGACTGTAGCTACCAGGCTCCGGAAGCGCTGAAGATGGTCTCCAGATAAGCCAGTCAAGAACCCAGCAAGCTCCCCTGCCAGGTCTCTCAAATACATGCCCATGTAGAACTGGTACACTTGTATATGGGCCACGAGCATCGAGCCCTGGTAACACTTCCTGCCAAACCCATCCATGGTGTGTGCCTACCTACCTGGGGGCACTGAGGATTGCGTCTTGTTACTCTTAATACGGTGCATGGCTGATTCCACAACCATGGAGTTCTGAGACAGTTGCGTCTTCTCAAAACCTGGGCTCTTGCAGACTCGATACATGAAATCGAGATGCCTACTCGTAATTGGCATCATAACGGGTGTCTCACCCTCGGAATCGCATCGAGGGCTTCGATGGCGAAGTACATTGGTCTTCGCCTTGAACTCGGCATCACCCTTCGATGAGGACGGAGATGGAGTCCGTTCCTTCCGCTCCTCTTTGAAGGAGAGTCACTGCTCCAGAGCCCCATGACCTCATAGCTCTGAATGGGTCCAGTCACCACGCAAGACCAAGTCCTCAATAGTGCTCTTTTTATGGTGAGTCTTTCTTGTGGAAGAAAGGCTTCTGCCTGAGTCATATCTAGCAGAATTCTTATAAATTCCAGTTGACGTCACAGGCCTAGATTGGATTTAGGATAATTTATGATGAACCCTAGCAATTCCAACACCCAGATGGTATGCTTATGAATTCTTGAACTCCTTCCTGAGATGTGCTCTTGACAAGCCAATCATCTACAGTAAATAGGGAAACATGTGCATTCCCAGTCTGCGTAGATATGCTGCGACTACTGCAAAACACTTGGTGAAGACTTGAGAAACAGACTCAAGGCCAAAAGGCAGTTATTGGTACTGGTAATGGTGACTCCCTATGATGAATCACAGATATTTCCTGTGACTGGTATATATCTGTATGTTGGCATAAGCATCCTTTATGTCCAGAGAAGATAGCCAATCCTCCTTTTGAAGGTAGTGTATTAGGGTACCAAAGGAAACTAGTCTGAGCTTCTCTCAAACTAATTCAGATCACTTAAGTCTAGGACAGGACAGAATTCTCCCATCTTCTTCATGATCAGGAAGTACCTGAACTAAAATCCTTGCCCTTCCTACATTGGTGAACAGGCTCAACAGCATTTGCCTGGAGAAGGGCAGAGCTCCTGTTTGAGTATTTCCTGATGCAGACAGCTATTGGATGAAACTCTAAGGGCAATTAAGTGGAAGTTCAAATAGATGCAATCTGTACCCAACCAGACAATCTTTAGAACGCCACTGTTTGCAAAGTATCAGAACCTCCTTCTGACTGGCAAGGTGTCTGGAACCAGTACTGGGATTTCAGCTATGTTCTCGAGGAGCCAGTCAAAACTTCACTCAAGGTTTTGGCTAGGGAGCTGGCTGGGATTTCTGGGCCCTCTGCTAACAAAGCAGGAGCAAGGATTTCCAGTTCTTTGGCCCTGGGTTCCTCCTCTAATTCCAGCTTAAATGGGACACAGTCACCTACCTCACAAAATCAATGAAGGACAACTCTGAAGGTGATTTTCTCTCATGAGGAGTTAAGATATCCGAGGGAAACTCTGCAGTGCTCCAACTTGGACTCAAAATAGTTTAAGCAATGTCTGAGTCTCTGTCTGGGCCAGGCCCTGCTCTCTCTGAGATGCTGGTCTATGTCCTGAGTGTCATTACACAGATGCCCTTTGATGCGTTAGAAAGCAATAACTCCCTGATATACTCAAAAGGACCGGTCAGGCAGTTGCCAGTGTCAAGACCCTTTAATGCCCCAATGTCTGTGACTCTCCCGCAGGCAACCAAGGAAAAAAACTGGTTTGATGTCTCGATACAATGGCCTCAATGCCCATGAAGCAGCAGTCTCATGCTGTGCAAAGAAGACCTTCAACCAGTCCTTTAAACTCTTCAGAAGGTGCTTCTCAAAAGCTGTCATTGGCAAAGGTAGTGGCGTTACAGAAGATTCAGTCAACACTTACAGAGTCTGGCAGGGAGTATTGACAGGCTGGTCCCAGCTCCTTGGAGACTGTCAAGGTTCTTCCATCTCCAAAGATGATGAGTGTTCTTCATGTTGAGATCACTTTGAAGGTATCGGTGTACCTAATACTTCGATGCTCTCAACATCATGCTTCGATGAACTGTGACACTGATGCACCTCAATCTTCATCCAGTGCACGGTGTCCCGAGTCCTCAGTACTGATGAAGCAGAGGACAAATCATTCCTCTTCTTCGGGTGGGAAATCAGTTGATGACCACTCCCTGGACACCCTACTAATGATCATCTCCAAATAAGCTCAATAACGCCTCAATGTCAATGCACCTCCAGCATTCAATGCAGTTCCCTGGGCCATGTGGAATGATGCCACTGTTGTTGGACCAGACTTCTCTGTACCGAAAATCCTTTGTGTTGTATCTTACACAACTCTTGAGACCTCTTTTGGTCGTCTGTGAACATAAAATACAGTGAGAAGGTTCATGGTCAGGCCCCAAGCACTGCAAGCACCAAAGATGAGTATCAGTTACAGACATGGCACTGTTGCACTGGATGCATTTTTTAAACCCACTGGAGTGTTTCTGGGACATGTCATCTGGAAAAGTAGCCATAGCAAAATCACATAACTCAATGGTGAAAAATATGTCCTGGTCAGGGAACATAATGTCTAAATAAGACCTGTAGTGATAACATGGTAAAAATATGGAAACTCAAAAATGATCGAAGAAACCTAACCATGGAGCTACAAGGACACTGAAAATCTCTGAGAAAAACTCAATGTAGCAAAAATTACAGAGAGCAGGAAAGCAAATAGCCTTCATCGTGGGACACGTACTTCTGTTGGGCTCTACGGAACGAAAAGACTGAGGTGATCCAGTGTGTTTGTAGCTAATGGGAAGTAGTACACATGTCTGCAGAGCCAGCTGGAAATACTTCTAGAAGATGGGAACTGGTTCCTGTGCAGGGCTCCTTTGGTGATGTCACCCATATAGGATGGCATTATCTTGCTGGTCCAGAGAAGGAGTCCTACATGGGGTAGGAAAAGAGAGGCTAAGTTTGAGGATTATTCTGGGGGAGGAGAGAACTGGGGGAGAATGTGCCTCAGTAGGAGGGGGGAGTGGGGGCAAGATGCTAAGCTTGGGATATATGTGTGGTGGTGGGGGGGGGGTAAGAGCAGGAGGATTGTGTGCCTGGTGTGCGGGGGGAGAGACAGGCCTGGGGAGGGGAGAAGAGCTGAAGGAGTGCCACAAGATTGAGGAAAAGAAGCTTTGAGGGATGGGTTTGAGAGAGCTATGAAAAGAGTGAGTGCATGGGGGTAGGTTTGAGAGAGAGCTATGGAGATGGCTGAGTGTGTGGAGATGGTGTGAGATTCAGCTATGTTGAGGTGAAAAACTTGGGGGCTGACAGACAGCTATAGGGGTTAGGGAGGGCTGTGTCAGGTGGGATTTGAGAGAAAGCTATGGAATGTGTGTGTGTTTCAGAAAGAGCGAGCGAGCTATAGGGTCTGTGCTGGAGGAGTGTGACAAAAAACTATCAGGCCAATGCACAAAACTAACACAGTCTTTAAGCACAGATAATGTCACTTTTAAGTATACTTATTGCAACCGCCAAATGCAGAAAAAGACCAACGTGCACATAAATAGCAAAGGAAGAACTAGGGCACAATTAACGCCAAGAGTATTTAAATGTATTTAAATCATAGACAAATGAGCAGCACATAATGAAGCGGTATACAAATATTGGCTGCGCCCGATGCAGAGAAATGCACAGAGGATTTTGCAACCAGGCTTAGCGCCAATATCTTTACGCCTAGGCCTGAGGTGGCTTAAACATCTAGTGCATGCCCTGACAGTAAAGCACAGTTACTTACCTGTAACAGGTGATCTCTGGGAACAGCAGGAATTAGTCCTCACATATGGGTACGTCGGAACCGACGGAGCCCGCGCGGGAAAGCTCCCCAGCTTCCCAGAAGGAAAGCTTTTGGGGCCTCCCACAGCGCATGCGCGCTGCCTTCCCGCCTTCCTGACCAACTCTCCTCAGTTCGAGTTTAAAGCTGAGACAATAGAGAGAGGAAAGGAAAGAGAGAGAGAGATACAACTCCTAGGGGAGGTGGATGGGTTGTGAGGACTAATTCCTGCTGTTCCCAGAGATCACCTGTTACAGGTAAGTAACTATGCTATCTCCAGGAACAAGCAGGAATAAGTCCTCACATGTGGGGACTCCCTAGCTAAGATGCCGGGGAGATCCCCCTCCAAGGGTTCCTCATCCTCCTATGGATCTCAGGTATCCATTTAGGGAAGGTGGGTAGGAGTTGTTTAAGAATGGAACAGGTGTTTGAGGACAGCCTGACCAAACAAGGCATCCCGGCGGGAGTCTTTGTCCAAACAGTAATGGGCTGTAAAGGTATGAACGGAGGCCCAGGTGGCTGCTCGACAGATCTGATCAATGGATACAGAGTGAAGATGAGCCATAGAGGTGGCCATGGCTCTCACATTGTGAGCTGTGACATGGCCTTCCAGAGAAAGGTTCTTACTCTGGTAAGCAAAAGAAATACACTGAGCAATCCAACTGGATAGTGTTATTTTGGAGACTGGAAGTCCCAAATGAGAAGGATCAAAAGCAACAAAAAGCTGAGAAGACTTTCGATGTTGCTGTGTCCTGTGGAGGTAAAAGGCAAGAGCTCTTTTACAATCTAGAGTATGAAGGTTCCTCTCTGCACTGGATGCATGAGGAGCTGGAAAAAAGACAGGTAGATATACCTCTTGATTAAGATGAAAAGGTGAGACCACTTTAGGCATAAAGTGAGGATTTGTCCTAAGGACTACCTTATCATGATGGAACCTTGTATAAGGTGGATTAGCCACTAAGGCCTGCAGTTCACTGATGCGGCGAGCAGAAGTAACTGCAATAAGGAAAATAACCTTCCAGGAAAGAAATTTCAAGGAGGTAGTGGCTAAGGGTTCAAAGGGTGGCTTCATAAGCTGACCAAGAACCAAGTTTAAGTCCCATGCTACCGGAGGTGGCTGAATGGGAGGTTTAGTTAAAGTTAGGCCTCTCATAAATCTTGCAATAAGAGGATGAGAGGAAACAGGTTGTCCATTGATAGGCTTAAGAGATGCTGCAATAGCACTCAAATGGACCCTTACAGAATTTGTTTTCAGGCCTGCATTGGAAAGATGCAGGAGATATTCCAAGAGAGAATTTAAAGGAAGTGCTAGAGGGTCAAGACCCTTTTGAGCACACCAAATGGAAAATCTTTTCCATTTAAAAGCGTAAGAACGCCTAGTGGAAGGTTTCCTAGAGGCATGGAGGATATCCTTCACTTGTTGAGAAAGATTGAAGTTCTGAAGGTCTAGGCCTTCAGTAACCAAGCTCTGAGGTGAAGGGACTTGGGGTTTGGGTGCCACAAAGTCCCCTCCTCCTGAGACAGAAGGTCTGGAGCAACTCCCAAGTCCAGGGAGGGGGCTTGGGAGAGATGTAGAAGTAGAGGGTACCACACTTGGCGTGGCCAGCGTGCAGCTATGAGGATCATGGACCCGTGATCCCTCTGAAGTTTGAACAGAGTCTTGGGAATCAAAGGAACGGGAGGAAATGCATACAGGAGGCCCTGACCCCAATGAAGGAGGAAGGCATCCTTGGCCTGAGCTCCCTGACACGGAATTCTGGAACAGAACCGGGGAAGTTTGGCATTCCACGGACTTGCAAAGAGGTCTATGTCCGGGGTTCCCCATTTCTGGAAGATTCTGAGTACCTGATCCTTGTGCAGGGACCATTCGTGTGGAAGCAGAACTCGACTGAGTCTGTCTGCCCAAGAGTTTTGAATTCCTGGGAGATATACTGCCAGGAGATGGATTTGATGCTCTCTGGCGAAGGCCCATAATCTGAGAGCTTCGTTGCAAAGCGACAGAGAGCCAGTCCCTCCTTGTTTGTTTATGTAGAACATGGTTACTTGATTGTCGGTATGAACAAGGACTGTCGTGTTGATGAGGAGGGTATGAAAGACCTTGAGAGCAAGGAAAATTGCTCGCGGCTCCAAAAGGTTGATATGAAGGGTGGTCTCCTGTGGAGACCAAGTACCCTGAGTGGAGAGGTCTTGGAGATGAGCTCCCCAACCTGTTTGGGAGGCATCGGTTGTGAGGGTTGCTTGGGGTAGTACCGGTTGGAAGGGGGACCCCAGCAACAGATTTTGAGTGGACATCCACCATTGGAGAGACCAAAAGAGACGTTTGGAGGTTGCTATTTGGTCTGAGAGAGCTCCTGATGCTTGAGTCCACTGGGTGGACAAAGTCCATTGAGCTGCTCTCATATGTAGGCGAGCATAAGGCACCACATGAACTGTGGATGCCATGTGGCCTAGCAGTTGAAGCATTTCTCTGGCAGTCAAGTGGCTTCTGGACTGAGTTTGAGAGGCCAAGTGCACTAGACGGTGGCAACGGGCCTGAGGAAGATAGGCCCTTGCAGTGGTGGTATCTAGCCAGGCCCCTATGAATTCTAGGGACTGAGTAGGGGTGAGTTGAGACTTTGGCAGATTTATGACAAGTCCCAGATACTGTAGTATGCGTCTGGTGTGGTCCAGGGAGGTCTGAGCCTCGGACTGAGATGGAGCTCGGATGAGCCAGTCGTCCAGGTATGGGAAGACAAATATTCCCAGAGTGCGTAGAAATGCAGCCACTATTGACATGCATTTGGTGAACACTCTTGGAGCAGAGGCTAGACCGAAGGGGAGTACTCTGTATTGGAAATGCTTTCCCTGAAACAGAAAGCGTAGGAATTTTCTGTGGGATGGATGGATGAGTATATGTGTGTACGCATCCTTTAGATCTAGAGAACAAAGCCAATCCTGACTCTGTAGGTATGGAAGGAGAGTACCTAGAGAGAGCATCTTGAATTTCTCCTTGCACAGAAATTTGTTCAATTCTCTCAGATCTAGAATGGGTCTGTGCCCCCCTGTTTTCTTGGGGATGAGAAAATAAGGGGAGTAAAACCCTGACCCCTGTTGAAGAAGAGGAACCTCTTCTATTGCCCTTTGGGCAAGAAGGGTGGTCACCTCCTGACCCAACAGGTGCAGGAGAGATGGGGGAGAATTGAACTGTCTCACCATGGTATGGGGAGGAAGGCTTGAGAAATGTAGTTTGTAGCCCTCTCTGATGATAGAGAGGGTCCACTGCTCTGATGTGATTTGCTCCCATCTGGGAGCAAAATGAGTTAACCTTCCTGGAATGGTGAGAGGCTCTGGTTGTTGCAGAGCCAGAAAGGTTAAGTTCTCTAGAATCAAGTCAAAAACTCTGAGGGGGTTGGGACTGCTGGACTGTAGCAGTTCCTGCAGATTTTACTCTGGCCTGTTTAGATTGCTGACGCTTAGGAGCAAAGCGAACTTGGGAAGATTGCTGGCCAGTATTTGTGGAAAATCTGGTCTTTTATAGAAAGGCTTCTTAAAAGATTTTTTCTTGGCAGGGGTAGAGGTAGACTTAGAAAGTCTATCTAAAGCAGCATTCTCTGCATCCATTTGAGTGGCTTTGATTTGCTACTCCTTGCCAAACAGATTTTCACCTGTACAGGGCAGATTGCCCAACCCATCTTGTACCCAGGGTTCCAAATCAGAGGCCTGGAGCCAAGCAATTCTGCGAGCAGCTATGGCAATGCCCGAGGCTCTGCTAGCTCCCTCAAAGGAGTCAAAGGCTGCTCTGTTGGAGAACTTTGAAACATCTTGAGTATGTTTTAGTAAAAGAAGGAACTCCTCTTTTCTATCCTCTGGAATAAAGGGGAGAAAATGACGTATCTTCAGTGCAATCTCTTTCAGAAACATGCCCATATAGAGGCTGTACGAATTAATTCTGGCAATAAGCATACTAGCTTGGAAGATTTTCCTACCAAAAGCATCCAAAGTCCTACATTCTCTTCCTGGAGGGGTAGAAGAGTGTCTTTTGGTACTCTTTATCTTTTTCATAGCAGACTTCACCACAATAGAGTGGTGAGGGAGCTGTGTTTTTTGAAAACCAGGAGAAGGAGGGACCCGATACATGGTGTCCAAACTACGAGAATGTGGAGATAGGGTGAGAGGAGCCTCCCACAAGTCCATCATGTGTTCTTGAAGAATCTCATGAATGGGTAAGATGACTGCCTCTTTGGGAACCTTAGAGTATCCTAAAATATCTAATTATTTTGCTCTAGGTTCCTTTTCAGAAGTTACTGAAATGGAGAGTCCTTTAGCTACTGCTATAATGAAGTCTTGAAAGGACAAATCCTCTGGAGGAGACATTCTCCTCTTTGGTGAGGAGGGCTCCTCAGGAAGAGTAAGAGATACTTCAGCAGAATCAGTACCGCCTATTAGCTTCCAGAGATCGATACGCGTACCGACCGGTATCGACATCGGGCGTACCGAGAACCGGATCGGTATCGAGAAAACCCCCGGAACCGGGGACCGGAACCGGCATTCTACTGGAAGTAGATGCTCTGGGTACCGGTATCAGTTGTGGTACCGGAACCGGGGTCGGAACCGAGTGTTGAGGTACCGAGGGCGTTGCAGCGTTAATGAAAGCCAATATGGCCTGCTGCATGGATTGAACAGTAGTACCCATAGACGCCACGACTGCCTGGATGTCAGTACCGGTATGGGCCGGTACCCCAGAGCAGTCTAACAGGTGATCGGTCGAGGCCGTGCCATCGATGTCAACCTGTAACCCCATAGGAGGAGCTTTGGAAGCCGGAGCTTCCCGCCGGGGTTGTTTGGCTGGGGCAGGGTCCTCAGGGTCAAGCCCAAGGGCCTCTCGATGCTTAGGCCGCATATGCAGGCGGGCATTGGGGGTTACATGAACCGTGGAAGCCTTATGGCCGAGAAGTCTCAGAAACTGCCTGGCGGAGACCAGGGAATTGCTGTGAAACTGCCTGGCTAGATCCATTAACCTGTGGGCTCTGTCCACTGGCAGAAAAGCCTTCGCCTGAAGAGTGTCCAGCCTGGCTCCTTTGAAGTCCAAGTCCTAGGATGGGAGCAAAGTGGACTTTGCGAAGTTTATGACAAAACCAAAGTGCTGAAGCAGAGCCACAGTGCAAAGAGTGGCTTGACTGGCCTCCTGGGAAGACTGGCCCCTTATGAGCCAGTCGTCCAGGTATGGAAACACAAAAAGACCTTGAAGCCTCAGGTAGGCCGCCACCATCGCCAGGCACTTGGTGAATACCCTGGGAGCGGAGGTTAGGCCAAAGGGTAGTACTCTGTACTGGTAGTGGTTTCCTCCCACAACAAATCTGAGATATTGTCTGTGGTCTGGATGGATAAGGATGTGAGTATAAGCATCCTTTAGATCCAAGGAGCATAGCCAATCTCCCTGCTGGAGGTAGGGCAGCAGGATTCCAAGGGTAAGCATCTTGAACTTTTCCCTCTCCAGGAACTTGTTGAGGTTGCGCAAGTCTAGTATGGGTCTGAGGCCTCCTGTTCTTTTTGGTACCAGAAAGTACCTGGAATAAAAGCCGTGATCTCTCAGGTGGTGCAGCACTGGTTCCACAGCCTGTTCCTTTAGCAGACTTGCTAACTCCTGAAGGAGTAGGTCCCTGTGCAGAGGAAGTCCTGGAGGCTCCCCTGGAAAATAGGAGGGAGGTACCTGGTGAAAATGGAGAAGATAGCCCTTTTGGACTATATGGAGCACCCAGGCATCTGATGTGACGGCTGACCACCTGTGGGCAAAGTGGGCCAGCCGGCCTCCTGTGCTGATATGAGCCAGCTGAGGAGAAGAGGCTATGCTTTCTGAGTCAAAAACCCCCAACCTGCTGAGTAGGGGCTGGTGTCGGTGGCTTGGGGGTCTGCTGCCTACGGGGCCCATGACCCTGCCCCTTGGCCTGCTGACCCTGTTGAGGAGCTGCAGAGGCCTGATAATAAGGGTATTGTTTATAGGCAGATGACTTCCTTGGGTAAAAGGTCTTTTTTCCCGAGCCCTTCTTTTTCTGAGAAGGGGCAGAGGTTTTCCTGGACAGCCTAGTCCGGGTCAGAGTCTCGGTCTCGAGTTCTGCAGCCTTTTCAGCCATGGGCTTGCCAAAGAGGTTTTCACCTCGGCAGGGGACATCGACCAACTTGTCCTGTACCCATGGCTCGAGGTCGGATGACTGTAGCCAAGCCTGTCGGCGGGCACTGATGCCGGCCCCGGCTACTCAGGCCGAAGCCTCAAAGCCATTGTAGGCTGCTCGAGAGAAACTTCGAGCACTCTCGAATCCCAGTGGACAAGGCCTGGAACCTCTGCAAAGGTTCCTCGGAGAGACCAGCAGAGAACCCGGCAATTTCCTTTGCCAGGTCTCGGAGGTACATGCCCATGTAGAGCTGGTATGTCTGGACACGGCAAGCAAGCATAGAGCCCTGGAAGCACTTCTTACTGAGGGCATCCCAGGAGGCACCAAGGAGTGCATCTTCTGACTTTTCAGTCGATGCATGGCCGATTCCACAACCATGGAGTGGTGCGGTAATTGTGCCTTTTGGAACCCGGGGCTCTTGCGGACTTGATAGATGGAATCGACCCGCTTGCTTAACACCGGCGTCGAGGCCGGGGTCTCCCACATGCGGAAGAGCAGCCGCTCCAGCATCGGAGGAACCGGTACAGTAAAGGCCTCCTTCGGGGGAGAGTCATACTGGAGGGCCTCGAGCTCCTCGGCTCGAGGCTCCTCCTCGGGATCCGCGGGGAATGCCAATGCTTTGGCCATATCCCGAAGTCCGAGAACCAGGTATCCTCTGGAGGGGACCATCTCTGAGGTTCGGACTCCGGTGAGTCCGATGGGACACACCGAGTCTGATAGGTGTCGGGTGACTCTTTGTCCTCCATTTCCCAGTCCGACTCCTCGGAGGAGGAATCGAGTGGCTCCGGTCGGGCAGGCACCGATGCCCTCCGCCCCGGGAACCGGCGTCGATGACCTCGGTCCCGAACGGGAGGCCGAGGGAGACCGTGGCCGAGGATCGACTCGAGCCCACATGGACTCGAGGATCGGCTCGGCCTCCGGGGTCAACTTGGATGTCGATGTCCCGGTGGTCGGGGCAGATGCACCAGTGAGACCGGCGATCAATGCCCGCTGCTGTTCCATGAAGGCAGCGAAGCTGCTCTCCAAGGCCATCAACCTGAGGCCGAGCTCAGGAGACCCAGCAGCCCCGACTCAGGCCCCAACGGCGTCGGGCCCGACGTCAGCTCCCCTGGAGGAGAGTCCACGAGGACTACAGCACTCACGTGTCCAGGAGACTCCATCTTGAGACGAGGTTGCTTGGAAGGCCTCTCCGACTCCGAAGACCCGGGACTGCGATCGGGGCTATGCGACCTGGCCCTCGAGGAACCAGGAGCGTCCACCAACACCGCCCTCGCAGGTTTCTTCTTCGTGCGCTGCTCCTGCGAAGGAGACCCCCGCTCAGAGAAACCCCGATGCTGCTCGGGGCCGGAGTCCCGAGACGTCGAGGCCTCTGACGAGGTCCGGGCCCGTCCAGACGCGGAGTCAGAGAAGATTCTATCCTTCTGGTGGTGCCGACTCCTCAACGCCTTCGAGGACATTTTACCACACGGACCACAGATCATCGGGTCATGATCGGGTCCGAGGCAGCAGTCATGTGTGTCGGTAAGAGACATAAGTTTCTTACACCGATCACACTTTTTAATCCCGCTGGCAGCCATCGGGGGAAAAAGGGCCCCTGCGAGGTCAAAAGACAGGGCTGCCAGTGAAAAAAGAAAAATGGCGCGAACGCTAGTCACTAAGGACAAAAACCGAAAAATAGAGAGTGGGCTCGATACCGGCGTATCGGGCCCAGGCGGGAAAAGGATCCGGCGTCGAACCGAAGAAGAACAAAAACAGGGAAAATCAACTTTTTCCTCGGCGAAAAACGAACTACGTCTGTCGGGCTCCGCGGAAAAAAGAAGACTGAACAAGATGGCACCCTTGGGCGGGAAGGGGACCGCGCATGCACGCTGCAATTCCCAAAGGCTTTCTTTGAAAGCTGGGGAAATGCTCCGCACGGGGCTCCGTCGGCACTGACGTCACCCATATGTGAGGATTGACTTCCTGCTTGGTCCTGGAGAAAGGAAGGATTGCAAAGAGGGATATGAAAAGTTCAGAATTTGAAAAACAGACCTTAGTAATTATGATCAGAAAAAGAAATTTGCTCTGAAACTACTAAAATAAAGATAAAAATAATATAATGGACAGAAAACACCAAAAATCTACCTTTAAAGAAATGAATTGTGACAACTTTTCTTGATGCATTTTTAGGAGTTCTGATGGCTTTACCATGAACATCCAGTGCTCATGGCATAGAAACCATCATCCTGCAAAGATCCAAAGTTTCTGAACGAGAAACTCACAGCCCTCAAAGATCCAAAGTTCACAATACAGAAACCACCATCCCACAGAGATCCAAAACTCACTGTACTGAAACCCCAATTCTGCAGAAATCCCATTTTTATTGCACAGAAATCACATTCTTGCAGATATTCTATTACTTACCACACAGACAAGTAACGAAGAAGATTTCCAGAAACAAATATCCTCCAGAATCCATAATTGCACCAGCTGCTATTGTAAAAATTCCAAGTCCAAGATTCTGGATTGACTGCATACTTAAACAATTTGTGACATGTATTAGTTTAATTCATGTTACACATTATAATCCTTGAGATGCTTCTAGTTCTGTGTTCAGTTAATTGGCAAACTAGATTTCTACCTGTTAATATTAGTGATAACCTTTTCAAGATACAAAATACGAGTAGAAATTACTGGGAGATTGCTATACCCACTTATGTAGAAAAAGCATAGTTACTCATGTGTAACAAGTGATCTCTGGGAACAGCAGGAATCAGTCTTCACAAATGGATGGCATTCCCCGATAGAACCCATGTGGGAACACTCCCCTGCATCCAATAGGAAGTGTTTGGGAGCATTCCTCTGTGCATGCATGCATGCCTTCCCAGCGAATCTCCTCAGTGAGATACATAGCTGAGAAAAAAGGGAAAAATCTACGACTCCTGGGGAGAAGGGCAGGTTGTGAAGACTGATTTCTGCTGTCCCCAGAGATCACCTGTAAAAGGTGAGTAATTAAATTATCTCCAGAAACAAGCAGGAATGCAGTCTTCAAATATGAGACTTCCTAGCTCCAGACTACCGGGAAACAGCGGGGAGTCTGACCCATTATAAATAGGAAAAAAATGTTAAAGAACAACAGGAAGAGTCCAGGGGATCTAGGAGATTCAGAATCCCCAGCACACCCCAATCGAGCCGATAGTGGCGGTAGCCTGGATGGACAGAGGGCCGAAGGGAAGAAGGTGTAGCTAAGTCCAAAAGATGTGCTGTAGTACGGCTTGGCCAAAGTCACTGTCCTTCCAAGAACCCTTGTCCAGACAGTAGTGGGCTGCAAAAGTATGAATGGAGGACCATGTGGCAGCACGGCAGATCTCCGTTATGGAGACAGTGCGTAAGTAGGCCACAGATGTGGCCATGGCGTGGACATTGTGGGCGGTTACATGCCCCTCTAATGTCAGACCTTATCCAAAGAGAAAGCGTGCATTTAGTCATAGAAAGACCAAGGTGACTAGAGTCAAAAGAAATTAATAATTGTGAGGATTTCCTGTGTGCCTTGGTTCTATCAAGGTAATATGCCAACACTCGTTTGCAATCTAGTGTATGAAGTGCCGCCTCAGCCCGAGATGCATGTGGTTTTGGAAAAAAGGTGGGAAGAATTACCGACTGGTTGAGATGGAAGGTTGATACAGCCTTTGGAAGGAAATGCGGATGCATTCGCAAGACCACTCTATCATGATGAAAACATGTTTAGTGGCCATGTGTAACCAAAGCTTGTATTTCACTAACTCAGCGAGCCAAGGTGAGCACAATTAAGAAGGAAACCTTTCAAGTAAGATTCTAGAGAGAGGTAGTGACTAGAGGCTCAAATGGAGGTTTGAGCAATTAAGATCTAGGTTGAGGTCCCTATGAATTCAAGTTTCTAGGTAGGAGAAAGGCATGATTTGGAAAGTTTATGACAAAATTGAGATGTTGGACCACAGTAATGGTGCATTCAATGGACAGATGCACCATCTGTGGCAAGTTGCCCCTGACAATCCAGTCGTCTAAGTAAGGGAAGACGAAGAGGCCTAGGGTGCAGAGATAGGCCATGACTACCACTAGACATTTCGTGAATATCCTTGTGGCGGATGCCAGCCCAAAGGGCAGGACCCGGTATTGGTAGTGTCTATCATCAAACATGAAGCAAAGGTACTGCCTGTGAGATAGGTGGATGAGAATCTGCATGTACACATCCTTTAGATCTAGAGAACAGAGCCAATCGTTCCTCTGAAGGTAGAGAAACCATCTCATACTAGGAATTTGTTTAGGTTCCAGAGATCTAGAATGGGTCAGAACCCCCTCCCTGACGTTTTGGGAATAAGAAAGTACCAGGAGTAGAACACTAATCTTTCTTGTGCGCAAGGAACAAGCTCTATGGCACCCTCTTTTAGAAGAGTGGTGACTTCCTGTTGCAACAGATCCCGATGGAGAGGGTCTAGAGGATATTCCCCTGGAAAGAAGGGAGGAGGTAACTGGCAAAATGGAGCAGGTGGCATGAGGATGAGCTGTATTACCCAGGGTTCTGATGTTATGAGGGGCCACCTGTGGGCAAAATGGACCAGCCTGCCTACAATATTAGAAGGATAGGGGTTCCTTCAGGGGAAGAGTAGCAATGTTCTCTAGGGAGCCGTCAAAAGCTATCCCCAATTAGGAGCTGCAGAGCTGATTGTGGCTTAGAAGGTTTAAATCTCTTGGGCTAGCAAGGAGCCTGAAGCTTCTGCTGACCTTGGTGAGCATGGTAAGGCATGTAAGAGGGGTAATATTTCTTTTTTTTAGAAGGGTTTCTTTACAGAGGCCTTCTTCCTGGAAGGATCTGCTGTTTTACGAGAGAGATGCTTCATGGTAACGTCATCTGTCTCAATATCACCGGATTTCTCCCTCCAGCTCTTACCAAAGAAGTTTTTACCTCTGCAAGGAATATCTGCTAGCTTGTCTTAGACCCATTGCTCCAGGTCCAAAGACTGCAATCAAGCCAGCCTTCTGGTTCCAATGCCCACCACTGCAGCTCTTCTGGTAAACTCAAGAGAGTTAAAAGTTGCTCTAGTGATGAATTTAGAGCAGTCTTGACCATGCTTTACTAAGGCTCTGTAGGCCTCTTGCTTTTCTGAAGGGATGACAGCAGAGAACTTGTCTAGGTGTTTGACAACGTCTCTGAGGAGCATGCCCATATAAAGAATATAGGAATTTATGCGGGAAGCCAACATTGATGCCTGGAAGCATCGGCAGCTAAAGGCATCAAGGGTACGCAATTCTCTCCCAGGAGGAACCAAAGAATGGTTCTTAGTACTCTTGAGCTGGCTCATGGCTGACTCAACCAATGCTGAGGGAGTTGAGATTTTTAGAAGCCCAGGGAATCGAGGACCCTGAACATGGTGTCTATTCTCTTACTAGAGGTAACCGAGAGAGAGTTCTCCAACATCCGAAACTTGAGGTCCTGTAAAATATGATGGTCCGGGAGAGTGGCCAAGTCCTTAGGTGGTGAGGGATAGTATCTCCAGTTCCTTGGCTCTCAATTCCTTCTCAGTGCTCACCAAGATGGAGAGAGCTCTAGCCATATCACTGATAAAGTCCTAGAAGGAAATGTCCACCAGTGAAGACTGATGACATTCATGAGGCAATGACGGGTCAAATGGCACATCATAGCACCTTTGTGAAATCGGGGATTCAGCCTCTGATTCCCAGGCATCGGAATTGGAAAGGAAGTCAAAATAGCAATGGTCACCATCACTTCTCTGAGGCCGATCCGATGTTGAAGGACGATCTTGATGCTGATACCAAGAGACATCAGAACCGTAGATACTCGATGCCTGTTCCTCCTGCAGCTGATGGGATTCAGCCAGTTCCAGGCTTGGCATGGACCCCGAGGTCTGGGTCACTGAGGGCTTTGAGATGCCTAATTCTAGGCCCGGTATCGAGACCTAGGCTCCTGAGGGCCTCGAGGCCACCGGCACGGATGCCAGTAGGAGCACAGCCAAACTCCTCTCGATGGTCAGCATGCACTGCTTAAGGGAGATGAAGGATGTCTGGGTGGACTCTGGTGCAGGACTATGACCACCATACCAGACAATGGAACTGGAGGTTCTCCCGAAGTCGAAGCCTGGGTAGCACACTCCAAAGCCCCTCTTGTCCTTTGGAGGTGGATTCTTCCCGCTGGGGCTGCTTAGCTGGCCGCTCTTGGCTCTCAGGATCGGAATCCTGCCGAGGGGAGCTCCGGTGTCAATGTCCGAGGGATTAATCCCGGGAATCGGCATCGGTCCTCGAATCAAAGGCTGAGGCGCCCATGCAGCTTCGGTGGCTGGCTGCTTCATACTATGGCCTTTCAATTCCGAGGGAGTGCGGGAACTGCGCAAAATAAAGGAGCCTTGAGAAGGCGTCGAAGTCAGAAGAAGAGTGTGCTGAGGCTGCCAAGTCAGATCCAAAAAGACTTTTGCATTGCTTTTCCCATGTTTTAACCCTTTCCTTGTCATTTGCTGACACAGATTACAAGAGTCCAGGTTATGGTCAGGCCCCAAGCACTGTAAGCACCAATTGTGCTTGTCGGTGGCCAAAATAGTGTGGTTACATTTAGTACACTTTTTGAAACCACTGGCTGGCTTCTCCATGTCAAGAAACACAGCCTCTGCGAGGTCAAAAGACTCAATGGCAGCCTAGGCTGACGAAAAACCCATGGGAGTTATAAATAAAAAAGAAAAAGAAAAGTAAGAAAAAGTGCCTTAAAAAGGCACCGGCGTCGACAAGCAATGGTACCGAAGAGATGGGAAGACAAAAAAAGAAAAAAGAAGCACCCCAAAGGGCATGGTAGAAAAAAGTTTTAATTGTGGTGACAGGACAAGTGTCCACAGGGCTCCGCGGAAAAACTAAGACTGGGACTGAGGAGATTCACTGGGAAGGCATGCACGCATGCGCAGAGGGATGCTCCCAAATGCTTCCTATTGGATGCTGGGGAGTGTTCCCGCACAGGCTCCATCAGGGAATATCACACATATTGTGAAAACTGTATTCCTGCTTGTTCCTGGAGATTTAAAATATAGTTTGGCCATGACTCACTTGTTTGCAGTAAAAGGAAATGTGGTTACTCACGTGTAGTGAGTGCTCCTACTGTCCACAAAGAACACTTGCTACAGATGTGTAATTACTTTTTCTCCATGAACAAGCAGGAGAAAAGTCCTCACTTATGGGACTCCCTAGCTACAGGCTATCTTGAATAAAAAAGGGGAATAATGAATAGCTCAACAGGGGCAACAGCAAAACTGTCTTTGGTGGCTACAGGCTTTTTCTTATACGTTCTTATTTTATTTTTTTTAAGGTAGCCTGAACTGAAAGACATGGGCCCAGAGGGATGGTTGGATTCTACACCCAAAACACATGCCTGAGTACTAATTGACCAAAAATGCTGTCACGTCATGAATCCCCCCTCCAGGCAGTAGTGAGATGTGAATGGGTGGATTGACGTCCATGCTGGAGCTTTGCAAATCTCTTCCATGGAGACCGAGCACAAGTGGGTCATGGACATAGCCCTGGCTCTGATATTATGAGCCATGACATGACCTCAAGGCTAAGGCCTGCCTGGATATAAGTGAAAGAGATGCAATCTGCCAGCCAAATTGATAATGCGCATTTGGAGATGGCAATCTCTAACTTGTTAGGGTCAAAAGAAACAAAACGCTGGATGGACTTTCTATGGGCTTATATCAACATGTGCAACACAGTGTCCCCTCTGTGAGCATGAGGTTTTGGGAAAAATGTTAAAAGGATGGTTGACTTGAAGGATGGAAATCTGTTACTTCTTTCAGAAGAAATTTGGGATGAGTACAGATGTCCACTCTATTATGATGAAATTTAGTGTAAGGTGAATGAACTACTAAGCCTGAAGTGTGCTCACCCTGTGTGCTGAAGTGACCGCCACCAGAAACAATACCTTCCCGGTCAAAAACATCAGGGGACACGTATTGAACAGCTCAAAAGAAGTTCTGCAAGAACTACATTGAGATCTCAAGACGCTGTATGTGGCTTGTAGAAAGGTTTTAGCAGTAGTAAGCTCCGCATGAAGTGAACAACTAAAGGCTGTATAGAGATGGGTTTACCCTCTACATCTCAGTGATATATTCTGATGCGCTGGGGTGAATCCTTGCTGAGTTGGACATGAGTCTAGACTCAGAGAGATGAGGTAGCTACCCAAGCAGAGTTTGCGTGGGACAAGCTAAGGGATCGAGGGAGTGTCCCTCACACCAGACAGGAAACCTCTTCCATTTACATGAATAGGACTTTCTCATTGAGGCCCTCCTGGAGGCCAAAAGGACATCAGTAACACAAGGCGGCAGATTGAAAGTGGACAACGTCAAGCTCTCAACATTCAAGCTGCGAGGTCTACGGACTTCATGTTGGAATGCAACATTGTTCATTTCTCTTGCGATATCAGAACCAGTGAGTGGCCCAGTCAAATTGGTTCCTACCTGGAGAGTTACAGAAGGAGAGGGAATCATGGCTGCCTGGGCCAATAAGGGGCGATGAGAATCATCGTGCCTCTGTCTGCTTGGGCTTCAGGAGGATCTTTGCAATGAAAGGTATTGGAGGATACAGAAGACCTTCTCCTCCAATCAAGGAGAAAGGCATCTGAGGCTAGTTTATTGTGCTACCCCACTCTGGATTAGAACTGATTTACCTAGGCATTCTGAGAAGTCACAAAAAGATCTATCAAGAGTGAGCCCACTCCTGAAAGATGCAACTTGTGACCTTCCTGTCCAAAGTCCATTCAGGGGGCTGAAAGACTTGAATCAGCTTGTCTGCCAGAGTGATTTGTTCACCTGGTAGGTAAGTGGCCCTTACATATGTTTTGGAACAAGGTGGGCCACATGGGCCCTGGTCCCTGCAAAATTTGCCCACCATTCACAATTGCTGCAGACTCCTGTCTGCCCACAGGAAATCGAATCCCTGCGGGCAGGGTGGAAAGCCGCGACAATCATGGCAAAGACTCCTGTCTATCCACGGGAGGTCCCCCCGGACAGACAAAAGGCGTCTTTGTCACAACTGCGACGGCCTTCCCCCTGCTGCCCATGGGGATCTAATCTCCCATGGGCAGACAGGAGTTTGCCGCAATCGTAGCCATTCTCTTCTGCCCGTGAGATGAGATCCCTGTGGGCAGAACAGGAGGGGTAGGCCGTGAGGGGGGGGGGGGCTAGGGGCGCAGTCAAAGTGGAGCTTCCCCCCCCCCAATCGGAGTTCTGTGGCCCTGGGCTCTTGTCCATCCCAGGGGAGATAGCAAATTTCCACAAACCAATTGTTTCCCAACCTAGGAGCACTAATGTGCGGTCAGGACCTTCAAGGGATTTAGTGAATACCCAGCCCCTGTTGTGACACTGTCTTTTTTTTTTTTCAGCAACAGGCAGAAGAGCTTCCCGTAGCCTTCTCTTCCCCCACCATCACTGCTGCAGCACATCCACAAAGCAACAGTCATAGTGGCTATAAAAAAATTGTTTAGTTTTAGTTTAGTTTATTCAACATTTGTTTAACCATTTTTTTAGTCCATAGGATATTTCAAAACGGTTTACTATATAAAAATCAAGAAAGGAAAAAGAAAATATACGTCACAAACAAAAAAGAGAAAAACCAACATAGACACTCAGCACAACAATAATTAACAAATTTCATCATCATTCTAATCAACTAAAGGACCAAAAGCTTGTATAAGAAAATACAATAAACATGGGGCCTCTGCGATGCAGGTGCTCCTCGAAGGTCCTGCCAGTCCCACCCCACTTCTGGCGCATGCTTCATTTTAGGAGGCAGCAGCAGCAGGGCCTTTGAAGATATGATAGAAGTCTATAAAATAATGAATGGAATGGAACGGGTTAACATAGATCAGTTGTTTACGCTATCAAAAAGTAGAAAGACTAGTGGACATGCAATGAAGCTACAATGTAACCCATTTAAGATTAATAAGAGAAAATATTTTTTCACTCAACGCATAACCAAACTCTGGAATTCCTTACTGGAAGGTGTAGTAAAAGCTGTTAGTGTAAACTGGGTTTAAAAAAAGGTTTGGGCAAGTTCCTGGAGGAAAGGTCCATAAACCATTATTAAAGAGGACCCGGGAAATCCACTGCTTACCCCAGGCCGAGCATTGTGGAAGCTGTGGACTTTGGGTACCTGCCAGGTACTTGTGACCTGGATTGGCCACTGTTGGAAACAGGATACTGGGTGACCCAGTATGGCATTTCTTATGTTCTTATGAAAAGTGCCTTTATTGTATTTTTTTATTGCTGCTGTGACTGCCACTTTGTGGATATGCTGTGGCAGCAGCAGTGGGGGGAAGAAAAGGCTACAGGACATACTGCTGCCTGTGGCTGAAAAACAGTGTTATGGGACATGGGGGTGGTGGATAACTAGGGAGATCAAGGGCAGCTGCTGGAAAAGGGCAAGGTGCCTAGGAAGATGAAGAGAAGATACTGGACATGAGAGAGAAGCATAAGGAAATGGAGAAATACTGGAAAGGGAAAGGGAATCCTGGAGATTGGTGGGGTCACTAGAAAATAGAGAGAGGATGCTACATACAGGGGGACATAGGGAGGTAGAGGCAGTGATATTGGGTGGAAGGAGGAAGAGGGGAACATTCTGGGCGTGATTTGCATAGGGACATGGAGGATATGCTGGATGGGGAATACAGGAAGATAGAGGAGATGTTGCATATGGGGGTGCAGAGAGAGATGAAGGAGAGATTATGGACATGCACAGGGAAGAAGCTGCATGGGAAGGAGATGGACATAGAGAGGGGAGAGAAAGGTGAGAGTTAAAGATTAATGGGCTGGGGAAGTAGTGAAGTGGGTAATGGGAGGGCTGAGGTGAAGGCTGTAAAGTTTTAGGTAGATGGAGTTAATAGAGGGGGATGGAGAACTGGAAAGAAAGAGAAAAAATAAATGGAAAAAAATTAAAAGGACTCTATCCTAGATGGCCTTCACTTGTTTTGCAGTTGGTCGTGCTGTGAGGGCTTGTGTGCATCAGTGATGCTGAGGGCTAAGCTATCAATAGCTTAACTACTGGCAGGGTATCCCAAGATGGACAGATCTCAGCTGAGATGCCAGACCAAGACAAACTACCCATCTGGGCAGCAGCAGAATGGGATGGTGTTGGCGGCGGAGGATCACATTTCTGTGACAACGGCAACACTACTAAAATTAAACTGCGCGGACGAAAGGCCTGGCAATCTACTTCCGTATCTTGCCACGAAAACTGAATGGATAGTCACAACAAAATAAATTTCACTATAGTGCTGGAAGATGAGACCCCCAGATCGGAAGATACTCAACTGGCTACTGGGGAGGAGCTGAAGACTTTTCAGAGTAAAGCCTGCATTTATGATGTGGTTGGATCAAAGCCCTCGGGACTTCTGACTGCTGATGTAGCTGCGCATGAAATGAGAGTCAGAAGCTGAAAAGATGTCTTACATATTGGGACATGGAACATATGAAGCATGAACCAAGGGAAGCTGGAGGTGGTCAAGAATGAAATGGTACGTGTACAACTCAATTTGTTGAGTGTCAGAGAAATCATATAGACTGGCATAGGACACGTTGCATCTGATGATCACATGGTCTACTACACAGGAAATGGAAAGAAGAAATGGTGTTCCATTTATAATTAAGAAGAAACTTGCAGGAATGTCAATGAAATACAATGCAATAAGTGAACGCTTAATTTCTATTCGTCTACAAGGAATGCCTATCAGCACTACTATAATTCAAGTATATGCCCCAACAACTGCTGCAGAAGAGGATGAAACTGATGAGTTCTACGAACAAGTTCAAGCTGAGATTGACAAACATGCAAACAGGATATCCTGATAGTCATGGGTGACTGGAATGCAAAAGTTGGCAACAAAGAATAAGGCAAAATAGTTGGAAAATATAGACTTGGCAACAGAAATGAAGCTGGAGAAAGACTGATAGAAATCTGCAAGACCAATGATCTATTCATCTCAAACACCTTCTTCCAGCAACACAAGCGGCGACTGTACACATGGACTTCACCCAATGGATTGTACAAAAATCAAACTGACTACATCTGTGAAAGTCAACGATGGAAAAGCTCTATAACATCAACAAAGACAAAACTTGGAGAAGACTGTGGTACCGAAACTCAAGCTAAAGTTGAAAAAGAGCAAGCCACTCATGAATGTAGCAAAATATGACCTTGAGAATACACCACCGGAATTTAAAGACTGCCTGCAAAATTGATTTGCTGCTTTAGATATAAATGACAGAGCTCCAGAAGAGTTATGGGATGGCATCAAGAAGGTTGTTTTGGAAAAAAATGAGAAATCTCTATAAAAGGTGAAAAAGCAAAAATGGCCAAAATGGATTACCGAAGAAACTCTGAAAATTGCCCAGAAATGCAGAGACGTTAAAGCCAGAGGAGAAAGAAAGGCAATCGCAGAACTCAACAGAGATTTCCAATGTGCAGCAAGACAAGGCGAAGTACTACAATGACGCATGCAAGGAAATAGAAGCAGAAACTATTAGAGGAAGAACAAGATCGGCTTTCCTAAAGCTGTTCCAGCCTTGAATTGGAATGTTACAAAATGCTCAAGGATCCATGTTGAATGATGCTGAGAAGATCAAGAAAAGGTGGAAAGAATATACAGAGTTATTATATGATAAAGATCAAGTGGACCAACAGCCATTTCAACCTGTACCTTATGATCTGGAACCATTGGTGATGAAAGAAGAAGTTGATGCAGCATTTAAAGCCTTATCAAAAAACAAAGCACCAAGCATTGATGCAATCTGATTCAGCTGTTAAAGAGTAGTTACTCACCTGTAACAGGTGTTCTCCAGGAGCAGCAGGAATCAGTCCTCACTTATGGGTGACATCGACCTCGATGGAGCCCCCGTGCGGAGCATTTCCCCAGCTTTCTAAGAAAGCATTTGGGAATACTGCATGCATGCGCGGTCCCCTTCCCGCCTAAAGGTGCCATCTTGCTCAGTCAGATGACATAGCTAAAAGACAGCACAAAAAAAATACAAAAATGAACTATGTACAACTGCAACTCCCAGGGGAGGAGGGAGGGTGGTGAGGACTGATTCCTGCTGCTCCTGGAAAACACCTGTTACAGGTGAGTAACTACTCTTTCTCCAGGACCAAGCAGGAAGTCAGTCCTCATTTATAGGACTCCCCAGCTTCAGGCTTCCCGGGACCCAGAGCTGAAAAAATGAGCTCCCTCTAGCCGCAGCATCAGAGAAAGGATTTCACTGAAACATACCCCCACCGGTAGCCCAACCAGAGGGCTGGAGGGTAGGAGTTGCCTAAACCTCAAAGAGATTCCGGAGCACTGCCTGACCGAAAGCCCTGTCCCTACGGGACTCCCTCTCCAGGCAGTAATGGGCCGTAAAAGTCTGGCTTGAGGACCAAATTGCAGCCCTGCAGATGTCTGCCAACGGTACAGAGCAGAGATGAGCTACTGAGGCAGCCATTGCTCTGACACGGTGGGCCGTGACCCGACCCTGCAAGGGAAGGTCAGCTGCCCTGTAAGCCCAGGTGATACAGTCAGCCACCCAGATGGACAAGGTACGCTTGGAGACAGGTAACCCCAAGTTATTAGGGTCAAAAGATACGAAGAGCTGAGTAGCCCTCCTATGCCCCTGCGTACGTTCAATGTAGAAGGATAAGGCCCTCCTACAGTCCAGGGTATGCAGGACAGTCTCAGCCCGGCTGGCATGGGGCCTAGGGAAGAATGTCGGAAGAACCACCTCCTGGTTGAGGTGGAAAGAGGAGACAACCTTTGGGAGGAACTTAGGATGAGTCCTAAGGACTACCCTGTTCCTATAGAAGCGAGTATAAGGCCTGTCACAGACCAGGGCCTGAAGCTCACTGACACGCCTGGCCGAGGTCAGGGCCACTAGGAATAGAGTCTTCCAGGAAAGGAAGCGCAGGGGACACGTAGCCTTCGGCTCAAAAGGTGGGCGAGTCAGTTGCTGCAAGACCACATTCAACTCCCACTCAGGGGCTGGTGGACGGAGAGGAAGCTTAAGCAAGAGCAAGCCCCTGAGAAACCTGGACACCAAGGGGTGAACCGACAAAGAGTGTCCCTCCACCAGAGAGTGGTGAGCTGCCAGAGCAGAGAGGTGGACCCGAACCGAATTGGACTTAAGGCCCTGATTGGACAAGTGCAGAAGGTACTGAAGCACTACTGGGACAGTGCAGGCGAAAGGATCTTCCTTGCGCTGCTGACACCAAAAGGATAACCTTTTCCACTTTGGGCAGAGGTTTTCCTGGTGGATTGCTTTCTAGAGGCCAAGACCACCTCTTCCACTTCCTGAGGCAGGCCCCAGGGAGTCAACACTACCCTTGCAGACTCCAGGCCATCAAATTGAGAGATCTGAGATTAGGGTGAAGAAGAGAACCCTGATCCTGAGTCAGAAGATCGGCTTGCAACCCCAGAGGCAGTGGTGTTTCCACTGCAAGTTGAAGCAGAAGGGGGAACCAGGGCTGCCTCGGCCACCTGGGAGCTACCAGAAGTATCGAGGCCTTGTCCCGTAGAATCTTGAACAAGGTTCGGGCCATCAGAGGTGTGGGAGGAAACGCATAGAGGAGGCCCTGGGACCAAGAAATCAAGAAGGCATCCGCTGCTAACCTCAGGGGATGCGGTTGCCTGGAACAGAACCTGGGCAGCTGCCGGTTCAGGGGACTGGCAAAGAGATCTCTGGATGGAAGTCCCCATCTCTTGAAAATTTTCTGAACCACCAAGGGGTGAAGTTGTCACTCGTGAGGTTGCAGAATCCTGCTCAACCTGTCTGCCAGGAAGTTGTCCTGGCCAGGGAGATAAACAACCTTGAGAAAATAGAAATTACACTTGCCTGGTAATTGTAGTTCCTGGAGGGTCCAGTTTAGTCCTTCACATCCGGGTAGTACACCTCTTCCTGCAGCCAGGAGACTGGACCAATCAAATTCTTTAGATCATGGAATGTATGCTGCTGGAGCTCCCATCAGGCCCCCAGTGAACTAATACCAAAGCAAACTCAAAGAAGGAACAGGTAAGCAACATAAAATAAACAGACTTATGCCCCCTTAAACCACTGGACCCCCTCCCCAAACGAGAGAGTCAGAACCTTGTACCTTGCTTCGGCCCCCTTTACCTGGAGCCACTGAGACACTGCAGCACAGAGAATGAAAAAGGTACTTACCGAATGAATAAAGTGGAAAGTAGCTGCAGTATGAGAAGAGAAAGTGCATCACTTTCCCGAACCGATGTCCCACCAAGGTAGCGCGCCAGATTGATAAAAGACACTTCTGAGACTCTTGGGCGGGACGGAGGACTAAACTGGACCCTCCAGGAACTACAATTACCAGGTAAGTGTAATTTGTATTTCCTGAGCGGTCCTCCAGTTTAGTCCTCCACATCCGGAATGTAACAGAACAGTAATCAACGGGGGGGACCATTCCAACTGGCGCGCAGTACCGCCGAACTGAAACAAGAATCCCGAGACACCTGAACATCTAACCGGTAATGTCTACTAAAGGCATGGAGAGAAGACCAAGTAGCCGCTTTGCAAATATCTACCGGCGGAACCAGACTGCACTCCGCCCAGGAAGCCGCTTGCGCTCTGGTGGAATGAGCACGTAAACCCAACGGCACAGGCCGACCGTGCAACAAATATGCCGAGGTGATAGCTTCCTTAATCCAGCGTGAAATGGAGGACTTCGCCGCCGCCTCCCCCTTTCGAACTCCACCGAACAGGACAAACGATCTGATTTACGGAAACTTTCGGAAACCTTCAGATACTGTTGCAGAACCCTGCTCACATCCAACCGGTGGAGGCCGTCGTCGGCACCCGTAGACTGAATGGAAAACCGGCAGAACAATGGACTGATTTAAATGAAACGGCAAAACCACCTTCGGAAGAAAGGAGGGCATCGGGCGAAGAACCACCTTATCCCGAGAAAACGACAAGAAGGGAGTCCTACAAGACAACGCCTGTAGCTCCGAAATCCGCCTCGCTGAGCAAATGGCCACGAGGAAGACCGTTTTCAGGGTTAAGTCCTTAACTGATGCGTGATGTAGCGGCTCAAAGGGCTGCCGAACCAAGGCTTGCAACACCAAATTCAAATCCCAAGGAGGAATAGTCACTCTGCGCGAAGGGCGCAACCGAAACACGGCCTTAAGAAAACGCTGCACATCTGCATGAGCCGCTAGAGAGAGATCGTGTATCTTACACGATAACACGTGAGAGCCGCCAGCTGAACCTTTAGGGAGCTTGCGGCTAAGGCCCTTGTCAAACCCGTCTTGTATGAAACTGAGAATTACGGCAACTGAAGCCGTCGCCGCCCGAATATTATGTGACAAACACCAATCCTCAAAAATACGCCAAATGCGGACATATGTAAGCGATGTAGAAGTCTTCCTGGCTCGAAGAAGCGTGGCAATAACCGACGGAGAATAGCCCTTCTTTCTCAACCGAGCCCTTTCAATGGCCAAACCGTAAGCGAGAACCGATCCACCTGAGGCATGCTCAGGGGCCCCTGAACTAGTAGGTCTCCGAGAAGAGGGAGCTTCCATGGACTCCCGTCGAGAATGCGCACCAGGTCGGCATACCAAGGACGTCTGGGCCAGTCTGGAGCCACCAACAGGACCCTTCTGTGGTGCGCTTTGATGCGTTGGACCACTCTTCCGATCAACGCCCACGGAGGAAACACATACAGGAGGCCGGACTCTGGCCACGGCTGGATGAGGGCGTCGATTCCTTCAGACATGCGTTCTCTCCGCCTGCTGAAAAAACGACCTGTCTTCGCCGACTGGAAGGTCGCCATGAGATCCATGATCGGAGGCCCCCACCGACGAACTATTTGCGCATAAATCTGCGGATGCAACTCCCACTCTCCGGCGTCCACCCGGACTCTGCTGAGAAAATCCGCCATCACATTGTCTTTTCCTGCAATATGCACAGCCGAAATGGCTAGAAGGCGTATTTCCACCCACTCGAAGAGGCCCTGTGCCTCCTCCTCCATGGCTACGCTTCCTGTGCCGCCTTGTCGATTGATATATGCCACCACCGTCGCATTGTCCGACAGAACACGCACTGCTTGATGTAACACCATTGACTCGAAGGCTCGCAGCGCTAGTCCCACCGCGCGCAACTCGAGCCGGTTGATCGACCACTGTAGCTCCCGTGCCGACCAAGTTCCCTGAGTGTAACGACCCTGACAGTGGGCTCCCCAGCCCACTAGACTCGCATCGGTTATGACTGGTAACCAATTCGGCTGTTCCAGAGGCAGCCCTGCCTGAAGGGACCGTGGGCAAAGCCACCACTGCAACGCCCGACGCACCTGCCTCGGGCAGGGCAATCTGTGACTTAGCGAGTCTGTCTGATTTGACCAGCGACGTAAGAGAGCTCTCTGTAGCGGACGCATATGAAACCTGGCCCAAGGAACGACATCTATGGTCGCCGCCATGGTGCCCAGCAGGCGGAGATACCACCAGGCCGACGGAGCGGGAATCACCAAGAAGGCCCGAACTAGAAGCCGCAAGGCTTGAGCACGTCGACACGGTAAAGATACCAAACCGCTGTCCGTGTCGAAACAGACCCCGAGATACTCGAGCATTTGAGAAGGCTCCAAATGACTCTTCTTTGCATTGACCACCCAACCTAAGCTCTGCAGAAAGCGTACGACCTTGGCCGTCACCTGTAAGCTCTCCGCAGCGGACTTCACTCGAATCAACCAGTCGTCGAGATAAGGGTGGACCAGAATACCGTCCTTTCGCAGCGCCGCTGCCACCACCACCATTACTTTGGTGAAAGTGCGGGGAGCTGTTGCAAGGCCGAATGGTAACGCTTGAAACTGATAGTGGCCCCAAGGGAAGGCGAAGTGAAGAAACTTCTGATGAACCGGCCTTATAGGAATATGGAGGTAGGCCTCCGCCAAGTCTAGCGAAGTCAGAAACTCCCCTTGTCGCACTGCCACTATGACGGACCTTAGAGTTTCCATCCGAAAGTGCAGAACTCGGAGACAACGATTCACCCCCTTGAGATCCAAGATAGGACGGAGAGAACCGTCTTTCTTTGGCACCACGAAATAAATGGAGTAACGACCTACCCCACGCTCGGGTTCTGGAACAGGAATAACCGCCCCCAAGTCGAGGAGCCGGTCCAACGTAGAGCGAATGGCCAGTTCTTTTAACGGACCCCGGCTGGGCGATAGAACGAAGGAGTCTCGAGGCGGAAAGGCAAACTCCAGTGCATAACCCTCTCTGACTATCTCTAGCACCCACTGATCGGATGTTATTTGGACCCAAGAGAGAAAAAAATCCCGAAGGCCACCCCCGATGACGAGATGTCCCTCCCGGGCCCGCCTCGCTTCATTGTGGTTTGCGATTAAATGAAGAGGTGGAAGAGGAGGCTGTAGCTGAGAAGCCTCGGCCCGCTCCCCGGAAACCTCGAAAAATATTGGACCGTGATCCGAACCTGCCCCTCTGAGAACTCCAAAGGCGGGAAGAGCGGAATCTTCGAAAGTCTCTGAATTGACCTCGAGAAGTTGGCAAACCTCTACCTAACTTAGGTTTATCTTCCGGTAGCCTACCGCCCTTAGACTCCCCAAGGTCCTTCACCAACTTATCTAGATCGTCTCCAAACAATAAGCGACCCTTGAATGGCAGCTTGCTGAGACGAGACTTGGATGAGCCGTCAGCCACCCAATTTCGCAGCCAGATGGAGCGGCGTGCTGCTACCAGGGAAGCCATACTGTTAGCTAAGGATCTGATCAAATCATAATGGACATCAGCTAAGTAGGCTGATCCCGACTCCAACCGCGTCACTTTGAGTAAAGCTTGCTGATCGAGAAGAGAATTCTGACGCAAATGCTGAGCCCACCGTAAACAAGCTCTAGCTATCCACGTCCCGCATATGGACGCTTGCAATGACAAGGCATTGGTCTCAAAAGCCTGTTTCAAAAGACCATCCACCTTCCTATCCTGAGTATCTTTTAAGGCGGCACTTCCCTCAACCGGGATTGTCGTCTTCTTGGTCACTGCCGACACTGCCGCGTCTACCCGAGGAGACTTGAACTTATCTTTGTCCTTGTCCACTAACGGATACAGACGGTTCATTGTCCGAATACCTTTCAAACCGGACTCCGGCAAATCCCACTCAGTTTGAATCATTTGATCCACTACTCTATGTACCAGAAACACCACCTGAGATTGTCGAACCGCCTGAATGAGCGGATCCTCTAAAGCTTCCTCCTCCACAGACTGCGCCGAGGCTAGATTGAGGGTTTGCAGGGCTTCCGTAATCAGGGGCACCAGCTCCTCCTTTCGGAACACCCGAATAATCCGAGCCTGATCCTCAGGCTCCGGAATTTCACCTTCCTCTAAGTCGTCGAGCAGATCCTCTGCGTCCACTGCCGCTTCAGACTCCTGCCACTGTAGGTCTTCCGGTTCCAACTCCAGGGACCGCAACCTTTTAGGAGGTCTGGGCGTAACCCGCCCGGACCCGTCCGTTGTGGGCAGCGTCAGAGGCAAAGCAGCAGAGAAAGGTTCAGGTAGCTTACCCAAGCGCCCCAGTTGGAAAGCCTGATGCATAATCAGCACGAAATCAGGGGAAAAATCAGCGTTGAAGTTCGCCGTAGAAGTCAAACTCTGCTTCCAGCACCCGCAGGCACGGAGGAGCAAGGAGCTGCTGTGATTGCCCGATCCGTCCCCCGAACTGTCTAGGGGGATCGATCGAGAAATGCTGCCTCAATAAGCACCACAAAGGGGGGGGGAAGGGCAGTACGGCTCAGCTCTGCAGAAGCACTGTTGTCTTTTTTTTGTTTTTTTTAAAGCGATATTTACCTAAAAACAAAAGAAAGGGAAAGGAGCAAAGCAAAGAACTCCCCAAGAAAATAAAATGTAGTGTTGCTAAGAAAATCCCTAAGTGAGCCCAGAACCAGGCTCACACGTCCTCCTGCTGCAAGGAGACTGGACACACTGGGGGCCTGATGGGAGCTCCAGCAGCATACATTCCATGATCTAAAGAATTTGATTGGTCCAGTCTCCTGGCTGCAGGAAGAGGTGCACTACCCGGATGTGAAGGACTAAACTGGAGGACCGCTCAGGAACATGTTTTGCAGAGCAAAAGAGCACAGGGCCTGTGCCTCCCGACACAGGAGCCTTGATCCCGTGCCTCCCTGTTTGTTCACATAGAACATGGCCACTTGATTGTCCGTCTGTACCAGAACAGACTGGTGAGCCAAGGCGTGAGAGGAGGTTTTGAGGGCTTAGCGAATAGCCCAGAGTTCCAGGAAGTTGATTTGCTGTGTGGCCTCCCATGGAAACCACAGGCCCTGGGTGCACTTGTCCAGGCAATGTGCACCCCAGACCTGCAAAGAGGCATCGGTGGTCAGCACCACTGTGGAAACAGGCACCTGAAAAGGCACTCCCTGTAATAAGTTGGGGGGGGTGTAGCCACCACTGCAGGGAGTCCAGGAATGGTTTGGATACCTGCACTTTGTCTGTGAGGCTTCCAGTGGCTTGCTTCCACTGAGTTCGAAGACACCATTGTGCAGGCCTCATGTAGAGGCGGGCATTGGGGGTCACATGCACCGTCGATGCCATGTGGCATAGGAGTTTCAGGCAGAGTCTGGCGGAGACCTGTGGCCTGCTCAGAAACTGGTTTGCCAAGTCTATGAGCCTTTGAGCCCTGTCTCCTGGCAAATAAGCCTTTGCTTGCAGGGAATCCAACCTTGCCCCTAAGAACTCTAGGTTCTGGGAGGGGAGCAAAGTGGACTTTGCGAAGTTTATGACAAACCCTAGGTGTTAAAGGAGAGATACAGTTTGGAGGGTGGCTTGCCTGGCCTCCTGGTAAGTCTGACCCCTGATGAGCCAGTCGTCCAGGTAGGGGAAGACAAAAACACCCTGATTCCTTAAGTAGGCCGCCACCACCGCCAGACACTTTGTAAAGACCCTTGGGGCGGAGGTCAGGCCAAAGGGTAGTACTCTGTACTGGTAATGGTTTCCTCCCACAATGAACCTGAGGTACTTTCTGTGGTCTGGATGAATGAGGATGTGAGTATACGCATCCTTTAGATCTAAGGAGCATAGCCAATCTCCCTGCTGGAGGTAGGGCAGAAGTGTTCCAAGAGTAAGCATGTTGAACCTTTCTCTCTCCAAGAACTTGTTGAGATTCCTGAGGTCGAGAATGGGCCTGAGGCCCCCGGTTCTCTTTGGTACGAGGAAGTACCTGGAGTAGAACCCGTGACCTTGCAGAAGTAGATCTTGAAGTTCCTGAAGGAGGAAGTCTGTGTGCAAAGGAGGTCTGGGAGGCTCTCCTGGAAAGTAAGGAGGAGGCAACTGCTGGAAATGGAGCATATAGCCCTTGTGGACGATGCTCAATACCCAAGCATCTCCTGTAATGGGTGACCACCTGTGGGCAAACAGGACTACACGACCTCCTGTGCAGAGAGGACAGCAGAGGCGGAAAGGCTATACTGTGGGAGTCAAAACCCCCCTCCCTGCTGAGTGGGAGCAGGAGCCGGAGGCTTGGGGGTCTTCTGCCTACGGGGCCCATGTCCCTGCCCCTTGGCCTGCTGGGGAGCTGGGAAGGCCTGGTACTGAGGGAAAGGTTTGTAGGCAGTCACCTTCCTCGGGTAAAAGGACTTCTTACCCGAGCCCTTCTTTTATGAGAAGGGGCAGAGGTTTTTCTGGACAGCCTTGTCCTAGTCAGGTGCTCGGTTTCGAGCTCAGCAGCCTTCTCGGCCATGGGCTTCCCAAAAAGGTTTTCACCTCAGCAAGGGACATCGACCAACTTGTCCTGCACCCAGGGCTCGAGGTCCGCTGACTGCAACCATGCCTGGCGTCGGGCCCCGATGCCAGCTGCCACTACACGGGCCGAAGCCTTGAAGCTATCGTAGGCCGCTCAGGACATGAACTTTGAGCATTCCCGGATTCCCGAGGACAAGGTCTGGAACCTCTGCAAAGGTTCCCCGGAGAGGCCAGCAGAGAACCCGGCAAGCTCCTTCGCCAGGTCTCGTAAGTAAATGCCCATGTACAGCTGGTAAGACTGGATACGGCAAGCAAGCATTGAGCCCTGGAAGCACTTTCTGCCGAAAGCATCCAGGTTCCGGGCCTCCCTGCCGGGAGGCACCGCAGAGTGCATCTTCTGGCTCTTCAGATGATGCATGGCCGATTCCACCACCATGGAATGGTGCGGCAGCTGCGTCTTCTGGAATCCAGGGCTCTTATGGATTCGATAGATAGAATCAACCCGCTTGCTTAAAACCTGCGCCGAGGCAGGTGCCTCCCACATCCGGAAGAGGAGCCGTTCCAGCATCGGAGGAACAGGCACAGTAAAGGACTCCTTCGGAGGAGAGTCATACTGGAGGGCCTCGAGCTGTTCAGCTCGAGGCTCCTCCTCGGGGTCTGCGGGAATCGCCAAAGCCTTGTCCATGTCCCTGATGAACTCCGAGAACCTGGTGTCCTCCGGGGGGGACCTACTCCGGGGCTCGGATTGCGGTGAGTCCGACGGGACACACCGAGTCCTTAAAGTATCAGGGGACTCCTTGTCCTCCGTCTCCCACGTGGACTCATCCGGATTCGGGGGCTCCGACCGCGTGGGCCTTGGTGGCACCCACCCCGACGCCGAAGGGACCGGCATTGACGTCGACGCCCTCGGTTCCAAGCAGGAGGTCAAGGGTGACCGTGACCGAGTCCAAGCTCAGGAGACTCAGCAGCCACCGACTCGGGCCCCGGCAGCACCGGGCCTGACGTCGGCTCCCGAAGAGGAGAGTCCACGAGGACCACAGGACATGTGTCCGGCGGGCTCCGGCTCTGCACGAGGCATCTTGTATGGCTTCTCCTGCTCAAAGGGCCCGGGACGGCGGTCGGGGGTCCGAGACCTGCTTCCCGAGGAACCAGAGACCTCTTCCGACGCCGCCCTCACGAGCCGTTTCTTCCTCTTACGTTCCCGATCGGGGGACCCCCTGTCCGAGGAACCCCTGCGATGCTCGGGGTCAGACTCCCGAGACGTCGAGGCCTCGGACAAGGTCCGGGCCCAGCCGGAGGCAGAGTCAGAAAAAATCTGTTCTGATGCTGACGGCTGCATAGTGCCTTGGTGGACATTTTACCACATGGGACACAGATCTTAGGATCATGATCCGGTCCAAGGCATTGAAGGCAGCAGTCGTGTGTGTCGGTGAGAGACATCAGTTTCTTGCACTGATCACACTTCTTGAAACCACTGGAAGCCATCGGGGAAAAAAGGGCCCCGCGAGGTCAAAGGACCGGCCTTCCATGGAAAAACCAAAAAGGGCGCGAACGCCAGCCATGAAGGGCAAAAACCGAAAAATAGAAGACTGGCTCGATATCGGTGTACCGAACCCGGCGGGAAGGGGATACCGGTGTCGAATCGGAGAAAAAAGTACGATGAAATCCCAAGAAAAAGTCAATATTTCCCGGGTGACACGGACAGACGTCCAGTGGGCTCCACGGAAAAAGAAAGACTGAGCAAGATGGCACCTTTAGGCGCATGCGTGCAGTATTCCCAAAGGCTTTCTTAGAAAGCTGGGGAAATGCTCTGCACGGGGGCTCCATCGAGGTCGATGTCGCCCATAAGTGAGGATGAAATTTAATGTGAAAGGTTATGCACCTAGAGAAGAACAACCCAAACTATGGTTACACAATGCAAGGTTCCACATTAGGAACCACCACCCAGGAAGAAGATTTAGGCGTCATTGTGGATACCATGTTAAAACCCTCGGCCCAGTGTGCAGCGGCGGCCAAGAGAGCAAATAGAATGCTAGGTATGATAAGGAAAGGAATGGAAAATAAAACAAAAGATATTATAATGCCTCTGTATCGTTCCATGGTGAGACCGCACCTTGAATATTGTGTGCAATTCTGGTCACCGTATCTTAAAAAGGATATAGCGATTTTAGAAAAGGTTCAGAGAAGAGCCACCAAAATGGTAAAGGGGATGGAAGGATACTCCTATGAAGAAAGGCTAAAACGTTTAGGGCTCTTTAACCTGGAAAAGAGACGGCTGAGGGGAGATATGATAGAAGTCTATAAATTAATGAACGGAGTGGAACGGGTAAACGTAGATCAATTGTTTACGTTATCAGAATATAGAAAGACTAGGGGACATGCAATGAAGCTACAGGGTAAACTATTTAAGACTAATAAAAGAAATATTTTTTCACTTAACGTGTAATCAAACTCTGGAATTTGTTACCGGAGGATGTAGTAAAGGCTGTTAGTGTAGCTGGGTTTAAAAAAGGTTTGGACAAGTTCCTGGAGGAAAGGTCCATAAACCATTATTAAGAAGTGACCGAAGATATCAATGCTTGACCCAGTACAAGCATTGTGGAACTTGTGTCTCTTGGGGAAACTGCTAGGTACATATGACCTAGATTGGCCACTGTTGGAAACAGAATACTGGGCTTGATGGACCTTGGTCTGACCCAGTATGGCATATCTTATGTTCTTATGAGGACTGACTTCCTGCTTGGTCCTGGAGAATCATACTTACAAGGCTCTGCCAGGAAATTTGGAAGACAACATCATGGCCTACTGATTGGAAAATCTCTGTGTTTATACCAATACTAAAGAAAGGTGATCCAACTGACTCTGGAAATTATTGCACAATTGCTCTGATCCCATGTGATAGCAAGATTCAACTGAAGATTACTCAGCAGAGACTACAACCCATACCCAGAACGAGAACTATCTGAAGTGCAAGCCGGGTTCAGGAAACGGCGAGGGCCAAGAGACATCTTCGTGAGTCAGTGTCCCCTTGAAAAGACTAAATACCACAAGGATATCTACATGTGTTTTATTGATTACAGCAAGGCTTTTGACTGTGTAAAACATGAGAAACTCTGGGCCACATTAAGAAACATGGATATACCAGAACACCTGATCGTTCTCTTGCACAACCTTTACATTGATCAAGAAGCAACAGTTCAAACGGAACTAGGAGAAACAGAATGGTTTAAAATCAGCAAAGGTGTACGACAAGGCTGTATACTTTCCCCATAGCTGTTTAATTTATATGCAGAACAAATCATCAGAGAAGGACTATATGAAGACAACAGAGGTGTAAAGATTGGTGCGAGGCTCATCAACAACCTTCGCTATACTGATGATACCACATTACTGGCTGAAACTGAAGACGATCTGAAACATTTGCTTCTCAAGATCAAGGAACATAGTCTTAAACTGGGCTGGCACCTTAATGTAAAGAAGACAAAGATTCAGACAGCTGGCAAAATCAATAAGTTCATTGTTGATGGAAAAGAAATTGAAATAGTGAACAACTTTAACCTACTTGGATCAACTATAAATAAAGAAAGAACAAGCAGTCAAGAAATCCGACGACGCACTGCTCTTGGCAGAATGGCTATGAAGGACCTAAACACGATTCTCAAGAGCAGAGATGTCTCTCTTCATACAAAGATTCAACATGTTCAAGCCATGTTTTTTTCAATAACATCATATGGATGCGAAAGTTAAGCAGTGAAAAAGATAGACAGGAAGAAAATTGATGCCTTTGAATTATGGTGCTGGCGACGAATACTGTGTATACCATGGACTGCTCGAAGAACAAACCAGTCATTACTAGAGGAGATCAAACCTAAGCTTTTTTTAGAAGCTCAGATGACAAGACTTTGATTTTCATACTTTGGACACATCATGCGAAGAGAGAGATCATTAGAGAAAGACATCATGCTTGGCAAGACAGAAGGTCAACGCAAAAGAGGAAGGCCAGCAATGAGATGGATCGATACAATAACAGCAGCTATGAGTGCCAGTCTGTTAACAGTGAGCCGCCTGATTGAAGACCAAACACAGTTTAGGACTACTATCCAGAGGGTCGCCATGAGTCGACACCGACTCGACAGCACCTAACAACAACAATAACATCCTAGATGGAAGGAAGTGAAAAATGTAGGAAAGGAGAGAAATGTCAGATGGACTGGTGACCCTAGAAAGAAAGCAAAGGAGAACCAGAGGACTTGGATCAAGATGATTAGAAAATAAAATGGCCAGAAAACAAAGGCAGAAAAGATCATTTCATTTTCAATTTAGCAATTGGAATAGGTTATTTTTTGGAATTTACCGGTGCTATCTTTGTATTTTGCAAAGTTACAGGGGGAAATGCATCTTTCTATTTCTCTGGTGTTGAACTGCATGCAGAGTACAGTTTCTTGGGGTTTCAGTTTAATTTTTGTCTACATATTTCTATTTTTAGTTTGTGGTAGTCACTTATTCTGTACTTGTTGAGGGTCTATCTATGTTCTTTGTGTGTGACAGAGGCCAGGTTTTATGCTAGCATGGAGTTTCAATGTAGGGATCTGTACTGTAGTAATCCAACTTGTTTGGTTTTCCCCATGGGCATATGGTTGTTCTGGGGCCACTGCAATATTTATTTATAGTGCTGTCTTTATCTGGGTAGACTCCTTATTGTGTGAATTTTGGAATTTGGCACCATTATGGAATGATGGATTTGCTTTACATGACTTGAGTGACTTTTGTAGGGTTTTATATTGGTTCACATCCCAATATCTCTGGTACAAGAGAGGGTTTATGTTGCTGTTACTGACTTGAATCTGATCTTTTTTGTACATTGAGTTCTATGGGGAAATGTCCTAGTTCTGCTCGGCAACCATTGTAGGGGAGAGGTTTCTTGTGGATACAGAATATATGTTCAAAAAGAAAAAGCGAGAACCATAGTACAGCGTTTAGGTAAGCGCTACATTGCGGTTTCAATGGCATTGCTGTGGTTGCAGACCCTGGAGAGGGGAGGCAGTGAAAGCAACAGGGGTGAGGAGCATCAGGATGGAGGGCTCACCTATGGTGCCTCCAATCCTCGCAATGGCCCTGACTGAATCCCCTACTGCAAATGTCACCACATGCCACTGCAAAGGAGGTACAAGCCCATTCCTCCCTGTTTGTTGATATAGAACATGGCTACTTTTTGAATGAGGACAATTTGATTGGACAACCAATCTTTGAAAGCCTTTAGAGCGTTTACAATAGCTTTTAGTTCCAAGAAGCTCATCTGATGGAGACTTTCCTGCAGGGACCAAGTATTTTGGATGTTGAAGCCATCAAGATGAGTTCCCCAATCCAGCTTGGGTTTATCTATGGTCAACAATTTTTGGGGTAGAGAAATTTGGAAGGGAAGACCTTTGGCCAAATTGAATGGAACATTCCACCAGTTTAGAGACTATATGAAAGGATCGGTGATGAACAGACAGTCTCTGAGATGTCCTGAAACCTGCAGACACTGGGTTCTCAGCGTCCACTGAGCCTGTCTCATATGGAGATATTCCAAGGGTGTTACATGTACCATTGAGGCCACGTGGCCTAGTAATGCTAATATCTCGAGAGCTGCCACCTACTGACTCAGTTGAGTCTCCTGCACTATCATTCTTAGCCTGGAGAGTCTGTCATGTAGAAATAAGGCTCTCACTTGAGTTGTGTCGAACAGGGCTCCTATGAATTCTAATTGTTGAGTGGACTGAAGGTGGGACTTTGGGGATTTTATTACAAAACCCTAGTACCGCTTCTAATCATTTGTATAGCATGTGCAGCGCTGTACATAAAAATATAAGTCATCAGAGCTCACAACCTAATCAAGATGAAAAAACATTGCAAAACTGGAGACTAGAGTATGGTAAGATACACAAAAGTAGTGAAAGAGACTATGAGGGGCATCAGGATCCAAAAGCAGCTTCAAAGAGGTGGGTTTTTAGCCTGGATTTGAATGATCAGCCATTTTGATTCACAAAGTCCTTTCTGAGTGGCACTCTTGATCAACCAAACATCCAGGTAAGGGAAGACATACACTCCCAGTCTGTGCAGGAACGCTGCTACCACATTAAAGCATTTAGTGAATATTTGAGGCGCTAATGGAAGGCCAAATCAACAGAACAAAATACTGGAAGTGCTGACGCTCTACTATGACTCTGAGATACTTCCTTTGAATGGGATGTATCTGTATATGGGTATATGCATCCTGGAGATCTAGAGAGCATAACCAATCTCCTTTTTTGATAAGAGAGCACGGTGCCCAGGAAATCATTCCAACTTTTCTCTGACCAGATATTTGTTCAGATCTCTTAGGTCTAGGATGGGACAGAATCTCCCCATCTTTTTGGTGACCAGGAAATTCCTGGAATAAAATCTTTGCATTCTTTGCTTTGATGGCATAAGCTTAATCACTGGATCTTTTTGGAGGGTGATGACTTCTCGCTGAAGTAGTTCATGATGCTGAGGGTCTAAGGATTGAACCCTTGGTGGGCAATTTGGAGGCAGATCAAAGAGATGCAATTTGTAATCACTTTGGATAATTTGTAAGACTCAAGAGTCTTGAGGTTATAAGACGCCACCTTGGGCAAAAAAAGAGTGAGCCTCCCTTTGACAGGAGAGTCTTCCGCTGCAGTTCCAGGCAAAATGGCTATGCTCTTCAGGAACCAGTCAAAATCCCGCCTCTGGCTTTAGCTAAGGTTCGATTTACCTGAGCTCAAGGATCCTGCTTTGACTGGTAATAGTCGGTACATCATTCCTAACATCAAGATCCAGCGAGGAATATTTCAGGGAAATTAAGAACATAAAAACATAAAATATGTCATACTGGGTCAGACCAAGGGTTTATCATGCCCAGTATCTTGTTTACAATAGTGGCCAATCTAGGTCACAAGTTCCTGTCAAGTTTCCAAAAGGATTTGCTAAAAGGTACACAGATTCCACTTTGCTTATCTCGGGGTAAGCAAGTGGATTTCCCTGGTCCTCTTTAATAATGGTTTATGGACTTTTCCTCTAGTAACTTGTTCAAACCTTTTTTAAACCCAGCTACACTAAGGGGCTTGTTTACAAAGCCGCGGTAGCGGTTTGCGATCGTAATCGGAGCCGCGGCCCCATTGATTTCAATGGGGCCGCGGCTGCGATCGCGAACCACTACCGCGGCTTTGTAAACAAGCCCCTAAGAGATTTTACTATATTGTCCGGTAACAAATTCCAGAGTTTGATTACTCTGAGTGAAAAAATATTTTCTCTTATTAGTCCAAAATGGGCTACATTGTAGTTTCATTGAGTGTCCCCTAGTCTTTCCACTTTTTGAAGGAGTAAACAACTGTTCCACTCCATTCAGTAATTTACAGACCTCTATCATATCTCCTCTCAGCCATCTCTTTTCCAAGTTGAAGAGCCCTAACCTTTTAAGCCTCTTCTCAATGGAGTATTCTTCTATCCCCTTTACCATTTTGGTGGCTTTTCTCTGTACCTTTGCTAATTCTGCTATATCCTTTTTAAGATATGGTGACCAGAACTGCACACAATATTCAAGTTGTGGTCACACCATGGAACGATACAGAGGCATTATATCATCCTTCATTTTGTTTTCCATTCCTTTCTTTATGATTCCTAGCAATCTATTTGCTTTCTTGGCAGCAGCTGCACACTGGGCAGAGAGTTTCAACATATTATCCATGATGATACCTAAATCCTTTTCCTGGGTGGTGGTTCCTAATGTGGAACTTTGCATCGTGTAACACCCATGCATAGTCTCCCTTTTGAAGGTTAAAAGGTAGTACTGTGGATTTCCTTGCTATCCTACCTCCATTTATTAAATAAAATGTGATCATGCTATGATCACTATTGCCAAGTGGTCCCAAGACCCTTTTCTTGCACCAGATCCTGTGTTCCACTAAGGACTAGGTCCAAAATAGCTTCCCCACTTGCCTCTTTATGAACCAGCTGTACCAAGAAGTAGTCATTTATTTCATCTAGAAACTATCTCCCTACCATGTCATGCTGTGACATTGACCCAGTCAAAACCAGGGTAATTGAAATCACCCATTATTACTGTGTTGTAACTTTTGTTAGTTTCCCTGATTTCTTCTAGCATTTCATCATCCATCTGTTTCTTCTGGACAGGCGGTTGGTAGTATACCCCCTCTGCCATCACCTTCCCCCTCATACATGGAAATTCTATATATAGAATTTCTACAGTGTATTTTGTTTCCTGCAAAACTTTGATCCTGTGTGACTCAATGCCCTCTCTAACATCTTGGGCTGTGATCTCTGCCTCTTCCTTGCTGAGTCAGTTTAAAAGAGATATTATCTAGAAAAACCTCAATTTGTTCTGGCACTGCCAGCTCTGCCTTATACAAATCTGCCAAAAGCTCTGCAAAAGTTTAAATTAGACTTACCTGCTAATTGTAGTTCCTGAAGGAACTCCAGTCTAGTCCCGGAAACTCTGGGGTTGTGATCCTCTTCCAGCAGCTTGGAGACTGATAAACGTCATTCTTTGATGACACTGGTATAAGGACACAGGCACCGCCTCCTCACTCCAGTAACCTATTGACAAAGTAGACTCACCAGAGCAACAATTAAGTAAGAAAACAATTATAAACAAACTGTAAGCTAACCGTGTAAACCACAGGGCTGAACATCCCTGCAATGCCCTAGTATAATTGATACCCCAGTATAACTGCGGAGGCTCTCTCTTCTCCTTCAGGAAGAAACTCAACCTTAATATACTTCCCCATACTAAAATTCCCTGCCTGAACCCGAAGCCCCACAGTTTACCTTTCTCTTACCTGTGAAATCCACTTCTTCAGGCTCCAATCCTCCCAAAGGACCGGGACGGGATCCGGGACTAGACTGGAGTTCCTTCAGGAACTACAATTAGCAGGTAAGTCTACTTTAAACTTCCTTATCGTCCCTCCGGTCTAATCCCGGAAACTCTGGGGATGTAACAGAGCAGTAAAAGAACTCAATGGGCGGGACCTGCTAGGCCAGCCTGAAGCACCGCTGCTCCAAAACAGGTATCCCTACTCGCCTGAATAACCAGACGATAATGTTTGACAAACTAATTTAAAGACGACCACGTCGCTGCCTTACAAATTCCTACTGCATGAACAAATTTGTACTCCGCCGAAGACGCAGCTTGCGCTCTAGTAGAATGCGCTCTTAATCCCTTGGGTACCGGCTTACCCTTCAACAGGAACGCTGACGCTATTGCCCCTTTTATCCATCTGGCAATAGACGCTTTTGATGCTGCTTCCGCTTTGCGAGGACCCCCGAACAGCACAAACAATCTTTCAGATTTTCTGAACTCTGTCATCCGTCGGATGTACTTTTTCAAGGCCCTCCGGACATCCAATAGATGCAACTGTCGCGAGGAAGGGTCCTCTGAGACCACATGGAACACCGGTAGCGACACTACCTGATTCACGTGAAAAGGAGATACTACTTTCGGCAGAAAGGATGGCACCGGCCTCAACACTACCTTTGACTCATAAAAGGACAGGAACGGCTCCCTACAAGATAAAGCTTGTAACTCCGAAATTCTCCTTGCCAACGCAATCGCAACTAAGAACACCACTTTTAGAGTAAGATCCTTCAACATGGCCTTAGCCAAAGGCTCAAATGGCCGCCTTCCTAATGCTCCCAATACCAATTGCAGATCCCAAGGGGGCACTAGCTGCCTGCACGATGGTCTCAAGAGTCCCACCGCTCTCAAAAATCTCTTAATATCTGGATGAGCGCCCAGTGTTTGCCCCTTGATCTTCCCCCTATAATAGGATAGCGCTGCCAACTATACTCTTAAGGAAGAGACCGCTAACCCTTTTTGAAAACCATCCTGCAAGAACGCCAAGATCTGAGGCACTGACGCTTGTAAGGCCTCACAATTCCTGTCAACACACCAAGCCTCAAAGACGCGCCACACGCGCACATACGCTAAAGAAGTAGATCTCCTATAAGCCCCAACAAGGTAGCAACCACCGCTTCCGAGTAGCCTTTAGCTCTTAACCTTGCCCTTTCAAGAGCCATGCCGTAAGCGAGAACCAAGCTACCTGAGGCATAAACAACGGGCCTTGCAACAACAGATCCTCTCTGACTGGTAGACGCCATGGCTTCCCCACTACCAGCCTCCTGAGGTCCGCATACCAAGGCCTTCTCGGCCAATCCGGAGCGATCAGAATCACTAATCCTCTGTGGCGTTCGATGCGTCACACTACACATCCTATTAGCACCCACGGAGGGAATACGTACAGTAGCCGATCTACCGGCCAGGCTTGAATGAGAGCATCCAGCCCCTCCGACATTCTCTCTCTCCTTCTGCTGAAAAACCAATCGACCTTTGCTGAATTGAAAGTCGCCATGAGATCCATTATCGGCGCCCCCCCAGCGCCGTTCCACCATGTCGTAAACGTCCGGATGAAGCATCCACTCTCCCGGGTCTACCTTTACCCGACTCAGGAAATCGGCCGCCACATTGTCCACCCCTGCCACATGCGCTGCCGACAGAGCCTGAAGGTTTTGCTCGACCCACTGGAACAACCGATCTGCCTCGGCTTTTAAGGGAGCACTGCTGGTGCCCCCCTGCCTGTTGATGTAGGCCACTGCGGTCGCATTGTCCGAATACACCCTGATCGCTGTTCCCCTTAGATACGGCTGAAACTTCAGCAGCGCCCACACTACTGCTCGCAGTTCCAACTGTTGATCGACCAAGTTCTCTCCTGTTCCGTCCAACCCTGCGCGAACCTTCCTTGAAAATGCGCTCCCCAGCCTAGGAGACTTGCATCCGTAGTCAGTGGAACCAGTTCGGCGTTTCCAAGGGCATGCCCTTTGCTAAGGACTCCGGAAGCAACCACCACTGCAACGCTTCCCATGCTGCTTCTGGACAGAGTAGTCTCTGGGACAGTGGGTCGTTTTGGTGAGACCATCTTCTGAGTAACACTCTGCAACGGTCGCATATGAGCCCTTGCCCAACTCGATCATCGCTGCCATTGTTCCCAGGAGCTGTAAATAATGCCACGCCGTTGGACGTGGCCTGCTGAGAAATCATCGAACCAACTTTCGCAATGCAACCGCTCGATGCGGAGGCAGAAAAACCTTGCCCGCCGCCATATCGAAAACGCGCTCCTAGGTACTCCAGGTTCTGAGATGGTACTAGACTGCTCTTAGCCATATTGACCACCCAACCTAAACTCTGAAGACAGCTGACTACCTTGGAGGTAGCCTCCTCGGTTTCCATCCTTGATTTTGCTCAAATCAACCAGTCATCCAGATATGGATGAACCAGAACACCGTCCTTCCTCAACGCCGCTGCTACGACCACCATGACCTTGGTAAAAGTCCGTGGCGTCGTCACCAGCCCGAACGGTAACGCTCAAAACTGAAAATGCCCCATTAGCACCGCAAACCTGAGGAACTTTTGATGCTCCTGACGAATCGTAATGTGTAAGTATCCCTCGAATAAATCGAGGGAAGTAAGAAACTCCCCTTTTCTGACCGCCATGATGACCGATCTCAGCGTCTCCATATGAAAATGTGATACCCTGAGACACCGGTTCACCCTCTTTAGGTCCAAGATTGGACGATAAGTTCCTTCTTTCTTCGGAACCACAAAATAAATGGAGTATCGACCTAAACCGCATTGGTCTCGAGACACCGGTACTAACGCTTTGAGATCTAGCAATCTTTTCAATGTCTGTTTGACCGCCTCGCACTTGCGAAGCGCCTTGCACGGGGACTGTACGAACGAGTCGGTTACTGGTCACTGAAATTCTAACGTAAATCCTTCTCGAATCACTTCTAACACCCACTGATCTGACGTATTGGACCCAGGCAGTGTAAAAATCCTGTAAATGACCTCCCACTGGTACGTCCACCTGGGCCTCCCCGACTTTATTGCGGCTTTCTGAGACCCAAAGTGGTGGCAGCAAAACCTCTGCTCGCCCCTCGGAATCCTCGAAACCCTTGGTTTCTATAGGTAAAACATCCCCTCTGACTCTGAGTGAACCTGGAGGAACGAAAACAACGAAAATCTCTCTGCGGCATTCTAGCCATCGACGGAAACTTCCCTTGTTTCTGCTTATCCTCCGGAAGCCTTCCACCTTTGGAGTCTCCTAGATCCTTAACAATCTTGTCCAAATCTTCTCTGAAAAGCAGCTTCCCCCTTAAAGGGAAGCTTACTTAACCTGGCCTTCGAAGACGCATCCACTGCCCAATTGCACAGCCAAAGTTACCTCCTTGCTGCTACCACCGAAGTCATACTGTTTGATAGCCCCCTAATGAGGTCATAATGGATATCCGCAAGATACGCCGCTCCTGACTCCAGACGAGTCGCCTTACCAACCGACTCCTCGATCCGCTCTCCCTGGACTCACTGAGACTAGCACAAACAGGCTCTTACCACCCACGCTCCACAAATAGATGCTTGAATGGAAAGAGCATTAACCTCAAAAACCTGCTTTAACAAAGCATCCAGCTTTCTGTCTTGAGTATCCTTGAGAGCCGCACTCCCTTCCACCGGAATGGTCGTCTTCTTAGTCACTGCAGATACAGCCGCATCCACTCTAGGTGACTTAAAGAGCTCCTTATCTTGCTCCACCAGCGGATAAAGATGAGCATCACCCTCGAGCCTTTGAGCGTCGCCTCTGGCATGTCCCACTCACCTTGGATCATCTCCTTTATCACTCTGTGCATGGGAAACGCTCTTTGCATCTTCTGAAATGCTTGTAAGAGCGGGTCTTCTAACGTGGCCTCCTCCACCAGCCCCGACGCCGGCATATTAAGTGCCTTAAGTGTCTCAGAAATGAGCGCAGGCAACTCTTCTCTCCGAAAAATGTGCACTACTCTGGCCTGGTCCTCCTGCTCTGTAATCTCTCCTTCTTCCAACTCCTCGTCTATCTCCAGATCTTGCTCCCAGTCTTCTGTGTGCAAATCCTCCGAAATCTCCGACTGCCCCTGCTTTTCTATCTCCATTCAAGCTCTCTTCGGCAATACCGCCGAAGGCGCCACCAATAGAGGAGTCCCTGGCCTTTCCTGTCCCAAATCGACCCCCATGGGACCAGAAGAAGAGGAAGAGGCTTCTCTTTGCGAGCCGCCGAATGCCCTTTGAATCAGAGCTACAAAGTCTGGGGAACAAATTGATGACAAGTCACCAAACAAGGATGCCTGAGCCAGCGGGACATCCAGCGCCGAGGACGGCCCTGGCATGGGCTCCGCCGGATCTACCACAGGAGACAGGGGCCCCTGTATGGCCACCTCCCGTTCCTCCGCCGTATCCAACTGCTGGAGTTCTGCAGTGGACGTTTGGCTACAGCCCCTGCAGATTCCCGCGTCCGAAACTGCCGATCTCTTTACTCTGCAGAGTAAACATAATGTCTTTGCAGGCATCCTGACCCCTTGGCACTCGGTCCAAATGCTCCTAAGGCCCCCCCTGAAGCCAAACCCCTTCAAAGGGACCCCCAAACAGGAGCTCCGCTGAACCAGCCTGTGTATCCTGAGACGTCCTTTTTTTTTTTTTTTTTAAACTACACCAAAATTGAGCAGGGGACTTCCTGAGACAAATTCCACCAAAATAAACCGAAAATGAAGCTCTGCTGCCGAATTACACGCGTTTCCCGCTCAAAATACACGTGGCACATGTCTGCCGTTTAATCGGGCCCTGGCCAAAGGAATCCCTCTGTATGAATACTACCATGGCTTACCTTGCTCTGAGCCGCGTCCTCAGCCTCTGACCTTCAAAGGCTTGAGTTAGACTGGCTGATTCCCCCCCCCCCCCCCCGGGTCTGCTGTCTCCCGGTGCCGAGAATCAGCATGCCACGCTGCTACCCTCTGCCAGGTCACCCAAGCGCTTACAGGCAATCCCTCTGTGAGGCGCTGGGGAAGGCCCCCTTCAGGGTTGTTAGTCCCTTCCGATCAAACCGGACTGCCCCGGAGTCTGTTCCTCCCTGCTCCCAACTCGTCCCCGAGAAGGAGGAAGGGGAGAGAGGCCTTCAGCAGATAAAATTTAAAGGTATATCACCTCAAACTCAAATCCTCACCAAAAGAACTACAAAATAAACCAAACCCCAATGAAAATCAAATAACACCCAATTTAAAGGCAATTTAAACCCCAAAAACGAATCTAGCTTCCACTAACTGTCCTTAATTGTTTCTCTAGTGAGCCAGGAACACCGGCTCATCATCCAGCTGCTTGGAGACTGATATAACTGGAGTGAGGAGGCAGTGCCTGTGTCCTTATACCAGTGTCATCAAAGAATGACGTTTATCAGTCTCCAAGCTGCTGGAAGAGGATCACAACCCCAGAGTTTCCGGGACTAGACTGGAGGGACGATAAGGAAACACCGTTATATAAAAGGAATTACCATGATGGTTCTCATCTTTCCCTCATATTTCATACACTATATGCATGGCCATCTTCTTACACATTCAATAGGCAAGCACCTTGCCAGCTTTGTTACCTCTCTCATAATACTGTTAATGTAACCTACAGTCACACTCATACCTAATACACACTCTTCTATGTATACAACTCTCTCTGTCATACCAAGATATAGAAAACATACAGCCCCAGAACCAACTTTCTCTCTCTCACACTAACATACCAAAATACAAAATACCAAGCAAAACTCAACCAGACAACTAGCACAGAGCATTCTCATCCTTTGCCCCTAGATGTTGGAACATGCTACCACCCAACATCAGATCACAAAAGGACCTCTCACAATTTAGAAAAGATCTAAAAACACACCTCTTCCTACAACACTTCCCTCAGAGTATGAACTCCCCAAGTCATTCCCTACCAACACGAACCAATGATCATGGTTAGTCAAGTACACCCCATCTTCATTTCTCACCTCATATCAAATCCTCTTAGAGCCCCAAGCCTTAGAACTATAAACATATGATTTCTTGCTGTAAATAGTTTGAATTCTTGTTATCTATTTAACCCCAGTTATCCATGTTCATTCCCTGTTATCTGTAAACTTAACATATGTTCATGCTTAAGTACAATTTGTTAAAATGTAAACCGCGCTGATGACGAAGAGTGCGGTATATAAAAGCTGTTAAATAAATAAACATAAAAACCAACCTCTTTTCCTACTAATATTCCCCCGTCAACCGTCCCCTGTTGTATCCCACCCTGTGTCTCTAGACCTCCCATACCCCTTCCCCCAACTTCCACACATTAGTGCATATAAGTGAAGTGCCCACTCCAACCCATCAAACTAGCCCAACTGCCCCACCCACCCAGCCCACATCCTCTAAGTTACTCATATTAAACAAATAGATGTAGCAGTGTGTGATGCAGTTTCTCATTTGATATGCCTGATTATTTTGAAACAAGAACTATCAGTTGTAACGCAGTTCCCTGCTTGCCCACAGCAGCATTGCAATTCACATACCAGTCCAGTCTAACTCACATTCCAATCCCAAATAAAGTTCAGCAGAACAGTAAGCTGCACCATTAAACTGCCACATTGTTTTGTTTTCTCTTTTTTTCCTTTTCCATCTACCATCTGCAGGCTACAAACACACCAGGCTGGTTACTCAGCTGTGCTTGTCTCCAACTCATAGCCACCTATTGAGTAGGACCCTCTGCAGCTTAGCAGTGAATTGAATACAGTCTTCCATGGCCATCCCAGCTAGTCTTAGCATTCTCTATGTTTCAGAAAGGTCTACCAGCAGTAGCAGATTTTCTCTTTATTCAAGATATCAATAACTGGCCTCATTTCCCTTCACTAGGTCAAAGTGAATACAGACAAATCTTGATATAGAGACACTTGTTCATTCCCATAGAAAACATGTTTCTTCTCAAGCTCTTTATGAAGTAGCAATGCAGTATCCTGAAACTTAAATCGCACAACGGTATCTCAAGGCTTGTTATTGGGTAATGTTCCCAGCACTCTATATGCTCACTCAGTATCTATCACTGCTACTCTGTCTTCTTGTTCATCACCTTTGAGCAATTCACTATTGCCTCTTGCTTCTGGCTTACCTCAAAATTGCATGTTATTGTGGTGGCTTCTATATTCTCTATCATCCAGATTATAACATAACTCTGCCACTTGCTGGCTATGGTGGTCAACCATGCATTACAGATTGTTCCTCTAATTTGGTTTTGACCTCCTTCATGCGCCAATCTAGCTCCCTAAGATCTCCACAAATATCCTCTAGTTTGGACAAAATCTCCTCCTGCATTGGCAAAACTCCGTTGCAAGATCAGTGTTATTTAGCACCACCATATCAAGCCCTGAGGTCCCTCCTTGCTCAGGGCCTCTGCGTCAGAGTCTGCCGATGTCATGCTAGCCGGGAGTTTCCATGCAGCCCTGCTTTACTTATCAGCCTCTGCAAGACATGGGGCTTATCTTCTGTCTCAACTGTCTTAGCTTTTGCTGCCATCGCCACCTGAGCTTCCATCAATAGTCCGAGTCAGTTATTTTTTATTTGGCTCAGCCTACAACTCCTTTTAAAATTGCTTTTTTTTTTTAGTATGAGCCAGTGGAGCAAGTGCCCTAAGCTGCCTTTAGTTTGAATGACATTACTTCCTCCTTCCCACCTGCATTTGTGAAATCCACTAGGAGCTTTCTTTTGGGACATGTTTCCATAAAAGATGGTCAAATCAAACAACTTAGCTTCAAAAAACAAGACCCAACTGAGCCATCAAAGACAGGCAGATGCCTTTCAAGATTTTTTTTCTTTTAGCGATTGACAACATATGAGAACAAGTTTTAAAAAAATAGAAAATATCCTTTACTGTTGAAAAGAAATGTCCTGTCTGCTCCATGGGAAAAAAAGAGAACTGACGCAGTCCAATGTGATGATGCAGCACAGGAAAGGAGAAATTTCACTTACCGTTAATTTCCTTTCCTAGAATACTGCTAGACCAGTCCAGACAAACGGGTTGTGTCCCCCTGCCAGCAGATCTTGTAGACAGAGAATTCTACCAGAGCTCTGATAGGCTGGACTCTGGTGATATGGTCCTACCCCTAGGGGTCTCCCTCAGTATTGACTGTAAAGCGAACCCAAAACATGTAACGCAACTTAACCATAAGACCACACATAGTGGACATTGAATTCAACTATGTACAAGGGAGCTGAAAGTATCCCCAGAACTGAAGGCTGCTAAGACCGATAACGCAGCCATCGGCAGCCCATGGTGAGACATACTGACAAGGAAGGAACAGAGGCCGGCGGCTTCACCGCACTAGCAGCACCGTAACTGACAGCAGGGTGGGTCCTGGACTGGTCTAGCAGTATTCTAGGAAAGGAAATTAACGGTAAGTGAAATTTCTCCTTCCAAGTCATACTGCTAGACCAGTCCAGACAAACGGGCAGTACCCAAGCTACCTGCTTTCAAGGGGGGGTCAATGCCGACGACAGCACTGCAGTTCCAAACTGGCCCTCTTGCCGAGCATGAACGTCCAATCTATAGTGACGGACAAACGTGGACAACGACGACCAAGTCGCCGCCCGGCCAATGTCGAGAGGAGCTACTTGAGACCGCTCAGCCCAAGACGAAGCCTGAGCCCGAGTGGAGTGAGCTCGGAGCCCTGCTGGAACCTGCCTCAATAGCTCCTCGCAACCATCTAGAAATGGTGGATGTGGAGGCTGCGGACCCCCGTCGAGGGCCCGCAAAGAGGACAAAAAGATGATCGGTCTTACGGAAGGCGTTCATGATCTTAAGATACCGATAAAGCACTCTCTTCAGGTCCACAGCACACAATTGACGAAGGCGACCGGAACACTGCTCTTTTTCAAAGGTAGGTAAGAAAAGAGGCTGTTTGACATGAAACGGGGTAAGCACCTTAGGTAAAAAGGATGGAACAGTTTGAAGAGAAACTCCCACTGAAGAAAACGAGAGAAAGGGGTCTCGACAAGAGAGATCCTGAAGTTTGAAAATCCGACGTGCCGAGGTTATGGCCACTAGGAAAACTGTCTTTAGCGTTAAATCCTTAAGGGAACATGCCTTCAGGGGCTCAAAGGAAGGAGCAACAAGGGCAAGAAGAACGAGAGTGAGAGCCCAAGAAGGAACTAAAGGACGTATCGGGGGCCGTAATGTCTGAACCCCTTTAAGAAAATGCGAAACGGCCACATGCGAGGCGAGAACACGCCCCACTATCGGCCCTCGAAAACAAGTTAGCATGGCAACCTGCATGCGCAAGGTCCCGAGCGCCAGACCCTTATCCAGACCGGCCTGCAGAAGGAGAGAATATCCAGGATGTTGAAACGCCAGGGCGAGATGTGACGTAGCGAACACCAAGTGTCAAAGAGACGCTACACACGAGCGTAAGCCAGCGACGTCGAAGACCACCGTGCCTTAAGCATTGTCGCCACCACACTCGACGAATATCCCTTCTAAACTAACCTGCGGCGTTCAAGAGCCAGGCCGTAAGCGAGTAAGGAGCCGGGTTTCCCATTTCCACCAGACCTTGGAGCAGGAGCCCTGGGAACGCCCCCAGGCATAGAGGAGATGCCCGAGATAGCCAGAAGAGATCCACATACCACGGTCTGCGAGGCCAATCCGGTGCCACCAGGACCACCGGGCCGCGATGCTCCCTGACTCTTTGGAGAATCTTGCCGATCATGGACCAGGGAAGAAAGACATACATAAGGAGATGGGTTGGCCACGCTTGAGACAGTGCATCTATCCCGTGCGACCCGTTGTCCCTCCAACGGCTGAAGTAGATCGGTGCCTTGGTATTCTGCGCCGAAGCCATGAGATCCATTGCCGGTAGACCCCATCGTTGAACAATGGACTGAAAGGACTCTGGCGCCAGAGCCCACTCCCCCGGATCCAGAGCATGTCGGCTGAGAAAATCGGCTTTTACATTGTCTACCCCCGCGATATGTTGCGCCGAGATCGCCTGCAGATGCCTCTCCGCCCACGGAAGGAGAAGACTCATTTCCTTCGATACACCTGGACATTTCGTGCCCCCTTGGCGGTTAAGGTATGCCACTGTCGTAGCGTTGTCGGACAGAATTCGAACCGCCTGACGCCGCAGAAGAGGCTGAAACTTTCGCAAGGCTAACTGCACCGCTCACGTCTCAAGGCGATTGATGGACCACCGGGCCTCCCGAGGAGACCAAATCTCCTGCGCTGAGTGTGAGCCACAATGCGCTCCCCAATCGGAGAGACTGGCGTCTGTCGTTACCAACACCCAGCGCGGAGTCTCCAAGGGAACCCCTCAAAGGAGATTGTGGGGCCGGGCCACCAATGGAGGCAAAGTCTCACCGCCGGTAGTAGAGGCAACCGAACTTGATAATCCTCTGATACCATGCTCGAGGCGAGGTCTGTGCTAGGAGACTGCAAACTTGAGAAGTTAACTTGAGGAATCGAGGCATTGACAAAAAGACCCGACCTAAGGCTGTATCGAATCGAGCCCCCAAAAATTCGATCTCCTGGGACGGCTGAAGACAACACTTGTCGCGGTTGATTACCCAGCCGAGGCTTTCAGAAAAGGCAACAACCACCGAGACTGTGCTGCAAGCCTCGGGGAGAGAGTCTGCGCGAATGAGCCAGTTGTCCAGATAAGGATGAACTCTGATGCTGCAGCTGCGTAAGGCCGCAGCTACTACCACCATTACCATGGAGAAGGTTTGAGGCGCCGAAGCTAGACCGAAGGGCATCGCACAAAATTGGAAATGTTGACCGAGTACCGCGAATCGAACGAATCGCTGATGCCCCTCTCGAATGGGAATGTGAAAGAATGCTTCCGCAAGATGGAGGGAAGCTAGAATTCCCCCTTGCGTACCACTTGAATAACGGATCGCAGAGTCTCCATTCGAAAGTGTGGTACCCGCAGACTGCGATTGACGCCTTTGAGATCCAAGATAGGATGAAAGGAGCCGTCCTCTTTTTTTTTTTTTTTTTGGCACCACGAAATAGACAGAGTAACAGCCTAGTCCTCTTTCCAAAGGTGGAACTGGACGAATGGCATCTAAACGCTGGAGTCTTTGAACGAAGCAACATCCGCTGCCCATTGACACAGCCAGAGCCATCTCCGAGCTACTGTCACCGGTGCTACGGAGCGAGCTGACAGCCGCAAGAGATCAGAGAAGGCCTCTGCCAGGAATGCAGCGATGGATTCTAAACGAGCCAACTCGGGATCATATAGAAGCTGCTGAATCCATCGAAGGGCGGCACGTGCTGCTAGACCTCTGCACACCCCTCCTTGAAGGGAAAGAGCGGATGACGAAAAACCGTCTTTAGCAGACTCTCAACTTTTTAGGTCTTGCTAGTCACGGAGTGCCGCTCCGCCCTCAACAGGAATTGTGGTATGCTTGGTGACCCCGGTCACTAACGCATCAACTTTCGGGTATGTCAGCCAACGGTCCAAGCCCGAGGGAGACCAAGGGTATAACTGACCAATACCGCGTGCCGTATGTAGAGAGGACTCTGGAGAGTCCCACTCTCGAGATACCATATGCTGTAACTCGGCTGGAAAGGAAAAAGCTTTGGAAGGCTTACGAATGCCCTGTAAAATGGGATCCGGCTGCAACAGGGTTTGAGAACTCTGAGGATCAGGCGTGTCGGCTAGGCGTAGCGACTCCATCACCTATGTGATTAGGGCCGGCAACTCCTCTTTCCGAAAAAGTCTGATATCTTGAGAGCCCTCGTGAACTGTCAGCGAAGAATCAGACGGAGAATATTCCCCATTTTCTTTCTCCAACGAGTCAGGGCTCAACTCCGACGATTTAAAGTCTTCTTGAACATCTGTAGTGTCCCGCAAGCCACATGCAACGTTCCTGGAAGGACGTACTGCTTTAAGGTCTGAGGACTTTCAGGACCGCTTGCGAGACCCCACCATATCCTTGTCTGCTACCAGGCGGGCGCTGGAGATATACCAAAAGACTCCGAACGCCACAGGTGCCATGCCTGGCGGAAGAGCGTCAGGAACTCACTGTCAGCCAAGGCTGCCGTGGCTTCCAGCGGCTGTGGAAGCAAAATGGGAGCTGACTGAGTCCTTTCTGCAGGAAGATCCTGCCGCAGGGGCTCTAAGGAGGGAGGAGTTAAGGCGCTGATGTCCCCAGCTGGCAGCGCAGTGGGAATGGAGGAAGAAGATTCTCCTGGATGCAGCATGCAGGTGGAACACAAGCAATCTATAAACTCCTTTTTCTTATTATTACATATAATACAGCTGTGCAGAGAAACAGGCATTGCAGAGGCTTAAACACTTTTCTTTTGTTTTGTTTTTGTAAACAAAAATCAAGATAGGCTTAGAGAAACAGAAGACTCTTCAAAGAAAAAGGGATTTTGAAACTCCCTGTGCCTTCACAGCATGTTTAAATGTTTTGAAATGGCCGCCCAGAGCTTCTCCCTCCAAAAAAAAACACCTCCAAAAAAAAAACACTGAAGAGAAATCCCTCCTGATTTTCAAAATGGCCGCTGGCACAGAAAAACTGCAAAATAAAAGTTTCCTAAGCTCTAAAAACCTTAAAAATGCAGCAAAATCGCTGGGGAAGAGGCAAGGAGCGCTGCTAGCAACTTAAAAATTCAAATGCTGTATCACCAGAAACAGAGGGGAGAAGGAAACTGTCAGTTTGATCCCTCTGCAGCCACTTAGACCCTCATGGCAGGGGCTGGAAGGTTTTTCTGGAGAAAAGGGGAGCTGCACAGACAGTGAAATCAGAAGCTCAAACCCTGCTGTATTGCTGATTACAGAAAAGACAGCTATTAAGGAGGGAAGCCTGGGAAACCCAGAGAAACAGCTCTTGTGTGCTCTGGGTGCATCCAGGAAATAAAAATGAAGAAAGGAAAATAGGAACTTCAAACCCCAGTTGAACAGACCCTGATGAAACCGGAAGTGAAGGAATCAGGTCAGAGACAGCCGGTCCCGAGCAGTTGAAATAAACCCAGGGCAGCTGAGGCAAGTAAGAAAACAGTTTACTTACAGTTTCTCTCAGAAATTGATACCTGATCCTCCTGCTGTCTAAGCTCTCGTGGCAAAGACTCAGCGCTGCTTAAAGAAAATCAGGAGCTCTACTGAAGGCAGGCCCAGGAGCTCCACAAGTTTATCTGGGGAATCAAGTTGCTGGGAAACCCAGAGTAACACCTATTGTGAAATCTGGGTGCATCCAGGAGCCTCAAGATAGAGAGAAACCTGATTTTAGGGAGGCCTTCGTCCAGCTAACAAGCCCTCATGGCCAGATGCTGGGGATTCTTCCTGTCAGCGAGCTCTACTGTGTCAGAAACAGGAGCTCAGCTGCAAACACCCTGGTGCACAGTGAAACTATACTGGCAGCAACAGGCAAGTGGAAATATCAGTCCCCAAAGGGATTCTAAATAATTTTAAAGATTTTGAGGGAAAAACAACAAAAGCAACCAGATCTGCTGGAGACAGAGGAATACTGAGGGAGACCCCTAGGGGTAGGACCATATCACCAGAGTCCAGCCTATCAGAGCTCTGGTAGAAATCTCTGTCTCCAAGATCTGCTGGCAGGGGGACACAACCCGTTTGTCTGGACTGGTCTAGCAGTATGACTTGGAATGTTGCTTATATGCAATGAAACTCAAAACTTTGTAATATTTCAAAGTTAAGGCAAGTTTTACCCCACATGGACACCACTGAATGGCATAGCCATTTGAGAGGACATTCTATCCTGCTTGTCCTCAGAGAAAGTGAAGTTACTCACCTGTAGCAGGTGCTCTCCATGGACAAGATAAGTCCTCACATATGGATGACATCACCGATGGAGCCCTCGCATGGGAGCATTTCCCAGCCCCCTCCAGAAGCTTTAGAACAGCTTCACTGCGCATGTGAAAGCCTTCCTGCTTGCCATGACAGTGCAGTTTTTCCTCGGTTCTTTGTATAAATGAGTAGAATTCAACTCCAGGGGGAGGAGAGAAGGTTACAAAGACATCCTGCTGTCCACAGAGAATATATGCTACAGGCAAGTAACTCTGCTTTCTCTGTGGACAGGCAGGATAAACCAGCTACAAGCTACCTCTAACAAAAAATAATGGAAATTAGAAATGTGCACCAGAAAAACAGGCACAGAGAACTGATATTTTAGGTGGTAAAGGCCTTTTTCCATATAATTTTGTACTTTTTTCTTTTTTTTTAGGCAGCCTGAACAGACAGAAATGAGACTAGAGGGGATGGAGTTGGATTCTAATCCCTGAAAGGATTCTGCAGTACTGAATGGCCAAATCTGCTGTCACATTGGGAACTCCCATCCAAACAGTAGTGAAAAGTGAATGCATGAATTGACGTCCACATTGCAGCTTTACATATCTCATCCATGGAGACCAAGTGCATGTGGGCCTTGATGCAGACATGGCTCTGACATTATGAGTCCTGACATGACCCTCAAGGTTCAGGGTCATGCAATCTGCTAAACAAATCGAAAAATTGCTTTTGGAGACATAAGCTCCTAACTTGCTGGAATCAAAACAAACACCTGGGTGGACTTTCTAAGGGATTTTGTCCGCTCCAAGTAGAAGGCCAAAGCTCTTTTCTAGTCCAACAAGTGCAGCACAGCTTCCCCTTTGTGAGAATAGGGTTTTGGAAAAAAGGATGGAAGGACAATTGACTGATTAAGGTGGAAGTCCAACACCAACTTCAAAAGGAACCTGGGATGGGTGCAGAGCACCACCGTTTTGAAAGATAGATGAAATACTTAAGTGACCGCTACCAGAAACAGGCTATTCCAGGTCAGGAATTTCAGAAAACAGGTATTCAGCAGCTCAAAGTGCCTTCATCAGCTTCATCAGAACAACATTGAGATCACAAGACATTGTGATTGGCTTGAGCAGGAGTTTTAGGAGCAGCAAGCCCTGCATAAAGCAAACAACTAAGAGCTGTTCAGAGATGGTTTTACCTTCTACCAAAGAATAATGAGTTCCAGTTTCACTGAAGAGAACCCTTACTGAGTTGGATTTGAGTTCAGACTCTGAGAGATGTAGAAGGTACTCAGGCAATGTTTCTTTGTGACAGGCAAAAGGATCTATGGACCGTTCTCCACACCAGACAGCAAACCTCATCCACTTGAAATCATAGGATTGTTTCATTGAGACCATCCTGGAGCCCACAAGAAAGAGTAGTTACTCACCTGTAACAGGTGTTCTCCAGGAGCAGCAGGAATCAGTCCTCACTTATGGGTGACATCGACATCGATGGAGCTCCCGTACGGAGCATTTCCCCAGCTTTCTAAGAAAGCCTTTGGGAATACTGCACGCATGCGCCATCCCCTTCCCACCTAAAGATGCCATCTTGCTCAGTCAAATGACATAGCTAAAAAACAGCACCAAAAAATGTAAAAATGAACTATGTACAACTGCAACTCCCAGGGGAGGAGGGAGGGTTGTGAGGACTGATTCCTGCTGCTCCTGGAGAACACCTGTTACAGGTGAGTAACTACTCTTTCTCCAGGACCAAGCAGGAAGTCAGTCCTCACTTATGGGACTCCCCAGCTTCAGACTACCGGGGACCCAGAGCTGAAAAAAATGAGCTCCCTCTAGCCGCAGCATCAGAGAAAGATTTCACTGAAACATACCCCCACCGGTAGCCCAACCAGAGGGCTGGAGGGTAGGAGTTGCCTAAACCTCAAAGAGATTCCGGAGCACTGCCTGACCGAAAGCCCTGTCCCTACGGGACTCCCTCTCCAGGCAGTAATGGGCCGTAAAAGTCTGGCTTGAGGACCAAATTGCAGCCCTGCAGATGTTTACCTACCAATGGTACAGAGTGGAGATGAGCTACTGAGGCCTGAGGCAGCCATTGCCCTGACACGGTGGGCCGTGACCCGACCCTGCAAGGGAAGGTCAGCTGCCCTGTAAGCCCAGGTGATACAGTCAGCCACCCAGATGGACAAGGTACGTTTGGAGACAGGTAACCCCAAGTTATTAGGGTCAAAAGATACGAAGAGCTGAGTAGCCCTCCTATGCCCCTGCGTACGCTCAATGAAGAAGGATAAGGCCCTCCTACAGTCCAGGGTATGCAGGACTGTCTCAGCCCGGCTGGCATGGGGCCTAGGGAAGAATGTTGGAAGAACCACCTCCTGGTTGAGGTGGAAAGAGGAGGCAACCTTTGGGAGGAACTTAGGATGAGTCCTAAGGACTACCCTGTTCCTATAGAAGCGAGTATAAGGCCTGTCACAGACCAGGGCCTGAAGCTCACTTACACGCCTGGCCGAGGTCAGGGCCACTAGGAATAGAGTCTTCCAAGAAAGGAAGCGCAGGGGACATGTAGCCATCAGCTCAAAAGGTGGGCGAGTCAGTTGCTGCAAGACCACATTCAACTCCCACTCAGGGGCCAGTGGACGGAGAGGAGGCTTGAGCAAGAGCAAGCCTCTGAGAAACCTGGACACCAAGGGATGAACCGACAAAGAGTGTTCCTCCACCAGTGAGTGGTGAGCTGCCAGAGCAGAGAGGTGGACCCGAACAGAATTGGACTTAAGGCCCTGATTGGACAAGTGCAGCAGGTACTGAAGCACTACTGGTACAGTGCAGGCGAAAGGATCTTCCTCACGCTGCTGACACCACAAGGAGAACCTTCTCCACTTTAGGGCATAGGTTTTCCTGGTGGATTGCTTTCTAGAGGCCAAGACCACATCTTCCACTTCCTGAGGCAGGCCACAGGGAGCCAAGACTACCCTTGCAGCCTCCAGGCCATCAAATTGAGAAATTTGAGATTGGGATGCAGAAGAGAACCCTGATCCTGAGAGAGAGCTGAAGCAGAAGGGGGAACCAGAGCTGCCTTGGCCACCTGGGAGCTACCAGAAGTATCGAGGCCTTGTCCCTTAGAATCTTGAACAAGGTTCGGGCCACCAGAGATGTGGGAGGAAATGCATACAGGAGGCCCTGGGACCAAGAAATCAGGAAGGCATCCGCTGCTAACCTCAGGGGATGCGGTTGCCTGGAACAGAACCTGGGCAGCTGCCGGTTCAGGGGACTGGCAAAGAGATCTATGGATGGAAGCCCCCATTTTAGGAAAATTTTCTGAACCACCAACAGGTGCAGTTGCCACTCATGGGGCTGCAGAATCCTGCTCAACCTGTCTGGCAGGAGGTTCTCCTGGCCGGGGAGATAAACAGCCCTGAGAAACGTGTGTTTGAGAGCAAAAGAACAAAGGGCCTGTGCCTCCTGACACAGGAGCCTGGACCCCGTGCCTCCCTGTTTGTTCACACAGAACATGGCCACTTGATTGTCAGTCTGTATCAGAACAGACTGGTGAGAGAAGGTTTTGAGGGCTAAGCAAATAGCACGGAGTTCCAGAAGGTTGATTTGCTGTGTGGCCTCCCATGGAGACCACAGACCCTGGGTGTACCTGTCCAAACAATGCGCACCCCAGCCTTGCAAGGAGGCATCGGTCGTCAACACCACTGTGGAAACAGGCACCTGAAAAGGCACCCCCTGTAATAAGTTGGGGGGGTGTAGCCACCACTGTAGGGAGTCCAGGAATGGCTTGGACACCCACACTTTGTCTGTGAGGCTTCCTGTGGCTTGCTTCCACTGAGTTCGAAGACACCATTGTGCAGGCCTCTTGTGGAGGCAGGCATTGGGGGTCACATGCACCGTTGATGCCATGTGGCCCAGGAGCTTCAGACAGAGTCTGGCGGAGACCTGTGGCCTGCTCAGAAACTGGTTTGCTAAGTCTATGAGCCTTTGAGCCCCGTCTCCTGGCAAGTAAGCCTTTGCTTGTAGGGAATCCAACCTTGCCCCTATGAACTCTAGGTTCTGGGAGGGGAGCAAAGTGGACTTTGCGAAGTTTATGACAAACCCTAAGTGTTGAAGGAGGGAGACAGTTCGGAGGGTGGCTTGCCTGGCCTCCTGGTAAGTCTGACCCCTGATGAGCCAGTCGTCCAGGTAGGGGAAGACAAAAACATCCTGATTCCTTAAGTAGGCCGCCACCACCGCCAGGCACTTTGTAAAGACCCTTGGGGCGGAGGTCAGGCCAAAGGGTAGTACTCTGTACTGGTAATGGTTTCCTCCCACAATGAACCTGAGGTACTTTCTGTGGTCTGGATGAATGAGGATGTGAGTGTACGCATCCTTTAGATCTAAGGAGCATAGCCAATCTCCCTGCTGGAGGTAGGGCAGAAGTGTTCCAAGAGTAAGCATCTTGAACCTTTCCTTCTCCAAGAACCTGTTGAGATTCCTGAGGTCGAGAATAGGCCTGAGGCCCCCGGTTCTCTTTGGTATGAGGAAGTACCTGGAGTAGAACCCGTGACCTTGCAGGGGGGGAGGTACTGGCTCGACCGCCTGGTCTAGAAGCAGACCTTGAAATTCCTGAAGGAGGAGGTCTGTGTGCAGAGGAGGTCTGGGAGGCAACTGCTGGAAATGGAGCATATATCCCTTGTGGACTATGCTTAATACCCAAGCATCCCCCGTAATGGGTGACCACCTGTGGGCAAACAGGACTAGACGACCTCCTGTACAGAGAGGGGACAGCAGAGGTGGAAAGGCTATGCTGTGGGAGTCAAAAACCCCCTCCCTGCTGAGTGGGAGCAGGAGACGGAGGCTTGGGGGTCTTCCGCCTACGGGGCCCATGTCCCTGCCCCTTGGCCTGCTGACCCTGCTGGGGAGGCCTGGTACTGAGGGAAAGGTTTGTAGGCAGCCGCCTTCCTCGGGTAAAAGGACTTCTTACCCGAGCCCTTCTTATTCTGAGAAGGGACAGACGTTTTTCTGGACAGCCTTGTCCTAGTTAGGTGCTCTGTTTCGAGCTCAGTCGCCTTCTCGGCCATGGGCTTGCCAAACAGGTTTTCACCTCGGCAAGGGACATCGACCAACTTGTCCTGCACCCAGGGCTCGAGGTCCGATGACTGCAACCATGCCTGGCGTCGGGCCCCGATGCCGGCTGCCGCTACACGGGCCGAAGCCTCGAAGCCATCGTAGGCCGCTCGGGACATTAACTTTGAGCATTCCCGGATTCCCGAGGACAATGTCTGGAACCTCTGCAAAGGTTCCCCGGAGAGGCCAGCAGAGAACCCGGCAAGCTCCTTCGCCAGGTCTCGTAAGTACATGCCCATGTACAGCTGGTAAGACTGGACACGGCAAGCAAGCATCGAGCCCTGGAAGCACTTCCTGCCGAAAGCATCCAGGTTACAGGCCTCCCTGCCAGGAGGCACCGCAGAGTGCATCTTCTGGCTTTTCAGACGATGCATGGCCGATTCCACCACCATGGAATGGTGCAGCAGCTGCGCCTTCTGGAAACCAGGGCTCTTACGGAGTCGATAGATAGAAATCGACCCGCTTGCTCAAAACCAGCGCCGAGGCCGGTGCCTCCCACATCCGGAAGAGGAGCCGTTCCAGCATCGGAGGAACAGGCACAGTAAAAGGACTCCTTCGGAGCTGAGTCATACTGGAGAGCCTCGAGCTCTTCAACTCGAGGCTCCTCCTCGGGGTCCGTGGGAATCGCAAAAGCCTTGGCCATGTCCCTGACGAACTCCGATAACCTGGTGTCCTCCGGGGGGGACCTATTCCGGGGCTCGGACAGCGGTGAGTCCGACGGGATACACCGAGTCCGAAAAGTATCGGGGGACTCCTCGTCCTCCGTCTCCCACGCGGACTCATCCGAAGAGGAGTCGGGGGGACTCCGACCGCGTGGGCCTCGGTGGCACCTGCCCCGATGCCAAAGGCACCGGTGTCGACACCCTCGGTTCAGAGCGGGAGGTCGAGGGTGACCGTGACCGAGGACGACTTTGAGCCTTCATGGTCTCGAGTATCGGCTCGATCTCCGGGGTCGACTTAGACGTCGATGTCCCGGTGGTCGGGGCAGATGCACCAGCGAGGCTGGCCATCAGTACCCGCTGCTGATTCATGAAGACAGACAATCTGCACTCCAAGGCTGTCAGCCTGAGTCCAAGCTCAGGAGACTCAGCAGCCACCGACTTGGGCCCCAGCGGCACCGGGCCCGACGTTGGCTCCCTAGGAGGAGAGTCCACGAGGACCACAGGACTTATGTGTCCGGCGGGCTTCGGCTCCACACGAGGCATCTTGGATGGCTTCTCCTGCTCCAAGGGCCCGGGACGGCGGTCGGGGGTCTGAGACCTGGATCCCGAGGAACTAGGGACCTCTTCTGACACCGCCCTCATGAGCTGTTTCTTCCTCTTACTTTCCCGATCGGGGGACCCCCTGTCCGAGGAACCCTGGCGATGCTCGAGGTCAGACTCCCAAGATGTCGAGGCCTCGGACGAGGTCCGGGCCCGGCCGGAGGCAGGGTCAGAAAAAAAATCTGTTCTGATGCTGATGGCTGCGTAGTGCCTTGGTGGACATTTTACCACACGGGACACAGATCTTAGGATCATGATCCGGTCCGAGGCATCGAAGGCAGCAGTCATGTGTGTCGGTGAGAGACATCAGTTTCTTGCACCGATCACACTTCTTGAAACCACTGGAAGCCATCGGGGAAAAAAGGGCCCCCGCGAGGTCAAAGGACCGGCCTTCCAGGGAAAAAGCAAAAAGGGCACGAACGCCAGCCACGAAGGGCAAAAACCGAAAAATAGAAGACGGGCTCGATACCGGTGTACCGAACCCGGCGGGAAGGGGAAACCGGCGTCGAACCGGAGAAAAAAGTACGATGAAATCGCAAGAAAAAAGTCAATATTTCCTGGGTGACACGGACAGACATCCAGTGGGCTCCACGGAAAAAGAAAGACTGAGCAAGATGGCACCTTTAGGCAGGAATGGAACCGTGCATGCGTGCAGTATTCCCAAAGGCTTTCTTAGAAAGCTGGGGAAATGCTCCGCACGGGGGCTCTATCAACATCGATGTCACCCATAAGTGAGGACTGACTTCCTGCTTGGTCCTGGAGAACATCAGTTACACCAACTGGAAGTTTGAAAGCAGTCAAGGTTAGTCTCTCAACATCCAAGCAGAGAGGGCCAGGGAGTTGATGGTGGAGTGCGACATTGTACGCTCCTCCTGCAAAATTAGCATTAGTGCCTAACCCAGATGTAGCAGTTCCCGGCTGAAGTGTTCCAGAAGGAGAGGGAACCACAGTTGCCATGGCCAATAAGGAACATTGAGAATCATCATGTATTTGTCACTTTTGAGCTTCAGGAGGGTCTTCACAATGAGAGGAATTGGAGGATACACATACAGAAACCTTCCCCCCAATCAAGAAGGAAGGCATCCAAGGCTAGTCTGCTGTGTGACTCCCACTGGAGCAGAATGGAGGCAACTGGGCATTCTGAAGAGTGGCAAAGAGATCTATCAAGGGGGTGCCCCACTCCCGGAAGATTCAGGGGGCCACCTACCCGTCTGTCTACCAGAGTGTTTTGATCACCAGGCAGATAGGTTGCCCTTAGCTCCATCCCCATGAGATATGACAAAGTTCCACATTCTGACCATCTCATAGGAGGTACAATCTGCTTCCTCCCTGCTGGTTGATGTAAAACATGGCAACTTGATTGTCAGTTTGAATCAGGGCCGGCGCTACCCGGTAAGCCGGGTAAGCGCGGCAGAAGGGCGCCAGCGACGGGGGTTGCCATCACTAGCCGCCCACCACGTCAAAAAAGAAAGCAGCCACAGGAACAGAGAAATGTTCCCGCGGCTCTGCTAACTTTTAAACTGCTGGGTCGCAGAGTTTCTAATAGCAAGACTTGTAAGAAACAGGAAATGCTTATTCTTGCCTTTAGAAACTCCGCAACCCAGCAGTTTAAAGAGCCGCGGGAACAGAGAAATGTTCCCGCTGCTGCTTTCTTTTTTGAAGGATGAATCGGAGCAGACATGGGGGGGGGGGGGGAGCTGGAAGGGAGCAGACACGGTGGGGGGGCTGAAAGGGAGCAGACACAGGGGGGAAACGGGAAGGGAGCAAACACGGGGGGGAGCTGGAAGGGAGCAGACATGGAGAGGGGGCTGAAAGGGAGCAGACATGCGGGGCTGAAAGGGAGCAGACATGCGGGGCTACAAGGGAGCAGACACTGGGGAGATGGAAGGGAGCAGACATGGGGGGCTACAAGGGAGCATACATAGGAGGGGAGCTGAAAGGGAGCATACACAGGGGGGAGCTGAAAGGGAGCAGACACGGGGTGGAGCTGAAAGGGAGCAGACATTGGAGGCTACAAGAGAGCAGACACGGGGGGAGCTGAAAGGGAGCAGACACAGGGGAGCTGGAAGGGAGCAGACATGGGGGACTGAAAGTGAGCAGACATGGGGGGGCTACAAGGGAGCAGACACAGGGGGAACAGGAAGGCAGAAAACACAGGGGGGGTGAGCAGACTTGGAGGGGGCTGAAAGAGAGCAAACAAGGGAGGCTACAAGGGAGCAGACACTGGGGAGCTGGAAGGGAGCAGACATGGGGGGAGCTGAAAGGGAGCAGACACGGGCGCTGGAAGGGAGCAGACATGGGGTGGGGCTGAAAGGGAGCAGACATGGGGGGCTACAAAGGAGCAGACACAGGGGGGAGCTGGAATAGAGCAGATATGGGGGGCTGGAAGGGAGCAGACACTTGGGGATGGGGCTGGAAGGTAGCTGGCTAATAGGAGGGGGTGGAAGAGAACTGACAGGGGGGAAGGTGGGGGCTAGAAGGGAGCTCACATGGGGGGTTGGAAGGAAGTGGAAAAGAGGGAAAGGAGGAGGCTGGAGTGAAGGTGGGGACTTGAAAGGAGTTGACACCCGGGGATGGCACTGGAAGGCAGCTGGACAGAGGAGAGGGTGACTGGAAGGGAACTGACACGGGAGAGGGCACTGGGACTGGAAGTTCGCTGATACCTGGGATGGTATTTGTACTAGAAGGGGCTGGACGATGGAGAAGGAGGAGGACTAAAAGGGAATAGACATCAGTGGCGGTGCTGGGAATGCAAGGGGGTTGACACAGGAAGGTACTGGGAAGAGAGGCTGTAAAGGGGGCTAATACTGGGGAGGGATACTGGGATTGGAAAAAGGCTGATGGAAGAAAATGAAGAAAGCAAAAGGAGAGACAAGAAATGGCAGATGGACTATAGACCATAGAAAAAGAGCTAAGAGAAGACAGAGGAAAACAGAAACCTCAGATTGGGACCAGCATGATCAAAAATCATCAGACAACAAAGGTAGTAAAAATAATTTTATTTTCAATTTAGTGATTGGACTTTGCGCTATCTTTATATTTCAAACAGTATGGGGAACTGCATCTCTTATCTGGTGTGGCACCACATGCGGAGTCTGGCTTCTTGGGGTTCCATTTTATTTTTTGTCTACATATTTTTATTTTTACTTTAGGTTGTTGTGACTTATTCTGTACTTGGTGAGGGCCTGTGTTTCGAGTGTTTGACCAAGGCCAGGTGTTCTGTTAGAGTAGTTACTCACCTGTAACAGGTGTTCTCCAGGAGCAGCAGGAATCAGTCCTCACATATGGGTGACGTCGGCGCCGACGGAGCCCTCGCGGAGCAATTTCCCCAGCTTTCAAAGAAAGCCTTTGGCAATTGCAGCGCGCATGCGCGGTCCCCTTCCCGCCCAAGGGTGCCATCTTGCTCAGTCTGATGACATAGCTAAAAGACAGCAAAAAAAATAGCAAAAAGGAAATGATAGGACTGCAACTCCAAGGGGAGGAGGGAGGGTTGTGAGGACTGATTCCTGCTGCTCCTGGAGAACACCTGTTACAGGTGAGTAACTACTCTTTCTCAAGGACCAAGCAGGAAGTCAGTCCTCACATATGGGACTCCCAAGCTAAAGGCTACCGGAGACCTCAAGCACAAAAATGAGCTCCCTCTAGCTCAGCAGTATAGAAGGAAGGAATCTTCTCTGAAAATGCCCCCGACCGGTAGCCCAACACCAGGGCCGGAGGGTAGGAGTTGCCTAAACCTCAAAGAGATTATGGAGGACTGCCTGACCGAAAGCACTGTCCCTGCGGGACTCCCTCTCCAGGCAGTAATGTGCCGCAAAAGTCTGGCTTGAAGACCAAGTAGCGGCCCGGCAGATGTCTGCCAACGGAACAGAGCGGAGGTGTGCCACTGACGCAGCCTTCGCCCTAACACGATGAGCCGTGACTCGACCCTCCAACGAGAGGCCGGCTGCCCCATAAGCCCAGGCGATACAGTCAGCTACCCAGGTGGACAAGGTAGCCCCAAGTTATTGGGGTCAAAAGAAACGAAGAGATGAACAGCCCTCCTATGCTCCCGCGTACGGTCAAGGTAGAAGGACAAGGCCCTCCTACAGTCCAGGGTAAGCAGGACCATTTCAGCCCGGCTGGAGTGCGGCCTGGGAAAGAAGGTTGGAAGAACCACCTCCTGGTTGAGATGAAAAGGAGAAACCACTTTTGGAAGAAACTTAGGGTGAGTCCGTAAGACCACCCTATTCCTGTAGAACCTAGTGTAAGGAGGATCAGACACTAGGGCCTGCAGTTCACTAACACGCCTAGCAGAGGTAAGGGCTACCAAGAACAAGATTTTCCAAGAAAGAAAACGAAGAGGGCAGGTAGCCATAGGTTCAAAGGGCGGACAGGTAATCCGCTGCAAGACCACATTCAGATCCCATTCAGGGGCTGGTGGACGCAAAGGAGGCTTAAGCAGAAGGAGGCCTCGGAGAAAACGAGCCACCAAAGGGTGGTTGGACAGAGGCCTGCCATCTACCGCTGCGTGATGTGCAGAGAGCGCACTGAGGTGGACTCTGACAGAGTTGGACTTAAGGCCCAGATTGGAGAGGTAAAGCAAATATTGCAAGACCACTTCCACCAAGCAGGAGAAGGGATTCTCAGACTGCTGAGCACACCACACGGAGAAGCGACGCCACTTAAGAGCGTAGGACTTCCGGGTGGAGGGCCGCCTGGAGGCCAAGACGACCTCTTCCACCTCCCGAGGCAGCAGGAGGGGAGCAAGGACTACCCTTTCAGCAGCCAGGCCATCAGATGAAGGGACCGGAGGTTGGGGTGTAGGAGAGACCCGTGGTCTTGTGTCAGGAGATCGGGTTGAAACCCCAGAGGAAGAGGAGTGTCCACCGCCAGTTGCATTAGAAGCGGGAACCAAGGTTGCCTCGGCCACCGGGGAGCCACTAGGATCATCGAGGCTTTGTCTCGGAGAACTTTGAAGAGCGTTCGAGACACCAGCGGCATGGGAGGAAAGGCATACAAGAGGCCTGTGGGCCATGGAATCAGAAAAGCATCCGGCGCTACTCTGAGAGGATGCGGTTGTCGAGAGCAGAATCTGGGTAGTTGCCGGTTCAGAGGACTGGCAAACAGATCCAAGGTGGGGAGTCCCCACTTGAGAAAGATCTGCTGAACCACTAATGGATCCAATCTCCACTCGTGTGGTTGGAGGATCCTGCTTAGTTTGTCTGCCAGGTAATTTTCTTGACCTGGGACATAGACCGCTTTGAGGAGTATGCCGTGGCCGACTGCCCAAGAGCACAGCCGTCGTGCTTCCTGACAGAGAAGGAAGGAGCCTGTGCCTCCTTGTTTGTTCACGTAGAACATTGCTACTTGATTGTCCGTCTGGACCAGTACAGACTGGTGAGAAGTGAGGTGGGAGAAGGCTCTCAGAGCTAGGCGGATGGCTCTGAGCTCCAGAAGTTTATCTGCTGCTCAGACTCCCAAGGAGTCCAGAGGCCTTGAGTACATGTCCCTTGGCTATGTGCTCCCCATCCCAGGAGAGAAGCATCGGTTGTTAGTACCTGAGAAGGAGGAGGAGATTGAAAATTCACTCCCAGTACTAGGTTTGGTAGATGAAGCCACCACCGCAGAGAAGAGACCAGCAGTTCCGAGACTTGTACTGAATCCGTCAGTCTCCCCGTGGCCTGATGCCATTGCGTGCAAAGGCACCACTGGGCAGGTCGCATGTTCAGGTGGGCATTGGGGGTTACATGGACCGTGGAAGCCATATGGCCGAGCAGTCTCAGAAATTGCCTGGCAGAGACCAGGGAATTGCTGCCAAAGTGGCTGGCGAGATTCATGAGCCTGTGGGCTCTGTCCAGAGGCAGGAAGGCCCGCGCCTGAAGTGTGCTTAACCTTGCGCCGATGAATTCGAGATCTTGAGAGGGGAGCAAAGTGGACTTTGCGAAGTTTATGACAGAGCCCAAGTGCTGGAGCAGAGACACAGTGCGATGAGTGGCTTGAGTGGCCTCTTGGGAAGACTGGGCCCGGATGAGCCAGTCGTCCAGGTATGGAAACACAAAAAGGCCTTGAAGTCTGAGATAGGCCGCCACCACTGCCAGGCATTTGGTGAAAACCCGGGGGGCGGAGGATAGGCCAAAGGGCAGGACCCTGTACTGGTAATGATTTCCTCCCACAACAAATCTGAGATATTGTCTGTGGTCTGGATGAATGAGGATGTGAGTATAGGCATCCTTTAGATCTAAGGAGCATAGCCAGTCTCCCTGCTGGAGGTAGGGCAGCAGGATTCCAAGGGAAAGCATCTTGAACTTTTCCCTTGCCAGGAACTTATTGAGGTTTCGCAAGTCCAGGATGGGTCTGAGGCCTCCTGTTCTTTTTGGTATCAGAAAGTACCTGGAATAAAAGCCGTGACCTCTCAGGTGCTGGGGCACCGGTTCCACAGCCTGTTCCTGAAGAAGACTTGCCAACTCCTGAAGGAGTAAGTCCCTGTGCAGAGGGAGTCTTGGAGGCTCCCCTGGAAAGTAGGGGGGAGGTACCTGGTGAAAGTGTAGAAGATAGCCTTTCTGAACTATATGAAGTACCCAGGTATCTGATGTGATGGCTGACCACCTGTGGGCAAAGTGGACCAGCCGGCCTCCTGTGCTGAGAGAAACCAGCTGAGGGGAAGAGGCTATGCTGATGGAGTCAAAAACCCCCACCCTGCTGAGCAGGGGCCGGCATAGTGGGCTTGGGGGCCTGCTGCCTACGGGACCCATTACCCTGTCCCTTGGCCTGCTGACCCTTTTGGGGAGCTGCAGAGGCCTGATACTGAGGGTAGTATTTATAGGCAGCCGCCTTCCTCGGGTAAAAGGGCTTTTTCCCCGAGCCCTTCTTCTGAGAAGGGGCAGAGGTTTTTCTGGACAGCCTAGTTCTGGTCAGAGTCTCGGTCTCGATTTGTGCAGCCTTTTCAGCCATGGGTTTGCCAAAGAGGTTTTCACCTCTGCAGGGGACATTGACCAACTTGTCCTGGACCCATGGCTCGAGGTCGGATGACTGAAGCCAAGCCTGTCGGCGGGCACCGATGCCAGCTCCGGCTACTCGAGCCGATGCTTCGAAGCCATTGTAGGCTACTCGAGAGATAAACTTCGAGCACTCTCGAATCCCAGTGGACAAGGCTTGGAACCTCTGCAAAGGTTCCTCGGAGAGACCAGCCGAGAACCCGGCAATTTCCTTTGCCAGATCTCGGAGATACATGCCCATATAGAGCTGGTAGGTCCGGACTCGACAAGCAAGCATAGAGCCCTGGAAACACTTTCTACCGAGGGCATCCAGGCTCCGGGCCTCCCTGCCGGGAGGCACCGAGGAGTGCATTTTTTGACTCTTGAGTCTATGCATGGCCGATTCCACCACCATGGAATGGTGCGGTAGTTGTGCCTTTTGGAAGCCCGGGCTCTTGCGGACTCGATAAATGGAATCGACCCGCTTGCTTAACACCGGCGCCGACGCCGGGTTCTCCCACATGCGGAAGAGAAGTTGTTCCAGCATCGGAGGAACCGGTACAGTAAAGGCCTCCTTCGGGGGAGAATCATACTGGAGGGCATCGAGCTCCTCGGCTCGAGGCTCCTCCTCGGGATCCGCGGGGAATGCCAAGGCCTTGGCCATATCCCGCACGAAGTCCGAGAACCGGGTGTCCTCCGGGGGGGACCGTCTCCGAGGTTCGGACTCGGGCGAGTCCGATGGGACACACCGAGTCTGAAAACTACCAGGGGACTCTTCGTCTTCCGATTCCCAGTCGGACTCCTCGGAGGAGGATTTGAGTGGCTCCGGTCGGGCGGGCACCGATGCCCGACGCCGAAGGAGTCGGCGTCGACGACCTCGGTCCCGAACGGGAGGCCGAGGGAGACCGCGACCGAGGATCGACTCGAGCTCGGATGGACTCGAGGATCGGCTCGGTCTCCGGGGTCGACTTGGACGTCGATGTCCCGGTGGCCGGGGCAGACGCATTGGCAAGGCCAGCAATCAATGCCCGCTGCTGGTCCATGAAGGCAGTCAAATTGCTCTCCAAAGCCGTCAACCTGAGTCCAAGCTCAGGAGACCCAGCAGCCCCTGACTCGGGCCCCGACGGCGTCGGGCCCGACGTCAGCTCCTTCGGAGGTGAGTCCACAAGGACCACAGTACTCACGTGTCCAGGCGACTCCATTTCGAGACGAGGATGTTTCGAAGGCCTCTCCGACTCTGAGGACCCGGGACGGCTGTCGGGGCTATGCGACCTGGCCCTCGAGGAACCAGGAGCGTCCACCGACGCCGCCCTCGCGGGTTTTTTCTTCCTATGATGTTCCCGGGTAGGAGACCCCCGCTCAGAGGAACTCCGACAATGCTCAGGACCGGAGTCCCGGGACGTCGAAGCCTCTGACGAGGTCCGGGCACGGCCGGATGCGGAGTCAGAGAAGATTCGTTCTCGTTGATGCTGCCGACTCCTCAACGCTTTTGAGGACATCTTGCCACACGGACCACAGATCATCGGGTCATGATCGGGTCCGAGGCAGCGGAGGCAGCAGTTGTGTGTGTCGGTAAGAGACATGAGTTTCTTACAGCGATCACACTTCTTAAACCCGCTGGCAGCCATCGAGGGAAAAAGGGCCCCTGCGAGGTCAAAAGACAGGGCTGCCAGTGAAAAGGAAAAAAATGGCGCGAACGCTTGTCACGAAGGACAAAAAACCGAAAAATAAAGAAATGGGCCCGATACCGGCGTAGCGGGTCCGAGCGGGAAAAAGGATCCGGCGTCGAACCGAAAAAGAATAAAAAATAAGAGAGAAAATCAACTTTTTCAGCGGTGATCACAAACAGCGTCTGTAGGGCTCCGCGGAAAAAAGAAGACTGAGCAAGATGGCACCCTTGGGCGGGAAGGGGACCGCGCATGCGCACTGCAATTCCCAAAGGCTTTCTTTGAAAGCTGGGGAAATTGCTCCGCGAGGGCTCCGTCGGCGCCAACGTCACCCATATGTGAGGACTGACTTCCTGCTTGGTCCTGGAGAAAATATGGAATTTGAACGTAGGGATCTGTACTGTAGTAATTTGACTTGTACAGCTTTTCAAATAGGTGTATGGAGGTTTTTGAGCCCATTGCAGTATTTGTAGTGCTGCTTTTTTCTGGGTAGGCCCCTTATTGTATGAGTTTTGGAAGTGTATGCTGGTATGGTATGGTAGATTTGACTTTGTAGATTTTCAGTGACTTTTGTAGTGTTTTATATATTAGTTCAGATTTTTCCTGGCACTGGAGAATGTTTATGTTGTTGTTAGTGAGATGACCAGAATCTGATTTTTTTTTTTTTTTTATTATTATGACAGCCTCTTTGTATGATGCTAAGTATTTTTATTTTGGTTATGCATTTGCTCTTTTGCTGCATGTTTTGTACAACACTGGATTTGAAGGAGAAATACTAATATCGCTTGAAAAGAGTTCACAAAGCGTTTTTGGGGAAAAGGAGAGTAGGGTGCAACCAACATTAATAATAATGAGGGAGGGGCACCGATTTAAAGGTTGCGGGGTGGGGGGGGCGCTAGAAACCCTAGCACCGGCCCTGGTTTGAATCATCACAATTTGATTGACTAGCAGATTTTTGAAAGCCCTTGCTATTGCTCTCAGTACCAAGAAGCTGATCTGATGGCGACTTTCTTGGATGGATCAAATGCCCTGGGTGTGAAGTCCATTGAGATGAGCTCCCCCAGCCCAGCTGGTTTCTGTTTTTGATAGGGTAGAATTTGGAAGGGCAGACCCAAGGCCAAATTGGAATGAATAGTCCACCAGGTGAGGGATTTCTTTAGCAGACAAGTCACAGAGAGTACATTGTCAAGTCATTGAGTGACTTGAGTCCACTGAGTACTCACAGTACACTGAGAATGTTTCATATGGAGACGTGCCAAGGAAGTGACATAAACAGTTGAGATCATGTGACCCAACATTCTCAACATGGCATGAGCTGATGTCTGGTGACTTTTGAATCTTCTGCACTACTGCTATCAAGTGAGATAGATGTTTGTGTGGAAGAAAAGGTTTCGCTAGAGCCATCTTTTTAACATCTTTGTTAGTGATATAGCGGAAGGGCTGTCGGGTAAGGTTTGCCTCTTTGCGGATGATACCAAAATCTGTAATAGAGTAGACACCCAGGAAGGTGTAGATAACATGAGGAGGGATCTAGCTAAGCTTGAAGAATGGTCTAGAATTTGGCAGCTGGGATTTAATGTTAAAAAATGTAAGGTCATGCATTTGGGCTGCAGCAATCCAAGGGAGCAATACAGTATAGGGGGTGAAGTACTTTTGTCCACTAAAGAAGAGCGGGACCTGGGCGTGGTTGTGTCTGATGATCTTAAAGTAGCTAAACAGGTAGAAAAGGCGACGGCAAAAGCTAGAAGGATGCTTGGGTGCATACGGAGAGGAATGGCTAGCAGAAAAAAGGAGGTGATAATACCTCTGTATAAGTCTTTGGTGCGACCTCATTTGGAGTATGGTGTGCAATTCTGGAGACCGCACCTTCAAAAGGATGTGAACAGGATGGAGTCGGTGCAGAGGGTTGCTACTAAAATGATTAATGGGCTTCATTATAAAGCATATGAGGACAGACTTAAGGATCTTAATATGTACACCTTAGAGGAAAGGCGGGATAGAGGTGATATGATTGAGATGTTTAAATACCTCCGTGGCATAAATGTTCAGGGAGAGAGCCTCTTTCAATTGAAAGCAAGTTCTGCTACGAGGGGACATGGGATGAGGGTGAAGGGAGATAGATTCAGGAGTGATATGCGGAAATATTTCTTTACGGAAAGAGTAGTGGATCCATGGAATAGTCTCCCAGTGGAGGTGGTAGAGATGAGGACAGTAACTGAATTCAAAAAAGCATGGGACCAACACAGAGGATCTCTAAAGGTAGAAAGTGGACTGTTGTAGTTGTTGTTATGGAAGGACAGACTAGATGGGCCTTGTGGTCTTTTTCTGTCATCATGTTTCTATGTTTCTATGTCCAACAGAGCTCCTAGAAATTACAATTATTGTGATGGGATGAGGTGAGACTTGGGGTAATTGATGAACTCTAGTAGTTCGAATATCCGGGGGTAACTTGCACTGATTTGTGAGTGCCTTCCGAAGTGGTGCTCTTGAGCGGCCAATCATCTAAGTAGGGATATATGCACTCCCAGCCTGAGAATAATGCTGCTACTATGGCTAGGCATTTGGTAAAAACTCGTGGTGCTGACACAAGGTCAAAAGATAGTATGTGATATTGGAAGTACTGCATCCCCACAATGAATCTTAGATACTTTCTGTGAGCATGATGTTTCTGAATGTGGGTGCAAGCATTGTTTAGATCTAGAGAGCATAGCCAGTCTCCCTTTTGAAGAAAAGGAAGAACACCTAGAGAAATCATCCTGAACTTTTCTATGACCAATACTTATTCATTTTTCTTAGGTCTAGGATGAAATGCCCCTGTCCCCCATCTTTCTGAGGACCAAAAAATACTTCCTCGCCCTTCCTGACCTGGTGGAATGGGTTCGATACATTTGCAATCTGAAGCCTCCTGGTACTGAGGAAAAAGGGAGGGAGTTTGAATAGATGAAGTCTGTGGCCTTTTTGGACAATCTGTAAGACCTAGGCGTCAGAGGGGCCACCTATGAGGAAAGGCAGTGAGCCTCCCTTTGACCGGGAAGCTATGCTTTGGAGAAAGTAGTCAAAACCCTGTCCCTCATTTTGGATGAGATATTGATTGGGGCTTCTAAGACTTCTCATGCTTAAAATGAACACAGGAAAGTCTGCTTAGACTGGGTGTAGTGTGAGATAGGAAATACCTATGCAAGTAAGAGCAGTAGGATTTCCGCTGACCTCCACTGTGGAACCTACTGGAATACAAGGCCGAATTGGATGAACAGCTGGAGAGTGTTCTGAGTGCTACTTAATCATGGAAGCAGCTTCTTGAACTGTATCTCCGAAGAGATTGTCTCTGTGGCACAGGGTGTCAGCGAGCTTTTCCTGCACGGTAGGTTGCAAGGTCTGAGACCCGGAGCCATGAGAGTCTCTGGTCACCAATACTTATGGAAGAAGTTCTTGATAGTATATTGAAGATTTCATATGTCGCTTGGACAATGTACTTCAAGCAGTCCTCCTAGTGGCTCACTAGGGAACGACATTAATCACGTTTCTCTTGAGGGAGAAAAACAGACATATCATCTAGACTGCTCGTGATGTCCCATAAGAACATGCCCATGTAGAGCAGATAAGAAGCAATGTGAGAAGAAAACATGGCATTCTGAAACATCTTCCTCCCAAAAAAGTCCAAGATCCGAGCCTTCATCCCTGGGGGATGTTCCCTGTAAAATAGTTATCTCCAAGTTATAATGCCCTGCTCAATGTAATTTTAGTTTGTTCAATGTAAACCGCCTTGATATCATGAAAGGCGGTATATAAGAAATGTTAAAATGTTAAATAATAAATAAATAATAAATAACAGTGTGTCTTAGAAACCTTGGCTCTTTTCAGGGCAGATTCAACAATCATAGAGTGGTTTAATAGTTGTAGTTTCTTGAATCCAGGAGCCTTTTGAACTCTGTACCACTGAGTGGACTTCGCTGCTCACTGGAGATACAGAGAGAGGATCTCCACCCCAGAACACCCCCGCCCCGATGCTAACCGGATAGCATCAGGGTGCGTAGGGGACATAGGTGGGGATATTCAACGGCATTAACCGTGTAGGTGCCATTGAATATTCCTATTTAAGGCATTTACATGGTTTACTGGGCTATAAACCGTGTAAATGACTTACGAATATCAGGCCCGATATGTCTCAAGGAAGGTTTGATGTCTCAATGCATCATGCTCGGAGCCTTAGAAGGTTTTAGCTTGTATATGGTGAATAGCATCATGATTCTATTCTCAATGCACTTCAGAAGATGACTCTCAATGGCTACCATCTCCAAAGGCATACGGGGCTCAGCAGAAATGGTCAATGTTCCCAGAATCTCTTGGAGTATCGTCAGGCTGGTCTCGGCACCAGGAGGGCGATTGCTGCCCCTCAGCTGGTATCAAGTTTGAGCCTTCCTCATGTTGGAGCAGCATGGAGGCCACCCCTGCGAACCCTTGATGCTCTCCGTATCATGCCCCGATGAGCTTCGGTGCTGATGCACCATAGCCTCCACTCAATGTTTGCATCCTTGGCTGTCAATACCAATGAATATGTAGATGAATCCTTCCTAGTCTTCAAGGAAGCATTGTCAGATGCGTGATGTTTGAAGGATCTACGAATTGTTAATAACGATGCATCCCCAGCATCCGGTGCAGCCTTAGACGCCATTGAGACCAATGCCACCAATGCAGAAGACAATGGATCAGACTTGGAAGCCCCAAAAATCCTTTTACGCTACTTTTCACAGCCCTAAAGACCTTTTATTATCACCTGTAAGCACAAATTACAAGAAGGCAGCTTATGGCCGGGTCCAAAGCGCTTAGGCACCAGTCCCGGATATGGTCCCAGAGCACCTGGAACACTTCTTAAGCCAGCTGACGAGTTCCTGGGACATTCAAATGGGTAAAAAGGGAGACCCGTAACAGCAGGCAGGAAGAAAAGGCATAAAAAAGAGGCAATATATAACTCACACAAGATGAGAGAGACCATGTGGACATGCATCCAGAGGGCTCCGTGGCAAAAAATAGACTAAGGAGAAATAGCACTGCAGTGGCAGGAAAGAAGACACACACATGCATGGTGAAGCTTTCCAAAAGCTTTTGGAAGGAGCTGCAAAATCTTCCTGTGCAAGGGCTCCATCAGTGATGTCACTCATGTGTGAGGATTTTTCCTTCTAGTAACAAATGCCAAACAGTTATTCTACCAGTTATCAATACAGTTATTAATAAAAATATATTTATAGCTATATTATTTTTTTTTTTTAATTGATGTCATGTCCATGCTGACTCCTGGCGACCCAGCTGCCTCTGGGTTTCCTTGACAATGTATCACTGGAAGTAGATTGCCAGGCCTTTTCTTCTAAGGCAATGGAGGGTAAAGTGACTTGCCCAAGGTCACAAGGAGTGCCAGTAGGAATCAAACCCTTGATCTTCTGGGTACTAGGCATTTGCTCTAACCACTAGGCTACTCCTCCACTATATATATTATGGGCCCAATATTTTAAAAAAGCTGAGCTCCTAAATTTGTGCCCTATTTTCGGCCAAACTTAACGGTCTTAGTTTTCAGATGAAAATACATCTTAATTTACGAGCTTAAAAGTTGTGCTTAGAAATTTAGGCTTGCCATTCATTTGCCTGGATTTATGAGCCTACTATGAAAATTTCCTATGTTCCCCACTATAAATCACCCCCTGTTGCCACCCATTTTTTATGCTCCTAAATTTATGAGTTTATTGAAGTGGAGTATGAATTGAGCAGCTCAGCCCAAGTTAATTTTCAAAGGGGCCATATAAAGAGCATAACTCTCAAAGTTAGAAACATAAATCCTTTGAATATTGACCTCTATATATATGATTATGTATATGTATGGTTATTTGACACTACATGGACAGGATTCATCCTTTAAATAAAAAAGAAAGAGCATTCTATAATAATTTTGTAAAAGTGAATTTTAGAGCACGTCTTTCCTGCAATATCCAAGGTTCATCCATTTCCACTACATCATGCTGTACCTGATCTTCTAATTCTTCAGTATTTTGATTTTACATGGGGCAAAGGGAGACACCAAAAGAACCTGAACACTTACAAGCCATAGGCAGTTCCCAGCTGATGCTCCAGAACAACAAAAGCCACCATAGGCCACAATGCACAGGCAAGAAGCGAATAGGAAATGCCCATCAGGCTCTGCAGAAAGCAGTGAAAATGGTCACATCAATTGCAGTCATGCAAAGCATGCTCCACCCTAAATCTCCCTGAACACACCTACATTCAAGATGTGTAAAAGTATGTTTTCTTATCATCGCATGTACTTTTATGTAGTGTTAATTTATAAGAGGTGTTTTACATATATTGGCATATAAACAGGAAGAAACCTTTCTAAAATTACCTCCATACTGACTCAACACCCTATTGAGTCAATTCTTTTCAACATTATTGCAATTATACATTAAAAATAAGACCATAGTAAGTGCAGCATAGTTGGCTCTTTGAGGCTTCTTCACTGCTGAGTGCAGAACTTTCGGTTTCTAAAATAAGGTAGGTATTGGTTTAACAGAGACCTAAACAAATCTATGTATGAGGAACTCTGAAGCCCCAAGATGAGCAACACTGCTCTTCCCCATCAATGGCATATTATCATTCACAGAATCAGTAAAGCAAAAACTTAGGGCCCGATATTCAAAAGGCATTTACACGGCTTGGTGAATATCCCCGATTATCTCACCTACACTACCCGATGCTAATTGCTCAGTATTGGGGCATGTCGTGGGCATTCCGGGGTGGAGCAGAGACGGCGACAGTCGCTACCCAGTTAATGACTGCTGCTACCCAGTTAAAGCTTGCCTAATTTTACCCGCAGGAGCTAACCGGGCAGCAGTGCAATATCACTGCTACTCAGTTAACTTCTGCTGCTCTGGGGCACGTGCAGCAATCCCAGATATTCAATGCTAGGCCGCATATGACCCCGGCATTGAATATCCAGGGTTAGAGGTTGGCGGGGACAGCTATGCACCATAGCGGTGCATAGCTGGTTCAATTCAATATCGGGCCCTTAAAGTGTAGTTACTCACCTGTAACAGGTGATCTCCGGGAACAGCAGGAATCAGTCTTCACATATGGGTGATGTCGGCACCGACGGAGCCCAGTGCAGGAACACTCCCCAACATCCAATAGGAATGCTTTTGGGAGCATTCCTCCACACATGCGTGGCTGCCTTCCTTTCAGGTCTCCTCAGTCAGGTGAATAGCGGAGAAAAAGAAACAAAAAAACCCTAGAAAAAATATGGATAGACAAATTGAGGGGGATGGATAGTTTGTGAAAACTGATTCCTGCTGTTCCCGGAGATCACCTGTTACAGGTGAGTAACTATGCTGTCTCTGGGAACAAGGAGGAAGTCAGTCTTCACATATGGGACTCCCTAGCACATGACCGCCCTACGAGGGGAAAGGATTCTGGTGCCACAGAGGTTGCAGCAGGATCCAACAGACTCAGCTCGTTCAGAGCACTCCTTGGAAGGTGGTCAGATGGTTGGTGGGTAAGTTGTCTAAAGTTGAGACAGGTTACGTAGTACAGATTGACCGAATTGAGCATCACTTCTGGAGTCCTTATCCAGGCAGTAGTGAGCTGCAAAAGTGTGCAGTGAAGACCATGTGGCTGCTTGACAGATGTCTGAAATTGACACAGATCGGAGGTTGGCTACCGTAGCAGCCACGGCACGGACATTATGTGCTGTGACATGGTTTTGTAGAGAGAGACTCACTTGCGAGTAAGCAAAGGATATGCAGTCTGCAATCCAGTTAAAGAGAGTTCTCTTGGAGACTGGTAACCCCAGATGACTGGTCAAAGGAGACAAAAAGTTGAGAGGATTGACGATGATCCTTGGTGCAGTCGATATAGAAGGCAAGTACCCTTAACACAACGACCTCGCCATCTGACCCATGCCCAGTGGCGTGGATCAAAGCTACTAGAAACCAACTAGCCCATTACCTCCACAAAATCGTTAAGGAATCCCTCCAGCAAGGACATATGCCGCAATCTCTCAAGCAAGCCACGATACACCCGATCCTCAAGAGCACCACACTAAGCCCCTCTGATCCAAAATCCTACCGCCCCATCTCTAGCCTTCCATTCCTCACAAAAATCATCGAAAAGACCGTACAGAGACAATTACAGGATCACATAGATCTGAATGCTCCACTTGACGTTCACCAGCATGGCTTTAAACCACAGCACAATGTGGAAACTCTGCTTACCTCTCTCTTCGAAAATCTCCTAAAAGGCATGGACAACATAAAGAACAGATTCCTGCTAGTGTTCATGGACATCTCAGCTGCTTTTGACACTGTGTCCCACACCATATTGCTACAGCCCCTGCAGCAGATCGGAATAAGTGAGAACACCCTAAAATGGTTTACCTCCTACCTGAAGGATTGGATGCAGCAAGTCAAATGTGCTCAAAAGAAATCACTTCAGTTCCCCGTTATGCATTGGAATACCACAAGGTTCAGCTCTTTCATCTATACTCTAATATATACATCCAACCCATATGCAACATTATCAAACGCCACAAACTACATTACCACTGTACGTTGACAATATCATGGTATATGCCCCAATCAACCTGCAATCACCTGACATGACATCGATGACAAGCTGCCTTGAGAACATGGACACCTGGCTCACTGCTAACAACCTGATGGTCAACTTTGATAAAACAGAGGCTATGTTCATCACCAGAGACTCCACATTCAAGCCGCCCCAAACAATCAGCATTCTAAACAAAACTATAGCAATCAAGGACGAATTGAGGTACCTGGGCATCACCCTGGACAGATCTCTGAACCTACAATCTCACATTACTAAAACTGCAGCAAAAGCCTACCACCGATTGAGGATCATCAGAAAACTCAAACCAATCCTTGACCAAGACCACTTCCGCACAGTTTGCCAAGCAGTCATCACCCCACTGCTATACTATGGAAATTCACTATACCAAGACCTCCCTCAGCAGTCTATTCATCCACTCCAAATGGTGCAGAATACTGCAGCACTGCAAGATCTGAACACATCACCCCCATCCTGCGACAGCTGCACTGGCTCCCAATAATTGCAAGGGCAAAATTCAAATCAATCCTGAACATTTTCAAAATCTTCCACCACTGCTCTGCAGATGCGCTCCAGGACGTAATAACCAAGGATGTCAGGAACAGGCCTAGAAGAACCAACAATGACAACAGGATCACCTTACCCACAGGTTATCACAAGACTAAGCAAGAAACATCTAAGAAAGCTCCCTCACTACTGGCGCCTGCATTATGGAACTCCCTCCCCATGGACTGAAGGACCCTAAGTGATACCAAGGACTTCCGCAAAGCTCTCAAGACCCATCCCTTCACCGAGGCCTATGAGCAACCATCTTAAGTTGCCAAGCACTACATACCACCCAAGTGGCCCACTAGCTACCCTCGCCACTTAGCCCCAACCGCCCATCCCCATTTAGACCTATAAGTAGATAGCCTTTTATGTATGTGAATCGTATCACCTCCTGTTGAATGTATGCCTCCCAATGTCTTGTTCACCACTATGATTGAAGGATAAGGTGGTATACAAAACTGTCTAAATAAATAAAGAGTATGTAGCTTTGCCTCAGTAGGGGAGCTTTGAGGTCTGGGAAAGAAAATTGGTAGTGAAATGGACTAGTTCAAATGAAAAGGAGTAACAACTTTCGGTAAGAACTTAGGATGTGTCCATAGAACAACCCTGTCATGGTGAAACCTGGTTTATGAAGTGTAGTCCACCAAAGCCTGAAGTTCAAGCTGACATCAAGGCTACTAGAAAAAGTACTTTCCATGTTAAGAACTTTAAGGTAATTGGCACTAAAGGCTCAAAAGGAGGTCGCATTAGTTGTGCCAAGACATTTAGATCCCACGCCATGGTCTGTGGGCGAAGGGGTGGTTTAATCAAGAGAAGACCACTCATGAATCTTGAGATCAATGGGTGCATGGACACCTGGCAGTTATCTAGAGTATAGTGAGATGCCGATATGGCAGATGAATGAACTCATACTGAGTTAGTTTTAAGACCTGATGACGACAAGTGGAGGAAGTATTGTAGAAGTTCCAGAACTGGACATGTAAAGGGATCTAGGGCCCTTTGTGAGCACCAGAACAAGAATCTTCTCCACTTGAAGGCATAAAAATGCCTAGTGCAATCTTTTCTGGAAGATAGTAGAACTTGCAGCACACCTTCCTGAAGTCCTAAATGTGAGAGGGCAATGCGCTCAGCCGCCAGGCTGTCAGATGGAGGGACCAGAGGTTGGGGTGTAAGAGGGTTCCCTGTTCCTGAGCAGGAGATCGGGAGAACACCCCAGGTGGTATGGAGGATATTGAGTTAGCTGAAGGAGAAGAGGAAACTATGGTTGTCTTGGCAAATGAGGCACAATGAGAATCATTTCGCTCTGGTCGTTCTGGAGCTTGAAAAGCATCTTTGCAATGAGAGGAAAGGAGAGAAAGGCATAAAGAAGGCCTTGTCCCCAATGTTGCTGTCAGCACATGAACACTACATGCCGATTGTTCTCACTACTCTCTTCACTGCAGGCTTTATTGAAGTGTTGCAATTTCCCGATATGGTGCTTAACACAGAAGCCTTTCTAAACCAGGTTTTGCACCCCCTGAAGGCGGCCTGTGTAGCCGAAACGCATTGGGATTTGGTTGGTTAATAAAGTGACTGTGACAACTGTCTTCGAACCTGCTGTGTTTTTTGTCTGCTGCTCCCGTGTGGGTACTTTTGCTCTCTGTTGGACTCTTTGGTTTTCTGAAGGACAACTGCGACTGATTGGGCGGTATCTGCCTTTATCAGCCAGTTGTCTAAGTAAGGGAAGAGAAAGATTCCCAAGGTCTGGAGGGTAGGCTGTGACGACAGCCAGACACTTTGCGAAGACCCGAGGTGTTGAAGACAATCTGAAGGGGAGGACTCGATATTAACAATGTTGGTTTCAAAATACAAACCTGAGGTATTTTCTGTAGTTTGGATGTACAAGGATGTTAGTATATGCATCTTTAGATCCAAAGAGCATAGCCAATCATTTGGTTGGAGATAAGGAAGAAGAGTTCCTAGAGAAATCATCTTGAACTTTTCCTTAATAAGGAATTTGTTGAGATTCCTGAGATCCAAAATGGGTCTGTATCCTCCTGTTTTCTTTGGAATTAAGAAGTAACGGGAGTAAAACCATAGACCTTGCTGAGACAGAGGAACCTCCTCTATTGCTCCCCGAGTTAATAGAGAGTGGATCTCCCAATGAAGTAAGGAGGTGTGATGGAGGTCCAGGCCTGGTGACCCTAGAAAATGAGTTGGTGGTGGGCTCTTGAAACAAAACTGAAGGCTCTTGCTAACTAATTGCAGAGTCCAGGATTCTGAGGTGAGGGAGGCCCATCTTTGGGCAAAATGGGCTAGTCTGCCTGGGATTAGTGGAAGAGCAGGTAAGCTTATTGGACAACTAGCTACACTCTTTAGGAAAGAGTCAAAAGATTTGAGTGGCCTGAGATGTAGTGTCAGGCTGTGGTTTTGCAACCTTGGGTTTCCTAGGTTGCTTGGGACCCTGTTGCCTCTGCTGTGTTTGAGGAGCAGAATATGTATATGAATGGGGGGGGGGGTAGAACCTCTTTTTCTTTGGAAAGAAGGGCTTTTTAGTGCAGATTTCTTTTTTGAAGGATCTGCTGTCTTTTTTGAGAGCTGCTTCATAGTGAGGTCATCAGTCTCTGTTTCTCTCTCCAGCGCTGTCCAAAGAGGTTTTCCCCATTACAGGGGATGTTATCAGTTTATCCTGGACCCACTGTTCTAGATCAGAAGCTTGGAGCCAGGCTGTTGTTCTGGCTCCAATGCAGGCTGCAGCTGCCCTGCTATTGGCCTCAAAGGCGTCAAAAGCAGCCCTCGTTAGGAACTTTGAAGTATTCTGTGTGTGGGATACTAGTACCTGATGAGATGGTTGCTTTTCAGTGGGTAGTAGAGATGTGAACTCTGCTAGGTCTCTAGAGATGTCCCTTAGAAACATGCCCATATAGAGCATGTAGGAATCTATTCTGGAGGCCAGCATAGTTGTCTGGAATGCCTTTCTGCCAAAAGGCATCAAGGGTTCTGGCCTCTCTGCCTGGGGGAACAGAAGAGTGATTTTTCTGGCTCTTAATTATTATTATTACATTTTCTTTTATACCGCGCTATTTGAGATCAGTGCGGTTTACAATGAACATTAAAACTACACAACTCAGATTAGTGATTTGTGCTTACAATAAACAGGTAAAATAACTTGGGTATACAATTAAACAAGTTTCTTAACAGGGAGAACATGATAAATATATACAAGCAAATTAATGAAACTATATACAGGGTTAAGTGCACAGCACAAGCTTCTTAATTCTCCTCATGGCAGACTCCACCACCATGGAGTGGTGAGGACGTTGTGACCTTTGGAATCCTGGAGATGGTGGACCCCTATAAAAGGTATCTAAGTATTTGCTAACAGCTGGTGTTGAGATTGGGGCTTCCCACATTCTAATTAGCAAATTCTTCAGGATATTGTGCAACGGCAGAGTTGCAGCTCCTTTGGGTGTCGAGGGGTACTGAAGGATATCTAGCTCCTCCGTCCTCGGTTCTGACTCAGTGGCTACCAATAACATCAAGTGCCACTGCCATGTCTTTAATAAAATACTGAAAGGACGTGTCCTCAGGTGGTGACCATCGACGCTCGTATGGAGGTGATGGATCTGATGGCAGATCTCAATGTGCAATGGAATCGATCAATTCCGGTTCTGAGACATCAGAACCGGTATCAGGGTCTGGTAAAAAATCAAAATAGTCTCTGTCAGGGCCTGAATAACTTTAGTGTTGTGTGGACGTAACATGCTGCGAAGATTGCAGTGGAGCCATTGTACCGGAGTTTGGGGTATCAGCGGTTCCAATGATCGGTGCAAAGCTGTCAGTGTCAGAGGAAACGGAGGAGCATTGATCTGTATAGCAGGGCCTATGAGCGTCACCGATGTCGATGCCGTAAGAGGCAAAGTGGGGGACGCCGACGCAACTGCCACTAAAATAACCATGATGCTCCTTTCAATAGCAATGACGCGGTCATTGAGCATTGGCACCGGGGGAGAAGTAGCTCCAAACACTACGGAATGGGCTACAACTCCCAATGCTGGTATTGGGGGCTCCACTGAGGATTGAACTTCAGAGGCATCCCCAAACCTGTGTGAGACTTTGGAGGGTGAAACCTCCCGCCGGGGTTGCTTCGCTGGACAGTCTGCATCGGAGTGGGAAGAATGCCGGTGCTGAAGATGGCGATCCGAGGAATGGGATGCCTTCGATGTCGATGCCGTTGTCTTTTTGCTCTCGTGCTCCGGAGACTCCAGTCAGTGCTTCTTAGTTTTCAATAAAAAGGAGGACTTGGAAGCATGGGATGACTTTGAAGGAGTCGACGCCCCCGAGGAGTGCACCGAAGGAGCTGAGTCTGTTAGAAACAGCTTAGCCTTCTGCTTGTCCCAGTTCTTCCTAATTCTGGCAGTCATATAGCAACAGGAAGTGCAGGACTTGACATCGCGGTCTGTTATGGATATGGTACTGGAGCAGTTGGAGCATTTTTTAAAACCACTCCTGGGCTTATCCATCTTTGGGAAAAGGAGGGAAGCAAAATCAAATTGGGCAATGATGCCCACTTAGGCCTTGGGCCTAAAAGAAAACTAAGAAATTATTGAAAAATAAAAAAATAACAAAAACGGGAACCGGAATCAATGGGGAATCAAGTTGGTCGATGGGAAGACAAAAAGAAGGGTCCCAGCGGCTCCACAGAAAAAAGATGGCTGAGGAGACCTGAAGGGAAGGTGGGAAGGCAGCCACACATGCGTGGAGGAATGCTCCCAAAAGCATTCCTATTGGATGCTGGGAAGTGTTCCGGTGCCAACGTCACCCATATGTGAAGAGTGATTTTTTGCTTGTTCCTGAAGATTAATTAATTCTCTTGTACTGCTCTGAATACCCTTAAAACTAGGTTTGTTTCTTAAGAATATGACAGTATCCATTTTGGAATTTTCCTATGACAGACATTGAAGGCATAGAGTAATCATTCATTACTGCAAGAAACAGACTGGTAGGTAAGTTTTGGCTCAAGTTCACGGAACTGGAGATGCTGCTGGAGATGAAGCAGAGGGCCAAAATAAATAAAATAAAAAAAATAAAGGAAGAATTCAGAAAACAAAAAAAATCCTTTGAAATTATTACCATGGCAAGCCACGGGGTCCAGAATGTGAAGGCCAAAATAAGATGAGCAGTGAGTGTGGCTGCAACTGCGCTCATCACCCAGAGGATATTCTTTCCAACTCTGTCTACCAGAAATCCAAACACAGGTGACAAAGGGGCAGAAATAATATACACAATACTGAAAAAGAAAGCAAAAACATTATTAAAATCCATTCAGAGCCACAGTTTTAGCTGGTGTTATTTACTGCTATTTTATATATATTTATATATGGTATTTTTACAATTTCATATTGATTTTGATAAAATCACATTGAGGTTTTTAAGGAAACTGCAATTAGTATATACATTTTAGTTTATAATTTGGGTTGGAGTTTTAGCCTGCCTTTCAGATGACCTTCAAAGAGGCTTACAAAAATAATAAAGCCAATGGGTGTTTGGTTGTTGTAAATGACTAAAATCATATAAATAAATTTAAAAAAAAAAGCCAATGGGTGAAAGGACAGCTTCATTTGGTATCGCAGAAAAGACTAGCAAACGCTTACAACCATGGTACACCAACAAATGAATCCAAATAGGCAATGAAATCAGCCACAGCTCAGCATGCTGGGCCAGTCCTAAGGTTCCAGTCTGCATATGCTTGCTACTGCTGCTGAGAAACAAAAAAAAAAAAAGGAAACAAGAGACAGCAAATGGCAGCAAGTTCCATTTGCCCTTCATAGAGGACTCATCATTACATTTCCATTTGCAATTCAAAGCTTTTACTCTAGTTAGATCATTTTTGCCAGATTACATTCTATTACAATTCTGAAAGCACAAAAAAATTATAAGCTATAATACTGACGTGTAAATGCTGAAATTAACCAATATCACTACCACAAAGCTTAACCAAGAGCATGGTATAAACCTTCTTAGCTGCTAGAGAGAAGTAGATGAGTAGTCTAGTTGTTACCGCAGCAGGCTAAGTACTAGGGAGCAAAGGTTCAAATCCCATTTCTCCCATTAACATCCTTGTGGCTTTGGGCAAGTCACTTCTCATTACCTCAGGTACAGCTTAGAATATAAGCTCTCCTGGGCAAGGAAATAACTACTGGACCTGAACTGTAACTCACCTTAAGCTCAGATTTTCAAAAGGCAAATAATTAATAAAAGTTCAAATTGATTACAAAACAGAAAAAGAAAAAAAAAAAACAGTAAAGAAACTAAAGCGTAGTTACTCACCTATAACAGATGATCTTCGGGAATTTAGTCTTCACATATGGGGTGATGTCGGTACCGACAAAGTCCGTGCAGGAATGCTCCCCAAAGTCCAATAGGAAAGCCTTTTGGAGCATCCCACTGTGCCTGCATAGCTGCCTTCCCGCCTTTCGAGCTCTCTCCCCCCAGTTGAGTTTGTAACTGAGATAAAAGGGGAGAAAGAAAAGAAGACCTACAACTCGTAGGGGAAGAGGGTGGGTTGTGAAGACTAAATTCCTGCTGTTCCCGGAGATCACCTTCACATATGGGACTCCCTAGCTAGAAGATGCCAGAGAGATGACCTCAGAATCGGCTGTTTTTGTTTGCCCCAGGTTTGCCTAAAGAGGTCATGTATCCTCCTTGAATGTCTGGTATCGAAGTTCGGGACGGAGTGTAGGAGTTGTTCTAAATCTGAAAGAGATGCTGGAGAACAGCCTGGCCAAACATGGCATCCCGGCGGGAGTCCTTGTCCAGACAGTAGTGAGCAGCAAAAGTATGGACCGAAGACCAAGTTGCTGCTTTGCAGATCTCGTCAATAACTACAGATCATAGATTTGCCATCGAGGAAGCCATGACTCGAACATTATGGGCAGTGACATGACCCTCGTGGGAAAGTCCTGCCTTCTCATAAGCAAGTGATGCAGTCTGCTATCCACTTGGAGAGCGTACGTTTGGAAACTAGCAACCCGAGGTGACTAGAGTCAAATGAGATGAACAGCTAAGAAACCTTCCGGTGCTCTCGAGTCCTCTGAAGATAAAAAGCTAAGGCACGTTTACAATCCAGAGTGTGGAGGGTTGCTTCTGCCCTAAATGAGCATGGTCTAGGAAAAACACAGGGAGGTAGACTGACTGGTTCAAATGGAAGGGCAAGACCACCTTCAGCATGAAGTGAGGATGAGTCCTAAGGACTACCTTACCATGGTGGAACCGTGTGTAACGTGGGTCAGCCACCAAGGTCTGGAGCTCACTAATGTGCCTTGCTGAAGTGAGGGCAATGAGGAAGATGACCTTCCATGTGAGAAATTTAAGTGAAGTAGTAGCTAGAGGTTCAAAAGGCGGCTTGAGAAGCTGCCCTAGAACAACAATGAAGTTCCATGCCACTGGTGGTGGCTTAATGGGAGGCTTGGTTAATAGAAGACTCCCTCATAAAGCGTACTACGAGCGGTTGACAGGAGATGGGTTGGCCTCTAAGTGCACATGAGAGGCTGCAAGTGCACTGAGAGGCTGCAAGTGCACTTAGAGGCTGCAAGTGCACTTAGATGCACTCTTACCAAATTGGTCTTGAGTCCAGAAGAAGATAGGGTGGAGGAAGTATTGAAGCAGCGCCTCCACCAGGACTGAGAAGGGATTAATATTCTTCTGAGAACACCAGATAGAAAACCTACGCCACTTGAAAGTGTAGGACCATCTGGTGGATGACTTTCTAGAAGCTAAGAGGATGTCCTTAATGTCCTGGGGAAGGTCAATACCCTGGAAGGCTATGCTTTCAGCAACCATGCTGTAGAGACTGCAGATTGAGATGGAGCAGCGTCCCCTCCTCCTGAGAGAGGAGATCTGGAGCAGACCCCAGATCTATGGGTTGAGCCTGAGACAGATGTAGAAGGAGAGGGTACCACAGTTGACATGGCCAGTGTGGGGCTATGAGTATCATGAAGCCCCTGTCAACCTGGAGTTTGAAAAAGAGTCTTGGGAATTAGGGGAATGAGAGGGAAGGCATATACGAAGCCGTGTCCCCAATAGAGGTGAAAAGCATTCACCTGTTGGCTATCCAACACAGAAGTCCTGGTACAGAAGCGAGGGAGTTTGGCATTCTGAGGACTTGCGAATAAGTCTATCTCTGGAGTCCCCCAAATCTGAAAAATGTAGCAGACTGTGTCTACATGAAGAGTCCACTTGTGGGGGAGAAGAATTCGACTTAATCTGTCTGCTAATACATTTATTTATTTATTTATTTATTACAGTTTCTTATATACCGCGCTATTCGGTATCAGCGCGGTTTACATCATAACATAACTACCATAACGACAAGTTGTCAGGTTTTACATCGAACAGGGATACAAACTTGGATAACAGGGTAAACATTGTGCTTGTTTTGAGGTGAACGTGATGATGTATGGCAAAGGACCAGAGATGTAGAGCCTCACTGCAGAGGGTCCAAGACCCTGTTCCACTCTGCTTGTTCAGGTAGAAACATAGAAATATGACGACAGAAAAAGACCACATGGCCTATCTAGTCTGTCCTTCCATATCAACAACTACAACAGTCCCCTTTTTACCTTTAGAATAGAAACATAGAAATATGACGACAGAAAAAGCATTTTGTAAAACATGGCCACTTGATTGTCAGTTTGGACTAGGACTCTGCACAACGAAGATGGTTCTGGAACACTTTGAGAGCAATGAGAATGGCTCTGAGCTCCAGCAGATTTATGTGGAGTTGTGACTCCTGCTGAGACCAGAGGCCTTGAGTGGAAAGAGATCCCAGATGGGCTCCCCAGCTCAGTTTGGATGCATCCGTCATCAGGGTACATTGATGTGAAGGCATCTGAAAAGGTGACCCACAAGGAGATTTCCTGGGGAACACCACCACTGGAGAGACGAGACTAGAAGAGTAGAGATTTTACCTTGTCCCTTAGGCTTGAGACCACTGGGATGCTAGTGTCCATTGGGTTGTGCACATGTGTAGACGGGCATATGGAACTACATGCACCGTTGATGCCATATGGCCCAGAAGTTGTAGCATTTCTCGAGCAGTAAGATAGCTCTAGACATGCTTGAGATGCTGATTGAGATGAGCGCAGCGGAGTTGGGGCAGAAATGCCCTTGACTGTTAAGTATTTAAGAGGGCCTCTATGAATTCTAGAGATTGAGAGGGGACGAGTTGGGACTTTGGAAGATTTATGACAAATCCCAAGTGTTGTAACACCTGCATGGTGTGTGAAAGAGACAAACTGGCCTCTTGAGAGGTGCTTGCTCTTATGAGCCAGTCGTCTGAGTAAGGGAAGACAAATATCCCTAGAGTCCTTAGAAATGCGACTACTACCGCCATGCATTTTGTGAAGACTCTTGGGGCAGAGGCGAGGCTAAAAGGTAGGACTCTGTATTGATAATGTCTTCTCTGAAACATGAAGCAGAGGAATTTCCCGTGTTCTGGATGGATAAGAATATGAGTGTAAGCTTCCTTTAGATCTAGAGAACAGAGCCAGTCCTGACTCTGGAGATAGGGAAGAAGGGTCCCCAGGGAGACATCTTGAACTTCTCCTGTAGGAGATGCTTGTTTAGGTCCCTGAGGTCCAGAATGGGCCTGTATCCCCCTGTTTTCTTTGGAATAAGAAAATAGGGAGAATAGAAGCCAATTCCTGCTGGAATGTTGGAACCTCCTTTATTGCGCCCTGCAGTAGAAGGGAGATGATCTCTTGTAGTAATAGAGCAGTGAGAGGGGACTGAGAATGGAACTCTCTTGTTGAAGCTGGAGGGGGTAGACTTCGCAGATGACATCTGTATTCCTCCCATACTATTGTTAAAGTCCAGTGCTCTGAGGTGATGAGATGCCATCTGTGGGCATAATGGCAGAGTCTGCCGGGAATGTGGCTAGGGTCAGGATTCTTCAGAGGCAGGACAGCTATGTTCTCTAGAAAAGAGTCAAAAACCCAGAGCATCCTGAGCCTGCTGAGGTGGCTGAGACTTGGGAGTCTAAGCCTTCTTTTGATGTTTTGGAGGTTGTTGTCCCTTCTGAGGAGCATGATGCTGACACTGAACAACAGGGGCATAAGAAGGATAATATTTCTTTTTATTGAAGAAGGCTTTTTTTGCTGCTGCCTTCTTCTTAGTTGGGTTGGCAGTAGATCTAGACAACCTATTCAGGGTAATGTTCTCAGACTCCAACTGAGAGGCCTTGTCTTGCCAATCCTTGCCAAACAGGTTTTCACCGGTGCAAGGGATATTACCCAGCTTATCTTGAACCCATTGTTCAAGATCCGATGCTTGGAGCCAAGCAATCTTGCATGCACTGATGCAGATAGATGTTGTTCTGCTGATGTACTCAAAGCAATCAAAAGTTGCTCTATTGACAAATTTTGAGACATTCTGAGCGTGCTTTACAAGGGTGAAATAATCTGCCCTCTTGTCATCGGGGAGAAGAGGAGCCATTAATTCCAAATCCTTGCCACCTTTTTGAGGAACATACCCATATAGAGTATGTAGGAACTGATTCTGGCTGATAGCATGGAGGCCTGAAAGCAATGTCAACCAAAAGCATCAAGGATTCTCGATTCCCTACCCGGAGGGTTAGAAGAATGTGTTTTTACACTCTTGATTCGATGCATTGCCGATTCCACTACCATGGAATGGTGTGGCAATTGTGTCTTTTGAAATCAGGACACTCCGGTACCTGGTACATGGTACCGAGCCGGAGGGTATGTGGAGAAATAGTAAGAGATGTCTCCCACATACGAAGCATGAGGTCATAAAGTATCCGATGGATAGGAAGCTTAGCCGTTTCTTTTGGAGCCGTTAGGTATTGAAGAATTTCCAATTCTTCGGCCCTAAGCTCCTTCTCCGATGTTACTGTTATGGACAGGCCCCTAGCAACATCATAAATAAAGTCTTGGAAAGACATGTCCGCTGGTGGGGACATGCGGCATTGTGGAGACATAGATGTGTCTTCCAGGAGAGTTTGCATGTCTCGAGTATCGGCTGATTCATTGTCCAAGGAATCGGAATCCAAAGACTCAAAGTATCATCAGGCAGGGTGTTACCACTTCCTACAAACTCAGTACCGATCAAAGCCGGTACCTGGAATTTGTGTAGTCGGTACCGGAAATGGATTTGAAGGCCGGCATGGGCGGTAGCATGGAAAGCGGCAAGAAAGTCAATGCAGCCTATATCAGTACCAATGCCAGTACTAACGTCTGCGGAACCGACTGGAATCGAGGCCACCAGTAAGGCCGCTAAGCTCCGCAAGGATGCGTTGATCCATGGAGCTTGCCAATGCTTGGTTATTGGTACCAGAATTGCAGGCCATGATCCCTGAGCATAGCAACAGGAGCTCTCCGGAGGTGGAGGCCTCCGGAGCATCCTGGGACCCCACTAAGGCTTTGGAGGGAAGGTCTTCCCACTGGGGTTGTTTGGCCGGTGTGTCCCCCTCCAGGTCAACACCCGAAGCATCTCGATACTTAGAAGGAGATCTAACCTTGGGGGGCGGCCAGCCTTCGATGAAGACTTAGGTTTCGATACCTGAGATCCATGGGAGGAAGGTGAACTCTCAATGACGTCGATGCTAAAGAGACGACGTCGGAGGCGAAGAGGATGCCTAGCTTTGCAGCTCGATTCTGTAGGCCTCTCTTTGCCATCTTTCTGCAGAGAGGATATTCTGATGGTTGGTGATCAGGCCCTAGGCATTTTAGAGACCAGTCATGGGTGTCGGTGGCCGAGATGGTACCGCCACACTTGGAACACGTCTTAAAACCACTGGATGGTTTCTCCATTTTGTCAGAGACAAATGGAAGGCTTAGGCCTAAGATGGCATCGATGTGCCTGAAGAAAGTGGAACTTTCTTCTTCACAGTTTTTTTGGGGTGGGGGGGGAGTTTACAAGAAGAAAGAAGGAAAGTACCAATGGAAGTCGGTACCAGCATTGATGGGAAGGCAGACGCGAACCACAAAAATATGAAAAACAGGAATTTTCTGCGGTGACAGGATTTGTTTCCAGTCGGCTTCGTGGAAAATGAAGAACTGAGGAGGGAGAGCTGGAAAAGCGGAAGGCAGCTACGTAGGCGCAGTGGGATGCTCCCAAAAGCTTTCCTATTGAACGCTGAGGAGCGTTCCTGTGCAGGCTCCATCAGTACCAACATCACCCCATATGTGAAGACTACATTCCTGCTTGTTCCTGGAGAGTAACTGATGCCTATCATGGCTCAAAGGAGAACAGCAAGACAACAGATTGTGGCTACACATAGGTAATAGAAATCTGGTGTGATATTCTGAATATCCTTGTCAATTTTTCCATTGCCAAAATGTGCCAAATTGTTCTAACCAATTAGATCTCACCAGATAGCATTGAGCCTTCCTGAAATGTAGCAAACTGGAAGCGATTTTCTGTAATTCCATATGGCACATCATGAATAAAAAAAAATGTGTTTGCTTCTTCAGCTGAATGAGATCAACATAAGTAAAATAAGTAGGACACTCACAGCTCATGCATGGAATGCCACATCTACCTGAGACTTGGAGGTGACTTGCTGGGATAAAACAGTCACAACTATAGTGTGGGAAGGTCAAAAATTAAGCCAACCTACACTGTTAACTGAGAACCAATCTCTTCTGCATTCACAAACTTGGCAGCAATAAAAGCAGCATATGTACTGAATGACTACTGTACCCATTAACTGCACTTGCTTCCGAAGAAGAAAAGTGGAATTTCTGCATGAAGAAAAACCTGGAAAGAAACACAGAACAGGCAAGGTAAGATTTTTTTTTTTACTCCTTAAAGATTAAACAAAGCAGGAACTTTCAAGAATCTGTACTTTCTTTTTTTCTTCTTTTTGTTGTTTTTTTTTGGGGGGGGGGCATTTTTAATTGCATTGTATTTTTCCTTTCCTGGCCCTTCCTTCTAAGTTCCAAGCCTGTTCTGTACATTTGCCATATCCATACAGATCTTACCACATTCCTGCTGCTGAGCAGCCAAATTACCCCATTCCAGGAGGGAGATTTTTAGCCAAGTGCTGGTTTTAAATTTACATTCCAAAGCAGTATGGTATTTGTAGTCCCCAATTCTACTCATTGAAATCAGTACTGGCCATTCTACTCATTGAAATCAGTACTGGCCAACTTAGCAGTTCTACTGCTGTCTAGCCAATAATAACTTACGGCCCACAACAGCACAGAAAACTTGGGAAGAAGAGCAGATGCTATATTCAAATTGAATTAATAAAAGTTTGTATTTTTTTCTAAGCTGAAATGAAAGTAAACAAAAAGCAAGTTGTAGGTCACACCAGAGTACCGCGAGATTACTGCAAGGGGCCATCGGTGCCATTTGTGAAGTGGACATCGCTCCTGCTCCCAATGGTCACCAATGACCCTGATAAAATGAAGATTGGCAATCGGGAGGTGGGTGGAATGCAGTCTGTTAGGGGTGAAAAGTCTTTGGGGACCGTCAGGACATGGGTATTGTGTTAGGGAAGGTAGGGGAAGGTGGGGGAATGGCGTTGGTTCGGGAAGGTGACTTGGATGTACTTCGGTGGGAGAAGATGGGGAATCGGAGCTGTGCTTCGGGGGGAGGTGCTTCATTACTAAGTAGAGGGGCAGGTTGAGTCTGGGGCGGCCAGTAGAGGGGCCCCCAACATTGGCATTCACATCAGCCTCTATCAGCAGACACTTATTCCTGCTGTCGCGTCCACCCCTTAAATAGGCGGCTGCCTAGTGGGAGTGGGCGGACCACATATTTATTTGTATCCCTTTAAGTGCTGCGGTCACTGTTCCCTTGTAGTTGTGGCACAGACGAGTCAGCAAGGAATAGGGTTAACAATAAGTTTTATTGTTATTGTTGCACAATGGTTCACCTACTATCCCAATAACAGAAATAAAGGATACTTCTCCAAAGCAAAGTCTCTTTAACTGAAACAGGATTATTCAGCTTCTAAACATACAGGCATGTTCCTTTCACAGCACTGTCTTCAAGCTTCCTTCTGTTATAAAACTTTTACTGCTTTCTCCTTCAGCAATGAAAATGTTTCCTTAAACCACCAAAAGCAGTAATGCTCTTTTCTTCCAGGTTTTGCCTAATTGGCCTGGCTTTTACACTCCAGCAGCTCTCTGCCTCTTCCCGTGTAGAAATCCTCCTGGCACAATGTCAGGCTTCTTCCAGCACTTACAATTAGTATCACAGTAATTAGATTTTACCCTTTCTGGCAAAATGCACAATCAGTTTCCATATCAGAATCCTCACTAGCACCACCAGCTTCTTCAAACTGCATGGGCTCTCCCTCCGAGTCTGATATGCTTTCTTTATATACAGGCTTCTCTTGAACAGGCTTCCACTGCTCTAATAAAGCCTTTAACTGTTTCAAACGGGACTCTTCTTTAGTCTGAGCTGTGGGGGAGGAACTTAGAACACCAGACTCTTTTGAGTACTGCCTTAATAGATTCAAAAGGGCTCACCTTTTTCCTGGCCTTCCGTACCCTTTCTGGCAAGTTTACAGGCAACCTCTTGTCCCCAGACTGCTTCCTCTGCTCCCGGCTGTTCTCCTGTTCAACAGGGTCTGACTCTGACTCCTGTCTCCAGAGCTTCCAATCAGCCACTTGCTCATGTGCAGCTGTGCTTCTCTCTGAACTAGAGCTACTCACACGTTGCCTGCAATCAGAGTATCTGTGCAGCCTTTCACTTGGAACTTTGCTCCTGCTTAAATTCCCATCTCGGTTCCTCTCACAGGTCCCCTCAGAACTCCTTTCAAGGTCTCTTCCAGAACTCTTACAGCTCCTTGCTGCCGACGTTCTTCCTGTTTCTGACCTTCCTGTTCTTGCTGATCCCTCTCTGTTTCCTCGTGGCTAAATGTTTGGGGCTGTCCTATGGGCTTTGACTCTGCCCCCTTCCTCTTACGTCAGCTCCCCTGGTTGTCATGGAGCTGAGGTGTGGCTCATTCTCCTGCTTTCTGAGCACAGGGTTTATCCCATTAGTTGCAGGTTTAACCCTTTCTGTGCCTGCACTGCTCTTAGCTACAGGGGAAAAAGAGTGATTTCTGCTCCTTTCACTAGTGTTAAACCCAGCTGTGCCATCACACTGCTTGAGCTCATGAATTCCCTATATGAAATGGGGAATTCAAATTTGCACTGTACGAGCTGTCCAAACCATCCTCCTAAGGTAGATGTGGTGAGTATTTCCACATTTGCAAAAAAGCATAGTTACTCACTTGTAACAGGTGATCTCGAGGAACAGCAGGAATCAGTCTTCACATATGGGTGATGTCGGCACCGACGGAGCCCGTGTAGGAACGTTCCCCAGTGTCCAACAGGAAAGCTTTTGGGAGCCCTCCACTGAACCTGCGTGACTGCCTTCCCGCCTTCCCAACCCTTCTCCTCAGTTGAGTTTGTAGCTGAGAAGAGGAGGAAAAAATAAGGAACCCTACAACTCCTATGTGAGGAGGGTGAGTTGTGAAGACTGATTCCTGCTGTTCCCGGAGATCACCTGTTACTGATGAGTAACTAAGCTATCTCCAGGAACAAGCAGGAATGCAGTCTTTACATATGGTATTCACTAGCTCCCCAGAACCAGACAGGTATGGGGGTGGAACAGTACAATCCCTAAGGACAAAAGATTGCAGTCACAAAGAGTCTGGAATAGTTGAGGGTCAGAATCTATTCCAGCAGGCGAGAACCCCCTCTAAAGGTAGTCTAGTTTCTTTTAGATGTCTGGGAAGGAGGGTAGGAGTTGAGATTAAGTCCCAAAGAGGTTCTGGAGTACAGCTTGGCCAAAGATAGTGTCCCAACAGGAGTCCTTGTCCAGACAGTAGTGGGCAACAAAAGTGTGAATGGAGACCAGGAAGCTGCCTGACAGTTCTCCTCAATGGATACCGAACAGAGATTGGTTACGGAGGTTGCCATGGCCCATACATTATGAGCAGTAATGTGACCCTCCAGGGAGAGTCCTACCTGTGCATAAACGAAAGAAATGTAATCTGCTATCCATCTGGATAGAGTCTGTTTTGTCACTGGGGAACCCAGGTGACTAGGATCAAAAGAGATAAATAATTGGGATCATTAGTCCTACTCAAATAGTAAGCCAGCGCTCGCTTACAATCTAAAGTGCGAAGTGTTGCTTCCACCCGAGACATATGTGGTCTAGGGAAAAAAAATAGGTAGGATGACCGGTTCAAATGGACGTAAGAAACAACCTTTGAAAGAAAATATGGATGGGTCCGCAGAACTACCTTGTCATGGCAGGACCGGGTATAGGGTGGGTCTGCCACCAGAGCTTGCAGTTCACTAATGCGGCGATCTGGCATGAAGGCAATGAGGAAGAGTACCTTCCAAGATAGGAACTTCAGTGAAATGGTGGCTAAAGGCTCAAAAGGAGGCTTTAGTAGTTGTGTAAGAACCACATTTATTTTTATTTATTTATTTATATCTCTTATATACCGCGCTATTGTAATCAGTGCAGTTTACAGTTAAACAAAACATACAGCAATGCAGCAGGTCACATTGAGTTTACATTGAACAGAGGTAGTAAACTTGGATGAACCGGGAAAACTATATACAAATTATGGACATTCTTACAGGACATAAAAGGATCGTAAGCAGATGCATAGGCTCATGGGTAAGGGAGAGAGGGAGGGAGAGAGGGGAAAGGAGATTAACCATTCTCTAAGGGAGGCTGGTCAATGGGGCGGGCTAGGTAGGAGGGTAAGGTGATGGTTGTGTGTTTTCCAGAGTTATTCTCCGGGTAGTGTAGCAGGAACAAATGGTGTTTGAGAGCTTTTCAGAATAACGGGAGATTGGAGATAGCTCGGATTTCTGCTGGTAGGGTGTTCCAAGCCGTGGGTGCGAACATGGAGAAGGCTCTACATTTAGTAACTGACTTAGGGACTTCAAGGGTATTCATCAATGTATGTCTCCTTAATCTATTGGCTGGAGTGCTATGGAGAAGTTTACTGATGGGCGTGAGTAGCTGGGTCTTGAGGGCTTTGAATGTCAAGACTAAAGTCTTATAGTGGATTCTGGCCTGCAGAGGTAGTCAGTGTAGATTCTTCAGGACTGGTGTTATATGGTCTGACCTTGAGATCCCAGGTCACCAGAGGTGGCTTTGACAGCAGCAGACCCTGCATGAAGTGTGCTTCTAAGGAGTGTGAGGAGATAGGCTGTCCCTGCAGTAGTTTGTGATGAGCCGCAAAGGCACTAAGGTGCACTCTGACTGAATTTGTTTTAAGGCCAGTTAAGCATACGTGGAGAAGGTATTGTAAAAGGAACTCCACCAGGCAAGAAAAAGGGTCAATTCCCTTTGGGGAGCACCAAAGTGCAAACCTACGCCACTTGAAAGCATAAGATTGCCTAGTAGAATCCTTGCATGATGCAAGGAGTATATTCTTGACGTCCTGGGGCAGGTTGAGGTTAGTGAACACTAATCCTTCAGCAGCCATGCCGTAAGGCAGAGGGAGTGGATGTTGGGATGGAGAAGCATCCCGTTGTCCTGAGATAGGAGGTTGGGCGCACATCCCAGGTTGAGTGGCTGAGTGTGCTAGGCGAAGAAGCAGAGGGAACCATGATTGACAGGGCCAAAAGGGGGCTATGATAATTATGGAGCCCCTGTTGGCTTGTAGCTTGAAAAGCATCTTGGGAATCAAGTGGATGAGAGGGAATGCGTAAAGCAGACCCCATCCCCACTGTAGAACAAAGGCATCCAGGTCCTGACAATGAATCCTGGAGCAGAACAGTGGAAGCTGTGTAGTCTGCAAAGAGATCTATGAGTGGGGTTCCCCACATCTGAAAGATCCGAGAAGCTGTCTCCCGATGCAGGGTCCATTTGTGTGGATGAAAGATTCAGCTGAGCCTCCACAAGGACATTAAGTTCACCCGGGAGGTACACCGCTCTAAGATGAATGCGGTGTAAGATGGCAAAAGACCACAGGCAAAGCGCTTCCTTGCAGAGTGGATGGGACCCCATTCCCCCCCCCCTGCTTGTTCACATAGAACATAGATAACTTGATTGTTCTGACTAGAACAGGCTGTCCCAAAAGTTGGGGTTGAAAAACCCAAAGAGCATTTGTCAATGATCGTAGCTCTAGGAAGTTGATCTGCATGGCATATTTTTATGATGTCCACAGTCCCTGTGTGGTTAAGTCGTGGAGATGTGCTCCCCAACCCAGCTTGGAAGCATCAGTCATCAGGGTGCATTGAGATGGAGGTATCTGAAAAGGTGACCTGACGAGTAGCTTTTGAGGGGAGCACCACTACTCAAGGGACTTGATCAGCTGAGGGGTGATGTGGATCTTGTCTCTGAGATGCCCCTGTGCCTGCATCCATTGGGTGACAGAGTCCATTGGGCTTGACACATGTGCAATCAAGCATAGGAGATGACATGGACCGTGGATGCTATGTGTCCCAAAAGACGCAGCATTTCTTGAGCTGTGACATTAAACTGATTTTGCAGGCGCTCTGCCAGGACAATGCGCTGGGCAGAACGATCCTGCAGAAGGAAAGCTCTGGCCTGCTGGGTATCTAACACTGCTCCGATGAACTCCAGTTGTTGGGTTCGGGTGAGATGAGACTTGGGAAGTTTATGACAAAACCTAGGTGTTGGACACTGTGATGGAGCGATGAAGGGAGAGTCTTACCTCTTGAGAGAAGTCTCCCCTAATCAGCTAGTCGCCTAAGTAAGGGAAGATGAACATGCCCAAGGTGCATAGATAGTCAACAATTACTGCCATGCATTTGGTGAAGACCCTTGGAGTATTGGTAATGGTTTCCCTGAAACATGAAGCGCAGATTCTGTCTGTAGGAAGGATGTATCAGTATATGAGTGTATGCCTCTTTGAGGTCTAGAGAACATAGCCAATCATTTCTCCAAAGGTATGGTAGTAGAGTTCCTAGAGAAATCATTTTGAATTTCTCAAACCAGAAACTTGTTTAGGTCTCTGAGTTCTAAGATGGGCCTGAAGCCTCCTGTTTTCTTTAGAATGAGAAAATATGGAGAGTAGAAGCCCATCCCTTCTTGAGTAGGAGGAACTCTCTACAGCCCCCTGAGACAACAGGGTGGTCACCTCAGGCCTCAGTATCCTTCTGGTTTAACCACTATGTGTTATTGACTGGGTGTCTTTCGAGTGACGTGGTGAGGTGCTCCTCCTGGTGGACCCGATATTCATTTGGGCAGGCTATTCGTTCTTAGACCTTGATATTCAAAGTCATGGTGACAGCATTGAATATCCTGGTTTTGCGCAGAGTGCACTCAGCCGCAGAGCCTAACTGGGTAGCGGCGATATTAGACCGCTACCTGGTTAGCAATCCACAGCTAAAACTTGGCAAGCCAAAAGCTGGCCTAGTTTTAGCTGTGGATCGCCAACTGGGTAGCGGTCCAATATCGCCACTACCTGGTTAACGGCAGTCACCGCCTCCGCTCCATCCCGGAACACCCCCAACACACCCCGATGCTAACCGGATAGCATCAAGGCATGTAGGGGACATAGATGGGGATATTCAATGGCACTAGCCATGTAGGTGCCATTGAATATTCCAGTTTAAGGCATTTACACGGTTTACTGGGCTATAAACCATGTAAATGCTTTTCAAATATTGGGCTCCTCGTGTCTTAAGAGAGTGATTTGAAAGGGTTGTGTGGGATAGTCCCCTGCGAAGCTGGTGGGGGATAAGGTCTCGAAGTGAAGCTGATAATCCCCTTGGACAATGTGGCGTGTCCACTGCTCTGATGTTATGAGGTGCTGCCTGTAGGCATAATAAGTCTGCCTGCTATGTGAAGGAATGGTGGCCCTTCCAGAGGCAGATTGGCAATGCTCTCTGGGAAAGAGTCAATAATCAGATGCAGGCTGTGGCTGTGCTGCTGGTTGAGGTTTAGGAGCCTTTGGCTTCCTGGTTGCTTCTGCTGTGGAATTTGTTGTTGATAGGCAGCAGAGGGAAGGTAAGAAGGATAGTATTTCTCCTTTTTGGCATAAAAAGATTTCTTAGGAAGAGCCTTTGTTTTGGAGGGGTCAGCTATTTTCCTGGAAAGGCGTTTTAGGGTGAGATCATCTGTCTCAATCTCCCCTGCCTTTTCCCTCCATTCTTTGCCAAAAGGGTTTTCGCCAGTATATGGGATATTGACCAATTTGTCTTGCATCCAATGTTCAAGGTTAGATGACTGTAGCCAGGTCATCCTACGAGCCCCTATGTACTGTAGACTGCTGAAGCTCTGCTTGTTGATTCAAAAGCATCAAAGGAGGCTCTGGTGAGAAACTTGGAAGTGTTCTGGCTTTGTTTGATGAGTATCTGAAAAGCAGTCTTCTTATCATCAGGAAGGAGAGGAGTGAAAGTTTCCAGATCCCTGGTAACGTTCTTCAGAAACATGCCCATTTAGAGCATGTAATCATTTATTCTGGAGGCTAACATGCATGCTTGGAAGCATTTTCACCCAAAGGCATCGAGAGTTTTACAATATCTGTCCAGTAGCATGGAAGAATGATTCTTAGAGTTCTTAATTCAGTGCATTGCCGATTCCACTACCATTGAGTGATGTGGAAGCTGAGGGTTTTGAAAGCCTGAGCACTGTGGTACTCGGTACATGGTATCGAATTGCTTACTGGCAGGCAGAACTGTAAGCGGTGCTTCCCAAATGCAGAACATTAGATCCTGCAGGATACAATGTACCGGTTATGTAGTGGCCTCTGTGGGCATTGGAGGTTATTGAAGTATCTGCAATTCCTCAGCCCTTTCTCAGAGGCTACTGTAACAGTGAGCACTGCTGCGATATGCCGGATGAATTCCTGAGAGGACATATCCTCCAGAGGGGACCTTTATTTATTTATTTAACATTTCTTATATACCGCCTTTCATGATACCAAGGTGGTTTACATTGAACAAACTTAAATTATATTGAACAGGGCATTATAACTTGGAGCTAACTATTTTACAGGGAAGATGGGCAATGGAGGGTTAAGTGGCTTGCCCAAGACCACAAGGAGCACCTGTGGGACTAGAAACCCCAGTCCTTCTGGCCCAAGGTTGCTGTCCTCTAGTGGGGTTTGAACCCCCGGCCTGAGGTAACTTGCCCCAACCACTAGGCCACTCCTCCCTCTGCCTTTGCCTTTCTTGAGAGGGTGAAGGGTCCGAAGGGATGTCTGGAATGTCTCAGGAACTGAGGGAGTCTCTTTCAGATTCGGAAGAACTAGTATCTCAGTCAGGTAAGAAATCAAAGTATCGGTGATCCTTGGTTCGACTTCGATGCTTCATGGACATCGAAGGTCGATGTGGATATATCGGAAGTATCAGAACTGAGTGTCTGTTGGACATCGGGAGTATCAATTGGTTCCAACGAGGGTAACGACGATGCCATCTCGAGAGCAGGCATTGGCCCCAGTAGGCTTGGCTGCATGCCTGGTACCAAAACTTGCACTCCGGAAGCTCTCAATGTTATCACTATCGAGGCTGCTAGGAGTGCTACCCAATTCCTCTCGAGGGCCAGCATGCACTGGTCCAGGGAGAATGCAGATGTCTGGGTGTCTGTGCGCCACCATCCCAGAACATGGCACCAGTAGCTCTCCGGAGGTCAGTGCCTCGGGAGTGTCCCAGAGCCCCACTTGTGCTTTTGAGGAGAGATACTCCTGCTGGTGCTGTTTGGCTGGCCAGTCTGCATCAGAAGCATCTCTATGCTTATGTTCTCTGGTTTCAGTATTGGTTCTCGAAGCCAATGCCATGGATTTGGATGCGGCCAGAGATTGTGACTTACTCTTATGTTTGGACTTAGAAGAAACTTGAGTTCCTTGAGAGGAAGCCGATGCTCTCAATGAAGTTGAGGTCACTAAAACTGAACCCAAGGTGAACAACATTCCCAACTTATTGACTCTGTTCTTGAGGCCTCTCTTTGTCATTTGCCGTCATAAAAAACAAGAATTGGGCTGATGGTCAGTGCCCAAACCAGTATGTTTATCAGTGACTGAAATAGTGCCGGAACACTTGGTACATTTTTTAAAACCAGTGACTGGATTGTCCATGCCTTCAAAAAGAAAAGAGAAGGCTATGAAGGTCCTGAGGCCTAGTCTGGTATTGAAAACCACAAAGAAAAGAAAAAAGAAAATGATATCAGGAACCGGTGTCAGGTTCAACTTAACCGGCATCAATGGGAAGGCAGAAGCACGATGCTATACCAAAAAAGAAAAGTTTTTCTTCGTTGACAGGAATGGTGTGTCCTGCTGGTTCTGCGGAAAATGAAGAACTGAGGAGAGGGTTTGGGAAGGTGGGAAGGCAGTCATGCAGGCACAGTGGAGGGCTCTCAAAAGCTTTCCTATTGGATGCTGGGAAGTGTTCCCGTGCGGGCTCCATTGGTGCCGACGTCACCCATATGTAAAGATTGAATTCCTGCTTGTTCCTGGAGATGCATATACTAAACTGGCATTGACACATGTAATTCAATCTACACGTGTCAATGCTGTTTTTTGGACGTGGAATGCTTTGAAATAACCTCCAAATTAAGTTAATCCAATAAAAAGATCTTCTGCTGCTTGTTTCCTGACTGATAAGGCAACAAAATTACTCATAATGTTCTAACAGTTATTGATAAAAGAATGAGCTGGATTATAACCACAACTGAAAAAGTAGGAGGCCCTGTACCTGGAGAGACAAACACCAGGGCTGACCTGTAACTCAAGTCATAGCATGGCGCTGCAGTGTAAGGGATCCAAATTCAGATCTTTCCATGCATTGGGGCCAGCTAGCCATAGACACACTGCCATGGCACTGATTTGCTTAGGCCTGGAGAGGAAGGGAAGGCAGCTGTAACTACTGATATGATCCTTGCAAATTGGCAAGTAGCACTTAGGCAATGCCCCTCTAGCTCTCAGAACATTTTATATAAGCCGCGTAGTAGAGAGAGAGGTGTGAAGATGATGATCAAAACAAGAGCAAACAGTCTTTGGGCAAACTAAACTAAGGTGTCTGTTTACTAAGCAGTGCTAGCGGCTTCCGTGTGAAATCGGAGCCGCAGCCCCATTGAATACACATCCTGACGTACATGTACTGACTGCACATTGCTCCACATGCACACATAGGTCAGCAGTGCTTGCATATTTGGGATGCTGTATGCTAAGATATCGCTAACCTGAGCACATGGGTAGTATGCGGTCACATATGCATGTAGGTGGGACAGTGTGCGGATGGAATGTGCATGTACACATCTCACTACTGGGCTCAAATACAGACATGCCCTCCCTTGATATTTCAACAAGTATCAATACTAATTTAATCTGAATTAGGATTATTTACTAATCAACAGTGCAGTGTAAGAGCATCCGCACTGGTTCTCAAGATATAAGTAAATTAGACTTACCTGCTAATTGTTGTTCCTTAAGGAACTCTAGTCCAGTCCCGGAACCATAGAGTTTAGAATCTCCTCCAGCAGCCTTGGAGACTGAATGACATCATCGCTTTACTAACAGTGGTATAAGTAGGCAAGGACTGCCCCCTATCTCCAGTACCTATTGACAAAGCAAACTGAGCAGAGCAACAAATAAGCAGATAAAGTATCATCAAATAAACAGAATTAGGAACAGGATACATATCCCGTCTTAGCAAAAGGGTTCCCACTATGGCTCCACTCTACGCCCTTCGAGAACCCTCTCCATCGCTACCTTTTTCCTCTGCTTCTTACGCCATATTTGTTTGGCTTTTGTTTTCTTATTCTTGTTTTGTTTTGTTTTTTTATATAAACAGCAAAAAGAGATCGCCCAACTTCAGGCTAACGAGCTGATAACCCCAGGGAGGGCTCCGGGACTGGACTAGAGTTCCTTAAGGAACAACAATTAGCAGGTAAATCTAATTTACTTTTCCTTTTCGTCCCTCTAGTCCAGTCCCGGAACCATAGAGGATGTAACAGAGCAGTAAACCTCAACGGGAGGGACCAGCGAGCCCAGCCTGAGGAACCGCCGAGCCAAAACGACCATCCCCCGCCGCCTGCACATCGAGCCTATAATGCTTGGCAAATGAGTGCAACGACGAACAGGTCGCCGCCCTACAAATGTCCCCAACTGGAACCAAACTGAACTCTGCCCAAGACGCTGCTTGTGCCCTAGTCGAATGCGCTCGGAGACCTTCCGGCACTACTCTCCCCTTCAAAATGTATGCCGAAGCAATAGCTGTCTTCAACCAACGTGAAATGGATGCTTTCGCCGCTGCTTCCCCTTTTCGCGGCCCCCCGAAAGCCACAAACAGCCTATCGGACCTCCGAAAGTCCTCTGTCCTACGAAGGTACTTACGCAGCACCCGACGCACATCTAAGAAGTGCAACCTCCTTCCCGACTCGTCTTTCTGCTGGCCAGAAAACACTGGAAGTGAAACCACCTGGTTAACATGAAAAGGCGAAACGACCTTAGGCAGAAAAGCCGGCACCGTACGCAGCACAACTTTGTGATGGAAGAAGGACAGATAAGGTTCTCTACAAGACAAGGCTTGCAACTCTGAAATGCGCCGCACGGAACAAATCGCCACCAGAAAAACCGTCTTCAAAGTTAGGTCTTTCAGAGAGGCCTTGTCCAAAGGCTCAAACGGTGCTTTGAGCAAGGCCTCCAACACCAGATTTGAATCCCAGGTCGACACAGCACTCTGCACTGGCGGACGCATAAGCAACACCGCCCGCAGAAACCGCCGGATGTCGCCGTAAGACCCCAACGACTGACCACGAATCATTCCGCAGTAACAGGAAATGGCCGCTAACTGTACCCGCAAGGAACTAGTCGCCAAACCTTTGTCTATGCCATCCTGCAAGAACGAAAGGATCCGAGCCACTGAAGCCCCCAAGGGCTGAACATCGCGCTCTGCACACCAGGCCTCAAAAATACGCCAAACTCGAATGTACGCCAACGAGGTGGAGCGCCTGCGTGCTTTTAGCAAGGTAGAAATAACTGTAGCTGAATACCCCTTGGCCGTCATCCTAGCCCTTTCAAGAGCCAAGCCGTAAGCGAGAACCGATTCACCTGGGGCATGCGTAACGGCCCCTGCCTTAAGAGATCTTCCCGCTGCGGCAACCTCAACAGACTGTCAGCCAGCAACCGCACTATGTCCGCATACCAAGGCCTTCGGGGCCAATCGGGAGCCACCAACAACACCAGGCCGCGATGCTTCTCTATGCGCTGCACCACCCGGCCTATGAGAGCCCAAGGTGGGAACACAGAGAAGGTCGCCGTCCGGCCACCTCTGCGCCAACGCATCGAGCCCCTCTGACATCCGTTCTCGGCGCCTGCTGAAAAAACGCTGCACCTGCGCCAACTCGAAGGTCGCCATGAGATCCATCAGCGGAATCCCCCAGCGCCGCATCAACAGCGCAAACATGTCCGGGTGCATTCGCCACTCTCCCGGGTCCACCCTGCGACGGCTTAGGAAATCCGCTTCGACATTGTCCACACCGGCCACATGCTGAGCCGAGAGAGCCCCTAGGTGCCGTTCGGTCCACCCTAATAGCTGACTCGCCTCGGCTTCTAGAGCCGCACTGCCCGTACTGCCCTGTCGATTGATGTAAGCTACCATTGTTGCATTGTCGGACAGAACCCGAACCATCTTCTGATGCAAACTGTCCTGAAATTTCTGCAGTGCCAAGAACACCGCTCTCATCTCCAACCTGTTGATGGACCAAACCGACTCCTCCGGAGACCAACCTCCCTGGGCAAACCTGCCCTCGTAATGCACACCCCACCCCAAGAGACTTGCATCCGTAGTCAGCAATCTCCAGGAGGGGGACTCGAGAGGCATGCCGGCCCCCAAACTCTCCTGGAGCAACCACCACCGAAGCTCTTGACGCACCCCCTGAGGACACACCAAGCGCTGAGACAACGCATCCCGCTGATGCGACCTCCAGTGAAGCAGCGCACTCTGCAAAGGCCGCATGTGAGCTCAGGCCCACGGCACCACCTCGATCGTAGCCGCCATTGTGCCCAACAACTGAAGATACTGCCACGCCGTTGGCGCTGGAGTCGACAAAAAACGCCTGACCAGGTCGCGCAGCCCCCGCGCTCGAGGGGTGGGCAGGAACACCGCTCTCTGATTCGTGTCGAAGTGGGCCCCCAGAAAGACCAGGGACTGCGAAGGAACCAAACTGCTCTTTGCAAAGTTGACCACCCAGCCCAGGCTCTCCAACATCTCTACCACCCGGGCGGTCGCAGCCAAACTTTCCTCCCTCGACTTTGCTCGAATCAGTCAATCGTCCAAATATGGGTGGACCAGCACTCCCTCCTTGCAGAGCGCTGCCGCCACCACCATCATGATCTTGGTGAAAGTCCGAGGGGCCGTAGCCAGCCCGAAGGGCAACGCTTGAAACTGATAGTGCCCCATAGGAACCGCAAACCGGAGATATTTTTGATGTTCCTGCCGTATGGGGATATGAAGATAAGCCTCCGTCAGATCCAGGGACGTAAGAAATTCCCCCGCTTGGACCGCCGCTATCACGGACCGCAGAGTTTCCATCCGAAAATGGGTTACCCAGAGTCACCGATTCACGCGCCTCAGATCTAAGATCGGCCAAAACATGCCTTCCTTTTTTGGCACGACAAAATATATAGAGTACCGACCGTACCCGCACTGATCCACTGGAACCGGCACCACCGCCCCGAGCTAAATCAGTCGCTGCAGAGTGTCCGAGACTGCCTGCAACTTGGCCAGAGCTGCGCAAGGGGATCTGACAAAGGAATCTAATACGGGGCGGTGGAGTTCCAACGCGTACCCTTCGCAAATGACCTCCAGGACCCACCGGTCTGACGTAATCTGGACCCAGGCAGGGTAAACGTCCCGCAACCGACCTCCCATGGGAACCACCCCCACCTGAGCCCGCCTCATCTCATTGCGCCTTTTTAGGGCCCGAGGACTAGTAAGGAGCAAACCCCTTTCCCGCTCCCCGGAAGCCCCGAAACCCTTGACCTCTAACCGGGAATCTCCCCCGCTGAGACAAGCCAAACCAAGAGGATCGAAATCTATGAAACTCCCTAGCGGTCCCTCTGAACCCCGCAGGAGCACGACCCTGCTTTGACTTATCCTCCGGGAGCCGACCGCCCTTGGAATCCCGAAGATCCTTGACCAACTTCTCCAAATCCTCTCCAAACAATAGCTTACCCCTAAAAGGCAGCTTACTGAGACGAGCCTTAGAGGAACTATCAACCGACCAATTACGCAACCAGAGGTACCGTCGAGCCGCAACTACTGAGGCCATACTCTTAGCTAAACCGCGGATGAGATCATAATGGATATCCGCTAAGTACTCCGTACCGGACTCTAGCCGCGACGCATCGTCCAAGCGGCCCTCCAACTGTTCCCCATGCAATCTTTGGGACCACCGTAAACAGCCCCGAGCCACCCAGGCCCCCGCTATGGAGGCCTGCATGGAAAGGGTGCAAACATCGAAAACCTGTTTCAGTAAGGAATCCAGCCTCCTGTCTTGCACATCCTTCAGCGCTGCGGCCCCCTCGATCGGAATCGTAGTTTTCTTCGTAACCGCCGATACCGCAGCATCCACCTTCGGGGAGCGAAACAGCTCCCTATCCTGGTCTGCCAGCGGATAAAGGCGAGCCAAGGCTCTGGTACCCTTGAGAGCCGCCTCCGGCACATCCCATTCCTCCTGGATCATATCCTAAAGACCCGATGTAGGGGAAAAACTTTCTGGGACGACCGAACCGCCTGCAACAGCGGATCCTCCAAGACCTCATCAGCCGCCGGCTCACCCACTGGCATGTTGAGGGTCTTGAGAGTCTCCGTGATCAGGGCCGGGAGCTCTTCGCGACGAAACACCCTGACCACCCGACTCTGCTGCTCGGCGCTAGGCAACTCCCCCTCTTCCAACTCCTCATCCGAAATGACCTCCATTTCCTTGTCCAACTCTGCGGGGTCCTCGCCGAGGAGCGAGGTCGCACCCTTAACGCCGGCCCCCTTACACTTCTTAGCCGCAGGAGCACCGTCCGCTGGACTGCCCAAGGGCCCCACCTCTTCTGCCCCTGGGACCCTGGCGGCGGAACCGGCATTGCGGGCTGGAGCAAGGCAAAACGCCTGTTGAAGCAGCATAAAGAAATTTGGTGGGATCCCTGGAGAAGCTGCCCCCTGTTCCAGTCCTAACAATACCGAGGAACATTCTCCCGAGGACCGGAGGCAATGAGCCCACTGCTTCCACCACAGGCTGCCCCGGCACCTTATCCATCCCCTCTGCTACCAGCGTACAAGCAGAATACACCCCCGAGTCCTGCACAGTGCTGCGCCTCAAGCCACACACCAAACACCGTGGCTTAGAAGGCATAGCCAAGCCCTGAGAAGCAAACCCCCCAACTTGCTTTGTGCCTGCGTTCTACCTCCTACAGAGGCGGGTAGCACCTCCTGAACTAACCACCTGTAGCCCAGTCGGGTGAAACCCTGCAGTCTCTTCTATAGCCTCTAATCTGGGCTTTAGCCCCTCTTTTCTTTTCTGTGTCTTATTTCCTTTTTTTTTTTTTTCAATATCCAAGCCACCCTACAGAGGTGCCCAGACAGGGGGGAATATGGCCGTGCAAAAACGAGACCTCTAATGCCGCCAAAATCACCTGCACAGGAGAGGGCAGAAAGGAACCGCGGCTCCTAAAATGGCCGCCGGCTCTTTTCCTGCGCGTGCACCCCTCGAAACAAAAGAAATGAGAGGAAATAAAAGAAAGAAAGTCAAAGAAACAAGCGCCCAGAAAAGCGGCGCTACCACTCACGGTGCCTCTCCTGCTGCAGAGAGTCACACCGGCGTCGGAGCTCAGCCTGCCGTGGCTTCGGCTCCGACGCTGCTCACTGTCCAATTCTGCACCCGGAATCCTCGGGTACCCGGGACACTGTGACCAAGCCTGCCACCTGCTCCTCACCCCTATTAGCGGGTTCGGGAGCAGGGAGGCTAACACCCCTACTTCTCCCCTTTGCTCATTTAAACGATGGGGAAAATAGCACAGAGGGGGGGGGAGAGGAAGGAGGGAGGGGGGGGGCCCAGGGAGCAGGATGGAGCCAAAACTGAACCTGTAAAACAAAGGAAAAGGAAAAAACTTTAAACTCTGAAGAGAAAAATATTGAAATTAAAGACCAAAATAAAACCCAATAGGAGCTATAAACCCCTAGCTCTGCTTATTTGTACTGAGCCCAGTCCCAGGCTCAGAATCTCCTCAGCTGCTTGGAGACTGAAGTACTGGAGATAGGGGGCAGTCCTTGCCTACTTATACCACTGTTAGTAAAGTGATGATGCCATTCAGTCTCCAAGGCTGCTGGAGGAGATTCTAAACTCTATGGTTCCGAGACTGGACTAGAGGGACGAAAAGGAATAATTTTTACAAAGTTTCATCTGACTCCACCTCTCCCACCATTAAAAATCCAGGTAAACTGAGTTGCATCTGTACTCTTCATATCAGATCCCTAAATATGTATTACAATCTACATGCAATGTGTGACCCAAGCATAAACACCTAGCAACAAAATTCAAAGAATAAGATTTTTCGAAACATAAGATAATGCTTCTATTAATCCAAATAAAGTCTAAAAATAGATTATTATAGAACAAAATCGAAAGATGATTCAAGAATAAAATCAAAATGTGCTGCAATAAAGTCAAATTGAGCTCTAATGGGTACACAGGTCATGAGAAACTACAATTTACAAAGAGCAAAGGCAAATCCTACAGCTGATACTATTCTAAGAACCAGAATAAGAATACTGAGCTACAGAAAAAACATGCTTACTTCCCAAGTCCAATAAAAGGGAATATGGCTGCATAATGAAAAAAGCAGATTAGAAATATGAGCCACAGGGAGAGAGAGAAATCTTTTACATCAGTGAGCTTTACGACGTCTCCTGAAAAAAATGCAAAAAAGTAGTATAAATTAACTGTTTTCTTAAACAGAATTATTACGATAGATTTGATCTCCAGTATGAAATAAAGCAAAGGTAAAAAATTAAACAGCCAACATTAAAATTTGTCCATCAGGACTCTATAGTATGTAGAAAAATCCCTATATGTGTTTCTAGGGTAACAGCATATAAATGTATTCAAAACAAGAGATATTTGTACAGCAAGTCATAGCTTTAACACTACAAGAGGTTGCACTATGAGGTCCTGGCTACTGAATGCCATTTGTCCTGTTTAGTCACATCCACTTTGGCACTAGGTGACTGGATCTACCCAAGGACAATCCCTCTACTGTCAAAGTGCTCTGACGCCCCCCACCCCCTCCCAGTGGAGGCCCAGATGGATGGTGCTGGAGTCTCACCCTCCCCCACCCTGAAACAACTTGAGGGTGCGGAGACAGCAACAGAGCATCCTCACTCCCCTTCTCCTGTTACATTAAGCGCTGAGGGAATGAAAACAGCAACTTGATGGATGGCATCATAGCAAGGGAGGTCAATATCCAGAGGATTTTCATCAAAACACTTTTTTCTTATCAGTACTTCTTGGTTATAACCAGTGGTGGGATCCGAACCAACAAGGAACCGGTTCGGTCCCAGCCCTCCCACATGCATGATGGCCGGGTTGCTGCATCTCGCATGTAAGCGTTGCAGCAGCCGTACGCTTGGGCTGCTGCCTTCCACCGAGGTGCAACAACCCGGCAATTGCCCTGCAGCCCGATCCCACACCTGACAATGTTTTGACGGCATCAGGGACTTCTCCTGAAGTCACGATCCCCTAATGCCATCAAACTTTGTCAGGCAGGGGGATTCTCGCCACTATAGTGCTGGTGTTTCAATGCCATGTTCGGCCCGGTTTGGTGAATGCAGGCTGCAGGAACCGGTTCACGCGAACCAGGCTGAACCGTCCGAATCTCACCACTGGTTATAACCAACAACCAGAAGTCCTAATTATAATCACACAGTAATATCCAAATAGCCTTGGTATCCTGTCCACATTTCATTATGTAACAGAAATTGACAACAAAAATACAAATAATAACTGGAAGGATGCAGTGAAAAATCTGATTGACAGGGGCTAGGTCCTTAAAGCCAAGCGTCATGTCAGCACATGACTCAAGAAGCTATACTGACTAAACTAATGAGAGGCGAGGTTCACAAAGCAATGAGGAAACTTATGTGAATAAAACAATTAAAAGACCAAAAAGGCTAATAAAATATTGCTTAGCTCTACAACCTAATATTTTCATATCTGACCAGATATAATTACTATAAGACAAATAGCATGCTTCAGTATGTTTATGTTTATGTTTATTAATCATTTGATATACCGCTCAGACCAAAAGGTATTAAAGCGGTTTACAATACTATATCATTTGAGGAAATAGGAAAAGAACGCCATTTGTAAGATAGGACAGAATAGAGGACAGAAACAGTCAAAAAGATAAGAAGAGGAGAAGAACACTAGCTTAACCTTGCATCTGCACTTTAGTTATTTAAACTTATTTTTATACCGCCTTTCTATAATTCAAAGTGGTTTACATTGAACTGAAAAACTCGTGCAGTGTGTGGGGATGCACATTGTTGTATACTGAAAATGAACATAATGAATATGAGGAATGAGGTATAGTATAACTTAACTTATGTACATTTTAGAGAAACATTCTAGTTAGGTTAAACTTTTACACTGTCATGTTCCAGAGCAAGCTAGCTGTGTCTTTAGCAGTTGGTTGTTCTGCCTTGCAACCAGTTTATGATTCAGAAGGTATATTTGCTGTAATGATTGTTCATGATGAAATCATTAAGATCAAAAGCCAGAGAGTAGATAAAGGAAAAAAAAACAGTGAAAAGATGGGCAATCCACTTACTTTTTTTCACTTTTTCTTTATTGCATATCTTTTCTGCTCTCTTGTCCAGATAGCTAAGAATTAATGCACAGATCAAGGAGAAGACACAAGCAACCGCACCTAGAAAAAAACAAAAAGAAGTTACTAGAAAACGTATCAGTAGAATATTCCACTTTATTTGGATTATAAGATTTAAAAAAAAAGCTGGGAAGATGTGTTTACTTGTAGGTAGGTCTTGACATTATCTTAGGAAGAAATATGGAATGAGTCCTTAGAACTAGTAATTTCATCATGCTAAAGAGAGCCTCCTTCTGGAGTTCATAAGATGTAGCATGCATGGGCAGTTTATCAAGGTGTGCTTGGAAATTCTTCTTAATCAAGCATATGGCACCCAACAAGATATGAAATAACTCAGTATCTTTCTGCCACATTTTCTTGGTTTCTGACTACATTTCTTGGTACTTGAAGATCTTCTCCCTCTCAACATGATTCACAGAATGGTCGCTTGGGACTGACACCTCTATGTCGTTCTGGTGATCCTCTCCTTTACCAGTATGTCCAGCTTCCTTGAATCCAGCTTTTTATTGGTTGCAGTGGGAGTAACTGAGGTGATCATAACCTCTTCATTCTCTGTAATTCTCTTAGGGTCATGACCTAAGTCCTTTCAAGTACAGTGATGTTGTAGTGTTTTTACAGGGTTTCCAATGGATGAAGCATGCTACTTTGTTGTGCCTCTCTATATAGAAATTTTCTGCCATCAGAACTTCAAAGCCAGCTATGAGGTGAGTCGCTGTTTCTAGCTCTCTTACAGAATCTACATATGTGTGTTTTGCAAGTTTTTCAATTCTCACTGTAAACCATCTACTATAAATCCTTCAGTTTCAGTTCACCTCTCCTTAACCATTCATGTGTCCATTCTTGATCAACAAAGGGTTCCTGGAGTAACACTTTGTATTTCCCACTGTATTTTTGTATTTGTCCCTTGTTTTTCCATGTTTGCTGATCTAATTCTTTCAAGAGTTTTTTTGCTTGTTTTGCAATTCTGTTGCTTTCTTTCTTGTGTGTGCTTGGGGATTCTCACTCATTGTCCAAGTTTGATGATGGAGACATATTTTGGATGTTTACTTTCATATTTCAGCACTTTTTGCATATTTGGATCCGATAATGCTGTTACGTAGTCTTAGAGGCCTATGAGAGTAGCTCTATATGTGTAATCAATCTCTATGAGGCCTAGCTCTCCTTCAGCTCTAGGAATGTACAGTCTCATTGATTCTTGTAAATTACATTGATTCTTGTAAATTACCTCATGGGCATGGATGAGTTTTCTTGTTTGCACATCCAGTTTTTCAAGATCTTTAAGAGGGCAGTCTACAATCCCAAAGCTGTATGAAACTGCAATTGCCAGTTGATTGATGGCTTGTATCTTATTCCATAATGTTAAAGCACTTTTCAATAATGATTTTAATCTCCTATAGTATTCTGTACTGATCTTTTCTCTCAGTAATTTCTGTTTGAGTGTTGTTCCTCTACACCGAGATATTTACATATACCTTCCAGTTCAAGTATCTTGATGTCATGTCACTTTCCATTTTGCTTAATTTTCTTCTAAAAAAAGTTACAGCACATTGTCAAGGCCCAATGTCATCATGATGTCATCAGAAAAGCTTTCAACTACACAGAGTTGCTCTGCTAATTGCTGGTCACTGGAACTGTAGAGCTTTATGTTGTCTACAAACAGGAAATGGGATGTTACCTCTGGGTTGTTACCTTCTTTAGGATTCAGGCTAAATCTGTCCCAAAGAGTTGATGAGAGTATTCATTTGATTTAGTGCTATACAAAACAGAGGTGGTGACAGGGAATCTCCCTGAAATATTCCTCTCTAGATCTTGATATTAGGAATGATGTAATGACCATCTTCATACTTCAAAAAGATAGTGGTTTGCCACATTGTCATTTGCCACATTATTTGCCAACTTCTAGCAAATAACATACTTCAATGAAGCCTCACAGTGCCTACTGTCTTATAACCTCAGAATAAATTTCAGTAAAACTGAAGTACTCTTTATCAATAGGAACAGAGATTCACCCCTCCATCTAAAATACAAGTTAAAGATGCGACACAGGAAGTAAGGAATGAAGTTAGATACCTAGGTATTACTTTAGATCAAAATCTAAACTTAGAATCCCACATCAATAATACAACTCAAGCTATTTACAGAAAGATTAGAATGCTCCAGAATCTAAGACTGCTGCTAGACCCAAGCGATTTCCGCTCAGTCCTCCAAGCCATGATTTACCCACACCTTGACTTTTGTAATAGCATCTTACAGGGCTTACCAAAATATGCATTGATACCATTGCAGATAGCACAACATACAGCAGCTCGTATAATTCAGAAGGTTCCCAGATCTGAACACATTATTCCCGTATTACGAAAGCTACACTGGCTCTCCATACTCAGCAGAATCCAGTATAAAACCCTAATCATCATGTTCAAGCTAATGTATGCTATATCTCCATCACACCTAGGAACACTTATTAACAGGATCCCAAATAATAGACGAAGAAGAACAGAAGCACAAAACTCACTAGACATCCCAACGGAATACAGGAAGACCAAGCAGTCAACAAGTAATAGAGCTTTCTCATATTACACCCCTAATCTATGGAACTCCCTCCCAGCTAGAATTAGAAACATCAGAGACCTTTAGAAAAAATATCAAGACACTACTATTTTCTGAACATTATGGAACCAAGCAAACCCAAAGTGATATTCCACCAATATAGCATACCCACTGATCAAGACACTCAACATACATCCCCAGCACCCTCTTCATCTCCAGACCTATGTAAGAGCAACATGCAACACATATATGTAAATAATCCAAAACCCTCATTGCATATATATACAATCATGTAAATAAGTTACTGCCTGTTATCTTGGATCAAAGTTTTGTTGATTACTAACTTGTATGTACTGCTAACTACTATTTATTGTAAAACGTTTTTTTAAGTTTTCCATTGTAAACCACTTTGTTTACTTGATAAGGTGGTATAGAAAACCTCTAAATAAATAAATAAAAATAAATTATGGTGAGCTTAAATATACTGTATCAAATAAAGATTTATTTTATACATTTCAAGACAATTTATTATCCACGAGTGTGAAACGCTGTCAAAAGCTTTCTTATAATCAATCCATGCTACACAGAGATTTCTGTTTTTCTTAGCACTGGCCATGATGGCCTTATTCAACATTAACAGGTCTTTGGTTACATATGCTCCCCTCTTATTGTCCTTTTGCTCTATTGCCATGTTGTTATTGGGTGAAATATGATCATATATTCTGTCTGCATCTGTTGCAGTGAACAACTTACAGATTGTAGGTAAACAACTTTTCGGTCTGTAATTTTTGGGAATGTTACCTGGGTCTCCCCTTTTGGAAGGAGAAAAGTTCTTCTTGCTATAAGTCATTATGGTGTTATGTCCAGCTGCTTGATCAATTGTTGTTTTAGTTTGCCAGGTCTTGGTGGAGATATATTAACTTCTGGGCCAGGGCTCTTCCAGTTTAGGGCTCATTTTAAACTCTTTCAAACTCTTCTGTTGTTACTGCAGGTCATTCCATTGATGCTTGATTTTTCTAAATGTTTCTGATGTAAGGTAACTATTCTGCTTCTTGACTGTGCTCTTTGGGGTCCTTGTATAGTTGTCTCCAGAAGGTTTCTGTTTCAGCTTTGGTTAATGGTGTTTTTATAACATATTAATGAGTTCTCTCAATTTCCTGTAGAACTGTTTTGGGTTCTCACTAAATAATTTATTTTGATATCTTTCTTTTCTATTTTCTTCATATCTTTGCAGTTTTTACGCTTTTGCAGCTAAAGTACTTTAAATTTATTGTTAGAACATATAAATTTCAGGTCTTCTGTTAATGCAGCATGTTTCAGCTTGATGTCTTGTTCCTCAATATCTTTGATGACCTTAATCCTGTTGGATACTTGTTTATCAGGGATACTTATACACACAATGATTTTTTTCCCTTTGATGCACTTTAACCAAGGAGGAACTGTTATTGTTCCCTTTTTCTTCTGACCCTGCATTATAGTTGGTAGTATTCTTGCAGTAATAAATTTAACACAATATTATGCAACTAAAATTATTTTGGTGATCTCAATAAATGGTCCCTTTATACAAGATATGGCCTTGTTCATTTAATGATCACACCTTTAACGTTAGGTGTTAAGTTTAACTTGGGTAATCTTCCCCTTGCCTGCAACCCAGCATATTCATCTTTTTCCACATGGATTAGGAGTTCGATCTTGAATTTTTCCACCTCTTAGTCTTTCCCCTCCCTTTCTTCCTCTTCAGTTGATTTCTTGACCTGTCCTTTGTTCATCTCACTCCCCTGCAGTTCCAGATCTCTAAGCTCCATCTCCACCTCACTGCTCACTTTTTCTGTGTATGCCTTTCTTCTGGTACTCTTGCCTAGGTCTCCTCCTCCTCTCTATTTCTTTTTTCACCGAAGTCCTTAGTTTATTCAAGATGTTATCATTCATATACTTCTTTACTTTGATCTGTGAAATTAACAATCTTAAATTTGCATCAGTTGCTTTTTGCAGTTTTTCTTGTGGCAATATTTCTCTTTCTTCCAGTATTTGGCAGATTCTCTTTGTATACCTTCTTGATTTAAATATAGGGTTTGTAGCCCGTGAACGTCTGTCACAAACCTGTGCCCTGTACATCAATCCCTGTTGACCCAGCCTCAGTAGGAACCCTTCAGCTCCTTACTCCCTACCCTGGGCCTTAGGCAGCCATCCAACTCTCATCCCCCCACTGCTAAACCTGGACCCTAATTCCAGTGTCTTCAAAAGGTAAACAAATTAGTGCAAGAGTGTGCAGTGTGGTAGTGGGCGTTGGTCTGTGTGTGCAAGAGCGGAGGATTAGAGGATGTGCATATCCATACATATCCATCTATATTCTCAGCACACACAACATACAGCACTGCATGTTGTTGGTGGTAACACAGGAGTCACCAGAGAAGAGTGTGCATTGGTGGATCCCCAAAGGTAGAGGTACGAAGACATGCAGCATGTGAACAGGTGGTTTGCAGAAGCCACTGATGAGAAGTTAAACAGAAAGAGCAGGACGACATGCAGAGGAGACCCATACCAGAGGATATACCGGCCAAGAGGTCAGTTCATGGGCATCACAGATTAACAGTGCCTGACGCGGTTCCACTTTGACAAGGCCACCATTAAGCAGCTGTGGATGGAGCTTGAGCAAGTCCTCAGTGCCAGCACATAGCAAGTCTGCCCCATTCCTATTGCACTGAAGATTACCACCCCATCCTCACATTCCTGGTGACTGGCAGCTTCCAGTCCACGCTGGCATCCACAGCAGGCATTAGCCAGTCGGCTGTGTCACAGCATATCACACAGTTCCTCACAGCATTCCTCTCCAGGATGGCACACTACATATATTTTCTCATCATTGCCCAGCAGCACCAACAGACCATTACAGACTTTCATAGGGTAGATTACTTTCCCATGGTGCTTGGTGTCAAAGACTGCAGGCATGTGACCCGTTGGCCCCTACATGCTAGGGAAGCAGCCTACAGAAATCACAAGTCTTATCATTCCACGAACATGTAGGCAGTTTGCAATGCAGAAGATGAAATAACCAATGCCTTTCGCCAATTCCCAAGGTCATGCCATGATACTTATATCCTTGTGCAATCAGGCATTCACAAGCGCTTCAGCAGTGGACAGATCACAGGTGGCTGGCTCCTAGGTAAGTCAGAACCTACTGGCTTAACTACCGTGCCATGGCTACAGCTAGTGTCATGGAGTAGGTGGAGGGAGCACATGTGTGAGGAACCAAAGACTGGGCTGGAGGGAGACAGAAGGCAGACAAATGGTAGTGGGGGAGAACAGCAACATGTGGCCACCATCAGCCTTACATTGTTTCCTCCCCCTATCCCCTTCCATATAGCGTAGTTACTCACCTATAACAGGTGTTCTCCAGGAACAGCAGGAATCAGTCCTCACATATGGGTGACATCAGCATCGACGGAGCCCTCGTGTGGAGCAATTCCCCAGCTTTCAGAGAAAGCCTTTGGAACTGCATTGTGCATGTGCAGTCTCCTTCCCGCCCAAGGGTGCCATCTTGCTCAGTCAAATGACATAGCTTAAAAAAGACGGCAAAATGAATAAAAATCAATAATAGGACTGCAACTCAAGGGGAGGAGGGAGGGTCATGAGGACTGATTCCTGCTGTCCCTGGAGAACACCTGTTACAGGTGAATAACTACACTTTCTCCAGGAACAAGCAGGAAGTCAGTCCTCACATATGGGACTCCCTAGCTATAGGCTACCGAGAACCCATAGCTGAAAAATGGCTCCCTCTAGAAGAGCCGCAGCAGCTGCAATAGGAATTCAGCTGAGAAAGCAACATCCCCCGGTAGCCTGACACCAAAGGGTCATAGGGTTGGAGTTGCCTAAACCTCAAATAGGTTACGGAGTACCGCCTGGCCGAAAGCACTGTCCCGACAGGACTCCCTATCCAGGCAGTAATGGGCTGCAAAAGTCTGGATTGAAGACCAAGTTGCAGCCTGGCAGATGTCTGCCAGCAGAACAGGGCGTACTAAAAGCTGTTTTGGGGCGTGCGTCTCTTGTCAGGGGTACTTGCCAATACCCCTTAGTCATATCCAGGGTCGTGAGGAACTTTGCTTGACCTAACCTGTCTAGCAGTTCTTCGATGCGGGGCATCGGGAATGCATCAAAGGTGGACACTTCATTGACCTGGCGGAAAGCGATACAAAAGCGCATGGTACCGTCTGGTTTAGGTACCAAAACAATCGGGCTACACCAAGGGCTTCGTGATTCCTCGATAATACACATTTGTAACATCTCTTGTACCTGGGTTATCACCTCCTGCATCTTTGCCTCCGGTAAACGGTAGGGCCTTTGTCTTATGACTTTTCCTGGGGGTGTAATTATCTCATGGGTGACCAAAGCTGTCTCTCCTGGAATAGGCGTCAACACATCATTGAATTCTAGAAGAATTTGGCTAATTCTTGCCTCTGGGTCATGGAGAGCTCGTCACCGACCCGTGGTTTGGGACAGGCTTTGCAGTCATCTAACCGAGGGCCCAGATCTTCGTCCGACTGGTCTTTACCCACCGCTACAAAACCTTCCATATCGCTTCGTCCCGTCGAGCCAAAACCTCCGATTCCCCGGCTCGTGGGAGTCACCATAGCCACCTCTTCCAGGATTGGGAATCCAACTCGTTCGCATATCAACTGGGCAATGCGATCTCCTATTTTGACATTAAAGTCCTCCTCTGCAAAATTGAACAAAAGGACCTTAAGGGCGCCCCTGTAGTCTGGATCTACTACTCCAGCCCCTACATCGATGAAATGTTTGTAAGCCAGGCCAGATCGAGGCGCAATACGACCATAGCACCCCTTTGGTAACTATTTGTATGCCTGTGTTAAGGCTCGGCCCTGCTTGGGTACTACTTGATTTTCAGCACTATATAAGTTGTAGCCTGTGGCCTGGGCGGATGCTCGTTGGGGACTACGAGCTTGCCTAGAAGTTTTACAGAATTTTAATACAAATTTCTTCAGGGGCTCTTCCTGTATTTTCTGCTCGGGCCTCTTAGCCATCCCCAAGAGGGGACTGGGAACTGCCATTATCTTATAGGGAGTGCATGTGGACACAAAAACTTCCTGGGGAGACAAGCCTTTTTCTAAACCTCTTTTAAATTGAGGCCAGTCTCTGCCTAGCACTAGCTCTTGGGGTAGTTTGGGTACAACTGCAACCAACATTCTCTTTCAATACCAAAGCCTTTCACAATCAGCTTAAACACCGGATAATATGTTGCAGCCCCATGAATACACTTTATCGTTACCCTCCCCTTCTGGCCAATCTGGTGCGGATTCACCTTGCTCCTTGATCAAAGACCATAGTTTTTGGGAGATCATGGTTTGATTCGCGCCAGAGTCCAGGAGAGCCTTGGCATCAATGCCTTGTACCGTTACGTCCAATACAAATCCCTCCCATAATGCTTTCATGTTCTCACCAATGAGATCAGTACGGGTCTGAAATTCGCTCTTTGTGGCCCGTTTTCCCACATGAAAAACATCTTTTAGAGCAGTCCCTCAACACAGAACTAACATTTGTCATTCCTTGAGTTTTATAGCGTGAGAGACTTTCTGATGTTTGCTTTACCGCACCAGCTGCCATCTTTGGACTTTCCCCACTTTGCTGGGTGGCCAATTCCGTCTCCAAATAACGCTCAGTTAGGGTAATGGCTTCTGCAGTGGTGTGACAGTTCTGCAAAATGAGGAAGCTCTGCACGCTTTTAGATACTGCAGACATATATTGTTCTAACACTATCATATCCATTAAAGTGTCTACAGTTTTTTCCTCCGGTTTTAACTATTTCGCTGCTAAGCTCCTTAGCCTATGGCCTAGAGCCTTAGGTGTCTCGCCTATCTTAAGGTGAGTGGCTCGTAGCATACTATTATACACAAGTGGCGTGAGGCCCAGGCAATCCCTGATGGCCTTGGTTACCTCATTGTAATCCTTTACTAAAGTAGGAGGCATCGCCCTGTAAGCGAAGCTGCCAGGCGAATTGCCCATTGTTCCTTCGGCCAAGACGCCGAATGTGCAATCCTATCAAAAGAATCAAGGAAGTCATCAATATCATCTGTAGCACTTAACTTCCCTACAGTTAAAGCGTCAACAGACCATTGTCCACCTGGACAGCTACCCAGTCCAGGATTCTGTCCCTGGTAACTTGCGGCTGTTTCCTGTGACTTCTGCTGATGGGTTATCCATGCCTCCATCATCTGTAAGATGGGCTTCTGCTGCTCGTGCATGGCCAGTACTGCCTGCTACTGAGTTTGGCAAGCCAGTTCTCTTTGCTTGTCGAATTGGAGGGCCATCCATGCACATAGCTCTTTCTGATCCATAGCGATGGTATGCCTAAAAAAAAAAAAAAAAAAAAATCAGAGAGAAAACCAAGTGCGGCCTGATAACCAAAAATCAGTTCACTCTCTCCCTCTCCTTTTTTTTTTTTTTCAAATCTTACACCCACATCCAGCACAGGTCATGCTCATCTACATTTTACCTGATGCTGGTGTTGAGTCAACTTTTGGGAAAAGACACTGCTGCTCCGCCTTGTAGCACTCTGCCACCACTGCCAGCAACACCACGACTTTCCCCTTCCGGGTTTTCCTTCCACTCCGGGTTTTTCTTTTCTACTCCGGGTTTTTCTTCCACTCCGGGTTTTCCTTTTCCACTCTGGGTTTTCCTTTTTCTTTTTTTAACCTTGCTGGTGGTTTCTTTCTTTTCTCTTTTTGTAGTTCTTAGGCCCAAAATCCAAACAACTATGCCATTTATGTCACCAACCTCCCCCTGGTGGCCGGTGGCTGAACGGGGAGGTTGGGCATATAGTTAATTTTAGGAGAGGAGGGTTTTTTAAGGCCAGGTGCAGCCTGGTCTATGTAGTCCTGCTCCTGGTGCAAATAAGTCATGTAAGCCAAAGTGGAGGGAGAATAAGGCTTTTATTTCTCTTTTCACAAAAAGATTCGTTGGGCTACAAAAATTAAAGAAAGTCCTTCTTTTCAGGCATAAACCAAACTCAAGGTACAAAGTAAACTGTTATAATCTTCACAGTTGTAGAAAGGAAATTAACCAAGGATTCTTTCAACATTGGAGTAAATTACGTGTCTGAACATTCTTCTTTCATTCAGCACAAATATCTGTATGGCTCACAGTTCCGGCAGTGCTTCCAAACTACCCACAACACACATGGAACAATCCATCAATTCCTCCTGAGATGAGGGAATAGGGTCTATAAGCTCCACTTGCATCGGTTCTAAATCACTATTATCTTCTTCTGAGCTGGGGCTTTCTCTGGCTGTTATCACTGGCCAGTCCCTATTTCTGTTCCCTTGTTTCCATACAGTTGTTCTAAGGTTCTTAAATGAGCATGGCCTGTTTTATTGCCTCTATATCTTGGCTGGTGAAACTCTGGCCTGCTTTCTCTTCTTTTAAACTGGGCATCTGTTTTATAATGGCTTCTAGCAGCTGAGCCTTTCTTCATGAATAAAGAATCATCATACCTTGGTTTCCTGTAATAGGCATAGCTGGAAGTGTCCTCCTCAGGTATTTCCCTTAGGACCCAGTCTCTCTGGCAATCTTTCTTTTGAAAGCTTCTGGTACCTTTCAATCTAGTCTCCGGGCTTTCTGGCAAGCATAGGCCTCTCTCCAAGCCTGGCTTCCTGCTTCTTAGCTCTTTACCTCTGGAGTTTCTGGCTACCACGAATTCCACAGGACTGACTCTCCTCCGTCTGTCTTTCTTTGGGAACTCTGGTTCTCTTCCAGTTCCTGCAGCCGTGCCCCTAGTCCTGGTTCCACTGCTCCTTTTCTCAGCAGTGCTCTTCTTTCCGGTGCTGCTCTGCCTTCTGTCTCCAGCCTCTCGCTTATAAAGGTCTTCTGCCTTTGAGCTTCCCGGGCTAGTTCTCAGGTGCTGCTGATTAGCTAAGTGTGTCCACTCAGCCTCTGTAAGTGCACGCCTGCTCCCTCTAGCTGTTTTGCTAGGCAATTGCATTCTCTGCACCTCATTTGTTTTGGGACAGACAGCTTCTTTTCCTATGTCCTCACTTTTATTATCTCCTGCTCTATGACAATAGTAACAAAGTAAATGACAGCAGATAAAGACCAGTATGGTCCATCTAGTCTGCCCAGTAAGATGGCAGGAGTAGGTGCACCTGCCGCTCTGTGCAGGCCACTTCTCCCCATGTCTTTGTTTAGGGTGAACCCACTGCTCCATGTAGGACACCCATATTTGTTGAGAAATTAGATGGTTCAGTTTATTTTGATTTTATCCTATTGCTGTAAAGCGTAGTTACTCACCTGTAACAGGTGTTCTCCAGGAGCAGCAGGAATCAGTCCTCACTTATGGGTGACGTCGGCGCCGACGGAGCCCTCGCGGAGCAATTTTCCCCAGCTTTCAAAGAAAGCCTTTGGGAATTGCAGCGCGCATGCGCGGTCGCCTTCCCGCCCGAGGGTGCCATCTTAGCCAGTCAGATGACATAGCTAAAAAAGACAGCATAAAATTATTTGCAAAAAAAACATAAGCAGACGATTGCAACTCCAAGGGGAGGAGGGAGGGTAGTGAGGACTGATTCCTGCTGCTCCTGGAGAACACCTGTTACAGGTGAGTAACTACGCTTTCTCCAGGACCAAGCAGGAAGTCAGTCCTCACTTATGGGACTCCCAAGCTCAAGGCTACCGGAGACCCTAAGCACAAAAATGAGCTCCCTCTAGCTCAGCAGCACAGAAGGATAGAATCTTCGCTGAATTATCACCCACCGGTAGCCCACATCCGGGATGGAGGGTAGGAGTTGCTCAGACCTCAAAGAGATTACGGAGGACTGCCTGTCCGAAAGCACTGTCCCTACGGGACTCCCTCTCGAGACAGTAATGGACCGCAAAAGTCTGGCTCGAAGACCAAGTAGCGGCCCGGCAGATGTCTGCCAGCGGAACAGAGCGGAGGTAAGCCACTGACGTGGCCTTTGCCCGAACGCAATGAGCCGTGACTCGACTTTCTAAGGAGAGTCCAGCTGCCCCATAAGCCCAAGAGATACAGTCCGCAACCCAGATGGACAGAGTACGCTTGGAGACCGGGAGCCCCAATTTATTGGGGTCAAAAGATACAAAAAGCTGAGCAGCTTTACGGTGCTCCCGCGTACGGTCAAGGTAGAAGTTCAATGCCCTTCTACAGTCCAGGGTATGGAGGACCGTCTCAGCTCGGCAGGAGTGGGGTCTGGGAAAGAAGGTTGGAAGTACCACCTCCTGATTGATGTGAAAAGGGGAGACCACTTTAGGCAGAAATTTTGGGTGAGTCCGTAGGACTACCCTATTCTTGTAGAACCTAGTGTAAGGGGGATCAGACACGAGGGCCTGCAATTCACTTACGCGTCTGGCGGAAGTGAGGGCTATCAAGAACAGTGTTTTCCAAGACAGAAAACGGAGAGAACAGGTAGCCATAGGTTCAAAAGGCGGACAGGTGATCCGCTGCAAAACCACATTCAGGTCCCAGTCAGGCGCTGGCGGGCGCAGAGGTGGTTTAAGTAGAAGGAGACCTCGGAGAAACCTCGCTAAAAGAGGGTCATTGGAGAGAGGTCTGCCGTCCACCGGCACATGATGTGCTGAAAGAGCACTGAGGTGAACTTTGACGGAGTTGGACTTAAGTCCCAGATTAGAGAGGTGGAGCAAGTACTGCAAGATCACCGACACCGGGCAGGAGAAGGGATCCTGAGACTGTTGGGTACACCAGACTGCAAAGCGACGCCATTTAAGGGCGTAGCATTTGCGGGTAGAAGGCCGTCGCGAAGCCAAGACGACCTCCTCCACCTCCGCCGGCAGGAGAAGGGGAGCAAGGACTACCCTCTCAGCAGCCAGGCCATGAGGTTGAGAGACCTGAGGTTGGGGTGCAGGAGGGACCCCTGATCCTGAGTGAGGAGATCCGGTTGCACCCCCAGAGGGATTGGATCCTCCACCGCCAGTTGCAGCAGGAGCGGAAACCACGGCTGCCTGGGCCAGCGAGGGGCCACCAGGATCAGGAAGGCTTTGTCTCGGAGAACCTTGAAAAGAGTCCGAGAGACCAGCGGAATGGGAGGGAAAGCGTACAGAAGGCTCCCCGACCACGAGATCAGAAAGGCGTCCGCCGCCACCCGAAGGGGGTGCGGCCGACGAGAGCAGAAGCGAGGAAGCTGCCGGTTGTGAGGACTGGCAAAGAGATCCACCGTGGGGAGACCCCACTTGAGGAAGAGCTTCTGAACTACCAAGGGATCCAGACGCCACTCGTGCGGCTGGAGGACCCTGCTGAGTTTGTCTGCAAGGCAATTTTCTTGGCCCGGGAGATAAACTGCCTTGAGGAGAATGCCGTGACTGACGGCCCAAGAGCAGAGCCTCTGTGCCTCCCGGCAGAGGAGGAAGGAGCCCGTGCCCCCCTGCTTGTTCACGTAGAACATGGCAACTTGATTGTCCGTCTGGACAAGGACGGACTGTTGGGAAGTCAGGTGGGAGAAGGCCTTGAGAGCCAGGCGGATCGCCCTGAGCTCCAGGAAGTTGATCTGCTGAGCAGACTCCCACGTGTTCCAGAGGCCCTGAGTACGTGCCTCTTGGCAATGTGCTCCCCAGCCCAGGAGGGATGCATCGGTGGTCAGCACCCGGGTCGGCTGAGGTGACTGGAAAGGCATTCCGAATATCAGGTTCGGCTGCCGGAGCCACCACCGGAGAGACGAGACCAGCGGCTCGGAAACGCGCACTAGGTCTGCAAGGCCGCCCGTGGCTTGTCGCCACTGCCGGCGGAGACACCATTGAGCAGACCGCATATTCAGGCGGGCATTGGGGGTCACATGGACGGTGGAAGCCATATGGCCGAGCAGTCTCAGGAAGCGCCTGGCGGAGACCAGGGGCTGGCGGCGAAAGCGGTCGGCTAGGTCCATGAGCCGTTGAGCCCTGTCGAGCGGTAGAAATGCTCGCGCCTGAGGAGTGTGCAGCCTTGCGCCGATGAACTCGAGATCCTGTGAGGGGAGCAAAGTGGACTTTGCGAAGTTTATGACAAAGCCCAAGTGCTGCAGCAGAGTCACCGTGCGGCACGTGGCGTTGGTGACCTCCGGAGCGGACGCTGCTCTGATGAGCCAGTCGTCGAGGTACGGAAAGACATAGAGGCCGTGAAGCCGGAGATGGGCCGCCACGACCGCGAGACATTTTGTGAAGACTCGCGGTGCGGAGGACAGGCCAAAGGGCAGTACTCGGTACTGGTAATGATTTCCTGCCACCACAAACCTTAGGTATTGGCGGTGGCTTGGGTGGATGAGGATGTGCGTGTAGGCATCCTTTAGATCCAAGGAGCATAGCCAATCTCCCTGCTGGAGGTAGGGCAGAAGGATTCCAAGGGTAAGCATTTTGAACTTCTCCCGCACAAGGAACTTGTTGAGGTTGCGCAAGTCCAGGATGGGTCTGAGGCCCCCTGTTCTCTTTGGTATCAGAAAATACCTTGAATAAAAGCCTTGACCTCTCAGGTGGTGTGGCACCGGTTCCACCGCCTGTTCCTGCAGAAGACCTGCTAACTCCTGAAGGAGCAACTCCCTGTGCAGAGGGGGGCGCGGAGGTTCTCCCGGAAAATAGGAGGGAGGGACCTGATGGAAGTGGAGAAGATAGCCTTCTCGCACGACCTGAAGCACCCAGGCATCTGCGGTGATGCTGGACCACCTGTGGGCGAAGTGAACCAGCCGGCCTCCGGTGCTGGGAGGAACCAGCGGGGGGGAGAGGCTATGCTTAGCGAGTCAAAAGCCCCACCCTGCTGAGCAGGGGCTGGTGGTGCAGGCTTGGGGGCTTGCTGCCTACGGGACCCGTTACCCCGTCCCTTGGCCTGCTGGCCCTGTTGGGGAGCTGCAGGGGCCTGATAATGGGGGTATTGTTTGTAGGCAGCCGCCTTCCTCGGGTAAAAGGACTTTTTCCCCGAGCCCTTCTTTTTCTGGGAAGGGGCGGAGGTCTTCCTAGAAAGCCTGGTCCGGGTGAGAGTCTCAGTCTCAATTTGCGCAGCCTTTTCCGCCATGGGCTTGCCAAAGAGGTTTTCGCCTCGGCAGGGGACATCGACCAACTTGTCCTGCACCCAGGGCTCAAGGTCTGACGACTGAAGCCAAGCCTGTCGGCGGGCACCGATGCCGGCTGCGGCCACTCGAGCCGAGGCTTCAAAGCCATCATAGGCTGCTCGGGACATGAACTTTGAGCATTCCCGAACGCCAGTGGACAAGGCTAGGAACCTCCGCAAGGGCTCCTCGGAGAGACCAGCGGAGAATCCGGCTAGCTCTTTAGCCAGATCCCGGAGATACATGCCCATGTATAGCTGGTAAGTCTGGACACGACAAGCGAGCATAGAGCCCTGGAAGCACTTCTTGCCAAGGCCATCCAGGTTACGGGCCTCCCTGCCAGGAGGCACCGAGGAGTGCATCTTCTGGCTCTTAAGACGATGCATGGCCGATTCCACTACCATGGAATGGTGTGGCAGCTGCGCCTTTTGAAAGCCAGGGCTCTTGCGGACTCGATAGATAGAATCGACCCGCTTGCTCAGGACCGGCGAGGAGGCCGGACTCTCCCACATGCGGAAGAGTAGTCGTTCCAGCATAGGAGGAACCGGCACAGTAAAGTGTTCCCTCGCGGGAGAGTCATACTGGAGGGCGTCGAGCTCTTCGGCTCGAGGCTCCTCCTCGGGATCCGCAGGGAAGGCCAAAGCCTTGGCCATATCCCTAACGAAGTCCGAGAACCGGGCATCCTCCGGGGGGGACTGCTTCCGAGGCTCGGACTCCGGTGAGTCCGATGGGACACACCGAGTCCGGAAAGAATCAGGTGACTCTTCCTCCTCAGACTCCCAGACCGACTCCGACGAGGACTCGGTGGGGTCGGCCCGGGCAGGGTGCGGCGCCAGCCGCCCCGACGCCGAGGAAGTCGGCGTCGGCGACCTCGGTCCCGAACGGGAGGCCGAGGGCGACCTCGACCGAGGATCGACTCGAGTTCTCATCGACTCGAGGATCGGCTCGGTCTCCGGGGTCGACTTGGACGTCGACGTCCCGGCGGTCGGGGCAGCGACGCCAGCGAAGCCAGCGAGCAGTGCCCTCTGCTGGTCCATGAAGGCAGACAGTCTGCTCTCCAAGGCCGTCAACCTGAGTCCGAGCTCAGGTGACCCAGCAGTCCCCGACTCGGGCCCCGACGGCGTCGGGCCCGACGTCGGCTGTCGCGGAGGCGAGTCCAGAAGGACCACAGGACTTACCCGGGCAGGCATCTCCGACTCCAGGCGAGGTCGCTTCGGGACGTGTTCCTTCTCCAAGGACCCGGGGCGGCTGTCGGGGCTATGCGACCTGGCCCTCGCGGAGCCAGGAGCGTCCACCGACGCCGCCCTCGCGGGTTTTTCCTTCCGACGATGGTCCCCGGAGGGAGAACCCCGGTCGGAGGAGCTCCGGCGACGGTCCGAGCTGGAGCCTTTTGACACGGAGGCCTCCGACGAGGTCCGGGTACGGCTGGGGTCAGCGAAGATTCTCTCACGCTGATGCCGCCGACTTCTCAACGCCTTTGAGGACAGTTTGCTGCAGGGCCCACAGATCAGTTCCTCATGATCCGGGCCCAGGCAGCGGAGGCAAAAGTCGTGTGTGTCGGTTAGTGACATATTTCGGTCACACCGACCACACCGCTTAAACCCACTGGCAGCCATCGGGGGAAAAAGGGCCCCTGCGAGGTCAAAGGACCGGGCTGCCAGGGAAAATGAAAACGAAAGCTGACTAAGTCAGAAAAACCGAAAAAAGTACGAGGACTCGAGACCGGCGTCGCGAGTCCGGGCGGGAAAACGATCGGCGTCGAACCGAAAGAAAACAAGGATAAAATAAAGAAGAAAATCAACTTTTTCGCGGGGACAAGACGGGGACGTCTGTAGGGCTCCGCGGAAAAAAGAAGACTGGCTAAGATGGCACCCTCGGGCGGGAAGGCGACCGCGCATGCGCGCTGCAATTCCCAAAGGCTTTCTTTGAAAACTGGGGAAAATTGCTCCGCGAGGGCTCCGTCGGCGCCGACGTCACCCATAAGTGAGGACTGACTTCCTGCTTGGTCCTGGAGAAAGGGATCTACTGTGTCTGTCCCATGCCATTTTGAATTCTGTCACTGTATTTGCCCCCACTACCTCCATCGGGAGGGCATTCCAAGCATCCACCACCCTTTCAGTGAAAAGGTATTTCCTGACATTGCCTTTCAATTTACCCCCTTGCAGCTTCATGTTATGCCCTCTAGTTTTACAGCTTCCCCGTCTTTGGAAGAGGTTTCTTTGTTCATTATTTCTCTTTAAATATTTAAAGGTCTGAATCATACTTCCCCTATCTCTCTTCTCCTCCAGAGTGTACATATTTAGGTCTTCAAGTCTCTTCTCATAAGGCTTCTGATGCAGGCTCCAAATCATTTTGGTCGCCTTCCTCTGAACAGTTTCCAGTCTTTTTACATCCTTTGCAAGATAAGGTCTCCAAAACTGAACACAGTATTCCAAGCGAGGCCTCATACGGTGGCATTAGTACCTCTTCCTTTCTGCTGGTAATTCCTCTTTGTACGCAGCCCAACATCCTCCTGGCTTTTGCCACCGCCTTGTCGCACTTTGACTGGAGCATCTGCCAAGCTCGAAGTGGATAAGACCCTGGGATCAACACCTCCAGTTCCTACTTCTGGAATAGGCAAATAACCTCAGCCTCCTCACAATCCTCTGAAGGCGAAAGTACTCAATTCAAGCTACAGATGATCCCATCCCATCTGGGAGTGGGGGGGGGGGGGGCGCCCCTGCTGGGGACTCTTTGCCATCAGTCGAAGGCAGCACCCATGAGACTGCGTACTGGGGAAACAAGAAGCCACAGGGTGTAGAAGTCCATGCCAGAATGACCAGCTCTGCTGCAAAGGGAAAGAATTCCATGGAGGCCACTCTGGAAGCTTTCCTCGTGGAAATGACCGCCCTACACTCAGAACCACAGTCGCCATTGATCCCCTAGAGGACGGGGAGAGGCCCCCAGCATAGAAACCGGATCCTCTGGCCAACTCAATATCCTTACCCATAGTGCCATCTGCCACGTCCTCTCCTAAGGCAGGCAAGGTCAGACTAACAGCATCCCCCAGCTGAAAGAGAGGGAGTAGGCCCTCCAGGGATGACTCAGAAGCAGCCATGCAGGAAGAGCACAATCCAGAAGCCAGAGATGAGGTACCTCGCTTGTCTCCACCAATCTGTTGGTCAGGGAATATAACTCACTTGTTCGGAGTGGTCTAGCAGGATGATATGGAAATGTCCATTAACCTAACAATCAAAGCACAAATCTATTTAGGGCATTTTAGGTAAATTTGTCCAGCAATTTTTTCTGAGAATAATATATATGCAAATTTTATGCAAATGAGAAACACTGCAAAGTAAAATTTCCAATTCAAAATTTTATGGAAAACTCATGCCTGTTCAGATGTGGGAGAGAAACCACCAGTCTACAATGATATGAGGGTTGCAGCAGCAACATGAAGATTTTTCAAAAGCATTATGGACACTTGCCAGCTGCCAAAAAAACATTCTGAGAAATGTATTCTGTGTTTTTCATGATCCAGTACAACAAGAGAAAAACAATATATTCTTGTCTCAAAATTCACTGACCTATAAAGAGACTTATGCCGAGTGTTTTAGGACCTGCAGCACCTATCATGGATTCAATTCTGGAGTATATCCATCCCATAATATTCATGTTGATGGTGCCTCCCTAAAGAAGATAAAACAGAAAAGATAAGATTAAGATGTTTCAATCATTTTACAAACCAAAAAGCAAAGTTGCTTACCTGTAACCACTGTTCCCTCTAAGCTGTGCGCGTGTGCGCGCGCACACACCTCGCCGAGTGAGCGCACATACATTACAACAGAGCGCACAAACATTACGGTTCTGATTCTGATAGAAAACAACACAGACGTCTTAAAACTTAAAAGTTGTTGTGTATTTACGGTTTTCACAAGTTCTACAATATTTTCTAGTGCAATCAATGTGGTGTACATACTTTATTCTGACGTGTAGTCAAATTTTAAAGTATATAACTCTGAGTGTCGTTATGTGGCGCACAAAAATGTAACCTTCCTTCAAAAGCTGCACAGCTGATATTTTATGCGCACACAGCCTACAGAAAATTAGAGGGAACATTGCCTGTAACGGGGATTCTCCATAGACAGCAGAAAAATGCAGTCACACTCTTCTGGTGACACCCTTAATAGAGCAAGAGTACACAGCTAAGGAAGTCTTTGAGGATTTCTGTGCACTTACTATGTGTGAGTCTTCCTGCTCTCCCCTAGAATGTTGGCTAACTAGTCTGCCCCAGAGCAGAAAAATCTTGCAGGAGTTAGTTATCAATTTACATGGTCATTTTGTTGATTACATTTTATGCTTTCCTTTTCTTCTTTTCTTTATTGATTTACTTTTTGTGGAAAAGGTTGTGCGGGTTACTGTGGCTACATAAGAACATAAGAACATAAGAACATAAGAAATGCCATACTGGGTCAGACCGAGGTCCATCAAGCCCAGTATCCTGTTTCCAACAGTGGCCAATCTAGGTCATACGTACCTAGCAGTTTCCCCAAAAGACACAGGTTCTGCAGTGCTTGTACTAGGCCAAGCATTGATATCCTGGGTCCCTTTTTAATAGTGGTTTATGGACCTTTCCTCCAGGAACTTGTCCAAACCTTTTTTAAACCCAGCTATACTAACAGCCCTTACTACATCCTCCGGTAACAGATTCCAGAGTTTGATTACACGTTGAGAGAAGAAATATTTTCTCCTATTTGTCTTAAATAGTTTACCCTGTAGCTTCATTACATGCCCCCTAGTCCTTCTATATTCTGATAGCGTAAACAATTTATCCACGTTTATCCGTTCCACTCCATTCATTAATTTATACACCTCTATCATATCTCCCCTCAGCCGCCTCTTTTCTAGGTTAAAGAGCCCTAACCTTTTTAGCCTCTCTTCATAGGAGTAGCCTTCCATCCCCTTCACCAATTTGGTGGCTCTTCTCTGTACTTTTTCTAATAACTCTATGTCCTTTTTAAGATACGGTGACCAGAATTGCACACAATATTCAAGGTGCGGTCGTACCATGGAGCGATACAGAGGCATTATAATATCCTTTGTTTTATTCTCCATCCCTTTCCTTATGATACCTAGCATTCTATTTGCTTTCTTGGCCGCCGCTGCACACTGGGCGGAGGGTTTTAACATGTTATCCACGATGACTCCTAAATCTTTTTCCTGGGTGGTGGTTTCTAATGTGGAGCCTTGCATCTTGTAACTATAGTGTGGGTTGTTCTTTCCTAGGTGCATAACTTTGCACTTGTCCACATTAAATTTCATCTGCCATTTGGATGCCCAGTCTTCCAATTTATCCAGATCCTCCTGCAGTTTTCCACAATCCTCTTGGGTTTTAACAACTTTAAACAGCTTTGTGTCATCTGCAAATTTGATTACCTCACTAGTTATTCCCTTTTCCAGGTCATTTATGAATATGTCAAAAAGTAGCGGACCCAGTACAGATCCCTGGGGTACTCCACTATTCACCTTTTTCCATTGGGAATATTGGCCATTTAGCCCTACCCTCTGCTTTCTATCTTTTAACCAGTTCCCGATCCACAATAGTACACTGCCTCCTATCCCATGACTTTTTAGCTTCGCCAAAAGTCTCTGATGGGGGACCTTGTCAAAAGCTTTCTGAAAGTCCAGATACACTATATCAACCGACTCACCTTTGTCTACCTGTTTATGCACACCTTCAAAAAAACATATCAGATTAGTAAGACAAGATCTTCCTTGTCTAAAGCCATGTTGGCTGTCTCCCATTAGGCCATGACTATCTACATGCTGTGTAATTTTGTTCTTTATGATGGCTTCTACCATTTTCCCTGGTACTGACGTCAGGCTCACCGGTCTGTAATTTCCCGGGTCACCCCTGGAACCCTTTTTAAAAATTGGTGTTACGTTGGCGACCCTCCAATCTTCAGGTATTACAGATGATTTTAATGAAAGTTCACAGATTACCAATAACAGGTCTGCAATCTCATATTTCAGTTCTTTCAACACTCTGGGATGTATACCATCCGGTCCAGGTGATTTGCTACTATTCAGTTTATCAAATAGTTGTAATATATCTTCCCGGTGTAGCGATATTTCTCTCAATTCCTCTGCAGTATCACCTTTAAATACCACTTCAGTCTTGGGTAACACCCCTACATCTTCCTCAGTAAAGACCGAAGCAAAGAATTCATTCAGTCTCTCTGCTATAGCCTTGTCTCCTCTTATTGCACCTTTTACCCCTCTATCATCTAATGGTCCAATTGACTCTCTCACAGGCCTTTTGCTACGAATGTACTTGAAAAAGTCTTTATTTCGTGTTTTTGCTTCCGTAGCAAGTTTCTTCTCAAATTCCCGCTTTGCCTGCCTTATCAATGCTTTGCATTTAACTTGCCAGTGCTTGTGCTGTTTCCAGTTTTCATCATTTGGCTCTTTTTTCCATTTTCTGAAGGTTGCTCTTTTGGCAGCAACAGCCTCTCTGACCTCACCTTTAAACCATGCTGGCAGTTTTTTGGACTTTCTTCCACTTTTCTTAATGCGTGGAATACAGCTGGTCTGGGCTTCGAGGATAGTATTTTTAAATAACACCCAAGCTTGCTGTAAGTCTTTAACCTTTGGAACCGCTCCTTTTAGTTTTTTCCGAACTATAATCCTCATTCTATCATAGTCACCCTTTTGAAAGTTAAAAGGTAGTACTGTGGATTCCTTTACTATCTGTCCTCCACTGATTAAATCAAACATGATCATACTATGATCACTATTGCCAAGTGGTCCCAACACCCTTATTTCTTGCACCAGATCTGGCGTTCCACTAAGGACTAGGTCCAGTATGGCTTCCCCTCTGGTCGGTTCATGAACCAGCTGCTCCAAGAAGCAGTCATTCATTTCATCTAGAAACTTTATCTCTTTAGCTTGTCCTGCTGTGACACTGTCCCAGTCGATACCGGGGTAATTGAAATCACCCATTATTACTACTCTGTTGTGGCTTTTGTTAGCTTCCTTGATTTCTTTGAGCATTTCATCATCCATTTGTTCATTCTGGCCAGGTGGTCGATAGTATACTCCCACTGCCATCACCTTCCCCTTCATAAATGGAATTTCAATCCATAGAGATTCTACAGCATATTTTGTTCCCTGCAAAACTTTAATCCTTTCTGACTCAATGCCCTCTCTAACATAGAGTGCAACCCCTCCACCAATTTGTTCAGCTCTATCATTACGATATAGTTTGTATCCAGGTATCACAGTGTCCCACTGGTTATCCTCCTTCCACCATGTCTCTGAGAGTGCAATCATATCTAACCTCTCATTTAATGCTATATATTCTAATTCTCCCATCTTATTGTTTAGACTTCTAGCATTGGCATACAAGCATTTTAGAGACTGTATTTTATTAATATTAATCTGGCTATTGGTAGGCATGGGTAATGGGGAATCTTTATGCTCTGTCTGCTCCTTACTCAAGGGCATTTGGGCTACTATACTCCCTTTTGGAACCTCACTGCTTTTGGTAGTATCCTTCAAGGATACCTTTGTCCGAACCGTGCGCTCCTGGGTGACTGTCGGCTTTCCCCTATTTTCTAGTTTAAAAGCTTCTCTATCTCTTTTTTAAAGGTTAATGCCAGCAGTCTGGTCCCATCCTGATTAAGGTGAAGCCCATCCCTTCGGAAGAGCCCCCCCTTTCCCCAGAATGTTCCCCAGTTCCTAGCAAATCCAAAACCCTCATCCTTGCACCATTGTCTCATCCACGCATTGAGACTCCGGAGCTCTGCCTGTCTTTTGGGTCCTGCACGTGGAACAGGAAGCATTTCGGAGAACGCTATCCTGGAAGTTCTGGATTTCAACTTCCTACCTAAAAGCTTAAATTTAGCCTCCAGAACTTCCCTACCACATTTTCCTATGTCATTGGTACCAACATGTACCAAGACAGCAGACTCCCCCCCAGCACTATCTATGATCCTATCTAGGCGGTGCGTGAGATCTGCTACCTTCGCACCAGGCAGGCATGTTACCAGGCGATCCTCACGTCCACCAGCCACCCAGCTATCTACATTCCTAATGATTGAATCACCAACTATAACAGCTGTCCTGACCCTCCCCTCATGGGGGCATGGCCCTGGAGAAACGTCCTCGGTGCGAGAGGGTTTTACATCACCTGGAGGACAGGTCCTAGTTACAGGATCACTTCCTGCCACACCAGGGTGATGCTCTCCTGTCACGTGACCTCTCTCCTCCATGGCAACAGGGATGCTGCCAGACTGGAGGTGGGACTTCAGGACTATATCCCTGTAGGTCTCGTCCATGTACTTCTCTGTCTTTCTTATGTCTTCCAGGTCTGCTACTCTAGCCTCTAGAGAACGGACTCGTTCCCTGAGAGCAAAGAGCTCCCTGCACTTAGTGCATATGTAGGACCTCTCACCAACTGGGAGATAATCATACATGTGACACTCGATGCAAAAGACTGGAGAACCCCCATCTCGTTGCTGGACCTCTGACTGCATCTGAGTTTAAAGCTTGTGTTTAGGTCTTTTAAATCGGTATATAATAAGGATTGGTGTAGATGCTTATACTAATAAAAGTGTATCTAATACCCCTAATACACCCTGTGTACCTGAAGCTAATTAATCACAGGTCCTCTGTGTATGACTGATTTGGATTAAGAGCTGCACCTGAGAGCAGCCCCTTTCCTCTAAGATGTCCAAGTACCTATAAAACTACAATTTCCCCAGGGGTGGGTGGGTGCTGGGGAGGGAGGGGGGGAGATAAGTCCTATTAAAGAGGGCAGTTACAAGGTACCCTGTCCTGAACCCTCAGCAGGGGGATGGGGGTACCACACAAAGCCCAGTTGAGAGAGGCAAGGTAAGTACAGCTGAGAAGGCTGAAACTTGCACACCACTAAGACAAACACTAAATAATTAAACAAACAACAGTTAGACAAACATTTCCTTGCTGTCTATGGAGAACCCCCATTTCAGATAAGCAACTTTTTTTTCTCCATGAACAAAAAGTCAGGAACTGCAGGCGCATTCTTATGGTGAGTCCAGAGCTTTGGGCCATGTGGATATATATCCTGTTCATGGTCTACGGCAGTGATTTAGGTTATCATAGTTAAGGAATCAGGCAAAAAGATGTTTAATGATTGCTTGATTGGAAGATGTGTCTTGATGTGAAGAATGATTGAGGCAGTAATGGCATGCAAAGGTATGCATGGGAATATTCCCTGCATGCACTATGGAAGACACTTCTGCCCTGAGTTGATGAGCGTCCACTGTTCCAGGGATTGTTAAATGTGCGCATGTAACAAAAATTGATGCAATCGGAAACCCAATTGGCTATGATTCTTTTCAACGATGGATATACAAATTAAATACTTTCTTCCCGGCTAGCCTTAATGCTATGTTAGAATGGCATAGCATTTTATGACTGCTTTTGTGTTTCCTTATCATAATCTTTCTGGCTTGCTTGAGGGCGGTTTAGATCCAACCAGAATTGGGGGTTCCCTTGTCAGTAGGGTATTTCCTCTTTTGGACTGGTTGGTGAGCGATTTTGAGCTTTTGATTGGTTTATAGCTTTAGCTTTCATCAGCAATGATGTCAGACGCCGGTTCCATAAAATGTTGAATGTTTTTTTTTTCTTTTACTCTATTGAAGCTCTTGTGACTGTAGGAATTTCTCAACCTGAGGCAGGGTCGTCATTTTGAGACCTGAAACATGACACGTTGTTGACTGTGGATTCCTTTGTTGATTCTAAGCTCGAAGAAAAAAGCTAAGTGTTAAAGTTTTGTTCACTCATTCTAAAATTGGATTAAAAGGAGAGGCCACAGCGAGGGAACGGATTCTATTCGCCTGCTTTTGGCATGGCAGCTCCAACAAAAAGAAACTCACTACTGGAGACATATAGAAAAGCAGACACAGCAAAATCAAACAACTTGATTTGAAAGAAGGCACAGTTACTTACCTGTAACAGGTGATCTCTGGGAACAGCAGGAATAAGTCTTCACATATGGGTACGTCGGTACCGACGGAGCCTGCGCGGGAACGCTCCTCAGCATCTAAAAATAAAGCCTTTGGGAGCATCCCACACGCATGCACGCTGCCTTTCCGCCCATTCACTTCCCTCTCATCAGTTGGGTTTGTAGCTGAGACCAAAGGAGGGAAGTAGACAAACTAGAGAGAGAGAGAAACAACTCCTAGGGGAGGTGGGTAGGTTGTGAAGACTTATTCCTGCTGTTCCCAGAGATTAAGAAATTAGTTCTTACCTGCTAATTATCTTTCCTTGAGCTTTCTCCGGGCCAGTCCAGGGACAGGTAGGGTTGTCAATCCTCTATAGCTACTGAGGACTGGAGACTTCAAGTTTTGATGAGATGTGAAGCCACTCCCCCTGAGGGTTACCCAGCAGTCTTTGTATGACAAAGCAACTAACAGAAAGAACTAAAAATTCCAGATGAACCCTGAAACACTGATAAAGTCCTACAGTCCTTGTAAAACGCAGAAGCCATGAAACGGGCTCCGATAGCATAGACAAAAATTTTTTTTGTTTTTGTTTTTTTGGGTTTTTTTTTAAACAACAGTCAGCACTGACGGAGATCTGAAAACCCCAATTATGAGCCCAGCCACGGACTAATGTCTGAAACTGTGTAGCTGAGAAGGAGATGAACAACAAAGGTGTATAAACAGTGAGAGGTGGGACCCTGGACTGGCCCGGAGAAAGCTCAAGGAAAGATAATTAGCAGGTAAGAACTAATTTCTTATTCCTAATTGCTTCTCCGGGCCAGTCCAGGGACAGGTAGGGCAGTACCAAAGCAGTACCTAAATCTGGGAGGGACCCGCAAGACCTGCGATAAGCGTCGCGGCCCCCACTTTCGCATCGTTCCGAGCCTGCACATCCAATCTATAATGTTTAGTAAAAGAATGTAATGAGGACCAAGTTGCCGCTCTGCAAATATCCACCGGCGGTACAAACGCAAACTCCGCCCAAGAAGTGGCTAGAGCACGAGTAGAATGAGCCCTCAACCCAACAGGCGGAGAAAGCCCTTTAGCAGCGTAAGCCGCTAGAATAGCGCTGCGAACCCAACGCGCTATGGTGGCTTTGGAGGCTGGCTGACCTTTACGAGACCCGGCGTACTGAACAAAAAGTCTATCTGTTTTTCGGAACGTCTTTGAAAGACGTAAGTACGTACGTAGGACCCGCGCAAGATCCAACTGCTTGAGAGCCTGATCCATGGGAGAAGCGGAAGTATCCGAAAACACAGGCAAGGTTACCGTTTGATTCACATGGAAAACCGACAGAACTTTAGGCACATAGGAAGGCACCGTTCGAAGCAACACCCGCTCCGGCAGAAATTGAAGATAAGGCTCCCGGCAAGACAAAGCCTGTAAGTCAGAAATCCGGCGAGCCGAACACAAGGCAACCAACAAAGCCGTTTTCCATGAACACTCGCGAATTTCTCGGGAGCCAAGAGAAGCTAAAGAAGACTGAGAAAAAGCTTCCAAAACCATGTTCAGATCCCAGGGAGGAACTATAGGACGCACCGGGGGACGGAGAAGCCAAGCCGCTCGTAAAAAAACGCTGGACATCGGGAAGCGCCGAAAGACGGCGATGCTGAATGTACCCCCGAAAACAGGCTAGGGCGGCTACATGAACCTTAAGGGTACTGAGAGCCAGACCTTTGTCGAAGCCATGCTGAAGGAAAAGCAGAAGCTGAGGCAAGGTAGACGACATAGGCAGGAAATTACGCTGCCCACACCAGAATTCAAAGAGACGCCATATGCGCACATAAGCCAGAGAAGTCGTAGGCCTTTTAGACTGAAGCAAGGTGCTGATGACAGAATCTGCATAACCCTTGCGCTTTAAGCGAGCCCTTTCAAGAGCCAAGCCGTAAGCAAGAATCGATCTACCTTGGGCATTAGAATCGGACCCTGATGCAATAGATTGAGACGAACTGGAAGAGGCCAAGGCGGAGCTATGAGAAGCCGAACGAGATCGGCATACCAGGGCCGACGAGGCCAATCCGGTGCAATGAGAATCACTGTGCCGCGGTGATGTGCAATCCTTTGAACGACCCGAGTCAACATTGGCCAAAGAGGGAAAACGTACAAGAGGGAGTCCTGCGGCCACGGTTGAACGAGAGCATCGAGCCCCTCGGACATGTGTTCCTTGCGCCTGCTGAAAAAGCGACTGGCTTTGGCACTGGTAAATGTCGCCATCAGATCCATTACTGGAGACCCCCAACGCAGAGTCAGGTCGTGAAAAACTGCCGCGTTCAGCTCCCATTCCCCGGGATCGAGGACATGGCGGCTGAGATAATCGGCTTGGACATTGTCTTTGCCAGCGACATGCGCTGCTGAGATCGCTTTGAGATTGGATTCCGCCCAAGCCATTAACTCTTGACCCTCGAACAGGAGAGGAAGCGACTTGGTGCCGCCCTGACGATTGATATAAGCGACTGTCACCGCATTGTCGGAGAAAATCTTGACTGCAGTGCCCTTGAGCAAGTCCTCGAAGTGAAGCAGGGCCAGCCGAGCTGCGCGGAGTTCCAGTCGATTGATCGACCACGCACTCTCTTCGGGAAACCAGGAGCCCTGAGTCACCAGTGTCTGACAATGAGCCCCCCAGCCCGAGAGACTGGCATCGGTGGAAACCAAGACCCACGAGGGCTCCTCTAAAGGAACTCCCGCCGTAAGATGTTCCGGAAGTAACCACCACTGCAGACTGAGACGCACCTGCTCTGGACAGGGAAGACACTGCGAGAGAGGGTGAAGTTGCGGCGACCAACGGGAGAGAAGTGCCTGCTGCAAAGGCCGCATGTGGGCCTTTGCCCACGGAACCAGATCCAAAGCCGCCGCCATGGACCCCAAAAGCTGTAAATAGGTCCATGCCGACGGAGCTGAAAGACACAGGAAAGCTTGAACTTGTTGCAAAAGCTTCTGCACCCGCAGATCGGGCAAAAAAACTGTCCCCTGCTCTGTGTCAAAGCAAGCTCCTAGATAAGTGAGCTGCTGGCTTGGTATCAAATGACTCTTGGAATGATTGATCACCCAACCGAGCTGTTCGAGGAGCTGAACTACACGAGCTGTCGCCGACACCGAAGCCTCTCGAGAATCGGCTCGGATCAACCAATCGTCGAGATATGGATGGACTCGAATACCCTCCTTTCAAAGCGCCGCCGCTACTACCACCATCAGTTTCGTGAATGTACGGGGAGCCGTCGCGAGACCGAACGGCAAAGTGCGAAATTGGAAATGTCCCATTGGAAGGGCGAAACGTAAAAAGCGCTGATGAGATTGTCTGATGGGAATATGAAGATAAGCCTCCGTGAGATCGATGGACGAGAGAAATTCTCCCGGCTGCACCGCCCGAATCACGCTGCGCAAGGTTTCCATGCGAAAGTGTGGAACCCGCAAAGTACGGTTTACCCCTTTGAGATCTAGTACAGGACGAAAAGAATCGTCCTTTTTGGGAACCACAAAATAGATCGAGTATCGACCGCAGCCGTACTGGTCCAACGGCATGGGAACAATTGCTTGCAGTTGTAACAGACGAACGAGCGTGTCGGAAATGGCTTGTAGCTTTACTCTGTTCGAGCAAGGGGACATCACAAAAGCTGGCGGCAAGGGGCAGGTGAAGTCTAGGGCATAACCCTTCTGAATTACTTCCAATACCCATTTGTCCGACGTGACTGCGGTCCAAGCCGATAGAAAATTCTGTAGACGACCGCCTACCGGAACCAACGGCTGGACCAGCCAACCTTCATTGTGGTCTTTTAACGGAAGGCTGAGAGGCTGTCCCGTAAGAACGGCCAAAACCTCTGGCTCCTCGAAAGGACTGACCACGAAAACTGGAGCGCCCCCTAGAATAGGGCACAAAACGTGCCCCCCGAAACCTGCGGGAATCCCGAGCAGAGCCCCGAACAGCTCCAGAAGCACGAAGCGGCTTAGGCCTATCCTCAGGCAAACGCCCACCTTTGGAGTCGCCTAAATCTTTCACAAGTTTCTCCAAGGCTTCTCCAAAGAGCAACTTCCCCTTAAAAGGCAATTTACTAAGTCGGACCTTGGAGGAAACATCCGCCGACCAGTTACGCAACCAGAGAAAACGCCTGGCCGCTACCATAGAGGCCATGGTTTTTGCCGCAATCCGCACCAAATCATAAAAGGCATCCGCCGCATAAGCGGCCGCCGACTCCAATTTCGCTGAATCTGGAACCTCCGAAGCGGACTCTCCCGCTGCGTCCCCTTGTAGCCAGCGAATGGATGCACGCGACACATAAGCTCCAGAAACTGCCGCTTGCAACGCCAAAGCGCTAGAATCAAAAGCCTGCTTGAGGAGAACCTCTAACTTTCTATCCTGTAGATCCTTAAGCGCCGCCGCGCCTTCCACAGGGATGGTAGTTTTCTTAGTGACTGCTGACACTAAGGCATCCACCTTAGGCATGCGTAATAACTCTCGTTCGTCTTGCGGGAGAGGGTACAGGCGCGCTAAGGCGCGTCCTCCCCGCAGGGTAGCTTCGGGGCACTCCCACTCCGACTCTATCATATGCCTAATTACGCGATGCATGGGAAAACAGCGTTGCTGAGATTTAAAACCCTGTAACAAGGGATCCTCCAAAGGTTCTTGAGATGCCGCAGGAGGAAGCAGGTGGAGAGCCGCCAAAGACTGAGCGATGAGGGCTGCGAGCTCCTCCTTATGGAAAACCCGGAAAATATTGGGATCCTCCCCGGGGGCAATCTCACCTTCCTCCAACTCCTCAGTGTCCTGATCCAGAAAAGGTTCTGCTAGACCTTCTGAATCCCCCTGACCGAAGAGCATTGAATCCTGGGATAAAACAGGGCCTAAAGGATCTGCAAGACCCTCTGTAGGCTTAGAAGGCCCCTCACCAGGGTCCTCTGCGCTCTGCACCCTAGGAGAGCGTGTTTCTGAAGTGGAATACACTGCAGCCGTCTCAGGCTGAGCTGATTTTAAAAGGAACGCCCGGTGCATAGCTAAAATAAATTCGGGCGAGAAAAAGGAAGGCATATCCCCCGGAGTCCCCATAATGGGAAGCGCAGGCTGAAGGACAGGCGCAGATTCCTTAGATGTTTTGGCCTTCCGTTTGTGAGGCCGAGACTGCTCTGAGGGAGAGCTGACTGGCGCTGCCAAAATGGCCGACTTTCCCGCCTTTTCGGAGGGCAAAGAAGGCTCCTGTAATGGATTCCCCTGCTTCTCTGACATGCCGAAACGCGAAACACTCAAGAAACTAACCCCCTGAAAACCAAAAAGATGCCGGTCCAAACGGAAACCGCACAGCAAAATAAACGCGCTAACCGCGGGAGAAAAACGGAACGGGGAAAGAACAGAAGAAGCAGTGACTTACCAAAAAGAACCGCCCGCACCCGCGGGTCAGAACAGGCAGTCCCGCAGCTAGCGAGAAACAGCCTGCCTGAGTAGCAGATTCGGCAGAGGCACAACTGGGGCTCCCAGAAAATCCTCTGCCGACAGAGACGGAATTGGTGAATGGAAGCAGGCTCTGCCTCTCACCGGGGTACTGACTCACTCGCCGTCTCTAATTTCGTTAAAGGAACAGTACCCCCAAAATGTGAGCACAAGGACTGTAAAAATCCATCAGCTCTGCTAGAGCCAATATAGATTTAGAAATAAAGCAAAACTAACAGCAGAAAAGAAAAAAATGAGGGAGAACTATAGATTCGATCCTCTGTAGCTGCTGAGGACTGAAAGACTGCTGGGTAACCCTCAGGGGGAGTGGCTTCACATCTCATCAAAACTTGAAGTCTTCAGTCCTCAGTAGCTATAGAGGATTGACAACCCTACCTGTCCCTGGACTGGCCCGGAGAAGCGATTAGGAACACCTGTTACAGGTAAGTAACTGTGCTATCTCCAGGAACAAGCAGGAATGAGTCTTCACATATGGGGACTCCCAAGCTAGAGATGCCTGGAGGAGGTCCCAGCATGTTGCAAATCTAATAGATGGGCCATGCTATTTCTCAGAACCTCAGGCATCCAAGGGATGGAGGGTAGCAGTTGAATTAAAAAGGGTGTGCTGTGGAACAGCTTGACTAAACAAGGTATCTAGGGGGGATCCTTGTGTAGATTATAAATGTTAGTGAAATATTGAATTCCAATTTTCTAATGTGGACCTTAGTCAAAAGTATTGCAAAAGTATTTGTTGAGGCTAATATGGTCTGGTGCTAAGAGCCAGTACACTATCCTCAAGAAAATACCTCACTGTGAAGTAGAGGAAATAAATTTTGCAATACAGGCAGAGGTCAGAAGCCTTAATGGCTAGAACTAATCCCAGAAGAAAAAACTGGGGGAGTTTAATGAGGATGGACTTTGGATGAGAAGCTAAAGCTTCTGTAGGCCAAAGTTTGAAGCTCTTTGTCCTTGGAGCAGAATAAGGCTCTAGGAAAGAGAGGAGACAAATCTGACTGGTTTGCAGAAAAAGGATGGGTCTTTAAGACCCCTCTATCCAAATGAAAAAAACATTTGTAGTAGGCGATGTAGCCTCCAATTTCTTGAAGATCAGTAATGTTTTCCCTAAGTGATGTCACTTAGGATAATGACTTACATGACGAGCTTCAGATGTAACATAACCGAGAGGCTACAGTAAAAGAAGGTAGTTTCTAATTACCATAGAAATGTGGTTGTCCATTTAAACCTTATGGTATGCTGAAACAGTATTAATATGAACAATAACAAATCTTTCAGAGTGAGATATGTGTATCTATATAATACACATACATATATATATATATATATATAGTCGGAGTTCCCCCGTGTGGCCAGGCAGTTGCCTAGTGGTACGAGAGGGTTCCGATTGTCCTTTGTATAAATTCAGCCCAATTAGCATGTAGTTGTGTCCTTTAAAGGATTAGAGCCAAGTGCAAAGGTCGCAGGAATATTTCTTTATTTGAGAAATAAGGATTTCCTAACCAAATTAAATTCTTTGGCAAGAATAGTTTGAAGCTTACAAAACAAAGTTCAGGATACTTCTCCCATATAAACACAAGCCTATTAAACAGTCCTTGGCTTGGTTTAGTTTAAACCTTAGTTCCACATGTAAAAACTCTTTTTACAACAGCAATCTGTTTTCTGGTCCCCAGGAGGCACTATAAATCTCCACTGTTACTTTCACAGCCGGTATAGCAATATTCCCTGGTCCGCCAAGAGACTTTTCAAATGCAGTAGTATTGCTTCCAATTACAATATGAATTTTTAGCTTCTTCCTGGCTTTCTTATCCATGCAGCTTTTACCAGCCAAGCTACCATTAAAAGCCTAGCTAAAAGTTATGGGCTTTCATAAAATATCCTTGTTAAGAACTTCTGGGTTTTCTCCAACTAACAAAACCCTATTCAGTTCTTATTCCTCTAGCACAGGTAGCACATTCAGTAATTAAGAACTCCTGGGTTTTCCTCCAGCTCATTAAAACCCTATTCAGTTCTTTTACTCTTCCTTAGCACAGATAGCACAGTCTATCTCCATGTCTGAAACACTGCTTGCATCAAAACTGTCCCCCAGGTCCATCTCTTCCACACTAGCCTCCTTCAGATATCTGCTCTCCTTAGTATCTTCCTGAGAAGCCTTTGTAGGTTGTAAAGCCTTCAAGACTTGCTCCCAGCTACGCTTTACAGAACGTGAGCTTGTGGGGGAAGGGCAGGGAAAGGTTTCCCTGTTTAGCAGCTCTTTTAAAGCTTGTAAAGGGCTCACCTTACTAGTAGTGCTTTTCCTTCCTGTAGACTCCTTACAGTGAGCAGGGCTAGGCCATGAGCTTCTGGAGAATATCTCCTCCTCAGAGGAATCCTCCCCTGAGCTCTCCACTGGCCTTCTCACCTCTCTCTTCCTGTCCTGGGTCAGCTTTCTTCGTTCCCCTGGCTCTGCAGCAACTCTGCTTATCCCAGAGCCTCTGTGTCTGCTTGCAAGCTGCTTCTGTGTCTCCTGTTTCTCTCGTGTCTGTGTCTCTCCATTCCGTGTCTGTTTGTGAGTGCAACTTCCCTGCCTAAATGTTTGGGGCTGTCCTATGGCCCTTGACTCCGCCCCCAAACCACTCCCATCTCCTCCCTCTATCTCCATGGGAACAGGGCGTGTTCCTAGGTCTGCACTCCTCTGCAGGGAATCTTTGTCTTTAGTTTGGGTGTTAACCCTTCCTGTGCCTGCAGTTTCTTTGGGAAAAGAAAAAAAAGGCTGAGCCTGCTTCTCCACCACAATATATATAAAGAGAGACTCACTTAATAACAAGAAGGGGTAAGACCTGCTTGAGAATATGGATAGAGAACCCGTTACTGGTTACACATGGGGGAACCATGAAGGTGGTTACATGGAAACCAGTGGAATGTTCCTAGTCAGAAGGATAGGTCTAGATGTCTTTAAATTCTAGACTTTGAATAACCAGATATGGAGATCTACGTGAAAGGGTGCAGAGAAATCCTTAGTCTTAAGACCACAAGCCTGGATCCTTCTATAACTTCAGTGTGGAGAAAAAGACACAATGTAAGGGAATACCATATTTGCCCATCTATGAGGGCAATATGAGTATAATGCGTTCTTTGTTCAGCGTAAGCTCCAATGAAGTATTGGAGATTAGAAGGAATACAATAGACAAGGACCGACTGTAGTGAAAAGAAATGCATCCCTGTTGGAAGAGTTCCACTGGAGATGTGGAACAACTCAGGGAATTAACAATTCTTTATGCTTTCACGTGATCTAAGCCCTAGTATATTTTCCCTAAAATGAAATTTTTTTTTTTAACTTAATATTTATTAAATTTTCTCATTTAACATCCAAATAGCTAAATGACAGGAAAAATTGGTAATACAATAATGCAAATAATATTACACCATATATACAGGAAATAGTTTCTTGTAAATACCATAAGTTAGACCACAAAATAGGGGGAGGAATCAGGAAAAAAAGGTAGGAAGGAAAAAAAAATTTTAAGCAATGTAAGACTTATGCGTCAGCCATAGGGGAGGAAACTTTCACATCAATCTCTTCCCTAGCTACAAGAAATTCCAAGAGCTGAGAGGGCTCAAAAAAAAAATATAACTTCCCATCATATGTAACACAACAACGTGCAGGAAACTTTAACAAAAATGACCCGCCCAGAGAAAGTACCCGGGATTTATACCCCAGAAATTCCTTCCTCTTAAGCTGGGTACCCCGTGCTAAATCAGGAAAAATCCTTACATTTGCTCCCATAAACTGTTCCTGGAAATTTCTAAAATACAAACGGAAAATTAAAGCTTTATCAGACTCGAGGGCAAGCGTAATAAGGAGGGTAGTACGGGCCGTGACTAACTCCAAAGAGCTCTCTAGGAATCCCGTAAGATCCCCAGAGGCCCCCCGGGGACGATTATTATTATTCCCTTGACTACCAGAACCCACCAGTAAATACTGAACTCTGGTTAATGGTGGTAGAGCCTCCTCGGGGATCTTTAAAACCTCCCGGAAGTATCTATGAACCATTTCCAGAGGAGAGCATAAAGGAGACTTGGGAAAATTAACCAGTCTTAAATTGTTCTTCCGGACTTGGTTCTCCAAGTACTCCAGCTTCCTCATATTCACATTCCGATCTTTCACGTGGGCCTGGTGTAAGTCACGGAAATGTTCCATTTCAGCAGCCAACTGGTCCAATTTCCCCTCCTGTTCCTTCTGTACCGACGAGACCTGCTGAATTTGACCCTTCACAATTGCAGATTCAGAACTCACAGAGAAATTTTAAGGAAGATGGTAGAGTAGGAAAAAACCGGTCATGTGGGAGCATGACTGGGGAAAACCCTTTAACCATTTGGAAGTTACCCACCAGGAATGGCTCTGACGCTCTCTAGCAAAGGCCCATAGTTGCAGAGCTTTTTGTAGAATTGCAGAGAGCATGTTGTAGGTTGCTTAGGTGAGATCTGGCTGTTTAATTGCCAGTATGAAACCTAATCTATTCTGTGGGAGCCAAAGAATTGAAGATGGCTAAGAATAGTAGACAGGCCGGTTGCCTGCAACGATAAATTGTCCAAGTAGGTTTTGGAACCTCACTTGGAATTATCTGTTATTAAGGCAGCAGAAGAAGTTAGATCCTATAGATTGGAAAAAGACCAACAGACATAATTAGAAGTTAAAACTCAATTATGGTCTGATAAGCTGTCTTAAAAGAAATATTTGAAAAGATTACAGAGGGAGGAAACTCTGTATGGAAATCACTTACTGGAGTAGGTATTGAAGACAATCCTATGGCTTAAAGGGTAAGCCCTCCAGTCAAATGGTATCACTCTTGGAGTGAAGTCTCGAGTAAGAGGGATAGAAAGTAATACAGAGCTGTGAAGACTTACAATTTGGTAAGTCTGTGAAAAAGGTAAAGCTCCCCTGCAGTCAAAAATATGAGATATCCTCGTACAGGACAACTGTCAAGGTAAAGGGCATAGCATACCCTGGAATTAGTTGTTACTCCTCTATTTGCTTTAAAAGGAGAGGAGAAACCTGTTACCTGTAGGGCATGACTATCCTTAATAGCTCTAAGAGCTAAAAGAATGGATTCCTCTTGGCAAAGGATTCATGCCTAAAGTAGAGTATTGAGAAAGTGTATCACTGACCTCTCAGTAAGGATTAGAAGAACTGTAAACGCTTCTGTTGTTAAGAAGTAGCAGTTCTGAAACTCAACAGGAAAAAGAGATTTAATGAATAAAAGATCAGAAACCCTGCGACTGTTGGGTTTGCTGAGCCTGTTGAGGCTTTGGTTTTCTTAGCCTGGTAAGATGTTGCCCTTCTTTGGAAACATCTGCATGATGGGTAGAAGATGAATAAAGCACAGTTACTTACCTGTAACAGGTGATCTCTGGGAACAGCAGGAATTAGTCTTCACATATGGGTACGTCGGTACCGACGGAGCCTGCACGGGAATGCTGCCCAGCTTTCAATCAGAAAGCTTTTGGCAGCATCCCTCGCGCCTGCGCAGTGACTTCCTGCCTTCTCCACAGCCTCTCTTCAGTTGAGTTTCAGAGCTGAGACAAAGGCGAGGAGAGAAAAGGAAAAAAATAAAAAAGATGCAACTCCTAGGGGAGGTGGGAGGGTTGTGAAGACTAATTCCTGCTGTTCCCAGAGATCACCTGTTACAGGTAAGTAACTGTGCTATCTCCAGGAACAAGCAGGAATGAGTCTTCACATATGGGGACTCCCTAGCTGGAGATGCCAGGGGGAGATCCCATAAAAATGCAAGTGCCTGGATCAGGGGTGCATTTTGTCTCCAGGAATCCCCGGCATCCAATGTGGGATGGAGGGTAGAAGTTGACAATAAAGGAGCTGTGAGGAAAGAAACAGCATAGTCAAGGACTAGAGGGTTCTACAGACTACAGGAGTCCTTGGTAGATATGATGAGTAGCATTAAAACACATTTAATGTACACTTAAAATATGCAGCTTACCTACTGTATTGTAGGAAGTAGAAAGCATGATGGAGTCTACTGGATAAGCAGTGGCGGAATCTTCAAGGTGACCCCTCAGTAGTGAGGATGAAGGTCCAGACCTGGAGGTAGTAGATGATCCAGGTGTCAACTGGGTAGGAGTAGACGTCAGGTCTTCAATGGAAAGCTTTATGGGAAAAGCTGAAAACTCCTTTAGGCATAAGGTCAGTAACATTGAGGACTAAAGGAAGAAGACTGACGGAGATGGAGAACTAGCCCAGTCCTGGCGGGAAGAGGGGGACTGGAAAACCCCTATTCCCATGGAAAACAGTTGTGTACTCGAAGATAAAGATGTACACTGTTTTTCCTAGCTGGCGAGAGATAGGAAAAATATTGAAGCTTGATGCTTCAAGGACATAAAGAAAAAATGGAAGATGTTAGCACCAAAGTGGTTATTGGTGCCTAACAGTTTCTGTATCGTAATATGGTATGGGACGTAGGGCGACAGACTGTCTAAAACCTCTAGGAGGTAAATCATGTAGTATAGACAGTAAGGGTGATAGTGTATAAGACAGACCAACACTTAAGAAGCCCCCCCATCAAACACATATACATAGGGATATATATATGTGGCTGGAATATATATGTATATATTTATATATATATATATATATATATATATATTTTATTTATTTTATTTATTTATTTATTTACATTCTCTTATATACCGCGCTATTCTGCATCAGTGCGGTTTACATTGAACAAACTGAAATTACATTGAACAGGGCATTATAACTTGGAGATAACTATTTTACAGGAAACATGGGCTATGGAGGGTTAAGTGGCTTGCCCAAGACCACAAGGAGCACCTGTGGGACTAGAAACCCCAGTCCTTCCGGCCCAAGGTTGCTGTCCTCTAGTGGGATTTGAACCCCCGACCTTCCGGCCTGAAGTACCTTGCCCCAACCACTAGGCCACTCCTCCACTCCACTATATATAAATATACATATGTCCAGATGTGTATATTAGGATATGGGTGGTGAAATATATATCAAATATATATATATATAGAGATATGATATACCTAGATATATGTAAATTTGTGGGGCATGGTTTAGCACCACCAGAGTAATGATATAGGTATGTAGACATATATTGAGTTGCTACATACAAGACAAGAGATTGAAGATACATGTCTACCACCCAGCCCCATAATTGTACATGGGGAATATAAAAGAAAAAGATTCTGCGTTCTACAAGAGGGTGAGCCCACTTGGGATATGTATAGAGAATCTATTTTCGTGGGTTGAGGGATGCAGGAAGGCAATCCAATGAGATAACCGTGATGTTCGCGTGAGAACAGATGAAGATATGAATCTGTAAGGAACAAGGCGGGAGTTCCACAGAACACTGACATGGTAGATGCCTTGGATTTTCACGCAGAAGAACTGATATCTCGTGTTAACACCCCAGGCTAGAGGGGGTGTGGAGAACCCTCACAGATATAGGAAGGGTTTATAAGTTTTTCTCTAATAATAGAGGAACTTCAGAGACAAGGTCAATGCTCTATAGCAAGGCCCTCATAGTAGAAAGCTTCTCTGAAGACTGCAGAGAGCATTGTGCAGGAGAGCCATGAGATAAACTGACTGAAAGTCAGGTATGTTGCCATATCCTAGGAAAGGAGATGGTTAGAATAATGTGAGAAAGCCTAAACGAGTAGGAGGATCCAAGATAGCTTGGAATCACTACTGAGGCTAGACAAAATTTTGAACAAGGGACTGGAACTTGGAAAAAGTCCCAGTAATACAATTACTGTAACTCCTGCAGGCACAGCTGCTGACGGAAACAGCAGAGAGATTGTCCTGTGCTGAATAAAGAAAAACAGACAAGAAAAGAGAGGGGATATCTCTTCTCCCTGTCTGGGGAACGAGCTTGCCAGAGAAGCAGTTCAGTATGGTAGCCCTCAAGTAGTTGGAGGGTGACGTACCCATGGGGTAAGTCAACTGAAGGAAAAAATGTTCAGTTGGGATAGAAACTATCAGGTGATAGTTGCAACTGCTCTTCTAGAGAGTAAGAAGAGGAGAAGTGTGTAGTCCCTGAACAAAATAATTTTTTTTTTGACAGGTTAGTACACTGAAAAAGAAAAGCACAGTGAAGAAACTTCTAAGATGTAGAAGTAAAGTGTAAGTTACAATTCCCGGTCCCTATGGTTGCTGGGAAGGCGGAGACTGGCCAGAACTGGAGGACTTCAGACTAGGTTGAGGCGTCCCTTGTTTAGGTACAGCCGAATGATGGGCAGGAGATGAATGAAACTTTCTTTTCTTAGGGAAAGAAGGTTTGGTAGGATATTTCCTACTATTTGAAGAAGGAGGTGGCGTAGAATGGTTTCTAGTGGAAGAAGAGTCAGTGGAGCATTGAGCAACCTGACGTAAAGCCTCCTTATTAAAAAGACCTTCGCCTGTACAAGGAGAATGAGCTAGTATAGTTTGTGCCCGTTTGCTCAAGTCTGAAGCCTCAAGCCAGGCTCTGCGACGTGCTGCAATGGCAATAGCAGAGGATCTGCTAACGGACTCAAAAGAATCTATAGAAGCACGAGACAGGAACCAGGATATATTCCGGCTGTGATTGATGAGCAAGGAATAATCAGTAGCCTTGGGTTCTGGTAAAAAAAGGGGTCAAGAGAGACAATTTCTCTGTGACTTCCTGGAGTGTTAGACTCATGTGAAAAATATATGAGAGAACTCTGGAAGCCAGCATAGAGTTTTGGAAGGCCTGACAGCCAAAAGCATCGAGTGTTCTTGAAGAACGACCTGGCGGAAAAGAAGAATGCTTCTTCTTGCTCTTAACTTTCCTCAGTGCCGATTCCACTACAAGGGAACGATGAGAAAGTTGAGGCTTTTGTAACCCTGGAGAGGGTGGCACTCGGTACCGAACCTCAATGTCTGTAGAAACTTGAGGAAGTCGTAAGGGCGATTTCCAAACCCTGAGAAGGAGATCCTGCAGAGCAGGATGTAAAGGAAAGTTTATATTTTCCATTTGTGCCGGTGAGCCATGAGTAGGATCACAACCAGGGATAGAAATATTAAGAAAGGTTGCCATATCCCGGAGAAAAGCCTGGAAAGACTGATCTCCTATGGGAACCATCCCTGGTAAGGCTAAAGAAAGAGCCTGAGCATCAGAGGACGTACAGGATACTGCACCAATGCCAGGTATCGGTTCCAAACTAGGCATCGGTGCAAGAACAGGCATCAACATCCATACTGATAAAGGACTAGCAGGTGAAGTAGCCATTGGGAACTGCTGTAGTGGTACCGAGATCATGAAGGAGTTATGGCTAGGATCTTCGGAACTGCCTATCTGGAAACGACAGGAGTCGGTTCCGGGACGCGTCGGTACGCAGTCCTCGAGACTCGATATCGACTCAAGACTCGGCATCGAAGAGAGCGAGACTATCGATGCATGTCTCGACAGTTCCGACGCCGGTGGCAGTATCGGCGATGCCGATACCACTAAGGCAGCCTGAGTTACATCGATCGATACCGACGGTACCGAGGATACCCGATAAGCACCTATCCACCCCGATGTCAATGCTAGGGTATCGGAACCGATCGACGCCGGTACCGTCCCGGAGCATGGCTCAGATTGAGGGAAGTCAATGTGGTGCGTATCGATCGGTCCCGAAGGTACCGAGGATGCCCAATGACGATCCCTGGTGAAGAGTGGAATACTCGACACCGGTGCCGATGCCGGAGGCTCGGTACCGCTCGAAGCGGATACCACCCCCGCGCATGGCTCAGGCAACATCCTGAAACCCCTTTAACGCTTTGGAGCCCGAAGACTCCCGCAGGGGTAATGCCAATGGATTCTTGAGGGTAAGGCCGGAGCCGTCACCATGCTGGGCATGGGACATACCACTCAAGCATTGACTAGTCTTAATAGACTGTTTTTGGGTTACCTGATCCTGTGAAGTAGAGAAACCGGGTACCCTCACTGCCGAAGAAAAAACGGTATCGAGGGAAACGCTAAATACTGAAGGTTTCCTCACAAAATTATCTCCTGACAAGTCAGGGGAAAAAGGGTCAGGACCCACACAGTTGAGACACCAACTATTGGTGTCTAAAAAGAAACAGGTGTTTCCACATCGGATGCACTTCTTAGGAAAAGAAGGCTCCATAATGAAAAGGCCTAGTAGGCCTAAGAAGTTAAGGCAAAAAAACTGAAGAAAAGTTTTACAGAATTTAGTCAAAAAACCACCGGCGGTACTGGTGGTAGCGGGAAATACAGCCGCGACCACAAGAAAACAAAAAACTAAAGTAATTAAAGCAATTAAAAAGAAAAGTTTCTGCGGTGACAGGAGGACGTCCTGCCGGCTCCGCGGAAAAACGAAAACTGAAGAGAGGCTGTGGAGAAGGCGGGAAGTCACTGCGCAGGCGCGAGGGATGCTGCCAAAAGCTTTCTGATTGAAAGCTGGGCAGCATTCCCGTGCAGGCTCCGTCGGTACCAACGTACCCATATGTGAAGACTCATTCCTGCTTGTTCCTGGAGATAACTTTTTCCCCTTAGGGGGATAAAGTTTGTTAGGAGATTTTTTATTAGCTGGGATAGAGGAAAGTTTTGACAATCCTCTGCAACCAATAATATCAGTGTTTAACTGATTAGCTTGGAATAAAGCATCCTTGTTAAAGAGATTTTCACCAGTACAAAGAGTATTTCCCTGCCTTTCTTGTACCCATTTATCCAAGTCTGAAGCTTGGAGCCAGGCCATACGTCGTGCTCCTTTGGCTATAGCAGAAGCTCTGCTAATAGATTCAAAACAGTCCAGGGAAGCACGATTAAGGAATTTAGAGACATTTTGAGCATGACTGACTAATAAGAGAAAGTCTGCTCTTTTATGTTCTTGAAGAAAAGGGATCAAAAGCTTTAATTTTTTTGTGACCTCTTCAAGAGATAATCCCATATAGAAAATATATGGGATAATTCTTGCTGAAAGCATGGATGCCTGGAAGTATCGACGTCCAAAGGCATCTAAAGTTCTAGACTCACAACCTGGCCGATAAGAAGAGTGCTTCTTTGCACTCTTAATCCGCCTCATTGCTGATTCTACAACAATAGAATGATGAGGAAGTTGAGTCTTTTGAAAACCTGGAGAAGGTGGCACCTTGTACATAGTGTCAAGTGTCTTAGAATGTGGGGATACAGTTAAAGGAGTTTCCCACATTCTTAATAGTAGATCCTGTAAGGTCTGATGCAAAGGAAGTATGATAACCTCCTTTGGAATCCAGGGGAACTGCAGGGTCTCTGAATCCCCTGGTAGAGATTCTTTACCAGGTATAGAAATGGCAAGTAACTTTGCCATATCAAACAGAAAAGCTTGAAAAGAAATCTCCCCTGAGGAGGACCCTCTAAAATGAGGGGTAAAGGCTAGACTTGTTGAAAAATTAGCCTCGGTACCAATGGATTCATCCCAGTCATCGGGATCGGAAGACTTGAACGGATAAAGCATCGGGTTTTCGCTAAAGCGATGTCTTCGGTACCGCCCCAGGCCGGTACCGAGACGAGTCGGTACCGAATCCTCCATGCTAGAGATCGATTCCAGGCTCGGCATCGAAGGAAGCGAGTCTGTCGAAGCAAGCATGTACGGTACCGACACGATGCTGATGTCGATACCGGTACCGGTACCGAAGCCGATACCGATACTCGAGGAACAGTCTGCAGCAGCTCCAGCGGTACCAAAGTAACCGAGAGCGCTAGACTACGTTCATCGGTGAGGAGTGTTTCATCCATCACCCTAGCCGATGCCGGGGTGTCGGTACTGCTCGAAGCGGCCACAACCCCCGAGCATGGCCCAGGTATGTTCATCGAGGTAAAAACCCCGGGAACAACATGGAGTCCCGTTAATGCTTTGGAGCCCGAAGACTCACGCCGGGGCTTTTTTTGCCAAATTGTCCTCGAGGGCAAGGCCAGAGCCATCTCGATGCTTGGAAGGAGATCTACCACTCGAGGACTGGCTAGTCTTAACAGACTTTTGTTTGGTTACCTGATCCTGTGAAAAAGAAGATATTCTAGCTGGTAACATCGAGTGCGATGTGAACCAGGTATCGAGTTGTGCTCGATCCTGAAGACTTCTTCTGTTTCAGCTCCAGCAGGAAAGACACTCCAGTGGGCAATGGTCAGGACCTAAACATTTTAGACACCAAGTATGAGTGTCTGAAAATATATCTGTACTGCCACACTTTGAGCATTTCTTAAGGATAGTGGCTGGCTTTTCCATAATGGAAGAATAGAGGCCTAGTGGCCTAGAAACAGTCAGACACTAAGTAGAAAAACTTTCTAAAGAAAAGAAGACATTTTTTAGTAAAAGGAAAGAAAAGCACCGGTGGTACCGGTGGCGTCGGGGGAAGGCAGACGCGACCACAAAACAGTAAAAATAAAAAGAAGAATTTTCTGCGATGACAGGAATACATCCTGCCAGCTCTGCGGAAAACAGAAAACTGATGAGAGGGAAGTGAATGGGCGGGAAGGCAGCGTGCATGCGTGTGGGATGCTCCCAAAGGCTTTCTTTTTGGACACTGGGGAGCGTTCCCGCGCAGGCTCCGTCTGTACCAACGTACCCATATGTGAAGACTCATTCCTGCTTGTTCCTAGAGATAAAAGAAATAACCCAGCTGGAATACCTAATTGCAGCCTACAGCAGTGAGTGATTATAAAGAAAGGAAACCTAAAAACAGCCGAAACCCCTAACAAAATTAAAAGGGTGGCTAGATCTCAGCAGCAACAACAGCAGGAAAAGAGAAAAACATAGCACAAAAAAGGTGAAAATTAATGAAAAATATTAATTCTCTTGTGGCATGAAGGAAAACAAGTCCTCGAGGCTCCACAGATAAAAGAAGACTGAGGAGATCTGGCACAGTGATGACAAGTGGGAACAGGTATGCAGGCACAGTGAAGTCACTCCAGAAGTTTCTAGAAGCTGGGAGACCTTCCCACATGGAGCACATTTGGACATCATCCAAATGTGAGCACTTATCCTGCTTGTCTAGAGAAAACCTGTGTCATATGCAACCTCTACCAGGGAAAATGGCCAGACTTCACCTACATCAAGACAGCAGCAACTTCTTTCAAATGATGTGCTCCTCTGCGTATGTGCAGGTTATTTCAAAAAGCTTGAAATCACTTGCTACTATCATTATGATTATTTCCTTTCTGCTAATGATTCTGTATCCAACTGTAGCTATTTCTCAGTACAATACTGTAAGATTATTCCATGAAGCTGCTAATATTACTCATTTCTCAGACTGTTAGGCTTTTTTTCCCAAGCCAGTATAGTGGTGGCAGGTGGGAATAAGCATGCATGCACAGTGAAATCATTCCAAAGGCTTCTAGAAGGAGCTGGGAAAGGTTTTCCCACACTGGGATGCCACTAAATGTGAGCACTTATTCTGCTTGTCCACAGAGAAAACCTGTGTCATGTGCAACTTCTACTAAGGAAAATGGCCAGACTTCACTTACTTCAAGACAGCAGCAACCTCCTTTAAACAAGATGCACCTCTACTAACATGGGCACTCAGTATTATGAGAACTGCTGATACACTTTCCAAACATAGTATATTTCTGCACCAATTTCCAAATATCAGAATTGTTTCAGGTCACATTCACATGGCAGTAGCTAGTAAACCTTTTTGTACATAAACGGAGTTAACAGTAAAGACCATGTTCAGGGGGAGACAGTAAAACCACACATGTACTTGACAATTTCCAAAGAGCATGCACATGCATTATTTCCTAGCTAGAACTAGCTTGTAGAAAAAGGTGAAATTAGACTTACCTGCTAATTGTTGTTCCTTAAGGAACTCCAGTCTAGTCCTGAACCTTTGGGTTTTGCTCCTCCTCCAGCAGCTTGGAGACTGAGAAACATCATCGTCTTGATGATCCTGGTATAAAGGCACCGGAACCGCCCCCTCACTCCAGTAATCTATTGACAAAGCAGACTCACAGGAGCAACAATTAAGTAGCTAACAATACATTTGAAACATTAAACCTACTTAACTCTAACTATTAAAAGAATAGTATATCTTCTTTGAACCTCTTAGCCTGTCCGTATAAACACTAACTAACTACTGCGTGGGCCTGCTTTTCCCCCACCTGTCTGGAGAATTTGGACCATAAAGAATCCCCAACTGCCCATGTCCCGCTCTTCTATCAACTTACCTGTGAAAACTCTATTCCGTTTCAGGCAAAAGTTTCATAGAAACCACAGGGTGGGATACAGGACTAGACTGGAGTTCCTTAAGGAACAACAATTAGCAGGTAAGTCTAATTTCACCTTCCTTATCGTCCCTCCAGTCTAGTCCTGAACCTTTGGGGATGTAACAGAGCAGTGCAACAAATTAACGGGAGGGATCCGCTAGACCAGCCTGAAGCACCGCTGATCCAAAACAGGTATTCCTTTCCGGTTGAACATCTAGCCGATAATGTCTGACAAAGGAATTTAAAGATGACCGGGTAGCCGCCTCACAAATTTCAACCGCCGGCACCAAACTGCACTCTGCCCACAACGTCGCTTAAGCTCTAGTCGAATGTGCCCTAAGACCCTCTGGCACTGTCTTGCCTTGCAAGAAATATGCCAAAGCTATTGCCTCTTTGAGCCATCTGGCAATGGAGGCTTTCGACGCTGCTTCGCCTTTTCGTGTTCCCCCAAACAGAACAAACAGTCTATCCGTTTTGCGGAAACTCTTCATCTTTCGCAAATACCTCCTCAAAGCTCAACCCACATCCAACAGATGCAATTGTTTCTCTGCTGTACCTTCACCGTTCCTTCTAAAAACAGGTAAAGATATTACTCGGTTTAAATGAAAAGCTGACACCACTTTGGGTAAAAAAGAGGGCACTGGTCTCAGGACCACCTTCGACTCCCTAAAAAACAGGAAAGGCTCCCTACAAGATAAAGCTTGCAATTCTGAGATTCTGCGTGCTAAAGAAATAGCTACTAAAAACACGACTTTGAGAGTCAAGTCCTTTAAACGATGCTCTAGCCAAAGGTTCAAAAGGTTCGCGCACCAAGGCCTGCAGTACTAAATGAAGATCCCATGTCGGTACTAGCCGCCTAAATGGCGGTCTCACAAGAGACACCGCCCTCAAAAAAACGCTTGACATCTGGATGTCCTCCCATCACCTCACCTTTTATCTTACCTCTATAACAGGAAAGGGCCGCCACTTGCACCCTTAAGGATGCCGCCGCTAAACCTTTCTCAAACCCATCCTGCAAGAAAGCTAGCATCTGCGGAACGGACGATCTTAATGAATCAATCTTCCTCTCTACACACCAAGCTTCAAATATGCGCCAGATATGAACATACGCTAACGAAGTTGATCTCCGTCGAGCCTTCAATAAGGTGGAAATCACCGCTGCCGAGTAACCTCTCGTCATCAACCTCGCCCTTTCAAGAGCCAAGCCATAAGCGAGAACCGATCCACCTGTGGCATTAGTAGCGGACCTTGCGAGAGCAGGTCCCGCCGACGCGGAAGTCGCCATGGTTTCCCTACCTGAAGCCTCATCAGATCCGCATACCAAGGATGTCTTGGCCAATCTGGCGCTATTAAGATTACGCGACCTCTGTGAGCCTCTATGCATTGCAGTACTCGACCTATTAGTACCCAAGGCGGAAACACATATAGCAGTTGATCTTGTGGCCAGGACTGTATGAGAGCGTCCAAGCCCTCCGACATTCTCTCCCTTCTTCTGCTGAAGAAGCGATTTGCCTTTGTTGACTGCAAAGTCACCATGAGGTCCATTACCGGCCTTCCCCAGTGGCGCACCAGTCTCCCGAACACCTGCGGATGGAGCACCCACTCCCCTGGGTCCACCCTTACTCGACTGAGAAAGTCGGCCTCTACATTCTCCACTCCTGCCACATTTTTTATTTTATTTAGTCTCTTATATACCGCACTATTCATCATCAGTGCGGTTTACATGGAACAAAATGCTCAGTACAGTTAACACGTATGAGTTTACAGGTAACTTGGATAACCGGGGTAAACTATTTACAAAAAACTTACTACATGGAATCATTTGCACAGAGGTTTCATAGAAAAACACAAACCCACTATGGGATTAAGTATAAAACTTGGTGTGTTGTTGAGATACCATAAATTTGTCTGGGAATGGTATCAGTGGGTGTCTTTGAGCTCTAGGGGATGCCATTGGGCTCTATAAGGTACTTGTTGAAGAGGTGGCATTTGAGGGCTTTCCTAAACTGTGGTAGGCTCTTAATAGCCCGGATATCAGGGGGTAATGCATGAGTTGCCGATAATGCTAGCAGGTGTAATTTGGCCCGCTCGAACAACTGACCGGCCTCGGCTTCTAGCTGCACGCTGCTGGTGCCCCCTTGCCGGTTGACGTAGGCTACCACGGTTGCGTTGTCGGAAAATACCCGAATGGCCTTCCCTTGAATCGAATCCTGAAAGACTCACAGAGCCAGCGTTATCGCACGCAACTCCAACTTGTTTATCGACCAGATCTTCTCCTGAGCTGTCCACTGCCCCTGGGCGAATTGCCCTTGAAAGTAAGCACCCCAGCCAGACAGACTGGCATCCGTTGTCAACGGAATCCAACTTGGTTACTCCAACGGCATTCCCTTTCCAAGATGTTCCGGTCTCAACCACCACTGAAGAGACCAACGAATTTCTGGCATACAAGGTAGTACCTGACTTAGCTGGTCCTCTTGATGCAACGGTCTGCAACGGTCTCATGTGGGATCTTTCCCACAGGATCAACTCTAGCATCGCTGCCATGGTACCGAGCAACTGCAGATAATGCCATGCGGTGGGAATCCTGTTTTCCAGAAAACTGCGGACTAACTTTCTCAATCCTTGTGCCCGCTGCTGCGGCAGGAACACTTTCCCTACCTCCGTATTGAAGCGAGCCCCGAGATACTCCAGGTCTTGCGATGGTACCAATTTGCTTTTTGCCATATTGACCACCCATCCAAGCCCCTGTAAGAATTGCATGACCCTGGCTGTGGCAGCCTTGCTCTCGTCCCTGGACTTCGCCCGGATCAACCAATCGTCCAGATAGGGATGCACCAACAATCCTTCCTTTCGTAACGCCGCCGCTACCACCACCATCACCTTGGTGAAAGTTCGCAGAGCTGTCGTTAGTCCAAGCGGCAATGCCTGGAACTGAAAATGTCCCATCGGTACTGCAAATCTCAGAAACCTCTGATGCTCTTGACGAATCGGGATGTGCAGATAAGCCTCCGACAAATCCAGGGATGTCAAGAACTCTCCTTTCCGCACAGCTACAATGACCGACCTTAAGGTCTCCATCCGAAAATGTGACACTCTTTTGAGATCCAAAATTGGCCGATACGTCCCTTCCTTTTTCAGTACCACGAAATAAATGGAGTACCGACTGCATCTGTACTGGTCTGGAGGTACCGGAACCACTGCCTTGAGGGATAACAGGTTGTCTAAGGTTTCCCGTACAGCTTCACACTTGGAGCACGCTTTGCATGGAGACTGAATGAAAGAATCGGTCACCGGCCTTTGAAATTCTAGTGTGAACCCATCTCGTATAACCTCCAGCACCCACTGATCTGACGTGATCTTGACCCAGGCAGGATAAAACTCGCACAAATGACCTCCTACAGGTACCTGCCCCACCTGGGTCCTTCTAGCTTCATAGTGATTTTCGAAGATTCGAGGTTGAAGAGGCGGCAAAACCTCTGCCCGCTCCTCTAAAACCTTGAAACCCCTGATTCCTATAGGGAAAACGTCCTCTTTGCCCTTGACTAAACCTAGGGTACCGGAAATGTCAAAAATCCCTTGGCTGCCCCCGAGATGAAGGAACTGGCCATCCTTGTTTTTGTTTATCTTCCAGCAAGCGTCCCCCTTTTGATGCCCCTAAATCCTTCACTAGCTTATCAAAATCTTCTCCAAAAAAGAAGCTTACCCCTAAAAGGAAGCTTACCGAGCCTTGTCTTGGAGGACCCATCGGCTGCCCAATTACGCAACCAAAGATATCGCCTCGCTGCTATTACCGATGCCATACTCTTCGACAATCCTCGAATAAGATCATAATGAATATCCGCTATATAAGCCGTCCCCGACTCCAGTCTGGACGCTTCTTCGGTCATGTCCCCCAGCTGGTCTCCTTGAATCCATTGAGACCAGCGGAGACAGGCTCTCGCTACCCAAGCTCCACAAATAGAGGCTTGGATGGATAGTGCATTTATGTCAAATACCTGTTTCAACAACGTATCCAACTTTCTGTCTTGGGCATCCTTGAGAGCCGCACTACCCTCCACAGGGATGGTAGTCTTCTTGGTTACCGCCGAGACAGCTGCATCTACCTTGGGAGACTTAAGTTCTTGATCCTGTTCCACTAGAGGGTAGAGACAAGCCATAATTCTGGACCCCTTAAGTCCTGCCTCAGGCACGTTCCATTCACCTTGAATCATTTCCTTAACCACTCTGTGAACCGGAAACGCTCTCTGAGTTTTCCTAAAAGCCTGCAACAACGGGTCTTCCAAGGTGGCATCCTCCACCGGTCTCACTGCCGGCATATTAAGAGCTTTAAGTGTCTCAGATATGAGGGCCGGTAACTCCTCCCTCCCGAACACGCGGACCACCCTAGCCTGGTCCTCTTGATCCGTAAGTTCTCCTTCTTCCAGTTCATTGTCAAGATCCAAGTCCTGATCTGGCTCTTCTGAGTGAATACCCTCCGAAGCCACAGACTGCTCAGGACGCTGCTTTTCACTCTTGGATCTGTTTGTAGGCAGTCTGGTATTCCCCAAACTCATCGGGGTACCCGGCCTCTTCTGCCCAAGCTCCACTTCCGTGGAACTGGTAGCGAGCTTTCCATAACCAGCTCCAAACGCCTGCTGTATAAGAGTTACAAACTCTGGAGAAAAAATGATAGCCAAACCCTCCGCCCTTGCCCCCAAGGTGGGGGGGAAATCAGGAGTGGCAGAAGTCCCCGCCACCGGTGCCTGTGGCATAGTAGCAGAGAGCGGTTCAGGCAGGGGCAACGAAGCTATACTACGATCTTCTACTCCGTCTTCAAGGGCTTGCTCCATAGAGGCTGCTTCCTGAACGCAGCCTCTGCAAACCCCTGCCTCTGACACTGCTTCCCTTCTAGACCCACAGACTAAACACTGTGGTCTAGAAGGCATGCTGTGAGACACAAAAATTACTTTGCCCCACGACCCCTCTGTGTACCAAAGGTAAAACACCTGAAAGAGCTATAGTTTGTGTCAGAAATAAAAAGCTTTCTTTTTTTTTTTAAACTACCAAGAAAAACCTCTCTACCGTCCCCCGACTCTAAACCTGTGGCAGAAAATTAAAATCGCCACTTTCCTGAGCCTGCACACGCTGCTACAGGGCCTGCAAAATCAACGGAGCTTCCCGCGCGTCTAACACGCGGCGCAGCCTGCTCCATTGCATCCTCTAGTCCCCCCCAAGCTAAATTAGCTGCGTTCCACTCGATCGCTGGTCCTACTTACCCGAGGGACTGCTTCCCAGCCTTCCGGAGACTGTTTTAGCCGTGTGCTTCAGTCCCCACGCTCAGCTGAATCATGGCTTCGGTGTCGGGGAATAAGCTGCCCTGGTAGAACTGCAGCTGTCTGCTTCAGTGATCGCCATCAAGCTCTACCGCAGCTCAACGGAATTCCTCTGCCCCACGCTATCACTCAGCCGCTGCCGGCTCCTCACCCATTAAAGTGGGTTCAGGAGGCCGGAGCACAGGGAGATCAGTGTAAAGCCCCGATCGGTGATAAAAGGGGGGGGGGGAGGAAAAGCAGCACCTCAGCAAAGCGTCTTTGCTGATCTTAATTTTCCTCACACAAATCTTTTTTTTTTTTTTTTTTTTTTTTTTTTTTTAAGGTGAACACACCAGACTAAAGTCTCAGCTACAACTCAACGCTATCTCTCTACCCCTACACTCTCCTCAATTGTTCCTCCTGTGAGCCCTGAACCTCTGGGTTCACCAACCTCCAGCTACTTGGAGACTGAGATAACTGGAGTGAGGGGGCAGTTCCGGTACCTTTATACCAGGATCATCAAGACGATGATGTTTCTCAGTCTCCAAGCTGCTGGAGGAGGAGCAAAACCCAAAGGTTCAGGACTAGATTGGAGGGACGATAAGGAAGCAAATGTATAATGCACAACCACTTTTAGCAAATATGCTTTACATTCAGAGGTCTTTGAAAACCTGTATATAAAGGCAGATTTTTAAATAGGACGTGGAGAGGAGAATTCACAAGTCCAGCTCAGGTATTTTACAAGCAACTCTTCCAAACATACAGCCTCTTGTAAATTGATGCACAAATAGGTCTTTCTATATCCAATGGGAGCAATGCTTTTAAGAAGCTGCACGTAGAGGGAAAAAATCCAAAAATACTCTCCACATATGTGTGGGAGAAGCAGTTTCTTAAAATCGCTGCTCACATTGTGTTCCAGTGCCACCAGTTCCCCCTCCCCCCGACCTTGATCTCTCTTCCAATGTCGCCCCCCCAGGCCTTGATCTCCTGCACCACCACATCCAATCTCTATCCCTATCCCTACCCCACCTCCCAAAGCATCTGACCTCCCTACCCCCTACAAGCATCTGATTCCCCTCGCAGTACCACAAGATTACCACTAGGGATCACTAGCACCATTTTGGAATCTGGTACAGTAAAAGCAGGAACAAATGGGCATCACACCAGCTCCAGATAGACACCAGGGACCCTCAGTGGGAAGAGGGAGGGGGATCTGGGGATGGGGAAGTGTTTGTGCCAGGGGAGGGGTACGCTTTGGAGGGGGAGATATAGTGGAGGGTAAAGAGAGGGGGATCAAGGTCCAGTGTGGCACCAGGAGGGAGACATTTGTCAGGAGAGTGATTATGGGGGGGGGGGGGGGCAGACCTCAAGATTCACAGCTATCCTGCCAGCACACATTTATATGTGGCTTGCCGCAGCTGTAAATACCAGCATCTATAATTTTTTTGTATAGTTGTGGATTCCCTATCTGAAATGAGGAATTTATCCATGTCTATAGTGTAAGTCAGGCCCAAACTACTCATTCTCCCCATCCTCACCATTTCTCCAAGAAATGTAAATGTAGTAAGCATCCCACATTTAAAAAGTCCCTGTTCAAAAATTGCATTTACATGCCAATCTACATGTGTAAATGCTGCTTTTTAGACATAGGGTTGCTTCTAAAATAGCACCCAAAATGTGCATGACAAAAGCAGCAACAAATTTTACACTACTGTGGGCTGTATGAAAATGTATCCCTTTATTAGACAAACCTATTGAAATCTTACCATTCGTGACATGCTAAGCTGTAATCCAAACACAAGATTTAACTCTTTGCCTTTGAACCAGCTAACAGCATAGATGTTTTCTGCAACAGCTAAGGACTCCCCGCCAATACTAGGGCAAAAATAAAAATACACCACCAATCAGAATCAATATTCAGCAGAGCACAAAAATAATAACACAAACATGAGCATATGGGCCTGGTTTTACTGGAGATTAAGATATAATATGCAATGGCAAATTTATACATTTCTATTACCACTCTAAAGGAACGCTGGATAACCACATCATCTTCTCTTTCAAAGGACTAACACCACTAAAGGTTTAGTCCTTTGAAGGAGTAGATGATGTGGTTATCCAGATTTTCTTTTGAGTGGTAAAGCACAGTTACTTACCTGTAACAGGTGATCTCTGGGAACAGCAGGAATTAGTCTTCACATATGAGTACGTCAGTACCGACGGAGCCTGCGCGGGAACGCTTCCCAGCTTCCAATCAGAAAGCTTTTGGAAGCATCCCACCACGCCTGCGTGCTGCCTTCCCGCCTTTCCCAACTGCCTTTCCTCAGTTAAGTTTGAAAGCTGAGACAAAGAGAGAGAGAAAGGAAAGATAGATAGAGAGATACAACTCCTAAGGGAGGTGGGAAGGTTGTGAAGACTAATTCCTGCTGTTCCCAGAGATCACCTGTTACAGGTAAGTAACTGTGCTATCTCCAGGAACAAGCAGGAATGAGTCTTCACATATGGGACTCCCAAGCTGAGATGCCTGGAGTCCGAGCATGTCATAGGTTGGAACATGCTATTTCCCACAACACCAGGCATCCTGGGGATGGAGGGTAGGAGTTGAAGAAAAAAGATGCTGTGGAACAGCTAACCTAGCATAGGACTGCAGTAGAGGAGTCCATGTGTGGATAATGATTGTTATGAAGGATATTGCAAAAATACTGCAATATGGACCTCCGCTAACAGGATTGCATATGAATATGGAGGTTCATGGATCTACTGGGAACCCAGTAGAGGAACCGTAAAGAGGACCTCACTGTAAAGTGGAGGTAATAAACCTGTAGGAAAACAGAGGAGGTCAAATTCTGAAAGGCAACAGGCACCCTTAGTAGGAGAAACTGGGGTAGTACAAAAATGGTGGGCCTTCAGCGGAAAGTTGTATGGTAAAAAACCAAACTCTTTTGGCGGCAGAGTACTCACTCTTAGGAGCAAAAAGAGAAAGGCTAACCGATTTGGACAAACAGGTACAGTCCTTGTGAGGAGAAAGGGTATAGGAACCCCTTGTATCCCAGAAAGATAGGACAAATGCCTGAGGCGTTAAGCCTGTGATTAACTGAAGATCTACATTATCTCTCCTAACTGGGGTAAGCTAGGAGAGATATTAGGTATGGAGAGCTTCAGGGGTACCTAAACCGTTAGGTTATGGTATAAAAATTGTTGAGTACCACAGGAGTGGTTGTGTGTGTAGAAACCCAAAACTGCTGAATAGCAGAGGTATGGGAAAAAAAACCTTCTGTCAGAAACAGAAGCTATATGAACATAGACAGTGAGATAGATAAGTATGTGGAGACATATCCATCTATAATGGAATATCTCGACAGATACATATATCTATATATATACATATATATAGATATATGAATAGACATATAAGAATATATCTAGTGAGATATGGAAGGGTGTAAAATACACACCAAGAGAAATCTGAATATGTAGGCCTAAATATGGGTGTCTGCAATTAAACAGACAGATATATGCCTACAGCATGGTCTTCACATAGGACATGTGGAGAGGAAAGATTCATCTAAAGCAAGAAGGAGCAACCTACTTGAGAAGATATATAGAGAATCTATTCCCCCTGGTTATGATCCGCAAGGATGCTAGCTAGTGAAAAGAATCAGGATCAGGGCCGGATTTACCTTGAGTGAGGCCCTACGCCAACAAAAATTGTGGGCCCCCAGAAAAGATAAAAACGAGCACGCCGGATCAGCTGCGGGCTGTTGGCCTTGACGTCATAATTAAACTGGGAATCCCAAAAGCCAAACTTGGAATGTACAACACTGTAGAAATAAAACTATACATTAATTTGCTCTTGTACTAAACAAAGTGCAGACGTTAATGATGCACATTTACCAGAGCTGACATATTCCAATTAATAAATTCAAAATAAAGAGATATTTTTCTACCTTTTGTGCATTTTTTTTCAGCTGCAATTGCTCCAGCCACTTTCTTCTGGTTTCTTTGTGTCAGCCCAACTCCAGTCTTAACCCCCCCCCGGCCCATTTCCAGTCCCAGCCCCCCCCCCCCCCCAATCGGCTCAAGTAAACTTTAATAAAAAAAAATAAAACGCTGGCTGCTGCCACCGCAGCAGAATGGACTGTCCCGCGGGGCCCCCTCTGCCCGGCTGAGCCCCTCCGTGCCGGCTTTGAGAGGCGTGAAGGGAGAGTGTCTCCCTCGCGTCTCTGTTAAGCCCGCAGGGGCTGATGGGAAATCAGAGACGCGAGGGAGACACTCTCCCTTCGCGCCTCTCAAAGCCGGCACGGAGGGGCTCAGCCGGGCAGAGGGGGCCCCGCGGAACAGTCCATGCTGCTGCGGCAGCAGCCAGCAGGTTTTTTTTTTATTTAATTTAAAAACAGCTAACAATTTGTTCAATTTTTGTGGGCCCTTGCCAGCTGTGGGCCCTACGCCACGGCGTAGTTGGCGTATAGGTAAATCCGGCCCTGATCAGGATGGTTACATAAGAAATAGAGGATAAAATCCATCTATAATCAGCAAGTCCGGAGTCATTCAAGACTCTAGCATGGTAAGTAGACAGAAGACAGAAAAGGATGAGGTACCATGTTGACCTGATGAAGGGCAAAAGGTATCATGCTTTCTTACCATGAGGACGAGCTGCAAGGAGAAAGAGCATATCTGCAATTGGGAATGCCATGGACCAAAGCAGGGAATTGGCAATTCCTTAAGCTCTTAGGTAAGAGAAGGCTTATGTCCTTTATGGCAAAAGGAGATAGCAAAAGAAGGGAGATCCTTCTAGTCATGGGAGACATGACTGAAAAGCCTTTTCCAACCATCTAAAATAGCTGTTGGAGAAAAAAAACCCATGCTCTCTAGCAAGGGCCCATAGTGGAAAGCTTCTCTGTAGGATTGCAGAGAGCATGATGCGGGAGAATAAGGAGATAGGACTGGCTGTTAGAGCCAGTATCGCAGTCCACTATGCTGCCAAATCCAGGGGATAGAGATGGCAGAAATAGAAGAGCAACCCAGAAGCTTGTAGTGGGATAATCTCCAAGATAGATGGAAAAAACACTGACTTGGAGCCACTACTAAGACCAGATAGAATGTCAGAGGATTACAAATCCGGTTGCTTGTGGGCAAGAATCAGTGGACCAAATATTAAGGCTCCTGCATAGGCAGCTGCTGGCCAGACAGCAGAAAGAATATTACTGATTAAAAAAAAAACAGAAAGAACAGACAGAACAGGATTAGAAAACTCTGTACATGTCTGATAAACTACCTTAAAGTAAAATCAAGACAGGCGAGGAAACTCATGGAGGAAAACTCCGCACTGGAAAGTGACACACTTAGAAGGGTTGAGAAGAAAACCCTCCAGTAAATAAGTTTGCTCTTACAGTGGTAAGAGGGTGAAGGGAATAGAGCTGAAGAAAAAGAAGACTTACCAAGTAGTAAGTCTATAAAAGGGAAAAATACATGCTAGCACAGGAACTATCATTTGATAGTGGTCAGACCTCTTTCTCTGCAAGAGAAGAGAAGAAACCTGTGACTTATAGGCATGAACATTCTGACAGCTCATATAAAAAATGGATGTCTTTTGGAAAGAGATCCAGGCGTAGGGGTTAGAATAAAGTAATAGGTTGCCTCTGTTGAGAAGAAGCAACTGTAGATTCTAACCCCAAGGGTCACAAGCATATGATGATGATTGATGAGAAACCCTGCAGAGGCCGGTTTGCTAAGCCTGGTGAAGGTTTGGATTCTTCAGACCAGGACGATGCCTCCCCTGTAGGGGAACATCTGTATGATGGGCAAATGAGGAATAAAACCTTCTTCTCCTGTGGGAAGAAAGTTTGGTAGGACATTTCCTACCTACTGGGACAGAAGGAGGACCCTTGCTAACAGGTAAATCAGTGGACAACTGAGTAACCTGACGTAGAGACTCCTTGAAAAGATTGTCTCCAGTGCAAGGAGTATGTCCCAGTCGTTGTTGTGCCCAGTTGGCCAAATCTGAAGCTTGGAGCCAGGCTCTACGTCGTGCCCCTATAGCTATAGCAGAAGTCCTGCTGACAGACTCAAAAGAGTCTAGGGAAGCACGAGAAAGAAACCAAGAGATATTCTGGAGATGCTGAAGCAGCGAGGAATAGTCTGTACTCCTGGAAACTGAAAGGAAAGGAGTCAAAAGATGTAATTGCTTTGTGACTTCCTCAAGAGAAAGACTCATATAGAAAATATATGAGAGAATTCTTGCAGAAAGCATAGATGTTTGGAAGGTTTGATGTCCAAAGGCATCTAGTCTCTTAGACTCACGACCTGGCGGATAAGAAGAGTGCTTTTTCTTACTCTTGATCCGCCTCATTGCTGATTCCACAACTATGGAATGATGAGGAAGTTGAGTCTTCAGAAAGCCTGGAGAGGGGGGCACCTGATATAAGAGATCAGTTGTCCTGGGGGGTGGGGGTACCCGTAAAGGTGTTTCCCACATTCCTAGAAGGATATCCTGCAAGGAATGATGCAAAGGAAGCATTATGTGGTCCTTTGCATTGGTAGAAACAGAGTCTTGTGCAGGATCATGTCCTGAAATAGGAATGGCAAGGGATCTTGCCATATCCAGGAGGAAACTCTGAAAAGAGGGATTCCTGACAGGAATCTTCCTTGGACAGGTTAGATCTAAAGAACCAGCCTGAGCAGCCACAGAGTTATCCAAATACATAGAAATAGATGATCCTGCAGGGTGCAGTGTGGAATGGTTAAGGGATGGTTGCTGGTACCGGTAATTAGGAGCAGCAACCATCCTTACCACATTATCCATGCCAGGTATCGACTCCAAGCCTAGTATAGAATGGAGCGATGCTGTTGAAAAAAGCATGGTAGGAGTTTGGCACGATGCTAATGTGGATACCGGTACTGAAGTGAAGACCAGTACCGATGTCGGAGTCGAACTCGACAAAGACAATCGGAGTAGTCATCGGTGACACTTCAATCGGTACCGAAGGAACTGAAAACTTGCAGTTGCTATCCTCGGTACCTAGCCACTGGTATCTATCGGTGTCGGTACCAAAGACTATTGGTACCTCATCTTCCAGACTAGAAATGGATTCCAAGCTCGGCATCGAGGGCAAGGAGCCTGAAAAGCGAAGCCTGGAAGACACCGACTGTAAGGGTGATGAAGACATCGGTGCCGGCTTCGGTACCGTGTCTGATACCGGTGAATGAAGGTCTACCAGCGGCAACTCAATCGGCCTTAGGGGAACCGAGAGTTGCAGATCCGAGACATCGGACCCGAGCCTTCGGTACCACTCCGAGACGGTACCAAGGCGAATCGGTACCCAGTCCTCCAAACTAGAGATCGATTCCAGACTCGGCATCGAAGTAAGCTAGACTGTCGATGCACATCTGGAAGGTACCAACATCGGTGGAGGTATCGGTGTTGGAACCGATGATGGAAAGTCAATCTGGAACGTATCCAACGGTCCCGAAGGCACCGAGGAGGTCAGATGACGATCCCTGGTGAGGACTATTTTATCCAACACCAGTGCCGATGCAGGGGTATCGGTACCGCTCGAAGCGGATGCCACCACTATGCACGGCTCAGGTATGTTCTGTGGGGAGTGAAACCCCAGGAACAACCCGAAACCCCTTATATGCTTTGGAGACCGAAGACTCCCGCTGGGGTTTTGGAGCCAGGAGGCCATCGAGGGTAGTGCCAGAGCTGTCTACATGCTGTGCATGAGACGTACCACTCGAGGACTGGCTAGTCTTGATAGACTGTTTGTGGGTTACCTGATTCAACGTGGAAGAAGAAGTGGACGGTGCCCCGGAGTTGGAGGGGCACCGTGTATCGAGGGATTCTCGATGTTGAAGATGTCTTCTTACTAAACTGTTGTCAGGACCCAAACAGGTTAGACACCGATTTCGAGGGTCTAAAGATAAAGTTGTACCGCCCGAGGGTGAACATTTCTTGAGGAAAATGTCCCGCGGCTCCATGAAGGAAAAAAGAGAGGAGGCCTAGAGGCCTAACGCACCGTGGGACACTAAGAAGAAAAATTATCCCTTAGAAAAGGAAAAATTTACAGGAAAAGAAAACACTGGCGGTACCGGTGGCGTCGGGAAGACAGCCGCGACCACAAGAAAACTAAAAATAAAAAAGAAGAATTTTCTGCGGTGACAGGAGGATGTCCTGCCGGCTCCGCGGAAAAACGAAAACTGAGGAAAGGCAGTTGGGGAAGGCAGCACGCAGGCATGGTGGGATGCTTCCAAAAGCTTTCTGATTGGAAGCTGGGAAGCGTTCCCACGCAGGCTCCGTTGGTACAGACGTACCCATATGTGAAGACTCATTCCTGCTTGTTCCTGGAGATTAGTGATATATCTCTGGAGTGGTTTATGTTGATATACTTTGTAGAAGTTTACACTTTTCACCATTTGAATTCATATGAAGAAATTAGACCTTACCTGCTAATTGTCTTTCCTTGAGTTCTCTCCGGGCCAGTCCAGGAACTGTAGGGTAGTTAACCTCCTCCAGCAGCTGAGGACTGAATTCTAAAAGTATTACTGACCGCCTATCCAGCTCCCCCTGGTGTCAGAGACTCAGTCAACCACTTCCAAAGCAGCCTGATGAACTACTAAGCGCTCTCAACTGTCCACTGACCTGAACCTCAACTACACCTCAACGTTAGCAACCTATATTAAAAACAATCGTCTGCATTCTGCTCCGTCCCCTCTTTCCTGTGTTTCTTTCCTAGGATTGGCTACTACTGCTCATTTCCTAAAAAAACCCAAAGGGAACCCCACTTTTAGCGCCACTCCAAAAACAAAAAACCGCCAAGACACGAGCCGAGGCAAACACCTTAAGCCCCGAACTACCTGATCTGTGTCCTGACCCCAACAACAACCGTCGACCACTGCATGCCGACATAAGGTACTGAAAACACTTCTCTAAGAAACCTGAAAAAAACATCTGGGTGGGCCGTGGACTGGCCCGGAGAGAACTCAAGGAAAGACAATTAGCAGGTAAGGTCTAATTTCTTCTTCCTCTTCGTCTCTCTGGGCCAGTCCAGGAACTGTAGGGCAGTACCAAAGCAGTACCTACTGTCGGGAGGGTCCTGTCAGCCCCGCAACCAAGGCCGAAGCCCCCACCTTGGCGTCCCCCTTTGCCTGAACATCTAATCGATAATGTCTAGCAAAGGTATGAAGGGACGACCAAGTCGCCGCCTGACAGATATCCACTGGCGGAACCAACGTATTCTCAGCCCAGGAAGTGGCCTGTCCTCGAGTCGAATGTGCTTGCAAGCCTTCCGGCGCCACCTTCCTGCTCGCCCGATACGCCGCCGCTATGGCCTGTTTCACCCACCGGGCAATTGACGCTTTTGAAGCCGCCTCACCTTTCCGAGCGCCTCCGAACAGCACAAACAATCTATCTGTCTTCTGAAAAGACTGTTCTCCAAAGGTAGCGATGGAGAATTCTCCCCATATCCAACTTTTGAAGTGACCTATTCATACCACCTCCCTCACCAGAACGAAAGGTTGGAAGAGAAATAGGTTGATTCACATGAAACACAGAAATGACCTTTGGCAGAAACGATGGTACGGGGCGCAAAACCACCTTTTCCACCGAAAACTGAAGGTATGGCTCCTTGCAAGAAAGCGTCTGCAGATCCAACACCCGACGAGCCGAGCACAAAGCTACCAGGAAAGCTGTCTTCCACGAGAACTCCCTAAGCGCCACCACCCCGGCAGGCTCAAATGGCGACCGCGTCAACGCTTCCAGGACCAAATTCAAATCCCAAGCCTTACTGGTGGTCGCACATTTCTAATCGCTTTCATGAACCACAACACATCCAAATGCAGAGACAAGACAGTACCCTGCACCTTGCCTCTATAACAAGCCAAGGCCGCCAGGTGAACCTTCAGCGTACTAAGGGCCAGACCTCTATCCAGCCCCGCTTGCAAAAACGACAAGACATCCAAAATAGACGATGAGAATGGCTGAACACCGTGCCTTGCACACCATCCTTCAAAAATGCGCCATACCCGGGAATAGGCGAGAGACATCGAACTCCTGGCCCGCAGCATGGTAGCCACCACTGCCGCCGAATATCCTTTTTTCTTCAGCCGCTCCCTTTCAAGAGCCAAGCCATAAGCAAGAAGCGATCCACCTGCGGCATTAAAATTGGGCCCTGATACAACAGATTGACCTGATCTGGAAGCCGCCACGGACCGTCCACCAGAAGACGTACCAGATCTGCATACCAAGGTCTCCGAGGCCAATCCGGCGCAATGAGAATCACTCTGCCGGCATGCCACGCTATCCTCTGTATGACCCGTCTGAAAAACCGACAGGCTTTGGCGTTGTCGAAGGTGGCCATGAGATCCATCACCAGCTGTCCCCAGTGCACTGTAAGGTCGTGAAAAACTGCCTCGTTCAGAGACCATTCTCCAGGATCCAAGACAGTGTGGCTGAGGAAATCTGCCTGTATGTTGTCTCTTCCTGCCACATGCGCTGCGGACAGAGCTACTAAATGGCTCTCTGCCCAATGCATCAGCCGCTGGCTTTCCTCCAGCAACGACACACTGCCGGTGCCCCCTTGCCGATTGATGTAGGACACCGTTACCGCATTGTCGGAGAAAATGCGCACCGCCTTTCCTGCTACCAAACTTCTGAACTCCTGCAACACGACCCGCACCACTCTCATCTCCAAATGATTGATTGAACAAGCTCTCTCCTCCTCTGACCAGAGCCCCTGCGCAACCTGTGATCCACAATGCGCTCCTCAGCCCATTAGGCTGGCATCGGTAGTCACCAGTATCCAATCTGGAGTCTCCAGGGGCATCTCCGCCTGCAAATGGCCTGAGACCAACCACCACTGAAGACTGTGTCTGACTTCCTGCGAGCATCCCAACCTTTGATTCAGGGAATGCTCCTGCGGCGACTAACGAGACAGCAATGCTTGCTGTAGGGGTCTCATGTGCGCTCTGGCCCACGGAACCAAGTCCAACGCCGCTGCCATGGAGCTCAGAAGCTGCAAGTACCTCCAAGCCGTTGGCGCCTGTAACCGTAAAAACGCCGCAACTTGACTCACTATCTTGCGTATCCTGGCCTGTGGCAGAAACACCGATCCCAGGCTGGTGTCGAATAAAGCTCCCAGGTAGACGAGGCGCAGCACCGGAAGCAACTGGCTCTTGGCTCGATTCACCACCCAGCCTAGGCTTTCCAACAACTCCACCACTCGGGCTGTAGACGCCACCGACTCTTCCACTGAGCATGCTCGAATCAGCCAGTCGTCGAGATAGGGATGAATCTGAATACCTTCCTTTCGCAGAGCCGCTGCGACCACCACCATCACCTTTGTGAATGTACGAGGTGCGGTAGCCAGTCCGAATGGCAAAGCTCGGAATTGAAAATGCCCTATGGGCATGGCAAAGTGTAAAAATCTCTGGTGCTCTTGCCTGATAGGGACATGCAGATATGCCTCTGCTAAATCTATGGACGAGAGAACCTCGCCTGGCCTTACCGCCTGGATTACCGAGCGCAGGGTCTCCATGCGGAAATGCGGCACCTGCAAACAACAGTTTACATGCTTGAGGTCTAGAATGGGCCGAAAGGACCCTTCCTTCTTGGCGACCACAAAATAAATCAAGTATCGACCAAACCCGTATTGATCTTGTGGTACCGGCACTACCGCTTGAAGCGACAGCAATCGCTGAAGGGTGTCTGCTATTGCTTTTGCTTTTGCTGCTGAACCGCATGGAGACCACAAGGCGGCCTCTGCCAACGGCTGCGAGAACTCCAAGACATAACCCTCGTGGATGATCTCTAGCACCCAGCGATCCGTTGCTATGGTGGTCCAGACGGAGAGGAACTCCTGCAACCGCCCTCCTATTGGCACCTCCACCTGGACCAACCGCCCCTCATTGTAGCTTCTTAGAAGAGTTCTGTTGGGGGCCTCCATAGCCCCTCCCGAACCCTCTTGCCCCTCGAAAGGACTGATCTCGAGCTACAAAATGCCCTCTCTGATAAGGTGTAAAACGCGATCCTCTGAATCTCCGACCCTCTCTGCCTTGACCTCTCTGCAGATTACCTGGTCTGGGACCCTTTGGCCAGACCTCTAGCAGCTGACCGCCCTTGGAATCCCCCAAATCCTTAACAATCTTTTCCAAGGCCTCCCCAAAAAGTAGTTTGCCCTTATACTTGAGCTTACTAAGGCGAGCCTTAGAAGAAGAGTCAGCTGCCCAATTCCGCAACCATAAAAACCTCTGAGTGGCAATCACGGACACCATGGACTTCGCCAAGATCCTAACCAGGTCATAAAATGTATCGGCGAGATAAGCCGCCACCAACTCTAACTTCGCATCCTCTTGGCACGAGGCCTCCTCTTTCTCAGGAGAAACCTCTCCCTGGAGCCACCTAATGGATGCCCTGGAAACATATGCTCCACAAACTGAAGCCTGTAATGAGAGAGCACTTGCGTCAAACGCCTGCTTGAGAAGGGATTCCAGATTTCTATCCTGCAGACCTTTCAGAGCTGTGCCGCCCTCTACTGAGATCGTAGTCTTCTTGGTCACTGCTGATACCAATGCATCCACCCTCGGCATCTTCAGCAGATCCCTGTCTTCCTTGGGAACCGGATACAACCGACCTATCGCCCAAGCTCCCCGTAAGGTAGCTTCTGGACATTCCCACTCCGATTCCACCATCTGCCTGATCACCCAATGAACCGGAAAACACCTCTGCTCCACCTTAAACCCCTGAAGCAATGGGTCCTCCAGTGGTTCCTCCTGAACCACCAGCAGTGTCATATTGAGGGCCGCCAGTGTATGAACAATCAGAGCACTCAGCTCTTCCTTTCGAAAGACCCGAAACACATTGGGATCTTCACCTGGTGCAAGCTCACCTTCCTCCAAATTACCGGCCCACAGATCCATACCTGCTTCAGAGAGGATTTCCCCCTCCTCTAGTACCTGAGGGTTAGAGTCACTCTGACCGAAGCCATCTGTCCCTGTCTCGAGAGTTGTGCCCCTAAAGGAAGGCCCCTCTCCGACATCTGCCCCAACATTACCTCCCCCGAGGGTTCCTGAAGAGGAGGGAGGGAGACCCTTTCCTTGATCCTGCTCCAGCTTCAAGCAATAGGCTTTATGGAGGGACAAAATAAAATCTGGAGAAAACAAAGCCTGCAACCCCCCCCCCCCCCCCCGGCAGCTCAGGAACTGAACCCGGGGCTTCAACTACCACTGTAGCAGACTTTTTTGCCTTAAATTTCTTCTTAAGGCCCTTTTCCTGAAGCGCGGGAGAAACGGACGGCGATCCTAAAATGGCCACCGTTCCCGCCTTCATCACCGGTTCGTGCTGACCAAGTAAAGGATCCTTCAGCACCTTTTCCTTCACCAGCTTATCCTCCGCTCCCATTAACCTCTCCATATTGCTATCCCGACAAAAACAATATCTACACAAAAACCCGGCCGCGAAAACCTCGGCGGCTCGCACACTGAGCGCACGCCGCCAACCCCGGCAGCATGTACTCTGACCCACTAAACGTGTCTGAGAGCCCCCGCTGGCTGCGGCCTCTAAGCCGCACTCCTGCCTCAACGGTGATCGCAAAACTCAATCTACCTTTCTACCCAATTGATCACACGTACCTCTGTACTGCAGCCAAAAAATGATCTCCCCGATGCCAGTACTTCCGCCGCTAGCGGGAGCGTCGGCTCAGTTCTCGGCGGCAGAGTAACAGGACTCTGGGGCTCCCAGGATCACCTGCACTACCCCTCTACAGATCAGGCCACCCGAGGCAGGCTCTGCCTCTCCTGCCGCTGCTCGTTAAAACAGGGACAGTCGACCTCCGTGGACCGTGTAAGCTTTTTATTTATTTATTTATTTATTTATCTATTTCTTCTATACCGCCCCTTCCAGAGATCAGGGGCGGTTTACATGGAACAATTGCATACATTTGCATAACATTACATAGAACAAGAACTTCTTAACTTTTTACATATAACAGAACAGTAAATTTCCCCCAAACCGTCTTTATCAATCTATGTTCCCTCGAATAGACCCTGCTAGGGCCTTTCAGGGAACAGAAGCTCACTCTCTTAAATGACTATTTAGTTAAAATCCTTCTTTATCGCGTTCCTCCTGATTCTATTTTATTTTCTCTTCGTCTCACCGGGAGCCTGTCAGTAACCTGTCCTATCCAGCTGCTGAGGATTGAAAGACTGAGTCTCTGACACCAGGGGGAGCTGGATAGGCTGGCAGTAAGACTTTTAGAATTCAGTCCTCAGCTGCTGGAGGAGGTTGACTACCCTACAGTTCCTGGACTGGCCCGGAGAGACGAAGAGGAATTATTCAATACGGTAAGTATTAACTTTAGAAAATTTTAATATACTGACTTGTAATTTTCTGGGAGACACTAGTTTTACATTCTTGTTCGGAGCAGTGTTTCTAATCTTTCAAGACCAATGCACAAGTACATTTTAAAAAATGCTAGATGGGGATGGAGGGGTAATCATATGATCAGTACTTAAAGGGTATGAGCATTGCTGGGAAGCATCCATGGGCCTCTGGGATAATTTTCTGCCTTACCACCATTGTGAATTGTCCAAAATCTCTTTGAAAGAGAGTGAGTGTAATGCTTAAAACAGCACCAAAAATGGCAGCCAGAAAAGTGGGCCCAGAGGACAAGATGTGCATGTCGGGCTAACCGGGACACCAATATTTCATATCTTTCACTACCATCCAAAATTAAATCAACAATGAAAGCTGTTATAAAAGCATCTCTCACCACAGATACATATAAAGCCTGAACTCCTACTTGAAAACCATTGTGGACAAAATTGCACAGTTGGTATCCACAGCAAGTGAAACCACAACACACAAGGATTACCTTGAAGAGAAAGTGAGTGAGATGGACTGCACAAAAAGTGAAGAAGCTAGAATCCTATAATTACCTTCTCAATAGACAAGATGATCTGGCAAACAGAAGCCACAGCACAACCTGTGGATAGTGGACCTGCCTGAAAAGACAGAGTGGCTAATCCCAGTGGCCTTCTTGACAAACTGGCTGCCACAGATACTACAGTTTACCCCAACCACAAGTAAACTCATCAATGATCAGACACTCAAACTTTAAACCCTGTTCTACAGGAACGTAAACAGCCCAGGGCCATGTTCATTTTCATTACTGTGGGGACAAAGTCCAGCTTATGTAAAGTAGGCAACTTAACCTTTTAAGATAATTACGTTTTTATTTTTCAAGATTTTTTGGCAGAGCTGCCATGCAAACATTGGGAAAGCATAGTTGCTTACCTGTAAGGGGGGTTCTCTGTATACAGCAGGGGTATGCAGTCACATTCCGTTGGATGCTGTCCGGGTGATAGCACCAGTGCCAGCTCTTACTTAGCTCAGAGAAGTCCTTTGGACTTCTGAGCATGCATGTGCCTTCACGCCTCATCGTCATGCTCTCCATCCCCCTTCAGTCTATGTCACAGCAGGCAAGCGCAGCGCTTAAGGCACTTAGAGAAACTCAGAAGGAGACACTATAGTGGGGATTACAGACAATAGGATGGAACTGGCAGAGCTGGGTATGCATGTTGAAGACTGGCCATAACTTGCACCAAGGGTTGAGTGCTGATGTCAGTGAATTGGGATTTGTTTTTCTTGAGGGAACGGCAGGCGAGTGACTGTGGCTGCATACCCCTGCTGTATACGGAGAACCCCCATTACAAGTGAGCAACTATGCTTTCTCCAGATACAAGCAAGGACACAGGCACACTCCACTGGTGAGTCCAGAGCTGAGGGCCCTTGAAAAACTGAGGATGGTTATGACCAGGTTGAAGACTGGGAGGAGGAAGAATTAAGCAAAGAGATTTTGCAGAACAGCCTGTCCAAAGGTAAGGTCAGACGGTGAGGAACGAGCCAGACTATAGTGCTTTGTGAAAGTGTGCACAGATGACCATGTAGCAGCCTTGCATATCTCTTGAGGAAGAATAGCATCTAAATTAGCAACAGTAGCTGCTGTGGCTCAGAGGCAGTGAGGTCCCACTCGTCAGACGGCATGCAACCCGCTTGAAGGTAACAAAAAGAAATACAGTCTGCAATCCAGGAGGAGATGCTCCACTTAGATATAGAGTTCTTAGGGTTAAAGGTGATAAAAAGCTGGGAAGATTGACGGAGCCATTTGGTAGCATCCAGGTAGTAAAGCAAAGCTTGTCGACAGTCCAGAGTGCAGTGTTTGCTCCAGCGAATACAGCTGTGCTGCTGGGAAAAACTTAGGAAGCACAATGAATTGGTCAAGATAAAAACTGGAGACAATCTTTGGAAGGAACTTGGGATATGTACACAAGAGTATCTTATCATGAAGAAATTGGGTGTATGGAAGATAGTGAACAAGAGCCTGGAGCTCACTCATACATCTTGCAGAGGTAACAGCAACTAGGAAAATGATTTCCTAAGTGATGTTTTTTAGAGAAGCAGCCCCCCAGGGGTTCAAAGGGGGGCTTCATGAGCTCAGAGAGGACAACACTGAGATCCCATGCTGAAGCAGGCGGCTTCAGTGAGGCTTGGTATTCATGAAGCCTTTCATAAAGCAGGTAACCAGTGAAAGCATGGAAATGGGTTTGCTATCCTCCTGATGATGAATTGCTGCAATGGCAGAGAGATGGTAGCAGACGGATGGAGTCTGGAGTCCAGAGTTGAATAGGTGGAGGAGATAGGTAAGGGTGTGACAGGAAGCACGAGATAGGATCCAGAGCCTGTTGTGCAGCCCATTGAGGGAAACAAGTCCATTTATGATGATAGGAGCGTTGTGTAGAAAGTCGGCGAGACACTTGGAGGATAGTTTGAACAGCGGTTGGCATAGGGTGAACAGTTTCTGTCAGCTGCTCAGTTTCCAAGCTGCTAAGGATAGCGACTGTAGGTTGGGATGCAAAGGTTGATCCTCTTGTTGCGTGAGAAGGAAAGGATGAAGCAGTAATGGCCAAGGGCCATGTTGGAGAGATGTGGGTACTAGGTTTGCCTAGGCCACCATGGAGCAATGAGGATCAGTGAAGCTCGATCGAGCAGGAATGGGGGAAATGCTTAGAGGAGGTGGTCCGCCCAGGAGATGAGGAAGGCATCCACTGCCCATCTGCATGGGCTGGGATGAAGAGAACAGTAAAGTGGACACTTTGAGTTATCATGTTTTGCAAAAAGATCCACTTTCGGCATACCCAAGGCCTGAAAGATGTGGGTCAAGACAGTTGGATCCAGAGACCATTCTAGTGGGTCAAGGAGACGACTGAGGGAGTCCGCTAACTGATTCTGGGCACCTTGGAGGTAGACTACCCGGAAGAAGACTCCAATGGACTGAGCTTACAGCCATAGGCAAGCAGCCTCGCGGCAAAGACAAAAGGACCCTGAGCCGCCCTGTTTGTTGATGCAGAACATAGTGACCTGATTGTCAGTCTGCACCAGCAGAGATTTGTTGCGGACCCAATGTTGGAAGGCATGTAGAGCATAGAAAACTATGCGCATCTCCAGCAGGTTGATGTGCAGAGATGCTTCTCTGCTGGCCCAATGTCCTTGAGTCATAAGATGCAAAAGATGGGCTCCCCAGCCCTTATGTATTTATTTGAAAAATTTTTATACCGCCTTATCAATAAATCAAAGCAGTTTACAGAGAACAAGAACATCCCACAGTAAACATAAGTAATATATAGGATAACATAAGAAATACAAATAAAATTAATGGTTAATAATAATTAACTACATGAACATGTAGGTGATCTGATATAAGATGAGAAAGTAGATACGCACTATAAGATAGAGTAGTTACTCACCTGTAATAGGTGTTCTCCAGGAGCAGCAGGAATCAGTCCTCACATATGGGTGACGTCGGCGCCGACGGAGCCCTCGTGCAGAGCATTTCCCCAACTTTCAAAGAAAGCCTTTGGGAACTGCAGCGCACATGCGCGGTCCCCTTCCCGCCCAAGGATGCCATCTTGCTCAGTCTGATGACATAGCTAAAAGACAGCAAAAAATTAGCAAAATAAATCATATGACTGCAACTCCAAGGGGAGGAGGGAGGGTTGTGAGGACTGATTCCTGCTGCTCCTGGAGAACACCTGTTACAGGTGAGTAACTACTCTTTCTCCAGGACCAAGCAGGAAGTCAGTCCTCACATATGGGACTCCCCAGCTGAAGGCTACCGGAGACCTCAAGCTTAAAAAATGAGCTCCCTCTAGCTCGTCAGTACGTAAGGAAGGAATCTTCTCTGAGAACGCCCCCGACCGGTAGCCCAACACCAGGGCCGGAGGGTAGGAGTTGCCTAAACCCCAAAGAGATTATGGAGTACTGCCTGTACGAAAGCACTGTCCCTGCGGAACTCCCTCTCAAGGCAGTAATGGGCCGCAAAAGTCTGGCTTGAAGACCAAGTAGCGGCCCGGCAGATGTCTGCCAACGGAACAGAGCGGAGATGAGCCACTGACGCAGCCTTCGCCCTGACACGATGAGCCGTGACTCGACCCTCCAACGAGAGGCCGGCTGCCCCATAAGCCCAGGCGATACAGTCAGCAACCCAGATGGACAAAGTACGCTTGGAGACAGGGAGCCCCCAACTTATTGGGGTCAAAACAAACGAAGAGCTGAACAGCCCTCCGGTGCTCCCGCGTACGGTCGAGGTAGAAGGATAACGCCCTCCTACAGTCCAGGGTATGCAGGACCATCTCAGCCTGGTTGGCATGCGGCCTGGGAAAGAAGGTCGGAAGAACCACCTCTTGATTGAGGTGAAAAGGGGAGACAACCTTAGGAAGAAACTTCGGGTGAGTCCGTAAGACTATCCTATTCCTGTAGAACCTAGTGTAAGGAGGATCAGACACTAGGGCCTGAAGCTCACTCACTCACCTAGCAGAGGTAAGAGCTACCAGAAACAAGGTTTTCCAGGAGAGAAAACGGAGAAGGCAGGTAGCCATAGGTTCAAACGGCGGACAAGTAAGCCGCTGTAAGACCACATTCAGATCCCACTCAGGGGCTGGTGGACGCAAAGGAGGCTTAAGCAGAAGGAGGCCTCTGAGAAAACGAGCCACCAAAGGGTGGTTGGAAAGAGGCCTCCCGTCCACCGGCGAGTGGTGCGCTGAGAGGGCACTGAGGTGAACCCTGACAGAATTGGACTTAAGGCCTAGATTGGAGAGGTAGAGCAAATATTGCAATACTACCGCTACCAAGCATGAGAAGGGATTCTCGCTGTGTTGAGCACACCATGCAGATAATCTACGCCACCTAAGAGCGTAGGATTTCCTGGTGGATTGCCGCCTAGAGGCTAAGACTACGTCTTCCACCTCTCTAGGCAGTAGTAGGGGAGCCAGGACTACCCTTTCAGCAGCCAGACCATCAGATGAAGGGACTGGAGGTTGGGGTGCAAGAGAGACCCCTGGTCCTGAGACAGGAGATCGTGTTGAATCCCTAGAGGAAGAGGAGTGTCCACCGCCAGTTGCAGCAGGAGTGGGAACCACGGCTGCCTCGGACACCTGGGGGCTATCAGAATCATTGAGGCCCCATCCTTGAGGACCTTGAACAGTGTTCGGGACACCAGTGGCGTGGGAGGAAACACATACAGTAGGCCTAGGGACCATGGAATCAGAAAGGCATCCGCTGCTACTCTGAGAGGATGCGGTTGTCTGGAACAGAATCTCGGGAGTTGCCGGTTCAGAGGACTGGTGAAAAGATCCATGGTGGGGAGGCTCCACCTGAGAAAGATCCGCTGAACCACCAACGGATTCAATCTCCATTCGTGTGGTTGCAGGATCCTGCTCAGTCTGTCCGCCAGGTAATTTTCTTGACCTGGGAGGTAGACAGCCTTGAGGAGGATTCCGTGATTGACTGCCCAAGAGCACAGTCGTTGTGCCTCTTGACAGAGAAGGAAGGAGCCTGTGCCTCCTTGTTTGTTCACGTAGAACATGGCAACTTGATTGTCCGTCTGGACCAGTACAGACTGGTGAGACGTGAGGTGGGAGAAGGCTCTCAGAGCTAGGCGTATCGCCCGTAGCTCCAGGAAGTTTATCTGCTGAGCAGCCTCCCAAGGAGTCCAGAGACTCTGAGTACATACCCCTTGGCAATGTGCTCCCCAACCTAGAAGAGAAGCATCTGTCGTCAGCACTCGAGAATGTGGGGGGGGGGGGGGGTTAAAAATCCACCCCGAGTACCAGATTCGGAAGATGAAGCCACCACTGTAGAGAGGAGACGAGCAGGGTGGAAACTCTCACCGAGTCTGCAAGGCTCCCTGTGGCCTAATGCCACTGAGTTCGAAGGCTCCACTGAGCAGGCCGCATGTGCAGGCGGGCATTGGGGGTTACATGAACCGTGGAAGCCATATGGCCGAGAAGTCTCAGGAATTGCCTGGCGGAGACCAGGGAATTGCTGTGAAACTGCCCGACTACAGCTATCAACTGGAGGGCCCTGTCCACTGGCAGAAAAGCCCTCGCCTGAAGAGTGTCTAGCCTTGCTCCTATGAATTCCAAGTTCTGGGACGGGAGCAAAGTGGACTTTGCGAAGTTTATGACAAACCCCAAGTGCTGAAGCAGAGCCACACTGCGAAGGGTGGCTTGACTGGCCTCCTGGGAAGACTGGCCCCTTATGAGCCAGTCGTCCAGGTATGGAAACACAAAAAGACCTTGAAGCCTCAGGTAGGCCGCCGCCACCGCCAGGCACTTGGTGAACAACCTGGGAGCGGAGGTTAGGCCAAAGAGAAGTACTCTGTACTGGTAGTGGTTTCCCCCCACAACAAATCTGAGATATTGTCTGTGGTCTGGATGAATAAGGATGTGAGTATAAGCATCCTTTAGATCTAAGGAGCATAGCCAATCTCCCTGCTGGAGGTAGGGCAGCAGGATTCCAAGGGTAAGCATCTTGAACTTTTCCCTCTCCAGGAACTTGTTGAGGTTGCGCAAGTCTAGGATGGGTCTGAGGCCTCCTGTTCTTTTTGGTACCAGAAAGTACCTGGAATAAAAGCCGTGACCTCTCAGGTGGTGGGGCACCGGTTCCACAGCCTGTTCCTTTAGCAGACTTGCTAACTCCTGAAGGAGTAGGTCCCTGTGCAGAGGGAGTCTTGGAGGCTCCCCTGGAAAATAGGAGGGAGGTACCTAGTGAAAATGGAGAAGATAGCCCTTCTGGACTATATGGAGCACCCAGGTATCTGATGTGACGGCTGACCACCTGTGGGCAAAGTGGGCCAGCCGGCCTCCTGTGCTGATGTGAGGCAGCGGAGGAGAAGAGGCTATGCTTTCTGAGTCAAAAACCCCCACCCTGCTGAGCAGGGGCCGGTGTTGGTGGCTTGGGGGCCTTCTGCCTACGGGGCCCATGACCCTGCCCCTTGGCCTGCTAACCCTGTTGGGGAGCTGCAGAGGCCTGATAATGAGGGTATGGTTTATAGGCAGATGACTTCCTTGGGTAAAAGGTCTTTTTTCCCGAGCCCTTCTTCTTCTGAGAAGGGGCAGAGGTTTTCCTGGACAGCCTAGTCCTGGTCAGAGTCTCGGTCTCAAGTTCTGCAGCCTTTTCAGCCATGGGCTTGCCAAAGAGGTTTTCGCCTCGGCAGGGGATATCGACCAACTTGTCCTGCACCCATGGCTGGAGGTCGGATGACTGTAGCCAAGCCTGTCGGCGGGCATCGATGCCGGCCCCGGTTACTCGGGCCGAAGCCTCGAAGCCATCGTAGGCTGCTCGAGAGATAAACTTCGAGCACTCTCGAATACCAGTGGACAAGGCCTGGAACCTCTGCAAAGGTTCCTCGGAGAGACCAGCAGAAAACCCGGCAATCTCCTTTGCCAGGTCTCGGAGATACATGCCCATGTAGAGATGGTACGTCTGGACACGGCAAGCAAGGATAGAGCCCTGGAAGCACTTCTTACCGAGGGCATCCAGGTTCCAGGCCTCCCGGCCGGGAGGCACCGTGGAGTGCATCTTCTGACTTTTCAGTCGATGCATGGCCGATTCCACAACCATGGAGTGGTGCGGTAATTGTGCCTTTTGGAACCCGGGGCTCTTGCGGACTCGATAGATGGAATCGACCCGCTTGCTTAACACCGGCGTCGATGCCGGGGTCTCCCACATGCGGAAGAGCAGCCGCTCCAGCATCAGAGGAACCGGTACAGTAAAGGCCTCCTTCAGGGGAGAGTCATACTGGAGGGCCTCGAGCTCCTCGGCTCGAGGCTCCTCCTCGGGATCCGCGGGGAAGGCCAAGGCCTTGGCCATATCCCGCACGAAGTCCGAGAACTGGGTATCCTCCGGTGGGGATCGTCTCCGAGGTTTGGACTCCGGCGAGGCCGATGGGACACACCGAGTCCGATAAGTGCCGGGTGACTCTTTGTCCTCCGTCTCCCAGCCCGACTCCTCAGAGGAGGAATCGAGCAGCTACGGTCGGGCGGGCACCGATGCCATCCGCCCCGATGCCGAGGGTACCGGCGTCGACGATCTCGGTCCCGAACGGGAGGCCGAGGGAGACCGTGGCCAAGGATCGACTCGAGCCCACATGGGCTCGAGGATCGGCTCAGCCTCCGGGGTCGACTTGGACATCGAGGTCCCGGTGGTCGGGGCAGATGCACCGGTGAGACCGGCGATCAATGCCCGCTGCTGTTCCATGAAGGCAGCGATGCTGCTCTCCAAGGCCATCAACCTGAGTCCGAGCTCAGGAGACCCAGCAGCCCCCGACTCGGGCCCCGACGGCATCAGGTCCAACGTCGGCTCCCCTGGAGGAGAGTCCACGAGGACTACAGCACTTACGTGTCCAGGAGACTCCATCTCAATACAGGATGTTTGGCAGGCCTCTCCGACTCCGAAGACCCGGGACGGCTATCGGGGCTATGCGACCTGGCCCTCGAGGAACCAGGAGCGTCCACCGACGCCGCCCTCGCGGGTTTCTTCTTCCTGCGATGTTCCTGCAAAGGAGACCCCCGCTCAGAGGAACCCCGACGCTGCTCGGGGCCAGAGTCTTGAGACGTTGAGGCCTCTGACGAGGTTCGGGCCTGTCCGGACGCGGAGTCAGAGAAGATCCTATCCTTCTGGTGCTGCTGACTCCTCAACGCCTTCGAGGACATTTTGCCACACGGACCACAGATCATCGGGTCATGATCGGTCCGAGGCAGCGGAGGCAGCAGTCTTGTGTGTCGGTAAGAGACATATGTTTCTTACACCGATCACACTTTTTAAACCCACTGGTAGCCATCAGGGGGAAAAGGGCCCCTGCGAGGTCAAAAGACCGGGCTGCCAGTGAAAAAAGAAAAATGGCGCAAACGCTAGTCACAAAGGACAAAAACCGAAAAAGAGAGAGTGGACTCGATACCGGCGTATCGGGCCAAGGCGGGAAAAGGATCTGGCGTCGAACCGAAGAAAAAAGAGAAAAAACAGGGAAATCAACTTTTTCCTTGGGGAAAAACGAACTATGTCCGTCGGGCTCCGCGGAAAAAAGAAGACTGAGCAAGATGGCATCCTTGGGCGGGAAGGGGACCGCGCATGCGCGCTGCAATTCCCAAAGGCTTTCTTTGAAAGCTGGGGAAATGCTCCGCACGAGGGCTCCGTCGGCGCTGACGTCACCCATATGTGAGGACTGACTTCCTGCTTGGTCCTGGAGAATAATGTAATATAAGATTAATACTAACAGTGATCTAAGGTTATATCAGACCATAATAGATAAAATTAATATAATTAACAATATTAAAGACCTAAGATGATATATGGGCGACATCGGTAGTTAGAGTAAGCTGATGCGGCTGTTCCTGTAAAGATTGACCATTGGTGAGCCGGACGTAAGGGTCCACCAGTGAAGAGATCATCGCAATATATGAATGTTGGAGTCAGAGAGGGGAACTTGTCATCAAAGAGATTGAGTATGCTGATTCCAGTTGAGCTTGAGATGCACTGGAGCGGGTGCATATAAAGAAATGCCAGTAGAACCACATGTACTGAGGCTGCCATGTGACCTAAGAGGCGTAGGATGATGCAGGCTAAAGCATTCTGTAGACTTAGCAGTTGGGTACTGAACTGCTGAAGGATGGTTAGTCTGTTGGATGGCAAGAAGGCTCAGCCCAGTGTGGTGTCCAAGCGAGCTCCAATGAAATTGAGATCTTGACAAGGTTCGCACTCTAACTTTTGGAAGTTGATAATGAAGCTGAGCTGTTGCAGGAGGTGAGGAGTGGTCTAGTGGTTAGGACAAGGTACTTCAGGCCGGAGGGCCGGGGGTTCAAGTCCCACCTGGGGACAGCAATCTGAGGCCAGAGGGACTGGGATTTCTAGTCCTATAGGCACTCCTTGTGGTCTTGGGCAAGCCACTTAACCCTCCATTGCCCATGTTCCCTGTAAGTATGAGCGTATGTGTCTCATATCCCCTCGTGTTAAATGTACCCCCCAATTGACCGCTTTGACCCAGTGAAAAGCGGGATATAAATACAGCTAAATAAATAAATAAATAAATAAATAAATAAGGATGTCCTGTGGACTGACACCAGAGTTGAGGTCTTGTTGGGTCCTGAAATGAGCCAATCATCCAGATAAGGGTAAACTCACAAGCCTCGTTTGTGCAGGTGCGCTGCAGCCACCGCAAGACACTTCATGAAAACCCTAGGGGCTGAAGAGAGCCTGAACGGTAGAACCCTGTATTGATAGTGTTCTGTCTTGAAACAGAACCAGAAGTATCGCCAGTGGCGGAGGTGGATGGGGATATGGGTGTAGGTGTAGGTGTCCTTGAGAGCCAGAGAGGCGAGCCAGTCTGCCTGCCTCAAAAGTGGAAGAACAGTGGCTAGAGAAGACATCTTGACGTAGAGGTTGAGCTCTCAAAGATTGAGAATGGATCGGAGGCCTCCTGTCTTTTTGGGGATATGGAAAAATGGGGAGTAGAAGCCTTGGCCACTTTCTTGAAGCAGTACAGGCTCGACTGCACAGTGAGACCGGCCATCAGCGACCGCTGCTGCTCTATGAAGGCAGACATGCTGCGCTCCAGGGCCGCCATTCTGAGACTGAGCTCAGAAGGCTCCGCAGCCTCCGGGTCGGGCCCGATGCCGGTTCTCCTGGAGGAGAGTCAATGAGGACAACAGCAGTTACCTTCCTCGGCATCTCCAGCTCCGTGCGAGGCACATTTGCAGGCCGCTCCAACTCCGAGGACCCGGGGCGGCGGTCAGGACTCCGCGACCTGGCCCGCGAGGATCCAGGCTTATCAGAGGCATCCAATGACGATGCCCTCACAGGTTTCTTCTTCCTCTGGTGTTGCCGCGAGGGAGACCCCTGCTCAGAAGACCCCCAACGATGCTCGGAGTCAGATAGCTCCCGAGACGTCGAGGCTTCTGAAGAGGTCCGAACCCGGGTGGATGCGGACTCGGAGAATATCCTTTCACGCTGCTACTGCCTACTTCTAAGTGCCTTGGAGGACATCTTGCTACACAGGCCACAGGCCTTTGGGTCATGGTCGGGCCCGAGGCAGCGGAGACAGCAGTCATGTGTGTCGGTGAGTGACATTAATCTTTTACACCGATCACACTTTTTAAACACGCTGGCAGCCATCGGGGGAAAAAGGGCCTCTGCGAGGTCAAATGACCGGGCTGCCAGTGAAAAAGAAAAAAAGAGCATGAATGCTAGTCACTAAGGACAAAAACCGAAAAAGAAGTGACCAGACTCGATACTGGTGTACCGAACCGAGGCGGGAAGGGGAAACAGCGTCGAACTAGGCCAAAGAAGAGAATCATCAGTAGTTTTGACGCACTTTTTCCGCGAGGGAAGTTGGACTACGTCCGTTGGGCTCCGCGGAAAAAGGGAGACTGAGCAAGATGGCACGCTTCGGCGGGAAGGGGACCGCGCATGCGTGATGCAATCCCAAAGGCTTTCTTTAAAAGCTGGGTAATTGCTACGCACGAGGGCTCCATCAGCGCCGACATCACCCATATGTGAGGACTGACTTCCTGCTTGTTCCTGGAGAAATAAGGATACAGTGGGGATATACAGGATTTTAGGGGGAAGGAACAGAGTTGGGAGTTGCAGATGATAGGTTGGGAGAAGGGAAAAGCATGTTAGAAGAGTCTGATGCTTGGGGCTGACACAGGGGCGGCCCAAGGGGGGGTGCAGGGCCATGTGCGGAGATTAACTGTGGGGCCTCATTTACATAAGGAGCCTCATTTACATAAATAGTTACATAATATTAACATGCACTTTTAGTAAACGTGCCTCTTAATGAGTGTCTGGATAAAGAAAGACTAACGGATTTCTACATTACTATATTGCAGGCCCATTAGGAAGTACTATAAACACTGACCATTTAGAACCCATAGCAAATCCACCCTATCATAACAGCACTATCAGGACTCACAAAGCACCAAACCCTACCTATCAAAAGGCAACACTGCAGATATTAAACCAATACATCTTAGAGAATACCAATACATCTCACTGGGGGAAAGAGAACAAGTGGGACTGTCAAATAGAAACTACTTGAACAGAATACCTCAGCTCGGTTACACATGCACCCCAGGGATCTGTGCTGGGTCCGCTGCTTTTTGACATATTCATAAATGACCTGGAAAGTGGAATAACGAGTGAAGTTATCAAATTTGCAGATGACACAAAACTATTTAAAGTTGTTAAAACGCAAGATGATTGTGGAAAATTGCAAGAGGATCTTGATAAACTGGAAGACTCGGCATCAAAATGGCAGATGAAATTTAATGTGGACAAGTGCAAAGTTATGCACCTAGGGAAGAACAACCCAAACTATGGTTACACAATGCAAGGTTCCACATTAGGAACCACTACACAGGAAAAAGATTTAGGCGTCATTGTGGATAACATGTTAAAACCCTCGGCCCAGTGTGCAGCGGCAGTCAAGAGAGCAAATAGAATGCTAGGTATCATAAGGAAAGGAATGGAAAATAGAGCAAAAGATATTATAATACCTCTATATCGTTCCATGGTGAGACCGCACCTTGACTATTGTGTGCAATTCTGGTCGCCGTATCTTAAAAAGGATATAGCGATTTTAGAAAAGGTTCAGAGAAGAGCCACCAAAATGGTAAAGGGGATGGAAGGATACTCCTATGAAGAAAGGCTAAAAAGGTTAGGGCTCTTTAACCTGGAAAAGAGACGGCTGAGGGGAGATATGATAGAAGTCTATAAATTAATGAACGGAGTGGAACGGGTAGACGTAGATCGATTGTTTACGTTATCAGAATATAGAAAGACTAGGGGACATGCAATGAAGCTACAGGGTAAACTATTTAAGACTAATAAAAGAAAATATTTTTTCACTCAACGTGTAATCAAACTCTAGAATTTGTTACCGGAGGATGTAGTAAAGGCTGTTAGTGTAGCTGGGTTTAAGAAAGGTTTGGACAAGTTCCTGGAGGAAAGGTCCATAAACCATTATTAAGAAGGGACCCAGGATATCAACGCTTGACCCAGTACAAGCATTGTGGAACCTGTGACTTTTGGGGAAACTGCTAGGTACGTATGACCTAGATTGGCCACTGTTGAAAACAGGATACTGGGCTTGATGGACCTTGGTCTGACCCAGTATGGCATATCATATGTTCTTATGTAGAACATAGACCATCACCACGCAAAGAACAAGGGATCACAATTTAGAAATAGGAAGATAATAATTAAACTGGGAACCCCAAAAGCCAAACATTAAACGTACAACACTGGAGAAATAAAACTATAAAGTAATTTCCTCTTGCACTAAACAAAAACGCAAAGATGTTAGCAATACACACTTCCCAGACCAGACATATTCCAGTTAATAAATTTTAAAAAAAGTATTTTTCTACCTTCTCTTTGGCCATTTTATTTTTCAGTTGCAATTACTCCAGTCACTTTCTTCTGGTTTCTTCTGTCTTCTGCAAGCTATCCATTTGTCCTTTCTTCTCTTTAAGATTTTTTCCATTCTCTCTCTATATCTGCTTTAACATACTGATCATTTCCCTTTTGCTCTTTCCCCCATTTCTTTCCTTATTCCTTTATCATCCACTCAAATTTCACCCTTCCATTCTCAATCCCCACTTACTCTCTCAATACCTGGCCCATCGTAGACTTTTCTTCCCTCCCACACAAAATATCTTTTCCCCTCTCCATTCTCATTCCCCATCCCCATCCCCTTCTAGTCCTCCCCCCAAATCGGCTCCCTTATAGTTCTAGACCCACCCAGCATCCACTCCCTTCTAGTCCCATTCTCCCATGCCCCCACATCAGCCCATTTCCAGTCTTATCCCCCATATGCTCTTTTCCAGTTCCATTCCAGCCCCCCATCAGCCCATTTCCACTCCAAGCTCCCCATCTGCCAATTTCCAATCCTAGCCCCCCTATCAGCCCATTTCCAGCTCTATTCCAACTCCCATCAACCTGCTTCCAGTCCTGTTCCAGCCCCCATCAGCCCATTTCCAGTCCTATTCCCCCTTCAGCCATTTCCAGTCCTATTCCAGCTCATCACCCCATTTCCAGTCCTATTCCCCCATCAGCCATTTCCAGTCCTATTCCAGCCCATCACCCATTTGCAGTCCAAGCTTCCCCCATCAACCCATTTCTAGTCCTATTCCAGCTCCCCATCAGCCCATTTCCAGTCCTAGCCCCCATATGCTCTTTTCCAGTTCCATTCCAGCCCCCCATCAGCCAATTTCTACTCCAAGCTCCGCCCTCAGCCAATTTTCAATCCTAGCCCCCTCATCAGCCCACTTCCAGTCCTATTCCAGCTCTTCATCAGCCCATTTCCAATACTAGCCCTCCTATCACAGCCCATTTCCAGTCCTAGCCCCCCCCCAATCACAGCCCAGTTCCAGTCCAAGTCCCCCCATCACAGCCTATTTCCAGTCCAAGTTCCCCCCCATCACAGCCCATTTGCAGTCCAAGTTTTGCCCCCCCCCCAATCACAGCCCATTTGCAGTCAGGTCCCCCCCCCCCAATCACAGCCCATTCAGTCCTAGCCCCCCCTCCTCTGAACAGCCCCACGGCGGTCCAAGGGTCTGTTTAACCTCTCCCAGCACTCGCGGCTTCACAGAAACAGTCGCCAACATGAAGGAAAAGGCTCTTCATGCTGGTGGCTGTGCAGAGGGAGCCGGGGCCTTGCGCGGGCTTCCCCAGCTCCCTCTGAAGCCGTCTGTTGTGCGATAATGGAGTTCGTGCGGGGCCCTGTGCAAAAAACATTATCGTTCAATGGACGGGTCGGCCCTGGGTTGACACATGTAGGGTTGCCAACCAAACAGTGTTAGGCCAGCCTGGTCATTTTTAGGGGCTGGAGACTGGCAGGATTGTAAAATCGGACAATGAAAGGCCAGTTTTCTACTGACTACCAGCCTCAGCTCGGCTCCCCTCTCTCCCCCCCTCCCCCCATGCTGCCTGCCCAGCCTGTCCTTGTTCCGTTGCTGCTTTTCCTGTTCCATTTATGTTTTCGGTGGCACCAGCAGACCTCCAATTTAAAAAAAAAAAAGAAGGTGGGTCCTTGCGACTCTGCACTTGCAAGGCTGGTCTATTCCTTTACTCCTCTGACATATGCTTGCATCAGAGGAAATGGGACCAGTCAGCCATCCAGGTGCGGAGTCGCAAAGACCCACTGTTTTTTTTTATTGGAGGTCCAGCACCATTAGAAAAATGAAATGACCTGACAAAAAAGCCTGCTAGCAAGCCGTGCTTTTTTCAGTCTTAGACAGAACTAAGGCCCTCTCTGGCTTGGGAGCTCAGGGCAAGTGCCCTGGCCTCTTCCTGGTTGCTTCCCTCTTAATGCCAATCCCACCAGCGGAACAGGAAAAGCAGTGGCAGGGCAAGGACAGGCAGTGTGGGAAGGGAAACCAGCTGCACCTAGACATAAGGTGGGGTGAGAAGATGCTGGACATGGGGGTATCGGGACAGAAGGGGTATGCTAGGTACACATGAGATGTTGGACTTGGGCGGACAGGTACAGACAGGGGATGCTGGACATGGGGGGGAGGAAGAAGGGACAAAGTGGAGAGATGTTGGGCATGGGGGATAGGGACACAGAGAGAAGATGGTGGACATGGAGGAAGGGAAAGGAGTTGATATCTGACATGGGGGGAGAGTGGGAGAGTAGTGAAAGACTAGGAAATAAGAGACTAGGGAAAGAGAAGCTGGGAAATGGGAGAGTTGGGGTGAAGGAAAGACAGGGAAAGCTATAGCTAGATGCAGTAAAAAGAGAGAAACTGAGCAGTGGTTAGTATGAAGGAGTGAAATCTGGACAGAGAAGTAGAAAAATAAATGGAAAAAAATGAAAAGATAGCGTAGTTACTCACCTGTAATAGGTGTTCTCCAGGGACAGCAGGAATCAGTCCTCACATATGGGTGACGTCAATGTCGACAGAGCCCCCATGTGGAGCAAATCCCCAGCTTTCGAAGAAAGCCTTTGGGACATGCTACCACGCTTGCGCGGTCCCCTTCCCGCCCAAGGGTGCCATCTTGCTCAGTCAAATGACATAACTAAAAAGACGGCAAAAGGATAAAATTAATCAAAGGACTGCAACTCCAGGGGAGGAAGGAGGGTCGTGAGGACGGATTCCTGCTGTCCTTGGAGAACACTTGTTACAGGTGAGTAACTACGCTTTCTCCAGGAACAAGTAGGAAGTCAGTCCTCACATATGGGACTCCCTAGCTATAGGCTACCGAAAATAGGCTCCCTCTAGAAGAGCCACTCTGGTAGCTTGACACCCAAGGGTCAGAGGGTAGGAGTTGCCTAAACCTCGAACAGATTACAGAGTACAGCCTGGCCGAAAGCACTGTCCCGTTGGGGCTCCCTATCCAGGCAGTAATGGGCTGCAAAAGTCTGGCTTGAAGACCAGGTTGCGGCCCGGCAGATGTCTGCTAGCGGAACAGAGCGGAAGTGAGCCACTGATACGGCCTTAGCCCTGACCCGGTGGGTGGTGACTCGACCTTGCAATGGGAGATCGGCCGCCCTGTATGCCCAGGCAATGCAATCTGCCACCCAGGTGGACAATGTATGCTTGGAGACAGGCATCCCCAGCTTACCGGGGTCGTAAGAGATGAAGAGCTGAGGAGCTCTTCGATGTCCCCGCATGCGCTTCAGATAGAAGGCCAACGCCCTCTTACAGTCCAGGGTATGCAGAACTGCTTCTGCCTGGCTAGCATGGGGCCTAGGAAAGAAGGTCGGAAACACCACCTCCTGGTTGAGGTGGAACGAGGAGACCACTTTCGGCAGGAACTTGGGGTGCATGCGAAATACCACCCTGTTCCTATAGAACCATGTGTACGGTCTATCGGACACCAGAGCTTGCAGCTCACTCACTCGTCTAGCCGATGTGAGTGCCACCAAGAAAAGCGCCTTCCAAGAAAGGAAGCGAAGAGAACAGGTAGCCATCATCTCGAACGGTGGGCGAGTAAGCTGCTGCAAGACCACATTCAAATCCCATTCGGTCGCAGGTGGGCGGACCGGGGGTTTCAGCAAAAGCAGGCCTCTCAGGAACCTGGACACCAAGGGATGCACAGAGAGAGGTTGTCCATCCACTGAAGAGTGGTGTGCTGATAAAGCACTAAGGTGAACTCAGACCGAGTTTGACTTGAGACCTAAATCTAAAAGGGGAAGTAGGTACTGCAACACCATAGCCACTTGGCAGGAGAAAGGGTTCTCACTCTTCTGAGAACATCATACCTCAAACCTACGCCACTTAAATGCATAGGTTTTTCTAGTCGATTGCCTCCTGGAGGCTAGCAATACATCCTCTATCTTTTTAGGGAGGAGAAGTGGTGCAAGGACTACCCTTTCAGCAGCCATGCCATCAGGTTGAGGGACCTGAGGTTGGGATGCAGAAGAGAGTCCCTCTCCTGCGACAGGAGGTTGGGTTGCAATCCCAGAGGAATTGGAGCCTCCGTCGCCAGCATAGGAGCAGCGGAAACCATGGCTGTCTCGGCCACCTGGGAGCTACCAGGATGACCGAGGCCTTGTCTTGAAGAATCTCGAATAAGGTCCGAGCTACGAGGGGTGTGGGAGGAAACGCATATAGGAGGCCCACAGACCATGATATTAGAAAAGCATCTGCAGCCACCCTGTGAGGGTGTGGCTGTCTGGAGCAGAAGCGGGGCAACTGGTAATTTTGCAGGCTCGCAAACAAATCCATGGATGGTCGTCCCCAGCACCGGAAGAGGTGCTGGACTATGTCGGGATTCAGTTGCCACTCGTGCGGCTGGAGAATTCTGCTGAGCTTGTCGGCCAAGAAGTTCTACTGACTTGGCAAGTAAACAGCCTTGAGGGACATACCCTGGCTGACTGCAAAGGAGCATAGGTCCAGGGTCTCTTGACATAGGATGCGAGAGTCTGTGCCCCCTTGCTTGTTCACATAGAACATTGCCACTTGGTTGTCCGTCTGAATTAAGACAGGCTGATGAGCCAGGGTTTGGCAGAAGGCCCGCAGAGCTAGGCGGATCACTTGAAGCTCTAGGAGATTTATCTGCTGTGTGCTCTCCCACGGAGACCACACACCTTGAGTGCAGACCTGCTGGCAATGAGCACCCCATCCCAGCAGGGATGCATCAGTAGTCAGCACCCTTGAGTGCATGGGAGGCTGGAAAGGCACTCCCTCCAGAAGGTTGTGAGGCTGCAGCCACCACTTCAACGACTGCACCAGTCTTTGGGAGACCCTGATGCTGTCTCTGAATCTGCCTGTGGCTTGCGTCCACTGGACTCTGAGGCACCACTGAGCTGTTCTCATGTGAAGCCGGGCATTGAGTGTCACATGCACTGTGGAGGCCATGTGACCAAGGAGGCACAGAAAGTGTCTTGCTGAGATCCGGGATCTGTGACTCACCTGCTGTACAAGGGCCACAAGCCTTTGTGCTCTGTCTTCTGGCAGGTAAGCCCTTGCCTGATGTGTGTCTAACCTTGCTCCTATGAACTCCAGTCCTTGAGTGGGAACTAGAGTGGACTTTGTGTAGTTGATCACAAAGCCCAACTGCTGGGACGTGGCCTGTTGGGCCTCCTGAGCTGACTGGGCTCTGATGAGCCATTCAGAGTAGTTACTCACCTGTAACAGGTGTTCTCCAGGAGCAGCAGGAATCAGTCCTCACATATGGGTGACGTCGGCGCCGACGGAGCCCTCGCGGAGCAATTTCCCCAGCTTTCAAAGAAAGCCTTTGGGAATTGCAGCGCGCATGCGCGGTCCCCTTCCCGCCCAAGGCTGCCATCTTGCTCAGTCTGATGACATAGCTAAAAGACAGCAAACAAATTAGCAAAAACGAAATGATAGGACTGCAACTCCAAGTGGAGGAGGGAGGGTTGTGAGGACTGATTCCTGCTGCTCCTGGAGAACACCTGTTACAGGTGAGTAACTACTCTTTCTCCAGGACCAAGCAGGAAGTCAGTCCTCACATATGGGACTCCCTAGGTTAAGGCTACCGGAGACCTCAAGCGGAAATATGAGCTCCCTCTAGCTCAGTAGCACAGAAGGAAGGAATCTTCTCTGAAATCGCCCCCGACCGGTAGCCCAACACCAGGGCCGGAGGGTAGGAGTTGCCTAAACCTCAAAGAGATTATGGAGGACTGCCTGACCGAAAGCACTGTCCCTGCGGGACTCCCTCTCCAGGCAGTAATGGGCCGCAAAGGTCTGGCTTGAAGACCAAGTAGCGGCCTGGCAGATGTCTGCCAACGGAACAGAGCGGAGATGAGCCACTGACGCAGCCTTCGCACGAGAGGCTGGCTGCCCCATAAGCCCAGGCGATACAGTCAGCGACCCATATGGACAAAGTACGCTTGGAGACAGGTAGCACCAATTGATTGGGGTCAAAAGAAACGAAGAGCTGAACAGCCCTCCTATGCTCCCGCGTACGGTCAAGGTAGAAGGACAAGGCCCTCCTACAGTCCAGGGTATGCAGGACCATTTCAGCCCAGCTGGTGTGCGGCCTGGGAAAGAAGGTCGGAAGAACCACCTCCTGGTTGAGATGAGAAGGAGAAACCACTTTTGGAAGAAACTTAGGGTGAGTCCGTAAGACTATCCTATTCCTGTAGAACCTAGTGTAAGGAGGTTCAGACACTAGGGCCTGCAGTTCACTAACGTGCCTAGCAGAGGTAAGGGCTACCAAAAACAAGGTTTTCCAGGAAAGAAAACGAAGAGGGCAGGTAGCCATAGGTTCAAAGGGCGGATAGGTAATCCGCTGCAAGACCACATTCAGATCCCATTCAGGGACTGGTGGGCGCAAAGGAGGCTTAAGGAGAAGGAGGCCTCGGAGAAAACGAGCCACCAAAGGGTGGTTGGAAAGAGGCCTGCCATCCACCGGTGCGTGATGCGCAGAGAGAGCACTGAGGTGGACCCTGACAGAGTTGGACTTAAGGCCCAGATTGGAGAGGTAAAGCAAATATTGCAAGACCACTGACACCAAGCAGGAGAAGGGATTCTCAGACTGCTGAGCACACCACACGGAGAACCGACGCCACTTAAGAGCGTAGGACTTCCGGTTGGAGGGCCGCCTGGAGGCCAAGACGACCTCTTCCACCTCCCGAGGCAGCAGGAGGGGAGCAAGGACTACCCTTTCAGCAGCCAGGCCATCAGATGAAGGGACCAGAGGTTGGGGTGTAGGAGAGTCCCCTGATCCTGTGACAGGAGATTGGGTTGAAACCCCAGAGGAAGAGGAGTGTCCACTGCCAGCTGCATCAGAAGCGGGAACCAGGGCTGTCTCGGCCACCGGGGAGCCACTAGGATCATCGAGGCTCTGTCTCTGAGAACCTTGAAGAGCATCCGAGACACCAGTGGCATGGGAGGAAAGGCATACAAGAGGCCTGTGGACCATGGAATCAGAAAAGCATCCGCCGCTACTCTGAGAGGATGCGGTTGTCGAGAGCAGAATCTGGGAAGCTGCCGGTTCAGAGGACTGGCAAATAGATCCATGGTGGGGAGGCCCCACTTGAGAAAGATCCGCTGAACCACCAACGGATCCAATCTCCACTCGTGTGGTTGGAGGATCCTGCTCAGCTTGTCTGCCAGGTAATTTTCCTGACCTGGGAGATAGACAGCTTTGAGGAGGATGCCGTGAAGGACGGCCCAAGAGCACAGTTTTTGTGCCTCCTGACAGAGAAGGAAGGAGCCTGTGCCTCCTTGTTTGTTCACGTAGAACATTGCAACTTGATTGTCCGTCTGGACCAGCACAGACTGGTGAGAAGTGAGGTGGGAGAAGGCTCACAGAGCTAGGCGGATGGCTCCGAGCTCCAGGAAGTTTATCTGCTGAGCAGACTCCCAAGTAGTCCAGAGGCCTTGAGTACATGTCCCTTGGCAATGTGCTCCCCAACCCAGGAGAGAAGCATCAGTTGTCAGCACCTGAGAAGGCGGAGGAGATTGAAAATCCACTCCCAGCACCAGGTTTGGCAGATGAAGCCACCACCGCAGAGAAGAGACCAGCAGGTCGGATACCTGTACTGAGTCCGCCAGGCTCCCCGTGGCCTGATGCCATTGAGTGCGAAGGCACCACTGAGCAGGTCGCATGTTCAGGTGGGCATTGGGGGTTACATGGACCGTGGAAGCCATATGGCCGAGCAGTCTCAGAAATTGCCTGGCAGAGACCAGGAAATTGCTGTGAAAGTGGCTGGCGAGATCCATGAGCCTGTGGGCCCTGTCTAGAGGCAGGAAGGCCCACGCCTGAAGTGTGTTCAACCTGGCGCCTATGAATTCGAGATTTTGAGAGGGGAGCAAAGTGGACTTTGCGAAGTTTATGACAAACCCCAAGTGCTGGAGTAGAGTCACAGTGCGATGAGTGGCCTGAGTGGCCTCTTGGGAAGACTGCGCTCTGATGAGCCACTCGTCCAGGTATGGAAACACAAAAAGGCCTTGAAGTCTTAGATAGGCCGCCACCACTGCTAGGCATTTGGTGAACACCCTGGGGGCGGAGGATAGGCCAAAGGGCAGTACTCTGTACTGGTAATGATTTCCCCCCACAACAAACCTGAGATATTGTCTGTGGTCTGGATGAATAAGGATGTGAGTATAGGCATCCTTTAGATCTAAGGAGCATAGCCAGTCTCCCTGCTGGAGGTAGGGCAGCAGGATTCCAAGGGTAAGCATCTTGAACTTTTCCCTTGCCAGGAACTTGTTGAGGTTTCGCAAGTCCAGGATGGGTCTGAGGCCTGCTGTTCTTTTTGGTATTAGAAAGTACCTGGAATAAAAGCCGTGACCTCTCAGGTGGTGGGGCACCGGTTCCACAGCCTGTTCCTGAAGAAGACTTGCTAACTCCTGAAAGAGTAAGTCCCTGTGCAGAGGGAGTCTTGGAGGCTCCCCTGGAAAGTAGGAGGGAGGTACCTGGTGAAAGTGTAGAAGATAGCATTTCTGAACTATATGAAGCACCCAGGTATCTGATGTGATGGCTGACCACCTGTGGGCAAAGTGGACCAGCCGGCCTCCTGTGCTGAGAGAAACCAGCGGAGGGGAAGAGGCTATGCTGACGGAGTCAAAAACCCCCACCCTGCTGAGCAGGGGCCGGTGTTGTGGGCTTGGGGGCCTGCTGCCTACGGGACCCATTACCCCGTCCCTTGGCCTGCTGACCCTGTTGGGGAGCTGCTGAGGTCTGATAATGAGGGTAGTGTTTATAGGCAGCCGCCTTCCTCGGGTAAAAGGGCTTTTTCCCCGAGCCCTTCTTCTTCTGAGAAGGGGCAGAGGATTTTCTGGACAGCCGAGTCCTGGTCAGAGTCTCGGTCTCGATCTGTGCAGCCTTTTCAGTCATGGGCTTGCCAAAGAGGTTTTCACCTCTGCAGGGGACATCGACCAACTTGTCCTGTACCCATGGCTCGAGGTCGGATGACTGAAGCCAAGCCTGTCGGCGGGCACCGATGCCAGCTCCGGCTACCCGAGCCGATGCTTCGAAGCCATCGTAGGCTGCTCGAGAGATAAACTTCGAGCACTCCCGAATACCAGTGGACAAGGCCTGGAACCTCTGCAAAGGTTCCTCGGAGAGATCAGCAGAGAACCCGGCAATCTCCTTTGCCAGGTCTCGGAGATACATGCCCATGTAGAGCTGGTTGGTCTGGACTCGACAAGCAAGCATAGAGCCCTGGAAGCACTTCCTACCGAGGGCATCCAGGTTCTGGGCCTCCCGGCCGGGAGGCACCAAGGAGTGCATCTTCTGACTCTTGAGTCGATGCATGGCCGATTCCACCACCATGGAATGGTGCGGTAGTTGTGCCTTTTGGAACCCGGAGCTCTTGCGGACTCGATAAATGGAATCGACCCGCTTGCTTAACACCGGCGCCGACGCCGGGCTCTCCCACATGCGGAAGAGAAGTCGCTCCAGCATCGGAGGAACCGGTACAGTAAAGGCCTCCTTCGGGGGAGAGTCATACTGGAGGGCATCGAGCTCTTCGGCTCGAGGCTCCTCCTCGGAATCCGTGGGAAATGCCAAGGCCTTGGCCATATCCCGCACGAAGTCCGAGAACCGGGTGTCCTCCGGGGGGGACCGTCTTCGAGGTTCGGACTCGGGCGAGTCCGATGGGACACACCGAGTCCAAAAAGTACCTGGTGACTCTTCATCCTCCGTCTCCCAGGCCGACTCCTCGGAGGAGGAATCAAGCGGCTCCGGTTGGGCGGGCACCGATGCCCTCCACCCCGACGCCGAGGCCGGCGTCGACGACCTCGGTCCCGAACGGGAGGCCGAGGGAGACCGTGACCGAGGATCGACTCGAGCTCGCATGGACTCGAGAATCGGCTCGGTCTCCGGGGTCTACTTGGACGTCGACGTCCCAGTGGTCGGGGCAGATGCACCGGCGAGGCCAGCAATCAATGCCCACTGCTGGTCCATGAAGGCAGCGAAACTGCTTTCCAAGGCCGTCAACCTGAGTCCGAACTCAGGAGACCCAGCAGCCCCCGACTCGGGCCCCAACGGCGTCGGGCCCGACGTCGGCTCCTTCGGAGGCGAGTCCACAAGGACTACAGTACTCACGTGTCCAGGAGACTCCATCTCGAGACGAAGATGTTTCGAAGGCCTCTCCGACTCTGAGGACCCGGGACGGCTATCGGGGCTATGCGACCTGGCCCTCGAGGAACCAGGAGCGTCCACCGTCGACGCCGTCGCGGGTTTCTTCTTCCTATGATGCTCCCGTGCAGGAGACCCCCGCTCAGAGGAACTCCGACAATACTCAGGACCGGAGTCCCGGGACGTCAAAGCCTCTGACGAGGTCCGGGCCCGGTCGGACGCGGAGTCAGAGAAGATTCGTTCTTTTTGATGCTGCCGACTCCTCAACGCTTTTGAGGACATTTTGCCACACGGACCACAGATCACCGAGTCATGATCGGGTCCGAGGCAGCGGAGGCAGCAGTCGTGTGTGTCGGTAAGAGACATAAGTTTCTTACACCGATCACACTTTTTAAACCCGCTGGCAGCCATCCGGGGAAAAAGGGCCCCTGCGAGGTCAAAAGACAGGCTGCCAGTGAAAAAAGAAAAATGGCATGAACGCTAGTCACGAAGGACAAAAACCGAAAAAATAAAGAACGGACTCGATACCGGCGTATCGGGTCCGGGCGGGAAAAGGATCCAGCGTCGAACCGAGAAAAGAATAGTAAATAAAATCAACTTTTTCAGCGGCGATCCCAAACAGCATCTGTAGGGCTCCGCGGAAAAAAGAAGACTGAGCAAGATGGCACCCTTGGGTGAGAAGGGGACCGTGCATGCGCGCTGCAATTCCCAAAGGCTTTCTTTGAAAGCTGGGGAAATTGCTCCGCGAGGGCTCCGTCGGCGCCAACGTCACCCATATGTGAGGACTGACTTCCTGCTTGGTCCTGGAGAAGTCAAAGTAGGGGAAGACAAACACCCCTTGAGGCTAGGTCAAAAGGAAGTACCTTGTACTGAAAATGGTTTCCTCCCACTACAAATCTGAGATATTGTCTGTGATATGGATGAATCGGGATGTGCGTATACGCATCTTTGAGATCTAAGGAGCATAGCCAGTCTCCCTGACGGAGGCAAGGCAGCAATATTCCAAGGGAAAGCATCTTGAACTTTTCTCTCACCAGGAACTTGTTTAAGTTTCGCAGGTCGAGGATGGGTCTTAGGCCTCCAGTTCTCTTTGGTATCAGAAAGTACCTGGAGTAGAAGCCTTTTCTCTGCAGGTGGTGGGGCACCGGTTCCACCGCCTGATCCTCGAGAAGACCCGCCAACTCCTTCAAGAGGAGGTCCCTGTGAAGAGAGGGTCTGAGAGGCTCCCCTGGAAAGTAAGAGGGGGCACCTTGGTGAGATGTAGCCAATAGCCCATTTGGACTATCTGGAGAACCCAGGTGTCTGTTGTTATGGCTGGCCACCTGTGGGCATACAGGGCCAGCCTTCCTCCTGTGCATGGCCTTGCCTCCTTGGAGAGAGGGACTATGCTTTGGGAGTCAAAAACCTCCCCCCAGGCTGGGCCGGGGCCAGGGCCGGAGCCGGTGCCTGGGGCTTGGGGGTCTTGTGCTTACATGGGCCCTGGCCCCATCCCTTGGCCTGCTGCCCCTGCTGGGGAGGCCTGATACGTGGGGTAGTTTCGGTAAGCTGATCCTTTCCTCGGGAAAAAGGGCTTCTTACCCGAGCCCTTCTTTTTAGAAGAGACAGATGTCTTCTTCTCGAGTCTTGTCCGGGTCAGGTACTCTGACTCGATCTTGGCAGCCTTCTCAGTCATGGGCTTGCCAAAGAGGTTTTCACCCCGGCAAGGGACATCGACCAACTTTTCCTGAACCCATGGCTCCAGGTCGGATGACTGTAGCCAAGCCTGGCATCGTGCACCGATGCTGGCCCCCGCTAACGGGCCGAAGCCTCGAAGCTGTCATAGGCTGCTCGAGTCATAAACTTCAAGCACTCTCGGATACCAGTGGACAAAACTTGGAAGCACTGCAAAGGTCCCTCGGAGAGACGAGCTGAGAACCCGGCAATCTCCTTTGCCAGGTCTCGCAGGTACATGCCCATGTACAGCTGGTACGTCTGGATTCGGCATGACAGCATGGAACCCTGGTAGCACTTTCTGCCGAGAGCATCCAGGCTGTGGGCCTCCCGGCCAGGAGGCACCAATGAGTGCGTCTTCTGGCTCTTGAGCCGGCGCATGGCCGATTCCACAACCATGTAGTTGTGCGGCAGCTGTGCTTTTTGGAACACGGGGCTCTTGTGAACTCGATAGATGGAATCAATTCGCCTGCTGAGAACTGGCATCAAGGCCGGCGTCTCCCACATGCGGAGCATCAGCCGTTACAGAATGGGTGGTACTGGTACAGTAAGGGCTTCCTTTGGAGGAAAGTCATACTGAAGGACTTCAAGCTCCTCAGCTCGAGGCTCCTCCTTGGGATTCGCCGGGAATGACAAAGCCTTTGCCATGTCCCAGACGAAGTCCAAGAACCGGGTGTCCTCCGGGAATGACCTTCTCCGAGGTTCAGATCCCAGGGAGTCCGACGGGACCTACTTGGTACAGTGGGTGTCCTGGGACTCCTCATCCTGCATCTCCCAACCGGACCCCTCTGAGGAGGAGTCGATCAGCTCAGGCCTCGAGGGCTTTGGTCTCGACCACCCCAACGTCGAGGGAATCAGCGTCGACAACCTCGGTCCCGAACGGGAGGTCGAGGGGGTCCTCGGCCGAGGGTCGACTCGAGACCTCAGTGTCTTGAGGATCGGCTCGGCCTCTGGGGTCGACTTGGACGTCGAAGTCCTGGTGGTTGGGGCGGACGGACGTGGAAGACCGGCCAGCAGTGCCCGCTGCTGGTCCATGAAGGCAGACACGCTGAGCTCCAAGGCTGCCAACCTGAGACTGAGCTCAGGAGGCTCCGCAACCCCCGGGTCAGCTCCCGACGCCGTTGGGCCTGACGCCAGCTCTCCCGGAGGAGAGTCAATCACGAGGACAGCGCTTACCTTCCTTGGCGTCTCTGGGTCCTTTCGAGGTAGTTTGGCAGGCCTCTCCGATTCCGAGGATCCGGGGCAGTGGGCTGGGCTCCGTGACCGATCCCGCGAGGGACCAGGCCGCTCGGAGCTCTCAGACGACACCGCCCTCACGGATATTTTCTTCTTCTGGTGTTTCCGCGAGGGAGCCCCCTTTTCAGAGAACACTCGACGCTGCTCGGGATCAGATAGCTCCCGAGAGGTTGATGCCTCTGACGAGGTCCGTGCCCGGGCAGGTGCGGACTCGGGAAAAATCATGTCATGTTGCTGCTGCCTGCTCCTCCATGCCTTGGAAGACATCTTCTTGCACGGGCCACAGACCACAGGGTCATGGTCGGGCCCCAGGCATCGGAGACAGCAGTCATGTGTGTCGGTGAGAGACATTAGTTTCGTGCCCCAATCACACTTTTTGAACCCGCTGGCAGCCATCGGGGGAAAAAGGGCTCCTGCGAGGTCAAAGGACCAGACTGCCAGCTAAACAGAAAATGAGTGCAAACGCTAGTCACGAAAGACAAAAACAAAAAAAATAGACCGGACTCGATACCGGTGTACCGAGCTTGAGGCGGGAAGTGGAACCGGCGTCGAACCGGCAAAGAAGAAAAACTAATTTCTAACTTTTACTTCTTTTTCCACAGGGAAACTGGGACGACGTCCGTTGGGCTCCGCGGAAAAAAGGAGACTGACCAAGATGGCACCCTTGGGCGGGAAGGGGACCGCGCATGCGTGGTAACATGTCCCAAAGGCTTTCTTCGAAAGCTAGGGATTTTCTCCGCATGGGGGCTCCGTCGACATCACCCATATGTGAGGACTGACTTCCTTCTTGTTCCTGGAGAACAATGTTAAACTGATATAAGGGAGGAAATGAAGAGAGAGAGGAGAGAGAAGAAATAGCAACTGGAGAGCCCATGAAAAGAGAGCTAAGCGAAGCCAGAGGAAAATAAAAACCAGAGACAAGGACCAGCACCATTAGAAAAATAAAATCACCTGACAAAAAAGGCAGAAAAAAGAATTTTATTTTCTATTTTGTAACTGAACAATGTTGGTACTTGTAAAGTATATCTGCCAGGAGTCAGGATTGGTGTTGGACATGGCAGGGGCCTAGCCCAAGACAAAAATCTGAAACAGGGCCCAAAAGCCTGCTAGCAAGCTATGCTTTTTTCAGTCTCAGACAGATCTAGGGCCCTCTCTGGTTTGGGGGCCCAGGGCAAGTGCCCTGGCCTCTTCCTGGTTGCTTCCCTCTCAATGCCAATCCCAACATCTGCTGTCTTTTGTTTTGTACAGTGTAGGGGAAATGCATTTCTTTCCGTTTCTCTGGTGTTTCACTGCATGCAGTGTCAGGCTTTCTGAGGTTTTAGTTTACTTTTTGTCTACATATTTCTGTTTTAAGAATGAGTAGTAATCAGGCTTGTTCAGCTTTCCTATTAGGTTTATTGATGTTTTAGGGCTCACTTCAATATTTACGGTACTGCCTTTTTCTAGGAAGGGTCCTCGTGTGAGTTTTGGAAGTTAGTATTGGCATAGTAGATTTGCTCTTGATCCCGAATGACCTTTTTGTAATACTTCCAGCGTTGGCCAGCCATCAGGTGATTGCTTTTGGGGGTCAGCAGAGAGTAGGGCATTCAAAGCCAGGTGAGGCATTCAGGTTAAGATTTGCTTAGGATGCCAATATTTTGAACCAACTCTGGGGCTCGCTCTGATTTAAATTCACAATATGCTTGGCACCGAGATGGATTTTTTCTTATATGGCGAGTTTTATGGGGAAGGTTCTAGCTTTGCTCTGCACAGACTGATGGGGAAAAGGCCAGTGGAGCTGGGTTTGGTGGATGCAGAATATATGTTTGGATTTAATTCCATATGGGCGAGCATATGTGTGTTGGAGGGGCCAGAGAAGCGTACAGTGACTGAATAGGTGCTGAAGTGTCCATACTCTTGTATTCCCCCCCCCCCCCTTGATATAGCCTGCAGACTCTAAAGTCTGCACTGTTGCCCTCTCTAATTTTTATGGGTGGGGTGGGGGTGAGCATAGACAGAATATGGCTAGTCACAGGTGGCAAGATTTTCTCTTTCAAAAAGTTGGCAACCTTAGTCTGATCCAGTATGGCATTTCTTATGTTCTTATGTTGTTTTAAGCATCAGTACTTCTATGTACATTCTGTGCAAAAATTTTGAAAACCACATGCACAATAATTTAAAATTCTTCAAAATTCTGCATTTTTATTCATAATTTTTTTGTGTAGAATTCCCTCATCATAAAGGCTTGGCTCCTTCCTGCTCTAGGCTTGATACACCCTTACTTCCTCCCTCCCCAGAAGTTTCACTTCCCAGCTTAGCTTGAACCCTTCTCTAGGCTTGATCTCTGTCTCCCCACTTCCAAACAGGTTCAATCCCCAGTTTTTCTGTCCTCCACCATGGTGGACATTCCAGTTTTATTTTGCCCTCTCCACATCCCCTTGCAAGACACCTCCCCAATTATCTCCCCATCCCTCCCTCTCAGACCCCCCTCCTTGGCACATACCCTCCTCACAACTCTCTCTCAAATCTACTACTACTATTTATCATTTGTGCAGCGCTACATAGCATACGCAGCGCTGTACAGACACATGTAAAAGACAGTTCCTGCTTATTAGAGTTTTCAATCTAGTCAAGACAGATAACATAATAATTGGGGACTAGGATGTGTCAAGGGGAATGGTTGGAAATACGTAGGAGGTGAACAGGAGGCTGAGGAGATCAGGATTCAAAAGCAGTCTCAAAGAGTTGAGACAACACAGATCTTTCTCACCCCTTCCTCCAGCACAAATTCCCATAGTTCTTTTTCTCACACCCTTCAGCAGAGATCCCTCTCATACCTCTCTCTCACACACAATCCCAGCACAGACCCTATAGTGCTATCTTTCTGAAACCTCCCTTCTCCTGACAAACATATCCCCATAGCTCTTTTAAGTCACTCCTCCCCCCCCCCCCCAGGCACACACATACCTATCCCTACAGCTCTTTCTACCCTCCTTCATACTCCACCCCCCACCATAACTGTCTCTCAATCCCCCCTGCCTTTTCTCAATTCCACCCCATACAACCCTCCTTGCACTCTCTCCACCATAGCTCTTTTTCAAATCTATCCCCAATAGCTCTCTTTCTCCTGAACCCCCAGCACCCCCAAGCTCTCGCCCCTCCTCTCACAATGACGCATATGTACCTTCAGCTCTCATCCCCCCTTGCCCAACTTTCTTCCAGCACATATCCTGAGCTTGGCTTCTTCCAAACCCCCCACCCACCATGGAACACTCAGTTTTCAATATCTTCCTCTACTCCTACTTACCCCACTCCTTCCTGCTAGAGCCTAATCTGCACAAGCAGAAAAGCAAAGCAGCTGCATGTTAGGCCATGTTCTCCCCTCCACCTCTCATTCAGGGCCAACTATGGTATTTGAAATGTAATGCTCTACAGTGTCCCATGTTGTGTCCCCAAATCTGTCCTGTAAGTCATCCTGGAACCCCAGTGCTCGGCTGCTATGGCTATGACGGATGTACAAGAAGCTGTGTCATAAGCATCATATGAAGACTACAGTATATGAAGTGATACTAACATTCCTGGAGTTCTTGCTGCACAGAGAGAACAGAGGCTGAGAGATCTCTGGAAGACAACTTTAGTGCATCTAAGGCTTATTGACAACGTCGGTGATGTGTTGCACTGATAGAACTAGGAGGTTCCTCTCCACTCAGAACAGGAGAGCTATCTCCAGGGCCACTCCAGCACTCTTGGTGCCTCCTTGTCCATTGACATACGGCACCACCATGGTATTGTCCCAGTACACCCGGACCACTCTGTTCCTGACCTGAGCCTAAAAGTGCAACAGAACCAGCCAAAATGGCCCTCACCTTGAAAAGGTTGATGGGCTATGCTGCCTCCCGGTGATTCCAATGGCCCCGAGCTATTCAACTCTCGCAATGGGCCCCCCAGCCAAATAGGTTGTCATCCATCTAGAGTAGAAGCTACATGTGATTGCCTAGCTGCATACTTTTCTCAGATGTTGTGATTGCTGGCAGGAGGGGGAGCTGGACCTTGAACTCCTGGGAACTCTGAGACCATAGAGTTAGCAGAGACCTCTTAAGTGGCCTCATATGGGCTCACGTCCAAGACACCATCTCGAATGTTGCCTCTATCACACCAAGATACAGAAGATAATCCCATACCCTGGGAGCCTGCTGAGACTGGAAGGCCATCATCTAGTCCAACGACTTCCCCACTCGCTCCTCAGGCAGGAAGATTCTGCCAGACAAGTGCCAAAACGCACTCCCCAGGTATTCCAGTGACTGAGAGGGCTCCCAGTTGTTCTTTCCTCAATTGATCACCCAGACATGACTCTCCAGAAAATGCACCACATGGGTCAAAACCAGAGATGCTTCAGATCGAGATGGAGCTCAGATAAGCCAATCATCCAGAAATGAGTGAACACAGATTCTTTGGCACCAAAGCACAGTGGCTGCCACCATCATGATTTTTGAGAATGTCCTTGGAGAGGCCAAAGGGAAGAGTGGCAAATTGAAAATGAGAGCCAAGCACAATGAAACGCAGATGGCGCTGCTGATCCCACCCCCAGACTAGTTTGTGGAAACAAGCTTCAGCTAAATTTAGAGAAGCCAGGAACTCCCCACTACATACCGCTTCGATCACCAATCGCAGGATCTCCATATGGAAGCACAGAGTGGGCAGAATAGTGTTGACCCCTTTGAGGTCAAGAATCGAAGAAAAGGATCCATCCTTTTTGGACACTATGAAGTAGATGGAGTATCTTCCCTGGTCCCACTCTGCAAAGGACACTGGCGCTATCGCTCGCAGACTGAGCAGTTTGTCCAACATGGCCTGGACAGTGACCCTCTTGGCTGCTGTCCACATAGGGAGACAACAAAGACGTCCAGGATAGGGTCTCTGCACTCTAGAACATAGCCATGTTGAATGGTGTCCAGCACCCAGAGATCTTCAGCGACTTGGGCCCACTCCTGGCAGAAGAGATGTAGCCTGCCACCTACCGAAGGTGCCCAGGAATGGGCCTCCAATCTCTCAATGTGCTGAATAGGAGGCACTGTCTCTAGAAGGGGAAGCCTCTTGTGGTCCAAGGGCCCCATAAAAGGATTGAGATCGGGATCAAAACTCTGAAGAGAAAGAGGAGGGGGCCTTTCCAGGTCAGTATTTACAGGAGTCCCGAGACTCTCGGAAGTCCAAGTAGCAGGAATGTGGAAAATGGGAATACACTGAGGAGGAGGATGCCCCCGAATGCTTTCCAGGCCCTTTTGGCCTATTTTCGGGGAGGCAATAAGGCCTGGACTCACCCAAGTCCTTAACCAAATTCTCCAAGTCGGACCCAAACAGAAGCTTCCCTTGAAAGTCTAGCTGAATCAATCGAGCCTTGGAAGATATGTCCACTGCCCAGTGGCAAAGTCATATCCAGTGCCGTGCTACTGTAGAGAGGGCAACGTCCCTAGCTGCCAAGCGGACAAGGTCATACATAGTGTCTGTCAGAAAAGCTGTGGCCGATTCCAAAAGAGGCATAATGTCTTCTGGAACAAAGAACTGGATCCACTGCAGCAGGGCTTGAGTTGACACAAAGCCATCTGAAGAATAGTCCACCTTAAGATCCAGGGAATCCTTTAAGATCATACTGTCCTCTACTGGAATAGTAGTCTGCTTCATGATTGCTATAATCTGAGCATCCACCTTTGGCTGAACCACACAGAGCAATCATCCTCTAGCAGGGCATAGTGTCTCCTACACCTTCAGCTCCTTGGCTGGGGAGTCAAGCGAGTTCCACTCCAAACAGATCATGTCTTTGAGAGCTACCGGAAATGGAAAGACTGTTGTAGCTTTCTGAACTCCTTGTAGGAGCAGATGGACCTGATGGTCTTTGTTCCGCAGCCTGAGGGGTGGTCAAACTTGAGAGTGGACAAGCGATCAATGCCACCAAATAGTAATTACACTTACCTGGTAATTGTAGTTCCTTGAGTGACGACAGCTTAGTCCTCTACGAATGGGTAGTGCACCTCCTCCTGCAGCATGAAGACTGGACCAATCAAAACTCAGCACCACTGGATCCAGCATCCTGGCATTCCCTTGCCCTCCAGTGAACTACTGTCAAAGCAACTGAAAGAGATAGCTAACCTTTAAGACAAAACCGTAAAAATTTAATATGTCCTGGAATCTGCAAAACCAGGGGGTTTTTTTGTTGTTGTTTTTTTTTTTCTTTTTTTTTTTTTTTCTTTTTGTAAAGGGAAACCTAGAAACAACGTAGAAGACAGCACCCATCCCCCCCCCCCCCAGGAGGGATGGAAATACCCCAAAGACAGCCAACCAAGGATTCCTATCCTGCCGCACCAGAAGCAGGTAGCGAGAGCAAAAGGACAAAGAAAACTGCTGAAGAACACACCCGCAAAAAACGGACTCCCGTATGCAATGCGTGCCGAGACAAAACTGCGTCCCAAGGGAGGGAAGGAGGACTAAGCTGTAGTCACTCAAGGAACTACAATTACCAGGTAAGTGTAATTACTATTTCCTTATCGTTCCTCCAGCTTAGTCCTCTACGAATGGGATGTAACAGAGCAGACTTAACGGGAGGGATTCCGCCAACCGGCACGCAAGACCGCGGAACCAAAACAGGCATCACGTGCCGCCAAGACATCAAGACGATAGTGCTTACTGAAAGTGTGGAGAGACGACCACGTCGCCGCTTTACAAATCTCTGCCGGAGACACCAAACTATACTCCGCCCAGGATGTCGCTTGAGCTCTGGTAGAATGAGCCCACAAACCTAGCGGCGCCACACGCCCTTGCAACAGATAAGCGGAGGCAATCGCCTCCTTAATCCATCGAGAAATAGAGGCTTTTGCTGCCGCCTCACCTTTCCTAGAACCGCCGAACAAGACGAACAAACGATCTGACTTGCGGAAGTCCTCGGTAACCTTTAAATACCGACGCAAAATTCTCCTAAGGTCCAAACAACTAAGCCCGCGATCCGAGGCTCGCTCACCCAACGCCTGCAACACTGGGAGCGACACCACCTGATTTAAGTGAAAGGGAGAAGACACTTTAGGCAAAAAAGAAGGTACTGGTCGTAGAACCACCTTTTGATCCGAAAAAGACAGGAAAGGCTCTCTGCAAGAAAGAGCTTGAAGCTCAGAGATACGCCGCGCCGAACAAATCGTTACAAGAAACACCGTCTTAAGGGTTAAATCCTTCACTGAAGCTCGAGCCAGAGGCTCAAACGGCGCAGCGGAAAGCATCCGCAAAACCAGGTTGAGATCCCACGGAGGCACGGAGACGTGACGTGGAGGGCGCAGTCGAGAAACCGCCTTCAGGAAACGGATCACATCGGCATGGGCACCCAGCGCGACCCCATGTATTTTACCTCTGTAACAGGAGAGAGCCGCGAGCTGCACTCGCAAAGAACTAGCCGCCAAACCTTTATCAAAACCGTCCTGCAAAAAATCCAAGACAACCGGAAGAGAGGCCGTAGCCGCCCGAACCTGTCGCCTGGAACACCAATCCTCAAATATACGCCAGATGCGGACATAAGCCAGCGAAGTGGAGCGCTTTCGGACTTGAAGCAACGTCGTTACAACCGCCTTCGAATAACCTCTCTCTTCCTCAGCCGTGCCCTTTCAATAGCCAGGCCGTAAGAGAGAATCTCTCCACCGCCGGCATGTGGAGAGGACCCTGACACAGCAGGTCCAGAGCAAGCGGAAGCCGCCACGGAGAATCGGCTAACAACCGGACCAGATCGGCATACCAGGGACGACGGGGCCAATCCGGCGCTATCAACAATACCCGTCCCCGGTGAGACTCGATCCGCTGAATCACCCGCCCCAGTAGAGGCCACGGGGGAAACACATAAAGAAGGCCGGAGGTGGGCCAGGTCTGCAAAAGAGCATCGATGCCCTCGGACATGGGCTCTCGCCGACGGCTGAAAAAACGAGACGCCTTTGCGGAGCGAAAGGTTGCCATCAGGTCCATTACCGGCGGACCCCAACGCCTCACCAACTGTTGGAATACCGCAGGATTCAGCTCCCATTCGCCGGCATCCACTTGGACCCGACTGAGAAAATCCACCGTGACATTGTCCTTTCCGGCAATGTGTGCCGCCGAGATCGTCTGCAACCGGGGTTCTATCCACGCGAAGAGCAACTGGGCTTCCGCTTCCAAGCCCACGCTTCCGGTACCTCCCTGCCGATTTATGTAAGCCACGGTTGCGGCATTGTCTGAGAGAACTCGAACCGCTCGGTTCGTGACCTGCAGCTCGAAGCGTTGCAGCGCTAACCGAATGGCCCGCAGCTCCAATCGATTGATCGACCAACCGCTCTCCTGCGGGGACCAAAGGCCCTGCGCCACAAGTTCCCCGCAGTGCGCGCCCCAGCCCGTGAGACAGGCATCCGTCAACAGCGGAATCCAGTCCGGCTGTTCCAAGGGCATCCCCGCTCAGAGCGATGAAGGACGTAACCACCACTTCAGATCCTGGCGAACTGTCCGCGGGCAGGGAAGACGTATGGTCAACGCATCGGTCTGATTGGACCAGCGACGGAGCAAGGCCCTCTGCAGAGACTGCATGTGGAAACGAGCCCAAGGCACCACTTCCAAGGATGCCGCCATCGTCCCCAAGAGTTGCAGGTAGTGCCAAGCTGACGGAGCCGCAGTCTTCCAAAAGCGGCGCACCAGAGATTGAAGAGCTAGTACTCTCCGCTCCAGGAGCGACACGACACCCCGACAAGTATCGAAGCGTACTCCGAGGTACTCGAGCGACTGCGTCGGAACCAAGTGGCTCTTGTCTGGGTTGACTACCCAGCCGAGAGACTGCAGCAGTCCGACGACCTTTGCCGTCGCTGACTCGCTCTCCAAGCGAGTTTTTCCGCGGATCAACCAATCGTCCAGATAGGGATGAACTAGTACTCCCTCCTGACGCAAGGCTGCCGCCACCACCACCATGACTTTGGTGAACACTCGAGGCGCGGTGGCCAGTCCGAAGGGTAACGCCTGGAACTGAAAGTGACCCCACGGAAGCGCGAACCGGAGATACTTTTGATGGGACTCCCGGATCGGTATATGGAGATAGGCCTCGGACAGGTCGAGAGAGGAAAGGAACTCGCCTTTGCGGACCGCTACAATTACTGACCGCAAGGTTTCCATGCGAAAATGCGGGACACGAAGACAGCGATTCACGCCTTTGAGATCTAAGATGGGCCGAAGAGCACCATCTTTCTTTGGCACCACGAAATATATGGAGTACCTGCCGAGACCATACTCCGCCTGCGGAACCGGAACGACAGCCCCTAACCGGAGCAAGCGATCCAGAGTTAGACGAATATGAGCGGTCTTTATTGGGCCCCGGCATGGAGACGCTACGAAAGAATCGAGAACGGGCTGGGCAAGCTCCAAGGCGTACCCGTCCCGAATAATCTCCAAAACCCAGCGATCTGAAACTGGCGAAGGCGACCTCCAATCGCCGCTACACCCGCCTGGACCCGCAGCCCTTCATTGGGACTTGCGAGCGGCTGACGGAGTCGCAGCAGTGAATCCTCTAGAGGCACCGCGGAAGCCCCGAAAACTGGGCGATCTCGAAGGATACCTGCCCCGCTGCGAACCCACGAAACGGGAAGATCGAAATCGACGAAAGTCCCGAAACTGACCCCGAGGGGAAGGAAGGGACCTCCCTCTCTTTGGGCGATCCTCCGGGAGGCGGCCACCCTTGGATTCGCCCAACTCCTTGACCAACTTATCAAGATCCTCACCAAAGAGTAGCTTGCCTTTAAAGGGCAACTTGCCCAGGCGAGACTTGGAAGAAGCATCCGCCGCCCAGCTCTTCAGCCAAAGAGCTCTGCGAGTGGCTACCAAAGAACCCATGCTATTAGACAGCGCCCGTATGAGATCGTAATGGACATCCGCGAGATACGCCGAACCGGACTCCAAGCGCTGAAGCTCGGCCAGATCGTCAGCTTCCACGGGCGCCGCCTGCCGAAGACGCTGAACCCAGCGAAGGCAGGCGCGAGCAACCCAAGCGCCACAAATGGAGGCCTGTAACGCAACAGCGTCCGCCTCAAACGATTGTTTCAGCAAAGCGTCCATCTTACGGTCCTGAGGCTCCTTTAAGGCCGCGCTACCCTCAACAGGGATCGTGGTCTTCTTAGTTACCGCCGAGACCGCCGCATCTACCTTAGGCAAACGAAACCGGTCGAGATCCTTGTCTGACAACGGATACAGTTTGCGCATAACCTTGATGCCCTTGAGACCAGATTCAGGAGCATCCCACTCGGTTTGTATCATTTGGTCGAGAACCCGGTGCAGGGGAAAAACCGCCTGCGGCTGACGGACAGCCTGAATGATGAGGTCCACCCCATCGTCCTCTTCAGCCGGCGGGGCTGAGACCAGGCCAAGAGTCTGAAGCACTTCAGACAGGAGCGCAGGCAATTCCTCCCTGCGAAAAACCCGTATGATTTTCGCCTGGTCTTCTGGCTCCGGGATCTCGCCTTCCTCCAAGGCGTCCTCCTCCATGTCCAATTCAGGATCGTCTCCTTCAACCCAATCGGACTCGGACAACAGAGGCTCCTGCAGGCGCTGCCTCCTTCGTGGAAGGGTGCGCGGAAGTGGCCTGCTCCGAAAGGGAACCCAGCGCAACCCCTTGACGTCGTTGACAAAACGCTTGATGCATCAGTAAAATAAAATCAGGAGAGAAGTCATCCAAGAGGGAAGTACCTCCGAAATCAACTGGTGCTCCTGAGCTTGCAGAAAGAGCGGAGCTCGTCCCCGAGGGCCCCTCCAAGGGCGAGTCAATAACCGGAGGCGCGGTAGAGGGCTGGGAAACCGTCAATGGCGTCTCAAGCCGCTGCTCCATACTGAGGGACACGGAGGCACAGCGCTGACAGACGCCCGTCTCTGCTGAAGCGCCCCTCCGTGATCCACAAATGACACACAGGGATCCCGAGGGCATGGAGACAGGACACCCCGTACCCCAGGGAAGAAAAAAGCAAAGGAGGTCCGCTTTGCGCCCAGACTACAGAAAGAAAAGGGAGGACGCTGACCCCCCAGCCCCAAAGACAAACCCTTGCCCAGACACTGGGAGGGTGTCAGCAAGGAGGGCTTCTGCCGCCCACCCTTTGCTTGGGAAACTGTTTGGCTCATTTGTTGTTGCTTCTTGTGTTATTTTATTTTATTTCATTTCCTTTTTTTTTTTTTTTTTTTTTTAATCAGCCGAAAGCGCGGCAAACGCAGGCAGACTGCACAGCCGGAGAAAATCACTCCTAGCCGTCCACAACCCACTCGCCGCAGGGGAGAGCCCAGAAAAATGAAAGAAACCAAAGAAAACAACAAAACTACTAAAAGAACAAGGGCAGCAACACAGGGGATCAGCGGAGAGACACCGCGGCTCCGAAATCGCTGACAGTCATCGCCTAAACCGCGCGAAGCAGAAAACCGCCAGCCACAAAATGGCCGCGGATGCTGAGGAAACTGAGGCGCGGGAAAATTTTGGCGCCGAAAAGAACAGCACAGCCAAAACCCGGCGAAACGGCCCGCTGCCGGCTGACCATGAACCCGGGCCTAGGAAAAAAACGCAAAGGCAAACAAAAAACCCAAAAGTAAAGAAAAAATAAAGAAAACAAAGCACAAAGCGTGATAGCTGCAAGAACCGGGGCTGCTGCTCAAAGCGGCCCTGCTGCCGGGAAACCCGTCGGCACTTGCCAGGCACAGAGTCCTACCTGCCAGGAACTGAGGCGCTGGACTGCCGCCGCCGGAGCTCTGACCCGAACAGCCTTGGGTACAGAGATCCAAGCAAATGAAAAGAAGCAATAAGCGGCGTTGGCTGAGCAGGAGAGGAACCTCTGCTGAGCCCCTCCCCCTCCGGAGTGCCGGTTTCCTCCAAAATTAAAGGGACAGGTACTCCTGCACTGCTATAAATAAATAGAAACCCCAATAGGGACCAAAGAAAAGAAAAGGAAAGGTTAGCTATGCCTAAGACCTATTCTAACTGACTAGTGAGCCCAGCCTGGCTCACAAACATCTTCCTGCTGCATGAAGACTGGACACACTGGAGGGCAAGGGAATGCCAGGATGCTGGATCCAGTGGTGCTGAGTTTTGATTGGTCCAGTCTTCATGCTGCAGGAGGAGGTGCACTACCCATTCGTAGAGGACTAAGCTGGAGGAACGATAAGGAACTCACCCTTTCTGAAGAGATGGATAATACAGGCTTCATCATGCTCCTCTGAAGGAGAAGGTGCCTTATCCTCAATATCGAAATCCTCTACCAAGACATCGGGATTGAAGTCCAGGACATGGTCATAGGGCAGTTGGTCAGAATCACCAGGATTTCAACCTTCACCAAGGTCATTAAAAGGCAGGGCCTGAGGCAAACTTTGACTCGCCACCTGCCCTGCTTCCGAACAAGCAGAAAGAGATCAAGAGGATATGGATGCATCTGTGCATGATTTACCATGCCAGAATGACCAAGCATACTGCAGGAAGGAGGCAATCTCTGAGAATAAAACCCAGAAAATGTGCTGGCTAGGAGCATCTGTCGCAATCCCAGGGCAGGCAGTTGCACAAATGCCTGAGCTCAAGTCATGCAGATCCTTTGACATGGTGCTGCCTACCATCTCCTGCAGTGAGGCTGACACAAAACTGGGTCACCCGAGTTCTTTCACTAGAAGAGGGAGGGGGAGTCTTCTAAACTCACATCTGAAACTTCCACACAAGAGGTGCAGATGCCAGAATTCAGCAACAAGGCTCTCCGCTTTCCATAGACCAGACAGCGCTTCTTAGCAGCCAGCATAAAAACTAATCCTCAGAATAAGCTGAACTCAATGCGCAAATTGCGCATCCAATCAGAGCAGTAAGGCAAGACAACACTTGCGCGTACTCAGGCCGTGGAGACAGAGACCACAAGCTCAGGCCATGCAGGCAGAGAAACACGTGAGCAGGAGAGCATATGCCAGTACAATGCGGACTGAAATTGCATGCTGAGAACACACAGAGAACACGCATAAACAACGCAGCAAAGGGAAAAAAGCACTAGCAGCACTCACCAGTCATTGGGCAAGGTGGGAAAACACCGAAGCTGCCCCAACAGACTCCCCAGCAGCCCAGCCCAACAGAATCCCCACAGCTAGAGGAGGTAGGAAGCCCCCACAAATACAGTCAAAACAGGCAGAGACTCTGTACTCGCCCCCAAGGAGCTCAAGGCAGGAAAACCCGTGCCAGACTCAATGCTACTCCCCTGATGCCAAACTTGGAGTCACATACCTCTGTAGAGCTTTCTTTAATCTTCAGGGGAGAGCCGAGGGAAAAGGAGGTGGGAGAGGGCACTGAGGTTGTGTGAGGTCCTGAAGAATCCTTTCCAAATTCTTTCCAATATCTGGCTACTCAACAGGTCCTTAACAGGATAAGGACATACAGCTGAATCAATTTCCCTTCTCCTATGGCTACCAAAAAGAATAAGGTCTACTGGAGCCTCCCATATCGCGCTCCTTGAGAGTCACCCACAGATGGTCATTCACAAGCAAAAGTAATCTTTCCTTCTCCAATTCTCAACAATTTTCCTTGCTTGTTCAGAGCTGAAAAACGTGCATCCAACATCTGCTGAAGACAGAGAAATTCTGGCTTTGCCCCTAGTAACTCAGGCTGATCATGGCACGGTGATGTCATAAGAAGCTTCTGGAATTTTTGCTCTGTCTCCACATCTGCTGGTAGGGGGACAAAACCCACTTGAATGGTCTAGCAGGACAATATGGAATGATTGATTATTGATACAGCAAGTAACAAATGCTAGATGTCTTAAGGCCTACTTCAAGGCTCAGCCATATCTGCCTTACTCTTCAAAATATACATTCAACCAGACTGCAAGATCATACAAAAACACAACATACACTACCATCTATACACAGACGACGTTATGATATACTCTTCTATTGACACCACAAACCCAGACTTCTCATCCAACACCGCATGCATGATAGAAGCAACCGAATGGCTAGCACAATGCAATTTAATGATCATCTACAAGAAATCTGAAGCCCTCGTAATTACAAGAAACACTTCATTCAACCCACCAAACAACATATTAATTGGAAATTGTCCAATCCCAATTAAGAATGAGGTAAAATATCTTGGAATACACCTAGACTAAAGGCTCAACTTCCAAGCCCATATCAACAAAACCACCTCCAGTCTACTACAAAATTAAGATACTACAGAACCTACGACCCATATTAGAACCGAACCACTTCAGAACTGTCTGCCAGGCAATAATCACCCCACAGCTAGACTACAGCAATATGATACTCCACGGCCTACCTAAGAGCACAACCCACACCCTGCAACTTGCACAAAATACTGTTGCTAGATTAATTACTGGATGAAAGAAACAGAAGCATATCACCCCTGCCTTAAAAGACCTCCACTGGCTACCCATCAGATCCAAAATAGAATATAAAGCCATAATGATGACCTACAAGATATTAAATAACCAGTCCGCTCAATGTTTAAACAAAATCATCAAAAGAGTACCAAACACACGTTCAAGGAGGAAGTTCTACCAAAACACCCTCTCAACACCATCCATACCATCCAAATCTTCACAAAGACTGCTTCACAGAGCATTCAAATACTATACACCTCCACTATGGAACTCACTCCCACACCACCTACGAGATATAACAGACATCGCCGACTTCAGAAAATAACTAAAAGCCTACCTTTTCAACAAGCACTACAACAGCATATGAAGCACACAACCACCAGACTGAAATCCCTACACAACTGCCCCATAACAAGATGTCGTCTAGCTTAGTATCTTTATATTGTAAATAGTGTTGTAAACAGTTAAATGTAAATAGTTCTTATACCGTTCCTTGTAAGAATTGTTCTGTTTTACTGTAAAATGCTTTGATAAATTGAAAAGCGGTATATAAGAATTGTTAAATAAATAAATAGGGGATGGCAAGAGTCTGTGTGTGCCAAAGTCCAAAAGAGGAACCATAAAACTTTATTGTAAAGAATCCAGGGTTTAGCCACAGCACTGGGGATACTGGGCAATTGTCAGCTATTTATATATTGTATTAGATCTATGATGAGAAGGCTCTCTAGGGTTTCAATAACAATAAGCACTTAAAATAACCCAAATGAAATGGCTTAGGACAGAAAATATTAATCACAGCAACCCAGCTGGTTGATGGGTTATGCATACTACAGACAATTCTGCATTATTTTCACAAGTAGAATCTGTAAAGATGACACAGACTGCATGCACAGCAATTTTCTTTAAATCAAACTTGTTAACTTCCTGTCTGTTGTGGGCTCAAAGGAGATATATGGTACAAATAGCAAAAAAATCTACAAAGCAAAGCTCGTAAAATACATAAACCAAATTTGCAAGCAGTGCAAAAACAGACAGACAAGATAATTAATACAGGAACTAGCAAAGACAAAAAAATACACATTTAACATTAAACCTGTGTTATCCATTCTGCCTAATAAAATGATAAAAAACAAACAACCTATTTAGATAATCAAATATGGACCTTCATGTAAGTTAAAGATAAGCGTTCTATAATCCCTTAACATAAGAATATAAGATATGCCATACTGGGTCAGACCAAGGTCCATCAAGCCCAGTATCCTGTTTCCAACAGTGGTCAATCTAGGTCATAAGTACCTAGCAGGTTCCCCAAAAGACAGGTTCCACAATGCTTGATTTGGGTCAAGCAGTGATATCCCGGGTCCCTTGTAATAATGGTTTATGAACCTTTCCAAGCCTTTTTTAAACCCAGCTACACTAACAGCTTTTACTACATCCTCCGGTAACAAATTTCAGAGTTTGATTACATGTTGAGTGAAAAAATATTTTTTCTTATTAGTCTTAAATAGTTTACCCTGTAGCTTCATTGCATGTCCCCTAGTCTTTCTATATTCTAATGACATACTGTAAACAATCAATCTACGTTAACCCGTTCCACTCCATTCGTTAATTTATAGACCTCTATCATGTCTCCCCTCAGCCATCTCTTTTCCAGGTTGAAAAGCCCTAACCTTTTTTAGCCTCTCTTCATAGGGGTATCCTTCCATCCCCTTTACTATTTTGGTGGCTCATCTCTGTACCTTTTCTAATAATGCTATGTCCTTTTTAAGATACGGCGACCAGAATTGTACACAATATTCAAGGTGCGGTCGCCCCATGGAACGATACAAAGGCATTATAATATCCTTTGTTTTATTTTCCATTCCTTTCCTTATGATATCTAGCATTCTATTTGCTCTCTTGGCCGCCGCTGCACACTGGGCAGAGGGTTTTAACATGTTATCCGCAATAACGCCTAAAGCTTTTTTCTGGGTAGTGGTTCCTAATGTGGAATCTTGCATCGTGTAACCATAGTTTGGATTGTTCTTTCCTAGGTGTATAACTTTGCACTTGTCCACATTAAATTTAATCTGCCATTTGGATGCCCAGTCTTCCAATTTATCAAGATCCTCTTGTAATTTTCCTAAATCCTCATGGGTTTTAACAACTTTAAATAGTTTCATGTCATCTGCAAATTTGATAACCTCACTTGTTATTCCCTTTTCCAGGTCATTTATGAATATGTCATAAAGCAGCGGACCCAGCACAGATCCCTGGGGTATTCCACTATTCACCTTTCTCCATTGGGAAAATTGGCCATTTAGCCCTACCCTCTGCTTTCTTCTCCCTCAGAGAACCTCTGTAGTTGCCCCATATTGCTTGAATTGAGATACTCTCCTTATTTCTAGCACCTCCATTGAGATGCTGTTCCATGTCTCTACAACCCTTGCCTGTCCCTTTTCACCTTCAACCTATACCACCTCCCTCCAGTGATTCCTTTCAATTGAAAAAGGCCTACCACTAAGATATTTAAATGTTTCTATCAAACCTTCCCTTTCTCGTTTGACTTTCTTCTTCCAAAGGATACATATTTACATTTTTAAGTCTGTCCCCCTATACTGTATGAAAAGACCACAGACCACTTTAGTAGCCATGCTCTGGATTGACTGTCTTATTTATATCCTTTGAAGGTGTGATTTCCAGAATTGCACACAATATTCCAAATGAGGTCGCACCAGAGACATACAGAGGCACTATCACCTCCTTTTTCTAACTGGCCATTCCACTCTATGCACCCAAGCATCCTTCTAACTTTAGCTATCACCTTTTTGATTTGTTTGACCATCTTAAGATCATCAAATATGATCACCCACAGATCCCACTCTTCTTTCATTAATAGTACTCCACTTCCTATACTGTATCTCTCCCTTTGGTTTTTGAAGTCCAAATACAGGAGCCTAAAATTTTTAGCATTAAATTTTAGCTGCATTAGTCTACATCATTTCTCAAGCGTTGCTAGATACCTCCTTCAGTTATCCATCCTTCCTGCCTACCCTATTGCAGATTTTGGTACAAAAAGGCTAACTTTTCTGACTATTCTTCTGCAACAATTAACAGCTTGCGCAATCATGAAGACATGCTTACATGCCTCTCGTGTCATTCAGAAGAGTATATATAGATACATCCAAATTTCTCAGTTTGAATTATGGTTTCACACAAACTATTTAGGGGTCAATATTCAAAAGGACTTATCCAGTTAACAGGATCTGCTAAACAGGTAAGCCTTACCAAGAAGAATATTCAGTGGCACTATCCAGACAATGCCACTGAATATTTTCTCTGACCATTTTGTTACTATCAGGATAGTGTCAGGGCAGTCTGTGGGCAGAGACAGCACTTTTCTAGAAAGCAGCAATTATCATTGCAACTGTCCAAATAACAATCCGCATAACTTAGGACAAAAAAGAGCTATTCTAAGGGCTATGCAGACTGCCGATCTGGATAGCAGCTATCCCCACTATATAGACTGTATCAGTGCTGACCCCAGTATCCAGATATTCAGCACCAGCTACTATCTGGATATTAGCACTAAATATCCAAATACTTAGTAACTGCAGTGGCCAGCCTTTAAAAAAATGCTTACCACCACAGTTTCAATATTATCCCCTTCATTTTCTTTTTTTTAATATGTTAAACACGTTTTGATTAAAATATTTAGATAACTTGAATAATGCTAAAAAAAAGAACTCCTTTAACACTAGAAGCCCCAAATTGTGTCAATTGACGCAAATGCATCTTCGAAGCTGTATACCAGCACCACTGCTAGAACCATGTCAGTCATGTTCCATGACTTTGTTAGCAAGGTCAAGATGTTCAAATATGTGCATTGAAAATTAATGACAGATGCACCACCTAACGGGAAAATGAATTTATACCTACGTCAATTGACGCACTCAATTGTCTTGGATGCGTCAATTGACGTACTTTGGGGTTTCTAGGTATAAATTCATGTTCCCACTAGGTGGCGCATCTTAATCACTGTTTACAGTTTTACTCCGACATTACAAACAATAAACACACGATGATGTCATGTGATGACATCACATACTGCACATATTTAATAAATAAGTAACTTCACATTAGTTCACATCTGCATTTCATGCTAAACACAGTCGTCGTGATAATGCGTCAATTGACGCACTTTGGGGTTTCTAGGTAAAATTCCTTTTGGGGCTTTTAGTATTAATCTTGGAAAACAATACTACATCTGATACATTCCTTAAATTCCAGTAAAAACAAACCTGCTGCCTCCTTTTTCCCTTTTTTGACAACCTCCAATGCTAAAAGCTTAAAAAATATTCAGTTTAACCATTCCCTTTTCTTTTGCAATGCATTTCGGATTTATATTATAATCCTGACTCTTGACAGGTGGTGTGCCATTTAGATCTATATACATAAGAAGTGTGAATATCAAGCCAGGTCGTGTCTGTAATAGAAGTTTCACAAAACCAGCATGACCCGCACTGAAAATGGACTGGATACCCTTAGAGGATTATTAAGGCAGCTTTTAAGCGGGCCAGGTTCACTCAACGGGAATGGCTGTTGCCTGGTGGTAGCAGCTAACGTGGAGAAAGCGTAGACATTGCAGAGCATTTCCACGATGTCTGTACTTTTCACAGAAGCTGCAGGCAAAATTAGGGTGGAGAGTGGGCAATGCATGGGCATGCCTGCTGGGTGAAGATCCCATGGGCAATTGAACTGCATGGTAGCTGCTCTGATTTGCAGGCTTTATGGATGCAGCTACTGCCACCTAAATGGGTGGTAATAGCTGCATCTGCAAAGCTGTCCCCCATGAAGCCGGTGTTTCCTCCATGGTATCTGCAGGGGAAACACTGTGAACACCCCCTGCAGATACCGCAGACCTTTTCCAGCTAGCACAGCACTTATGCAGCTATCGCCCTGCGTTAGCTGCAAAAGCTAACGCTGTTTAGTAGACAGACCCCTATCACATTGTTCACATTAAGGGGCATGTTTACTAAGCTAGGCTAATGGTTAGCATGGGCTATTTGTAATTAGGTCCCATTGAATAACATGGGATCTAGTTACAAATAGCCAATGCTAACCATTAGCGGAGCTTGGTAAACATGCTCTTAAATCTTCATTACAAACGCTGCATGATAATTCATCTGGACTCACCCAAACACAAACCTGCCAGATTCCATCAGCCAAAATGCATTACATAGAGCTCCAATAGCAAAAATCACCTGCAAAGTACAAAAAGGTCATTAAAAAGCAGGAAAAACTACCCAGCTTCCTACCACAGCACCCTTGAAACTGTTCTAGAATGTCATTTCTGACTTTCCACAATTATTACCTTTTTAAATGGCTGAATATGGTTAAACACAGTTCTAAGTTTGCCATCAACAAGGGTAATTCTATAAAACTTAAAAACATAGAACAGCATTTTATTTGCTCATCTAGGCTTTTATACAATTACCTGGAGTTATACACGCCTAAAAAGTAGGCACACAGAAACTTAGCACCTACTTTTATTCAATATACACATAAGCATTCCCAGGAATGGATAATATGCACAGCAGGGGCAAAATTGGTACTTATTAATGTATTTTATAAAATATGTGCATACATGCCTATTCTTACTGGCACATATCCAAAAACTCTAGCCTGGAGCAGGTGTAAATGTGTGCACCCGCTTTCAAGGCACCTTCAACATATGTGCCTATATGCCTTTCCTGCCAAGGTGCCCGGTTAATCATAGTTGCTTGCTGGTAATGGGGGGTCTCTAGACAGCAAGAAAATGCACCCATTTGTGGGTAACATTGTCCTGTTCACTCACATCCAGACTTAGAATCTTAGACTTCCTGAGCTTGTGCAGAGACTCGTGCACTTGGTACTGCTTCTCCTCTCCCTTCAGTCAATATCAAGCTGAACAGTTCGTTGTTGAATATCTAAAAAGCATAAATAATGGCCCAAAGTTCCAATTGAGTGATGTGGGAGTCTGGCTCCCATCTTGTCCATAACCTTTGGGTGCGGAAATAAAGGAGATGTACTCTCCATCCTAATGTGAGCATGCCCATGGTCAGAATCAATTAGTGTTGGGAGTGGGGGGGACGAAAGGAGCATCCTGTATGCAGACTGGATCTGGGTTCCACTGCTTCAGGGCTCGCCTTATGCTTGGGTTTATCCCAACTCCTCTCAAAAGAGGCTGATGTTACCGATTCTATTAGTGTTTGAGGTGCCACTGCATTGGTTACACATACAATCTTGCAAAAGGAACTACTTGGGCAGTGACTGCCATGTGCACCAGAACTCTGATAAACATGCCTGTTGATACTGCACGGGCAGTGGTAAGGCAATGGCACAATGTCTTTATGACAATTTATTTGGTTTTATATACCGCGCTATTTTAATTCAGTACGGTTCACAGAAAACAACTTAATAAATTGAACAGGTTTACAATGAAAAGGATTACATTGAACAAGTAACAATTAACAGAGTTTACAATTACAATGGAACAACAGAATTACAGTATGACTTATAACAGTATGAACATGGTATTAGAGATTAATAAATACATTAACTATTTACAGTCATAAGGGAGAATGGAGCAAAGCTAAAGGGGGCGAGGAACTAGTACATAAGAACATAAGATATGCCATACTGGGTCAGACCAAGGTCCATCAAGCCCAGTATTCTGTTTCCAACAGTGGCCAATCTAGGTCATATGTACCTAGCAGTTTCCCCAAGAGACACAAGTTCCACAATGCTTGTACTGGGTCAAGCATTGATATCTTCGGTCACTTCTTAATAATGGTTTATGGACCTTTCCTCTAGGAACTTGTCCAAACCTTTTTTAAACCCACCTACACTAACAGCCTTTACTACATCCTCCGGTAACAAATTCCAGAGTTTGATTACACGTTGAGTGAAAAAATATTTTCTTTTATTAGTCTTAAATAGTTTACCCTGTAGCTTCATTGCATGTCCCCTAGTCTTTCTATATTCTGATAACATAAACAATCGATCTACATTTACCCGTTCCACTCCGTTCATTAATTTATAGACTTCTATCATATCTCCCCTCAGCCGTCTCTTTTCCAGGTTAAAGAGCCCTAACCTTTTTAGCCTTTCTTCATAGGAGTATCCTTCCATCCCCTTTACCATTTTGGTGGCTCTTCTCTGAACCTTTTCTAAAATCGCTATATCCTTTTTAAGATACGGCAACCAGAATTGCACGCAATATTCAAGGTGCGGTCTCACCATGGAACGATATAGAGGCATTATAATATCTTTTGTTTTATTTTCCATTCCTTTCCTTATCATACCTAGCATTCTATTTGCTCTCTTGGCCGCCGCTGCACACTGGGCCGAGGGTTTTAACATGGTATCCACAATAACGCCTAAATCTTTTTCCTGGGTGGTGGTTCCTACTGTGGAACCTTGCATCGTGTAACCATAGTTTGGGTTGTTCTTCCCTAGGTGCATAACCTTGCACTTGTCCACATTAAATTTCATCTGCCATTTTGATGCCCAGTCTTCCAATTTATCAAGATCCTCTTGCAATTTTTCACAATCCTCTTGGGTTTTAACAACTTTAAATAGTTTTGTCTCATCTGCAAATTTGATAACCTCACTCGTTATTCCACTTTCCAGGTCATTTATGAATATGTCAAAAAACAGCGGACCCAGCACAGATCCCTGGGGTACACCACTATTCACCTTTCTCCATTGGGAAAATTGGCCATTTAGCCCTACCCTCTGCTTTCTATCTTTTAACCAGTTCCTGATCCACAATAGTACACTGCCTCCTATCCATTATTTAGTATGTATTTAGTATGTGATGTGGTCTAAGTAAAGGAGTTAAGGAACTACGCTATGTGACGTGGTCAAAGTAAAGCTGGAATAGGTAAGTTTTTATTGCTTTTCTGAAGGTGGACAGGTCAGCTATTAGACGAATTGGTGCAGGGATGGAGTTCCAGAGTAGAGGGGCAAATAAAGTAAAGGCTCTATGCATTACATATTGGGAGGTTTTACTGGCCAGAGGGGGAATGACAAGGATATTTGCCATATTTGTTCTCCTGCATCTGCTGTCCAGAGTCCAAAGTATGAGGTCTTCCAAGGCAGTGGCAGAAAGCTGGTGTAGGGTTTTGAATGCCATAAGGAGGGCTTTAAACTTGAGGTGGCCGGCTATAGGAAGCCAATGAAGCTGCATTAGTAATGGTGTCACATGCTCATATCTGGAGACACCATAGATGGTCCGTGCGGCCATATTCATGGCCATTTGTAATGGGTGGAGTGTGTGGGCAGGAAGACCGTGTAGAATGATGTTAGCATAGTTGAAGTGAGGCAAAATGAGAGCTTAGAAAACAGATCGGAAGTCCTTAGGTTCAAGTAGTGAACGAAGGTGACGGAGGGAGCGGATTTTGAGATAAACAGCTTTTGTAATATTGTTTATGTGTGATTCCATATTAAGGTGTTGATCCAGTGTAATGCCTAGGTAACGGACCTCATGCTTTGTTTTCAGTTCAGCATCTTTCACCTGTATAGTGTCTGGTGGTATGAAGGTTGAATCCTTTGAGATGAATAGTACTTCAGTCTTTTTGCAATTCACCTTAAGGTTAATTCACCTGGTACTTGGTAGATCTCTCTCTTTTGTTTTAACAGATACCTAAGCTCCACGAACAGAACAATGGCTGGGAAAAATCGTATTGCTAAAGCTGTTACCCCCGTTACAGCATCTGCCTCGGTCCAGACAGAGGTCCTAATGCCAGTTGAAGGACCGGTTCCATGTGCAGGGTGCCTGCATGCTGAAGCTCTGAGGAAACAAGTGGAGGAACTCAGAGAGGAGGTGGCGAGGCTGAGGAGCATTCAAGACAGTGAGAAGTACATTGATGAGATGCTTCTTGCAGCAACCAAGCTCTCCAGCAGAGGAGAAGATGGGTGCCAATAGAATGTCGATGGTTGGACACAAGTCACCAGGACCTGCAAAATCACCAATCCAACTTCTCCAGCCCTTGAATTGAAGAACCATTATGCAGCCCTGGAAGTGAAGGAGGTGAAAGCATCCCTGGAAAGGGAAGAACCAGAGCTCAAGTACCCCAAAGTTGCAGAATCAGTGACCACAAGGAAACGAAGGGTAGTGGTGGTTGGAGACTCTCTTCTGAGGGGTACTGAGGCGTCCATAAGCCGACCAGACTTGATGTCCAGAGAGGTATGCTGTCTGCCTGGTGCCAAAATCCAAGATGTTATGGAGAGTTTGCCGAGACTCATCAAGCCCACTGACTATTACCCAATGTTGCTAATCCATGTTGGAACAAATGATACTGCCAGGTATACCTCGGAACGTATCAAAAGTGACTTCATGGCTCTGGGACAGACGGTGAAGCAGTTAGGTGCACAGGTGGTGTTCTCTTCAATCCTCCCTGTTGAGGGTAAAGGCCAAGGCAGAGAGGCTCGCATCCTGGAGATGAATGCATGGCTGCATGGATGGTGTCATCGAGAGCATTTTGGTTTCCTAGACCATGGGATGCTATTCCAAGGGTTGCAGAGCAGAGATGGCATCCATCTGTCCAAGAAAGGTCAACACGTCTTCAGTAGTAGACTGGCTAATCTACTGAAGGGGGCTTTAAACTAGATTTGTTGGGGATGGGTGAAAGCCCCCAGGTAAGTGAAAGCCCCCAGGTAGGGGATACATTAAATAACTTTATGGAAATGGGTAACAAGGGTAACATATGGAAAGCAGTGTGTATAAATGCCCGTAGCATGGGAAATAAGATCCCTGATGTTGAAGCTTTGGTGGGAGTGGCTGACTTGGATTTAGTGGCAGTTACAGAAATATGGTTCACAGAAAACCATGACTGGGATGTAACTATACCTGGCTATACTTTATTCAGAAAGGACAGGGTAGGAAGTAGGGGAGGAGGAGTGGCACTATATGTTAAAACTACTATTAAAGCTTTGGAATTACAGAGCTTAAAAGGGAGAGGGGAGGCATTGTGGGTTAAACTAGAAAGAGGGAAAGAGAAATCTATTTACATTGGTGTGATATACAGACCTCCCTCACAAGAGGAAGAGGTGGACAGAGAGTTAATTGAAGACATGCACAGCATTGCTAGGAAAGGGGAAGTGCTACTGATAGGAGATTTCAATATGCCAGATGTTGATTGGCACATTCCTTCTGCAGTATCATCTAAAAGTAAGGAGATCCTGGATTCTCTACAGGGAGAACTATTCAGGCAACTGGTAACAGACCCCACACGTGAAGGGGCCATATTGGATTTGGTGCTTAGCAATGGTGAAAATGTTTCTGATGTTGTAGTGGGAGATCATTTTGCATCCAGTGATCACCAGATGGTGTGGTTCAGTATTAGGACTAGGGCTGTTAGAATCAATTCAAAGGCGAGGATCTTAGACTTTAGGAAGACTAACTTTGCGAAGATGGGCCAATACCTCAGGGAGTCGTTAGTTGGATGGGAACAGCTGAGGGATGTAGAAAAACAGTGGGAAAAACTGAAAGGGGATATTTTAAGGGCAACCAACCTTTTTGTTAAAATGGTAAATAAAGGTAAAAGGAAAAGGAGACCGCTATGGTTTTCGAAAGAAGTAGCTGAAAAAGTGAAGAAAAAGAGGGAGGCCTTCATGAAATACAAGAGATCACAGAGAGAGGAAGACAGGAAAAACTTAGAGAAGCTAGCAAAGTAGTCAAGAAGGCAAAGATTCAAAAGGAGGAGGAAACAGCCAACGCAATAAACTGGGGGGATAAGACATTTTTCAGATATATTGATGACTTTCAAAGCTGGCAATGAGCTCTCCTCCTCCTCCTCTCTATCTGACCTCATCCAACCACTTGCACCTAACAGACCAAGAAGATCTACAGAGTCCAACATGCTAGTAATTCCAACAGAAGCAACTAAATGCACCAAAACAACAGCTAACAGAGCCTTCCAACTCTGTGCCCCAAGTCTATGGAATACCTTACCAGCACATATCAGAGCAATCCCCAACTTGAGCCAATTTAGAAAGGCCCTTAAACATTTCCTCTTCACCAAATATCTCACTGACATCTCCGATCCTCAGTCCCACTTGAATAACGAGCACCTCAACAATAATAGTAGTCAACTAGGCAAGCCCTCGCAACAGGCGTCCCCTACAATGTAAACACCAAACATTATCCTTTCTCAGTACACCTCATATGTATATAGTGTACCCTTTTACCAAGTTGCATTTCCTGTTTAATGTAATGACCAGACATATTTAAGTTGTCGGATGTTTCTGTTCCATGTGAACCGCGCTGATTGCAAATAGTGCGGTATATAAGAAATATAAATAAATAAAAAATAAATAAAATATTAGTGAGAAGAGGAAGGGCAAGAATGGTATTGTCAGACTCAAGGGTGCAGGGGAGGAACATGTAGAAGCTGATAAGGATAAAGCGGAATTGCTTAACAAATATTTTTGTTCTGTGTTCACAGATGAAGAACCAGGAGCAGGGCCTCAGAAAACACCCACAAATAGGAACAGAAGCAAAGGATATCTTCAACAATTTTCAACAGACTGTGTTCATGAGAAACTAGCTCAACTTAAAGAAGACAAAGCGATGGGACCGGATGGGATACACCCGAGAATACTGGGGGACGTTCTAGCAGCTCCACTGACTGACCTTTTCAATGCCTCGTTGGAGTCGGGAGTGGTGCCAAAGGACTGGAGAGAGGCTCATGTGGTGCCTTTACACAAAAGCGGAAGTAAGGATGTGGTTGAAAACTACAGGCCAGTTAGTTTAACTTCGGTGGTGAGTAAATTATTGGAAACGCTGCTGAAAGAGAAAATAGTGAGGTTTCTGGAGTCCTGCGGATTACAGGATCCGAGGCAGCATGGATTCACCAGAGGTAGGTCTTGTCAGACAAATCTGATTGATTTCTTTGACTGGGTGACCAGGGAGTTGGACTGAGGGAGAGCCCTAGATGTGGTGTATTTAGATTTCAGTAAAGCCTTTGACACTGTTCCTCACAGGCGACTTATAAACAAACTGAGCACCCTAGGGATGGACCCTAAAGTTACTGCTTGGGTTAGAAATTGGTTGGGTGGGAGGCGACAAAGAGTACAAGTAAATGGAGCTCACTCTGAGAAGGATGTTATCAGTGGTATGCCCCAGGGATCTGTCCTTGGTCCGATTCTTTTTAACATCTTTGTTAGTGATATAGCGGAAGGGCTTTCAGGTGTTTGCCTCTTTGCGGATGATACCAAAATCTGCAATAGAGTAGACACCCAGGAAGGGGTAGATAACATGAGGAGGGATCTAGCTAAGCTTGAAGAAAGGTCTAGAATTTGGCAGCTGAGATTTAATGTTAAAAAATGTAAGGTCATGCATTTGAGCTGCAGCAATCCAAGGGAGCAATATAGTATAGGGGGTGAAGTACTTCTGTCCACTAAAGAAGAGCGGGACCTAGTCGTGGTTGTGTCTGATGATCTTAAAGTAGCTAAACAGGTAGAAAAGGCGACGGCAAAAGCTAGAAGGATGCTTGGGTGCATACGGAGAGGAATGGCTAGCAGAAAAAAGGAGGTGATAATGCCTCTGTATGTCTTTGTTGCGACCTCATTTGGAGTATAGTGTGCAATTCTGGAGACCGCACCTTCAAAAGAATATGAACAGGATGGAGTCGGTGCAGAGGGTGGCTACTAAAATGATTAGTGGTCTTCATTATAAAGCATATGAGGACAGACTGAAGGATCTTAATATGTACACCTTAGAGGAAAGGCGGGATAGAGGTGATATGATTGAGATGTTTAAATATCTCTGTGGCATAAATGTTCAGGGAGAGAGCCTCCTTCAATTGAAAGCAAGTTCTGCTACGAGGGGACATGGGATGAGGGTGAAGGGAGATAGATTCAGGAGTGATATGCGGAAATATTTCTTTACGGAAAGAGTAGTGGATCCGTGGAATAGTCTCCCAGTGGAGGTGGTAGAGATGAGGACAGTAACTGAATTCAAAAAAGCATGGGACAAACACAGAGGATCTCTAAAGATAAAAAGGGGACTGTTGTAGTTGTTATGGAAGAACAGACTAGATAGGCCATGTGGTCTTTTTCTGTCGTCATATTTCTATGTTTCTATGTTATGTGAATTTAACCAGTCCGTAACTGCATTGAAGCATTCCGTGATTTTTGAATAATTAGGGCTGCATGTAGAGAATGGAGAGTAAAGTAGCACATCATCAGCAAAGATGTGGTAGAGTATGCCAAAGGTTTGGATAATTGTGCAGATTAGTTGGATATATAAATCGAAGAATAACGCAGATAAGGAAGAGCCCTGAGGTACTCCTTGAGTTTGCTTGTACTTTGATGATGTTTGTGAACCAATGCAGACTTGTTGTTGACGGTCCATTAGATAGGAGCGAGACCAATCTAGTACTAGGTTCTTGATGCCTTTAGTTGAAGTTGGTCAAGTAGAAGGTTGTGACAGACTGTGTCGAAAGCTGAAGCAATATCTAGGAAGATCAAGATGAAGCCTTGTTTATTGTTTGTGCCTTTCACCAGGTTATCCATAAGTGAGGTAAGGAGGGTCTCAACACCATGTTGCCGGCGAAATCCATGTTGTTGTTGATCCAAAGGAGAGTAGGTATCGATGTGCTCTTGGATCTGCTGTTGAACTATTTTCTCTAATATCTTAGCCAAGAAGGGACTACTAGATATGGGCTGGTAGGAATTTGGGTCTTGCAGGTCCAGTTTCAGATTTTTTAGGAGTGGTCTGATGATGGCAGTCTTTAGTGGTGATGGAACCTGGCCTTGTGAGAAGGAAAGGCAAGCTATTTTTGATAAATAATGATATAAATCAGGACATGATACTTTGATCCAGTGAGGAGGACATGGATCAGAAGGTGATGTTGTTGAATTAAGAACTTTGATTATGGTTTCAAGCTGTTCAGCAGAATATGGGTAGAAGGAGTCTAAAGCAGGGATGTCAGCGTTGTCATTAAAGGGAATGTTAGTGTAAGTAGTCCCAATATTGTGGGCGAGCACATTGGTTTTGCTATAAAAATGGTTAGCCAGGTCCTGTGGATGTATAATAGTCTCAGATTGTTGAGATGATGTGTCTTTCATGAGAGACTCAGTTATTCGAAATAGCCCACGAGGCCTGTTAATGAAGCGCATGAGAACGTTGGTATGGTATTCCTTCCTTCTCTGAGTGATGTTAATACGGTGCTCGTGGAGGGATTTCATGTAAGTTTCACAATCATGTGGGCGCCTGGTGAGGCGCCATTTCCTCAATCTTCATAGGGAGTTACGTAGATCTGCTGTGAACCAGATAGCAGAATGTGCTCTTTTATTGTATTGCATGAGCTTGGTTAGGAGTGCAGTCTTGCTCAATGTGGAACTCCAATTGTGTATCATGGTAGATAGTCCAGAGGTTGTATGGTCAAGGTTAAGTAGGGTCTCCTCGAGAAAAGCTTCTTTGTTGAATGGTCTGAAGCGATGGGCTGGTGGTACTGTTGTAATTGATGAGGTATTAGAGATTGGAAGAGAGTCACACACACCTTGAGATCTGGAATAGAATGGCCATGTGGTCCGACCAAGGAACGGGAAGAATTTGCGCAGAAGGAGTGTTATTAGCTTCTGGTGTATAGGACGGAGCAAAAATCAGGTCTAATGTGTTTCCTTTAGTATGTGTTGCTGTGTGTATCAGTTGATTGTAGTTTAATGCAGACATAGCATCCATAAATGATGTGGAATTATTAGTCTGTCATTCAACAAGTAAGCTTTCCCCTGCTGCATTCGCTATCTGGCCAACCTGAATATTCAATGCCAATGGCCAGATATGACCCCAGCATCGAATATGCAGTCCAATTTAAAGCAGTGATGGTGAGCTGCTTTACTCAAGCTGGCTGTCACTGCTGAAAATGCTCCCATTGGTGAATATCCAGGACACCAAGCAAAGACCAAGGATAGCATTCAGTACTTAAAATGTCTATGAAGCAAAATGAATCTAAAGAAACCTCCACTGAGAAGGATGCATTGGTAGGTGGATATAGACATCCTGTAGGTCCAGGAAAGTGAGCCAATGGCTTCAAAAGAGGAGTGGCAAGATAGTTGCAAGGAAGGTCATTTTGAATTTTTCCTTTTTTATGATGAAATTGAGTACCAGAGTCCTCCCATCATTTTGGGGATGAAGCAGTACTTGGAGTAGAACCCATGGCACTATTGCAGCAGTAGCACCTCTTTAATCACCCTTACTAAAGAAGCAATCGAAGCTCTGATTTCAAGACATTGAGATGCTGTTGGGGGAGCTGTGAAGACATAATTTGGCCTCTGCTCAGCTGAGGTCCTCTTGACGACCTGATGCTCAGAACCATGAGGTTCTGCATACTCTGCTGTGGATCTGGATACCATGATATAAGTGCTGTATCTCAAGTGAATGAGATGGAGGACCACACACCTTGCAATTATGCAATACTGGTGTAATTTATAAATAATTTTTGTTAGATAGGGATTTCAAGAGGTAGAACATTTGCTGGATGAAGGAGTGGTGCTATTGCATTATTTGTAGTTGGTTGCACTGCAACTCGCTGCTTGGAATTCTCCAAGATCATTTGGTCCTTCCCCAATGGCACATTAGGTTGTGACTTTACACTCTTGGACTTTTTGAGGGCTATCTCTACCAGAGACTGATGTGAAAACTAGGGAGCTTCATGACCAGGTGCAGGATGAACATTATGGTGCAAGGATATTGGGTGCCCTAGTTGAACTTTTAACCTTGTTCTTCCCCTCCTCCAAGATTTTGATAATTAAGATCATCAAAATACCACCCTTCCCATAAAAATGTATAAATGGACATCATACTTTTAAATATTAAACTTTGTGTGTATGTGTGCGCCCAGTCTTACTGCGGGTAAAAAAAAATGGACAGATAGCTCAGAGTTTGAGTGGCTGTTAGGATCTATTGTTTTGCTTTGACTGCTGCTGCTCTTTGCTGACCCTTGGTAACTTTTGACCTAAGCATCCACCTAGACTTGTCTAACACTTGTGCTAGCCTTGCTTATATTTGAGGTTTAGTCATTTGGAGGTTGCTTAAAAGAACAGGAGTAAGCTCTTTACCTGCAAAGCCTGAAAGGTGTACTTTCCTTGAAGGGCTATAGGATGGAATTAAAATTTAGATTGTTTTCAGAGACCTTAAGAGAGGAGTAGATGAAAGATATGGATAGCTTCTGAAAGTTAAGGATAGAAGTCCTCCATTTGCATCTCTAGTTCAAGCTCATGAGGTATCATTGCGTGTGTTTTGTATTTGTTCTAAGAGTTCTAGGTCTCTACTGGAAATTCTAAGAGGCCCTTTTACTCAAGTGCATTATGTTTTTTCACTCAACATGCATTTAGCATGAAAATTAATGTGCACTAAGATCAAAGCCTCTGCGGTAGCTGTCAGTGATATGACTAGTATGTTCCAGTTTACATATGGATGTGCACATAACACATGGAATTATTACCATGTATACACTTGCCTCCACCCATTGATATGGAGGTAATTGTACCCACGCTAATTGCAACATTGACCATTAGCGCGCAATATGTACTCCATGTTAACTGCAATGTGCTCACTGTGCCCACACTCCACCCCAACACGAGTTTTCTCCAATAAGTGGCAGTTAGCGCACAAATCAGTGTGCAGTAACTATTATGCCCCCATGCTAACAGTTAGCGTATTTACTCACCTGTAACAGGTGTTCTCCAGGAGCAGCAGGAATCAGTCCTCACATATGGGTGACGCAGGCGTCGACAGAGCCCTCGTGCGGAGCATTTCCCCAGCTTTCAAAGAAAGCCTTTGGGAATGCAGCGCGCATGCGCGGTCCCCTTTCCGCCCAAGGGTGCCATCTTGCTCAGTCTGATGACATAGCTAAAAGACATCAAAAAAACAAAATCAAATATATGGGACTGCAACTCCAAGGGGAGGAGAGAGGGTCGTGAGGACTGATTCCTGCTGCTCCTGGAGAACACCTGTTACAGGTGAGTAACTACGCTTTCTCCAGAACCAAGTAGGAAGTCAGTCCTCACATATAGGACTCCCCAGCTCTAGGCTACCGAGAACTCAATGCTGAAAAATAAGCTCCCTCTAGAGCCTCAGCATGCGTGATAAGAATCGTTTCTGAGAACGCCCCCGAACGGTAGCCCAACACAAGGGTCGGGGGGTAGGAGTTGCCTAAACCTCAAAGAGATTACGGAGTACCGCCTGTCCGAAAGCACTGTCCCTGCGGGACTCCCTCGAGGCAATAATGGGCCGCAAAAGTCTGGCTTGAAGACCAAGTAGCGGCCCGGCAGATGTCTGCCAACGGAACAGAGCGGAGATGAGCTACTAACGCGGCCTTCGCCCTGACATGGTGGGCCGTGACTCGACCCTGCAAGGAGAGGCCGGCTGCCCTGTATGCCCAGGCGATACAGTCTGCTACCCAAATGAATAGGGTACGCTTGGAGACAGGTGACCCCAGCTTATTAGGGTCAAAAGATACGAAGAGCTGAACAGCCCTTCGATGCCCCTGCGTACGGTCAATGTAGAAAGACATCGCCCTCCTACAGTCCAGGGTATGCAAGACCATTTCAGCCCGGCTGGCATGCGGCCTGGGAAAGAAGGTCGGAAGAACCACCTCCTGATTGAGGTGGAAAGAGGAGACAACCTTTGGAAGGAACTTAGGATGAGTCCATAAGACCACCCTGTTCCTATTGAACCGTGTGTATGGTCTATCAGAAACCAGAGCCTGTAGTTCACTCACACGCCTGGCCGAGGTAAGTGCCACCAAGAACAACGCCTTCCAGGAAAGGAAGTGTAAATGACAGGTAGCCATCGGCTCAAACGGTGGGCGAGTAAGTTGTTGCAAGACCACATTCAAATCCCACTCAGGGGCTGGTGGACGAATTGGAGGCTTGAGCAAAAGCAGGCCTCTGAGGAAGCGGGCCACTAAGGGGTGGACCAACAGAGACTGGCCGTCTACCGGCTAGTGGTGCGCTGACAGAGCACTGAGGTGGACCCGAACAGAGTTGGATTTAAGGCCTAGGTTTGACAGGTGAAGCAGATACTGCAGCACCACTGGTACCAGGCACGAAAACGGATCCTCTTGGCGCTGAGTACACCAGGTGGAGAACCTACGCCACTTGAGGGCATAAGATTTCCGGGTGGATTGTCTCCTAGATGCCAAAACCACCTCCTCCACGTCCCTAGGCAGAAGTAAGGGAGCTAGAACTACCCTTTCAGCATCCAGGCCATCAAATGGAGGGACTGGAGGTTGGGGTGCAGGAGAGATCCCTGATCCTGAGACAGGAGATCAGGTTGCACCCCCAGAGGGAGTGGAGTGTCCACCGCCAATTGCAGGAGTGGAAACCACGGTTGCCTCGGCCATCTGGGGGCTACCAGGATCAGGGAGGCCCTGTCCCAAAGAACCTTGAATAGGGTTCGGGCCACTAGAAGCGTTGGAGGAAACGTGTACAACAGGCCCGTAGACCAAGAGATTAGGAAGGCATCTGCTGCCATCCGCAGAGGATGCGGTTGTCTGGAAACAGAACCTGGGCAGTTGACGGTTCAGTGGACTGGCAAAGAGATCGATGGTTGGAAGACCCCATTTTAGGAAGATCTGCTGGACCACTAGGAAATTCAAATGCCATTCGTGAGGCTGTAGAATCCTGCTCAACCTGTCTGCCAGGTAATTTTCTTGGCCAGGTAGATAAACTGCCTTGAGAAACATGCCGTACTTGATTGCAAAGGCGCACAGGGCCTGTGCTTCCTGACACAGAAGCCTGGACCCTGTGCCTCCTTATTTGTTCACATAGAACATTGCTACTTGGTTGTCTGTCTGAATCAAGACAGACTGGTGAGAGAGGATATGAGAGAAAGTTTACAGAGCTAATCAAATAGCTGGCAACTCCAACAGATTGATCTGCTGTGTGGCCTCCCAAGGGGACCAGAGGCCCTGAGTGCATGCCCCCTAGCAATGTGCACCCCAACCTTGAAGAGAAGCATCGGTCGTCAGCACCTGTGTGTGTGGTGGTGCCTGGAAGGGCACCCCTTTGATCAGGTTCGGGAGATGCAGCCACCACTGTAGGGAGGCCGCTAGTAGTTGGGACACTCACTCTGTCCCTTAAGTCTCCTGTGGCCTGTATCCACTGAGCTCTGAGGCACCATTGAGCAGGCCGTATATGCAGACGAGCATTTGGAGTTACATGGATTGTGGATGCCATGGTGCCCAAAAGCCTCAGGAAATGTCTGGCCGAGACCAGAGATCCACTGCGAAACTGCTGTGCCAGGGCCATCAGTCTGTGAGCCCTGTTCCCGGGCAAATAAGCCATTGCTTGTAGAGTATCCAACCTTGCCCTTATGAACTCTACGTCCTGTGAGGGGAGCAAAGTGGACTTTGCGAAGTTTATGACAAAGCCTAGGTGCTGGAGAAGAGAGACAGTGCGAAGAGTGGCTTGTCTGGCCTCCTGTGGAGACTGACCCCTGATGAGCCAGTCGTCCAGGTATGGAAAGACAAAGATGCCCTGGTTTCTGAGATAGGCCGCCACCACCGTCAGGCATTTGGTGAAAACCCTGGGTGCGGAAGTTAGGCCAAATGGAAGTACTCTGTACTGAAAATGATTTCCTCCCACTACAAATCTGAGATATTGCCTGTGGTCTGGATGAATGAGGATGTGAGTACAAGCATCCTTCAGGTCTAAGGAGCATAGCCAATCTCCCTGCTGGAGGTAGGGCAGCAGTATTCCAAGGGTAAGCATCTTGAACTTTTCCCTCTCCAGGAACGTTTTGAGATTTCACAAGTCTAGGATGGGCCTGGGGCCTCCTGTCCTTTTTGGTACCAGAAAGTACCATGAATAGAAGCCTTGGCCTCTCAGGTGGTGAGGCACCGGTTCCACCGCCTGCTCCCTTAGAAGACTTACCAACTCCTGAAGGAGGTTCCTGTGAAGAGGGAGTCTTGGAGGCTCCCCTGGAAAATAGGAGGGGGGTAACTGGTTGAAGTGGAGCAAATAGCCCTTTTGGACTATGCTCAGTACCCAGGTATCCCCTGTTATGGCTGACCACCTGTGGGCGTACAGTGTCAGCCGGCCTCCTGTGCTGAGAGGAGCCAGCTGAGGAGGAGAGGCTATGCAGTGGGAGTCAAAACCCCACTCCCTGCTGTGCAGGAGCTGGAGCTGATGGCTTGGGGGTTTTCTGCCTACGGGACCCATGTCCCTGCCCCTTGGCCTGCTGACCCTGATGGGGAGCTGTAGAGGCCTGAAATTGAGGGTAGGATTTGTATGCAGTAGCCTTCCTCTGGTAAAAGGGCTTTTTCCCCGAGCCCTTCTTCTTCTGAGAAGGGGCAGAATTCTTCCTGAACAGCCTTGTCCTGGTGAGAGTCTCAGTCTCGATTTCTGCAGCCTTTTCAGCCATGGGTTTGCCAAAGAGGTTTTCACCCCAGCAAGGGACATCGACCAACTTGTCCTGGACCAATGGCTCAAGGTCCGATGACTGATGGCGACCGATGCCGGCTGCTGCTACTTGGGCCGAAGCCTCGACGCCATCTTAGGCTGCTGAAGATATAAACTTCAAACACTCTCGAATCCCTGATGACAAAGCCTTGAACCTCTGCAAAGGTTCCTCGGAGAGGCCAGCAGAGAACCCGGCAATCTCCTTTGCCAGGTCTCGGAGGTACATGCCCATGTAGAGCTGGTAAGTCTGGACACGACAAGCCAGCATAGAGCCCTGGAAGCACTTTCTACCGAGGGCATCCAGGTTCCGGGCCTCCCTGCCGGGGGGCACGGAGGAGTGCATCTTCTGACTCTTCAGACGATGCAGGGCCGATTCCACAACCATGGAGTGGTACGGTAGCTGTGCCTTCTGGAACCCAGGGCTCTTACGGACTCGATAAATGGAATCGACCCGTTTGCTGAGAACCGGTGCCAAGGCCGGTGCCTCCCACATGCGGAAGAGCAGCCGTTCCAACATCGGAGGAACCGGTACAGTAAAGGCCTCCTTCAGGGGAGAGTCATACTGGAGGGCCTCGAGCTCTTCGGCTCGAGGCTCCTCCTCGGGATCCGCGGGGAAGGCCAAGGCCTTGGCCATATCCCTCACAAAGTCCAAGAACCGGGTATCCTCCGGGGGGGGGGACCTTCTCCGAGGCTCGGACTCCAGTGAGTCCGATGGGACACACCGGGACCGAAATGTATCTGGGGACTCCTCGTCCTCCATCTCCCACCCCGACCCCTCTGAGGAGGAATTGAGCGGCTCCGGCCGGGCAAGCACCGATGCCATCCGCCCCGATGCCGAGGGTACCGGCGTCGACGACCTCGGCCCCATACGGGAGGCCGAGGGAGACCTTAGCCGACAATAGACTCGAGACCGCATGGACTCAAGGATCGGCTCGGCCTCCGGGGTCGACTTGGACGTCGAGGTCCCGGTGTTCGGGGCAGATGCACCGGTCAGACCGGCGATCAGCACCCGCTGCTGTTCCATGAAGGCAGCCAAGCTGCTCTCCAAGGCCGTCAACCTGAGTCCGAGCTCAGGAGTCTCAGCAGCCCCTGATGGCATCGGGGCCGACGTTGGCTCCCCCGGAGGAGAGTCGACGAGGACTACAGCACTCACATGACTCGGGGACTCCGGCTCCACACGAGGCAATTTGGCAGGCCTCTCCAGCTCCGAGGATCCGGGACGGCGGTCGGGGCTATGCGACCTGGCCCTTGAGGGACCAAGAGCGTCCACCGACACCACCCTCGCGGGTTTCTTCTTCCTTTTGTGTTCCCGTGAGGGAGACCCCTGCTCACAGGAGCCCCAACGATGCTCGGGGTCGGACTTCCGAGACATCGAGGCCTCTGATGAAGTCCGGGCCTGGCCGGACGCGGAGTCAGAGAAGATCCTTTCTCGTTGATGCTGACGGCTCCTCAATGCCTTCGAGGACATTTTGCCGCACAGGCCACAGATCATCGGGTCATGATCGGGCCTGAGGCACCGGAGGCAGCAGTCGTGTGTGTCGGTGAGACACATCAGTTTCTTACACCGATCACACTTCTTGAACCCGCTGGCAGCCATCGGGGGAAAAAGGGCCCCTGAAAGATCAAAAGACCAGGCTGCCAGTGAAAAAGAAAAAAGAGCGCTAACGCTAGTCTCGAAGGACAAAAACTGAAAAACAGCTCCGGGTTCGATACCGGTGTACCGTGCCCAGGCGGGAAGGGGAACCAGCGTCGAATCGGCAAAAAACACGAATCTTCAAAGGAAAAATCAACTTTTAACCGGGTGACTAGGACACACGTCCGTCAGGCTCAACGGAAAAAAGAAGACTGAGCAAGATGGCACCCTTGGGCGGGAAGGGGACCGCGCATGCGCGCTGCATTCCCAAAGGCTTTCTTTGAAAGCTGGGGAAATGCTCTGCACGAGGGCTCCGTCAACGCCGATGTCACCCATATGTGAGGACTGACTTCCTGCTTGGTCCTGGAGAAATCATGAATCTGAGTGCACAGTTACCACATTCCAATATGTGCACTAATTGCTTGGTGCACTATAGTAAAACAGCCCCTAAATCTTGTGACTTTTGCAGGCTGTGCAGTCAGATGTCTTTGTTGAAATCTGAGAATTCAGACACTGAGGAGCCCAGAGAGGGGAAGAGACATCCATCCATGACCTAGTTGGACTGGCAAGGTTTGTAAGTGGTAGGAGTGTAGTTCCTGCCAGTGTAGAAAACCCTCTGAGTGCACCAATGGAATGGATGAAGCTGAAGTCATGTTTTTCACAAACTGCTCCTTTCTTTTGTTTTTTATTTTGTGAGGAGAGAAATTTTGCATCCTGTTGTCACCATAAGGATTACAAAACTGAAGAGGTAAGAGAAGCAGTACCATGCCTAAAGGTCCCCACGCATGCTCAGGAAGTCTGACTTGGCTGAGCTATGAAGAAAGAGAAGTTCCAAATGAGCGACACCGGGATTATATACGCCCATGAGTGTGTCCGTCATAGCCCTACTTGTCCATGAAGAATAAAAGTATCCTCCACATCACATTAATTTGGGAATATGCTATATTGTGAGAGTTTTTAGGAACTTAGAAGCATTTTTTAAATTGTGGCCCTATGAGAAACAATCATATAATGAAATTGGATTAGGGCCTCAATATGATAAATTGATCCCAAAGTAAAAAAAATTCATTACCACAAAATATTCATTCCATGCTCTGTACTGTCCCATGGGACCTGAACATTATGTCTGCTCCAGTTAAGAACAGAAGTTATTAAAACTGTATTTAAACAAGTAAGATAGCTCTGGTGATAACTCTTACAATAAACAAATAAATTGCATGAGAAATTGGTAAATCAGATTTTCCTCCAATATCTAATATAGACCTTTGTTGTTTATCAGTTAACATAAATGTAATACTTTATTTTTAATAATTTCAAAAATAATACAATTCAAGTACAATTGAGACAGTATACCTGTATACAAAAAAAAACAAAGGCAAAAAAGAAGCAAGAAAATTCCCACTTGCAATGCCGGCTCACGAAGAGGAAATAAGGGAGATCAAAGAGCCATATGAAAAGAAGGAAAAACATTCCAGAAAATGGAAAATTCAACCAAGAGCAATAGAGCTGGAATCAGCATAAGCTAATTCCCCCCCCCCCCCCATATCAACCTAAAGACTCCTGAAGGAGCATAATCTGACCGAAACTTAACATCAAACAATATTCTAAACAGTTCTGGGTTCAAGACTATATAGGTATCATTCAAAAAGAGCGAGCCTGGTGGACTCAGCAGTGGCCCATGACAACATGGCAGTGGGTACCCCGAGGAGGAGTCTTGCCATAGCGCCGTGCTCCCCTCCCCCTGGCTCCTTTCCAAAGCAGCACAAACGTTTTGTCCTCCTAGAATAGTGACAGTGGGTGCAGTCAGGAAGGAGCTAGGGGGAGGGATTGTCGCAGCCCATCAGAGATAAAAGGATTGTCGTCCTTTCAGCGAGCAACTTCACACAACCCTCTCTCCCATTCAGAATGAATTCTGTCTTATGCAGTTAGCAATTTCTATTAGATATCAGTGACGGAATACATGTCCAGTCAATATCAGATGAACTACATTTTCTCCATGTTGCAGCTTCTACGGGCACCTAAATCAAATATGGGCACAAATGATTGGCGAACCATCAAGAGACTGGGGACTCTAGCTATGCAAACGCTCTCATGCCATTTAATGGCTAGCTCGGTTCAAGGTGGATGCCCCTCTGGAATGATGAAAAACTGATCCCAGAGGCATGGACTGTGCAGACACACCTGGCAGCAATAGCATTTGCATTGGGTAAACCTAGGGACCCCATCCCTTTCTCTCAATTGTTGTGCAGAATCGTATCTGACATGTTCTAATAGAGTTGCATCTTGTTTAACCCACACACAAATTTCTACATCAATTACTGAAATCGTGCTGTCTGCTTCCCCCACATGGGGTGTGTCCTGCCTGTCAGTGTTGACAGATTTGCAGGAAAAACATATGAGATGCTTATGCCCCAAGGCAATAAAAACTTTTTCATCTTCTTTGTGTAACTTTACATATATCAGGAACTACCCAGTTCATCTTCCCTAGAAGAAAAAACACATTTATGACAAATACAGAAAATATTTTTTTCCATTTACTACTGAGAAATATGTCAGTAATAACATAATACAAGACATCATACTATATCAATATAGCATACAGTCACATATAAATTCACTGCAACACAATCATTTTAAAATTACAAACCTTGGGCTTCTGGTTCTGATTTGAGTAGAGATGGCAGCTTAGATGCTAAGCTCCACGGTACCCAACTGTTTTCTCGAGTTTGCAGCCAGCGATTGTGGACTTAGCCCCCTCCCCCCGCCAGCAGGGTGTGCATTGCAGCGATGGACTGAGGTAACTGCATGGCCAGGAGGAAGCCAGCAGTTGATCTGGGTCTGTTCACCTTCAGGGTAAGAGCGCAGGAGCCAGAACAAAAATGGTAGCCACGGGAGGCAAAAGCTTGATGGGAAAAAAGGGTTCACTGGCTGGGGAGTTGCCCAATAGCAGAGGAGAATTAATGGTACTGTGCAGTGAGCTGACAGCCTGGTTCCTAGACTTGAGGAGCAAATTGGTGGGTTTCCAGGTGGAGATCTGCATGTAGGTTGGGGAGATGCGTGCAGATCTTTTGGAGTTTGACAACAAGACAGAGAGCCTGGAAGGGAGAGTGGAAGAGAATGAGGAGGTGATCAGCAAATGGACTACAGTGGAAGAAGTCCTGCACAGGGAACATCACGAATTATGGTCAAAAGTGGAGGACATAGAAAACTGTACCTGCAGATATAACATCAGCATCTGCGGGGTCCCCAACGATGACGATAAACAGTACTACTGTACATTAGTTCAGAAGATTAGTCAGGTGGCTTGGACTCCTCAAGTTACTGCCACAAGATTGAGCGGGCCCAAAGGGCATTGGGTCCTCAATGGGACGACCGCCCAAGAGACATTATTGCACACTTTGATGAATATGTGGCTAAGAACCCTGTGCTGTCAGCAGCCCAGAAACTGGGGCAGTTGCAATGGGAGTCCGGGAAAGTTGAGATCTTTGCAGACACGTCCTCCTTGACCCTGCAAAAAAGAAGAGATATAGGATGTCACACACCACTTGCGAGCTGAGAAAGTGCGGTACAGATGGTTTTTCCCCTTTGGCCTCATTTTACAATCTCTGGAGTCACATACCAGACACAATCCTTTGAGGAGGTGGTGGATGGGCTCTGGAACGCTGGATGGGATAACTTGACCAAGCGAGCAGTGTCAGACACCAACAAGCAGGTCAAGTAAGGTACACCAGACACCCGTTGGTATCAAGTGGGCCGAGGCAGCAAACGGCTATAGCGACAATCTGGAGAGGCAGGTGTACCATCTAAGAGTGGAGAATGCCATTGGATGACAGATTTAATGTTGATTGTTATTGACTGCTAGACCTCCTTGTGAAACTGATTGGGGGAGAGTATGGGAGACGCCAGAGGTGAACAGTAGGTGGAATGTTTGCTGCCATTGCTTAATGGGGGAGTGGTGGGGGGTGAGAATGTGGAATGAATGCAGGAGTGGGTGAAGATGCAGAGCACGTGTGATAGTGTGATGAGTGAGTTGGGGGATCTTTGGGAAGTTCAGATAAGATAGAGGGGGAGGGGGGAGGGGATAGGAGAACAGGGGATGTCAGGGTATAGGTAGGGGGGGGGGCAGGGTGTTACAAGTGTTTAGAGTGGATACTGAACCGAGGGGGGAAAGATCCATAGGTGGGAGGGCAACGGAAGTGGACAGGGTGGTTGATAGGGAATAATGGACCGGAGGTTGGTGTCCCTAAATGTTAAAGGACTTAACTCTTTCAAGAAGCGACAAAGCGTAGTTACTCACCTGTAACAGGTGTTCTCCAGGAGCAGCAGGAATCAGTCCTCACATATGGGTGACGTCGGCGCCGACGGAGCCCTCGCGGAGCAATTTTCCCCAGCTTTCAAAGAAAGCCTTTGGGAATTGCAGCGCGCATGCGCGGTCGCCTTCCCGCCCAAGGGTGCCATCTTAGCCAGTCAGATGACATAGCTAAAAAAGACAGCATAAAAATTTGCAAAAAAACTAAAGCAGATGATCGCAACTCCAAGGGGAGGAGGGAGGGTTGTGAGGACTGATTCCTGCTGCTCCTGGAGAACACCTGTTACAGGTGAGTAACTACGCTTTCTCCAGGACCAAGCAGGAAGTCAGTCCTCACATATGGGACTCCCAAGCTTAAGGCTACCGGAGACCCTAAGCACAAAAATGAGCTCCCTCTAGCTCAGCAGCACAGAAGGAAGGAATCTTCGCTGAATTATTACCCACCGGTAGCCCACATCCGGGATGGAGGGTAGGAGTTGCTCAGACCTCAAAGAGATTACGGAGGACTGCCTGTCCGAAAGCACTGTCCCTGCGGGACTCCCTCTCGAGACAGTAACGGACCGCAAAAGTCTGGCTTGAAGACCAAGTAGCGGCCCGGCAGATGTCTGCCAGCGGAACAGAGCGGAGGTAAGCCACTGACGTAGCCTTTGCCCGAACGCAATGAGCCGTGACTCGACCTTCCAAGGAGAGTCCGGCTGCCCCATAAGCCCAAGTGATACAGTCCGCAACCCAGATGGACAGAGTACGCTTGGAGACCGGGAGCCCAAATTTATTGGGGTCAAAAGACACAAAAAGCTGAGCAGCTTTACGGTGCTCCCGCGTACGGTCAAGTTCAATGCCCTTCTACAGTCCAGGGTATGGAGGACCGTTTCAGCTCGGCTGGAGTGTGGTCTGGGAAAGAAGGTCGGAAGTACCACCTCCTGATTGATGTGAAAAGGGGAGACCACTTTTGGAAGAAATTTTGGGTGAGTCCGTAGGACTACCCTATTTTTGTAGAACCGAGTGTAAGGGGGATCAGACACGAGGGCCTGCAATTCACTTACGCGTCTAGCGGAAGTGAGGGCTATCAAGAACAATGTTTTCCAAGAAAGAAAACGGAGAGAACAGGTAGCCATAGGTTCAAAAGGCGGACAGGTGATCCGCTGTAAAACCACATTCAGGTCCCAGTCAGGCACTGGCGGGCGCAGAGGTGGTTTAAGTAGAAGGAGACCTCGGAGAAACCTCGCTACGAGAGGGTCGCTGGAAAGAGGTCTGCCGTCCACCGGCACATGATGTGCTGAAAGAGCACTGAGGTGAACTTTGACGGAGTTGGACTTAAGTCCCAGATTAGAGAGGTATAGCAAGTACTGCAACATCACCGACACCGGGCAGGAGAAGGGATCCTGAGACTGTTGGGTACACCAAACGGAAAAACGACGCCATTTAAGGGCGTAGCATTTGCGGGTAGAAGGTCGTCGCGAAGCTAGGACGACCTCCTCCACCTCTGCCGGCAGGAGAAGGGGAGCAAGGACTACCCGCTCAGCAGCCAGGCCATTAGATTGAGAGATCTGAGGTTGGGGTGTAGCAGAGACCCCTGATCCTGAGTGAGGAGATCCGGTTGTAACCCCAGAGGGAATGGATCCTCTACCGCTAATTGCAGCAGGAGTGGAAACCACGGCTGTCTGGGCCAGCGAGGGGCCACCAGGATCATGAAGGCTTTGTCTCGGAGAACCTTGAAAAGAGTCCGAGAGAGACTAGCGGGATGGGAGGGAAAGCGTACAGAAGGCTCTCCGACCATGAGAGTAGAAAAGCGTCTGCCGCAACTCGAAGGGGATGTGGCTGACGAGAGCAGAAGCGAGGAAGTTGCCGGTTGAGAGGGCTGGCAAAGAGATCCATCGTGGGGAGGCCCCACTTTAGAAAGAGCTTCTGAACTACCAAGGGATCCAGGCGCCACTCGTGCGGCTGGAGGATCCTGCTGAGTTTGTCCGCCAGGCAATTTTCTTGGCCTGGGAGATAAACTGCCTTGAGAAGAACGCCGTGACTGACGGCCCAAGAGCAGAGCTTCTGTGCTTCCCGACAGAGAAGGAAGGAGCCCGTGCCCCCCTGCTTGTTCACGTAGAACATGGCAACTTGAGTGTCCGTCTGGACAAGGACGGACTGGTGAGAGGTCAGGTGGGAGAAGGCCCTGAGAGCCAGGCGGATCGCTCTGAGCTCCAGGAAGTTGATCTGCTGAGCAGACTCCCACGTGGTCCAGAGGCCCTGAGTACGTGCCCCTTGGCAATGTGCTCCCCAGCCCAGGAGGGATGCATCTGTCGTCAGCACCCGGGCCGGCTGAGGTGACTGAAAAGGCATGCCGAGTACCAGGTTCGGCCGATGAAGCCACCACTGGAGAGACGAGATCAGCGGCTCGGAGACGCGCACTAGGTCTGCTAGGCCGCCTGTGGCTTGTTGCCACTGCTTGCGGAGACACCATTGAGCAGGCCGCATATTCAGGCGGGCATTGGGGGTCACATGGACGGTGGAAGCCATATGGCCGAGTAGTCTCAGGAAGCGCCTGGCGGAGACCAGGGGCTGGCTGCGAAAACGGTCGGCTAGGTCCATGAGCCGTTGAGCCCTGTCGAGCGGTAGGAACGCTCGTGCCTGAGGAGTGTGCAGCCTTGCGCCGATGAACTCGAGATCCTGTGAGGGGAGCAAAGTGGACTTTGCGAAGTTTATAACAAAGCCCAAGTACTGCAGAAGAGTCACCGTGCGGCGTGTGGCGTTGGTGACCTCCGGAGCGGACGCTGCTCTGATGAGCCAGTCGTCGAGGTACGGAAAGACATAGAGGCCGTGAAGCCGGAGATGGGCCGCCACCACCGCGAGACATTTTGTGAAGACTCGTGGTGCGGAGGACAGGCCAAAGGGTAGTACTCTGTACTGGTAATGATTTCCGGCCACCACAAACCTTAGGTATTGGCGGTGGCTTGGGTGGATGAGGATGTGCGTGTAGGCATCCTTTAGATCCAAGGAGCATAGCCAATCTCCCTGCTGGAGGTAGGGCAGAAGGATTCCAAGGGTAAGCATCTTGAACTTCTCCCGCACGAGGAACTTGTTGAGGTTGCGCAAGTCCAGGATGGGTCTGAGGCCTCCTGTCCGCTTTGGTACTAGAAAGTACCTGGAATAAAAGCCTTGACCTCTCAGGTGGTGGGGCACCGGTTCCACCGCCTGTTCCTGCAGAAGACCTGCTAACTCCTGAAGGAGTAATTCCCTGTGCAGAGGGGGTCGTGGAGGTTCTCCCGGAAAATAGGAGGGAGGGACCTGGTGGAAGTGGAGAAGATAGCCTTCTCTCACGACTTGAAGCACCCAGGCATCTGAGGTGATGCTGGACCACCTGTGGGCGAAGTGAACCAGCCGGCCTCCGGTGCTGGGAGGAACCAGCGGAGGGGGAGAGGCTATGCTTAAGGAGTCAAAAGCCCCCACCCTGCTGAGCAGGGGCTGGTGGTGCAGGCTTGGGGGCTTGCTGCCTACGGGACCCGTTACCCCGTCCCTTGGCCTGCTGGCCCTGTTGGGGAGCTGCAGGGGCCTGATATTGGGGGTATTGTTTGTAGGCAGCCGCCTTTCTCGGGTAAAAGGACTTCTTTCCCGAGCCCTTCTTTTTCTGGGAAGGGGCGGAGGTCTTCCTAGAAAGCCTAGTCCTGGTGAGAGTCTCCGTCTCGATCTGTGCAGCCTTTTCAGCCATGGGCTTGCCAAAGAGGTTTTCGCCTCGGCAGGGGACATCGACCAACTTGTCCTGCACCCAGGGCTCAAGGTCAGACGACTGAAGCCAAGCCTGTCGGCGGGCACCGATGCCGGCTGCGGCCACTCGGGCCGATGCTTCAAAGCCATCATAGGCTGCTCGGGATATGAATTTTGAGCATTCCCGAATGCCAGAGGACAAGGCCAGGAACCTCCGCAAGGGTTCCTCGGACAAACCAGCGGAGAATCCGGCTAGCTCTTTAGCCAGGTCTCGGAGATACATGCCCATGTATAGCTGGTAGGTCTGGACACGACACGCAAGCATAGAGCCCTGGAAACACTTCTTACCAAGGCCATCCAGGTTACGGGCCTCCCTGCCAGGAGGCACCGAGGAGTGCATCTTCTGGCTCTTAAGACGATGCATGGCCGATTCCACTACCATGGAATGGTGTGGTAGCTGTGCTTTTTGGAAGCCAGGGCTCTTGCGGACTCGATAGATAGAATCGACCCGCTTGCTCAGGACCGGCGAGGAGGCCGGACTCTCCCACATGCGGAAGAGTAGTCGTTCCAGCATGGGAGGAACCGGTACAGTAAAGTGTTCCCTGGCGGGAGAGTCATACTGGAGGGCGTCGAGCTCTTCGGCTCGAGGCTCCTCCTCGGGATGCGCAGGGAAGGCCAAAGCCTTGGCCATATCCCTGACGAAGTCCGAGAACCGGGCATCCTCCGGGGGGGACTGCTTCCGAGGTTCGGACTCAGGTGAGTCCGAGGGGACACACCGAGTCCGAAAAGAATCAGGCGACTCTTCCTCTTCAGACTCCCAGACCGACTCCGACGAGGACTCGGTGGGGTCGGCCCGGTGCCTGCCGCCCCGACGCCGAGGGAGTCGGCGTCGGCGACCTCGGTCCCGAACGGGAGGCCGAGGGTGACCTCGACCGAGGATCGACTCGAGTGCGCATGGACTCGAGGATCGGCTCGGTCTCCGGGGTCGACTTAGACGTCGACGTCCCGGTGGTCGGGGCAGCGGCGCCAGCGAGGCCAGCGAGCAGTGCCCGCTGCTGGTCCATGAAGGCAGACAGTCTGCTCTCCAAGGCCGTCAACCTGAGTCCGAGCTCAGGTGACCCAGCAGCCCCCGACTCGGGCCCCGACGGCGTCGGGCCCGACGTCGGCGGTCTCGGAGGCGAGTCCAGGAGGACCACAGGACTTACCCGAGCAGGCAGCTCCGACTCCAGGCGAGGTCGCTTCGAGAGGTGCTCCTTCTCCAAGGACCCGGGACGGCTATCGGGGCTATGCGACCTGGCCCTCGCGGAGCCAGGAGCGTCCACCGACGACGCCCTCGCGGGTTTCACCTTCCGTCGATGGTCCCCGGAGGGAGAACCCCTATCGGAGGAACTCCGGCGACGGTCCGAGCTGGAACCTCTGGACGCGGAGGCCTCCGACGAGGTCCGGGTACGGCTGGGGTCAGCGAAGATCCTATCCCGCTGATGCAGCCGACTTCTCAACGCTTTGGAGGACATTTTGCCGCAGGGCCCACAGATCATTTCTTCATGATCCGGGCCCAGGCAGCGGAGGCAATTGTCGTGTGTGTCAGTTAGTGACATATTTCGGTCACACTGACCACTCCGCTTGAAACCACTGGCAGCCATCGGGGGAAAAAGGGCCCCGGCGAGGTCAAAGGACAGGGCTGCCAGGGAAAAACCGAAAACGAAACTGACTAAGTCAGAAAAACCGAAAAAGAAGAAGAGGACTCGTGACCGGCGTCGCGAGTCTGGGCGGGAAAAAGACCGGCGTCGAACCGAAGGAAAAAAGAGTAAATTATGAGTAAATATCAACTTTTTCGCGGGGACACGACGGGTACGTCTGTAGGGCTCCGCGGAAAAAAAGAAGACTGGCTAAGATGGCACCCTTGGGCGGGAAGGCGACCGCGCATGCGCGCTGCAATTCCCAAAGGCTTTCTTTGAAAGCTGAGGAAAATTGCTCCGCGAGGGCTCCGTCGGCGCCGACGTCACCCATATGTGAGGACTGACTTCCTGCTTGGTCCTGGAGAATTAATGTTTAAAGAGCTGGAGACTGCAAATGGGCATAGGCCTGGTGCAGGAATCCCACCTACTCAAAAAGGATTAGAGGTTGGTGCACCATTTGGGTTATGTTGCAGACCACTGGGAATCGAATATGAAAAGAAAAAAAAGGGGGGTGAGTGAGAATACCTATCTCCACCCATCTGGCCTTTGATATTCAGAAGGTAGAATGAGACAGAGAGGAGAGATTCCTTATGGTCCAGGAGGGGCGAATAAGTGGGCAGAAATTAACTATTGTGAATGTTTATGCCTTAAAAGTAGGACAAGGAGAGTTTTTCAAGGGCTTCACGTTAACGATCAGGGACTTTGGAGAACACCACCTCATCATGGGGGGGGGGGGGACTTTAATCTGACCCGCCATCCAATGATGGATAACTCTAAAGGGTGGTCGCGGAGTCCTAAGTCAGGGTGCAAGAAATTGGGGGCATTCATTGATAACCTCAATTTAGTGGACACATGACCTTTTTTCTCAGGGGTGCACAACTCATATTCACAAATTCATATCTTGATAGCGAAAGAGTTGGTGCCTGGTGCTTGGGGAGCACCCATCTGGTACGTCTTAGATCTGGAGCTGGGGAGTTGAGGACTGCAGTTCAGGAAACTCAATGAAACTCTACTGGATGATAATTTTATCTGGGAACAGGTGAGCGGGGAGATGAGGGGAGAACTGGGGCCCATTGGGAAGGTTCAGCTGTGGGAGGTGTGGGCATAGATGCTTGCAGAGAAGGTGTGATATGTTGGAACAATTCAAGCAGACTCATTTGAACAGGGCAATAAAGCCTCTCAGCTCCTGGCCATGAAGCTAACGAAGTTTTGAACTTCAAATACCATTTACAAAATAAAAAAGGAAAGGAGGTAAAAGAGCAGGAATCAGGGAATGTTTTTTGCAAGTTTACAAAGAACTTTATAAGCCCAAGTATGAATCCTCAGAGGTGGAAACTGCTCAGTATCTGAGGGGGGAGGGGGGGAAGGGGAGTCAGACTGGGGGATTTTGAATCTTGCCATCACTGCTAATGAGGTTCTACTGGCTATCTGGAGTGGAGGAGTGGCCTAGTGGTTGGGGCAAGGTACTTCAGACCAGAAGGTCGGGGGTTCAAATCCCACTAGAGGACAGCAACCTTGGGCCGGAAGGACTGGGGTTTCTAGTCCCACAGGTGCTCCTTGTGGTCTTGGGCAAGCCACTTAACCCTCCATAGCCCATGTTCCCTATAAAATAGTTATTTCCAAGTTATAATGCCCCGTTCAATGTAATTTCAGTTTGTTCAATGTAAACCACACTGATGCAGAATAACATGGTATATAAGAGAATGTAAATAAATAAATCTGCTCCATGCCAAGTGGGAGGGCTCCCAGGTTGGATGGATACTCAGTCAAATTTTACAAGGCATATGCAGACCTTATTGGGGAGGTACTGGCCAGAATGTTTAATAGAAACTTGGATGCATGTATCCCTGGGACATTGAGAGATGCTGGGGTAACAATATTGCCAAAAGATGGGGAAAAAAACAACCCTTCTGTGCAACTCGTATAAGCCAATATTTCTATTGGGCATTGATTTTAAGATTCTGACCAAGATCTTAGCCATGAGACTTATGCCACATATGGCAGAGCTGGTCCATTCCAATCAATCAGGCTTCATATCATATTAATGCTCTTTCCCAATTCCCTGTAGAATTGTTTTGGGTTCTCTCTAAATAGTTTATCCTTGATATCTTTCTTTTCTATTCATATCATTGCCGTTTTTGTGCTTCTGCTGCTACTTTCAATTTATTGTTGGAACATATAAATTTCAGGTCTCCCTCTGTCAATGCAGAATGCTTTATCTTGATGTCTTGGATCATCCTCAATATCCTTGATGATCTTAATCCATTTAGATAGCCATCTATCAGGGATACCCGCACATGCAATGATTGTATTATCCTTTTGATGCGCTTTTTCCAAGGAGGAACCATCATTGTTTTCTTTTTCTTCTGGCCTTGCACTTTAGTTAGTAATATTTTTGCAGTAATAATTTTAGCCATACAATATTATATTCAATTTATTTCATTGATGTCAATAAATTGTCCCTTTATACCAGATATGGCCTTATTCATCTTAATTATCATACTCCTACCCTAGATGCTAAATTTAGCTTGGGTAATCTTTCCCTTCATCCGATTACTGTAATATTTCAATGGGAATGCCAATAATGACCGGTGCTTTGTTCTTTGATAAGGCTTTCAATGCTGCTTCGACTTCTTTCATCACCAATGGTTCCTGATCATAAGGTACAGATTGAAATGGCTGTTGGTACACTTTATCTTTATGGTATAATAACTGTATATTCTTTCCACCTTTTCTTGATCTTCTCAGCATCATTCAACATGGATCCTTGAGCATTTTGTAAAATTCCAATTTGAGGCTGGAATTTTTTCTTTAACTCTCATAGCTTTAGAAAAGTTGATCTTGTTCGTCCTCTAATAATTTCTGATTCTATTTCCTTGCATGTGTCATTGTAGTACTTATCTTCATGGCCAACTGACTCAAAAAGATGTGTTTATACCAATATTGAAGAAAGGTGACCCGACTGACTGTGGAAATTATCGCACAATCGCTCTGATCCCACATGCCGGCAAGATTCTTCTCAAGATCATTCAGCAGAGACTACAACCATACCTGGAATGAGAACTGCCTGAAGTGCAATCAGGCTTCAGGAAAGGGCGAAGAACGAGAGACATCATCACAGATTTGAGATGGATCCTTGAAAAGACAAAAGGATATCCGTATGTATTTTATTGACTACAGCAAGGCTTTTGACTGTGTAAACCATGAGAAACTCTGGGCCACATTAAGAAGCATGGGTATACCAAAACACCTGATAGTTCTCTTGCACAAACTTTACATTGATCAAGAAGCAACAGTTTGAACGGAACTAGGAAAAACAGAATGGTTTAAAATCATCAAAGGTGTACGACAAGGCTGCATACTTTCCCCCTACATCTTTAATTTATATGCAGAACAAATAATCAGAGAAGCAGGACTGTATGAAGACAACTGAGGTGTGAAGATTGGTGGAAGACTATCAACAACCTTCGCTATGCTGATGATACCACATTACTAGCTGAAAATGAAGAAGATCTGAACCATTTGCTTTTCAAGATCAAGGAACATAGTCTTAAAATGGGTCTGCACCTTAACGTTAAGACAAAGATCCTGACAACTGGCAAAATCGGTAAGTTTTATTTATTTAACAGTATTTATATACACCTTTTCCTTAAATCAAGGTGATTACATTGAACTCAATTTTACCAGCTAGTGGTTTACATTAAAACTCCATTTCGAAAGCAACTATTTACATTGTAACAAAGTGTTTTAAAGCTCTATAACTTATAATTAGGTTGTAACAGAATATTTTCATAACTTTTTATATAAGTAACTTATTTACAGTTTGTGTTATGTTGCATGATCGTTAGCATTAACCTGTAGTCACTGTCCAGCTGGTGTGGATGGATGTTGTTTTATGTGATGTTGCTGAAATGTTCAATGAATAGGAATGTCTTCAGCAGTTTTCTGAATTCTTTAGTGCCCTTAGTGCATCTGATATTGTTCGGTAGGGAGTTCCATAGGTTTAAGTTCATCTTTGATGAAGAAGAAATTGAAATAGTTGACAATGTTAACTTACTTGGATCATCAATCAATAAAGAAAGGACTAGCAGTCAAGAAATCTGATGACGTATTGCTCTTGGTAGAATAGCTATGAAGGATCTAGACAAGATTCTCCAGAGCAGAGAGGTCTCTCTCCAAACAAAGATTCAACTTGTCCAAGCCATGGTATTTTCAATAACGTCATATGGATGCAAAAGTTGAACAGTGAAAAAGATAGACAGGAAAAAAATTGATGCCTTTGAAGTATGGTGCTGGCGACGCATACTGTGTAAATCATGGACTGCTCGAAGAACAAACCAGTCAGTACTAGAGGAGATCAAACCTAAGCTTTCCTTAGAAGCTCAGAAGACAAAACTTTGACTTTCATACTTTGGACACATCATGCGAAGAGAGAGATCATTGGAGAAAGACATAATGCTTGGCAAGGTAGAAGGTCATTGTAAAAGAGGAAGGCTGGCAATGAGATGGATCGATAAAATAACAGCAGCTAGGATACCCCACTCTATTGACAATAAGCCACTTAGCTGAAGACTGAACAAAGTTTAGGTTAACTATCCAGAGGGTCGCCAGGAGTCGACATTGATTCGACAGCACTTAACAATCTTTCCCTTCCCTGGAACCCAGCATATTCATCTTTTTCCATGTGGACTAGGAGTTTGATCTTGAATTCCCCCACCTCTGGGTACTTCTCCTCCCTGTCTTCCTCCTCTTCAGTTGATTTGCTGGCCTGTCCTGTAGTCATCTCAGTCTCTTGAAGTTCCAGAGCTCTGTACTCCATCTCCCCCCTCAGCTGTTCTTTCTTTTTCTATGTATTCCTTTCTATTGATGCTCTCACCTAGGTCTCCTCCTCATCCCTGTAGTTCTTTTTCCACGGAAGCCCTTAGTTGCTTCAAGAAGTTATCATTCACATACTTCTTTACTTTGATCTGCAAAATAACAATCTTAAATTTGCATCTGTTGCTTTTTGCAATTTTCTTGTGGCAATTTTCATTTTTCTTCCAGTTTTTGACGGATTCTATTTGTATACTCTCTTGATTTAAATATAGGGTTTGTAGAATAAAAATAGCAGAAGTCCACTTAACCGTAGCTAATCCTCTTAACGTTTTCATCAATTTCTGTGGTTTATCCCCTGCCAGAGTGGGTCCAGGAACAGGCCTTTAATCTGTAGCAAGGATGGTATAAAATACCATCATTAGTCCTAGTGCGTAAGCTATGGGTGGGTGCCGTTTTATCCTGGGCAACATGCAGCCAGTATGTATTTTTCTTTTTCATTTTTATCATACTTCAACTGTAGCATAGCCTCACTAAGATTTTGTAAAGCTGTTATATAAACGGGGTCACCACGTGAAGGTATTCAACAAGACATGAGGAGGGAACGTTATTCTCTCCCCCAAAGAGATGTGCATCAAGTCACTACTTGTGAACCTTTATGGTGCACACCCCTTTGGCGGGTATTACAATCTATGGAGAGAGACTATACTCATGTATTCTGGGCCCACAGGACAAGTTCCCGGATTGACTATTTGCTTATTTCCAGATCTATGTTTGATCTGGTGGAGGATGCGGCTATTGGCCTTAGTGGAATCTCTGAGCATGCGGTGATCTGGATAGATCTGGCCTGGCGGACACCAGGTTCCAGGACGCAGCTTTAGCGCTTCCTGTTGGAGTTGTATCGGGATGAGTAGTTTGTCCCCTATTTGCAGGAGAAATGGAAGGAGTTTGAATATAATAATGCCCAGCATGTGGACACACCCAAACTGTTTGGGGAAACAGCCAAAATAGCCAATATACAGCATGGCGGGTTCTTTGTCTTGAATGATAAGTCATGGTGAATAGGAAACAATATGCTCAATGCCCAACATCCAGCCACAGGGCTCAACTTCTAGAAACGCAAGCGGCCATGAATGAAATCTTGCAGAGGGCAAAGAAGTCTCTATTGTATGATAAATTTCAGTTATACCAATATGGGGACTGAAATGGCACATTGTTGGCCCACTGCCTCAAGGGGACATAAGGTTTACAGTACATAGTGACTTTGCGCAATCACATGGGGTCAGTACTGCATTGGGATACAGCAGCAATAGGAGGGTTTTTCTGTGAGTTTTATAAGATGCTGTACACTGGGAAATGAATTTTCCCCACTCGGATAGCGGAGTACCTCCAAGAGGTGCAGCTGCCTCAGATTACAGAACAACCTGCTTTGTTAGGGGCCCCGATTTCTGCTGAGGAGGTGCAGAAGAGCATTCAGAGGATGCATTGTTGAAAGGCTAAACTACTGCAGGGTCAGCTGGTGCTGCTATGGTGGGCCATGTATCAGCTGCTATCAATCAGGGTGAATTTGTACATGATACTAGGCCTTTATCACACTGATCCCAAAACCTGAGGAAGACCCATTGAAAGCAGAGTCTTATAGATCCATTTCCCTTATCAATTTTGATCTTAAGCTGTTGGCCAATATCATGGTGGACTGTCTGGTCCTGCTCCTTCCCGGGCCATAAACCCACCCACGAATGCCGGGTGGGTTTTGTCAGGGACAGTATGCAGTCAGTAATTTGCATAAAATAATGGCCTCCCTGGAATGGGTTTATAAACAGCACCTACCTTCCTTGTTCATCAATTTTGACACAGAAAAGGCCTTTGATAGAGTCGAATAGGATTATTTGTTTGCAGTTCTACTGGAATATGGCTTAAGGATTCCCTTCTTTTGTACTCTAGACCGACTGCAGCAGTGCTGGCTAATGGGACCTTATTGGAGGCCTTTGATCTCCTTCGTGGTACGAGATAAGGAATGCCCTCTCCCCCCCTTTTGTTTGTGCTTTCTCTGGATCCCTTCTTATGGACGTTCTCTAGCCAACAGGAGATGACGGGCATCTCCATAGGGAAGAGCAGTTCAAAATGTTGGCGTTTGCAGATGACCTGCTAATTCATCAGGCCCACAAGGGTCTTTGCCTATTTTGCTAAAAGAATTTTGGGTATATGGTGGGATAGGTTTCAAACTTAACATGGAGAAGTCAGAGGCGTTATATGTGTTGGAGCAGCTGCGGCAGACTTGTGGATCGGGGTTCCCTTTATGATGGGCAAGGCAGGGCTTCACTTATTTGGGGATTCAGCTATCGCGGAATCCACTTCAGCTTTATACACTGAATTATAATGCCTTGCTCGGGCATTTCAATAAGATGATGGGGCTATTGCTCTTGTCAATGTTGGGGAGGGTAGCTGCGTTTTGCATGACCCTATTTCCGAAGGTGCTGTATGTGCTCCAGATCCTCCCGATTCAGCTTCTTAAATGATATTACTGTGTTCGAGTGGGAGGTGTGCAGATTTGTTTGACGGGAAGGCATGGTGCACGTGGAAAGAGTAGTTACTCACCTGTAACAGGTGTTCTCCAGGAGCAGCAGGAATCAGTCCTCACATATGGGTGACATCGACGTTGATGAAGCCCTTGCGGAGCATTTCCCCAGCAAGCCTTTGGGAATGCAGGCACGCATGCGCGGTTCCCTTCCCGCCTAAAGGTGCCATCTTGCTCAGTCTAATGACATAGCTAAGAAACAGCACACAAAAATGAAAAAATTAAACTATGTACAACTGCAACTCCCAGGGGAGGGGGGAGGGTTGTGAGGACTGATTCCTGCTGCTCCTGGAGAACACCTGTTACAGGTGAGTAACTACTCTTTCTCCAGGACCAAGCAGGAAGTCAGTCCTCATATATGGGTGACTCCCTCGCTCTGGGCTACCAGGAACCCAGGCTGAACAAGAGAACTCCCTCTAGTCCCAGCATCAAAGAAAGGCTTTTCACTGACAGAACCTCCACCGGTAGCCCAACAGAGGGCAGGAGATGCCTAAACCTCAAAGAGATTCCGGAGTACTGCCTGGCCAAAAGCACTGTCCCTACAGGACTCCCTCTCCAGACAGTAATGGGCCGCAAAAGTCTGGCTTGAAGACCAAGTTGCAGCCCTGCAGATGTCCACCAACGGTACAGAGCGGAGATGAGCCACTGAGGCAGCCATTGCCCTGACACGATGGGCCGTGACCCGACCCTGCAAAGGAAGGTCAGCCGCCTCGTAAGCCCAGGTGATACAGTCAGCCACCCAGATGGACAAGGTACGCTTGGACACAGCTAACTCCAAATTATTAGGATCAAAAGATATGAAGAGCTGAGTAGCCCTTCTGTGCCCCTGCGTACGGTCAAGGTAGAAGGATAAGGCCCTCCTACAGTCCAGGTTATGCAGAACAGCTTCAGCCTGGCTTGCATGAGGCCTAGGGAAGAATGTTGTAAGAACCACCTCCTTGTTTGAGGTGGAAAGAGGAGACAACTTTTGGGAGAAACTTTGGATGAGTCCTAAGGACTACCCTGTTCCTATAGAAGCGAGTGTAAGGCTTGTCACAGACCAGAGCCTGAAGCTCACTCACTCGCCTGGCCGAGGTAAGGGCTACCAAGAAGAGTGTCTTCCAGGACAGGAAGCGTAGAGGGAAAGTAGCCATCGGCTCAAAAGGTGGGCGAGTCAATTGTTGCAAGACCACATTCAACTCCCACTCAGGAGCAGGAGGACGGATTGAAGGCTTGAGCAAGAGCAAGCCTCTGAGAAAGCGGGACACCAAGGGGTGAACCGACAGAGAATGTCCTTCCACTAGTGAGTGGTGAGCTGCTAGAGCTGAGAGGTGGACCCGAACAGAATTTGACTTAAGTCCCTGATTGGATAAGTGCAGCAGGTACTGAAGCACTACTGGGACAGTACAGGAGAAAGGATCCTCTGTACGTAGCTGACACCACACAGAGAACCTTTTCCATTTGAGAGCATAGGTTTTCCTAGTGGACTGTTTCCTAGAGGCTAGGACAACCTCCTCAACTTCCTGAGGTAGGCCCCAGGGAGCCAAAACTACCCTTGCAGCCTCCATGCCATCAAATTGAGAGCTTTGAGGTTGGGGTGCAGAAGGGAACCCTGATCCTGAGAGAGAAGGTTGGGTTGCAACCCTAGAGGTAGTGGGGGATCCACTGCCAGCTGAAGCAAAAGTGGAAACCATGGCTGTGTCTGCCACCAGCAGGACCGAGGCCTTGTCCTTGAGAATCTTGAACAGAGTTCGGGCCACCAGAGGCGTGGGAGGAAACGCATACAGGAGGCCCTGAAACCAGGGAATCAGAAAAGCATCTGCTGCTATCCGCAGGGGATGCGGTTGCCTGGAGCAAAACTTTGGCAGCTGTTTGTTCAGAGGCCTGGCAAACAGATCTATGGATGGAAGGCCCCATTTCAGGAAAATCTTTTGAACCACCAAAGGATGGAGCTGCCACTCGTGGGGCTGCAGAATCCTGCTCAACCTGTCTGCCAGGTAGTTCTCCTGGCCAGGGAAATACACCGCCTTGAGGAGCATGTTGTGTCCGAGAGCAAACAAGCAAAGGTCTTGTGCCTCCTGGCAAAGGAGCCTGGACCCACTTCCGCCCTGCTTGTTCACATAAAACATGGCTACCTGATTGTCTGTTTGAACTAGGACAGACTGATGAGCCAGGGTTGAAGAGAAAGTCTTGAGGGCTAGTCGAATAGCCCTGAGTTCTAGGAGATTGATTTGCTGTGCGGCCTCCCAAGGAGACCACAGGCCCTGGGTGCACTTGCCTAGACAATGAGCTCCCCCAGCCTTGCAGGGAGGCATCCGTGGTCAGCACCACTGTGAACCCAGGAATCTGAAAAGGCACCCCTTGCAGTAAATGGGGTGGGTGCAGCCACCAGCGGAGGGAGTTCAGAAATTGTCTGGACACCCTTATCCTGTCTCTGAGGCTGCCTGTGGCCTGTGACCACTGAGTCCAAAGGCACCATTGTGCAGGCCTCATATGGAGCCTGGCATTGGGGGTCACATGGACTGTCGAAGCCATATGGCCAAGAAGTCTCAGGCAGAGTCTGGCGGAGACCAGTGACCTGCTGAGAAACCGGTTTGCTAAGTTTATCAGTCTTTGGGCCCTGTCTTCTGGCAAGAACGCCTTTACCAGCAGTGTCCAACCTTGCCCCTATGAACTCCAAGTTTTGGGAGGGGAGCAAAGTGGACATTGCAAAGTTTATTACAAACCCCAGGCTTTGAAGAAGAGCAATAGTTCTGAGGGTGGCTTGTCTGGCCTCCTGGCACGTCTGACCCCTGATGAGCCAGTCGTCCAGATAGGGGAAGACAAAGATTCCCTGATTTCTCAGGTAGGCCGCCGCCACCACTGCCAGGCATTTGGTAAAGACTCTGGGAGCGGAGGTGAGGCCAAAAGGCAGTACTCTGTACTGATAATGGTTTCCTCCCACAATGAACCTGAGGTACTTTCTGTGGTCTGGATGAATGAGGATGTGCATGTACGCATCCTTTAAATCTAAGGAGCATAGCCAATCTCCCTGCTGGAGGTAGGGCAGAAGTGTTCCAAGAGTAAGCATTTTGAACTTCTCCTTCTCCAGGAATTTGTTGAGATTTCTGAGGTCCAGAATAGGCCGAAGGCCACCGGTTCTTTTGGGCACAAGGAAATACCTGGAGTAGAACCCTTGACCTCGTAGGTGGGGAGGCACAGGCTCCACTGCCCTGTCCGCCAACAGACCTTGGAGCTCCTGAAGGAGAAGATCTGTGTGCAGGGGAGGCCTTGGAGGCTCTCCTGGAAAATATGGAAGAGGCAGCTGGTGGAAGTGCAGCAGATAGCCCTTGTGGACTATGCTGAGTACCCAACTGTCTCCAGTGATGAATGGCCACTTGTGGGCAAACAGGGCGAGGCGACCTCCTGTGCAGGGTTGGGAGAGCAGGGACGGAGAGGCTATGCCTAAGGAGTCAAAAACTCCCACCCTACTCAGTGGGAGCAGGGGCCGGAGGCTTGAGAGTCCTCTGCCTACGGGGCCCATTACCCTGCCCCTTGGCTTGCTGACCCTGAGGGGGAGCTTGGGAGGCCTGGTACTGTGGGTACTGTTTGTAGGTAGTGCCCTTCCTCGGGTAAAGGGGCTTTTTACCCGAGCCCTTCTTTTTGTGAGAAGGGGCAGAAGTCTTCCTCGACAGCCTTGTCCTCGTGAGGTGCTCGGTTTCGAGCTGTGCGGCCTTCTGGGTCATGGGCTTGCCAAAAAGGTTCTCACCTCGGCAAGGGACATCGACCAACTTGTCCTGAACCCATGGCTCGAGGTCCGATGACTGCAGCCATGCCTGGCGTCGAGCCGCGATGCCGGCTGCCGCAACACGAGCCGAAGCCTCAAAGCCATCGTAGGTGGCGCAGGACATAAACTTGGAGCATTCCCGGATTCCCGAAGACTTGAACCTCTGCAAGGGTTCCCTGGAGAGACCAGCAGAGAATCGGGCCAACTCCTTGGCCAGGTCTCGCAAGTACATGCCCATGTACAGCTGGTAAGACTGGACACGGCAAGCAAGCATCGAGCCCTGGAAGCACTTTCTACCAAAACCATCAAGGTTCCGGGCCTCCCTGCCGGGGGGCACCACAGAGTGCATCTTCTGACTTTTCAGGCGATGCATGGTCGATTCCACCACCATGGAATGGTGTGGTAGCTGCGCCTTCTGAAAGCCAGGGCTCTTCCGGAGTCGATAGATAGAATCGACCCGCTTGCTTAGAACCGGCGCAAAGGCCCACATCATCCTAGGAGACCTTAATCTCCCATCCCTCAACCTGACTAACACCTCCACCTTCTTAGAATCAATGACAAACATGGGATTCCACCAAATTATACACTCTAAAACACACATAAAGGGAAGCGCACTCGACCTTGTCTTCCTACCACACCAAACCATAAACCACCACATGTACACTCCCCCTGTCATAACTGAAGTCTCATGGTCTGACCACCATCTGTTAACCTTTCATATACCATTAAACACCTCTTACCACAACGATGGGCACAAAACCACTAACTAGACATATTACCCACTTCAATAGCGACACCTTTCTAGACAATATCCTGCCCCAGCTTATAATTGATTCGACTTCCCTGACATTGACATCGCTCTAAACATATGGAACTGCTCTATTCAAAAAGCTGCTCCCCCCCCCCCCCCATCACTCTCCCTAAGAAAACCTCTAAAAGCAATGAAAAATGGTACACACATGAGCTAACTAAACTAAAGAGGCAATTAAGAAAACAAGAGAAAAAGTGGAGGCTAACCAAAACTCAAGAAAGCAAGTATATTAAGGTAGCATTGTTTGTTATCTACAAAGACACAATTAACAAAACAAAAATGATTATCATTCAAGAATCCTAAACTGCTCTCTCAACTAGAGAGCTCTTTGCCATCGTTAGATCTCTAACCAAGACCAGCCATACTGAATCAGAAGTATATAACATAAACCCACAAACACTAGCTATTTTGCATCCAAGCTTAAAAATGAAAATTGCTAGCCATACCACCCCTTCCCTAGACCACCCAATAAACCTCGTCACATGGGATAGCTTCTACCCAGTAGACAAGAAACATTTACTAAACATTATAACAAACATCAGCACCACAACCTCCCTGTTGGATCCCTGCCCAGTATCATGAATAAAATCCGCAAAAAAAAGAACTCGCCCCACATATCCTCCATATTGTTAATCATCACTCTCCCAAGAAATCATGCCCGTTGACCTTAAAACTACATCCATATGTCCTATACTTAAGAACAAGACACTTGATGAAAAAGACCCAAGTGCATACAGACCTATAGCCAGTATACCATTTGTTGCCAAAATAATAGAAAAAGTCATTCAATTACAACTCCAAGATTACATTGACCTCAATGCACCAATAGAACCCACCAATTTGGTTTTTGATCATTCCACGGAGTTGAAAAACCTTGCTGCTAATACTAATGGACTACCTCATCAGAGGCACAGACAATCCTAATCGTGCAGTCATTCTCCTCTTTATTGACATCGCGTCAGCATTTGGCAACCTTAGCCATGACACCCTCATCTCGAGATTAGCACAAATAGGATTAGGAGGCAAAGTATTACACTGGTTCAAATCATACATATCAAACCATAAACTTTGCGTCCAAATAAGCCAAAACTCAGAGACATTCCCCAAGAACAAGGAATACTCCAAGGTTCCACCTTCTCAGCCTATACCTGCAACCAATTACCAACATCTTCAGAAAATTCAACATTGGGTATTACATCTATGCAGACAACCTAATGTTGTCTCTCCCCATAGACATAAACAACCCTACCTATCACAATCTATCAGACTGCATTATTGAAATGGAATCATGGTTAAAGTCCAACAGCCTTAATATTAACTACAAGAAAACGTAAGTCCTATACATCAAGAAATCAAAACCCTACCCCCTTTCAAACCATCAAGATTAATAATATTGTACTCCTTGTTAAGCAAGAGGTGAAATACCTTGGCATAATGTTAGATCAATCCGTCAGCATGCTCCCACATATAAAACAAACAGTAAGGACTATCTTCTTCAAACTGAAAACTGCTCAACAGCTTAGACCCCTGCTAGACATCAACGATTTCAAATCAGTAGTCCAAGCCTTTATCATCCCACATTTTGACTACTGTAATAGTCTGTTACAGGGTCTACCAATCAAAAACATAAACTTACTACAGAGAGCACAAAATATCACCACTAAAATTGTCTGTAAGGCCCACCTAACTGATCATATAACCCCCTATCCTATATGAACTCCACTGGCTCCCAGTTCTAAGCCAAATAAAATGTAAGTTACTAACAGTAACTTTCAAACTTATCAATAACATCTCCCTGTCCTTATCAACCCTCATTCATACTCAACCAGATACCAGATCCTGCAGGCAAAATGCTATCCACTCGCTTGTAACCCCCCACTCTATCCGCAAGACAAAACAGACCACAAGCTCCAGAGCCTTCACATATCTCGCCCCCAGTCTCTGGAACTCCCTCCCACTACCACTACGCTCAAAGACCTCCAAACATTTAGGAAAGAACTCAAAACTTACCTCTTCCTTGCACACTATGAGAACACAAACATAGACCCCCGCCTCACAAGCTATATCACAACACACCCCCTGAGACACACGCATACTCCGCACCCTCGAACTCAAAGAAAATAATCATAATCAGAGATTATATACATAGTTTATTAGCTTCTTGTTTTAAGCAAAATGTAAATTGTTATGTCAAGTGTAATTACAAAGTTTACTACAGTGGTGTGCAAAAGTCTGGAATCACTTGTAAATTTGACGTTTTTTCAACTTCGTGATCTTATATCTTAATTTCTTTTTCCTCCCAGTGGCCTTTTCTGTGTATCTCATGATAAGTGATAGATTTAGCTATTAGAGCCAACTTTTAGTATTGGTTTGGCCCTTATTTTCTGAGTTTGTTCCCCATAGTTGTCCCGTTGATAGATTTTCTGTGAAAATTGCATAATGTACATCGTTTGCCAATGATATATTATTGTAAGTATGCTTTAAAATATTATGGACGCATGCCAGGTTTCCTTCAAACTAATGTATGTGGCCTTGAAAAAGGCCATTTTTATATGTCAGTGATGGCTCAGTATTTGATGGGCCACCCTTTGTTCTTGATCACCTGACTGCACCTTGTCGGCACTGAATGAACCAGTCTGATAAGGTGATCGTTGGTGACAATGCGGTTCCAAGCTGCATTGAGTGACTCAATCAGCTCATGCTTTGATGTCGGATGCCTCTTGGATATTTCCAAGGTCACCTTGTGCCACAGGTTCTCAATTGGATTCAGATCTGGAGAATGGGCAGGCTAGTCCATTGACTTGATGTTGTTCTGCTGCTTCCAGTTGATCACCTGTCTGGAGCAATGGCAGGGTGCATTGTCATCTTGCAACAAGAAATGGCCAGGAAACAGCTGGTGTGTTGATGGCACCATGCACGTTTGCAGTATGCTGATGTACTTGGCCCGGTTGACCATTCCATCGACAATATGAAAACGTCCAACGCCACTGGCAGCCATGCAGCCCCAGACCATGACCTTCAAAGGATGCTTCACAGTGAGGTTGAGACACTCAGGCTTGAATTCCTCTCCAGGAAATCTCCTCACATAGGTGTGGGCCTGGTTACCAAACAGGCAGAAGGTGCTTTCATCGCTGAATAGCACCTTTTCCCACATTTCAGTCGACCAGGTTGAGTGCTTTCTCACCCACATGATCCGGTTGTGCGCCTTTGCATGTCAGTCATCAGTGGCTTATTCCATGCTTTGCAGCCCCGGAGACCAAACTGCAGGCAACAGCGATGAACTGTTGATGAGCTGACACAGACCTCTCTTGTCTGACCACTCTCGAAGTAGCTGAGAAGAGGTCAACTTGCGATTAGTCAGTGAAATGCGTCGTAGTACACAGTCCTGGCGTGATGTTGATGCACGTGGACGACCTGAACGAGGCTTGTCCACCACTGAACCTGTTTTTTTCTTCTTCTGTACAATCTTACCAACAGCGCTCTGACTGCAGCCAACTTTCCTGGCTACCTGACAACTTGAAAATCCTTCCTCGCTCATAAAGGACACGCGAACACGCTCCTCCAAAGTCAGGGCCCAAGTCATCTTCATGGTCGATCCAGAAAGCGTATGAAATTCAAAAATGCCACGCGTTTTTATAGCTGCACTATTGGCTAGATATCTGCATTGCGATTGGTTAGTGAAACCAGCCTCCTGATTGGTCAGAAATAACATGTGCATATTGGATAATCTTGATCCAGTTTTGATGCAGGATCCACAAAAATCGCAGTAGCTATCTTCCAGTGTCTGTAAAGTATTTAAATTGGAAGCAAGGAATGCAAAAACGTCAACTCTAATAACCAAATGTATCCCTTTTAACGTGGTAGAAAGATGAATATGCTGAGCTAACGCAAAATTTAAAAAAAAACAAACGTTAGAAAGAACAAAAAACACAAAACTCACAAGTGATTCCAGACTTTTGCACACCACTGTATGTAAAACGTTATACTACCGTTCTATGTAAAATGTTCTGTTCTTTGTAAACCGCCCCTGATCTTTGAAAGGGGCGGTATAAAAGAATCTAATTAATAAAATTAAAAAATGATGATACTTTATGAATGTTTTTATGAGAAATTATGTTTATTTTCTTGTTTATTTGTTTGAGGTTCACCTCCTGAAGAATGCATTCATCAAAACTTGACTGTGTTGGGGTTCTTTAATACAGGTTTTCTTACTCCACCTCGCTCCTGCTTGTCTCTCCATGTCTTCATTATGTTCAGGCTCACGGAACTTGACAAAGGTGTGTCACCAGCTTCAATGCTATCTGGACACCCTGGTTGGAGAAAGCCAATGCTAGAGGGGTGGGTAGAAAGGGTGTATGAGTGCTCGGTCGAGCGTGTGCAGAAGGGAGTATGAGGTATGCCTTCTCCAGGTGGAAGTGTGAGATGGTGGGATCTGTGGGGTGATGGGAGTTTAATAAGTACCTCGATTTGAAGCTGGGTAGGGGCGAGAAGGGAGGATGGGAAGGTGGAAAGTAGGGGAGGGGGAGGAGGAGAAAAGAGGGGGTGATAGGGAAGCGGGTATCAAGATTGTTTAAATGTAGTCTAACATAGTGAAATGTTCTTTGATTTCACTGTTGAAAATGTATTGTTGGCTGAAGACTTGTTTGCATTAAAAAGCTTATAAAGGGGAAAAAAAAAAGGATTACAACCCCCATCCCTCCTTCCTCACCCCTTACCCTCCCAACTCACCCCTCAATCCCTTCTTATCCAGCATTCATGATAGAATTACAGCTTCTCTTTTGGAGTAGGCAAACCACCAGCCCCACTCTGCTTCCACCACTTCTCAGCTTAGAGACAAGCTGCAAGAATGACTATCATCCAGATTCCCTAAATGTGATATGGATTCTCCCCAGATGAATTCATGACTGAAGTGAGCGAAACTAAATCTGCATTAGGATGGAGTGCCATGGACACAAACATAACCATATACAGATTAACTTAAACCAGAGCTCGACAAATCCCAGGCACCAGGTCACCATGATGACTAAACATTACTCTCTGGCCAGGGCCAAACCGAGCCAAAATCGTGCCCTGTGTGACTTGCATGTCGGACATGCCCCCCAATATCTCCATCCAGCCGCTGTCTGCTCTTGCCCTGTTCCTACCGTGCCTTTTTCTCCACGGTGGTGCCGGCAGCAGGGCAAGAGCAGGCAGCTGCTGGACGGAGGTATGGGTGAGGGCGCACCAGATGTGCAAGTCGCCAGCAATAGCAGAGCAGACCTAACATTAAGCAGATCTGATCCCTCCCTGCTCTGACGTCACGGTAGCAGGACAACAGCAGGCAACCAAAATGCACCCCCTAAGCCTTTGTGCGCCCTGTGTTGCTGCACCACTTGCACAGGGCTAGGTACAGTACTATCTCTGACACTTGGGATCTCCTTGCCCTAAAACCCCCAAGAATAGAGCTTCCTGTTCCATGCACCACATGGTTTTCTGTAAGTTAGAGCTGTTGCAGTGCAAGAACTCTCTGCTGATCTTGGGAGACTCAGACCCTGAGACCAGCACAGGAATTCTTGCACTGCAGGATGGCGTCTCTGTAGTGCTCCAAGAGGGTGGCATCCTCTGTAGTGCTCCCCGGTGATGAAGTGTCGGAGAAGCCCTGCTGCACCTTCTGCCAGTGCCACTGAGTGTTCAGATGCAGGGCTGAAAGCCATCACTACGGTGCTGCGCCAGCTCTGCAGCTGCTATGGAGAAGGGATTTGCAGTACCCGGCCTTGGAGACTTCGAGAAAGAGGTGGATCCCAATGATTGGAATCTGCCATTTGTATTCACAAAGAAGCGGCACTGTGAGAAGATCAAGGGTTCCAAATCTCTAGCGCAGAACTGGCAAATGAAGAACCGGGAGTGAGCAGCAGCAGCAGATGCAGCCCGCAGCTATCCTTTCCCAGGGACTAGCTTAATGGCCCTACCTCCCCCCTTCCCAGCCAATGGCTCTGCTTTTGCTCACTCTCTTCCAGAGATTCTTTTCACAACGACTGCAAATCGCTGACATCATCAGATGGCATACAATAATCTCCCACTGAAATGATGCAGCAGAGCAGTGCAGTCGGGAATAAGTTATTGTAGATGGCCACACTGTTTGTTGAAGCATTAACAGTGTTTTGCTTTGTTTTTTAATTCCACAACATTTAGTATCAAGTGTGGTTTTGAATATATTTGTAACATCAGCATGCTCCTAGTTCAGGATTAAAAGAAAGGAAAAATGGAATATATGAACTGATTTCAAAAAGATGGGGGAGGGCTTGATCCATGATAGTATAAAATGTTGTAGTATAAGAGACTGTGTAGCCTAGTCACTTAAGAAGTACATCTGAGGTCTTTTTATCTCCTTATTTTGAATATTAAAGTAGCTTTCTTTTCCTGTAGAAAAATGAGAAAAAAATACATCAGGCCCTAAAACAGGAAGCTGTGATACACCTTTGGGGGAAAGGGAGTGGACTACGACCCAGATCTCAGTGGCTGGGTCTTAGATTCTGATAAAATCTGTCAAGGCCTGACTTAAGCACTTCCCTGGAGAGCATGCCAAAGGCTAAATGCATCTTTTACTTCTTCTAACTATCCCACCTCCCCACAGCAATCTTATTCCCCATGCCAGGTTCATTTGTGAATTTTCTGGAATGTTTAGTACTTCTGTGAAAAAATGAATCCAGACTAACTCCTACAGAAAGTTACCAGGAAAGAGTAAAAAAAATCCTAAATTATGTTAAAAATAATTATGAATTGCACTTACCTGTCCAGTGCAAACAAAGAGGCTGAATATTATGGTACCCAATCTAAAAAGTAAGAATTCACTTGTAACGTTAAAATGATGCAAATGGAATCAAATGGAAAGACACTAACATTCAGTATGTACCATCTTTATGAGTTAGCTCAGGTTATTGTGCATTTAAACGGAGAAATTTCACTTACTGTTAATTTCCTTTCCTGGAATCCTGCTAGACCAGTCCAGACAAGCGGTTAAGTTCCCCTGCCAGCAGATGTTGGAGACAGAGAAAAATACCCTCCAGAAGCTTGATTGGCTGGGCTCTGGTATGTATAGGCATACCCCTAGGGGTTCCCTTCAGTATACTCTGACAAGCAAAATGGAACCACTAAATATGGCTGGCAAAAGCCAACTATGTACATGTGATAAAACACTCCCAACTAAATACAAGGACAGGGGAACTGGAACAAGAGTCTTTAAGACACCAAATGGCCTTAGAGATAGCGAGGAAGGCACTGCCTGAAAGATGAGCGTCAGCTCCCCTGCACAGTCACCACTCCAACTGAAAACCAGGTGGGTCCTGGACTGGTCTAGCAGGATTCCAGGAAAGGAAATTAACGGTAAGTGAAATTTCTCCTTCCAATTCATCTTGCTAGACCAGTCCAGACAAGCGGAAAGTACCCAAGCTAATGATCTTCAGGGTAGGCAGAGTGCACCGCCGAAAGCACCCCAGCTCTAAACTGACTCTCCTCTCGCACCTGGAGGTCGAGCCAATAGTGTCAAACGAACGTTGACAAGGAAGGCCAGGTTGCCGCGCAACAAATATCGAGAGGAGCGACTTGAGAGCGTTCAGCCCAAGAAGTTGCTTGGGCTCGAGTGGAGTGCGCTCGGAGACCCGAAGGCACAAGCCTACCCTGAACAATAAAGGCCGCCTCAATGGTCTGCCGGAGTCACCTAGCAATGGTGGCCGCAAGACCCCTCCGAGGGCCCGCAAAGAGTACAAAGAGATGGTCCGACTGATGAAACGGATTGGTCACTTTCAGATAGCAGTACAAAATTCTCTTGAGATCTACCGCTCGAAGATTCTTATGCTGACCTGAACATTGCTCTGTAGAAAAGGCAGGCAGCAGGAGAGGCTGATTCAGATGAAAAGGCGTAAGGACCTTTGGTAAGAAAGAGGGAACGGCGTGCAGAGAGACACCCTCCGCAGAGAAGAAAAGGTAAGGATCCCGACACAAGAGGGCTTGCAATTTAGAGATCCTGCAAGCCGACATTACTGCCACCAAGAAAACTATCTTAAGAGTCCAGTCCCGCAGAGAGACCTCTTTGAGGGGTTCAAAGGACCGGCCCATAAAAGCCTTGAGTACCAAAGAGAGGTCCCAGGGTGGCACCACTGGACGGACCGGTGGGCGCAAAACTCTGGCACCCTTGAGAAACTTCGCCACATCCACATGCGACGCAAGGGAGCACCCACGCACCAGCCCCAGAAGCAACGTTAAGGCAGAAACCTGCACACGAAGGGTCCCAAGGGCTAGACCCTTATCAAGACCTTCCTGTAGAAAGGCGAGAATCTCTGGGATTCCGGTGCGCCATGGTGAAAACTGGCACCGCGAACACCATGACTCAAAGACGCGCCACATGCAAGCATATGCTAGCGACATCGAAGACCACCAAGCGTTGAGCAGAGTAGCAACAAACCCGCGAGAGTAACCTTTGTGACTCAGCCGGCGGCGTTCAAGAGCCAAGCCGTAAGCGAGTAGGGAGCGGGATTTTCCATGCTGATCGGACTTTGATGTAGGAGACCCGAGGGAACCCCCAGCCAGAGGGACTGCCCAAGACAACTGCACGAGATCTGCATACCAGGGCCTCCGAGGCCAGTTTGGACCCACCAGAATCACCGGTCCCTGCTGTACAGCAATTCGTTGGAGAACTTTCCCGATCATGGCCCAAGGTGAAAAAACGTAGAGAAGAACTTCCGTCAGCTATGGCTGTGCTACAGCATCTATCCCTTGTGATCCGTGCTCTCTCCAGCAACTGAAGAAGGCTGGCACCTTGGTGTTTGATGCCGACGCCATGAGATCCATTGCCAGCTAGCCCCACCTTTGAACTATTTGCTGGACGGCTTCCTGAGCGAGTTCCCATTCCCCGGGATCGAGAAAGTCAGCCTTTACATTGCTCGTTCCCATGATATGCTGTGCCGAGAGGGCCTGTAAGTGACTCTCCGCCCAAAGGAAGAGAAGAGCCATTTCCTTTGCCACCCCCAGGCATTTTGTGCCCCCTTGGTGGTTGAGATAGGCCACCACTGTCGCGTTGTCGGAGAGAACTCGAACTGCCTGAGCTCAAAGGAGAGGAAGAAATCCCCGCAAGGCAAGGCCGACCGCCCGCGCCTCCAGGCAATTGATAGTCCAGCAAGCCTCATGAGGCATCCAAGCCCCCTGCGCTGTGCTAATCAGGCAATGAGCTCCCCAGCTGGAGAGACTGGCGTCGGTTGTCACTAAGATCCAGCGTGGAACCACCAGCGAAGGCTGCGTCTGATTGATGGCAGGAGCAGGAAAGTCGTAATTCTCCTACACTGGCGACCACCGAGAGAGATGCCCCTACTGGAGGCAGCGCATGTGCGCCCTGCCCCAAGGAACCACTTCAATGGCAGCCGCCATGGTTCCCAGGACCTGAAGGTAATCCCAAGCTCGAGGACAGTCCTGTTGCAGGAACAGACTGAGTTGGGACGAAAACACGACAAAGCGCTCTTGCATCAGAAATACTCGGCCTTGGTGGGTGTCGAACCGTGCTCCGAGAAATTCGAGTTGCTGAGACGGCTGAAGGCAGCTCTTGGCACGATTGACCAAACAGCCCAAGTCCTCCAGGAAGGAGACTACCTGGGAGATGGTGTTGTGGGCTTCCGAGAAGGAATCTGCTCGAATAAGCCAGTCATCCAAGTAAGGGTGCACTTGGATGCCCTGCTTGTGCAAAGCCGCCGCTACCACCACCATTACCTTGGAGAAAGTCCGTGGAGCCGAGGCGAGGTCAAAAGGCATTGCCCGAAATTGAAAATGCTGCCCAAGAATGGCAAATCGTAGGAAATGCTGGAGTTCGGCCCGAATGGGAATATGAAAGTATGCTTCTGCGAGATCGAGAGAAGCAAGGAACTCTCCTCTCCCACCGCCTGGATGACCGAGCAGACCATCTCCATCTAGAAGTGAGGCACTCGAAGGCTGCGGTTGACTCCTTTGAGATCCAGAATGGGGCGAAAGGAGCCCTCTTTCTTGGGCACCACGAAATAGATGGAATAACGCCCCAATCCTCTCTCCAAGGATGGAACCGGACAAATGGCATTGAGCAGAAGCCAATGAATGGTGGTGCAAATGGCCACCCTCCTTCCGGGCACCTCCCCCTGGAAAGACAAGGAAGGTGTTGCGAATGGGACACCAGCAAATCAAGAGAATAACCCCGAGTGACAATGTCGAGGACCCACTGATCAGAGGTTATGTGTGCCCACTGCCAAGAGAAAAGAGCCAACCGGCCTCCTACCGGCGGCAGCATCTCAGGTGGGTTGCCCGTCCCATCAGCGGGAAGGGTGCGTGGTACCGGAGAACTTTCCTGGGCCTGGATACGAGTCACTGCCTTTCCAGGCTCCTCGAAAGGACTGCGATCTCTGCCCAAAGTGACTGGGAGGGGCCGCAGAGGGCGCCGGTTTATAGGGATGGTATCTACAGGAGTCACGGGACCTAGAAGACCGTTGGGAATTCAAGGAATAAAAACGAGATGAGCGGCGTGAAGAGGCCTTAGGCTTATCTTCCAGCAAACGTTGAGGCTTAACCTCACCCAGATTCTTCACCAGATCCAGATCCTCGCCAAAGAGGAGCCTTCCCTTAAAGGGAAGCTTTGAGAGGTGCGTTTTGGAGGCGACATCTGCTGCCCACTGTCGCAGCCAGAGCCACCTCCTCGCCACAGTGACCGTTGCAACTGAGCGAGCCGAGAGGAGCAAAAGATCATAGAAAGCATCTGCTAAGAACGCTGTGATGTATTCTAAGTGTCCCAGAGCTGGATCTTCCAGCAGGCGCTGAATCCACCGCAACAAGGCACGGGCCGCTAGGCCCCCGCAAACAGTGGTCTGGAGCGCTAGAGCAGAGGATGAAAAGGTTGTCTTCAGAAGACTCTCGACTTTTCGGTCCTGTTGGTCTCAAAGCGCTGCCCCGCCTTCAAATGGAATGGTGGTATGCTTTGAAACTCCGGTCACCAACGCATCCACCTTCGGATATGAAAGCCACTGCTCCATTTCAGCCAGAGACCAGAGATAGAGCTGGCCCAGACGGTGCACTGTATGCAGAGAGGTATCTGGGGTCTTCCATTCTTGAGACACCATTTGCTGCAGTTCTGCTGGGAAAGGGAACGCTTTGGAGGGCTTGCATATGCCCTGTAAGATGGGATCCACCTGAGATTTTGTCTGGGATTGCTGTAGTTCGGGCGGATCAGTGAGGCGCAAACCCTCTACAACCTGTGCAATCAAGGCGGGTAATTCCTCCTTGTGAAAAAGTCTGATATCCTGTGAGTCTTCCTGGCCAGCCACCGAGGCATTGGACGGAGAGTACTCTCCATCCTCGCGATCTGAAGATCCCAGACTCTCCTCCGCCGAAGACCCGCCTTCTTCAGGGGCCAAAGGACCTTCTTCTATGACCCATGAAACTCCTTTGGGGGGGCGTCCCCCCTTTGAGCTCTGGGGCCTTTTGAGAACGCTTGCGGAGGGTAGAAGCTGTGGGACTCCTGTCAGGTGCAAAAAGATGCTCGGAGGGAACTTCTGAAGATCTGGAGCACCATAGAAACCATGCCTGGCGAAAGAGCGCCAGGAACTGGACATCTGAGGAGTGAGAAGCCGACTCAAGCTGCGAAGAGGCAGATGGAGGCTGTGGGACTAGGAGCGGAGCAATCTGTGATCCTTCTGCAGGAGGAGTAAGCTGCGGTCCATCCGGAGGGGGGGGGGGGGGGCACCAAGGTCAAACTGTCTGAAGAAGAGAGAGCGATGGGGGGTGCCCTGGACGATTCCCCCCGGATGAGCATGTAGAGCACACCTTGTCTTTTAGCTCCTTCTGATTCCTGCTGCAGACCAGACATCTTTGTAAAGAGGAAGGCATGGAGAGAAAAACCTATGGCCATTTCTGCAAACAAACTTGCCGATCCTGGAAGGAGCTGGGCTGTGAGAGAACTCGAGGCAGGCTGAAAAAGATGCAGGAACAGAGTGAAAAGTGTTTCCTGCCAGAAAATGGCTGCTGCAAATGTGTCTGCACGATCGTGAAAATGGCTGACGTCAAAAAAGCTCCGCAAAAAAAACCCTGATCGCAAGCAATTAAGGCTGGTAAGGCGCCCGATCACAATGGTTCCGTAGAGAACACACAGAAAGTAAGTCTGGGATGCCGGAGGCTGCCCAAGATCGGTGGCGGTGGTGGGACGGGAGAGTGATTTGAGAGCATTGGGTCCGGGAGGGGGGAGGGGGCGGTTGACACACACAGTTTTGACGAGCAGGGAAGCCAAGGCAATGTGCAGGACCGGCCAGCCTAGCCTAAAAAGAAAACAAAGCTGCAAAGTCCTGAAGGTTTGCCCTCCATCCAGCCAAGCAAGCCCTCATGGCTAGAAGCTGGTGATCCCCCGATGGAGGGAGTTCAACTGATCCTCATGATAAGACGCTCACCTCAGGATTATAGCTCAGTGCAGGAATATAGGTGCTGTGAAACCCAGTGGGGCACCTCTTGTGTGCCCTGGGTACATCCAGCAAAAGAAAGAAAGAAAGAAATTAACAGAAGCTGAAGAGGAACTAAAGAAACACCATCATCTGCTGGAGAAAGAGAAAATACTAAAGGTGGCCCCTAGGGATATGCCTATACCTACCAGAGCCCAGCCAATCAGGCTTCTGGGGGGGGGGGGGGGTTCTCTGTCTCCAACATCTGCTGGCAGGGGGACTTAACCCGCTTGTCTGGACTGGTCTAGCAGGATGAATTGGAAACTCGTTTTTTTAAATGAAAAAGAAATCGCAAACATGTTTTTACAAGATCTAGATTCTGCAATTTAATACACTCATGTCTTTCTTTCCTCTATCCTATGGAAAACTGGACAAGATTCCACCATGGCCAGGCAAAAACTCAGTCCCTGCTTCATTCTCATGCCTTGAACAGTCCTTGAAATGGTCCTTTCTAAATTTGTCCAGTCTTTGAAAGGCAAGAGATAGCCAAATAGAAGAGAGCAGTGTGGGTTTTTTTACATGCCGTCAAGTCAATGCTAACTCCTGGTGACCCAGCAGCCCCTGGGTTTTCTTGGCAAGGTACGAGCAGAAGTAGATTACCCTCTATTTCCTTGGAAGAAAAGGCCTGGCAAAGTGACTAGCCAGAGGTCACGAAGAGTGCCAGAGTGAATTGAACCCAGATCACTTGAGTTAGTAGGCTGTTGCTTCAACCATTAGGCTACTCCTCCACTCCAGTCTTTGAAAGACAAGAGAAAGTCAAATAGAGAGGGGCTTTAACATGCTATAATTATTTATGGCAAGGCAAAAAAAAAAAATCAATCTTTAAACCAGAATTTGCAAATGACTGGATGGCATTTCCTTTCCATCATATGTTGTTAGGAGCTGATAAAAGAAGAGCCACAAAAGCCTCCTGAAAGAACAAGACAGCATCCATCACAAAACAAATGGTATACTGTTGGAATAATATTCAAGCTTGGTTCAATTTTCATGTTCCCAGTTAATCCTTATCTAAACAAGAGATTCTGCTATGATACATTTTAATGTGTCACATGTTAGGGGACTGATTGGCTTTATCACAAACCTAACGAGAGAAGGGAATGTGTTTGGATCTATTAGGGATTTCTAATTAGTGTTATCTGTATTTGTTTTATTATAAGACAAAATAAAAAATAAGGAGTGGAACAGGTAAACGTAGATCGGTTGTTTACTCTTTCAAAAAATAGAAAAGCTAGGGAACACACAATGAAGCTACAGTGTAGCTCGTTTAAGACTAATAGAAGAAAATATTTTTTCACTCTGTGCCTAATCAAACTGGAATACGTTGCTGGAGGATGCAGTAAAAGCTGTTAGTGTATCAGGGTTTAAAAGAGGTTCGGACAAGTTCCTAGAGGAAAAGTCCATAAACCATTATTAAAGTGGACTGGGCAAATCCACTGCTTACCCCTAGGGTAAGCAGCATGGAATCTGTCTAGGGGAAATTTCTCCAAATGGGCGTTTTGCGTATACCATGACAGTCATGAACCTCACTTCAAAGCCAAGGTATGTGGAGTATGATCTTGGTCTCTCAAATTTACTGCTAATGCTCAGCGTAGTACTTGCATAGAGCCTCCTGGAGTTTGTAAGATGTAACATTTATGGGTAATTTATCAAGGTGTGCTCGTAAATTCTTCTTAATCAACCCTGTGTCACCCATCACGATGGGAAATAACTGTATCTTTCTGCCACATTTTCTTGGTACTTGAAGATCTTCTCCCTCTCAATGCGATTCACAAAATAGTCACTTAGGACCGACACCTCTATAATCAATGCCATTCTGGTGTTCTTCTTCTTTACCACTATGTGCAGCTTCATTGCATCCAGCTTTTTATTGATCGGAATGGGAGTATTCCAGTTCATCATAACCTCTTCATTCTCTGTAATTCTCTTAGGGCCATGATCCCAATGCTTTTCAGGTAATGATGTTGTAGTGTTTACAAAGTTTCCAATGGATGCGGCATGCTACCTTACTATATTGTGCCTTTCTGTATAGAAATCTGTCTAGCTTTGGGGAACCTGACAGGTACTTGTGATCTGGATTGGCCACTGTTGAAAACAGAATACTGGGTGCGATGGACCTTTGGTTTGACCTAGTATGGCATATCTTATGTTCTTATTATTGCCATACTAATGTATTATTTTTATATATTATGTTAGTTTTGAATATATTACACTATATTGTTGTTTTTTATGTAAACCACCTTGGATCCTCTTTTAGGGTAGGAAGGCGGTATATAAATCTAAAATAGAATAGAAATAAAAACACAACATAAGTTACAGCGAACAGCTGCAAAATGATTAGCTTCAACTGCAGAACATTCAAAGTGTTTACCTTACTGTGTTTATTCATCTTAATATTCAATGACTATCATGTTTTTAAAACTACAGAGATGTGCAATTCATGAGAAAGCACATGACATTGTAAATTATGTAAAGCACAGTTACTTACCTGTAACAGGTGATCTCTGGGAACAGCAGGAATTAGTCCTCACATATGGGTACGTCGGTACCGACGGAGCCCGAGCGGGAAAGCTCCCCAGCTTCCCAGAAGGAAAGCTTTTGGGGCCTCCCACTGCGCATGCGCTCTGCCTTCCCGCCTTCCTGACCAACTCTCCTCAGTTCGAGTTTATAGCTGAGACAATATAGAGAGAGGAAAGGAAGAGAGAGAGAGATACAACTCCTAGGGGAGGTGGGCGGGTTGTGAGGACTAATTCCTGCTGTTCCCAGAGATCCCCTCTTACAGGTAAGTAACTGTGCTATCTCCAGGAACAAGCAGGAATAAGTCCTCACATATGGGGACTCCCTAGCTGAGATGCCCGGGAGATCCCCTGAAGGGTATGAGACCCTGAAAGGTTTTTCATCTTCGTATGGATCTCAGGCATCCATTCAGGGAAGGTGGGCTGGAGTTGTTCAAGAATGGAACAGGTGTCTGAGGACAGCCTGACCAAACAAGGCATCCTGGCGGGAGTCCTTGTCCAAACAGTAATGGGCTGTAAAGGTATGAACCAAGGCCCAGGTGGCTGCTTGACAGATCTGGTCAATGGACACAGAGTTTAGATGAGCCATAGAGGTGGCCATGGCCCTCACGTTGTGAGCGGTGACATGGCCCTCCAGAGAAAGGTTCTTACTCTGGTAAGCAAAAGAGATACACTGAGCAATCCAATTAGAGAGTGTTCTTTTGGAGACTGGAAGTCCTAAATGAGAAGGATCGAAAGCAACAAAAAGTTGAGAAGACTTTCGATGTTGCTGTGTCCTGTGGAGGTAAAAGGCAAGAGCTCTTTTACAGTCTAGAGTATGAAGGTTCCTCTCTGCAGTGGATGCATGAGGAGCTGGAAAAAAGACAGGTAAATATACCTCTTGATTAAGATGAAAAGGTGAGACCACTTTAGGCATAAAGTGAGGATTTGTCCTAAGGACTATCTTATCATGATGGAACCTTGTATAAGGCGGATTAGCCACTAAGGCCTGCAGTTCACTGATGCGGCGAGCTGAAGTGACTGCAATGAGGAAAATAACCTTCCAGGAAAGAAATTTCAAGGAGGTAGTGGCTAAGGGTTCAAAAGGTGGCTTCATAAGCTGACCAAGAACCAAGTTTAAGTCCCATGCCACCGGAGGAGGTCGAATGGGAGGTTTAGTTAAAGTTAAGCCTCTCATGAATCTTGCAATAAGAGGATGAGAGGAAACAGGTTGTCCATTGATGGGCTTAAGTGATGCCGCAATAGCACTCAAATGGACTCTTACTGAATTTGTTTTGAGTCCTGCATTGGAGAGATGCAGGAGATATTCCAAAAGAGAATTCAATAGGAGTGCCAGAGGGTTAAGACCCTTTTGAGCACACCAAATGGAAAATCTTTTCCATTTAAAAGCATAAGAGCGCCTAGTGGAAGGTTTCCTAGAGGCATGTAGGATATCCGTCACTTGCTGCGAAAGGTTGAAGTGTTGAAGGTCTAGGCCTTCAGTAACCAAGCTCTGAGGTGAAGGGACTTGGGGTTTGGGTGCCACAAAGTCCCCTCCTCTTGAGACAGAAGGTCTGGAGCCGCTCCCAAGTCCAGGGAGGGGGCTTGGGAGAGATGCAGAAGTAGAGGGTACCACACTTGGCGTGGCCAGCGTGGAGCTATGAGGATCATGGACCCGTGATCCCTCTGACGTTTGAACAGAGTCTTGGGAATCAAAGGAATGGGTGGAAAGGCATACAGGAAACCCTGACCCCAATGCAGGAGGAAGGCATCCTTGGTCTGAACTCCCTGACACAGAATTCTGGCACAGAACCGGGGAAGTTTGGCATTCCACGGACTTGCAAAGAGGTCTATGTCCGGGGTTCCCCATTTCTAGAAGATTCTGAGTACCTGATCCATGTGCAGGGACCATTCGTGTGGAAGCAGAACTCGACCGAGTCTGTCTGCCCAAGAGTTTTGGATTCCTGGAAGATATACTGTCAGGAGATGGATTTGATGCTCTCTGGCGAAGGCCCATAATCTTAGAGCTTCGTTGCAAAGCGACAGAGAGCCAGTCCCTCCTTGTTTGTTTATGTAAAACATGGCTACTTGATTGTCCGTGTGAATAAGGACTGTCATGTTGCTGAGGAGGGTATGAAAAACTTTGAGAGCTAGAAAGATTGCTCGAAGTTCCAAGTGGTTGATATGAAGGGTGGTCTCCTGTGGAGACCAAGTGCCCTGAGTGGAGAGATCTTGGAGATGAGCCCCCCAACCTGTTTGGGAGGCATCTGTTGTGAGGGTTGCTTGGGGCAACAATGGTTGAAAGGGGGCCCCCAACAACAGATTTTGAGTGGATATCCACCATTGGAGAGACCAAAAGAGATGATTGGAGTTTGCTATTTGGTCTGAGAGAGCTCCTGATGCTTGAGTCCACTGGGTGGATCAAGTCCATTGAGCTGCTCTCATATGCAGGCAAGCATAAGGCACCACATGCACTGTGGAGGCCATGTGGCCTAATAGTTGTAGCATCTCTCTGGCAGTCAAGTGGCTTCTGGACTGAGTCTGAGAGGCTAAGTGCACTAGACATTGGCAACGGGCCTGAGGTAGATAGGCCCTTGCGGTGGTGGTATCCAACCAAGCCCCTATGAATTCTAGGGATTGAGTAGGGGTGAGTTGGGACTTTGGCAGATTGATCACAAGTCCCAGATACTGTAGAATTCACCTGGTGCGATCCAGGGAAGTCTGAGCCTCGGACTGAGACGGGGCTCGGATGAGCCAGTCGTCCAGGTATGGGAAGACAAAAATTCCCAGGGCGCGTAGGAATGCAGCTACTATTGCCATGCATTTGGTAAATACCCTTGGAGCCGAGGCTAGACCGAAGGGAAGTACTCTGTATTGGAAATGTTTTCCCTGGAACTGAAACCGTAGGAATTTTCTGTGGGATGGATGGATGAGTATATGTGTGTACGCATCCTTGAGATCTAGAGAACAAAGCCAGTCCTGACTCTGTAGGTATGGAAGGAGAGTGCCTAGAGAAAGCATCTTGAATTTCTCCCTGTATAGAAATTTGTTCAATTCTCCGAGATCCAGAATGGGTCTGTACCCCCCTGTTTTCTTGGGAATGAGAAAATAAGGGGAGTAAAAACCTGACCCTTGTTGAGGAAGAGGAACCTCTTCTATTGCCTTTTGGGCGAGAAGAGTGGTCACCTCCTGACCCAACAGGTCTAGGAGAGATGGGGGAGAATTGAAACTTCTCACCATGGTATGGGGAGGAAGGTTGGAGAAATGTAGTTTGTAGCCCTCTCTGATGATAGAGAGGGTCCATTGCTCTGATGTGATTTGCTCCCATCTGGGAGCAAAATGAGTTAACCTTCCTGGAATGGTGAGAGGTTCTGGATGTTTTAGAGCCAGAAAGGTTAAGTTCTCTAGTTTTAAGTCAAAAACCCTGAGGGGGTTGGGACTGTTGGGCTGTAGCAGCCCCTGCAGGTTTTGCCCTGGCCTGTTTAGGCTGCTGACGCTTAGGAGCAAAGCGAGCTGCAGAAGATTGTTGGCCAGTATTTGTGGCAAATCTGGCCTTCTTGTAGAAAGGCTTTTTGAAAGATTTCTTCTTGACAGGGGTAGAGGTAGACTTAGAAAGTCTATCTAAAGCAGCATTTTCTGCATCCATTTGAGTGGCTTTGATTTGCCACTCCTTACCAAACAGATTCTCACCTGTACAGGGCAAATTTCCCAACCCATCCTGGACCCAGGGTTCAAGGTTAGAGGCCTGGAGCCAAGCAATTCTGCGAGCCGCTATGGCAATACCTGAGGCTCTGCTAGCACCCTCAAAGGAGTCAAAGGCTGCTCTGTTGGAGAACTTTGAAATATCTTGGGTATGCTTCAGCAGAAGAAGGAACTCCTCCTTTCTATCCTCTGGGATAAAGGGGAGGAAATGGCGTATTTTTAATGCAATTTCCTTCAGAAACATGCCCATATAGAGGCTGTATGAGTTGATTCTGGCAATAAGCATACTTGCTTGGAAGATTTTTCTTCCAGAAGCATCCAGAGTCCTACATTCTCTTCCTGGGGGAGTAGAAGAGTGTCTTTTAGTACTCTTGATCCTTTTCATAGCTGACTGCACCACGATGGAGTGGTGCGGGAGCTGAGTTTTTTGAAACCCAGGAGAAGGGGGGACACGATACATGGTGTCCAGACGACGAGAATGTGGAGATAGGGTGAGAGGAGTCTCCCATAAGTCCATCATGTGTTCTTGAAGAATTTCATGGATGGGCAAGGTGACTGCCTCTTTGGGAACCTTAGAGTATCCTAAAATGTCTAACTTTTTCGCTCTAGGTTCTTTTTCAGAGGATACAGAAATAGAAAGACCTTTAGCTACTTCAATGATGAAGTCTTGAAAGGATAAATCCTCTGGAGGAGACATTCTCCTCTTTGGAGAAGAGGGCTCCTCAGGCAGAGTAAGGGATACTTCAGCAGAGTCATCTGATGAATCAGAATCATCAGAAGACTCAAAGTATCGTCTGTTTGCTTCCAGGGATCGATAAGCGTATCGACCGGTATCGACATCGGGGGTACCCGGAACCGGGAACCGGAATCGGTATCCTGGTCGATGTGGAAGGCATGGGTACCGGTATCGGTTGTGGTACCGGAACCGGAGTCGGTACCGAGGGCGTCGCAGCCTTAATAAAAGCCAAAATGGCCTGCTGCATGGATTGAACTGTATGATCCATGGACGCCACAACTGTCTGGATGTCGGTACCAGATGATTGAGCCGGTACCCCAGAACAGTCTAACAGGTGATCGGTCGAGGCCGTGCCATCGATGTCAACCTGTAACCCCATAGGAGGAGCTTTAGAAGCCGGAGCTTCCCGCCGGGGTTGTTTGGCTGGGGCAGGGTCCTCAGGGTCAAGCCCAGGGGTATCTCGATACTTAGAGGGAGATTTGCCCTTTGAGGACCTGCCAGAGGAATGTTTGGTTACCTGAGATCCATCAGGAGAGGAAGACCTGGAAGATGTCGATGCTGGAGTATCTGTAGAAAACAGCATGTGAAACTTGGCTGCCCGGTTCTGTAAGCCACGTTTAGACATCAAAGAACAGGATGGGCAATCCGGAATGGAATGGTCAGGCCCCAAACATTTAAGACACCATTCATGGCACCTTATCGGATACGTTTGCACTACAGAGGGGTACTCGGCAAGGGTGTCCGCTTTCCCCCTTGCTGTTTGTTTTATCCCTTGACCCACTGATACGTAAGATTGAGGCATCGAAGGGGATTGCGGGAGTGCAGATGGGTCAGACTGGGTTTAAAATCGCGGCCTTTGCTGATGCCTTGCTTGTACATTTGACAGCCTCGAGGTCCTCCCTTTCGCGATTATTAGAAGAGTTTACACGTTTTGGGAGTTTTGCGGGATTGCGCATTAACATGGGCAAGTCTGAAGCGTTAGATGTGGGGGGTACTCTCCGAGCCGCCTGGGGTGATTCTTTTCCTCTTCGGTGGGCAGAGGAGGATTTTATATATCTTGGGATCTCGTTGACTAGCGATCCCAAGTCTTTATATCAAGTGAATGTCCGCCGGATACTGGCTAAGACTCGCCTGCAGCTGCAGGCGTGGGCGCCTCTTCCCTTGTCTCTATTGGGCCGTGCGGCGGCCTTAAGCATGGTGATTTTCCCCCGTATATTGTACTGGTTACAGACATTACCAGTCTGGCTGCGGAACGGGGATATCCGAGACTTTGAACGGGTCTTCCGAAGCTTTCTGTGGAGAGGGGCTCGGGCCCGTATTCCGATGTATCGTCTACAGCGAAGCTGGAGAAACGGAGGAATAGGGATCCCCGACCTGCGGTTGTATGCCCTGGCCTGCCAAGCACGACATATTGGGGATTGGTTGGGGGACACCGAGGTCTATACTCCTAGAACGTTGGAATCGGCCCTAATCGCTCCGCAGACATTGCTAGCGGTCTTACACCTGGCTAGGTCGAAATTGCCAGATTGGGTAACTCAGAGTGTGTTAATACAACCAGCCAGGTGTTCCTGGCAGCAGTTCAATACATGGTGGGGGGAATCTTCGGAGGTTTCCAGCTGGTTGCCCCTGCAAGGAAATGCTTGCTTTGCCCCAGGAACTGACACGGCTATGTTCAGACTCTGGGAACAGAAGGGGATCCAGTATTTGGGACATCTTGTGGACCAGGAAGGGAAGTGTAAATCCTTTGCGCTATTGCGGGGGGAATATGAGCTGGACTACCGACATATTTTTGCATATGCCCAGATATCCCACTACGTAGCTTCCCTACCTAGGAGGGGGCTTGAGGCTACGCGGGCAATGCGGATTCTTGAGTTTTTTTGATCTCGGGGCAGACTCACCGCCCACTATCGCGGGGCTGAAGCGGCGTATCGATAATTGGGTGCCCCCAATTGATTATTCTGGGGATGAGCGCCGATGGGCTAGAGAACTGGGGGCGGCAGTGGAGCCGGGCTCGGTTTATCGTGCTTTGAGAAGTATCAGGGAACTAGTTGAAGGAGCTCGCTGGAAGGAGATACAATTAAAGTGTATTCTTCAAGCCCATTTCTCCCCGAGACGCGCACTCCGCAGTCATCTTACAGTGGACGGGAGCTGCCCGAAATGTCACTCACCACTGGCTGACTTGGGGCATATGTGGTGGGGATGCCCGAAGGTTCGCCGATACTGGCTACAGATTCGGGATTATATGAGTGGCGTGCTGGGCCAGCGGATTGGTTGGACGGGGTCTCTTGTGGTGTTGGATCAGTTGGGTACACTCCACCCTAAGGGTCGCTGGGAACGCCTCTTGCTCCGGAAGGCTTGCCTGGTGGGGAAGGGACCGCTACTGCGTAGGTGGCGGGAGGAGGCCCCTCCTTCCTTCTGGGAGTGGCGCAACAGCTTTCACCAGTTGATGCAATTAGAGAAACAAGGGGCGAGGGGCAAGACTAAGCGTTGGGCATCCTTTCTACTGACCTGGGAACCCTATATCCACACTTTACGCCCTGCTATTCGTAATGAAGTGCTCCAGGCTTATTATTGAAGGTATAGCGTAGGGAATGGCTTAGGCGGAACAGGGATGGATGGCGAAGGGGAAAGGTTGTAGGGAGGGGTGGAGTGGGGGATGGGGAGGGGGGGGATGGGGAGGGGGGGCCGGGGGGGGTGGTTACGGAAGAAAACGGAAAACTGTGGGTTAGATGGACTGTTCTCAACTCCTAGCTAGTAGAACCGGGTGGAGGAGAAGACACAGCCCCACCCGGGTGCCGGTTATGTCCTGAGCTGTTAATGTATACTTAATTGATACTGCTGGTTGTTTTTTTGTGATTGTGATGTCTTGCTTAATAAAAATGATTTATAAAAGACACCATTCATGGGTGTCTGTGACTGAAATAGTACCGCTGCACTTGGTGCATTTTTTAAACCCAGAGGCTTGTTTCTCCACGAGGGAGAATTAGTGAAGGCCAAAAGGCCTCACAGAACTAACACACCAAGTGAGGGAAAAAAAGAAGATTTTTTTTTTTTTTTAAATAAAGGAAAAAAAGACCGGCGGTACCGGTCTGGAATCGGGGAAGGCAGACACGCGGCCAAAGAAATAAATTAAAATAACAACTTCTTCAGCGGTGACAGGAAAACGACCTGCTGGCTCCGCGGAAAAAGAAGAACTGAGGAGAGTTGGTCAGGAAGGCGGGAAGGCAGCGCGCATGCGCAGTGGGAGGCCCCAAAAGCTTTCCTTCTGGGAAGCTGGGGAGCTTTCCCGCTCGGGCTCCGTCGGTACCGACGTACCCATATGTGAGGACTTATTCCTGCTTGTTCCTGGAGATAAATAAATTGACAAAGAAAATCTACCCAAACTTTGTTTCAAAAGAAGTACATTATTCACTACTTACAGTACCAAAAGGGAAAGCATAATTACTCAACTGTTGCAAGTGTTCTCTGGGAACAGCAGGAATCAGTCCTCACATATGGGCAACGTCACTGACGGAGTCCACATGGGAAAGCTTCCCATCTTCCAAAGGAAGCTTTTGGAAGATGTCCCACGCATTCATGCCGGTCTTCCTGCCCGAAGAAGCCATCTTACCTCAGTATGATGACATTGCTTAAAAACTCCAAAAAAGAAAAAAACTCCTCCATGGGGAGGAGGGAGGGTAGTGAGGACTGATTCCTGCTGTTCCCGGAGAACACCTGTTACAGATGAGTAACTACGCTTTCTCCGGGATCACGCAGGAAATCAGTCCTCATATATGGGACTCTCTAGCTACAGGCTACCGAAAAAAACCTATAAGGCCCAATGGGACAGCCAGAAAAAAATGAACCGAGAGCAAGCAGCATGTGCAATCACTGAAAGGTTCCACGAGTTGGCATCTAGCAGGGACATCAACATCAGATCAACTCTACGGTAGCCTGGACGGACAGGTCTGGTGGGAAGAAGTTTCTTCAATCCCCAAAAAGATGCTGGAGTACGGCCTGGACAAAGTTGCTGCCACACCGGGAATGTCCATCCACACAGTAATGGGCTGTGAAAGTTTAGACTGAAAATCACATAGCAGCCCTACACATCACCTATGTGGAGATGGAACCCAAGTTGGCCACCGGAGTGGCCATAGCACGGACACTGTGAGCCATGACATGGTGTTCTAATGTCAGCCCAGTCTGAGCGTAAGCGAAGGAGATGCAGGCCACCATCCAAATCGAAAGGGTGCATTTCGACACCACCACTCCCAGCTTATTGTGGTCAAATGAGACGAAGAGCTAGGAAGATCGCCGATGTGCTTTCGTCCTCTCCAGTAGAAAGCCAGTGCTCTCTTACAATCCAAGGTGTCTAACAAAGCCTCAGCTCTGTTGGCATGAGGCCTTCGGAAGAAGGTAGGCAAGACCACCGACTGACCGAGATGAAAAGCAGTCTATTTTAGGTAGGAATTTTGGGTGAGTTCGGAGAACTACCCTGTTCTTATGAAACCTGGTGCACAGCGAGTGCGCCACCAGCACTTGCAATTCGCTGACTCTGCATGCCAAAGTAAGCGCTACCAGAAAAATGACCTTCCAGGTAAGGAACTTAGTGGACAGGAGTTAAGTGGCTCAAAGGGGGGCACCACATTAAAGAGTAGTTACTCACCTGTAACAGGTGTTCTCCAGGAGCAGCAGGAATCAGTCCTCACATATGGGTGACGTCGGCGCCAACGGAGCCCTCGCGGAGCAATTTTCCCCAGCTTTCAAAGAAAGCCTTTGGGAATTGCAGCGCGCATGCGCGGTCCTCTTCCCGCCCAAGGGTGCCATCTTGCTCAGTCTGATGACATAGCTAAAAGACAGCAAAAAATTAGCAAAAACGAAAGCATAGAACTGCAACTCCAAGGGGAGGAGGGAGGGTTGTGAGGACTGATTCCTGCTGCTCCTGGAGAACACCTGTTACAGGTGAGTAACTACTCTTTCTCCAGGACCAAGCAGGAAGTCAGTCCTCACATATGGGACTCCCAAGCTTAAGGCTACCGGAGACCCTAAGCACAAAAAGGAGCTCCCTCAAGCTCAGTAGCACAGAAGGAAGGAATCTTCTCTGAATACGTCTCCAACCGGTAGCCCAACATCCGGGATGGAGGGTAGGAGTTGCCTATACCTCAAAGAGGTTACGGAGGACTGCCTGTCCGAAAGCACTGTCCCTGCGGGACTCCCTCTCCAGGCAGTAATGGGCTGCAAAAGTCTGGCTTGAAGACCAAGTAGCGGCCCGGCAGATGTCTGCCAATGGAACAGAGCGGAGGTAAGCCACTGACGCAGCCTTCGCCCTAACACGATGAGCCGTGACTCGACTTTCCAACGAGAGGCCGGCTGCCTCGTAAGCCCAAGCGATACAGTCAGCAATCCAGATGGACAGAGTACGCTTGGAGACAGGGAGCCCCAACTTATTGGGGTCATAAGAGACGAAGAGCTGAACAGCCCTTCTGTGCTCCCGCATACGGTCAAGGTAGAAGGTTAACGCCCTTTAACAGTCCAGGGTATGCAGGACCATTTCAGCTCGGCTGGAGTGTGGCCTGGGAAAGTAGGTCGGAAGTACCACCTCCTGGTTGATGTGAAAAGGGGATACCACTTTGGGAAGAAACTTAGGGTGAGTCCGTAGGACTACCCGGTTCTTGTAGAACCTAGTGTAAGGAGGATCAGATACTAGGGCCTGCAGCTCACTAACGCGTCTAGCAGAAGTGAGGGCCACCAAGAACAAGGTTTTCCAAGAAAGAAAACGAAGAGGACAGGTAGCCATAGGTTCAAAAGGCGGACAGGTAATCCGCTGTAAAACCACATTGAGATCCCTGTCCGGGGCTGGTGGGCGCAAAGGTGGTTTAAGGAGAAGGAGGCCTCTGAGAAAACGAGCCACCAGAGGGTGGCTGGAAAGAGGTCTGCCATCCACCGGCAGGTGATGCGCAGAAAGAGCACTGAAGTGGACCTTGACCGAGTTGGACTTAAGTCCAAGATTGGAGAGGGAAAGCAAGTACTGCAAGACCACTGATGCTGAACAGGAGAAGGGATCTTGAGACTGCTGAGCACACCAGACGGAGAACCGACGCCACTTAAGAGCGTAGGACTTCCGGGTGGAGGGCCGCCTGGAGGCCAAGATTACCTCCTCCACATCTGGAGGCAGTTGGAGAGGAGCAAGGACTACCCTTTCAGCAGCCAGGCCATCAGATGAAGGGACCGGAGGTTGGGGTGCAGGAGAGTCCCCTGATCCTGCGACAGGAGGTCGGGCTGAAACCCCAGAGGAAGAGGAGTGTCCACCGCCAGCTGCATCAGAAGTGGGAACCAAGGTTGTCTCGGTCACCGGGGAGCCACTAGGATCATCGAGGCTTTGTCTCTGAGAACTTTGAAGAGCATCCGAGACACCAGTGGCATGGGAGGAAAGGCATACAAGAGCCCTGTGGACCATGGAATCAGAAAAGCATCCGCCGCTACTCTGAGAGGATGCGGCTGTCGAGAGCAGAATCTGGGAAGCTGCCGGTTCAGAGGACTGGCAAACAGATCCATGGTGGGGAGGCCCCATTTGAGAAAGATCCGCTGAACCACCAGCGGATCCAACCTCCACTCGTGTGGCTGGAGGATCCTGCTCAGTTTGTCTGCTAGGTAATTTTCTTGACCTGGGAGATAGACAGCTTTGAGGATGATGACGCGGTGGACGGCCCAAAAGCATAGTTTCTGTGCCTCCTGACAGAGAAGGAAGGAGCCTGTTCCGCCTTGTTTGTTCACGTAGAACATTGCAACCTGATTGTCTGTCTGGACCAGCACGGACTGGTGAGAAATCAGGTGAGAGAAGGCTTTGAGCGCTAGGCGGATGGCTCTGAGCTCCAGGAAGTTTATCTGCTGAGCCGACTCCCAAGGAGTCCAGAGACCTTGAGTACATGTCCCTTGGCAATGTGCTCCACAACCCAGGAGAGAAGCATCAGTCGTCAGGACCTGAGAAGGCGGAGGGGGCTGAAAAGCCACTCCTAGAACTAGGTTCGGCAGATGACGCCACCATTGTAGAGAAGAGACCAGCGGGTCGGAGACCTTTACTGAGTCCGCTAGGCGTCCAGTGGCCTGATGCCATTGTGTGCGAAGGCACCATTGAGCAGGTCGCATGTTCAGGCGGGCATTGGGGGTCACATGGACCGTGGAAGCCATATGGCCGAGCAGTCTCAGAAATTGCCTGGCCGAGACCAGGGAATTGCTGTGAAAGTGGCTGGCGAGATCCATGAGCCGCTGGGCCCTGTCTAGAGGCAGGAAGGCCCGCGCCTGAAGAGTGTCCAACCTGGCGCCGATGAATTCGAGATTTTGAGAGGGGAGCAAAGTGGACTTTGCGAAGTTTATGACAAATCCCAAGTGCTGGAGTAGAGTCACAGTGCAATGAGCGGCCTGAGTGGCCTCTTGGGAAGACTGGGCTCTGATGAGCCAGTCGTCCAGGTAGGGAAACACAAATAGGCCGCCACCACAGCCAGGCATTTGGTGAACACTCTGGGGGCGGAGGATAGGCCAAAGGGCAGTACTCTGTACTGGTAATGATTGCCTCCCACAACAAACCTGAGATATTGTCTGTGGTCTGGATGAATAAGGATATGAGTATACGCATCCTTTAGATCCAAGGAGCATAGCCAGTCGCCCTGCTGGAGGTAGGGCAGCAGGATTCCAAGGGTAAGCATCTTGAACTTTTCCTTTGCAAGGAACTTGTTGAGGTTTCGCAAGTCCAGGATGGGTCTGAGGCCTCCTGTTCTTTTTGGTATCAGAAAGTACCTGGAGTAAAACCCTTGACCCTTCAGGTGGTGGGGTACCGGTTCCACAGCCTGTTCCTGAAGGAGACTTGCTAACTCCTGAAGGAGTAAGTCCCTGTGCAGAGAGAGTCGAAGAGGCTCCCCTGGAAAATAGGAGGGAGGTACCTGGTGAAAGTGAAGAAGATAGCCCTTTTGAACTATGTGAAGTACCCAGGTATCTGTGGTGATGTTGGACCACCTGTGGGCAAAGTGGACCAGCCGGCCTCCTGTGCTGAGAGAAACCAGCTGAGGGGGAGAGGCTATGCTGATGAAGTCAAAAACCCCCACCCTGCTGAGCAGGGGCCGGTGGTGCAGGCTTGGGGGCTTGCTGCCTACGGGACCCATTACCCCGTCCCTTGGCCTGCTTATCCTGTGGGGGAGCTGCTGAGGCCTGATACTGAGGGTAGTATTTATAGGCAGCCGCCTTCCTCGGGTAAAAGGGCTTTTTCCCCGAGCCCTTCTTCTTCTGAGAAGGGGCAGAGGTCTTCCTTGAGAGACGAGTCCTGGTGAGAGTCTCGGTCTCGATCTGTGCAGCCTTCTCATCCATGGGCTTGCCAAAGAGGTTATCACCTCTGCAGGGGACATCGACCAACTTGTCCTGCACCCATGGCTCGAGGTCGGATGTCTGAAGCCAAGCCTGGCGGCGGCCACTGATGCCGGCTGTGGCTACTCGAGCCGATGCCTCAAAACCATCATAGGCTGCTCGAGAGATAAACTTTGAGCACTCCCGAATACCAGTTGACAAGGTTTGGAACCTCTGCAAAGGTTCGTCGGAGAGACCAGCAGAGAACCCGGCTATTTCTTTAGCCAGGTCTCGGAGATACATGCCCATGTAGAGCTGGTAGGTCTGGACTAGACAAGCAAGCATAGAGCCCTGGAAACACTTCCTACCGAGGGCATCCAGGCTTCGGGCCTCCCTACCGGGGGGCACAGAGGAGTGCATTTTTTGACTCTTAAGTCTATGCATGGCCGATTCCACCACCATGGAATGGTGCGGTAGTTGTGCCTTTTGGAAGCCGGGGCTCTTGCGGACTCGATAAATGGAATCGACCTGCTTGCTTAACACCGGCGACGACGCCGGGCTCTCCCACATGCGGAAGAGAAGTCGTTCCAGCATCGGAGGAACCGGTACAATAAAGGCCTCCTTCGGGGGAGAGTCATATTGGAGGGCATCGAGCTCTTCGACTCGAGGCTCCTCCTCGGGATCCGCGGGGAAGGCCAAGGCCTTGGCCATATCCCGCACGAAGTCCGAGAACCGGGTATCCTCAGGGGGGGACCGTCTCCGAGGTTCGGACTCGGGGGAGTCCGATGGGACACACCGAGTCCGAAAGGAACCAGGTGACTCTTTGTCCTCGGATTCCCAGGCCGACTCCTCGGAAGAGGAGTCGAGCGGCTCCGGTCGGACGGGCATCGATGCCATCCGCCCCGACACCGAGGGAGTCGGCGTCGACGACCTCGGTCCCGAACGGGAGGCCGAAGGAGACCCCGATCGAGGATCGACTCGAGCTCGCATGGACTCGAGGATCGGCTCGGTCTCCGGGGTCGACTTGGAGGTCGACGTCCCGGCGGTCAGGGCAGAAGCACCGGCGAGGCCAGCGATCAATGCCCGCTGCTGGTCCATGAAGGCAGTCAGACTGCTCTCCAAGGCCGTCAACCTGAGTCCGAGCTCAGGAGACCCAGCAGCCCCCGACTCGAGCCCCGACGGCGTCAGCTCCTTCGGAGGCGAGTCAACGAGGACAACAGTACTCACGTGAGCGGGCAAGGCCATCTCGAGTCGAGGATGTTTGGACGGCCTCTCCACCTCCGAGGACCCGGGACGGGAATCGGGGCTATGCGACCTGGCCCTCGAGGAACCAGGAGCGTCCACCGATCCCGCCCTCGCGGGTTTCTTCTTCCGATGATGTTCCCGGGTAGGAGACCCCCTTTCAGAGGAACTTCGACGATGCTCAGGACCAGAGTCCCGAGACGTCGAAGCCTCTGACGAGGTCCGAGCCCGGCCGGAGTCAGAGAAGATACGTTCCCGCTGATGCTGCCGACTCCTCAATGCTTTTGAAGACATTTTGCCACACGGACCACAGATCATCGGGTCATGATCGGGTCCAAGGCAGCGGAGGCAGAAGTCGTGTGTGTCGGTAAGAGACATGAGTTTCTTACAGAGGTCACACTTTTTAAACCCGCTGGCAGCCATCGGGGGAAAAAGGGCCCCTGCGAGGTCAAAAGACCAGGCTGCCAGTGAAAAAGTAAAAAGGCGCGAAATCTGTCACGAAGGACAAAAAATCGAAAAACAAAGAACGGACTCGCAACCGGCGTCGCGGGTCCGGGCGGGAAAAGAACTGGCGTCGAAACCGAGAAAAAGAAAAGAAATAAAATCAACTTTTCTGCGGGGATTCACAAACAACGTCTGTAGGGCTCTGCGGAAAAAAGAAGACTGAGCAAGATGGCACCCTTGGGCGGGAAGAGTCCTTTGAAAGCTGGGGAAAATTGCTCCGCGAGGGCTCCGTCGGCGCCGATGTCACCCATATGTGAGGACTGACTTCCTGCTTGGTCCTGGAGAAAGTCTCATGCCATCGGAGGTGGTTTAATAGGGGGCAAGATAGTAAGAGGCCCTGAATAAAGTGACTCACCAAGGGATGAGCAGAGATCGGTTGATCGGCTATGGAATGATAAGCGGCCACAGCACTAAGGTGTGCTCTAACAGAGTTGGGCTTTAGACTAGAGTCTGATAGATGCAGAAGATAAGACAAAACTGACTCCACATAGCAGGAGAAGGGATCCAGAGACTTGTTCTCACACCATTGGGAGAACCTGCAACACTTGAAGGAGTAAGCCCATCTCGTTGAGTCCTTGGGCGAGGCGAGAAGTATGTTCTCCATGTCCTGTGGCAAGTGGAGCTCTTTGAGTACTAGCCACTCAGCAGCCAAGCCGTTAGCGCTAGGGACGACAGGTTGGGATGAAGCAGAGTCCCGTTGTCCAGTGATAACAGAGACTGAGCACAGTCCAGTGAGTGGCTGCCATTGAAACAAGTGGAGGAGTGGAAACAAGGGTTGGTTGGGCCAGTGCGGCGCAATAAGGATCATAGTAGCGCTGTCTGCCTGCAACTTGAAAAGGGTCTTGGCCAGTAGAGGAGTGTGTGGGTAGGCATAGAGAAGACCCCCACTCCAATCCAGTAGAAAAGCATCGGGAGCCAAGCAATTCGGGCAGGGCACTCTGGAGCAAAAACAGCAGGAGCTGGGTGTTGTTGGGAGTGGCAAAAAAGTCTATAGATGGCGCGTCCCACATCTGGAATATGCGTTTGGCCACCTGCCTATTCAGAGTCCACTCATGTGGCTGAAGGACCCTGCTGAGGCGATCCACTAGGATGTTGAGCACCCCTGGCAGGTATACAGCTCTGCAGGAGCATACCATGTGAGACTGCAAACTTCCAGAGGCAGACTGTCTCGCAGCAGAGGAGGTACGAACCCATGCTGTCCTGTTTGTTGAGGTAGAAAATGGCCACCTGGTTGTCTGTCTGCATAAGGGACGACTTGATGGGCAAGTTGTTTCTCAAACACTTGGAGAGCACTGGGAATGGCCTGAAGCTCCAGAAAGTTGATCTGATGTCAGCTTTCCCCCACAGTCCAGAGGCCCTGTGCGGACAGGCCATTCAGGTATGCCCCCAGCCGAATTTGGAGGCATCAATTGTTAGGCCTTGTTGATGAGGCTGGGCCTGTAAAAGAAGTCCCGCAAGCAGGTGAGTGGGGTGCAGCCTCAAAGACAGGGATTTTGAGAGGCAGAGTCACTGTGACTCTGTGTGAATGACGTCCCATAGCCTGATGTCATTCTGTGCAGAGAGTCCACTGCGTCTGATGCATCTGTAGGTGGACTGAGGAGGTATCATGGACCATGGAGGCCATGTGACCCAGGAAGCGCAGCATCTGCCGAGCTGTGACAACCAGGCAACTCTGGACAACCCTCACATTACGCTCTGTCCACCGAAAGGACTGCTCGAGCCAATGTGGTATCGAGGAGAGTCCCAGTGAACCTGAGGTGTTGCGAGGGTTGCAGGTGGGACTTTGAGTAGTCCTTACAGTTGTTCCAGCACCTGACTGGTGCGCTGTAGGGACTTTTGGGTCTCGTCTGCCATTTCGGCCCTGACCAATCAGTCGTCCAGGAAGGGGAAGACAAATATTCCCATGAGCCGGAGGAAGGCAGTGATGACAGCCAGACATTTGCTGAAGACGCTTGGGGCAGAGACAAGGCCGAAGGACAGAACTCTGTACTGATAGTGCCGTCCATAGAGCATAAAGCGGAGGTACTGACAGTGCAGGGGTTGGATAAGGATGTGTGTATAAGCATCTTTGAGATCCAAGGAGTACAGCCAATCTTCTCGTTAAAAGTAGGGGAGCAAAGCTCCAAGGGATGCCATCTTGAACTTTTCTTCACTAGAAAACGATTGAGATCACGGAGATCCATGATGGGTCAAAAACTGCCTGTTTTCTTGGGAACCAGTTAGTAGTGGGAGTAGAACCCCTGTCCTGTTTGGGAGGGTGGAACAGTTTCACGGCTCGATCGGCCAAGCAGGGCCTGGATCTCCTGTTGGAGTAGTTTGCGTTGGCGATGCTCATGAGGGTACTCCTCTGGGAAGAAGGCGGGGAGAATCTGCTTGAAGTGTAGTAGGTAGCCTTCACGTACCACCTGCAGTGCGCCCAAGTGTCTGTTATGCTGGGCCACCTGTGGGCAAAGTGTATCAGCCATCCCCCCCCCCCCCACCTGTGGTGGATGAGGGTTGGGAGGGGAAGACCAGCCATGCTCCAAAGCCAGGAGTCAAAAAACCCCACCTGGCTGGGGCTGCGGTGCTGGTTAAGGTTTTGGGGCTTTCAGTTTGCGCTGCTGCCTCTGGTTCTGACCCTCAGGCAGTTGCCCCTGTTGGGGCAGTTGGTACAAACAACAGGGGGTATAAGGACTTCTTCCTGAAGCCTTTCTCCTGGAAGGGTCAGTGGGCTCGTCATGGTGAGTGGCCCTGCTTACAAATTTATTTATTTATTTATTTATTTATTTATTTACTGCACATTTATATACCGCTACTTCCAGCGATCAGCAGCGGTTTGATTCATGTTCTGGGATTGTCAATCAAGACTGGGGGGGGTGGTATGTACAAATAACTGGGGTCACAGCACACATGGTTAGCGTCTTAGGGGGTGACTTATACATTCTTACATCTATATATACATATTTACATAATTATACATATAGCAGTTTTGAATACTCTCTCAAATCTGCAGCCTTCTCCACCATGGGTTTGCCAAAGAGGTTCTCTCCCCAGCATGGGACATCAGCCAACTTGTCCTGAATCCATTGTTCTAAATACAAGGACTGTAGCCATGCCAGATGACAGGCACCGATGCCCATCCCAGCCACCCTGGCCACGGACTCAAACCAATCATAGGCCGCCCGGGTGACGTACTTGGAGCACTCCTTCGTCTTGCTGACCAGGCTCCAGAAGTGCTCAAGGTGCTCCCCAGATAAACCAGCCGGGAGCCCGGCAAGATCCCCCACTAGGTCACACAGGTACATATCCATGAACAACTGGTATGCTTGGATCCGAGCCACCAGCATTGAGCCCTGGTAGCACTTCCTCCCAAAGCCATCCATGGTGCAGGCCTCCCTCCCCGGGGGCACCAAGAAGTGCGTCTTGGAACTTTTTATCCAACGCATGGCCGATTCCACCACCATGGAGTTGTGAGGAGTTGTTTTTTTTCAAAACCCGGGCTCTTGCATACTCAATATATAGAATCGAGGTGGCGGCTCACGACTGGCACCGTGAGCAGAGTCTCCCACATCCTAAAGAGAAGCCATTCCAGGATCGTGTGAATTGAAACCGTAATAGCCTCTTTGTAGTTGTAGTTGGGTAATGGAGAATTTCCAGTTCCTTCATCCAAGTTTCCTCCTCTGCCTCAATAGTGAAGGGCAAAGCCTTCCCCATGTCCCGTACGAACTCGAGAAAAGAGAGGTCCTCGGGAGAGGACCTCTGCCGTTCATATATGGGCGAAGGATCGGAGGGGGCATTGTGGTGACAGGTGATCTCTGGAGACTTCTCCTTGGTCTCCCAATCAGAGTCCGTCCAAGAGGAACTCAAAGCATTGCCTCAAATGGTGACCACGCTGGTGGCACTCGGGTTGAGTCGCAGGAATCCTCAGCTCCCATCAGTCCAAACCCGAAACACTCGGTGGGGACACTCGCTGCACCGAGGGACCTCAAACGCTCATGGGAACCGCCCGAGAGAGCATGAACCTCCAGGATGGGCTGCATCTCCGCAGGTGAGGCACCCGCTGTGGATGAGGTAGTCACCAGTGCTGAGGAACCCGAGGTCACTGGATTCCTGGCAACCTGCTGAGCCATGAACGCAGCAAGGCTATGCTCAAGGGTCTACATCCTCTCTGCGAAGACAGAGGTCTCCAGTGCCGGAGTTGGTGCTGCAGCCTTCGGGGCTGATGCCGGCTCCCTCGGCAGGGGCTCAATGGCTACGGCCTCAGAAGTCTCACACCGGCCCTCTGGGGCCCCAGGAGGCAACTCCTCCCACCAGAGCAGTTTAGAAGGCTGCTCCTGGCTCTCGGCTTTGTAGTTGTGCTGAGGGCCCTGATGTCGATGCCCCTGGGCCTTCGCCCAGGATTCAGCATCACCCTATAGATGAGGTTGAAGTACAGTCCTTCTGGGGGCACTCCTTAAGAAAGTTGAGCCACCATTCCAGTGCCCCGTGACCCATTGGCTCCGAGTGGGCCCGGCCTCCATGCGAAGCTGAAGCCTCGATGAAGGCCTTTGAGGGTGTCAATGCTAGGGCCGATGTCAACGCCTCGAAACCAAACAGCAATTTCCGTTGCTGTTCTTGATTCTTAAGTCCCTTGCAAACAGAGCGCAGTCTGAGGGTTCGTGGTCAGCCCTGAGGCATTGAAGGCACCAGTTGTGGCGGTACATGATGGAGATAGTCCGGCCACACTGAGTGCACTTCTTGAAGCCACTGCCGGCTTTGACATGGCAGGGAAGACGGCTTCCGCCAAATCAAAGGACTCAAATGTCCTCACCAAACAGAGGGGTGTGAGAGAAAAATCCCATGCATTGAGAGAAAAAGGAAAAAAATCCTGATAAAAAAAGCGGCACTGAGACACTAATGTTCCCAGAGACAGCAGGAAGATGCAGTAAAGCACACAATACCGAAATAAAAGAAGAAAAAAAAACTTAGTTCTAGGACAGAGACGATGTCTTGAGGGATCCGGGAAAAAAGACGACTGGCTCCTGTAAGATGGCTCCTTCGGGCAGGAAGACCAGCAGGTATGCGTGGAGCACCTTCCAAAAGCTTCCTTTGGAAGCTGGGAAGCGTTCCCGCACAAGCTGTTGGAGATGGCACTCATGTGAGGACTGACTTCCTGCTTGGTCCCGGAGAATCACCTAAACCTATGTCTACGATAGAAACTATAAAGCTATGTCACATATTTTCAAATTTATTTATTTAACTGAATTTAATATACCGTTTTTCTACCAGTCAAAACAGTTCACATTAAACAGAACAGTTTACATTAAACAATCAAAACTTACAAAATTTATACAGAGATACTGACTTATAGAAACTAACCAAACAATTCTGGGACTCTGACTCTACCTTCCTCACTAACATCATCGTAGGGCATCCATAAAAGCAAGCCTCACAAAAGAGGTAAGACTCCAGGACGTTGACTTGAGGCATCAGGACAGAAGAGCTTTGCCATCATGCTGCAAATTCCCACTAAACCTTGTGAGTGGTTGACTCGGTCAAGCTACTGTTCTTTCTTGGAGCTGTATGGCAGGTCTAATTGCCCTTAGTGGAGGAGCCAAAAGAACAGCAAGCTGCCACGAGAGCAACCAACACAAAAACCAGTCCAGAAACGTGACAGCGGGGGGCAAAAAGAAACCTTTATTAATCCTTAAAAGATGAGAATGACAATAAACCCGACACTGGCCGTGTTTCGTATAATACTTCCTCAGGGGTATTTGGCTCAATATAATTATCAATAAATACATAAATAAGTAAGAAAAATAATTATATGAGACAAAGGGTAATTCAATAATTAAATAAATTATAAAAACTAAAAACAAAAAGAGAGATAATGAACAAAATAAAAACATATCAATACTTTTAAAACAGCCAATGATAAAATAAGTGTTGCACCATAATGTGTAATTATCTCATAAAACACATATATCAATAAAGCACAGTTACTTGCCTGTAACAGGTGATCTCTGGGAACAGCAGGAATAAGTCTTCACATATGGGTACGTTGGTACCGACGGAGCCTGCGCGGGAACGCTCCCCAGCGTCCAATCAGAAAGTTTTTGGGAGCATCCCACAGTGCCTGCGTGCTGCCTTCCCGCCTTTCCAACTGTCTCTCCTCAGTTGAGTTTTATAGCTGAGACAAGAGGGAGAGAGAGAGGGAAAGGAAAGAGATAGAGAGAGAGAGACAACTCCTTAGGGGAGGTGGGAGGGTTGTGAAGACTTATTCCTGCTGTTCCCAGAGATCACCTGTTAGAGGTAACTGACTGTGCTATCTCCAGGAACAAGCAGGAATGAGTCTTCACATATGGGGACTCCCTAGCTTTTGATGCCAGGGAGAGAGCCCATGAGTTGTGTCCCTGGAACAGGGCTGCACTTCCTCACCTGGATCTCTGGCATCCCATGAGAGATGGTGGGCAGGAGGTGATTAAGTATGGAACAGGTGTTTGAGGACAGCCTGACCAAACAAGGCATCCCGGCGGGAGTCCTTGTCCAAGCAGTAATGGGCTGTGAAGGTATGAACCGAGGCCCAAGTAGCTGCTCGACAGATGTCGTCGATAGACACAGAGTTCAGATGAGCCATTGAGGCTGCCATGGCTCTCACATTGTGAGCTGTGACATGGCCCTTCAGAGAAATGTTCTTGCTCTGATAGGCGAAAGAAATACACTGGGCAATCCAGTTGGAAAGGGTTCTCTTGGAGACTGGTTGTCCCAAATGAGAAGGATCAAAAGCAACAAAGAGTTGAGAAGACTTTCTATGTTGCTGTGTCCTCTGTAGGTAAAAAGCCAGAGCTCTTTTATAGTCCAGGGTATGAAGATTCCTCTCTGCACTTGATGCATGAAGTCCTGGAAAAAAAGACAGGTAGGTAGACCTCTTGGTTGAGGTGAAAAGGCGAAACCACCTTAAGCATAAAATGTGGATTAGTCCTAAGGACCACCTTGTCATGATGGAACCTTGTATCAGGTGGATTAGCTACTAGTGCTTGCAATTCACTAATGCAGCGTGCTGATGTGATTGCAATGAGAAAGATAACCTTCCAAGAAAGGTACTTCAAGGAGGTAGTAGCTAAAGGTTCAAAAGGCGGCTTCATAAGCTGACCAAGAACCAAATTTAAGTCCCATGCCACCGGTGGTCGTCTAATGGGAGGCTCTGTTAAAAGAAGGCTTCTCATGAACCTTGCTACAAGTGGATGAGAGGAAACAGGTTGTCCATTTAGAGGCTTGAGTGAAGCTGCAATAGCACTCAGATGGACTCTTACCGAATTAGTCTTAAGGCCTGCATTAGTCAGATGCAGGAGATTTATTTTTTTTTGAACAGCTTTTATATACCGCTGCTTCCAAGGATCCAAGGAGATACTCCAGTAATGACTCCAGAGGTATGGCTCGGGGGTTAAGACCCTTTTCAGAACACCAGATTGTAAACCTTTTCCACTTGAAGGCGTAAGAACGTCTAGTGGAAGATTTTCTGGAAGCATAAAGAACATCTTTAACTTGTTGAGAAAAATGGAGATTCTGGAGATCTAGGCCTTCAGCAACCAAGCCCTGAGATGCAGAGACTGGGGATTGGGATGCCATAACTTTCCATCCTCCTGAGAGAGGAGGTCTGGAGCAGACCCTAATTCTAGGGAGGGCGCTTGAGAGAGATGTAGAAGCAGAGGGTACCACACTTGCCGTGGCCAATGTGGGGCTATGAGAATCATGTGGCCTCTGTCTCTCTGAAGCTTGAACAGGATTTTGGGAATTAGGGGAATGGGTGGAAAGGCATACAGGAAATCTTGACCCCAATGAAGGAGGAAAGCATCCCTTGCCTGAGCCTCCTGAGCTGGAGTTCTGGAACAGAACCGGGGAAGTTTGGCATTCCACGGACTTGCAAAGAGGTCTATGTCCAGGGTTCCCCAAATTTGAAAAATCTTGGATACTTGGTCCACATGTAGGGACCACTCGTGTGGAAACAGAACTCGACTGAGTCTGTCTGCCCAAGAGTTTTGAACACCTGGAAGATAGACTGCCAGAAGATGAATCTGATGCTCTCTGGAGAGGACCTGTCGGGATTATTAGTAGCATAAAAATAAGTTAGACTCTCTGTTGTCCAGGGGAAAATGGCTACTAATACCCAGCCCAAAGTTCAGTGAGTTATTCTGGCAATGAGCCACGAAAGAAGTCTGGTGGGTGAGGGAACTAACAGCCTCATCGAGTTTACTTGACAAAATCAGATGGTCAGACTCGAGGTCCACCTGAGAGGTCACAGCACTATGTGGCCAGACAAACTGCAAGGTGAGGAGGCCTCGGGGTGAGGATCGTACACACGCAGGGGTCCCCCCCTCACAGATGTTCCAGGAAACAGGGGCTTCCCCAATAATCTGGAGACTCAATTCCACACTTGGGAACGATTCTCCCACTAGGAATCCCAGGGGTTCACCTTTCACAAGGTGAATGCGATCTGGGTTTGAATTGGTGAGCAATAAGTGTAAGGAGGGAGCTGTGGCCTCCATGCAGGGTATGGGACCCATGGCTAGGCCCAGCTCCGCAAAACAGGAATTTGGACTGAAGAAGACCAAGTTGTCTGAGACCACATGTCCTCGGGTCACCTGTATTGGCAGGGGACAATCCCATACCCTCCCAGGTATTTGGATGTCTTCTACACTGACCACTTCACAGACTTGAGGAATTGTCTGACCAGCCCGTAGAGATGGGCGGGCACCAGAGAACTCCACCGGATCTCCTTCCATCCTACTCCAAAGGATGTTGTTCACGAAATCCACATAAGTTCCCAGTCGAACAAGGCAATCTGAGCCTAAGGAGAGGGGCACCTCAAGTCCTCTGATGATGGAGAAGGTGTGCCGAAAACCTTTGACCCCAACTTGCAAGGGGAGATTGCAGTAGCCCATTAAGGTCTTGAGCCCTTCCCCAGGCACTTGGAACGAAGTCTTCGCTCCCATTACCCAATCAAGGGTAAGCTGTCGTTTGAGCCGATAGAAAAGAATCTCACTGATGAGGGAGTGATCACAGTGGGGTAATAGGTAGGCCCTTTCCTTTTGGGACATGCCCACCTGCACATATATAAAGGGACCTTTCTCAGCCAAGAATATGTCCGTCAGTCTCCTAGGGTGATCTAGGCAGGGATGGGATGGAGGAGGGGTTTGCACCTCACAACCTTCCACAGGTTCCTTCAGGAATATCTGCAGGCAGTCAGTATCAAGGACAATGTTAGCTACCGAACCTACTGCAATAGCAACCACATCGCTGATGCCCTGATCCTCATCTCCAGCCCTTTCATACTGGAGCTGAAGGATTTGGGGATCAGCTGACCTCTGGAAATTAATCCTGATGGACATGTTTGTGCGTTCCACCGAACAAGGACCACTGACTCTGCTGTCATGTTTTACCCTAGCATAAAGTATGGGATGTGTGACCTGTGTCCAGATCACTTCCTGGACGTAGTCCAGAATGGGGCGGAACTGTTTCAAGAGCTCATTGCCAATCAAGAATTCTTCCCCAGGGCACTTTGTAATGATGACAGGATGTTTCACCTGTAATTTTCCAATTTGGAGGTTAAGTCAGACCTGCCCCATTGACTCTATGGGCTGATTCCCATAAGCTGTGAGTGACAAATCACTGGGTGTGACGTGTAGGGTCCTCTGACTCCCCAAGGAAGCAGTGAGTCTATCAAAGAGACTCGAGGTAATCAGGGTAGCCTCAGAGGCTGAATCTATCAGGCCCTCACAGAGAAAAGCCTGCTGAATTGTAACAGGAACAGTGTACCTCTGTCCTTTTGGCTCGAGTTTACCCAGAAAGTACTTGTGCTTCCTGATGGTGTCGAAGGCTGGACCCTCGCTGTCCACTGCAGGACTGTCACTCTGTGTCCATGGGGTGGCATCTCCAGCTGGTCTGGATATCTGAACTGGCTGCAACTGTGCAATAGTGACCTGTGGGACAGAAACAAAGTCGGTTAGTCATTCAGTCTCATTAGAAGGGGAAGAGGAGTCAACCAGTCCCTTCTCTGGCTTCTGAGGCTTTGCTCGTGGCTTAGGTGGCGCACTACTAGCAGAAGCCTCCTGTGAGGAGCTGAATGCAACGGTAGCCTTCATCATATCTGTCAACTCGCTTATTCTCTTTTCCAGTTCCTGGTACTTGTTAAAACTGGGCTTTCTCTTCCAGTTCCAGTTCTGCTGAGTGAAACGCTGATTCCCAGAGCGCTGCTTAGACCCAGATGACTGGTTATTCTGGGGTGGCCTGGGAGGATTCTGTGGAGCAGAAGGAGAAGTGTTACTTTCCAAAGAGAGTAGATTTTACAGCACTAACACTCTGTTTTTGGCTCCTTGGCTTTGCTTGGAGCCTTTACTGTGCTGCCACAAGTGTTGGCTCTCATGTTAGGAACAGCTTGTCAGACATATAAGCCTTAACAGATGGAAGGAGCAACTGACAGAAAAGATTACGAAACTCCTGATGGTGTTCTATCGTTTCCCAAGAAGGATCACTCTGGAAGAAGGTCTGCCCAAGTCTGTAGGCAAACTCTCGGGGTGTTTCATTTTCCCTATAAGTCATACTATATGCTGCCTGTTTTGCAGCGATAGCATCAGGATATGGCCCATAATGTTTCTTTAGTGCCTGTTCAAAGATGACGATGTCCTTCTTTTCATCGTCTGCCATGGCCCGAATAAACTGCTGACAGGGTACATCAAAGGACCATGGAAGATACAGAACCATGTCCTCCCCCCTGGCAATGTTTAGCGCCCGAAAGGCATCTTTGACTGCAGCTAAATGTTCATTTATGGTGGCACAATCATTTTTCTCAAAAAGTGTGACCATACTCCGCAAAGTTTTAATAATTTGCAATTGGGCGACAGAAGCACCTTCATTTGTTTGTTTTCCTTGCAGGACACGGGAGCATAGAGGATTTCGCTTGCCTTCAGCTCCCTCTGGTGGTCGCTGCTTGTACAGGTTTCCATCACTAGGGGGACTTCCCACCCCCCCCTTCACCGCTCCCTGTATGGGGAGAGGTCGAGAGTAGAGTGTTTCACTCCGCCCTGTTTCTCTCCTGTGCTCATGCGCTGATGGGAGAGAACTGACTTTGTTCTGGAAAAGCTGCCTTTCTACACTGGGCAGGGTTTCCAGTGGCAAACTCCTGTCATTTACCCTTTGGTAATTTGAGAAGCCTAGAGGGATCAAATTATCCCTGTACTCTGTCTCATTATTCTGAGAGGTAGCCTCATAGGCCAATTCAAAACAATCAGCTCTTAATTTCTGGATTTTGAGGTTAACTCTCTGTATTTCCTGCCCACATTCCTGACGTGCAGCAGCTAGCTCCCTCTGGAGACTAGCCGTTCGCTGTTTCGCTGCATTTAGAGCAGTCTCTGCTGCATTTAACTCAGCTATCAGAGCGCTCTCTCGTTGCTCATAAAGAGCAGTGTCCTCTTTTAATCTCCTTGTCTGAGCAGCCATCTCAGTTCTACAGACTGCTAGAAAGTGCAACTCCTTTTGATCCTGTTCGCCCCGCTTCTTGAGAGCGGAAACCTGATCCACTAAATCTTGGCATCTCAGACACCACAAGCTAGTAGTACCTGGTGAGAACAGGCTACGGCTAGCCCGTCTTGTCGTCTCAGCCTGAAGCTCGGCAACTTGATGACGTAATTCAACACTCTCCTTTTCAAACTGTCCTGCTGTATCCTTGGTACACTGTAGCTGGCTTTGAGCTGTCATTAAATAAGCCTCCAGTGATTCAGATTTAGTTTGCAGGTGACATAATGCCTTCTGCAGTTTGTCATTAAAAATATGCAAAACACAAGCATGCTCGGCTACCACATCCACCGTTAATTTAGCCTTATGAGCAAGTAGCCGGTCTAGGAACTTGCTGAAAAAGCTATCAGCCTTAACAAGCTCCTGCGCATCGGTGGTAAGGCTCTTAGAGATCCTTTCAATGTGGTCGGCAGTGGCATCTTTCGACCAACATAGGGAAGCTAATTTCTGGAATGCCAAATCAACCTTATCTGCGTGAGCCATCGTAGCAAACACAGGAATAGCTGCTAGAATTACTCTAACTCCGTAAGACGTAACTCATGCAGAGATCCCGTAAAGTGGGTTTCTGAGAGACGTAGCTCATTCAGAAATACTCATCCCGGACGAACCCCCATTATGTCGGAATTATTAGTAGAATAAAAATAAGTTAGACTCTCTGTTGTCCAGGGGAAAATGGCTACTAATACCCAGCCCAAAGTTCGGTGAGTTATTCTGGCAATGAGCCACGAAAGAAGTCTGGTCTGCAGATATATATTAGATTTTATTATGGACAGCCAGGTAGAAAAATATATAAACATACATATAGCTAAGTAGAAACATGAGGTAGAAATTTGTTATAGTACAGATGTACAATTGGACAACGTAATAAATCACTAATTAGTAACCAGACGTCACTGATTCGCTCTGCACTGAGGAAAGGTATGAAATATATTGCTAACCCCTTGCCCATCCAGGGGAGGAGAGATAAGTCAGTACCTTAGCTTCGTCGGGCACTCAGGAACAGCAAAGTCCAAGGAGGCAGCTGAGCTAGATAATGCAGGCTCCAGCCCTGTCAGAGGCGAGCCACAGTAAGTCCGAACCGGAGGTATCTGTGAAAGTCTTATCTCAGACCTTTGGAGGACGGCCTGGCCCACACGTAGTGGCCGTCTTGCGGAAGGCTCAGGTCGCAGGAATCAGGTACGCAGTGCACAGCAGGAAGGGCCCGGTGCAGAAGTCTGTATGAACAGGTGGAAAAGCCCCCCCCCCCCCAAAGATCCAGCGCAGATTGTATTATTCTCTGTAAGAATACTCCGTCATAGGTCCGATAATTGGTTGGCACCAGGCAGTCTGAGGTGTTCTCAGCGAATCAGGAGGTAGATGATGGGCATCTTCTTGCAGACAAAGGATCCATAGTAAGAAGTCATGCAAAAGCAACAGTATGTAACTTCTGGGCATATGTACAAGTGTCCAAGGACACCGAAGCAGCAGATGTTCTTGCATGTGGGCAGTGAATTAGCCACGGACAATAGCTTCTGTATGCACACTTAGAAATGCTGCGCAAGCAGGTGTTTGGAGGTCAGGTTTGTAGCTGAACACAGCAAAAGTGTAGTGAAGAATCCATCTTGTCTGTTCAGTTTGGTTCAGGCCTGAGTTGCTGAGCAGGCCAGAGATTTGCATGTAGAATTGCAGGGGTACCAGCCCTAGAGGCCCATAGTCGCAGAGCTTCGTTGCAAAACGACAGAGAGCCAGTTCCCCCCTGCTTGTTTATATAGAACATGGCTACTTGATTGTCCGTGTGGACAAGGACTGTCTTGTGGCTGAGCAGGGTGTGGAAAATTCGCAGAGCAAGGAAGATTGCTCTGAGTTCCAAGAGACTGATATGTAGACAGGTCTCCTGTGTGGATCAGATGCCCTGGGTGGAGAGGTCCTGAAGATGAGCTCCTCAGCCCACTGGAGAGGCATCTGTTGTAAGAGTTGCCTGGGGTAGAGGCTGTTGAAAGGGAGAGCCCAGCAACAGGTTTTGAGGGGACTTCCACCACTGGAGGGACAAAATGAGGCGACGTGTGTTTGCTATTTCGTCTGACAGGCAGCCTAATGCCTGGGTCCATTGGGTGGATAAAGTCCACTGAGCTGCTCTCATGTGAAGGCAAGCATATGGTACCACATGGACGTGGATGCCATGTGGCCTAGTATCTGTAACATCTCTCGAGCAGTTAAGTGGGGCTTGAACTCTGCTTGAGAAGCTAATTGCACCAAGCGAAGGCACCGGGCCTGGGGAAGATAGGCCCTTGCCTTTGTGGTATCCAGCACCGCCCCTATGAACTCCAGGGACCGAGTAGGGATCAAATTGGATTTTGGGATGTTTATTACCAGCCCTAAATATTGAAGGATACGCATTGTGCAGTTTAGGGCAGTCTTGGCCTCTGAGTGGGAGCTCGAATGAGCCAGTCGTCCAGATATGGGAAGACAAATATCCCCAGGGTGCGCAGAAAGCACAGTTACTTACCTGTAACAGGTGATCTCTGGGAACAGCAGGAATTAGTCCTCACATATGGGTGCTTCTCCTGGAAAAGGAACCGAATGGGTGTACGCATCATTGAGATCTAGAGAACAAAGCCAATCCTGACTCTGAAGGTATGGCAGCAGAGCTCCTAGAGAAACCATCTTGAATTTTTCTTTGACTAGGAATCTGTTCAACTCTCTGAGATCTAAAATGGGTCTGAAGCCCCCTGTTTTCTTTGGGATAAGAAAATAGGGGGAGTAGAACCCTGTGCCCTGTTGTTGAGAAGGCACCTCCTCTATTGCCCCCTGGGCTAGAAGGGTGGCAACCTCCTGCTCTAACAGGTTGAGGAGGGAGGTTGGAGAATTGAACTGGTGCACTCTCGTGAGAGGGGGCAAGCTGGAAAAATTGACGTTTGTACCCCTCTCTTATGATGGAGCTTGTCCAATGCTCTGCAGTGATTTGCCCCCATCTGGGAGCAAAGTGACATAACCTTCCTGGAATGGTGGAGGGCTCTGGGCCTTCTAGAGCCAGGAAGGCTAAGTTCTCTAGCAGAAAGTCAAAGGCCCTGAGGGGGCTGAGACTGCTGGGCTGGAGCAGGCCTCGCAGCCTTTGCCTTGTTCTGTTTGGAGGATTGCTGTCGTTTAGAAGGGAACTGAGCTGCAGAAGATGCTCTCTGATTATAAGCAGGATAGGACCTTCCCTTTTTAGAAAAAGGTGTTTTCTTGAACAACCTTTTCTTAGCAGGAGCAGCTGTAGATTTGGATAGTCTATCCAAGACAGAATTTTCAGCATCCATCTGATTGGCTTTTGCTTGCCAATCTTTACCAAACAGATTCTCACCTGTACAAGGGAGATTTCCCAATTCATCTTGGACCCAGATCTCCAAATCAGATGCTTGAAGCCAAGCAATCCTACATGCACCTATAGCTATAGCTGAGGCTCTGCTTACGCATTCAAAGGAGTCGAAAGCTGCACAGTTGGAGAATTTGGAGATATCCTGGGCATGTTTAAGCCCAGCAAGATATTCTTGCCTTTTATTGTCAGACATAAAAGGACTTAGTCTGTAAATGGTCAGTAACTTCCTTCAAGAACATTCCCATGTAGAGACTATAGGAATTAAGTCTCGCAGCAAGCATGGAAGACTCTACGTCCAAAAGCATCCAAGGTTCTACATTCACATCCTGGAGGATTAGAGGCATGTCTTTTGGCACTTCTAATCTTTCTCATTGCAGACTCCACCACAATAGAGTGGTGAGGAAGCTGAGTTTTATGGAAACCAGGACAAGGAGGGACACGATACATGGTGTCAAACCTGCGAGAATAAGGAGAGGTGGTTAGAGGTGCTTCCCACATCCTTAACATGAAATCATACAGAATCTCATGAATAGGTAAGGTAGCTGCCTCCTTAGGAGTTTTAGGATATTGTAAAATATCTAACTCCTTGGCTCTAGGTTCTGACTCAGGGGCCACTGTAACAGAGAGGCCCCTAGCCACCTCTCTGATAAAGTCTTGAAAAGACAAGTCCTCTGGAGGAGACATCCTTCGCTTAGGCGAGGACTCCTCCTGTGGAAGAAGCATCCCTGCATCAACAGATTCTTCAGAATCCTCAGAGGAATCGAAGTATCGTCTGTCCGGATGCTCTTGCAAAGCCTAAGACCCGTACCGATGGAGATCGGAATCGGGAATCACCAGTACCGGGGTATCGGTACCGGAGGGCTGCAGAGGGCCGGGTACCGGCATGCGGACACCGATGCCACCGGTACCGGGATCAGTGCCGATGCCAGAGCCGGTACCGGGATCAGTGCCGATGCCAGAGCCGGTACCGGCGGAGTAGTCTGTTGCGGTACCATGGGCATTGATGCCACAAGGAAAGCCGCCAGACTGCGTTCTATGGACAGAATCCTCTGATCCATCGACGCTGCCAATGCCTGGAGGTCGGTACCGGTGGAAGCCACCGGTACCCCAGAGCATGGCACCAGGAGATCTGTCGAGGCCACGCCATCGAGATCATCCTGGAACCCCGATGATGATGCTTTAGAGGCCGAAGCCTCCCGCCGGGGTAATTTTGCCGGTGCAGAATCCTCGAGGGCAAGGCCGGAGGCATCTCGATGCTTAGCAGGAGATTTGCCCTTCAAGGACCGGTTGGATTTGTGTTTAGTTACCTGAGATCCATGTGAGGAAGATGCAGCCCTGGAAGACGTCGATGCCACTGAAGCCGCATCAGAGGGAAACAGGGTACTGAGCTTGGCAGCTCGGTTCTGTCGACCTCTCTTAGACATCATGGAACAGGACACACAATCTGTAATGGAATGGTCAGGGCCTAAACACTTTAGACACCAGTCATGGGTGTCGGTGACGGAAATAGTACCGCCACATTTTGTGCACTTCTTAAATCCTGAGGCAGGCTTTTCCATATTTAAGGAAAAGGGTTTTAGGCATAAGGCCCAAAACTGAAGTACACCTGAAGAAAAAAGAATAGAAAAAAGGTTTTTTTTGTTGTTTTTTTTTAAAAGGAAAAGAATAACAACCGGCAGTACCGGTGTAGCGTCGAAGAAGGCAGACGCGACAGAAAAGAAATAAAGGAAAAATAAAGGAAATTCTTCTGCGGTGACAGGAACACGACCTGCTGGCTCCACGGAAAAAGAACAACTGAGAAGAGACAGTTGGAAAGGCGGGAAGGCAGCATGCAGGCGCTGTGGGATGCTCCCAAAAGCTTTCTGATTGGACGCTGGGGAGCGTTCCCGCGCAGGCTCCGTCGGTACCGACATACCCATATGTGAAGACTCATTCCTGCTTGTTCCTGGAGATCAACATATACATATAAAAATGTAAAAAAAAATGGGACTTCCGGTGACGTCACGGAGCTAATGGCAGCCTAAAAGCCTAGCTCCGTCCGAATCCCGAGAGTGGTGATTTTGTGGTGTGTCCCCCAGTGCCAAAGTGGAAGGCAAGCGAGCCGATAGTAGTCGGATGGCGGCGAAGAAGAAATTGGAGGGTTTCCAGTCTCTGTATGTGCGCCGGGAGCTGATGGCGGCAGCGGATGCGGCCTGCTCTGATAGGGGAGCGCATGGAGGGAGCTCTGGAGAGGACGATAGCATGGATACGGAGGGGGTAGAGGAGGTGCCCCTTCGCCGCTGGTTGCAGGAGTTCAAAATGGAGATGCGGACGGAGATTAAAGGGATGCGGAAGGAGGTAAAAGATACCCTGCAGGCTATTCAGCAGGAGATGAGCAGTCTGGGCGGCCGCGTGGAGGACTTGGAGAGCCACGTGGAGGAGTCTGAGCGAGAGCTGCGCGGGGTTGCGGCCTTGCAGGAAACTCTCCAGACCCAGCAGAACGAGCTGCAGGAGAAAATTGAGGAGCTCGAGGATCGAGCTAGGAGAAACAATCTGCGGATCCGGGGGGTGCCAGAGGAAGAGGCCGCAAGAGACTGTGGCAGTGGTCCAGAAACTCTGTGGCCATATATTGCAGCGAGGGGAAGTGGCTGGCGTGAGTGTGGAGCAAATAAGAGTGGAGAGAGCTCATAGAAGCCTTGGCCCCCGGAGGGAAAAGCAAGCACGGGACATTATAGCCTGTATGAGTAGCTTCCCAATGAAAGAGCAAATTCTGAGCGTCGCCCGGAAGTTTGGGCGCATCGCATGGGAAGGCCATGAAATTGAAGTCTTTAACGATTTGTCTAAAGGCACGTTGGACAGACGAAGGGAGATGAGAGATGTCACGGCGTATCTGAGAGGACAGAATCTTCGCTATCGGTGGTTGTTCCCGTTTGGGGTCTTGTTGTCTGTGAATGGTGTAAATCGGAAGGTGAAATCTGTGGCAGAAGCGTGGACCACTCTACGAGAGCTGGGATGCGAGGGGTTGCCTAAAGTGGGGGAGAAGGAGCGACAGCATAAGGCCCCAGCGGGAGTGAGTAAGCAGCAACGTCCCTCCAGTGCACAATGGCAACGTGTTGGAGAGCGCGGGAAGCATCTACAGCGGATGTCCACGGATCGGCGGAGAGCTGCTTCGGAGACCGATACTTGAGACGGAAGCTGAGACTGGCTTCGGCCGGCTGCACATATTGATCTAAGGAGGGGTGTTAGTGATCCCTTCTTAGGGTTCGGACACTTTACTCATAGGGCTTATGGGGGTTGGGGGGGTCGGGGAGGAGAGCTGTGGGTGGAGGGGCTTGTGGGCATGTGGGGAAGTTGATGCTGTTTGATATTTGCTGTACGGGTGGAGGAGGTGGAAGGAGTGGGTGGCACATGGGGGATGTGGCGGGACGGGATCGGAAGGGGACGTCCGGGAGGGTAAGAAGTGGCGGTGGAGGGTGGTGGGGGGGGGAGGGAGTGGGGGGGAGAAGGGGGGATCAGAACACCAGGGAGGTAGTGGTGGGGGGGGGAGCGGATTCTTATCGATGGTGAGGATAGGGACTATTAATGTGAAAGGGTTGAATTCTCCTACTAAGAGAGGGTTGCTATTTCGGGAGGTGGTGCGGGATCAGTGGGACGTGGTATTGTTACAAGAGACCCACTTGAGGGCCGGGGAGGTGGGGCGGTTGCGCCACCGCCAGTATCCGTATCAGTATTTCTCATGTAATAAGGAGGGTGGTAGGAAAGGGGGAGTGGCCATCTTGATTCGGGAGGGGTGTGGGATTAAGGTGGAAGGGTCCTTTAAAGATGGGGCGGGGAGAGTGGTGGGGATTAAAGGGAAATTGGGGGGGGGAGGATATTGTGGTGGTGGCGGTGTATGGTCCTAATGGGCAGCAAAACGGGTTCTGGCGTACAGTGGGGCATCTTATTGAGGGGGCAGGGGAGGGGAAGGTTCTGGTGGGCGGGGATTTTAATCTGGTGTTAGACCCGAGGGTAGATCGTAAGCCGCGGGGGGGGGGGATGGGGGGAGAAAGAATAGGGTAGAGTTACGAAAGGTGATGGGGCAATTTAATCTGGTAGATATGTGGAGGGCCCTGAACCCGGGGGGTGCGTAGTATACTTTTCACTCAGCTCCGCATGATAGCTGGAGCAGGATAGATTTGTTGTTAGATAAGTCCTGGATGAAGGTGAAAGATGGGGGTATTCAGCCGGTGGGTTGGTCTGACCATGGGGCAGTGGTGGTAACGCTTCAGAGTCCAGTGAAGAGTGGGGGGGTGTTTTGGAGGCTGAATGATAGCCTACTCAGGGATGGGGTGGTGGTAGCCGACGTTCGGGAGGCTATAAAGGAGTATTTACATTTTAATGATACGGGGGAAGTGAAGGAGGTAGTGGTTTGGGAAGGGTTGAAGGCGGTGGTGCGGGGGAGGTTTGTTATGTGGGGGGCGAGGAAGAAGCGGGAGAGGGAGAGACGTGAGGATGCCCTGCGGAAAGAGTTAACGGTGGCGGAGGAACGATATCGGGGTTCAGGAGCTCGGAAGGATAGGAGGGAGATGGAGAGAGTGCGGGTTGAACTGCGGGCGTTGCAGACTGAGAAGGTGGCACTTCTCCTACAAAGGGTGCGTCAAGTGCAGTATGAGTTTGGGGATAAGGCTGGCCGTTTGCTGGCACGGAAACTGCGGCAGCGACCATATACCAGATAGAAGGGCAGGATGGGAAGATGCGCAGGGGGGATGATGCCATTCAGGAGCGGTTTAAAGAATACTACCAGGAGCTCTACCGGGAGATGGATGGGGTGCGGGAGGGGGGATAGAGGAGTATTTAGGGGGGATATCCTTGCCGGAATTATCTGCGGGAGCTGTTGAGGAGTTGGAGGAAGAGATTTCCAAGGAAGAATTGGAAAGGGCGGTGAAGGGTTTGGTTGGGGGGGAAGTCAGCGGGTTTAGATGGGTTAACTGAGTCATTTTATAAGGTTTTTTGGGGGGAGGTGGGAGGTCTGTTGCGGAGGGTCTTCAACGGGGCCATAGGGGAGGGGGGGGGGGATTGTCCACGGAAATGCTGACAGCTGGGATCACTGTATTGTTAAAACCGGGGAAAGACCCCGGGAGGTGTAGCTCGTATCGACCTATTTCTTTGTTAAATGTCGACGTTAAATTGTTGGCTAAAATTCTGGCGGGGAGGTTGGCTGGGTGGATGCCAGGGATCATCCAGGTTGACCAAGCGGGGTTTATTGTCGGCCGGCAGGCCGCAGATAATATCAAGCGGGCCATAGGGGTGATCTGGGAGGCACGGCAGGAGCGGGAGGACCTTCTCTTGATGTCTATTGACGCGGAGAAGGCCTTCGATAGAGTACACTGGGGGTTTTTAATGTGGGTTTTGAGGAAGTTAGGGTGTGGGCTGAAGTTTCTGGCTTGGGTGGGGGCTTTATATCAAGGCCCTAGGGCTCAGGTAAAGGTCAATGGGCGGTATTCCCGGGATTTTGCACTGGGTCGAGGGACCCGCCAGGTATGCCCGCTGTCACCCTTGCTCTTCGCTCTGGTGGTGGAGCCGTTGGCGGAATGTATACGGCGGAATGCACGAATCCACGGGTTGTGTCGTGGGGGGTGGGAGCACAAGATCTCTTTGTATGCTGATGACATCTTGCTATTCCTCGGTACTCCACTAATTTCGATGCCGGAGGTGATGAGGGAGGTGGAACGGTATGGGGCCATCTCCGGTTTTAAAATGAATGTGGATAAAACCGAGGTGTTGAAAATACAGATGGATGAGGTGGAGGAAAGGAGGTTGAAGAGTATGTTTCAGCTGCGCTGGGTGCAGGGGTCTCTGGGGTATCTGGGAGTGCAGATCACGGATAGGTATGAGACTATTCTCTGCTAATTACCCACGGCTTTTCCGCAGTATTAAGTGATCTGGCGGGCTGGATGAGAATGGAGATTTCCTGGCTGGGGAGAATTGCGGCCATTAAAATGAATGTTCTGCCCCGTCTGCTTTATCTTTTTCATGCACTACCGGTGGAGATACCGGAGGGGGTGATGCGGGGCCTCCAACGGAGGGTGTTCAGTTACATCTGGAAGAGGAAACCCCCGAGGGTAGCAAGGGAGGTGATGTATTCTTCTAAGGAGGAGGGGGGTTTGGGGGTGCCTAATCTCCACGCTTACTATTGGGCGGCCCAGCTTGCCCATGTAATGGGATGGCGGGAGGGGGGGGAGGAGCGCCCCTGGGTGAACCTGGAGAAAGGGAGGGTTAGAGGGGGTCGCATAACTGCTTGGTTGTGGGCGCCGAGGGAGGGAGGGGAGATTTGGGGCAGGGATCACCTGGGATGCATCAGGTGGTCCGGATATGGGATAAGGTACGGGGTCCGGATATAGCACGGCGGGGTACGGAGTTTTTGCTGATGACTCCGTGGAGGGGGTGTAAAGCATTTAAACCGGGCTGGGAGGGTGGTCGGTTTGACCTTTGGACAAGGAAGGGCTTGGGGTGTAGCTTTCAACTGGTGGAGGAGGGGGTGGTACGGAGTTTTGCAGAGGTGCAAGATGAATTTAAGCTCGATATGGGGGACAGATATGCTTATGTGCAAATTCGGTCGTTTCTCCGGAAAGCAGGGGGAATAGTTGGGTTGAGAGAGGAGATCTCCGGCTTGGAGGCCCTGTGGGTTGGGAAGCGTGGCTCCCGGGGTTTGGTGTCTGGTTTTTATAAGGTGGTCTCGGGGGGTGGGGGGGGGGGGGGGGGGGGGACATAAGTATATGGTGCAATGGGAGAGAGATCTGGGTAGAACTTTCTCTTTGGTAGAATGGAAACAGGTGTGGGATCAGATCAAGCGGGGCATGAGTTCTAGTGGGGCCAGAGAAAATAGTTATAAAGTTATGCTGCGTTGGTATTACACACCTCAGCGCTTGCATCAAATTTATAAGGAGGTTTCTCCCCTTTGTTGGAGGGGCTGTGGGGAGATAGGGACTTTTTGGCACATTTGGTGGAGCTGTGAGAAGGTCCAGAAATATTGGCGGTGGCTCACGGGGTGGATTCAGGAGAAATTAGGGGTTGGGGTGGAACTAGTGCCCACTATTTTGTTGTTGTCTTTCTGGGGGGAGAGGGGGAGGGGGGGAGAGGGCGAGGGGGTAAGATGGTGTTGGCTTGTCTGTGTGCAGCCCGATGTGAGATTGCTGCCGCCTGGAAACAAAGGAAGATGCCCTCGGTGGTGTAGTTTGAAGGACGAATTAGGGCTATAGTTCTTATGGAAAAGTTAACGGCAGCACGTAGGCAGCGCTTGGGTGGGTTTGAAGAACGGTGGGGGGCATTGGAACGTGTTCTGGGGGTGGGGGGAGGGATGGGGGGAGGGGAGGGGAAGGGGAGGGGATAGGAAAGGATAGGGGGGGTTAGGGGAGGGGGGCTTGGCGGGTGGGTAGTAATGGGGAGGGGGGGTGGGGGGGAAATGGGGGGGAAATGGGGGGGGGGCTGGAAGGAGGCCGGGTCTCGGGTGGGTTTGGGGTGATTTGATGGGAAGGAGGGATGAGGGGTAGGTGGTGGCTACCGGATGGGGAGGGGGGGAGGAGAAAGGCGGGTAGGGTAACAGTATCCTCACTGGGGGGATATCCTTGTAATTTTAAAAATTAACAATTCCGTTGGTGGAGGGGGCGAAGAGCTCGAGGTTGCCTAAGGTATATTTTACATTGTGGGGAATTGGGGTTAAGGGATGGACGGTGAAAAGGGAACTGTGCTTGTATTAGGCTGATTTTGCATACCTTGATGCCAGCAGAAGCTGGGGGTTTGCTCTGGCTGCTGTTAGTTATCCCCTGTTTAGAAGTTATTTTTATTTTGATCTGCTCTAAGTGCTTGGATGTGTGCTGGATTTGTTGTCAATAAAAAGTTAAAAATTAAAAAAAAAAAAAAAAAGTAAAAATGAAGTGCATGAGAACATATGACATAAGAAACATAAAAATCTATCCATAAACAATATTGTCATAATTATAAACGTAAACTCATCTTTAACAAACATTTCTGAAGAATGACTAAAAGATGACTAAAAAGGGGGGCGAAGAGGATCAGAGAAGAAAACAAGCAGGAGTGAAACCGGTTGGCTATTTTGAGCATACTAAATGAGGGAGAACACCACATATGTGTGTATAACATACGCATAAATAGGACTTTAAAAGTTATCGTTAAAAATAAACTGTAACTTTTAGAAACTTATACATCTACAGAAGAAGGACATTTAAAAAAAGAAGAAGAAAAAGGCAAAACAATGCCTACATTGTATGTTTATGGATCAACCCAGAAGAGGAGGAGAAAACATTGAAATGTGACTCTAAGTCAATCTCAAAAGATAAAAAATAGTTATTATAATAGAAACATGACACACCACTACACTATAGACATGTAAAGTAAAAAATACCTTGCAAGTATGTATAAAAACAATCGCAAACACTGCAAAGTTATAAATCACTGTGGTGCCCTTGAATCCACCTTCGGGCTTCTCTAAACAAACCAAAAATACAACAAAACAATTTTTAAAAATATTATCAAAAGAAGCTAAAATAATTTTAAAAAAAAAACTTTGTGCCTTATCATAAGAGACATCTTGTAATGGTGCCAAGAAGCCTCACAACAAATGTAAACTCGTATACACATTGTACGCGTATTTAATGCTTATAAACTATCTATAGATACAAATTTTCCCCATGCCAAGGCCAGAAAAGAATACACTCAACGAGATTACCTACAGAAAAAAGCGGGGTCTCCGCACAAATGGTTCAGCATCATACATATGGTTACACATGAGCCAATGCCCTGGTTATATTAAATATTGTTATATAAAAGAATATTTAATAACAGACCAACTTTAGAAAAAAACCTGGAGTGTTAAAAAATTATAAATGGGGACTAACCCCAAACAAACATTCACAAACTCGGTGATCTTATAAATAAACTAAAATGTGTGCATCTGCGATTTAAAAACGAAAATGCGTACATCACCGATTTAAAACAACGGTAGCTATCAAACCTTGAAAAGAGATGCTGGACACACTTTAAAAATGAAAGTAATTACTTTAAGAACAAGATTAAAAAACCTGAAGAAATCTGAAGAACTCAAATCCTCCGTGTAGCGGACGCCGCCAGAGAGATAGCGTAGTTACTCACCTGTAACAGGTGTTCTCCAGGAGCAGCAGGAATCAGTCCTCACATATGGGTGACGTCGGCGCCGACGGAGCCCTCGCGGAGCAATTTTCCCCAGCTTTCAAAGAAAGCCTTTGGGAATTGCAGCGCGCATGCGCAGTCTCCTTCCCGCCCAAGGGTGCCATCTTAGCCAGTCTGATGACATAGCTAAAAGACAGCATAAAAATGTGCAAAAAAACTTAAGCAGATGATTGCAACTCCAAGGGGAGGAGGGAGGGTTGTGAGGACTGATTCCTGCTGCTCCTGGAGAACACCTGTTACAGGTGAGTAACTACGCTTTCTCCAGGACCAAGCAGGAAGTCAGTCCTCACATATGGGACTCCCAAGCTTAAGGATACCGGAGACCCTAAGCACAAAAATGAGCTCCCTCTAGCTCAGCGGCACAGAAGGATGGAATCTTCACTGAATTATTACCCACCGGTAGCCCACATCCGGGATGGAGGGTAGGAGTTGCTCAAACCTCGAAGAGATTTCGGAGGACTGCCTGTCCGAAAGCACTGTCCCTGCGGGACTCCCTCTCGAGACAGTAATGGACCGCAAAGGTCTGGCTCGAAGACCAAGTAGCGGCCCGGCAGATGTCTGCCAGCGGAACAGAGCGGAGGTAAACCACTGACGTAGCCTTCGCCCGAACACAATGAGCCGTGACTCGACCTTCTAACGAGAGTCCGGCTGCCCCATAAGCCCAAGCGATACAGTCAGCAACCCAGATGGACAGAGTACGCTTGGAGACCGGGAGCCCCAATTTATTGGGGTCAAAAGACACAAAAAGCTGAGCAGCTTTACGGTGCTCCCGCGTACGGTCAAGGTAGAAGTTCAACGCTCTTCTACAGTCCAGGGTATGTAGGACCATTTCAGCTCGGCTGGAGTGTGGTCTGGGAAAGAAGGTCGGAAGTACCACCTCCTGATTGATGTGAAAAGGGGAGACCACTTTTGGAAGAAATTTTGGGTGAGTCCGTAGGACTACCCTATTCTTGTAGAACCGAGTGTAAGGGGGATCAGACACGAGGGCCTGCAATTCACTTACGCGTCTAGCGGAAGTGAGGGCTATCAGGAACAATGTTTTCCAAGAAAGAAAACGGAGAGAACAGGTAGCCATAGGTTCAAAGGGCGGACAGGTGATCCGCTGTAAAACCACATTCAGATCCCAGTCAGGCGCAGAGGTGGTTTAAGTAGAAGGAGACCTCGGAGAAACCTCGCTACGAGAGGGTCACTGGAAAGAGGTCTGCCGTCCACCGGCACATGATGTGCTGAAAGAGCACTGAGGTGAACTTTGACGGAGTTGGACTTAAGTCCCAGATTAGAGAGGTAGAGCAAGTACTGCAAGATCACCGACACCGAGCAGGAGAAGGGATCCTGAGACTGCTGGGCACACCAAGCGGAAAAGCGACGCCATTTAAGGGCGTAGCATTTGCGGGTAGAAGGTCGCCGGGAAGCTAGGACGACCTCTTCCACCTCCGCCGGCAGTAGAAGGGGAGCAAGGACTACCCTCTCAGCAGCCAGGCCATTAGATTGAGAGATCTGAGATTGGGGTGTAGCAGAGACCCCTGATCCTGAGTGAGGAGATCCGGTTGAAACCCCAGAGGGAATGGATCCTCCACCGCCAATTGCAGCAGGAGTGGGAACCACGGCTGTCTGGGCCAGCGAGGAGCGATCAGGATCATGGAAGCTTTGTCTCGGAGAACCTTGAAAAGAGTTCGAGAGACTAGCGGGATGGGAGGAAAAGCATACAGCAGGCTCTCCGACCATGAGAGTAGAAAAGCATCCGCCGCAACTCGAAGGGGATGTGGCTGACGAGAACAGAAGCGAGGAAGTTGCCGGTTGAGAGGACTGGCAAAGAGATCCATCGTGGGGAGGCCCCACTTCAGAAAGAGCTTCTGAACTACCAAGGGATCCAGGCGCCACTCGTGCGGCTGGAGGATCCTGCTGAGTTTGTCCGCCAGGCAATTTTCTTGGCCTGGGAGATAAACTGCCTTGAGAAGGATGCCGTGACTGACGGCCCAAGAGCAGAGCTTCTGAGCCTCGCGGCAGAGAAGGAAGGAGCCCGTGCCCCCCTGTTTGTTCACGTAGAACATGGCCACTTGATTGTCCGTCTGGACAAGGACGGACTGGTGAGAAGTCAGGTGGGAGAAAACCCTGAGCGCCAGACGAATCGCTCTGAGCTCCAGGAAGTTGATCTGTTGAGCAGACTCCCACGCGGTCCAAAGGCCCTGAGTACATGCCCCTTGGCAATGTGCTCCCCAACCCAGGAGGGACGCATCTGTCGTCAGTACTTGAGCCGGCTGAGGTGACTGAAAAGGCATGCCGAGTACCAGGTTCGGCCGATGAAGCCACCACTGGAGAGAAGAGGCCAGCGGCTCGGAGATGCGCACTAAGTCGGCAAGACCGCCGGTGGCTTGCTGCCACTGCTTGCGAAGGCACCATTGAGCAGGTCGCATATTCAGGCGGGCATTGGGGGTCACATGGACGGTGGAAGCCATATGGCCGAGCAGTCTCAGGAAGCGCCTGGCGGAGACCAGGGACTGGCTGCGAAAACGGCCGGCTAGGTCCATGAGCCGTTGAGCCCTGTCGAGAGGCAGGAAAGCTCGAGCCTGAGGAGTGTGCAGTCTTGCGCCGATGAACTCGAGATCCTGTGAGGGAAGCAAAGTGGACTTTGCGAAGTTTATGACAAAGCCCAAGTACTGCAGAAGGGTCACCGTGCGGTGCGTGGCGTTGGTGACCTCCGGAGCGGACGCTGCTCTGACGAGCCAGTCGTCGAGGTACGGAAAGACATAGAGGCCGTGAAGCCGGAGATGGGCCGCCACCACCGCGAGACATTTCGTGAAGACTCGCGGTGCAGAGGACAGGCCAAAGGGCAGTACTCTGTACTGGTAATGATTTCCTGCCACCACAAACCGTAGGTATTGGCGGTGGCTTGGGTGGATGAGGATGTGCGTGTAGGCATCCTTTAGATCCAAGGAGCATAGCCAATCTCCCTGCTGGAGGTAGGGCAGAAGGATTCCAAGGGTAAGCATTTTGAACTTTTCTCGCACGAGGAACTTGTTGAGGTTGCGCAAGTCCAGGATGGGTCTGAGGCCTCCTGTTTTTTTTGGTATTAGAAAATACCTGGAATAAAAGCCTTGACCTCTCAGGTGGTGGGGCACCGGTTCCACAGCCTGTTCCTGTAGGAGACTTGCTAACTCCTGAAGGAGTAAGTCCCTGTGCAGAGGGAGTCGTGGAGGTTCCCCCGGAAAATAAGAGGGAGGAACCTGATGGAAGCGGAGAAGATAGCCTTCTCGTACGACCTGAAGCACCCAGGCATCGGAAGTGATGTTGGACCACCTGTGGGCGAAGTGAACCAGCCGGCCTCCGGTGCTGGGAGGAGCCAGCGGAGGGGGAGAGGCTATGCTGATGTAGTCAAAAACCCCCACCCTGCTGAGCAGGGGCTGGTGGTGCAGGCTTGGGGGTTTGCTGCCTACAGGACCCGTTACCCCGTCCCTTGGCCTGCTGGCCCTGTTGGGGAGCTGCGGAGGCCTGATATTGAGGGTAATGTTTATAGGCAGCCGCCTTTCTCGGGTAAAAGGACTTCTTTCCCGAGCCCTTCTTTTTCTGGGAAGGAGCGGAGGTCTTTCTAGAAAGCCTAGTCCTGGTGAGAGTCTCCGTCTCGATCTGTGCAGCCTTTTCCGCCATGGGCTTGCCAAAGAGGTTCTCACCTCGGCAGGGGACATCGACCAACTTGTCCTGCACCCAGGGTTCAAGGTCAGACGACTGAAGCCAAGCCTGTCGGCGGGCACCGATGCCGGCTGCGGCCACTTGAGCCGATGCTTCAAAGCCATCATAGGCTGCTCGGGACATGAATTTGGAGCATTCCCGAATACCAGTTGTCAAGGCCAGGAACCTCCGCAAAGGTTCCTCGGACAATCCAGAGGAGAATCCGGCTAGCTCTTTAGCCAGGTCTCGGAGATACATGCCCATGTATAGCTGGTAGGTCTGGACACGACAAGCAAGCATAGAGCCCTGGAAACACTTCTTACCAAGGCCATCCAGGTTACGGGCCTCCCTGCCAGGAGGCACCGAGGAGTGCATCTTTTGGCTCTTAAGCCTATGCATGGCCGATTCCACTACCATGGAATGGTGTGGTAGCTGTGCTTTTTGGAAGCCAGGACTCTTGCGGACTCGATAGAGGGAATCGACCCGCTTGCTTAATACCGGCGAAGAGGCCGGACTCTCCCACATGCGGAAGAGTAGTCGTTCCAGCATGGGAGGCACCGGTACAGTAAAGTGTTCCCTGGCGGGAGAGTCATACTGGAGGGCGTCGAGCTCTTCGGCTCCTCCTCGGGATCCGCAGGGAAGGCCAAAGCCTTGGCCATATCCCTGACGAAGTCCGAGAACCGGGCATCCTCCGGAGGGGACTGCTTCCGAGGTTCGGACTCAGGCGAGTCCGAGGGGACACACCGAGTCCGAAAGGAATCAGGTGACTCTTCCTCTTCCGATTCCCAGACCGACTCCGAGGAGGAATCAGTGGGGTCGGCTCGGGCGGGCACAGACGTCGGCCGCCCCGACACCGAGGGAGTCGGCGTCGACGACCTCGGTCCCGAACGGGAGGCCGAGGGTGACCTCGACCGAGGATCGACTCGAGTTCGCATGGACTCGAGGATCGGCTCGGTCTCCGGGGTCGACTTAGACGTCGACGTCCCGGCGGTCGGGGCAGCGGCGCCAGCGAGGCTAGCGATCAGTGCCCGCTGCTGGTCCATGAAGGCAGACAGTCTGCTTTCCAAGGCCGTCAACCTGAGTCCGACCTCAGGTGACCCAGCAGCCCCCGACTCGGGCCCCGACGGCGTCGGGCCCGACGTCGGCAGTCTCGGAGGCAAGTCCAGGAGGACTACAGGACTTACCCGAGCAGGCAACTCCGACTCCAGGCGAGGTCGCTTCGGGAGGTGCTCCTTCTCCAAGGACCCGGGACGGCTATCGGGGCTATGCGACCTGGCCCTTGCGGAACCAGGAGCGTCCACCGACGCCGCCCTCGCGGGTTTCGCCTTCCGTCGATGATCCCCGGAGGGAGAACCCCTGTCGGAGGAGCTTCGGCGACGGTCAGAGCTGGAACCTCTGGACGCCGAAGCCTCTGACGAGGTCCGGGTACGGCTGGGGTCAGCGAAGATTCTATCCCGCTGGTGCCGCCGACTTCTCAACGCTTTGGAGGACATTTTGCCACAGGCCCCACAGAACATTTCTTCATGATCCGGGCCCAGGCAGCGGAGGCAATTATCGTGTGTGTCAGTGAGTGACATATTTCTGTCACACTGACCACACCGCTTGAAACCACTGGCAGCCATCGGGGGAAAAAGGGCCCCTGCGAGGTCAAAGGACCGGGCTGCCAGGGAAAAACCGAAAACGAAACTGAGTAAAATCAGAAAAACCGAAAAATAAGAGAAAGACTCGTGACGGCATCGCGAGTCCGGGCAGGAAAAAGACCGGCGTCGAACCGAAGGAAAAAAGAGAAATATATTATAAAAATCAACTTTTTCGCGGGGACACGACGGGTACGTCTGTAGGGCTCCGCGGAAAAAAGAAGACTGGCTAAGATGGCACCCTTGGGCGGGAAGGAGACCGCGCATGCGCGCTGCAATTCCCAAAGGCTTTCTTTGAAAGCTGGGGAAAATTGCTCCGCGAGGGCTCCGTCGGCGCCGACGTCACCCATATGTGAGGACTGACTTCCTGCTTGGTCCTGGAGAACTAGTCAATCGTGAAGACGCCTGCACATGCGCTATACAATTTAAACCTCCCTATCGCGGGAAGAAAGACATCATGCTTGGCAAGATAGAAGGTCAACGCAAAAGAGGAAGGCCAGCAATGAGATGGATTGATACAATAACAGCAGCTACGGGTACCAGTCTGTCAACAATAAGCCGCCTGACTGAAGACTGAACACAATTTAGGATAGCTATCCAGAGGGTCGCCATGAGTCGACTCCGACTCGACGGCACTTAACAACAACATCATCATGGGAAATTATAAAACACTATCCTATTGGAGGATCGAAAATAATTAAATAAATCACAAAACCCTGATGTATAACCGAGGGGTTACAAACTATAAATATCCACGAATTTAAAAGTATAAACAACTAGCCTGTATTGAAAAACAAAGGGAAGGGAAATTAAAAAAACGTTAACATGTATAAAACCGGCATTTGCAACTATCAACCATATGTATGCATGGATGTAAAAAATCTTTGTGCTGCTTTAATACTCCTAAAAACTGTGTTATGTATACCTAAAAAACTTGGGTAGATGCTTAAAATTACCTTCTGAACATACTGAAATTATGCACCAGCAGCCATTTCAAAATGCCTCTGTCTCTAAAAAAATGTATAATCCCACGTTGCACCAAATAAACTGTAAAACCAAAACTGGATGAAGGCAAAAGTAAAAATTAAAGAAAATAGAAAATCATAAAAATACCGACAAATCTTTATCTAAATTTAACCCATGTGGTACTACTGTATTGAGCAAAAATATGTATCTTTGTTCCAATCGTAAAATTGTTCTATCAAAATCTCCTCCTCTCCAATTAAGTTTAACCTTTTTAATGACAAAAAATTTCACGTCTGCTATTTTATGTCCCACTTCCAGCCAATGTTGTACCAGTGGTTTATCCATCAATTTTCTTTTTAAACAACTTTTATGTTCTATTATCCGTATGCGTATGCATCGTATTGTCTTGCCCACATATAATTTATTACAGGGACACTGGATTACATAAGATAACAAGAGACGTCTCGCAATTCGCGAAATCATCAATGAAAAACTTTTTTTGAGTGCTTGGATGAATGAAAACATTGCGTACCGGCAGGACGTGTAGGCAAACTGAACAGTGACCACACTGAAATTGTCCCTTATATTTTGATAACGCTTTGCGTTCTGTAAGTGCCGAAGGAACCAATAGGTTACGAAGGTTGACATTTCTTTTATGGGCTATTATGAGTGAAATATTTTGAAATCCCGGAATTGCTTGTATGACATGCCATTCTTTCTTAAGTATTTTTGTAATACTATGCGACTGCAATGAATATAGGAGGGGGCACACCATGTTTGATTGTGCTTTCTTATCCTGTAACTTTAATAATGCCTCTCGGGGTTCATCACGGGCTCTTTTATATGCTTTTTCAATATAATGGCTTGGGTATTGCCGTATCTTGAACCTTTCTTTCATATCCTTAGCTTGATGCTCAAAATCCTGCACTATCGTACACGCTCTTTTAACTGTAAGAAATTGTCCCACAGGTAAATTATTTTTTAAGGATGGATTGTGAAAACTGGTATAGTGAAGTAACTGATTTCTGTCAGTGGGCTTTCTGTATAATATAGTTATAATTTTCTTTCCTTCTTTTTTGACCAGGAGGTCCAAATATGGTATCTGTATAGGATCATAAGTAATTTGGAACCGTAAATTTTCATCTAACACATTAATCCATATGTTGAAGTCAGATAGACGCTCTATAGACCCATCCCAAAGTATTAAAATGTTGTCTATGTAACGAAGCCATAGTCTAACTTGATCCTTAAACAAATGATCCTTCAAAAAATTTTCTTCAAATTGGAACATATACAGATTAGCGATATCAGGGGCCATGGATGACCCCCATTGCAACACCCTTGACTTGTTGGTAAAACAATTCTCTAAAGCAAAAAAAAATTTTGCATAATGCTATTTCAGCCAATGACAGAAGGAATGCAGTAGGAATACGCTTATGATCGTGTCTAGTTAAAAGGCAATGTTCAATAATGTCTAATGCTTTAGATTGCGGTACATTTGTATATAGTGATTCTACATCCAATGTAACCAATATTATATCAGGGCCAAGGTCTTGAAATGAAGAAAGAATTTCTATCGCATGGGAGGAGTCATGCACGTAGGACCACATGTTTTTAACAAATGGGCATAAAATTACATCGAACAATTGAGAAATGGGTTCTAAAAGAGAACCTATGGCTGACACAATGGGGCGACCCGGTGGATTCTCTAAAGATTTATGTATCTTTGGAATAATGTAGATGGTTGGTGTAATAGGTTTTTTAATAGTAGATAAACCTTTCTCCTTCTTAGTAATATATCCTATTTCATAAGCATTCAGAATCAAATTATCAATACTACTCTTTAATCTATCTGTAGGGTCACCATCCAATCTGAAATAAAAAGAGACTTATCAGTGAGCTGTCTGTATATTTACTTCTTCTATATATTTATTTTTATCGAAGACCACTACCGCGCCCCCTTTGTCAGCAGGTTTGATGATAATTTTAGTATTTTCTTGTAAAGACTTTATAGCAACACTTATTTTATCATTGGCTGTTTTAAAAGTATTGATATGTTTTTATTTTGTTCATTATCTCTCTTTTTGTTTTTAGTTTGTATAATTTATTGAATTATTGAATTACCCTTTGTCTCATATAATTATTTTTCTTACTTATTTATGTATTTATTTATAATTATAGTGAGCCAAATAACCGTGAGGAAATATTATATGAAACACGGCCAGTGTCGGGTTTATTGGCATTCTCGTCTTATAAGGATTAATAAAGGTTTCTTTTTGCCCCCCGCTGTCATGTTTCTGGACTGGTTTTTGCCTTAGTGGAGGAGAGCATGAATGAAGGTTTTGTTTTTAGTATTTTAAACCTAAATACATTTGATTGTTTTAACAATGCAGGTCCTTCTACCTACTGAAGTGAGGAGGAAATCCTAATAATAAGATAGCAGGTAAGCTCTAATTTCACCATACCTCATTTTTTTCCTTGAGTCCCTCCAGTCCAGTCCAGATACATGTGTTTATGTCCCACCACCAGAAGATGGAGACTGAGAAAACATTCCTTTTGATGAGGTCACCACATAAAGGTCAAACTTGACCGCAGACATGGCTATCAGGGTATCTCCACCCCGATATCCCCACGATGATGACCCGAACAGGCGCCAGCAGACTCTAATTTCTTCCATGTCCAGGCTCGCAACATACAGAAAGGGAGGGTTCTGGACTGGACTGGAGGGATAAGGAAAGAAAATTAACAGGTAAAGTCTAATTTCACCTTCCTCATCATTCCTCCAGTCCAGTCCAGACGCAAGGGATGTACTAAAGCAATACTCAAATCCAGGTGGGACCCAAAAGCCTGGCCTGCAACACCTGGGCACCAAACCTCATCCCCCCCCTGCACTTGCACATCCAAGCGGTAGTGCCAAACGAATGAATGAAGCAACAATCATGTCGCTGCTCTGCAGATATTCGCTGGCAGGACAAGCCTGCACTTGGCCCATGATGCCGCCTGAGCTCTCGTCAAATGAGCCCTCAAACCTTCCGGAGGTCTTCTCCCATTGAGCAAATACGCAGAGGCAATAGGGTCTTTAATCCAGTGCCCAGGCCAGGCTCGTGGGTCCCACCTGGATTTGAGTACTGCTTTGCTACGTCCCATGCGTCTGGACTGGACTGGAGGGACGATGAGGAAGGTGAAATAAGTCAGCATCTCTGTATAAATTTTATAAGTTTATAGATACCTTTGAGGCCACCTCTCCCTTCTGCTGCCCATCAAACAATAAAAACAACCAGTCAGATTTTCAAAATAGTTCTGAACGCCTCAAGTACCGCCGCAGACTCCTACAAAGATCCAACAAGCGCAGCTGGCGCGAGTCCACACCATCCTGCACCTGAGAACACCGGCAGAGATACTGGCTGGTTAATGTAAGATGGCGACACCACCCCTTAGGCAAAACCAATGGAACCGGGTGAATCACCACTTTTTCCTCTAGACATCAATAGGAAAGGCACTCTACATGACAAGACCTGCAGTTCCAAAATCCGTCGCCCCGAACAAGTAGTTACCAAAAGAAACACTTTCAAGGTAAGGTCTTTAAGCATTGCACGCACTAGAAATTTCAAGGGCACTTCCATAAGCACACCCAAGACCAAGTTCAAATCCCAAGTAAGAACCTGGTGCCGCACCGGGGGCCAAATCTGTTTTGTCCCTCACAAAAACCAAACCACATCCTGGTGAGAAGCTAGAGATTCCCTCTTAAGCTTACCCCGTTAGCATGCCAAGGCTGCGACCTTCACTTGCAGGGAATTGAAGGGCAAACCTTTGTCCAGCCCCTCCTGCAGAAAGGCGAGAACCTCCACTATCGATGAAGAAAGGGCCCTACTACCCCCCTTTCCTCACATTAGCTCTCAAAAATGCACCAAATGCATACATATGCCAAAGATGTCGAGCGCTTCCGTGCCCCTCAGCAACGTAGCAATAACCTGCATGGAAAGAGTAGTTACTCACCTGTAACAGGTGTTCTACTGGAGCAGCAGGAATCAGTCATCACCTATGGGTGATATTGACGCCGATGGAGCCCCCGTGCGGAGCATTTCCCCAGCTTTCTAAGAAAGCCTTTGGGAATACTGCACGCATGCGCGGTTCCCTTCCCGCCTAAAGGTGCCATCTTGCTCAGTCTGATGACATAGCTAAAAGACAGCATACAAAATGTAAAAAAAATGAACTATGTACAACTGCAACTCCCAGGGGAGGAGGGAGGGTTGTGAGGACTGATTCCTGCTGCTCCTGGAGAACACCTGTTACAGGTAACTCCTCTTTCTCCAGGACCAAGCAGGAAGTCAGTCCTCACTTATGGGACTCCCCAGCTTCAGCTACCGGGGACCCAGAGCTGAAAAAATGAGCTCCCTCTAGCCGCAGCATCAGAGAAAGGATTTCACTGAAACATACCCCCACCGGTAGCCCAACCAGAGGGCTGGAGGGTAGGAGTTGCCTAAACCTCAAAGAGATTCCGGAGCACTGCCTGACCGAAAGCACTGTCCCTACGGGACTCCCTCTCCAGGCAGTAATGGGCCGCAAAAGTCTGGCTTGAGGACCAAGTTGCAGCCCTGCAGATGTCTGCCAACGGTACAGAGCGGAGATAAGCTACTGAGGCAGCCATTGCCCTGACACGGTGGGCCGTGACCCGACCCTGCAAGGGAAGGTCAGCTGCCCTGTAAGCCCAGGTGATACAGTCAGCCACCCAGATGGATAAGGTACGCTTGGAGACAGGTAACCCCAAGTTATTAGGGTCAAAAGATACGAAGAGCTGAGTAGCCCTCCAATGCCCCTGCGTATGCTCAATGTAGAAGGATAAGGCCCTCCTACAGTCCAGGGTATGCAGGACTGTCTCAGCCCGGCTGGCATGGGGCCTAGGGAAGAATGTCGGAAGAACCACTTCCTGGTTGAGGTGGAAAGAGGAGACAACCTTTGGGAGGAACTTAGGATGAGTCCTAAGGACTACCCTGTTCCTATAGAAGCGAGTATAAGGCCTGTCACAGACCAGGGCCTGAAGCTTACTGACACGCCTGGCCGAGGTAAGGGCCACTAGGAATAGAGTCTTCCAGGAAAGGAAGCGCAGGGGACACGTAGCCATCGGCTCAAAAGGTGGGCGAGTCAGTTGCTGCAAGACCACATTCAACTCCCACTCAGGGGCCGGTGGACGGAGAGGAAGCTTGAGCAAGAGCAAGCCCCTGAGAAACCTGGACACCAAGGGGTGAACCGACAAAGAGTGTCCCTCCACCAGTGAGTGGTGAGCTGCCAGAGCAGAGAGGTGGACCCGAACCGAATTGGACTTAAGGCCCTGATTGGACAAGTGCAGAAGGTACTGAAGCACTACTGGGACAGTGTAGGCGAAAGGATCTTCCTTGCACTGCTGACACCACAAGGAGAACCTCCTCCACTTTAGGGCATAGGTTTTCCTGGCGGATTGCTTTCTAGAGGCCAAGACCACCTCTTCCACTTCCTGAGGCAGGCCCCAGGGAGCCAACACTACCCTTGCAGCCTCCAGGCCATCAAATTGAGAGATCTGAGATTGGGGTGCAGAAGGGAACCCTGATCCTGAGAGAGATGATCGGGTTGCAACCCCAGAGGTAGTGGGATGTCCACCGCTAGTTGAAGCAGAAGTGGAAACCAGGGCTGCCTCGGCCACCTGGGGGCTATCAGAAGCACAGAGGCCTTGTCCCTCAGAATCTTGAACAATGTCCGGGCCACCAGAGGCGTGGGAGGAAACACATATAGGAGGTCCTGGGACCAAGAAATCAGAAAGGCATCCGCTGCTAACCTCAGGGGGTGCGATTGCCTGGAACAGAACCTTGGAAGTTGGTGATTCAGGGGACTGGCAAAGAGATCCATGGATGGAAGTCCCCATTTCATGAAAATCTTTTGAACCATTAGAGGGTGCAGCTGCCACTCGTGGGGCTGCAGAATCCTGCTTAACCTGTCCGCCAGGAAGTTCTCCTGGCCAGGGAGATACACAGCTTTGAAGAACATGTTGTGCTTGAGCGCAAAGGAACACAGGGCCTGAGCTCCTGACACAGGGGCCTGGACCCAGTGCCTCCCTGTTTGTTCACATAAAACATGGCCACATGGTTGTCCATCTGAACTAGAACAGACTGGTGAGCCAAAGTGTGAGCAAAGGCTTTGAGGGCGAACCTGATAGCCCGAAGCTCTAGTAGGTTGATCTGCTGCGTGGCCTCTCATGGAGACCACAGGCCTTGAGTGCACTTGCCCAGACAATGCGCCCCCCCAGCCCAGCAAGGAGGCATCTGTCGTCACCAACCACTGTGGGGACAGGCACCCCGTGAAGCAAGTTGGGGGGTGTAGCCACCACTGCAGGGAATACAGGAAGGGTTTGGACACCCTTACTTTGTCTGCTAGGCTCCCTTGTAGCCTACTTCCACTGAGTCCTGAGGCACCATTGTGCAGGCCTCATGTGGAGGCGGGCATTGGGGGTCACATGTACAGTCGATGCCATGTGGCCGAGGAGCTGTAGACAGAGTCGGGCAGAAACCCTTGGCATGCTGAGAAACCGGGAGGCCAACTCCATGAGCCTTTGCGCCCTGTCTGCTGGCAAGTAAGCCCTTGCTTGTAGAGAGTCCAGGCGCACCCCTATAAACTCTAGGTTCTGGGAGGGGAGCAAAGTGGACTTTGCGAAGTTTATGATAAAGCCTAGGTGTTGAAGGAGTGACACAGTTCTGGTAAGTCTGACCTCCTGGTAAGTCTGACCCCTGATGAGCCAGTTGTCCAGATAGGGGAAGACAAAAACACCTTGAGTCCTCAAGTAGGCCGCCACCACAGCTAGGCACATTGTAAAGACTCTTGGGGCAGAGGTTAGGCCAAAGGGTAGTACTCTGTACTGGTAATGGTTTCCTCCCACAATGAACCTGAGGTACTTTCTGTGGTCTGGATGAATGAGGATGTGAGTGTACGCATCCTTTAGATCTAAGGAGCATAGCCAATCTCCCTGCTGGAGGTAGGGAAGAAGTGTTCCAAGAGTAAGCATCTTGAACTTTTCTTTCTCCAAGAACTTGAGGTTCCTGAGGTCTGGAATAGGCCTGAGGCCACAGGTTCTCTTTGGCACTAGGAAGTACCTGGAGTAGAAACCGAGCCCCTGTAGGCGAGAAGGTACAGGCTCCACCGCCTTGTCCAGAAGACGACCTTGAGGTTCTTGAAGAAGGAGGTCTGTGTGTAGAGGAGGCCTTAAAGGCTCTCCTGGGAAGTAGGCAGGGGGCAACTGCTGGAAATGGAGCATATAGCCTCTGTGTACTATGCTCAATACCCAAGCATCCCCTGTAATGGGTGGCCACCTGTGGGCAAACAGGGCTAGAAGACCTCCTGTGCAGGAATGGGGCAGCAGAGGTGGAGAGGCTATGCTGAGAGAGTCAAAAAACCCCTCCCTGCTGAGTAGGAGCAGGAGCCAGAGGCTTGGGGGTCTTCTGCCTACGGGGCCCATGTCCCTGCCCCTTGGCCTGCTGACCCTGCTGGGGAGGCCTGGTACTGAGGGAACGGTTTGTAGGCAGGTACCTTTCTCGGGTAAAAGGGCTTCCCCCGAGCCCTTCTTTTTGTGAGAAGGGGCAGAGGTTTTTCTGGACAGCCTTGTCCTGGTCAGGTGCTCAATTTCGAGCTCAGCTGCCTTCTCGGCCATGGGTTTGCCAAAAAGGTTTTCACCTCGGCAAGGGACATTGACCAACTTGTCCTGCACCCAGGTCTCGAGGTCCGATGACTGCAGCCACGCCTGGCGTCAGGCTCCAATGCCAGCTGCCGCTACACGAGCCGGAGCCGGAGCCGAAGCCTCGAAGCCATCGTAGGCCACTCGGGACATGAACTTCGAGCAGTCCCGGATTCCTGAGGACAAAGTCTGGAACCTCTGCAAAGGTTCCCCGGAGAGGCCAGCAGAGAACCCGGCAATCTCCTTCGCCAGGTCTCGTAAGTACATGCCCATGTACAGCTGGTAGGACTGGACACGGCAAGCAAGCATCGAGCCCTGGAAGCACTTTCTGCCGAAAGCATCCAGGTTCCGGGCCTCCCTGCCGGGAGGCAACGCAGAGTGCATCTTCTGCTCTTCAGATGATGCATGGCCGATTCCACCACCATGGCATGGTGCGGCAGCTGCGCCTTCTGGAAACCAGGGCTCTTACGGAGTCGATAGATGGAATCGACCCACTTGCTCAAGACCGGTACCGAGGCCGGTGCCTCCCACATCCGGAAGAGGAGCCGTTCCAGCATCGGAGGAACCGGCACAGTAAAGGCCTCCTTCGGAGGAGAGTCATACTGGAGGGCCTCGAGCTCCTCGGCTCGAGGCTCCTCCTCGGGGTCCGCGGGAATCGCCAACGCCTTGGCCATGTCCCTAATGAACTCCGAGAACAGGGTATCCTCCGGGGGAGACCTACTCCGGGGCTTGGACTGCAGTGAGTCCGAAGGGACGCACCGAGTCCGGAAGGTGTCGAGGGACTCATCCTCCATCTCCCATGCTGACTCATCGGAAGAGGCTCCGACTGCGCGGGTCTAGGTGGCACCCGCCCCGACGCCGAAGGCACCGGCGTCGACACCCTCGGTTCCGAGTGGGAGGTCGAGGGTGACCGTGACCGAGGACGACGTCGAGCCTTCATGGTCTCGAGTATCGGCTCGGTCTCTGGGGTCGACTTCAACGTCGATGTCCCGGTGGTCGGGGCAGATGCACCAGCGAGGCTGGCCATCAGAACCCGCTGATGATCCATGAAGGCAGACAGTCTGCATTCCAAGGCTGTCAGCCCGAGTCCAAGCTCAGGAGATTCAGCAGCCACCGACTCGGGCCCCGGCAGAGCCGGGCCCGACGTCAGCTCCCTCGGAGAAGAGTCCACGAGGACTACAGGACTTACGTGTCCAATGGTCTCTGGCTCCACACGAGGTATCTTGGATGGTTTCTCCTGTTCCAAGGGCCCGGGATGGCGGTCGGGGGTCTGAGACCTGGCCCTCGAGAAACCAGGGACCTCTTCCGACGCCGCCTTCGCAAGCCATTTCTTCCTCTTGAGTTCCCGATCGGGGGCCCCCTTGTCCGAGGAACCCTGGCGATGCTCGGGATCAGATTCCTGAGACGTCGAGGCCTCAGACGAGGTCCGGGCCCGGCTGGAGGCAGAATCTGAGAAAATCGTTTATTTCTGGTGCTGATGGCTTCGAAGTGCCTTGGTGGACATCTTGCCACACGGGTCACAGATCTTGGGATCATGATCTGGGCCGAGGCACCGAAGGCAGCAGTCATGTGTGTCGGTGAGAGACAGTTTCTTGCACCGATCACACTTCTTGAAACCACTGGAAGCCATCGGGGAAAAAAGGGCCCCCGCGAGGTCAAAGGACAGGCCTTCCAGGGAAAAACAGAAAAGGGCGTGAACCCCAGCCACGAAGGGCAAAAACCGAAAAATAGAAGACGGGCTCGATACCGGTGTACCGAACCCGGCGGGAAGGGGAACCGGCGTCGAACCGGAGAAAAAGACGAAGTAATCGCTGAAAAAAGCATCAACCTTTCCGGGTGACACGGACAGACGTCCGATGGGCTCCACGGAAAAAGAAAGACTGAGGAAGATGGCATCTTTGGGCGGGAAGGGGATCGCGCATGCGTGCAGTATTCCCAAAGGCTTTCATAGAAAGCTGGGGAAATGCTCCGCACGGGGGCTCCATCGGCATCGATGTCACCCATAAGTGAGGACTGACTTCCTGCTTGGTCCTGGAGAATAACCTTTTTGCCTTAACTGTGCCCTCTCAAGAGCCAAGCCGTAAGCGAGAATCGAATGACCCCCGGCATGAGAAGTGGTCCCTGCGAGAGCAGATTGTCCATCATTGGCAGATGCCAAAGGCCCATCTATCGCTAACTGCACCAGATCCGCATACTACGGTCTGCGTGGCCAATTCGTAGTCACCAGGATCACTTGACTTTGATGCGCCTCTATCTTCTGCAGCACCCAGCCTATTAGGGCCCACAGAAGGAACACATGCAGGAGAATTGCTGGGCCACCTCTGTGCCAGGGTGTGCAGGCTTTCGGACATTCTCTCTCTCCTGCGACTATAAAACCTCTGCATACTGGTACTGTCTGCTGTCGCCATCAGATCCATGACTGGCAGCCCCTAGTGACGCACTATGTCCTGAAACATGGAGCTGACTAATGTCCATGTGATGACGACTGAGATAATCGGCTTGGACATTCTCTTTTCTGCCACGTGCACTGCTGAGAGCACCAGGAGGTGGCTCTCTGCCCACTGCAAAAGCAGAGCCACCTCTTCCGCCAATACCATGGTGACTGTGCCTCCCTGCCAGTTGAGGTGTGTCACTGTGGTCACACTGTCTGAAAAAAATGCACACTGCCCTGTCCTGCACCACGTATCAAAGCTTGCAGGGCTAGAAACAGTGCTCACATCTCCAACCGATTTATGGACCAACAGCTCTTCTCCAGTGACCACTGGCACTGCACAATCTTGGCCAGACAATGCGCCACCATCTCTACCTACTGGCGTCGGTGGTCACAGTCATCTACTCGGGCAGCTCCAGTGGAATGCCCGCTGCCAGCTTGGCTGGATCCATCCACCACTTCAGGCTCATTCGGAACTCCTGCAGGCACCTCAGTCTCCTCCACAGTGAGTGCTTCTGCGGAGACCAATGGGACAATAAGGCCCTCTGCAGTGGCCTCATATATACCCTGGCCCACGGCATCAGATCTGTGATCGCCGCCATGAACCCCAGGAGCTGCAGGTAATGCCATGCAGCCAGGACTCTCATCCAGCAAAACGCAGTCACCTGGAGTTTAATCTTTGCAATCCGATCTGGAGGAAAGGAAACAATCCCTATCTTGGTGTCAAACCACTCCCCTAGATACATAAGCTCCAGCATAGGCTCCAAGGTGCTCTTCTTGAAGTTGATCATCCAGCCTAGGCTCTGTAGGAGAAATATCACTCGCCTCATCATGTCTTAACTCTCCTGCACCAATCATCCAGGTACAGATACACCAAGACGCCCTTTCCGCAGAGCGTGGCCACAACTACCACTATCACCTTGGTGAATGTTCACGTTGCCATGGCCAGGCCAAAGAAGTGCCCGAAACTTGAAATGTCCCCTGGGTATCGCAAACCACAGGCACCGCTAATGATCTGAATGAATTGGGATGTGCAAGCATGCTTTGGAGATGTCCAGGGAGGTTAAAAATTCACTTGTTCAAAGAGCCACATTGACGGACCGCAAGATCTCTATGCAGATATAAGGCACCTTCAAAGTCTGACTGACTCGTTTTAAATCCAGAACCGGGAAGAAGGAACCCTCCTTTTTGGGAACCACAAAATATATTGAATAACACCTGAGGTAGTGCTCGTCTGGGGCACCTCGACTATGGCCTCCACCTTTCCCTAGTCCAGAACTTTGCAGAGGGACAACAGAAAGGCGTCGGAGAGAGGCTGGGCCAATTCCAAGGTGTACCCCTCTCAAATGATTTCCAGGACCCACTTGGAGTAGAAGGCCTGCAAGTAACCTCCTACTAAGATCACCTCCACCTGGATCCCCCTTGCTTCATTGGGGCTTCTTGGGAGGCTCCTCCTCCGTAGCCCCTACCACCCCTGACCCCCCTCAAAAGGGTCAGCCCCTAGGGGGGTAGTGAAAATGCTGGAAAGGAGCATAATGTACTGCTCAAAACCTCTTGAAGTCTCGCGAGCAGCCCCTCATCGGCACTGCTGTCTTTCTGCCCTTAGATTTGTCCTCTGATAGCCTCAGAACCTTGGACTCCCCTCTAAGTCCTTGACCAGTTTTTCCAGCATCTTTCCAAACAGCAACTTTCCTTTAAATGGGAGCTTACTCAGCCTCTTCTTGGAGGCCACTCCACAGACCAATTTCTAAGCCACAAAATGGAAATTACATTTACCTGGTAATTGATGTTCCTTGAGGGAGTACAGTTCAGTCCTCCACCACTGGGTAGTGCACCTCCTCCTGCAACATGGAGACTGGACAAGTCAAACTTGTGACATCACCGGGTATATCCTGCTGGTCTTCTCCCATGATCCCCCAGTGACCTACTGTCAAAGCAGACTCAAAGGAGCAAACAAACAACCAGTTAAAGTACTAAATACAAAGCTATGCTCAAAACTTCAACTTTAAAATCACAGGGCCCCAAAAAGAAAGGCCGAAAACACCCTCCTCCGTGCCCCTGTCCCCCTGCGCACCAAACAGCGGAAGACAGAGAGCTAGAAGGAAGGAGAACTAAGGAAGAGTATAGGCAGAAAAGGTTGCTCTCGCGATTACCTGCCAATCAGAGCCCGTTGCCGACTCTAGGATCCGAAAGCATACTCGGAACTGACGCCTCGCGTCTGAAACATCCATCCCCGGGCGGGAATGAGGACTGAACTGTACTCCCTCAAGGGACATCAATTACCAGGTAAGTGTAATTTCCATTTCCTTATCGGTCCTACAGTTCAGTCCTCCACCACTGGGATGTACCAGAGCAGTAATCATTGGGAGGGACCTATCCAGTCGGCTCGGCCCCTAAACGAACAGAGCAGGCACCGACCCCAGCCCGCTGCTCACGTCAACAGGCGGTAAGCCAACCAGGAAGACACGACCGAGAGCCCACTTGGATCCTCTCCACTGGTGAAAACAGCACAGAACTCTGCCCCAAGCAGCGCTAGTGCTTCAGAAAGACAAACTCGCCATCGCAAACACACTGAACGCCCTAGAAACAGACCTACTGAGAAGGCTACCGGAGCTCCGCCTGAAAAATCCGCTTGAGCTCCCCCTTGGCTCTCGACCCCACCAGGGTGTCAAGTGTTAGCAACCGCTGCTCTCCCGCAGAACCCGCCTCCACGGAGGGACAGGCAGCGAAGAGACCTCCCAGAAAGCGACGGAACCTCACCTAAGGTCCAAGGAACGCAGGTTACAAGCAAAGTGTTCTTGCGTAAGTCCCAAACCGACAACTAAACAGGCACAGCCGGATTCCACGAGGGAGAACGGAACCGAGGTCCATCCAGACAGAGGTGGGAAGCAAAATGAGGGAAATGGAAAAACCACCAGCGTCAAACACCCTATTTGTCACACCTCTTAAGGGCTTTATTCTTTGCAACACAAAGTAGCTCTACAGCTATGTCCTGGACCAGTTAGAGTCTTTTTAATTGAGAATGTGGAATGCAGCTAAGCAATGATTTGCAATAAACCAAGCGTGATCCACCAAGGGCATATAAGAGGGTGTCAAGTGCCCCAGAGTCCAGCGCTGTTTCAGAAGATGTGGAGTCTTACATGGTGTGACAAAAAAGAAAGGAGACTCTGGTAGCCACGCCCACGACGCAATGCCAGTAGGCCAACTGCTTACATCACATGGATATGCCCTCCGGAATTGGAGGAACCATGCAGAAGTAGCAATCGCCGACGTGATCCATGGGCCCTCTCCAGATCATTGGAACCGCAAAAGACTTTGATGGTCTTTTCCCATCCATCCACAGCCTGAGATCTGCTACACATGTATTGCAGCATATGTGTGGCGCCTAGCTTTTATCCTGATCTTTTATTCTGCAGCCAAAATATAAATTGTAGGCTTTCTGAACCGCCACAGTCATATGCCATTTTTGTGATGTAAAAATCACATCACCACAACTAGAGCAGAAATTATCTGCATGATTAACACCAGGACGAGGAATCGCCAAATATGCTGTGAGTGACCTATCGGTATAAAATAAATATGTCTTTTTTTTTTTACTGTCAAGCGAGGCAAATTCAAGTAGTGACTGCATCAACTGGTTTTGGACAGTTATTTCGATTGTTGCAAGTAAAGATTATGCAAGCTCACGCAAATGTTGCAGAATACACTGGTAATGGTCCCCACTGACTAATGAAGAGCACATATCTTAGCAACCAGACCCAGTCGGCCATTTTCACTATGACCTCTGAAAGGCATAGAATGGACCGGGCCACGGCCCCGTATCAATGCGTCGACGCTATCCAGTAGCCTCATATGTCCTCTGCTAAACATCGACCCGTCGCCGCAGACTGACAGGTCGCCATGAGGTCCAATATGGGCTGACCGCATCTGAGCACACGCGGCGCGCACACCGCCTGATGCAATCTCACTCCTCCGGCAAACACTCGGACCCCGCTAAGGACATTCGCCACCACAGTGTCCCCACCGAAACGCAGGTCGCCAAGGCTTCAACTGCACCTGACCACCCGACCGACTCCACCCTGCCAATCGAAATAGGCCACCATCCCGGAGATCTCAGACAGCACCTACAGCGCTCGATCCGCTACCGTGTCCGTGAATGCCTGCCACGGCTGACGTACCGCGTACCGTTCCAGTCAGACGATGGAACACTGGGCGTGCTGCGTACACTAAAACGCCTTGTACATAAAGGATCCCCAAAATGTAGCTGAGTCTAACCACGCTCCGGCCAAGCTCCCGGAAGAAAGGGACAGAACCTTATAAAAAAAGAAGTGGGGACAATTAGGAAGGCTTTCCTGTTTGATTATTCTTTTTTTTTTTTTTTTTCCTTTTTACAACTCCATAAGGGCCACAAGGCACACAACCGAACAGGGCATTGTCCAGAGAACGCAAGGCCCCTCCTCCAGGCTGACTCCACAGCCTAAACCGGCAGTCACCTTGGCTGATGCCGAGCAGCGCGGAAGCCAACTTGTAAGCCCAGCATATGAAGTATGCCTACTAGTACAGCATTCCACAATGGAGGGACATGTAACCAGACGGCTTTGAATATGAACCTACAGATATCCCGCGCTTGCTCCAATACAAGCACTGTGCAGCCTACTGGTCTACTCGGAGCACCGCCACGACCCGAAGACCTAAACCGGCCAGCAAAAGACGACGTACGCTGGGCCTGAAGGAACCTGGTTGAACGGATCCCAGCACTCCCTGTATCGTTAGGATCGGAGCCTCCCCCCAAGGACTCAGCCCTGGCTGGAACCGGCTGAGCATAACTCCAGGCCCTGCAGCGAGCCCCCACGAAGAAGTGGGACGCAACGATGCCTTGAGGAAAGGGAAGGCCCAATGGGTGAAGCAAGTTGCTAGCTGACCAAGGGAGTAAACCCCACACGCGCACCTCAACGGAAGGTCGGAAGAACCGAGGATTCTGGTCCCACAGGTGCACCTGCTAGCCTTTAACAACATACACCTCTGCAGGTACAAAAAACGTAAATTGTGAGCACCTTCAGGGGTAAGGGGAATAGACGACAGCCTCCGACTGTTGACCACCTTGTCTTGCACAACAGACAGCAGCACCCCACCAAACAAATGATTGGGAATATATGACCTCAGAACCCCAAGACAGAGGTAAAACAGTAGAACGTGCAGTGGACGTGAATTTCCAGATCTGCCAGCCCCCCTGCCCACATTGAGAAGAGGCAGAGAAGAACTGGACCGGCGGATCTGGAGGGGTGCCTCCTGGACAGCCGGGCCACCGAAGGGAAAGCTGATGACTGAGGCCCAAACTCCTCAGGATGGCCCCGTCTTGCATTGGCAACACCATGCAACACCATGACAACCCCGCTCACGATATCCCAAGCGATCTCTGTCATTGCTGCAACAATCACCTGAGCATGAGATCACAGACGGAACACGGACATGCAGACGCACTCAAGGAGAGTGCACCTAAGAAGTATGAGCCTATCCAACATCCAGCACCACATGTCCAGGTGTCCCACTCCTGTCACCCAAAACACAGGACGCTTGAACCTAGGTGACCATCATAGCAAAGACAGGGAGGCCTGACTGCCGCTATCAACCCTTCCAGGACCCTGGAACACTAAGCCCCGGACTGTGCCATCCAGCAACACTTCTCACGATCCCCAGCAGGGGCCTTTCCCCAGATGGCCCAGATGGGCAGTGTTCCCGCCAAATGGGCAAGCTGCGCTCTGATAACATAGTGCAGAAAACCAAATCAAAGTGTCTTAACCTAGCTAATTTTTGTCTAATAGTGATCATTCATAATATCAGCCAGGCTCAATCATAACATTAGTATTAATGATCTCTAAAGATTGAAGAGTTACTAATGTAACACTAATTGGGTTTTGTTTTTTTAAAGAGCTTCAAAGGCGATCTTGGAAACTACAGACCAATGAATCTGAGTTCATTGCCAGTTAAATGATAGAACTTGTTCTGAAAAGCAGCACCAAGCTGTCTTTTCAAAGGGTTAATGAACATGTGAGTAAGCCAAATGACATGTATCTGGATGTTTTAGAAGGTACTTGACAAAGCCCCTTATGAACTTCTCCTGAGGAAGGAGATGATGTGCTATTATAGAATGGGAAATGGATCAAAAACAGGAACACAATAGGACTAAATGGCCAGTTTTCTCACAGGAGACCCGTAAATAGTGGAATGTCTCGGGATCTGCACTGGAACTGGCATCTGGTAACATCTACTGCACTGAAATGATCTGGAAAAGAGATCAGCAAGCATGGCGATCAAATTTGCAGATGGCATAACGACATTTAGAGGCTGTCTGCACAATTTCCAAGCGTATAAACATGGAAATAGCATCCTTATGTAAATGACAATTTCAGAAAGGGCTCAATTTGTAGGTGGTTGTGCCGCTGATGACCCTGAATGGCCAAATCCTAGCACGGAAACCTGCTGCTGACAGACGTCGCTAACTGCCAGAAAGCAGACAAAGGTAAAGGCACCCCCCAAGAAGTAAAACCCAAACCAATCACATTGCATTCAAAGAACTATAAACTATCATGAAATTAAAAGGAAATTAAAATTAAAAGGAAATTAAAATTAGAATTAAAATTAAAAGTAACAGCAAAAGGAAGTCCTTATCTGGGTGTAGCCGCGTGGAACAGCGTCGTCTGCTCAAACGCGGGGCTGCTCCGCTCTCCACCACGAGGCCTCAGCCCTGCCAAGAAAATGGCACCAATCTGAAGCAGGCCCGTTTGGCGCCAAACACCACAGAGGCGGCAAGAGCTCAGAGCCCCTCCATGCGGACTCGAGAGACTCCCTTGTGGCGTCGGGATGCAGCAGTTACCCCGCTGTAGCTGCGGGGTGAAGAGCTGTCCAGACACGCTGCTGCCTCGCGCCACCAGAAGTAGCAGACGCTGCGAGCCCCGGCCCACCGGCTAAAGAACCTCGAACGGCCTGAGGCTCCCGCCGCGATGGGAATCTGCCGCATGGACACTGCCAAAATGCAGGTGTTCCACAGAGCTCTCCCCCGTACAGTCCTGGGGGAGAGATCATCACCGGGCACAGAGACCGAAGAATCCCAAGCAGAGAAGCTAGCTGGCAGCGTGAACTTTGAAAAGGGACAGAACCCCCCTTTACACTAAGGCAGACTAGGTGAAAATAAATAAAGTAAAAGTAAATGAAATTAAATGAAAATGAATTCAATTTACAGGATTACACCTAAAGAAGGGCAAAAGAAATGCAAGGTAAATCAAATCCTGACTAACTGCTCCTAAACTGCTTTTCAAGTGAGCCCAGCACCTAGGCTCACTACGTCCTCATGCTGCATGGAGACTGGACACACTGGGGGATCATGGGAGAAGACCAGCAGGATATACCCGGTGATGTCACAAGTTTGACTTGTCCAGTCTCCATGTTGCAGGAGGAGGTGCACTACCCAGTGGTGGAGGACTGAACTGTAGGACCGATAAGGAAAGACGCCTAGCGGAGACCACTAAAGACATATTCTTTGCTGAGGCTCGCACCAAATCGTATAGTGCACCCGCCAAATACACTGACCCAGACTCCAGCTTAACCACTGGAGACGAAGGCCCCACCAACTCAGTGTCAGACACGAACAAGCTTTGAGCCGAGCGCATACACTCCCATGCCACATAGGCTCCACATACGGACGTCTGTAGTGCCAGTGCCATGATCTGTGTGGAGTGGAGTGGAGGAGTGGCCTAGTGGTTGGGGCAAGGTACTTCAGGCCGGAAGGTCGGGGGTTCAAATCCCACTAGAGGACAGCAACCTTGGGCCGGAAGGACTGGGGTTTCTAGTCCCACAGGTGCTCCTTCTGGTCTTGGGCAAGCCACTTAACCCTCCATAGCCCATGTTCCCTGAAAAATAGTTCTCTCCAAGTTATAATGCCCTGTTCAATGTAATTTCAGTTTGTTCTATGTAAACCGCACTGATGCAGAATAGCGCGGTATATAAGAGAATGTAAATAAATAAATAAATAAAAATCTCAAACTACCTCTTCAGCATCATTTCAAGCTTTTGGTCCTGTGCATCTTTCAGTGCTGCAACACCGTCTACCGGGATGGTGGTCTTCTTTATCACTGTCAGGACCAGAGCTTTTGGGAGCCTCAGCAGGTCCTTATCCTCCACTGAAATCGGGTACAAGCACACCATTGATCTGCCTATGCGCAATCCTGCTTCAAGTGCCTCCCACTCCATCTCAATCATCTCCCATATGGTATGGTGAAGCAGAAAGAATGCCCGAGTCCTTTCAGTGCCCTGCAATAAGAAATTCTCTGCCATCGATTGCACAATTAGCACCGATAACTCCTCCCGGCAGAAGACTGATGATGGACGGATCTTCTCCTGGAGGGCTTTCCCTTTCCTCCAACTCATCCTCCTCAGGTTCTCCCCAGAGCTGCGAGGGACCTTCCAGAGAGTCCTCAGACTCTCCAAAACCACCTTTGTCTCTTCCCAGGTGTCCATCTCAAACCTGCACCGCTTAGATGGCGGCTCATTTATCACTTTATCTTACCACAGAACTGGTGCTACCCCATTTGGCTGCTGCTGCGCTGCCTTGTGACTGCTGCACCTGGCCCTGCTTCGTGCAGTTGGCCTGGTGCAACAATAAAAGAAATTCCTGTGAAAACGGAAGCGGAGCTGGACTAGCTCCTTCTCTAGGGTCTGCTGACCAGCCTGGTTGCTTCCCCGAGAGACCCAAGAGAGCTATTCAAATGCCCGAGTGCTCTGTCCGCTCACCTTCCACTGCTTCCAACATAGCCACACTTCCTGCCAATTTTGGCAGTTCACAAGGCTGAGGGGAACTCTAACACTCACTTCAGCTCCCGACTCCACAACTGCTTCCATGTGCGGCAGCCTGCTTCCACTGAGTGGGTTCCTCCGATGTGCATTCCAAATCGCACCTTCGGCATAGCCTCTCTACTAAAAGTGAACTGCGTTGGCTGCCACAGGCCATGCGTGTAGCTTTATCGGCTGGCATGCTCCATGTCACAGCCTCGTGCTCCCACTCCCACTCCAACCTCGAAGTCTCTCTGACCTCACTCTCCATGACTGCTGCCCTTGCCACTAGGCCCTTTATTCACTACAACTCTGTCTCTTAGTTCTTTGTGTTTTTTTGCAGAAGAAGTTAACTAAAAGGGCTGTAGCAGAGACATAAGAACAGAAGGGCTGACTGTAAATCCATAAGCAGAGAATAGGCACACTGATAAATGGGTCAGATTAAGAACATGCCATGCTGGGTCAGACCGGGTCCATCAAGCCCAGTATCTTGTTTCCAAACAGTGGCCAATCTAGGTCACAAGTACCTAGCAGTTTCCCCAGAAGACACAGATTCCACAATGTTTGTATTGGGACAAGGAGTGGATTTCCCGGGTCCCCTTTAATAATGGTTTATGGACCTTTCTTCCAAACCTTTTTTAAACCCAGCTACACTAACAGCTTTTACTACATCTTCCAGTAACGAATTCGAGTTTGATTGCGCATTGAGTGAAAAAATATTTTCTCATATAAGATATGCCATACTGGTCTGACCCAATATAGCATATCTTATGTTCTTATGTCTCTGCTGCGGCTCTTTCAGTAATTTTTTTTTTTTTTTTTTGCAGAAGTAGTTAAGTAATACTGTCAGCTACACCAACAGTCCCTGAGCCCCCTTGCAAATTTTGGGAAGGGGGGATGGAGGACCTCTAGGGGCTGCAACCGGGACACAGGGTGGTGAGGTGAGGGGATCTGGGGGAGGTACTTGGACCACCAAGTGCTGCACCCTGACAACCAGTAACAGCCATGTTCACAGCTCTGGGTTCCCCACGGAGCGCACCAATCTCTTGAAAGTCCTCTCACTGGTTCTGTTCCTGTTCTTTTCATTTGGAATGCCTTTTTTTTTTAAATGCCCTACAGTGGAGTCCAGACTACACAGACACATCACCAACTGTTGGAGACTGAGAAAATACTGGAGTGACGGGGCTGCTTTTATATGGTGACAGCATCAAAACCAGTGTTTTCTCAGTCTCCATCTGCTGGTGGTGGGCATAAACCCCTGCGTCTGGACTGGACTGGAGGGACAAAGAGGCATGATTTGTGAAACATCACATTTTATAAAATACATATGTATGCTTATGCATATTTTTGTTTGCATTTGGTAAATTGTAGTAAGCCTTCAGGAGTCGGTAGAGCACAGGACAGAGGGAATTAGTGAATTGTGAGTTTGAAGGAAGCATTCTGAAAGAGACATGGTGAGCTACAGGACTGCAAGACCAGAGACACATAGTGATATATGGGACTAGAGAACCAGAGACACATGGTGAGTCATGGAGCCAGGACCATAGCAACACAGTGCCATAAGAATGCGAGGGACCCTGGGACTAGAGGGAGCAAGAAAGGAAACTGTTTGACTCATGTGGGAAGGGAAGAGAGCAGAGAGATGAGAAATTTGTGAGGCGGCCAGGAACAGAGGACAGAACCGCTAAGCTTGGACTGGGCTGGAAGGGGCATAAGGGGCCTCCAGGGAGTTTCAAAAGTTGTCAGTTGCTGCTGCTGCTACTAGCTGTTTGTCTACCCTCCTTACTCTCTGTTATTATTATATATATTAACTCTTGTTTTCCTGCATGGAATGAATGGTTTTATTTCCTTTATTGTTATTAATGGAAGTCCTTTCTATTCAATCATATTTTGTTTTATTGTAAACTGCTCTGAAAGTACGAAGACTGGAATATCAAATTTTAATAAATTATAAACTACTACTGATAATAATAAATAAACGCATAGCACAAGGAAGAGAATTAATTACTGTTATATGAATTATCACTAATGTTATCAATAACAAATTGAAAAGTATATACTTGCAATGCAACACGATATGGAAATTACACATACCTGGTAATTGTAGTTCCTGGAGGGTCCAGTTTAGTCCTCCACATTCGGGTAGTGCACCTCCTCCTGCAGCCTGGAGACTGGACCAATCAAAAACTTTCTGTATGATGTATGCAGACGGAGCTCCCATAAGCCCCCAGTGAACTAGTAACAAAGCAGACTTAAAGAAGCAACACATGAGACTGTTAGAAAAAACATATTCAGAACAAAAGGTAAAAACTATGCCCCTCATGAAATTATCGACCCCCTCCCCAAACGAGGAAGCCAGAACGCTGCACAGCGCCGCTACCGACGCACCGGCAGAAAAAAAGACAGCCAAAAAAACCAGACGCTCAAGGATATAGGCTGGAAGGGAAACAAAAAAGGCAACCGACAGGAAGCGTGGCCAAAAAGAAGAAGAGAAGAGAAGAGAAGGCCGCTCCCAGTCCGAGCCGTTCGCAAAAGCGCACGCAACAGATAACCTGATACTCGGGAGGGAAGGAGGACTAAACTGGACCCTCCAGGAACTACAATTACCAGGTATGTGTAATTTCCATTTCCTGAGCGGTCCTCCAGTTTAGTCCTCCACATTCGGGATGTAACAGAGCAGTCAACACCGGGCGGGACCTTGCCAGCCGGCACGCAGTACAGCCGAACCAAAACAAGAATCCCGAGCGGCCAACACATCCAATCGGTAGTGCTTACTGAAGGCATGCAATGTTGACCAAGTAGCCGCTTTACAGATTTCTGCTGGCGGAACCAGACAATGCTCCGCCCAGGACGTCGCCTGAGCCCTAGTGGAGTGGGCTCGCAGACCCTCCGGAACCGGCCGATGCTGCAACAGATACGCCAACGCTATCGCTTCTTTGATCCACCGAGCAATGGAGGCCTTAGCCGCCGCCTCACCTTTCCGCACCCCGCCAAAAAGCACGAACAAGCGGTCGGTCTTACGGAATGCCGCGGATACTTTCAAGTAACGCCGAAGGACGCGACGCACATCCAGGCAGTGAAGCCCCTCGTCCGCAGGGCTCTTGGGAACGTCATGTAGGACCGGAAGGAAAACCGCCTGAGCAAAATCGCCACTGCAAAGAGCCTAAAAAACGCAAGGGAAACGCGTGCACAACTGTTCAATCCGGCGGGAAAAACCTCAACGCAGGGCTACAAAATGGCCACCGGACTCATGCACCCGCGCACAAAAACGGCGCGAAAAACAAAATAAAGCCAAAGAAAGCAAAAGCAAGTAAAAGAAAGGCCAAAAGAAAAAACACGAGCCCCTCAGAACGGGCACTTACCGCAGAGGTGAGATCCCTTTGGCAGCCGGCTCACCGCTGAGATCTGAAACGGGAGCGCGCTGCAGCCGCTGAGTGAAGAGGAGAGAGGCAAGTATCACCTGAAGATACCCGCAGGTACAGAAAGCAGCCCAAAGTAAAAGAGCTGTCCGGGAAAGGTAGATCTCTTCCCCGTGCAGTCTAGGGGAGAGATCTAACCTGTCTGGCTGCCAAATGACACCGGTAAGGAAGGCAGGAGCCCAATGCAGGACTGGCTTCTCGACACCGGGAGGCCCCTCTGGTTCCCCCCCTTTCTTTTTTTTTTTTTTTAAACTTAAAGGAACAGCTACCTCATTAAACCAAAAGAATTGATATGGAGAAATAAACCCTCAAATAAAAAACTATCTAGTGTTGCTCCTCCAAGAGTCACTAAGTGCGCCCAGACCAGGCACACACGTCCTCAAGCTGCAGGGAGACTGGACACACTGGGGGCTTTATGGGAGCTCCGTCTGCATACATCATACAGAAAGTTTTTGATTGGTCCAGTCTCCAGGCTGCAGGAGGAGATGCACTACCCGAATGTGGAGGACTAAACTGGAGGACCGCTCAGGAAGATGCATTTTGCCCATTTGCAGAACTGAGCATGTGGGTGGTACACGTGTGTCATGGGGAATGCTGGGCGTGCATGCAAATGTGCATCTCATGGCTAACACCAGGAGATGCATACGTGCGCGTGTCTGAGGGGGGGGATGCGTGTGTGTATGCATCTGTGTCATGGACAGTGTTGGGGAATGCGCATTTGTGTGCACGTCATGGGGAATGTTCAGGAGTGTGTGTGTACATGTGTATGTAATGGAGAGTATTAATGGGTACATATGTGCGTGTGTGTGTGTGTGCATCGTGGGGAGCATTGGTATGTTTATGTGTGTTGGTGGCTCTGTTCATGTAGATGTGTTAGTGTGTGTAGTGGGGAATGTCTGTGTGTTGAGAGGTGGCTGTGTGTCTGCACTCTCTTTTGTCCGCCTGTACTTGTCCTCTTTCACTATTCCCAATTCCTATCCTTAACTGCTCTCTTGTACTCTCCCTCTTTTCACCCATGCACTCTCCCTTCCCTGCTACCCAACCTTGCATTCTCTCAGGCCTTTCACTCCCTCCCTCCCTTCCCTTTTCCTTTAATGCAGTTTCTTTTTTTCTCTCCTCTAACCCTGTCCCCTTCCCTTATGCTCTATCCCTAGCACAACCTCTTCCCTTGCCCTGACCCTTTCTTTTTTTCTAACCCTGCCCCTTCACTTAAACATACCCTCTCACCCACTCCTTTCCTTAAACTCCACCCCTTCACTGCCCTTCCGTTAAGTCTTCTCTCCAGGCTGCTGCCTCTCTTCCAGTTGGTGGGACCCAGAGCCTCCTACCAGCCTCTTCAGGCCAGTGGGACCCAGGGCCTCCTACAAACCTTTACAGTTGTCCCTTCATCCTGAAGCTTTGGGCGGCAGGGGGAGGGGGGCGCATATGCATGTTTGTTTGCATTACAGCTTGACTCTCAACAGGCACTACACTCAAGTAAAATGCATCTAAAAATGGATTTGGAAACTTTCTGTAGATGTTTTAAACCTGAAAATCACCAGTACCTTTGGCTACTAAGGTTAATTTAGATTACTTCTTAGTTGTACTTACCGTATCCCGAACACTCTGTCTATAAGAAACCCTCCAAAGAAACTGAGAATGACATTGGGCCAGGAATATGAAGCATATAAAGTCATGAAAGTCATAGTGTTCACCTTCATGTCCTAAACATAGAATTCGGAAGGTAAAAAAACAGTAAACAATTACAGAGGAACACACTACCAAAAAATTAAATTCAAAATATACACCTACCAGATCAATATTCAAAAGCACTTATCCAATTAGCAGCACCTGCTAACCAGATAAGTGCTGGTGAGAGGGATCTTTATCAGGGATAATGCCACTGAATATTTTGTCTTACCACCTTGGCACTATCCAAATAATGCTGGGAAAGTCTTGTGGCAGAACAGGGGCAGAGTTGAGAGTTATCCATATAGCAGCAATAGCACTGCTATAAAAGATAGCTATGCGGATAACTTAGCACAGCACCTCAGATGACCCCACCCATATAGCATTGGTGACCTGGTGGCCACGACCCCCATCCCCCCCCCCCAAAAAAATAATTTCCTGGTGGCCCAGTGACTCCTACATTCACCCCCCTTCAACCTCCAAAGGAGAACTCTTTGGTGGCCCAGTGGCTCCTAGCCCTGACCTCCAGTACCTAAATCACTGGGAAGCAGGAATGATGCTCACACATCTTAGAAATGATGGCATTCTGACCCTATGCAGTGCATTCTGGGTTGCACTGGGCGGTGTCAGTCTGCCATATAGGGCAATTTTTACCTGATATGGCAGAACAATCCACAGGGTGCATCCTGGGATGCACAGCGAGGAGTCGACAAACTGACTGGCCCCATACCGTGTCCTAGAATGCACCACACAGAGTCGGGTTCCACCATTTTCTAAGATGGCAGAATGAAGTCATCACTCCTGCCCCACAACGATTTAGGTACGGGGGAAGTTTGGACCCAGAGGGGTTAGAACCACCAGGGAGTTCTTCCTTTGGAGATTTGGGAGGGTTGGGGGCTAGGACCACTAGGGAGTCCTCTTTTGGAGGTGGTTCGAGGGGGAGGGGGTGGAACCACCAGGGAAATTCTTTTGTAAATTTGGGGTGGTGGGAATAAGGGACACCAGGCTACCATTGATATTTAGGTGGTGTTCGATTGTGTATTCGCAACCAATGCCCAATCCCAAGTGTCAAAGTTCACCTCAGATGACCTTTTTTTTCCCCAGCAATCCTTTTAAATGCACATGGGTACCAGACTGCTAACACAGACCTCTGTGCACGTGTCTGTCTTGCTCTTTATATTTAATGCAGGCTTTTTGCACATGGCTCATTTGCATGCCGTTTGCTTACAGCATGCATGAGAAAAACGTCTGCATCAAGCTCTCATTGATGTGATGCTACCAGCCAATATTCCCCTCCACAGTCCAAGATGTGCCAAATTTTACTCCTTATTCACTGCACCTGTGGCTACACTAAAAAAAAAGGTTGCTCATCCCTGCTCTAGATATTATAATGGTCTTTATCAAGAATTATCAAAAATTAGTTTTTACAAAATACAGCACCTAAGCTTCCGATAAACAGCAGCATAAAGTACAAAAACATACATACCATCTTCAGGACCCTACAGACTGAACCCCCTACCTACCTAACAATGCTCTTATAAACCACCTCAGCAAATAGAGAAAGGAGGACCCATACCAGAAACTCCCTGGCCACCCCAGCGTAATTATTCAACATCCAGCAGAGTCTTCTCTCTCTATGCACCAGGACTATGCCTTCCCAACTCTCCCTCCTCAGTAGAGTTTGTAGCTGAGAGAAAAGGAGAGAAGAAACCTACAACTCCTAAGGGAGCAGGATGGGTTATGAAGACTAAATTCCTGCTGTTCTCGGAGATCGCCCGTTACAGGTGAGTAACTACGCTATCTCCAGGAACAAGCAGGAATGTAGTCTTCACATATGGGACTCCCTAGCTCCCAGATGCCAAAGAAAATAACCTCAGAACCGGTAGGTTTGCCTCAAGGTAGGCTTCAGGAGGTCATGAAACCTCTATGGATATCTGGTATCATTCTGGGACAGAAGGTAGGAGTTGCCCTTAAGTCTGAAAGAGATGTTGGAGAACAGCCTGACCAAACATGGCATCCTGGCGGGAGTCCTTGTCTAAGCAGCAAAGGTATGGACCGAAGACCAAGCTGCTGCTTTGCAGATGTTATCAATGGCTACAGAGCATACGTTTGGCAGTGACATGACCTTCAAGGGATAGTCCTGCTTTGTCATAAGCAAACGAGATGCAATCTGCTATCCATTTAGAGAGAGTATGTTTGGATATTGGCAACCCCAAGTGACTGGGATCAAAGGAAAGGAATAACTGAGAGCCTTTACGGTGCTCAGCTGTGCTTTGAAGATAGAATGCCATGGCACGTTTGCAGTCAAGGATCGCCTCTGATCTAGACAAATGTGGTCTAGGAAAAAAAAGGCAGGAAGGTAGACTGACTGATTCAAGTGAAAAAGAGACACCACCTTCGGCATGAAATGGGGGTGAGTCCTTAGGACAACTTTGTCATGGTGGAACCATGTGCAAGGTGGGGCTGCCACCAAAGCCTGTAGCTCACTAATGCGTCTAGCCAAAATGAATGTAATGAGGAAGATGACCTTCCATGTCAGAAACCTTAGTGAGGAAGTGACAAAGGGTTTAAAAGGCGGCTTGAGAAGTTTCCCTAGAATGACATTAAGATCCCAGGCCACTGGAGGTGGTCTAATGGGAAGTTTGGTGAGCAAGAGACTTCTCATGAAGCGCGCCACAAGCAGCTGTGGGGAAACTGGTTGTCCATCCAGGAGATGGTGAGAGGCTACGATGGCACTCAGGTGAACTCTTACCGAGTTGGTCTTGAGACCGGAAGAGGATAGATGGAGGAGATACTGGAGGAGCACCTCCACTGGAGCCAAGAAGGGATTAAGGTCCTCTGAGAACACCAGACGGAGAATCTATGCCACTTGAAAGCATAAGAATGTTTGGTGGATGGCTTTCTAGAGGCTAAGAGGATCGTCTTTACTTCCCGAGTAAGGTTGAGATGCTACAATACTATGCTTTCAGCAGCCATGCCATGAGGTGGAGAGACTGATGATTGGGATGGAGCAGCATCCCCTCTTGAGAGAGGAGATTTGGAGTAGATCCGAGATCTAGGGGCTGAGTCTGAGATAGACGTAGTTGAAGAGGAGACCACGGTTGACGTGGCCAACGTGGGGCTACGAGTATCATGAAGCCCCTGTCCGCCTGAAGCTTGAAAAGCATCCTTGGAATCAGGGGAATGGGAGGAAAAACATACAGGAACTCTCGACCCCAGTGGAGGTGAAAAGCATCCACCTCCTGGTTGCCTGACATTGACGTCCTGGTGCAGAAGCAGGGAAATCTGGGGTCCCCCAGGGTTGAAAAATGAAGGATGCTGTCTCCTTGTGGAGAGACCATTCATGGGGAAGGAGGATCCGACTCAGTCTGCCAAGACATTTTGTTCCCCTGGAAGATATATAACTTGGAGATGTATCTGATGAGTAATGGCAAAGGACCAGAGATGGAAAGCCTCTCTGCAGAGAAACCAAGTTCCGAAACCCTTCTCGCGGAACACAAGGCGACAAGGAAGGCGATTTTCCAAGACAGTTCTCTCAAACTCACAGCCGATCCTGACTCGAAAGGAGGCTGCGTCAACACCTCTAACACCAAGTTCAAATCCCAAGGAGGCACCACCGGTCTCACTGGAGGTCTGATGTTCCTAGCTTCTCGAAAGAAGGGCTGAACATCTGGATGTGATGACAAAACTCTCCCTTGCACCGCTCCCTATAGCAAGCCAGGGCGGCCAGGTGCACTCTGAGAGTGCTAAGGGCTAAACCTTTTTTCTAGTTCCCCCTGAATGAACGATAAAATATCCGGTAAAGCCGCCGTAAATGGCCTAACGCTACGTTCCTCACACCACGCTTCAAAAATACACCACACTCGAACATAAGCCAAGGACGTTGACCTTCTTCCATGACTGGCTGTCCCCACCTCACTGTAATGTCGTGAAAGACAGCCACGTTCCAACTCCCATTCTTCTGGATCGAGCACATTGCGACTGAGATAGTCGGCCTGCACATTGTCTTTCCCTGCGACATGTGCCGCCGAGAGAGCCACGAGATGAACTTCCGCCCATTTCATCAATTCTTGACTCTCTTCCAGCAAAAGAGCACTGCCACTGCCCATGCCTCTCTGCCTGTTGATATAGGACACTGTCATGAGATTGTCGGAGAAGATGCAAACCGCTCTCCCCTCGACCAACTGTCGGAAACCCTGTAGCACCCAACACACCGCTCTGAGTTCTAACTGATTGATCGACCAACTGCTCTCCTCCGTGGACCAGATCCCCTGCGTCACTTGAGCCTGGCAATTAGCCCCCCAGCCAGACAGGCTGGCGTCTGTGGTTATCAACACCCACTCCGGGTGTTCCAAAGGCATCCCTGCCTGAAGATGAATTGGATCCAACCACCACAGCAGACTGCTGCGCACTGCCTCCGGACAGAGCAACCTGCGAGAGAGAGGATGATGTTGCGGAGACCATATGGACAGCAGTGCTCTCTGAAGAGGACACATGTGAGCCCTGGGCCACAGAACTAGGTCCAAGGCTGCCGCCATGGACCTCAACAGCTGCAAGTACCTCCACGCCGACGGAGCCTGCAACCGCAAAAACACTTGTACTTGAGACAAAATCTTTTGTACCCTGTCTTCGGGCAGAAATACCGACCCTACCTCTGTATCGAACAATGTCCCAAGGTAGGTCAGATGCCACACAGGCTGTAACGACTCTTTGCTTGTTTGATGACCCAGCCAAGCTGTTCCAGGAACTGCACTACCTGTGAGGTCGCCACTATTGACTCCACTAGAGATCCTGCCTTGATCAACCAATCGTCTAGGTAGGAATGCACCTGAATCCTTTCCTTTCGGAGCACTGCTGCCACTGCCACCATCACCTTCGTGAACGTACGTGGAGCCGTCGCTAGCCCGAACGACAATGCCTGGAACTGAAAATGACCCATGGGAACGGCAAAACGCAAAAACCTTTGATGATCCGCTCTGATCGGATTGTGAAAATAAGCCTACATCAGATCTATGGACGAAAGACCTCTCCTGGTCTCACCGCCTGAACAACTGATTGTAGGGTTTCCATTCGAAAATGCGGTACTCTCAAAGACCTTTTCACCTGCTTGAGATCCAGAATCAGTCAAAAGGACCCTTCTTTCTTGGGAACCACAAAATAAATTGAGTATCGACCTAATCCGCACTGGCGACTATCGCTTGGAGCCGTAACAACCGCTGAAGCGTGTCGTTTACCGCTTTCCTTTTTGATTGCGGACCATACGGAGACACCACGAAAGAGTCCGCTAGCAGTTGAGCGAATTCCAGCGCATACCCGTCGCGGACGACCTCCAGCACCCACCGGTCTGTAGTTACGGCGGCCCAGGCAGAGAGAAACCCCTGCAGGCGCCCCTCCCACCGGGATCTCCGCCTGGGCCAACCGACCTTCATTGTGATTTCTTAGCAGAGGTCTGCTGGGCATTGAAACAGCCCCTGCTGAACCCCCAAGCTCCTCTAAAGGATTGACCTCTGACCACAAAACGGCCTCTTTGATATGGATCTTCTAGCGGCTCCTGCTGCACCGCCGGAAGGAGAATATTTAAAGCAGCTAGGGATTAGGCTATAAGAGCTCCCTGCTCCTCCATGCGAAAAACCCGGAACACATTCGGGTCTTCGGCGGACCAATCTCCCCCTCTTCTAACTCTTCTGCCCAGGGGTCCACTATTTGAGGCATTGAAACCTGCTGCTCGAAGCCATCGAAGCCTGTCTCAGGACCCAAGCCTTTCTGTGAAGATCTTTCCCCAGTAACCATTCCTGTAGGCTCCCCTTTCTGTACCTCCAACAGACTGGGAACAGCCAGATGGTGTTGCATAAGGCTTATTATTTGAAATAGTCTCAGGCTGCAAACAAATATAAAATCTGGGGAAAACAAGGATGATAGACCTTCCTGTGCTTCAGGCAATGGCTTGTGAGCCTTTAGATCCTCAGAAGAAGGTTTAATTGACTTTGCCTTTCTCTTTGCCGGCTTGTGCTGAGGCGTGGGAGAAACGGCTGCCTCAATTAAAATGGCTGCCATTCCTGCCTTTTCTAACGTGCCCTGCAGCCTGTCCATCAAATCTCCTTCCATTCTGCGTGTTGATCGAGAGCTCTCTTCAGCCCCCCCCACCACGCGGTTAAAACCGCCGGAACCAGCAAGCCGTGATTCGCCGCTGAGCGCTCGCTCGTTGCCGACCCTGGACTTCCGCACTGCACTGCTGCCTCAGCGACGGTCCACTCCCGCGACAACAAGCTAACAACCCCCGCCGGCAGAAAGCAAGCCGCTACTTTAACCAACTGCTCCTACCTGCAGCACAGCCCAGTGAATCGCCGAATCCCCAGTGCTAGCGAGAGATGGAGATCTCGGCACCAGAGGTACAAGGGTGGATTCTGGGGCTCCCAGCTCCTTTCCCCACTCCTTGAATGACGGATCCTGTCAAATTGAGGCAGGCTCTGCCCTTCCAGCCGCTGTTACAAATTATGGCAGCTCAGGACCGTTTCCCAAAATTTACATATGTCAAAATTTTATTTATTTATTTTTTTAAATAAAACGGGTCACCTTCGAAGTGAAAAACCCAGCTAGGGCAAACACCTCATTTACAATCCTGCCTAATTATGCCATTCCTCTCCGTCTCTCCAGGGGGCCTGTCAGCCACACTCCTGTTCAGCTGCTGAGGACTGAAAGACTGAGTCTCTGACACCAGGGGGAGCGGGTTAGGCTGTCAGCAAGATTTTCAGAATTCAGTCCTCAGCTGCTGGAGGAGGTTGATAACCCTAAGGTTCCTGGACTGGCCCGGAGAGACGAAGAAGAAAGGCTGGATTTAAGAATTTGATAACCATAGGCAAGGCCAGACATAAGATCTCAGAGAGGGGAAGATGTCAAATACCCCAAAGATTGGAGAGCCAGGAGAGAAACATAGGACAACCACAGAGCCTCAGTTGTGCCATTTTGAAGCAATACATGCACAAGCCTCATAATAAATGGGAGTAGGCTCTTCTTTGGCATCCTCAAAATTTGGCACCTTAGGCAGTTGCCTACACCTGAATGGTACTGATGTCTTGAGTTCAAAGGAGGAAAAAATAGAAATTACACTTACCTGGTAATTGAGTGACAACAGTTTAGTCCTCCACCTCTGGGTTGTGCACCTCCTCCTGCAGCTTGAAGACTGGGCATGTCAAAGTCGTGACATCACTGGATATAGCCTGCTAGTATCTCCCATCAGCCCCCAGTGTACTATTGACAAAGCAAACTCAAAGGAGCAACAAATAAGTAACTATACCATAACTTTAAATAACTCTCCATTCCTCAACCTGAGGAACCTTTTTAACCTTATCAGTCTTATATATATATATTTTTTTAACTTTACATTCACGTCCCCCCTATGCAAACACATTTCCTATACCATCCCCTCGTTTAAATAACAGAGAAGGAAGAAACAACAGAGAGGGATACTCACTACAATCTAGAATCTGAAAGGATCTGTCTACTCCTTGAGACTGATGCTCCACTCCACCTGAAAATAAACTCTGAAGAAATCACACCCCTGGGCGGGAATGAGGACTAAACTGTCGTCACTCAAGGAACGACAATTACCAGGTGAGGGTAATTTCTATTTCCTTATCGTTCCTCCAGTTTAGTCCTCCACCTCTGGGATGTAACAGAGCAGTAATCATTGGGAGGGACCTATCCAGCCAACTCACCACACCTTTGACCCGGAACAGGCATCCTTTACTGCCAGAACATTTAGGCAGTAGTGGTTACTGAGGGAATGAAGAGACGACCTGGAAGCTGCTCTACCAATCCCCCCTGGTGGAATGACACAGTGATCCACCCATGAAGCTGCTTGCGCCCTGGTAGCAAGAGTCAGAAAGCCCCCCGGAATCGTACAACCTCGTCACCAGAATGCTGAGGCAACCACCGCCTTAACCCAGTGCGAAATGGCCACCTTCACTGCTGCTTCCCCTTCGCGGGGACCTCCAACCAACACACAAAAACAAAGAAACGAACGCTGCACCCTGCATTTTATGTTTCCTATCGGTGTAAGCTACGAATAAAAACTTCCCCTTCCAGAAAAACCGAGAACTGGAAGAGAAACCAATAGGTTCAGGAGAAAAATCAGATACCACCTTTTGGAAGGACGACGGAACTGGTCGCAAACACCACCCTCTATCCAGAAAGGGTGAAAACGGCTCATTACATGACAACGTCTGAAACTCTGAAACTCGTCGTGCCGAACAAAGAGCTATCAAAGCCACTGTCTATAACAGCAAATCCTTTACCGACGCCTGGAGTAAAGAATCAAAGGGCTCTTTAATGCCTCTAAGGCCCAATCGGGATCCCACGGCGGCACCCGAACTCTCCTTGAGGAGCGCAGTCGGGTCCCAACTTAAGGAAACGCCACACATCGATCCGAACACCTAGCGCTATTCCCTCCACAGAACCTCTACAGCTGGAAACAGTCGCCAGCTGGACCCTCTAAGGAACTGGCCGCTAGTTCCTTCAGATACTGTCCTGCAGAGAACTCAGACCAAGGATACAGACACCTTGTCGCCTGGACTTGCCGCCGTGAAAAGCAGCCTTCAAAAAGGCGCTAAGCACGGACCTATGTACCAGAAGCAGCCTGCCTCCTTGCTCTCAACAAGGTGGCGAAGACTGCTGCAGAATAACCCTTCTTCAGCCCCACCCATTCAAAGGCCAAACCGTAGGCAGGCACCGATCCACCTGAGACATTCGTCGCGGACCTAGCCACAGCAGAACGTCCGCTACCGGCAACTTCTAGGAAATGCCCGTCGAGTAGGCGAATGAGATCAGCCTAGTACGGCCGTCTCGTCCAACCGGGCGCTACCAAGAGTACCTTTCCCCGAAAGCCTCGATATACTAACTACTTGCCCCATGAGAGCCCTCGGGGAAAGGACAAGACAAAGACTTTTAACTGGGAGCTTACTGAGCCTCGACTTGGACGAACCATCAGCCGCCCCATTCCTCCACCCCAAGGAAGCCAATAATATTAGCTAGCGCTCGAATTAAACCATAATGCACATTTGCCACATAAAGCAAATCAGGCTCTAGTCGATTCAACTCCCTGATCCTTTCCTGTTCCAGGCGACAGGAAACAGTGAAGCATGCTCTCGCCCCCCAGACTCCACAAATGGGAGCTTGTACCAGACTCCACAAATGGGAGCTTGTAAGGACAGAGCATTGCCCCCAACGATCGCTTCAGTGAACCATCTACTTTCCTATCTTGCGCTAAAGAAGATTGCTAGGGCTCTCTTCCATACAGTGAGTCCACACCCCCTGGTAGTGCAAGGTGTGCATCCACCCACATAGTACCCAGGCCTGCCCCTGCTTAGCCTCAAAATGTCAATCAGGAACAGGCAAATTCAGGACAGCTGAATACTTTTTTTTTTTTTCACAAAGACATCTCTTAACCAAAAATTCCTTCAGCATGTGTTAGGAGAAGCTCTTTCCGTGCCAACAATATGAAGTAGAAAGAACTCCCAATCACAGGCATACTAATCCACAGCCTTCCTGCTAGAGTAACGCCCCATTCCGTCTGACTGCACAAAGATGGACTTTATATTTTAAGTTCAACTAGCACCTGGTGTTAGGAAATACAGCTTTCTCATTCCGCAGTGGCAATTGAGTCAGCAATGAAGAAGCCGAGAAACTGCAGACAAGTTCCCATTATACCACCTGGTAAAGACTCCACTTTTAGACCACTGAAGCAAAAAAGCATGCGAGAGTGCATTGTGTCCTGCCAATAGCTGATCGAATTTAAATGATCCAGTGTATGCAGGGCATTTTCCAGAGAACGCAAGGTCCCTCATCCAGGCTGCCTCCACATTCACAGTCTAAACCGGCAGCCATCTTGGCTGATGCCGATCAGCGTGGAAGCCATCTTGTAAGCCCAGCATATGATGTATACCTACTAGAATCTGAGCTGCTGCTATTGCTGCTAGAGAACTAGCCTGGCTGCGTGCTTCTGGCCCCCATTAAGGCATTCACTGAACACTAGCAGATACTCTCCGTACTGGAGAACCTCTGATAAATGGAATGGGAGTATAGATAGCTTCAAAGGCCAGAGTTCTATTTTGCAACCTCTCTCCGCTGAGCTGCCTTTTCCATATGTAAAATTAAACCACATATAGCCTAAATTAAAACATTACAAATCTACCGTAAAATCTTATAATTTGGGAAAAGCCAAACTAAACAGGAATATTTTCCATTAAGAAACCACACAACTATAAAACCCCTCTCATGACATAATGCTTATGGCAGAGCATTCCACATCTGTGGACTGGCCATGGCGCTCACCCAAGCACCTGTTACAACTGTCCAAGAGAGTTATCACCATAATTCCTTTTGACTTGAATATGTTTACAGCGGATCATAGCGCTGTATCAAAGCAGCTAAGCCAAAATATTACCCTGCCATATAAACCGACTTTAACACTTTATATGACCTTCTATGGATAGCAGAAGGAGAGTCTTGTAAATCAACATAGCTATGCCTTTTTTTTTTTTTTTTTTTTTTTTTAAAGTATAGGACTCCAAAAACCAAGTTTCCGCCAACTCCAATGAAATCAATGCAGATCAACTAAAAATTACCCTAACTGCTCCTATAGCTTTGCAAGAAGCTACCAGCCCCCGTTGCACCCAGCTTTCCTTCCCCCCCTTATCCTGAGGGATTCAGCGTTGCAGGACGCGTTGCGCACCCCCTGCCATCCTGCTGCGTCTGCTAGGGAGCTGAAGAGCGAAATAGAGAGTAGAACCCCTGGAAGCAAACAGTGTCCTGACCTTGGAGTTCAGGATGCAAAAGGCCACCGAATAAATCAACAGTGTTAGCTAAAAATGAACAAGGCCATCTCTCATTAAAGAGAGTTTCTTTTTCTTTTTGAAATCCCACCGAAGTCCGTGGGACCCAAGCCTTCGAACACAGCCCCTTAACGCTGTGCATTAACCATAACCAGAGAAATGAAATGAAATCCTGCTCTAGAAATAGATGAGAATTTCCTGGGAAGGGCATGCTAAGTGGAGCTATGAAAAACACAGGCAACCACCCCCCCCCCCCCCCCCCGGCCTTCCTGCAGTCAGAGAAATAGCAGTGGGATACACCGACAACTTTGCAAATGGAGGTCTTAGAGGTTGCTGCCTGTGTGAACCTGATGAGTAATACAATTTTGTATTTTACTACCCCCCCCAGGGATGGGGGCACTGAATACTATATGTGATTCATGAGCAGCGCTGCCATCCGGTGGCCTTTAGGGCACCAGAGCCCGACAAACAATACAGAAGTTAAGAGCTTTAAATCTTGGTTATATAATCTTGATTTGCAGAACATTACAGTTGCTTGTTTAGTCACTAACCCCTGAGAGCCCATGAGGTGGCCCTGTGGTTATTTCTTCCCTGACTTGCAGAGAATGATCAATCTGATATGGCTGCATACACACGGTCACAGAAAGGCACTATTGAGTTTACCAGCTGCCCTCTGATGGCCATGGACCGTAGCACAGGCACTTCTTGGTTGACAGTTTAACTGTCATTATTATTAAATATTTTTTTATATCCTAAGGTTTCCTAAACCTGTCCATGTGAAACCACAGGCATTTGGGCAACTTTCACTATAGAATACAAAAAGGCACACTTCCAGCCTGTCCCTCCTTCCAACTACAAGTTAGGGCTCTGCTCTTGAACCTAAAAGCTGGCAAATTTGCCTAATATCCCAGGATTTAAAGATGCTCCTCAGAGACATGATTAGGAGGGAAAGAACATGTGGTATCAGAGAGCAATGCCAAAACTGCTGTCCTATAAAACTAAGAATAAACTTAAAAATAAAGAGGACTGACAACAGCCCCCTTAAGGCTGAGGAACCCCCCGAGCCTCAAAAAACCTAGAAACGAAAGAAAGAAACACTAGGCCCAAAAATCTAGCTATTCTGCCTGTCGTCTTCCTTACACAGGCAGCTCACTGCAACTCTCGCCATGCGGTCCAAATACCTAGAGAGAAAATGGCCGCCCCTTCGCCAATGAATTTTGGCACCAAGAACAACAGCCGCTGCAAAAAGGAGGCCTCAGCAGACCGAAAGAGCCCGAAGGCCTTACCTGCAGGGCTGAAAGCCACGCAGCCTGCTCCTACCGCCTTGAATTCCTCCGATCCTCAAGCCGCGCTAATGCGCCTGGCAGCCGCGGCGAGGACCGCTCAGCTGGTTCCACAGAGTAAAATTAAAATCCCGCAGCAACGGAAAGGCTCCGTCTCACACAGCTTCAGTGTGTCTGTACGGGTCCCGGAGCTCTCTCCCGTACCGTCCAGGGAGAGAGATCCACACCGGCGAATGCCTGCAGCAAGTGAAAATAACTGACAAGGAGGGAAGGCGAGAGCTGCTACTAATTTAAAGAGCCAGGCTCAAATTTAAAATTACTGTAAATATAAGGAAATTTGTTCCTAATAACTAAAGGGAACTAATCCCTGATTGCCAATTAATCAAAAGATAACTGAATTAAAAGTAAAATTAAAAGTAAAAATCAAAAGTAAAATCAGAATATAATTTGTCACACTAAATGCTCCTTATCTGTTCCCCCCAAGTGAGCCCAGAAGCTAGGCTCACTATGTCCTCCTGCTGCATGGAGACTGGACACACTGGGGGCTGATGGGAGATACCAGCAGGCTATATCCAGTGATGTCACGACTTTGACATGCCCAGTCTCCAAGCTGCAGCAGGTGCACAACCCAGAGGTGGAGGACTAAACTGGAGGAACGATAAGGAACAAGGCTGAGGAAGGCATGATTGAGGCCAAAGGAGTTTGCTGAGAAGGGCACAAAGAGGAATCTGTAAGATTTGGTGGGGAGGAGCCCAGAGGTGGGGTGATCAAGCAGAGGAGAGAAGGACTGATTATTGCACAGATGCAGACACACATACACTACTGTAGTCAGAATGCCTTTGAAAACATATACTCCATAGGGCAGGGGTTCTCAACCCAGTCCTCAGGACTTATCTAGCCAGTCAGGTTTTCAGGATAACCACAGTGAATATGCATGAGAGAGAGTTTCATGCACTGCCTCCATTGCATTCAGATCTTTCTCATGCATATTCATTGTGGCTATCCCAAAAACACAACTGGCTAGGTATGTCCCGAGGACTGGATTGAGAATCCTTGCCTTAGGGTATACCTTCCAATTCAAAGAAAAAAAAAAGGTACAGTTGATTGAATGCTGTAATAGACATATGCGGCTCAATATTCAAAGGCATTTACATGATTTACAGACCTGCAAACCGTGTAAATGCCATTTAATGGGATATTCAGCAGCACACAGTTAGTGCCGCTGAATATCCCTGATTTAACACCGCTACATGCCCCAATGCTAACCGCTTAGCATCAGGGCATGTTGGGGGTGTTCCGGGGTGGAGGCGGCACCAGTGATACTGCACTGCTGCCCGGTTAGTGACCTTCAGGTAAAGATAGGTGCAGGAAAAGCTGGCCTATCTTTACCCGTGGGAGCTAACCAGGCAGCGGCTCAATATCACCACTACTCGGTTAGCTATTGCGGGGGTGGAGGCTGTGCAGTGACCCTGGATATTCAATGCCAAGGCTGCATATGACCCTGGCATTGAATATCCAGGTTAACTCTAAAGCGGCGACAGCTATGCGCTTTAGAGGCACATAACCATCACAAATGAAAATTGAGCCCATACTGTTTACAAGCTTTTCATAATCCAACCTAAAATATCATTATAAAACATTTTAAATACACTTCTCTCTGCCGCATTTCTCACTGTAGAATTGTGAAGAGGATGTTGTTTATCACCATGTTGTTTATAACAAAGTTCACAAAACACCAGGAAGAAGTCTTCATTCTGAATCTGGAGGTAATAGCAAGTTTTGAACTCACTTACCCGCTGAACCTGAGTCTGCAGAGCAGCAGGATTATCATAGCAAAAGCTGTTACCTACAAAAAGAATGAAAAGCATCAAATACATTAAAACTGTAGGAAAAAATGTGAATATGTTTTTGAAGCAAACTGTAGCGGCGCTACTACTACTACTACTACTACTTTCTGCCAAGTCACACCAGTCAGTCATTGTTCTGGAGCTTTTTGAACATGGTTCCTTTTCCCCATTGCAGATGGAGTGGAAGGCAGTCACTGCTGGCCCTAACTAAATACTGTATGTGGTTTTGCAATCTGGTTAGTGGCTGAATATCACTGCTGGCCGAATGTTAAACCTCAATCCAGGCAAACTGGATATCCAGCTCTATCGCTGGACATGCGCCAGCACTGGTTTCATTTTAAAGTGAGAGCAGCCAGCCAGCCACTTTAACAATGCTGGCCACTGTCACTGAATATCCCCCCCACTGTCTCTATTTATGAATACTGGGTTCAGCATTGCCCCTTCCCTTAAAGATTCCATCTGTCTAAATACAGCCATTTGAAAGGCACCTAGTTTCTCTACTTCTTACCAATGCTACAGACAGAATACTTCAACTTACATAGGCAAATTGAAACCCAGCAGCAACACCTCTTCTCCCTTTATTCCCACCTTTTGGATAACTTTGGCCAAATCTCTGTTTAGTTCCTTCATCCAAGTCAGAGGTCTGTAAGATCACAACAGTGTGGAAGTGCCATCTCCTCTTTCCAAGACAGTTCACAACACTTCTTCCTTTCTCCATGTCCCCTGCATTTCAGTTGCTTTAATATTTTTGAAATGAAGTGCTACACTTCTTTTCCTGTCATCTCTAGCCCTCCTAATCAAATTATAACCCAATATGGTCATACCTCATACGTGCGACTCACTGAATCACATCTAAGCAATAGCAACAGTGGAGAAATTAGACCTTACCTGCTAATTGTCTTTCCTTGAGTTCTCTCCGGGCCAGTCCAGGACATTAGGGTAGTCAACCTCCTCCAGCAGCTGAGGATTGAATACTGAAAAAAAACTTGCTGACAGCCTATCCAGCTCCCCCTGGCATCAGAGAGTCAGTCCTATGGTATCAAAGCAGCGGAACTATACTTGCAAACTTGAAAAAATAACAAAAGAACTAACTGCTAAACCTCATCCTGATAACTACAGGAAGTATTTCTTTAAAACTTTTATTTTCTTTCTTTTTTTTTTTTTGAAGATACCCTCTCAATCTTAAGAGGAACCCCTAAAATTCCATTTGACTAGGCTCTCGAAAGACCCCAGCTCTGGCCACCAGCTTGGCAACCTGTTACATTTCTGAACTACTGACCGAGGACCATCACATCTCCAACTCTCGCAGACAATATAGGGCGGGTCCTGGACTGGCCAAGAGAGAACACAAGGAAAGACAATTAGCAGGTAAGGTCTAATTTCTCCTTCCTATTCATCTCTCCGGGCTAGTCCAGGACATTAGGTACTGCTTTGGTACTGCCCTAAACTCGGGAGGGACCTGCGAGCCCCGCAACAATAGCCGAGGCGCCCATTCTAGCATCTTCCCTTGCTTGAACATCCAACCGATAGTGCTTAGCAAAGGTATAGAGAGAAGACCATGTCACTGCCCGACAGATATCCACCGGCGGTATCAACGCAAATTCAGCCCACGAGGTTGCCTGACCTCTAGTAGAAAGTGCTCTGAGCCCCACTGGAGCCGTCAAGCCTTTTGCTTCATAAGCCACCCAGATGGCAGGCTTCACCCATCGAGCAATCGAAGCCTTGGTAGCCGCCTTTCCTTTAGCTGGACCCCCAAAAGGTACGAACAACCTGTCTGACTTTCGAAACGGTTCTGTTTCCTTGAGGTATCTCCGCAGCACGTGTCCTAAATCCAACCTTTCAAGCGACCGATTCAGCTTCCCCCCTTCCCGAGTTACAAAGGTGGGAAGGGAAATGGCCTGATTTACATGAAAATTGGACACCATTTTAGGAAGAAAGGATGGCACCGGCCGTAACACTACTTTCTCTGCCGAAAACTGAATGTACGGCTCCCTGCACGACAGCGCCTGCAGATCCAAAACTCTTCGCGCGGAACACAATGCCACCAAGAAGGCTGTCTTCCAGGACAACTCCCTGAGATTTCCTGTTGTCCTGGACTCAAGCGACGGCCCTGTCAAAGCCTCTAACACCAAATTCAAATCCCAAGGCGGATCCACTTGCCCCAAGGAAACGCTGAACATCCGGATGCGAGGAGAGCGACCGCCCCTGCACCTTCCCTCTATAACAAGCCAGCGCCGCCAGCTGTACCTTTAGAGTGCTAAGGGCCAGCCCCTTTTCTAGTCCTCCCTGAAGAAAAGCCAAGATAGCTTCGCTCCCAAAGGCCTAACCTGACGTTCTTCACACCACGCTTCAAAAATGCGCCACACCCGAATGTACGCCAATGAAGTAGATCGCCTCCTGGACTGCAACATAGTGGCTACGACTGACCTTGAGTATCCTCTACGACGCAACCGTTCCCTTTCAAGAGCCATGCCATAAGTAAGAATCGATCCACTTGCGGCATTAACACGGGACCTTGGCACAACAGATTGATTTGAGCGGGCAGCCTCCAAGGAGGAACAACCAAAAGACGCATCAGATCCGCATACCATGGTCGTCTGGGCCAATCCATAGCAATGAGAATCACCGTTCCATTGTACTTCGCTATCCTCTGAATAACTTGCCCCAAGAGAGGCCATGGAGGGAATACGTAAAGGAGGGAATACGTAAAGGCTGCACCAGGCCGTCTAGCCCTTCAGACATGTGCTCTCTGCATCTAATGTAAAATCAAGCCGCTTTGGTATTTGCCAGAGTGGAAATGAGATCCATGACTGGCTGACCCCACCGCAGAATCCCCGCACTGCCCGTGCCTCTTTGTCTGTTGATGTACGAAACCGTCACCAAGTTGTCTGAAAACACACGAACTGCTCTCCCTTCGAGCAGCCCGACAAATTCCACCAGCGCTAAACGAACCGCTCTCAGCTCCAAACGCTTGATCGACCTAACAGTCTCTTCCGCTGTCCAGGTGCCCTGCACTATCTGCGCAAAACAATGCGCCCCCCAACCGGAAAGGCTGGCATCGGTTGTGAGCAACACACAGTCTGGTAGGTCTAACGGAACACCTGCTTGAAGATGCGCTGGGACCAACCACCACTGCAGACTGACACGCACCTCCTCCGGATACAGCAACCGTCGAGAAAGAGGATGATCTTGAGAAGACCATCTTGACAGTAACACCTGCTGAAGCGGTCGCATATGCACCCTTGCCACGGCACCAGATCCAAGGCCGCCGCCATCGACCCCAACAACTGTAAATACCTCCAAGATGTCGGCGCACTATGCATAAGAACGCCGCCACCTGCGACAAGATCTTTTGCACCCTTTCCGCAGGAAGGAAAATTGCCCCTATCTCCGTGTTGAAGAAAGCTCCTAGATAAGTCAATTGTTTCACCGGTTGCAAATGACTCTTTGCTCGGTTGATGAACCAACCTAGCTGCTCGAGAAACTCTACTACTCTCGCGGTTGCCGAGATGGAATCCGCTAGAGACAGCGCTCGGATCAACCAGTCGTCCAGATATGGATGCACCTGAATCCCTTCTTTCTGTAGCGCTGCTGCCGCCACAACCATTACCTTGGTGAATATTCGAGGCACTGTAGCCAGACCGAATGGCAATGCTCGGAACTGAAAATGGCCCATGGGAACTGCAAAACGTAGAAACTTTTGATGTTCTCTCCTGATCGGTATGTGTAAATACACTTCTGTTAAATCTATGGAAGATAGGACTTCTCCCTGTTTTACCAACCGGATCACTGACCTTAATGTTTCCATCCGGAAATGCGGCACCCTCAAGCACCGGTTCACGTGTTTTAGATCAAGAATTGGGAACCACGAAATAAATCGAGTATCGACCTAAGCCGTACTGGTCTGTAGGAACTGGCTCTACTGCTTGGAGGCGCAACAAACGTAACAACGTGTCGTTGACCGCAGTACTTTTTGTCTGAGGACCACACGGAAATGACACAAACGCCTCCACCAGTGGGTGAGCAAACTCTAGCGCATAGCCCTCTCTGATAACTACGGACCAGTGGGTTCTCGAAATTATGTTGGCCCAGGAGGAGAGGAACCCCTGCAGACGACCTCCCACCGGAATCTCGCCTGGGCCAGCGTCCCTTCATTGCGGTTTCTTAGCTGAGCTCTGTTGGGCGTAAAAATAGCCCCTACTGAACCCCCTGGCTTCTCGAAAGGATTAGCCTCTAGCCATAAAACGGTCTCGTTGATAAGGAGTAAAGCGAGGACCGCGGAACCTACGAAAGTCGCGTCCCTGACCTCTGTGCATGGAGCCCATTTTTGCAGCTCTCTTACGGTCTTCGGGAAGGCAACCCCCTTTGGAATCACCTAGATCTTTCACAATCTTTTCCAAAGCCTCCCCAAAGAGCAACTTGCCCTTATAGGGAAGCTTACTGAGACGAGGCTTAGACGACGCATCCGCCGCCAAGTTCCGCAACCAAAGAAACCGTCTAGCTGCAATTACCGAAGCCATCAATTTCGCTGAAATCCGCACCAAATCATAGAAGGCATCTGCTAGATAAGTCGCCGCCGACTCCAGCTTCGCTCCTTCCGCTGAAGATTCCTCCTCCTTATCCGGACACTGTTCCCCTTGAAGCCACCGTTTAGAGGCTCTTGATACATATGCTCCACAAACTGAAGCCTGTAGAGCCAAAACACTGGAATCAAAAGCTTGTTTCAGGAGGGCTTCTAACCTACGATCCTGGAAATCTTTAAGAGCTGTACCTCCTTCGACCGGAATTGTGGTCTTTTTGATGACCACCGAAACTAGCGCATCCACCTTAGGCATTCGCAACAAGTCTCTCCTCTTGGGGAACAGGGTACAGACGCGCAATAGCGCAACCCCCTCTCAAGGTCGCTTCATGGCACTCCCATTCAGATTCTATCATCTGCTTAATAACCCTGTGTAAGGGAAAACAGCGCTGTTCTGATTTAAAACCCTGCAACAAGGGATCCTCTAGCGGCTCCTGCTGAACTGTAGGGAGCACCATATTTAATGCAGCCAGAGTGTGAGTAATCAACGCTCCTAGTTCTTCCTTCCTAAAGACTCTGAACACATTCGGATCTTCGCCAGGCCCTAATTCACCGTCCTCCAATTCCCCTGGCCAAGCATCCAATCCTGCTTCCGAAAGAATCTCTCCTTCCTCTGCCAACTGAGGCACGCTACTTTGAGAGTCAGCTCCCTCTAATATTGTGTCTACCACCTTTGCTACAGAGGAGACCCCTTCCCCAGGGTGTGCCCCCGTGAACTCTGCCTTCTGAGCCATTAACAGGTTGTCCATAGGAGAGAGAGGAGCCTGAGATGTTTTCAACAAATAAGCATTATGTAGGGCTAAAATAAATTCAGCAGAGAACACGGAATGCAAAGACCCTTGCCCTGCTGATAACGGTTGCTGCGCTGGCCCCTCAGCCAAAGGCGTCTCAAGCGACTTTGAATTTCTTTTACCTGCCTTTATCTGCAGGGCGGGAGAAACAGACGGCTCAGATAAAATGGCCGCCATTCCCACTTTTTCCGAAACGCTCTGAGGCCTGATTACCACCTCTTCCTCTGAGCCTTTATGACTCTCCATTATAACTGCTCTCTGAAAATAACAAAAAACGAAATGCCCACCGCCGCAATCACTCCCGATCGGCTCTGAAACGGCATGGCCCTGAACGAGCTGACCTAATGCTGCTCCCGCCGGTACTCGCATCCGCTGAACCCTCAGTAAGCAACACTAATACGCCGAAATACTAACGCCTGCGGCGGCGATTCTACATTTGGTTAAAGCAAACTTTACCCCCTACTACCATCATACCTGAAAATCAAAGACCGGATGAAGATGCCGTAGTCCGCTCCGCCGCTGCTAGCGGGTAGCCGGAACTGCAGCGATCGGAGGCAGGGAAGGGGATTCTGGGGCTCCCAGACCCGTTTCCCACACCCCTAAGCACTGGAGTCTCCAAATAGAGGCAGGCTCTGCCTCTCCAGACTGATCAGGAGAAACGAAGGTGCTTTCTTCTATTTTTTTTTTTTTTTAACATGAAGAAAGAAAATTAAAGAAAAAGGAAAAACTTCCCATGCTGATCTGCCCTGCTAGGGCAAACCAATCTCTTCTTTTCTTCTTTAGCTTATTTAATTTAATCTTTTTTTTTTAAACTGGGTAATATAACTACAATCTTGATCCTATTTGCCTCGCTGGGGAGCCTGTCAGCCACACGTCCTGTTCAGCTGCTGAGGACTGAAAGACTGACTCTCTGACACCAGGGGGAGCTGGATAGGCTGTCAGCAAGTTTTTTTCAGTATTCAGTCCTCAGCTGCTGGAGGAGGTTGACTATCCTAATGTCCTGGACTGGCCCGGAGAGACGAATAGGAAATCCAAGTTTGCTTCCAATATTAGGGCTTACAGATCTGGAACTCTATTACCTGGGCTACAAGCATTTGTGCTCATTGCCTTATACATGATTTCCTCTTATATTTGGTAGCAGATGTGTAAACAATTAAGATAGAGAAAATAAGATAATTAATTATCGTCATACTTTTGCCATCCGCTTCCATCTGTCACCCCAAGTTCTGTAGTTTAAATGCCTGACTAAATATTGTCTGAATTTCTTACTTTGGATCCTTTTTCTTTGCCATAGAAAGATATAGATCATCTTTAAGTAAAGCCTTTTGTTGTTCCATGCATTGTTCCAGTAGCTTATATATTTAAAACCTTGTTTACACCAGGTTTTGAGACACGTATTAAAGTTGGGACGTGATTAAAGCAGCTTTTTGTCTCCCTTTCTACAAACAGGTAAGTCAAAAATGGCTATAATGTTTACCATGGGGTTAAGTCCTTTCATCAAATTCTGGAAATCTCTGCATTACAAAGGCATTATTGATGTTATAATTACCTGGCTAGAATCATTAGAATCCTTACTCTTTTCCCTGATTTGTAGTCCTGCTAGCTGAAGATCCTGGGAGGCATATGGAGGGTAACTTTATCACTGGGCACCTAGGCAACGAAGGTGCATAAGTGCATACCATGAACCTACTTTATGAAGTCTACCTATGCACCTATGATATATGCCTTTTATCAACTAGCTTAACCATAAGCTCCTGCACACTGTGTGTATGTATATGCCAATAGAAATGAATGCATATACACATATTTTATAAGATACACACAGTTCCAATCTTTCCCCTGGAATGCCTACACATGCAAGGTGGTAAATTGAAAGGCAATGTCAAAAAAATACTTTTTCACTGAAAGGGTGGTAGATGCTTGGAATGCCCACCCGATGGAGGTGGTGGGAGCAAATACAGCGACGGAATTCAAAATGGCATGGACAGACAAAGTGGATCCCTTTATTGCAAGAGAATGAAATCAAAGCAAATGAATAGAAGGGGGGGGGGGCTGATCGCACAGAGCGGCAGGTACAACTCTAAACATAGTTATAGAGGGGGGTGACCTGCACGGAGTAGTGGTTACAACCACCTTACTGGGCAAACTAGATGGACCATACTAGTCTTTATCTGCCAATATATACTTTGTTATGCTACCATGTGCACCTCTGTGCTAGATGATGCTTTTATGTTTGCTGAGAATTAACATGAGGCACAGTTCTAATTCCACAAGCAGGCAACGCTGCTTCTCCCCCTCCCTTGATCCTGGTGATTCTTGTTCAGAGATGGGCTGCAGAGAGAGTCAGCACTGCACCCGATCAACAACACAGCCGCTTCTGAGTAAGTAGTATTGAGATCATCACAGGGAGAAGACTCTAGGGAGAGCCTGCCCCACCTGCATGTGGGATCAGAGTGGCCTGTGCATCTCATGCTACTGCTCAGCAAAGATGAAGTGAAGTGAAGTATCACCTATTTCTTGTGTTGCACTGCATGCAGAGCCTGATTTGTAGGGCTTTCAATTTAATTTTGTCTACATATTTCTTCTTTTGAGTTTGTTATAATTTATTCTGTATTTGGTAAGGAGTCTAACTGTGTTCTGCCATGTGACTGAGACCAAGGGGTATGTTTACTAAACCGGGCTAACGGTTAACCCGGGCTATCTGCCACTAGGTCCCATATTATTAAATGGGACCTAGTTGCAGATAGCCTGGGTTAACCATTAGCCCGGTTTAGTAAACATACCCCCAAATGTTTTGTTAGCATGGAGTTTCTATGTAGGATCTGCACTAATCTGGCTTGTTCAGTTTTACGAATAGGTGTAAGGATATTCTAAAGCCCACTGCTCTTTTCTGAGTAGGCTCCTTATTGTGTTAATTTTAGAAGCTATTGTCATTATGGTATAGCAGATTTGTATTATAGGTCTTCAGTGACTTTTGTAGGGCTTGTATTAGTTCACAATTTGCCTGGTACTGGAGAGGCTGTTAACTGAATTTCCAAAGCCATACAAAGAAGGTCAACACCTCTATCACAAACTAAGAATATTGAAGAACCTCCAACCTCTATTATCAGCAGATCTCTTCCAAACAGTCGCCCAAGCCATGACTACACCTATTCTCGACTATTACAATATCATTTACCAAGGTCTTCCCAAACACACTCTCCATTCCTTACAAAAAGTCTAAAACATAGCAGCCAGGTTAATCTATGGAGCATCCCGCCATGACCCCATAACTCCCATCCTACCACAGCTCCACTGGCTCCCTATTGCTGCAAGAATCAGATTCAAGGCTTTCACATTAACCTTTAAAGTCCTAAACATGGAATCTGCCGACTGCCTACAGACCCTGATAACCAGACCTGAAAACAGGAGATTACGACACCACTGCACCAACAACCTCCTCTACATCCCCCTCAGAGGACCAAGAAAAAAAAACAGTCCAATTGCAACTGGACCTTCTCCCTGCTTGTACCCACAATGTGGAACTCCCTACCGGCAGACATAGGACATGTACTGACCTGAGCTCGTTCTGGAAGAAATTAAAGACTTACTGCTTCCATGATAACTGTAACACACATCCAATAGCAGGTCGGCGTGCAGCATCACAACTCATCCCTAGGCTCCTCCCTATTTACCCAAGAATTCCTTCTTCCCAACTGTAGATTGTTCAATCCCCATATGCCCTGTACATAGTTACATTCCCACCACCTGTACATAGTTATGTTGCCATGTTTTACCGCTCAATGTTCTGAAATGATAATTACACTTACCTGGTAATTGTAGTTCCTTGAGTGATGACAGTTCAGTCCTCTACCTCTGGGTTGTCAACCTCGTCCTGCAGCTTGGAGACTGGTACGTCAGAATCATGACATCACTGGATATAGCCTGCTGCCCTCGCTCTTCTGTCCCAGTGTGAACTATTAACAAAGCAGACTCAAAGGAGCAACAAATAAGTAGCAAACAACTAATCAATAACCACTACTCTTAGGATTACTTCCTCATTCCGATAAGGCCTTCTTACACCCTTCACTGCCTTACCAAAAATGAAATATATAAGAGTAAACTCTCTCTTTAATCGCCCACAGACTCACCTGTAATAGTATTCTCCTTAGGCAGTAACACTGACCCCCCTTAATAGAACTCTGGGCGGGATGGAGGACTGAACTGTCGTCACTCAATGAACTACAATTACCAGGTAAGTGTAATTATCATTTCCTTATCGTTCCTCCAGTTCAGTCCTCTACCTCTGGGAAGTACCAGAGCAGTAATCATTGGGAGGGACCCTGCCAGCCGGCACACAATACCGCCGAACCAAAACGGGCATCCGACGCTGCCGCGACGTCAATACGATAGTGTTTACTAAAGGTATGCAGAGACCTCCACGTTGCCGCTTTACAAATTTCCCCTGGTGGAACCAAACTGTGTTCCGCCCAAGAAGATGCTTGCGCTCTGGTGGAATGCGCCCACAACCCCGCGGGCACGGACCGACCTTGTATCAAATAGGCAGAAGCAATCACCTCCCGGACCCACCTAGCAATGGACACCTTAGCTGCCACCTCTCCTTTGCGCGCACCTCCGAACACCACAAACAGTCGATCTGACTTACAAAAGGACTCCGTCACCGATAAATACCTACGCAAAGCCCTTTTGACATCCAGCCGCCACAAACTGCCATCCCGATCCCCGCCTACCCGAGAACTGGCAAGCAAACTGCCTGATTCACATGGAAAGGAGACACCACCTTAGGCAAAAAGGAAGGCACGGGACGCAGCACCACCTTTTCCCTAGAAAAGGACAAAAACGGCTCCCTATACAACAACACTTGCAGCTCTGAAATACGCCTAGCTGAACAGATAGCCACCAAGAAAAACGTTTTCAGGGTCAAGTCCTTTACCAACGCTCTAAGCAAAGGTTCAAAGGGCGACTTTGGTAACTCAGTCAACACTAGATTGAGGTCCCATGGTGGAACAAACACCCTACGCGACGGCCTCAACTGCGAAACCGCCTTCAGAAAATCGACCTATATCGGGATGGACCCCCTGAGACACTCCCTTAACCTTACCGCGATAACAGGACAGGGATGCCAGCTGCACACGCAGGGAACTGGCTGCCAGACCTTTATCAAAACCATCCTGCAGAAACCCCAAGATCGAAGGAATGTCAGCCGTGGACGCTCAAATTTGTTTTCACGAACACCAATCCTCAAACACATGCCAGACACGCACATAAGCCAAGGAAGTAGATTGTTTTCGCGCTCTAAGCAGCGTAGCCACGACCGCCGTGGAATAACCCTTCTTTCTCAACCGAGCCCTCTCAATGGCCAAACCGTAAGCGAGAACCGATCCACCTGGGGCATGAAGAGAGGACCCTGCAACAGCAGGTCCACCCTTGCCGGCAACCTCCACGGCCACCCGTCCAGCAGCCGCACGAGGTCTGCATACCATGGACGTCTCGGCCAGTCTGGCGCCACAAGCAGAACCCTTCCTGGATGAGTTGCGATCTTTTGCACCACTCGGCCTATCAATGCCCACGGAGGAAAGACATATAGAAGCCCCGCGGTCGGCCACGGATGCATCAGCGCGTCGATGCCCTCCGACATTCTTTCTCGCCACCTGCTGAAGAACCGGTTGACCTTCGCCAACTGGAAGGTCGCCATTAGATCCATTATGGGCAACCCCCAATGATCCACTACTTGCGCAAAGATGTCGGGATGCAGCTCCCACTCCCACGCATCTACCCGCACTCTGCTGAGAAAGTCTGCATTGACATTGTCCTTCCCTGCAATGTGCGCCGCCAAAATCGCCGTCAACCGCTTCTCTACCCAAGCGAACATGTCCGCTTCCTCCTCCATAGCCACCCTGACAGTTGACATAGGCTACTGACGCTGAGTTGTCAGAGAGCACCCGAACCGGGCGACCCGTCACCTCTTCCTCGAACTCCAGCAGGGCCCGACAGACGGCTCGCAGTTCCAACCGATTTATCGATCAGGACGCCTCCAGATGAAACCAAACCCCCTGCGCGAACCTGTTTCCGCAGTGCGCTCCCCAACCCACCAGACTGGCGTCCGTCAACAATGGAATCCAGTCCGGTTGTTCCAGTGACATGCCGGCTGAAAGGGAAGACCTGAGGAGCCACCACTGCAGGGATTGCCGGACCTTGACCGGGCACGGTAGCCGTTTGCTCAGAGGATCGGACTGGTGCGACCAGCGGCGAAGCAGCGCCCTTTGAAGAGGCTGCATATGCACTTTGGCCCATGGCACCGCTTCCAGAGTCGCAGCCATCGTCCCTAGTAGTTGAAGATAAGACCAAGTCGACGGCGCAGGCCGGGATCTGAACTGGCGAACGAGCCTTCGAAGCGCCTGAGCCCTCTTGTGCGGTAAAAACACCTGTCCTCTCTTCGAACCGGACGCCTAAGTACTCTACATCTTGGGATGGTTTCAGGCGACTCTTGGACGGATTCACCAACCAACCAAGCCACTGTAAGAACTCCACTACTCTGCTCGTTACCCGAACGCTCTCCGCTTCGGACTTGGCTCGAATTAACCAATGGTCGAGATATGGGTGCACTAGAATTCCTTCTTTTCGCAACATCGCCGCCACCACCACCACCATAACTTTGGTGAAGGTCCGTGGCGCCGTAGCCAGACCGAATGGCAATGCCCGAAACTGGTAGTGACCCCAAAGCAGAGCGAACCTCAGAAACCTCTGATGAGCCTCCCGGATAGGAATGTGCAAATACGCCTCTGAAAGATACTCTCCTTGACGCACCGCCACTATGACCGAGCGCAAGGTTTCCATCCGGAAATGCGGAACCCGCAAACAACGATTCACTGCTTTTAGATCTAAAATGGGCCTCAACGTTCCATCCTTCTTTGGCGCCGCAAAATAAATGGAATACCGACCCACGCCGTACTCCTCTTTCGGCACTTCGACTACCGCTCCTAAGTGGATAAACCGTTCTAAAGTTACTTTGTATCTCTAGCGTCCTCTTTGGACCCCTGCAAGGGGACATGACAAACGAATCTCTTACCGGTCGCGCCAATTCCAGCGTGTACCCCTGTTGAATAATCTCCAACACCCACTGGTCGGAGGTGATGTGGGCCCAAGCAGAGAGAAACCCCTGCAATCGGCCTCCTATGGGAGGCCCCTCCGCCAAGACCCACCTCACTTCATTGTGACTTACGCGGCGCGGAAGCAGGTCCTGAGGAGAAGCCTCTATTGGCACCCCGAAACCTGTGGAAACTCTGGGCTCAAGATAGAAATCGGCCCCGCTGAAAGCTTCCGAACCGTGATGCCCGAAATCTGCAGACCTCTCGAAACTGACCACGATATCCCAGACCGGACCTTGCTTGCTTTGGCTTATCCTCCGGGAGTCGGGCCGACTTGGGACTCCCCTAGGTCCTTTACTAACTTATCCAGGTCCTCCCCGAATAGCAACCCGCCTTTAAACGGCAACATGCTAAAGTGAAACTTGGAAGGACCGTCTGCTGCCCAATTCCGTAACCACATTGATCTGCGGGCCACCACCACCGATGCCGTACTATTGGCCAGCGCCCTGGTCAAATCATAATGCACGTCAGCCAAATACGCTGTTCCGGATTCCAGGCGATCCAGTTCCTTAAGCTCTTCGCTATCTAAGTGCGGAGACTGTCTAAGCCTCTGAACCCATCGCAAACATGCTCTAGCTACCCAAGCTCCACAGATGGACGCCTGCAATGACAGCGAATCTGCATCGAAAGTCTGCTTCAGCAAACCATCCTTTAAGGCCGCGCTGCCTTCCACCGGGATAGTAGTCTTCTTAGTGACCGCTGACACTACCGCGTCTACCCGGGGCGCTTTGAACCGGTCCTTATCCTTCAGAGGATAGAGCCTATTCATAGTTCGAATACCTCGAAGCCCCATCTCAGCTCGGTCCCATTCTTCCTGGATCATTCTGTCCACCACCCGAGTCTGCCGCACCGCCTGAATGACCGGGTCCTCCACTTCCTCCTCCACAGGAGTCTGAGTGGAAAGGTTCAGCATCTGCATAGCTTCCTTAATCAACGCCAGAAGCTCCTCACGACGGAAGACCCTAATGATCTTAGCCTGATCCTCTGGCTCAGGAATCTCCCCCTCCTCGAGATCCTGCACCCCATCCTCAGGATCCCAATCAACCTCCTCTCCATCGGCCACTCAGCATCCGCGGCCGCGTAAGGACATATCCTCGCCTTCTTAGTCGCCAGAGGATCCTTGCCTCTCTCTTCAACCACCTCCGGCAGCTGGGGCAGCCCGGCTGGCATCCTGGACCCCGAGAACTTACCCTGACGTCTCAAACAGAAAGCATGATGCATCAACAAGATAAAATCAGGAGTAAACTCCCCAAGACCCATGGACTGCGCTCCTTGCAGAGCTCCAGAAGGCCCCGCTACGTCCTCCAATGTTGGATCCTGCGGAGAAGTCTGAGGAGAACCCTCCCGCGCCTCCTCGAGGCTTCCTTAAATGGAAATTACACTAACCTGGTAATTGTAGTTCCTGGAGGGTCCAGTTTAGTCCTCCAACATCGGGTAGTGCCCCTCCTCCTGCAGCCTGGACCAATCAAGTCTTCTGTAGTATATATGCAGACGGAGCTCCCAGAAGCCCCCAGTGTACTAGTAACAAAGCATACTTAACGAAGCAACACATTAGATTAATATACAAAATGACATAATTAAAGAACAATTTGTTTCCCCCCCACAAAAATATCCAACTTTCTCCCCAAACGAGGAAGTCAGAACACTGTATTGCACTGGAACCAACGCCCCAGAAATCAAAATACAGCTCCGTATCAGAAATCTCAGGAGCTGACTGAACACCTGAGAAAGGAAGAGCCATAGCCAAAAACGCGGCTGCAAAAAAGGTTCGAACGGCAAGAGGAACCGTCTTATGATCCACTGTTCGGAAAGCGCGCCACATTTTTATAACAGATAGTCGGGAGGGAAGGAGGACTAAACTGGACCCTCCAGGAACTACAATTACCAGGTTAGTGTAATTTCCATTTCCTGTTCGGTAATCCAGTTTAGTCCTCCAACATCGGGATGTAACAGAGCAGTTAAGACCGGGCGGGACCTTGCCATCCGGCGCGCAGAACCGCCGAACAAAAGAGGAATCCCGAGCCGCTGACACATCTAAACGATAGTGTGTACTGAAAGCATGCAGAGACGACCAGGTGGCCGCCTTACAGATATCTGCTGGCGGAACTAGGCTATACTCCGCCCAAGCGGTCGCCTGAGCCCTAGTGGAATGATCCAGTAGCCCCTCCGGAACAGACCGCTGCTGCAACAGATACGCAGATGCGAACGCTTCCTTGAGCCATCTTGCAACGGAGGCCTTAGCCGCCGCTTCCCCTTTACGTGCACCACCGAAGAGCACGAATAACCGGTCAGTCTTCCGAAAAGATTCGGTAGCCTTCAAATAACGACGAAGTGCACGACCCACATCGAGACGGTGAAGACTTTTGTCCGCCGACCCGACAGAGTGGGAAGAAAGAACTGGAAGAAACACTGCCTGATTCACATGAATAGGGGAAACCACCTTCGGCAAAAAGGAAGGGACCGGGGAAAAAGACAAAAAAGGTTCTCGGCAGGACAACGCATGTAGATCTGAAATACGCCGTGCCGAACAGATGGCTACAAGAAAAACCGTCTTCAGCGTAAAATCTTTCAGAAACGCCCTACTCAGGGGTCCAAAAGGTTCACGAACCAGGGCCCGCATCACTAGATTCAAGTCCCCCGGAGGAACGAAAATCCTGCGGGAGGGCCGCAAATGAAAAACAGTCGTAAGAAAACGACGTACGTCCGGATAAGAACCGTGGAGACGGCCTAAAACTTTGCCTCGATAACAAGAGATAGCCGCCAACCGGACTTTCAGGGAACTAGCCGCAAGGCCCTTATCAAAAGCAACCTGAAGAAACTTAAAACGACGGAACGGAAACCGTCGCCGCCCGGACTCCACGCCGGGAGCACCAGTCTTCAAAGATCCCCCAAATCCGAACGTAAGTAAGAGAAGTGGACGTTTTCCCCGCCCGCAGTAGGGTAGAAATCACCGCGGGGGGAGTAACCCTTCTTTTTCAGCCGAGCCCTCTCCATGGCCAAACCGTAAGCGAGAATCGACCTACTTGGGGCATCCGCAAGGGTCCCTGAAAAAGAAGATTCGGCAGCGTGGATAGGAGCCAAGGAATGCCGTCGCTCAGCCGGACCAGATCGGCATACCAGGGCCACCAGTAACACTCGACCCCGATGGCCCTCGATGCGCTGAACGACCCGGCCAATCAGAACCCACGGAGGAAAGACATAAAGAAGGCCGGACGTTGGCCACGGCTGAATGAGAGCGTCGACCCCCTCGGACATACGCTCCCTTTGCCTGCTGAAGAAGCGTCCTGTCTCGGCCGATTGAAATGTCGCCATGAGATCCATGAAGGGCGCCCCCCCCCCGACGAACTATTTACGCGTAAACTTGCGGGTTTAGCTCCCACTCTCCGGGGTCCACCCGCACTCTGCAGAGAAAATCGGCCTGAACATTGTCTGCGCCTGCAATAGGCGCTGCCGAGATGGCCGGAAGACGAGACTGCACCCAATTGACCAAGGCCATCGCTTCTGATTCCAGGGCCATGCTGCCGGTGCCCCCTTGGCGATTGATGTAAGCTACGGTGGTCGCAATGTCCGAGAGGACTCGCACCGGCCGGTCGAGAACTAGGGCTTTGAGGCCAAGAGGGCTAGCCGCACCGCCCGCAATTTGAGGCGGTTGATCGACCAAGAAGTCTCCAGGGGAGACCATTCCCCTTGAGCGAAGCGGGTCTCGCAGTGAGCCCCCCAGCCGGTTAAGCTGGCATCCGTTGTGAACGGAACCCAAAGTGGAGGCTCCAGGGAATCCCCCGCGCCAGGTTCTCGGAGGAGAGCCACCACCGGAGTGATCGGCGAACCGCCCTTGGGCAAGTCAATCTCCTGTTCAACGAGTCGAATTGGTTGGACCAACGGCGCAGCAGAGCACTCTGCAGCGGGCGCATGTGGAAGCGCGCCCAGGGCACCACCTCCAAGGTTGCTGCCATCGTACCGAGGAGCTGTAGCTATCACCATGCAGACGGAGCGGGCAACCCCCTGAAGAGTCGGACAAGAGACCGAATGCGGCGCTCCGGCAGGCACACCAAGCCCCGTGCTGTGTCGAGGCTCACTCCCAGATACTCGAGATCCTGAGTCGGGCACAGACAACTCTTGCATTCTTTCACCACCCAGCCGAGGGACCGCAGCAGAGCCACCACCCTGCTCGTGACGTGCACACACTCCCGACTGGACTTTGCCCGAATCCACCAGTCGTCGAGATACGGATGGACCAGGATGCCCTCTGTGCACAAGGCCGCCGCGACCACTACCATCACGTTTGTGAAGGTGCGGGGGGCCGTGGCGAGACCAAACAGCATGGCCGGAATTGGAAGTGGCCCCAGGGAAGAGCGAAGTGGAGAAACCATTGATGAGACGGCCGGATGGGAATGTGTAATGTGGTCTGCAGCAGCTGTGGAAGATCCTGCAGCAGGGGCTCTGAGGAGGGGGGAGATAAGGTGCTGAGGGACCCAGCTAGCAACGCAGTGGGTATGGGGAAAGCCTCCGGGATGCAGCGTGCAGGTGTAACACAAGCAAGCTATTAATGTACCCTTCGGCTGATTACATTTCACATATAATACAGCCAGAGAAAAAAGCATTGTAGAGACTTAAACCACCTTTCCTCTTCTTATGTGGGGTTTCATTTATTTATTTATTTATTTATTTTTTTGCATTTAAAGCAAAAAGCAAGGAAGGCTCAGGGAAACCCAAGACTGTTTAAGAAAAGGATTTTGAAACTCCACGTGCCTCCACAGCATGATTAAGTGTGTGGAAACTGCTGTTTAGAGCTGTTTCCTCTAAAAAGAAACACTGAAGAGAAAAACAAAACAGCCGCTGGCACCGAAAAACTGTCAGGTATTCGCAGAACTGAGAAGGGAACTGTCAGTCATTCACTGTGCTGGCATAGAGAAACTTTCAAGGTCAGGGTAAGGCAATTACAGTGACTGAAAGTAGGGAAATTAGAGTGGGATCCCTCCGCAGACATTCAGACCTCCATGGTAGGGGCTGAAAGGTGTTTCTGGGGAGGGATGTAGAAGCTCAATACAGCCATAGGAAAATTACAGTGAGCATGCTTAATTAGGCCGAGCCCAAAACAGTCAGGATCCAAAACACTGACTTAAAACCTCAACCAAATGGTATATTGAATAAGACAGGTACAATAATCAGTAGGACGTACAAAGTAACCCGGCTGCAGTTTGTGGACTAGAAAGTCAAAGTAGGCACTTCCAAACTCAGGGGCAGCCGGTCCGGATACAGCTGAAAGCATCCCAGAGCAGCTGAGGCAAGGAAGAAAAAACAAAAACAGAGTACTCACAGTTTTCTTACAGAAAATGATACCTGAACTTCCTGGAGGTATTCAAACTCTCGTGGTAAAGACTCAGTGCAGCGTAAAGCCAATGGAGAGCTCCCCTGAAGCCAAGCTCCGGAGTTCCCAAGTTCCTCAGGGGAAGCAAGATGCTGGGGGAAGAGCAGAGCTGATGCCTGAGGTCCCTGTGTTTCTTCTGACAGCCTATGCAGCGTAAACCTGAATAAGGCACAGGGAGAACTAAAAAGAAATAAATGCGTCCCGCAGGAACAGGCATTTAACAATATTCCCCATAATAGGTAATGCCTCAGCCAGCCTTCTTTGTTGGGCACAGTGGGGAATGGAAGCCATGAGCCCTGCACCCTTCGTCAGTGACTCAGCATTGTACTGTGGCTCTGAATTGCATACTGTTCTCTATCCATGCCTTCTGTACTTTTTATCCATTATGTTCATACATAGGCAGAGAAAAAAGTAACCTCTGCACAACTGACATCTAGCAAGTGTTGTGGAAAGAAGAAAAAAAAACAACTGAAACAACAATATAGCTTTTAGAAGCCAGCAGAGAAGTAATCTGGCTTCCCGCCAAAAACCGAGGCTCATTAGCTATTCAAAATGGCCACCAGCAAAAATAAAACACCAAAAGAGTGCATTAAAACCCCCAAAAGCTAAGGAATTAACTTAAAAAGTCAAAGAAGAAGGTGGGAGGGTTGCAGGCATGAGAGAAATGCCTAAAATCGCTGAAAAATCAAGAAAAATCAATCGAGTTACCACAGAGCTGCAAACAGCAGTGGGAGAAGACATTCCAGGTCTGAAGAAACTGCAGCACAGCTCTTGCAGATGCCAGTCAGTCATTGTACCTCTGCAGGACCCACAAATCACACATTGAGGTTTGGCAGCCATGCTAAGGCAACCTGCTTCCAGGGGTAAAGAAGGAAACAGGAACAGGGAAGCCCACAGCAAAGGGACTAACCGTATTCAAATCAGTACAGCTTTAAATTTAAAACGTTTTTTTTTTTTTTTACAGAAAACAAAATACTCCCCAGAATCCTATGGGTGCCCTGAGCAAAATCGCCAGCAAAAGAAACCCCAAAAATGCCAGGGGAACCCGTGCACAAGTGTTAAAAAGTGCCCTTAAAAAGCACACTTTAGAAATCCAAAATGGCCGCCGCACTTTTCCACCCACAATAAAAAAAGGCGCGAAAATACAAAGGTAACCAAATAATATGGAAAAGAAAGAAAACGACCCTCTAATACAGGGCAAGCGAAAAAAATCAGGAAAAAGTGCAATTCGGAAGCCAGGGGAGCCGACAGAGCCTCTGACAATGCAAAAAACAACAGAGCTGAAAAGATAAAGCAAGGAAAATTCCTACCAGCTCAGTGAACAGCAAGGAACTCAGCCAACTTCTCCAAGTGACAGGCAATGCTGTAGCAGGTATGGCTCTTCCCCGAACAGTCTTGGGGAGAGCTCAACCCAGGTTTCAGATATTCCCAGGCAGGAAGGCAGGAGCCCAATGCAGGTCTGGCTTCCCCCAGGATGTCCCCTGTGGCAATGCTCCTTTTTTTTTTTTTTTTTTTTTAAAGATACAGCTACCTAGCAAAGAAATGGTAAATAAAGGACCCAAAATAAAACCCCAAAAGAACTAACTAACTAGTGTTGCTCCTTCAAGTGTCACTTAGTGTGCCCAGAAAGGGCACAGAAGTCTGCAAGCTGCAAGGAGACTGGACACACTGGGGGCTTCTGGGAGCTCCGTCTGCATATATACTACAGAAGACTTGATTGGTCCAGTCTCCAGGCTGCAGGAGGAGGGGCACTACCCGATGTTGGAGGACTAAACTGGATTACCGAACAGGAATGTCCATTTGCTGCTCCACCGCTGAAGAAAGGGTTGCACAGCCACGGCACACCCCTGACTCCGCTACTGTGCCCCTTCAGGTTCCACAGACAATACACTGTGGACTACCCACCATAGCACCGTCAAGAAATGGAGGCTAGCCAAAGATTCTTAATGCCGCCTAAGCTTTCTTCTTTTTTTTTTTTTTTTAACTGCACAGAACCTAAAAATAAACTGCAGCCCCTAACTCTAGAGAGCTCAGCAAAGAAGAGTACAGCCTAGAAATGTCCCCCCTCTCGCGAGAAGGAAACTCCTTGTAACGTCGTCCCCCGTCCCCCCGCAAAAGAGCCCATTTCGCGGCAAAACAACAAAGTAAAAAAAAAAAGAAACTCCACACGAAATAAACAAAGAAATAAAATGAAGAAAATAAAACAATGTACCCCCGATAGCCGCAGCAAGACCTATGCACCGCCGAGCTCCTGAAGCGGCAGTCGCTTGTGAGCCATGCAGTCCAGAAAATGGCCGTCCGGAGCACCGAGGGCTAAATACTAAGGCGCCAAAAACGATTAGACAGCCCTCGCTGTCCGTGCTGGGACTCCCTGCCCGCAGCCTGTAGCCGGTGCCTGCTTACCGGCCAGGTCTGCGCTGCCTCTTGGCTGCCAAAAAGAAACGAGCCGCACTGTTACAACGGCAGCAAGCTACACAGCTCTCCCTTTCCCCCAGTGCCGCGCTAATGCGGTCCTGCGGTCCGGGAAGCAACACAAAAGCAAAAGGGGCTCTCCCCCAAAATGTCAGGGGGAGGGAACCTGAGGCCCACAAATCAGATCAATCAGCTTTTTTTTTTTTCTTTTTTTTAAGCAGGGAGTAAGAATGGCACCATTAAATACAATCTGAAAGTATCCTCAATTTCTATTCTCCTGGTTTTGTTTTGTTCAGGGCCGGATTTACCTATACGCCATGTACGCCATGGCGTAGGGCCCACAGCCGGCAGGGGCCCACAAAAAAAGAACCAGGTAATTTTTTTTAAACAGAATTTAAAAAAAAAACCTGGTGGCTGCCGCCGCGGGGCCCCCTCTGCTGCCGCGGGGGCCCGTCTACAAGCTGAAGCCGTCGGGTCGGGTCGGGTCTCTCCCTCCCTCGCTGCAGGCTGCGAGAGACGCGAAGATAGAGCGTCTCCTCGCGTCTGTGTTAAGCCCGCAGGGGGCTGATGGGATTTCCCATCAGCCCCTGCGGGCTTAACACAGACGCGAGGAGACGCTCTCCCTTCGCGTCTCTCGCAGCCTGCAGCCTGCAGCGAGGGAGGGAGGGAGGGAGAGAGACCCGACCCGACCCGACGGCTTCAGCTTGTAGACGGGGCCCCCGCGGCAGCAGAGGGGGCCCCGCGGCGGCAGCCACCAGGTTTTTTTTTTTAATTAAATTTTACTTTAGGCCGGGGGGGGGGGTAGGACTGGTAATGGGCTATGGGGGGGTAGGACTGGTAATGGGCTATTGGGGGGGTAGGACTGGTAATGGGCTATGGGGGGGGTAGGACTGGTAATGGGCTATTGGGGGGCTGGGGCTGGAAATGGGCTGGGCTGGGCTGGGGGGGGTTAAGGCTAGAGGTGGGCTGATGGGGTTAGGACTGGTAATGGACTGTGGGCTGTTGGGGGGGCTTAGAACTGGCAATGGGCTTTGGGGGGGGGTTAAGACTGGTAATGGGCTGTGGGCTGATGGGGGCTGTCTGGTAATGGGCTATGGGGGGGGCTAGGACTGGAAATGGGCTGGGGGGTTAAGACTGGAGGTGGGCTGATGGGGTTAGGACTGGTAATGGGCTGTTGGGGGGGGTTAGAACTGGTAATGGGCTTTGGGGGGGTTAAGACTGGTAATGGGCTGTGGGCTGATGGGGGTTGTCTGGTAATGGGCTATGGGGGGCTAGGACTGGAAATGGGCTGGGGGGTTAAAACTGGAGGTGGGATGATGGGGTTAGAACTGGTAATGGGCTGTGGGCTGATGGGGGGGTAGGACTGGCAATGGGCTATGGGGGGCTGACTGGAAATGGGTTGATGGGGTTAGGACTGGAAGTGGGCTGATGGGGGGTTAGGACTGGTAATGGGTTATAGGGGGGGCTTAAACTGAAAATGGGGTGATGGGGGGTTAAGGACTGTAAGTGGGGTGATGGGGGGGCTAGGACTGGTATTGGGTTGGGGGGTTGCTAGGACTGGAAATGGGCTGATGCAGGGACTAGAAGGGAATGGATGCTGGGTGAGGCTGGAACTAGAAGGGAGCTGATGTTGGGGGAGGATTAGAATGGGATGGGGCTGGAAGAGTAAAATGGAGAAGGGAAAAATATTTGTGTGGGAGGGATAAAAAATCTACAATTGGCCGGGTATTGGGAGAGTAAGTGGGGATTGAGGATGGAGGGGTAAAATTTGAGTGGATGAAATAGGAATGAGGAAAGAGCAAAAGGAGAAAGATTAGTATGTTAAAGCAGATGTAGAGAGAGAATGGAAAAAAATCTAGAAGAGAGAAGAAAGGACAAATGGACAGCAGACGATGGAGAGTTAGCAGAAGACACGAAGAAACCAGAAGAAAGTGGCTGGAGCAATTGCAGCTGAAAAAAATGCACAAAGGTAGAAAAATATCTCTTTATTTTGAATTTATTAATTGGAATATGTCAGCTCTGGTAAATGTGCATCATTAACATCTGCGCTTTGTTTAGTACAAGAGCAAATTAATGTATAGTTTTATTTCTACAGTGTTGTACATTCCAAGTTTGGCTTTTGGGATTCCCAGTTTAATTATTGTCTTCCTATTTCTAAATTGTGATTCCTTGTTTGGTGATGGTCTATGTTCTGCATGTGTAACTGAGCTGAGGTGTTCTGTTTATAATTCCTATTTGACATTGCCACTTGTTCTCTTTCCCCAGTAGGTCATGTATTGTTGTTCTCTGAAATGTATTGGTTTAATATTTGCAGTGTTGCCTTTTGATTGGTAGAGTATGGTGCTTTGTGAGTCCTGGTAGTGCTGTTAGGATACGGCGGGTTTACTATGGGCAGTGTTTGTAGTAGTTCCTAATGTGTCTGGCAGTTGGCACTGGATTATAGTAATGTAGAAATCTTTTAGTCTTTCTTTATCCATACACTCATTAAGAGGCACGTTTACTAAAAGTTAGTATATGGTAACATTATGCAAATATTTATGCAAATGAGGCCCCTTATGCAAATGAGGTCCGCACCCCCCTTGGGCCGCCCCTGCTGGGGGCCCACAATTTTTGTTGGCGTAGGGCCTCACTCAAGGTAAATCCGGCCCTGGTTTTGTTTTTTTTAACCAAAACCCCCCAGAAAACCAGAACCAAATTGTCTAAACTACACTAGCAATAAGCTCCTTATCTGTTTCTCCAGAGAGCCTCTATCAAGGCTCGCCAACGTCCTCCTGCTGCATGGAGACTGGTAACACTGGGACAGAAGAGAGAGGGCAGCAGGCTATATCCAGTGATGTCATGATTCTGCCGTACCAGTCTCCAAGCTGCAGGAGGAGGTTGACAACCCAGAGGTAGAGGACTGAACTGGAGGAACGATAAGGAACAACAGATTGCATGATTTTGCTCTGGCTTGTTTTGTCATACGTAAACCGCTCTGAATTGTATAAAAGCAGCATGGAAAAGAGTGTTAAATAAATAAATAATGAGATGACACAGGAATCAGATTTTCTTTTCTCGTGTGCTACGTTCTATGATAAAATGTCCTAGTTCTGCTCTGCACCTACTGTTGAAGGAGGGGTTTCATTGCACAGAATAAATGTTCAAAAAGAAAAAGAGAGAACCATAGCAATTTCTAACACCAAAATAAAATTGGTTATAATTTATTTTGGTGTTAGAAATTGCGCTGTGGTTCTCTTTTTCGTTTTGTCTCTTGGCGTGTGAGCACCTTACTTCGTCTTTGCTTTTTCCAGAATATTTATTTACAGGTGTCAATATATTTTTAATATTAGAGTGCCAGGCTAAATAACTGAACAGCAACAAGTTTTGCTGCATTTAATTATATAGTCTGGGAATATGTTGCTTTCCTTTCTCTTGGCAAAGCCACTGAATAAGAACCTCTGCTCCCTCAAATATCTTGGGGGCGCCAGCTCATCCCTCACCTGTTTGATATACTAGCTTCCCATTCATCTACATCTAATATTTTTTTAAGATAACCATAATGACCATGCAAATATATTACCCAATGATGGCATGAGAGTTTCTGCCACCTTAGGCAGAGCCTCCATGCCATCATCCCCCCCAAAAAGACTGTGTCTCCATCCAGTCAGCTATGCCGCCGCCTTGTGCTGAAATAGCGATGGCTGAACTGCTGCTTCAGCACTGCATCAGGCCTTAAAGTGTCTGTATGTATGCGCACTGATGGCCTGCTGCTCCTGCCCCCCCCCTCCCATGCAACTTTCTTGAAGGGCAGGCAGGAGCGGCAGGCTGTAACTGCGTACATGTTTTAAAGCCCACCACAGCCCTGAAGCAGCAGTTCAGCTAGGGGGTTGTGTTAGCGATGCTGCCGACCAGGGTCTGCTTCCTAGGCAACTGCCTAGTGGACAGGCCAACCCTGATGTCAGCCCATGCTATGCCTTCCCTAAATGAAGCAGTCAAACTATGCCCATGCTGAATCCAAATCCATCAGATCTAACTTGAGTCTTTCACTTCTGGCATACAAACATGACCAGCGCTCATGTTAAATCCCCATCAATTCGATAAAAGCTGAATCTTATCTAAGGTGGCATTCTCTAGATCTGAAGGATACAGTTTTTACCCCAACCCTTTTTAGATACCCTAGGCAAACCTTTAGCCTTGTGCCCCCTTGCAATTAGCTTCAGCCCTCTAGCACCCTCACCCCTCCAATATTTTGATAATTAAACTCAATTATAATCATCCCAACACCATTCCTCCCAGAAAATCCTATAAAAAAGCATATTTAGAAATTATGCTTTTAAATATTAAACATTGTTTTGTAAATATATACATAATAAGGGAAATTTCCAAAATTCGTAAGAATAAATAGACTTCTTGTAAATTGCAGATTCTTCATGCAGGTAAAAGTAGGCACTGAAAAGTCTTCACATTTGTGTGGCTGTGAAAACACTGTTTTGATTTGACTGTAGGTGCACCCCGCACCGCCACAGGCAAATGCCTAGTTTTGTCTAGTAGTTGGCCCAGCCCTGCCAGGGAGATTGGTAAAACCAAAAAAATATTAGAGCTATACATAGCAAGGATGATTGGTCATAATTCCAAAAATAAAGAAATGCAACTGAGTGAAGCAGCACTGTAATGCTTTCTCAGAGAACCTAAGAGGTTTTTGAATCTTTCTAGGAGTAAAGCAGATACTCTTTCTTCTCCCCAACTTCTTTAAAGTTGAGCTGAGTATTTGAGATTCCCCTGATAATTGAAAGAGGGTCATACCCCACCCCAGATCATCCTCTGTACCGCGGCTACTGCTCCCTCACCGAAGCTCAGGAAGCACATGAACGGCAGCACGAACAGGCGGTGCGCGAGAAAGCTGGGGTCGCACAAAGTCGGCATCCTATCGCACTTTTCCGCCGAGTGCAAGTGCCTCCCGGTCACATCTCCATCCCCGCCCAGCAGAGCCACCGCCTCTTCCTCCGCCGCCATTCCGGCGCGGGCGCCTTCCAGTCCCGCCCGGTCTGTCACATGACTCCACCAAGTCAAGCAACGGCTCCGGCTTGAGTACTAGGTTAGGGCGGGAAAGTCGGACTAGCACGTGCAGGCGGTGCGGTTAACGGTCTGCGCTGCTGAGAGACTGCTCAAGCGGTAGTTTTTCTGTTTTGTTTCCTTTTTTTAATAATGCGATGTTACGTTAGCATTCATTTTTTCAGTATCTCTGTGTAAATAAGCAACAGGAAAACTGCTTACTTCGTTTAGAACAGCAACATGTTTTTAGTTATTTCATGTAATAACTCGCGATACCCCAAACACCATCAGTACATTATACAAAACAAATTGCTAAAGTTACAAAGAACAAAAATAATCTCTTCATAATTTGTCTCCACCCTTTTAAAGGCCCACGTTAGTAAGTTAACACTTTGGTCTCCTATATCTTCGATTTAGTGACTGCAATACGTGAATTTGTAGAATTTACATCCATTATCTTTATAGTTTGCACATTATGGGGGAAATGCATCACTGTTTTTTATATGTATCTGTACTGTACAGCACTACATATTTTATAAGTTTCGTTTCTGCTTCTACACATACACCTTGTCATACTATATACAGTAAATTATTAATCATAGTACTACTACTATTGAGCATTGTATAGTGCTGCACAGTAGTAGTAGCAGCAGTGTTTCTATTTCTCTGTTGATTTGTCTGCTTGGAAGTGATATTGTTTCTGAGATGGGATGGATATGGAGTGGCAAGGTAATAACTCCTCTTTTCTCTTCATGCCTTGTTGCTCAAACCCGGAACGAAGGTGTCCCTTCATCTACCCCCACCCCCACTTTGGATAAGTGTCCCAGATTTGTCTGCACAAAATCTGGTAACTTTATAAATGCGGTTCCAACATGTAGATTGCAATCTACTTAGCCCCAGCAGGGGCATCTCTATAGGTTCTTCTGTGACAAGCACAGCAGTTGCTCCAATTGCTTATTTGCAACTGCTCTGCCAAATACGCAAGGATTCTACTACTGTAACAGCTATGAAACCATACCTCAATTTTAAACATTTACATCTGTCAACTATAGGAAAGCAGTGCAGATCTCTCAACATGGGCATTATATAGTAATTTATTTTCCATCAATAACAGTGTGGCCAGGGCTGGCTTATGAAATGAGCCAGTGAGGTACTGGCTCTGGACACACAACAAAAAGGGGCGCAGGAAGCATGTCTCATTCCTATGCTGCCCTCTGCCTCCCAGAACCACAGCTATTTTAAAGATTAATACAGCCACTGGAGCATTTGATTTTGTTCTTGTGGCTGTGGTTAGCAGCCACAGTGCTGGCAGTTTGAGTATAGCAGCTACGGGAGCTAAAGCAAATGCTGCTGCTGCTGCTGCAGCTGTATCAATGCTCAGTTCAGCCAGAGGAGCATTTGCTTTTGCTCCGGTGGCTGTATTAAGGGGTATTGTTTAACATAGCTGAGGGAGCAAAAGCAATTACTACTGTGGCTGTTATTGCTGCAGGAAGGGTAGTCTGAGGGTTTCTGCCACTCTAGGCAAAAGCTCGCTGCCGCTGACCCCTCCCCCCCATCTATTTTCTCACTGGGGGGCACAAAATCCCTTTTTGCGCTGAAGCAGTTCAGCTGCTGCTTCAGCACATTAGGCCTTAAAGTGCCCATGCATATGCATGCTCACAGCCTGCCATTCCCGTCCCCCTCTGACTCAACTTCCTGTTGGGTCGCAAGAGTGGCAGGGCATAACCGATTACATGCACATGGGCATTTTAAAGCCCACTATGGCACTCAACTGCAACTTCACGGGGGGGGGGGGGAGCCATGCCACCAACTAGGGTCTGCTGCCTTAGGCGACATGCGTTGGAGCTGCTCAGAAAGAATGCGCAACTGCCAGGCACACAATAGTAATGACGCTACTAATGCTTGCAGGAAAAAGGTGGCAAACCCCCACACCATGCCAATGATCCACCCTGAACTGCACTCCAGACAGATGGAATTGAGAGCCCCCAACTAAGACAATGACAAAATCAAGTCTTGGTACTCGCCCCCTGAGAGCCCCAGGCAGAAAAATCGGTGCCGGGCTCAGCTCTACTCCCCTGAAATAGTTTCTTTTGCTTTGCAGGCACTGCATTTACGGTGGCTGCTGAAGCCTCTCAGAGAAGGTGCGGTCTCCAGAACGGCACACAATACTGCAAATGAGGTTGCACCAAAGACTTATACAGAGGCACTATCACCTCCTGATGGCCATTCCTCTCCCTATGCACCCAAGCATCCTTCTAGCTTTTGCAGTTGCCTCTTCTACCTGTTTAGCTACTTTAAGATCAGACACAATCATGCCTAGGTCCCACTCTTCTTTAGTGGACAAAGGTACTTCACCCCCTATACTATATTGCTCCCTTGGATTGCTGCAGCCCAAATGCATGACCTTGCATTTTTTTAACAGTAGTTGTTTCTTTGGAAGGATAGACTAGATAGAAAAATGACAGAAAAAGACCACATGGCCTATGTTTCTATTAAATCTCAGCTGCCGAATTCTAGACCATTCAAGCTTAGCTAGATCCCTCCTCATGTTATCTACACCTTCCTGGGTGTCTACTATATTGCAGATTTTGGTATCACCCGCAAAGAGGCAAACCTTCCGCTATATCACTAACAAAGATGTTAAAAAGAATCTGACCAAGGGTAATGGAGGAGAGGAGCAGAGATTGAAAGACAGTTGACTGGCAGGGTTGGGGAGAGTGAGGGGGGAAAAAAAAAAAAAGTCTGCCTGCTTTTAGGTGGTGAAGGTCAGAGTGCCTGCAAATATATACTGTAGTTAAAGTCTCTACTTGCGAGTATGTGTATATGAGTGAATGCAAGGGGTGGGAGTGACTGGATTTGGGTGGGATAAGAGCGAATGTGGAGAGTGACAGACTGCAGTGTTTGAATGAGTGGGTAATATCCACAGGTACATATGTAGTTGTGTTCTATGTAACTGTGTGTGAATCACTGAGTTTATGATTGCATGAATGACTGAACTTGGTGTGTTAGTGGATATCTACAAACGTCTATGACTGAGTGGATTTGGATGGGTGGGCGAGTGTGACCGCATGCTTAGAGACTGAATATGGTATCGGTCACCCTATTCCCATTCAACCTTCTTCTCATCCTTTCTGTCCTCAGTCTTATTTACCTTCCTTTTCTCATGCCATCTTTCTTAATCTCAACCTACGCAACTTCCCTACTTTTCCTTCACATCCCCTCTTGGACTCTTCTAGTCTCATCCACACTCCTCAAAACTAAGGTTCATCCCTTTATTCTCAAGTGTCCCAATTTTGTTCTCTCATACTTGCTCCTGATTCATTCTGCCTTGCCAGCTACCAGGGAAGGCTCATTTTTCTCTCTGCTCATCACTTCTTCCCCCTCACTCTGGCTTAATTGCTCAATTTTTCTCACTGCCCCTTGTATACCTCTTGCCAGACTGGTCCCCTATCTCCACCTCTTAATGCTGACAACAGATAATTCAGCAGCTGCACTGTAGGTGTGCGAGAAGCTCGGCGTGTGTTTGCAGGCCTGTGTTTTAAGTAAATTGGCCGTGCCGAGACAAAGATAAGCATTTACGGTTGTAGGATACACAATGACGTCCTCCTTATGGCTTTCCGAGTAAGATTGAGTTACATGGTCTGGGGGTCACATCATTTTTCAATAGCTAAAATGGTGTCACCAGCTTAAAAAAAAAGTTTTAAGATATTAAGATTGCTAGATCACAAGCATACGCTTCAGAACCTGATCGGCGTGTCTAGGAAGCCGCTTGTGTTTCGGTCGGTAAGAGATTTGAGTAGGCGCCACCTGATGCCACGCATGCAAGCGCCGAATCGTCTCTAAGGATTTGCGAATGTCTGAACGGGCGCACGGATCGCAGATCCCACGTCTCAGGGACGCGACCCGACCCCAGCACGCGCCCAGTTCATGTTTGTTCTTCCCCGCGCGTCGCCGCGAGCCCGTCTACTCCACCTGGCGCCTCAAGGCTGACAGAGGCGAACTCTTCGCGACAGCAGTGGACCCTCGCCGAAGCCAGGAGCCCGGCTGATCGCGGCCTAAGGGGCGAGGGAGGCCAGGGGCTATCGCCAACGGGCTCGAGGGAAGGACGGCACAGGCTCTCGAGAAAGAGACGTTCCCCGACTAACTTTTTTGTTTCCCTCGTTGTCGTCAGAGTTCCGCTCTCTCCGCTAGCTGAAAGTTAGCCAAAAAACAGCAAGCGCCCTGATAGAGAGCCAGGTCGCAAACACCACATTAGGGTTAGCCATTAGAGAAAGCATCTTTCTCCCGAGAGGGACGGTAGTAGTATCGGTTCCGCTTTTTATATCTCATTTTCAGCTACGCGCTAGTGACGCACCTCTAGCGGGCAGCTGATTGGTCTTCTACTTGGCCGCGTGTTCTGAATTTGCGTTTATAGCAGGAAGTGGTTTAAGTGGGCTACTGACGGGAATTAGGTGACACGTGGAAGCAATTTACATTTTACCCAAACAATAAAATGGAAAAGAGTGAAAGTGAAATGGGCAATGAAAATAATTAAGATATGAATAATTTTCTATGCCATTTATTTTTTACATTTTCAATCACAGAGGTCTTCCCTGATTTCACGTTGGTATACCTAACCTATTTGACACCCAAAGCAGATCTTTCAACATCCCCCCTCCGTGATTAAGGTTTACCAGATTTTTGAAGGGCAAATCTGGGACACTTCGAGAAAAGGTTGCGTCTTGGGAGTTTTGGAACTGAAGAATGAGAGGAGGGAGAAGTCCTGCAGATTTACAGAGCAAACTGGTTCTGCATGACACAGGAAGTTGATGTGCTACTGAGCACCATTCCTGCTGCCCATGTCAAGGGAAGAACTGGGAGGGAGGAGGATCCAGAAGATATGATAGGCCAATTTCACTCCATCGGATGGGCTTTTGGGAGAAGAAAAGTTCTGTGTCTCAATCTGCACTGAAATCATGGACAGAAGGTGGTTTTAGTCCTTGGAATTGGGTGCAGCTGTTATTGTGAGACTTCAGGAAATAACCATGTTAGCCCTGGAGTGGAGGCAGCTTGGCAAGCAGGGTACAGTGAGTCTGCCCCACCCACCTCCACCACATGGGACTGGAATTTACACAACTGCACACCCCTTCTGGTCGGCATTTGGGGTAGACTGCACCCACTGCCTCGCCTTTTGTACGCCACTGCCTTCCCATTCCGTATTGCCAGTGTTGCCATTTACACAGTTTTCCCATCCAATTGGGAGACTTGCCCAGGTTGTGGGAAAATTTTGCAGCTTACAGTTTTTTGGGCTATTAAGAACATAAGATATGCCATACTGGGTCAGACCAAAGGTTCATCAAGAGCGGGTCTTTCCACTAGGTGAACTAGGCGGTTGCCTAAGGGAGCAGATCCTGGTGAGTGGCATCATTAAGCTCCCCCCTGGGTAGTAGCAGCTGAAGTGTCACTTGAACACTGTGATAGGCTTTAAAATGCCTGCACGTGTGCTTGCAGTTCCAGCCTGCCACTCCTGCCACCTCCAAGAAAGCTGTATCAGAGGGGGGCAGCACACATGCATGCAGGCACTTTAAAGCCTGACACAGCGCTAAACAGCCACTGCCGCCTCAGTGCAAGGAGAGAGGGGGAGGGGATGGCACAGCAGCAAAGACTGTATTGGGGGGCAGCATGGATGGTCTGCCTAGGGTGGCAGAAACCCTCAGGCTGCCACTGGGTCCATTAAGCTCAGTATCCTATTTCCAAGTGGCCCATCCAAGTAACAAGTATTTTTCAGGTTCCCAAAAAGTAGACAACTGAAGGAAAAACTACATTGGCCAGGAATGCAGCTATGCACACCACTATACCACCAATGCCTGCACCTGTTTTAGTAAGGTTACCAAATGCCCCAGTTTTTGGAGCTTGTCCTTGATTTTGAAATAGAATCCCTGACTCCATGGACTATAATTACCTCCTGTCTTTGATTTCAGTGGGGACAGAGCCAAAAGACTTTGCTTTTCATGCATACCTTTCTGATGCTGTCTTCTCGATCTTGATAGAAGAATATGTAAAGTTAAGTTATTTTCTGAAAAAAGTGAATTTTAGAAATGTATAGAATATTTATCTATATGTATAAAATAAGATTTAAGCATATATATATATATATATATATGTATGTATGTATATTTGCTTATTTATTTATTTAGCATTTTTTTATACCGCACTATTCAACATCAGCACGGTTGACAAACAACACAAATGTCCAGTGTGGGGGGTCTACATTGGACTTACAGTAGAACAAGGAATTTAAACTTGGTGAACAGGTAAAACTATATACATATTGGTATAAAGCCTCAAAATATCTATGCACAGTATTTACAGGTCGCTGGGATGCATAGAATCAAGGTCGGTCGGGGGGTTAACAGGGGAGGGTGGGTTGGGGGATCAGAGAGGGTGAGTGGTGTGTCTAATCTGTGGGTGTTGGGTAGGGATGAGATGTGGCTATGTGATGTCGTCTGAGTTGGCAAAGCATTGAAGGAAGAGGTAGTGCTTCAGTGCTTTTCTGAATTGGTGAAGGTTGTTTATGGCACGGATGTTGGTTGGTAAGGTGTTCCAGCATGAAGGTGCATATAAAGCAAAGGCACGGTCACTAGTGGCCTTGGTGCATTTGGTGATGGTTTTCAGGAGTAGGAGGGAGTTGGTGGCAGCAGATCTTCTCAGTCTGTTCTGGGGGGTGAGTTGGATAAGTTCAGAGAGGGCGCTGGCCGTGCATTTGTTGATGGCTTTGACTGTTATTGTTAAGATTTTGAAGGTGATCCTGTAGCGTACCGGGAGCCAATGTAGTGTTTTCAGGATAGGGGTGATATGATCTCTTCTAGAGGCTTGGTGAAGGGTTCTGGCTGCCGTGTTCATTGCTAGCTGCAAAGGTTGTAGTGTGCACTTCGGAAGGCCGTGGAGTATGGAGTTCGCTTAGTCGAAGTGGGGCATCACTAGTGCCTGAAAGACTGTTCGAAAGTCTTCTGGCTCAAGTAGCGGCCTGATGTGACGTAGCATCCGGACTTTGTAGTAAATCGCCTTTGACATGTTGCTTATCTGGGCATTTAAGTCGAGATGTTGGTCGAGCGTTACTCCAAGGTATCGAATCATTGTCTTCGTGAGAAGCTCGGCATCACGTACTTTCAATGAAGGATGCGTAGACTTATAACACTTATAACTCAAAAAGGGCTTCTACTCTTTTTTTTTTAACTTTCAAAATTAGTGAATGCTCACTACTGTAGACTGATCATAGAACATAGAACACAGAGAAGACCAGAGAATCAGAAAAAAAAACCACATTGAGCGGGAAAGTCAAGGCAGAAACAGCAAAGACTGGAAACAATTTTATTATCTGATAAAGAAAATTAAAATTTTGTCAGTATAAAACATTCTAGAACCCAATTCAAAGTGTCTGACCTGAACATATTTTCCACACACAACTTCATATAGGGAATATTTGGATTTTGGTGGCTGATTTGACTTTTTTTTTTTGGTGTATGATTAATTCTCTTCTATGTTGGACATAACCACCAGGCTTTTGGACTGGGTTAAAAATATTTTGTGGTATCCAAATTAAAAGAAAGTGCTTTTACAGTACATATATTTTGAGAGTACATTAGTGGCGTTTCATTGCCTTTGGGCACTCTCCCCCACTTTGTGGTCTGCACCTCATAGAAATTGTAGTAATGTACTCGAGTGGCTTACCACGGCAGCCTGGTGGGTGTGGCAGGAGGGGGAGTGCACCCCTGCAGTGCCCACAAGCAGGATCCAGCGCAGCAAACTTAAAGCTGTGGGTGGCTTGCAATGCTGCATCTGCTCCAAGCCCACTGAGAGAACAGCTGCCGGGCCTGGAGCGGAGGCAGCGCAGCAAGCCACCCACAGCTTTAAGTCTGCCACACTGGTTCTGACATGTGGGCACTGCGGGATTGCACTCCCCCTCCTGCTGATATTCGGAACAAGCTGCATCCACCGCCCTGCCTTGGTATGCCACTGGAGTACATTACTACAATTTCTTTGGAGACAATCCGTGAGTAATTCCTCTTCCCCAAATGAACTGTTGGCTGGCACTATGAGAAACTGATGTCCCAGATTCATTCATCAGAATTCTGGTGGTTCCAAATGGTGTTCAGACATTTGTAAAGTTATTGTTGAAATAAAATGCTATGAAGGGTCCCAGGGCCTGAGGAGACAGCAGTCATTTGCACCAGCCCTGCTTTTGTTGCTTACTTTAAAAAATATCCAGAGATGTTGGACATAAGCTTTCAGGGATAGAAAGGTGTGAAATGATCTGGAAATCTTGCATCCATCATCTTTGGGCAGTTCTTATATAGATCCCTACCCCTACCCTTCCTTACCTCATCACATGTCCACCCCTATCTCAACAGCATAACTCAATCCCACCATACCTCTTCCCCCTGCACAAAATCTCTGTAACATAGTTGTGAAGTTTTACCTTCCTACATTGTCTCCTTCCTTTGTTTTGATGTTCTAATTAAAGTTATCTGTTTAAACACGCTTTTTTAATTGTTCCATGTAAACCGTTTTGCCTGGTAGAAAAACAGTGTATTAAAAACCAGTTAAATAAATAAATCCAAGAAAAGGTATCACAATTTTCACAGAATCCAGTTCTCTCAAGGACCAGTTCAACTTCTTGAACTCACCTTCGTGGTTGTTATAATTCCAGAGCTCACACTGAAAACACCATCTTATTCAAAAACACTGGGGGCAATTTTCTGCAGCAGTGATCACCATAGTAATTTGTGTCAGCCGCAATGTTTAAATTAATATATATATCTTCAGCACCTCTGTAAATATAGTGCAGTGATTGCCACCATTGCTATTCATTTAATTTAGCCCTATTATTCAGGCCTAAACTTAACATATAGATGCCAATATTCAGAGGTGCTTAGCTGGTTAGTAGCACCTGCTAACCAGATAAGTACTGGTGAGAGGGACATTCAACGGCACTATCCAGATAGTGCCACCAAGTATTCTGTCTGATTGCCTCAGCATTATTTGGGCAGTGCGGGGGTGTTCAATGGGCAAAGCAAAGGTAGTCCTCAAAGTTATCTGGTTAGCAGCGATATTCATTCTGCTATTTGCAACCTGATAGAAGGACTGTATGAAGACAACCGAGGTGTGAATATTGGTGGAAGACTCATCAACAACCTTTGCTACGCTGATAATACCACTTTATTGGCTGAAAGTGAAGACGATCTGAAACATTTGTTTCTCAAGATCAAGAAACAGTCTTAAAATGGGCCTACACCTTAATGTAAAGAAGATAAAGATCCCAACAACTGGCAAAATCAATAAGTTCATCATTAATGGAGAAGAAATTGAAATAGTTTGTAACTTTAACCTACTTGGATCAACTATCAATAAAGAAATGACAAGCAGTCAAGAAATCCGACGACACATTGCTCTTGACAGAATGGCTATGAAGGACCTAGACAAGATTCTCAAGAGCAGAGATGTCTCTCCATACAAAATTTCAATTTGTTCAAGTCATGGCATTTTCAGTAACATAATATGAATGCGAAAGTTGGACAGTGAAAAAGATAGGAAGAAAATTTAAGCCTTTGAATTATGATACTGGCGACGAATACTTTGTATACCAGGGACTGCCCGAAGAACAAACCAGTCAGTATTAGAGGAGACCAAACCTAAGCTTTCTTTAGAAGCTCAGATGACAAGACTTCAACTATCATACTTTGGACACATCATGCGAAAAGAGAGATCATTATAGAAAGACATCATACTTGGCAAGATAGAATGTCAACGCAAAAGAGGAAGGCCAGCAAGGAGATGGATCGATACAAAATAGCAGCTATGGGTGCCAGTCTGTCAACAATGAGCCGCCTGACTGAAGACTGAACACAGTTTAGGACAACCAGTTGCCAGGAGTCGACACTAACTCAACGGCACTGAACAACAGCAACCTGATAACTGTCCATATAAAGTTAGGACAGCAGAAAAGCTGTCCTAACTTTATTCAGTTAGCTATCTGGATAGCAGGCTGAATATCCACTGCTAGCGGGATAACTCTGGCAGTCAGTGTTGAATCTGGATATTCATTGCTGGCCACTATCCAAATACCAGATTGAATATCCATTTTTATAGCTGCAGTGCCTGGCATTAAAAAAAAACACTGACCACCAAGGCTGAATATTGTTGTTGTTAAGTGCCGTCGAGTCGGAGTCGACTCATGGCGACCCTCTGGATAACTATCCTAAATTGTGTTCGGTCTTCAGTTAGGCGGCTCATTGTTGACAGACTGGCACCCATAGCTGCTGTTATTGTATCGATCCATCTCATTGCTGGTCTTCCCCTTTTGCGTTGACCTTCTATCTTGCAAAGCATGATGTCTTTCTCTAATGATCTCTCTCTTCGCATGATGTGTCCAAAGTATGAAAGTCGAAGTCTTGTCATCTGAGCTTCTAAAGAAAGCTTAGGTTTGATCTCCTCTAGTACTGACTGGTTTGTTCTTCGGGCAGTCCATGGTATACACAGTATTCGCCGCCAGCACCATAATTCAAAGGCATCAATTTTCTTCCTGTCTGTCTTTTTCACTGTCCAGCTTTCACATCCATATGATGTTATTGAAAATACCATGGCTTGAACCAGTCGAATCTTTGTATGGAGAGAGACATCTCTGCTCTTGAGAATCTTATCTAGGTCTTTCATAGCCATTCTGCCAAGAGCAATGCGTCATTTGATTTCTTGACTACTTGTTGCTTCTTTATTGATAGTTGATCCAAGTAGGTTAAAGTTGTTTACAATTTCAATTTCTTCTCCTTCGACGATGAACCTGTTGATTATGCCATTTGTCATGATCTTTGTCTTCTTTACATTAAGGTGCAGGCCCATTTTGAGACTATGTTCTTTGATTGTGAGAAGCAAATGTTTCAGATCATCTTCACTTTCAGCCAGTAATGTAGTATCATCAGCATAGCGAAGGTTGTTGATGAGTCTTCCACCAATCTTCACACCTCTGTTGTCTTCATACAATCCTGCTTCTCTGATGATTTGTTCTGCATATAAATTAAACAGGGAGGGGGAAAGTATGCAGCCTTGTCTTACACCTTTGCTTATTTTAAACCATTCTGTTTCTCCTTGTTCCATTCAAACTGTTGCTTCTTGATCAATGTACAGATTGCGCAAGAGAACGATCAGGTGTTCTGGTATACCCATGCTTCTTAATGTAGCCCAGAGTTTCTCATGGTTTACACAGTCAAAAGTCTTGCTATAGTCGATAAAGCACAAATAGATATCTTTTTGGTATTCTTTAGTCTTCAAGGATCCATCTCATATCCGCAATGATGTCTCTCGTTCCTCGCCCTTTCCTGAACCCTGCTTGCACTTCAGGTAGTTCTTGTTCCAGGTATGGTTGTAGTCTCTTTTGAATAATCTTCAGTAGAATCTTGCTGGCATGTGGGATCAGAGCAATTGTTCAATAATTTCCACAGTCAGTTGGATCACCTTTCTTTAGTATTGGTATAAACACAGATCTTTTCCAGTCAGTTGGCCATGATGTTGTCTTCCATATTTCTTGGCAGAGCCTTGTAAGTATGGTAACAGCTGCATCAGATTGCTGCAATACATCTATAGGAATGCTATCAATGCCTGGTGCTTTGTTCTTTGATAAGGCTTTCAATGCTGCTTCAACTTCTTCTTTCATCACCAATGGTTCCCGATCATAAGGTACAGGTTCAAACGGCTGTTGGTCCACTTGATCTTTATCATATAAAAACTCTGTATATTCCTTCCACCTTTTCTTGATCTTCTCAGCATCATTCAACATAGAACCTTGAGTATCTTGTAACATTCCAATTCGAGGCTGGAACTTTTACTTTAACTCTCGTAGCTTCAGGAAAGCCGATCTTGTTCTCTCTCTAATAGTTTCTGCTTCTATTTCCTTGCAAGTGTCATTGTAATACTTTTCCTTGTCCTGTCTTGCTGCACGTTGGAAATCTCTGTCGAGTTCTGCGATTGTCTTTCTTTCTCCTCTGGCTTTAGCTTCTCTGCATTTCTGGGCAATTTTCAGAGTTTCTTCCGTCATCCATTTTGGCCGTTTTTGCTTTTTCACCTTTTGTAGAGATTTCTCACTTTCTTCCAACACAACCTTCTTAATGTCATTCCATAACTCTTCCGGAGCTCTGTCATTTGTATCTAAAGCAGCAAATCGATTTTGCAGGCAGTCTTTAAATTCCAGTGGTATATTCTCAAGGTCATATTTTGCTGCATTCATGAGTGGTTTGCTCTTTTTCAACTTTAGCTTGAGTTTGCATACTAGTAGTTGATGATCTGTACCACAGTCAGCTCCAGGTTTTGTCTTTGTTGATGTTATAGAGCTTTTCTATCGTTGACTTCCACAGATGTAGTCAATTTGATTTTTATACAATCCACTGGGTGAAGTCCATGTGTACAGTTGCCGCTTGTGTTGCTGGAAGAAGGTGTTTGAGATGAATAGATCATTGGTCTTGCAGAATTCTATCAGTCTTTCTCCAGCTTCATCCTCGTAGACGAATAGAGATTAGGCGTTCGCTGACTGCATTGTATTTCATTACAATTCTTGCAAGTTTCTTCTTTATTATAAATGCAACACCATTTCTTCTTTGTCTTTCATTTCCAGCATAGTAGACCATGTGATCATCTGATGCAAAGTGCCCGATGCCAGTCCATTTCAGTTCGCTGACACCCAACAGATCAAGTTGTACACGTTCCATTTCATTCTTGACCACCTCCAACTTCCCTTGGTTCATGCTTCGTACATTCCATGTTCCAATGTGTAAGACATCTTTACAGCTTCTGACTCTCATTGCATGTGCAGCTACATCAGCAGTCAGACTTCCCGAGGGCTTTGATCCAACCACATCATAAATGCTGGCTTTACTCTGAAAAGTCTTCAACTCTTCCCCAGTAGCTAGTTGAGTGCCTTCCGACCTGGGGGTCTCATCTTCCAGCACCATAGCACAATTTGTTTTGTTGTAACTATCCATTGGGTTTTCATGGCAAGATACAGAAGTAGATTGCCAGGCCTTTCTTCCGCGCAGTTTAAGTTTGGTGTTGTTGCCATTGTCACAAAAATGTGATCCTCCGCCGTCAACACTATCCCATTCTGCTGCTGCCCAGATGGGTGGTTTGTCTTGGTCTGGCACCTCAGCTGAGACCTGTCCATCGTGGGAGACCCTGCCAGTAGTTAAACTGCCGATAGTTTAGCTCTCAGCATCACTGATGCACGCAAGCTGAACATTGGTTCATATATTATCTGTATAGTGCTGAATATCACTGCTACATGGATAATATTGCCACTCTGACACTTTACAATACAGGATGGTTAGATGTATTTTGAGATCACTATCCATACAGTTTTTGAAAATACATGGATAAAGAGGTTATATGTCTGCCATTTAACTTCCTTTGAAAACTGACCTTATTGTTTCCTACCCTTTCTATGTTTGAAATTCAAACAAATTGAATCATCTTTATATTTAGAGATCATCATCAATGTTTAAAAAATAAAGGATATAATATTGCCAATTTTTAACTTGAGGTGACCTCCTTAAAGGAACACAGCCCTCGATGCAGAAACTCTGTGCTAGAGTCCAGCACTAAAGCTCCAATGCAGGGTTTCCTAACACAGGTTTAACATAGACATTTTGCTCATCCATGCTGTAAGCAGGCAGCATGCACACAAGATGTGCGCAAAAGGTCTGCGTTAAACAAGTAGAACAAGTCAGACACATGTGCACATGGGTCTGCGTTAGCACCACCTATACCTTGAACAACATTGGTGGTCCGTTGGCCCCGACTCCTGTACAAAATGTTAGCAGCCACATTGGTAGCCCCAGTGGCCCTGATCCCCCAACCCTCTAAACAATGATAGCATTTGCCATCGTGGCCCCCACAGTACTTACATGCTCCTACCCCTGCATCACCATCATGGAAAATGGTGGCACCTGAAACTCTATTGTACGTCCCAGGATGCATTGCATGGGTTAATCTGCCATTGTTGGCTTATTTGGCAGACTGATCCTGCCTGGTGCTCCCAGGATGCACCGCACAGGGTCAGGGGCCACCATTTTCCAAGTTGGCAACATAAAGGCAGGAGCATGTGGGCATCGCTTCTGCCCTCCAACTAGGTACCAGAGGGGTGAGAGAATTGGAGGTAGGAATGGGGCTATCAAGGTGAATGCTAACATTTTTTAGAGTGTTTGTGGAGTGGTCGGGGCTTAAAGGGCAATTGGTAAAATCTTTTAGAGTGTTCATGGGTGGGAGTTTGGGGCTGGGCCATTAATTGGTTTTAGAGGTGTCAGAAGGGGGGAGATTTGGAGCTTCAAGATGGGGAATGTCGGGTGGGTAATTGGATGTCTGGGGCTCTTTGGATCATCTGAGGTGGTGTCAGTCTTCACCTGAGATGATCCTTTTGCTCCCCACTTCATCTTTATGCCTGTTTGATGCTGGTGTAAAGATCTAGCATTAAGAGAGAAGTAAAAAACTGCTCTAAGTTAAAGTGCAGCTTTTAACATTGAGGATAGTTATTTTGTTGTTTGCATGTGATTAGCTTTAGCACAGTGGTTTTGCTTGGGATTTTCCTGCGCTAGCTTGCTTTCTGCATCAGGAATAAGATCAGCATGAGAAAATCCCAAGGAAAACTCTGCACTACAGCATAGTACAGTTTGCCATATTGAGTCCTCATCTAGGCATGGATTTCCCTTTAGACAGAGTAGGCAACTGCCTAAACATGCCTTGTGTCTGGAGGATGCCATTTGTCTTTAAGGGTCTAAAGTATGAGGGTCTCCCACAGAAAGGCAAGCAAAGCTCATTCACTCCGCAGGATCTTTAAAGGGGATCCTCTATCTTGACCTAATGCCACAGCTCTGCAAGGGCCACTCTCTCATCCCTGCTCTCAATCTGCCTCTTGCATTCATCCCCACTACTCTATAGTGTTTGTTAACCCAACGTAAAACTCAAAGAAAACAGTTACTTCACATATAAATCCTTAAATATGCTAGTACCAAGAAGACAATTATTTAAGATTTAAGATCTCTAATTTTCCAAAATTATGCACAGTATAGAGTTTACTATTTCCCCAGCCTGCCTGAATACCTTTTTGCAGCATGACAAAAAAAATGCTTTGGGTTGAATGTCTCTAATATCTGTCCATTTACATGACTGGTGAGTTTTACAGCACTGAAGCCTCATGACTTTATAAAATAAAACTCGTAAGGACAAGGCAACAAAAGAACAATAATGCCACATAGTCAGATCCTGTTTAGTTCAACAGTCCTAAACCTATAATTAATTAAGCCTCTGCAATTCAAACCATTCAATTTGCACATTTATTTTGGCATGAAACAAAACTGCATGGAAAGATCTGATCTTATCAAGTTTGTCAAGGATTAGAGCAACAATAATCTCATTCTTAATTTAATTTTGGTTTAGGTCACATCCTTCTCTGAGTAAATCCTCAATAAAACACAGTACTTTAAATTATACATCACAACAATTTGTTATATAAAATCATCAGCAAATACAATAAAACTAATACCATGACCTAAACTGTCCCACTCTCACTAGGGAGGTCACCGTCCATCTAAACTGAAGTAGTAATCAATACCATTTGCTTTCACAAGTCTGCAGATAGCCTAATCCCATCCCACCCCCAAATATCTACCAACAAACATCTCCCCAGGAAAGCCATATATATATATCAGGGTTCCTGCTTTCCTTGTGTTCCCATAATTTGATTGCTCTCTCTTTTGCCTCTGAAGCTGATGTCTACCAGGTCAATTCTCAAGGCTCCTGCAACTTACTTTTTTTCTACCCTCCACCCAGTTCCTGAGTCCCATGCTCTTCCACAGGGCAGATGCAAGGATACAAGGCGCCCTAGGCGAGCCCTCAATCCTGCTGTCCCTATTGCTGTTGCTGCCGCCCCTCTCCTGGACCTGCGGCACTGGCAATGGCATTACACCGTAACGCAGCGCTTACCCGAATTCTCCAGTGATGTGTTGCTGTTCCTGTTCTCTTTAACCTGCCACTTCTGCCCCCATGCAAACAGCAAGTCTACATTGGAGAGGGAGGAAGCAGCATGTCAAAGAGAGCAGGAACAGTAACACAGCACTGGAGAGTTTGGGTAAGGGCTGCATTGTGATTTAAATGGCAATGCTGCTGCAGGTCCCAGAGAGAGGTGTCAGTGGACTGCCCTAAGAACACTGGTGCTCTAGGCCACTGACTAGTTTGCATATTGGGTCACGCTGGCCCTGCTCTCCCACTCAGTTTGCAAGTCCTTACTCTCCTATTTTTAAATTCCCATTCAGTCCTCGTCCTCAGTCTCCCCTTCTCATTGAGCTTCATACCTTTCCTTCTGCCTCCCAGGGCTTCTCTCTTCCTCATCTTGTCCCTCTGTAGCCCAGCTGATAGGAGGCCCATGCCAGTGGCCTAGTGTCTCTGCAATGCATGGTTCAAGCTGCTAAAGTGTGGAGGAGGGAGATGAGCTTGTTAGAAGAGAGCCTGAACAGCAAACAGGCTCCAAAACTGGATATGCAAAATGGAGGTGAGGGAGAAACTGTTTTTAGGCTCTCACTACCGCTTCACCCATTAGCAATGCCAGTGCATCATGGTAAGAGCAACTAGAACAGAAAGGTAAATGTAGCTCCTTAGACTTCCTTGATCTGTGCAGGACAAGTTCATGAATACCTCTTTGCTGATACTTCCTTCTTTCATCGTTCAACCATACACCTTGGGCCCAATATTCAGCAGCAGCGGCAGCTAGCACTCCTACAGCGGCTAGCCACCAGCGCTGAATATTCTTGCCATATCCAGCCACCAGCGCTGAATATTCTTGCCATATCCAGCCACCAGCGCTGAATATTCTTGCCATATCCAGCCACCTGCATTGAATATCTGTTTTATTTATTTTATTTTATTTTATTTAACAGTATTTCTAAACCGCCTTATCTTATTAATCAAGGTGGTATCACAGCAAACAATCGGGTAGAGTGAGTGTGTTAAACATGCAGTGAGGGAGAAATTTAGTTGAGTGTGTGTTGTATTGTGTGCTAGATTGGGTTGAGCTATGTACAAGGTGTGTTGTATTGTGTGCTAGAATGGTTTGAGCTATGTACAGTGTGGGCTATATACAGTGGTGCTACAAGACATTTTCTATACAGGCGGTATCATGTGCTGTTATACATTCTCTTAGGTTATGTGATGTGTCCATAGTGTTCTATGAACAGCATGGTTTTTAGCTGTTTTCTAAAGTCTTTGAGGTCTGTAGTTGCCCTCAAGTCGTCCGGTAGTTTGTTCCATATTGTTGGAGCAGCCATGGAGAGTGCTCTGTCTGTTGTGTCCTTGCGTGTGTGTTTGAATTCACTTGGGGTGCTGACTTGGTTGTGTGTTTGTTTTCTTCTAGGACGAGTGCTGGTGTCTGGTTGAATGAGGGTGTGTAGGCTGTTGGCTGATGTGTGCTGATTTATCTTAAATAGGTTTATGATAGTTTTGTATCTGATGCGTGCACCGATTGGGAGCCAGTGTAAGTCCTTTAAGGTAGGTGTGATGTGGTCCTGTCTTGCAGTACCGGATATTATTCGTGCTGCAGTGTTTTGTGCTAGCTGGAGTGGTTTGAGGGCTTGTTTCGGTAGTCCAAGGTATATCGGATTGCAGAAGTCCAGTATTGGGGTTATCAGTGCTTGACAGACGGTACGAAAGTGTTCTGGGGCAAGGAGTGGTTTCAGTCTCCTGATGATTCGCATCTTGTAGTAGACTTTTTGGATTGTTTTGTCTATGTGTGGCTTGAGGTTTAGTTTATTGTCCAGAGTAACTCCGAGGTATCTCACTTCTGATCTTATTGGTATAGTGGTGTTTTGTATCTTGATATTTGGCGGGTGTATGAAGCTTTGGTTCCGAGTGATGATTAAAGCTTCTGTCTTGTTGTAGTTTATTGCGAGGTTGTTGTTTTGACACCAACTCGTCATTTGGGTGAGGCAGTCTGTTATTTTGGAGAAGTCCGGGTTGTCGATTGATATCAGGGTGTATATCATGATGTCGTCTGCATATATTGTGTATTGAATGTTGTTCTTTCATGATGTTGCATATCGGTTGGATGTAGATGTTAAATAGGAGTGCTGAGAGTGCGGATCCTTGAGGTACTCCTTGACGGACATTTATGGGTCGGGAGGTGTTGTGTCCCACCTTGACCTGTAGCTGTCTTTCGGTTAGGTATGAGTGGAACCATTTCAATGTGATACCATGCATACCAGTGTTCTTTAGTCTTTCCAGGAGTGTGTTGTGGTCCACTGTGTCGAAGGCTGAGGAGATGTCGATGAAGATCATTATGATTCCCTTCCTGGTGTTGTCAATTATTCTTAGGATGCTGTCGAAGAGGTAGATCAGTAGCGTTTCGACTCCATGGTTGGGACGAAAGCCGTGTTGGTTGTCGTCGAGTGTTTCATGTTTGTCGATGTGTTCCTGTAGTTGTAGTTGTACCGTTTTGGCCACAGAACCCAGAAGCTAACTGGGCAGCGGTGATATTCAGCCATTGCCCAGTTAGCTTTGGTGGCAAAAATTAGGACCGTCTTTTCTGTGTCTAACTTTCACTGCCGAGGGATAACTGGGCAGCGGCTCAATATCACCGCTGCCCGGTCATCCCTGTGTGCTGCCCCAGAATGCCCCCAGAATGCCCCCATAATGCCTCAATGCTAACTGGTTAGCATCGGGGCGTACAGAGGCAGGAGCCACAGATAATTAGTGTTAGTCCTGATGAATATCCCATTCACTGCGATTAAAGCAGTTAGCAGCTCTGCTAACTGCATTAATCACTTTGAATATCAGGCCCTATGTGCCCTAATCTGGGAATCAAAATTCTGTTGAAATAAAAAAGATACATCAGGATTTCTTAATGAGCCAAGTTCTAAATATACGAGGGTTGCTCAGAAAGTAATGCCCCACATGTTTTTTTCTCAGTCCAAAATGAAGATAGAGGTGTGAAATTGAAAGGGTAGTAACTTGGAACTTCAAAGGACGCGTGTGTAATTTTATAGTCGTCCGACAAATAGCGAGGCGGTAGTGTTCCTTCAAACAGCGTCTGTGAGTGACACGGTACAAACAACGAGCTGTAATTGAATTCTTGGTGGAGGAGAAAGAAAGTGTGAGAAACATTCACAAACGGTTGTGTGCTGTGTATGGAAGTTCTGTGGTAGATAGGAGCACCGTTGGTTTATAGTGGTGAGCCCAGGTTTCGTCACCTGTGATGATCCAGGACAAAAAGGCCTCCCCCTCAGCTTCAAAACACTCCAACAAATCAGAGCAGATGTCTTTTCTTTGGCGTTTGTGTTCAGTTGTGAGACTTCACGGAACCCATCTTGCACACACCTTTGAATATCCCAAAAAGTCAATAATTGCCATTGCACTACCTCTACTGACGGAAAGCTGTACGAACAATTCCCGACTCGTGATGCGTTGATCCGCACAAATAATGTCATCAGTGTGCTGCAACTTGGACTGGTGGCTGAGACAGGACGCCCAGACCACGGCTGATCTTCCAGTTCTGTTTTGCCACTTCCTGAAGCCTTTACTCTCTTCATCCATTGTCCAACGGTGCTCCTATCTACTGCAGAACTTCCATACACACATACATAGCACACAACCGTTTGTGAATGTTTCTCACACTTTCTTTCTCCTCCACCAAGAATTCAATTACAGCTCGTTGTTTGTACCGTGTGTCACTCACAGACGCCATTTGAAGGATCACTACTGCCTCGCTATTTCTCAGACGACTGTAAAATTACAGACACGCGTCCTTTGAAGTTCAAAGTTACTACCCTTTCAATTTCACACCTCTAACTTCATTCTGGACTGAGAAAAAAACATGTGGGGCATTACTTTCTGAGCAATACACGTAGTTGAAGCTTCCGGAGAAAAAGCTATAGGGTTTTTAAATTTAAGGTCAACCAGTTGTTGTCCTATCCCTTGGGTGGAGATTCACTATAAAGGAAATATTCATCTTTCGCTACTAGTCCAAGTCATGTATGAAAATCCAAATTTAATAATGAACTGCCAAGTAGAAGTGGTCCCAAGCTAGTTTGTCTTTAGGCAATAGTTACAAAGAATGAGGTATTATAGTTCTCGCTTTTTCTGAAAAGCATTAAAAGGCAAGTAGTCAATACAAAACTCCTTAGGTAAAATTATACAAGTCTCCTCTTGTTTCATAAAAAGAATTAGAGGAATTTCAACATGTAGCTGATTCCCAAGGCAAGGGAGGGGGCAATGGAACGGCTCCTGTTGGGCGTGAGACAGTACTTTAATGCCACTCTCAATGCAACGTGGCTCCTTTCTGCGTAGGCCTACACTTAAGTCATTGTGCATTCTACCCTCTCTGACAGAAAGTGCTCAAAGGTTTGCACCAGATTGCCTTTCATATTACTGTGACTGGGGCCCTAGTGGAGGAAGGGCAGTAGGGGAAAGGGAAAAGGAAGGATATGCTATACACTGGGGGGAGAGGGGGGGAAGAGAGGAAGAAGAGTTTCTGCCCTGGGAGAGGAAGAGGAGATGCTGGACTGTGGGGGAGGTTAGGCAAAAAAAGGAAGATGTTGGACATGGAAGGGAAAAATTAGAGAAGAGAAGGAGAGATGCTAGACACCTGGGGGCTTGGAAGGGAAGTGAAAATGCTGAACACCTGGAGGGGTGTGGAAGGGAAAGAGAGATGCTGGACTATGGGGTTGGGCCTTGAGCCATATGGTAGAGGGCACAAGGCTGAAAGTTTGCCTAGGGCTTCAAATACCCTTGGGCCGTCCCTGTTGATTCCTTGTCTTTGTGAGTACAGAATCCTTTTCCTTTCACAAAAGTTTCACTTTGTACTCAGCCTAGGTTATTCCACTCTCTACATCTGAGGGGAAGGCCCATGTGGAACTCATACTTCTAGGTGTTTACTCAGAAAAGATCCTACGGGGAGAAGATTCCGTAAGGATGTTCTGCATGAATTTCATTGGAGTGTTAGGTCACCCAGTTAGGAAACTAGATGGTTTTATTTTCTCCATGCTGTCTGCTTATTCCTGTATAATCTACCCTCTCTTTCTCTCTCTCAACCTCCACTATTTACCCAATTAAACTCTGGGTCCTACTACTAGACATCTCTAGTCAGGAGAGTAGACAGACATACCACTTTAACCATGGAGTTACATATGGATTTCAAGAATCTTGTAAGGATTTCTTTTTACCTGGTACCAACAGACAACATAGTTTCTATCATAATTAGTTTGACAAGTCATGAATCCCTGACCAAGAGGTTCAGCGATCAATCTACCTCTGACTAATAAACATAGCAATATCAAAATATTAAACCCTTTTTTAAAGATGTGCGAAGATTAGACTACTTTCAGGGAATACTCAACCTTTCTAGAAACGATGCTACCAAGCAGGGATAGAACCCTGAGTAAGGGGGATCTCTAAACCATGACTGGTGGAAACTAGAATAATGGATATGTCAGGGGAAAAATCATTCTTCATACGTGGGTTGCTCAGAAAGTAATGCCCCACATGTTTTTTCTCAGTCCAGAATGAAGATAGAGGTGTGAAATTGAAAGGGTAGTAACTTGGAACTTCAAAGGACACATGTCTGTAATTTTACAGTCGTCTGACAAATAGCGAGGCGGTAGTGATCCTTCAAATGGCGTCTGTGAGTGACACATGGTACAAACAACGAACTGTAATTGAATTCTTGGTGGAGGAGAAAGGGTGAGAAACATTCACAAATGCTTGTGTGCTGTGTATGGAAGTTCTGCGGTAGATAGGAGCACCGTTGGACGATGGGTGAAAAGAGTAAAGGCTTCAGGAAGTGGTAAAACGGAACTGGAAGATCGGCCACAGTCTGGGCATCCTGCCTCAGCCACCAGTCCAGACACGTTACAGCGCGCTGATGACATTATTCGTGCGGATCGGCGCATCACGAGTCGGGAATTGTCCGTACAGCTTTCCGTCAGTAGAGGTAGTGCAATGGCAATTATTGACTCTTTGGGATATTCAAAGGTGTGTGCAAGATGGGTTCCGCGAAGTCTCACAACCGAACACAAACGCCAAAGGAAAGACATCTGCTCTGATTTGTTGGAGCGTTTTGAAGCTGAGGGGGATGCCTTTTTGTCACAGATCATCACAGGTGACGAAACCTGGGCTCACCACTATGAATCAACAGTGCTCCTATCTACTGCAGAACTTCCATACACAGCACACAACCGTTGGTGAATATTTCTTACATTTTCTTTCTCCTCCACCAAGAATTCAATTACAGCTCGTTGTTTGTACCATGTGTCACTCACAGACGCCATTTGAAGGATCACTACCACCTTGCTATTTGTTGGACGACTGTAAAATTACACACATGTGTCCTTTGAAGTTCCAAGTTACTACCCTTTCAATTTCACACCTCTATCTTCATTTTGGACTGAGAAAAAAACACGTGGGGCATTACTTTCTGAGCAACCCTCCTATATGTGGTTCTTGTGAACATCTTCTAATCACCCCTGTCAGAGACAAGATGCTGAGCTGGATGGTCCATTGGTCTCAACCAAAACGGCAGTTCTTATGTTCATGGTAGAAAAGCATGCAAGCATTCTCTACGAATAAACCAATGTCAAGGATCTTATATTTGCATCATTTTACTGATTTTTACACTGTGTTTCCCTATCTCCTTATAGAGGGGATCCATATTTATTATTTTTGGTTCCTAACAAGCCAGCTCGATAGTGATGATTTCACTTTCAGTTTGTCTTATTTCTAGCTTTGCTCCTAACTTGTCTCTGAAACAAAGCAAACAAATCATATCTTCCCAGGTTTAATGTACATGAATTAAGGAGCCCTTTTACTAAAGTGTGCTGGGTTTTGCAGCTAATGTGTATTTTGTCACAACTGCTGTGTGCTAACTACTGGTGTGTGTCCAGAATGTTTCCGGCAATTACCGCACTGAATGGTACCAGCTCCAGGGCACCATATGTAACAGAAAAGGTACTCGTTTCATGAAAGCAACACTTGTAGGGAAAAGGGGAAATTGTGCTCTCATTCCTCACAAATTTTCTTCAGGTCAAAGGAACATCCATGTGAATAAAACCCATCTTTCATTTTGCCACCCCGCCGCTGCAAATCTGCCCTTCTAAAATGGCAGGCCAGAACTTGTAAGCGGCAGTGGATTCACGTGCACATTCTGAAATAGCATCGCAGGCACACACATCCTTAACTTACAAATGCAAGTTTCTGAAATCACTTGGAAACACGTACATATCTAGGGCCTTAGTCTGCACGGCCCTGTTTGCATTTCTTTTTGAAGGGAACTGTATCTTTCAGGGCAGAGAGAGCTTCATTTTAGGAGACACATGTGCTCACCTTCACTACTGCCCCTCCAAGGGAATTTCAGAAATTCTGATATGGATGTCCCAAATCCAAGTCTGCCGTCCTTTCTAAAATGTGCCTTAAGAATTCAAGAAAGTATAGGACAAGCGCAGAGGATCTCTGAGAGAGAGAGCGAGAAAGATCATAAAGCTGATCAGGTGGTGCAGACAGACAGACAGAAAGACTAGATAGGCAGTATGTTATTGTTTCTGCTGATGTTCTATATTTCTACATGTAGTCAAGAATGACAGAAGACAGGATACAAGGAAAAACTTTTAAGAGAAAGTGGGGTGCAATGGAGGATTTTGATTATTACCAATTGTGATGTTGGAACTGTAAATATTTAAGGCAAACTCCGATTATGAATGTTGTTACTAATCCGTTTATTGTTTTTTAGCACAGCAAGGCATAATATATGTACCCCATTCTGCATATAAAACAGGTCATTTCTAAAGGCTTGCCCAGTTATCATAAAGAGCAGATACCTAGGGATTTGGTTTACAAAAGAGATTTTCATTAGTTCTCCAATTGTAAAAGTATAAATGCAATAAACCAGATGGGACTAAGTGGGTGTGGGGCAGCCTTTATTGGGTAAAGCTGTAAACGAATCATTTACATGAGCGCTTTACTGGCCAAAAATTAAACATAGGCCAGATTAATAGATTAGTGCTGTGCAGCTGAAATCTTTTCTTGTTTATTTATGCTAGATAATCTTTGGCTGCGAGGTGTTCATATAAAATTAAAGAAGGGGAAATGCTGAGATGTACTGGCAATATTAATGAACACTTTATCTTAAGCTGGTAGATAACAGAGATTATCTTAGAAGCCTTTTCAAATGCAAACAACAGCATGTAGGCATATAGATCGCATACACGTGTAAATGGAGATTTCAGAAAGCCACTGTTTTAAGCATGACGATCCACACTATGCAGAGATTCCAAGAGGGCTTGGTTTGGGCATGTGCCGGGGGAGGGGAGCAAAAATCTACATGTGTATTCTCCATTTTATAACAGGAATACACATATATGAGCAAAAATGTCTTCACTGGGTTTTGTACCAGCTCAAAGGCGTGCATAAATTTTTAAGAAGTGCTTATTCCGGCAGGGTTTTACACAAGGGACTAGGGGGTAATTCTCCTTAATCCCCTCTTGTTTATTTCTGCCTCCAGAATGAAACAAAAAACATAAACCCTGCGTCCTCACTGTTAATTGGCAGCACTTATATGGATAGGTTTGTAAAATGGGTTGGTTAAATGCGAAATCAGCGCCACTTACACATGGAAGTTGCAAATCGGCGCACCCACGCGGAAGCTACTTAGCTCGCACGTGTATATTTGCAGAACCGCTGATCGTGTTGTGTGTACTGGCAAATACATGTGCACTCCTGCATGCCGCATGGACCGACTTCCCTATGGGGGTAATGGACAGCACAAAAGCAATAGAATTCAAGGAAGCATGGGACACGCACAAAGTGGTAGGGAGACAGGTTGAGAGAGCAAAGTCAAATATCAAGTAGTAACAGAATTAATTCAGAAGGAAACTGGGGTAGACTAGATGGGTCTAATGATTGTAATCCGTTTCTGTGTGACATAAGAAAACACGCAAACGAATCCAGAGAGCAAGAGTTAACAAAGTAGCTCAGTTATAAGCCTGCAAGTGCTATTCCATGTTATGGACATTTGCCAAGACAGAATTTTCTTTCTGCTTCAGATTCATTATAAATAGAGAACAGAAAGAATAATAAATAAAAGCCCTTTTTTATATGACAGTATACTGTAGATGTATCAATACAATGACAGCAGTTATAGATGCCACTCTATCAAAAATTAGCTGCCTGAGTGAAGACCGAACACAGTTTAGGAGAACTATCTAGAGAATCGCCATGAGTCGGCACTGACTTAATGGCGCTTAACAATAACAATGAATAATACAGTATTATATACATCATTCATCATCATGAACACAGTCTTCTAAATAGCAGAATGAAATAATGCTATGATAATAGAAACAAGTTAGTTTCTTTATTTTCCTAACCTGAAACAGTTTTCAAATATTAGTCTTCTGAGTTATATCACTCTTGTTTTGTATATGCTATTAGATTATTTTCCAGACTTTGTACATTGTACACTCACTGATACAAAATTACCAAAGACATCATAAGCAGTGCAGATGAGATATGTGCCCCACTCCTGTGTTTGAGTTTGAGAAGAAAGAAAGAGTGAAAACACTTGAATTTTCTGAAAGATAGTATGAATATCCTGGATCTAGGGCCGGCTTAAGAGAGCCAGTGAGTCACTGGCTTCGGGCACACCACAATAGGGGTGTAGAAAGCCTGCCTCACTGGCCCACTCTTTGCCTCCAGGGTCGCAGCTGTTTTAAATATTAACACAGCTGTGAGAGCATTTGCTTTTGCTCCTGCAGCTGTATTCACAGCTGCGGAAGCAAAAGCAAATGCTCCTTCGGCTGTATTAATATTTAATACAGAAGGGGGAGCATAGGCCTTTGCTCCTGAGGCTGTATTAATGTTCAGCACAGCCATGGGAGCAAAAGGCCAATGCTCCATCAGCTGTATTAATGGTCAATATAGCCAGGGGAGCATTGGCTTTTGCTCTCTTGGCTGTATTAATGTTTAATACAGCCCCGGGAGCAAACACAAATGCTCCCGCAGCTGTGTTGCTGGAGGGAGGAGGTGGCTGATTCTGTGGATGTGGGGGGGGGGGGGGGCTAATACTGGGGCTTTGGTGAGCTGGAACTGGGCTGGGGGGGCTAGGACTGGCAATGGACTGATATTGGGTCTGGGAGGACTGGAAATGGGCTGATACAGGAACTGGAAGGATGACTGATACTGGGAATGGAGGGCTGGGACTGGAAATGGGATGATATTGACATTGGGGGAACTGCAAATGGACCAATACAATGTCTGGAAGATGGGACTGGAAAAGGGCTAGGATTGGAAGGGAACTAATTCTAGGGCTTGGGTCATGTGATTGAAAGGGGGCTGGTGCTGAAAATGCTAGGCTTGGAGTAGTAAAAAGAGGAATATGCTGGGGGGAGGGGGTGAGATGGGAGAGGAGAGGAGAGCAGATATTGTAGGGAGTGGAAAAGAAGCAAATTCAACCAAAGGAAGGTTGAGAGGGGGAGGTATAAGAACCATGCTGGGGTAAGAAGGAGGAATTTCAAGGTTAATGAATATTGGAGAAGGAAGTAAGCGGGTAAGTGCTGGGGAAAGGGAGTAGGAAGCAGGAGGGCAGGTACTAGGGACTTGGGAAGTGAGAAAGCAGGTACTCTGACAGGTGGAGACTCTATGATTGGGTGAGAAAACAGAAGAAAAACTCTAAGATAGGCTGGGCATTGGGAGTTTAAAGGGGGGCAGGAGGCTTGGGTGGGATTGTGAGTAGGAACTTGGAGTTGCTTGGGGAGATAGTAGGGGCTAAGAAATTGGTCAGAGATTGAGGACAGTGGGGACAAGGTGACTGGGATATGAGAAGGGCTGTGAGACCAAGTGCAGAAATATGGGGAAGGGAGAAGGTTTGAAAGACCTGGAAGGTTTGGGGAGGGAGGGGTCAGGGTATTTGAAAAGGCCAGAATGCCATGGAGTGGATGAGAGCCACAGGGAGGGAAAGGTCTTCCTTGAAGCAAGTGAAAGAGGGTAGAAATGGAGCCAGGATGGGGGTAAGACACAAAGGGCTTGGAGGTGAAGAGAGGATGAGTGTTCGAGAATGAGCTGGGGCTGATGAGAAGCAGAAGGTGCTAAATGAGACTGGGGAGGAGATGAGTACAGAGGGAGGACATGACAAACTAGAAATGAGTGAAAGACATGGCAGGGGATAGGACGGTGGCAAAGGATTGACACAGATGTGGAATGGAAGGACTAGGGAAGTAAGCTTAGGAAACGAAAAGCTGGTAAGTAGATGCATGGTGAAAAGAGGAAGACTGAAGATTGTAGGAAGGAGAAAGAGGAATAGAATGAAGCTATAGTTAGATAAAAAGTAAATGATAGAGATAAAAGGATCAATGTCAGAGAAAGATGTAGGAAGGAAAGAACAAATAAAACAGAGATTGTGAAGAAACAGAAAATGGAAATGGGATCGTGGAAAAGGACTTAGAAGAAAATAATCAGAGGAGGTTGAAAAGAGAGAGTGGGACCAACCAACTGGAAAAATAAGATGATCAAATGAGAAAGGTACAAAGGAGTGTCCATTTTTAAAGAATGAAATATGTCAGCTTTGAAAATATTCATGTCTTGTACTCCATTACAGGAGGAAATGCATTTCTGTTTCTCTTTCTTCTGTGTTTCACAGCTCGGTGTCTGATTTTGGGGCTTCCCCATTTCATATTTTGTCTTTTGTAGTTTCTTAATCTTTAATTGGAGATGGTCTATGCTTTCCATGTGCAGTCTAGATAAGGGATTCTGTTAATATGTAGTTCTCCCTAGGACTCTGTGGTAGTTCAGCTTGTCTTTTCCAATTAGGAGTTACTGGTGTTCTAGAATATTTGCAGTGCTGATTTTCCATAGGTTGGGTTGGTGCAATTTGAATTCTTGATGCTGGTATCAAGTGTCCATTTGCAAGGTTTTGTGTTATGACACACAGGGAGTTATTCTGAGACACAAATAGTGGGGATGGATGTCCCGTTATTCGTGCCGGCTGCATATCCTGACTAACTTCCCCGCCAGTTATGCAGGGGAGTTAATCGAGGGCGGGGAAGAGGCGGCCCAGGGGCGGAGGGTGTGCGGTCGCCGACCCTGGACATACAGGGCTGATTCTAATGTTGGCTCTGTACGTCCAGGGCCAGAGAAATGGCCGGGGAAGTTATTCCACCTCAGAGGTGGAATAACTCCCCTGGTCATGTTTTTTTAAGCGGCCCGGGATGCATAAGGGGCTAGGGAGGCAGAGATAATTCCCCACAGGCCGATCCTGGCCTTAGGAGGCCGGATCAGGGGTCAGGCTGCGGGGAATTAACTCCATTTGCAGGCGGCCGGCATCGCGGCTTTTAAATGGAGACGCAGCGCCACAGCAAGATGACCCCATGGCACCGCATCTCCATTCAAAAGCCCGGGCTGTGGCTGTACGCGCAGGCTAGGACTGAGTGAGTCGCAGTCCCGACCCGAATGTACGTGCATGTTCGCGATTCTGATCCCGCGGGGCTAGATGTGCCCCGTGGGATCAGAATCGCAATCTCCTTTGTATGTTGGGTCAGCCGGGATGTATAAAGGAGATGTATGTGTGGGGCAGAATTGGGCCCACAATGTCTAGCTGTGGAAGGAATTAGTGGTGTTGTCAATGATGTGAGACTAGATTTGAATATAATTTTTTCGTATGTTGAGTTATAAAGTGAAACACCCTACTTGTGCTCTGCATCTGTTGTTGGGGGTGTTTTATTGGTTGAGTCTGGGAGTGTTTCATACGAATGAATATCAGTCTGATAGGGCATAATTATTCAAAGGTAATTAGGCATTTGCTGGAAAATGTTTAATTAGCCTAACCATTTATTTTCAAAACATAACACAGATAGTATCAGGCTTTTAAATTGCAGAATGGCCACATATTATCTGTATACTATTCAGCCACTATTCAGGTAAGTTAATGTTTAGTTTAGGTCTGCAGCATATCAGGCCTAGCCTAAACAGATAATACAGTGACCACATCATGACTCTCTGTATAGTTAGCACGCTATCTATATGGATAGTGACACAGAATGCACAGATTAAATTAAATGGATGGGTGGCATTTAACAAGCCAATGGGCTGAAAATATATCCTGTTTGCACAGCTTGCACTGCAAGATCGGAGGGGGTGCAAAAGTAAAAGTCAGCTCAGAGTGCTACAACCCCTTGAGCCAGCTCTGCCTGAATCATCTATAGCAGTGATGGCTAACCTTTTTGAGCCCGAGTGCCCAAACTGCCGCACAAAACCAAAGAATTTCCTCAAAGTGCCAGCACGTCAATTTGCATAAATATTTGCATAATGCTAACATACACTAACTTTTAGTAAACATGTCTCTTAATGAGTGTATGGATAAAGACAGACTAAAAGATTTCTACATTACTATAATCCAGTGCCAACCGCCAGGCACATTAGGAACTACTACAAACACTGCCCATTTAGAACCAATAGCAAACCCGCCGTAGCCTAACAGCACTACCAGGACTCACAAAGCACCACACCATACCTATCAAAAGGCAACACTGCAAATATTAAACCAATACATTTCAGACAATAACAATACATGACCTACTGGGGAAAGAGAACAAGTGGCAATGTCAAAAAGGAATTACATAAACAGAATACCTCAGCTCAGTTGCAATTGCTCCAGCCACTTTCTTCTGGTTTCTTCATGTTTTCTGCTAACTCTCCATCATCTGCTGTCCATTTGTCCTTTCTTCTCTCTTCTAGTTTTTTTTTCCATTCTCTCTCTCTACATCCGCTTTAACATACTAATCTTTCTCCTTTTGCTCTTTCCTCATTCCTATTTCATCCACTCAAATTTTACCCCTCCATCCTCAATCCCCACTTACTCTCCCAATACCCGGCCAATTGTAGATTTTTATCCCTCCCACACAAAATATTTTTCCCCTCTCCATTTTACTCTCCCAGCCCCATCCCATTCTAATCCTCCCCCAACATCAGCTCCCTTCTAGTTCCAGCCTCACCCAGCATCCATTCCCTTCTAGTCCCTGCATCAGCCCATTTCCAGTCCTAGCAACCCCCCAACCCAATACCAGTCCTAGCCCCCCGCCATCAACTCACTTCCAGCCCTAAACCCCCATCACCCCATTTCCAGACAGCCCCCATCAGCCCACAGCCCATTAGCAGTCCTACCCCCCAGCCCATTAGCAGTCCTACCCCCCCCCGCCCGCCCGCCCGCCCATTAGCAGTCCTAACCCCCCCAGCCCATTAGCAGTCCTAACACCCCCCTCCTGCCCATTAGCAGTCCTAACCCCCGCCCGCCCGCCCATTAGCAGTCCTAACCCCCCCCGCCCATGAGCAGTCCTAAACCCCCCCCGCCCCGCCCATTAGCAGTCCTAACACCCCCCCTCCTGCCCATTAGCAGTCCTAACACCCCCTCCTCCTGCCCATTAGCAGTCCTAACCCCCCCCTCCTGCCCATTAGCAGTCCTAACCCCCCCTCCTGCCCATTAGCAGTCCTAACCCCCCCCCCTCCTTCCCATTTGCATTCCTAACCCCCCCCTCCTGCCCATTAGCAGTCCTAACCCTCCCCCCCTGCCCATTAGCAGTCCTAACCCCCCCTCCTGCCCATTAGCAGTCCTAACCCTCCCCCCCTGCCCATTAGCAGTCCTAACCCTCCCCCCCCTGCCCATTAGCAGTCCTAACCCCCCTCCTGCCCATTAGCAGTCCTAACCCCCCCCTGCCCATTAGCAGTCCTAACCCCCCTCCTGCCCATTAGCAGTCCTAACCCCCCCTCCTGCCCATTAGCAGTCCTAAACCCCCCCCCTGCCCATTAGCAGTCCTAACCCCCCCTGCCCATTAGCATTCCTAACACCCCCCCTCCTGCCCATTAGCAGTCCTAACCCCCCCTGCCCATTAGCAGTCCTAACCCCCCCCCCCCTCTGCCCATTAGCAGTCCTAACCCCCCCTCCTCCTGCCCATTAGCAGTCCTAACCCCCCCCCCCCCCGGCAAATTTTTTAAAAAAAAGCAGGCTCTGGCTGCTGCCGCGGCAGATTACAATGTCCCGCGGGGCCCCCTCCGCCCGCTAAGCCCCTCTGCAAGGGCTTTCAGATTCGCGCGGGAGAGCATCTCCCGCGCGACTCGGTTAAGCCCGCAGGGGCTAAGGGGAAATTTCCCATCAGTCCCTCGCGTCTAAAGGGGCTGATGGGAAATTTCCCATTAGCCCCTGCGGGCTTAACAGAGACGCGAGGGAGACGCTCTCCCTCGCGAATCTGAAAGCTCTTGCAGAGGGGCTTAGCGGGCGGAGGGGGCCCCGCGGGACGCTGCATTCTGCCCTTGCCGCGTCCGCGGCAGCAGTCAGAGACAGCTTTTTCTTTTTTTTGCGGACCTATTGCCCGCGTGCCAGCTGCAAGGCCTTCGCGTGCCACAGCTGGCACGCGTGCCATAGGTTCGCCATCGCTGATCTATAGCTAATGGGCAGCTATATGAGCAGGACTTCAGGGACACTTTCTTACCCAGATTATCTATCATATAGGGGTCTTTCCCTCGAGAGGTTTTAGAGAAATCTCAACATTTTTTGGCTTTATTCATGGCCACTTCCGCAACCTCTGATGAGTGAGAAAGCTGGACCTTATTGAAACCTGCAAATGGCTGAACTTTATGGGGGTACATTTATAAAGATCTTCCTAAGGCGACGTACCATCAGGATACGTATGTCATGTATTTTCAGTGACTTATGTACATGGATGGGCTTTTGAGCACATACTTTAGCCTGTTGCTATTCTATAAGTATCCGTGTCAGGCTAATGACGTATTTTCATTGCGGAGTGTGGAAAGAATGCAAATCTGCATGTGCAAATTATAAAATACTTTAAATTACCTGTATTCTTCAGAAATCTAGTAATAGGCATTTACACCAGTCCTAAGTTTGGTGTAACTGATTGCGCCTTGATGTGCTGTGTGTATCTCACCATTCATGTCCCTCATTAATTTGAAAGGTGCTGTTAAACTTTCATTAATCATAAGCTGCACCTACATGTCTGAGTATAATATTTGCATCCACCTCCTAAATGAGGGCCAACACCCAGCAGAAGCACCAATTTACCCTGTCAAAGGCCTTTTCTGTGTCCAAATTTACCAAAATAGGATGGACTCCGACAGAGTGAATCCTTCTCATGGCCATGAGAGCATGGATAATATTAGTAGTAGCATGCTAGCTCTTAACAAAATCAGTCTAGTCTATATGTACCAACTTAGGAATGATTGTGGAGTGGAGGAGTAGCCTAGTGGTTGGAGCACTGGCTTGGTAACAAAGGAGAGTTTGATTCCCACTGATAGACCTTATGCAAGTAACTTAACCCTCCATTGCCTTGAAGAAAGGCCTACTAAAATAACAAAAGCCCCACAAATATCACCACTACAATTATTCCAAAAAATAAGGTGAACAAAAGTAATATCCTACTCTCCGTACCTGCCTATCTAAATTAATTATGTAAATTAGCTTTTGTCGGATCACCCACCATGGGAGGGAAACCTTCTCTAGTAGTAGGTCCTCCTTTTTATTCAAATAAATTTTAAAAACAGCGGTACATACAGCTTAGAACATCACAAGGTGAACACCCACCAGAGTGCACCTCAAAAAATATTATTCTGGCTGTCCCGTCAATTGTATAATGCTGAAAAGCTGCTGAACTCCGTTCCAAATCTAACAACGCGGTTTATGCGACATGAGGGAAATGGCTATAACTAGCTGGCTAAGACAAGGACTGCCAGTCAAACAGAACCATGTCACAAACAACAAAGATAATCAGCTTAAAAGAACAATATTCTATTCATTCACTTAGCTGATATGCTGCACATCGTAGCAACGGTAACAACCCTTTGGGCACTGCAACACAACGCCGTGTTTCAAGCTCTTCATCCTCCTGGCTTTTTCTCAAGCAGTGTGACCCAATGGAACTTCCTGTTTGGTTTTATATCATTTCAGTCAATCAAACAGCACTTAGGTTGAAAATGAATTGATCAGACATCATTAAAGAGAGCAAGGGCTGAATAAAAACTCACCATTAAAAACAGATGTAAATGAATGGTCTTGATTCTGATATTGAGTGGTGGTCATTATTGACATGTTAGTAAAAGGGCCCCTGATCATAAAAATATGTAGTGCAAACTTTAGAAATGGCTAACATAATGTTTCTCAGACGTTACAAAAAATCACAACAGAAGTGCTGTGATAGATGATTCAGTGATATCATGTCATCTGAACTACACTCCAATTGAATTGCATAAACATTTTTGCAGCTTTTAAGCAACAGTGTACTCCACTTGCTGCAAAAACTAATTTGCATTTTTTGAAAAGGAACCAAAGAGAGGAACAGGTTACAGTATGTGAATGTTTTCTGTTTTGTACATAGTCTGTTAATATGCTTGTGCTGAACACCACAGTGAGTAAAGTTGGATTTGCAGTATGTAAGTTTAAATAAATACATTTTTATAAAGGGGTAATTTTACCCCATTCCTTGTTTATAAAGGTGGTCATTTTCTGAAAGTAGTTTTGGCATGTAAAGCATGGGGAGGTGGGGGCATTGTACAAGTCTATTTTATAAAATCACATAAGCGTTTAAGTTGCTTTTATACATAGTAATATAGTAAAGTAGTAAATGACAACAGATAAAGACCCCAGAATGATCTATCTAATCTGCCCAGTAAGGTAACTAGAGTTGTACTGACCATTCCATGCAGGATACCTCCCTCCATGCCTTTGCTTAGGGTCGTATCTGTTGCTCCGTGCAGGTTTCCCCCTCTATGCTTTTGTTTAGCGTTGCACCTGCTGTTCTGTGCAGGTTACCGCCTTCTGGACATTTCACATCAGCACCCTATTATGAAATTATCCCCAAAATGTAAAAGCTTAAGGAATTGACAGCATGGAGAGAAGTGCTGGCCAGCGGTGTCACCTATTCATTCTTCCCTCAGCTAGCTGATTCAGCTGCCAATCCCGCAACTCCCAGGGAGAAACAGACTGATAAACCATCTGTTTTCACTCCAAAGTCAAGATAATTTTAAATACTATTTTTAATTATTTTTTAAATGATTTCTAGTTTATCAGAGCACAGATAGAATATTACAGTTCAATATATTTTTTAGACTTTCCACTTTTTGCATTTTTTTTTCTCCAGCTTTATATGGGCAACCTTGGCAGTGCCCTTGCTATGTCTGTGACTTAATAGCTTCAAAGTGGAAATAGAGTAGGAAGTATTAAAGCAGCATATCACAGGTCACTGTTTTATGTAAGAAAATGTTTATTATAGCTTCAGAGTACAGGGATCTCACAAATCAAGGTGCTCCAACTGACATCTGATGCCAAATACTTACTTCAATGTCTCATCTTGTGCTAGAAATGTATATTTATGGGGACTACTTTTGAACTTTTAAACTTATCTTTTGCATTACTTATGCCAAAGAGAAAGTCTACAAAATGCTCTAGGTGCCCATATCTGCAAGAATGACATACCCACCATATAATGTATTATGTTTTCAAGGTTTTTATGCCAAGGAGGAATGCCTAGGCCACAGCAATTACATATGATACTCTTAAGGTGTTTTAGTGCATGTCTTTAAGCTAAGTTGCTTTTCTTTTGTTCATCCTACAGCCCCAGGGATTGTGTTTTGCAAAAGAATTTGAGATTCACTGAAAAAAATAGGACACTGACAGGGTAGGAGCCTGGATATTAGCTGCTTCTATCTCTCAGCTTCCCTTTATTCTCCTTTGGACCTATGACAGTTTGACCCATTACACTTGGGGGTATGTCTACTAAGCCGGGATAATGGTTAACCCTGGCTATCTGCAAGTAGATCCTATTGAATAACATGGGACCTAGTGGCAGATAGCCCGGGTTAACCGTTAGCCCGGCTTAGTAGACATACCCCTTGGTGTCTCATTAAGCAAATAGAGAAGAAAAGAGGGGAGTAGACACCTGATGCTTTCAGGCTGCCAGAGACTTTCCTTCTCCTTACCATCACGGCCAGTTTTACCATTAGGCAAAGTAGGTGGTTGCCTAAAATGCCAATATTTTGGAGGTGTCAAAAAAAAACCATGCTATGACAGAGTGGAGTCGCTGGACAACACAAGAACAGCACATTTTTTTCACCCCCAATAGAAAGTATAGCCAGCAGAGTAACGTACAAGGGCGCTATGGCTCTTACAGATCCCTAAACGTGCTAAACGAAGACAGAGACGCTGGCGGGGCAGAGCAATAGAAGCTAGTGCAGCAGCACCCACTGTTCTTGCTCCTCCTCATTGCCAGCACCGCAAGCACATTCAAAATTCATGGTTGCAGGCCAGCTGCCAGGGCACAAGATCAGCATCAGGAAGTGCTGGCCTATGACCACAAGATTTGAACATATTCACGGAGCCATCATTGAGGAGGAGGAAGAGCAGTGGAGAGCTGCAGCACAGGCTTCTGCGGATTAGTTAACCCAAGACAGAAAGACAAGCAGGGGCTTGATACTGGGCCGGTATCTCATCCATTATCTATCCACTACTTGCCTTTTCCCCTTGGGTTCAGTGAACCTGATGCTGAGAAAGCGGAAAGAAGAGAAAAAGAGGCAGGAGGACAGATGGATGCTAGGGAAGGGAAAGAAGGAAAGAGATAAGAGACAATGGCAGATGCTGACGGAGAGGCAGTAGATGTATGCCGGGAAAGGGGAGACTGCGGAGATGCGGAGGGCAGATGCTGGGAAGGAGAAGCAGAGGCAGGTCTTGCAGGAAGGCTGGGGAGAGATGTGGCAGTTTCTGGAGGGAGGGAGGGGAAGAGGCAATGAATAGATTCTGAAGGAGAGGCAAGAGAAATGAATGCTAAGGAAAAGAGTAGGAGAGCCATTGCAGGGCAGTAGAAATGGAGGATTGCGGCAATAAAGGTTATAAAAGAAAAGAAAGGAAGTAACCCCTCTCTTCAGAAAAGTTATGCATTTAACACGGTGCTGGGCTGGCCAGAGGATGAGGAGACAGGCAGAGGGAGATAATGGGTTGGAGTGGATGAGAGGGAGGGGACCAAAAAGTAAAACAAAGATTAAAGTAAGATCTCACTATAGGAAACATCCCAGACCAAAGATTTGTCCTGAGGAAACTGCAGTTCCCAGGACTACAGATAGGGTTGCCAACTGGATCCAGATGCCCCAACAGGCTTGATCCAGTCCTGGATTTACCCTATTGCATGCACTTACTTGTAGTTTTCCTTTTCTTATGGAGAGCAATGGAGATATCAAAACTACATATTCCTGCATGCAATAAGGTAAACCCAGGACTGGATCAAACCTGCCGCGCATCTGGAGCCACTTGGCAACCCTAACTACAGAAGGTGAATTTCCACAAACTTCAATACTGAAAATCTCAGAGTTAAGGTAGCTTTATGAGGATTACATTTCCTAGAGGTAGTTGAGAGCCAGAGAACCAATGGGACTTTGTTGTAGAGTTCCAAAAAGCCTAGAGGATGGAGATTTTTTGACAGATGAGACAGAGACAGAAAGCAAGTGAGAGATGGAAGGAGAAGAAAGAAATGGTAGTTGAGGTTCCAGAAAATATTTGGAAGAAGAAATGTAGGTTATTGAATGTTTGACACTGTGAGAAAAATCTTACTAAGAAAGCTGTGAAGGTTTGAGGACATATTCAAAAGGGTTTAGGACTTGCTAAGTAGCTAAACTACAGTGATTCCGATATTCAGCAGCCCTATCTGGATAGTGCCACTGAATATCCTCACAGACTGCAGAAAAGACCCCTGGTTAAAACCGGGACGGTCTATGGGCGGAGCAGGGACTGTCCTTGCAGTTGAACTGCAGAAAGTTAGAACAAGTTAATGACTGCCCTAACTTTATCCGGTTTGCACTCTCAGATAGGTGACTGAATATCGCTACTAACCAGACAGCAACCATGCTGTCCAACAACACTAGAAGTCAGATAAGCTCTGGAGCTGAATATCTGGATTAAAGTGGCGGTGGCCAGGCACTTTGAAAGTGCTGACCACTGCCGCTGCATATTGGTCCCTTCATGTTTTCCTAACAATCAATTAAAGAGCAGTTATGCTCAGGAAAACCTGCAGGGTTTGTGCTCAAGGACCTTGAAAGAAAGGACTTTGAGCAAAGTTAAAGCATGCATTTACAAACCAGTCCTCAGGACACACCTAGCCAGTAAGGTTTTCAGGATAACCACAATGAATATGCATGAAAGAAATTTGCATTCAGTGGAGGTAGTGCATGCAAATTTCTCTCATGCATATTCATTGTGGTTATCCTGAAAATCTGACTGGCTAGGTGTGTCCCAAGGACTGAGTTAAAGGCTTACCCAAAAGCCTAAATAAAAGGTTGCCATGGGTGGATATAGCCAAATTGAGAAGCAGAGATCAGGTGGGCTAAAGTAGGATGTGACAAATCCTTGAACTGAGAAAGTTCAAGCTGTAGTCTTCAAAGGCGCTGTGTTCATAAAGTTATGCAATTTGCATCTCGTGGTGAAGGAGAGATGCTCCTATAGGCTATGGACTTTAGAGATTCAATGTACTTAGAACTGTGGTAATGAAACTTGCGACCACTTCAACTGGGAAGAAAGTCTTTGAGCTACGGATCTGAAAATGCTTTGGTATTTAGGAATGTACCAGACTTGTCAGCTGAAGTAAAAGCAGAAATTACAGGCTGCCAGTATTTAAACTGTGACCAGGATTTGCAGCAGTTTTCCTTCTGAAATTTACTGGGAAAAGATGGGTAGTCCACTTATGAAGGACTAACACTGAGTCTATTCAATAACAAACTCTTTTGGCAGAACAGATGATGTGTGTTTGCTTTGCTTTGTTTCCCGGAAGAAGCAGAATCTGTATTGAGTAAGACTACAGAGCAACCACAGTACAAACAAGGGAATTTTTACTCACAAAACAAAATACAAAAATCTGTCTTGAATAGATTACCACTTGGATTTTGACTACTTTCTACAAATGCTCAAAGGAAAGAACAATGTTGTGACTGTGCTTAAAAAGAAGGCTGGCAAGATCAATAAAACACAGTTTCCTGTTAGAAATGTGGAGCAGAGCGCCAGAAAATAGCTTAATTTAATGTGGACAAGGACAACATTATGGACCTAGGAAAGAACAACCCAAACTATGGTTACACGATGCAAGGTTCTACATTAGGAACCACCACCCAGGAAAAGGATTTAGGTGTCATCATGGATAATATGTTGAAACCCTCCGCCCAGTGTGCAGCAGCAGTCTAGAAATGAAATAGAATGCTAGGTATCATAAGGAAAGGAAAGGGATGGAGAATAAAACAAAGGATATTATAATGCCTCTATATCGTTCCATGTTGCGATTGCACCTTGAATATTGTGTGCAATTCTGGTCACCATATCTTAAAAAGGATATAGTAGAATTAGAAAAGGTGCAGAGAAGAGTCACTAAAATGGTAAAGGGGATGGAAGGATACCCTTATGAGGAATGCTTAAAAGGTTAGGACTTTTCAACTTGGAAAAGAAACGGCTGAGGAGAGATATTTTAGAGGTCTATAAATTAACGAATGGAATGGAACGGGTAAATGTAGATCAGTTATTTATGCCATCAAAAAGTAGGAAGACTAGGGGACATGCAATGAAGCTACAACATAACTCATTTAAGACTAATTATAGAAAATATTTTTTCACTCAATGTGTAATCAAACTCTGGAACTCCTTACTGGAGCAAGTAATAAAAGATGTTAGTGTAGCTGGGTTTAAAAAAGGTTTGGACAAGTTCCTGGCGAAAAGGTCAATAAACCATTATTAAAGAGGACCGGGGAAATCTGCTACTTGCTCCAGGACAAGCTTTGTGGAATCTGGGTGCCTTTAGACTGGCCTCTGTTGGAAACAGGATATTGGGCTTGATGGACCTTGGTCTGACCCAGTCTGGCATTTCTTATGTTCTTAATCGAACCCATTCATCAGTGTGCCTATTCTCTGCTTGTGGATTTATAGTCAGCTCTTCAGTTTTAATTCACACAAGCACTGGGAATATCCCTTGTCTCTCAGAATTAAATTTATTTATTTATTTTATTTAGCTGTATTTATATCCTGCTTTTCACCTGGTCAAAGCGGTCAATTGGGGGATACATTTAACAAGAGGGGATATGAGACACATATGCTAATACTTACAGGGAACATGGGCAATGGAGGGTTAAGTGGCTTGCCCAAGACCACAAGGAGTGCCTTTAGGACTAGAAATCCCAGTCCCTCCGGCCTGAGATTGCTGTCCCCAGGTGGGACTTGAACCCCTGGCCCTCTGGCCTGAAGTACCTTGTCCTAACCACTAGACCACTCCTCCCTCATTGAAATTTGAGACAAGATGGGAAATGCTGCTGTTTTACAATAATTTCTTTTGTTGGGGAAATCATTTTTGATGGGAAATATCTTTGTTTCATAATAGTAAAAAAAAAAATCACATCACCTGGAAGGGCAAGTCACATATTCTTAATCTGGCACCTAGTTGTAGATTTAAATCCATGGAATATTTAGATGTTCTCTTTTCTGCAGCATGTTACACTGTTACACCCCTCTCCCCACCCCTAATTCAATTATTTTACAGGGGCATTCCTGGGTCTGTGGCTACCTGATGAAAGCTCCCTCCAGTAATCCCAGCAGTCCTTGCATACTTGGTGCCTGATGCCTCCATCTGGTGCAAAAAAAGTATTAGGGTGTGGAATTTCCCTCCCTTCTTCCCAGGAAATCCTGAAAATAGATGATACTATAAGAAGGGCTGGAAGTATTTACATGTTTAATAAAACTACACCACTATAAGCTCCTACAAGACAGCAAACAATATCTTTAAATAGATGGGGTATTAATCCCCACGAGGTATCCCCACTCAAAGAAGAGAGAATCTCATGTATTCCTGTTGTTCCACTAGTCAGAGGGGGACAATTTTTCAGGCCTAGGCCAAACCGTACTGCCAGCCATTTCCTCTATCCTCCAGGATTGCTAACGTTTTGCCTTTCTTGGGGGGGGGGGGGGAAACAAAACTCTACTTCCTCTCTGGTACTGGGTCTGCGCCCCTTCTGGGAAGGCAAAGCACTGTCTTCTCTCTGCTGCCAGCTTCAGACCTAAAGTCTAAAGTGTGTGAGGGGGGAAGGGGAGGAAAGGACACTTTAGTTCAGGGGTCTCAAACACACGGCCCGCGGGCCGCATGCGGCCCGCGAGAGCATCTTGTGCGGCCCGCGAAGCACTTACCGGTGTCTAAAAAAAAAAAATAAATCCAAACTTGCCGCCGCAGTATTAGGCGTCCGCGGCCCCTCTGCCTGCTCTGAGTCCTCTCCTCCCTGCAGCATCAGCTCAAAAAGTGGCGGCTTTCAGAGCCGCGAAGAGAGAGAGTTTCTCTCGCGCGGTTCTGAAGACTCGCTGCTCTTCAGAACCGCGCGAGAGAGAAACTCTCTCTCTTCGCGGCTCTGAAAGCCGCCACTTTTGAGCTGATGCTGCAGGGAGGAGAGGACTCAGAGCAGGCAGAGGGGCCGCGGGACGCTTAATATTGTTGGCATTGGGATCAGGGACTGACTGCTGCCAATAGTGGCTATGTTTTAAAAAAATAATAGTCCCGGGTGAAAAACTGACACTACTCAAATTTCTCTGTGGCTGACTATGTTGTCTGTGTGAGTTTGCCATTGGTTCATAGACCCATCTGTCTGTTCATGCAACTAATAGTGAGCTCATCATTTTGGAAAATAAAAGAAAAACACAGTTTTAAGAAAAAAGGTAGGAGAGTCTATAAACATCAAAATAAAAGGCTTGTGCAACAGCTGGTGTAAAAATGGCCAGAGTGCACATGAGCTCTTTGGTCATATCATCAGTGCAAGACTTGGGGATCCTCTCCCATTGCTCCTGAAGTAGAGAAAAAGCAAGCAACTAGCCAGAGATGTCATTCCCAAATCCCAGAAACAGAGAATGTAGTAACACAGGGCCAGGGATCCCTTCCCTGGGACCCAAAAAGAGACAGGATGAATGAAGGAACCAGAGATCCTCTCCTCACAGAAGAATAAAGCGAGCATAAAGCTGGATGCCACCCTTTGAACAGCATAAAAGGAAGATCGTGAGTATAGGATCAACATAAGCAGAGAAGGAACATGGGGCAGAAGAATCCTCCCCCCAGGACCTTGAAGGAGAGAAACTGCACAGAACCAAAAGATTTCTCTCTCCAGACATCAGGAACAGAGAGAACAGAGAGCTAGGAAATCCCCTCCTTAGGGTTTTCAAGCAGAGAATGAACACAGGGCCAGAGATTCGAGCCACAAAGGTGAGAGCATCCCCCTCCATGTGACCAGAAAAGATATGGGAGTGGACACAGGCCCAGGGGCCCATTCTCCATGATTGTTCCCTTACATACAAGAGGAAATCAATTTATAGTTTTATTTCTACAGTGTTGTACATTCTAAGTTTGGCTTTTGGGGTTCCCAGTTTAATTGTCTTCCTGTTTCTAAATTGTGATTCCTTGTTTGGTGATGGTGTATGTTCTGCATGTTTACTAAAAGTTAGTGTATATGCAAATATTTATGCAAATGATGCCCTTATGCAAATGATGCCATTATGCAAATGAGGCCTGCGTCTTGTGCGGCCCCCGGGTTACTCTACAAGTCCTCATTTGGCCCTCAAAGCAATTTGAGTTTGAGACCCCTGCTTTAGTTCCAGGTTTGAGCAATAAGGCATAGAGGAGGGAAGAGGAGTCATTACTGTCATTACCCTACCCACGCTCCCCCCATCTGTCCCATGACAGCAACAACATCACTTCCAAGCAGACAAACAACAAAGAAAGAAACAGTGATGCATTTCCCCCATACTGTGTAAAATATAAAGATAGAAACACGACAGCAGAAAAAGACCATATAGCGTATCTAGTCTGCCCTTTCATATAAACTACTATGGTCTCTTTGTTTCCCTTAGATATCTTCTGTATTTGCCCCACGCTTTCTTGAATTCAGATGCTGCCCTGGTCTCTACTATCTCCACTGAGAGATTATTCCATGCAACCACCATTCTTTCTGTAAAGAAATATTTCCGCATATTACTCCTGAGTCTATCCCCTTTCATCTTAATCCTATGCCCCTTCATTGCAGTCTGGGTTTTTTTAGGATATCCATAATGAATATGCAAAACACAAATTTGCATGTGATGGAGGCAGTGCATGCAAATATAACTTAGGCATATTCATTGTGGGTTTCCTGAAAACCTGACTGGCTAGGCAGTACACCGAGGCCAGTTTGAGAAACACTGCTATAAAATAATCCAAGCTAATCACTATCAATCTTGTCCAATGAGGTGGGATATTCAGCATTAGCAGCTAGCATCAGAGTGTGCAGCAACTGGACCTGTGGATATTCAGCGGCACTATAGCCTAGATAAGGGGGTTAATATGGTTAGTAGGTCTGCTTACTATATTGATCCCTGTGAATATCTCCCCCCACCCCCATACAACTTTATGCCTCTGTTGCATTGTTCATGCAAAATGCTGACTGTTCTACTCACAGAAACAGAACACAAGGGGCTACTGCAGAGAGGCAGGCATTGACAGATGTGAGATCTGGGGCTTGTGGTTGGGTATGAAGGACAAGCAAGATATCACTGGCATAATAATAGGCAGATATTACAAACTGTTGGATGAGGATAGTTAAAGGAGCTAAGAAAATATTAAAGAGAAGAGGGGCGGGGAGCGTCCTTCAGCAGTCCGGTGCCCTGTGTGAGAGAGGGGCCGGTTCCGAGCCGGGCGAGCAGAGCGGGCAGCCCTGCTGACGTCACCGCAGGCTCAGATAAAAAGACCTTGCTGCTTACCTTCCCCGGGAGCGTCCTTCAGCAGTCCGGTGCCCTGTGTGAGAGAGGGGCCGGTTCCGAGCCGGGCGAGCAGAGCGGGCAGCCCTGCTGACGTCACCGCAGGCTCAGATAAAAAGACCTTGCTGCTTACCTTCCCCGGGAGCGTCCTTCAGCAGTCCGGTGCCCTGTGTGAGAGAGGGGCCGGTTCCGAGCCGGGCGAGCAGAGCGGGCAGCCCTGCTGACGTCATCATACGGCCCCCATATCTCTGAGGCCCTATCGGCGCCAAGCCGTCAACGCGTTTTCCAAAGGGGCGGTTTCTCAAGGGGTATGATCACCGCCCCTTGTGAGCCCCTTTGGAGCCTTTTGGAGCATAAGCTGTTGATGCTGCAAGAATGCCTGGTAAACGCAAGAAAAAGCTTCTCAAGGATACATCGCAGACCGGTGCCATGGAGAAACATGTGGTGTCCACGCCCAGAAACATCGTCTCAGGTACTGTTCCCGATAATCTCACTGCCGAGGGCGTGAGTCTAAGCTCAGTGGAGCGAACCCCTCCCCTTCCTCCTGGTTTCCTTGAGCTGTCCGCTGAAGTTTCCTTTGATGATCTCTCTCGCACTGTGGATTTGCTGAGAGTGGTGTCTTGGAAACCCCCCTCTGGGCCTCCCAGTGAACTTCCAGTTTCTGAAGTCTCTTTATTGGACATATGGCATGTGGTAACTCGCACGGAAAATACTTTAACGGCAACTATTTCTTCCTTATGTCAATTTACAGGAGATACTGTTCAGAAATTTCGCTCTCTAGATTCCCAACTTGGGGCTTTACGCTCCACGGTGACAAAAATGGAGCCCCTGATTTCTACTTCGGTTGAATCAGTTGCTGCATACATGAAGGATAGTCTGTTTTTGCACCAAAAAATTGAGAACCTAGAGAATGCAAATCGCTCTAGGAATTTGCGAATTTTGAATTTTCCTCTATGTATGTTGCTCTCTCCAATGATATTGTTCCGGAAATATCTAAAAGAAGTCCTCCTATTTCCACAAGCCGATTCATGTTTAATTCTTAAATGCTATTACTTACCATTAAATGTTTCATCTGGCAATGTGGATCAGGGGGTTCCTTCTCCTGTTGACTTAGAAAAGTTTAATCTTACTGCTTTTCTGGAGGAGTCTCAAGACCTTATATCCACTCGTGCTACCTTGCTGGTTACCCTTTCTTCAGAAGAAGATAAGGTAAATATTTTAAGAGCCTATTTTAAGAAAAAGGAGATGCAATTTTGTGGAGCAAAGGTCTTGATATTCCCCGATGTCTCACGCTCAACTCAAATGCGCAGGAAAGTTTTTCTTTCCTTAAAATTAAGAGTGGTAGCTTTGGGAGCAACATTTTTTTTGAAATATCCCTGTAAATGTAATATTTCTTTAAATAACGACAGATTTATTTTTCGTATGCCTTCTGATTTAGAGAAATGGTTACTGGATAGAGAGAAACCAAAGGTTGTTGACAAACCTTGAGTTGGGAGGGCTCATTAACCGGTATAGTTGGCTACAGGCTTGTGCCTGTTTATAGCCTTGTTTTCTTTGTTTTTTGTATTTCCTTTTGTATTGGATGGATTTCTCCCCATTGATGTGGGCTATATTCTTATTAATGTATTTGTTTAAGGATACTTTATGCCTCTAGTAATTTGTTTCTCTAAAAGTTAATTTTGCTGTGTTTTCACTGTAAAATTTCATAAATAAAAGATGTAAAAAAAAAAAAGAGAAGAGGGGCAAAAACAGAAGCTTGCGGGGTATTGCAAGTGAGTGGGTAGGATGAAGTGGTGGAAGAACTGAAAGTAACTGCAAAGGAGTGATCTGAAAGGAAAGAGCGGAACCAGGTAAGAACAGTATCATGTAAACCTATGTCATAGAGACGAGAGAGCAGAATAAAATGATCTTCTAAATCAAAAGCAGAGGGAAGGTCAAGAGAAACCAGGAGGGAGATGTTACCATGATCTAGTGACTGAGCAGCAAAGATAAAAGGTTCATTTATAGCAGTTAGCGTCTGGCATATTTTCTGCCAAATCTAACTTATTAGATTTGACTCAAAATTTTCCAAAATCCATTCATTCAAAATGTAACAGTTAGATTTAAGCCTTCAATTCATTTGCCAATCAGGAGCAAAGGAACACCTTTTAGTTTGGGGTGCCAAACAAACCAATTTCCAACCCTACTTTCAAGTTCTCTAATGGTTGAAGCTATGTTGAGCAAAATATTGGCCGGACCATGGCCCCAGTGGCCCACCCCATTCTGCTGCCTATGCTGAAAATGCATCTTAACCAGCTAGCTTCTCTCCCCTAACCTAACCACACCCCGTTTTTGACTAGCTAAATTTATGCATCTTGCCCATGTGGCCACTTAAATTTAGTCCATCAGAAGAGAGCTGTTTTTCACCTGGCTAATTCCCAAAACAACCTAGCTAAACCCTTTGAAATGGACCCCAAAGCTTAACCAATAGTCTTTAAATCTACAGTGTTTTCCAATCCATGACACACAATATGAATGAAATATGAGATTGTAGACCTACTTTTAGTAATCTGTGAGCGATAATTAAAATCATCTGTAGTACCTGAGGATTGAAGAGTGGCCAATGTAACACCAACTTTTAAAAAGGGTTCCAGGGCAGATCAGAGAAACTACAAATCAGTGAGCTTGACGTCTGTACCAGGTAAAATGGTAGAAATCATTATAAAGTACAAAATTACTGAACATGTAAATAGTGATGGCTTAATGGCAGAAAGCCAACATGGATTTAGTGAAGGAAAGCCTTATCTTATTAATCTCTTATAGTTTTTTCAAGGTGTGAATAAACAGGTAAAGGTGAGCCGGTTGATATAGTGTGTCTGGATTTTCAGAAAGTCTTTGACAAGGTTCCTCACATGAGAGAATTTTGAGGAAATAAAAAAGTAATGAGATTGGAGGCCATGTACTATTTTGGACTGGGAACTGGTTAAAAGATAGAAACAGACAGTAGGGATAAATGGCCAATTTTCTCAGTGAAGAAAAGTAAATAGTGGAGTACCCCAGGGATTTGTGTTGAGCCTGATGCTTTTTAACATATTCATAAATGACCTGGAAATGGGAACAACATTTGAGGTGATCAAATTTACAATGACACCAAATTATTCAAAGTTGTTAAAACACAAGTAGATTGTGAAAAATTGCAAGAGGATCTTGATGAATTGGAAGACTGGGAGTCCAAATGGCAGATGAAATTTAATGTGGACAGGTGCAAAGTTATGCACTTAGGGAAGAATAACACAAACTACGGTTACATGATAAAAGATTCCGCATTAGGAACCACCACCCAGGAAAAAGGATTTAGGCATTATTCTGGATAATATGTTGAACCCCTATGCCCAGTGTGAAGCAACAAAGCAAATAGAATGATAAGAATGATAAGGAAAGGAAGGGAGAATAAAACCAAGGATATCATAATGCTTCTATATCATTCCATGGTGCGACTGCACCTTGAATATTGTGTGCAATTCTGATTGCCATAGCTTAAAAAGTATATAGCAGAATTAGAAACGTTAGAGAGAAGAGCCACCAAAATGGTAAAGGGGAAGAAAGAATACCCCTATGAGGAAAGGCTTAAAAGTTTAGGGTTCTTTTACTGGGCAAAAAAACAGCTGAGAGTAGATACAATAGAAGTCTATAAAATATTGAACGGAGTGGAAAGAGTAAACGTAGATCAATTGTTTACTTCTTCAAATAGTAGAAAGACTAGAGGGCATGCAATGAAACTATAATATAGCCCATTTAAGGTGATTCCGAGAAATTTTTTTTTAATTCAACATGTAATCAAACTCTGGGAATTTGTTACCGAAAGATGTAGTAAAAGCTGTTAGTGTAGCTGAGTTCCTGGAGGAAGGGTCCATAAACCATTATTAAAGAGGACCAGAAAAATCCAGTGCATACCCAGAGATAAGAAGCATGCAATCTGTACACGTTTTTGGGAACCTGACAGGTACTTGTGACCTGGATTGGCCACTGTTGGAAACAGGACACTAGGCTTGATGGACCCCTTGGTCTGACCCAGTGTGGCACCTCTTATATTCAAAAGTATTATTAAGGATGAGGAGCTTACCGTAAAGGTTCCAGCTCTGCAGATGCAAAGGGTGCTTGAGTGGCCCCTCATACTGAACAAATTCTTCACCGTGTCTGGTGATGAGTGTTGAATTTAGCTCCACCAATCATTTTGAAAAGTTGGCTAACAACCTTTTTTGAGCATTTGTTAATTGATGCTAATTCCAATGCTAGCAGCACAGGAGGTAAGAGAAAGAAGTGAGAAGCCTCTTGTTTTCATTACATAGCCATACCAAGAAACCTTTAAGTAAGCACAGTACAGAAAAGTAAGTGAGGAGAAAATATGCAAATACATTAAAGACAAACGAGCAGAGTGGCTGCTTTGAAGTTATGGAGGAGATAGTCCAAGGCTTTTACTCAGTCTGCAGACCTGTAAACTGTGTAAATGCTGCTCCGTGGAATATGCGGTGGCACCAACACGGTCAGTGCCGCTGAATATCCGTGGGTGCTGACGCTGCACACCTTGATGCAAACCGGTTAGCATCAAGGGCATGACAGAGGTATTCCAGGGTGGCACCCATCTCTGTCTGTGCAGTGGCTCAATATCGCCGCTGTCCAGTTAGCATCAAGGGCATGACAGAGGTATTCCAGGGTGGCACCCATCTCTGTCTGTGCAGTGGCTCAATATCGCCGCTGTCCGGTTAGCATCAAGGGCATGACAGAGGTATTCCAGGGTGGCAGCCATCTCTGTCTGTGCAGTGGCTCAATATTGCCGCTGTCCGGTTAGCATCAAGGACATGACAGAGGTATTCCAGGGTGGCACCCATCTCTGTCTGTGCAGTGGCTCTATATCGCCGCTGTCCGGTTAGCGACATGCGGTGAAAACTGGACGCAGGAAATACTGGCCCAAATTTCAGCGCAGAAGCTAACTGGGCAGCAGCTGAATATCGTCGCTGTGCGGTTAGCTTTGCAGCAATCCAGGTAACCTGGATATTCAGTACCGGAGCCCAGATATGGCCCTGGCATGGAATATCCAGGTTTAAAGTTTAGCTCCAGCAGCTGGCCACCGGTGCTCAATATTGGGCCCTATATTTTTTGCTAGGTATTGAATACTTTAAAATGCCAGCTTATGGGGCTAGTAATGCCCTTCCCTTTGCGAAAAATGTGTGGAATATTTTTTTAGTGCTAAAAAGTTTATAAGAACAAATGTGCCAGAAAAAAAAGAACCTATTTTTAAAGTGTACAGAAAGTTCATTTCATTTATTGCGTTTATCATTTGCCAATCGTTTACATTTCTCAGTGACTACAAGGAAACATGCACAAACTTATGATACACACAGCAAACATTTTATAAACTTACAGAACAAAACCTAAAAATTAAAAGCTTTTGAAAACCGATAAGTTTTAAGATTTTCGTGAAATAAAAGTATAACCTGTGGTTCTTGAAATGCAAAAGGAGAAGTGTTCCAGAGCTACGGACACAGGGCCGGCCTGTCTCTAAGCATATTAGGCAGTCGTCTAGAATGGCAGACCCTGCTGGGCATCATCGCTAAGCCAACCCCTCAGGAAACGGCAGCTGAACTGCTGCTTCAGCACCGTTGTTGGCTTTAAAACGCCCACGCACGTGCGCACAGTTCTGGCCTGCTGCTCCTGCCCGTACTCCAAGAAGGTTGCATCGGAGGGGGGTCAGGAGTGGCAGGCCATGACCGCACATGCGCACAGGCACTTTAAGGCAGATGCAGTGCTGAAGCGGCAGTTCAGCCGCTGCCATGTCAGCGCAAGGTGGGGGGCGGCATGGTGGGCTAGATGGAGGTACAGTCTTTGGGGGGGGGGTGGCAGCATGGAGGGTCTGCCTAGGGCGGCAGAAACCCTCATACCACCACTGTACAGATCCTATAAAAAATAAATTATTTTGTGCAGTTGTCGTGCAGATCACTGCAATAGATGGCACATGCAACAAATACTGCAATGCTGAATGTAATGCTCAGGAGGAGGAGTGGTCTAGTGGTTAGGACAAGGTACTTCAGGCCAGAGGGCCAGGGGTTCAAATCCCACCTGGGGACAGCAATCTCAGGCTGGAGGGACTGGGATTTCTAGTCCTATAGGCACTCCCTGTGGTCTTGGGCAAGCCACTTAACCCTCCACTGCCCATGTTCCCTGTAAGTATTAGTGTATGTGTCTCATATCCCCTCATGTTAAATGTATCCCCCAATTGACCACCTTGACCCAGTGAAAAGCAGGATATAAATACAGCTAAATAAATAATAAATTTATGGAAGACCAAAGACCCCCAGCCTCCATGGAGTATAAAACCTTATAAACTAAACCAATAGATTTAAACTAAATTCAATGGACAACTGGCAAACAATGTAAGTTCATCGAGGCAAGAGTGACATGTTTAAACAGGCAAGTGCTTTTACCTTCCATGGGTTGCATGTTTTTGAAAGACCTACCCATTTTAAAATACATTTTTCATTTTGCAATATTTTTAATTTATTGTAAACTTTATGGCAAAAATACTGTTGCTTTATTGCTCTTCTTTACCATAATCATTTAGAGGATTATTTTAAAAGCCCTATAAATAATTTAAATGTGTATAAGCAGCTATATGCACATGGAAATGGCCTTTTTAGAAAAAGTATAATTTACACATAGATGGCAGCACCACATCAGGGCAAGGTCTGGGTAGGACAAAAATCTACATGTGTATCCCTTATTTCACACAGAGTATGCACGTGTAAGTCCAAAATCATTCATGTTCAAATTTACACTTGCTCCCGGACATAAGGATTTAAAAAGTGCTCCTTTTGGCCACCCCTTCACAGCAGGGATTAAGGGTGATACCCCACTATATGCCAACTACTCCGGTAAGCCTGGAAGCGATCATCAGGTAGTATTCTGGGAGGTGGCACCATCATTTTATGTCTGCGTGCCTTCAGAGAAGGTAGGGGGCTTTTGACAGGTTTGGAGGGATGGAATGAATGGAGATCAGACTTACCTCGGGCTGAGGGGGTGGGATGAGGAAGCTAAAGGGTGTTCCTGGGGTTGGGGAGGGGGCCGACATCAGTATGGATATCTGTGACTGGGGCAGGTGTAAATGCCAACGTCTACCTTTTTTGTTGCAGACATGGACTCCCTTTATAAAACTATGAATCCACATCTCATGGTGGGCCCTGCCCACACTCTCTCTCTGCCTCCACCATTGCTCCTGGTTCTGTAGACGTGTTGAACATTCCCACTTCTACAAAAAGCAGGTTCTAAACTGGCATTGAGACTTGTATTTTACTCTACACATCTCAGTACTTCTATAATAATTGCCTTAGTGGTTTTGGTGCCTGTTAGAAGCTGAATTTAGACATATAACTTTCAGACTGTTCTGTCTTAAAATTTGTCTTTTGGATTGGTGGAAGGGAATTTTGAATCCTTTCAAACATGAAAAAGTTGATCACATACATGATTTGTATGGCTAGGTCCAAAATAGCCTTTGTCTGGAAAATTGCAATTCAGTTCTTTAAAATATCAACCATTAGAGATAGTAGCAATTGAAAACATTATTTTTTTTTATTAATGGGGGATTTGGGAAAATACTACTGGATGGCAACAATTGTGATGGAACCAAATGAATATGTGTTAATAGTATAGAAAGATGCTGGGCGTTGAACTTTAAACCTGGATATTCAATGCAGGGGCCATATCCGGGCTCAGCATTAAATATCCAGGCTGCCCGGATTGCCACAAAGCTAATCAGGTGTCTGTAATATTCAGCTGCTACCCAGTTAGTTCCTGCAGTGAAAATTAAGCCAGGGTTACCGAGGCATGCAGCAGTTACACCCGTGCTTATGTTAGTGCTGCTGAATATCCTGCCAAGTGGCATTTACATGGCGTGTAAATGCCTTTGAATATCCCCCCTTCTTTTATATTAACCTCTCCCCTTCTTCCTTTCTCAGTCTCTGTGGTTAAGTCTCTACTCCTCCCTGTCTCCTCAGCTCGCAACCTTGGGGTTGTCCTTGACTCCTCTCTGTCCTTCTCCACACACATCCAACTGATAGTTAAAACCACTCTTCTTTCTCTATAACATAAACATCTGCCCATTCCTTTCTGAACACACTACTAAGACACTTATACACTCTTTAGTCACCTCCGGTCTAGACTATTGTAACCTACCACTTGCTGGTCTCTCTCTGAATCATCTCTTTCCCCTTCAATCTGTTCAACACTCTGCTGCACGGCTAATCTTCTGCCAGCCTCGTCATGCTCATATTACCCCTCTTCTCAAGTCACTTCATTGATTCCCTATCCATTTCCACATCCAGTTCAAAGTTCTCCTGCTGATCTATAAGTGCATTCACTCTGCAGCTCCTCACTACCTTTCCTCTCTTATCTCTCTTTACACCCCTCCTCGGGAACTCCATTCTTCTGGCAAATCACTTCTATCTGTTCTCTTCTATTGCTAACTCCAGACTTCGCTCCTTTCACCTTGCTGCTCCTTATGCCTGGAACAAACTCCCTGAGTCTATACATCAGGCACCTTCTCTGGCCCTTTTCAAATCCAGGCTGAAAAACTCACCTTTTCGCTGCCTCTTTCGGATCTTGACTCACCTGGTATTCTTTATGTTTCCTTACCATTCCCCCTGGATGTATCCTGTGTCTACAGCTACTATATTGACTGTCTTGACTACATTGTAAGCTCTGATGAGCAGGGACCATTTTATACATGTGTCTGTGCAGTGCTGCAAATGTCTTGTTGCACTATAGAAATGATCAGTGGTAGTAGTAGTGGTAACTGTGTCTGAATAAATAAAGAGGTTGTTTTTTTGTTTTTTTTACTCCTTCATCTAGCATGAGTAAGTTGTGACAGATGAAGAAGAATTTCACATGACAGCCCAAAAATTCCCCTGTTTTCTTAATAAAAAAATATTTTCAAAGTCCAGTCATAGTGAGTTTCGAATGAAAATGTCACAAATAATGAGCCTTCCCTGTTACCACCAAAACCTGACTAGTCCTCATTCTGTTCTCATGGGTACTGAGAAGGACTGGCTCAAGGGGTTGTAGCCCCCTAAGCTAACTTTTCCTTTTGCACCCCCTCCCCCCGGGTCCAATCTTGCAATGCAAGCTGTACGACTGATAACCAGATTAATATGAATAAAATACAGCCTCTAAAATGCTTGCATGCAAATGCCAGAAGTCTAAAAAATAAGATGGGAGAGTTAGAATACATAGCACTTAATGAGAAGTTAGATATGATTGGTATCTCAGAAACATGGTGGAAGGAGGACACCCAGTGGGACTCTGTGATACCTGGGTACAAACTATATCGCAATGATAGAGTAGATCAAATTGGTGGAGGGGTTGCACTCTATGCTAGAGAGAGCATTGCGTCAGATAAGATTAAAGTTTTGCAGGAAACAAAATACACTGTAGAATCTCTATGGATTGAAATTCCACGTAAAAAGGGAAAGGCAATGGCAGTGGGGATGCACTTTTGACCATGTGAATGAACAAATGGATGATGAAATGCTCAAAGAAATCAGGGAAGCTAACAAAAGTTAGAGCACAGTAATAATAATAGGCAATTTCAACTATCAACTATGTCAGTATCAAGGCAGGACATGCTAGGGAGATAAAGCATAGTTACTCACCTGTAACAGGTGATCTCCGGGAACAGCAGGAATTAGTCCTCACATATGGGTATCGTCGGTACCGACGGAGCCTGTGCGGGAACGCTCCCCAGCATCCAATCAGAAAGCTTTTGTGAGCATCCCACAACGCCTGCGTGCTGCCTTCCCGCCTTTCCCAACTGCCTCTCTCCAGTTGAGTTTTAAAGCTGAGACAAAGAGAGAGAGAGGGAAAGGAAAGAGAGAGATAGAGAGATACAACTCCTAGGGGAGGTGGGTGATTTGTGAGGACTATATTCCTGCTGTTCCCGGAGATCACCTGTTACAGGTGAGTAACTATGCTATCTCCAGGAACAAGCAGGAATCTAGTCATCACATATGGGGACTCCCTAGCTTTGGGTGCCAGGGAGAAACCACAGAAGTTGTGTGTCCCTGAGAAGGGCTCCACTTCAGCCCATGGACCTCTGGCATCCTATCAGGGATGGTGGGTAGGAGTCGATTAAGTATGGAACAGGTGTTTGAGAACAGCCTGACCAAACAAGGCATCCCGGCGGGAGTCCTTGTCCAAGCAGTAATGGGCTGTGAAGGTATGAACAGAGGCCCAAGTGGCTGCTCAACAGATGTCGTCAATAGACACAGAGTTCAGATGAGCCATTGAGGCTGCCATGGCTCTCACATTGTGAGCTGTGACATGGCCCTCCAGAGAAAGGTTCTTACTCTGATAGGCGAAAGAAATACACTGAGCAATCCAGTTGGATAGTGTTCTCTTGGAGACTGGCAGTCCCAAATGAGAAGGGTCAAAAGCAACAAAGAGCTGAGAGGACTTTCTATGTTGCTGCGTCCTCTGTAAGTAAAAAGCCAGAGCTCTTTTACAGTCCAGGGTATGAAGATTCCTCTCTGCACTTGATGCATGAGGTCATGGAAAAAAGACAGTTAGGTATACCTCCTGGTTGAGGTGAAAAGGCGAGACCACCTTAGGCATAAAGTGTGGATGAGTCCTAAGGACTACCTTGTCATGATGAAACCTTGTATAAGGTGGATTAGCTACTAGTGCTTGCAATTCACTAATGCGGCATGCTGATGTGATTACAATGAGAAAGATAACCTTCCAAAAAAGAAATTTCAAGGAGGTGGTAGCTAAGGGTTCGAAAGGTGGCTTCATGAGCTGCCCAAGAACGAGATTCAAGTCCCATGCCACCGGAGGTGGTCTAATGGGAGGCTTAGTTAGAAGGAGGCCTCTCATGAATCTTGCTATAAGAGGATGAGAAGAAATAGATTGTCCATTGAGAGGTTTAAGAGAAGCTGCAATAGCACTCAAATGGACTCTTACTGAATTTGTCTTAAGGCCTGCATTAGACAAGTGGAGGAGATACTCCATTAAAGATTCTAGAGGTATGACAAGGGGGTTAAGACCCTTTTCTGAACACCAAACAGTGAACCTTTTCCACTTGAAAGCATAAGAACGTCTAGTGGAAGGTTTCCTAGAAGCAGAAAGAACATCTTTCACTTGCTGAGAAAGATGAAGATCTTGGAGATCTAGGCCTTCAGCAACCAAGCCCTGAGATGCAGGGACTGGGGATTGGGATGCCATAACATTCCGTTCTCCTGAGATAGGAGATCTGGAGCAGACCCTAACTCCAGGGAGGGAGCTTGAGAGAGATGTAGAAGCAGAGGGTACCACACTTGCCGTGGCCAATGTGGTGCTATGAGAATCATGTGGCCTCTGTCTCTCTGAAGCTTGAAAAGGGTTTTGGGAATTAGGGGAATGGGTGGAAAGGCATAGAGGAAGTCTTGACCCCAGTGAAGGAGGAAAGCATCCTTTGCCGGAGCTCCCTGAGCCGGAGTTCTGGAACAGAACCGGGGAAGTTTGGCATTCCACGGACTTGCAAAGAGGTCTATGTCCGGGGTTCCCCAAAGTTGAAAACTTTTGGCCACCTGGTCTGCATGCAGAGACCACTCGTGTGGAAGGAGAACTTGACTGAGTCTGTCTGCCCAAGAGTTTTGAACGCCTGGAAGATACACTGCCAGAAGATGAATGTGATGCTCTCTGGCGAGGACCCACAGTCGCAGAGCTTCGTTGCAAAGCGACAGAGAGCCTGTTCCCCCATGCTTGTTCACATAGAACATGGCTACTTGATTGTCCGCATGAATAAGGACTGTTTTGTAGCTGAGCAGGGTGTGGAACACTTGCAGAGCAAGGAAGATTGTTCTGAGCTCCAAGAGATTGATATGTAGACAACTCTCTTGTGGAGTCCAAGTGCCCTGGGTGGAGAGGTCTTGCAGATGAGCTCCCCAACCCATTGGAGAAGCATCTGTTGAAAGAGTTGCTTGGGGCAGAGGTTGCTGAAAGGGGGACCCCAGCAACCAGTTTTGAGTGGACTTCCACCACTGGATAGACAAAATGAGACGACTTGTGTTTGCTATTCTGTCTGACAGGCAACCTGATGCCTGGGTCCATTGGGTGGATAAAGTCCACTGAGCTGCCCTCATGTGAAGGTGAGCATATGGTACCACATGCACGGTGGATGCCATGTGGCCTAGCAACTGCAATATTTCTCGAGCAGTTAAAAAGGGCTTTAGGGCTGCTTGAGAAGCTAACTGCACCAAGCGAAGGCAACGGGCTTGGGGAAGGTAGGCCCTTGCCTTTATGGTATCCAGTAGAGCTCCTATGAACTCTAGAGACTGAGTAGGAGTTAGACTGGATTTTGGGAGGTTTATGACCAGCCCTAAATACTGAAGGATACACATTGTGCAAGTTAGAGAAGTCCTGGCCTCTGACTGTGTTGGAGCTCGAATGAGCCAGTCGTCCAAGTAAGGGAAGATGAATATTCCCAGAGTGCGTAGAAATGCTGGTACCACAACCATGCATTTCGTGAACACCCTTGGTGCAGAGGCCAGACCAAAAAGAAGCACCCTGTATTGGTAATGCTTTCCTTGAAACAGGAACCGAAGAAACCTTCTGTGGGTTGGATGGATGAGAACATGGGTGTACGCATCCTTGAGATCTAGAGAACAAAGCCAATCCTGACTCTGAAGGTATAGCAGCAGAGCTCCGAGAGAGATCATTTTGAATTTTTCCTTGACAAGGAATTTGTTCAATTCTCTGAGATCTAAGATAGGTCTGTATCCCCCTGTTTTCTTTGGGATAAGAAAATAAGGGGAATAGAACCCTGTGCCCTGTTGATGAAGAGGCACTTCTTCTATTGCCCCTTGGGCAAGAAGGATAGTAACCTCCTGACCTAACAGGTCGATGAGAGAGGTTGGAGAATTGAACTGCTTCACTATTGTGGGAGGGGGCATGCTTGAAAAATGAAGTTTGTACCCCTCTCTTATGATGGAGAGTGTCCAATGCTCGGCTGTTATTTGCCCCCATCTGGGAGCAAAATGGCATAACCTTCCTGGAATGGTGGATGGTTCTGGACCCTCCAGAGCCAGAAAGGCTAAGTTCTCTAGCTGAAAGCATTCAAAGCAGTCGAAGGCTGCACGGTCGGAGAATTTAGAGACATCTTGGGCATGTTTGAGCCAAGTGAGAAACTCCTGCCTTTTATCGTCTGAGATGAAAGAACTTAAAGTCTGTAGGTGATCAGTAACTTCCTTTAGGAACATTCCCATGTACAGACTATAGGAACTGATTCTTGCAGCACGCATGGAAACTTGAAAGACTCTACGTCCAAAAGCATCCAGATTTCTGCATTCACGTCCTGGAGGATTAGAGGCATGTCTTTTTGCATTTCTAATCCTTCTCATAGCAGATTCCACCACAATAGAGTGGTGAGGAAGCTGAGTTTTATGGAAACCAGGACAAGGAGGGACACGATACATAGTATCTAACCTAGGAGAATGAGGAGAGGTGGTAAGAGGTGTTTCCCACATCCTCAACATGAGATCATAGAGAATCTCATGAATGGGTAGGGTAGCTGCCTCCTTAGGAGTTTTAGGATATTGTAAAATATCCAACTCCCTGGCCCTTGGCTCTGTCTCAGGGGCCACAGTGATGGAGAGGCCCCGAGCCACCTCTCGGATGAAGTCTTGGAAAGACATGTCCTCTGGAGGAGACATCCTGCGTTTAGGGGAGGAGGACTCCTGTGGAAGCATCATCGCTGCATCAACAGAACTTTCAGAATCCTCAGATTCTTCTGAGGAATCGAAGTATCGCCTGTCTGGATGCTCCTGCAGAGCCCGATACCCGTACCGAGCAAAATCGGTATCGGGAATAACCGGTACCGGGGAATCGGTACTGGCAGGCATCGAAGGACAGGGTACCGGCATAGCAGGCATCGATGCCGATGTCGATGCTATCGGTACCGGTTGCGATACCGATACCGATGCCGGTGCCGGTACCGGTGAAGTTGTCTGTCGCGGTACCAAGGGTGTCGATGTCACAAGGAAAGCCGCTAGATTGCGTTCTATGGACAGAATTCTCTGGTCCATAGACGCTGCCAATGCCTGGAAATCAGTACCAGTGGAAACTGCCGGTACCCCAGAGCATGGCACTAGGAGATCTGCCGAGGCCGAGCCATCGAGAACATCCTGGAACCCCGATGATGGTGCTTTGGAAGCCGAAGCCTCCCATCGGGGTAATTTTGCCGGTGCAGAATCCTCGAGGGCAACGCCAGAGGCATCTCGATGCTTAGAAGGAGATCTACCCTTTGAGGACCGGCTAGACTTATGTTTAGTTACCTGAGATCCACGGGAAGAAGAAGAAGCCCTGGAGGACGTCGATGCCACTGAAGCCGCATCAGAGGGAAACAGGGTACTGAGCTTAGCAGCTCAGTTCTGTTGACCCCTTTTAGACATCATAGCACAGGACACACAATCTGTGATGGAGTGGTCAGGAAACATTTTAAACACCATTCTTGGGTGTCAGTGATGGAAATGGTACCGCCACATTTTGTGCACTTTTTAAAACCTGAAGCAGGTTTTTCCATATTAAGGTAATTTTTGGGCCCTAAGGCCCAAAAAGACAGGTGCACCTGAAGAAAGGAAAAGAATGGATAAATTAAAAAAAAATTTAAAAGAAAAGAAATACCGGTGGTACCGGTAGAGCGTCGGGGAAGGCAGACGCGACCACAAAAAGAAATAAAGAAATAAAAAAATAAGGAAAATCTTCTGCGGTGACAGGAACACGACCTGCTGGCTCCGTGGAAAAAGAAGAACTGGAGAGAGGCAGTTGGGAAAGGCTGTTGTAGCCAAAAAAGCATTTTTCAGGAAATGGAAAAAGGAGCTAAATGACAAAAACTAGAAACAACATAAGCACTAACAAGTTAGATGCAAGGCATTGATAAAGCTGGCAAAGAGAGAATTTGAAAAAAAGCTTGCTGTGGAAGCAAAAATGCATAATAAAAACTTTTCCAAGTACATTTGTAGCAAAAAGCTGTGAGAGAGTCAGTTGGACTATTAGATGATAGAGGAGTAAAAGGAGCACTAAGAGGGAAAAGGCCATAGCGGAGAAACTGAATGAATTCTTTGATTGTTTTTTACTGAGGAAGATGTAGGAAAGTTACCCATGGCTGAAATGGTATTTAAAAGTGATGCCGCAGAAGAATTGAAAGAAACATCAACAAACCGGGAAGATGTATTACAACTATTTGATAAACTGAAGAATAGCAAATCACCTGGACCGGATGGTATACATCCAAGGGGTTTGAAAGAACTGAAATATGAGATTGTAGACCTACTATTAGTAATCTGTAAACTATCATTAAAATAATCTGTAATACCTGAAGATTGGAGGATGGCCAATGAATGCCAATTTTTAAAAAACATTCCAGGAAATCCTAGCATCAATAAATGTAACAAGATCCGAAGGATCAGAAAAATAATACCGAACAGATTTGTAAACCACTAGGCATGCTAGGATTTCTACTGTTGATGCTTTGGGATAATTGTTCTCTACTTATTCGTGATATCTGGAGTACCTCTTAGTCATTTTGTGTTCTTTGTATCAATATCTTTAAGGTTAGACCATTCTACTCTTGTTTGGTCTTAGAATTTCTTTCTCCCCCCCCCCCCCACTGATGTTGGACTGTATGGGAATCATGGGTTTATTTTCTACTTGCTGTATCTCTTTATCTTTATACTCCTGTGTACATCTCATTTTCTGAGCAAGATTGTGCTTGATTGTTTTTCTTGCTGTTCAATTTGAAATTCATAAATAAATAATAAAAAAAAAAAAAAAACATTCCAGGGGTGATCCGGGAAACTACAGACTGGTGAGTCTGATATCATTACCCATAAAAATGGTAGAAACCATTATAAAGAATAAAATTACTGAACATGTAGTCATTGTTTAATGGGAGAAAGCCAACATGGCTTTAGCCAAGGAAGATCTTGTCTTACTAATCTGTTATGTTTTTTGAAGGTGTGACTAAACAGGTAGACAAGGGTGAGCTGGTCGATATAGTGTATCTGGATTTTCAGAAAGCCTTTGACAAGGTCCCTCATGAGAGACTCTTGGCGAAGTTAAAAAGTCATGGAATAGGAGGCAGTGTACTATTGTGGATCAGGAACTGGTTAAAAGATAGAAAGCAGAGGGTAGGGTTGAATGGCCAATTTTCCCAGTGGAGAAAGGGGAATAGTGGAGTACCCCAGGGATCTATGCTGGGTCTGCTGCTTTTTAACATATTTGTAAATGACCTGGAAATGAGAATAATGAGTGAGGTAGTCAAATTTTCAAATGACACAAAATTATTCAAAGTTGTTAAAACACAAGAGGATTGTGAAAAATTGCAAGAGGACCTTGATAAACTGGAAGACTAGATTTTCAAATGGAAGATGAAATTTAATGTGAACAAGTGCAAGGTTATGCACCTGGGAAAGAAAAACCCAAACTATGGTTACACGATACAAGGTTCCACTTTAGGAACCACCAGCCAGGATTTAGGTGTCATCATGGATAACACGTTGAAACCCTCCACCCAGTGTGCAGTGGCAGCCAAGAAGGCAATGAAAATGCTAGGAATCAAGGAATGGTGAATAAAACAAAGGATATTATAATGCCCCTGTATTGCTCCATGGTGCAATTGCACTTTGAATATTGTGTGCAATTCTGATTGCTGTACCTTAAAAAGGATATAAAGGAGGGGGGAGGGAGATAGGGAATATGCTGCACAGTTGGTGGGGGGAACAAATCAGGGAAATGCTAGTCTGTTGTGGGGAGAAAGAGGAGATGTTGGTCCATTGGAGAGGAGAGATGCTGGACAGTTGGGGAGAGAGGAAACAGGAGATGTGCTGGGCATGGTGGAACTATGTGGGAGAGGCCATAGAGAGGGAGCTTGTCAAGAAGTGGATAGGAAGAAGGGAAAAGACAGTTAATGCTCTGCAACAAAAAAAACCTCCAGCAGGCTAGTGTACAGCGCTGGCCAGGTTTCTATTCTAGCAGTGAAAGAATTAACAGGCCGATGCAGAAAGACCTGCGCTGGATCGATTTTTTAACGTTCCTGACAATGCATACATTTTAACATGCAATGCAGGAAGGTTAGGATATGCAATGCCCACCATGGTAACCCTGAGCATGCAAATGAGTCACTGCAGCGTTAAACTGGGAGAGCAAGCCAAACACCTGCGCACAAGAATTCTGCGCTAGTTCGGCTTGCTCGCCAAGCAACTGTGGCTAATTTGCATTTTTAATTTTGATAATTTCTCTGCTTCCTGACTATTTACCTTTAGATAGCATATGAAAACAGTAGCATTACCGCACACAGCAACATCTTATCTAACCGGATGACAGACTGATGAACCACACAGTAGTGGAACACCAGAAAACCGATTTCAGTTCAGCTTTATCTTTGTGTATGTGTGTCTGTGTATGTGCACAGCGCCTCAATAAAAAAACTTTAGGCTAGCAAATAATGCATTTTTCATACCGTTAGTTTAAGGCTTTGTTAAGTGCCCGAAGAGAGATGCTTCCATTTGTTCAAGACGCAAATCATCCCATGTTCCTTTTCTCTCCTACTGTCGGGGGACAGGGCACAGGAATTCTTTTTTGTTGGCATGGCCCCAAAGTGTTTTGATGGCATCAGGGGCTTTGCCCGATGCCTGATCATCTGGGGAGAAAATTGGGGAAAGCACCCGGTGCCATCAAAATACTGTCGGGGGCAGCATTAGAGGTTTACTTCTACTCAGATCCTGAAGTTAAAATTTTGGCGCTATGGCTGGTTGCAAAATCATCTGTGCTTGTCTCTGCATCAGGCATAGCCATGATTTGCATAGCAGTCCAGCAGATTAAAATGCATTTAAATACGCATGGCGTTAATTGGGCACTAGTTTTTCTGCTGGAATTTAATTCTATTTCCTGCATGTGGAGAATGTAAAAATGTGCTTAAACATGGCATTATGGACTCGTAAAGCCTGCGCTAGCTTTTGGCATTGGCCTGTAAGTTAGATCCGGGGGAGCCAGCTTTGGATATGCCAGATTTAGGTCCAGATCCACCAGATTTTTCTTTTTTTTTTTGTCACAAAAACATGACCAGCTCTGCATACTAGTGCCGGGGCATGTTTAAATCCTCAGATTCTGCTGTGATTGAATTGGTATTCCTTAGATCTGGGGGATTCAGAGAATCCAGTTTTTACCTCTTTCCACTGGACAATCTCCCTAGAGACAGAACGCAGGCTCCAGGGTCCCGATCTTCATCACTCTACTCTGCTTGTTCTTTGGCTAAAAGCAATATAAATATATATATATATATATATATATTGGTTATATATACATACTTTTTGTATTGTACCTGTTGTTTATTAGAAATAAGTATATGCAAATTACTCTATGAGCTCATTTTCGGGAAATACCCTCTTTTCGGAACGTCTAGCCTTGTATGTTGGTTCAATGAAGAGGTATCAGGTCCCGTGAAGAAGCTTTAGAGAAAAAGTGTTCCAAGGTTAGAGAAAATCTGCAGTCAGAAAACGGCACTGAATGTTCATACTGCCCCCTCTACCGTCGCTGGGCGCCTTGCTCGGCTACTAGTATCCGCCAGTCAGAGAGGGGCAGTGGGACAGTTCCCGGACTGCGGAAGAATGATGGGGCGGGCGAGGTCCGCGACTCCGCCTGGGGCGGTGGGGGCCGTCACTCGCTTTCTTGCGCAAGGGCCGCCGTTGCTTCTTTAAAGGCAGCGTCTCGCTCTCACTCTCTGTAGAGTTCCAGCACGCGCAGCAGCTGCTCTCCGAATCTTCCCCGGCGAAGGCCAGATGATGCAGCGGCGCACGTGCCTCCTCGCGCTCACCCTCACCTTCGTGCAGCTCGCGCACGGCGGCTTGCTTCCCTGCTCGGTGTCCCCCGAGCTGAGCTCGACTCAGAAGCTTATGCCCTCGCACAGGCTGGCGCAGCAGACAGCCCGAGTAGCGGTGCACTATCTCAACTCTCTCTACGGCTCTCCTCACAAGTTGCTGGAGCTGGGGGAGGTCAGGCGAGCCACGCGCAAGGTAAGCGGTGGAGAAATGTGTTTTAAAAGCAGCTCGGTTGCTTCAGTAACAGGAGATGTGAAAGAAGTTCCAGACATGGGCTCCTTTTTCTTATACTGCTCAAATCTCCAGACGCAAAAAAAAAAAATTACATTCTACCGCAAATTGTGGGCTCGGGGGCCGGGTGTAAATAGTAACTGAAAGATTTGATTTGGGGTGTGTAGTGAATGATTGATATATAATGGAGCCAAGTTAAAAACTTGTTGTTGTTAAGTGCCGTCGAGTCGGAGTCGACTCATGGCGACCCTCTGGATACCTATCCTAAATTGTGTTCGGTCTTCAGTCAGGCGGCTCATTGTTGACAGACTGGTACCCGTAGCTGCTGTTATTGTATCGATCCATCTCATTGCTGACCTTCCTCTTTTGCGTTGACCTTCTATCTTGCCAAGCATGATGTCTTTCTCTAATGATCTCTCTCTCCGCATGATGTGTCCAAAGTATGAAAGTCGAAGTCTTGTCATCTGAGCTTCTAAAGAAAGCTTAGGTTTGATCTCCTCTAGTACAGACTGGTTTGTTCTTCGGGCAGTCCATGGTATACACAGTATTCGCCGCCAGCACCATAATTCAAAGGCATCAATTTTCTTCCTGTCTATCTTTTTCACTGTCCAGCTTTCACATCCATATGATGTTATTGAAAATACCATGGCTTGAACAAGTCGAATCTTTGTATGGAGAGAGACATCTCTGCTTTTGAGAATCTTATTTAGGTCTTTCATAGCCATTCTGCCAAGAGCAATGCGTCGTCTGATTTCTTGACTGCTTGTTGCTTCATTATTGATAGTTGATCCAAGTAGGTTAAAGTTATTCACGATTTCAATTTCTTCTCCTTCTAGGATGAACCTGTTGATTATGCCAGTTGTCATGATCTTTGTCTTCTTTACATTAAGGTGCAGGCCAATGTTCCCTCTAATTTTCTGTAGGCTGTGTGCACATAAAATATCAGCTGTGCAGCTTTTGAAGGAAGGTTAAATTTTTGTGCGCCACATAACGACACTCAGAGTTATATACTTTAAAATTTGACTACACGTCAGAATACAGTATGTACACCACATTGATTTTAATCAAATTAAATGAAAATAGGCGATTACTAAATGAAGCAGAAAATTTCTAATAATTACAATAACAACGTTTAAATTTTAAGATGTCTGTGTTGTTTTCTATCAGAATCAGAACCGTAATTTTTGTGCGCTCTGTTGTAAAGTATGTGCACTCGCTCGGCAAGGTGTGTGCGCGCGCACACGCGCACAGCTTAGAGGGAACAGTGGTGCAGGCCCATTTTGAGACTATGTTCTTTGATTGTGAGAAGCAAATGTTTCAGATCATCTTCACTTTCAGCCAGTAATGTGGTATCATCGGCATAGCGAAGGTTGTTGATGAGTCTTCCACCAATCTTCACACCTCTGTTGTCTTCATACAATCCAGCTTCTCTGATGATTTGTTCTGCATATAAATTAAACAGGTAGGGGGAAAGTATGCAGCCTTGTCTTACACCTTTGCTTATTTTAAACCATTCTGTTTCTCCTTGTTCTGTTCGAACTGTTGCTTCTTGATCAATGTACAGATTGTGCAAGAGAACGATCAGGTGTTCTGGTATACCCATGCTTCTTAATGTGGCCCAGAGTTTCTCATGGTTTACACAGTCATAAGCTTTGCTATAGTCTATAAAGCACAAATAGATATCCTTTTGGTATTCTTTAGTCTTTTCAAGGATCCATCTCACATCTGCAATGATGTCTCTCGTTCCTCGCCCTTTTCTGAACCCTGCTTGTATTTCAGGTAGTTCTTGTTCCAGGTATGATTGTAGTCTCTTTTGAATAATCTTCAGTAGAATCTTGCTGGCATGTGGGATCAGAGCGATTGTGCGATAATTTCCACAGTCAGTTGGGTCACCTTTCTTTAGTATTGGTATAAACACAGATCTTTTCCAGTCAGTTGGCCATGATGCTGTCTTCCATATTTCTTGGCAGAGCCTTGTAAGTATGGTAACAGCTGCATCAGATTGCTGTAATACTTCTATGGGAATGCAATCAATGCCTGGTGCTTTGTTCTTTGATAAGGCTTTCAATGCTGCTTCAACTTCTTTTTTCATCACCAATGGTTCCAGATCATAAGGTACAGGTTGAAACGGCTGTTGGTCCACTTGATCTTTATCATATATAAAAACTCTGTATATTCCTTCCATCTTTTCTTGATCTTCTCAGCATCATTCAACATAGAAGAACCTTGAGCATCTTGTAACATTCCAATTCGAGGCTGGAACTTTTTCTTTAACTCTCGTAGCTTTAGGAAAGCTGATCTTGTTCTTCCTCTAATAGTTTCTGCTTCTATTTCCTTGCATGCGTCATTGTAGTACTTTTCCTTGTCCTGTCTTGCTGCACGTTGGAAATCTCTGAGTTCAGTGATTGTCTTTCTTTCTCCTCTGGCTTTAGCTTCTCTGCATTTCTGGGCAATTTTCAGAGTTTCTTCCGTCATCCATTTTGGCCGTTTTTTCTTTTTTACCTTTTGTAGAGACTTCTCGCTTTCTTCCAACACAACCTTCTTGATGTCATTCCATAACTCTTCTGGAACTCTATCATTTGTATCTAAAGCAGCAAATCGATTTTGCAGGCAATCTTTAAATTCCAGTGGTATATTCTCAAGGTCATATTTTGCTGCATTCATGAGTGGTTTGCTCTTTTTCAGCTTTAGCTTGAGTTTGCATACTAGTAGTTGATGATCTGTACCACAGTCAGCTCCAGGTTTTGTCTTTGTTGATGTTATAGAGCTTTTCCATCGTTGACTTCCAGAGATGTAGTCAATTTGATTTTTATACAATCCATTGGGTGAAGTCCATGTGTACAGTCGCCGCTTGTGTTGCTGGAAGAAGGTTTTTCGAGATGAATAGATCATTGGTCTTGCAGAATTCTATCAGTCTTTCTCCAGCTTCATTTCTGTTGCCAAGTCCATATTTTCCAACTACTTTGTCTTCTTCTTTTTTGCCAACCTTTGCGTTCCAATCACCCATGACTATCAGGATATCCTGTTTGCATGTTCTGTCAATTTCAGCTTGTATTTGTTCATAGAACTCTTCAATTTCATTCTCTTCTGCAGCTGTTGTTGGGGCATATACTTGAATTATAGTTGTGTTGATAGGCATTCCTCATAGACGAATAGAGATTAAGCGTTCGCTGACTGCATTGTATTTCATTACTGTTCTTGCAAGTTTCTTCTTTATTATAAATGCAACACCATTTCTTCTTTGTCTTTCATTTCCAGCATAGTAGACCATGTGATCATCTGATGCAAAGTGCCCGATGCCAGTCCATTTCAGTTCGCTGACACCCAACAGATCAAGTTGTACACGTTCCATTTCATTCTTGACCACTTCCAACTTCCCTTGGTTCATGCTTCGTACGTTCCATGTTCCAATGTGTAAGACATCTTTACAGCTTCTGACTCTCATTTCATGCGCAGCTACATCAGCAGTCAGACGTCCCGAGGGCTTTGATCCAACCACATCATAAATGCTGGCTTTACTCTGAAAAGTCTTCAGCTCTTCCCCAGTAGCTAGTTGAGTGCCTTCCAACCTGGGGGTCTCATCTTCCAGCACTACAGCACAATTTGTTTTGTTGTAACTATCCATTGGGTTTTCATGGCAAGATACAGAAGTAGATTGCCGGGCCTTTCTTCCGCGCAGTTTAAGTTTGGTGTTGTTGCCGTTGTCACAGAAATGTGATCCTCCGCCGTCAACACTATCCCATTCTGCTGCTGCCCAGATGGGTGGTTTGTCTTGGTCTGGCATCTCAGCTGAGACCTGTCCATCTTGGGAGACCCTGCCAGTAGTTAAACTACCGATAGTTTAGCTCTCAGCATCACTGATGCACACAAGCCCTCACAGCATGACAAGCTGCAAACCAAACAAGGAAATCAATTAACCAGAGTTAGCATATGCAAACCAGGTGATTGCATGGGTTTGGCCTTGGTCAATTTTGAATATGGTGAAGGTGGTCTTATCAGTTGACAGATGTCCAGAATTGTATCAAGCTAGACATGCATCCAGTATGATCACGAATCTGGCGCCACCCATCCACAGACAGGGACTCGCTCCCTGGAAGCCCAGTGATGACACCAGCGCCCCTTCTGCTCACCTCGTACAGCCCCTGCCCTGGTACGGCCTGCAGATGTCACAGACATCCGGCCCACAAATCTGAAGAACCGTGTGTCACATTAAAAGTTGTACGTGCAGTGTTTTATTCATCTCGTGTAAAGTACACTCAGAAACGATTAATATTTTCTAGTTAGTTTTTGAAGGAGTTATTTCTATTAACTTCTTAAAACAACTTCTTTATGATTCCACTTGAATCTTTGGGTATAGTCAGCTTAGCAAAAGAGACTCTTGTACTGCTGTCCTGACTGGATCCAGTTGGTACAACTGACTTCATGCACTGCATGACCAGTTGGACCATATAGCCCATAAGGTCTAATATGACTTCAGAATCTGGTTGCATGGCAGGAGAGTAGTTTAAAGAAGTTCAACAGTAATGACTTGGCAGTAAAACATGTAATTGTTGGAGAGCATTCCTCCTTAAATGTTCCACTTCTGAAATACTGTACAGACTAGCTTTTTTAAAAACGAAATGTTAAGCTTCATAGAACACTGCTTTCAACTGATATAAAAAATATTTTTTTAAACATGTCCTAAAGGTAGAAATGTGTTATTCACTTATTTTCACTTTTATCTATCAGCAAAACATGTTTGGTTGGAACAAGGTGCCAAACAATTCAATCTCCAGCCCTGTCTCCAAGCTCTCTCATTGCTGATGCTATATTGGGCAAAATATTTGTTGGGAATTGACCTACCCCATTGCATTGCCTGTGATTAGGGTAGAGTTATTTGTGTTACCTAATTGCCTTAATAGCAGCAGAAACCAATGATTGATATATCAAGTAGGGGCTTCACAAACCTGTTTTACTATACTAATACAAGGGTACTCAAATCCAGTCCTGGAGGGCCACAAACCAGTCAGGGCTTTGGGATACCCCTAATAAATATGCATGAGATATATTTGCATGCACTGCCTCCATTGTATTTGAATGTATCTCATGCATATTCATTAGGGATATCCCAAAAACCTGACTGGTTTGCGGCCCTGCAGGACTGGATTTGAGTACCTCTGTACTAATATGACTGCTACTTTTTATGCATTGTTAGGAAAAGGTGACATCATGAGTTAGTACTTATTTCTTTCAAAATTTTATTTCCACAGTGGAGTGTATGTTAACAGAAGAACTGCTCACTGTAACAGAATTTTTGGCCCCATCAAATTGAGATGAATTAGGACTACTGCAGTTGTTTATCACAGCAGTTCAATCTCTTTAACAGAGCTTACTATGAGTTAATTCAAAATGACTAGATGATGAATAGATCCGCTTTTGAATTAAGATTCCGTACAAATATTTAATTGTTTATTTACTAATCTTTAAACTGTCTTTATAAACAATTAACTTTGGTCAAAGTGAAGCATATAAAACAAATCTAGCATAGTATTAGGATACTGCTGTAATGCCAGTTTTTTAAAAAGGATTCCAGGGATGATCCAGGAAATTATAGAGCGGTGAGCCTGCCATAGGTGCTGAGCAAAATGGTAGAAACTATTATACAGAGCAAAATTACTGAACATAAAGGGATAAAGCCAACATCAGTTTAGCAACAGGTAGTTTTGCCTCATCAATATGCTGTAATTTTTTGAAGGTGTGAATAAACGGGTAGATAAAGGTGAGCCGGTCAATTTAGTGTCTCTGGATTTTCAGAAAACCTTTGAGGTCCCTCTTGAGACACTCTTGAGGAGATTAAAAAGTCATGAGATAGGAGGCAATGTACTATTTTGGATTGGGAACTGGTTAAAAGAAAACAGAGTAGGGCTAAATGGCCAATTTTCTCAATGGAGAAAGGTGAATAGTGGAGTACCTCAGGAATCTGTTCTGGGCCTACTGCTTTTTAACATGCTCGTAAATGACTTGGAAATGGGAACAGTGAGTGAGGTGATCAGATTTGCAGATGACACAAAACTATTCAAAGTTGTTAAATCACGAAAAGGATTGTGAAAAATTGCAAGAAGACCTTGAGAAATTGGGAGACTGGGTATGCAAATGACAGATGGAATTCAGTGTGGACATTTGCAAGGTTATGACTTAAGGAGGAGCAACCCAAACTATAGTTGCACGATGCAAGATTCCACATTAGGAATTACCATCCAGGAAAAGGATCTAGATGCCATCGAGGATAATATGATGAAACCCTCTGCTCAGTGTGCAGCAGTAGCCAAGAAAGCAAATAGGATGCTAGGAATCATAAGGAAAGGAATGGAGAATAAAACAGAGGATATTATAATGCCTCTGTATCATTCCATGGTGTGACCGCACCTGGAATATTGTGTGCAGTTCTGGTCACTGTATCTTAAAAAGGATATAGCAGAATTAGAACAGGTACAGAGAAGACCCACCCAAATGATAAAGGGGATGGAAGAATACCCCTATGAGGAAAGGCTTAAAAAGTTAGGGCTCTTGAGCTTGGAAAAAAGACTGCTGAGGGGAGATATGATAGTGGTCTAAAAATGAGTGGAGTGTAACTGGTAAATATAGATTGGTTGTTTACTCCTTAAAAAAGTTAAAAATACTTGGGGATGGAGGGTCACGTGATGCGGACAGGGTAGTGGTCGCATCCTGTGTGCGCTCCGGTACCCCTAGCCCAAAACCGGCGAAATAACACCGTGTGAATCCGCAGAAGCGAGTTGAAAGCTTACCTAAGGTGTGTTGGAGTGCCTGCAGAACTCGGCAGTGAGGGTTTGGATGGCGGGAGACATGGCGACAGCGGTTAAAACGGCCCGAAGAGACAGAGAGCGCATGGCCGGCAGCAGCAAGATGGCGGAGTCGGCCGCGGCGCCGAGCTCGCCTAGATCTCCTGCGTTTTTAGATGAGATGTCGGCAGCAGTGGCAGCAGCCTTGTCTTCTCAATTCAAAGCCTTGCATGAGAAGATGGATGGGCTTCAATCCTCAGTGGAGGCATTGGGGAGCAGGCTCTGGGAGGCTGAGGATCGTCTGGGCCAGGCAGAAGAGAAAGCGGAGTTGGCTGGCTTAAAAGCCCAGGTGTGCCTGCAAGAGGCAAAAATCGACGATCTGGAGAACCGGTCCAGACGGAACAACTTACGGTTCCTAGGGGGTCCCTGAATCTGTCCCCGACAAAGAGCTGCGGAGCTATTTGGAGGCATTGGTCATGCACGTGTTGGAGGGCTCTGCACTGGGCGATCAACTGAGAATCAAGAGGGTTCACCGTGTGGGCAACAAACAGGCACGGGACAGCCGCCCTAGAATCGTACTTGCAAAATTCCTGTACTTCCCTCAAAAGGAAAGGATTCTGCGGGCGGCCCGGCAGAGGGGAGAGATAAGAACATAAGATATGCCATACTGGGTCAGACCAAGGTCCATCAAGCCCAGTATTCTGTTTCCAACAGTGGCCAATCTAGGTCATATGTACCTAGCAGTTTCCCCAAGAGACACAAGATTACATACAATAATACCAAAATCCGAATAGCGCAGGACTACTCTGTAGCGCTAAGCCAGAAACGCAGAGAGTATGCCCCCTTGTGTGAAAAGCTCATCGGCGCTGGGATTCGGTTCTCCGTGCAATATCCTGCCAAGCTACATGTGATGCACGAAGGAGCGCATCGTGCCTTTGCATCAGCCGCGGAGGCTGCGACCTACGTAAATCAGATTGCTGCTCCGGTGCGGCCGGCATCGGCGTCCTCCCACTGAGACATTTCACAGTGCTGACTGTTGTTTGGTAATGGATGGGCCCTCTCGTGGGAGGGTGAGCCTGGGCAGCATGTCGTCGTGGCCTTTGAGAGACGCAGACCCTGTAGCTAAACTGATCCATGCTCTATGGGCCCCACCGCCACCGACCAGCCTGCCATGCTTGGTTTCTTCCCAATGCAGCTTGGAACACTTTGACTCCATCCAGTGTCGCTTATCACCGGTTCTCCCAGTATAGTTAACTGATGTTGTCTTTGTTTTTAATGTGTTCTGTCCTGTTACTTGTTCTTGTTACGTGTTTTTTTGTGTTTATCATATTATGTTGTTTGGGCACCGGAGGATTCTAGAGCCATCGAGCCTTTCAGATATCCTTCCTGATTTAATTTTAGGTCAGGAAGGACTACAATTGTCATTATTTCACCGCTTACTGACAGGGGTGTATGCAGAAACGTGTGTAGTTACTGCCCCGTGTAGGACCTATCCTGCCCCTTGTGGAAGACTCCGGTGCCAGATTATCGTAACTTACCCCTTTTTTTTTTTTTTTTTTCAGAAGCAATAGACCGCTTGAAGAACGAGACTGTTGTACTATAGTTTACATGCTGTGAATTCAAATGGAAGCTTTGCCCGCTTTGACTATATCCTGCCTCTAACATGGCCTATATAATATTCTGATAGAATGTAAATAGCAGTATTGGTTTGGTATACTGGCTGTCTAGACCTTCCTTGTGGATATAGAGAGCGCTGCGAGGGGGGGAAGGGGGGGATTTCACGGTGCAACTGCTGGTGAAGGGGCCTAGCAGGGTTTTCTCATGCTGGCTTGGCGCTGCGAAGCACCTGCAGGTTTGCTGTCATATGGTACAGGGCACCTCTTGTCCCCGCCCCCTGTAGAACTTTGGCGGGTGCTGGTGCTCCACTGCTGGATGGGGTAACCCTTGGGGTTGTCTTGGTGATTGTTATGTGTCTCCTTTATTGCTGAGGGGGGCCTATAATGTAGGTTGGGGAGGGCACCGGGCCCTGGGGGGCTGTGGATGAACCGAGCCTTTGGGCTCTAGGCTGCGGGGCTATACCTGCTTGGTAGGACAACTGGGCTTAGCCTTTGGGGTAAGGAGGGGGCGGCTAGAGTTTGATTGTGGGATCACAGGCTCCTTTGGGTAGTTGAGGGTTCCGGCCGTACTCAGAGGGGGCCTCAGTTGGGCTTTCTCTGGAGGGGTTAGGTGGAGAAAGCCTTAAGGTTAGTGAAGTGGATTTGGGGGGGGATGGGGGTGGGTAATGTAGGCAGGAGAGGGGGTTTCTAAGGAGGGGAGGGGGTGGGATTGGGGGAAGGTGAGGGGGAGGGAGGGGTGGTGGGAAGAATGGGACCACTGTACTGGTTGGGAAATGGAGATGGGGAACTTAGCAGCGTTTTTGGGGTGGACCTCAGGCTGGGGGGGTTCACCCGACCAATTTCATAGTATCGGACTACATATGGTGGTTTATCGCACCTTAGACTGAAGGTTATCTCTTGGAACGTGTGTGGGATAGGTAACCCTGTTAAAAGATATAAGGTGTTGCAGTCCTTGGCGAGGTTGAACTGTGCAATTGCCATGCTGCAGGAAACCCATCAGACCGCTGAAGAACATGCTAAATTGCAGAGAGTTTGGGTGGGGCAGGCTTGGGGTGCCCCGGCGGTGGGGAAGAAAGGTGGAGTGGTCATTTTGATTCACAAAAGGATACGTTTTGAACGAGTGACGGAATGTGTAGACCCTGCGGGTAGGTATATTTTGTTGCATGGCAATTTGAAAGGGGGCCCGGTGGTGCTGGGTAATTTGTATGGCCCGAATGTTCTGGACAGATCAGTGTACGCCCACTTCGCCTCTAGTGTTGAGCAACTGCCCGACGTTCCCTTGCTTTTGGCTGGGGATTTCAACGGGGTATTGGATGTTGACCTGGATACATCTGGAGATAGGGGGGATAGATGGCGGACCCCGATTACTAAGGCACTTCAAGATTTGCGGCGCCGTCTGGGGCTGGTGGATCCTTGGCGTTTGCTCCACCCCATGGAGCGGGATTTTACTCATCAATCAAGAGCTCATGGTTCGAGTGCGAGAATTGACTATGTGTTCATTTCAGAGCGGCTTTTTGTGCAGGTTGGGGAAGCGCAGATTGGCCCGACTGAGGTGTCCGATCATGCGCCGGTTTGGGTGGACCTTCAATGGGGGGATCCCGGTGGTTCGCAGAAAATCTGGCGGTTCCCTATGGGACTTTACATGGATATTGAATTCCGTACTTATCTTGGACAGCGTTGGGGGGAGTTTATGGCTGTTCATGAACAGCACAGGAACGAGCCAGAGTTGTTTTGGGAAACGGCAAAGGTGGTCTTACGAGGCGATATTATTGCATACGTGGCGCGGAAGTGCAAACTATTGGCGGCACGAATTATCCAATTGGAGAAGCAAGTAGTAAAGGCTCGGCGGCGATATGCGGGGGATCCTACGGGGGTCAATAAGCGAACGCTCTGGGAGGCACAGTCGTCCCTTAATGAACTGCTTCATCAGAGAGCTAAGAAGTCTTTGTTGTACTATAAGTACCAATTTCACCACTTTGGCGACAAGCCAGGAAAACGTTTAGCGCGCTGCCTTAGGGGTAGCCAAGGGGCCTGGTCCATAGTGGCGTTGCGAGATGACCAGGGTCATTTACATAAGAATAATCAGGCGATCGCCCAAGTGTTTCGTTCCTTCTTTCAGAAGCTTTACCGGGGGAGCGAGGGATCTCGGATGCGGATGGAGGCATACCTTCGGGGGGTGCGGCTGCCACAGCTAACAGCGGAACAAAGGGAGGCCTTGGATGCTCCGATCAAAGAGGAGGAAGTACAAAAAGTTATCTTGGGGGCAAGCTGTTATAAGTCACCAGGTCCGGACGGGTTTGGGGCTGAGTTTTACAAGTTGTTAGTAGAACAGGTGACCCACGCTTTGACAGTGTTGTATCATTGGAGGGTGGAGCAGGGGAGATTCTGTTGGGGATCGAACCATGCATTTATCACTTTAATACCCAAGCCGGGAAAAGACCCTATACAAGCGGCCTCGTATCGACCTATTTCCCTATTGAACTTTGATTTGAAAGTGATGGCCAAGGTGATGGCTGACCGGCTTGCCTCCGTTTTGGGGGACCTGTTACATGACTCGCAGGTCAGCTTTGTTAAGGGACGGTATGCTGTGCGAAATTTGCGGAAAATTTTGGCGTCAATGGAATGGGTAAATGAGCGGGATTGGCAGTCCCTGTTGATCAGTTTCGATGCGGAAAAGGCATTTGACCAGGTCAACTGGGATTACATGAAATTCCTTTTGCCTCGATATGGGCTGGGTGACTCTTTTTGTAGGATGGTAGAGTTGCTTTATGCCAACCCCACGGCTGCCATTTTGTGCAACGGGGTGCTGTCTGACGGCTTCAATCTCGAGAGAGGTACGCGCCAGGGCTGTCCGCTCTCCCCGTTGCTCTTTGTGCTGACCTTAGACCCTTTACTGCGGAGGATAGAGGAGTCTTTGGACATACGGGGAATTCGTATTGGGTCGCATGTCTTTAAGGTGGCCGCTTTTGCGGATGACATATTAGTCCATCTGTTGTCCCCGCAGCAGTCATTGCCTCGTCTGCTTGAAGAATTTTCTCTGTATGGAGCTTTTGCGGGCTTACGCATTAACAGGGATAAATCAGAGGCCCTAGACATTGGGGGTCAGCTTCAGGGGGCTTGGAGAGGGAATTTCCCCTTCCGGTGGGCAGGTGACTCCTTTATATACTTGGGTATTGAGTTAACTAGGGACTTGGCCGCACTGTACAGAAGGAATTTTGAGAGAATCCTTTTTAAGGTACGCTCGCAATTGCAGGCTTGGGCTCCCCTTCCGTTATCCTTACTGGGCAGGGCTGCAGCGTTGGGAATGGTAATCTTGCCACGGGTGCTCTACTGGCTGCAAACCTTGCCAGTGTGGCTGCTACGCCGCGATCTGTTGTGAATTTTGCGGATTTCTTTGGAGGGGAGCTAGAGCACGCATACCGATGCGCCGACTGCGAGGGGGATGGCGATCTGGCGGGATCGGCGTCCCCGACCTTTGGAAATATGCCTTGGCATGCCAGGCTAGGCACCTGGCAGACTGGCTGGGAGGCACAGATGTTTACACCCCGAGAGAATTCGAGGAGGCCTTTGTGGCGCCGCAGTCCCTATTGGCAGTACTACATCTGCGGCGTACGACCTTGCCGGACCGAGTGATGAAAAGTGTGTTGATCCAAGCGGCGCGACGTACGTGGCAGCAATTGAACAAATTGTGGGGTAGTTCTTCGGAGCACTCGAGTTGGCTGCCTTTACGGTGTAATCCCCGGTTTCCGCTGGGGTCGGACTCAGCTTCCTTTTGTCGGTGGGAGCAGGTGGGGATACGGAATCTGGGACATGTAGTCAATTTGGAAGGGCGGTGTAAGGCTCTGGGAGTGTTGTGTAAGGAATATGATCTGTGCCCTGGAACTTCTTTGTTTGCGTACCTGCAACTCTCCCACTATGTGGGTTCTGTCTCAGGGAGGGAATTACAGGTCGAACATTCCACGCGGATTTTAGAATTCTTCACTTTAGGGACGGAGACTCCCCCCACTATAGCACTGCTAAAAAGAGCACTGGATGCTTGTGATGTGCCCCTAGATTATGCGGTGGAGGAAGCTTCTTGGGCGCAGGAACTGGGCTGTAGTATAGCCCCAGGCTCGGTTCGTGCCGCGTTAGGCCGGATTGTGCGGCTGGCGGACGGGGCTAGGTGGCGGGAGGTCCAACTTAAATGTATCCTCCGAGCCCACTTCTCTCCGCGGCGTGCACTGCGCAGTCATCTTACTCTGTATGGCGGGTGTCCGAAATGTGACTGTATTTTGGCTGATTTGGGGCACATGTGGTGGGGCTGTCCCCATATCCGCAGATAATGGATGCGGATTGGGAACTATATAGGTGGCTTATTGCAGCAGCAGCTTTGCTGGACGGGGCCGCTAGTGGCGTTGGATCAACTAGGACCACTCCACCCGAAGGGCAGATGGCAGAGAATACTAGTGCGGAAAGCTTGTCTGGTGGGTAAGGTCCCTATACTCCGGCACTGGCGGGAACCGGTGCCCCCCTCTCTTTGGGAGTGGCGGAATGGTTTCCACCAGTTCATGCTGTTGGAACGGTGAAGTGCGAGGAGACACCCTCAGAGCTGGGCCTCCTTTCTCCTGGTCTGGATGCCTTATATTCAAAAACTGGGGTCTAAAGCCAGCAGTGAAATACTGCACTTGGGGTAGTAGTGGATGGGGATATGGTAGGTTCCCAGAAGATACACTTGGGAGACTGGGCGGTATTCAGTGGTCTCGGGTGGGGGGGGGGGCGGGGTTCGTGGGTTATTATTTTGGATAGTGTTGTATTTCCTTCTTTACCTGTGTTGTTGTACAGCCCCAGGGTGGTGGATAAGACACAGCCCTGCCCGGGGTATGCTTGCTATATAATGGATGTATAATGGAAAATGAAAAATGATTTTGTTTGTATTGCTTTTCCTGTACCTTGTGATTTAATAAACAGATCTTTGAAAAAAATACTTGGGGATATGCAATGAAGCTTCAGTGTAGCACATTTTAAGAATAAGCAGAGAAAATATTTTTTCACACCGCATAATCAAACTCTAATTCATTGCCGGAGGATGTAGTATAAGCTGTTAGTCTAGCTAGGTTTGGACAAGTTCCTGGAGGAAAAGTGCATAAGCCATTATTAAAGTAGACTGGGGCGATTCACTGCTTACCCCAGGGATAAGCAGCATGGAAACTGTCTACCTTTTGGGAATCTGACAGGTACTTGTGACCTGGATTGGCCACCGTTGGAACTGGATACTGTGCTTGATGGACCTTTGGTCTGACCTAGTATGGCATATCTTTTTTATCTATAGCTATAAAATAGAAATACATAAATGCAGTAAACAAAAATCATTACCTTAACTCCACCTCCCCAATTTTGCTATAAATATACTAAAACCCTTTCCATTCCACCCCTTTATCTCTCCCCAGCCGTTCCAAATCTCCTACCTCCCCTCCTACACTTCTAGCATTCCCCTAATTTTCATGTTCCACCTCTAAGCCCCAAAACAAGTATATCTCTTCAAACGATAAAGACAAGGACCTCTACTATGGTGATAAAAGCTTTTATGAGAAAGACCTGTTTGATGATGCACCTGTTTGGCTCTGCGACTTCGTAAATGTTAGTCATTGCTTATTGGAAATGGATGTGTGTCTTGTTGACATCATCAATGCAATTGATTGCCCAGTGATCTCTGAACAAGCAGACCAAAGGTGACATCAACTCATCTATTTTCACAGGGCAGTATCAGCATAGTTATAGCCATAAAAAATCAGTTTGATTACAGGTGTGTGTGTGTGTGTGTGCCATCATGCGGCTATCATTTCTGGATATTCACACTGTAATCTTACTTGGAAGTCAGTGCAGGGATGGACAGAACTGATCAAAAGGTCATTTTAAGAATGTCTCAAATGGTCCGCTTGAAGATATTATCATACTTTGTTATATTGAGCGCAGTTTTATTCATTAAGTCATTTTAAGAATGTGACATTTTGCACTATTGACACACACACACCTAATTATTTTCGGTACCGTGAATCAAGGCTCCAGATATACAATCATACTTGTTACTGAGAAACACTTACCTAGTTAGAACTGCTGAAAATCATACTGATTGCCCCAGCAAAACATGGGTGGACTTCTCCTGGAAGAATTCTGCGCAATGCAGAATTTTGTATTTATTATACAGAATTCTGCAGAGGCGCTGGCCTTTAAGGTTGCCTGATACTACCCCACTGTCTGCCTCTTCACAGCTACGGGAGCATTTCCCCTCACTCTCATGGCTATGCTATGCTTCTGATGCTTTTCGCTGAAATGTTTTAAGAAGGTAAACAGAAGTACTTTCTGTTTTTTTGCTAGAAGGTATACACAGCAGCGGGAGCAAAGATAAATGCTCTTTTGGCTGTTTAAAAAAATGTTGCGGGTCAATCAGAGGAGGTAAGTGGCTGGGCTGATTCTAAGTCGGGGGCTGTAGATAGGTGTAGGCTTGGGGAGTGGGGAGAAAGAGAGATGAAAATGTGTCTGGGAAGAAAGAAAAAGCAGTAAGGGAGAGATAAGGGTTTGTGCATGAGGATATGCCTTAGCGACAGACAGCAGTAGCAAGCTTCCTAGAAGTTAGAGAGAAAGAGAGAACAGGAGGTGCAGGGAAGGCTGGGGGATGGGGACACAACTGTGATTGGAGTAAGAGAGCTAAGGAGGTAAAAGGCAGGGGGAATCTCAGGTCTAGAGGAGTAGTTAAGCATTAAGATGGGGGAATTCTATACAAAAAACTACTAATAAAAACATGCAGAATTTTGCAGAATGTTAAAATACTTTGGGCCTGAGTCAGCAAGGCAACTAGCTGGGACGTACAGCCCCCTCTAGCTGTCCTGCCCGGATTCCGCACGGCACTCTCCCCAGAGTCCCCACACACACTGAGCCGCTGTGCGGGGAGAACAGGAAGGGGTGGCACAAGGGCGGGGAGCGGGCAGGACCAGAACCCAGACATACAGGGTCCATGCAGGTCACAGCCCTGTACGTCCGGGAAGCACCGGGTTGACAGCCAGCGTATTAAGTGCGGGTTGTCTCTCTGGATCGGCCAGCCAGCCCCCCCTAGCAGCAACAGCAGCAAGAAAGGTGAGTCACTGTCGCCTGATCCAGGCCCTGACTGCCCCCTTCCCCCCATGTCAGGCAGCATGGTAACGGGGGTCGTCAATGCGGTGGGCTGGCAGGGAGGCAGAGAGAACATCTGCAGGGGCACACTGGGCCATCTCCAAACCCAATCTTGCTCCCACGGTGCAGAATCGGGTGCTCATGGATCTGGCCTGTTCAGAGCTCTCCAGACGGCCCAGATGTGCCCCTTCGGGGATCAGGCCCCACGTGTAGAATTTTCTAAATTTTTGCACAGAATTTTAATTTTCTTTGTGCAGAATTCCTCCATGTGTAGTGGACGCAGCAATTATCCAGATAGTGGTGATATTCAGTCTGCTATCCAGATAACAGCAAAAAGTCATCTGGCTAGTAGACTGAATATCATCGCTGTCTGGCAAGTGACATTGAATATGTATGTTGTTTAACTGCTGTGGCTGGCATTTAAAAAATAAAAAAGATGCAGCAGCTCAATATCAACCCAAATATTTATTTATTGCTATATTAAAATGTTGGAACTTACACTTTATATTCTTACAATAGGGCATACACAGCGACACAAAATAGCTCTCTCTTAATAGTAAACGACTGTTGTAAATAGTTCTTTGTAAATAGTTAAATAGTTAAACATGTTCCATGTATCATAGTTATTTTTTGTGCCAAAATGTTCTATGTAATTCAATGTTCAATGGTTTTAACTTGTTCTCTGTAAACCGCCCCTGATCTCTGGAAGGGGCGGTATAGAAAAGCACACAAATAAATAAATTCTTACACGTTCCACTAGTAGAGTGGACCATTATGTACTCGTCTCCTTTTAATGACTGCCAAAGAAGCTAGGTCTGTTTGCATTCTACAGGTCTTGTGTGTATCTACTATTGAGATTTTTAATACATCTAAAAAAAATCTAGTTTGTATCATTGACACCAGTGTGCATGTTCTTTAATATAGTTTTATGCTAAATCTTAAGAAAATGTCTTCAAAACCGGGCTATCTGCAACTAGACCCCATGTTATTCAATGGGACCTAGTTGCAGATAGCCCGGTTAGCCCGCTTTAGTAAACATATCCCTTAATCTTATCTCAGTTACTTGCTCAGTAATGGATGATGCCACACTGTCTGATCTGAGCAAATGATAGCTGACCCTTTTATGTACATAAGTCTTTCTTCTATGCGGGTCCCGATTAAAAAAATAAAAAAAACAAGAGAGGGTAGAGTATTTGATTTGAATTCTCCTTTAGCCTGTTGAGTTAGAATTGCTTTAGAGAGGCCTGCATGATAAAACTGTTTTCTTTTAACGTTTTTATACCTTTTCTGTGAAACTTTCTCCCTCTCTTGTGCAAGAAGTACATAATGATAGAAGGTAAAAAGGGAAGGCTGTTAAAGTTTTCCTGATCTTTCATGCAGATAATTTTTGGCCCAGTAAAGCGACATTCTGGATTTGAATACTTGCATTTCCAAATGTGAGTTCAAGCTAAGCGATATGAAGGTATAATAGGTATTTCATGTCTCCAGAGGTCTTACAGTCTAAGGCAGTGATGGCTAACCTTTTTGAGCCCGAGTGCCCAAACTGCCGCACAAAACCCAAGAATTTCCTCAAAGTGCCAGCACATCAATTTGCATAAATATTTGCATAATGCTAACATACACTAACTTTTAGTAAACATGTCTCTTAATGAGTGTATGGATAAAGACAGACTAAAAGATTTCTACATTACTATAATCCAGTGCCAACCGCCAGGCACATTAGGAACTACTACAAACACTGCCCATTTAGAACCAATAGCAAACCTGCCGTATCCTAACAGCACTACCAGGACTCACAAAGCACCATACCATACCTATCAAAAGGCAACACTGCAAATATTAAACCAATACATTTCAGAGAATAACAATACATGACCTACTGGGGAAAGAGAACAAGTGGCAATGTCAAAAAGGAATTACATAAACAGAATACCTCAGCTCAGTTACACAGTTGCAATTGCTCCAGCCACTTTCTTCTGGTTTCTTCATGTTTTCTGCTAACTCTCCATCATCTGCTGTCCATTTGTCCTTTCTTCTCTCTTCTAGTTTTTTTTTCCATTCTCTCTCTACATCCGCTTTAACATACTAATCTTTCTCCTTTTGCTCTTTCCTCATTCCTATTTCATCCACTCAAATTTTACCCCTCCATCCTCAATCCCCACTTACTCTCCCAATACCCGGCCAATTGTAGATTTTTTATCCCTCCCACACAAAATATTTTTCCCCTCTCCATTTTACTCTCCCAGCCCCATCCCATTCTAATCCTCCCCCAACATCAGCTCCCTTCTAGTTCCAACCTCACCCAGCATCCATTCCCTTCTAGTCCCTGCATCAGCCCATTTCCAGTCCTAGCCCCCCATCAGCCCATTTCCAGTCCTAGCCCCCCATCAGCCCATTTCCAGTCCTAGCAACCCCCCAACCCAATACCAGTCCTAGCCCCCCCCATCAACCCACTTCCAGTCCTAAACCCCCATCACCCCATTTTCAGTTTAAGCCCCCTATAACCCATTACCAGTCCTAACCCCCATCACCCCATTTCCAGACAGCCCCTATCAGCCCAAAGCCCATTACCAGTCCTAACCCCCCATAGCCCATTACCAGTCCTAACCCTTCATCACCCCATTTCCAGACAGCCCCCATCAGCCCACAGCCCATTACCAGTCCTAACCACCCCTAGCCCTTTAGCAGTCCTAACCCCCCCATAGCCCATTAGCAGTCCTAACCCCCCCTAGCAGGTTATCAGTCCTAAACCCCACATAGCCCATTAGCAGTCCTAACCCCCCCTAGCCCTTTAGCAGTCCTAACCCCCCCATAGCCCATTAGCAGTCCTAACCCCACCCCTGGCCCATTAGCTGTCCTAACCCCCCCCCTAGCCCTTTAGCAGTCCTAACCCCCCCATAGCCCATTAGCAGTCCTAACCCCCCCATAGCCCATTACCAGTCCTAACCCCCCCCATAGCCCATTATCAGTCCTAACCCCCCATCACCCCATTTCCAGACAGCCCCCATCAGCCCACAGCCCATTAGCAATCCTACCCCCCCGCCCGCCCGCCCGCCCATTAGCAGTCCTACCCTGCCCGCCCGCCTGCCCATTAGCAGTCCTAACCCCCCCCTAGCCCATTAGAAGTCCTAACCCCCCCCCCTAGCCCATTAGAAGTCCTAACCCCTCCCCCCCTGGTAAATTTAAAAAAAAAAAAAGCTGGCTCTGGCTGCTGCCGCTGCCGCGGCAGAATTCAATGTCCCGCGGGACCCCCTCCGCCCGCTAAGCCCCTCTGCAAGGGCTTTCAGATTCGCGAGGGAGAGCGTCTCCCTCGCGTCTCTGTTAAGCCCACAGGGGCTAATGGGAAATTTCCCATCAGTCCCTCGCGTCTAAAGGGGCTGATGGGAAATTTCCCATTAGCCCCTGCGGGCTTAACAGAGACGCGAGGGAGACGCTCTCCCTCGCGAATCTGAAAGCCCTTGCAGAGGGGCTTAGCGGGCGGAGGGGGCCCCGCGGGACACTGCATTCTGCCCTTGCCGCGTCCGCGGCAGCAGTCAGAGCCAGCTTTTTCTTTTTTGCGGACCTTCCCGCGTGCCAGCTGCAAGGCCTTCGCGTGCCACAGCTGGCACGCGTGCCATAGGTTCGCCATCGCTGGTCTAAGGGGTCCTTTTACTAAACTGAGCTAAGCAATTAATATGTGTTTTTGCACATATTAGTTGTGTGCAAGGGCCCATGGTAACTTACCGTGGTGGTATGACAGTTACTGCATGCTGATTCATGTGCCAACTCCCAATCGCACATTGAGGTGGTGAATGGGTGGGCTCAAGGCAGAGAGTGGGCCCGGAGAGCATATTAAAGTTAGTCTGGGGGGAGATAGTGCATGTTGTCAATGCTGCAGTTAGCATGGGAGTGGCGTTAGGTTCACCCGTGGTAATTGCACTGTGTGTTAGAGTATGCATTCACCTGTGAATTGTCAGGAACAAGATGGCCACACTCACAACAGTTACAATGGAGGCTTTACATTTAGGGCTACTGCCGTTTAGTAAACATACCCCTTAAAGTACATTAGTTTTAGCGCTAAATGTGCTTTAAATGCAGAAACCTAAGCCACTTTAGTAAAAGGGCCCCTTAGCTTTGTACCTGAGGAAATGGAGGGTTAAGTAAGCTGTTCAAGGCTACTAGGAGTGTTGGGGGAGGGGATGGGGGGGAAGCAGGCATGAAGGCTCAGCCAGCTGCTCTAAGCATTAGGATACTCTTCCACTCATTTAGTACTGTGTCTGTAGGTTAGGAGCCCTTTTACCAAAGGTTAACATGTGTTAATGAAATTAATGCAAATTAAGTGCCATTGCACCCATAGAAATAACAGAGCTCTGGGTACTTAACGCGTCTTAAATCCTTTAGTAAACATATCCCTAAGAAACACATACATCAGCACTGGCTAATCAGTGACCAGACTTATCAAGAATTAACTGCCCATAAAACCCTGCCACATGTTGCTTGCTTATATGTCAGTTTAAAAGAATGTGTTAAAAAGAGATGTTCTGAAAATAACTTGATCATGTTTTTCAATGGCAATAGTAGGGTCATGTTTCTTGGGGCCTGATGTACTAAAAGGTGAAATGACTGCAAAAGTGCACTTCATGTGAAAATCCAGGCACTGCACTAAACGTGCAACAGTGCCAAATTTCAGACATTTTGCACTGTTTTTCACACGATGTGCACTTTTCCAAAGTCACATTACAGAAGTACACTTTGCAGTAATAAATTTTTGTGTGAAGTCCATTTCATGCAAATGTGTTACATAGAGAATCGATAACAATACAAGAGGAATCTTATGGAAGTGTGCTTTTAAATATATCAAAATGTGGAAACCTTAGGAGATTGCAGTTGTGTTGCAGAACATATCAGTTGCATAAATCAATCACTGGTTTCAGGATGCTGTTTAGAAAGATGTTGCAGAAATCAGAGCCTTTTGTTCTGACCCCTGAGGTAGTTTTTCAACAAAGCATGGAGATCGTCGGGCCTCGTGGCAGTCAGGAAAGTACTATTATATTTGTAAATTGAAAAATATATAATCTTGGCTTATGTTTGATTGAATTAAAAGAGAATGATCGTGAACAGAAGTATGTTTAGCTGATTAATCATTGGTTTCAGTTAATTTTCATAATGTATGCAGGTGGAAGTCTTTATTTTTGGCATTAATGAGCTGCTGTGATGAAAAGTCATAGAAAACTCATTAATTTCAAAATCGGTGAAACTAAACATGTGAAAGGCTTCAGAGGCCTGGTTTTTTTTACACAGAAAACTAATTATGGCTTTCTAGGTGTAATTATTTTTACTAGTTATCTCAGGAAAAATAACCTCTTTGCATGCTAGTAACAGAATTAAAAGGTTCACATGGCCTGAAATCGGGACCTCTGATCCTTGGTGACCCAGTGGCTCCCCCTACGCTTCCCTGCAGCCCTGACTTGAGGCATAAATGGTAAACATAGAAATATGATGACAGAAAAAGACCACATGGCCTAGCTAGTCTGTAACATTCTACCCCTCCGCCCACAGAAGTTCCATTTTCTTCACCATAGGCAAGGTCAGGGCCTGCTTCCTCAGGAGTCCAAGGGCCACGTGTGATCCCCACTCGTTTCTGACTTTGTAGTGCCATTTTGGAAATTGGTGCTGCCTGACCTCCTAACAGAAGTATCATGGTATTACTATCAAGTGGTACCAGTTTCCAATATGGCACTACCAAGGCAGGAGCAAATGAGGATTGCTTCTGCCCCAATGTCCCTTGGACCTCTGGGGTTAGTCAGGGTCTTGACCCTAACTTTGCCTATTATAAAATACTACACAAGGCTGTGAGTACTCTTGTACCTCATTATGATAAAGCCTACTATTAAGCGTATTTATGATTTGCCAGCTACACCAACAATTTAAATTTGAATTTTTAAAAACTGTATTTCACATACATGCATGGTGAAGTAACTACATTGACTGTTACACACTAACTCATTTCAGGGTTCTGGGATGGGCATTCTACGCCCCCCCCCCCCTTAATTTTCTGTCTATTACACCATTTACATTTTTAGCAATATAACATCCTATCTGATTTCTGCATTATATCTGGAACTGCTTATCCCATAGACTGAAGGCATATGCTATTAGAATTTTGAAACTTCAAATGTTCTAGTGATCTATATAATAATTGGTTATATCAACAGTATATTTAGCTAAAGGTACATTTGAATTTTGATAGACAGAAACAGACTTTGACATAACTAAGATTAGAAGCAATAGGACAAGATTTGGGTTTCAGTAATTTTTGGTCCATTTTAGATTCATATCCAGATGCTATATGGAAAGTGTCTCAGATTTATACACCGAAAATATCCACACAGTTCATAGGGAATTAATCTAATATGCAGATGGATGTTGGACACGTAAAGGGTGTGAATCAAAGTAGAAATAAACCAGGCTATAGACAGTGGGTATATAGACCTCCTGACTTCAGAGACTTGTCTGTGCACAGTGGTATTCCAGCAGACATGTATGTTTCACAGGCTAAGAAATGGGTTCCAAGTCATTGTATGTATATATATATACAGGGTGGCCCAAAAAAGTGACAACATCTTGTAGCATATAAGTTATTTAAAAATTCAAAAAGACAGATGTAAACGATTGACAAATTTAAAAAAAAAAAGATGGCGACCAGAAATTGTCGAAATAAAGACGTTATATAGCTAAAAAAAGGTAAATAAGTAAACTATTTAAGCTTTTAATTTACGAGATGTTCTCGCTTTTTTTGGGCCACCCTGTATATACAGTATATATATACGAGATGTTCTCACTTTTTTCGGGCCACCCTGTATATATTGTGATGAGGAAGCCCCTCAAGAAGAGATGGAAATAGGAGAAAATCCTGATGAGGTAAACAATACTGCACTGACAAACAGGATTTTCACCTCAGGAATAAAAACACAGCCAGTTGATGATCTAAAGCCACACCTCACCTCAGGGGAGGAGACAGGTCTGTTCACTGATTGGGCACACCCACGGGAGAGTCAGGGAGTGCAAGGAAGTGAAGGCTTGTTAAATACTCAAGCAATGAGGAGAGAGAGAGAGAGGAGGAGGAGCGAGTGCAAGCATGAGGTCAGGAGCAGCAGAAGGGAAAACGTTGGAACAGCTGAGAGAACTGCTTGGAGGAGAAGTCAGCTAGAATCTGAGACCCGAGCAGAACCTGGGAGCACTGAACAGTGGTGCAAGCATTCACCCTGGAGGAAGTCTCACTGCAAGGTAGAGCCTTTGGTTGAGGGAGCCAGCAGGCCAGATACCTGGAACAAGGGCAGCCGGACTCACAGCTGTAAAAGCCAAGACAGTTTCAGAGAAAGCTACGAGGAAACTGTTCAGCCTGACATTTACCTGCAAGGCACTGGAAGTAAGGATAAGAAAGCTGAAGTACAAAGCCTGAGAATTAACAGGAGAAAAGGTACCAATGCTTATCTAAAAGACCTTGGAAAAGGTAAAGCTGACATTTCTTGTTATAACCCCTTGTTTAAGACGTCTCCTGCATGTGTTAACCTCCTGAGAACAAACCCAGCATATTCAGCTAATGATAAGTGGGGGAAGGGATTTACCCTTACTAAGAACTGTTCCTTTGACAAAGGCAGGATAGCTGATTACCCTGAGCTGGGAGTCCTAAGTAAACGTTTGTTAGAGAAGAAGGAAGGCTATCAGCCTGAAAACGTGCACAAGCAAGCTGAATTACTTCTAAGTCAGTTTAAGGAATTTCTGGAGAAAAGGGCAGAGCAGAATAATAACCCTGACCAGAATTCCAGTAACTCTGAGGAAGCTATGCAACTGGACGTTTGTCTGCCTTCAGTAGAGTTTGACTCACCTATGGATTGTTCTACTTGTGTAATTGAGAATAACCAGGTTAATGAGCACTGAAAGCTATATGAAGTAATATAGTATAAAGTTTGCCATACCTGTGGTCATTGTGAGAAAGCCTTATGAGTTGTTTAATAAGCTTAATCACATGGTAAAACTGAGAAGCCGTGCCGTAAGGAAGAGCACCTGTTTCAGTTTGCTGAAGGATCACATGATTGCCTAGCCTGAGACTAAAGGAACTGTGAAACAGCCAAGTAGAGCTGAGCCGTTTTGTTGCATCTTTTGTGTGTGTTTATTTTCAACCCTTATGTTGGAATTGGCATTCTTTTGCGTCTGAGATACTGAATCTTGATGCGCTGGAATAAACCCTCTTAAAAATAAATATTCTTGCATGCCTTTTTCTACTTGAGCTACAACTACAACTCAGTCCCACAGGAGGCCAAGCAACTACATATCCCAGAACTCCTGGGGCCAAGTGTTAGAGCTTCACTCCTAAAGGACACTTAAAAGGCCGTCCCTACCTGTAAACTCTTGGACCCAGGTAGCAAGGATGTCGCAATATATATATACGAGATGTTCTCGCTTTTTTTGGGCCACCCTGTATATACAGTATATATATACACGAGATGTTCTCACTTTTTTCGGGCCACCCTGTATATACAGTATATATATATAATATGGTGTCGAATGAACGTTGACTGCTGACAACCTGACTTGGAAGATTTTGAGGGCTGCTAGCAACATTCTCTTATGCAGAGCTGTTTAAAAAATTGAAATCTGCAATTTTTATTGTCAATAGCTAGTCAAATATGTATCTTTAATGTGCAGTGCAGTGAATAGTCTCTATAAATGGCATCAATATGATCCTAACAAAATAAGGAACATGGTTTAATCATACCCTCCTTGTTTTCATGACCTTGCTTGTAATATGTCTTGTTTTTTCACAGAGCAAGAAGTTTATCATAAATGATGACGGTTAGTAGTGAAGCAATTCTTTTAATATAAGATTTTGTTTATGTTTAGGATATTCCAGGAGTTGGACACAAATATTATGTTCAGTTTACAACAGAAGACTTCAAAAGTAACGTAAGTCTGTGGTGAAATAAGACTCGTCCAGTATTACATAATGGTAGACGTTAAATAAAGACAACTTACTTTCTATCAATATTATGGATGATTCAGAGTGAAGAACTGCCTATATCTGTTGCAGAGGAGTAATGACACTGGACTTTGTATCAGCCCTTTAATCCTCCCCCATTCCTTTCTCTTCCACACTGACAACTTATGCAGCATAATATATCTGGACCAATGTCCACAATGTGCAGGGGAAACATTCCTTCACAAGAAACAGCACTTCAGGCATGGCATAAGGAGCTCTTACAAGTTTCATATTCAGAAAGTGAGTTTAAAAAATTCTGTAGATAAAAGTTACGCACCCCAGCCTGCAGATGAACCAGTCACTTAGCAGTTCATTGTGTACTGCAAAAGCAAGGTCTCTGTGTTGATTAATCCAGAAAAATTTGTCACAGTGAGTTGTAATGAAGCTACTGGAAAGATTATATTCCTTATTATCCCTCTGGTTCAGTCCAGTACGAGTAGGTTGTCTCCCTCCACCAGCAGCTGGGGGCTGAGCATGTCTGTTTTCTGATGTCATCACACAAGAGCTCCTCCTTTGGGCTTCAGAGACCAATATCTCAGTCCCCAGCAGCTGGTTAGGGAGGGAGCCCTGGCATAGCTGGCTCCACTGAAATAACTTGGCTTAAAGAAAAAAAGGGGGAGACAATCAGTATTGATAAGGCGAACCTTGGAGAGCAGGCAAAGGTTACAGGCATTTACTGGAAGGTGGGTATCACTTTGTCCAACTGTGAACAGTTTGGGCTAGCAGGTAGCAAGATCTGCCCTTACTCTGTGTGCCATGGCACTTCAGAGGGTCTGGTACAACCCAGGGGTCTAAGTCCTGGTGGTCCAGGGCCCTTTCCTTCCCAGCCGGACAACCAGGAGGGCAGGCTGATCCATTCGGTTAAAGTTTTACTGGAAAAAGGCTAAAGGAAAGTAAGTGGAGCGCCTGTACCTTTTAAGCTCTGTTAGAGTGACAGTAAGCACTGCTCATTTACTGTGGATTGCAGCAGCCGGTGGTGTTTTTTTATTTTTCATGGTGAGAGTTCAAACCAGTGTTATCCTCCGGCAGGTTAGGCAACGCGGTGAGTGTGCTCCTCCCTACTCCCCCTCTCTGGGTGTTTTTTTGTTTTTAGCAGACCCTGATGCTGTGGGAGCACTGTGCATGAGGCCAGGTCTGCCTCGGTGTGCAGCGTGTGACAGTTCCCGTGGGGTTTTGTTGTAGGGAGTTTGCTGAGTGTGTGCTAGGCAGGAGAAGTCAGCAGAGACTTTTTTGACAGTCAGGACAATGGAGAAGTGCTCGGAGCTCACAGGGCAAGGTTCAGGGAACCCAGGCAAGCCTGTGGTTTTGGCGGGAACAGCAGCCATTTCCTCTCTGGAGGCCATTTTCTTAGGGGAAGAAAAACATAAGAAGAATGGCAAGAGACAGAGTAAAAAGTGTCAGCACTCTGCTGCAGCACCAGGATTAGAGACTGTTTCTGAGATACTGTCAGAGGGTTTTCACGCCAGACTTATTGTTTGCTCCACAAAGCCTACTGCCTTAAATGTAATTAGGACAGTGGCACAGTTTCTCTGGCTCCAGCAATAAAGCCTACAGGACCAATAACTGCAACCCTGCAGGGGAACACCTTGAGGTATGAGGAACCCCCATATAAGAAGTCATGTGAATAGGGGATCACCTGGGGGAACCAGGATTGTCTTCAATCTACAACCTCTGAGGACCTCCTGGAGGGTCCTTCGGATCTCTGGGTGGAGTCCCTGCAGACTTACCTTGAGGAGGGTGAAAGTCTTCAAAGAAAAGACCCCAGCACGGTACGGTACAGTTCTTTCACAGGGAAGAACTGGCGGCATTGATTAGCCATTCGCTGGCAACACTCAATGTGGCTCCTGCTCTTGCTGTAACTGAAGAACCTTTGAAGAACCCAGTATTACAGCACTTTAAATCTTCTCAGACTGTTTTTCCGGTCCATAGGGTCATTAAGAGAATGATTGAAACCGAATGGGATGTGCCAGAGGGGGTCTGAAAGGAGGTAGAGCTATGGGCTGTCTTTACCCTATTCCTGAGGAGGAGGAGAAGAAGCTCTTCAAGATGCCTAAGGTGAACGCCTTAGTATCTGCAGTAACTAAAAAAAACATCATCCCTGTAGAAGGGGGCGCGGCGTTGAAAGCTTTGCAGGATCGTAAGCTTGAGGCACTCCTGAAACAGATGTTCAACACTTGTGCTCTGGCCTTACAGGCATCAATTTGTGGGGTCTATGTCACTAGGGCCTCCATCTGTTGGATTCAGGATCTGCTGGGCCCAAGCCAGGTGGTATTAGAGGCTGCTAAACTGGAGTCAGCCTTGCCTTATTTGGCTGATGCGTTTTATGATTTGGTGCACACAGCTTCAAAGTTCATGGCCTCCATTATTGTGACCAGGCGTTTCTTATGGTTACAGAACTGGTCGGTGGATTTTTCTTCTAAGACTGGGCTCAGTAAGCTTCCCTTTAAAGGCAAGCTGCTGTTTGGGGAGGTGCTGGAAAAACTGGTCAAGGATCTAGGCAAAATTAAAGGGGCCTGTTTACCAGAGGATTGCCCCAAGCTTCTGAAGCTGGGTAACACCTCCAGGGGACAGCCTAGGGACTATAGAACGTTTCGGTCTGTGCGCTTTGCTCCCTACCAAAGGGGCTGCTATACCCCCGGGGACAGCCATTTCAGGGCTACAGGGGTGCCAGTAGGGGCTATTTCCCTGACCCCTCGGTCCCCTCCAAAAAGCCCAATAAAGCGAGTCCGGCCCAGACAGAGGTAGTTCTGGTAGGGGATCAGCTACAACAGTTTTATTCCATCTGGGCTTCAATAATGTCCGACCAATGGGTGCTAGAGGTCATTCGAGAGGATTATGCCCTGGAATTCACCTGCAATCTGCCCGAGGCCTTCGTGCAGTCACCCTGCAGGGCTCCCTCAAAGCGGAGAGCCATACAAGAGATGCTACAATGCTTGCTTCAACTAAGGGCGGTAGTGCCAGTGCCATGAGACTAATGCAATAAGCCTAACAATAGGCCACAAAAACAGAACATCATAAACACCATCCCTACACCCAGCTCATTCACGAAGGCCAACAAGTCTACCATGAAGAGGGCACTATTACTGGCAGCATCCACCCTTTGGAACACCCTTCCAGAGGCACTAAGGGCCACCACAGTCATAAAAGACTTTAGGAAGAAACTGAAAACCTTCCCATTCACGGACCACTTCAGGGAGTTCACCTAGTGCTCCTGATTCTGTACTACCTTATTATGGCCTAACCCCCAAACACGTGGACATATGTTGTCAGGCTAATGTATATATGATTCACTGTATATAAGTTAAGCTTCCAAGCATCTCCTGCATGCCACCCTCACCTACATTTCTTGTAAGTTCTCTGTAATATTTTTCAAGTTGAAATGTAAACCGCTTTGATTTAAGGATAAGGCGGTATAAAAGAACTTGTTAAATATATAAATGCGTCTCAGGTCAATACTCCATTTATTTTGTGATCCCCAAAAAGGAGGGATTGTTCCTTCCCATTTTAGACCTCAAGCATGTCAACCAAGCCGTGAGGGTACCACACTTCCGAATCGAAACCTTGCAAGTGATACTTTCAGTAAGACAGGGAATTCCTCTCAGCACTCAACCTGATGGAAGTGTGCCTTCATGTCCCTGTTCGCTCAGACTACCAGCGATACCTTCAGTTCACAATACCAATGGGTCATTTTCAGCTCAGGGCATTGTCATTCGGCCTAGCCATGGCTCCACGCATTTTCACCAAGATCATGGTAATAGTAGCGGTGGCTCTGAGACAGTAGGGATTGCTGGTACACCCCTACTTGGATGATTGGTTGATCAGGGTGAAATCTCAGGCCTAGGGCATAGTCGCCACTCTGGGTGTGTTGTCCTTCCTGCGGCAGTTAGGTTAGGTGATCAATGTTGCAAAGAGCAATCTCGAGCCTGTACAAAGTCTGGTCTACCTGGGAGCCCGATTTGATACCAAGGCGGGCTTTGTATTTCTGCCTGAAAAATGGGCGCAGAAGCTACGCAACCAAGTGCAGGGCTTCCTGGCAATGGCAATACCCTTGCTGTGGCATTACCTTCAACTTCTGATATCCATGGCAGTGACTCTGGATTTGGTGCCTTGGGCACTGTCCCACATGCAACCACATGCGATGGTCTCCACAGCTCCATTCACTACCACAAAGCAGGTTTCAACTGGACTGGTGGCTGCAACCGGAACACCCCAAAGCAGGGATGCCGCTAGAACAGCCTTCCTGGGTCCTGGTGATGACTGATGCCAGTCTCACGGGCTGGGGAGCACATTGCGAGTCACAAGTAACTCAGGGCCGATGGTCTTGGAGAAGAATATGTGGTCCATCAATCGTCTGGAGATGAGGGCGGTGTTTCTGACCCTCCAGTTCTTCTAGCCGCTGCTTCATCGGCATGCGGTGAGTCTGCTTCAACGTGATGACAGTGGTGTACATCAAGGAGGCACCCCAGTGTGTCCTTGGCGGAGGAGATCCGACCGCTGCTGCTCTGGACAGAGGAGAATCTCACAGCTATCTCAGCAGCTCATGTGGCAGGCAGAGACAGTGTACAAGCGGATTTTCTCAGACCCAGGCAAATGGGAGCTGAATGCAGTGGTGTTTCACGACATGACCAGGTGATTGGTGAGACCCATCATGGATCTGATAGCCTTCTTCACCAACACCAAAACGAACAGGTTCTTCAGCAGGTGCAGGGAGCACATGTCCGAGGAGCTGGATGCTCTTGCACAACCCTGGCCAACAGAGAGTCTCCTCTGTGTTCCCTCCATGGGCCCTCATCGGGTGTCTTCTTCACCGCATAGAAGCCCACAGGGGGAAAGTGATCCTCATTGCCTCGGATTGACCGAGGTGGCCGTGGTACACTGATCTGCTGGCCCTGTAGATAGACCAACCTTGGTGCCTTCCGAACAGAGACAACCTGCTCTCACAGGGTCCAGTTCTCATTCCACAAGTAGATTGATACTTGCTTATGGCCTGGCTCTTGAAAGGGCACGGCTAAGGCAGAAAAGATATTTGGCGTTGGTGGTGGCCACTTTGTTGGGAGCCCAGAGGCGTTCAACCTCCTTGGCCTACGTGAGGGTTTGGCATGTGTTCGAAGGTTGGTGTAGCGAGAACAACTTGAGGCCTTTTTCGTCCTCACTTTCAGACATTTTGGCCTTTCTTCAAGTGGGGTTAGATAAGGGACTGGCCTTGAACACTCTGCAGATTCAGGAGGCAGCCCTTTCCTGCTATTGGGGTCGCGTGCTAGGTTACTCCTTGGTGGCACATTTGGATGCGACTCAGTTTCCCAGAGCAGTGCAACTGCTTCAACCACTGCTGAGACTGGTGGTTCCTCTGTGGGACCTTAACCTGGTCTTGGCAGCCTTGACTGAACAGGCAAAGGGAGAATTTGAGAAGAAGCTTGCTACGGAAGCAAAAACGCGAAGTAAAGACCTTTTCAAGTACATTTGTAGCAAAAAACCTGTGAGAGTCGGTTGGTCCATTAGATGATAAAGGGGTTAAAGGAGCACTAAGAGGCGACAAGGCGATAGTGGAGAGACTGAATGAATTCTTTGCTTCAGTCTTTACTGAGGAAGATGTAGGGATGTTACCCATGACTGAAGTGGTATTTAAAGGTGCGGAAGAATTGAAGGAAATATCGATACATCGGGAAGATGTATTACAACTATTAGATAAACTGAAGAGTAGCAAATCACCTGGGCGGGATGGTATACATCCAAGGGTGTTGAAAGAACTGAAATATGAGATTGCAGACTTGCTATTAGTAATCTGTGAACTATCATTAAAATCATCTCTAATACCTGAAGATTGGAGGATCGCTAATGTAACACCAATTTTTAAAAAGGGTTCCAGGGGTGATCCGGGAAACTACAGACCGGTGAGCCTGACGTCAGTACCGGGAAAAATGGTAGAAACCATCATAAAGAATAAAATTACTCAGCATGTAGATAGTCATGACCTAATGGGAGACAGCCAACATGGCTTTAGACAAGGAAGATCTTGTCTTACTAATCTGTTATGTTTTTTTGAAGGAGTGAATAATCAGGTGGACAAAGGTGAGTCGGTTGATATTGTGTATCTGGACTTTCAGAAAGCCTTTGACAAGGTCCCTCATGAGAGACTTTTGTCAAAACTAAAGAGTCATGGTATAGGAGGCAGTGTACTATTGTGGATCAGGAGCTGGTTAAAAGATAGAAAGCAGAGGGTAGGGCTAAATGGCCAATTTTCCCAATGGAGAAAGGTGAATAGTGGTGTACCCCAGGGATCTGTGCTGGGTCCGCTGCTTTTTGACATATTCATAAATGACCTGGAAAGTGGAATAACGAGTGAGGTTATCAAATTTGCAGATGACACAAAACTATTTAAAGTTGTTAAAACCCAAGAGGATTGTAGAAAATTGCAAGAGGATCTTGATAAATTGGAAGACTGGGCATCAAAATGGCAGATGAAATTTAATGTGGACAAGTGCAAGGTTATGCACCTAGGGAAGAACAACCCAAACTATGGTTACACGATGCAAGGTTCCACATTAGGAACCACCACCCAGGAAAAAGATCTAGGCGTCATTGTGGATAACATGTTAAAACCCTCGGCCCAGTGTGCAGCGGCGGCCAAGAGAGCAAATAGAATGCTAGGTATCATAAGGAAAGGAATGGAAAATAAAACAAAAGATATTATAATGCCTCAATATCGTTCCATGGTGAGACCGCACCTTGAATATTGTGTGCAATTCTGGTCGCCGTATCTTAAAAAGGATATAGCGATTTTAGAAAAGGTTCATAGAAGAGCCACCAAAATGGTAAAGGGGATGGAAGGATACTCCTATGAAGAAAGGCTAAAAAGGTTGGGGCTCTTTAACCTGGAAAAGAGATGGCTGAGGGGTGATATGATAGAAGTCTATAAATTAATGAACGGAGTGGAACAGGTAAACGTAGATCGATTGTTTACCTTATCAGAATATAGAAAGACTAGGGGACATGCAATAAAGCTACAGGGTGAACTATTTAAGACTAATAAAAGAAAATATTTTTTCACTCAACGTGTAATCAAACTCTGGAATTTGTTACCGGAGGATGTAGTAAAGGCTGTTAGTGTAGCTGGGTTTAAAAAAGGTTTGGACAAGTTCCTGGAGGAAAGGTCCATAAACCATTATTAAGAAGGGACCCAGGATATCAATGCTTGAACCAATACAAGCATTGTGGAACCTGTGTCTCTTGGGGAAACTGCTAGGTACGTATGACCTAGATTGGCCACTGTTGGAAACAGAATACTGGGCTTGATGGACCTTGGTCTGACCCAGTATGGCATATCTTATGTTCTTGTGTTCTAACCGTCTTTCGAGCCTATAGTGTGAGCAACCCTGAAGGACCTTACCCTAAAGGTGGCCTTTCTGGTGGCGATTTGTTCAGCCCAGCCAATATCAGAGCTGCAGGCGCTTTCCTACAGGGAGCCCTTCCTGGTCATATCAAAGGCAAAGGTAGTGTTGCGCCCAGTGCCTTCCTTTTTCTCCATGGTGATTTCTCATTTCCACTTGAATCAGACTGTGTCACTACTGGCCTTTTCTCTGGGAGACGGCTCGGAAGAAGATCATCAGCTTCACCGGCTGGACTTGCGGAGACCGGCTGGACTTACTTCAGTCCATATCTGAAGCAAACGGAATCTTTTTGTAGGTCAGATAGATTTTTCATTCTCCATGGAGGTCCATGCAAAGGAGAGGCTGCCTCCAAGGCTTTGGTGGCTCGCTGGATAAAGGCAGCGATTTCCTCGGCCTATTTGTTGAAAGGAAGGCCGATGCTGCCAGAACTTCAGGTGCACTTGACCAGATCTCAGGCAACATCATGGGTGGAGCATGGTCTGGTTCCACCAGCAGATATTTGCAAGGCAGTGACATGGTCGTCTCTGCAAACTTTCACATGGCATTATCAGCTAGTCATCCAGATGTCTGGAGATGCTTGTTTTGAAGCCTCCATGCTTCAAGCTGGACTCGCAGGTCCCACCCAAAGTTAGTTAATGCTCTGGTACATCCCACTCGTACTGGATTGGACTGGAGGGACGATTAGGAAGGTGAAGTTAGACCTTACCTGCTAATTGTCTTTCCTTGAGTCCCTCCAGTCCAGTCCAGGACCCTCCTTAGTTTGGGGATCAGTGGGCCTGGCTGGATCGAAGTTAGACATGTCCGGTTGGTGTACGGGAAGTACTTATTAAGAATTCCATCTAAGCATTTCAGCCTTCCCAGGAGGGGTGAGCATGGGATTCAGGGCTGAAGATCTTGCATTCTGATTCTCTCCCACGTTGTACATATTTTGGTTTTCAATAAAAATTAATAAATAAAAATAAAAAGATATGAGATGGACAAGAAGTGGGCCAGGTTTTTGGGCCTTGTGGTAAGTTCCCAGAAGCTAGTCTGTTATGCTCTCGCAAGATCTGCTTTGTCAATAGGATACTGGTCTCTGAAGCCCAAAGGGGGAGCTCTTATGTGTTGACATCAGAAAACAGACATGCTTAGTCCCCATCTACTAGTGGAGGGAGACAACCCATTCATACTGGACTGGACTGGAGGGACTCAAGGAAAGACAATTAGCAGGTAAGGTCTAATTTCACCATACCTCAAAAGGCATCAAGCGTAAAGAAAATAAGCATATATAATATGTATGACTCAACTTGCACACATTTAGAATGTTACCAGATTTTAGTTATTTTGAAAGGTGACCACTTAAAGCAGGCCTCAACAGATTTTCTTATAATTTAGGAGCCAGCACAGAATGTTAGGAGCTAGAGACTGAGACCTTCCCGCTCCCATCTTCACTAAAGTTGAAGGGGGGGGGGGGGGGGTGTTGGATACCTTCAGAGGTCTAGTAGCTCCTTTATAACCTGATTTACTAAGTCTCTTTACCCATTCCATGTCTAGGGTAAAATAAAGATTAGTAAATCCAATCCCTAATGCACCTCTACAGACCAGTGGCAGAAATACAATACAGTCTGCAGTGCTCCTCTCCTCCCAGTCTCCTGCTGTCTTTCTCATTCCCCTAACTTGTCATCAATCAGTCTCTCTCTCATTCCCTCACCCTATCACTTGCCCCCTCATGCCACCCAGCAGTTGTAGTCTCCATCATTCCCTCTCTTATCTACTCAGAAAATTAAGTTGCTCCACATAAGATGCTTTTAGCATTTCTGCCTCTGCTTTTTTTTTTTGTGCCATCAAGTCACTGTTGACTCATAGCGACCCAGCTACCTCTGGGTTTTCTTGGCAATGTATCACTGGAAGTAGATTGCCAGCCTTTTTCTTCTGAGGCAATGGAGAGTAATGTGACTTGCCCAAAGTCACAAGGAGTGCCAGTGGGAAGCGAAACCTTGATCTTCTGGGTACTAGGCAGTTGCTCTAACCACTAGGCTACTCCTCTTGCCTCTGCTACTGCTCAGAAAATTGGAGTGATACAGTTGTGATCAACATTATTGGCACCCTTAACATTGTGAACTGTAGACACAATAATCCCAAGGTCTTTGGAGATGGCCTTGTACCTCTTTGAAGTTTGATGTTTGGTGATAATGGCTTTTCTGACGATTTCAGGCAGCTCTCTTCTCTTCACCATTGTGAAAATGGAACAGGGAATGAGCATAGCCATTTTAAGGAAAATCAGTTTTATTGAGTTTACATGAACCAACAAAGAGGAAAACATCACACTGTAAATACAATAAACAGTACAACGCACTGCAAGAACAACCCCCAGGCAAAATCACAGTTACACTCCCCAAGGACAAAGGGGGGACAAATCCAAACAGCTACTAAGCTATATGGGCAACAACAACACTGCATAGAGCGGCCAAAATACCGTCTCGTTGGAGGACGAGACAGCTTCCCCCCCTGGTTCAACTTAACACCCCAACAGCATCCCCCACCCTATCCCCCCTCCCCATCCTTCCCGCCCCCTACCCAGCACACCCCCCCCCAACTACCCCACACAGCATACCTACTTAGCCAGGCACCCAACCCACCACTGCAGGCCACAGCATGTCACCTCAAGGATCTGCAAATAAAGACCACATTTCTTGACACCCCTCCAGTCTCCTCCCCCCCAGAATACGAGCCGTACGGAGCTCCATGCCCTTCAACTCCCCCATCGAGCCCTCCCACCCCTTAATCTCGGGGGGCTCATTAGACAACCATTGTTGAAGTATGCATAATTTCGCGAGCATGAATCCCCTCACGCAGAGCAACCTCCGTGGCTGTCTCATGGCGACCCTCCCACTCGCCATTCCCAACAGTCCCCATTCCGGGGAGAGGGCATCCCAGCCCTGACTCCCGCCCCCCAACCTCAACCAAACAGCCTTCCAGATGGGTCGTATCTGGGGGCAAAACCAGAATCTATGTGACAGCGTCCCCCGCTCTACCTTACATAGCCTACACGCATCTGTCCGAGCCATACCAGCGCGCGCAGCCCACACATCAGGAACATAAGCCCGCCATAACAACTTATATTGGAGTTCCTGCAACCGAACTGACTCCGAGAGCAATTTAATGGCTTGAAATGCTCGTTGCATCTTCGCCGCCGTCACTCCCGGCAGCTGGTCTTGTTGCCACCGCCGAGCCAAAGCCTCAAAGTGTTGTGCCGTGCCCGGAGCCGCCACAACCCCCCGCAACCAAGACACTGTAATCCACCCTGTAACATTCTGCCACAAATCCAACATCCCACCTTGGGCCTCAAGCCCCGAACCTTCCCTCTGTAACTGCTGAGCATAATGGCGCGACTGCAGATAAAAATAAAAATGGGAACGGGGGAGATGAAACCTTCGCTGTAATTCCACAAATGAAGCGAGCCCCGAGCCCTCGGGCATACGCAAATGCCCCACATATTCCACCCCCTGCTCAGCCCATACTCGTCCCACGTTACCCCACATGCCCGGGCTAAAGTCGGGATTACCCGATAAGGGAAGACAGTCGGTCCTCCGCCAACAATTCCCCCGCGAATTGCAGAGGACCCGCCAGGCCCGCTGTATCCCCCGTAAGTAGACCGAGTTCTTCCACCCGGGGGCCAACGCTGACAAAGGTTGATGCAGACAATATACTCGATGCCACGGCCGACCCATCTGCTCAATCAGGCTGATAGGGATAGTATACTCCGTTCCCACAATGAGATCTCGGATCATCCGAGCCAAATAGGCTAAATTGTACATCCGAAGCGGGGTCAGCCCCAGACCGCCATCCTCACGGGGTCTCGTCAGTGTAGAGAATGCAATGCGAGGCTTCCTGCCCCTCCACAAAAACTGCGAGAGATGTCTCTGCAGCACCAACAAGTCCTTCTGTAGCAGCCACACCGGGAGCTGCCTCAACACATAAATCCACTTAGGAAGTTCGACCATCTTAAAAAGGGCTATGCGACCCATAAGAGAAAGCGGCAGGTCCCGCCACTTCCGCAACCGCTCAAGCGTGCCCGCCAAAAGCGGGTTCACATTCACACCATAAAGGTTCGCCAGCCGTTCCGGTATCTGGATGCCTAAATAACGTATCTGTCCTGTCGCCCATTGTAGGGGAAAGACCCCCCTCCAGAGAGGCCTAACGGTACCCCCAACATCCAACACCTGGGATTTAGTTTTATTCACCCGAAGGCCCGAAAACGCTCCAAATTCCTCAATCCGCCGGAGCGCTATTTCCAGGGAGGATTGTGGCTCCCGTAGACACAGCAGCATGTCATCAGCAAAGGCACTAACTTTGAGACCTCCTCCATGCCACACTACCACCTTAAACTCGGCGCACTCACGCAAAGACACCAAGAGGGGTTCTAATTGCAATATGAATAAAAGAGGGGAAAGCGGACAGCCCTGCCGGGTCCCCCGCCGGAGCATAAAAGGTTGAGAAGTCGCCCCACCCAGAGAAATGGTAGCCAAGGGTTCAGTATAGAGGGCCTGCACCCAATGCAAGTAGGGTCCTGTAAAACCAAAGGCCTTCAAGGCCTCAAACATATACACCCAGGACACCCTATCAAAGGCCTTTTCAGCGTCCAGGCTTACCAGAAGTAAGGGGTCGCTCTGGGACATGCACCAGTCCATACTCAATAAAATTTTGCTAATATTCAAAATGGCCTCCCTCCCCTTAACAAAACCCGATTGATGTGTATCAATAAGTCTCGGGAGAATAGGTTGGACGTGGGCCGCCAGCACTGACGCCAGCAGTTTCATATCGTAATTAATGAGGGAAATCGGCCTATACGAGGACGGCTCCTCTAGATTTTTACCAGGCTTGGGAAAGACCATTATGGTCGCAGTCCGCATATCTCTAGGAAACATACCCGTCTCTAACACTTCACCATACAATGCTGTCAGAGTTGGGACCACCTGCCGCTCCAAAATCTTATAGAACTCCACACCGTAGCCATCAGGCCCCGGAGCTTTATTCGGCACCCCCTTCCGAATAACCTGTTGAATCTCCGACCCCGACATAGGCTTATTCAGGTCTGCTATATCCTGGCCTGTCAGCCCCGTTAGACGCAATTTATCTAAAAAGCTACGAGCAGCCTCCCGGTCCTCCCCCTCCGGGGTATATAAAGTCTCATAGAAATGCCGAAAGACGCGTAAGACTTGACCGGATTCCCGATGCCGTACCCCCTCAGCATCCTTAATCACCGCTATCACCCTATTCCCACCCCCCTCACGCACCAACTGTGCCAAGAGCTTCCCCGTCCGGTCTCCATAGCGAAAAAGCTGATGCCGATAATATTGTAGGGAATAGACCGCTCTTTCTTGAAGCAGCTGATTGAGGCTTCGTTGCATCTCCAAATAGGTCTGCAGACTACCTGGATCCTGCCTCCGCAAAGTCACTCTCTTATATACTTGCAGCTCCTGAGCCGCTCGTACAATCTTGGCATTCAGGGCCCTCCGCTCCCTTGCCACATATGCAATAATAAGACCTCGCAGCACGGCTTTCCCCGCTTCCCAGAACACCGCAACACTGCTGGCCTGAGATTCATTAAAAGCCAGGTATTCCTCCCAATGTTTCACTAAGTATTGCCGGAAAGCCTCATCTTTCCACAAATGCCGCGGGAAGGACCATTTGCCCTGCCCCCCTCGGCAGCCCTGCCAATCAAGCACCACCATCGCATGGTCTGACACCACTATCGGTCGGATCTCTACACTCCGAGCTTTGCCAAAAGCAGTCTGTGAGATAAGAATATAATCAAGTCGGGACCAGGTCTGATGAGCTCGGGACAGATGCGTGTAGTCTCTCTCTCCCATATGTAATATCCGCCACCCATCCACCAGGCCGCCCACACTACACAGGTAGTCTATCCCCTTCCCCCTCCACCCCCCTCCCGCAGGGGTCCGGGACTTGTCTAACTCAGGGTCATGTGGACAATTGAAGTCCCCTGCTAAAATTATTGGAACGTTCGGGGCATTAGCCACCCTCTGTGCTACAGTCTGAAAAAATTGATGGCTATAAACATTCGGGGCGTATATATTCCCTAGAAAGAGCTCCTCTCCCTGTATCTGAAGGTGCAGGAACAGATAACGTCCGTGCTGGTCAACCTCCTCCCTCAGAAATTCCACCTGCAGGCCTTTTTGCACTAAAATCGCAACCCCACATTTCCTGCCCCCAGATGCAGCTGCTGAAACATGGCCTACCCACTCCCGCTTCAATTTCGCATGCTCTGCGGCGTTTAAGTGAGTCTCTTGTAAAAGAGCTATATGTACCTTTTCCCGCCACAGAGCCTGCAGAATTTTCGCCCGTTTCACTGGGGTCCGTATCCCGCCCACATTCCAGGTCACTATCCGCAAGTCAGGTGCCATCCACCCCTACAGCAATGAGTACCCATACATGCAGAGCCTTCTTACAAAAAGGGCGCCCAGGGTTCCCCAGCCACAACCCCCGGTAGCCTATCACCCGGGACTCCACCAAGCATTCCTCAATCCAGCACCCCGCAAATCCACACACTGCACCTGTTCGCAAACCCATCTCTACCCTCTGGCCCGCTACCCCAGCCTCTACTCCCCCTTAGTGCCCCTGGTGCTATCTCTACCCCCACCCCCCCTCCCCTCCCCCCCCCACCCCCTCCCCTGCCCTCTTTCCCCCTCCATCCCTTCCCTCCCTCTCCCCCTATCCCCCGCCCCCAAAATGAAACCACCTAAAGCCCTCAGGCCCACCAAGCCGAGGATCGATCCCCTATAGACACCTCAGGGCCGCCCCACACCGCCCCCAACACACAGATACCCCACAAAAAGTACCATTGTAGAGCCAAGCAACTAAAAAGAAAAGACACACAAAGCACACAGCAGAAGTTCAGGCCCCATTGCCACCGCATGCACTTTAGAAAGGCCTAGACCACGTGTGGCCCAGGGGAAAATGCACAGTCAATCAATCCATCAGTCTTCAGCCAACGCTGTGGGAAGCCACTCCACTTCCTTCAGCAGCCTCCTTCGCGTGACCCTGCACAAATTTCTTGGCTTCCGCCGCCGCGGTAAAAGAATAGTTCTTGCCATTGTAGAGAATCCTCAATGTGGCCGGGAAAGCCAAGGTAAAACGTATCCGCCGCTGAAATAAAGTTGCACACACCTCAGAGAACTGCTTGCGTTTACCAGCCACCACAGCAGAGTAGTCTTGAAAAAGCAAAATCTGCTGATTGTCCAGAACCAAATTTCGCTTCTTTCGGAAGGCCTGCAAAATCAGGAATTTATGGTGGAAGTTCATTATTTTTGCAATAGCAACTCTAGGCCGCTGCCGCGACTCCATACGGGCCCCCAATCGATGAGCACGCTCCACCTTGAGCTCACCCACCAGCTCAGACAGTCCCAACGCAGTAGGAAGCCACTGTTCTAACAAGGGCCCCAGCAGAGCGTCCGTATGGGCCTCCGGAATCCCCACCAACCGCAGATTGTTCCTGCGGGACCGGTTCTCGAGGTCGTCGACCTTTGCGAGGAGGGCCTCAATCTGCGCCCGCTGTGCCTCCATCTCCCACGTTGATCGCCCTTCCGTGTCCTCCAAAGCGGACACTCGCTGCTCCAACTCCTCCACGCGGTGACCCACCTCCAACATCGCATTACCCATTTCCTCCAATTTTAGCATAATGCGGTCAAACTTTGGGTCAAGTAGGTGGGCTACCTCCCGCGCAACGTCCTCCGTTGCAGAGTCAGCACTATCCATTCCCGGTGAGCGTGGATGCGAGGCCGACGATGCAGTAGGCCCTGCCTTAGCACTCTTCTCTTTTTCTCGCTTAGGTAGGGGTGGCATCTCTGGCAAACGTCCCTCCCGAACGTCCTGCAGTCGTACCAGAATTAGCGAGTCCACTCAAAGACTGTTTGGAGCTTGGAGAATGGCTTGAAATCGATTATTTTGTATGGGGCAGCCCCGGAGCGAGCAAGACACGTCTTACTCCCTCATGTGTCACGTGAGATCTAGCATAGCCATTTTAAACATTAGAGCCATCATTTATTGATTGATTCAAGTCATGTGAGTACTGACAATTGATCATAGGTGCATCTAATTTTACTGCAATGGGAATGTGGTTCTTCTGTTCAAACTGATTTGAATTGTTTATAAGAGTCCCAATATTCATGTCTTGGCAATGTCCCAGTTTTTAAACTATTTCCTACTATTTCCTTTTTTAATTGGTCTTGTTTTATTTGATTCTTTTATGAGTCAATTATGTGTGCATATATAGTTCAAAACCATTTCACTTGTTTTAGGAGATACTGAAAGGATTGAACTGCAAGGGTGCCAATAATGTTGACCACAACTGTATGTGCACGACAGTGCTATGGGTTTTGGTGGTGCTGGCATCGGGAAGCAAAAGAGGCATGGCAGTGTTTAAAATAATAAATAATTAAAAGTATCCACGGCAAATTGCAGCCCCCATGTTGTATTTTAAAAATAATCCTCTGACGTCCCTCCGCCTTACTCCATCTTCTTCCGCTGGCCCAGAATCTCACAGGCCTCAGACATTGGTCAGGCTGTCGGCCGCAGCCATGCCTCTTTAGCTTAAGGCTGCGGCTCCACCCACTGACAGACCAAAGCCTTGCTCTCCCATGTCGCTACAATAATGGAACAGGCTATTGGACTCTGATTGCTGCTTCTGTCTGCACCAGTGCACTCAACATCCCTTAGTCCCACAGGCCCTGGACTTCAGAAAGTCACCCGACCTCACATCCAGCTGTGACCCGCAGTCCCAACATGAACCTGGAGTCCCGCTCCATGACTTACTCTCACCAGCCACAAGACTCCCAGTAGCAGCACTCCTGGGCCCCAGCCTTTCCCTGCAACTGTCACTCCGATTGCAGACGCGGATTCTTTAACATGACGCTACTGCACATGTGTTACTGTAGCAGCAGATAAGCATGCAATAAATAAATCCAGGAGTCTTTTCAAGGATCCAAGCCAGTTTAATGTGCACATGGCTCAAGCAATAAGCAATTTCAAAATGGCTGAGCAATGGCTTCTAGTAAAACAACAACTTTTATAGCTTTCTTGTCCATTCTAAGCATAGGCAAACTTTTCATTGGTCCCAGTACCCCTCTCACCCATCTATTGGTCCCGGTACTGATATGGCTACCCAATCGGGACTCTGGTCTGGGCCCAGCACCTGGTTGCCCCCCTTCTAGTCCCAATTACAATGGTCAGTGTCTCTAACTTGTTACTTCTCTCCTCCAAGGTCGCTGAGCTTGTTAAAACATATGGGAAGCAGGGCACTGTAACCTTGCTTTTTTGCAGAGTTAATTAATTCCATAGAAGCTGTGCTCTCTTATCAGTACCAATTAGAGCTGTTTTCTGTCTTTTATAAGTTTCGTTTCTGCTTAGCTATGTTCAGTTAAACTGAGTTAAGTTTCAATTCTATGGTGTCATCATTCAGGGGGGTTTTCATTCCTCTGGGCCTAACTACAGGCTTCAGTTACAGGTCAAGCTGCTCAGGCCTGTCTGCTTAGTTCAATTAGCATGGATCATAGGCCGTCGCCTACCACATTCCCCCCTTTGATTATTCTCACCTGCATGTTAATAAGGTGTGAGAATCAAATCACATAATACTAGGTAAAGGTATCACTCTGTGGTATAGGGTAGTAAGTTCACATAGCTAGCATCTTTGTAGCTGTCTTACGCTCTACAGTGTTATTAATAACTGAAGTTATCATTTGCAAGCAAAATGGCAAGAAACAAGGGAGCAACAGGCAGATAGTCAAAGTCCATAGTTTGGCAAGAGTGGGAAAAAGAACTAAAGGATTAGAAGGTTCGGTTGCATCTTTGTTGTGCTGTCGTAAAGCTTCTGATTTAGACAGACCAGCTGTCCATCCTTCATAGTAGATTGTGGTCCAGTCCGAACAAAACACAAACTGTCAACAATGGGGTGGGCCAATACCCACTCACTAGTAGTATTATGTAAATCAGTCTGATTGTATAGGATAGAATAGTTCAGTTCTTGTGTCTCCCAGGGCCACTGATCTCCCATCTTAGTTCCTCCACAATAGAAACAGTCAGAAGTGTGGAGACTAGATGCTATTGCTCCAGTAAGTTCAAGAAACAAGTTCTGGTGGTGGTATGAGGAATTGCAACGGTGGCTTGCATAGCCTTGTAGAAAGTCAAGATCTAGAACAACTTTTGGATTGGAGAGTATACCAATGCAAGTATAGGAAGAATGATAAAACAAGGTCTGAGTGACCTTCGGTCCAGTTCATGTTGTACTTATACAGGCTGCCCAGGGAGATAAGGCAAAAGTCATTTCAAAGCACTCCAAGGCTGCTGCCAAAATAAAGCAATAATAATAATTCATAATGGGCATAGTCTCTGGAAAATTGGTGGAACTGTCGACTTCCACAACAGATAACAGATGTAGGGTTGATTGTAGATCCTCAAGCTTCTGCCGTACGTAGACCTACCAGCTTTTTGGCAGGAGTAGGGCTGTAGATTCCAAAGTATCACTGTCCTCTGGGATGTCTCAATTTCTTAAAATATCATAGCATAGTCTCTTAGGCTATTATTGCTTTCTTAGAGCAGTTCACTCTTTAGGAGATCAAAACAGTCTTTTCAGAGTATTTAAACACAGTCTCTTAGAAGATTCAATTTCTTAACACAACACAGTCTCTTTCTGATGATTGCAGGTTTTTTTTTTCAGATGCGAGGCTTACCTTCAGATAAACAAACAGTCTTGAAATAGTGCAGTTTCTGAGGGACCAATAAGTCTTAGGTCCGTGGTTGTTGTTGTAGGGTGAGGTGCAATGGAGTCTCAGGATGCTGTACAGTAGTCCAGTGATCAGGTTCAAGAGCAGCTGCTGGCTTCACTTGATTATGATGGGTCCAAGGATCAAATTCTGCGACTTTTACTGCAGTTGGAGTTGACAGGATGACGACATAGGGTCCTCTCCAATGCAGGGCTAACAGTATCTTTCTCCACTCTTTGATCCACACCGAGACTCCAGGCTTGAAAGGATGCAGGGGTGCAGGCAAATTGATGAGTAATCGATTTTGTACTCAGGTATGAAGACTTCTGCAAAACAGAACTTAAAACCAATAGTTCATGTCTAATAATTTCAGATCCTATCTGTCTCATATCTCCTTTTATTTCCTATACAATAGGCAGGGGTTGCGCATACAGAATTTCAAAAGGGAAAACTCCTAAAGACTTAGCAGGGGCTAAGTATATCCTAAGAAGGGCTATAGGAAGAACCTAGGGCCACTTCAGGTAAACCTCTTGGCAAAGTTTAGACAACTGAGATTTCAGGGTTCTATTCACACATTCTACTTTTCCTAAATTCTGAGATCTATAGGCAGTATGTATCTATTAATATCAATATCTTGGGGCTATACTTAATGGACTTGCTTCCTAAGGTTATCCACCCTCATTCTTTGTACAGGGCCCCATATGCATGCAAGGTTGTAAGGGTATACTTGAAATCTGGGTACACATTTAGACAGGGCTCTTTTCCTATTGTTAGTGCTCTAGTGAGGACTATCAGTTCAGCTTTCTGTGGTGAAGTTTCTGGGGCCAGGGCTGAGGACTCAACTACCAAATCAGGGGTCACCACTGCATATCTAGCACAACAATGTCCATTGATGATGAAACTGCCTTCAGCCACAAAGAAAGTCTGTTCAGGGTTCTCCAGAGGGACATCAGTCAAATCCAGGTGGCTTGAGAATACAGTGTCCATAATTTCTAAACAGTCATGATCAGGGGATCAAGACTAACTGATAACATAGCAGGATGGAAAGCTTGACTGACCCTTCAGTTGTATCTGGGGTTTTCACACAACATACTCTAATATTTCAACATTCATAGATTTGTTAGCTAGTAATTTCCTTTGTATTTCATATTGGTTAGAACAGAGTGTGGTACAGTAACTTGAAGATCCTGTCTCAAAGGGATTTTTCTTTTAGTTTTTGCTTACTAGGAAGGCTGTAGCTGTAACAGCTTCTCAAATAAGGTCCAAGAGATTGAGTCAACACTCCCAGAACATTTCCTTGCGACTCATGAACATAGAGACTGCAAGGTTTTCTGGACATCGGGTAGACCCAGAACTGGTGATAACATCAGAGCGGTTTTCAAAGATCAAAAGACTGCATTCCTATTCAAGTCCCCATTCCAATGGAGACTTTTTCATTCCTTTGGTAGCTTGATACAATGTGATACAATGGTTTTGCTAGCAGCGCAAAATTGGGGATCCATATACAACAGTACCCTGTGGCACCCAAGAAGGCTCTCACTTGCCTCCTGGTGGTTGGAGTAGGAATACTGCATACAGCTGCTTTGCGTTCTGGTAAGGGTTCCAGGCGTCGAATTCCGCTGGACAACTGGAATCCTAGGTATTTAACTTGTTTGACATAATTATGCTTTGGCTCTTGAGACTTTGTATCCAGCCTCATTAAAAAGGTGCAAGAGTTCACTGGTGGCTGGTGGACATTCACTTTCTGAGTTGGTGGTTATGAGCAAGTTGTCCACATATTGAAGTAGAATTTTTTTCTTTTTTTTTTTTTTTCTTGAGTTTCTGGATAACTTGTCAAATCTTTTGCTGAGTGAGGCGAGTTCTTGAATTCTTGAGGTAATCTTGTCCAGATGAGTTGGCCCCGCCTCCTTGTAGTGGGGTCTTGGGCTAAGCGTATACAGAAAAAGGCATCTTTTTAAGTCCAGAATGATGAAATGTATAGCTTCAGCAGAGATCAGTTCCAAGAGAATATAAGGATTTTGGTACCACTGGTTGTATAGTTTCAGCTGCATCATTCATTCTTTCTTAGATCCTGCACTGGGCGGTAATCACCTGTCCCAGGCTTCTTGACTGGCTTGAGGGTGACAATGGCAGGGGCTATGTTCTTCGCTAGGCCAGGTGGATTATCTTCTGCCCATCCTCCAGGTGGGGCTATGAGGTTGGTAAGTATACAGCTTGTTGCTTTGGATGCAGGTGAATAGAACCGCCATTCTTCTTCTTGGGGACAGTTAACACCATCAGGCCAGCAGATTTTGAGTTTCATTTTTTTCTTCCTTCAACAGAGGATATCTGTGCTTGAAGCTTTGCAAGCAGGTCTCGGCCCAAAAATGGAATAGGGCATTCAGGCATATACAGGAACTGGTACATTATTATTATTATTATTTTTTTTCTAGTTCACACATGTGGTTCTGCAGAAAAGGCTTTGCGAGAAAAACACAGGGGCTACTGGCTTTAGTATTCTGCTCCTGTATCCCCCATAAAAGTCCATATATTGGTCCCCTATTTTTCAGACTGACTCCTGGGGACCCAGGGAAACTGGAGAGTCCGGTCTGGCCTAGTCTTCATCCATGCTGTAGCCCTCTCAGGCTGCCACTCACGCTATAGCTGCTCCACTCTCGTGCTGAAACACTGTGCTTGGTTTTATTGTCTATGATTCTACAATCAAGTACTCCCTCCTGGGGTGGAGTCAAGATACGGGCATTCACTTCTCTAATGTCCTTCTTTTTCTATAATGGGCGTACTCACACCCAGTTTTTCACTTCCTCTGTTCCTTCGATTAGGATAACCTCACATCATTCAACTAAAATAACATTCACTTTCTCTGTTACATTTATTTTCACAATTCACACACCCTCTGATTAACTTTCATTTAACCATTATGCCCGCAAATTCATCCAGTTCTCTGCAATTTCCGTTCATTAGTTCAATCAAGTCCTAAAACTTCTCAGTGCAGTTGTTTTTTTTCAGTTCTAAACAAGTCTGGTCAGCTGACTTTCACTTCTAGTCCGGAGGGGGTGGACATTCCCCTGTTGCAGAGGTGGCTAGCAAACTACTTGGGAATCTGTAGTCCCCCCCCCCCCTCTCCTGGATTCTGTTTCTCCTAGCAATGCTCTATCCAGGAGGTTGATTTTTTTTTTTTTTTAAGGATCCACTTCTCTGCTGTGGGCACATTAGTTCACGCCCACCGGGGGGGGGGGGTTGACATCATCGGTGGAGTGGGCTCCATCCCCCCCTTAAGCACTCTGAACTGAACTACTTACAGAGAGAGAGAGAGAGACGAGACAGGATATCTAGAAATTCTGGGGCAAAATCCTGATTGGGACAGAGACATTTCATAATCTTCAGTAAATCCCTTACTGAAATTCTTGATCATACTTGAAAAGACACTTATTATTTCTGTAAACATAGGGCAGGCAGGAAACACTTAGATTGAGCACATACATCCATTATGCTTCTTATAGAGAGAACTATAGCTATCTGTCAGCATGTCTCTGCAAAAGAAATTATTTTTTAGTTCAGGAAGCAAATATTTAAAAGACATTCCGGATATTTTTCATAAAATACAGTACACCTTTCCTTCTTTTTTTTAAATACAGAAAAGCTAACTGATTTGTTCATTAGTAACCAGCACAGAGGGGAAGCATGCATTCAAATGACTTATACTCATTCATAAAAAGATAAACTTTGTTTTTAAAACTTTTGGTTAAACAGAGCTAGTGAAACCAGAGAAAAAACTAATTATAAATTCATCACGCTTCGATTAAATGAAGAGACTTTTCAAATCGGGAGTCCCTTTTCATTCCTAGGAGAACAATTGAACTGTGCTCATAAAAAGAGACTTCTCATTCACATGGACAGAGATGCCAGGAAAAAAACAATTTAAATCAATGTTAAGTCGTGATCTAATTACTTTGTAGATCAAAGGAAAAACAAAAACAGTTCTTTATCATTTCCTATTTAAACTGTTTCAGTGCTTACTGAAAATTTGAACATACAGCCGACAGAAATTCCTCTCACTTGGTCCGCAACCCATAAGGGATTAATACAAACTTAATCCTTTTCAGGCTAAACCCAAAAACTATCGGGACCCACAATCCTGACTAAACATTCTTATTAAATGATAAATAAATGATATATATTACATAACCACAGCAGAAGGAACAAAAACATATTAAATAAAACAGGTACAATTTGCCTGAAATAAGCACAAACTACCAGCATTGAGGTTTAAGCCTGCACAAGATTAGAAAGACAACACTAGACATTCTTTCCTTCAGACACGCCCCCTGTCAGTTTTTCACACTGCAGTAGAAAAACTAACTGGGTCAGACCAGCTTTTTGATTTCTAAAAATGACTGTAGGTGTTTTGGGTCTTCATTCTGCTCTATTAATACAATTTCTTAATCAGTGAACTGTCACAAATTACTCAACAGAATAATCTCACATATATAACAAAAGGGAAACTCGCAGTTTCAACAGATAGCAAAAATCAAATACACAGGACGGACAATACACCAAACGCTTCATCCGTTTCGCGACCTAGACGCAGTCACCCGACTAGGAACTGCGCTAGTCCAGAGTCCACTCTGCTTGGTCCGTGCTGCCAGACCTTTCATTCACACTTCATTCACACAATCATGCTAGCAACGTATCTTAGAATGCATTCCTTTCTATCTATTCTGACTAGTCTTTTTCCCAATTACAAAAAGGATGAGGGTTTCACCCGGCGAATTCCCATGCGGGGTTACTCGGCCCTTCCTTGAGAGCTCTCTTACCAATTCCCAATATCTCGAGATTACAAATTCCAAGTTCCACTGGCAGTACTGCTCTTTCTATTTCTGTCTAATACCAAAAACCCAGTCCTGTCTGCTCTGACCAGGCTGAATCATGATTCTCTAAGTTTTCAAACTGCAGTTCTAACTCATCTGTCTAGACAGGTTTTCAAAACTATACTTACCAGATCTGGTTCCCAAGCTTCTGAGTTGGATCCTGGACTCCCCCGGGTCGGAAGTGTTAGCCAGCTGGACTCAGTGCCTGCCGAGGCCAGGCAGAACTCCCTCCGATACAAGAGGATCGGTGGGCCCAGGGAGATTCCCCTGCGTCGGATTGGCATGGTTCCAACTGGACCAAACCTCAAGGCGAATTACGTGGATTTATTCACTTGAACACTATCCACCACTCGCACTTCTCGGCCAACGCACCAAGAATGTAGCAGCAGATAAGCATGCAATAAATAAATCCAGGAGTCTTTTCAAGGATCCAAGCCAGTTTAATGTGCACATGGCTCAAGCAATAAGCAATTTCAAAATGGCTGAGCAATGGCTTCTAGTAAAACAACAACTTTTATAGCTTTCTTGTCCATTCTAAGCATAGGCAAACTTTTCATTGGTCCCAGTACCCCTCTCACCCATCTATTGGTCCCGGTACTGATATGGCTACCCAATCGGGACTCTGGTCTGGGCCCAGCACCTGGTTGCCCCCCTTCTAGTCCCAATTACAATGGTCAGTGTCTCTAACTTGTTACTTCTCTCCTCCAAGGTCGCTGAGCTTGTTAAAACATATGGGAAGCAGGGCACTGTAACCTTGCTTTTTTGCAGAGTTAATTAATTCCATAGAAGCTGTGCTCTCTTATCAGTACCAATTAGAGCTGTTTTCTGTCTTTTATAAGTTTCGTTTCTGCTTAGCTATGTTCAGTTAAACTGAGTTAAGTTTCAATTCTATGGTGTCATCATTCAGGGGGGTTTTCATTCCTCTGGGCCTAACTACAGGCTTCAGTTACAGGTCAAGCTGCTCAGGCCTGTCTGCTTAGTTCAATTAGCATGGATCATAGGCCGTCGCCTACCACATTACAGCTGCAAACCCCAAGTGCCAAGTCTGATATTTTTTTTTTTTTTAGTCACCATGGCAACCTGGCACCTGGGGGTTGTCAAGCCCTGACTTAAAGGGGTATTGCAACAATTTTAAACAATTCCCATGGGTGCAGAGCACTTATGTGTAAGATAAAAGCATTTGAATATTAAAAGAAGACCAGGGATTGCTTCTGGCCATATCAGGAGATTGATAGCTGGTGACAACAGGAGTGCACTAGTCCCTTCAAAAGATTCTGCAGCTGGCCTGGGGCACCCCAGGGGACAGGACAGATGCTGTCTTGCTGCAAACTATATATAAAACTTTGGAAAGAATTTTTGAATAAAAAGTCAGTATTTGACACAAAAAGGGATAGAATTATCACAAGTTTGAGACTTCAGAATAAAAGTAATAAAGACTTCAAGCCTGGCTACTGTCCATTCATACACTTAGAGATCCTTTGACTAAATGCTACTAAGGTTTCACACTCAGTAAGCATTACCAAACCATGTTAATTGCAAAGCCTCTGCGTTAGTTGTTAGGGGCATGACTGGTATGTTCTTGGCAGCTAATGTGCAACTGGATACTGTAATGCGTGGCAGAGTAACGTGAGTGCACTTGATGGCACTCACAGAGATAGCGTTAGGTGAGCCCATGCTAAGTGCCATGTTGACTTCACTTGCACGCCGTACCCATGTTCTGCCTCTAACCCGCCCATTGTTCACATCAGTGTGCAAGTGGCAGTCAACATGCCTTTCAGCAGTCGGTAGCTAGCACGCCCATATACATTAGGGTTCTTTGTGGCCAGTTACTATTTGCTAAAATATGCATTAACTGTTAGTGGCATTTAGTAAAAGAGCCCCTTAGTCAGTGGCGTTCCCGGCTCCCTCTGCACCTGAGATGGGTGCCCCGCTTGTGCCGCTGGTGCTTCATGCCGTGATGCACCCCCCAACCTCACCCGCAGCGGTGGCAGCACGGCAAACTTATGTTTAAACTGACTTTGCTTTGGTGCCTCGCGCTCCAGGGGCTGGCTGCTCTTTCCTCCTGCCCTAAGTCTTGCAATTCATGAGATTTCAGCTTTAAAAGAAGAGCGCCAAGCCCTTGGTGTGAGGCACCACAGCAAAGCCAGCTTAAACGTAAGTTTGCCCCACTGCCTCCATGGGCACAGCAGGGATACACCTCCCCTCCCAGCCGGCACCTGGGGCAGGCCACACCCTCCTCCCCGCCCTTGGTATACCACTGCCTTTAGTTTAGTTTATTGCACTTCCGTTACCATTTTTCAACTTACTACCAAAGCTGTTTTTAGTATTATATCCTATATTTTAATATTATGACATCTTCCATATCTACTTTAATTCGATCCGTTTCACTAATGGACATTGTCAAAATGCCTTTAAAAATCTGACATACCTAAATTGCACCCCCTTCAATATTCCCTGGTCCAAACCAGCATTCACATTAAGGTCGCTTCTTCCTAAGAGATTGACTGACTGACAAGTAATGAGGACGGGGCCTTTGTTTCTTTTATTATTCCAGGAAAAAGCGGGCGCATGTTCTGCCACTGTACTTTTCCAGTGGAAGAAACCTCGACCAGTCATTAGCGTGAACTGCACAAACAGCAAGAACGAGAAGCAAGCCCGGGAAGATGATGATAACTTCTACAAAGAGATGAAGCAGAGGAGAGAGCCATTTATCGGAAGCAATATTCCAGGTAGATTCTGACTTAAGACTTAATCTTAAGAACATAGGATATGCCATACTGGGTCAGACCAAGTGTCCACCAAGCCCAGTATCCTGCTTCCAATAGCAGCCAATTCAGGTCACAGATATCTATTACCTTCCCAAAAAGGTACACAGATTCCATGCTGCTTATTCTCAGGGGTAAACAGTGGATTTCTTTGGTCCTCTTTAATAATGGTTTAAGGACTTTTCCTCCAGGAAATTGTCCAAACTGCTTTTAAACCCAGCTACACTAACAGCTTTTACTACAGAATACGGTAATGAATTCCAGAGTTTGGTTATACGTTGAGTAAAAAACTATTTTCTCTGATTAATCTTAAATGTGCTACATTGTAGCTTCATTGCGTATCCCCTAGTCAACCAATCTATGTTTACCAATTTCATTCCATTCACTATTTTATTGACCTCTATCATATCTCCCCACAGCCGTCTCTTTTCGAAGTTAAAGAGCCCTAACCTTTCCTCGTAGGGGTACCCTTCCTTCTCCTTTATCATTTTGTTGGCTCTTCTCCATACCCTTTCTAATTCCATTATGTCCTTTTTAAGATATGGTGACCAGAATTGCTCACAATATTCAAGGTATGGTTGCTCCATGGAGCAATACAGAGGCATTATAATGTCCTTTGTTTTATTCTGCATTCCTTTCCTTATGATTCCTAGCATTCAGTTTGCTTTCTTGGTCGTCATTGCATACTGGGCGGAGTATTTCAACATATTATTCACAATAATGCCTATATCCTTTTACTGGGTAGTGGTTCCTAATGTGGAACCTTGCACCTTGTATTCGTCGGTTGAGTTGTTCTTCCTTAAGTGCAATTACTTTTCACTTGTCCACATTACATTTTTTCTGCCATTTGGCCTTATATGGCAGTCTAACTCTGCCCGGTGCATCCCAGGAGGCACAGCACGGGGCCAGGCCCACCATTTTACAAGATGGTGGACCAGAGCGGGAGCGCGTAGGCAGCATTCCTGCCTATTTGGTACAGGGGGACTTGGACTTAGAGGCCGCTAGACCACCAAGTAAATTTTACTTTATTTATTTTTGCTTGGGGGTGATTTTATTTTACTTGGGGGTGATTTTCTCTTGCTTGGGTTTTGGGGTGGGGGATTCAGGGGCCGCTAGACCACCAGGTAATTATTTTTTGTCAGGGTACAGGCCCCCGCCAGTATTTTGATGGCATAGGGGGCTTTTCCCGATTCCTGATCATCTAAGAAGAAGATGATCTAGGCATCATGGAAAAGCACCCAGTGCCATCAAAATACTGGCGGGGACACGCATTAGAGGTTAACGTCTACTCAGACCCTGAAGTAAAAATTTTGGCGCTATGGCTGGTTGCGAAATCCTCTACGCTTGTCTCTGCATCAGGTGTAGCCATGATTTGCATACCAACCCAGCTGATTAAAATATATTTAAATAATTATGAGTCATTTGGATAGATTTAAATATGCGTAGTGTTAATTGGGCGCTAGTTTTTCCGTTGGCGTTTACGTCTGCTTCTGGCATTTAAAGGACCGTAAAATGTGCTTAAACATGGCGTTATGGGCTCAAAGTCCGCGCTAGATTTCTGCATTTGCCCCTTTGTTAGTTATGCACACTGTGGTGCCCTTCTTTGCCAACAGTTTTCCTTTCTTCACTTTCCAGAGCTGCCCCTGGTCAAGAGGACCAGTAGAGCACCTCTGAAGGGAAGTGCTCCTGCTCATGAGGAACAGTTGCAGCCTTCCGTTCTGACTGTTCTACAGACTTCTATCAGCTAAGTTGACAGTTACCTTTGTTATTTTTCTAACTCTTTAAAGTTTGTTTAAAAAAAATAAAACACCTTATTCAAAGACCTGGTTGCTGAGGAAGTTGTCGGGCAGTTTTTTCTTCTCCGGAACCTTCCTCCATCTGTTTTTTCCTCCTTTGAGAGCAATGAATGTTTTATTTCTTTTACGGTTCTTTTTTACAGCAGCATCCTGATTTGTTTTTCGGCAGTATCTTGTTCTTCTGACCGCATGCACCTCCCTTCTTTTTTTCAGTGTGCTCTGTTTTCTGCAGTTGCCTTTTTCCCGCTTCTCTTCAGCGGCTGCTTCCCTGCTCTGTTCTGCTGTTTCCCACCCTAATTCTTTTGTGCCATGGCTGCCATTCTTTTTATTTTATACTATTGTGAAAATGCATTCCTCCCTACAGCGCTGCTTGGGCTGTGGGAAGAAATGTAAGACTCTGACAGGTAGTTTGTGTTCCTCCTGTGTTTCTGATCAAGGGGGTCATTCTGCATCTGCAGGTCCTGGTTCTTGTAGCCCTTCCAGGTCTCTTGCTTCAGCTCCTTCTCGGTTACCTTAGGGTGCCCTTCCTCCGGTTTTATTGCCGAGCAGCCTGCCACCCTCTACAACTCTCTATTCAGCCTATGCAGACTTCAGCTGACGGTTCTGATCTCCAGTTTATGCAGCTATTCCGTCAGGCCTGTAATATGTGGCACTTGGGAACTTCGGCTACTCCGACCGCCGCAGATCCTTTGTCTAGAAAGCGTGCCCACCGAAGTTTGGCTGGAGCTTCTTTAGATCTGGCCAAGGATACCTCCAGGCGAGGTGATGGTTCTTCAGATGAACATTCTATCACTTCTGAATCTGGCTTGGAAGGAGAGCTTTTGCCATTGTAAGATAACCAGGAGCCTCAAAGACGGCAGGATATCCAGTTATTTCATAAGGAAGAGCTTCCTGCTCTCACTGCTCAAATTATGGAGGCTCTGCACCTCTTGGACTCTCAAGTGCAACAGCCTTTGGATTCCTCTAAACCTCAGGCAGATTCCATCAGCGTGGGCATCAGGAAACCTAAGGCTTTTCCCTTTCCCTGGAATTACAACAGATGGTTTCCTTAGAATGGGATTCTCTTGATGTGTCTCTAAGCTCTGCTGATCACTTGGGTTGTGTTTACATTTGGTCTTCAGATGATCTTGACAAGTGGTTGTGTTTCCCTAAAGTAGACGCCCTGGTCACTGCAGTCACTAAATGCACAAGCATTCCTGTGGAGGGTGGCACTGCCCTCCGTGATCAGATGGATCGCAAGGTGGAGGGCCTCTTAAAAACTACTTTCTCATCATCAACCTTGGCATTGCAGACCTCTGTTTGCGGAGGCCTTGCTGCATGCGCTCTGCTCCTATGGCTTCAGTCACTTCTGGATGATCCGGCTTTGCTTTGTTTAGAGTCTGTCACTGCTTTTCTTGCAGATGCCTTTTATGATCTGCTGCGCTTATCTGCTTGGTCTGCAGCTGCTGCTACAGTGGCTCAGTGTTGGCTATTTCTCCATCATTGGAATGCGGAAGCTGCTTCCAAGTCCCGTCTCGCCAAGCTTCCTTTCAAGGGCCGCCTTCTTTGTGGTAATGATTTGTGGGAAGTAAAGCCGTAATGTTTGCCAGAGGATAAGCCCAAATCCAATTTTCGTCGTCCTGCCACGTCATGGTCCGTGTCCTCCATCTGATAGAGTCCGCTTCAGAGACGTTTGTCGCTATCAGTCTGGCAAATCCGGTTCTTCTTCGAATAGGACTGGTTCTAAGCTTCAGTCCTTTTGTGGTATCCGTCGCAACAAGGACAATTTCTCCTCATCCAATAAATTTTCCGGTTCTGCCAAATATTCCCATTGATGGTTTCTGGATCCATTCCAGGGTGTCTCCTGTGGGCAGACGCTTATGATATTTTTCCCGCAAATGGACCCAGATAACATTGGACCAGTGGGTACTCAAAGTAGTAACACAGGGTTATGCTTTCAGCTTCACCGAGCCCTTGCCGGTTGTCGTCTTCATCTCTCCATGTGGTTCCACGGCCAAGGCAGTTCAATGTGGTATGCTCAGTTTCTCCCTCAGAAAAAGGTTCTGGTCATTATTCCATTTACTTTGTCATTACCAAGAAGGATGGCTCCTTCTGTCCTATCTTCAGGTGCCGCAGTTTCATGCCCTGCCCTTTGGTCTTGCCACAGCTCCTTGCACTTTCTCCAAGGTGGTGATAGTAGTGGCAGCTTCTCTGCAGCACCAAGGTATTCGGGTTCATCCTTCTCTAGATGACTGGCTGATAAGACCAATGAGTTTCGAGGTCCTGCAGTCTCTCAGGTCCTCTCCTTTCTGGACCATCTCGGTTGGGTGGTCAATTATGTCAAAAGCAATCTGTGCCCAATTCAGTCTCTGGAATTCCTTGGTGCCCACTTTGACATGAAAGTGCGTCACGTCTTCCTGTCTTATGACAGATGCAAGAAGCTCTGCGTTCAGGTCCATGCCTTCTGGTGCCTGGCAGCTCCCACTGGTTGGGATTACCTATAACTCCTCAGCACCATGGCTTCTGCTCTCGCCGTAGTCCCATGGGCCCGGTGCTCACATGCATCTGCTTCAGTACTTTCTCCTATCGCGATGGTCCCCATCCACCCAGGACTATCAGATTCGTCTCTTTAGTAGTTCGCCACGGTCTTCGCTGATGGCTTTTTCCTCATCACTTGTTGAAGGGCATTCCCTTGGAAATTCCGCATTGAGTGGTGGTCACTACGGATGCCAGTCTTGCAGGTTGGGGAGCACACTGCCAGGGACAGGCAGCGCAGAGATCTTGGTCCATTCAAGAAGCCTCTCAGACCATCAATCGCCTTGAAGCCCTGGCTGTTTATCTGGCTCTACTCTGGACTGGTCTAGATTAATTATTGGATGTTAACAATAATTCCTGATATATCCGTAGCTGGAGACTTAGGGGGATGTTTACTAAGCTGCACTGTTAATGCGGTAGATAGTACATGCTATCGTATTAATAGTGCAGGGCAAATACTGATGGCACAGCGATTTTTCACCTCTAACTGCAGTTCCCGTGCTAATTGCTGGAATGGGTAGGATAAGGGGCAGAGAGTGGACATGTCTGCAGTGCGCAGTTATCGTGGGCATTAGCAGTGCATGGTAACCGTCAAAGTTGCAGACAGCACGGGTCCAACTAATGCCACCTCGCCACAGTACTACTGGGCCACGTTCTTGATCATTTTGATGTGGTATCTGTTGGGGAAATGCCGTGTACATCCCCAACAGATACCACATGGCTTTTGCAGCTAACGTGGCGCTATCTGCACTTTTTTGCTGTGCTAATTGCAAAAGCCTAATGCAGTTTACTAAACATTCCCTTTACTATTATGACTTCCAAAAAATAAGCATGTCCTAAACTAGGTCATGATAGAAATCTTATGATGAAATGCCACCATAACACGCTTTCATAAATAAGCTAAAAATGGTAGATTTTATTTTTCCTGTCTTCTAGATGATTGTTACAGATACAGCCTAAAATTTATGGCGTTTCAATTATTTTGTGCTTTAGATTTATGCTTTTATAGCTGGCTGTGGAGCATTTGACCCTGCAATCAGCTAACCAGATCTACTGCTTTCAGGAAAACCGCCATGTAGCTGCTTATAACGTCCAGCAGCACTAGGAGTCGAGAACTACAGGCAACAATAAAACATAACTTGGAAAAAAAAGCCAACAAAGTTCATTTCTTTCCCTTTTTCTAGATAGCTAAAGATACACATTAGAATCAGTGAAAATAGCGTAAACCATTCTTTTTATGATGGTCTTAAAGGTCTGTACAGTATTTTTATAATCATAGAATGAAATAGTGTGGTTGCCATGTTCCTTATTGTTCTTACCAGACGAGCTCTTCATAAATGGTATTCCTGTCATGTCATTAGCTGGAGACAGAGCAAATCATGTGGTTTGTCCTTTCTCGGTGGACAAGCAGGGAAGATGCAGACACACTTGATGGTGAATCCAGAGCAGAGGGTCGCCAAAGAGGGTATAATTGATGGTGCACGGCGACCCAACAAATGTCTCGGAGGCAGACGGATGATCAAAGTGCAAAAACGTTGCGGAGAATAACCTGCCCAAATGCAGTATCTGAAGACAATGAACGATCAAGGAAGTAATGCTGGTGAAAGCATGAATTATTGCCCATGAGGGTTAGCTATTGTAGAAACCTTTTGCTCTGAGCTGGTGAGGAGCGACTTCGGGCATAGAGCGACCCTCAGCGTGATATGCGAATATAATAGCCCCAGAGAGCCAGGCTTTTGGACGTTGGAAGGCCTGGATTGTTCAGATTAAAGGTTACAGAAAGGTGAGAGGACTTACAACAGTTCTTTGCAGCATGAAGGTAATATAACAGTGTTCTTTGGCAATCCAGGTGTGGCAAGTTATTTCAGCTTCTGATGGATGAGGCATGGGGGAAAAAAAACAGGCAGAACAATTGACCAAATCAAATGGCAGGCGGAAACCACTTGGGAGGGAGCGTGGGATGAGTATGAAGAATAATTTTTTTGTTGGTAAAAATTGTGTATTGTGGTTTTCTCCCCTGGAGTATTGCTATCTGAAATCCTTATCCGCAATACACATAGCTAGGGAACTCAATATGATCATGAACTTTCTCAGCCACGTGCCTCTTCACCCTGGTGAATGGGAGCTGGTGGACCTCCCATTCCAGTGCAACACAAAGTGATGGGGGCCTCTTTCATGGTATTTATTTAACACAAAACACAATGGCAAGACAATGCAGCAGGTCAAACCATTAGGCAAACTAGGCATTCACCTAGGGTGACAGCTTTTGGGGAGGGGGACAAAAACAGCAGGGCATTCAAAGGCAAACAATAGATTCTGACAGCCAGGGTGTGGAGGGGGGTAAGATTTACAGTTGCAGGGATGAGCAGGAGTAATCTAGAGTGGATCCCCTCATCCAGCAGTGGCTGGTGGAGGAACTGTTGTGTTTCTGTCTAACCGATGGTAGGCATGGTCATAAGGTGGTTTATGGATCACCCATGATGGATGATCCTGGTTGATCCGAATTGGGCCAGGAGGCCTGGCCTGATGTAGATCTAGTCAGGTATCAGAAATGCCCTCTCTGGGAGGACAGGAAGCCTGCTGGGTGCAGGGCCCTGTATTCATGGAAGATCCCTCCTCCTTCCATCTTACAGCCTGCATCTTGAGCAGAAGATGTTGTAAGGAGGGGGGAGAGACTACACAAGTTCAGTCATCAAAACCCTTCTCCAAGCCAAAAGGTCATCAACTTCATAGACACATGCTTCGAGTTTGGAGAATTTTTTTCCTCGATTGGTGTGGCTTGCAGGCTTGTAGCCCATTTGTCACCGAGATTTTGGTCATTCTTGCTTTTCTTCAGGATAGTTTGGAGAAGGGGCTAGCTTGTAGTTCACTCAGAGTTCAAGCAGCAGCCATCTCTTGTTTCAGGGAGAAGCTGAGTGATAGATCAGTGGTTGCACATTCTGATGTGGTTTTCTTAAAGGGGCCAAAATAGTAGGCCCTAAATTAAGTCCCCTGTAGCTCCTTGGAATCTGAATATGATTTCATGGGCTTTGACTAGGCTACCCTTTGAGCTGTTGAATGCAATGTTGAAGGATGGATTGCTTTCTGAAGATGGTCTTTATGGTAGCCATCACTTCGTCAAGATGGATTTTGGAATTACAGGCTTTGTCCTATAGGAAGCCCTTCTTGGTTTGTCATAGGGACAAGGTCTCGCAGAGGACAGTTCCTTTTTGTCCAAAGTGGTCTTGGCATTCAATGTGAATCAGGTCCTTTCACTGCTGACTTTTTAGGGGCAATGGGACTAAGACTGATGATAAAATAGTGCCACCTCTTCTGCATGTTAAGAGAGCCCTCAAGATCTACCTGAAGGATATGGCACTATCCTGGAAGACAGAATGCTGCTTTTTGCTATTTGGAGGTAAGAAGAAAAGTCTAAGAGCTTCAAAGGCCACATTGTCCAGATGGCCAATTTCACTTCTACCTATCTTTTGAATGGTCAAGAGATTCTAGAAGGGATTCCACCAAGGCCCAGGCGTAGTGGCGGCATGAGAGTTTCTGCCATCCTAGGCAGACCCTCTGTGCCACTCCCCCCCTCCCCAAAAGAATGTGTCTCCATCCAGTCTGCCTTGCTGCCCCCCACCTTGTGCTGAAACACCAGCAGCTGAGCTGCTGCTTCAGACCTGCATCAGGCCTTAGTGTCCATGCGCATGCACGCTCATGGCCTGCCACACTGGCCCTCCTCCAATGCAACTTTCTTGGAGGGTGGGCAGGAGCTGTAGGCCAGAACTGCATACACGTGCATGGGCATTTTTAAAGCCTACTTTGGCGCTGAAGCAACAGTTCAGCTGCCGCTGCCTGGGGGTTGGGTTAGCAATGGTTTCCCTTACAGTTTAAGAATAGTGTATAGCATAGCATAGCATAGCATACCAGACTGCTAGGCCATGAGGCTCAGAAGATAGGGGTTTGAGTTTAATTGTGGGAATTTTGCTGTGTTCCAGTTTTGGCAATCAGGGTCTTTGGTACAGCTAGGGTGGATGATTACAATTTGGCTTTATCTCAGGTGGACCTGGAATAAAAGGAGCCATCTGCTGCCTGTGTCCTGTCAGCCCTTGGCCATCAACAACAAATACTGGGGACCCTAAAACTGCCTCAGCTGATATAGGACAAATTACTTTATTTGCTTTGTCTGGCTGATGTGAGGAGAATCCCATTTGTGAAGGACTAGTCTATAAGGACTCAAACTCCTATCATCAGGTGAGCATAATTAATATTTAGTCCATTAGAACACAGCAAAATACAGGTCCTTACCCAAACATATACAGGGATATTTCTACACTCCCTTTCTCAGGTTAGAACAAAATGAACTGATTTCATTTTTCTGTTCTGGGGAAGGGAGCCTTAGCTCCCAAAAGCTATACAAAAATATATTAAGTTCAGTATAAAGGTACAATCCCTGTAAATATATATTATTAATAGGCAAGTTACATTCCAGTTAAAACAGCTTTGCATGCTGTTACCTTTGTTTACTAGAGTGATAAACATCCTTCATGCAATAGCCTTTGACAAAAAAGTGCTGAATTGATCAATCTTGGCTGTATCTCAGCATTTTAACAGACATAATTTTACAACCATGTCGCTGGCAAAGAGGACAAAGTATTTCACTTGTACAAGAGGAGAAGGTTTGGAGGATCTTTAAGAAAGGTTTATGGCAAAATATATTTACGCCAGTCAGCTTTTCAAGGATATTTTCAAGGTGGTTTTGTTTCTCTTGCCTGAAGAGTTTTGAGAATACAATGGGATATACTATATAAAGTATTTGAATAGCTATAGATGTAATAGAAAAAAAAGACAAGCCTTTAAATCTTAAGCATAATCAGCTAAAATCAGATTAAACTACTAATGAATCCTCGGAAAACATTTGAAGAGATATGACAACTTGTATACCTTTTCATGTTTGACACCAGTACTAGCTCCTATAATTTGATGATGCCAATGTTGTTCATGATCTCCACCCTACTGTTGCCTGTCTCCATGGGCTAATAGAGCCATCTATTTAGCCATAAGACTGATTGTTCAGAGTCTTATGGCCACATGGACTGAAGGCCAGTGCCTGAACTCTTTCCAGCCTGAAATGTCACTTGGAGCAGGCTGGTGAGCATATCTGCACCCCACTGGTCACTGATACAGACCCCATTGCCTAAGTGAATCATATTTTTTTTAACTAATAAGTAGAAAACATTGAGGACAATTTTCAGGGCACTTACTAAGGTAAATCAAGCACAAGACCATAACCACCATCTATAAAATCCTTCACAATCTATCAGCTCCCTGTCTCGAGGAACAGATCTCAAGAGCTTCTACAAGACCCAGAAGATCAGCAAATTATAATCTGGCCATCCCCTCCTTCAAGACCAAATATACTCAGCAGACAAGCAATAGAGCCTTCTCACTATTTGCCCCAACAATTTGGAACTCACTACCTGAAGCCATTAAATCAGCTCAATCTCTTCAAATATGAAGAAATATCTAAAAACAAATCTGTTCATAGAACACTTTGGTCCTAATGACATTACCTAAATGTATATACCACAACTACCCACTGACTGTTGATTCACGTATAACCCCCCATATTTAATGGCAAGTTTACCTCCCCTTGTTCAATGTAAATCAATCTCTTGAGATTGCATTTTGTTGTTAAATGTAAACCGCCTTGGACCAAAGGCGGTATTTAAAAAAACTGTCCTCCTCTGCCCAGGCAAGTTTGTATAGCAAACTTAAAAAGAGGGATTCTGGGAAGCATGCTCGCATTTTATTTTCCAAATGGATATTTGCTATTTCCCCCACTTGACCATCCACACAAACAGAAGGCGTAGTTTTTAGCATATTCCTTGCAACTGCTTATTTTCAAAGGGCAAAAGGTTCACATATATATTACACCCACCATGGGTCATTCAAAATTGTCCCCATAAATATTGGGCTGGATATCAAAAAGACAAATATTCAAACACCGTGGCGTTTTAATACCAGCAGGAAATTCAGCGGTAGTATCCGGATTGGCACTTTTGCTGAATATCCAGGCTGAGCAGCGCTATCCGAATAAGTTCTGGCATTATCCGGTCAGTATAAGATTCAGCCGGCACTTATCTGGAGTGCAACTTAGGCTGGATGAATATCACGTGGACCAGATAAGTGCCAGCTTGTCCTTGCTCCACCCCTGCACTAACCGGATAGTACTGGAACAGTTTGTAAAGATATTCAATGCCGCTATCCCAGTAGCATTGCTGGATAGCACGGTCAGTACCCTTATCTGGACAGCCTCCCTTTGGATGACTAGCTAAGGGTTCTGAATATCAGCCCCATCTTTTCCAGCTTTTGCATGCACACTGCAATAATACCAAAAGACCACCATAGACAAATGTAGAAAATGTAACATGTACCATGAGTTAAACTAATACAACTGCATGAGAAGCCATTTTAAAATTATGGTTTAAATAAACTTTATGCAGACTTTGAGTCCTTTATCACTGGACGAGGATATCACGGAGATCATAACTTGCTTTCTCCTTTCTGTTTTTCCTTCTCAGACCGTAATGGCTTTATTGATCCTTCCTTGGAGCCCCTCTGGCATCTGGCCATTGCTGGTAGCAGTTACGTGATGTGGGAAAAATCAGAAGAGGATTTGCATTATAGCATGGCACAAGTCAAGAGTGTCAGGCAGTGGGTAAGAGCTGAAGAATGGATTGCAGTAGAACATGCACAGATCTACAGATCTTTAAGAACTATTTATCAGAGCTGGGTTTTGAAAAGCTTTTCCTATTTTGTGTCTTTGAAGTAAAGATTTAGAGAGCAGAGTTCCTGACCATGTCTTGTCAAGACCTATGCCCTTGCAGCCTGAAGCTTCTGGGGAAACTGTTGTACTATGCATGGGACTTTGAATCCTAAACTAGTGCTACAGTGGGCTTTGACTTTATTTAAGATTTAAACAAGTCTTCACTAAATTAAGCAATATACACAAGATAGCACGCGGATGCAATGAATTCATAGATGTGAGGTTTCTTGTTAGCCATCTAATCAGAACCACCCCCATACCGTTAGTCTGAATCTAGATATGTTGACTTCATTAAATACTGCTTAGCCGTACTAATCTGGGCCCAGCTGATCGACTTGTGTGACACACAAGGATCTGTTGGTCAGAGCCCAACACCCCCCCTTGTCCTGTTGGACTGGACATAGATAATTCTGTCACTAGAAGTGCCCAAAAGTTGCTCCATGGAACCCTTGAACACACTGAAATTACTTTTAGATCAACAATGGCACACTTACCAAACTGTTCACCATCATTCCTAGTAACTGTAGCTAGCCTCTTACTCATGGCAACTGAGCTCCTACATACTAATAATCTGGGAAAAGGAAGATGGACTTTGGCCTGGGTGGGCCATTTCAATTGTAAATTAAACTGATGGCACCCTCCCCAGGCCTCCTCATTGGCTGCCTAGGTGAGTGATGACACACATTTCTGCCCCCTTAAGAAAAAGTTTGCTTTAAAAAGGTCAACTGTGTTATAGCTATCTTGTTGAACTATGGGGCTATTCTTTAGAGTATTTAATCATTACAATACGATACAATACTTTTATTTTTAACTTTACCATCATTGCCATTACTGATGTAAGGAGCAGCCTCTTAATAGAGGTGGTAGAGGTAAAATGATATTGGACTTCATGAAAGCATGGGAGGTGCTTAGTTGTGGTAAAGCTGGAGGTCAGGAAGGGTCATGGTACTACAGCAGGGGGGGAAATATGGGCAGGCTAGAAAGGCCGTGCAGTCTGGATCTGCTGTCATAATCTGTTTCTAAGTCATCTGATTAAGTTTATATGAAGTACATTGTAGATAGTGTTTCAAAGGTGGGGTGGGAAGGGGGATATTCCATGACAAAGCCCTAAAATAGTCTATTGTTTTTGTAGAAGTGATGAGTTGTGACTCTGGGAAGTTTGTTTGCCATAATGCTCTGTTGGTTATTCCTAGTAGCCATATCAGGAGTTTTACATAATAATCATTTGAGGTAGGTATCGGAGAGACAAACAGGGTTACTAACTGGCTCCATTCTACAGGACAGATTCTACGTCGGCTTTTCCTTTAGAACCTAGAACAGCATTGCCATGCTCGCACTAGGCTAGAACTAGATCAGAATGTCTTTATTAAAAAAACAAATGTTAACCTTTAAATGTTTACTCACAGCTAGGGGAAAAAACAGCAAATAGTTTAAGCTATATTCCTTCTGAAAAATATATCACAAAACGACTGTTAAAAGTGTAAAACTTGGGTCAAAAATTAGTATAGCTAAGAGCAAAGGACATATGACAGACTGAGTTACAGCCCTAGACCAGAAGACAAGATGACCAAATATGCCTAAAATAGTGACCCTACCCTAAAAGAATGGGAAAAGTCAGCCTGACCAGAAATCAAAAATAAGATCCAAAACTCAAATGCTAAAGTAGCTCGTCTAAATCAAGTTAAAGCAGAGATGAAATCATGATGAACAGGGTTAGTTCTACTTTCTGAAAAAAAGATTACTGAACCTGGTTACCATCTTTTTTTGCCCTAGATAAGAGGAGATGATTTGATTGATTTTGACTACAATATTCTTCTTCATGAAATTCCAACACAGGTAAGTAGTAATCCTTAACAGCTGGTTGTACTGAAGAGCATTACTGCCAGTAACAGTCAAATTTGGCTCAAGCAGGATGACAACCCTCACTGTAGAGGGCCACTGGCATATCCAGGCAATGAATTTCTTCAGAAGACCCCCCTTTTTTATAGACAGTATTTCAGCCAAATTTAGAACTTGGTTTAAGACGAGGCATTTTTTTTCTACTTGTTGCAGTGTTCAATTTTGTGTTGAAGGAATAGATACCTATTTTTTTAAATAACTCATATGGTAGATACACTGTGAGAGTATTCATCTGACAAATTTGTTCCTAGGAAATGGTTCCTTGTCATGTTCGGATAGTATGGCGTCCAGAACAACCTACGAAAGTGAAATATTACTGCTCATCTATGCCGCACTCTGAAGAGGAGGAATCTGGAACAGAATCCATTGAAGGATCAGCTTCTTATGGAAATTTTTAACCAGAGACAATGTATGATTTAGAAACAGAACGGAGAAAATGGTGTACTTCATCTACATTACTAAAATAAGGACTTAACATTTGCTTTCGTTAACCTTAATAACGCATAGTTATAGTGTGGGGATATATTTTAAAGTAAAATGAGTAGAGGATTTTGTGTCCAGCCAGGTATTTCTTTAGAAGCACTTTGTATGTTACTTGGGCTTTAGCTCACAGAGGACTGTACACAGATATCACTGTGATGAGAATGAAGAGCACTTCTATTACTTCTAGATTTTGGGAAACATGATAAGATCTATATGGGTCTTAATATATTTGATATAGGCACAGAATGGGAGGCAGTTCATTGTGAAAAGCATCCTACAACACTCATTTAATCTGTATAGTAACCTCCTACCATATATCTGATTTGCCAAGTCAATCTTCTGAGTGAACATCTCGTGCATAAAAGACTCAAATTAGCCCTTGCATACTTTGAAAACGAATCTGAACCAAGGCAAATATTTAATAAGCATCTTGAGTAAATAAGCAGTGCCTGCTTTATTACCCATTAGATTTCTTGCTGTGAAAATTACTTGCCTGCTCTATAACTACTAAAATGGTTCGTACAATAATTGTTTTACATCTGATTTTCATTTCATCTGTATGAGTTTTATAATGCTAAAAGATCTTATGTTTCTCCACTGTTGTACAGCAACCCTGGCTCCCAGTTAAGTGTCACAATACTCCTGTTAACCCATAGGGCATTTTAAACTCGCCCCATACTGATCCTCCATTCATTATGTCCTCCCAGGCTAATATATTGGTCATACCGTACACTTGGACTGGAATATTATCATAATGCAGCTTTTAGCTGTATAGTTCCTATTCTTTGGGATACTTTATCGCTTGAGACATGTTTGGAAACCTCACAAAAAATTCAAAATCTGTGTTAAAACTTGTCCTTTTCCAGCCTTAGTGGCACAGGCTAATGCCCTCCCCTTTTCAGTTATGTCCCTTTGTTATTTTGGAATATTATTAATTTACCCTTCCCCCATGGTTCTTTGAATATTGCTATGTTTTTGTCTTTATCTCGATTTTGCAATAACTCACATATGTACACTGCTTTTCAATTAGTGGTATAGCAAATCTCAAATAAAAAAAAAATATTTGGTCAAAGATCTCTCTCAGAAAACCTGTTCTGCTGTTTTCTTACAAGATCATACATTCAAAGTTGTCCATTTTTTGCTGATTACTAACACACAAAAGATGCAACACTTTAGTGATCCATATTATACTTTATGAACCTTGTTCAGATTTCCAGTTCTCTAGGGTCAAAGCATAACCATCCTGTTAGTTTCAGAAAACTTAACTAGACACTTTGCATAATAAAGCAGAATAATGTTTATCAGGTAGAAATGAGGTGTGCGCTGCACCTACTGAGAATAGTTCTCCCTATTTAAACACAACATGGGAATCTACATTCAACAGGAGTGGGGGGAAGACAGGACTTTCCTAACCACTTTGATTGAAGAATAAGGTGGTATACGAAACTGGTTAAATAAATAATTAGTAAAGCACAGCTGTTACGCTTCTGCTCCCTTTCCCTATGTGCTGCCATTTCCTTATGCTTCATAAAGGACAAACAGCTTTGCCTTGACAAATTACCTGGAAAGAAAAACTGGGTCATTTCTCGACAGCTTTCCAAAGTTGTAACTTCTTTGTGAAATTAATGATAATGGTTTGCACTAGTCTTCTCTGGATTACTGTACATTTCAATAAAATTTCTCTAGCCAAAGTGCAGCTGATATATTCTGTGGCATATCACCATAGATGGCAATGGATGGAGAGCAATCGGCCTATCTGTCCAACACTATTTCTCTATGTTTCTTATAGCAGGTGCTGGTGTTGTTAAATGCCATTGAGTCTATCAGTCCTGTGTAGAGTTGTCCTAAAATCCTCCTCCTTTTGCAATAGTCTTACTAATGTCTCCAAGAGGGTGGGGGGGGGGGGGAGATTTTCAGTATAGGGGAAAATGCCAAAAAAACTCAGACCCCTCCTCCACTTGCATCTTAGTCAAAAGTCCAAGTTCAACACATCTCAAGGTGGGGATAAAAATATTTCCTACTACACTGTCAACTATAGACATAAAAAATGGATCCCAGTTGTGAAAAGCTTCACCTCTTGAGGGATATTAGCCCTTCGTGCTCCCTATCCTGACCTTGAACCCCGCTCCCACATATAATTGTTTCTTCTTACAGTGAAATTTTAAGCCTTATATGGTCCATTATCTGGGACCTTTGCTCATAATTGTTTCTGTTGAATTACAAGAAAGGATCAACAATTGCGTGGCAGGAGAAAAGATGCCTACCAAATGGTCAACCAAGCAAAACAAAGATGATTTAAGAAGGGTTTGGTGCATAATCCTCTTGGATTATACAGAATGACTCTGGAACAATCTGCTGCCATCCCATTAGTTTATAAAAATAAATTATAATGCTTTCAGTTAATCTGAAGTATAGTATAGTAAATGGGTGGTACCGTCAAACATCTCAGCTCCTTGAACAAATGCACATTAAATGGAAAAAAAATAACTCACCTATAGCCCTGGTACTAAGAGCAGTACTGTTCACATATCATATATAGAGTACTAAACAAAATAAAACTCATCTCTAAAGGGACCTAGGGTGTCAAAGACTTGTACATCATATCATCATGTATACTGTTTTTTTTTAAAAGGATATCAAACTACAAAGACAGATTTTTCAGTGTTCATTAGATTTAGTAATTGTATCTGGTTTTCAATATTGCACCTTTTTAGCTTCATGTACACTAATGGGCCTGACCTTCAGCCTCTGACCATCGCCACTTTAAGACTGGTTATTCAATGCTGGGATCACATCCGGCCACCAGAATTGAATATCTAGTGTGCCTGGTTAGCGTTTTAGCTAACTGGGCAGCTGCAATATTCAGCTGCTGCCCAGTGAGCTAAGCCAGTCTTTTATGTTTCTAACGTTAGCCAGTTTAAGTTAACCGGCTAGCAGCTGAAGATTGCCGCTGGTTGTTTAACTTTAGTGCTGCCCCCCAGAATATACTCCCGATGCTACACAACAGTGGGGTTAGGAGGGGTTATTCAGCGGCACAGAACTGTTATGTGCCGCTGAATATCCCATACACCTCAACTAACCATGTTAATAGTTTTGAATATGCTGCCCTATAATAACATTATCTATGCTTCCCCTGCTTACCTGTTTTAATCATGCTGTAAAATATATTGGTGACTTACACGGACTTAAGTAGCGTATCAGTAAAATATTTTTATTTATTTAACCAGTTTTCTATACCACCTTATCCTTCAATCAAAGTGGTTTACATTATGTAATCATTACAAACAGGTACTCAATACATTACCATGTCCCCAAAGGGCTCACAATCTATGTGTATCTGAGGCAACAGAGGGTTATGTGGCTTGCCCAAGGCCACAGAGTGTGCTTATAGGACTAGAAACCCCAGTCCCTCTGACCTGAGATTGCTATCCCCAGGTGGGACTTGAACCTCCATCCAGCCTGAGATACCATGCCCTAACCACTAGGCCACTCCTCCCTCAATGCATGTTTCAATTTATGGCAAGATCTCTTCTCTTGTATACTGGAATGTGGATTGTGTGTATACAGAGATATATCCAAAACCAGAAAAAAAGCATGCAAGCTCCAAACCTAGGTAGGACTGGCCAGTAAAAAGAAATTATGAATTTCAACATTAAAAAAAAAAGAGAGGAACATTCATTAGTAAGAAACACAGAAATCATTATGAGGGTGAGTAAAGCATTTTAAAGAAATTTACTTTGTCTCTCTAGAAGACATAGTTGCTTTAATAGATCTGTGTTTAACAAGGGATTAACCATCTACTCAGCATTCCATTTTTGTATGAAGTAAGGTGGTTGCCGTGTCAGTCCACTTGAATGGGTGGCTAGTGGATGCAAAGATCGCCTGGCAACATGCCTTTCAGCTGCAAAGGTTGCTGACTTCACATGCCACCTAAACAAGATTTTAGATATTGCTGGGAGGAGTCTGCTGTCTTTGTACATGTTGGCACCAATGACATAGGAAAGTGGGAGGGAGGTTCTGGAGGCCAAATTTAGGCTTTTGGGTAGGAAGTTGAAATCCAGAACTTCCAGGGTAGCATTCTCAGAAATGCTTCCCATTCCATATGCAGGACCCAAAAGGCAAGCAGAACTCCAGAGTCTCAATGCGTGGATGAGAAGATGGTACAAAGAAAAAGAAAAAAAACACTTCTCCATTCCTTAATCTCCTCTCGCCTCGACTACTGCAACCTACTCCTTACTGGTCTCCCTATGAGCCATCTCTTTCCCCTTCAATCTGTTCAAAACTCTGCTGCTCGACTCATCTTCTGCCAACCTCGCCATGCCTACATTACACCCCTCCTCAGGTCACTTCACTGGCTCCCCATCCGTTTCTGCATCCAGTTCAAACTTCTCCTCCTTCTAACCTATAGATCAGTGGTTCTCAACCTTTTTTGTACCGTGACCCCTTTTACCATTGGTCAACTTGTGATGACCCCCAATGATAAAATCAAATGCATCTCTTCCTTTACCATTAACGCATTGTCGCTGTAATCATTTGTTGAATTATTAATATATTATAGGCCTTTGCTATATGTTTTTATTTATAAAATTTACTTATTTAAACCACAATAATCACCGAGGAGGAGTGGTCTAGTGGTTAGGACAAGGTACTTTAGGCCAGAGGGCCAGGGGTTCAAGTCCCACCTGGGGACAGCAATCTCAGGCCGGAGGGACTGGGATTTCTAGTCCTATAGGCACTCTATGTGGTCTTGGGCAAGCCACTTAACCCTCCATTGCCCATGTTCCCTGTAAGTATTAGTGTATGTGTCTCATATCCCCTTGTGTTAAATGTATCCCCCAATTGACCGCTTTGACCCGGTGAAAAGCAGGATATAAATACAGCTAAATAAATAAATAATAACAAGTAACGATATTTGATTTCAAAATTATTATGATTTTGTAGTCAAATCACTAATATGAAATAAAATTATTTTTTCTACCTTTGCTGTCTGACCAATTTATTCTGTGATCATGCTGGTCCCGATCTGAGGCTTCTGCTTTCCTGTCTTCTCTTAGCTCTCTTTCTGTGGTCCATCTGCCATTTCTTATCTTCTTTTTTCTTCACTTCTTTCCATCAGCCTATTTCCATTCCCTTCCAGTCCCCCTCCTTCCACACTGAACAGTCCCCTTCTAGTACAAATACCATGGCAGCCCCTCTCAGCATCCACTCCCTTCCAGTTCCATTCTCCCATCCCCTCGTATCAGCCCATTTGTAGCCCTAGCCCCCAGTTTTTTTCCAGGGCCAGCAGCTCTATCTTCCCCTCCCCACCATCAGCCCAATCACAGTCGAAGCCCCCCAATCAGCTCACTTCCAGTGCTAGTCCCCCCTCAACCCCATTACCAGTGCTAGCCTCCCCTAATCAGCCCAATACCAGTCCTACCCCCCCCCCATCAGCTCATTACCAGTCCTACCCCCCCCATCAGCCCATTTCCAGTCATAGTCCCCCCGATCAGCTCATTTCCAGCGCTAGCCCCCCATCAATCCATTACCAGTCCTACCCCCCTATCAGTCCATTACCAGTCCTAGCCCCCCCATCTGCCCATTATAATCCTAACCCGCACTGTCTCTCCCCTCTGTCCAGCATTTATCCCTTCTGTCCAGTATGTCCCCTTCTCTCCAATTTGTCCATGTCAGCACCCGCTCCCTGCCTCCCTCCCTCCATGTCACCCCCCCTCTGTCCATGTTAGCCCTCCCTCCATCTATCCCTCCATGTCAGCCACCTCCCTCCCTCCCCCGCCCCACCCCATGTCAGCCCCGTTACAGGTTCCCTACCCCCTCCTCCTCTCTCCCTGTGTCTGCCTGGTACTGCCCTGTTCTTCTGCAGTCGCAGCTCCCTATCTCTTAGGGAACCGCAGCTGTGCCTGTGAAGCCGTTGCGGAGCCTTCCTGTCTCTCGACGGGCTCCGTGCAGCATTGTCCTGCCTCCAAAGGACTTCCTTTGGAGGCAGGACAATGCTGCACAGAGCCCGTCGCAACTGTTTTACAGGCTGAGCCGCGGCTGCAGAAGATTGGAGTCGGTGAGTTTGCTGCTGCTGAGAAGCGGACTCGGCAGCGGCAGGAACTTGTGCACTTTATTTTTTTTTTAATTTGGTGGAATGAGGCGACCCCTGTGGGGGTCACAACCCACAGGTTGAAAACTGCTGCTATAGATGCATTCACTCTACGGCCCCTCACTACCTTTCATCCCTTATCTCGCCTCGCAACCCCTCTCGGAAACTTTGCTCTTCTGACAAACTACTCCTATCCAGGCCCTTCACTCGCACCCCTAACTCCAGACCGCTCCTTTCGCCTTGCTGCAACTTACGCCTGGAACAACCTACCCGTGTCTGGACGCCAGGCACCCTCCCTAGCTCTCTTCAAATCCAGGTTGAAGACCCACCTCTTCACTCTTGCTTTCATATCCTGACTCTGTCCTTTGTCTTGCACCGATTTCCGTCTTTTGTCTTGACTAAATTGTAAATGCCATATTTTGGTTTTGCCCTGAATAGCCCACTGCTATATGTTTTGTCTTGACTAGATTGTAAGCTCTGACGAGCAGGGACTGTCTCTTGCATGTATATCTGTACAGCGCTTCGTGCGACTGGTAGCGCTATACAAATGCTCAATAGTAGTAGTAGTAGGTTTGGGATTTGTTAGAAACTGGGCAACATTCTGGGGCAGGGAGGGGCTTTTCTGAAAGGATGGGCTCCACCTTAACCATACTGCTGGCATTAACCTTTAAAAGGGAGTTCCAGATCTTCCTGCTAGACCAGTCCACACTAGTGGGTTATTTTCCCCTGCCAGCAGATGGGAGACAGAGAAAAGAAAGCAAAACTCTGCCGTGACATCACCACTAACAGAAAACCTAGCACAGCTAGAGGGAGCCCTCAATATCTTCTCTGTCTCAGCAGATGGTAGTTTTGTTCCACAGAGGCCTATAGCTCCTGCACAGGCTGTCTCTCAGTACAGTGCAGCTCGGCCACTTTAGATCTCAGGGGGTATATGAGATATCCTTTTCTGGTTTATCAGTTACTTTGGGTGTAACTAGAATATGTAGCAGCAAAGCGCAGACAAACCAATGATACCAGGAGTCTGTTCAGAAGGTCCAAATCATTTATTTGTGCACAAGTCTCAAACCAGTCAATTTCAAAATGGCTGAGCAAAGTTTTCAAGCATTACAACAACTTTTATAGACTTCTGTTCCATTCTAGGTATAGAAAAACATTTCATTGGTCCCGGTAACCTCCCGTACCCCTTCCATTGGTCCCGGTACTGATAAGTTTATCCAATTATGTCCCTTCAGTGGGCATGACACCTGCATACCCCCCTTCTAGTCCCAATTACAATGGTCAGTTCATCAACTTGTTACTTTCACACTCTCAAGGCCATAGAACCAATTTGTGCATGCAGAGGAGCAGGGCTCTGCAACTCATCTGTCAGCACTCCCAATTATTTCTTTGCAGATGTACTTTTTCTTATCAGTAACTTTTAAACATGTTTTTCTGTATTTTTCCATCTCTCAGTTCTGCTTACCTAAGCTAATTCAATACTTCTACTGAGTTCTATCTTACAATAGCAGCATATTGGGGGATGTGCAATCCTATGTGCCTCTCCACAGGCCTCATTTACAGGTCAAGCTAGCCATGCTGGCCTGCTTATGTCAGACACCGTGGGTCACAGGCCTGCACCTGCCACAGTTTATCAGTTACTTTGGGTGTAACTCCTGGCTAGGAGAGCCGGCGTAGTTTGGTGGGGGTGTTAGATCTAGGGTTGCCAACTTTTTCACCGAGAAAAACCCGACACCTGTGGCTTGCCATGCTCCACCCATTCTCCGCCCCTAGACCCACCCACAAAAATTACCAAGGATACGTGTAGGCTAACTTCCTTGGTCAGATAATAATTAAACTGGGAACCCCAAAATCCAAACATGAAATGTACAACACTGGAGAAATAAAACTAAAGTAATTTCCTCTTGCACTAAACAAAAACGCAAAGATGTTAGCAATACACACTTCCCAGACCAGACATATTCCAGTTAATAAATTCAAAATAAAAAGTATTTTTCTACCTTCTGTTTGGGCATTTTTTCAGTTGCAATTGCTCCAGTCACTTTCTTCTGGTTTCTTCGTGTCTTCTGCGAGCTATCCATTTGTCCTTTCTTCTCTTTTAGATGTTTTCCATTCTCTCTCTATTTCTGCTTTAACATACTGATTGTTTCCCTTTTGCTCTTTCCCCCAATTCTTTCCTTATTCCTTTATCATCCATTTAAATTTCACCCTTCCATTTTCAAGCCCCTCTTACTCTCCCAATACCCAGCCCATCATAGACTTCCACACAAAATATTTTTTCCCCTCTCCATTCTCATTCCCCATCCATTCTAGTCCTCCCCCAAAATCAGTTCCCTTATAGTTCTAGACCCACCCAGCATCCACTCCCTTCTAGTCCCATTCTCCCATGCCCCACATCAGCCCATTTCCAGTCCTATTCTAGCTCTTCATCAGCCCATTTCCAGTGCTAGCCCTCACATCACAGGCCATTTCCAGTCCTAGCCCCCACCATCATATCCCATTTGCAGTCTGAGTCCCCTTGCACCATCACAGCCCATTTGCAGTCCTAGTCCCCCCCCCCCCATCACAGCCCATTTGCAGTCCAGGTTACCCCCCCCCCCCCATAGCCCTTTTCCGGTCCAGGTCCCCCTCCCCATCACAACCCATTTCCAGTCCATGTCCCCCCCCCCATAGCCCTTTTACATTCCAGGGTCCAGGCCCCCCCATCACAGCCCATTTCTTTCCGGTCCAGGTCCCCCCCCCCCATCACAACCCATTTCCAGTCCAAGTCCCCCCCCCCATAGCCCTTTTACAGTTCAGGTCCCCCCCCCATCACAGCCCATTTCTTTCCAGTCCAAGTCCCCCCCCATAGCCCTTTTCCGGTCCAGGTCCCCCCCCATCACAACCCATTTCCAGTCCAAGTCCCCCCCCCCATAGCCCTTTTACAGTTCAGGTCCCCCCCCCCCCATCACAGCCCATTTCTTTCCAGTCCAAGTCCCCCCCCATAGCCCTTTTCCGGTCCAGGTCCCCCCCCCCCCCCAAATCCCAGCCCATGCAGTCCTTGCCCCCCCCCCCCGACCAGCACCGCGGCTGTCTGAGAGGCTTCAGAGGGAGCCGGATAAGCTCGCGCGAGGCCCCGGCTCCCTCTGTACAGCCGCCAGCATGAAGAGCCTTTTCCTTCACACTGGTGGCTGTATCTGTGAAGCCGCAAATGCTGGGAAAGGTTAAAGGGTATTGCCTTTAACCTTTCGCGGCAATACCATTTAACCTTTCCCAGCATTCGCGGCTTCACAGATACAGCCGCCAGCGTGAAGGAAAAGGCTCTTCACGCTGGCGGCTGTACAGAGGGAGCCGGGGCCTCACGCAAGCTTACCCTGCTCCCTCTGAAGCCCTCTGGTGTGTGGGCCGGCCCTGGGTGGGGGTTTTTTTGGACTTCGGGTCAGAAGAAAAGCCGGTTTTTTGCTCTGGCCGCTCCCGATCTTGCGGCCAGAGCAAAAAACCGGCTTTTCAAGGGCCGGTTTTACATCTGCGCTGGTAGCCGGCCTGGCCATGGAAAAACCGGCCAGTTGGCAACCCTAGTTAGATCATGAGGATCCTTAGCTGTCTTTTGGCCTCTCTCTTTTCTTACTCTTTTTTTTTTAAAGAAATAAAAGTACAAGAAGTATAAAAGGTCTGAGAATCTTCTGTACAGCTCTGTGTGGCTCCTTAGCATGTGGCTGATCGGGGTTTCCTCCCTGCGCACCCCCCCCCCCCCACCTCCCCTCCTCTGTGCTCTCAGGGAACTACAGCACTGAGGCTGCAGTGGATCAACGCCTTTTCCATTGGGCAGCTGGTAGAGGATCACTGCAAAAAGGGCAAAAAGGGGCCACTGCACCTAACCATGAGTGTTTGCTCTGATCCTGCCTTTCCCGTCCATCGTCCCCAGCCTGTGCAGGCCACACACCATTTTTCCTTCCTTAAGGCCTACAGCTCTTGGTCAGTTTGAGACTGGTTTTAGTGCAGTTTGGCCAGCTGAGACCACAGGGAGTATATGAGATACTCCTCTGGCGGTTCTCTCTCTTCCTCCTGGGGCGAGCACCTGGCTACGAGAGCCAGTGTAACTCGGTGGTGCGTTAGGATCAGTGTCTACTTTGCCCTGATGCCTCGGCTGCAGTAAGTGGCGATCGTTCCCTTGTTGATGGTCTCTGTGCCGCTTGCACAGCCGATCTGGGGGAGACTTCTGCCACTTCAGTGCCCTTGTTAGCAGTTCTGGCTCCCGATGCCATTGAAGCTTTGTTGCCACCTTCCACGTCGAGGATTATCAGCACGTCTTTGCCCGGGATCTCCTCCCTCTCCAGGCAGACCTGCTGTTCCCATGATGATGAATTTCTCCATAGGATTGGCTCATGTGGCTGACAGGGAGTCTGTTCTCCCTCTGTTTCCATAGTTGCAGCGTTCCCAGCCACAGCATCTGCAAGTGTTTCAGCCACAGCAGCTGTCTGACCCCATAGCGGCAGTTTTTTTGCTCATCTTCCTAGATGCCGGGAAGCTATGGAAGGGGCATCAAAGCCTTGTTCCTTCTGGGCCGGGCCCATCATCCGCTACTCCTCCGATAGACCCTGCGGCCGGTTCCTGCAAATGATCACGAGGGCAGAACTCTGTCCGGGAGAGTCCACGGCCCCCTCCAAAGTCCCTTATTGGAGTGAGGCAGAATCTTTTGGCAATGAGTACTCTGAGGATGTTTCCCACGATGACTCCAGTTCAGCTGCCTCAATGCGGAGGAGAGGGAACTCTTTCAGAGAGAGGACCATAGTGACTCTGACATGGTGCGTTTCTGTCACCGAGAGGAGATTTACCCCCCCTCCCCTTGATTGTCACTGAACTGCACATTCCAGATCTCTCTGGACTGGCCCTAACTCTCTCCACTTCTGATTCTGGCATCAGGGGCCTTCCAGAGCCTTTTCTTTTCCACCGCAGCTTCTCTTGATGTGCCATAAGAACATAAGATATGCCATACTGGGTCAGACCAAGGTCCATCAAGCCCAGTATTCTGTTTCCAACAGTGGCCAATCTAGGTCATATGTACCTAGCAGTTTCCCCAAGGGACACAGGTTCCACAATGCTTGTATTGGTTCAAGCATTGATATCCTGGGTCCCTTCTTAATAATGGCTTATGGACCTTTCCTCCAGGAACTTGTCCAAACCTTTTTTAAACCCAGCTACACTAACAGCCTTTACTACATCCTCCGGTAACAAATTCCAGAGTTTGATTACACGTTGAGTGAAAAAATATTTTCTTTTATTAGTCTTAAATAGTTTACCCTGTAGCTTCATTGCATGTCCCCTAGTCTGCCACTCAAGAAGGCTCAGTGATTGGGTCACATTTACGCCTGGTCACCAACAGCCTTGGAAAGTGGTTGCAGTTTCCCAGGATCGACATCTTGATCATGGCGGTCGCCAAGCATATCACCATTCCTATAGAAATAGAGCAGCCCTTCAGGTCCTGCAAGGCTGGAAGGTGGAAGGACTCCTTCAGATGGCCTTCTCTGCCTCCTCCCTAGCCCTCCAGGTGACACCGTGGGGTGGCCTCTGTGCACCTGCCCTCCTCCCCTGGGTTCAACTCCTTCCTAAGGATGAGTATTCAGCCTGCCTTGAATATCTGGCAGCCTTCTTGATGGATGCCTTTTATGATCGCTTATGCCTTTCCTCATGGGGAGTCACGGCAGCAACAGTGGCTCACTGAGGGCTATGGCTCAGAAATTGTTTGGCAAATGTTGCATCTACTATAAGCAGCACTTAGCCAAATTGCTCTTTAAGGTTGGACACCTGTTTGGTAAACACTTAGGAAAGTTAGTCAAGGTCCTCGGCAAGGTCAAGCCCCAGTGGCTGCTGGAGGATAAGCCCAAGGATTCCTTCAAGCAGTCGTCTTCTTTGTCATCGGCAGTGTCATCGTTGCTGCCAAAGGTCTGCAATTCTTGTCGGTATCAGCCAAATACGCAGACCTCCTTCTCCTCCTCTTCTGGAACCAGATCCAAGTCCCAGTCCTTTCAAGGAGGACGCTGAGCCTATTCATAAATTTCCGTGGCGGGAAAACACTCTCCCTCCTGCCTCGCCCACTGACTGTTACAGGACCTATTCCTACTTCCTGCAAGTGAGAGGCCATCTGTGACAATTTTATCGTGAATGGGCCCATCTGACACCAGATCGCTGGGTGCTCAACATTATAAGACAAGGATATGTTTTAGAGTACACCCAAAAGGGTCAACTGCAGCTTGAGAGTTCCACGGTTCCACATGGAAATGCTGCAATCTGTTATCCAGGCAGTCTGGAAGGGTGAGTCCTTGCCTCCTTGGATTTGGCGGAGGCCTATGTTCACATTCCCATCTAGGAGGACCAGCAACGCTTTCTCTGGTTTGGGATCTTGCCAGTTTTATGCAAAGTTCTTCAGCCTGGCCCACCACCCCTTGGATGTTCTCCAAGGGGAGGGTGGTAATTATGGTGAGATTCAGGCACGAGGGCATCTGCATACAGCCCTACCTGGATGATTTACTTATCTGGGCAAAATCTCAGCAGGAAGACATTTGGGTGCTCTGCCGAGTGTTCCAACTCCTTGAGTGGCTCGGCTGAGTCATCAACAGTGGTGAGAGCTGCTTGATGCTATTTCAGAACTTGAACTTTTTTGAGGCTTGTTTCAACACCCACATAGGCAAAGTCTTCCTTACGGGGAGTGCTGGGCCAAGTTCCACAGCCAACTTTGGGACTTTTTCGGGAACTCCACTCCTGCAGCTTGGAACTACCTTCAGCTTTTGGGAGTTCCAACTGCAGCTATGGAGCTGGTGCCGGGATGCAAGCACACATGCATCCTCTACAGCAGACCTTCCTGACTCGCCGGTTCCTGTGCTCACAGGACTATAGAGTCCACCTCCTGTTTCCTCTCTCATATCGACACATCCTCCTCTGTTGACACTCCAGCTTGGGTGCTCCTCACCACCGATATCAGTCTCTCCAGTTGGGGAGTTCACTGGCTTGGCCAGACCACACAAGGTCAGTGGTCTCTGGTGGAAGCAAAATGGACCATCCATCGCCTAGAGGCCAGGATCATCCATCTGGCATTGCTGCACTTAAATGAACTGCTCCATGTGAGTGCTGTGCGAGTCCTCTTTGACAAAGCAACCACAGTGGATTCTGTCAATAGCCAGGGTGGAACAAAGTGCCCAGGAGTAGCTTGGGAAATGTCTCTACTATTCCCCTGAGTGGAACTGCAGATCCAAGCTCTTACAGCCCAGCACATCACAGGTAAAAATTGGGAAACTGATTTCCTCAGCCGCCACCTCCTTTATCCCAGGGAATGGGAACTTGCCCCATGGGTATTCAACCAGATAGAGGATTATTGGGGATTCCTGGGGGGGAACTGGATGACAATGGCAGTCAATGCCAAGGTCCCTTCCTTCTTCAGCTATTGCTCAGAGCCCATCCAAGAGGGAGGACGTACTGGTCGAGCCCTGGCCCCCAGATCCCCTCCTCTGCATCCTGCCCCATGTGCCACGATACCCAGAGTCCTTTGGAGGATTGAGGGTCACCCGAATCTAGTTATCCTTGTGCCTCGGACTGGCTTCAATGGCCATGGTATATGGACATCATCTGTTTCTTTGCTTCCCAGCCCCTGTGCCTCAAGGGCAGGAATGCCATATAACAGCAGGGCTGTCTAAGGCGTAAGGGCTGTTCACTGTTGAAGGCCAGGCAGCATTGACTTATGACTTCATTGACTTATGCCTGGATCTGGTATCTCTTCGAGAACTGGTTTCATCGATGTTGCCTTTCCCCAATTGCCGCTTTGATCCCCTCAATTCTAGCCTACCTTCAAGAGGGAATTGCGAAGGGATTGTTGAGCTCGATCAGGGTACAGGTAGTGGCACTTTCCTGTTTTCGTAGTCGAATGCTGGCGACACACCAGGATGTGGACCACTTTCTCCATGGGGTTTGGACCATCATCCACTAGTACACCCCATAGTCCTGCCTAGGGACTTGACACTCATTCTCTGAGCACTCATGTGTCCGCCAAGCGAGCCGCTCAGGCAGGCTACTGTCAAGGATCTGTTCCTGAAAACAGTGTTCTTGGTAGCTATCACTTCAGCATGGCAGATTTCAGAATTGCAGGCGCTTTTCTGCCGCGATCCCTCATTGACATTCTCTGCTGAAGGGATGACCTTTTGCCCGGTTCCCTCCTTTTTGCCCAAGGTGCTCTCTCCCTTTCACGTCAATCAGGTGCTGTTTTTGCTGGCCTTTTTCACCAGAGCAGATAAGGACTTGCATTTTGTGGACATCAGTCATGCACTCTTGCGGTACTTGAAAGTGATGAATTACCTTTGTCTTTCCAATTACCTTTGTCCTTTTTGTCGGACCCCGAAAGGGACAAGCAGCATCCAAGGCAACCCTAAGTAGCTGGATCAAGGACACTATCGCCTCAGCCTACCTGATGTGAGGTAGGTCTGTTTCCCCAGGCCTCAAGGCTCATTTGACCAGATTTGAAAGGCAGTTCCCTGCAGCTTGTGCCTGTTGTGTTTGTCCCAGCGAACACTTTGAATGCGCAGAAGGAAAATAGCATATGCTATTTGCAAATATCAGGACTAAGAGGATGGAGGAGCCCAGGCCAGCCAGAAATCATTAAATAGAAAAATGTCCTGGATTCCAAGCAGCCTTGCATTAAATGGAGAGGCGGAAGCTCCAAGGTGGAGCACTTTCTTCAGTAAAGGTCAGGACTGCAAGCTGAACACTGATAAAATGGTGTTGGAGTTAAAGACTTGCTCCCATTCTGTAATATTAGCTATTAAAAGGAGGGCCACATTCATTCTCCTTCCTTGACTCACTCCTTTTACTTATGTTCTTTGGAGATGTCAATGTTTCTTTATAGAAGTCATCCCTGATTGTTGAGTCTTAGATTTATGTAGTGCAAGGACAGAGTAAACTTGTAATCTATGTGGAAAACAGAATCAGACAAATAGGTTCCTTAACCTGCTGTTCCCTAAAGGTGTTAAAGAGCTTTTGGGGAGGAGAGCCCTAATGGATTGATCTCTGTAAAAATCATATATTTCTGTTTGCTGGATTCATCATCTTGTTTTACGACTAAGGAGAAAAATGTGGACGCCACAGCTATGTTTAGATTGGCTGCAGGATAACATTTTCAGGCACATCTCTCTCTGCATGTCTCTGCTGGGGCCGTGACTTGGGTGATGCCAACACCTGCACGTCCATGATGCATTTCACATTGGTCAGAGATGTGCAGGGCGGATTTTTTAAACGTGCCAATCTACACCTGTTGCAAATCATGAATAATGATGGGACTTTGTTGCTTGTTGGGACTGCTTAAGGCATTGGTGACTGGAGGAGCTTGGCTTGTGAATTTTTGTCTTGGCTTTCGTCTGTGTCCACATAGATGTCTTTTTAACTAAGATTGTGTCTCTGCAGTGTATCCTGTGCATTTCCCAAACCAAACCTATCCTCCACCCTTTCCAAGACCCCTGTAGAATCTCACTCCTTCCTTCCCCCCTAGCTGTGCCAATCCCATACCCCCAGTGACCCCCTCCATGGTTCTAGGTGCATCTGTCTCCCTGCTGCCTGTCTATGTGTGCTCCAATGTTCCCCGCAGACTGTGTGTGGTTCCCTGCTGCCTATACCTATGTGCAGAGCATGTGTGGGTGTTGGTGGTGGGAGCCACTGGCTGCTGGTGGTGAGGCGTTAGCCATGCTGCATAAGGCAGCACAGGAGAGAGACCAGGAGGCACCATATCAGAGTGTCTACAGCTCCAGAATCCAATTCCTGGACCTCATGCAGGAGCAGTGCCTCACCAGGTACTATTTTGACAAGGCAGTCATCCACCATCTGCCAGACATTACAGCTCCTCCTCCCCTCAACTACTGAAGGACCAGCCTATGACTGTCCAAATCAAGATCATCACAGCCTTTGCCTTCCTAGCCACTGGCAGTTTCCAGCCTGTATTTGCTGCCAACATGGGTCTCAGTCAGTCAGCTGTCTCACAGTACATCACACAGTCCTTTTCTAATCTACACTTCCCAATATGTAGCCTTCCCACAAACCATGCAGCAGAGGCATCAAGCCATGATCCAATTCCATGAGGTATCCCACTTTCAATCTGTACTGCAGTTTATTGATTGACACGTGGCCCTCAGGAGGGAGAAAAGCCACCTATCGTAAGAGGAAGGCATTCCACTCAGCATGCAGGGGGTCTGTAACACACAGGAGCAGAACTGATGTCTTTTCCAGGTTCTTGTCATGATTCATACATCCTCATCTGAAGTACAGGATGCAGCAGATGCAGAAGGGCCAAGGCAGGAGGATACTACTTTGAACTGGGCAACCTACCAACTAGGCATCACTGCAAGAGAAGACCTCATGCACAGGCCCTTCATGTGAAGGTAGGTGTTTATTAGCTGACAGGAAAATAGTCAGGAAAGCAAAGATACAAATAGAAGAAAAAATAGCCAATGCAGTAAAATAGGGGAACAAGACATTTTTCAGATATGTTAGTGAGAGGAGGAAGTGCAAAAGTGATATTATCAGAATCAAAGTTGAAAGGGAGGAATATGTAGAAGCTGATGAGGATAAAGCAGAATTGCTTAACAAATATTTTTGTTCTGTGTTCACAGATGAAGGCCAGGAGCAGGACTTCAGAAAACATTCACAGATAGGAACAGTAGTGAAGGGGATCTACTGTGTTTGTGAGGAACTAGCTAAGCTAAAAGTAGACAAGGAGATGGGGCCGGATGGGATACAGCCCAGAGTATTGAAGGAACTTGGGAAAGTTCTAGTGGCTCCACTGTCTGACCGACCTTTGCAATGTTTCTTTAGAGTTGGGAGTGGTCCCAGTGGACTGGAGAAAGGTGCATATAGTCTCTTTACACAAAAGCGGAAGTAAGGATGAGGTTGAGAACTACAAGCCAGTTAGTCTGACCTCTGTGGTGAGTAAACATTAATGGAAATGCTGCAAACACAGAGAATAGTGAGGTTTCTGGAGTCCAATGAATTGCAGGATCTGAGGAAGCATAGTTTTAATAGGGGCAGATCTTGTCAAACAAATCTAATTTCTTTGACTGGGCGACCAGAGAGTTGATCTGAGGGAAAGCCTAGATGTGGAGTACTTAGATTTCAGAAAAGCCTTTGACACCGACGGTCCGCACAGACAACTTATAAATAAATTGAGTATCCTAGGAATAACCCTAAAATGACTGACTGGGTTGGAAATTGGTTGAGTGGGAGGTGACAAAGGGTACAGATAAATGGAGCTTACTCGTCAGAGGAGGATATAGCCAGTGGTGTGCCGTAGGGATCTGTCCTTGGTCCGATTCTTTTTAACATTTCTGTTAATGATATTGCAGAAGGGCTGTTGGGTAAGGTTTGCCTCTTTGCAGATGATACCAAAATCTGCAGAGTAGACAGTAGTAGGAAGGATCTAGCTAAGTCTGAAGAATGGTCGAGAATTTGACAGCTGAGATTTAATGCTAAAAAATGCAGGGCCATACATTTGGGCTGCAAAAATGCAAGGGAGCAGTACAGTATAGGGGGTGGAGTACTGCTGTCCACAAAAGAAGAGCAGGACCTGGACGTGATTGTTTGTTTGTTTCTGATGATCTTAAGGTGGATAAATAGGTAGAAAAGGTGATGGCAAAGGCCAGAAGAATGCTTAGGGGCATAGGGAAAGGAATGGTCAAGCAGGAAGAAGGAGGTGATAGTGCCTCTGTATGTCTTTGGTGAGACCTCATTTGGAGTATTGTGTGTAATTCTGGAGACCAAACCTTCAAAAGGATATAAACAGGATGGAATCTGTGTAGGTGGTGGCTATCAAAATGGTCAGTGGACTTTGTCATAAGGCATACGGGGCCAGACTTAAAGATCTCAATATGTATATTTTGGAGGAAAGGCTGGATAGAGGAAATATGATAGAGATGTTTAAATTCCTCCACGGCATAAATGCACAGGAGGAGAGCCATTTAAATTAAAAGAAAGCTCTGCAACGAGGGGACACTGGATGAAGGTGAAAGGAGATAGACTCAGGAGTAATATGCAGAAATATTTCTTTATGAAAAGAGTGGTAGATGCGTGGAGGTAGTAGAGACCAGGACAGTATCTGAAGTCAAAGGAGGGGGCCAACACAGAAGATCTCTAAATGCAAAAAATGGACTATAGTAGTTGGTATGGAAGGGCAGACTGGATAGGCCATATGATCTTTTTCTGCTGTCATGTTTCTATGACATACAAAATCTGTACATTGCACTGACCCATCCATCACATCCCCCAACACTAGCCCTGTGCAACCCCCTTCCCCCGCCAGCCTAATGGCAGCAGCCCCCCTTCCCCACCACTGTTCCCTCTAAGCTGTGCGTGTGTGCGCGCGCACACACCTCACCGAGCGTGCGCACATACTTTACAACAGAGCGCACAAAAATTACGGTTCTGATTCTGATAGAAAAAAACACAGATGTCTTAAAATTTAAAAGTTGTGATTATAATTGCTAGAAATTTTCCGCTTCATTTAGTAATCGTCTATTTTCATTTAATATGAGTAAAATCAATGTGGTGTACATACTGTATTCTGACGTGTAGTCAAATTTTAAAGCATATAACTCAGAGTGTCATTATGTGGCGCACAAAAATGTAACCTTCCTTCAAAAGCTGCACAGCTGATATTTTATGCGCACACAGCCTACAGAAAATTAGAGGGAACATTGTTCCCCACATGCCCTTCTTCCTTCCACAAGTTAACTCTTTGCCTTTATCCAACCTCTCTACCAGCAACAGCATCCTATCATGTCTCCAAGGGGTGTAGATAGGAAGACAAGGTTATTTCTTCCCACATCCCCTCAGCACTTTAACTCACCCCCTTGTAACCGTGCTAAGGTTGACGTGAGGGTATGCTGGATAATGTCTCATTGGCCTCTGAGGAACTCTTGGAGCCTCATGGAAGGAGGAGAGAAGGGGTTCCCCCCGCCATGGAGCATGGGCACCAAAATGTGGGCAGAAGGGGTGATGGCCAGATAGGGGCTGGCACTAACGTACCAAAGCTGGAGCAGGAGATGGTAGTGCTGGTGCTGGATAGTGAGGATGTCCTCCTCTTCACTAGTCATGCAGATGGCACTGTGGTGGCATTAGCACATTGGGCCATGAATTGCTACAAGTCTTTGTAAAGCCCCATGATGGGCTCATTGAGGGTCTTCGTTGCTTGCTGCTGTCTCTCCTGTGGCTGGATGTGACAATCGTGCAAAGTGAGTGACTGTTTCAGCAGCTCAATCTTCTCAACATGCTGCGCTTGATGTTGAATGTTGTGCTGCAGTAGATGCTCTGCATAGCATAGCAGTTGATTACTCTGGGGACTGGAGATAGGAGTATCCTGGCTGACATCTGCCCCTGCGCCCTCCCCAGCTGCCAGAGCATCATCAAAAGGCAGGAGAAGTGGATCTACCATCTCAATAGCATCCTCCTCCTCTTCAGCGGCAGCATGGTCATCATCCTTAACATCCTGATGTTCCTGGCATCTGGACTCCAACTCCTCCACCTTGACCTGTCATTATCATACCTGGCTGTAATGGACTGCGATGTGGGACCCTCTCCAAGGGGCTGTATGCTGGGATCTACACTGTAAAGCTCCAGTGTATCTGCAGATGCCTCATCTCTTCTAAGGAGGACATGAAATGCACCCATTTATCCTGTTGTATTTGTGTACCTGCTTCATGTCATGTTAATGGTACATGCCATTTCCACACATATATTCCATAATGCATGATAGGAGCAATGGCCACCACTCAAGGTTCCATCCTCTATCGTATCAGCCCTGGCGACTTGCAGCATTACCAGGGAGAGGGGTCAGGACTGGATAAGCTGCAAAAAAAAGTGTTAGCAGGGCGCAGGGTCTGGTGGGTTGCATGCACATATCCCATCACCACACCCACAAGGACTATGCACTAAAAGCTCATATGTGTGTGGCCCCAAAACAAGGTAGACGTAGTAACCTGTAGGAGGACTGGCACGTGACAAAACAGCAATTCGGCAAGAGAGTGGTGATTTTATTTACATTCTCTTATATACCACGCTATTCTGCATCAGTGCGGTTTACATTGAACAAACTGAAATTACATTGAACAGGGCATTATAACTTGGAGATAACTAATTTACAGGGAACATGGGCCTGGGTCAGATTTACTAATTTACAGGGAACATGAGCCTGGGTCAGAGCTAGGGGACTTAGCCTAAAAACTAGAGCCGAGGTAAATACTGCTTAAACACCCCCCAAAGAAAAGGGCTTGGGGAGCAACCTGTGTGTCTCTTGGAAGAGGCTCCTTTCAGATACTTTGATACACTTTTAGCGGCAAGTATCTCAACAGCGTGCACTAAGGCGGCAGTGGCCTGAAAGTGTGTGCTAACTGCACTTTTATGGCAGCAAGCATTAACTGTGCTTTTACTGTAACGTGTATTATAGGCACTAGGGTAGGAACATGCGCTGAAGCCACTTGGGCAAAATGCACATACAGACCATGTGACTGCCAGGTACACAATAGGAGAGCACAGTTACTTACCTGTAACAGGTGATCTCTGGGAACAGCAGGAATAAGTCTTCACATATGGGTACGTCGGTACCGACGGAGTCTGCGCGGGAATGCTTCCCAGCGTCCAATGAAGAGCTTTTGAAAGCATCCCATCACGCCTGCGTGCTGCCTTCCCGCCTTTCCCAACTGCCTCTCCTCAGTTAAGTTTTAAAGCTGAGACAAAGAGAGAAAAGAAAGGAAAGATAGGTAGAGATACAACTCCTGGTGAGGTGGGTGGGTTGTGAAGACTTATTCCTGCTGTTCCCAGAGATCACCTGTTACAGGTAAGTAACTGTGCTATCTCCAGGAACAAGCAGGAATGAGTCTTCACATATGGGGACTCCCAAGCTGAGATGCCTGGAGTCCCAGCATGTCATAGGTTGGAACATGCTATCTCCCAGAACGCCAGGCATCCTGAGGATGGAGGGTAGGAGTTGAAGAAAGAAAGGTGCTGTGGAACAGCTAACCTAGCATAGGACTGCAGAGAAGGAGTCCATGTGTGGATGTTGATTGTCATCAAGGTTGTTGCAAGGAGATTGCAATAGAGACTTCCCCTAACAGGATTTCACAGAAGTATGGAGGTTCATGGATCTACTGGGACCCAGTAGAGGAACCTTAAAGAGGACCTCACTGTAAAGTGAAGGTAATAAATAAATAGTGGAGATCAGAATCCTGAAAGGAATAGGTAACCCCAGTAGGAAACTGGGGTAGTACAAAACCAGTGGGCCTTCAAAGGAAGGGTTTATGACAAAAACCTAACTCTTTTGGCGGGAGCGTGGCTCACTCTTAGGAGCAAAAAGAGAAAGGCTAACCGATTTGGACAAATAGGCATAGTCCTTGTGGGGAGAAAGGGTATGGGGACTCCTTGTATCCCAAAAAAGAGAGGACAAATGCCGGAAGCGTAAAGCCTGTGATTAACTGAAGATCCACAATGTCTCTCCTAACTGGGATAAGCTAGGAGAGATATTGGATATGGAGAGCTTCAGAGGTACCTAAACCGTTAGGTTATGGTATAAAAATTGTTGACTACCACAGGTGTGTGTGTGTGTGTAGATTCCGAAACCTGCTGGATAGCATAGGTAAGGGTGAAAGCCCTCTATCAGAATCATATAGGTATATGAGGATAGACAGGGAGATAGATATGTATCCACATACTTCTCTATCTATAAGAAAATATCTCAACAGATACATATATATAGATAGATAGACAGACATATAGAATATATCTATAGTGAGATATGGCAGGGCATAAAATACACACACAAAATAAATATGGATATGTAGGCCTTGATATGGGTGTCTGCAATTAAACAGACAGGGATATGCCTACAGTACAGTGCTCACATAGGTTATGTGGAGAGGAAAGATTCGTCTAATAACAAGGAGGTGGAACCTACTTGAGAAGACATATAGAGAATCTATTCCTCCTGGTCATGATCTGCAAGAATGATAGTTAGGGCAAAAAAAACCAGGACTGTTACGTGAAAAACCAAGGACAATGTCAATGTGCAGCCAGCAAGCCCCAAGTCTTCCAGGACTCTGGCATGGTAATTAGACAGGAGACGCCTAGAGATGAGATACCCTGTTGACCTGCTTAAGGGCAAAGGTATCATGCGTTCTTACCATGAGGACGAGCATATCCCCGATTGGGCATACTATGGACCAAAGCAGGGAACTGGCAACTCCTTGAGTCTTCACGTAAGAGAAGGCCTATGTCCTTTATATCAAAAAAGGAGATAGAAAAGAAGGGGAAACCTTCTAGTCATAGGAGACATGACTGAAAAGCCTTTTCTAACCAGCTAAGATAGCTGTTGGGGAAAAATCCCCCCATGCTCTCTAGCAAGGGCCCATAGTGGAGAGCTTCTCTAATTTGCAGAGAGCATGATGCAGGAGAATGAGGGGATAGAACAGGCTGTTTGGCAGCATAGTTGACAGAGATACTGGCTCTCTAACTCAGGAAACAAAGATGGCAGAATAGAAGACAATTTAGAAAGCTTGTAGTGAGATGATCTCCAAGAGAGATGAAGTACTGACTTGGAGCCACTACTAAGACTAGCCAGAATGTTAGTGGAGGACAATCTGGTTGTTTGTGGATAAGAACCAGTGGTCCAAACATTAAAGCTCCTGTATGGGCAGCTGTTAGCAAAACAGCAGAAGAATCTTACTGTTCAAAAACAGAAAGAACAGACAGAACAGGAGTAGGAACTCTGGACATGTCTGATAAGCTGCCCCAAAACAAGACTGAAATAGAGGAGGTAACTCAGAGAGGAAAACTCCACACTGGAAAGTGAGAAAACTAGAGGCTGACGAGAAAGCCTCCCAGTAAGTAATTCCGCTCTTACAGAGAAAAAACCTGGAAGAGGGTGAAGAGAATGGAGCTGAAGAAGACTTACGAAGTAGTAAGTCTATGGAAAGGAAAAATACATGCTGGCACAGGAACTATCATCTGATAGTGGTTAGATCTCTTTCCCTAGCAGGAAAAAAGAGAAACCTGTGACTTATAGGCATGAACATCCTGACAGCTCATAGAAATATAGAAAAAATGGATATCTTTTGGAAAGAGATCCCTGTGTAGGGGTTAGAAGAAAGTGGTGGATTGCCTCTATTGAGAAGAAGCAACTGTAGATTCTAATCCCAAGGGTCACAAGCACCTGATGATGAATGATCAGAAACCCTGCAGGTGCTGGGTTTGCTGAGCCTTGTGAGAGGTTGGATTCTTTAGACCAGGACGATGCTTTCCCTGTTGGGGAACATCCGTATGATGGGCAAGTGATGAATGAAATCTTCTCCTGTGAGGAGAAAGTTTGGTAGGACATTTCCTACATACTGAGACAGAGGAAGGGGTAGAAGAACCCTTAGGAACAGGTTAAATCAGTGGACAACTGAGTAACCTGACATAAAGACTCCTTGTTGAAAAGATTTTCTCCAGAGAAAGGGTCTTTCCTAGGGGGAGGTGCTTAGTTAAGATGGCGGTAACCAACTAGCCGGTAGCAGCACGTTTTCTTGTTTGCTCTATCGGCAAAAAGTGTAAGGGGAAAGGTGGGCTGGTACCCTCCCAGCCCTCCTCGACCTCTACACCGGTTTCTACAGGTTCTATAGATTCCTTCGTGGTTCGTGCTGCCCGGGACCCGATTAAGGAGGACGAACGCCGAGCTGCATCCGTGTCGTAGTTGGGTGACTCGACAGGAGCTTCGGACATATCTATCTCCCCTTTGAGCCCGGCTCCGAAAGTCTCCCGACAGCTCCTACCTGATGATTTCCTGGAGTTGGATCTCCCTGTGTCTATGGGAGACGTGTCCGGCTCGAGAGGGTCAGATGCGGTGGAGTGCCAACAGCGGGAGAGTGTTGCCATCGGGCAGCATGGCCCAGTTTTGGGCTCAGAGCCGTTGAGGGTGGTCAGCGCAGGTGGAGTGCAGCCTGTGCCGGTTGGAGGCCAAACGCCAGCGTCTAGGGATATTTCTGTGGCTTCTGCGCTTCCGGGTATGTTCTCTCTGCAGCGCCCAGAGAATTTCACTTTAGAATCTATATGGCAGGCGATATTATCGTTGGGAGAAGCTTTGATGCTGAAGATTTCAGTATTGGAAACCAAGGTGGCAAATTCAGCTGTATTGGTGGAGCAGTTGGAACAGCGGGTGGGGGAAGTTCGTTCTGAGGAGGTGGAGAATCGGAGAAGAATTTCTGAATTAGTAGATCAATCTGAGACGTTTCGAAAGAACTTTACCGCAGTGCAAGTGAAAATGGAACATTTAGAAAATGCCTCTAGGGCTAATAATTTAAGAGTGATCAATTTTCCTAAACTATCTACTGTTTCTCCTAGAGATATGTTTCGGCAGTATTTAGTGGAGGTGTTAGGTGTTTCTTCAGAATTGATACCACCTTTGGTTAAAGTTTATTATCTACCTAAAGCTAAATTACTGCCAAACTTGTCTCGGGAACAGGGGGATCTATTAAATGTATCTGAATTGTTAGAACAGTCTGATTCAGAGATCCCTGTTCCCTCTACACTGTTAGTCACCTTTGCATTGTACTCTGATAGAGAATGGTTACTGAAGCTTTTCTTTAGAAAACGTAATTTACTGTTTAAGGGTTTGACGATTCGTATGTATCCGGACCTAGCGAGAGAAACCCAGAAACGCCGAAGAGAATTTCTTCTTTTGCGTTCTGGAGTTGTTCAGTTAGGGGGGCTTTTCTTTTTGAAGCATCCTTGCAAATGTTTGGTTAAATACCATTCTGTTTCTTATATTTTTTATGACCCCCCTCAGCTTACTGCTTTTATTAGTGCTAGACGTTCTGAGGTCCCAATTGTTGATCCACCTGAGCTTGTTTGAAATTTCAGTCGGGTTGCTTGTCTACCGTTTAATTTCTAATTCTCTTTGTTAATATAGTTTATAGTTTCTCCCCCCTGATTTGTGGGCTAGGGTGAGCAGACACTTGTATAATGTGGAATTGCTTTGTTATTGTATTTCTTAATTTATTTTTCCTGTGTTTCTGCTCTATTTCTGACAAGAATAGTTTTTGTAACTTTCTTGGTTTAATTTTGAAAATTTCATAAATAAAAAATTTAAAGATTTTCTCCAGTGCAAGGAGTATGACCCAGCCTTTGTTGTGCCCATTTGTCCAAGTCTGAAGCTTGGAGCCAGGCTCTACGTCGTGCTCCTATAGCTATAGCAGATGTCCTGCTAACAGACTCAAAAGAGTCTAGGGAAGCACGAGAAAGAAACCAAGAGATATTCTGGATATGCTTAAGCAGTGAGGAATAGTCTGTACTCCTGGAATCTGAAAGGAAAGGAGACAAAAGATGTAATTGCTTTGTGACCTCCTCAAGAGAAAGACTCATATAGAATATATATGAGAGAATTCTTGCAGAAAGCATAGATGTCTGGAAGGTTTGACGTCCAAAGTCATCTAGTGTTTTAGACTCACGACCTGGCGGATAAGAAGAGTGCTTTTTCTTACTCTTTATACGCCTCATTGCTGATTCCACTACTATGGAATGATGAGGAAGTTGAGTCTTTTGAAACCCTGGAGAGGGGGGCACCTGATATAACAGATCAGTTGCCCTGGGAGGTGGGGGTACCCTGAAAGGTGTTTCCCACATTCCTAGAAGGAGATCCTGCAAGGAATGATGCAAAGGAAGCATTATGTTCTCCTTTGCTTTGGTAGAAAGAGAGCCATGTTCAGGATCATGTTCTGGGATAGGAATGGCAAGAGTTTCTGCTATATCCAGGAGGAAACTCTGAAAAGAGGGATCCCCAATAGGAATCTCTCTTGGACAGGTTAGATTTAAAGAACTAGCCTGAGCACCCACAGAGGTATTCAAATGTATAGGAATAGAAGATCCTGCACAGTGCAGTGTGGAATGCTGAAGGGATGGTTGCTGGCACTGGGTATCAGGAGCAGCAACCGTCCTTACCACATTGTCCATGCCAGGTATCGACTCCAAGCTTGGTATAGAATGGAGCGATCCTGTTGAAAAAAGCATGGCAGGAGTTGGCCACGATGCTACTGTGGATACCGGTACCGATGTCAATACCGGTACCGATGTCGGAGTCGAGGCCGACAAAGACATCGGAGTAGTCATCGGTGACAGTTCAATCGGCACCAAGGTGACCGAACCCAACCGGGCACTATCCTCGGTACCAAAGCACCGGTATCGATCGATGTCAGTACCAAAGAATAGTGGTACCGAGTCTTCTAGACTAGAGATCGATTCCAAACTCGGCATCGAGGGCAGAGAGCCTGATAAGCGAAGCATGGAAGGCACTGACCGCAAAGGTAATGAGGTCGTTGGTACCGATGTCGGTACCGTGTCTGACACCGGTGAAGGAAGGTCAACCAGTAGCAACTCAATTGGCCTCGGAGGAACCGAGAGTTGTGGATCCGAATCATCGGAACCGAGCCTTTGGTACCGCCGAGAGCCAGTACCAAGGCGAGTCGGTACCCAGTCCTCCAGACTAGAGATCGATTCCAGACTCGGCATCGAAGTAAGCGAGGCTATCGATGCACGTCTGGAGGGTACCGACGTCGGTGGCAGTATCAGTGCTGGTACTGATAATGGAAAGTCAGTCTGGACTGTATCCAGCGGTCCCGAAGGTACCAAGGACGCCAGATGACGATCCCTGGTGAGGAGTGTTTCATCCAACACCAGTGCTGGTACCGGGGTATCGGTACCGCTCGAAGCGGATGCCACCACCGGACACGGCTGAGGTATGTTCTGTGAGGGGTGAACCCCAGGAACAACCTGAAACCCCTTATATGCTTTGGACCGAAGACTCCCGCCGGGGTTTTGAAGCCAGTGGGCCCTCGAGGGCAAGGCCGGAGCCGTCTACATGCTGTGCATGAGACCTACCACTCGAGGACTGGCTAGTCTTAACAGACTGTTTGTGGGTTATCTGATCCTGTGTGGAAGAAGAAGGGGACGGTGCCCCGAAGTTGGAGGGCAACCGTGTATCAAGGGAACCTCGATATTGAAAAGTTCTTCTCACCAAACTGTTGTCAGGACTCAAGCAGGTTAGACCCCGATTTTGAGGGTCTAAAAATAAAGTTGTACCGCCACAGGGGGAACATTTCTTGGAGAAAGTGCCTGGCGGTTCCATGAAAAAAAAAGAAGAGGCCTAAAAGGCCTAGAGACCGTGGGACACTAAGAAGAAAAATATCCCGTGGAAAAGAAAAAAATTTTTCAAGAAAAGAAAAGAAAACACCGGCGGTACCAGTGGCGTCAGGAAGACAGCTGCGACCACAAGAAAACTAAAAAATAAAAACAAGAATTTTCTGCGGTGACAGGAGGACGTCCTGCCGGCTCCGCGGAAAAACGAAAACTGAGGAGAGGCAGTTGGGAAAGGCGGGAAGGCAGCACGCAGGCGTGCTGGGATGCTTCCAAAAGCTCTTGATTGGACGCTGGGAAGCGTTCCCGCGCAGACTCCGTCGGTACCGACATACCCATATGTGAAGACTCATTCCTGCTTGTTCCTGGAGATAAAATGCTACTAATGCGTGTAGAAAACAGTGGGAAACCCCCACATTACACCAATGGCCATCACCAATCTACTCCAAAATGCGTCCCACACAAATGGAATCAGGAATCCCCCAACAAGGACAATGATGAGGTCAAGCCTTGGTACTCACCCCCTAAGAACCCCATGCAGAGGATCCATGCCAGACTCAGCTCTACTCCCATGGTACTGTTTCACTGGCTTTTGCAGCACTGCATTTAAGGTGGCTGGCAGGCAGATTCCTCCGAGAGTCTTCTGCAATCTTCAGGAGAGAGCAGGGAGAGGGCATCGAGGTTGTGTGATGATGCTGCACTCTTCCGGATCCTTCCAGTTTTGTGGCTGCTCAACAGGTTCATGATAAGATTGTGGAGCTCAATCAATTTTCCCTCCTCCTATAGCTACTGAAAAGACCAAAATCTAGTGGAGCCTCCCACATCATGCTCAAGAGAGAGTCACCCTCAAGATGGTCGTTCACAAGCCTTTAATCAATCTTTTCCTCTCAAGCCTCAGATTTTCTGCAGAGAAGAAAATCCATCCCAAATCTGCTGGAGAGAAAGAAATACTGAGACCTCTGATAGCTGAGGCACATATAGGCATAGGAGTGATGTCACTGAAACCTGGGTTTTTCATTGGTTCTATGTATCCACCAATCTGCTGGTAGGGGAAACACAATCCACTTGTCTGGCCTGGTCTAGCAGGATGACATGGAAACAGCCTTTCTAAAATGTGTCTTCACATGAAAAGGACAAACTAAAGAAACTTCAAGATTTCCCCTCATTCGTATTAAGGTGTAATACAAACCCCACATCTTAATACAGTAAAGATAAACTTAAGAATTGATCCTGTCTAGTTTGCGGAGGGAGAGGATATATCCAACAGCAGGATGTGACCTTCACACACAAAACCAAATATTCTATATGAAGAGAGTCCAACATTGTTATTTTAAAAGAAAAACTTTCAACACAGTATTAAATTTAATATGCCAGTTCTCACTACAAAAAAAGCCTTGCTCATGTTTGAAAGAAAACACAAAAATACAATGTAGTTTGGTTTTTAAGTTTCTGGAATAACAACATTACATCTAAGACATGAAAGGCTGAAAATATATTTAAGAAATAATATTTTTACATAGTCCTGGGCTACTATTTCACAAATAGATAAATTTACTACCAAAGACACTGATTACGAGAACTGCAATCTGCTGGAAAGAATTTACTGTATAAGTCTGCTAGCAACAGCTTCAATGTCCAAATTAGTCAGACTGTGCTCTTTTGTAATATTCTTCAAACTGAATACAGCAAGACACTCCCAAAGCAGAATTATGTTTTGCTGCTGAATCTAGTGTCAGGGATAGAATTCCTTTGAGAGCTTTATACAGTTCATAAAATCTTCTAATACATCCAAAATGCCAGAAACATTCCACCTAAAGCACCTTTCGGCACTCTGGAATTATAAGTACGAACAAACAATGAATGAATGATGACAGCTGTTAAGGCCCTTTGCTCTGGGCAATTATGAGTCAGAAAATCCTTGAAAGGTAAAAGCCTTCTCTAACCTTTTCACTTTATAGGGGTAGAGTAACTGCCTCTACTGTGGTCACTGTATATTCTGTAACTTCAGTAGGTGCTGCTGGAATTACAGGAAATTATCCATTTCAATTATAAATTATGTTCTGTTTAAGAAGCAACAGAGTTCTAAGCTTGAGTAAAGACTTACAGTAAACAGGGATACCAGACCTAATCCTGTGCAACATTCCTTGCCTCAATAAAAATGTGACCTGTATCACATCAAAGAGGAGTCAATAGCGATTTAAAATGCAGCTATATCAAGCTAGGAATTCCATGCGCTTCTTAGCAGTTTTATATATTACAGGACATATTAGGATGGCACATTTGTGATCCCCAGTCATCTGCAGCTGAAATCCTCATGAATGTAGATCTCTGATAATCTTGGAAATTATCCAGGTGCCAGCCAGACAATGGTATTTTCCACACAAAAGAAAGCAGTAAAAAGTCAAAAGAAAAAGTCTGGAAGTGCTGGTGCCACGTAACTCTGAGTGAACAAAATTAGTTTTTGGCTTTGCCTTTCTTGGCAATAAGTTGACCCGTCGATTCCAGATATTTGTTGATCAGCTCTTCCTGAGTGCTAGACTGACAGGGCTGGTATTTTGCATACTCCATTGTATATTCCCCTTTGCCCTAAGAAAAGAAACAAAGGTATGAAAGTTAAAAGCACTGATACAAAACGTTACAAGCTTTATTAACACACTGACACTACACCGATTAGATATTTCTGTAGAAATCTCATTGCCCTACTTCCATTTCTTTTCATTCACAACTAGGCAATTTTCACTGTATTCCAGGCTACCTCTCACTTCTGTGCTTTTCTTTTGTACCACTGGTCCTCTTGAATAGATTACCATGCTTAAAATGCCCCACTGCTAACCGATTTCAGGTTGCTTATTAGTTCTATCACGTAACAGATTTTTTCCCGCCTCATGTCTGAAAGGCACCCTGGATAGGGCACCATATAAAGTGTAGTTACTTACCTGTAACAGGTGTTTCTCTGGGGACAGCAGGAATCAGTCCTCTCATATGGGTGACGTCGGCACCAACGGAGATTGCACGGAAGTATCTCCCCAGCTTTCAAAGAAAGGCTTTAGGAGATGTACACACATGCATGATCCCCTTCCCGCCCAAGGGTGTCATCTTGCCTCAGTCCAATGACATAGCTAAGATGGCAAAACCCCCCCCCCTAAAATATGGTAAAGAAGCAACTCCAAGGGGAGGAGGGAAGGTTGTGAGGACCGATTCCTGCTGTCCCGAAGAACACCTGTTACAGATGAGTAACTACGCTTTCTCCGGGAACAAGCAGGAAGTCAGTCCTCACATATGGGACTCCCCAGCTACAAGCTACCGAGAACCTATAACAAAACTCCACGGTGACCTGCAAAGGGTGAGCCATGAGCTGCAGCAGTTGAGTCCCCGCTGAGAGACTCTTGCAAGATCCAAGTGTCCAGCAGGGAACCAGCACTCCAACAGCCTGAACACAGAAGGGTCAGAGGGCAGGAGTTGCCTACACCCTGAAGAGATTACGGAGTATGGCCTGGCCGAAGGCACTGTCCCGTCTTGACTCCTTCTCCAGGCAGTAGTGAGCTGAGAAGGTATGGACCGAAGACCAGGTGGTGCCCATCAGATTTCCGTCACAGGCAGATTTGCCACAGAAGTGGCCATGGTCCTGACACAGTGCACCATGATCTACTGGTCTAGTGAGATCCCAGCCTGCTCATAGGTGAGGGCAATGCAGTCCGTCACCCAAGTGGACAGAGGTTGCTTAATTACTGGGAGCCCCAGATGACTGGGGTCATAGGAGATGAAAAGCTGAGGTGCTTTGTGGTGGCCCCAAGTCCGCTGAAGATAGGATAGGGCCTTTTACAATCCAAAGTATATAGGATGGTTTTCGCTTTGTCAGCATGAGGCCTCAGAAAGAAGGTGGGGAGCACCATGTCCTGATTGAGGTGGAAGGGGGGACACCATCTTTGGCACAAATGTGGGGTGTGTGCGGAGCACTCCCCTGTTCTTGTAGAACCTTGTGTAGAAAGTCTCTGCCATCAGAGCTTGGAGCTCACTGACACTGCGAGCAGACGTGAGTAACATGAGGAAGACAACCTTCCAGGAGAGATATTGCAGGTGGCAGGAAGCCTGGAGCTCAAACGGTGGCTTAGTGAGCTGTGAGAGCACCACGTTGAGATCCCACTCTGCTGCTGGTGGGCAGATGGGGGTTTTGATAGCATGAGGCCCCGCAAGAACCGAGATACAAGAGGCTGAGCCGAGAGTGGCTTTCCCTCAACATTTGGTGGTGCGCTGGAATAGCGCTCATATGCAATCTGACTGAGTTGGACTTTAGTCCCACCTATGACAGATGGAGTAGGTACTGGAATACCGTCTGAACTGAGCAGGAGAATGGTTTGTCTGCTTCTCGGTGCGCCACAGCGAGAACCGATGGCACTTAAAGGCTTACGCCCGGGGAGTGTTGCCTGCAGTTTCACACGAGAACAGCTGGTGCTGGAGAGAGCCGGCCCGTGCGGGGCAGTCACTGCTGATGTTATTTTAAGGCTCCATAAAGGATCTGTGCACGGAGATGTTTCTTGGGAGTGTTGCCTGCAGTTTCACACGCGTTGGAGAGAGAGAACAGCTGGTGCTGGAGAGAGCTGGTCAGTGCGGTGCAGTCATTGCTGACATCATTTTGAAGATCCTTAATATATCTAGAGTGCTTTACGGCACTTGTTGGGGCATTTTCTATGAGGTGTTTTCCAAGAGGGACGTATGCCCCTTGTGAGTCCCGTAGGAGTACATTGGGAGCATTTATAGATCTGTGAAGTGGCGATGTCTGGCGGTAAAAGGAAAAAGAAAACTCTTGTGTCTGTGTCTGCTGGTGGCCCTATGGACAAGCATGTAATATCTACACTGGTCTTAACACAACCAGGTACTGTTCCTTTTGACCCCTCACTGGAGGGGCCAAGTCTTAGCTCTCCTGAGCGTACCCCTCCTCATCCTCCTGGTTTTTTGGAATTGTCTGCTGTGCCTCAATCCGGTGTTTTTAGTTCACAAAAGGAAGTTATGCTCCCCAAAATGGTTTCTTGGTCGGAGCCCTCCATTCCTCCTGGTGACTCACAAGTCTCCTCCATCTCTCTTCTGGATATTTGGCAAGTAGTCAATCGTACTGAACGTATTCTTGCTGAGACTGTTCCCTCTTTATGTCAATTTACTAGGGACACTGTTATTAAATTTCAGAATCATGAAAGATTGGAACTTTGCATTCATCTATTTCGAGTATAGATGTTGTTGTTGTTGTTGTTGTTAAGTGCCGTCGAGTCGGAGTCGACTCATGGTGACCCTCTGGATAGTTATCCTAAATTGTGTTCGGTCTTCAGTCAGGGATAGTCATTGTTGACAGACTGGTACCAGTAGCTGCTGTTATTGTATCGATCCATCTCATTGCTGGCCTTCCTCTTTTGCGTTGACCTTCTATCTTGCCAAGCATGATGTCTTTCTCTAATGATCTCTCTCTTCGCATGATGTGTCCAAAGTATGAAAGTCAAAGTCTTGTCATCTGGCCTTCTAAAGAAAGCTTAGGTTTGATCTCCTCTAGTACTGACTGGTTTGTTCTTCGGGCAGTCCATGGTATACACAGTATTTGCCGCCAGCACCATAATTCAAAGGCATCAATTTTCTTCCTGTCTATCTTTTTCACTGTCCAGCTTTCACATCCATATGATGTTATTGAAAATACCATGGCTTGAACAAGTTGAATCTTTGTATGGAGAGAGACATCTCTGCTCTTGAGAATCTTATCTAGGTCTTTCATAGCCATTCTGCCAAGAGCAATGCGTCGTCTGATTTCTTGACTGCTTGTTGCTTCTTTATTGATAGTTGATCCAAGTAGGTTACAGTTGTTTACGATTTCAATTTCTTCTCCTTCAACGATGAACCTGTTGATTATGGCAGTTGTCATGATCTTTGTCTTCTTTTCATTAAGGTGCAGGCCCATTTTGAGACTATGTTCTTTGATTGTGAGAAGCAAATGTTTCAGATCATCTTCACTTTCAGTCAGTAATGTGGTATTATCGGCATAGCGAAGGTTGTTGATGAGTCTTCCACCAATCTTCACACCTCTGTTGTCTTCATACCATCCTGATTCTCTGATGATTTGTTCTGCATATAAATTAAACTGGTAGGGGGAAAGTATGCAGCCTTGTCTTACACCTTTGCTTATTTTAAACCATTCTGTTTCTCCTTGTTCCGTTCAAACTGTTGCTTCTTGATCAATGTACAGATTGTGCAAGAGTACGATCAGGTGTTCTGGTATACCCATGCTTCTTAATATGGCCCAGAGTTTCTCATTGTTTACACAGTCAAAAGCTTTGCTATAGTCGATAAAGCACAAATAGATATCCTTTTGATATTCTTTAGTCTTTTCAAGGATCCATCTCACATCCGCAATGATGTCTCTCATTCCTCGCCCTTTCATGAACCCTGCTTGCACTTCAGGTAGTTCTTGTTCCAGGTATGGTTGTAGTCTCTTTTGAATAATCTTCAGTAGAATCTTGCTGGCATGTGGGATCAGAGCGATTGTGCGATAATTTCCACAGTCAGTTGGATCACCTTTCTTTAGTATTGGTATAAACACAGATCTTTTCCAGTCAGTTGGCCATGATGTTGTCTTCCATATTTCTTGGCAGAGCCTTGTAAGTACGGTAACTGCTGCATCAGATTGCGGTAATACTTCTATGGGAATGCTATCAATGCCTGGTGCTTTGTTCTTTGATAAGGCTTTCAAAGCCGCTTCAAATTCTTCTTTCTTCACCAATGGTTCCCGATCATAAGGTACAGGTTGAAACGGCTGTTGGTCCACTTGATCTTTATCATATAAAAACTCTGTATATTCTTTCCATCTTTTCTTGATCTTCTCGGCATCATTCAACATACAACCTTGAGCATCTTGTAAAATTCTGATTCAAGGCTGGAACGTTTTCTTTAACTCTCGTAGCTTTAGGAAAGCCGAACATGTTCTTCCTCATAGTTTCTGCTTCTATTTTCTTGCATGTGTCGTTGTAGTACTTTTCCTTGTCCTGTCTTGCTGCATGTTGGAAATCTCTGTGGAGTTCTGCGATTGTCTTTCTTTCTCCTCTGGCTTTAGCTTCTCTGTGTTTCTGGGCAATTTTCAGAGTTTCTTCTGTCATCCATTTTGAGATGAATAGATCGTTGGTCTTGCAGAATTCTATCAGTCTTTCTCCAGCTTCATTTCTGTTGCCAAGTCCATATTTTCCCAACTACTTTGTCTTCTTCTTTGTTGCCAACTTTTGCGTTCCAGTCACCCATGACTATCAGGATGTCCTGTTTGCATGTTCTGTCAATTTCAGCTTGTACTTGTTAGTAGAACTCTTCAATTTCATTCTCTTCTGCAGCTGTTGTTGGGGCATATGCTTGAATTATAGTTGTGTTGATAGGCATTCCTCGTAGACGAATAGAGATTAAGCGTTCGCTGACTGCATTGTATTTCATTACAGTTCTTGCAAGTTTCTTCTTTATTATAAATGCAACACCATTTCTTCTTTGTCTTTCATTTCCAGCATAGTAGACCATGTGATCATCTGATGCAAAGTGCCCGATGCCAGTCCATTTCAGTTCGCTGACACCCAACAGATCAAGTTGTACACGTTCCATTTCATTCTTGACCATCTCCAACTTCCCTTGGTTCATGCTTTGTATGTTCCATGTTCCAATGTGTAAGACATCTTTACAGCTTCTCTCATTTCATGCGCAGCTACATCAGCAGTCAGACGTCCCGAGGGCTTTGATCCAACCACATCATAAATGCTGGCTTTACTCTGAAGAGTATTCAGCTCTTCCCCAGTAGCTAGTTGAGTGCCTTCTGACCTGGGGGTCTCATCTTCCAGCACTACAGCACACTTTGTTTTGTTGTAACTATCCATTGGGTTTTCATGGCAATATAGATATGCAGTATCGCGTATAGATACGCAGGTTAAATCGTTCTCTTTATTTCAGTCTGCTACCATGAAAGAAAGTTCTATTATGTGTCAAAAACTTGAGAATTTAGAGAATATGGCTAGGTCTAAGAATTTGAGTGTTTTAAATTTTCCTTCTAATAGTTTATTATCTCCATCAATACTGTTTAGGAAATATTTAAAAGATGTTCTTCTTCTCCTCCCCACCGCCGATGCTATAGTGTTTGCTAAATGTTATTATATTTCCCCAAAAATTGTTTCTCCAGGTGTTGGGGAAGGGGAAAGCGTAGTTACTCACCTGTAACAGGTGTTCTCCAGGAGCAGCAGGAATCAGTCCTCACATATGGGTGACGTCGGCGCCGACGGAGCCCTCGCGGAGCAATTTTCCCCAGCTTTCAAAGAAAGCCTTTGGGAATTGCAGCGCGCATGCGCGGTCTCCTTCCCGCCCAAGGGTGCCATCTTAGCCAGTCTGATGACATAGCTAAAAGACAGCATAAAAATTTGCAAAAAAACTTAAGCAGATGATTGCAACTCCAAGGGGAGGAGGGAGGGTTGTGAGGACTGATTCCTGCTGCTCCTGGAGAACACCTGTTACAGGTGAGTAACTACGCTTTCTCCAGGACCAAGCAGGAAGTCAGTCCTCACATATGGGACTCCCAAGCTTAAGGCTACCGGAGACCCTAAGCACAAAAATGAGCTCCCTCTAGCTCAGCGGCACAGAAGGAAGGAATCTTCACTGAATTATTACCCACCGGTAGCCCCCATCCGGGATGGAGGGTAGGAGTTGCTCAAACCTCGAAGAGATTTCGGAGGACTGCCTGTCCGAAAGCACTGTCCCTGCGGGACTCCCTCTCGAGGCAGTAATGGACCGCAAAAGTCTGGCTCGAAGACCAAGTAGCGGCCCGGCAGATGTCTGCCAACGGAACAGAGCGGAGGTAAGCCACTGACGTAGCCTTCGCCCGAACACAATGAGCCGTGACTCGACTTTCTAACGAGAGTCCGGCTGCCCCATAAGCCCAAGCAATGCAGTCAGCAACCCAGATGGACAGAGTACGCTTGGAGACCGGGAGCCCCAATTTATTGGGGTCAAAAGACACAAAAAGCTGAGCAGCTTTACGGTGCTACCGCGTACGGTCAAGGTAGAAGTTCAATGCCCTTCTACAGTCCAGGGTATGCAGGACCATTTCAGCTCGGCTGGAGTGTGGCCTGGGAAAGAAGGTCGGAAGTACCACCTCCTGATTGATGTGAAAAGGGGAGACCACTTTTGGAAGAAATTTTGGGTGAGTCCGTAGGACTACCCTATTTTTGTAGAACCGAGTGTAAGGGGGATCAGACACGAGGGCCTGCAATTCACTTACGCGTCTAGCGGAAGTGAGGGCTATCAGGAATAAAGTTTTCCAAGAAAGAAAACGGAGAGAACAGGGAGCCATAGGTTCAAAAGGCGGACAGGTGATCCGCTGTAAAACCACATTCAGATCCCAGTCAGGTGCTGGCGGGCGCAGAGGTGGTTTAAGTAGAAGGAGACCTCGGAGAAACCTCGCTACGAGAGGGTCGCTGGAAAGAGGTCTGCCGTCCACCGGCACATGATGTGCTGAAAGAGCACTGAGGTGAACTTTGACGGAGTTGGACTTAAGTCCCAGATTAGAGAGGTAGAGCAAGTACTGCAAGATCACCGACACCGAGCAGGAGAAGGGATCCTGAGACTGCTGGGCACACCAAGCGGAAAAGCGACGCAACTTAAGGGCGTAGCATTTGCGGGTAGAAGGTCGCCGAGAAGCTAGGACGACCTCTTCCACTTCTGCCGGCAGTAGAAGGGGAGCAAGGACTACCCTTTCAGCAGCCAGGCCATTAGATTGAGAGATCTGAGGTTGGGGTGTAGCAGGGACCCCTGATCCTGTGTTAGGAGATCCGGTTGAAACCCCAGAGGGAACGGATCCTCTACCGCTAATTGCAGCAGGAGTGGAAACCACGGCTGTCTGGGCCAGCGAGGAGCTATCAGGATCATGGAAGCTTTGTCTCGGAGAACCTTGAAAAGAGTTCGAGAGACTAGCGGGATGGGAGGAAAGACATACAGAAGGCTCTTCGACCATGAGAGCAGAAAAGCATCCGCCGCTACTCGAAGGGGATGCGGCTGCCGAGAGCAGAAGCGAGGAAGTTGCCGGTTGAGAGGACTGGCAAAGAGATCCATCGTGGGGAGGCCCCACTTCAGGAAAAGTTTCTGAACTACCAAGGGATCCAGGCGCCACTCATGCGGCTGGAGGACCCTGCTGAGTTTGTCGGCCAGGCAATTTTCTTGGCCTGGGAGATAAACTGCCCTGAGAAGAATGCCGTGGCTGACGGCCCAAGAGCAGAGCTTCTGTGCTTCTCGACAGAGAAGGAAGGAGCCTGTGCCTCCCTGTTTGTTCACGTAGAACATGGCAACCTGATTGTCTGTCTGGACAAGGACGGACTGGTGAGAAGTCAGGTGGGAGAAAGCCTTGAGAGCCAGACGGATTGCTCTGAGCTCCAGGAAGTTGATCTGCTGAGCAGACTCCCACGTGGTCCAGAGACCTTGAGTACATGCCCCTTGGCAATGCGCTACCCATCCTAGGAGAGAAGCATCGGTCGTCAGCACTTGAGCCGGCTGAGGTGACTGAAAAGGCATTCCGAGCACCAGGTTCGGCCGATGAAGCCACCACTGTAGAGAAGAGGCCAGCGGTCCGGAGACGCGCACTAAGTCGGCTAGGCCGCCCGTGGCTTGTTGCCACTGCTTGCGAAGGCACCATTGAGCAGGCCGCATATTCAGGCGGGCATTGGGGGTCACGTGGACGGTGGAAGCCATATGGCCGAGTAGTCTCAGGAAGCGCCTGGCTGAGACCAGGGACTGGCTGCGAAAACGGCCGGCTAGGTCCATGAGCCGTTGAGCCCTGTCGAGAGGCAGGAAAGCTCGTGCCTGAGGAGTGTGCAGTCTTGCGCCGATGAACTCGAGATCCTGTGAGGGGAGCAAAGTGGACTTTGCGAAGTTTATGACAAAGCCCAAGTACTGCAGAAGAGTCACAGTGCGGTGTGTGGCTTTTGTGACTTCCGGAGAGGACGATGCTCTGATGAGCCAGTCGTCTAGGTACGGAAAGACATAGAGGCCGTGAAGCCGTAGATAAGCCGCCACCACCGCGAGACATTTTGTGAAGACTCGCGGTGCGGAGGATAGGCCAAAGGGTAGTACTCTGTACTGGTAATGTTTTCCTGCCACCACAAACCTTAGGTATTGGCGGTGGCTTGGGTGGATGAGGATGTGCGTGTAGGCATCTTTTAGATCCAAGGAGCATAGCCAATCTCCCTGCTGGAGGTAGGGCAGAAGGATTCCAAGGGTAAGCATCTTGAACTTCTCCCTCACGAGGAACTTGTTGAGGTTGCGCAAGTCCAGGATGGGTCTGAGGCCTCCTGTTCTTTTTGGTATCAGGAAATACCGGGAATAAAAACCTTGACCTCTCAGGTGGTGGGGCACCGGTTCCACCGCCTGTTCCTGAAAGAAGACTTGCTAACTCCTGAAGGAGTAAGTCTCTGTGCAGAGGGAGTCGTGGAGGTTCTCCCGGGAAATAGGAGGGAGGGACCTGGTGGAAGTGGAGAAGATAGCCTTCTCTTACGACTTGAAGCACCCAGGCATCTGAAGTGATGTTGGACCACCTGTGGGCGAAGTGAACCAGCCGGCCTCCGGTGCTGGGAGGAACCAGCTGAGGGGGAGAGGCTATGCTGATGAAGTCAAAAACCCCCACCCTGCTGAGCAGGGGCCGGTGGTGCAGGCTTGGGGGCTTGCTGCCTACGGGACCCGTTACCCCGTCCCTTGGCCTGCTGACCCTGTTGGGGAGCTGCGGAGGCCTGATATTGAGGGTAGTGTTTATAGGCAGCCGCCTTTCTTGGGTAAAAGGACTTCTTTCCCGAGCCCTTCTTTTTCTGGGAAGGGGCGGAGGTCTTCCTAGAAAGCCTAGTTCTGGTGAGAGTCTCCGTCTCGATTTGTGCAGCCTTTTCAGCCATGGGCTTGCCAAAGAGGTTCTCACCTCGGCAGGGGACATCGACCAACTTGTCCTGCACCCAGGGTTCAAGGTCAGACGACTGAAGCCAAGCCTGTCGGCGGGCACCGATGCCGGCTGCGGCCACTCGAGCCGATGCTTCAAAGCCATCATAGGCTGCTCGGGACATGAATTTGGAGCATTCCCGAATACCAGTTGTCAAGGCCAGGAACCTCCGCAAAGGTTCCTCGGACAGCCCAGCGGAGAATCCGGCTACCTCTTTAGCCAGGTCTCTGAGATACATGCCCATGTAGAGCTGATAGGTCTGGACCCGACAAGCAAGCATAGAGCCCTGGAAACACTTCTTACCGAGGCCATCCAGGTTACGGGCCTCCCTGCCAGGGGGCACCGAGGAGTGCATCTTCTGGCTCTTAAGCCTATGCATGGCCGATTCCACTACCATGGAATGGTGCGGTAGCTGTGCTTTTTGGAAGCCGGGACTCTTGCGGACTCGATGGAATCGACCCGCTTGCTTAATACCGGCGACGATGCCGGACTCTCCCACATGCGGAAGAGTAGTCGTTCCAGCATGGGAGGAACCGGTACAGTAAAGTGTTCCCTGGCGGGAGAGTCATACTGAAGGGCGTCGAGCTCTTCGGCTCGAGGCTCCTCCTCGGGATCCGCAGAGAAGGCCAAAGCCTTGGCCATATCCCTGACGAAGTCCGAGAACCGGGCATCCTCCGGAGGGGACTGCTTCCGAGGTTTGGACTCAGGTGAGTCCGAGGGGACACACCGAGTCCGAAACGAATCAGGTGACTCCTCCTCTTCAGACTCCCAGGCCGACTCCGAGGAGGAATCGGTGGGGTCGGCTCGGGCAGGCGGAGGCGTCGGCTGCCCCGACACCGAGGGAGTCGGCGTCGATGACCTCGGTCCCGAACGGGAGGCCGAGGGTGACCTCGACCGAGGATCGACTCGAGTTCGCATGGACTCGAGGATCGGCTTGGTCTCCGGGGTCGACTTAGACGTCGACGTCCCGGCGGTCGGGGCAGTGGCGCCAGCGAGGCTAGCGATCAGTGCCCGCTGCTGGTCCATGAAGGCAGATAGTCTGCTCTCCAAGGCCGTCAACCTGAGTCCGACCTCAGGTGACCCAGCAGCCCCCGACTCGGGCCCCGACGACGTCGGACCCCTCGGAGGCGAGTCCAGGAGGACTACAGGACTTACCCGAGCAGGCAACTCCGACTCCAGACGAGGTCGCTTCGGGAGGTGCTCCTTCTCCAAAGACCCGGGACGGCTATCGGGGCTATGCGACCTGGCCCTCGCGGAGCCAGGAGCGTCCACCGACGCCGCCCTCGCGGGTTTTACCTTCCGTCGATGGTCCCCGGAGGGAGAACCCCTGTCGGAGGAATTTCGGCGATGGTCAGAGCTGGAACCTCTGGACGCCGAGGCCTCCGACGAGGTCCGGGTACGGCCGGGGTCAGCGAAGATTCGTTCCTGCTGGTGTCGCCGACTCCTTAACGCTTTGGAGGACATTTTGCTGCAGGCCCCACAGATCAGTTCTTCGTGATCCGGGCCGAGGCAGCGGAGGCAATTATCATGTGTGTCAGTGAGTGACATATTTCTGTCACACTGAACACAACGCTTGAAACCACTGGCAGCCATCGGGGGAAAAAGGGCCCCTGCAAGGTCAAAGGACCGGGCTGCCAGCGAAAAACCAAAAAACAAAACTGACCAAAAATCAGAAAAACCGAAAAATAAGAGAAGGACTCGCAACGGCGTCGCGAGTCCGGGCAGGAAAAAGACCGGCGTCGAACTGAAGAAAAAAATAGAAATAAATCACTAAAATCAACTTTTTCAGCGGGGACACGATGGGTACGTCTGTAGGGCTCCGTGGAAAAAAGAAGACTGGCTAAGATGGCACCCTTGGGCGGGAAGTAGACGGCGCATGCGCGCTGCAATTCCCAAAGGCTTTCTTTGAAAGCTGGGGAAAATTGCTCCGCAAGGGCTCCGTCGGCGCCGACGTCACCCATATGTGAGGACTGACTTCCTGCTTGGTCCTGGAGAAATAGCTGTTCTTGAAGATAAAAATGGGTTTAACTTGACTGCCTTCTTGGAAGACACTCAAGATATTATTTCCACTAGAGCCACATTATTAGTAACTTTGGTTTCTGAAGAAGATAAAGTCTCTATTCTTAAAGCTTATTTTCGGAAAAGGGACAATCTCTATTGTGGTGATAAGGTCTCTATTTTTCCTGATGTATCTCGCTCAACACAAGCACGTAGGAAGTCCTTTCTTGCTCTGAAGTCTAGAACTCTTGCCTTAGGCGCTACTTTTTTCTTGCTCTACCCTTGTCAATGCTTAGTATTTCTTGGTTATAACAAGATTGTCTTTTTGTCATTTTCGGATTTGGAAAGGTGGATTCTTGATAAGGAAAAGGTGCAGTGACTTTTGCTTTTCCTTTATGTCATTATGCTGTCATTTAGAAATTGTCAGGCGGTGGGAGGGTATAATTAAATGACTGCTCTGTGTGGCTGGGACACCTTTCTTTGGTTTGATGTTCCTTGCCCTGTTTTTTCTTCTTATTGATTTCTTATGGTTTTCTCCCCGAGATGTGGGCTAATGTACTTGTTTGTATTATTTCTTTTTTGAATTATTTCTATTGTTGACTTATTGTGTTTCTCTATAATTTGTGAACATTGTATAGTTTTTGAAAATTTCAATAAACAAAATTAAAGTAAAGGCGTACGCCCTTCTTGTGGAGGCCTTGCAGGAGGCTAGAAGGGCCTCTTCCATGTCCTGTGGAAGATTGAAGGGAGTTAGAGCTACCCTTTCAGCAGCCAATTCTTCTGTACGGGCTCCATCGGCACGGACATCACCAATATTTGAGGACTGACTTCCTGCTTGTTCTCGGAGAATTACTGAAAATAAACAGCAAGTCATAATCAATCTACACTAGCTCAATTCCAGGTTTCTTTGGATTTGATTTAAAGGGATAAAAAAAGAGTGATCTGGTATGTTCCGTGATGATATATCATAATAAAAATGAATATTAATACAGATATTTTTCACAGCATGAGAAAATTCAACTGACAGTGTGGGGTTTTATGGATAACTGTATTTTACATGAATCTATTTTATAGCACACCTTCTGTATTTTAGGAAGCTATGTAGTAAAATGAAAATAAATAAATGGTATCGAGAGAGGAATGTCACATCAGCCAGAACTGTGACAGTCGGCGTGCAGGGAGTGAGGGGGTAGATGGGGAAGACAGCAGAATAAGCTGGTGGGGAACATCCTTTACCATCAGAAATGACAGCATTTTGGTGGAAGGAATGCTGCCTTCCACCCCACTCACTAGGAGCAGGAGCATTTTGTTAGCTAGCTACAAAAATGTGATAAACTGCTATTCAATAAATAACGTTATCAGCACTGCAATGTACAAATCAGGCACAATATCATGGACAAGACACTGGCAAAGAAAGAGGAGCCAGACTACACACACCAAGGGTGAGGGGGAATGGGTAGCACAACAATTTAAGCCATATATAACCCATATTACAAGGAGAACAAGGGGGAAAGCGGACCAGCCGCTCTAGCCACAGCTGTTAATAACCTGCACTGGTCTGCTTGACAAAGGCAAGTCATCTCTCCTCTAACGCTTTCTTTCAGGCAATTAGAACACATTTATCTTCCTCTCACCAAATCTCTCTTTTACGAGTTTCCAGCTGTTGGTATAGACATGAAACTGGGATGACACGTATGAAATGGAAGCCAGGAGAACAGATTATTTAGCACAAAAAAAGACACAGTTGTGATCTGACATTTCATAATGGCTGGCTAATATGAACATTTTAGCCTGATAAAATTCTCTCTCATGACTTCCTTAAAGCACAGTTACTTATCTGTAACAGGTGATCTCTGGGAACAGCAGGAATAAGTCTTCACATATGGGTACGTCGGTACCGACGGAGTCCACGCAGGAACGCTTCCCAGCGTCCAATCAGAAAGCTTTTGGAAACATCCCAACACACCTGCGTGCTGCCTTCCCGCATTCCCAACTGCCTCTCCTCAGTAAAGTTTTAAAGCTGAGACAAAGAGAGAGAGCAAGGAAGGGAAAGATAGAGATAGAGAAATGCAACTCCTAGGGGAGGTGGGTGGGTTGTGAAGACTTATTCCTGCTGTTACCAGAGATCACCTGTTACAGGTAAGTAACTGTGCTATCTCCAAGAACAAGCAAAAATGAGTCTTCACATATGGGGACTTCCAAGCTCAGATGCCTGGAGGGAGTCCTAGCATGTTGCAAGTCTAGAACGAGCCATGCTATTCCTCAGGACCTCAGACATCCTGGGGATGGAGGGTAGGAGTTGAATACAGAAAAGGAGCTGGGGAACAGCTGGCTAGAACAGGACTTCAAAAGGGGAAGACCCTGTATCGAGGGCATTTAGTAGTAAAATATTGTGATCTGAGCCTCCATTGTTGGCATTGCACAGGTGCACTGAGCTACATATGGATCTGATAGAAGAGCCAGTGAATGTGCTCAAGGGGTACCTCACTGGGAAGTAGACGTAATAAAGTAGAACAAAAAACATGTGGAGGTCAGAACCCTTCAGGGTGAGAAATAGCCCAGGGGAAAACTGGGGTAGTATAAGAGGTAGAGCTTCAGCGGAGACGCAGAAGGTACTATTAAAGAAAGCTTAAGCTGTTTTGGTCCAAAAACAGTACAAATCTAGGACCAAGAGAAAAACTGAGTCTGACCCAACTGGACTGGGGTTGGAATCAGTCCATGTAGGGGAGAAAGGGTATGGAGACCCTTGTATCTGATAAGAAAGTAAGAACAGACTCAGGAGCGCTAAGCTTTAGAGCAACGGAAGCTCCGCAATGTCTTTCCTAAATGGGGTCAATTAGGAAAGAAAGGTACATGGAGAGCTTCAGGAGTACCTAACCTGAAAAGGTTATGGTAAGGGAAAAAGGTGTTAAATACCACAGGAGTGGTTATAGGTGTAGTCCCCTAGGTATGCTGGTACAGTATTGATAGGGTTAGTGCCCATTTGTCAGGATCATATAGGAATGTCAGGATATCTGATCCTAACAGACAGATAGATAAGTAGATGGATACAGATCTATCTAAAAATATATTTCATTATATCTATTAATATATATGTATATATATATATATATATATTTATATTTAAATATATACACATATAGGGTATATATGCATATATCTATAAAGAGATATGTATGGGCAGAAGATACACAGATAGATATAAATAAGTATATATATATATATATATATATACCTAGATGAATAGGCAGGTATATAGAGACGTGCCTCCAGGTATATGGATCGAGAGATGTCCAGAGAACCCCATCCCCCCTTAAAGGGAGAGAGGAAGATTCATCTGACAGCAAGAAGGTTGATACCTGCTTGAATAGATAAATAGAAAAAATCCTCTTCTCCAGGTTATGACGGGCATAGTCAGAGGAAGGTTGTCCCTGACAAGAAGGCGGCTTAATTCTTTGCAGAATTTGAGCTCTTGAATAACCAGGATGGCCTACGTGAAAATGGCAGAGGATAACGTCAGTCTGCAGACAGGAAGTCCAGATATCTCCAGAATTGTAGTATGGAGATTGGATAGAGGAGGCTTCTGGAGGAAGATACCCTAGTGATCCGCCTATGAGGGCAAGATGGGTATTAGGTGTCCTCTAGCTGCCAGTGAAGAATTTATCTCTGATGGGAAGACCCAAGGAGATATGGGCCAAGCCAGGGAATTGGCCCTTCTTTTAGGCTTTCACGTAAGAAAAGGCCTGAGGCTTATGCCTCAAAAGAGATTTAAGAGAAGATGGAAAGGGTAGAGAATACCTGCCAGGCATGAAACATGACTGGGGGAAGCCCTTTTAACCATCTGGGGTTATCTGCTAGGCAAGATACTAATGCTCTCTAGCAAGGGCCCATAGTGCAAAGCTACTCTGTAGAGTTGCAGAGAGCATGCTGCAGGTTGGTTAGAAGAAAAAACTGGCTGTGGACGATCCTTGGTGAGGAATGTGGAAAGCCAGCAGGTAACCAACTATTCTGCCAAGGACAAGGGGGCAAAGAATAGAAGTTAACCAACCAAACTGTGATAATAGGGTTTCCCAAACGAGGTTGATAACCTGCTTGGGACTTAGCACTGAGGCTAGGAGGATTGCTAGTGGAGGGGAAGCCCTGGTTGTGTAGTGAACAAAACCAGTGGCTTAACCACTAGGAATTTCTGCATCTGCAGCAACTATCAGGGCAGCATGGAGAATTTCTTTTCCCTCCTCTTTTTTTAGATTGGGAAAAAGAAACCACAGACATGGAAGGACTTCCTATTGTCTGAGGAGCTGCCCTAAGGTAACAAGGGGGAAGACAACTCCAGAAGGGCGAATCCCCCAGTAGAACAGGTAGAGGACCATAGGGGCTTACCCGTGTAAAAAGCCACTCTTACAAACCAAATGTTGTAGTAAGAGGAAGGTAAGACAGAGTTGCAAGAGACCAACTATGGAGGAAATCTCTGACAGGTGAGATGATACATGCCAGTACAGGGAAACAACTGTCTATTGATAGTTGTTACCTCTCTTTCCTCCAAGAGGAAAATCTGTTAAGTATGGGCATGATCATCATAAAGACTCTTAGAGAAAAGATGTCTCATGAAGAGATATCTAGGTAGGTTAGGATAAATTTAGTGCAGATACTGCAAGTGAAAAGAAGCAGACTGCCACCCTAACCACCACCAAGAGAGACAATGATCTACTTGAAACCCTGTGACTGCTGGGTTTGTTGACCCTGTTGAGTTTGTGGATTCTTCAGACTAGGGCGATGTTTCCCCTGTTTGGGAACATCTGTATGATGGGCAGATGATGGACAAAACCTTCTCCCCCTAGGGGAAGAAAGTTTGGTAGGACATTTCCTACCTACTGAAAAAGAAGGTGGCATAGAACAGCCTCTGGAAACAGGAAAGTCAGTGGATAACTGAGTAACCTGACGTATAGACTCCTTGTTGAAGGGATTTTCTCCAGTGCAAGGAGTATTTCCCAGTCTTTCTTGTGCCCATTTGTCCAAGTCTGAAGCTTGGAGCCAGGCTCTACGTCGTGCCCCTATAGCTATAGCAGAAGTCCTGCTAACAGACTCAAAGGAGTCTAGGGAAGCACGAGTAAGAAACCTAGAGATATTATGAGCATGACTAACCAGTAAGGAATAGTCTGCTTGTTTGGGCTCTTGAAGAAAAGGAGTCAAAAGATGTAATTTCCTTGTGACCTCCTCAAGAGATAGACCCATATAAAAAATATATGAGAGAATTCTTGCTGAAAGCATGGAGGTCTGGAAGGCTTGACGTCCAAAGGCATCTAGTGTCTTAGACTCACGACCTGGCGGACAAGAAGAGTGCTTTTTATTACTCTTCACTCGCCTCATTGCTGATTCTACCACAATGGAATGATGAGGAAGTTGAGTCCTTTGAAACCCTGGAGAGGGGGGCACCTGATATAGGAGATCAGTTGCTCTGGAAGGTGGGGGTACCCTTAAAGGAGCTTCCCACATTTGTAGAAGGAGATCCTGCAAAGAATGATGCAAAGGAAGCATTATATTCTCCTTTGCTTTGCTAGGAACAGAGAGGTATTCTGTATTCCCTTGTGTAGGATCTTGTCCAGGAATAGGAATGGCAAGTGATTTTGCCATAGCCAGGAGGAAAATCTGGAAAAAAGGATCCCCAGAGGGAACTTCCCTTGGATAGGCTAGATCTGATGAAGAACTAGCGTTGGCACCGAGGGATCTATTGCAGTATATAGGAATAGAAGATCCTGAATGGTGCAGTATGGGATCCTTAGATGGTGGTCGCTGGTACTGCAGGTCAGAACCAGCGACAGTCGGTAACAGATCATCCATGCTAGGGATCGATTCCAGACTCGGCATCGAGGGAAGCGAGCCTGACGAGAGAAGCATGGAAGGTACCGACAGCAATGGTACTGTGGATATCGGTACCGATCTCGGTACCGTATCTGATACCGGTGGAAGAAGACCAGCCAGTGGCAATTCTAATGGTATTGGAGGAACCGAGAGTTGCGGATCCGAATTATCGGAACCGAGCCTTCGGTACCGACGGGAGTCGGTACCAAGGCGAATCGGTACCCAGTCCTCCAGACTGGAGATCGATTCGAGACTCGGCATCGAAGGAAGCGAGTCTATCGATGCACGTCTGGAGGGTACCGACGTCAGTACTAGTATCGGTGTCGATACCGATACTGGAAGGTCGATCTGAAGTGTATCCACCGGCCCCGCAGGTACCGAGGATGCCAGACGATGATCCTTGGTGAGGAATGTTTCATCCAACACCAGTGCCGATGCCGGGGTATCGGTACCGCTCAAAACGGATGCCACCACCGGGCATGGCTCAGGTATGTTCTGTGAGGGGTGAACCTCAGGAACAACCTGAAACCCCACATAGGCTTTGGAGGCCGAAGACTCCCACCGGGCTTTTGAAACCAGTGGATTCTCGAGGACAAGGCCATAGGCATCTCTATGCTGTGCATGAGAAGTGCCGCTCGAGGACTGGCTAGTCTTAACAGACTGTTTTTGGGTTACCTGATCCTGTGTAGAAGAAGATATGGTCGGTGCCCTGAAGTTGGAAGGGGACCGCGTGTCGAGGGGAACTCGATGTTGAAAACCTCTTCTCACAATACTGGTGCCCGAGGGCTCCGGAGAAAAATGGTCAGGACCCAAGCAGGTTAGACACCAATTGTGAGTGTCTAAAAATAAAGTTGTACCGCCACAGTTTATACATTTCTTGGGGAAAGTGGCTGGCGGTTCCATGAGGAAAAATGGAGAGGCCTAGAAGGTCTGAGAACCGTGAGACACTAAGAAAGAAAAATATATTCCTTAAGGAAAAAATTTTACAAGAAAAGAAGAACGAAACACCGGCGGTACCAGTGGCGTCGGGGAAGGCAGCCGCGACCACAAGAAAACTAAAAAATAAAAGAAGAATTTTCTGCAGTGACAGGAGAACGTCCTGCCGGCTCCGCGGAAAAACGAAAACTGAGGAGAGGCAGTTGGGAAGGCGGGAAGGCAGCACGCAGGCGTGTTGGGATGCTTCCAAAAGCTTTCTGATTGGACGCTGGGAAGCTTTCCTGCGCGGACTCCGTCGGTACCGACGTACCCATATGTGAAGACTCATTCCTGCTTGTTCCTGGAGATTAGCAGTTACTCAAAGATGTATTCAAGAAAGAAGTATGGTCTAGTGGTTTCAGTGGTGATCTAAAACTTTGGAATGGACCTGGCACTACATTATTATTATTTATTTATTTAACAGATTTTATATACCGCCTTATCCTTTAATAACATTAGCTCAGCTTCTACCCTCACAAAGATTCTATGTCCGCTACTCACTCCTCCTCTACGCTCTCTCCCCCCAGTCATTCCTGACCCTGCCTCTCTGGCAACGTATTTCTCCTCTAAAGTCCTTTCCCTCCGCCTTTCATTTCCCTCCTGTCCTCCCCCAATTTCTCCTCCTCCCCAAACCTCAGAAACATATCCCATTTCTTCGTCTTCCTCCCCTTCACCCCCCCCTCCACACCCCTCTCTTTCCCATCGTTGGTCTTCTTTTGAGCCTATCTCCGCCTCTGCCCTTTCCAAGACCTTCAACTCTGTTCACAAAACCTTCTGCTCTTCTGATCCCATTCCCTCCCATTGGCTCCTAGATCCCTCTCTAACCATCTCCCCCCACATTCTCTCTATCTTTAATATTAGTCTTTCCACTGGTGTCTTCCCCACCCCCTGGAAGCACGCTATCATCCACCCCATTTTAAAAAAGGGGTCCCTAGATCACTCCTCCACCTCTAGCTGGCATCCCATCTCTAATCTTCCTTTCCTCTCTAAGCTTCTAGAAAAACTTGTCTTCACTCAATTGTCCTCCCACCTTGAAGCCTCCCTCACCCTACACTCACGACAATCTGGTTTTCGTCCCGGTCACAGCACGGAGTCCGTTCTTCTTTCACTTCTAAATGAACTACACACCGCCCACGATCATGGCTCCTTCACCCTTGCTGTCTCCCTTGATCTCTCTGCTGCATTCGACCTTGTTGACCACCGTACTCTCCTCTCATGCCTTTTAAGATGCCGGCCTAGCCGGCACTGTTCTCCACTGGGGTTTCACTCTTTTCTCTCTGGCCGGTCTTTCTCAGTTTCCGCTGGTTCTCTTTCTTCCCCCTCCACCCCCCTTCCCTGTGGCGTCCCCCAGGGTTCTGTTCTCGCTCCCCTTCTGTTTAATATTTTCCTAGCTCCTCTCACTCTCTTGGTTCAACAACACAGTGTTTCCGCTCACTATTATGCCGACGACATCTTTCTTCTCTATCACACTGACTCAGTTTCCCCCCGATATAACCCCTCTTAACAACTGTCTCTCCTCAGTGGCGTCTTGGCTTTCCTCTAATTTCTTATATATCAACCTCTCTAAAACTTCAGCCATTTGGTTCACCGCCGGTAGTCCTGCCCCTTCCCTCGCTCCCTTGCTTTCTTCCTCCCCTATTCCTATCGTTACCTCTCTGCGCTATCTTGGTATGACCCTCGAGTCCCCTCTATCCTTCAAAGCCCACATCTCATCTGTAATTCAACGCTGTTTTCTCACCCTAAGACAACTACGATCTGTTCGTCCTTTCCTTTCTTTCTCCTCTATGACCACCTTCCTCATCTCCTTTGTTGTCTCACGCCTAGACTATTGCAATGTCTCCTTAGCTGGTTTCCCCCAATCTCAACACCAACGTCTGCAATGAGTCCACAATACTGCTGCCCGTATCCTCACCTGCTCCTCTCGCTTCGACCATATCACCCCCCTTCTCATTCACCTGCATTGGCTTCCGATCCCCTTTCGTATTCAGTACAAATTCCTCATCTTTGTCCACAGGTCTATTCACACCGGCACTCCTCTTTACCTTGCTGATCTGGTCCACTCCCCACTCCCCACCACTCCCTCCGCACTATCCACATGAACCGCCTAACCCTACCTTCTCCATCCCCAGCCCACCTAGAATCCACCCGCTCCTCCTCCTTTTACTTCCTTGGCCCCCGCCTCTGGAACTCGCTCCCCCCGGACCTCTGCCTAGAGACCTCATTTAAAACCTTTAAACAAACCTAAAAACCCACCTCTTTTGCCTAGCCTTCGGCCTCTCACCTCCCCCCTGTCCTCTTTCTCCACCCCCACATTGATGCGCCTTGACTTGCTCTATGATCTACCTGTAATTTAATCGCTACTCTTCTCTCTCCTTTCCTATCATACTATGGCGTTCTCTTCCTTTTTCCCCAGCGGTTTTTGATGTATTTTGTAAAATGCTCAGAAGCTGTTGTGATGGGTGGTCTATTAAGAAACCCAATAAACATAAACATATGTGAACTCAGGCATGTCATTGTATTTTTCTGCCTCTAAGTCGCTGATCCACAACTGATTCAGCGACAATGATTACATTATTTTTCTTTTTACTCCTTAAGTAATTGTCAGACAGATCAAGCATCACAACAAGCAGCCAAATTTCCCAGTCAAAGGCGAAGAACTATGAAGGATGAAATCCTTTTTCAGTAACAGCAATCATGACTGAGCTAGAGCCTTTTCCAAGCAGTAGTATTCCACTAAAACCTAAGGAGGTGGGATCCGAAATAAGAGCTTGGGCTGATTACTAGAGACATTTTCTGTTCCTCGAGATGCAATGATGCAAAGCATAATTCTATTTCAGAAACCACAAGCAGTGTATTATTTTACCTCTGTGCATGATCTAAGTTCAGTAGCATATCCAAACATATCATTCAGTGGCACCTAAAAATAATTACATTAGAAGATCATTAACAAGTCTCTATGTTAAAGTTTTAGAATAATATAGAGTTTCAATGAAATTATATAAATACCAACAGAAATATAATACCAATACTGCTCATAAGAATATCTTCTTAAAGTCAGCAAGTACTTACACAACCTTCTTCAGTAGGTTAGCTTCATTGTTCATTTTAGCAGATTTGTCAGCAGATTGCTGTTAACAGCTGACCTGCCTTATGTACAAAAGTGTACTTTTCATTTACTTAGATAAATCCTTACATTTTATACCCAAAGCTAGAGCGAAAATATGAATATTGCTTTTGGATATTAGTGAATTTCTGCTGATAAGAACAAAGATGAAATCTACGTATAAGGAAGATTTCAGAGATTAAACAGCGCATACATCAGCATATAAAGTAACGTATCCTTCTGCTCCGTCCTGCCCAGTGATCACTCCGTGCCGACGATTAATGCTGGCAATCACAGCTCCCTGGAACTCATTCGGTACCACAACCTCCACTGACATTATGGGCTCCAGTATGCAAGTACTTCCCTTCTCCATGGCTGGAGTAAAGATGAAAATAGACAAAGGCAAGGATTTAGAGAATATTCAACAAGGCAGTACTGAAATCCAAAGAATGCTGTGGTCTTCAAAGAATGTTATAGTTACAAATACACGTCAAACTCACCAACTCAAAACAAGTTGTAAAGTGCCTGCTAAAAACATTATACAAAGGTATATTTCCTTTCTACAGTCCATGACAAAGTAGCTTACCCCTCCTGCCACTCCTTTTCCCCCCAAAGTGGCACAGGGCTGGCAAAGAGAGCAGCAGCTGTGATAGAGCCACAAACTCCTGGATTCTTTGCTGCTACAGAACCAGCAGAGATGTGAACAACCAGTGACGAAAGACTCCTCCTCACCCTTATGTGGGATCGGTAACGGTATAAGGTCATGAATGCTTACCAATGTGCATCAACAAACGAATAGGTGTGCTCACGCTTTGAAACATGCTTAAAATGGTAAGGTGGAAATTCCCTTCTGAAGGTGTCTAGTCCTAAAAAGAGTAGTTACTCACCTGTAACAGGTGTTCTCCAGGAGCAGTAGGAATCAATCCTCACATATGGGTGATGTCGGCGCCGATGGAGCCCTCGTGCGGAGCATTTCCCTAGCTTTCAAAGAAAGCCTTTGGGAATGCAGCGCGCATGCGTGGTCCCCTTCCCCCCCAAGGGTGCCATCTTGCTCAGTCTGATCACATAGCTAAAAGACAGCAAAAAAACAAAATGAAGTATAAACTGCAACTCCAGGGCAGGAGGGAGGATTGTGAGGACTGATTCCTGCTGCTCCTGGAGAACACCTGTTACAGGTGAGTAAAGCACAGTTACTTACCTGTAACAGGTGATCTCTGGGAACAGCAGGAATAAGTCTTCACATATGGGTACGTCGGTACCGACGGAGTCTGCGTGGGAACGCTTCCCAGCTTCCAATCAGAAAGCTTTTGGAAGCATCCCACCACGCCTGCGTGCTGCCTTCCCGCCCTTCCCAACTGTTTCTACTCAGTTAAGTTTTAAGCTGAGACAAAGAGAGAGAGAGAGAGAGGAAAGGAAAGATAGATAGAGAGATACAACTCCTAGGGGAGGTGGTGGGTGGGTTGTGAAGACTTATTCCTGCTGTTCACAGAGATCACCTGTTACAGGTAAGTAACTGTGCTATCTCCAGGAACAAGCAGGAATGAGTCTTCACATATGGGGACTCCCAAGCTAAGATGCCTGGAGCCCTAGCATGTTGGGATTTGAAAACATGCTACACCTCATATGGCCAGGCATCCTGAGCATGGAGGGTAGGAGTTGAAATAGAAAGGAGCCGTAGAGAACAGCTAACCTAAGATAGGACTACAGGCAAGGAGTCCTTGTATGTATGATAATTATCATGAATATATATTGAAATGAACAATTGCAATATGGACCTCACCTACTGGATTGCAAGAAGTAGAGAGGCTCATGGAATCTACTGGGGATCCAGTAGAGGAATCTTCAAGGTGACCTCACTGAAGTGAGGTGAAGGTCAAAATCTGGAAGGGAAAGGTGACCCCGGGATTCAACTGGGGTAGTACAAAAATGGCAGGCCTTCAGTGGGAAGCTTTATGGAAAAAGCTGCAAACTCTTTTGGCTGCAGAGTTATTCACACTTAGGAGCAAAAGAGGAAGACTGACCGATTTAGACAAACTAGCCTAGTCCCTGAGGGAAGAAGGGGTACGGAAAAAACCCCGTATATCCAGGGAAAAGATAGGTGTCTGAGGATTTGGAACCTCAGATGTACTGAAGATCCGCCATGTCTTTCCGAACTGGTGAGAGGTAGGAAAGATATTGGAGCACGGAGCTTCAGGAATACCTAACCCTTAGGGTTATGATAGGAGCTGTCAGTACCACAGGAGTGGTAGTGTGTGTAGCACCCCAAGCATGGACGTGGGTAAAGCCCACTGTTTGGAACATATAGGAGGGTAAAACCTATATGAGCATAGACAATTAGATAGATAAGTATGTAAATACATATCTACCTATAATAAAGTATCTCGGCAGATACACACACATATATATAAATATATATATATATTGTGATAAGGAAGCTTATCATAGCTCAGGAAGGAGCTATAGAAAAGGTTAAGTGACTCTGAACAAGCAACCTGTCAGTTCTGGTAGAAATAAGAAAACAGAATTTTCCCATAAAAGACTACCAGTCCCAGAATGCACCAGGTTTCCAACAGCCATTAGAGGAGCTGAAGTGGGGAAACGTGTTCTCAATCAGGAGGGCTATGAGGTAATCCCTAAGCACTCATCTCAAAGGGCAAGGCCTGATCCAGAACAGCTACGCTGTGTTAGGGAGGAGCACTCATCTAAGCAGAATAAAGGTAGAGTTTATTCTACAGAGAATCAGCTTGAGCTTGAGCTTGATCATCTTCATCATCAGGAAGATCATCAGAAGCAGAAGCCAAACCGGACGGACAGAGAGGGAAAGAAACCCTTTGGAAGAAAGAGGAGAAAAGCCTTTGAGAGGTCTAGAAGAGTCCAGAGCAGTACGTATACTGGGAGGCATTCCAAGGGCCAGCATACACCATTGGACTGGGGAAAGCCAGAGGAATGGTGCTGCAGAGCTAGGAATCTCCAGACGGTACCTGTTAGGGAGACGGCTGCACGTGGAAGGGACCCTAAGACCCGTGCCAGAAGGTATGTGATGCGAGATCCAGTGTCCAGGGATCTGGATTGGAAGGCTGGACATAAGAACTGGACTACATACTGGCCAGGCTATATAGAGAGGAACTCTAACAGCAATGGAAGCTCAGGTATGAACACTGATCTATGCCCTAGCTATAACCTTGAAAGACAGCAGGGAAACAAGTATTCTCCTGAAAGTGCTCCATTGGGAGATTCATCTGTGCCAATCCATGATATTGAACCCATGCTTGTTGAAGAAGAGGGGGTGATAGCAGATGAAGAATCTGTTTACATGGACTGCTCTCTGTCTAAACTCCTTTGGTGATTTTCTGTTATAAAATACAGCAACCATCACAAAGAAATACAAACTTGTTCTTTAATCTACTCAGAAAAGCTCCTGGGTAGGATTTTTAGCCACGCAGTAGAAAGCAAGCCAGCTAAGGGGTTTCAGCTGGATAACTGCTAGCAATTGAGCCTTACCTAATTGCTTGTGAGCTCTAAGAGAATCACTTCTGAATCTATGTGGGAAGATATAAGAAGTTTACCTGAAAAGAACCGTTTTTTTTCTTCTTTGTGGCTTTTGGTTTGTTGTTTGATACATGCTAAGAAAATATTAGCTAAGCCTACAGAAAAGACCAGTTTGTTATCAACCAGGTCTTATTTCTTTTGCTTTGATTGCCTGACAAGTTCAAATGTTGTTTCCTGTTTTTTTGTTTTTCCAAGTTTAACCCTGAAAGCAAGTAACCTGATTTATGTGCTACCAAGCATATCTGTGTTGGGAGAAATAACCCCATAAATAAATATCTTATTGGCTTTACCCAAAAGCACAACTAATTATTGTGAGCAGCTGTGTCTGGTGTGAATGAACTGCATTGACCACAATCCCTTGTCAATCATATTGACATATGCACTTGCCAAGACTGTGAACATTCTCACCCAGGCAGTCGTCTGACAATATACACATATAGATATATAGATAGATATACAGGATATATATATCTATAGTGAGATCTAGAAGGGCATAACATATGCACACACAGCTGACAGACATATATATCTATAGAGATGTATATATATATATATATATATGAATATATAGGACGATAGCCTATAAGTACATTCACATGAGAGATGTGAAGAGGAAAGATTAACCTGATAACAAGAAGGAAGAACCTACTTGAGAAGATATATAGAGGATCTATTCCTCCTGGTTATGATGGGAATGCTATCCAGTGAAATAAGCAGGATGGTTACGTGAAAAAGCAGTAAGTAAGCAGCAAGTCCTGAGTCTTGTAGAACTCTAGCATGGTAAAGGGACAGAGAACTCATAAGAATGAGATACCAGGGTGACCCACTTGAGGGACAAAAAGGGTATCCTGCGTTCTTTAGTTAAATATGTGCTGTCCCTGAAGGATTACCATGAGGACAAGCTGCAAGGAAAAAAGAGCATATTCCCTGTAGGAATTTACCACTCTTTAGGCTTTCACGTAGAGAAGGCTTATGCCCTTTGTTTTAAAAGGAAATGGTAGGGTATGAAGAACCCTCACAGTCATGGGGGGCATGACTGAGGAAGCCTTTTTTCAACCATGTAGGATAGTCATTAGAGGAAAAACCCCATGCTCTCTAGCAAGGGCCCATAGTGGAAAGCTTCTCTGTAAAATTGCAGAGAGCATTATGCAGGAGAATTGGGAGATAGAACTGGCTGTCTGAAAAGCCAGCAGCCACGTCAACTATGCTGCCAAACCCACAGGAATTGGAGATGGCGAGGATAGAAGATAGTGTGATAAGTCTGTAGTGATAAGGATTGCCCAAGAAAGATGTATGCACTGTCTTGGAATCACTACTAAGGCCAGACAGAAAGTGGTGGAGGACAACTGTGTATACTTGTGGAAAAGCACCAGTGGTCCAATCACTAGCTCCTGCATGGGCAGCTGCTGATAAGACAGCAGGGAGAATCTTTCTGTGTAGAACAGAAAGAACAGACAGAACAAGAGTAAGAGAGCTCTGTCCCTGTCTGATGAGCTGCCCAAGCAAAAAGAAGGGCGTATACTCGAAAGAAAAGACTCCGCACTGGAATGGAAAGACTAGAAAGGCTGAAGAAACAGCCCTCCAGTGCAAAGGTACCACTCTTACTGGGGAAAAACTGGATAAGAGAGTAGAAAAACAAGAGCTGACAAGTGACTTACCATGTGGTAAGTCTGTAGAAGGAAAGAATTCATGTTGGTACAGAAAACTATCATGTGATAGTTGTTAAATCCCTCTTCTTAGCAGAAAGAAGAGGAGAAAGCTGTGACCCATAGACATGAATATCCTGACAGCTCAGTATGTCTAGGAGAACTGGATGCCATGTGTAAAGTTTAGAATGAAAACAGTGAAAAACTTCTGCTGAGAAGAAGTCAACTGTAGGTTCTAAACTCCAAAAGGCAGAAAAAAGATTAATCAGAACCCTATGGTTGCTGGGTTTGTTTAGCCTGGCAAGAGTTTGGAGTCTTCAGACCAGGGCGATGATTCCCCTGCTTGGGAACATCTGTATGATGGGCAGGGGAAGAGTAAAACCTTCTCCTCCTAGGGAAAGAAGGTTTGACAGGGCATTTCCTACCTACTGGGGAAGGAGAAGGCTTAGGATAGCCTTCAGAAACAGGGAAGTCAGTGGACCACTGAGCAACCTGATGTAAAGACTCCTTATTGAAGAGATTTTCTCCAGTGCAAGGAGTATTACCCAGTCTTTGTTGTGCCCATTTGTCTAAGTCTGAAGCTTGGAGCCAGGCTCTACGTCGTGCCCCTATGGCTATAGCAGAAGTTCTGCTAACAGACTCAAAAGAGTCTAGGGAAGCACGAGTAAGAAACCAAGAGATGTTTTGAATATGACTAAGTAGTAAGGAATAGTCTGCAGTCTTGGGCTCTGAAAGAAAAGGAGTCAAAAGATATAATTTCTTTGTGACCTCCTGAAGAGATAGACTCATATAAAAAATATAAGAGAGAATCCTTGCTGACAGCATGGATGTCTGGAAGGTTTGACATCCAAAGGCATCTAGTGTCCTAGACTCATGACCTGGTGGGTAAGAAGAGTGCTTCTTACTTTTCACCTTCCTCATTGCTGATTCCACCACAATGGAATGATGGGGAAGTTGAGTCTTTTGAAACCCTGGAGAGGGGGGCACCTGATACAGAAGATCAGTTGCTCTAGAAGGTGAGGGTACCTTTAAAGGTGCTTCCCACATTCTTAGAAGAAGATCCTGCAAGAAATGATGCAAAGGAAGCATTATGTTTTCCTTTGCTTCAGTAGAAACAAAGCCTTGTGTAGGATCATGGCCAGGGATAGGAATGGCAAGAGATCTTGCCATATCCAGGAGGAAATTCTGAAAAGAAGGATCTCCAAAGAGAACCTTCCCTGGACAGGCTAGACCTGAAGAACTAGCCCAGGCACCGGAGGATCTACCTGAGTATATAGGAATATAAGATCCTGTACGGTGCAAAAAAGGATCCTTAAGGGATGGATGCTGGTACTGGAGGTCAGGACCTGTGACAGTCAGCACTGCATCGTCCATGCCAGGTATCGACTCCAGACTTGGTATAGAAAGGAGCGACCCTGGTGAAAGAAGCATGGAAGGAGCTGGCCCCGATGTTACTGTGGATACCGGTACCGATACCGATACCGGTAGCACTGTCGGAATCGAAGGCGACACCGACATCGGAGCAGTCATCGGTGGCAGCTCAATCGGTACCGGGGTAACCGAAAGCCTTTGGTAATCACCCTCGGTACCGAGCATCCGGTACCGGTAAGTATCGGTACCGAGACGTGTCGGTACCCAGTCTTCCAGACTAGAGATCGATTCCAGACTCGGCATCGAAGGAAGCGAGTCTATCGATGCATGTCTAGAGGGTACCGACGTCGGTGGTAGTATCGGCGTTGATGCCGATACTGGAAAGTCAATCTGGAGCGTATCCACCGGTCCCGAAGGTACCAAGAAAGCCAGATGACGATCACTGGTGAGGAGTGTAACGTCCAACACCAGTGCCGATGCCGGGGTATCGGTACCGCTCGAAGCGGATGCCACCACCGAGCATGGCTCAGGTATGTTCTGTGAGGGGTGAGCCCCAGGAACAACCTGAAACCCCTCATAGGCTTTAGATGCCGAAGACTCCCGCCGGGGTTTTGAAGCCAATGGACCCTCGAGGGCAAGGCCGGAGCCGTCTTCATGCTGTGCGCATGAGACCTACCACTCGAGGGTTGGCTAGTCTTAACAGACTGTTTGTGGGTTACCTGATCCTGTGTAGAAGAAGAAACGGTCGGTGCCTTGACACTGGAAGGGAACCTGGTATCGAGGGAAACTCGATGTTGAAAATCTCTTCTCACAATACTGTAGCCCGAGGGCTCCGGAAGAAAACGGTCAGGACCCAAACAGGTTAGACACCAGTTTTTGGAGTCTAAAAATAAAGCTGTACCGCCACAGCTTAAACATTTCTTAGAGAAAGAGGCTGGCGGTTCCATGAGGGATATGGACAGGCCTAGAAGGCCTAAAAAATTTAAGACAAAAAACTGAGGGAAAATATTCCCTGAATTTCAGAAAAAGATAAAAGAAACACCGGCGGTACCGGTGGAGTCGGGGAGACAGCTGCGACCACAAGAAAACAAAAGAATTAAAGAAGAATTTTCTGCGGTGACAGGAGGACGTCCTGCCGGCTCTGTGGAAAAACGAAAACTGAGGAGAGACAGTTGGGAAGGGCGGGAAGGCAGCACGCAGGCATGGTGGGATGCTTCCAAAAGCTTTCTGATTGGAAGCTGGGAAGCGTTCCCGCGCAGACTCCGTCGGTACCGACGTACCCATATGTGAAGACTCATTCCTGCTTGTTCCTGGAGATCTACTCTTTCCCCAGGACCAAGCAGGAAGTCAGTCCTCACATATGGGACTCCCCAGCTCTAGGCTACCGGGAACCCTAAGCTGAAAAAAATGGCTCCCTCTCAAGAGCCCCAGCATTCGTGATAAAAATATCCCCTGAGAACGCCCCCGTACGGTAGCCCAACACAAGGGCCGTAGGGTAGGAGTTGCCTAAACCTCAAAGAGATTACGGAGTACCGCCTGTCCGAAAGCACTGTCCCTTCTGGACTCTCTCTCGAGGCAGTAATGGGCTGCAAAAGTCTGGCTTGAAGACCAAGTAGAGGCCCGGCAGATGTCTGCCAATGGAGCAGAGCCGGGATGAGCTACTGACGCGGCTTTCACCCTGACACGGTGGGCTGTGACTCGACCCTGCAAGGGGAGGTCGGCTGCCTTGTACGCCCAGGTGATACAATCTGCTACCCAAGTGGACAACGTACGCTTTGAGACAGGTAACCCCATCTTATTAGAGTCAAAGGAGACGAAGAGCTGAGTAGCCCTTCGATGCCCCTGTGTACGTTCTATGTAAAAAGACAACGCCCTCTCTCTCTTACAGTCCAGGGTATGCAAGACTGCTTCAGCCCGGCTGGTATGCGACCTGGGAAAGAAGGTCGGAAGAACCACTTCCTGGTTGAGGTGGAAAGAGGAGACCACTTTCAGAAGGAACTTTGGATGGGTCCGTAGGACCACCCTGTTCCTATAGAACTGTGTATGTGGTCTCTCAGAAACTAGAGCTTGTAGTTAACTCACATGTCTGGCCGAGGTAAGAGCCACCAGGAAGAGCGCTTTCCAAGAGAGGAAGCACAAGTGGCAAGTAGCCATTGGCTCAAACGGTGGGCAAGTAAGTTGCTGCAAGACCACATTCAAATCCCACTCAGTTGCCGGTGGACAAACCGGAGGTTTGAGTAGAAGCAGACCTCTGAGAAATCTGGACACCAAGGAGTGAACCGACAGACTGTCCCTCCACCGGTGAGTGGAGCGCTGACAGAACACTGAGGTGGACCCGAACAGAGTTAGACTTAAGGCCTAGGTCTGACAGGTGAAGTAGATACTGCAATACTACTGGCACAAGGCAAGAGAAAGGATCTTCATTGTGCTGAGCACACCATACCGTAAACCTACGCCACTTGAGGGAATAGGACTTTCTGGTGGACTGCCTCTTAGAGGCCAAGACCACCTCCTCAACCTCCTTAGGTAGGAGTAAGGGAGCTAGCACTATCCTTTCAGCAGCCACGCCATCAGATTGAGGGACCTGAGATTGGGGTGCTTAAGGGAACCCTGATCGTGAGACAGGAGATCGTGTTGCAACCCCAGGGGGAATGGAGTTTCCACCATCAACTGCCGCAGAAGTGGAAACTACGGCTGCCTCGGCGATCTGGGGGCTACCAGAGTCACCGAGGCTTTGTCCCGGAGGATCTTGAACAGAGTTTGGGCCACCAGGGGCGTGGGAGGAAACGCATACAGGAGGCCTGTAGACCAAGAGATCAGAAAAGCATCTGCTGCCATCCTCAGGGGATGCGGCTGTCTGGAGCAAAACCTGGGCAGCTGACGGTTTTGTGGACTTGCAAAAAGATCGATGGATGGAAGTCCCCAGGGGAGGAAGATCTGCTGGACCACCAATGGATTCAGCTGCCATTCGTGAGGCTTGAGAATCCTGCTTAGCTTGTCCGCTAGGAAATTCTCCCTGGCCAGATAGATAAACTGCTTTGAGAAATATGCCTTGCTTGACTGCAAAAGAGCAAAGGGCCAGTGCCTCCTGACAGAGGAGCCTGGACCCTGTGCCCCCTTGTTTGTTTCACGTAGAACACTGCCACTTGATTGTCCATCTGAACTAGAACAGACTAGTGAGAGAGGGCATGAGAAAATGTTTGCAGAGCTAAGCGGATTGCTCGCAGCTCCAAAATATTGATCTGCTGCATGGCTTCCTGAGGAGACCAGAGGCCTTGAGTGCACGTGCCCTGGCAATGTGCACCCCAGCCCTTCAAGGAAGCGTCGGTCGTCAGCACCCTTGTGCGTGCTGGAGCCTGAAAAGGTACCACCCTGAGAAGGTTTGGGAGATGTAGCCACCACTGTAAAGAGTCCAAAAGTGGTTTGGACACCTTTACTCTGTCTCGGATGTCGCCTGTGGCCTGCGCCCACTGAGCTCTGAGGCACCGTACCGTGGATGCCATGTGGCCCAGGAGCCGCAGGTAGTGCCTGGCGGAAACATAAGAAGTGCTCTGAAACTGGTGGGCCAAGTCCATCGGTCTGTGGGCCTTGTCCTCGGGCAAGTAAGCTCTTGCCTGTAGGGTGTCTAATCTTGCCCCTATAAACTCTAGGTTTTGAGAGGGGAACAAAGTGGACTTTGCGTAGTTTATGACAAAGCCTTGATGCTGAAGAAGAGAGACATTGCGAAGAGTGGCTTGTCTGGCCTCCTGGAGAGACTGACCCCTGATGAGCCAGTCGTCCAAGTATGGGAAGACAAAAAGTCCCTGATTCCTGAGATAGGCTGCCAACCACCGCCAGACATTTGGTGAAAACCCTGGGAGCAGAGGTTAGGCCAAAGGGAAGTACCCTGTACTGAAAATGGTTTCCTCCCACCACAAACCTGAGATATTGTCTGTGGTCTGAATGAATGAGGATGTGAGTATAAGCATCCTTTAGGTCTAAGGAGCATAGCCAGTCTCCCTGCTGGAGGTAGGGCAGCAGTATCCCAAGGGTAAGCATCTTGAACTTTTCCCTCTCCAGAAACTTGTTTAGGTTTCGCAAGTCTAGGATAGGCCAAAGGCCTCCTGTCCTTTTTGGTACCAGGAAGTACCTGGAGTAGAAGCCTTGCCCTTTCAGGTGGTGAGGCACCAGTTCCACCGCTTGTTCCTTTAGCAGACTTGCCAACTCCTGAAGGAGAAGGTTTCTGTGTAGAGGGAGTCTTGGAGGCTCCCCTGGAAAGTAGGAGGGGGGGGGTATCTGGTGGAAGTGGAGCACGTAGCCCTTTTGGACTATGCTGAGTACCCAGGTATCCCCTGTGATGGCTGGCCACCTGTAGGCGTACAGGGTCAGCTGACCTCCTGTGCTGAGTGGAGTCAGCGGCAGAGAAAAGGCTATGCTGTGGGAGTCAAAACCCTGCTCCCTGCTGTGCAGGAGCCAGAGCTGGCGGCTTGGGGGGTCTTCTGCCTATGGGGCCCATGCCCCTTCCCCTTGGCCTGCTGGCCCTGTTGGGGAGCTGGAGAGGGTTGATATTGAGGGTAGGATTTGTAGGCAGCACCCTTCCTCGGGAAAAAGGGCTTCTTTCCCGAGCCCTTCTTTTTTTGAGAAGGTGCAGAATTCTTCCTGGACAGCCTTGTCCTGGTGAGAGTCTCAGTCTCGATTTCTGCAGCCTTTTCAGTCATGGGCTTACCGAATAGGTTATCACTTCGGCAGGGGACATCGACCAACTTGTCCTGCACCCATGACTCCAGGTCCGATGACTGTAGCCAGGCCTGACGGCGTGCACTGATGCCGGATGTGGCTACCCGGGCCAAAGCCTCGAAGACATCATAGGCTGCTCGAGAGATAAACTTTGAGCACTCTCGGATCCCTGTCGACGAGGCCTTGAATTTCTGCAAGGGTCCTCGGAGAGGCCAGCTGAGAACCCGGCAATCTCCTTTGCCAGGTCTCGTAGGTAGATGCCCATGTACAGCTGGTAAGTCTGGACACAGCATGACAGCATAGAGCCCTGGAAGCACTTTCTACCGAGGGCATCCAGGTTCCGGGCCTCCCGTCCGGGGGGCACCGAGGAGTGCATCTTCTGACTCTTCAGGCGGTGCATGGCCAATTCCACAACCATGGAATTGTGCAGTAGCTGCACCTTTTGGAACCCAGGGCTCTTATGGACTCAATAAATGGAATCGACCCGTTTGCTAAGAACCGGCGCAGAGGCCGGTGCCTCCCACATACGGAAGAGCAGCCGTTCCAGCATCGGAGGAACTGGTACAGTAAAGACGTCCTTCAGAGGAAAGTCATACTGGAGGGCATTGAGCTCTTCAGCTCGAGGCTCCTCCTCGGCATCCGCAGGGAATGCCAAAGCCTTTGCCATGTCCCTTATGAAGTCCGAGAACCGGTATCCTCCGGGGGGGGGCCTTCTCCGAGGCTCGGACTCTAGTGAGTCCGAAGGGACGCACTGGGTCCAGAAGGTGTAAGGAAACTTCTCGTCCTCCATCTCCCATGCTGACTCCTCCGAGGAGGAATCAAGCGGCTCCGGCCGTGTGGGCTTCGCTGCCACCCACCCCGACGCCGAGGGCACCGGCGTTGACAACCTCGGCCCCGCACAGGAGGTCGAGGGGGACCTTGGCCGAGGATCGACTCAAGACTTGATGGACTCAAGGATCAGCTCGGTCTCCAGGGTCGACTTGGACATCGAGGTCCCGGTGGTCGGGGCAGATGCACCGGTCAGACCGGCGATCAGCACCCGCTTCTGTTCCATGAAGGCAGCCAAGCTGCTCTCTAAGGCCGTCAACCTCTACGTCGGCCCTCCCGGAGGAGAGTCCATGAGAACAGAACTCACGTGACTCGGGGACTCCGGCTCCATACGAGGTAGCTTAGATGGCCTCTCCGACTCAGAGAGCCCGGGGCAGCGGTCTGGGCTGTGCGACCTGGCCCTTGAGGACCCAGGAGCTTCCACTGACGCCGCCCTCACGAGCTTCTTCTTCCTTCTGTGCTCCCGGGTGGGAGACCCCCTTTCAGAGGAACCACGATGGCGCTCGGGTTCCGACTCCCGAGATGTCGAGGCCTCTGACGAAGTCTGGGCCCGGCTGGATGCGGATCCGAGAAAATTCTCTCACATTGATGCTGACGGCTCCTAAGTACCTTTGACTACATTTTGCCGCATGGGCCACAGGCCAGCGGGTCATGGTTGGGCCGGAGGCATCGGAGGCAGCAGTCATGTGTATCAGTGAGAGACATAAGTTTCTTTCACCGATTACATGTCTTGTACCCGCTGGCAGCCATGGGGGGAAAAAGGGCCCCTGAAAGGTCAAAAGACCGGGCTGCCAGTGAAAATAACAAAAAAGGCACAAACGCTAGTCACGAAGGACAAAAACCGAAAAAGAATACCGGACTCGATACCGGTGTACCGAGCCCAGGCGGGAAGGGGAACCGGCGTCGAACTGGATCAGAAAAAGCAAAAATCGCAGAAAAAAAATCTACTTTTACCAGGTGACAAGAACTCACGTCCGTTGGGCTCCGCGGAAAAAGAAAGACTGAGCAAGATGGCACCCTTGGGTGGGAGGGGACCGCGTATGCGCGCTGCATTCCCAAAGGCTTTCTTTGAAAGCTGGGGAAATGCTCTGCACGAGGGCTCAGTCGGCGCCGACGTCACCCATATGTGAGGACTGACTTCCGGCTCGGTCCTGGAGAATACAGCATTACACACTTGCAAAAGGAGAAATTTATTTTAAAGGTTATTCTTTTCCATCTTGCTCTATAAAGGCTTGACCTCACAGCTATACTCTGGTCCCATGCATATTTGAGACACATGCAGGAATTTGAATACTGCAAAAGGGAAATGATTTTAGCCTGTGTAAACAGAACAGGGGAATTTAGAGGATAGTTATAACAAAATAATTCATATAAATCAACTCGGCTCTCACAGGTTGCACATGGTGCCTGCCATTTAATAGGGAAACTGTAAGATATACCACTAAGTTAAGCTGACTAACCTTCCTCACTGTTTTCTTTTAGTTAACTAGCTTTGGAGCTTAAGAGTTTCTTACACACTGCTCTAATATGCTTATATGGAATGTTCCACAGGATTTCACTTTGTGCTTCCTCTTTCTTGCCTTTTATTTCCATTTCTCTTTCCACTTCACTTCTCATCTCATATATTCAGTTCTAATGTTAAAGTAGTGCTGCAGTAATTCAAGAATCAGTCTTATTATACAGAGCTCAAAACAACAAGAAGCTCAAAACAACAAATAGCATGTTGAGGAGGAGACAATACAATTGTAACCAAAATCTATTTTCTGTAATTTGGGATGTGCTGGTGATATTCAGATCCCATGCTGACTGGGAATATAGAATGAGCATATGTGGCTAAGACACTGCTTCAGTTGCTGGAAATCCATATATAGCGATGCATAAAAGAATTGTAAAGGTAGAGGGGATGGGGTGGGAGGGGAGATATTGGCTTCGTAATTGGGGTAATGCATAATTTGAGCTACTGTACTCAAATGTGTACATAGATAAATAAAACATACCCCAAAAGGTGGTACTGCATTTTGACATTTTAACAAATAACTATAAGTAACTGCTTTCTACTTTATATATCTATAGAGCGTAGTTTCTCACCTGTAACAAGTGTTTTCTGGAGACAGCAGAAATCAGTCCTCACATGGGTGATGTTGGCATTGACGGAGCCCACATGGATTCACTCCCCAGCTCTCATAGAAAGCCTTTGAGAGTTAGACCTTGCATGCACAGTCATCTTCCCGCTCAAGGGTGCCATCTTACCTCAATATGACGACATTTATTTATTTAGACAGTTTTGTATACCACCTTATCCTTCAATCAAAGTGGTCACAACACAATTGGGGGATACATATTAACACGAGGGGATATGAGACACAGACACTAATACTTACAGGGAACATGGGCAATGGAGGGTTAAGTGGCTTGCCCAAGACCACAAGGAGCACCTGTTACAGGTGAGTAACTACATTTTCTCCGGGAACAAACAGGATGTCAATCCTCACATATGGGACTCCCAAGCTACAGGCTACTGAAAAAACCTGTAGGAGCCATGAGCGACCCCAAAGGTGAACTGTGAAGGGCAGCAAGGAGCGCTGAATGGCTTGAAGTCCAGTGATGCAGCCCCAGTACTGACGTTGGAAACACCTCTCTGGTAGCCTGGACACAAAGGGCAGGAGGGAAGGAGGTGCACTATTCCCCAAAGAGGTGACAAAGTGCTGCCTGGCCTCTTCTCCAAGTAGTAATGCGCTGTGAAGCTATGGACCAAAGACCAGGTGGCAGTCTTAGATGTCGTCCTGCAGGGGGACAGAGTGCAGGTGAGCCACAGAGGCCGCTATGGCATGCACATTAAGCACGGTAACATGACACTCCAGAGAAAGTCCAGCTGCTCATAGGTGAAAGAGATGCAGTCTGCTACCCAGGTAGATAGGGTACACTGAGAGACTGCAACCCGAGCCTGTTGATATTATAGGAGGCGAACATTTGTGATGAGCAGAGATGGGCCTGTGTCCTCTGGAAGTAGAAGGACAGTGTCCTCTTGCAGTCCAGGATACGTAGCGAGGCCTCCGCTCGGAATGTGTGAGGCCTGGGGGAAGGACTACCTCCTGGTTCATGTGAAAAGTGGACACCTCCTTAAGGTAGGAATTGTGGGTGTGTCCAGAGAATGATCTTGTGTTTGTGGAACCTGGTGTAGAGGGTGTGCCTGCAGCTCACTAACTCTCCTGGCTGAAGTGAGCGCTACCAGGAACACTACTTTCTACAATAAGAACTTAAGATGGCATGTAGCTAAAGACTCAAAAGTGGGAGCCATCAGCTTCCCGAGAACAATGTTTAGATCCCATGCCATCAGCAGTGGGCAGACAGGGGGCTGCATGAGGAGAAGACCCTTCATAAACTGGCCTGGCCACTGACGAGGTACTGATATGCAACCAGGGCGCTGAGGTGCATCCTGACTGAGTTGTACTTTAGACCAGCCCGGGAAAGGTGCAGAAAATATTGCAGGATATCCTGCACCGAGCAAGAGAAAGGGTTGAAATTCCTGTCTGCGTACCAAACAGAGAATCTACGCCATTTAAAGGCATACGTGCACTGTGTTAAGTCCTTGCACGATGTCATTAGGACATCCTTCACGTTCTGGGAGAGGTGGAGGTGTGTTATGGCTAGACTTCAATATCCACGTCGTCAGGACAAAAGACTGGAGGTTGGGATGGAGAAAGGTCCTGTCCTCCTGCAAGAGTAAGTCTAGGGCCTGGCCCAGGGGTATTTCAGCCGCTTGGGACAGCTGCAGGAGCAGAGGGAACCATGGCTTCCGGGGCCACAGAGGAATAATGAGAATTACCGAGGCCCGATTGACAACCTTGAGCAAGGTCTAGGGAACCAGGGGAGTAGGCAGGTACGCATACAGCAGGCTCCCGGACCAGGACAGGAGAAAGGCGTCTACCGCTACCCGTTCCGGAGTCGGTCTCTGGAAGCAGAAGTGTGGCAGCTGCGCATTCTCAGAGCTGGCGAAGAGGTCCAACGTTGGGGTCCCCCAACGTCGAAAGATGGAGGTGGCTACCGCTGGGTTGAGGCACCACTCGTGGGGGTGAAGAACTCTGCTGAGTAAACCTGCAAACAGATTTGCCACAAAGAAAGGCATGACCCTACCAGGCCAGGACAAAGTACAGAGGCGAACCGCCTTCCAGCAGAGGAGGTAAGAGCCCGCCCCCCCCCCCCTGCTTGTTGATGTAAAACATCACTACTTGGTTGTCCATCTGAACGAGGACAACCTGGCCCACCAGGTGGGCCTGGAAAACCCGAAGGTCATTTGTCACAGCTATGAACTCCAGGAGGTTGTTCTGGAGGGCACTTTCCTCCAGAGTCCAGGCGTCCTGCGACTGGAGACCATCGCAGTGGGCTCCCCAGCTGAGCTTAGAGGCATCCGTGGTCAGAATGCATTGGGATGGCAGGGCCTGGAAGGGAAGGCTGGCCATGAGATTCTGTCGGCTCTGCCACCAGGCGAGAGAGGCTGCCAGAGGCTGGGTGATCCAAACCTGATCCTCCAGGTGGCCTGAGTCCATTGAGAGCAGAGGGTCCACTGGGCCTGTCACATCCGTAAATGGGCCTGCGGGGTCACATGAACTGTTGAGGCCATGTGCACCAATTTGCACAGTAGGAGACAGGCGGGTGCCGATGAGTGAACCTGTACCTTCTTTGCTAGGGTCGCCAGATGCTGCGCCCTGTCTAGAGGGAGGAAGGCTCTTGGCTGGGTGGCGTCCAGAAGGGCTCCTATGAGCTCCAAGCATTGGGTTGGTAGCAGATGCAACTTTGGGAAGTTGATCACGAACCCCAGCTGTGCAGCACCCTGATGGTGTGGTGGGCCATGTTGATGTACCTCCTCCGGTGAGCTAGCCTTTAGGAGCTAGTCGTCCAGATAGGGAAAGACAGACTCCCAGCAGGCGGAAGTGAGCGGCAAATACTGCTTAGTATTTGGAGAACACCCAAGTGGCGAAGGAGAGGACAAAGGGAAACACCTGGTACTGGTATCCGCAGATGATGAAAGCAGAGGTGCTGACTGCCAGGGGTGGATCAGGATGTGGGAATAGGATCTTTGAGATCTAAGGTGCATAGCCAATCTCCCCGCTGGAGATAGGGCAACAATGTTCCAAGGACAGCATCTTGAACTTTTCCTTGACCAGAAAATGGTTCAGGTTCCACAGATCCAGGATGGGCCAAAAGCCTCCTGTCTTTTTGGGATGAGGAAATACCGGGAGTAGAACCCTGTGTCCCAAAGGGGCCAAGGGACTGGTTCTACTGCCTGATCCTTGAGCAGGGACTCAAGCTCCTTCTGCAGGAGCTTTCTGTGCAGGAAGGTCATGGGAAGTTCTCCTGGAAAGAAGGGAGGCGGCATCTGGTTGAAGTGCAGAAGATAACCTTCCCACACCACCTAGGCATCGGTGGTGATGTCCGGCCAAAGGTCAGCAAAGTAAACCAGACGTCCTCCCATGTGCCTTGGACCGACCTTTGGGGGGGGGGGGGGGAAGATGGGCTATGCCCAAGGAGTCAAAATCCCCCCCCCCCAGGCTGTGGCTGAGATGTGGGTGCTTTCTGCTTATGGGGCCTGGCCCTTGGCCTGCTAACCCTTTTGGGAAGCCTGATAAGCTGGAAATTGGGGGTATTTTCCATAAGCCTTTTTCACCTTTGGGTGGAAGGGATTTTCCCCAAAGCCTTCTGGCGGGAAGGATCAGTGGTCTTCTGGGATAGCTTGGTCCAGGTCAAACTCTGTCTCCAACTCAGCTGCCTTGTTGGTCATGGGTTTGCTGAAGAGGTTCTCTCCTCGGTAGGGGACATCGGTCACTTTGTCCTGTACCCACTGCTCCAAGTCAGAGGACTGTGGCCAAGCTGCAGTGGGCACTAATGTCTACCGCAACCACGGACTCAAAGCAGTCATAGGCTGCTTGAGTCTGGAATTGACAGAGGAGAAGAGGGTCCAGAAATGCTCGAGAGATTCACCTATCAGCACAGCTGAGAACCCGGTGAGCTCCTTCACCATGTCCCTCGGGTACATGCCCATGTATAGCTGGTAAGGCTGGATGTGGGCCACGAGCATCGAGCCCTGATAGCACTTTCTGCCAAACCCATCCATAGCGCAGGCCTCCCTACCAGGGGGAACTGAGGAATGAGTCTTCTGCTTGGTCCTGGAGATATATATATATATATATATATATATATATATACGCACACACACATAGATTTTTTCACAATCTGAGGTTACAACATGTGTATGCATTTACTATAACCAAGCCTTGATGTCATAACACCGTTTTATGGATTGACTAAGAAATCAAAATATCTTTATCTTTTATCTTTATCTTTATTGCACATTTTATATACCGCCCATTGTCGAAACATGAGGGCGGTTTACAATAAAATAAATGTAAATGCTGGCATTAAAAGAAAGGAACTCCATTAAAATAAAGAGAAAGAAGGACCAAAGGGGCCACCGGACAAAACAGTAAAATCAAACAATAACCCAACAGTAAATTCAATAAATAACAGTAAATTCAAACAATAACCAGACTACAAATAGCGACTACAACGGATACAGAATGCTTCTGAGACTGATTTTTGATTTGAGGTTTAGAGATCATGTCTCTCTTTATCTAAATTCACTTCATCGGCTACCGATTAAGAAGCAGTGTATTTTTAAAATGCTAGCCTTGGCTTTTAAATATTTTCATTGTCAGCTTCCAGCCTATGTTGTAAATAAATTGCAGAAGTACATCCAAGTCCATACTCTGAGGTCTCAATCAGATTGTTTGTTAGTGGTTCCCTCTCACAATTTCATCTTGAATGTGCACGTTGTAATGCTTATTCATTTGACATTACTATGGAATGGAATACCAAAAATTTACCGTTGTATGGACAATCTGTTATGTTTTCGGAAGGCGATAAAAACATACCTTCTTTCCTGAGATATGATGGACATTGTAAGATATTGTAAATTAAATAATATCCTGTACCATCATTTTTATGAAGAATAGATATTATATGTTATGATGAGGTATTGTCAATCTGTGTTGTTATTTTTTATTATTATGTATGTAGTTTGTAACCTGCCCTGAGCAATTTGAAAGGACAGAATATCGAATAAATAAATAAAAATAAAAAATATACACACACATACATTTAGTAGCACTATAGAAATAAATAGTGGCAGTTGCACTAACAGTAGTAATAGGATGAGAGAAGGGCTGGGGTACAACTGGAAAAATCCTGGATGTCACTGCTTAGTCACTCAAATATCTGAAATTGTGCCAACTGGCAATTACAGCCAGAAATAGAACAGTGGATGGCAGGCAAAAGAGAAGCATGCCAACAAAAGCGGCTCTCAGGCAGATGGGAGAGGAGCTGGGTACAGGATGACAGTTGCCATTCGACGAAAGAGGTCTGGGCCAGTGAAAAGTCACCATGATTAGGCAAGAACAAGAGGAGTCGAATCCAGGTCAGTGAAGACATGCTGCCTTCAGGCAGGTGGGAGAGCAGTTATCACTACAGGCCGCGGAAGAAGTCAGGGAGGGGATAAAAAGACTAACTTAACACATCTATAACTAGCTTTCAAGAGTTGGAGCATCTTAATTTCAAATGAACTCCAATTGTGAAGTTGTTAAAAGAGTGATCTTCGAGAAATGATAAGACACAAAAAGCAGTTAAATTAGCACAAGCAAACTTATAAACCATAATGCCAATTGTCAAAGCTTCAACCCTAGCTATTGCCCATTTATGCCAGCCTCCTTCTGGTGTGGGGACGTTCTCAAGGTATGAGCTTCAACATCTATGCAGCTCATACAGCAAGATTTGCTTTTGCACTCCCATCTTGGGACTACAATTGGCTCAGGGCACCAAAACCAGTAGAGCCAGCCCTAACTTTACAATACATTTATCAGGTGACACTCCAGCTCTGAATTTTACTGTTATATTCCTGCACATTAAGAGGCAGCCTGAAGGAAAACAGATATGTCTAATTCAGAAAGGAATTAAGCTTTCTAGAAATGTCCAAATCTGAAGGCCATACACCTGTACTAACAAATAATGGCTCCTCCCTCTTTTTCTCTACCTCAAAAAACAAATTTAATCTAATTGTTTCTTTTTATTTATTTATACTGTAGAACAAAGGACGTTTGGTGCTAACCAGGATTTCTTCCACTGTACCTTGTCTGAGTGCACCTTCTCCTGCTCGGATGAAAGATATCTCATTAGAATCCACTATATGATGAGCGCCATCTTCCAGGACAAAACGCAAACCAGATATCTTATGACCAGAAAGTAGACCTTTCTCACATGCATTACGAAAACCCTGTAAAAAAAACAAACCAGAAAACCCAAACCATCAGCTGTGAGGTTTGAAAGGCTCTCTGAATTTTATATGAAAGTCTTTGTAAATGTTCTGTCTCCTAATTAAAGAAAGCAAAATAGGCTATGTGATACCTTTTATCATATTAATTCATACAGTTTTATCGCACAAGTTGTCAGATGTTAATTAAAGATAACATATCATGGGGCATGTTTTCTAAAATGCGGTAGTGTACCTCAGGCTAAGCCCCAAAACTCAGTGCAGAGGTGGCTCTGCATCAGTGATAATGAATGGAGGTGTCTTCTGCATGTTCCCATGCAGTTAGTGCGGGTCTGGCTCGCCCCCTCCCATGCTAAGCGGTCTCTGCAATTAACAAGAGTGCACATACCACCATCCGCTGAGATGACTGACTGCATCCATGATAACTACAACACTGCCAGTTAGCATGCACTAAGCATGCCCATGCTAACCACAATGGGGGTCATTCTGTCCTACGAATAGCGGGGACAGACGTCCCGTTGGGCTGTCCATCCCCGCTATCTGTTCCCTTGCTGGCCTCGGCAATATCGTCCCTGTATGAACAGTGGGTTTGTACAGGGAGGCCTAGACATGGGTGAGAGGGGGCGTTCTGGAGGTGGAGTGAGGGCAGGGCATGGGGAGCCGTGACCCCAGATGTACAGGCCAATTCAGAGGTTGGCCCTGTACATCCGAGGCCTCAAATCTAGATGGGGGACTGGACGGAGAAGGATCATGGTGTGGGACCCAGGTGAGGGGGCACAAGGGATTTCCTGCAGCCCCACCCAGGCCTTGGAAGGCCAGATTGGGGTCGGGCTGCAGGGAAAAAAAAGGGCTTGGTCGGTGGCCGGGGATTACGGCTCCTGGATGGAGCTGCGGTGAAATGGCGATGGGGAGCCATGGTACTGCAGCTCCATTCAGGAGCCTGGCTGAGGTAGCCAGGTATGTGGCTGGGTGTGCAGGCCAATCAGAATCGGGGCCCGGCCTGCACGTCCAGGCCGTAGACCCGATTCTGATCCCGCGGGCATGTCTAGTCTCCGCAGCATCAGAATTGGATCTACCTCTGTATGCCCCGCTTCTGAACAGCTGCACAGGGGCCACACGGCCTGAATGGAATTGGCCTCAATGTGTGCACTCTGCCCCAACCCGTGCTAAGTGGTTTGTGCAGTACTTTTACTGCGGCCGCATTTGTAGCATGTGGTAACAGTTTACCACAGTACACCAGGCTAACCATTTCTGCATTTTTGTAAACATTTTATTTATTTAAACATACTTTTATACCACCCCTTCCCAAGATCAGGTGCCGTTTATATTACAACAAAACTGAACTTGTACACAGAACAGTATAAATGCATGAAACCTTAAGTGATTACATATAGTAGTACTGGGAAGTACATCAATTAACTATTTAGAATCAACTATGTACAATAGGATTTAGTTACAAAGATGGCTTTCTTATTAGTGTGTCCATCTATTGAGGTCAACAATTAATACCCACAGATTTGCATATAGCAGCATTGGAGGGCTATAGAGGAGACTGGGGGCAAGGGGGAGTTGGAAGGGGGAATGATGTGGGAAACCATATGTGCCGTTAATGTAGGGACTGGTATAATGTTCTTTGAATGGGTGGGGTTTTAATTCTTTATGGAATGATTGTAGGTCTTTAATTCCTCTTAGTGTTTCCCATAAAGAGGGCGCTATGTATGTGAATGCCCTCTTGCTAGTGAATTGTTGGGTTTTGCATATAGGAGGAGGTACCCTGAGCGTGTTCTGGTTGGGAGTTCTTCTGGCTCTGTTGGTTGATTGTGTTTGGATGGGATGAGAGGTGGGAGAGGGCTATGTTATGTATCAGTTTGAATTATTATCTTGTATGTTACTCTTGAGGAAATTGGGAGCCAGTGGAGCTCATATAAAATGGGTGTAATGTGGTCTGAGAGTCGTGCTTTCGTTATGACTCTGGCTGTGACATTTTGGGCCATTTGTAATATATCCAATGTCTTTTTGGGTATTCCCTGCAGTAGGCTATTGCATGCCCTGTGTGTAGGGAGGAAAGTTAAGATTAAAAAAAAAACAACAAACAAAACATAATGCTGAAAGAATGAGGATGTTTTGTGTCACCTTTTCAACAGCAGGTACAAACTGTTTTGGTACATTTGTTCCAACAGTTCTGTCTTCAAATTCCACTTTTGTGTAGTGCTCTGGGTCCAGTGGTTCAAGCACACCTATAACTTTGCCATACTGGCCAGAGCCGCCAGACTGCTTCTTGTGAAGAAATTCAAACCTGTAAAACACAACATTCAATTCTGAATCAGATAAACCTGGGTGTTATTACTGCCAAAAAAATATAATATTCACTAGTGAAAACAGGACTAGACAAGAAGATGTACAATCATTTTCCCTACCTCTGGGAGGCCTTTCTATTAGGCTAGTTTCCTAGCACAGAACCACAAAGGCAGAAAATCTTTGCCAAAATAAACAATTTTCTAAACTGTGTGTCCCTGGCATCATGCCTGCATTGGGGTAAAAGGAAATAAACAACTAAAAATAAATAAAGGAAATAAACAACTAAATAAAAAATAGATGTTTTTATTTATTTAAGGATCAGTCTCAAATATCATGAAGTATCAAAGAAACAACTGCATAGCATAAAAGATTGAAATAAACAAAAACAATCAAAAATGATAATTACACTTACCTGGTAATTGTAGTTCCTTGAGTGACGACAGTTCAGTCCTCTACCTCTGGGTTGTCAACCTCCTCCTGCAGCTTGGAGACTGGTACGTCAGAATCATGACATCACCAGATATAGCCTGCTGATCTCTCTCCACAGTCCCAGTGTGAACTATTAACAAAGCAGACTCAAAGGAGCAACAAATAAGTAGCTAGAATAATCATTGTAACCTAATCAAAACTTCCCTTAGAACAATTGAGCCATTTCAGCAAGACTTTCTTACGCCCTTCACTGCTACACAGAGAATCAAAAATATAAGACAGAGTGAACATGAACCATTTGAGGACATACCTACCGTAATGCTTCTCATCTGTCTATTAAAGCCGGACCCCTCCGGAACAAACTCTGGGTGGGATGGAGGACTGAACTGTCGTCACTCAAGGAACTACAATTACCAGGTAAGTGTAAAGCACAGTTACTTACCTGTAACAGGTGATCTCTGGGAACAGCAGGAATAAGTCTTCACATATGGGTATCATCGGTACCGATGGAGCCTGCGCGGGAACGCTCCCCAGCATCCAATAGGAAAGCTTTTGGGAGCATCCCACAGCGCCTGCGCGCTGCCTTCCCGCCTTTCCCAACCGTCTCTCTCCAGTTCGAGTTTTAAAGCTGAGACAAAGAGAGAGAGAGGAAAGGAAAGATAGATAGAGAGATACAACTCCTAGGGGAGGTGGGTGGGTTGTGAAGACTTATTCCTGCTGTTCCCAGAGATCACCTGTTACAGGTAAGCAACTGTGCTATCTCCAGGAACAAGCAGGAGTGAGTCTTCACATATGGGGGGACTCCCTAGCTGCAGATGCCAGGGAGAGACCCCAGAGTTGTGTGTCCCTGAAAAGGGCTCCACCTTCCCCCATGGATCTCTGGCATCCAACCAGAGTAGGTGGGTAGGAGTTGATTAGGAATGGAACAGGTGTTTGAGAACAGCCTGACCAAACGAGGCATCCCAGCAGGAGTCCTTGTCCAAACAGTAATGGGCTGTGAAGGTATGAACCGAGACCCAGGTGGCCACTCGACAGATTTGGTCGATGGACACAGAGTTCAGATTAGCCATTGAGGCTGCCATGGCTCTCACATTATGAGCTGTGACATGGCCTTCCAGAAAAAGGTTCCTACTCTGGTAGGCGAAAGAAATACACTGAGCAATCCAGCTGGACAGTGTTCTCTTAGAAATTGGAAGTCCTAAATGGGAAGGATCAAAAGCAACAAAGAGTTGAGAAGACTTTCTATGTTGCTGTGTCCTTTGTAAGTAAAAGGCGAGAGCTCTTTTACAATCCAAAGTATGAAGATTCCTCTCTGCACTGGATGCATGAGGTCCTGGAAAAAAGACAGGTAAATATATCTCTTGGTTCAGATGAAAAGGCGAGACCACTTTGGGCATAAGTGTGGATTGGTCCTGAGGACTACCTTATCATGATGGAACCTTGTATAAGGAGGGTTAGCCACCAAGGCTTGCAACTCACTGATGCGACGTGCTGAAGTGACTGCAATGAGAAAAAATAACCTTCCAAGAAAGAAATTTCAAGGAGGTGGTGGCAGGGTGGCTTCATAAGCTGGCCAAGAACCAGATTTAAGTCCCATGCCACTGGAGGTGGTCTAATGGGAGGTTTAGTTAAAAGAAGGCCTCTCATGAATCTTGCTATAAGAGGATGAGAGGAAACAGGTTGTTCATCAAGAGGCTTGAGGGACGCTGCAGTAGCACTCAAATGGACTCTTACCGAATTTGTTTTGAGGCCTGCATGTGATAGATGCAGAAGGTACTCTAGTAATGAATTCACAGGTATTGCTAGAGGGTTAAGACCCTTCTCTGAACACCGAATGGTAAATCTTTTCCATTTGAAAGCACAGGAACGTCTAGTGGAAGGCTTCCTAGAAGCATGAATAATATCTCTGACTTGTTGAGAGAGATGGAAAACGTGAAGGTCTAGGCCTTCAGCAACCAAGCCCTGAGATGGAGAGACTGGGGGTTTGGGTGCCACAACATTCCGTCTTCCTGGGAGAGAAGATCTGGAGCAGAGCCCAACTCCAGGGATGGAGCTTGAGAGAGATGCAGAAGTAGAGGGTACCACACTTGGCGTGGCCAATGTGGTGCTATGAGGATCATAGACCCTCGGTCTCTCTGAAGCTTGAACAGTGTTTTGGGAATTAGGGGAATGGGTGGAAAGGCATAAAGGAAGTCTTGGCCCCAATGAAGGAGGAAGGCATCCCTGGCCTGAACTCCCTGACACGGAATCCTGGAACAGAACCGGGGAAGTTTGGCATTCCACAGACTTGCAAACAGGTCTATGTCCGGGGTTCCCCAAATTCGAAAAATCCTGGCTATCTGGTCCCTGTGGAGGGACCATTTGTGTGGAAGCAGAACTCGACTGAGTCTTTCTGCCCAAGAGTTTTAAACACCTGGAAGATACACTGCCATAACATGAATTTGATGCTCTCTGGCGAAGGCCCACAGTCGCAAAGCTTCGTTGCAAAGCGACAGAGAGCCAGTCCCCCCCTGCTTGTTTACATAGAACATGGCTACTTGATTGTCCGTGTGGATGAGGACTGTCTTGTAGCTGGAGCAGGGAGTGGAACACTCGGAGCTAAGAAAATTGCTCTGAGTTCCAAGAGATTTATGTGTAGTGAGGTCTCCTGTGGAGACCAGATGCCCTGGGTGGAGAGATCTTGCAGATGAGCTCCCCAACCCATTGGAGAGGCATCTGTTGTAAGGGTTGCTTGGGGAAGAGACTGTTGAAAAGGGGACCCCAGCAACAGGTTCTGAGAGGACTTCCACCACTGGAGAGACCAAAAAAGGCAACTGGAGTTTGCTATTTTGTCTGACAGGCAACCTGATGCCTGAGACCATTGGGTGGACAAAGTCCATTGAGCTGCCCTCATGTGCAGGCGAGCATATGGAACCACATGCACAGTGGATGCTAAGTGGCCTAAGAGTTGCAACATTTCTCGAGCAGTTAAAAGGGGTTTTAACTGTATTTGGAAAGCTAACTGCACCAAGCGTAGGCAACGGGCCTGGGGAAGATAGGCCCTTGCAGTTGTGGTATCCAACAGGGCCCCTATAAATTCGTGAGACTGAGTAGGGGTGAGATTGGATTTTGGGATGTTTAGTACTAGTCCCAAATACTGAAGGACACGCATTGTGCAGATTAGACAAGTTTTGGCCTCTGCTTGAGATGGAGCTCGAATGAGCCAGTCGTCCAGATATGGGAAGACAAATATTCCTAGAGTGCGCAGAAATGCAGCTACTACAGCCATGCATTTCGTGAACACCCTTGGTGCAGAGGCCAGACCAAAAGGAAGCACCCTGTACTGGTAGTGCTTTCCTTGAAAAAGGAACCTTCTGTGAGTTGGATGGATGAGGACATGGGTGTACGCATCCTTGAGATATAGAGAACAAAGCCAATCCTGACTCTGAAGGTATGGAAGCAGAGCACCAAGAGAAATCATCTTGAATTTCTCCTTGAATAGAAATTTGTTCAATTCTCTGAGATCTAAGATGGTTCTGTAGCCCCCTGTCTTCTTTGGAATAAGAAAATGAGGAGAGTAGAACCCTGTGCCTTGTTGAAGAAGAGGTACTTCTTCTATTGCCCCTTGGGCAAGAAGGGTGGCAATCTCTTGACCTAGAAGGCTGAGGAGAGATGTTGGAGAATTGAACTGTTTCACCATGGTGTAAGGGGGAGGGCTTAAGAAATGAAGCTTGTACCCCTCCCTTATGATGGAGAGTGTCCATTGCTCTGCTGTGATTTGCTCCCATTTGGGAGCAAAGTAAGTCAACCTTCCTGGGATGGTAAGGGGCTCTGGTCCTTCCAGAGCTAGAAAGGCTAAGTTCTCTAGTTGCAAGTCAAAGTCCCTGAGGAGGCTGAGGCTGCTGGGCCGTGGAAGGTCTAGCTGCCTTTGACTTGGCCTGTTTGGGTGGTTGCTGACGCTTTGCAGCAAAACGACCTGTAGAAGATGCCTGCTGACCATAAGCAGGATAGTATTTTCCCTTTTTGGAAAAGAATGTCTTTTTAAACAATCTTTTCTTGACAGGGGCAGAGGTAGACTTTGAAAGTCGATCCAAATCAGAGTTTTCAGCATTCATCTGAGTGGCCTTTGCTTGCCAACCCTTACCAAAAAGGTTCTCACCTGTACAAGGGAGATTCCCTAATTGATCTTGAACCCAGATCTCCAAATCAGAAGCTTGTGCCAAGCATTCTGCGTGCCCCTATGGCAATAGCCAAAGCTCTGCTTACACACTCAAAAGAGTCAAAGGCTGCACGGTTGGAAAATTTGGAGACCTCTTGGGCATGTTTGAGCCAAGTGAGAAACTCCTGTCTCTTATCCTCCGAAATGAAAGGAGATAAAGTCTGCAGGCTCTTTGCACTCTTCATCTTCTTCATGGCAGACTCTACCACAATAGAGTGGTGAGGAAGCTGAGTCTTGTGGAAGCCTGGACAAGGAGGGACACAATACATGGTGTCTAACCTGCGAGAATGAGGAGACGTGGTGAGAGGTGTCTCCCACATCCTCAACATGAGATCATACAGAATCTCACGAACAGGTAAAGTAGCTGCCTCCTTAGGAGCTTTGGGATATTGTAAAATATCCAACTCCTTGGCTCTGGGTTCTGACTCAGGGGCCACTGTGATAGAGAGGCCCCTAGCCACGTCCCTAACAAAGTCTTGAAAAGACAAATCTTCTGGAGGAGACATTCTTTGTTTAGGTGAAGAAGACTCCTGAGGAAGAAGTATCGATGCTTCTACAGAACCCTCAGACTCAGAGTCTTCAGAGGAATCAAAGTATCGCCTGTCTGGATGCTCCTGTAAAGCCCAATAACCGTATCGAATGGGATCGACATCGGGAGTAATCGGTACCGGCTCGGTACCGATGGGCATCGTAGGACAGGGTACCATAGCAGTCGACACCTAAGCCGATGTCGATGCAATCGGTACCGGTACCGAGAGCGATGCCGGTATCGGGGCCGGTACCAGGCCTGCATGAAAGCCGTTAAGGTACGCTGCATGGTCAGAATCTTCTGATCCATCGATGCCACCAGAGTCTGAATGTCGGTACCAGTGGGAGCCACCGGTACCCCAGAACACGGCAACAGGTGATCGGTCGAGACTGAGCCATCGATGTCAACCTGTGACCCCATAGAAAAAGCTTTGGAAGCCGGAGCTTCCCACCGGGGTAATTTTGCCAGTGCGGAGTCCTCGAGGGCAAGCCCGGAGGCATCTCGATGCTTAGAGGGAGATCTGCCCTTCGAGGACCGGCCAGATTTATGCTTGGTTACCTGAGATCCATGGGAGGAAGAGGAGGCCCTGGACGACGTCAATGCTACCGAAGCTGCATCAGAGGGAAATAGGGTACTGAGCTTGGCTGCTCGGTTCTGCCGACCTCTCTTGGACATCATGGTACAGGACACACGATCCGTGATGGAATGGTCAAGTCCCAAACACTTTAGACACCAGTCATGGGTGTCGGTGACAGAAATAGTACCGCCACATTTTGTGCATTTTTTAAACCCAGAAGCGGGCTTCTCCATGATGAAAAATTTTTTAGGCCTAAGGCCCAAAAACTGAAAATGCACAGAGTTTTGTTTTTTTTTTTAAAAAGAAAGAAAGAAAGAAAGAAAAGAAAGACCGGCGGTACCGGTCCGACGTCGAAGAAGGCAGATGCGACACAAAAGAATAACGAAAAAATAAAGAACTTCTTCTGCGGTGACAGGAACACGACCTGCTGGCTCCGCGGAAAAGAAGAACTGGAGAGAGACGGTTGGGAAAGGCGGGAAGGCAGCGCGCAGGCGCTGTGGGATGCTCCCAAAAGCTTTCCTATTGGACGCTGGGGAGCGTTCCCGCGCAGGCTCCGTCGGTACCGAAGATACCCATATGTGAAGACTCATTCCTGCTTGCTCCTGGAGATTTATCATTTCCTTATCGTTCCTCCAGTTCAGTCCTCTACCTCTGGGATGTGCCAGAGCAGTAATCATTGGGAGGGACCGAACCCGCCAACACACAACACCTCGGACCCAAAACAGGCCTCATTAGCTACTGCGACCTCCAGACGGTAGCGCCAACTGAACATATGTAAAGACGACCAAAACGCCACTTGCCAAATTTCTCCTGGCGGGACCAACTGTACCCCGGCCAGGAACACGCTTGCGCTCTGAAGCAAAACGCTCGCAAACCTGCAGGCCCGGATTGAACCTGAAACAGAGAGACGAAAGCAACCGCCTCAATAAAAGCCTTAGCCACCATCTCCCTTTTGCGCACACCTCCAAACACCACCAACCGCTGGTCCGACTTGCGAAAACACTGCAGCACCTTCAACCAACGTCAGAACACCCCTTTTTTTTTTTCTGTTTTCTATTCAAACGGCAAAACTGCGGACCAGTTAACTCAATCTAGGAACCGCAGAACTAACAAGTACCCTGCCTGAGTCAAGAGAAAGGGAGACACCAGCTCCAGCAAAAAAAAGGGTGGAACCGAACTCAGCACTACCTTCTCCCTCGAGAAGGACGAGAGCGGATCTCTACATGACAACGCTTACAACTCCGAGCCACGCCTAGCAGAACAGATCGCCACCAGAAATACCACTCTTTTTTTTTTTTTAAACGACAAGTCCTTCACTGAAGCCCGAAGCAACAACTGAAAGGGTGGCTTGGATAACGCTGCCAATGCAAATTGAGATCCCAAGGCGGAACTAGGACTCCAAGGGCCAGCCGTAATCTAGAGACCGCCCTCAGAATCGTACCACCTCAACATGAGCTTTGAGAGCCACCTCCTGAACCTTACTGCAATAACAGGGAAGAGTCGCTCATTGAAAGCACCAGGGACTGGCTATCTGACCTCTAGCAAAGCCGTCCTACAGTCAACCTAATATAGCAGGAACGGAGACAGAGGATGCTCGAAACTAATATGTCGAACACAAAACCTCAACTGTACACCAGACCCACACATACGCCCATGAAGAGAACTGTCTCCGTGCTCTAAGCAGCGTGGCAACTACTGATGCCGAAAGACCTTTCTTCCTTAGACTGACTCCTTCAAAGGCCATACCACAAGCGAGAACCGATCCACTTGAGGCAGGAAGAGAGACCGCTGTAACAACAAACCCAGCCTTGCCGGTCGCCGCCAGTGGTGTCCAATTAGGACATGCATGAAGTCTGTGCACCACGGCTTCTCAGCCCGTCGAACGACACCAGAAGCACCCTACCCGGGTGAGCTCCGACTTACTGAAGTACTTGGCAAATCAACCCCACGGAGGAAAGACCTATAGAAGACATGTGGACGACCACAGATGCAAGAGCGCTGCGATACCCTCCGAGATTCTTGCTCGCCTCCTGCAGAAGAACCGGCAGGCCTGTGCTGACCGGAAGGTCGCCACTGCGCATGGCATCCCTCCACAAACTACTATCAGCGCCAAGACGTCAAGAGGCAGTTCCCACTCCCCTGCATCTACTCGAACCCTACTGAGGAAGTCCGCCTTCACATTGTCCTTTCCTGCAATATGCGCCGCCACCCTCTCGGTCAACCGACTCTCTACCCGAGCGAACAGCCCGCTCACCTTTTTTTCCTTTATTTATTTATTTTTTTTATTTCAACAACTTTCACCAAAAGACATACATAGGAAATATAAAGAAATTAATATACAATCCAATTGAATAAAGAACAAATTATTAACTCCCAGCCCACAAAATGGAGTGTGTCGATTAAGTAAGATAATCACTAAACCAAAGTCAAGAGAAAACAGAAAATGTTACAATCCCACATTATACTAAGCAACAGCCACTAAACTTCATCAAGTCTGATTATTTAGAAACGTTTCCAATTGAGAAGAATCAAAGAAGATATACGATTTACGCAGATGAGTGACAACACATTTACATGGATATTTAAGAATATAAGAGGCTCCCAAAGCAACGACACAAGGCCGAAGCTGGAGGAAAGCCTTCCTTTTCAACTGTGTAACACGGCAGACATCTGGAAAACCCTGTATCCTCTGTCCAAAATATTTCTCCTGCCGAAATTTAAAGTAAGATCTTAAGATCATCTCCTTATCCCTTTCCAATGAAAAAGTTACCAACAAGGTAGCACGAGTTGAAATTTCTTCAATAGAAGACTCTAAGTACGCTGATAAATCCATACTCTGATCAGATAAATGATCAAATTCCCCACATGCAACATCACCTGTCTCCAAATCAGCAACCGGATGTTCTCTAACGCCACTAGGCAAATAATAAATTTTGGACAAAGCCATAGCATCCGGTTCTGAAATTTTCAAAACTTCCTTCAAATATTTAACAAATAAAATAGTTGGAGAAAGGTAATGAGTGCGAGGGAAATTCAGGAATCTAAGATTCTTCCCCCGCAAAGCATTTTCAAATATTTCACCACGATGGTGCAACTGCAAGGAGTCCTGCACCTGAGATGTCAAGACTCCTTGAATAGAGGTTAGCTGACCATCAATTTTAGCTTTATGAGATTCAAGAATTTCCAATCTATCCCGATGGTCAGTTAAAAAATTGACTGTCTCCTGTGAAAATGTAAAAAGTTTTACTAAAGAAGATTTTAACGAAAGTTCAGTTCTAGAAACTATTCGCCAAATATCCTGTAATGATACATCTTTAGGGGGTTGGAGATCTTCCATTGGCAAAGAAGAGAAATCAATTGGGCTGGGAATAGCAGTCTCATCAGCACGAATTCTCAAAAACGACTCTGAAAGCACAGGTAAACTTGGTGATGACTTACTCTCCACAGCACCACGAAACAATTCTCCATTCGGTAATCGAGGCTGAATGCTGGGTGGGGATACTACCCTACGCGGATCTGGAGACTTGTTCAGCGAGGCCGGGCTGACTGAAGCTAAAGAGTCCAAGGACAATTGCGATAAGGGAGACGATACAGCCTTAAGATGACTGTCCATAGGACCAACAACTTTAGCTGACTTACCAGACGACATTGCAGATTGAAGCGGCTTTTTCTTCCGCTTCCCCATATACAGACCAGGCCAACCTCCCCGAACTGCTCCGAAGTGCCCCGAAGGGGCTCCAAAGGGGCATGGTCTGCCCCTTAGGACACGTCCCTTCGGAGAACACACCCTCGGGCACGCGCCCGCGGTGCGCGTCCCGTGGTGGGGCTATAGGACTTATAGCCCGCTCTGCTCACGTGTTCCCGAGTGCTCTCCGGGACAGAGCAACAGTTCCTCTCAGCTTCCAAGCAACACTGTAGCAAGTAAAAGACACACACAGAGCTCAGCGAAGGAGGGTTCGGTCTTATAGCCCGCTCTGCTCACGTGTTCCCGAGTGCTCTCCGGGACAGAGCAGCAGTTCCTCTCAGCTTCCAAGCAACACTGTAGCAAGTAAAAGACACCCACCCACCTTTTTTTCCATTGCCGTACACCCCATGCCGCCCTGCCAATTGATGTAGGCGACTGTCACAGAGTTGTCGGAGAGGACCCGAACTGGACGACGCACCACCAAGGCCTCGAACGCCAGAAGCGCCCGAGTAACTACCCGAAGGTCCAGACGATTTAACGACCAGGAAGCCTCCTGAGGAGACCAAAGACCCTGCTTGCGCCCGCTCCCGCAGTGAGCTCCTCAGCCCGCCAGACAGGCGTCCGTTAACAAGGGCCGCTCCCCCAGTTGCTCCAGGGGCCTTCCAGCTGACCGCGAAGATTGGAGCAGCCTCCACTGAAGAGACTGCTTGACCTGGTTTGGTCACGAAAGTCGTTTGCTCAAAGGATCTGACCGATGCGACCAACGGCGCAGCAGCGCCCGTTGTAGGGACCGCCTATGAACTTCGGCCCAAGGCAGCGCCTCCAGAGTTGCTGACAATGTTCCCAGCATACAAATATAAGTCCATGCCGACGGAGTTGGCGGGGATCTAAACTTGCCAACCAGACTCTGCAGCGCCTGAGTTCTCCTGTGCGACAAAACACTTATGCCTTCTTCGTATCTAACCTGGCCCCGAGGAACTCGAGGTCCCGATAGGGCTCCAGACGACTCCTGGCCGGATTGACCACCCAACCAAGACTTCTGCAATCACTCTACCACTCTGCTTGCCCCCCGGAAGCTCTCTGCCTCGGCCCTGGCCTGACTTAACCAATCCCTGAGGTACGGGTGCACCAGAATTCCTTCCGTGTGCAAAGCCGCTGCCACTACAACCATCCTTTTGGGGGAAGCACGCGGCACTGTCACCCGCACAAAGGGCAACGCCTGAAACTCATAATGGCCCCTAGGAAGAGCAAACTCTAGAAACCCCTGATGAGCTGGCCGGATGGATATGAGCAAGTACGCCTCCGCAAAATCCAGAGATGGCAAGTACTCTCCCTGATGCACAGCCACAACCATTGATCGCAACGCCTCCATCCTGAAACGCGGAACCCGCAGGCAACGATTTATGCCCTTCAGATTGACAATGGGCCGCAATGTTCCGACCGTCTGTGGCACCATGAAATAAATGGAGTACCGACTCACACCGTACTCTGCTGTTGGCACCTCCACATCCGCTCCTAATTGGAGAAGCCGCTGAAAAGTATAGCGAATGGACACATCCTGCCTATGGCCCCGTAAACGGAGCATACAATGACAAAGCGTCATTCTCCAGTGCAACATTTAAGGGTGCGCTACCTTCCACCGGTAACATGGAACGCTTCACGAATTCGCGTGTCATCCCTGCGCCGCAGCCATGCCAATTTTCTCTGTACCGTTCCAATTGCAGTAAACGTGCTGCCGAATCGAGCACCATAGTGGTCCTTCTAGTTACAGGTGGCACCGCCTCCTCACTCCCTGTTACCCCTGGTAAGAGGTGCTACGAGGCAGAGCCTCCCCAAATGACCAAGGCAGCTGTCATCTGCAAACGTGGGTCACAAAAAACATGAACTAGCCTTCCGCTGATCCATCGCAGAAAGATCCATTGGGAGAAGAACCTTGCTCCTGTAGTGCTTTTGCCTCCAAAAAATAACACACACTCCATAGATCAGCATACTGTTCTAGCCGCTCAGAACCACCGTTTTGAAGACTGAGCACAACCTGGGAAATCGAGCCGCCCTGCCGAAACCACCAACCTCCTGATGGAAAATGGCCCTCAGAAGTAAAGGTGTCATTACCTGTACTCGATACAACAGAAATACCAAGAAACAAACATGTTACACTATCCAGGCAATCATCCACCTAGAACAGAATGGGCCCCGGCCTCATAGATATGGATACCCGCATCCCACACCAAAAGGGCACAGGATTGATCCGCCTGTGAGAGAGTAGTAGAGGGGCACAACCACTGACCCCTGCGATACCATCTCCCCTTAGCCTTAGGGCACAGCACCTCCCGGCTATAGATGCACCACACATAAGAAATTTAAAAGAAATAAAGAAAGGAAAACCAGAAAAAGCCAGAAGTATATAAAATACCGACCATGCCAGATAAGGACCCACAAAGTCCTTAAAATGGATAACTTCTTTCTTTTTTTTTTAACTCAGCGGAAATACCTTGTTAAATTATCAGCTTAAACTGTATGCAACCCAAACCTTAGTTTGTTGAACGCGCCCCGCTGAATGTCGGTGTTGCCACGAGGCCGTGGAGCGCGGAGCAGTTCCGGCCCACTCGGCCCCGTCTCGCGCCCACATGACTTCAGGCACTCAAGCCACCTCGGTGGAACTCGTCCCGCAGCTGCGGCAGCCATCTTACGGTTTCGGCCTCCACAAACGCTCACGGGGCGGACCGAATCGCCGCCCTGTCACCGCTCGGCCCCATTGCGAGCAGTGTGCGCGGTGCAGGCCGGGCACCGGAATCCTTCATCTCCTTTCCGTTGCCCCGCGAAAGCTGGGCAGCTCGTGGACCGCTTGCCCCGTCCTCCATCGGTCTCCTCTCCGATTTGTCCGGGAGAGGAGATCTGACCAACAGAATGCGCTGAGAAAGCCCTGGGGCAATAAAAAGGTGCAACGGCTCGAGGCAAAAGGCCAAAATAGCAGCGCACACCACCCGCCAAAACTAGGCGGAAGATAATCATCTGAAATGGCCAGCTCCCGATACCTTAAGGTACCAGCTAAGAGTAGAAGAAAATTTAAAATAATTTCTAAGCTATTTCTTATCTGCCTACGAGGGAAGAACCCCCCTGCACTGTGCTTGACTCACTGAAGCCCCGAGGAAGAACCCCCCCTTCGTAGAGGCCGTTCCACGGAGAAAAACAAAATAAAGAAATAAATTCAATTAACTAAAGACACGCTAAAAGCGACAAGTACCTCTTTTTCACTGTCTCAGAGCACAGGGTCTCCTTACCGCCCCAGCAGCAACGCGGCTTCCCCGTGCTCTCAAAATGGCCACCGTAAGCCCCGTAGGAAAAAAGGGCGCCAAATAGTAACCCAAAACCGGCGCTCCGAGCTCTGACTGAGCTCTTCCCCCTGAATACAGCCTGAAGCTGGTGAAGAGCCTACCGGCCAGGTCTGTTGTGCTCACCAATGCCTCCCGGATCTCCGCGGCACTGCCTGCTTAAGCAGAAGCGAGCCCTTCTGCTCTGCACAGCTCTCCAGCCTTCCGTCCCCCGGAGCAGCGGCCAGGCAGGACTCGTGGCCCGGGAAATCGCGCTAGCCTGAGAGGGTGGCTCTCCCCCGTATAGTCCGGGGGGAGAGATCCTTCAGCTGCCGGGATCAAGATTCCTTTTTTTTTTTTTTAACAAACCTAGCACAGACAGGCAGGGAGGAAGAAATGCCGTTTACTTTTTTTTTTTTTTAAAGACAGTACCCAAAATCAAACCACTCAAACTAACAGACCCAAACTACACTAGCCTACAAGCTCCTTATCCGTTCCTCTAGTGAGCCCCCGATGAGGCTCACAACCTCGCTGCATGGAGACTGGTCACACTGGGACTGTGGAGAGAGATCAGAAGGCTATATCCGGTGATGTCATGATTCTGACGTACCAGTCTCCAAGCTGCAGGAGGAGGTTGACAACCCAGAGGTAGAGGACTGAACTGGAGGAACGATAAGGAATATAAAACTAAAAACTACATAAGCATGGGACAAACACAGAGGATCTCTAAAGGTAAAAAGGGGACTGTTGTAGTTGTTATAGAAGGATAGACTAGATAGGCCATGTGGTCTTTTTCTGTCGTCATATTTCTATGTTTCTATATGCACTTGAGATCAGCAGTATAAAGATTACTTTGATGACATGGCAGTGTACCTACTATATGGGGCCTGTCTACTAAAGATTTATTCCCATTTTGTGTCTATGGGGAAAATACTTAGTAGATAGACCCCCTATGTTTAAGAGATTAAGGGGTATGTTCACTAAACAGAGGCAGTGGCTTCCATGTGATATTGGAGCCCTCCGATATCGCACGGAAGCCGCTACCGCTGTTTAGTAAACATACCACTAAATGTCTTAGAAAACAACATCTATATCTGCCTGTTCTCCTTTTTCTTTTGTTTTCATCTCTCCCGTCAGATTCTCTCTTTTTTTTTAACTTAGTATTTGCTCTGTTCTTTCCACCATCCCCCCTCACCACACTGTACTTATTACTTTCTATTGCCTTTTTTCTTGTCTTCTAATATCACAATCATTCTCTGGCTTACCTCCCCTAGGCAACCTGCAGGGAATAGGATGTGATGGGGGTTGGCACCCAAAGACTGACATTCTCAAGTCTGCAGAATAAAACTGAAACATTCCCATGTACACCAACACCGTTTGCACCCCCCATCAACACTCTCTCTCTCACGTACGCACACACTAGAGCAACCTACTGCTGTGAGTAGCACAGGTAACACTGCTTTCTGATGGCTGCATAGAATCATATGGCTCCATAGTTTACTTGTTTGGTAGGAGGTTGCATAAAGCAGAACAGAGATAGCGTAGGTCCATTTTGGTGAAGGATAAAGAGGTATAAGTAGAAGTACTGGCGATTTATTCAGAAACAGTTATGCAGGCTAAGAAAGAGTATTATTTCAGTTAGTTATTGTTTTTTCTCTGAATTCCTCAGGGGATTCATTTGCGATAAGTGAAGAAGCCAGTGGGGACGGATAAGGGGTCCTTGGTACTCGGGGAGACGACTAGTTACAATTCTGCCTCATTTTGAAGTGAAGGTGAGAGACTCTTGTACCTTTCCTAATAGTCTGCCTGTTGGAGTGGAGGAGTATCCTAATGGTTGGAACAGTGGACTAGAACCAGGGAAGCTGGGGTTAGAATCGCACTAATGCTCCTTGTGATCTTGAGCAAATCATGTAACCCTCCATTGTCTCAGGCACAAACTTAGATTGTAAGCCCTTTGGAGACAGGTAAATATCTACTGTACCTAAATGTAACTCACCTTGAATCCCTGAGAAAAGGTGTGAACTAATACATTTCCCTGTTGGGAAGTTGGCAGCAACATCATCTTTGTGGGTTACCTTATTGTTGTAAAGGAGGAGGATGTTGTTGAAGCCATCTTATTCTACTTGCTGCATGGACCCTTGCCCCAAATGAACTGCAAAATCTATTAAAGAGGTGATAGCTAAATCATTGTGTGATCTGATTAATATGTCCTTTCAACAAAGATACCCGACTCCAACTGTGAAGAGCATGGTGGTATTTCCTTACAGTATTTAAAGAAATGTTTCTGGCCCTAATAAGGTGTCTAATTGCTGATCAGTGTGTAAATAGAGTAGTTACTCACCTGTAACAGGTGTTCTCCAGGAGCAGCAGGAATCAGTCCTCACATATGGGTGACGTCGGCGCCGACGGAGCCCTCGCGGAGCAATTTCCCCAGCTTTCAAAGAAAGCCTTTGGGAATTGCAGCGCGCATGCGCGGTCCCCTTCCCGCCCAAGGGTTCCATCTTGCTCAGTCTGATGACATAGCTAAAAGACAGCAAAGAAATTAGCAAAAACGAAATGATAGGACTGCAACTCCAAGGGGAGGAGGGAGGGTTGTGAGGACTGATTCCTGCTGCTCCTGGAGAACACCTGTTACAGGTGAGTAACTACTCTTTCTCCAGGACCAAGCAGGAAGTCAGTCCTCACATATGGGACTCCCAAGCTTAAGGCTACCGGAGACCTCAAGCACAAAAATGAGCTCCCTCTAGCTTAGCAGAATAGAAGGAAGGAATCTTCTCTGAAAACGTCCCCGACCGGTAGCCCAACACCAGGGCCGGAGGGTAGGAGTTGCCTAAACCTCAAAGAGATTATGGAGGACTGCCTGATCGAAAGCAGTGTCCCTGCGGGACTCCCTCTCCAGGCAGTAATGTGCCGCAAAAGTCTGGCTTGAAGACCAAGTAGCGGCCCGGCAGATGTCTGCCAACAGAACAGAGCGGAGGTGTGCCACTGACGCAGCCTTCGCCCTAACACGATGAGCCGTGACTCTACCCTCCAACGAGAGGCCGGCTGCCCCATAAGCCCAGGCGATACAGTCAGCTACCCAGATGGACAAGGTACGCTTGGAGACAGGGAGCCCCAAGTTATTGGGGTCAAAAGAAACGAAGAGCTGAACAGCCCTCCTATGCTCCCGCATACGGTCAAGGTAGAAGGACAAGGCCCTTCTACAGTCCAGGGTATGCAGGACCATTTCAGCCCGGCTGGAGTGCGGCCTGGGAAAGAAGGTCGGAAGAACCACCTCCTGGTTGAGATGAAAAGGAGAAACCACGTTTGGAAGAAACTTAGGGTGAGTCCGTAAGACCACCCTATTCCTGTAGAACCTAGTGTAAGGAGGATCAGACACTAGGGCCTGCAGTTCACTAACACGCCTAGCAGAGGTAAGGGCTACCAAGAACAAGGTTTTCCAAGAAAGAAAACGAAGAGGGCAGGTAGCCATAGGTTCAAAGGGTGGACAGGTAATCCGCTGCAAGACCACATTCAGATCCCATTCAGGGGCTGGTGGACGCAAAGGAGGCTTAAGCAGGAGGCGGTCTCGGAGAAAACGAGCCACCAAAGGGTGGTTGGACAGAGGCCTGCCATCTACCGGTGCGTGATGTGCAGAGAGAGCACTGAGGTGGACTCTGACAGAGTTGGACTTAAGGCCCAGATTGGAGAGGTAAAGCAAATATTGCAAGACCACCGCCACCAAGCAGGAGAAGGGATTCTCAGACTGCTGAGCACACCACACGGAGGAGCAACGCCACTTAAGAGCGTAGGACTTCCGGATGGAGGGCCGCCTGGAGGCCAAGACGACCTCTTCCACCTCCCGGGGCAGTAGGAGGGGAGCAAGGACTACCCTTTCAGCAGCCAGGCCATCAGATGAAGGGACCGGAGGTTGGGGTGTAGGAGAGACCCATGGTCTTGTGTCAGGAGATCGGGTTGAAACCCCAAAGGAAGAGGAGTGTCCACCGCCAGCTGCATTAGAAGCGGGAACTAAGGTTGTCTCGGCCACCGGGGAGCCACTAGGATCATCGAGGCTTTGTCTCTGAGAACTTTGAAGAGCGTTCGAGACACCAGCGGAATGGGAGGAAAGGCATACAAGAGGCCTGTGGACCATGGAATCAGAAAAGCATCCGGCGCTACTCTGAGAGGATGCGGTTGTCGAGAGCAGAATCTGGGTAGTTGCCGGTTCAGAGGACTGGCAAACAGATCCAAGGTGGGGAGTCCCCACTTGAGAAAGATCTGCTGAACCACTAATGGATCCAATCTCCACTCGTGTGGTTGGAGGATCCTGCTTAGTTTGTCTGCCAGGTAATTTTCTTGACCTGGGAGATAGACCGCTTTGAGGAGTATGCCGTGGCCGACTGCCCAAGAGCACAGCCGTCGTGCCTCCTGACAGAGAAGGAAGGAGCCTGTGCCTCCTTGTTTGTTCACGTAGAACATTGCTACTTGATTGTCCATCTGGACCAGTACAGACTGGTGAGAAGTGAGGTGGGAGAAGGCTCTCAGAGCTAGGCGGATGGCTCTGAGCTCCAGGAAGTTTATCTGCTGCGCAGACTCCCAAGGAGTCCAGAGGCCCTGAGTACATGTCCCTTGGCAATGTGCTCCCCATCCCAGGAGAGAAGCATCAGTTGTTAGTACCTGAGAAGGAGGAGGAGATTGAAAATCCACTCCCAGCACTAGGTTTGGCAGATGAAGCCACCACCGCAGAGAAGAGACCAGCAGGTCCGAGACTTGTACTGAGTCCGTCAGGCTCCCCGTGGCCTGATGCCATTGAGTGCGAAGGCACCACTGGGCAGGTCGCATGTTCAGGCGGGCATTGGGGGTCACATGGACCGTGGAAGCCATATGGCCGAGCAGTCTCAGAAATTGCCTGGCAGAGACCAGGGAATTGCTGCGAAAGTGGCTGGCGAGATTCATGAGCCTGTGGGCCCTGTCCAGAGGCAGGAAGGCCCGCGCCTGAAGAGTGCTTAACCTTGCGCCGATGAATTCGAGATCTTGAGAGGGGAGCAAAGTGGACTTTGCGAAGTTTATGACAAAGCCCAAGTGCTGGAGCAGGGACACAGTGCGATGAGTGGCTTGAGTAGCTTCTTGGGAAGACTGGGCCCGGATGAGCCAGTCGTCCAGGTATGGAAACACAAAAAGGCCTTGAAGTCTGAGATAGGCCGCCACCACTGCCAGGCATTTGGTGAAAACCCGTGGGGCGGAGGATAGGCCAAAGGGCAGGACCCTGTACTGGTAATGATTTCCTCCCACAACAAATCTGAGATATTGCCTGTGGTTTGGATGAATAAGGATGTGAGTATAGGCATCCTTTAGATCTAAAGAGCATAGCCAGTCTCCCCGCTGGAGGTAGGACAGCAGGATTCCAATGGAAAGCATCTTGAACTTTTCCCTTGTCAGGAACTTGTTGAGGTTTCGCAAGTCCAGGATGGGTCTGAGGCCTCCTGTTCTTTTTGGTATCAGAAAGTACCTGGAATAAAAGCCGTGACCTCTCAGGTGGTGGGGCACCGGTTCCACAGCCTGTTCCTGAAGAAGACTTGCCAACTCCTGAAGGAGTAAGTCCCTGTGCAGAGGGAGTCTTGGAGGCTCCCCTGGAAAGTAGGAGGGAGGTACCTGGTGAAAGTGTAGAAGATAGCCTTTCTGAACTATATGAAGTACCCAGGTATCTGATGTGATGGCTGACCACCTGTGGGCAAAATGGACCAGCCGGCCTCCTGTGCTGAGAGAAACCAGCTGAGGGGAAGAGGCTATGCTGATGGAGTCAAAAACCCCCACCCTGCTGAGCAGGGGCCGGTGTAGTGGGCTTGGGGGCCTGCTGCCTACGGGACCCATTACCCCGTCCCTTGGCCTGCTGACCCTTTTGGGGAGCTGCTGAGGGGCCTAATACTGAGGGTAGTATTTATAGGCAGCCGCCTTCCTCGGGTAAAAGGGCTTTTTCCCCGAGCCCTTCTTCTTCTGAGAAGGGGCAGAGGTTTTTCTGGACAGCCTAGTTCTGGTCAGAGTCTCGGTCTCGATTTGTGCAGCCTTTTCAGCCATGGGTTTGCCAAAGAGGTTTTCACCTCTGCAGGGAACATCGACCAACTTGTCCTGGACCCATGGCTCGAGGTCGGATGACTGAAGCCAAGCCTGTCGGCGGGCACCGATGCCGGCTCCAGCTACTCGAGCCGATGCTTCAAAGCCATCGTAGGCTGCCCGAAAGATAAACTTCGAGCACTCGAATCCCAGTGGACAAGGCTTGGAACCTCTGCAAAGGTTCCTCGGAGAGACCAGCCGAGAACCCGGCAATTTCCTTTGCCAGATCTCGGAGATACAAGCCCATATAGAGCTGGTAGGTCTGGACTCGACAAGCAAGCAGAGAGCCCTGGAAACACTTTCTACCGAGGGCATCCGGGCTCTGGGCCTCCCTGCCGGGAGACACCGAGGAGTGCATTTTTTGACTCTTGAGTCTATGCATGGCCGATTCCACCACCATGGAATGGTGCGGTAGTTGTGCCTTTTGGAAGCCGGGGCTCTTGCGGACTCGATAAATGGAATCGACCCGCTTGCTTAACACCGGCGCTGACGCCGGGTTCTCCCACATGCGGAAGAGAAGTCGTTCCAGCATCGGAGGAACCGGTACAGTAAAGGCCTCTTCGGGGAGAATCATACTGGAGGGCATCGAGCTCCTCGGCTCGAGGCTCCTCCTCGGGATCCGCGGGGAATGCCAAGGCCTTGGCCATATCCCACACGAAATCCGAGAACCGGGTGTCCTACGGGGGGGACCGTCACCGAGGTTCGGACTCGGGCGAGTCCGAGGGGACACACCGAGTCCGAAAACTACCAGGGGACTCTTCGTCCTCCGATTCCCAGTCGGACTCCGCTGAGGAGGATTCGAGTGGCTCCGGTCGGGCGGGCACCGATGCCCTCTGCTCCGACGCCGAAGGAGTCGGCGTCGACGACCTCGGTCCCGAACGGGAGGCCGAGGAAGACCGCGACCGAGGATCGACTCGAGCTCGGATGGACTCGAGGTCGGCTCGGTCTCCGGGGTCGACTTGGACGTCGACGTCCCGGTGGCCGGGGCAGACGCATTGGCAAGGCCAGCGATCAATGCCCGCTGCTGGTCCATGAAGGCAGCTAAACTGCTCTCCAAGGCCGTCAACCTGAGTCCAAGCCCGACGTCAGCTCCTTCGGAGGCGAGTCCACGAGGACCACAGTACTCACGTGTCCAGGCGACTCCATCTTGAGACGAGGATGTTTTGAAGGCCTCTCCGACTCCGAGGACCCGGGACGGCTGTCGGGGCTATGCGACCTGGCCCTCGAGGAACCAGGAGCGTCTGCCGATGCCGCCCTCGCAGGTTTTTTCTTCCTATGATGTTCCTAGGTAGGAGACCCCCGCTCAGAGGAACTCCGACGATGCTCAGGACCGGAGTCCCGGGACGTCGAAGCCTCTGACGAGGTCCGGGCCCTGCCGGACGCGGAGTCAGAGAAGATTCGTTCTCGCTGATGCTGCCGACTCAACGCTTTTGAGGACATTTTGCCACACGGACCACAGATCATCGGGTCATGATCGGGTCCGAGGCAGCGGAGGCAGCAGTCGTGTGTGTCGGTAAGAGACATGAGTTTCTTACAGCGATCACACTTCTTAAACCCGCTGGCAGTCATCGAGGGAAAAAGGGCCCCTGCGAGGTCAAAAGACAGGGCTGCCAGTGAAAAGGAAAAAAATGGCGCGAACGCTTGTCACGAAGGACAAAAAACCAAAAAATAAAGAAACGGACCTGATACCGGCGTAGCGGGTCCGGGCGGGAAAAAGGATCCGGCGTCGAACCGAAAAAGAATAAATAATAAGAGAAAATCAACTTTTTCAGCGGTGAATACAAACAGCGTCTGTAGGGCTCCGCGGAAAAAAGAAGACTGAGCAAGATGGCACCCTTGGGCGGGAAGGGGACCGCGCATGCACGCTGCAATTCCCAAAGGCTTTCTTTGAAAGCTGGGGAAATTGCTCCGCGAGGGCTCCGTCGGCGCCGACGTCACCCATATGTGAGGACTGACTTCCTGCTTGGTCCTGGAGAAAGAGTAGTTACTTACCTGTAACAGGTGTTCTCCAGGAGCAGCAGGAATCAGTCCTCATATATGGGTGACATAGGCGCCGACAGAGCCCCCGTGCGGAGCATTTCCCCAGCTTTCAAAGAAAGCCTTTGGGAATGCAGCACGCCTGCGCGGTCCCCTTCCCGCTCAAGGGTGCCATCTTGCTCAGTCTGATGACTTAGCTAAAAGACAGCAAAAACCAAAATAAAGTATATGACTGCAACTCCAGGGGAGGAGGGAGGGTCATGAGGACTGATTCCTGCTGCTCCTGGAGAACAGGAGAACAGGACCCTAGAGCTGGGGAGTCCCATATGTGAGGACTGACTTCCTGCTTGGTCATGGAGAAAGAGTAGTTACTCACCTGTAACAGGTGTTCTCCAGGACCAAGCAGAAAGTCAGTCCTCACATATGGGACTCCCCAGCTCTAGGCTACCGGGAACTCAAAGCGGAAAAAATGGCTCCCTCTTAAGAGCCCCAGCATCCGTGATAAGAATATTCTCTGAGAACGCCCTCGTATGGTAGCCCAACACAAGGGCCGGAGGGTAGGAGTTGCCTAAACCTCAAAGAAATTACGGAGTACCGCCTGTCCGAAAGCACAGTCCCTCCGGGACTCTCTCTCGAGGCAGTAATGGGCCGCAAAAGTCTGGCTTGAAGACCAAGTCGCGGCCCGGCAGATGTCTGTCAATGGAACAGAGCAGAGATGAGCTACTGACGCGGCTTTCGCCCTGAGACGGTGGGCCGTGACTCGACCCTGCAAGGGGAGGTCGGCTACCTTGTACGCCCAGGCGATATGATCTGCTACCCAAGTGGACAACGTACGCTTGGAGACAGGTAACCCCAGTTTATTAGGGTCAAAGGAGACGAAGCGCTGAGTAGTCCTTCGATGCCCCCGCGTACGTTCTATTTAAAAAGACAACGCCCTCTTACAGTCCAGGGTATGCAAGACTGTTTCAGCTCGGCTGGTATGCGGCCTGGGAAAGAAGGTCAGAAGAACCACCTCCTGGTTGAGGTGGAAAGAGGAGACGACCTTTGGAAGGAACTTTGGACGAGTCCGTAGAACCACCCTGTTCTTATAGAAACGTGTGTATGGTCTGTCAGAAACCAGAGCTTGTAGTTCACTCACACGTCTGGCCGAGGTAAGAGCTACCAGGAAGAGCGCTTTCCAAGAAAGGAAACGCAAATGGCAAGTAGCCATCGGCTCAAACGGTGGGCGAGTAAGTTGCTGCAAGACCACGTCCAAATCCCACGCAGTCGCCGGTGGACGAACCGGAGGCTTGAGAAGAAGCAGACCTCTAAGGAAGCGGGACACCAAGGGGTGAACCGACAGAGACTGTCCCTCCACCGGTGAGTGGTGCGCTGATAGAGCACTGAGGTGGACCCGAACAGAGTTAGACTTAAGGCCTAGATCTGACAGGTGAAGAAGTTACTGCAGTACCACTGGCACAAGGCAGGAGAAAGGATCTTCATTGCGCTGAGCACACCATAATGTAAACCTACGCCACTTGAGGGCATAGGACTTTCTGGTGGACTGCCTCCTAGAGGACAAAACCACCTCTTCAACCTCCTTAGGCAGAAGCAAGGGAGCTAGCACTATCCTTTCAGCAGCCAGGACATCAGATTGAGGGACCTGAGATTGGGGTGCAGGAGGGAACCCTGATCTTGAGACAGGAGATCGTGTTGCAACCCCAGAGGGAAAGGAGTTTCCACCGCCAACTGTAGCAGAAGTGGAAACCACGGTTGCCTTGGCCATCTGGGGGCTACGAGAATCACAGAGGCCTTGTCCTGGAGAATCTTGAACAGAGTTCGGGCCAGCACGGGCGTGGGAGGAAAGGCATACAGGAGGCCCATAGACCAAGAGATCAGAAAAGCAATTGCTGCCATTCTCAGGGGATGCGGTTGTCTGGAGCAGAACCTGGGCAGTTGACGGTTCTGTGGACTTGCAAAGAGATCGATGGATGGAAGTCCCCAGCGGAGAAAGATCTGCTGGACCACCAATGGATTCAACTGCCATTCGTGAGGCTGGAGAATCCTGCTTAGCCTGTCTGCTAGGAAATTCTCCTGACCAGGTAGATAAACTGCTTTGAGAAATATGCGTTGTTTGACTGCAAAGGAACAAAGGGCCTGTGCCTCCTGACACAGGAGAATGGACCCTGTGCCCCCTTGCTTGTTCACATAGAACATTGCTACCTGATTGTCTGTCTGAACTAAGACAGACTGGTGAGAGAGGACATGAGAAAAGGTTTGTAGAGCGGATTGCTCGCAGCTCCAGAAGATTGATCTGCTGTGTGGCCTCCCGAGGAGACCAGAGGCCTTGAGTGCACGTGCCCTGGCAATGTGCACCCTAGCCCTTTAAGGAAGCATCGGTCGTCGGCACCCTTGTGTGTGTCGGGGCCTGAAAAGGTACTCCCTTGAGAAGGTTTGGGAGATGTAGCCACCACTGCAAGGAGTCCAAAAGTGGTTTGGACACCTTTACTCTGTCTCAGAGGTCGCCTGTGGCCTCCGCCCACTGAGCTCTGAGGCACCACTGAGCAGCCCGCATGTGCAGACAGGCATTCGGAGTTACATGAACCAAGGATGCCATGTGGCCCAAGAGCCGCAGGAAGTGCCTGGCGGAGACCTGAGAAGTGCTTTGGAACTGGCTGGCCAAGTCCAACAGTCTGTGGGCCCTGTCCTCGGGCAAGTAAGCTCTTGCCTGCAGGGTGTCTAATCTTGCCCCTATAAACTCTAGGTTCTGTGAGGGGAGCAAAGTGGACTTTGCATAGTTTATGACAAATCCCAGATGCTGAAGATAGACAGTGCAAAGAGTGGCTTGTCTGGCCTCCTGGAGAGACTGGCCCCTGATGAGCCAGTCGTCCAGGTATGGGAAGACAAAAAAACCCTGATTCCTGAGATAGGCTGCCGCCACCACCACCAGGCATTTGGTGAAAAACCTGGGGGCGGAGGTTAGGCCAAAGGGAAGTACTCTGTACTGAAAATGGTTTCCTCCCACCACAAATCTGAGATATTGTCGGTGGTCTGGGTGAATGAGGATGTGAGTATAAGCATCCTTTAGGTCTAAGGAGCATAGCCAGTCTCCCTGCTGGAGGTAGGGCAGCAGTATCCCAAGGGTAAGCATCTTGAACTTTTCCCTCTCCAGAAACTTGTTTAGGTTTCACAAGTCTAGGATAGGCCGGAGGCCTCCTGTCCTTTTTGGTACCAGGAAGTACCTGGAGTAGAAGCCATACCCTTCCAGGTGGTGAGGCACCGGTTCCACTGCTTGTTCCTTTAAAAGACTTGCCAACTCCTGAAGGAGGAGGTTTCTGTGCAGAGGGAGTCTTGGAGGCTCCTCTGGAAAGCAGGAGGGGGGTAGCTGGTGGAAGTGGAGCATGTAGCCCTTCTGGACTATGCTTAGAACCCAGGTATCCCCTGTGATGGATGGCCACCTGTAGGCGTACAGGCAATGTTCCCTCCAAGATGTTACGGAGAGTTTGCCGAGACTCATCAAGCCCACAGACTATTACCCAATGTTGCTAATCCATGTTGGAACAAATGATACTGCCAGGTATACCTCGGAACGTATCAAAAGTGACTTCATGGCTCTGGGACAGAGGGTGAAGCAGTTAGGTGCACAGGTGGTGTTCTCTTCAATCCTCCCTGTTGAGGGTAAAGGCCAAGGCAGAGAGGCTCGCATCCTGGAGACAAATGCATGGCTGCGTGGATGGTGTCATCGAGAGCGTTTTGGTTTCCTAGACCATGGGATGCTTTTCCAAGGGTTGCAAAGCAGGGATGGCATCCATCTGTCCAAGAGAGGTCAACGCATCTTTGGTAGTAGACTGGCTAATCTACTGAAGAGGGCTTTAAACTAGATTCCTTGGGGATGGGTGAAGAAAGCCCCCAGGTAAGTGAAAGCCCCCAGGTAGGTGATACATTAAATACCTTTATGGAAATGGGTAACAGGGGTAACATATGGAAAGCAGTGTGTATTAATGCCCGTAGCATGGGAAATAAGATCCCTGAGGTTGAAGCTTTGGTGGGAGTGGCTGACTTGGATTTAGTGGCAGTTACAGAAACATGGTTCACAGAACACAATGACTGGGATGTAACTATACCTGGCTATACTTTATTCAGGAAGGACAGGGTAGGAAGAAGAGGAGGAGGAGTGGCACTATATGTAAAAACTACTATTAAAGCTTTGGAATTACAGAGCTTAAAAGGGAGAGAGGAGGCATTGTGGGTTAAACTAGAAAGAGGGAAAGAGAAATCTATTTGCATTGGAGTGATATACAGACCTCCCTCACAAGAGGAAGAGGTGGACAGAGAGTTAATTGAAGACATACGCAGCATTGCTAGGAAAGGGGAAGTGCTACTGATAGGAGATTTCAATATGCCAGATGTTGATTGGCACATTCCTGCTGCAGTATCATCTAGAAGTAAGGAGATCCTGGATTCTCTACAGTGAGAACTATTCAGGCAATTGGTAACAGACCCCACACGTGAAGGGGCCATACTGGACTTGGTGCTTACCAATGGTGAAAGTGTTTCTGATGTTGTAGTGGGAGATCATTTTGCATCCAGTGATCACCAGATGGTGTGGTTCAGTATTAGGACTAGGGCTGTTAGAATCCATTCCAAGGTGAGGATCTTAGACTTTAGGAAGACTAACTTTGCAAAGATGGGCCAATACCTCAGGGAGTCGTTAGTGGGATGGGAACAGCTGGGGGATGTAGAAAAACAGTGGGCAAAACTGAAAGGGGGTATTTTAAGGGCAACCAACCTTTTTGTTAAAATGGTAAATAAAGGCAAAAGGAACAGGAGACCGCTATGGTTTTCGAAGGAAGTAGCTGAAAAAGTGAAGAAAAAGAGGGAGGCCTTCATGAAATACAAGAGATCACAGAGAGCAGAAGACAGGCATCTGTATTTGGAAAAACTTAGAGAAGCTAGCAAAGTAGTCAAGAAGGCAAAGAATCAAAAGGAGGAGGAAATAGCCAATGCAATAAAATGGGGGGATAAGACATTTTTCAGATATATTAGTGAGAAGAGGAAGAGCAAAAGTGGTATTGTCAGACTCAAGGGTGCAGGGGGGGAATGTGTAGAAGCTGATAAGGATAAAGCGGAATTGCTTAACAAATATTTTGTTCTGTGTTCACAGATGAAGAACCAGGAGCAGGACCTCAGAAAACACCCACAAATAAGAACAGAAGCGAGGGACATCTTGAACTATTTCAGAAGACTGTGTTCGTGAGAAACTAGCTCAACTTAAAGTAGACAAAGCGATGGGACCGGATGGGATACACCCTAGAATACTGAGGGAACTTGGGGACGTTCTAGCAGCTCCACTGACTGACCTTTTCAATGCCTCGTTGGAGTCAGGAGTGGTGCCAAAGGACTGGAGAGAGGCTCATGTGGTGCCTTTACACAAAAGCGGAAGTAAGGATGTGGTTGAAAACTACAGGCCGGTTAGTTTAACTTCGGTGGTGAGTAAATTATTGGAAACGCTGCTGAAAGAGAAAATAGTGAGGTTTCTGGAGTCCAGCGGATTACAGGATCCGAGGCAGCATGGATTCACCAGAGGCAGGTCTTGTCAGACAAATCTGATTGATTTTTTTGACTGGGTGACCAGGGAGTTGGACCGAGGGAGAGCTCTAGATGTGGTGTATTTAGATTTCCGTAAAGCCTTTGACACTGTTCCTCACAGGCGACTTATAAACAAACTGAGCACCCTAGGGATGGACCCTAAAGTTACTGCTTGGGTTAGAAATTGGTTGGGTGGGAGGCGACAAAGAGTACAAGTAAATGGAGCTCACTCTGAGGAGAAGGATGTTACCAGTGGTGTGCCCCAGGGATCTGTCCTTGGTCCGATTCTTTTTAACATCTTTGTTAGTGATATAGCGGAAGGGCTGTCGGGTAAGGTTTGCCTCTTTGCGGATGATACCAAAATCTGCAATAGAGTAGACACCCAGGAAGGGGTAGATAACATGAGGAGGGATCTAGCTAAGCTTGAAGAATGGTCTAGAATTTGGCAGCTGGGATTTAATGTTAAAAAATGTAAGGTCATGCATTTGGGCTGCAGCAATCCAAGGGAGCAATACAGTATAGGAGGTGAAGTACTTTTGTCCACTAAAGAAGAGCGGGACCTAGGCGTGGTTGTGTCTGATGATCTTAAAGTAGCTAAACAGGTGGAAAAGGCGACAGCAAAAGCTAGAAGGATGCTTGGGTGCATACGGAGAGGAATGGCTAGCAGAAAAAAAGGAGGTGATAATGCCTCTGTATAAGTCTTTGGTGCGACCTCATTTGGAGTATGGTGTGCAATTCTGGAGACCGCACCTTCAAAAGGATGTGAACAGGATGGAGTCGGTGCAGAGGGTTGCTACCAAAATGATTAATGGGCTTTATTATAAAGCATATGAGGACAGACTTAAGGATCTTAATATGTACACCTTAGAGGAAAGGCGGGATAGAGGTGATATGATTGAGATGTTTAAATACCTCCGTGGCATAAATGTTCAGGGAGAGAGCCTCTTTCAATTGAAGGCAAGTTCTGCTACGAGGGGACATGGGATGAGGGTGAAGGGAGATAGATTCAGGAGTGATATGCGGAAATATTTCTTTACGGAAAGAGTAGTGGATCCGTGGAATAGTCTCCCAGTGGAGGTGGTAGAGATGAGGACAGTAACTGAATTCAAGAAAGCATGGGACCAACACAGAGGATCTCTAAAGGCAAAAAGTGGACTGTTGTAGTTGTTATGGAAGGACAGACTAGATAGGCCATGTGGTCTTTTTCTGTCGTCATATTTCTATGTTTCTAATTTTCTGTAGGCTGTGTGCGCATAAAATATCAGCTGTGTGCAGCTTTTGAAGGAAGGTTAAATTTTTGTGCGCCACATAACGACACTTGGAGTTATATACTTTAAAATTTGACTACACGTCAGAATACAGTATGTACACCACAGTGATTTTAATCAAATTAAATGAAAATAGACGATTACTAAATGAAGCGGGAAATTTCTAGTAATTACAATCATAACTTTAAATTTTAAGAAAACACCACAGACGTCTATCAGAATCAGAGCCGTAATTTTTGTGCGCTCTGTTGTAAAGTATGTGCGCTCTCTCGGCGAGGTGTGTGCGCACGCACATGCGCACAGCTTAGAGGGAACAGTGCGTACAGGGTCAGCCGACCTCCTGTGCTGAGTGGAGCCAGCTGTGGAGGAGAGGCTATGCTGTGGGAGTCAAAACCCCGCTCCCTGCTGTGCAGGAGCCGGAGCTGGCGGCTTGGGGGTCTTCTGCCTACGGGACCCATGGCCCTGCCCCTTGGCCTGCTGGCCCTGTTGGGGAGCTGGAGAGGCCTGATACTGAGGGTAGGATTTGTAGGCAGCACCCTTCCTCGGGAAAAAAGGGCTTTTTCCCTGAGCCCTTCTTTTTCTGAGAAGGGGCAGAAATCTTCCTGGACAGCCTTGTTGTGGTGAGAGTCTCAGTCTCAATTTCTGCAGCCTTTTCAGTCATGGGCTTATCGAAAAGGTTTTCACCTCGGCAGGGGACATCGATCAACTTTTCCTGCCCCCATGGCTCCAGGTCTGATGACTGTAGCCAGGCCCGACAGCATGCACCGATGCCAGCCGCTGCTACCTGGGTCGAAGCCTCGAAGCCATCATAGGCTGCTCGAGAGATAAACTTTGAGCACTCTCGAATCCCTGTTGAGAAAGCCTTGAACCTCTGCAAAGGTTCCTCGGAGAGGCCAGCTGAGAACCCAGCAATCTCCTTTGCCAGGTCTCGTAGGTACATGCCCATGTACAGCTGGTAGGTTTGGACACGGCAAGACAGCATAGAGCGCTGGAAGCACTTTCTACCGAGGGCATCCAGGTTCCAGGCCTCCCGGCTGGGGTCACCAAGGAGTGCATCTTCTGACTCTTCAGACGGTGCATGGCCGATTCCACAAACATGGAGTGGTGCGGTAGCTGCGCCTTTTGGAACCCAGGGCTCTTACGGACTCGATAAATAGAATCGACCCATTTTCTAAGAACCGGCATTGAGGCCTGTGCCTCCCACATATGGAAGAGCAGCCATTCCAGCATCGGAGGAACCGGTACAGTAAAGGCTTCCTTCGGAGGAAAATCATACTGGAGGGCATTGAGCTCCTCGGCTCGAGGCTCCTCCGAGGAGGAATCGAGCGGCTCCGGCCGTGTGGGCCTCGGTGCCACCCGCCCCTACGCCGAGGGTATTGGCGTCGACGACCTCGGCCCCGCACGGGAGGTCGAGGGGGACCTTGACCAAGGATCGCTTCGAGATTTCATTGACTCGAGGATCGGCTCGGTCTCTGGGGTCGACTTAGACGTCGAGGTCCCAGTGGTCGGGGCAGATGCACCGGTCAGACCGGCGATCAGCACCCGCTGCTGTTCCATGAAGGCAGCCAAGCTGCTCTGCAAGGCCGTCAACCTGAGTCCAAGCTCAGGAGACTCAGCAGCCCCCCGACTCGGGCCCCGACAGCGTTGGGCCAAAGTCGGCTCCCCCGGAGGAGAGTCCACGAGGACAATTGCACTTACGTGACTTGGGGACTCCGGCTCCACAGGAGGTAGCTTGGAAGGCCTCTCCGACTCCGAGAGCCCGGGGCGGCGGTCAGGGCTACACGACCTGGCCCTCGAGGAACCAGGGGCCTCCACCGACGCCGCCCTCGTAAGCTTTTTCTTCCTTCTGTGCTCCTGGATGGGAGACTCCCTTTCAGAGGAACCTCGACCATTTTGCCGCACAGGCCACAGGCCAGCGGGTCATGGTCGGGCCCGAGGCATCGGAGGCAGCAGTCATGTGTGTCAGTGAGAGACATAAGTTTCTTGCACCGATCACACTTTTTGAACCCGCTGCCAGACATGGGGGGAAAAAGGGCCCCTGCAAGGTCAAAAGACCGGGCTGTCAGTGAAAACACAGAAAGAGCGCGAACGCTAGTCACGAAGGACAAAAAACGAAAAGCAAAACTCCGGACTCGATACCGGTGTACCGAGCCCAAATGGGAGGGGGAACCAGCATCGAACCGGATAAAACAATGCAAAAATCGCAGAAAAAAAATAAACTTTTCCTGGGTGACACGAATATACGTCCGTCGGGCTCCGTGGAAAAAGAAAGTCTGAGCAAGATGGCACCCTTGGGCGAGAAGGGGACCACGCAGGCACGCTGCATTCCCAAAGGCTTTCTTTGAAAGCTGAGGAAATGCTCCGCACGGGGGCTCCGTCGGCACCGACGTCACCCATATGTGAGGACTGACTTCCTTCTTGGTCCTGGAGAATACTCTTTTTTTGAGTAAGGTTGTGGAACAGGTGATGTTGGTACAGCTCCAGGGGTTTAGGAAGGGAAATGAGATTTTACATCTACACCAACATGGGTTCAGGGCATTGTGTGGGTCAGAATCAAGAACTGGGATTTGGAAGAAGTATCAAGAATATGTTGAAAATCTCCTCCTTCAAAATTGTCACCATTCCCCTTCCTCAGTTATTTCTATATGTATTGCATTAGAATTTGATTATACCATTTGCCCAGTTATTCATCGCATCAAGTAGACCAGTAAACAATTTTTCTTTGGAACAACCCCAGCTGATGTATAATGGTTTTTAAGTGTTGCTGGTTAGTGAAGTGGTGAACCTGGGTTGTCTGATGGCCCTCTGTACAACCAAAGAGTGGAAGAACTAACCTACATACACACAGTCTGGACCTGAGAAAGATTTTACCTTTCAAAAGCTAACCCAAAAAATGTATTACGATAGTCTATTAAAAAGGTATCACCTTATATACATTTTTGTTTTATTTATTTATTTTTATTTAGACAGGCTTTTTTTTTTTTTAGGGAGTATGCGGTGGTATGGAGCACCTTTTTCAATGCTTGCTAAAATTGACTCAGTCCTGGTGTATTAATGAGAGTCCTGCATACCAGTACTGGCACCTTTTTTAAGGAAAAATGCACTATATTTAGTTATCTGCATGCTATGATTAAGCTTTGAAAAAAAAAACATTTGGGAAACCTCAAATACAGCTAGAGAAACATATTGTTGAAATAAGCATTTTCCTAATGGACCTGCATATGATCCTGAAATTAGTGCAGAGTTGCCAATTTACTCAGTTCCAGGAGTGAGATTTTTTTGCCAGTTCTGGTTTTAAACTTGCATTACAGTGCACTATGATATTCGTAGTCCCTGATTTTAGCCATTGAAATCAGAGCTGCAGATAAAGCATCAGAATGAGATTGTCAGAAATCCAGGACTGGTTTACAATCTCACTCTTGGAACCTGGTAACTTGGCAACTCAGTCTGAAAAATGGAAATAAACATTTCTGAAAAGTTAAAAAGGGGGGTGGGGGGGGGGGGCGCTACAGTATTTTGTGTCTGTTATCTTAAACAGCTAAATGCCCCAGTAACACACAGGTTAGAAAGCATACATCCTTATATTGTCGATACCTAACCAAACAAAAAAAGTAAACGCCATTAACAAACATTTGCACCAAATCAAACTAAAAACTGCATGATGATAAAATATTTGTCCGAGGCCAGGCTTCATCTTGAAAAGTTACTCGGTGGAACCTTTGTGATAGCAAATGCAAGGACCTGCAGCTGGTGCTAGTTACGGCCGTTTAAAGTGGCTGGACACGTTTGCTCGAATTACAGCAGCGCTCAGCTCAGGTACAGGCACAGGCACAGGCGGAGCCGCAGACATCTCTCTTTCCTGCTTGCGAAGGAGGGGCGGACCCGCGGCCGCAGATGTCACTCTCCTTCCTGCTTCCGAAGGAGGGGCGGACCCGCACTGCACCCGCCATGGAGAGCATCAACCCGTCGCATTACCCGGCCACCAGAGCAGCCCGGGTGGTGGAGAACTACATCAACTACCAGCACGGAACACCGCACCGGCTCTTCCTGGCGCAGAGGGTAACGCAGGCCAGCAGAGAGGTGAGAGATTTCTGTGCCATGTCTACCCTAGCCTTCTTACAAGGAAAACGATTATTGATGACGCTTACACTGCCTACCGATGCAGCTTTTCCAGAGTTTGTGGTTTAGCTTTTGTCTTCTTTATGGGTGGGGGATTCTTAGATGCATGGTGGGCAAAAGGAGGAGGGTAATTATTGGCGGGGGGCACAACTTCTAGGAAAGCAAAAATAAAGCTGTGGATCCTTACTGATCACAGTACACAGACTTGTTTGGGCACTATAACCCATACTGCAACAGCAAAAAAACAGCTCTGCGACTCAAGACATAACTGAAGTGTTCCATTCTGCACTCCAATCAAATTGGCAGGGCTCTGACGCTACAGAGAGTTGGAAGATGGCTCACAGGACTCACCTTTTCATCATATACTTTCCAGAGAACACAATAACACAAGTTCATCTAAACAGCTCCAATCCCATCCCTATCTAACATGATACTTTTTCAAGTAATATTACTATCATATGTATATAGTTCAAGTTCTATTATCCATTGTTACTATTACCCCTGTTTTCCAAGTTTTTCTTCCTGTTACATGTAAAAACAGATATATGTATCTTATCTTATCTGATGTTTTGTAGTTCTATGTAAACCGCGCTGATGATGAATAGTGCGGTATATAAAAATGTTAAATAAATAAATAAATAATAAATAACCAAGCAAAAAGTGGCACCAAGAGATCACTTTGGTGGAGACTTTTTTCTCCAGTTCTTGGTGCTGGCAAGGCTTCATAAAACACTTGAGGTATTATTTATTATTTTATTTTATTTACATTCTCTTATATACCGCACTATTCGGCATCAGCACGGTTCACATAGAACAAAAAGTCTCAGTAGGCTACAATCTGGCAGGTGAACTTCAATACTAAAGGAAAATGGGGCAATAGGGAAAGGTTTTATAAGGGCTCTTCAACCTGGAAAAGAGACTGCAGAGAGAAGCTATGATAGAGGTCTATGAATTAATGAATGGAGTGGAATGGGTAAGCCTAGATCAATTGTTTATGCCATCAAAAAGTAGGGAGGGGAGGGGGACATGCAATGAAGCTACAGTGTAACCTGTTTAAGACTAATAATAAAAAAAACTGTGTGTCTTTTAAGGAAACTACTAGGTACTTGTGACCTGGATTGGCCACTGTTGGAAAACAGCATACTGGGCTTGAAGAACCTTGGTCTGGCATAATTTTAATGTTCTTATGAAGCAAAAAAAATTGTTTCTTTTCTAAAGGTCATGCTGCCATCCACTATCAGTATAAAAAAAAATTAGGGAAGGAAATCCTGTTTAAATAAATGTCTGAGTAGTTCAGATAATCCACCATTAAGACTTTTTTTCTTTTACATATACACACACTAGATTACTTAGATTTACTTAGCATGAGTAAAACAAATTAGGTGGTTGGCACTCAAAACACATTTTAGACAAGAAATCTAGAACAACAAAATCCTTATCATTTAGCCTGTGCTAGTAGTCCAAGCTTTCTTCTTTAGACAAACGTATTTGATGAAACAATGCTATTAATACTTTGATGTTCCTCTATTTTTAGGAAATTACTGGAGTTGGACGCAAATACTATCTTCAATTTCCAATAAAGGATGAACTCAAAAGTGTAAGTTATTGTTAAAGGTTTTAGGATACAAAAATGCACCACTAGGCAAAAGCTTAGAAGGAAGGTCCCCAAACATGATTCTTTCAGTGCTATCAGCAGGTTATTTACATCAGGGATTCTTAGAATTTTTTTATGGCCTCATAATGCACCTGTTATTTCTTGCTGGTGGCTACTTTGACAATTTTTCCTACAGTGCACTCCCTACCGCAGAATCCAGTCTCCATCACCTTACAGTGGTCTCACCCCTTACACCCCAGCATTGCAACATGAAAGATCTACAAAAGCTGGAAGAATGGTCTTTACATTAAATCTTAACTGCTAAGCATTAGAAGTGCAGTGTCATGCAAGTGGGATGCAGAAATCCAAGGAAACTGTAGGTGATAGTGGGGCAAGAGGTTGGTGTGTACAGACCAGGAGAAGGACCTCTGAGGGTTTGAGGATCTATGAAATCTAGTTTTAACTTTAGTGACATTTTCTGCTAGAATTTCACTAATAAATTGATAGCTTTGTTGTTTTTAAACAAGCACCCATTTTACACTGTATATGCAAAATACCAAAAATGTTCAAAGCAGTCCAGCTCCACTGTCCCATTTGATTTCTCTACTATAGTCTGTTTTCTGCACCATGTGGTTGTTACAAACCAATGGGGAAAAGAACTAGCAGGTACTGTCCATCTGAAAACATCCTTCCCATCTCAGTACCTCTGTTACAGTCCCCCCCCCCCCCCTAGTGGAAAGAGTTGTCATATGAAACCCCCCACCATTTTCTTTGCTTCTCTGATCTCCTCCTCCTGGTTCGCATGGGGCAGAAGATGGAAATGCTGTAGAGTCAGTGCTGACAGCTGTTGTGGGGAAGGCGTGCTAGTCAATGGGACAGTTTTAGGGACTGCAATTTCAGAGTTCTGGAAGGAGCTCTGATGCTGGGCTCCTGGCCCAAAAGCCATTTTACTGCAACTACTGGACAAATGGAAGTTGGGAAGAGACATACACTAGAGGTTCATGTGCTGTAAGGTCCAATTAAGGAATGAGTACTTCTGGGCCGTCTGGGCAGCCAAACAATGAATAGCCCCAAATAGTGGAGTGGAGAGGAGTGGCCTAGTGGTTGGGGCAAGGTACTTCAGGCCAGAAGGTCAGGGGCTCAAATCCCACTAGAGGACAGCAACCTTGGGCCGGAAGGACTGGGGTTTCTAGTCCCACAGGTGCTCCTTGTGGTCTTGGGCAAGCCACTTAACCCTCCATAGCCCATGTTCCCTGTAAAATAGTTATCTCCAAGTTATAATGCCCTGTTCAATGTAATTTCAGTTTGTTCAATGTAAACCGCACTGATGCAGAATAGCGTGGTATATAAGAGAATGTAAATAAATAAAATAGTACTGGATTCTGCAACCATGAGAGCTAGATAGCCCACGGCTGCAGAATCGGGCACCCAGCTGGCCCAGCAATGCCCCTATCCTATGGCACAGGACATTCTCACAACACCATGTCCAGCCCAACCGATGCCTCTGCTGGCCAGTGCCATGGCATCCTATCATGGCACTGGGACGCCCAGCAGGAGCGCCAACAGCCCACCATGGCAAAAACACTCCTTTTCCTGCTGCCAGGATCAGGTGGAGGGGCCCTCACCTGCAGCAGCTGCTTTGCTAGACTGTTACCATCGCTGCTATTTATTCCAGCTCTGAGGCGGAATAAACAGCATAACCATCTTCTGCCTGGCAGACATACAGGGCCATGACCTGAATTGGACTTGTATGTCCAGGTACCTGGCCCACTCTCCGCCCCCATCAATTGCTATTGTGCATGCGGGAGGCACTTGGGGCGGAATACGGGCCTAAGGTATAATCTCTAAGCTATGTGCTAACATTTAGTGGTCTTATGCACTTCTTAAAACCAAGCACAGAACTTGGTTAGTGGGCAGTCTTTTGACAGTAAGCAACATGGCTCATACTTTGCCACAGGAACAGGCTGTGTTGTCAAAGACCTCAGTGATGAGGTTGACTACAAAAAGACCCCTAGCGTGTCTGAAACTCAGTTGATGGTGTGGTGTGTTTTGGTTTTTTTTAAAGACTTGTGGGCAGTCTGGAATAAAGAATTTCTCTTGTTTTTAAGAACTAGGGCCTCCTACAGAGGGAAAGATTAACCAAAAAAGAAAGGAAGTGGAGGTGAAAAATCTATAAATTGCCACCTGACTTCTGAAATGTGTATTGTTTTCATTGCCAAATTTTAACCTTATACAGAAAGAGATTGTGAACTGCACTGCAGAGGTACTTTATCACCTATATGATCCGCCCAGAGCACCAGAAGTAAATGTCACATTTGACAGAGAAATTGAAAAAGATACTGAAGCTGCAGACAATGAATTCTACAACAAAATGATGAGCCTGGAAAAGCCAATAGAGGCACACACTATTCCAGGTATAGAACGGTCTTCTATCATTTTTAACCAAATCATAGTCTCTCAAGACATGTATAATATAAATTGCATTATGTAGTGTAACTGCATTTTCACCTAGTTTCTCTCAAATGTTTACTCCAAAGTACAGAATGGGGGGGGGGGGGGGGACCTTTGCTAGATCAGATCTTAAAGTTGTATGGATTATTCTATTCAGTCACTGGGTTATGACTTACCCATGCCAAGAAATTTAGATCCTGTTTTGACTGGCAGTTGTCATAAAACTGCCTCTACCAACAACCTCTGAACTTAGTGGTCAGCACTGAACAGCTAATACCAGGGAACGGTATTAAAGGGAAATATCACAGTAGATGGGAGACCCAAGGCATCCATTATACAGTGACAAGGGGTAAGCAGATGCCTTAATTTGTAACAAAGTTTTACAGCCAGTGGTGTGCCTTTGGATATGAGATCTGGCAAGGCTTCAACAAGGTTATAGAATAAAAGACTACATATAACTGAATTCACTGATCAGATCTGGAACCTTAGGAAGACCCACCTGGAGGGGCAGATACTGCCATGTACACCAGTCTGCATACAGACAAATCAAAGACTAACATGACCAAGTGAGGCCACGCTAACAATATGAAGTAATAGAATCCAGAACACCTGTTCATTTGTCACCTCTTTGGGGGAGACTTTTACAAAGGAGGACCTCACTGAGCAACAGAAAAGCTATGATTTTGGGCATCATTCTGGAAAATCTAGTTTCTATCAAATGCCCCCTAAATGGTGGTGCCATTCAGGTTTTAGTTAAGTGTGGTTATTTAGATAATCAGTGCCCAGGTATTTGGGCAAGTCTCATTAGTTTTTGAAGCTATGTGGATTATTATAAAGCTTGGTGGTAAGACATGCAAGGGGGCTGGATATTGGAGTAGGCATGGGGTTTGTAAGAAAATCCTGGAACCACCTATCTGCAGAGGTGGGGCAGGCAAACAAACTAACTAAGCAGACTGGATGGTCATTAATGTGATAATGTCACTGAGATGTTGTATGGACAGATGTGAGGGTCTTTAAAAGCCATTAATTATACTTTAGAAGAGCCTTCAAAACAGTTAAATACAGTTGGCATGCAAAGCCTCAAGTGTACAATGCTTCTTGCACAAATTATCACCAAGGTGGTTTTTCAGCACTACACTCTGTTGTCTCAAAGAATGAGTCCTGCATTAATTTCTATTGGCTTTATAATGGGCTGGAAGTATAGCAGGCTTCTCAGAGGATAGGACCAGAGCATGTGTTCTTTGTAGAAAAGACTAGGGTAAGCATATGATTTATCTGTCATCTTTTTACATTCAGCAGACTAACCGGATTTTATTTCTAGATAATTTTGGCAATGTACCACCAATGTTGGAGCCAGTCAGGCATTTAGCCTGGGTTGCCTGTGGTTACATCATATGGCAGAATTCAAATGAAAACACGCTGTATAGCATGGCACGGATTGAAACAGTAAAGCAAGTGGTATGTAGCTAATAATGATTATATATACCTGCTGTCAGACTGGATCAGAAGTTATTTTAGATTACATTTCAGAATTCTGTGCAACACCAAGACAGGTTAAGTACAGGGTTTTCAAGTTAATTTTGTAGAGTTATGTATAGTAGTCAGTGCACAAGCTCATTTTCCCTAACAGTATGAGTCATTTAACCTTGTTCTAAACAGAACTTTCTATCGTGCCTTGTAAAAGTCTTCACACACCTTTGTATATTTCTCACATTCTGCTGTCTGAAAAATACAATTCAAAAAGCATTAAAATAAGAGAGGGTTCTTTCAAATTAAATGTAGCATATGTTGTATAGACCTATTGCTGTTATATGAACTCCAGCTGAAACAAAGGTCTTAACATGCAGAACAATTAGCTGCTGAAATAAATCTAGGATAAAGTTATTCAAAAGGTATAGACTAGGGGAGGTTATATGAAAAGATCACTGTGTGTTGGAATTTCCCTTGGGGCACTGTCGGATCCATCATCGTAAGATAGAAACAGTTTTGGCATCACCTGAGTCAAGCTGTCCCTTCAAAGGCAGTAGCCCTGGGTTAAGGAAACTGCTTACGGTTGCAGTGTAGCCCAACCTTACTTTAAAAGAACTACCAAGATCTCTCACTCCTGACTAAGGGAAATGTTAAGTGGTCAACAGTTTCAGCCCATAGAGGAGAGTGGTGAGAAGAAAGTTCATGATGTGCCGCACTGAGGCCGCTGCACACATGGAGGTGGTTTGTGTTCTGATGGGATGAAAGTGGAACATTTTGGTCTCAGCGTTTAGTATGCGTGGCATAAAACAAAACTTCCTTGTCCTGTTAAACCAGGCCAGACGAGTGGTTGTGCTCCCCGACCAGCAAGTGAAGGCTAACCAGAGCAACTTTCAGTGACATAACTAGTGTGTGGACTAGTGCAGAGAGGCCTCTCTCTCTCGCCTGGCGACAGGTCACAAGTTTAAGACTTTTAGCTCAGTGGTTACTTGGAGTTTGGGTATGCCCATTGTCGCTCATGTTGATAGTTGCTGTGTGTCATTTTATAGACCCCTATCCTATCTTCTCCTCAGCCGTATTTTACAAACTGAAGAGCCCTAACCTTTTAAGCCTGTCCCCAATATGGGTATCCTTCCATCCTCTTTATAATTGTGGTCGGTCTTCTCTGTAGCTTTTCTAATTCCGCTATATCCTTTTTAAGATACAGCAACCAGAATTACACACACTATTTATGGTGATAGCAGAATTTTTTGTTATAAAGATGTTTTGCAGTAGTAAAGACAAAGAGGCTTGTAAAGACTGAGGAAAAGATAGTGTGTGTAAAGGGCAGGTAGATCCTGGAGAAAAACCCATTCTAGTCTGTCAGACACAGGCCTGAGGAGAGATTCACCCTTTAGAAGAGCAGTGATCCAAAGCACAAAGAAAAGCAACGACAGAGCTGGCTTAGCAAGAAGAAAGTAAATGTGAGTGGCTCAAACGCCAATAGAAAACTGGTGGTATGTTTTGAAAACTGCAATTTACAGCCGATCTCCAGCAAATTTGAAAGCACTCGAGTTATTCTGCCAAAAAGAACAAACTTGACAAATACTGCACCACCTTGCTATGCAGAGCTGATGAATCTTTAGCTCAACTGACTCATGGTTATTATTGATGCCAAATGGCATTCTACTGCCTGAGTTATATAAAGACTTATGCAATCAAGACCTTTTGGTTTTATTACTTTTTAAATATTTCTATTAATTGTTTCACTGATCTACAGCACACACTGTATATTTTTAACATGAAAAACTCCTAATTTAATGCATTTTGAATTGTTTTTTTTAAGCAGCAGAATGTAAAAAGTAGAAACAGGTGTGATGACTTTTACAAGATGCTCTAAATACTGGACTTAACTGATCAAAGTTGTGACATACAAAGAGGATTTTTAAGCGTTCCATGCATAGTTGATAGGACAATATTGATTACTGTGGGGATCTATTTTCAAGTCAAAAATATGACTATCATATGTGTACCAGTTACACACACTATCAGCATATCTATAGACCTGATTCTCTAAGGGGCTGGTGTACTAAGCCCCACGCTAGTAACACAGGTTGGGCTGCATTACTAGCACAGGGAAGGGGACAGTTGTGATAGTACTGCCACAAGGAGCAACACACACGCTACTGGCACTCAGATGCACCTGCCTGGGTAATGCGGGTCTTTTAGCACAGGGCCTTGTGCTGCTTTGCATCATGGTGCCAAAAACACACTCTACCCCCAAGGTAGCACGCTTTACTATACCAGCCCCTACGTATTTCTTTTCTAAAAACCTTAGTAAACCAGGGCCTATATCTAATATAAGAGAGTCTCTATGTCAAGTGACATTCCTCTTGAAATCTGGGGTCTTTCCCAGGTTAAAGCATTTAGACAATATGACACCAAGAAACTGATATTGATAAATCCTCTGCATAAAGTCACAGGTGGAACAGTAAGATTAAAGGTTCAGATATACATATTCCAATTTAAACAGGGTTTTTTTGGACATATTTGGTACACTGAGCACTCTGCAAACTATAAAAGCTAAAATCAGATGTTGGTAGGCTGGACTTTGCCACAAAACAGTATTAAAATTTTTTTCTTTGATCATTCACAATCCTTACCAACCCTTAAGGTCTCAATCAACCAGTCCAGTAGGACAGGGGCTAAATACAATGAAAAGTGAATTTGTGATTAGAGAATACAAAACTAAAGGCTCTAGTTCTTAAGCTGCACTAAAATGCAGTATTTTATTGCAACAAAATTTACCAGGTGAGTCAGTAACCTGCAGTAGCTGTGGTTAGTGAGTCACACAGTAAATTAAATTTTATGTAACTGCAGCCAGGAATATCGCACAAGTAGGTCTGGTGCATTATAAACCCCCCTCCCCCATACACACTTTTTCCAAACTATCTCCTCTTTGGTTCAAACTAATAATGAGATACAAAGCAGATTATGCAAGATGAATAACACTACCTCTGAGGGGTCTTATCTTTCCTTCCCAAGAGCAATACAAAGGGGCCAGTGCTAGATAAAAATTCCCCGAGCCCCTCCACAGCAGCTAGCAAGAGTCGCCCTTGTTGATAGTGGGGAGAGGAGTGAACCCCAAACACTCCCAACTGCAAAATCGCTGCCTCACTTCCCTAGTAGTACTACCACTAAGGGTCAGTGCTCTCTTATTTGGCATCCTGAACCTCTAGTACAGCGGGTCGCGACCCCCATGGGGGTCACCTCACTCCACCAAGATAAATTTAAAAAAAAAAAAAAAAAAGCGCACCAGTTGCTACGGCTGCCGAGTCTGCTTCTCGGCAGCGGCAAACTCACCACCTCCCTTCTAATGCAGCCGCAGCTCCCTGCCTCTTAGGGAACCGCGGCTATGCCTATAAAACCGTTTCGGAGCCTTCCTGTCTCTCGACGGGCTCCATGCAGCATTGTTCCACCTCCAAAGGAAGTTGTTTACCACTTCCTTTTGGAGGTGGGACAATGCTGCTCGGAGCCCATTTAGAGACAGGAAGGCTCCGCAATGGCTTCACAGGCACAGCCGCGGTTCCCTAAGAGACAGGGAGCCACGGCTGCAGAAGAAGGAGGCAGAGAGGGGAGGAGGGGGCAGGGAACCTTCAATGGGGCTGACATGGAGGGAGGGAGGGAGGGGGGACTGACATGAACAGATGGGGGGCTGACAGGGAGGGGTGGGTGGATGGATGGAGGGAGGGAAGGGGGCTGACATGGACAAAGGGGAGAGACAGGGGGACATACTGGACAGACGGGATAAATGCTAGACAGAGGGGAGAGACAGTGCGGGTTAGGATTATAATGGGCTGATGGGGGAGTTAGCACTGGTAATGGGCAGATGGTGGGGCTAGGACTGGTAATGGACTGATCAAGGGGGGTTGGGACTGGTAATGGACTGATGGGGGGCTAGCATTGGAATTGAGCTGATCGGTGAGGTTAGGACTGGAAATGGGCTGATTAGAGAAGGCTAGGACTGGTAATGGACGGGATAGGACTGGTAATGGGCTGATTAGGGGAGCCTACATTTATTTAACAGTTCTTATATACCGCGCTCTTTGTCATCAGTGCGGTTTACATTAAAACAGTATCACACTTGGTCAGTCAAGTCTGGCCTACGTTTACATATAACAGGGCTTTAACATGGAGGTAAACTGGGGGAAACTATATACATTTAAACAAATTAGCTGTCGGTAATGGGGTTGAGGGGGGGACTAGCACTGGAAATGAGCTGAATAGGGGAGGCTAGGACTGGTAATGGGCTGATGGGGTGGGGTAGGCCTGGTAATGGACTAATGGGAGGCTAGCATTGGAAATGAGCTATCAGGGGGATATGACTGGAAATGGGATGATTAGTGGAGGCTAGGACTGGTAATGAGCTGATGGGGGGGGTAGGACTGGTATTGGGCTGATTAGGGGAGGCTAGCAATGGTAATGGGGTTGAGGGGGGGACTAGCACTGGAAGTGAGCTGATTGGGGGGCTTTGACTGGGAATGGGCTGATTGTGGGGAGGGGAGGATAGAGCTGCTGGCCCTGGAAGAAAACTGGGGGCTAAGGCTACAAATGGGCTGATATGAGGAGATGGGAGAATGGAACTGGAAGGGAGTATATCTGAGAGGGGCTGCCATGGTATTTGTACTAGAAGGGACTGGTCAGTGGGGAATGGAAGGGAATGGACACCAGTGGCAGGCATGGGAATGCAAGTTGACATTGGAAGGTACTGGGAGTGAGGACTGGAAAGGGGCTGATACTGGGGAGGGTTACTGGGACTGGAAATAGGCTGATGGAAAGAAGTGAAGAAAATGAAAGAAGAGATAAGAAATGGCGGATGACCATAGACCACAGAAAGAGAGCTAAGAGAAGACAGGAAAGCAGAAGCCTCAGATCGGGACCAGCATGATCAGAGGAATAAATTGGTCAGACAACGGTAGAAAAAATAATTTTATTTCGTATTAGTGATCTGACTACAAAATCATAATTTTGAAATCAAATATTGTTACTTGTTATTGGGATTAATTATTGTGGTTTAAATAAGTAAATTTTATAAATAAAAACATAATGCAAAAGCCTATAATATATTAATAATTCAACAAATGATTACAGCGACAATGCGTTAATGGTAAAGGAAGAGAGACGCATTTGATTTTATCACTGGGGGTCATCACAAGTTGACCGATGGTAAAAGGGGTCACGGTACAAAAAAGGTTGAGAACCACTGCTCTAGTAGTAGCAGCAGCAGCACGAGACTACCACTAGGGGCTGAGGTGGCTATTTTGAAGCCATGAGCTGCTGGAACTTTAGCATCCAAGGATAAGTTCTCCCCACTACCCAAACGAGGAAGACCTCCGATAGATGCTGGATGGGGTCTTGGTGAGTTCTTTTCTATAGCAGCAACCCCTTTGACATGCTCCCAGGGAGGAAAGACCACCATCTCAGAGGCGGTGTTACTTGGTATAAATATGCATTTATTTAACAACATACATTATTCCCTTAATGCACCTTAGTAACGTTCCCTGTAAATGGAGTCAAATTTAATTTTAAGTGACCATTTCAAATACTGTTGGCTTGCAGAGAGAATTGAACCTATTCTCAGCTCTGTCTTGCAGTTTTAAATGAATTTTCATTTCATCTGAAAGGTTTAATGCTTAACCTCCTCCTTTTCCCCTTCACCTTAGAAAAGAGACGATGATTTCGTTGAATTTAACTACAAAGTCCTGCTTCATGACTTCATCTCACAGGTAAAATACTTGACAAAAGGACCGAGAAATACATGTAGAAAGCATCAGGGATGATGCAGGGTTATTAAACACCCCAGACAAGTCTTCAGCTTTGTACCCTCACACAATTAGCTTTTACACCCCTAGAATCTCTTCCCATCCCATCCCTCAAAAAGTGTGATAATTAAACTCAACACCATCTCTCCCAGAAAATCACATAAACATGTATATTGGACATCATACTTCTACATATTAAAAACTTTTGCTTTGTAAATATATACATAATGATGGAAATTTTCAAAAGCCACTTAACAAGGATAAATGGACTATTTTTGCTTTGACTGTAGCTGCTTCCCTAAGACACTGCCTAATTTGCCTAGGGGTTGGGCCAGCCCTGGGAAGCATAAGAATTAACCCCTGGGAAGTGTGCCAGCTGCTTTCTCTGGGTACTTTTAAACAACATTTTACAATGCAACTTTTTTTCCAATTTAACATTCCTCAGCACTAAAAGAAAAAAAAATCCATCAACTTGTCTGTAGGCTTCCTCTTGCCTCCACTGTATATACAATGTTTTGTCGGGTAACGTTTAATGTTCTTTGGGCCCAGGCCTAGCAGAGGGAGTGGGATGCACAGCATAATGTCTACGGTGCTGACTAGTCGTTGTGGCACCATAAAATGGTTCAATTAAATATTTTCCTCTGAAAAATTAGTTGATAATGCTCTCACTACTTTGCCCATTTATTGTGCATTTTTTCCACAGGAAATGATTCCTTGGCAACTGCAAGTCCTCTGGCACCCACAGCGTGGAATCGAAGTAAAACAAAACAGCCGTCTGCCAAAGAAGTGTGAATAGTTAGCCGACTGCAGGAAATCAGATTTATACAAGAGGGGCCTTTCCCACAGTGCCTTCCTTTGGGACGCATTTTCTTAAAATACAGCACAGACAGTCCACTGCACTATGGGCCACCAAGCTATCCAAACCTTCACCTTCTTGGTCTTCCATAGAAGGCTAGTGGATTTTTTTTTTTTTTTTTTTAAATTTTAAACCAGTACTCTACACTAGTAATTAAAACTAATTTGGAAGGATGTGAATCATCTGAAACATGATTACTAACTTGAAATAAAAGCCAGATGGAAGCAGTACTTACGGTACAGGTATAGTGATGGTTTCTCTGAAGGCAACTTTCGGTTTTCCCATAATGCAAGGACAACTATATTCTCTCTCCAAGCGCTAATAGAGAAAACATACTCACATTAGAGAAGAAATATAAACTTAACAAAAATACGGTAAAAACATAGGTTTCAAATGATGATATTTAAATTACCTTCTCAGAACAGCACATTAAATGTAGCACTGTAAAATCTTTTTAACATATCAAAAAGTATCAGCATCCATTATTGCATGTAAAATACTAAGGAGCAGGGGAGTCTTCTACTTGTGTACCTATCATTTAGAGCGGTGCTTCGATAACTGTAGTTTAAATTACAGGGGGCAGCAGGGCCGGCCCATCCAGCAGGCGAGCGGCTTTGTCGTCTTTGGCAGGCCATGAGCTTTGGCACACAAGTCCTGCCGCTTCTGATCCCCCTCCGATGCAACTTTCTGTCAGAGGAGGTCAGAAGTGGCAGGCCATGTGTGCTGAAGCACATGGCCTGCTGTAGGCAACAAAGCCACCGCTTTTAAAATACTGCTGCTGCCTCCCCAAGATGGATTCAGCGGCAGCAGAGGGGGGGGGAGGAGGGGAGGGGAGACGGGGGTTTCTGCCTGGGGCAGCAAAACCCCTTGGGCCAGCAGGTCCCCTGGAATTCCACAGAATTTGTCTGCCCCTTGTGATTGAAACGGCAATATTCAGAGAGGCATGGTGGTGTGTGAGGACCTCTCCTGACCTTTGATGGGTAAGAGGAAAGGAAATCCTAGAAGCAGCCCTCCAAATCTAGCATTATTGCCCTGCCTAGATTGGTAGCTGGCCCAATAGATAGCTTTCTAAGTCGGGGTGCAGCAACATCTTCCCCATTGAGTCCTTGCAGATAAATCGAGCTGGAGAGCCTTCATTCATCAACTGAAGCTTCTCTGTCTGCCCCTGTGCCACCAGCGTTCAGAAGGGAGACAGTGCTAGCAGAACTGGCATTGCTTGATGCCGATTGTGGAGTGGAGAGGCAAGTGCAAACATCGACACAGGGAGTAAGGAGGGTCAGCATAACAACTGCTGTGGGACAAACAAAGTGGAGTGCAGCAGAAGCTTTCGTCACCTCTTTTGATAATTGACTGGCGCAAGTAGAGCTAAAGCCTCTATTTATCTACTTTTAATTTTGAGACTCTGGTTGGCAATTCAATCTCTGCAGTAGTGACTGTTTGGCAAATTCAGGGTCTGTCCTTAGAACTCTCCTGAACATTAACCAACTTACTCAAATTAAACAAGATATGGCTAAGCTTGGAGGAAAACCTGGGTACTATGTGAAGGGAAAATCATGACGGTAAAGACAAATGAGACAGTGTTGGTTAGGGATACCTGATAATTCATAGGAAGATGGAAAATAAAATTCCCAACAGGAATTTGCATGTGATAAGTTTATCTAAAGTCCTTAAAAGTCTCCACCTATGACAAGTTGAAGCTATATCGTCCTGAAATGTTAACAGTGCCAGAGGCCAACTTAATCTCTGTTTCACAAGCTATTAGTTGGTAGAGATGAAAAGGATTTTGCCTCAGAGCTTCTCCTTGATAGGCTTGAGCTAACCGATTTTCTTGAGCAATCAAGAGAAGACAAGACTGTCTCTTCCACCATGAAGATTAAGTTGGCTTTGGACTTAGACAAAAACTGGTTATTGGGACTTTTTTCAAAGCTAAAGATGTTATTTTTTTAAATTGGAAAGTGAAAATGTTTCCTGATGTGTGTCCTGAGACACAAAGGAAAAGGAGGTAGTTTCTGCTGCTCTGAACACATGTTCTGCAGATTGGAGTTAATTTTGTGTTGCAATTTCCATGAAAATGTGTTATGTGGTATCAGCACTCTCTCTCTCTTTGCTCTTTTCCTGTTTCATAGATTTCTTCTTTTTTTTCTCCACAAACCCCTCCCCCCCACCTTTTGTCTTATGGTGGACTAAAATATTTAAACACTTCTAATAAAAGAAAAATCCATGTTTCTCCTTCATTCTAGCAATGATTTTCTTGTAAAATTGGAAATTTCAATAAACAAATAAAGAAACCACAATATTGATACACCATAATGAAGGTACACCCATTTGAGCACATTTCACCCTATCTAGCCAAACTACACTGGCTCCCTATTCAATGCAGAATAAACTATAAATTAATAATAACCACCTTTAAAGCCTTAAATAACACCGCCCCAGCTACACTAAATAAACTTCTCACTAAGGACACACCCCAATCTACTCAGAGAAGAGGCAACGTCAATAAATTAAAGATTCCAAAAGAGTTCACAAAGACTAAAAAAACAACCAATAAAAAAGCGTTTTCCCATGCAGCCCCTATACTCTGGAACTCACTACCTGACGAAATCAGAGCCTTAACTGAGCTCAAAGACCTACGCAAAACATTAAAAACTCACCTCTTTATCTCCTACTACGGTCCACTGGCGAATTCCCAACACCAAAATGAAAAGGGATAACTACATAACACATTGAGCTTAATACCACAATGTCCCATGATATCATGACCTTTAACACCACCTATGATGTTTATATATAACTACCCCTCTCGTTGAAATCACTTTTGCTTACTGTACATAGTTGATTGTACATAGTTCACCTAAGTTAATTGTCAGAGTTAAAATGTACATAATTCCTGCAATGTTTAATGTAAAAACAGATATGTTATCCTGTTTCCTTGACTGGTTTATGTAAACCGCACCTGATCACTGGAAGGTAGCGGTATATAAAAGATGTTTAAATAAATAAATAAATAAATAAATTGATTCACCACCCTAAATGACAAGAATGCAGGTGGAGGACTCCAGTGCATCTTACAAGAACACTCATCATTAGGGTTGATAAATGGTTCTCCATAGACAAGCAGGAAGCATCAGCCACACCTGGTGATGTCCTCTGGGCGGTGCCATAGACAGAAGTGCTCTCCGAGCTCAGAAGACTTCTGAACATGTGAAGGAGGTCCCACCTCCCCGCCCCTAGCCCGGCCAGTCTTTTTTCTTCCACCTTGCCTCAAGACGGATTCTTTCTATTCTCCATAATTTCTCTTTATCTAAATTCTACAAATCCAACAGATACCCTCAATAATGCCCAAACCTGGGTTCAAGAAATGCCCACGCTGTGGGAGAAAGATGAACTCCACCGACACGCACGACCGCTGCGTCCAATGTCTGGGGGTGGACCACTAGGTGCAAGACTACTCAAAATGCTCTTGAATGTCTCCCAGAGTGCATAAGTACCGAAGCCACGCTCTCCAGGAGTTCCTTGCCTCCTCCGACGGGCCAGCTCCAAACAGGCTCCCCCCCCCCCCGAGGCCCAGGACCCTCCGGATCTATTCCGGCACCCCCGCACGCAGCGTTCCCCGGCACGGGATGCACCCAGCAGGGCCTCCATCCCCGGACGGCCCTCAGGATCTACCCTTACCAGCGCTGAAAAAGCTTCCTCCAGGACTCCTGCTCCTCTCCTGTGCCCCAAGAGCTCCTTCGGATCTCCTGCGAGTCAGCATGCTCTTCAAGATGGCGCCGGCAACGTGCTTTCCCACCGGAACACCACTGAACAGCCCATCAATGAATCCAAGAATCGCCTTTGCAGCAATGTCACTGCTTCCCCTCGGCGCAGAGAGGCTTCCCCCGCCCCCGGGGACGTCACTGCACTGACCGTGGAACCCCCTGTCAGCACAAGGAATTCCGTCAGAGCAGCAGACGCCACAGCCACCGCAGCAAAAGCAACAGCCGAAAGCAAATCCAAGCATAGCAGGCACACCAGTAGACACAGGGAGAGGGGGCACGTGAGTTCACACTACAGTCGCAGGAGGCCCAGCAACAGCTCTGGCGCAGGGAGCAGAACCGGGGCATAGTCAAAGAGAAAAAGGCACAGCAGCTCCAGCAGCAGCAGCTCTCCCTACAGGCACAACAAGCATTCTGTGGCCTTGGACAATTCAGCAGCCATCTTAAAGCTTCTCTCACGCCTGGTAGAGCAAACTGCCCCTCAGGATGCCTCGGGCACGCATTCCGCCTCCTACAGCTGCCTGCCCATCTCCAACAGCTGTCAATCACGGACCACACCCAGGTCTCCCTCCCCCCCTCAGGAGCATTTGTCAGATGCGAGTGACGGAGATGGGACATTATCAGCCTCGGTGGGCTCCACGACCTCTAAAGGGTCTCCTGCCGCTGATCTGACCACTACCGAGAGGGAGGAACTATTGAGTCAAAACCCCCCAGAGGACCTCACCTACCCCAAATTCTTGAAGAAGGTGATGGCAGCCCTAAACCTAATGCCTGATAAGGCAAAAGAGCAGGAACCTGAGGTCCTTAAATACCTCCACACGTTTGCCTTGTCCATTCACCCAAAGCTACGGGATAATCAGCTATCCCTGTGGCAGATCCCGGCCTCGGGTCACGCATGCTCCAAACAATTGGATGCCAAGTACCATGTCCACCCTGCCCCTGGACTTCAATAGACCACAGCTCCCACATCAGTCTATTGTCGTCTCTTCAGCCCTAAAAAGGGTCAAATCATCTCAGACCCACGCCAACTACCCGCTAGGGAGAGACCCCAAGCTCTTGGATGACGTGGGAAGGAAGGTCTACCAGGGAGCCATGCTTAGCGCCAGGATTGCAGCACATCAGTTCCAGCACATCCTCTTCCAGGACATGCTGATGGCAACTCTCAAGGGTCACCTCTTGGCCCTGCCCAAGGAATCACAGGCTGAGGCCTCCGCATCCTTCCACGATCTGATAGAATGCAGCAGACATCTGGTCAGCACGGCCTTCGACACTGCCATCAGAACAGCCGGCACCGCTATCTCGGCCCGAGTTGGGTTTGGATAAGAGCATCCGGTCTACAGGAGGACACCCATGACAGAACTGCGGATACCCCATGTGCAGGGGGAATCACTTTTCGGCAACAAGGTCACAGATGCCATAAGTGACCTCAAGGAACATTGTACTCTACAGACTCTAGCTGGCGATGGACTGGAATGCCACTCCCTGCTCAAAAAGGCGGGTACTACCGAAAGCCCTACTACACAAACAAGCGGTACAACTCTACACGCAAGTGGTAGGCCCCACGTCATAAATAGCCTTATCAGTCCTCCACCAACCAGAGACAGCACCAGAAGGAGTGCAAGCCCAAGAAGCAGGCCACACCTCAGTCTGCTAAGAATTCCTTTTGACAAACGGTGTCAAGTGGCCACGCCGTGCGGGGGACCCAGTTGCATTTCCCATAGGGGGTCGTCTATCTGCTTTTCTCCCAGCCTGGCAGGCTATCACCTCAGACAGCTGGGTGCCGCAGATCATACAAGGAGGATACTGCACACGCTTCGCCTCCCCACCCTCCCAGCACTCACAACCAACCAGCGAACCATCTTCTCATCTGGGGCCCCTGATGTCCAAACTTCTCCGGCACCTTCTCGCCTCCCAGTCGATCGAAAAGTTCCCATCATCGAGATCAGCTCTGGATTCTACTCCATATACTTCCTTATTCCCAAGAAGTCAGGAGGGGTTTGCCCGATCCTGGACCTCCGCAGGCTCAACAAGTTCATCATGAAGGAGCGCTTCAGGATGTACTCGCTCAACTCCATCCTACCGCTCATCCAGACAGGGGACTGGCTAGCCTCCTTGGACCTACAGGAGGCATATTCACACATCCCCATCAATTAGACCAACAGGAAATACCTATGCTTCAAGGTGCTGGGCCAGCACTACGTGCTTCCCTTCGGACTATCCCCAGCAATGCGAGTCTTCACAAAATGTGTAGCAGTAGTGGCGGCGCACCTTCACAAGCAGGGCATCGCCATCTTCACATACCTTGACGACTGGCTACTCTCCGCACCATCGGGGCCCCAGAGTCATGGGGCGAAGGGCTACAAAGCTGCTATCTGGCCTCGGATTCCTCCTGAATCTGGAGAAGTCTCACCTGAAACCATGTCAGAGAATAGAGTTCATCGACGTGGTCATCAACACCCGTGCCTCGAAGGCCTTCCTTCCCAAACAGTACATTGTGACAATCACATCCTTGGCCACAGAGATGTTGGTGTCCAGACTGACCTCGGCACAGTCCATTCTACATCTCCTGGGACACATGGCCGTGACATCCTCGGTCTGCCTCTAGCAAGACTACAAATGTGCAATCTCCAATGGCATCAGCTCTCTCAGCCCCTAAATGTGCATGCCCATAGACAACCAAGCAAGAAAGGGCCTACGCTGGTGGTCTTGCCTAGCCAACCTCACTTGGGGCAAAGATCTGCAACAACGCAGGCACCACATCGTCCTCACCACAGACGCATCCTCCATGGGCTGGGGAGCCCACTTTCTTCACCTCTGCACCCAAAGAACATGGTCCGTGAAGGAGCAGAATCTACACATCAACCTGATCAAACTGAGGGGCATCAGGTATGCCTTGAAGGCTTTCCAGAAACAGTTGACAGGGAGAGCCATCCTGGTCCAAACGGACAACCAAGTGGCCATGTTTTACAACAAGCAAGGGGGCACTGGCTCCCTCTCTCTCTGCAAGGAAGCACTTGCGATCTGGTCCCTTACCCTGGCCAACAACTCCAGATCTGCAAGCCTCGTACCTTCCCCGGTGAACAGAACACCCTAGCCGACAGGCTAAGCAGATAGCTGAACCCCACGAGTGGTCCCTACATCCAGAAGTCGCAAAATCCATCTTCCAACGGTGGGGGACCCCACACCTCAACCTCTTAGCGATGGAGCGCAACAAGAAGTGCCATCTTTTCTGCTCCAAGCGCCCATCAACCAAGAGTCTAGCTCAGAATGCATTCGCCGTGTGCTGGGGAGACTGGTCTCTAACGTATGCATTCCCCCCCACCCCCCCTGATCACGACGACACTGCAGCACATCATCTCAGACAGGGCACACATCATACTAATTGCGCCTTACTGGCCTCGCCAGATGTGGTTTCCCCTGCTCCTCTGCCTCACGCTGGAACCCCTGGGCGCGCGGCTGCCCCTGCGACCAGACCTCCTCACCCAGAACGGCAGGAACACGCTACATCCCAACCTTCAAGCCCTCGCTCTGACGGACTGAAGACATCTGTAGGCCTTAAACTTTCCGTCGGAGGTACAGCACGTGGTTCTAGCAGCAAAGCGCCTATCCACAAGGAAGTCCTACAGTCTTAAGTGGAAGCGTTTCACCATCTGGTGTGAACCCAAGGTTTGGACCCAGTCTCCTGCCCCATACCAATGGTCTTGAAGTACCTCACTTCTCTCTTCGAGCTTGACCTGAAGACTCAAAGTCCACCTCTCAGTGATTGCGTCCCTCCACGGCAGCCAAGATGGGGCCAACGCCTCCATCGCGTTGCTACCCATTGTTGCTCAATTCATGAAGGGCCTGGCGAATCTCTGGCCTCCCATCCAACTGCCGGTGCCAACATGGGATCTTAGCATTGTCCTACAGCAACGCAGGCACCCTTCGAGTCTCTCCAGATGGCAGATGAAGTTCACATCATGGAAGACTCTTCCTCGTTGCCATAACCTCGGCCAGGAGAATCAGCGAGCTCCAGGCCCTGGTCTTCCACCCTCCTTACACACAACTCCATTCCAACAGCGCATCTCTGCGCACCCACCCAAAGTTCGTACCAAAGGTGGTCTCTTCTTTCCATATCAACCAAGCCATCAATCTACCCTCCTTCTTCCTGGAGCCACATTCATCCGAGGAGGAACAGAGGCTCCATACCCTCGACTGCGTCATAGTCCTACACTTCTACCTGGATAAAACAGCCAGCGTAAGACAAGGGACCCAGCTCTTTGTATCGTCTGACCCCAACAGGCCCGGGAGGCCCATCACTAAGAGGACCCTATCCCTCTGGATCTCTGCCTGCATCGCCTTCTGCCACAACCGGGCGTGTGCTCACACAGGCGATAAGATAGGGGCGCACCAGCTGAGGGCGTTGGCAACTTCCTTCGCCAACCTGCGCTCTGTCCCAGTCGGTGACATATGCAAAGCTGCCACCTGGTCCTCAGCTCTGACCTTTCAGAAACACTACTGTCTGGACCTCAAGGCGCAGTTCGACAGCACCTTTGGCTGCACGGTCTTATCCGCTGCCACCGCAGCGGCTGCAGCCACGGGGACTGTGCCACAGGGCCTGCCCCTTGGATCGGCTCCTCCACAGCAGCATGCCCACTGACGTGACTGTCTACCCAGACATGCCAGATGAGCTGCACTCACGCTGCAACGCTCATCACCGATACCAATATTTACACTGCTATCATTGCGTTCTTGCATTGTTTGTACTGTTTTGCACACACTGTTTTCTGCACAGAGTGAATGTTATCGCACTGAAACCCTGCACTTTATTGCACTGTGATGCTGTTTATTGCACTGTTGCTCCAGATTGTCCCTGCAGCGCCCGTTTTTAGTCTACTCTGTAATAAATGTTTTTTGCATACACCTATAGCTTCTATCTGCCTTATGTTATGTCCTATCTGCCTTCCTCATCCACCTTAGCACGCTCTCGCATAGCTAGGGAGTCACCAGGTGTGGCTGACGCTTCCTGCTTGTTCATGGAGAAAGCGAGGTTACTTACCTGTAACAGGAGTTCTCTGTGGAGAGCAGGATAAATCAGCTACACAATCCCTCCCACCTCCCCTGGTTGAGGTCGGCCGACCGGCTTGCACCCTAGCCTGAGGATCAGAGCTAGAAAATCACTGGCCGGGCTAGGGGCAGGCTGGGGAGGTGGGACCTCCTGCACATTCTCAGAAGTCTTCTGAGCTTGGAGAGCACTTCCAATCTATGGCGCCACCCGGAGGACATTGCCAGGTGTGGCTGACTTATCCTGCTGTCCACGGAGAACCCCCGTTACAGGTAAGTTACCTCACTGAGTCAAGCATTTATCTGGCGCCCAAGGAGCTTACAGTCTAGATAGGCACCTCAGGCAACAGGAGATAAAATAACTTCATTGCAATTTGTGCTGATGGGAGAAACATGCACCTTTGTATCTGGATTATCCAAGTACTTTAATATATAAAACACACTGTCACTCAATGAAAATGTAGCAGAGAGAAACAGTTTACCTTGCTGGAGCAGGGGGCAGGTCAGATACATCAACACTTCACACTATTAAGCCATCTTGTTACTAAGTTACACCTTGCATAGCTGTCAAGGTTCTGGTGCACCAAGGGAAACATAGCTGACAAACAGGAATTAGCTCAGTAGGGTGGGTTAATCCTGTAACTTCACTGTAATAGCTTTGCTGCTGTATTGTGACTGAACAAATGTCACCACTTTTCAACTTCTGCCTGCCCAGCTCTCTTCTCTTGGATAAAAGCAAGCAATTAAGGACCCTGTGAGGAACAGGGCAGGGTTCTGCATTATAATATTAGTATGTGGCTGTATTGGGTACCTGAGAATAAATTTCCAGATGTAATTCACCCATTCCAGAAACAATTGTCTCCTTACTTTCAGGTTCATAATGCACTTTAAAAGTTGGGTCTTCTCTAGTAAACCGGTTAATGCCTTTTGAAAACTTGTCAAAATCATTCTAGAAAAGAAAATTATACATTGTACATAAATATCGCATCCCTTTCCACCACGAACACCACACAACTATCCAGTCGATACCTAACAGTGTAATTCGAGACAGATACTGATTGAACTTTGTTCGACTGACAGTGCTAAGGGATCTGTAATAAAGGAACCATTTCAGTCAATTGAAGGAGTATCAGCAATGCTCAGGTGAAGTGGCTTCCCCCATACCACCAAGTGTTTGCTCATAAACTCTCTAAGAGCTCATGGCTTTCTGACTCTCACTTAATGCTAATCAGTGCGTAATCTGGGATTCAAGTGCAAGTTTCTCTTCCTCTCACAATTTGGAGTACTGACCTCAGTAACTTGAGGTATAATGATTTAAAACAAAAAACGGATGGGGAACTAAGCTTTACCTCTGGCACGTCATCCTCCATGTAAACACTGCCTCTGTGGGTCTAAACTACTACAGTGCTGTGGTATGCGCACTGAGAAGGAACTAGTGTGGAAAGCATGGCTCATTCAGTTCTTTCCAAACTCTCTGCACATGGGCACTTATACGTCTGCATTTCGCGTGCATGCATGTACGTACAGGGATATATTTGCATGTGTATATTTGCAATTGTTGAAGTAAGTTATGGCTATATTCCTAAGAGCATTCTGAGGCTCCACTGTGCCTTATCTTGGCACATCTGCAAGGAACCAGAAACCGACAGTTTATCACTAATGATGCTGAAGGAGATAACCGTAGCTAGCTAACATTTTAAGTGATATAATGCTATAATATTTTGTATTTATACTTTACAGTTGAATATGTTAGCAACATGCCAAGAATGGCACTGCTGCCTTATATTTGCCGTCCAACAGCATAAAAAAGAGAAAGGAGTTAAAGAAGAATGGTAAGCTCCAATTACATTTGGGTAAATTAAGGAATTGGGATAAAACAACAAGAGAAGGGTGGGAAAGCAGGACACACAGAACCCCCCCCCCCCCAAATCTATCTATGCAAAAGATGTATGTCTACCCATTTTTGCCCTGGCAACAAGACTTTATTGAAGCAGAACGGTGTGGTATGGTGTTTCTAGACTGATAGAGAAGCCCACAGGCCAGGACGTAATACATGCATGAACTTTTGGCTCTAAAGGTGCATGCCTATACAGGCCTGACTCAACTCTGTAGGAAAAACGAGAAAATATAAACTATTCTTTTGTGCAACGAAGTGTAAAATTAATTGCACATGTCAGTGACTCACATTTGTTCCTGTGGACAATACTTTTTTTTCTTTTTAACAATGACAGACTGCAAGGGTGTGTATTATTCTGATTCTCAGCAGTAACCAGATAGAAGGCATCCCACAGGTTTGGATTTATAATTTGAAACTGTCTGTCAATAGAAAGATAAATGGACATAAAGCTGTGATTTTTCTGGTCTTGGTGAAAATGCATCTTTTTTTCCTCCAGTTCATGTAAGATTCACCAGTGAAAAGTATAAACATACTGATGGTAAGAAAAAGAAAATATTGCGAGAACTGACCCAGAATCGGTGCTGTCTTAAGATAGTGGACTAGATCGAAACATATCCTTCACCCACCAACCCTTCCCTCCCCCAAACACAAGGAACTGCATGAGATATCGTGCCACTTTGGGAGGCTTTTCTCATCATTGTTCAAACATAAAAAAAAAAAATCTTCCCTATAAGGAAAAGGCATAAGGCTCAGTCAAAGCCTGAGACTGTAGTAGTCCGCAACAAATATTAGTCTATTCCTTGCTCCAGGATGGAACTACGGCCTTCTAGAACAGATTTCCAAAGCATAAACGTCTTTGTTCAGCTTCAGGTTCCTACCTTGTTTGAAGGTTTCATTGTAACTGAAATGACAGGGTCAGGCACATGAATGGATTCCTGTAAAATGTCCATGAAAGTATCCATTAAAGATGGCAAGTACAGAAGAGATTTTATTCAGTTATTTACTGTTTTGTAATCATCCATTCAGCATAAACAGACACTATAGCAGTGCAAAACCTTTGCAAGATCATCATCAATAAAACAGCACTAAAAAGAATCACAGAAATAAAAACAGGAAGGAATATGAATAGAACATCAGTAAACCAAAGACAAAGCAAATCAGTGAATCTGAGAGAAAAAGGTGATTTACAAACGTAAACTAATGAATAAATAAATTTTCAATACCCAATCTCCCCTAGTCAAATTCAGGGGGATAGAGCGTAGTTACTCACCTGTAACAGGTGTTCTCCAAGGACAGCAGGAATCAGTCCTCACATATGGATGACATCAGCGCCGACGGAGCCCTCGTGCGGAGCAATTCCCCAGCTTTCAAAGAAAGCCTTTGGGATTGCATCGCGCATGTGCGGTCCCCTTCCCGCTCAAGGGTTCCATCTTGCTCAGTCAGATGACATAGCTAAAAAGATGGCAACATGAATAAAAAAACAATAGGACTGCAACTCCAGGGGAGGAGGGAGGGTTGTGAGGACTGATTCCTGCTGTCCCTGGAGAACACCTGTTACAAGTGCGTAACTACGCTTTCTCCAGGAACAAGCAGGAAGTCAGTCCTCACATATGGGACTCCCTAGCTATAGGCTACCGAGAACCCATAGCTGAAAAATGGCTCCCTCTAGAAGAGCCACAGCAGCTGCAATAGGAATTCAGCCGAGAAAGCAACACCCCCTGGTAGCCTGACACCAAAGGTCGGAGTTGCCTAAGCCTCAAAAAGGTTACGGAGAACCGCATGGCCGAAAGCACTGTCCCGTCGGGACTCCCTATCCAGGCAGTAATGGGCTGAAAAAGTCTGGCTTGAAGACCAAGTTGCGGCCCGGCAGATGTCTGCCAACGGAACAAAGCAGAAGTGAGCCACTGATGCAGCCTTAGCCCTAATGCTGTGGGCGGTCGGCCGCCCTGTATGCCCAGGCAATGCAGTCTGCCACCTAGGTGGACAGCGTACGCTTGGAAACAGGTAACCCCAGCTTACTGGGGTCATATGAGACTAAGAGCTGAGTAGCCCTTCGATGTCCCTTCGTACGCTCCAGGTAGAAGGACAACGCCCTCTTACAATCCAGGGTATGCAGGACTGCCTCTGCCCAGCTGGAATGCGGCTTGCGAAAGAAGGTTGGAAGAATCACTTCCTGGTTGAGGTGGAAAGAAGAGACCACCTTTGGAAGGAACTTCAGGTGAGTGCGGAGGACCACCCTATTCCTATAAAACCTTGTGTATGGTTTATCAGTTACGAGAGCTTGCAGCTCACTCACACGTCTGGCTGATGTGAGTGCCACCAGGAAGACCACCTTCCAGGAAAGGAAGCGCAGATGGCAAGAGGACATCGGCTCAAAAATTGGGCAAGTAAGCTGCTGCAAGACCACATTCAAATCCCACTCAGTTGCTGGGGGATGAACCAGGGGTTTCAGCAGAAGCAGACCTCTGAGAACATAACATAAGAACATAAGATATGCCATACTGGGTCAGACCAAGGTCCATCAAGCCCAGTATCCTGTTTCCAACAGTGGCCAATCTAGGTCATACGTACCTAGCAGTTTCCCCAAAAGATACAGATTCCGCAATGCTTGTACTGGGTCAAGCATTGATATCCTGGGTCCCTTCTTAATAATGGTTTATGGACCTTTCCTCCAGGAACTTGTCCAAACCTTTTTTAAACCCAGCTACACTAACAGCCTTTACTACATCCTCCGGTAACAAATACTACATCCTCCCTCCTTCCGCCCTCCCCCATTCATCCCACAATCACTTATCCATAGATATCAACTCCATCCCTACCCCCAAAAATAATCCCACACATAACCTACCCGATACCATCAATTTACCCCTCATTTCCCCTCCCTCATGTCCCTCTTGGAGAGCACACTGCTCCCTCTAAATCTCGGCATTACCCTAGAAATAGACCCCCACGCTAATCTGATAAGAAATCTACACGTAACCTATCCAACCTCATCCATATCCCTCTCCCCCCCCCCTCCGCTCTCCCGTTTTATTTATTTATTTACATTCTCTTATATACCGCGCTATTCTGCATCAGTGCGGTTTACATTGAACAAACTGAAATTACATTGAACAGGGCATTATAACTTGGAGATAACTATTTTACAGGGAACATGGGCTATGGAGGGTTAAGTGGCTTGCCCAAGACCACAAGGAGCACCTGTGGGACTAGAAACCCCATTCCTTCCGGCCCAAGGTTGCTATCCTCTAGTGGGATTTGAACCCCCGACCTTCCGGCCTGAAGTACCTTGCCCCAACCACTAGGCCACTCCACTCCACTCCTCCACTCCACGCCCTATGGAACTCATGCTCAGTCATAAAAAAAAAACCTTTTATTCATGACCTTTTCATCTCCAATGCCCTACACCTTCTTGCCTTGACCGAGACCTGGCTCCCCACCGATGACACCGCATCCATTGCCTCTCTCTGCTATGGGGGCTACCAGTTCTCCCATACACCTCGATCTACTGGTCACGGTGGTGGTATTGGCCTCCTACTCTCTCCCTCCTGCCAATTCCAACCCCTTCTGCCACCCCACTCACACTCCCCCTTTTCCTTCGAAGTCCATTCCATTCGCCTCCTCTCACCACTTCCCCTCCGAATATCACCCACCGGACAAATCCAAATCAACCTTCCTCACCGACTTCGACTCCTGGCTTTCCGTCTTTATGGATCCCTCCTCCCCCACTCTTATTGTTGGCAATTTCAACATTCACATCGACAACCCCTCCGACCCCCATGCCTCAAAGTTCCTCGCTGTTACCTCCTCGTTCGACCTCCAACTTTGCTCCACTGCCCCCACACATCTACATGGCCACTGCCTTGACCTAATACTATTCTCCAACTCCTCTCCTTCAAACTTCCGCAAATCAATCCTTCCCTCATCCGACCATCACCTCTTAACATTTACTCTTCAACTTCCACCGTCCCAACTTCGTCCTGTCTCCTCCAACCTATTTAGAAACCTTCATAATACTGATCCCGACTCTCTCCTCCACCATCTCCCCATCTCTCTCTGCAATTTTATTCTCTAAGTCCGTCAACGAGGCATTATCTTCATACAATGCTACACTATCCTCAGCCTTTGACACTCTTGCTCCTCCCACCCCACGTCCTCTCAAACGATCTACTCCTCAACCCTGGCTTTCACCCACAATCCGTTACCTATGCATCTGCACCCGTTCTGCCGAAAGAGCTTGGTCCAAATCCCACTCCCTGGAAGACCTTCTACACTTCAAATTCATACTTGGCTCCTTCCAGTCAGCCTTAGCACTTGCCAAACAAGATTACATCCATCTGACCAACTCCCTTGCCTCTGATCCTCGCCGTCTCTTTAATACCCTCAATTCTCTCCTCAGGGTCCCCCCGCCCCCGATCCCGCCCTCCCTTTCTGCCCAAACCCTAGCCGACTATTTCCACGACAAAATCCACAAGATTACCCTCCAATTCCCTCCCCCCCCAATCTACCTCCCCTCCTCCCCAATTCTCCCCCCAATCCATACTCCCTCTGCCACCCTCTCCTCCTTCCCTCCGATCTGAGGAAGAAACTGCACTCCTTCTGTACTCCTCCAAACCCACCACCTGTTCATCAGACCCTATCCCCACGTTCCATCCCCCATCACTCATATCCTCAACCTCTCACTCTCCTCTGCAACTGTCCCCGTTGACTTCAAACATGCTGTTGTCACACCCCTCCTCAAGAAACCCTCACTTGATCCCACATGCCCTTCTATCTATCGACCCATTTCCCTTCTTCTCTTCATATCCAAACTATTAGAATGAGCAGTCCACCGTCGCTGTCTCAACTTCCTCACCTCCCAGGCCCTCCTCGACCAACTTCAATCTGGCTTCCGTCCCCTACACTCCACTGAAACGGCACTCACAAAAGTCACAAATGACCTGTTCCTGGCTAAATCCAAGGGCCTCTATTCTATCCTCATCCTTCTTGACCTTTCTGCTGCCTTTGACACAGTTGACCACGACCTCCTCCTCATCACCCTCTCCTCGCTTGGCTTCAAGGACCCCGTACTATCCTGGTTCTCCTCCTACCTCTACCATCGCTCATTCAGCGTTTGCTCTGGTGGCTCCTCCCCTACCCCCCTCCATGTAGGTGTACCCCAGGGATCTGTCTTGGGCCCCCTCCTCTTCTCTCTCTATACCCAAGGCCTTGGTGCGCTTATCTCCTCCCATGGCTTTCAGTACCATCTCTTTGCCGATGACTCACAAAACTACCTCTCTACACCTAATATTTCTCCGGCAACCCAGTCCAAGATCTCTGCCTGTTTTTCGGACATTGCTGCCTGGATGTCTCATCGACAATTGAAATTGAACATGGCCAAGACTGAACTCCTTGTCTTTCCACCTAACTCCTCCCCCCCACTTCCCCCTCTCTCAATCCATGTGGATGGATCTACTATCCTCCCTGTTCCCTCGGCCCGCAATCTAAGGGTTATCTTTGACACCTCTCTCTCCTTCTCCACTCATATCCAGCTTGTAGCTAAGACCTGCCGCTTCTTTCTCTACAACAGCAGCAAAATCCGCCCCTTCCTCTCTGAACACACTACCAAAACGCTTATCCACTCCTTAATCTCCTCTCGCCTCGACTACTGCAAAATACTCCTCGCTGGTCTTCCCGTGAGCCACCTCCTTCCCCCTTCAATCTATACAAAATCAAGCTACTCGACTAATCTTCCACCAGCCTCGCCATGCCCATATTACTCCTCTTCTCAAGTCGCTTCACTGGCTCCCTGTCGAGTCCCGCATCCAATTCAAGCTTCTCCTGCCGACCTATAAATGCATTCACTCTATGGCCCGTCAATACCTCTCATCTCTCCCTACGTCCCCTCTCGAAATTTGCGCTCCACTAAAAAATTACTTCTATCAGTGCCCTTCACCCGCACCACGAACTCCTGACTGCGCTCCTTTCACCTTGCTGCACCTTACGCCTGGAACACCCTACCTCAGTCTGTGCGCCAGGCACCCTCCCTGGCCCTCTTCAAGTCCAGGTTGACGACCCACCTCTTCACCGTTGCATTCAGATCCTGACTCCTTCCTCATCTCACCCTAACCCCCTTCAACGTTTATGACCAAACTACAGACCAAACTGTACCACACCGTACCTTGTGTAGAACTGACTAATGCTCTGTACTGTTTTTAACTAATCTACTGTTCTAACAAGATTGTATGCGCCGATGAGCATGACTCTGACAGGCAGGGACTGTCTCTTGTATGTTGGCTACCTCTTGTAGGTTAGCTGTACAGCGCTGCGTGTGTGGCGCTTTAGAAGTGCTAAATAGTAGTAGTAGTACTATTAGCTCCCCCCCCCCCCCACTATTTACTCTGCTCTCTCCGCTTCTTCTGTTTTATTTTGATTTTCTTCTCTTTAGCTGCTCTCCTTCCTTCCTAGCCTCTCCCACCCCAAGCTACATCCCTCTTCTTTCTCTCCCTTCAGCAGCTGCCACCTCCACTCATGTCTCTTTCTAGCTTGACCTATGCACGGGCCCAGCACTTCTGCCTAAGCAGGCAGCAGCAGCCCAATTTTAGATGCCTGAGAAGTTTGCAGTCCTAGTTCCCACTATATGTAAAATTAATCAGGGATGGAAAGCAATTATATAGAAGTTCTGAAAATGAGGCCTCTGGCAAATCTTAAGGGGCAATCACATGAATGAATATTTCCAATTTAAATGCTTTGCAGATTTTCCCATCTCCAAGGAAATGAACAGAACCTCTCTGCCAAAGCACCTAAATCCAACTGTGCCAATAAGCAGTGTGTATATATTCTATTATCTGAATGAAATAGTGCACTTTAGCATTATCATACAATGATGATGGCTCACAGGCCTATGCATTATGAGCATTGTATATTAATCATGGAGCAACCTGATCTCACATTGAAAATCATTAATAAAAAAAACAAAACAAAACCCCACAGTATGATGAACAGGGCTGGAAAACTATTTAAGACATTTCAGATGCCTGTCAAAATTTTTGTGATCTAGAGAATTGTTTTCAAATATTTGTCTTTTGCTTATGTTTTCTTCTTGCTGTTCTTTTTGGTGCATATTTCTTATTTTGCATGTTTTGGGAGGGGTTGGGTTTTTTTCCAATCTTAGGTTTTTTTCATAACATGCTTTGCTTCCTTCTACCTAGTTCCATCTTTTCCTGTCCTCTCCCTATCCTCTCTCATGTCTCCTTCTAGTTTCTTAAATGTACACAAAAACTAGAGAAGCCAGGTTTCAAAATCCCACTTCTCCTGACACTGTTACTTCAGACAAGCTACTTAACTTAATGGAGTGGAGGACTGGCCTAGTGGTTGGGGCAAGGTACTTCAGGCCGGAAGGTCGGGGGTTCAAATCCCACTAGAGGACAGCAACCCTGGGCTGGAAGGACTGGGGTTTCCAGTCCCACAGGTGCTCCTTGTGGTCCTGGGCAAGCCACCCAACCCTCCATAGCCCATGTTCCCTGCAAAACAGTTAACTCCAAGTTACAATGCCCTGTTCAATGTAATTTCAGTTTGTTCAATGTAAACCGCACTGATGCAGAATAGCACGGTATATAAGAAAATGAAAATAAATAAATAAATTAACCCTCCACTGCCCATTTCCCAACTTAAATTGTAGGGGAAATAAGTTTGTTGTTTGTGTCCAATCTACTAACGTCTTCAGGAATCTGGACATCAGGGGGTGAGCCGAAAGAAGCTGCCCCTCCACTGGTGAGTGGTTTGCTGACAAAGCACTCAGGTGGACCTTGACAGAGTTAGACTTGAGACCTAATTCTGAGAGGTGAAGCAGGTACTGCAGCACCACTGGTACAAGGCAAGAGAAAGGGTTTTCAATGTGCTGGTTACACTACACCTCAAATCTACGCCACTTGAAAGCATAGGATTTCCTAGTGGACTGCCTCCTGGAGGCCAGTAACGCTTCCTCTACATTCCGAGGTAGGAGGAGAGGAGCCAGCACTACCCTTTCAGCAGCCATGCCATCAGGTTGAGGGCCCTGAGGTTGGGGTGCAAGAGAGCCCTGTTCCTGCAAAAGGAGATTGGGCTGCGTCCCCAATGGAAGTGGAAGGGAACCGGCGTCAAACAGGTCGAAGATCAAAATTTCTTCTAAGTTTTGATGCACTTTTTCTGCAAGGAATTACAGACAATGTCCGTTGGGCTCCGTGGAAAAAGAGAAACTGAGCAAGATGGCACCCTTGGGCGTGAAGGGGACCGCGCATGTGCAATGCAATCCCAGAGGATTTCTTTGAAAGCTGGGGAATTGCTCCGCACGAGGGCTCCGTCGGCGCCGATGTCACCCATATGTGAGGACCAACTTCCTGCTTGTTTCTAGAGAATTATAGTTACAGTCCTCTGTTGTCCTGTGGCAGCTTAGGAATAGATTCTGTGGCACATTTACATAAATATGCACATAATTTACCAAGCTAGATCATAAAGCAATTGAATCCTTCTGTCTGGAGGGGGGGGGGAGCATAACTTCTTCCATAAAATTCACCAATCATATCCACATTTTGGGGAGGAAGGGGTAAAGCATAAGCCCGGTACCTATCCTACAGAAAAAATATCAGTTTGATCTGATACAAACAAGGACATTTCAAACAGGAATGAAGTTAAAAAACACAAAAATATTCCTGGGGTAATATTTGAATTTTGCAGTTGGAGGGTTTTTTTTTTTAATTCTGGCTGCAACATTTCAACAAAATACGGATATTCAGCACTGGTATCCAGATAATGATTGGCGCTGAATATCCACATTGCTTTAATTAAATCAAGATCAATATTTAAACAAATGATGTCCAATTATATATATTTTTACAAGAATGTAGTGGGATGGGTGGTGGGTTTATCATGACTGTTGAGTTTCAGTATCAAAATCTGGGATGGGATGGATAAGACTGAAGGCATCCAATACCCTTACATTGGCTCTGCGACCAACTGAACTGAACCAACTCCATTAGAAGCAACAACAGATGTCTTGGTCCAAGGAAGACGACAGGGAATGAGCAATTGAAAGATCATGAATGTAAGCTTTCTTAATGGAGATAGAATAGGCATTTCACAGAAACAAGAGAAGGGGCAGGAGGAAGTGCATAGAGGTGATAACAGAGGGTTTGCAGTTGCCTTGGAGGACCAGAAATTGAAACGATGGTGATGAGTTGCTCTCAGAAAAAGAGGCAAAGGATAAATGACAGAATATTTCGCACTCAGGAGCAGGATAAAATACAGAAGGGCAAGTGAGCTGGGAATGTAGACAGTGGATTTGATGGTTGTAAGGATGTGTGATGGGGAAGGACAAGAAATATAAAGAGGAACAGTGTTGGTTGGCACTAGAAAACAAGGAGAGGGAAAATTACGCAGACCCCTGGTAGTTACAAAGTACATTTTTTTTCCATTTAACTTTTTATTAATAATTTCCATTAATATAGCAAACATCTTCTGCCACCACATTATGCAACTTTACAGCACTTACACAATCCCATTTAATATATTCCCCCCTTACTAATACAACTTCAATGCTACCTAGACTTCCACCGTCCCCCTCCCCTCCCTCTCTAATGTCCCCTTTAGTGATGTTTATTGCAATGTCTCATCATAACTGTCATCAACATTTCACCCCAGTACAGCAGACTCTCCCCTCCCCACCACATTAACAGGCCATTCATAATACTGATATCCATTTTAGTGCTTTTGCCTTCCTCCTTATCTCCCCCTCCCCTTACTCCCCCCCCATGATTCCAACCATTTCCATACCCTCGTCCATTGTTCCACACTCCTCCCCCCTTTTCCTTGCCTCAGCTTCGTCAATCTATGCAAACACAATTCGGTCATTCTTCTAATAAAGCCTTCACTATTTGGTGTGGACACCCCTGTCCAATATTTTGCTATCTCACACCTCACAGCTACTATGCAATGGTGTATTACCTCCTTATCCCTCTCTGAAATATCCTCCTCTAGTTGGTGCAGTAAGCAGACTTCAGGCTTCCTCTGCAATCTATGTCCTATCATCTCGTAGATTATATCCAACACCCCGCCCCAGTATTTTTGGATCTGTCCACACCGCCACCACATGTGTAGCGTGTCACTTCTCTCTTACACCCCCTCCAACACAAATCTGATTGTTCTAGTCCTGCTCGCTTTTTACAAATCAGCGTCCAGTACCACTGATATAACACTTTGAAGGCATTTTCTTTTATTTGAGTAGCTATTGATATTCCTGCCACTGTATGTGTTACCTTATCTCACTGCTCTTCATTCCATGTTACTCCTAAATCTTCCTCCCATTTCTTTATAAACTCTAATCTGCCCTCTCCCCCCTCCATTAACCCTTTATATACTTTGGACAAAGCTCCTTCATGGCCTAGCTGTCCTGAGACTAGGGCCTCAAACCACCCCTTATTTTCCCAGAGATCCTTCCACACTTCCTTCTAACGCAAAACGTGACTGACTTGGATGTAGCTATAATAATCATTTTTAGTTAACCCATATAAATCCTTGACACCCTCAACGTCTCTAACCCCCTCTTTAGCCACTATTTGGGAAATATGTGTAAGCCCCAGGTTTGCCCATATGCGTAGTACACTTGCTTTTGGTCCTTGCCCCCTCAAAGCATGCCTCCAGAGTCATCCCTTGTATTAATACTTTCTTATTCTGTTTCCAAACCTTCAAAATATGAGCAATTATAGGATTTAAATTAGCCACCTCCCGCCCTCTGCTCCCTTCCAGACTAGTCTCTCCAGTCCCACTCCCCTTACTGATTCTTCTTCCATTTGAACCCAGTGCTTCTGCTTCTCTCGTTGCCACTCGTATACCGTTTTCAACTGTGCTGCCTCATAGTATTTCCTAAAGTTAGATACCCCAAGCCCCCCCCTCCCCTTGCTCTCTGCATTAGAGAAAGATACCCTGGGACTCCTATTTTGCCATACAAAGCGATTAATGAGTCTTTGCAATTGTTTTAACTTTCTATACGGCACCTGAATTGGCAACGTTTGAAACAGGAACAATCTAGGCAGTAGCATGATTTTTATAACCGCAACCCATCCAAACTAGGACATAAATCCTTGCCCCCACCCATTCAGCAAACTCTCCACTTGCCCAAATAGCTTTGAATAGTTTAAGTCTTAGAGTGCTTCCATCCTGTTACTTATTTGGAACCCTAAATATCTAATTGGCCCCCGAGCCCACCTAAATGGGTATTTCTTTTGTAGTAGTTCTTGTGCTTCCTTTTTGATTGACAAATTTAATATTTTGGATTTTGCCCAGTTAATTGTGAATCCAGACAATCCGCCATATTCTTCTAATTCCCATATTAATATAGGGATAGTTAATCCCGGCCTAGTCACGCTCAAAATAATATCGTCCGCAAACAAAGAGATTCTATATTCTTTCTGTCCTACGACTATGCCCTTTAGATCTGCCTTTCTCTTACCCTTTCCGCAAATGGCTCCACGGACAGCGCAAAAAATAGCGGCGATAGGGGACACCCCTGTCTCGTCCCCCTTCCCTGTTCAAAAAAATCTGAATACGCTCCATTAACCCTCACACAAGCTTTCGGGTTGCGATATAGCACTTGTACCCAACCCAGGAACTCAGCTCCCAACTCCATTCTTTCCATTACCTGAAACAGAAAAGGCCAGGACACTTGGTCAAGCGCCTTTTCAGCGTCTAAAGACAACAGTAGTGCCTCGTCCTTGCTTTTTTTCAATTGACCAAATTGTATTGAGTATCTTTCGCATATTATCGGCTACCTGCCTACCCGGTATGAATCCCGCTTGGTCTTGGTCAATCAATTTCCCTATTACAACGCGTAGCTAAGATTTTGGCCAATAGTTTAGCATCTAGATTCAATAATGAAATAGGTCTATACGATGAGCATTCTTGTGGATCCTTCCCTGCCTTATGTATTACTGTTATTCCCGCCCATCCCACTGTGTCTGCTAACAAACCGCTCTCCCTTGGTAAATTAAATAGCCGCATTAATGGATTACTTAATATCTCTCCAAACCTTCTATAGAACCTTGCTGTTAGCCCATCTAGTCCCGGCGCCTTATCTACTTTCAACTGCTTTATAGCTGCCAAGACTTCCTCCACTGTTATGGCTCTATTTAACTGCTTTTGTTCCACCTCCTCCAATCTCGGCAGCTGTATGGAATCCAAGTAGCTTTGCACCCTTTGCACCCTTTCCAGCTCCGGGGGAGTTCTTGCCTCATATAGCGACTGATAAAATCTCTTAAAAGCCTCCCTAATGTCCCCATCTTTTGTAAGTGTTTTCCCTCTCTCCTCTCGAACTTTCAATAGATGTGATCTTAACTTCCTTTGTTTCAGTTTCTGCGCCATATATCTCCCAGTTTTATTGCCCCCCTCGAAAAATTCCTGTCTCAAGAGCTGCATATGGTATCTTATTGTGTCCGCCTGCATTTTATTGCCCCCCTCGAAAAATTCCTGTCTCAAGAGCTGCATATGGTATCTTATTGTGTCCGCCTGCATGGCATTAATTTGCGCTCTGCCAACACTTGCCCTCTATAGGTTCCTGTTTTATCTAGCGCATCTAACTCTTCCAATTTCATTAATTCTTCTCTCAATTCCCTATCTCATTTCTCCCTTTCCTTTTTTTTTCGTGCCCCCCCCATTTAACCAAGACACCCCTCACTACTGCCTTATATCCATCCCATATTCCTCCCCACACCACTTCCCCATTATCATTCCATTTAAAACAATCTCTTGTTTCCCGCTCCATATCTTCTCTTACCTTCCCATCTTCTAGTAGAGATTCATTTAATCTCCAGAATTGATTGCCCTCCTCCCCCTCAATTGCCATTCTAATTTCCACTAAAGCATGGTCTGACCATGGGATGGAATCCATCTCCGCCCCCTTAATTCGTCCTACCGCCTCCTTAGTTATCCAAATGGCGTCTATTCTGGAATACGAACCATGGACTAGGGAGAAGTATGAGAATTACCTCTTCCACGGATGCTGGAATCTCCATGCGTCTATCAAGCAGTGTTGTGTTACAAAATGACGATTTGCTTCTATCAGCCCTCTTTCCCTCTCTTTTTCCTGTAGCATCTCTAACTGGGTTCCATGTTAAATTAAAATCTCCACAGATTAGAATTCTTTCTCCAAGTTTACCCACCTCTTCATTGAGCTTTGTCCAAAATTCTCCTTGCGTCCCTGTGGGCGCATATATGTTCATTATACAATACCACTCATGCCCTATTTTGAGCCTCATTAACACATATCTCCCCACCCTATCCCTGACTACTTTCTGTACTTCCGTCTTTACTTTTGAATCTATTGAAATTGCAACTCCTCCCTTCTTTTTTTCTAGTGTGTTTGATGCATGGACAGAGACCCCGTACCCCTTGGGCTTAACCAAATACTCTGTCGCCCTAGTGAGGTGCGTTTCCTTTTGGCGGGTTAATTCTTTATATAATTTCTGTCTTTTGAATGGTGAATTAAGCCCATTTACATTCAAGGTGACTATTTTTAACTCGCCATTGATATTTGTTTCTCCCCCCCTCCCTTGTCCTCAACCTTCTCCCCTATCTCCCCCCTCTCCTTTCCCTCCCTATCTCCCTTCCCTGTCTCCTGTCCCCACCATGGAGACTCGACTTCCGTACTTAGTGACTATCAATCAGACCGCAGCCTGCCCTACCCTTCCCTTCCCTTCATCCCCCCCACCCCCCCTCCTCTTTCCCCCCCACTATATATGTTCCTTATATTTACAATACTTTAGTGACCCAGGCTCACCTCCCCATCCCTTCTTCTACCTCCCTCCATCCCCCTCACCCACTCCCCCCTCCCTTACTTTTCCAGCAACATCCCGCACGTGCCTCTTAACAGTGTCCCACAATTCGGTTCAAATATTAATTCCTCTGGTGCCTGAAGTCCTGGGACCAGTCCCCTCAGCCAGTGTCCTGCGCCAACTCCTTTGCTCCTTGGATGCCTTTGGTCAGTCTCGCTACTTTCTGACCATTTGTTGGTGCCCTATGCCATCTCCGATTAGCCATCCTAATCCCGGATGTCGTGGCCATCTGTATCTTTGCTTGACTCTCCCTGCCTCCTGGTAAGTTGGTTAGTTCCATGTTGCTGAGCGCTCCCCAGGCTTTCTCGCAGTTCTTTACCTTTTGTGATATACCATTTGCTGTGATTAACAGACCGAAGGGGTACAGCCATTTATATCTCACTTCTTCCCTCCTCAGGTAAGCCATCACTTCCTTCATCTCTCTTCGACGTTGCAATGTTCCTAGCGATAAATCCTGGAATAGTTCCACCCCGTGCCCTTCCCACTGAAAATGACCCAGTTTCCATGCCACCCTCAGGTGATTTTCTTTTCATTTTAAAGGATCTCAGGCACACCACGATATCCCTTGGTCGATTGTCTCTTATTGGCCCTAACCCCCTATGCGCTCTCTCAGTTTGCAAGGGTTCTCCTTCCCCATTCTCTGTTGGAGCCCCCGCTTGTAACAATGCTCCAAACACTTTTATAATAACTTCTTTACAGTTTCTATGTTTGGGGTCTTCTGGTATCCCTCTCACTCTGAGATTGCTTCTCCTGGATCGATCTTCCAAATCCTCCACCTTCTCTTTCAGTTCATCCTGTATATGCTTTATTGCCTCCTCCCAGCCTTTTTGAAGATCTTCCAATGCTTCTTCATGTTGTTCCAGCTGGGATTCTGTTTCCTCAACCCGGGATCCCAGGTCAATTATATCCTGTCAAAGATTGTAATGTCTCTTAATTCATTTTTACTCCACTAATTTCCACTGTAAGGTCTTCTTTTAACTCCTTCAGCCACGTCTTAATCATGTCAGCTATTCCCGGGCCCCAGGAGCTCTCCCTCTCCTCTGCAGACTCAACCTCGTGCTCCTCTACCACTTTGCCTTCCTTCTCTCCTCTCGAAGGTACGTATGAGGATCTGAATGCCACCAATTTCTTCTTTGCAGAAATGCCCCCTTTGGACTTGTCTATCTTGCCCCTTGAAACTTCTAACTGCACCTCCAGGTCTTCTGCGATCTTCAGTCGCTCAAGTCTGCCTCCAGCTTCCCCCTGCAAATTCTTCTGCTTAACAGTCTTCCGGTGGGCTGTTCCCTCTTATCTTTTTACAATACCGTTATCTGTATTTTAGCTTGGTAGTAGGTGGTCCCTATTGAATTTTTACAACTGTGTTTATTGAGGTGCTGCAGTGATCTTTACCTTTCTGTGCCCACCTGCTGTGTCTGAGCTTCAAAGTTTTCCACTTTTTAGCTGCACCGCTTCCTCTACCTTCTCCCCGTCTGCCTCCGTTCTAGTGGCTCTCTTCACCAATACTGCGTTACTGTGCTGGCTTATTGGCCCCTCTTACTCACTGCGTTGAGCCCGGGCCTCTGTGGGCCTCCTCCACGTGTTCGCTGTTGCTCTCTTGCTGCTCCTTGATCAGCCCTCTGGGCTTGCTAGCGTTGCGACTCACTCTGCCTCCTTTTCTTTCGCCGCACTCTGATACTTGCACTCCTCCTCTTGCGCTCACCGGCCCTCCTGTTGTGTGTGCTTTCCCCAGTTCTCCGCGCCCACCTCGCTGATTGGCCACACAGCTCGCTGCTCCAGCTCCCCTCTCCGCCGCAGCTAATGGTTCGGGGAAGATCGCAACCAGCTCTGCCTTCCACAGGAATATTGGAGGTATGTGTAGGTTATGCCCCTACTTTACATTGCTGCCTCATTTCTTGTGGGGGTATTTTAACCCCGTTTGGCAAGCATTGGTGGCGGAGCTCAATTACCTCGCCGCCATACGAGCCGATGACGTCACCAGAAGTCTCAAAGTACATATGTTTTAAGCTGTTTGCTGAAGGCACGTGGAGTGTCGGAAAAATGCTAAACCCTATCATGACAAAATGCTAAACCCTATCATGACAAAAAAGAAAGGCATAAGCAAAGACAAAAAGAAAAAGCAAACAAAATGAAAGTATCTATGAGACAAGTACTTAACACAAATGGTCATGTGTCTTACCCACTGCTAAAGTTACCAGATGTTTGGTGGGAAAACCTGAGACACTTGGGAGAAAAGGTAGTGTTTTAGCGTTTTGGGACTGAGGAACAGGACAGAGGAGTCGTCCCCCAGATTTAGAGGATACTGGTTCTGCATGGCACAGGAAGGATGCGTGGAGGAAGGCAGCGAGAGCATCGAGAAGAGTTGAAAGGTCACCTTCACTCCACTGGAGGGGCTTATGGGAGAAAAAAAAAAGTTCTGCGCCTCAGTCTGCCCTGAAATAGGGGACAGGAGGTGGTTTTAGTCCATGGAGATGGGGGCATTAGTTCAAATTTGAGGACATCTGGAAAGCATACCCCAAGCTGAGTTGGCCTCCTTTTTATATTTCATTTCATTTATTCACTTATAACTTGCTTATCTTTCCTTTGCTCAGCAAGGAACAGTAAACATTAGTTACTATGTTACTATAACACAACAAAAATTTCCCACAGGTAATCCATCTCTTAAGAGCTACATGTTCTGCCCCACCAGTTGTGTCTGCATGCTTTCACTGTATTTTGCATTGTTGCCATTCGTAAGTTAGGGCAAGCAGCTTCAAGCTTGTTGTAATTCTTGCTCCTTATTGGTTATTAGGTGCATGTGACTCATTCCTTCCAGTCTCCTTAAATACCTGCCTGGCTTCATGCTTCAGGTCAAGATGCAACCTTTGATCCCCGTGGGCTATTTTCAGCTCCCTCTAGCCTTTGGGGTAATTCCCCTACACGCCTACCTTCAGTGCAAACTCTATTTTGGAAGAAGAAAGCCAGCCGAGCTCCATGACCCTCTTTTTCTTTCCCTTGGATTTGCATTATCCATTTTCCACTTTCTTTACTCATTCCTTGGATGTAAATTGGTTTAACTGCCTGGGGTTGTGTTGTATTAGGCAACGCAACATGAGCACAGGACAGGACAGGACAGTACATATTCACTAATCTTTCACTAACCCAACATCTACCCCATATTCCTCTCTCAACTCAGGTCTTCCCTCCTACTAATCTGAAATCCCATTAAAAGGCCATAGTAAATGAGTATTTTACTTCTTTCTATATCTCAAAACATTGTCTCTGATCAAAAAGGCAATATCAGGAGTATAGGCCTGCATTTTACCTACTATTTTAACTATAGAACAAACCAGCAGACTCTGCTGGATGGAACGCAAATTACATCTTGGGATATAAGGCTGTAATAAATAAGACAACACTGAACAATATCCACCATTTATTTATTTAATTTATTTATTTATAGCTTTTCTATACCGTGCTATTTAAAATCAGTGCGGTTTACAGTTAACAATTCTTTGTACCAAGCAGGGGGATCTACTTTGCACTTACATTGAACAGGTATATCAACTTGGATTTATAACTGGGTAACTATATACAATCAGAGCATATTGTCACTGTGCTGTTAACGCAACAGGCTTGCTCAGGAACTATGTACAGATTTGTCACTGACTATGTACAGGAGTGACTGGACTGAAAAATCATACGTAACAGCTTAAACTGAACTCACAGTAGAACAGGGAGGAAATGAAGATCCATCATAATTGGTGTAATATGTTCAAACTTACATACTCCAGATGCTACACATGCTTCCATACTCTGTGCCAGTTGCATTGATCTCAAAATGTAATTGTGGAGACCAGCATATAATGAATTACAATAATCAAAGGCCAGCAGCACCATGGCCTGAATAACCTGTTATTTAAAATTTTGTTTGGATGGTAAGGTGAAATTAGACTTACCTGCTAATTGTTGTTCCTTAAGGAACTCCAGTCTAGTCCCGAACCTCTGGGTTGAGTACGTTCTCCCGCAGCTTGGAGACTGAGCATGTCACACTTTTTGGTGTCAGTAGCTTAAGTAGCCCAGGGTCCGCCTCCACCATTCAGTAATCTATTGACAAAGCAGACTCACCAGAGCAAAAAGTAAGCTGATCATAAAGTTATAAATTTCAACCTTAACTGTAATTCCTAACTAACTCTACAGTGATAACATTCAACGTTAACCAGAACTGCACTTCCTCCCCAAGTGCCTGATAAGTGCACTCCGCCTTCTCCCGAGCCCCTGCAAGAGGCCCGCACTTCCTAAGACCACCTTGTCGAAAACACAGCAAGACACCTATCCAGCTACATGCCACTTCCAACGTTAACCACGGCCCAACTAGCCGCCCTCCTGATCCGCCCACCTCCATAGCTCCTGCTTCAGGCTCACCTCCGGCAGGCCATCAAAGGGAGGTATGCTGGATTAGACTGGAGTTCCTTAAGGAACAACAATTAGCAGGTAAGTCTAATTTCATCTTCCTCATCGTCCCTCCAGTCTAGTCCCGAACCTCTGGGGATGTAACAGAGCAGTGAATACTTTAACGGGAGGGGCCTGCTAGACCAGCCTGAAGCACCGCCGCTCCAAATCTGGAATCCCCTTCCGCCTGAACATCAATTTGGTAATGTTTGACAAAGGTATGCAACAACGACCACGTCGCCGCCCTACAGATGTCAGCTACTGGAACTAGGCTAACCTCTGCCTAAGAGGCCGTTTGCGCCCTTGTTGAATGAGCTTTCAAACCAGCCGGTACTACTCTTCCTTTTAACATATATGCCGACACAATGGTTTCCTTAATCCACCTAGCTAATGACGCCTTAGATGCTAGTTCACCCTGGCGAGATCCCCCAAACAGCACAAACAATCTGTCCGTTTTGCAAAATGCCGCCATTCTGTACAAGTACTTCCTCAGCACTCTGCTGATATTCAGCCTATGCAAACTGGTCTTCGATTTATCTTTATCTATCCTCTCAAAAACTGGCAAGGAAACCACCTGACTGACATGAAATGAGGACACCACTTTAGGCAAAAAGGAAGGCACTGTCCTTAGCACTACCTTCTTGCTATCAAAGGCCAAAAAGGGTTCTCTACAGGACAACGCCTGCAGCTCTGAAATTCTCCTCGCCGAAGCGATTGCGAGTAAGAATACCGCCTTTAGAGTGAGATCTTTCAATGTCACCTTCACCAATGGCTCAAAGGGCTCTCGCACGAGTGCTTCCAGCACCACATTCAGATCCCAGCCCGGCACCGACATCCTGCAGGGCGGTCTAATTAAGGAAGCTACTCTTAAAAACCGTTTCACATCTGGATGCGAACCGAGCATTAGTCCTTGCACCTTCCCTTTATAGCAAGCAAGTGCAGCCAACTGTACTCTAAGCGAAGACACCGCTAGACCTTTATCAAATCCATCCTGCAAAAAGGTCAATACCTGAGGAACTGTGACCTTGAATGCTTTCAATTGTCGATCCTCGCACCAAGATTCAAACAGTCGCCAAACTCGAACGTATGCCATAGAAGTCGACCTCCGCCTAGACTTCAGTAATGTAGAAATCACTGCCGTCGAGTACCCCTTGGCCCTCAACCTTGTCCTCTCAAGAGCCAAGCCGTAAGCGAAAACCGATCCACCTGCGGCATACTTAACGGGCCCTGCATTAGGAGATCCTTCCTGCCTGGTAACCTCCACGGCGGTTCCACCAGACGACGCACCAGGTCGGCATACCACGGCCCCCTTGGCCAATCTGGCGCTATGAGCAGAACCATCCCCCTGTGCCTCTATTCGCTGCAGAACTCGACCGATAAGCACCCACGGGGGAAATACGTACAGAAGGTTTCCTTCCGGCCATTGTTGCATTAGAGCATCCAGGCCCTCGGACATTCATTCTCTCCGCCTGCTGAAGAATCTCTCCACTCCTGCCACATGTACCGCCTCGGCCCAACCGCCTCGGACATTCATTCTCTCCGCCTGCTGAAGAATTGTCCACTCCTGCCACATGTACCGCCTCGGCCCAACCGAGTAGCCCGTCTGCTTCTTCCTCTAGCGCCGTACTGCTGGTGCCGCCCTGACGACTGATGTATGCCACCGCCGTGGCGTTGTCCGACAGCACTCAAATCGCACTTCCCTGCAGCCGCTCTTGAAATGCTTGCAGTGCTAGGGTAACCGCTCTCAATTCCAACCTGTTGATTTGACCAAGTCCTCTCCTGCACTATCCACTGACCTTGTGCGTACTGACCCTCGAAGTGCACCCCCCAGCCGAACAGACTGGCATCTGTCATCAATGCCTTCCAACTCGGAGACTCAAGAAGCATCCCTTTTTCCAGAGACCCCGGAACGAGCCACCACTGCAGAGCCTTCCTTGCCTCTTGCGGACAAACCATCCTTTGGGACAACTGATCGGACTGATGAGACCACCTCTGGAGCAATGCTCTTTGCAGTGGTCTCTCATGCGCCCTGGCCCGTGGCACTAACTCTAGCATGGCTGCCATACTCCCTAAAAGTTGTAAATACTGCCATGCTGACGGAGCCTGCATTCCCAGGAACTCCCAAACTAAGCCCTGTAACTTCAGCATCTTGGCCTGAAGCAGGAACACTCTGCCTCTGTCCGTGTCAAACCAAGCTCCCAAATACTCCAACTGCTGTGACGACACCAACTTGCTCTTTGCTACATTTACTATCCAACCTAGGGATTGTAGGAACTGCACCACTCAGCGCGTTGCTGCTTCACTTTCCCTTTTGGACTTCACCCGAATCAACCAATCATCTAAGTAAGGATGGACTAAAACACCTTCCTTGCGCAACGCCGCCGCTACTACCACCATAACCTTGGTGAATGTCCTGGGTGCTGTTGCCAACCCAAACGGCATCGCTTGGAACGGATAGTGCCCCTTGGGAACCGCAAAGCGAAGGAATCGTTGATGCTCCAATCTTATCAGAATATGCAGATAGGCTTCTGAGAGATCTAATAATGTAAGAAATTCTCCCTGTCGAACTGCCACTATCACAGATCTCAACGTTTTCCATGCGAAAATGATAAACCCGAAGGCACCTGTTCACTCTTTTCAGATCTAGAATTGGTCTTAAGGTGCCCTCCTTTTTGGGCACTACAAAATATATTGAGTATCGACCGCAGCTGCATTGATCCGGCGGAACCGGTACTACCGCTTGTAACGCTAACAGCCTGTCCAACGTCTCTTGAACTGCCCTTTTGCTCAATCCCATTCTGCAAGGAGACTGAACGAAAGCGTCTCTCACTGGCTGTTGGAATTCAAGCGCATACCCTTTTTGCACTACTTCCAACACCCATCGATCTGACGTTATTTGGGCCCAGGCAGGAAAGTAGTCTCTTAAGCGACCTCTGACTGGTACCAATCCTGCTTGGACCCTCGTCTCTTCATTGTGGTTTCTTAATGTTGGAGGAGGTAGAGGCCCCGAAACCTCTGCCCACTCCCCTAAAACCTCGAGGATCTATACTGGGAACGTCCTCTGAAACTGACCAAACTTTGATTGGCGGAAACGCCGAAATTCCCTCTGCTGACTTTTGAAGGGCGCCATAGGACGACTTTGCTTTTGCCTGTCCTCCGGCAACCTGCCCCCCTTTGACTCCCCTAAGTCCTTTACTAGCTTCTCCAGATCGTCCCCAAAGAGAAGCTTCCCTCTGCCGCCCAATTACGAAGCCAGAGATACCTCCGTGTCACCACTATCGACGCCATGCTCTTAGACAGACCTCTAATCAGATCATATTGGCTATCCGCCAAATATGCTGCTCCTGATTCAATGCGAGCTGCTTCTTCCGTCGCTCCATCCGCCTGCAGACCTTTCAATCTCTGAGCCCGGCGCAGGCATGCCCTGGCCACCCACGCTCCACAAATCAAAGCATGAATGGACAGAGCGTTCACTTCAAACACCTGCCATAGCAGAGTATCTAGCTTTCTATCCTGAGAATCCTTAAGAGCAGCACTACCTTCCACGGGAATTGTTGTCGTCTTGGTTATGGCTGAAACTGCTGCATCCACCTTGGGGGATTTAAAAATCTCCTTATCTGGTTCCACTAGCGGAGACAACTGCGCCATCACTCTAGAACCCTTAAGATTTGCTTCTGGCGTGTCCCATTCCTCCTGTATCATTTCTTTAAATACTCTATGAATGGGAAATGCATGCTGAGACTTTCTAATGGCTTGTAATAAGGAATCCTCCAAAGAGGCATCCTCTGCCTGACCCTCGGTCGGCATATTCAACGCTTTCAGCGTTTCCGAGATGAGCGCCGAAAGCTCTTCCCTCTGGAACACTGGGACCACCCTCGCCTGGTCCTCCGACTCCTGTATCTCCCCCTCTTCCAAATCCTGATCCATATCAGAGTCCTCTAAAAGCTCTGACAGTTCCTCCCCAAGCAAGACCTGTTCAGAACTATCCACTCTCAGTTTCGTCTTTTTGACCGCAACGCTATCCTCTGCACCCTCTAATGGAGTCCATGGTCTTTTCACCATCTGGATCCCTGCTCCCGTAGGCCCTGGTATCCCACCGCCTGAACCACCCAGAGCCTGCTGGAGCAATGACAAAAATTGCTGGGAAAATATAGCCCCCAATCCCCCCTGCATCGACGCTTGGGGTAAGGGGACCTCTGGAGCCGAGGAAGGTCCCGGTACCGGCTCCCGAGGTATCACCGGAGAGGCCTGAGTTTCTGCCTCCTCAGAAGCCTCCGTAGCCCTCTCCATGTCACTGTGCTCAGCCATCTCTACGAGGGTGGCTTCTTGAGTACAGCCTCTGCACACCCCTGCCTCCGAGACTGCCCCTCTACGGACCCCACACAGGAGACACCGAGGCCTAGAAGGCATATTTGGTGTCTGATATCCTACTTAACCAACTGAACTGCACACCAACTCCTCTATGTAGTTTACTCTTTTTTTTCTTGGCAGCTCCTCAGCCGATGAAACAATCTTAAAAAAAGAAATAACAGCTTCACTAACCACCCCCAAACGGGCCCCCCGAAGCTCAGTATCCACATGCTACTGCTTCCTGCACAAATATCCACGCGGTCTAGGCCTGTCCGCTTGAAGGGAACCTGCTCCCAAGCCCTTCAGCCAAAGCCGCACCCTCGCTGACACGTCCGGTGCTTACCTGACTGGCGCTCACCACCCCGACGCTCCGAAAACCGGTGCCCTGAGGTAAGGCCAGCAGCCGACTTGCCAGTCAACCTCTCCTGCAGCCGACGGGCCTCTTCTGCTGCTACTGCTGCTGCAGAGCACAACTCACAGCGTGTGCTCTGCTCGAGCAGCACGCCTCCATGGCTCTTCTCCTGAACGACGGGATCAGCAACCGGAGACCCCTACACAGCTCCCTCACTCTCTCTGCACTCGCCGCCGCGACAGAGAGGAGGGAGAAGGGGGGCAGAGCACCTACCAGGTTTAGGACATCAAATTAACTTATTTAACAAAACTCGCCGATTTAAAGGGGCAGTAACCCTCCCCCCTTTTTTTTCCCCTCAATAATCTTTTAAACGCTATCAGAGACACTAAAACTATCTGTCTGAAACTCTTCCCTGACTTAATCATTGCTCCAGTGAGTCCCGACCTCTGGATCTCACACCACCTTCTGCTGCTTGGAGACTGAGTAAACTGAATGGTGGAGGCGGACCCTGGGCTACTTATGCTACTGACACCAAAAAGTGTGACATGCTCAGTCTCCAAGCTGCGAGGACGTACTCAACCCAGAGGTTCGGGACTAGACTGGAGGGACAATAAGGAAAGATTTTTGACCATTGAAAAAAAACTGAACACACACTGGCAATCTGTGACTGAAGCGTAACACATGAATCTAGGGAGACTCCTAAATATCAAACTTCCTCTCTAATGAGAACACCAACCCATCTAAGTTAGGGGAGGAGTGGCCTAGTGGTTGGGGCAAGTTACCTCAGGTCGGGGGTTCAAATCCCACTAGGACAGCAACCTTGGGCCAGAAGGACTGGGGTTTCTAGTCCCACAGGTGCTCCTTGCGATCTTGGGCAAGCCACTTAACCCTCCATTGCCCACGTTCCCTGTAAATAGTTATCTCCAAGTTATAATGCCCTGTTCAATGTAATTTCAGTTTGTTCAATGTAAACCGCCTTGATACCATGAAAGGCAGAATATAAGAAATGTTAAATAAATAAATAAATCTAGTACAATATTAGCTAGAAGGCTAAAACTAGTAGAACAATAAGTCATCATTGCTTCTGTCTTCTGCACATTAATTGTTAACCTATTATTGGAAAAACATCTAACAACTTCCAAAAATTCAGTAACCTGGAAAGAATACTTCCTACCCTGTCAAACAGAAAAAGGCAGAGGTGGCTGGGAGGATTAGGTCCTCAGAGTCTATGAAATCTCTCTTTTTCCAACACAGTACAACTTTCTACAGGCACTTAATAGTCAACCTCCACACAGGTAATCTTTATAGACATCCCAAACACTGGTTGAGCTTCCTTAGCACAGTTTATGCTTATTTATGTTTATGCAATTTCTTGATATACTACCCAGGCTAAAGGGCATCAGAGCTGTTTACAATCACTAGAAGCAGGTACTGGATACATTCCCTCATCCCCAAAGGGCTCACAATCTATGTGTACCTGAGGCAACGGAGGATTAAGTGGCTTGCCTAAGGCCACAAAGTGTGCCTATAGGACTAGAAACCACAGTCCCTCTGGCCTGAGATTGCTGTCCCCAGGTGGGAATTAAACCTCTGGCCCTCCAGCCTGAGGTACCTTGTCTTAACCACTAGGCCACTCCTATCGACCAATGTACCTGGTTACTGGCAGTTGTTTATCTTTAATCCTCAATTAAGAGTCTAACTTCACATCTTTATAGCAGAGAGATTGTCTTTAGAATATGGTTACCCTAACATCAGCAGTTACTGCTGCTAATGTTTGGCCACCTGCCTCAGTAGCATCAACAGAAACATCTGCTACCATCCACTTGCATAGGCCTGGAAGGAGAATTAAATATCTCTGAAGAAACAAATTCCTTTGAACACTCACATAACTTCACTGTCTTCTTTAACATTATGAGAAATACACTTGAGGTTCCTATGTGTTCCAGAAGCTTTTGTCTTCCCTCAGTTTGTTCAATTAATTTTTCCAAAATGCCAAGTGCTTAAAACACTACTTCTGAAGTGTCTCTTACAGCTCTACTTCTAGCTCCAGTATTCAAGACAGTTCATTCACTCAGCAGCTAGCCAACACTGGAACTAAAAGTCGGCTCTTCCAAACACTAACTTTATTTCCTAGCTGCTCTCCTTAAGAATTTCTTGTTTAGCATAATACACAAATTTCCATAAGCTTTTCCTCTGTTCCTTGTAGCTTAGACTCCACAGGAACTCTTACCTCCTCCTCCTGTTGTTTCATGTCCACCTCCATCTGTCCAGTGTAGATGAATCAGATTGCTGAGTGGAAGTTCCATCTTCTCTCAGGACTTAACATCATAAGATATGCTATACTGGGTCAGACCAAGGTCCATCAAGCCCAGTATCCTGTTTCCAACAGTGGCCAATCTAGGTCATACGTACCTAGCAGTTTCCCCAAAAGACACAGGTTCCACAATGCTTGTACTGGGTCAAGCATTGATATCCTGGGTCCCTTTTTAATAATGGTTTATGGACCTTTCCTCCAGAAACTTGTCCAAACCTTTTTTAAACCCAGCTACACTAACAGCCTTTAGTAATACTCCGGTAACAAATTCCAGAGTTTGATTACATGTTGAGTGAAAAAATATTTTCTTTTATTAGTCTTAAATAGTTTACCCTGTAGCTTCATTGCATGTCCCCTAGTCTTTCTATATTCTGATAACAAACAATCGATCTACGTTTACCCGTTCCACTCTGTTCATTAATTTATAGACTTCTATCATATCTCCACTCAGCCGTCTCTTTTCCAGGTTAAAGAGCCTTAACCTTTTTAGCCTTTCTTCATAGGGGTATCCTTCCATCCCCTTTACCATTTTGGTAGCTCTTCTCTGAACCTTTTCTAATAACACTATATCCTTTTTAAGATACGGCGACCAGAATTGCACGCGATATTCAAGGTGCGGTCTCACCATGGAACGAAATGGAGGCATTATAATATCTTTTGTTTTATTTTCCATTCCTTTCCTTATGATACCGAGCATTCTATTTGCTCTCTTGGCCGCCGATGCACACTGGGCCGAGGGTTTTAACATGTTATCCACAAAGACGCCTAAATCTTTTTCCTGGGTGGTGGTTCCTAATGTGGAACCTTGCATCGTGTAACCATAATTTGGGTTGTTCTTCCCTAGGTGCATAACTTTGCACTTGTCCACATTAAATTTCATCTGCCATTTTGATGCCCAGTCTTCCAATTTATCATGATCCTCTTGCAATTTTCCACAATCCACTTGGGTTTTTAACAACTTTAAATAGTTTTGTCTCATCTTCAAATTTGATAACCTCACTCGTTATTCCACTTTCCAGGTCATTTATGAATATGTCAAAAAGCAGCGGACCCAGCACAGATGCCTGGGGTACACCACTATTCACCTTTCTCCATTGGGAAAATTGGCCATTTAGCCCTACCCTCTGCTTTCTATCTTTTAACCAGTTCCTCATCCACAGTACTACACTGCCTCCTATCCCAAGACTCTTTAGTTTTGCCAAAAGTCTCTGATGAGGGACCTTGTCAAAGGCTTTCTGAAAGTCAAGATATACTATATCAATCGACTCACCTTTGTCCACCTGTTTATTCACACCTTCAAAAAAACATAACAGATTAGTAAGACAAGATCTTTCTTGTCTAAAGCCATGTTGGCTGTCTCCCATTAGACCATGACTATCTACATGCTGAGTAATTTTATTCTTTATGATGGTTTCTACCATTTTTCCCAGTACTGACGTCAGGCTCATCGGTCTGCAGTTTCCAGGATCACCCCTGGAACCCTTTTTAAAAATTGGGGTTACATTGGCGATCCTCCAATCTTCAGGTATTAGAGATGATTTTAATGATAGTTCACAGATTACTAATAGCAGGTCTGCAATCTCATATTTCAGTTCTTTCAGCACCCTTGGATGTATACCATCCGGCTCAGGTGATTTGCTACTCTTCAGTTTATCTAATAGTTGTAATACATCTTCCCGATGTATCGATATTTCCTTCAATTCTTCTGCACCTTTAAAAACCACTTCAGTCATGGGTAACATCCCTACATCTTCCTCAGTAAAGACCAAAGCAAAGAATTCATTCATTCAGTCTCTCTGCTATCGCCTTGTCGCCTCTTAGTGCCCCTTTAACTCCTGTATCATCTAATGGACCAACTGACTCTCTCACAGGTTTTTTGCTACGAATGTACTTGAAAAAGTCTTTATTTCACGTTTTTGCTTCCGCAGCAAGCTTCTTCTCAAATTCTCCCTTTGCCTGCCTTATCAATGCCTTGCATTTGACTTGCCAGTGCTTGTGTTGTTTCCAGGTTTCGTCATTTGGCTCTTTTTTCCATTTCCTGAAAGATGCTTTTTTGGCAACAGCCTCTCTGACCTCACCTTTAAACCATGCTGGCAGTTTTTTGGACTTCCTTCCACTTTTCTTAAAGCGTGAAATACAGCTGGTCTGGGCTTCCAAGATAGTATTTTTCAACAACACCCAAGCTTGATGTAAGTCTTTAACCTTTGCAACTGCTCCTTTTAGTTTTTTCTTAACTATTTTCCTCATTTTATCATAGTCTCCCCTTCGAAAGTTAAAAGGTAGTACTGTGGATTTCCTTACTATCCCTCCTCCATTAATTAAATCAAAGGCGATCATGCTATGATCACTATTGCCAAGTGGCCCCAACACCCTTATCTCTTGCACTACTTCTGGTGTTCCACTAAGGACTAGGTCCAATATGGCTTCCCCTCTGGTCGGTTCATGAACCAGCTGCTCCAAGAAGCAGTCATTTATTTCATCTAGGAACTTTATCTCCCTAGCATGTCCTGCCGTGACACTGACCCAGTCGATACCGGGGTAATTGAAATCACCCATTATTATTACTGTGCTGTAACTTTTGTTAGCTTCCTTGATTTCTTTGAGCATTTCTTCATCCATTTGTTCATTCTGGCCAGGCAGTCGATAGTACAACCCCACTGCCATCGCCTTCCCCTTTTTAGATGGAATTTCAATCCATAGAGATTCTACAGTGGATTTTGTTTCCTGCAAAACTTTAATTCTTTGTTACTCAATGCCCTCTCTGACAGAGCGTAACCCCTTCATCGATTTGATCAGCTCTATCATTACAATATAGTTTGTACCCAGGTATCACAGTGTCCCACTGTTTGTCCTCCTTCCACCATGTCTCTGATATTCCAATCATATCTAACCTCTCATTTAGTGCTATATATTCTAACTCTCCCATCTTATTTTTTAGACTTCTAGCATTTTCATACAAACATTTTAGAGACTGTATTTTATTCATATTAATTTGGCTAGTGGTAGACATGGTTAATTTGGGATCTTTAAGCTCTGTCTGCTCCATACTCGAGGGCATTTGGGCTACTTTACTCTTTGTTGGAACCTCTCTGCTTTTGGTAGTATCCTTCAAGGATACATTGTTCTGAACCATCCGCTCTTGTGCGACTGTCGGCTTTCCCCTATTATCTAGTTTAAAAGCTGCTATCTCCTTTTTAAAGGTTAATGCCAGCAGCCTGGTTCCATCCCGGTTAAGGTGAAGCCCATCCCTTCGGAAGAGCCCCTCCTTTCCCCAGAATGTTCCCCAGTTCCTAACAAATCCAAAACCCTCATCTCTGCACCATTGTCTCATCAACGCATTGAGATTCCAGAGCTCTGCCTGCCTTTTGGGTCCTGCGCGTGGAACGGGAAGCATTTCGAAGAACGCTACCCTGGAAGTTCTGGATTTCAACTTCCTACCTAAAAGCCTAAATTTAGCATCCAGAACCTCCCTACCACATTTTCCTATGTCATTGGTACCGACATGTACCAAGACAGCAGACTCCTCCCCAGCACTATCTAAGACCTTATCTAGGTGGTGCGTGAGGTCAGCTACCATCACACCAGGCAGGCATGTTACCAGGCGATCCTAACGTCCACCAGCCACCCAGCTATCTACAAGCCTAATGAGCAAATCACCAACTGTAACGGCTGTCCTAACCCTTCCCTCATGGGCACATGGCCCTGGAGAAACTTCCTCGGTGCGAGAGGGTTTTACATTACCTGGAGGACCGGTCCTAGTTACAGGATCACTTCCTGCCACACCAGGGTGATGCTCTCCTGTCACGTGACCTCGCTCCTCCTGGAGGTGGGACTTCAGGACTATATCCCTGTAGGTCTCGTCTATGTACCTCTCTGTCTTTCTTATGTTTTCTAAGTCTGCTCTAGCCTCTAGAGAACGGACTCATTCCCTGAGAGCAAAGAGCTCCTTGCACCTAGTGCACACGTAAGACCTCTCACCAACTGGGAGAAAATCACACATGGTGACAACTCAATGCAAAAGACTGGAAAGCCCCCATCTCACTGCTGTCTGCATCTTAGTTTTAAGTTTGTGTTTAGATCTTTAAGTTCTTTACTTACTAAGGGTTGCTATGGATATTTATATTAATAAAACTGTACCTAATACATTTACTATACCTTGTTCACCTTTAGCTTAATTAATCTCAGGTCTTTAGTATATGACTGATTTGGGTAATGAGCTTCACCTGAGAGCACCTCCTGTCTTTTAAGATGTGTAAGTACCTATAGAGCTACAATTATCGCAGGGGTGGGTGGGTGTTGGGGTGGGAGGGAAGGGAAGGGAAGGGAAATAACACTTATTAAAAGAGGGCTGCTACACAGTACCCTGTCCTGTGCTGCTGAGGTAAGCTAAAGGTAAAAAGTGGACTGTTGTAGTTGTTGTTATGGAAGGACAGACTAGATGGGCCTTGTGGTCTTTTTCTGTCATCATGTTTCTATATTCTGATTTGATTTAAATTATAGCTCTTTGCTGCTGCTAGGCTCTAACTTATTATGAAATTTAAACTACAAGCTCTCTGCTGGGTTCTAAATTTAACCAGAAAGCTCTCTTCTGTGTTTTAAATGTAAACTAAAAGTACTTTGCTGATGCTAGGCCCTGAGTGACTATTAAATTTAAACTACAAGTTCTCTGCTGGGTTCCATATTTAACCAGAAAGCTCTCTTCTGTGTTTTAAATTTAAACTAAAAGTACTTTGCTGATACTAGGCCCTGAGTGATTATTAAATTTACACTACAAGCTCTCTGCTGGGTATGAAATGTAACCAGAAAGTTCTCTTCTGTGTTTAAATTTAAACTTAAACTACTGCTACCAGACTTCCTCCAACAACCCCCCACCCCGCCCCCCCCCCCCCCCCCGCCCCATAATTCCTTATGGGAACCTTTCTTGCCCCTAGGAATGTAGGTGTCCAAATGGCAGATGACATTTCATGTGGATAAGTGCAAAGTTATGTACTTAGGGAAGAACAACCCAAACTACGATGTAAGGTTCAGCATTTTCTGAAATGCTTCCTGTTCCATGTGCAGGACCCAAAAGGCATGTAGAGCTCTGGAGTCTCAATGCATGGATGAGACAATGGTGCAAGGAAGAGTGTTTTGTATTTGTTAAGAATTGGGCAAACATTCTGGGGAAAGGAGGGGCTTTTCTGAATGGATGGGCTCCACCTTAACCAGGATAGAACCAGGCTTTAAGCTTTAAAAAGGAGATAGAGCAGCTTTTAAACTAGATAAATATGAGAAAGTCAACAGTCGCCCAAGTGCGCATGGCTCGGAAGGATGTACTAGCAAAAGATTGAAGTTAGGGCATATCGACAGAGAGGTTCCAATAAAGACAAAAGTAACCCAAATGCCCTTAAGAATAGAGCAGACAGAACTTAAAGATTCCAAGTTATCCCTGTATACAGATAGCCAGATTAATATGAATAAAATACAACCTCTAAAATGCTTGTATGCAAATACTAGAACTCTAAAAAATTAAGATGGGAGAGTTAGAATATATAGCACTAAATGAGAGGTTATCAAGGCTGCAGAGATGTCTATGAATAACATACAACATGCCTCTATCATCATCTTCTAGTTCTTGCAGCAATGGAACAAGATGAAACAACAGAGTTTCTGCACTACATCTGGGGCAAAACCATGTTGGTGAAGATACAATATCTCATTTGCTCAAAGGACGTGCCACAGTTGGCTCTATACTACCTGCTTTAAGATCTAAAAGATCTAACTGATAACTGACAAATTCAAGATTGGTTAATAGTTTTTCATTTCACTTGTGCCAATGTACTCTTTTTACGTACTGGTCTGACAAAGGCACACTTAAGGGAAGCCAGAACAAATCCCTCATTGCGTGACAAGCTCATTGAGAAGCTTTGCGAAGCAGCTCACTGTAGAGACAAGTAGTAGTACAAAAAAAAAAAAAACCACCACCCCTATTTCAAGTGCAATGCAATGCAATGTGTGGCTTCAAGTCAGTCCTGACTCCTGGCGACCCAGAAACTACTGGGTTTTCTTGGCAGTGTCACCGGAAGTAGATTGCCAGGCCTTTCTTCAGAGGCAGTGGAGGGTTAAGTGACTTGCCCAAGGCCACAAGGAGTGCTAGTGGGAATCGAACCCTGGTTGCTTGGTTACCAAACCAGTGTTCTAACCACTAGGCTACTCCTCCACTCTAAGTTAGAGCCTAGCACATTTCAAGTGCATTTACAACAAAAAGCCTGTGTGGGAGTTGACTGGACTTATGGACAACCAAGGGGGTAAAGAGAGTGCCCAGAGAGGATATAGTAACACAGAAACTCTAAGCAATGTCTTTGCTTCAATTTTAATGGAGGATAACTTTGAAGTCATACCTATATCAGAAACCTTTGATGGTGATGATTCAGAGAAAATAAAAGCACATCACTAAGTCTATAAGATGTAACCTAACACACAAACTCAAAAACAATAAGTTGTCAGGACTGGACGACATTCACCCAGAGTCCTGAAAGAACTCAAAACATGAAATTGCTAATCCGTTACTAGTAATCTGTAACCTACCATTCAAAATGGCCATGATGCCTGTGGATTGGAAGGTGGCCAATGTAATGCCAATTTTTAAAAGGGGCTCCTGGGGCAATCCGGAAAACTATAGACCGGTGAGCTCAAAGTTATACTAAAAACAAAATTACTTACCATATACACAAACACAACTTATATTTATGGTTACTGAAAACTTGCTATACCACTCTCTGCCATGCAGGCTACAGAGCGTTTTACAAATCTAAAAATGAGAACTTTATGGAAATGAGTCCGTATTGGTTCAGCAAAGGCAAGTCTTGCTGTACCAATTTATTCAATTTTTGTTTAAAGGTATAAACAAGGAGATAATGGTGAGCTAATTCATAAGAAGTGTATTTGGATTTTCAGGTGGTGTTTGAAAAAATCTCTTATGAGAGACACCTTAGAAAATTAAGAGAATCATGGGACAGGAAGCAATGTATTGCAAACTAACTAAAAGACAGGGAACAGAGAGCAGGACTGAATGGACAGTTGCAATCCACTAGTGACCATAAGTGTCTGTATTGAGACCTGTGCTGTTTAACATATTCATAAATGATCTGGAAACAGGAGTGATGAGTGAGCTGATCAAATTTATGGATGAGACAACATTTTTCAAAGTCATTAAAACAGCTGAGGATTGAAGGATCTTGTGAGACTAAAAGACAAGGCACCTAAAGTGTAGATGAAATTTAATGTGGACAAGTACAAAGTGATGCAAAAATGCAATGTGTGCCTTCGAGTCAGTCCTGACTCCTGGCGACCCAGAAGCTCCTGGGTTTTCTTGGCAGTGTCACCGGAAGTAGATTGCCAGGCCTTTCTTCCGAGGCAACGGAGGGTTAAGTGACTTGCCCAAGGGAAAAATAATCCCAACTACAGATAAGGTTGGGTTCTGAGGTAGGAGTCACCACCCAAGATGATGAACTGAGTTACTGTGGACAATGAGTTGAAATTTTTAGTCCCGTGTGCCATAGCTGCTAAAAAAATCGAAACGTTAGGGAATTATTGAAAAAGGAATGGAGAACAAAACTGGGAATACCATCATGCCCCAGTATAGGTCGCTGGTGCATCTGCACCTTGTATACTGTGTGTAGTTCTAGTCACCCCATCACAGAAAGGATATAGGGCAATTAGAAAAGATTCAGAGAAGGGTGACAAAAGTAAAGGGGGTGGGACACCTTTCTTACAAAAAGAACCTTAACTTGGAGAAAAGACAACCAAAAAGGAATATGTGAGTGCATTTTAGCTGCAATTATGCACAACTTGTACTAGTATTTTATAAAGACAGAGTGATAGAAGTTTATAAAATTATGACTGGGGGGGTGGAATAAGGAATGGTTGTTTGACGGGTTAAACAATAGGAAAACAAAATGACACTATGAAACTAACTATCAGCAGATTGAAAACAAATTGCAGAAAGTTCTTGCAGCACATAAATTGTGTAATCTGCTGCTGGAGCATGTGGTCAAGGAGAATTCACGAGGATTGGAAAAGTTCCTGGTGAAAAAAGTCCATAAAAATGTATTAGCCAGGTAGATTTGGGAAAGCCATTGCTCATCCTAGGAAATGAACTCTGGGAAATAGATCTACTTTTTGATATCTGCCGGACACTTATGACCTGGACTGGCCATGGTCCAAGACAAGATGCTGGACTTGATCTGACTCACCATGGCTTTTCTTATATTCTTGAGTCTCATAAAAAAAATGTCCAAGTACATTCTGCATCATCTTAACCAATGCTGAGGAATATTTATCTAGAGGAAAGGACAGGCCTTCAGTAAACCATGTATCATCTGAGAGACCATTATTTTAGCAATGTTACTGCCCTTTCGTATTCTATTTCCTTAACTTTCAAAATCTCTTACTACCATTTAGAATGGAAAGGAGGCAGTTAATTACCTTTTATCCCTATTCTTCAAGGCCTTGTGTGCTTGATTTTCGCATTTCTGAATGTCCCCCCAGGGCACATGAAGTAACTCCTGAACCATTCTAAAGAGCTTCTGGGGCCTATGTACAGTTATCTGAATCTGCTTGGTGTGATAAGCATTTTTTGCTCCTGCCACCACATCCCTATATTTGCTTAGTATAATATCATGTTCCCTCTTCACCTCCTCCATCCTACCCTTTCTTAATAACCTCTTTATTCTGCAAGATCTTTATTAAGCCAAGGTGCAAAATGAGCTCTGTCGTTTCCTCCCACCATTTGATGAACGCCTTCTACACTGTAAAGTTGAGGATGTCAGTGAAAGAAGTTATTAAGAGCATGATGCAGCTGACTTTTCTTTGGATATTTACCATTTTTAATTGATTTGGGAAGCAAGAGATGGCTTAATGGTAAAGCAGCTAGCATGGATTTAGCTACGGGAAGTCATGCCTACTAATCTGTAAGAATTCTTGAAATAAGCCTATGGATAAAAGTGAGCCAACCTATGCGAGGAGTAATTCTACAACGCCTTCTACAACGCCTACGGGATGCGGGTCTTTGCAGCACAGTCCACCATTGGTTCCACTCTTTTCTCTCCTCTCGGTCCTGTTCAGTTCTTCCTTCCTCCTCTTCTATTCCCCCTTCTGATCCCCACCCCCTCCTCTGTGGGGTCCCTCAAGGTTCTGTCCTTGCACCACTTCTTTTCAATCTCTTCCTAGCCCCTCTTGCCTCTCTAATACAACAGTTTGGTATCTCCTCTTTCTTCTACGCTGATGACATTCTGCTACTTCACCACACTTCACCTTCTAGTCCTGATCTCTCTGCACTGGATTCCTGTCTCTCAGCCGTGGCAAACTGGCTAACACTTAATTGTCTTCATCTAAACTTGACTAAGACTATCGCTATTTGGTTCACTCACGGTGCTCCTTCCCCTTCATTGGCCCCCTCTTTTTCTGGCACCTCTGTGCCTCTGGTCTCCACTTTCCGGTACCTTGGTGTACACTTCGACTCCGATCTGTCCTATCATACACACATTTCTCACATTACTAAAACATCCTTTTTCTTCCTTCGTCAGCTCCGCTCTGTTCGTCCCTTTCTCTCCCCCTCTGCACTCACTACCTTGGTGCTTTCCCTGGTTATGTCCCGTGTGGATTTTTCCAACTCACTTTTCATTGGTCTCCCCAAATCCCAACTGAATCGCTTGCAACGCATCCAAAATACTGCAGCACACCTCCTTACGCACACCTCTCTCCGCGACCATATTACACCTCAGCTATTTCATCTTCATTGGTTGCCTGTCCCCTTCCGCACCACTTTCAAACTATTAACTCTGGTCCATAAAGCCTTCCATGACAGCACCCCCCAGTACCTATCAGATCTCCTCTACTTTCATTCTCCCAGATACACCCCTCGCTCTTTTCACCTCAACCGTCTCACTTTGCCTTCCCCCTCCCGTGCTCATCTACAATCCACTCGTTCCTCTGCCTTTTTTTTTGCTGGCCCCGCCCTTTGGAATTCTCTCCCTTCCTCCCTCCGTTTAGAACCCCAATACAATGTCTTTAAGCAAAATCTCAAGACCCACCTGTTTTCCCTAGCGTTTAATCTTCCCTCTCCTTTTGTGTGACTCTACTATCCTCTCTCCTCCTCCTTCTGACGCTCCCCCATGTTGTTCTGTCTCGTCCTGCCTCCTCTCTTCTACTATCCTTTTTAAAAAAAAAAATTGTACATTTCTTTTCCTTCTCGTTGGCCTTGGCCTTCTTTTACCAAAATTGTTTTAATTGTACACCGCCTTGGTTATTTCAGAAAGGCGGTTTTTATCAAATAAATAAACATAAACATAAACATATAAAGGTTTCTCTGTATGTAAGCATGCATAAAAAGCACATACATGCTAATCATGCACTTATTTTTAATGCATAGGCATTCCTGGGGGCATCCCAAGAAGCAGGTACAAGACTTGCCAACTCCTGAAGGAGGAGATTCCTGTGTAGAGGGAGTCTTGGATGCTTCACTGGATAGTAGTTAGGGGGTAGTTGTGGAAATGGAGCATACAGCCCCCTTCTGGACTATGCTCAGTACCCAGGTGTCCCCTGTGATGGCTGGCCACCTGTAGGCGTACATGGTCAGCTGACCCCATGTGCTGAGTGGAGCCACCAGTGGAGGAGAGGCTATGCTGTGAAAGTAAAAACCCCACTCCCTGCTGTGTAGCAGCCAGAGCTGGCGGCTTGGGGGTTTTCTGCCTACGGGGCCCATGCCCCTGCCCCTTGGCCTGCTGGCCCTGTTGGAGAGCTGGAGAGGCCTGATACTGAGGGTAGGTTTTGTAGGCAGAACCCTTCCTCAGGAAAAAGGGCTTCTTTCCTGAGCCCTTCTTTTTATGAGAAGGGGCAGAAGTCTTTCTGGACAGTCTTGTCCTGGTGAGAGTCTCGGTCTCGATTTCTGGAGCCTTCTCAGTCATGGGTTTGCCGAATAGGTTGTCACCTTAGCAGGGGACATCGACCAACTTGTCCTGTACCCATGACTCCAGGTCCGACGACTGTAGCCAGGCCTGACGGTGTGCACTGATGCCGGCTGCGGCTAAACAGGCCGAAGCCTCGAAGCTGTCATAGGCTGCTCGAGATATAAATTTCGAGCACTCCCGGATCCCTGAAGACAAGGTTTTGAACCTCTGCAAGGGTTCCTCGGAGAGGCCAGCCGAGAACCCGGCAATCTCCTTTGCCAGGTCCCGTAAGTACATGCCCATGTACAGCTGGTAAGTCTGGACACGGCAAGAGAGCATAGAGCCCTGGAAGCACTTTCTACCAAGGGCATCCAGGTTCCGGGCCTCCCGGCCAGGAAGCACAGAGGAGTGCATCTTCTGACTTTTCAGCCTGTGCATGGCCGATTCCACAACCATGGAGTTGTGCGGTAGCTGCGCCTTTTGGAACCCAGGGCTCTTACAGACTCGATAAATGGAATCAACCCGTTTGCTCAGAACCGGCGCCGAGGCTGGTGTTTCCCACATACAGAAGAACAGCTGTTCCAGCATCGGAGGATCTGGAACAGTAAAGGCTTCCCTTTGGAGGAAAATCATACTGGAGGGCATCGAGCTCTTCGGCTCGAGGCTCCTCCTCAGCATCTGCCGGGAATGCCAAAGCCTTGGCCATGTCCCTGACGAAATCCAAGAACCGGGTATCCTCGGGGGGGGGGGGGGGGGGACCTTCTCCGAGGCTCGGACTCTGGGGAGTCCGACGGGACGCACCGGGTCCAGAAGGTGTCAGGAGACTCCTCGTCCTCCGTCTCCCACGCCGACTCCGAGGAGGAGGAGGAGTCGAGCGGCTCCGGCTGTGTGGGCCTCGATGCCACCTGCCCTGACGCTGAGGGCACCGGCGTCGACGACCTCGGCCCCGAAAGGGAGGTCGAGGGAGACCATGGCGGAGGATCGACTCGATTGATTCGAGGATCGGCTTGGCCTCTGGGGTCAACTTAGACATCGAGGTCCCGGTGGTCAGGGCAGATGCACCGGTCAGACCGGCGATCAGTACCTGTTGCTGCTCCATGAAGGCAGCCAGGCTGCTCTCCAGGGCCATCAGCCTGAGTCTGAGCTCAGGAGACTCCACAGCCCCCGACTCGAGCCCCGACGGCATCGGGCCCGATGTCGGTTCTCCCGGGGGAGAGTCCACGAGGACAACAGAAGTTACCTGACTCGAGGACTCCGGCTCCAGGCAAGGTTGCTTGGTCGGCCGCTCCGACTGAGAACCCGGGACGGTGGTCAGGGCTGCGCGACCTGGGACTCAAGGATCTAGGTGCCTCCACTGATGCCGCCCTCACGAGCTTCTTCTTCCTTTTGTGCTCCCGGGTGGGAGACCCCCTCTCAGAGGACCCACGACGCCGCTCGGGGTCAGACTCCCACGATGACGAGGACTCTGACGAAGTGCAGATCCAGCCGGATGCAGACTCCGAAAAGATTCTTTCACGTTGGTGCTGATGGCTCCAAAGCGCTTTCGATGACATCTTGCCGCACGGGCCATAGACCAGCAGGTCATGGTCGGGCCCGAGGCATCAGAGGCAGCAGTCGTGTGTGTCGGTGAGAGACATAAGTTTCTTACACCGATCATGTTTTATGAACCCGCTGGGAAGCCATCGGGGAAAAAGGGGGCCCCGCAAGGTCAAAAGACCAGGCTGCCAGTGAAAAAGCGTGAACGCTAGTCACAAAGGACAGAAAACGAAAAAAGAAGTTCCGGACTCGATACTGGTGTACCGAGCCCAGGCGGGAATGGGAACCGGCATCGAACCGGATAAAGAGATGCGAAAATCGCAGAAAAAAAAATCAACTTTTTCCCGGGTGACACGAACTACGTCCGTTGGGCTCCGTGACTGAGCAAGATGGCACCCTTAGGCGGGAAGGGGACTGCGCATGTACGCTGCATTCCCAAAGGCTTTCTTTGAAAGCTGGGGAAATGCTCCGCACGAGGGCTCCGTCAGCGCCGTCACCCATATGTGAGGACTGACTTCCTGCTTGGTCCTGGAGAAGCTTGGCTTAATGGATCAACTGGTCGGACCCAGCATAGCACCTCTTAGGATTTTATGAAAATGATATTATTTAAATAGTGAAAAGTCATTGCACATGACAGGAATTAAATGGATCTGAAAATAATGCTATTACAGCTACTTTATTTATAATGCTTGATAACCACTGTGACCTTTCCATGGCACTGTGGTCTAACAAAATCAAATCAAACTGTAGTAAACTAAAAATACAGGCCCCCTGGACAAAAAAAAGCCACCCCAACTGCTAACATTCCCGTCTCCACCAACATGGGAAGAACTAACATGCTCAAACACAATCTTAAAAGCTGTAAAAAAAAAAAAAAACAACCCACTTCCATTTGCTATCAAACCCTATTGCTTCTCCCTGAAATAATATGCCTGCAAACTGTTTGACTTGTCCATATTCAGTGTACTGTTAAAGGTTCAGTGTATATTTCCAATAGACATTCAAGAGGTTATTTTATAAAGTCTTTTTCCTGAAGGAAAACCCTTTATTATGACCTTGAGAATGTACCACTGGAATTTAAAGAATGCCTGCAAGGCAGGTTGTTGCGGCTGTTGAGACGCTCAACGCTTACCGCTCAGGTCCGGAGAGTTTGGCTGCTCTAGAATGGGGCGTCGAAAGAGGAAACAGGCTTCCCTTCCCTCGGGGATGGCTTCTTCCAATACTCCCGGGCAGAAAACGTTAGTGGCATGTGGATTCTCAGCGGCAACTGGTGGAGCAGTGTCTTCAGCAGAGCCTTCGGTGTTTGAACCGTCGGCTCTGGGTGCATCCGGGGTTTGGCTGTCTCCTGAGCAGCATACCCCCCCGCCTCGACCTGAGACTGCAGTCCCGGTATTCGGAGCGCCTCCCACCGGTTTGCCGATGTGCTCGCCGGTTAAAGGAGGTGAAGAGGGCTCCAGCGGGACTTTGAAAACTTCCTCACCCCTGGTAGAATTCGCAGTGGAGGGAGTTGGAGCAGGAAGGATCAGCTCCCCAGTTGGGGAACCTGCAGCTGCGGACGGGAGGTTTGAAGGAATCCCAGGTCTGAGTGGCTTGACAAAACCATCGGTTATAACTTTAGAAGCACTGTGGGATGCAGTGGCTACCATAAATACTTCTCTATTGGCTGTTGTGGGTGCAGTGAAAATGGATTCCCTTTCGTTGAGAAGTGACTTTGCCCAGTTGAAAAGTTTGCAAGAGGAGCAGGCTCGGCGTTTGACCGGTGTGGAGACAGAGTTGGAACATCTTCGAGGACTCTGTGCTGCTCAAGTTAAGGATAAAATCTTGCTGTCTAAAAAGGCTGAATATTTGGAGAATTATGTCCGTAGGAATAACCTGAGGTTATTGAATTTTCCTAAGTCTCCTATTATGTCGCCTTTGGAGATGGCCTGCAAATATCTTCGGGAAGTGCTTAAACTCCCTGCTGAAAATTTGCCTCCCATTGTGCGTGCACAGTATCTATCCGTAGGCCCTGTGTCTAAGGGTCCCACTTTGGAGAATCTGCTTCAAGGAGCCGGTGATCTTACGGCTTTCTTGGAAGATTCTTTAGAAGTGGTGACTGGTCGAACTACCTTGCTTTTGACCCTAGCCTTGGATCCTGATAAATCTTTGATTCTTCAAGCATACTTTAGAAATTTCAATGTTACTTTCTTAGGGTCTAAAGTATATATGTTTCCTGATCTTGCTCGTGTCACCCAGATGAGGAGAAAGGAATTTCTTGGTCTTTGACCAAGAGTCCTCTCCCTCGGGGGTAGTTCTTTGTTAAGATTTCCCTCTCAATGTATAATTACCTTTGATGATAAGTTTTTTCTTTTTTTTTGAGCCTAGTCAGTTATTGGAATTTCTTGTAGCTAGGGAAGGTTTTGTGGTGCATACTACTTCCAACATGGCTGATACGTAAGTCTCCATCCTGCTTTGATGATTTATGTTTCCATGTTTTTCTTTTTTCTTGTAGCGTACCTGGAATTGCCTAAAGATTGTGGGCTAATATTAGGATGTAACATTTATTGTTTTTCTTTTTAATGCTTTGTTGGTTATTGTATGGAAAGAGTAGTTACTCACCTGTAACAGGTGTTCTCCAGGAGCAGCAGGAATCAGTCCTCACATATGGGTGACGTCGGCGCTGATGGAGCACTCGCGGAGCTATTTTCCCCAGCTTTCAAAGAAAGCCTTTGGGAATTGCAGCGCGCATGCGCGGTCCCCTTCCCGCCCAAGGGTGCCATCTTGCTCAGTCTGATGACATAGCTAAAAGACAGCAAAAAAATTAGCAAAAACGAAATCATAGGACTGCAACTTCAAGGGGAGGAGGGAGGGTTGTGAGGACTGATTCCTGCTGCTCCTGGAGAACACCTGTTACAGGTGAGTAACTACTCTTTCTCCAGGACCAAGCAGGAAGTCAGTCCTCACATATGGGACTCCCAAGCTTAAGGCTACCGGAGACCCTAAGAACAAAAAAGGAGCTCCCTCAAGCTCAGTAGCACAGAAGGAAGGAATCTTCTCTGAGTACGCCTCCAACCGGTAGCCCAACATCCGGGACGGAGGGCAGGAGTTGCCTATACCTCAAAGAGATTACGGAGGACTGCCTGTCCGAAAGCACTGTCCCTGCGGGACTCCCTCTCCAGGCAGTAATGGGCTGCAAAAGTCTGGCTTGAAGACCAAGTAGCGGCCCGGCAGATGTCTGTCAATGGAACAAAGCGGAGGTAAGCCACTGACGCAGCCTTCGCCCTAACACGATGAGCCGTGACTCGACTTTCCAACGAGAGGCCGGCTGCCCCATAAGCCCAAGCGATACAGTCAGCAATCCAGATGGACAGAGTACGCTTGGAGACAGGGAGCCCCAACTTATTGGGGTCATAAGACACGAAGAGCTGAACAGCCCTTCGGTGCTCCCGCGTACGGTCAAGGTAGAAGGTTAACGCCCTCCTACAGTCCAGGGTATGCAGGACCATTTCAGCTCGGCTGGAGTGTGGCCTGGGAAAGAAGGATGGAAGTACCACCTCCTGGTTGATGTGAAAAGGGGAAACCACTTTAGGAAGAAACTTAGGGTGAGTCCGTAGGACCACCCTATTCTTGTAGAACCTAGTGTAAGGAGGATCAGATACTAGGGCCTGTAGCTCACTAACGCGTCTAGCAGAAGTGAGGGCTACCAAGAATAAGGTTTTCCAAGAAAGAAAACAAAGATGACAGGTAGCCATAGGTTCAAAAGGCGGACAGGTAATCCGCTGTAAAACCACATTCAGATCCCAGTCAGGGGCTGGTGGGCGCAAAGGTGGTTTAAGGAGGAGGAGGCCTCTGAGAAAACGAGCCACTAGAGGGTGGCTGGAAAGAGGTCTGCCATCCACCGGCATGTGATGCGCAGAAAGAGCACTGAGGTGGACCCTGACCGAGTTGGACTTAAGTCCAAGATTGGAGAGGCAAAGCAAGTACTGCAAGACCACTGATGCCGAACAGGAGAAGGGATCTTGAGACTGCTGAGCACACCAGACGGAGAACCGACGCCATTTAAGAGCGTAGGACTTCCGGGTGGAGGGTCGCCTGGAGGCCAAGACGATTTCCTCCACATCTGGAGGCAGCAGGAGGGGAGCAAGGACTACCCTTTCAGCAGCCAGGCCATCAGATGAAGGGACCGGAGGTTGGGGTGTAGGAGAGTCCTGTGATCCTGGGTCAGGAGATCGGGCTGAAACCCCAGAGGGAGAGGAGTGTCCACCGCCAGCTGCATCTGAAGCAGGAACCAGGGCTGTCTCGGCCACCGGGGAGCCACGAGGATCATTGAGGCTTTGTCCCGGAGAACCTTGAAGAGCGTCCGAGACACCAGCGGCATGGGAGGAAAGGCATACAGAAGGCCTGTGGACCAGGAGAGAAGAAAAGCATCCGCCGCTACTCTGAGAGGATGCGGTTGTCGAGAGCAGAATCGGGGAAGTTGCCGGTTGAGAGGACTGGCAAAGAGATCCATGGTGGGTAGGCCCCATTTGAGAAAGATCCGCTGAAGCACTAACGGATCCAATCTCCACTCGTGTGGTTGGAGGATTCTGCTCAGTTTGTCTGCCAGGCAATTTTCTTGACCCGGGAGATAAACAGCTTTGAGGAGGATGCCACGGTAGACGGCCCAAGAGCACAGCTTTTGTGCTTCCCGACAGAGAAGGAAGGAGCCTGTGCCCCCTTGTTTGTTCACGTAGAACATCACAACTTGATTGTCCGTCTGGACCAGCACAGACTGGTGAGAAGTGAGGTGGGAGAAGGCCCTCAGAGCCAGGCGGATAGCTCTGAGCTCCAGGAAGTTGATCTGCTGGGCAGACTCCCAAGGAGTCCAGAGGCCTTGAGTACATGTCCCTTGGCAATGTGCTCCCCAACCCAGGAGAGAAGCATCGGTTGTCAGGACCTGAGAAGGCGGAGGAGACTGAAAAGCCATTCCTAGCACTAGGTTTGGCAGATGAAGCCACCATTGCAGAGAAGAGACCAGCGGGTCGGAGATTTGTACGGAGTTCGCTAGGCTCCCAGTGGCCTGATGCCATTGTGTGCGAAGGCACCATTGAGCAGGCCGCATGTTCAGGCGGGCATTGGGGGTCACATGGACTGTGGAAGCCATATGGCCGAGTAGTCTCAGAAATTGCCTGGCAGAGACCAGGGAATTGCTGTGAAAGTGGCTGGCGAGATCCATGAGCCTGTTGGCCCTGTCCAGAGGCAGGAAGGCCTGTGCCTGAAGAGTGTCCAACCTGGCGCCTATGAACTCGAGATTTTGAGAGGGGAGCAAAGTGGACTTTGCGAAGTTTATGACAAATCCCAAGTGCTGGAGTAGAGTCACAGTGCGATGAGTGGCCTGAGTGGCTTCTTGGGAAGACTGGGCTCGGATGAGCCAGTCGTCCAGGTATGGAAATACAAAAAGGCCTTGAAGTCTTAGATAGGCCGCCACCACTGCCAGGCATTTGGTGGACACCCTGGGGGCGGAGGATAGGCCAAAGGGCAGTACTCTGTACTGGTAATGATTGCCTCCCACAACAAACCTGAGATATTGTCTGTGGTCTGGATGAATAAGGATGTGAGTATACGCATCCTTTAGATCTAAGGAGCATAGCCAGTCTCCCTGCTGGAGGTAGGGCAGCAGGATTCCAAGGGTAAGCATCTTGAACTTTTCCTTTGTGAGGAACTTGTTGAGGTTCCGCAAGTCCAGGATGGATCTGAGGCCTCCTGTTCGTTTTGGCATCAGAAAGTACCTGGAGTAAAAGCCTTGACCTCTCAGGTGGTGGGGCACCGGTTCCACAGCCTGTTCCTGAAGAAGACTTGCTAACTCCTGAAGGAGTAAGTCCCTGTGCAGAGGGAGTCTGAGAGGCTCCCCTGGAAAGTAGGAGGGAGGTACCTGGTGGAAGTGCAGAAGATAGCCCTCTTGGACTATGTGAAGCACCCAGGTATCTGTAGTGATGTTGGACCACCTGTGGGCAAAGTGGACCAGCCGGCCTCCCGTGCTGAGAGAAACCAGCTGAGGGGGAGAGGCTATGCTGATGAAGTCAAAAACCCCCACCCTGCTGAGCAGGGGCCGGTGGTGCAGGCTTGGGGGCTTGCTGCCTACGGGACCCATTACCCCGTCCCTTGGCCTGCTGACCCTGTTGGGGAGCTGTTCAGGCCTGATGAGGGTAGTGTTTATAGGCAGCCGCCTTCCTTGGGTAAAAGGGCTTTTTCCCCGAGCCCTTCTTCTTCTGAGAAGGGGCAGAGGTCTTCCTTGAGAGCCGAGTCCTGGTGAGAGTCTCTGTCTCGAGCTGTGCAGCCTTCTCATCCATGGGTTTGCCAAAGAGGTTTTCACATCTGCAGGGGACATCGACCAACTTGTCCTGCACCCATGGCTCGAGGTCGGATGACTGAAGCCAAGCCTGTCGGCGGGCACCGATGCTGGCTGCGGCTACTCGAGCCGATGCTTCAAAGCCATCGTAGGCTGCTCAAGAGAGAAACTTTGAGCACTCCCGAATACCAGTTGACAAGGCTTGGAACCTCTGCAAAGGTTCTTCGGAGAGACCAGCAGAGAACCCGGCTATTTCTTTAGCCAGGTCTCAGAGATACATGCCCATATAGAGCTGGTAGGTCTGGACTCGACAAGCAAGCATAGAGCCCTGGAAACACTTCCTACCGAGGGCATTCAGGCTTCGAGCCTCCCGACCGGGAGGCACCGAGGAGTGCATCTTCTGACTCTTAAGTCTATGCATGGCCGATTCCACCACCATGGAATGGTGCGGTAGTTGTGCCTTTTGGAACCCGGGGCTCTTGCGGACTCGATAAATGGAATCGACCCGCTTGCTTAATACCGGCGACGACGCTGGGCTCTCCCACATGCGGAAGAGAAGTCGTTCCAGCATCGGAGGAACCGGTACAGTAAAGGCCTCCTTTGGGGGGAGAGTCATACTGGAGGGCAGCGAGCTCTTCGGCTCGAGGCTCCTCCTCGGGATCCGCGGGGAAGGCCAAGGCCTTGGCCATATCCCGCACGAGGTCCGAGAACCGGGTATCCTCCGGGGGGGACCGTCTCCGAGGTTCGGACTCGGGGGAGTCCGATGGGACACACCGAGTCCGAAAAGAACCAGGTGACTTTTCGTCCTCGGATTCCCAGGCTGACTCCTCGGAGGAGGAGTCGAGCGGCTCCGGTCGGGCGGGCATCGATGCCGTCCGCCCCGACGCCGAGGGAGACGGCGTCGACGACCTCAGTCCCGAACGGGAGGCCGAAGGAGACCGTGACCGAGGATCGACTCGAGCCCTCATGGACTTGAAGATCGGCTCGGTCTCCGGGGTCGACTTGGACGTCGACGTCCCGGTGGTCAGGGCAGAAGCACCGGCGAGGCCAGCGATCAATGCCCGCTGCTGGTCCATGAAGGCAGTCAGACTGCTCTCCAAGGCCGTCAACCTGAGTCCGAGCTCAGGAGACCCAGCAGCCCCCGACTCGGGCCCCGACGGCGTCGGGCCCAACCTCGGTTTATTTATTTATTTATTTATTTATTAATTACAGTTGCTTATATACCGCACTATTCGGCATCAGCGCGGTTCACAGTATAACAAAATGACCAAAACACACTTCTGTTTGGTTTTACATCGAACAGGGGTATAAACTTGGATAACAGGGGGGGTTGAACTATATACATGAACTATATACATGAAATATACACATGAAATAGGTCAAATGCATGACATAAAAGACCTATAACATGATTGAATTGAACAGTATAAAATAAGTCCGTTTCAAATATAAAATACATTGTGAGAATGGGCTGTAAGAAAGGCAGTGTTTCTTGGTGGTGTTATTTAGAAACAACGCTGGCTGTGTTTCTTAGTTGGTGTTATCTGGAATCATCGCTGGCTGGGTAGTATTGGAGGAAGAGGTGATATTTGATAGCCTTCCTGAATTGGGTCAGGTCAGCAATGGCTCGGATGTTTGGTGGGAGTGTATTCCAAATTTTGGGGACGTAAAGGCTGAAGGCCCTATTCGCTGTCATGTTATTGCATTTAGTCAATGTTTTCGGGGTAGTTAATAGATTTAAGGCGGTTGACCTCCTGGCTCTGTTGGGGGGCACTGTTTGAATGAGATCAGTAAGTGCTGTGGAGGACAGGCGCTTGATGGCCTTGAATGAGAGGATTAATGTTTTGAAGATAATCCTTCCGTGTATAGGTAGCCAATGAAGCTGTTTTAGAATCGGAGTCACATGGTCGCTTCTGGTGGCTCCATGGAGAATCCTGGCTGCAGCATTCATGGCTAGTTGTAGCGGGTTTAGTGTGGATTGCGGGAGCCCTTGTAGGATGGAGTTAGCAAAGTCAAAGTGCGGTAGTATCAGAGCTTGGAATATAGTCCGGAAATCATCTGGTTCAAGTAGGGAGCGCAGATGCCTGAGTGAACGGATCTTAAAATAGACCGCTTTCACGACGTTGCCTATATGGTATTTCATGTCAAGGTGTCTGTCTAAGGTGACTCCCAGGTATTTTATTGTTTCTCTGGTTTGTAATTCCGCTTCTTTGACCTTTATATGTGTTGGTGGGGTAAAGTTTGTGTCTCTAGCGATGAACAGTACCTCCGTTTTCTTGTGCTGGATGCGGAGGTTTTGTGCTTGTAGCCAGTCCGATATGGTATTGAAACATTCTATAATAGGAGTAAGGTCCATTTGAACGGTTGAGAAAGGCATATATAGGAGGATGTCATCCGCATATATCAGACAGCTCACGTTAAATGCTCTAATGATGTTGCAAATGGGCTGCATGTATATGTTGAAAAGTAGAGATGACAATGAGGATCCTTGCGGCACACCCTGTGTTTGATGGAATTGTTTGGACTCTTCTGCTCCGGATTTCACATATTGACATCGTCCACTTAGATAGGAGCTGCACCAATCAAGTGCAGTGTTGCAAATTCCCTTTTCTTTCAGTCTCCCGAGGAGAATCTCATGATGAACCGAGTCAAAGGCTGCAGCGATGTCTAAAAAGATTAACACAAAGCCCTGTCGGATGTTGTCCATGCCTGTGAATATGTTATTGAATAGGAAGGTTAGAAGTGTCTCTACTCCATGGTACTCTCTAAACCCGTGTTGGCAATAATCTAATGGAGCTATGGAGTCTATATGATCCTGAATTTGCCTTTGAACCTCTTTCTCCAGTATCTTTGCTAATATGGGAATACTAGCTATTGGTCTGTATGACTCGGCTTGTTTTGGATCAAGTTTAGGGTTCTTCAATAAAGGTCTGATTGATGTTTGCTTGAGGGTTGTAGGGAAGGAACCAGTAGTAAAGGAAAGATCTGTCAGTTTTGCGATGAATGGACTGACTTCCTTGCGTAGCTCCTTGATCCAAAAGGCCGGGCAAGGGTCTGTTTGTGCTGTGGAGGTATTGAGAGAAGCTATTGTATCCTCAATGCTTTTTCTAGATGGTGTGGAGAATTTGCATAATGGGGTTATGCCGGTAGGGTCTTGGAAAGAAGCTGTTGATATTTTGTCCGTCTGTATGATCTTTGACTGGAGGTAGTCAGCGAATTTTTGTGGTTGGATATCCACTTGTTGTTCAGGAGTTGGTTCTTTAGAAAGCGCTTGCACCAAGTTGAACAGATCCCGTGGTTTGTTCAGAGATCTTTTCAGAGTGTCCGTGTGGTGTTGTTTCATTTTTAATGAGATTGCTTCCCTGTGCCTTGTTAGGTGAAGTTGGTAGGCTGCCAAATCTTGTGTGGAGAGTGATCGGCGCCATTTTTTCTCTAGTTTGCGTAGTTGTGTTAGAGAAGCTCTCAAATCTTGGGAGAACCATGGGGCTGTATTTCTTATTCTCTTGGCTGCTTTGTTGCCTTGTGGACGTTGTGCGATAGCCGTGAGGTTGAGATTCCATGCGGCGACTAGCTCTTCTGGGTCAGATGAGTTTATGTTGAGGAGGGGGTTGGTTTGTGAGAGTATTAACTCTCTGTCAAATGCGCGGAAGCTTCTTGTTGAGGTTCGAGCTGTGTTGTTACATTTTCGGGTAATATACTACTGGCTGTCCCTGGTGATTATTTGGAAAGTGATGAGTTTATGGTCAGACCAGGGGACGTCAATGATAGACAGCATCGTGTTGTTGTTTTGCTCGAGGGCCGCATGTGGTGCGAACACCATGTCCAGGATATTGCCCTTTTCGTGTGTGGGTTTATCAATGATTTGTGTAAAGCCCAAATTCTCAATGGCTTCGAGGAATGCAGATGCATGGCTTAGCTGAAGTGAAGGGAGGTTGAAGTCTCCCATGATCCAGTTAGGTGAGTTGCGGTTGTGAACATTGGCAGCAATGTTAAGAATTGTGGGGAGGTCCTCAGGTGATGAAGAAGGAGACCTGTATATTAGATTGATGGAGCATTGCTTGTTTTTGATGGAGAGATAGTCCAGATTACATGAACTGGAGGCGTCAGTGATCTGATTTGGTGAGGATAAGTACTCCCCCTCCTTTTTTATTTTCTCTGTGCTTTATATGTATGGAGAAGTTGGGAGGTAGGAGTTGGTTGAGGATGACGTTATCCTCTGATGATAGCCAGGTTTCCGTGATTAAAAGTACATCCAGGTTATAGAGGGAAATCATATCTAAGACCACGGGCCATTTCTTGCGTATAGAACGTGCATTTATCATGGCACACTTTAGGTTGTGGTGAGACTTTAGTTTCTTGTGATCAGGTGACGTGGAAGGTTGGAGTGTAATGTGTATGAGGTGTGTGCGACGTGTGTTGCCACCTGGGTGGGGTCCAGACCATCTTTTCCCATATCTGCTCAAGATAGGGATCTGGTTTTGAGATTGAGATAGTGCATGGGATGTTCCTAGCCAATTTGTAAGGAGGTACAGGCTGGCAAGGGCCAGGAAGTGTGAGGCCATATTGTGTGAATAGGAGTGAGTGATTGCGATATGGGAAGGGCACAGAGGTTTTTTACAGCAGCTTACACAGCAATAGTGGGGAGAGTAAAGTATCAATAAGGAGTATAATGTAATAGCTACTGAAAACAGTGAGAATCTGTGTGGCACTGGTGACAGCAGCTATTATTTGCTAGATACTGACAACAGTAGGTAGCTCTGTGGTAAATGGTAACAGCAGTTGTTAGAGGCAACACTTCCTAGAAACTAACAACAGTAGCTGAGTATAATGCAGAAATTGCTGGATACTGACTACAGTAACCTAAACAGTAACAGTGATTGTTAGGTGCAACACTTCCTAGATAATGACAACAGTATTTCTGTGTTTTTTGGTATAAATTACTAGCAATGGCGTAAATTACAATGGTTATTGTTATATGCATTCATAGATTGTGAGATACAAGCAATAGTATAGCATTAAAGCACATGGTTGTAGTTTGTTAGGTTTGTGAGTTGGATTAAAGTAGAGGAATTAAACACATTTAAAGTACACGCTACAGATGTTGGGAGAGTCTGTTTAAGTGTTTGTGGTAGTTATACTTGCGGTTGAGTAGTTGAAATGATGTGAAGTTGTGGTATGTGGGCTCGACCCTAAGGGAGCTCAGCTTTACCCTTTGCTGGTTGTAGGTGTCGATGTGGGTTTTTCTTTCTTAATCTTCTACACTTGCATTTTCGCGGTTTGATGTTCTGGGCTTGTTCTCTGCTGTTTGCAGGGTCTGGCAGTTGGATATCGGGTCGGTCTGAGTCCCAGGCTGTCTTTTTGGTACCTTTCCTGATGCGGGAGACTTGTTTTCTTCAGGTGAGAGAGTTCTTGCTCCTTCAGGTCAACGCCTAAGGGCCACGCCAAAGGGCCCTCTGGCGAGGACCTCAGGCGCGGGCCCGCCAGGCGCGGGCACGCCTGCCGGTGCTTCTTTTAAAACGTTGGCTGCTCTGCCCCGATTGGGTAGAGCAGCAGGCTGGAGGAGCCGCGTTGCTCCGGCGTGCTCCTCCCCGATCGGGAGAGCAGTGGCTGGGCCGGAGGGGTGCAGGCAGTGGAGAGGCCTGTGCTCCTGCCGGCGCTTCTTTTAAAACGTTGGCTGCTCTGCCCCGATTGGGTAGAGCAGCAGGCTGGAGGAGCCGCGTTGCTCCGGCGTGCTCCTCCCCGATCGGGAGAGCAGTGGCTGGGCCGGAGGGGTGCAGGCAGTGGAGGCGAGTCCACGAGGACTACAGCACTTACGTGAGCAGGCGAGTCCATCTCGAGACGAGGATGTTTGGAAGGCCTCTCCATCTCTGAGGACCTGGGACGGCTATCGGGGCTATGCGACCTGGCCCTCGAGGAACCAGGAGCGTCCACCGACGACGCCCCCGCGGGTTTCTTCTTCCGATGATGTTCCCGGGTAGGAGACCCCCACTCAGAGGAACTTCGACGATGCTCAGGACCAGAGTCCCGAGACGTCGAAGCCTCTGACGAGGTCCGGGCCCGGCCGGAGTCAGAGAAGATACGTTCCCGCTGATGCTGCCGACTCCTCAACGCTTTTGAGGACATCTTGCCACACAGACCACAGATCATCGGGTCATGATCGGGTCCGAGGCAGCGGAGGCAGCAGTCGTGTGTGTCGGTAAGAGACATGAGCTTCTTACACCGATCACACTTCTTAAACCCGCTGGCAGCCATCGGGGGAAAAAGGGCCCCTGCGAGGTCAAAAGACAGGGCTGCCAGTGAAAAAGAAAAAAAAAGGCGCGAAATCTGTCACGAAGGACAAAAAACCGAAAAATAAAGAACGGACTCGCAACCGGCGTCGCGGGTCCGGGCGGGAAAAGAACCGGCGTCGAACCGAGAAAAAACAAATAAAATCAACTTTTCTAGCGGTGAATTACAAACAACGTCTGTAGGGCTCCGCGGAAAAAAGAAGACTGAGCAAGATGGCACCCTTGGGCGGGAAGGGGACCGCGCATGCGCGCTGCAATTCCCAAAGGCTTTCTTTGAAAGCTGGGGAAAATTGCTCCGAGAGAGCTCCATCGGCGCCGACGTCACCCATATGTGAGGACTGACTTCCTGCTTGGTCCTGGAGAATGATTCATCCTGTTTCTCTCATTCTTGTTTTGCTGGAATGTTTTTTTGGGGAAATTTATAAAAATTAAATAAATAAAAAAAGCCTGCCTGCAAAAATCGATTTGCTGCTTTAGATACAAATGTCAGAGCTCCAGAAGAGTTATGGGATGACATCAAGAAGGTTGTATTGGAAGAAAGCGAGAAGTCTCTTCAAAAGGTGAAAAAGCAAAAAACGGCCAAAATGGATGACAGAAGAAACTCTGAAAATTGCCCAGAAACGCAGAGAAGCTAAAGCTAGAGGAGAAAGAAAGACAATCACAGAACTCAGAGATTTCCAACGTGCAGCAAGACAGGAAAAGGAAAAGTACTACAATGATGCACACGTGCAAGGAAATAGAAGCAGAAACTATTAGAGAAAGAACAAGATCGTCTTTCCTAAAGCTACGAGAGTTTAAGAAAAAATTCCCGCCTCAAATTGGAACATTACAAGATGCTCAAGGATCTATGCTGAATGATGCTGAGAAGATCAAGAAAAGGTGGAACAGAGTTTTTATATGATAAAGATCAAGTGGACCAACAGCCATTTCAACCTGTACCTCATGATCCGGAACCATTGGTGATGACAGAAAAAGTCAAAGCAGCATTGAAAGCCTTATTAAAGCATTGATGGCATTCCCATAGAAGTATTAAAGAATCTGATGCAGCTGTTACCATACTTACAAGGCTTTGCCAGGAAATTTGGAAGACAACATCATGGCCAACTGACTGGAAAAGATCTGTGTTTATACCAATACTAAAGAAAGGTGATCCAAGTGACTGTGGACATTATCACACAATCGCTCTGATCCCATATGCCAGCAAGATTCTACTGAAGATTATTCAACAGAGACTACAAGCATACCTGGAAGAAGAACTACTTGAAGTATAAGCATAGTTCAGAAAAGGGCGAGGAACAAGAAACATCATTGCGGATGTGAGATGGATCTTCGAAAAGACTAAAGAATACCAAAAGGATATCTATTTGTGCTTTATTGACTACAGCAAGGCTTTTGACTGTGTAAACCATGAGAAACACTGGGACACATTTAGAAGCATGTGTATACCAGAACACCTGATTGTTCTCTTGCACAATTTTTACATTGATCAAGAAGCAACAGTTCAAATGAACAAGGAGAAACAGAATGGTTTAAAATCAACAAAGGTGTATGACAAGGCTGCATACTTTCACCCTACCTGTTCAATTTATATGCAGAACAAATCATCAGAGAAGCAGGATTGTTTGAAGACAACAGAGGTGTGAAGATTGATGGAAGACTCATCAACAACCTTCACTATGCTGATACCACCACATTACTGGCTGAAAGTGAAGACGATCTGAAACATTTGATTCTCAAGATCAAGGGGCATAGTCTTAAAATGGGCCTGTACCTTAATGTAAAGAAGACAAGGATCACGACAACTGGCAAAATCAGCAAGTTCATCGTTGATGGAGAAGAAATTGAAATCGTGGACAACTTTAACCCACTTGAATCAACTATTAATAAAGAAGCAACAAGCAGTCAAGAAATCCAATGACATATTGCTCTTTGCAGAATGGCTATGAAGGACCTAGACAAGATTCTCAAGAGCAGAGATGTCTTTCTCCATACAAAAATTTGATTCGTTTAAGCCATGGTATTTTTAATAACATCATATGGATGCGAAAGTTGGAAAGATAGACAGGAAGAAAACTGATGCCTTTGAATTATGGTGCTGGTAGTGAATACTGTGTATACCATGGACTGCCCGGAGAACACACCAGTCAGCACTAGAGGAGATCAAACCTAAGCTTTCTTTAGAATCTCAGATAACAAGACTTCGACTTTCATGCTTTGGACACATCATGCGAAGAGAGAGATCATTAGAGAAAGACATCATACTTGACAAGGTAGAAGGTCAACGCAAAAAAGGAAGGCCAGCAGAGATGGATCGATACAACAGCAGCAGCAATGGGTGCCAGTCTGTCAACAATGAGCTGCCTGCCTGAAGACCAAACATAATTTAGAATAACTATCAAGAAGGTCACCATGAGTCAACGCCGACTCGACAGCACTTAACAACCCTTTAAACCCATAGAAAAGGGCTTTTTTTTTTAAAGTGACCTCACAGAATACACACATAAAAGTATATGCATGACTAGAAAGCACGTATTCTTATGCAACTCCTTTGCGGACGTATTCAAGGGTGTAATCAGGGCACAGCATGGGCAGAATCATAAAGCTTGATATTTATAATATATACTTCTGCTCCCAAGCAGGCGTAAATGTAGGTGGGTTCATTTCATGCAGGATTATGACAAGATTTGTGAGGATATTTTATGAAGGCATATAGGTTTTGAATCTAGGTGATCTATCATAAAATTACCCTCCATGTCATTTAGGGCATGTTTACTAAACGGCATTATCCTTAGTGTGCCATACGAAAAAATAGCACAGGACCCCTGCACTAAAAACCCATAGCGTGCTTCAGGGTGGGAACTGTGAAGGACAGAGGCATTCCTAGTATGGCGTGGCTAACACAGGTGTTAGTCACCCATGCTTCATGCAGGTAGCACGGGTGCAACTAATGCCACCTCAGTAGGTGCATTGGTTGCATCCACAGCTTGTCTGTGTTATCTGCTGGGGGGGGGGGGGGGGCAAATGTTCAGTGCTAGTAACACAGTCTACATGTGTGTTACCCACATGGCACTTCATAAACATGCCCTTTAATTGGCACCCTGTTTTACCTTAATTTACTGCATGTGTGATATTTAAGATATCTGCACCTCATTAAAATGATTACAGATGATCTTTTTCATTGCATGTAGATTAGTTCAATATTTGCAAAGGGCGCTCTCCAAGAATGCCAAATTTAATTTTACAGAAGATACCGTTTGATATTTGAACTGTTTTGAAGCTATTTTCTTGAATCTGAAAATTTTTAAAAGGAGAGATCTGGGGCAAATTTTGCTACACATCTGTGTACAAATCACAGGAGCCCTGACTTATGCTCACAAAACTACATCATAATCTATCTGAAAGACAAACTGAAGGATAGTGGAGCTAATTAATTTGTGTGGCTCTAAGAATGCAAGGACTCCCCACTATTAAACAAACAATACAAAGTACATTATTTTTATTTTTTTTTAACTTAACTTGGAGTGGACCTGAGCTTGAATTGTCCATCCTGCCATGCTATACTTAAATCACATACTCAGGGGTGAGAGAACATCTTGGTGTGGGAGCAGCCGCGGTATTTTTTCCTGCCGCGGAGCAACGTTGTCGGCTGGAGCCGGGTGCCTGCCGAGTCAGCTGCAGGCAGAGAGTGGTCGCCCCTGGAGTGGAGGGCCCCCCCACGAGCCCTACAAAACGCCGCTGGTATAGAGCCTTGCTGGTGAGAGAACATCTTGGTGTGGGAGCAGCCGCGGTATTTTTTCCTGCCGCGGAGCAATGTGGTCGGCTGGAGCCGGGTGCCTGCCGAGTCAGCTGCAGGCAGAGAGTGGTCGCCTCTGGAGTGGAGGACCCCCCCCACGAGCCCTATAAAACCTTAGCGGGGCTACACGCGGCCGCGTGTTCGCGGCCTGCGGGGTCGCGTTCTAAGGGGCGAGTTTTGCTCCTTTGGTGCTTCTTTGGTGGTCCAAGGAGTGCCAGCAGTTGTGTGCTTTCCATGGGGAAGCGGAAGGCGAAGTCATCAGCCAAAGCACCGTCAGTGGAGGGAGGTAAGGTGTCCGGTCCCATGGATAAGCATGTTACTGCCCTTCCGCTTGCTAGCCAGTCTCAGGACGGGGCTTCTTTGAGCCCGGACGTCCGGACACCGCCTCCTTTCCCTCAGCCCACTCTACGCCTTTGAAGATACCTTCGCAAGTTATATCTCCTGTATTAGTCCCTGTGGACCTTGCTGCACCTGATAATGATTTACTACCATCTAAAAGTGAGGTGACTCTTTCTGATATCTGGTCAATGCTTCAGAAAATTGAGACACGTTTGACTACCACTGTTACTTCTTTGTGCAATTTTTCACATGATGTTGTCACTAAAGTTAAAGTAATTGATGATCAAATGGCTGTTTTTGGTGGTTCCTTAACCCTGGTGGATTCTCATCTCCAATCATATAAAGATTTTCATCTTGGTTATCTTAAAGATATTTCCTCTGTTTCTTATCGTTTGGAGGTTCTTGAAAATCACCAGCGGGCAAGGAACCTTCGCTTTTTAAATTTTCCATCTACTCACTTGATTTCTCCCGAGATTTTATTGAAAAAGTATCTCTCTGAAGTTCTGCATTTGGCTGAGTCTGTGGAAGTAGTGCAAATGTATTCTTTTTTTCCTAAGACTGGGACCTCGGGTCAGGCCAGGGATGAACTTCCTTTGGTTGACTCGGTAGGCCCCAATCTTACAGAGTTTTTGCAGGATTCACTCGATATCATTCCGAAGCAGTGTACTTTGGTGGTGACTTTTGGGTCTGAATCAATTAAATTGAGAATTATGCGTGCTTATTTCAAATGCAAGGATGTGTTATTTTGTGGATATAAACTTCAAGCTTTTCCAGATGTGGGTAAGGTCACTCAGGCTCGTAGGAAGCAGTTCCTCGAGCTCAGAGCTACAGTGGTGGCTCTGGGGGCTTCTTTTTTCCTGAAGTTTCCCTGCCGTTGTTTAGTAACTTACGAAGGTCATGATTATGTTTATATTGATGTGGCTGCTTTACGGCAGTTTCTTCTGGATAAGGAGAATGTTAGTGGGCAGGAGGGTATTTAGTGGAGTTGGCTTAATTTTTATTGGCTCCCTGATTTGGAGTTTCATAACTCTTTTTTTCTTCTAATTTTCTTAGTCTCCCTTCGGGGAGTGTGTGGTGCTCTCTCTCTCTTGATGTGTTATGTATAATGAGCATATCATCTTGTTTTTGAATGTATTTGTTTGGTGGCTGGAATTATTCTTTTGTATGTCATTTTTGCATTCAAGAAAATTTAAACAAACAATATAAAAAAAATAAAAAAATAAATCACATACTCATGCTCATGTGGTTCATCAAAGGCAAGCAATTATGCCACTAGTTTTCAGGTTAAAACACACTACTCCCTGTTGGAATTCTGCACATACAAATCAAAGTTATGTGTCAAAAGATCTAAATTATACAAAATTCTGCATGCTTTGTTTGTCAAAATAAAGCATATTGTTTTTGAGTGATATTTAAAATATAGTACAGAAAACAAATATCACCAAAAAGTGCAACATTTTGAATTACTGTGTGCAGACTTCCAGCAGGAGTACTCGCACAAATATTACATTAATGGAACACTGATTTTAAGTAATGAAGTTATACTCACCATGGAAAGGTTGGTACTGGTTTTGCTCGTGAAAGTATCGCCACTGGCACAATCAATTCCAAATAATGCACAAATATCTCCAGCATAAACTTCCTCCACATCCTAAAGAAAGCAATCTTTTAAAAATGTGGTGGTCCTTTTGCTCAAATCTTGTAATATCAAAAGGTACTTCTCACAAATCTCAAAACATAATATAATTTTAGTAAAATTAAAAGAATTAAATAAAATAGTATTATTAATAGAATCCCAGCAGAGAATACACAAAGGCCAATGACTTATTTTAACATGAAGAAATTTTATAAACTGATCATCCAGGGGAGAACAATTAGGGATCTGTTTATTAAGCGGAGTTGTGGCACCATTGAATAAAACGGGGCCGCGGCTCCAATATCACACGGAAGCCGATAATGCCGCTTAGTAAACAGACCCCTTAGTGTGCATAAGAATTAGGATCCAGACAAAACACAGGGCCCATCAACAAACATTAAGCTAAGGCAGCAGTCTCTCCTATCATAACCAATATGTTTATGTTTATGTGGTAACTGAATTAAAACTCATGATGCTGTAGCCTCAAGTAGAGGCACATTTCAATTGAACTGAAATTTTAATAAAAAAGTATTTTCCCTTAATTCTGAGATATGAAAGCACTGGTTGCATTCTTTAAGAGAGAGGGCCAGGAAAACATGGCAAGTCTCACTGAAATAGGACCAAAACGAAGACGACAAATTAAAGTGAGGCATTTGGAGAGTAATGGTTGATGTGCATCACCTGGTGTGGTGCTTGTGGCCAGGCTACCTGACTGCTGCTCTTTTATTTTCTCTTAACGCTCCATGTTATATTTTTATTTTTTTCTAATCTTTTTCTCTCTAACATTATATTATTTGATTGCAAACCTTTATGAAGTCATTACGAATGGTGGTATATAAAAAAATCTGCAATAAACAGACAATACTGTGGCATTCAACTGAACTCAAAATACTCAATGCTTGTTTTTACTATCAACAACAATTAAGCTACAGTAGCTGTCCTATTTTAATAATTTCAATGTGAACCAAAACGAATCCTCTTGATAGTTGTGATATGTCCATATTTCTTGCTTATGTGTACAATGGAGTGGATGAATAGCCTAATGAATAGAGCAATGGGCTTCGAAGAAAGGAAGGCAGGGTTTAAATTCCACTGATGTTACTGGTTATTTTGGTCAAGTCATTTAACCCTCCATTGTCTCAGGTACAAGCTTAGACTGTAAGCCCCTCTGAGGACAGGAAAATACTTAGGGGGGCCTTTCACTATGCACCATTAACCAGTTTACATGCGTTACAGCATGTGGTAACTGGCCATGGTGAACTCTAACATATGGGTGTAACAGCTACTGACCACTAAAACGCACGTTAACTGGAACCAATATAGAGAATGGGCGGGTTAGAAGCAGAGCATGAGCATGGAGAAGACATTAGCATGCGAGTACAGTTCACGCTGCAATTAAGTGCACCTGCGCAAATGACAACTCTAGGGGTGCCATCAGGTGCATCTGCATTAATTGCACAACTCATTATGGTACTCAACCACACGTTAACTTCCAAAAACATGCTAGTCACGTTCCCAACAGCTAACACAGAGGTTTTAGACTCAACGTGATTTGGTAAAAAGCGTTAAGTGGAAAACGTAAGTCGCCTTGAATAACTACTGAAAAAGGCACGAACTAAATCCAAATCTCCATGTGTATATAAGCAGAAAGGCAAAACATACTGGAGTATTTTTAAAAAGGAACTTTTATTCTATCTATGGTTAAAAAGAAACTAAAACAAAACAAAAGAACAGCAAAAAAACCTCTGAAACCTAGAGCTAATGTGCTGCTTCTGGTTACTTAACTCACTTCCATGCTATCTGCATGCATGCGGATCAGACGCTGCACCCGCACCTTCTTCTTTGTCCGTGTGTTGTATATGTACTCGCTCTTCTTTAGCATACCCTGATAGACCCGACAATATGTCAGCTGCCCAAAACGGCCAGCCTGGAGGTTAAGACAGGAAACTACAATTTATTAAAACTGAAACCCACATCAATATGAATGCTGTGCATAATAAAGAAAATGGACTCCAGAGATAATATTAAAAGAATCCACAAGTCAAAGGACCAAAGCAGTTTAACAAACCAGAAACCTACCTCAAGTTTAAATGCCAGGCCTACAAATGGTTCGGTGCTATCTCTTGCAGAGCTCATTAAAACCTTGACACTCTCTTGTGAATTCCTTGAAAGAAAAACAAACATTATACTTGACTTGCAGGTGGTCAGATTCACCGAGCTGTTGTACAGATCAGCCCTAGAATGCTTCATGGTCTGCACACTCCTGATTCTGCAAGAGATTAAGAGAGTTGTGGAATCTTCACTGAGCCTCCCCCTCACCCTGCTCAACAGGTAGCTTAATCTAGCTAACCGAGATCTATTCTCTTCCACATTAGGAAAAAAATACACCTGAAAACAGAGATTAACCAAGTTTCGGTCCAAAATTCAAAGCTGCTCACTTTCAGAGAAGGTTCCACTACATCCCTCAGTCTGCTAAAGAAAGGGACTCACTTGATCAAAAATCCTGAAACACATTATAGGGCTTATGATGTAACAACCTTCTGGACTCAAGAAAGGCTAAACCATTCTCTAAAGTGTGCGTCTATGCAACTATAAAATATTGTATCTATAAAAAATGGTGCCCGTAGCCCCAAGGGATTTAGCAATAAGAGCCCTTACATTTAGTGTATGATTACATTTCCTTGCTCTGGGGTTGCTTACCTTCCCCTGCACTACACTATGGTTTTCATCTATTTAAGTTTAAAACTATTTCTCCCACCATCTAGGGAAATTTAATAGGATTTGGGGTCCATAGATGGTGTGAACTGAGCAATTCCTAGAGTTGATCTCCTTTTGTTCATAACTGACTTGTCTCTTTTTCCAAGCTTACCAGTCAATAGGTGGGGGGTAGGTGAGGGGGGTAGGGTGGCATGGAACAGCAGCTACTGGTTAGACCAGTGGGCTGAGAACCAGGGAAGCCAGTGTTTGTTTATTTTATTTAATGTTTCTTTTATACTGCTTTTCATGATATCAAAGCAATTTACAATGAATATTAACTTAGTAACTTACATAACAATAGCTTAGAGGTTAACAATGAATAACTACTAATGGTTACAGTGTGTGAGTGTGGGGGGGGGGGGTGAACTGAGTGCTTATAATACAAGAAAGCTTATGAAACATAATGTAAAGACTGATAACAGAGTTACCTGGGGGGGGGGGGCATACTCAGGGTGAGGTGTAGGGATGGGAAGGGGTAACTGGAGGTAGGAGGGGGGGATTGAGGAAGCTCAGAGGGGCTCAGGGGGAGGTCTTCATTAGGTGTCTGATCCAAAAAATTCCTGGAAGGGGTGTGTTTTCAGTTTCTTGAGGAATTATGTTTCGTCTTTGATGGCTCTTAGGTTGCTAAGTAACATGTTCCAGAGTGAAGATCTGTATATGCAGAAGGTTCTGTTGCAAGTGGTCTGTGACTTTTTTGCTTTGTGGTTGGGATAAGGAGTAGATTGTGGTTTAGTTATCTTCTTGCTCCGTTATTGGTGGTCATCTGTATTAGTTTGGAGACAGGCCGCAGATGGTTATGCATGGTCTTGAAAATGAGCATTATAGCTTTATATTTAATGCATGCTGTTATAGGGAGCCAGTGCAGATTCTTGAGTGTGGAGGTTATGTGATCCTGCCTTGATGCCCCTGTGATTAGGCGGCTGCTATATTTTGGGCAAGTTGCAGTGGATGAAGGACATGTTTTGGGAGGCCTAGGAAGATAGAGTTGCAGGAGTCCAAGTGGGGAGTGATTATAGCTTGGCAGACGGTGCAGAAGTAATTAGGGTCTAACAGAGGGTGAAGTTGTAAAGGATCTTCATTTTGTAGTATGCTGTTGTAGTGGTTTTCTTGATGTGGGCTTGCAGGCTTAGTCACTGGTTTATTGTGACACTGAGGTATTTGACTTTCGGTTTAACTGTGAGGGGTGATGTCATCAGTCTTAACTTATGAAGAGCACTTCAGTTTTATTGTAGTTTATTGTGAGATTGTGGTCTGTCAGCCAGTTTGTAACTGCCTTGAAGCACTGTCTTATGGCTGCGAGTACTGGTTTGGATGTGGAGAAGGGGGCATATAACATTAGGTCATCAGTGTATTAGTGTTACATTGTTTTGTGCTGTTGGATGATGTTGCAGATTGGTGGAAGGTATAAGTTGAATAGTAGGGCAGAGAGGGAGGATCCTTGGGGTATACCTTGCTGCCATTTGAAAGGTTTGGATGTTTTATCTTGGTTTGTTGGAGTTGGTCTGTCAGGTAGGAATGAAACCAGGATAATGGAGTGCCAGATATTCCTATGTCGATCAGTCGTTCAATGAGTTTCTTATGGTTTATGGAGTCAAAGGCAGCCAATACGTCGAGGCATATTAGGATAAATCCTTGTTCAGTTTTTCTTTTCCTATGATTAGGGTGTTTATTGGAGACATGAGTAGTGTTTACACACTCTGGTTGGGTCTGAACCAGTGTTGTTGGGGGACTAGGAGAGGATGCATTGTTAAAGTCTTGTAGCTGGAGTTGTACCATATTTTCTATTATTTTGGCTAGGAAAGGGATACTGGCTATAGGTCTGTAGGAGGTCAACAACAGGGTTTTTTAAAAGATGGGTCAGATAGAAATAGTTTTTAAGTTAGGAGGCATGTGTCCTTGTGTGAGGGATAAATTTATGATCCTGAGTAAGGTGGGTGATAGTCAGAAATTAACTATCTTAATCCAGGAGATGGGTCAAGGGCTAAGATAGTGGTGTTAAGAGCGGCTACTATGTGTGAGTTATTCACTCAAGATTGGATTGAAGGTTCACTTATGTAGGTTTCTTGTGTTGTTGGGGGATGATTGGTTATTAAATGACAATGCAGTACAGGGAGTGAAATTGTTCTGAAGGAATGTGGCAAAGTCTTGTGATTGTAGATCAGAGTCTTGATGAGGTAGTGGGAAACGGGTGAAGGATTTGACTATTTTGAACAATTCTCTGGGTTGGTTGAGTGTGTTTAGGATGAGGTTTGTGTAGAATTCTCATGTGTGTTTGTGGATTAGGTTGCAGCATTCTCTTTGATTGGAATATTCATTACGGTGTAGAGGGTCTCTTGTGCGTCTCCATCAACGTTCTATTTCTCTAAGTTTGAGTTTTGCTTCTTTTATCTCGCAAGAGTACCATGATGCTTGAAGGGGGGGGGTGTTTTTTCTTTGCGGTGCTAGGGCAAAAGGTGCTATGATGTGGTTACAGTTGTCAATAATTTATTATTAGCTCACTTGAGGCTATATCCAGTCTTGGCATGATGTGCTCCAGTATTGTTTGTTGAATTTCTTGAATCTCCAAGAACTGTTGGGTTGAGTATGCACAGTGTTATTATGGTAGGGCTGTGATAGGCTGAATGTGACCATGCGGTGATCTGATAAGGGGATTACGGTAACGTAACTGGAGATGTGGTGACCGTTTATGTGCAATTCCTTGGGTATGAATATGAGATCTAGTATGTTGCCCCTCATGTGAGTGGGGACAGTGAGGATTTGAGAGAGCTCCATTGCATCCATAGCTTCCATAAAAGAGAGGACTTGGTTTGTGGGAGTTGAGGAGAGGTTCAGGTCCCCAAGTAGGATGAATGGTTTGTTTTTTTGCAGTGTGACTACAGGCAATGTCTTGTAGTGTGGATAGGTCGTAAGAGTTAGTACTTGGGGATCTGTAGATCAGACATACTGTCCACTGTTTGTTTTCAACTACGAGAATGTTAGAGTTGTCTGTGGAGCTGTTTGCAGTGACACTGAAGTTGAGGTTTTTTCTGGAGAGGATGGAGACATCTCTGCCTCTCCTACAGGTTCTTGGGCAATCGTGAAGGGTAAAGAATGGAGTGATAAGCTAGTTTGTTAGGACACTGTCAGTTTTTGGTAAACCAAAATTCAGTGATGCACATGTCTATGTTATGTTCGTTTATGTAGTCAGTTATCATTTGGATTTTATTCTGGGCAGAACATGCATTGAACAGACCACATTTCATTTGCCGTGTGGGTATTGCATATGTTTGCTGTGGCACGGTGGGTTAATTTAAGTTGATGTTTATAAGTCTATGTTGTTTCCTTTGTCCTTGTGTTGGCGGGGAGTTCCAAGTTGTTGGATCTCTGTAGCTGTGAATAATAGAGATCATGCTGTTGCAGACCATTGTTGGTCTGGTGAACTTTATCAGGGTGAGTGAGAGTAACAGAATTATTGCAGTGGTAATCCACATCATGTTTTCTCTTATAGTGGCGATAGGGTATAAAATTAAATCCTTCCAATTTTGATGCAGTCTAGGGCTTTTGAAGAATCCTGGAGGTGTCTTATGTCGTACCAACACTGGAGAATCTGCACAACTGCTGAAGTCCAGGATGAAGGATATGGCATGTGAGTGCGATTGAGGGTGCGCTAAGTGATGGTTGTTTAGCCTATCTGGTCGGTATGTTCAATCTTGAATCTTGAGGAGTAGGCCACTCTAAGGGCCACACCTAAGAGCCCTGGCATGGTCCTTAGGTGCAGGCTAGCTAGGCACAGGTGCGCCTAGGTGAGCACCTTAATTTAAATGTATTGAGAGACGCAGTACGATGATGCAGCAAATGTGGGAGGAGCTTACCTCAACGTTGCCTGTTTGTTGCTGGTGGCATCAGTAGAGAGGCTGGCAAGTACGGCATTTAATCGGCTGCGGGCGTGTGGCTGAAGTGCTGGATGCTGCTGCAATAATCAGGAGTCCCTCTCAAATCTTACTGACACTACTTATGGTCTTGAGCAAGTCAATTAACCCTTCATTGCCTCAAGTACAAACTTAGATCATGAGCCCTCTGGGAATGGAAAAATACCTACTCCCTCTCAATGTAACTTGCCTTGAACTACTACTAGAAAGGTGTGAGCCAATTAAATAAAAGGGTGGAACAGTGCCTTTGTTTGATTTTGTTTGCGTGATTTGTTGTGAAATCAATGTTATATAGATTTGAAAGTACAAAAGCTATGAGAACTGCAAGAAGCAATAGCAGCATTGGAACTCCTGCAGTAATGTAGTATCAGTTAAAAAAACTTTTGTCCAACTCATGATGTGCCAAGACATCAGCAATAATATGACTTTGTCTTAGCCAATCAGAATGCAGGGCTATTGGTCCCCATTTCAATATACAATAACATTCAGCAATGAAGCAATTTGTTAGTCCAAAGAAGAAAGTGAAGTTGCTTACCGCTAAGTGGGTGTTCTCCTTGGACAGCAGGATATATCAGCCAACACGGGGGGTCGTCATTCTGAAGGCACCAGTTTGTATCCTCCCTCCCAAAGCCCAGAAAGCTCTCAATGCATGCTCCAATACTCCTTCCCTCCAGTTAATAACATAGCTGAAACCATTTCAACAAGAAGGGGAGGTCGGAGGGATTGTGTGGCTGATTTATCCCACTGTCCAAGAATATCCATTACAGGTAAGCAACTTTGCTTTTTCCTTGGACAAGCAGGATATAAATCAACCACACTTGGGTGATTCAAAAAGCTGTGGGTGCAAGGGTATACAGTGCATCTTTATGAAAATATAGATTTGTCTATATACATAAATAGGTGAATATTTCTTAATCAAATAAATTGTCAATCAGGCTAAACGCCGTGTTATAAGTGCATAAGCATTATTCTAACTACAATCCCATTCCTAGACCTATTTCAACCTACTGCAGCAATACTCCCCAGGTGCAAGTGAAATTCTTCTTTTCCTTTAATGTACACCGCGAGATTTGGGGGAGGAGCAGGTTGGAAATACCGCCATCTACAGTTTGTCACTTGTGGAAATAGGAAGAACAGATGATACAGTAACAGCAGTTCCATTTTCATAAAATGAAACTTGAGTTAGCGGTTTCCATAAGTTATTGAAGACTAGGACAAATCCATCCCCTTCCTTGGAGTGGAATCGGAGAAAAAGCAATCCTAAGGGGCCCTACTAATGCCCAGCTCCGAACGGGCTGGAGAGCTCCTCAATGCTGGTGCACCACCAGTATTCAGTGCAGCTCTGGGGTCCATGGCAAATGATATCGACAGACCGCTCTTTAGAGCACCAAAATTTAGTGTGCTTGTTCTCTCAACTTTGTAAGCTTCATTTTTGTCATCTGTAAACACAAATGGCATAAAGAGGGGTTATAAGTCAGGTCCCAAAGACTGCAGACACCATTTGTAAGTGCCCATGATGGACATGGTCCTGTTCACTGTTCCCTCTAAGCTGTGCGAGTGTGCACGCGCACACACACCTCGCCGAGCGAGCGCACATACTTTACAACAGAGTGCACAAAAATTATGGTTCCGATTCTGATAGAAAACACAGACGTCTTAAAATTTAAAAGTTGTGATTGTAATTGCTAGAAATTTTCCACTTCATTTAGTAATCGTCTATTTTCATTTAATTTGATAAAATCAATGTGGTGTACATTCTGTATTCTACGTGTAGTCAAATTTTAGAGTATGTAACTCCAAGTGTTATGTGGTGCACAAAAATTTAACCTTCCTTCAAAAGCTGCACAGCTGATATTTTATGCACACACAGCCTACAGAAAATTAGAGGGAACATTGGTCCTGTTGTACCTGGAGCACATTGTAAAACCCATTGGCACGTTTTTGGGACATATAGGATGGAAACAGAGGCATTAAAATCAAATAATTCAATTGTGAATGAAAAAAGTAAAGTAAAATTAAGGAAGCCTGGCTGGGTGCACCAGAGACCTAGACATGACTTATGCAGCACCAAAACAAAAGAAAAGAAACAAAACTTTGAAACGAACGAAAAACCTAACTAAAAGCAGTCATGGGTAGGAAAGAAGCATGATGGTAGGCAGGAAAAAAGTCAAGTACACAATTACTGAAAGAATTACTGTGAAAGCCGCGAAGAGAGGGGTTAAAGTGATGCATGGACAAAACAATGTTCAAATGGCTACATGGAATAAAATGGACCGAGGTGCCGCAGGCAGGAACAGGCACATGTGTGCACAGTGGGCTTCCTAAAAGCTGCTAGGAGCAGCTGAGGAAGATCTTGCAAGAGGTTCCAGAGAGGTTAGCGTATGTGAGGACTTATCCTATTTATCCGCAGCAAAATCTATATTAATATATTGCCATAACAACATTGCCTAGTGTTCAGATGTTTTTTGTGTCCTCTTTTTGTGTTTATTATTGATATGTTTGATATGGTTCAGAACTGAGATTGCAGGTATAAGGGAATACAGATGTTTCCACTGTGATTCCCCAAAACACAGGATGTAGGGTTCAGCATTTGGAGTGATGTCCTTCTATACTCATGAAGCTATGTGAATAAATACCTTAACCTAGTAGATGACACCACGAACTTTGAAGTGGAAGGAGACTGGGGGTAGTCTGACTTATATGAATGGACAGGGATCCCCATGGTACTATATAAGAAACTTCAGAACAAAGACTGAGCTATTCAAACAGCTCTTCTTTTTTTCTTATTTATAAAATTTTATAATAAAAGCCGTATGGCGTTATGACCTCTTGCTTATAAACCAAGATTTCTGGAGGAACGCAAGGCAATATGCTCACATCGAGACGTCGAATGAGACAACCCCGAGCAAATTAACTGGTTATTGCCACTAAGTCCTGCATGCTAGCAAAGCTTTACACATAAATGAAGTTTGAGGAGCCAGAATTAAGGACTGCTTTGATTTAATGTACACGAGAATAATAGAATTTGAAGATCTCGCCAGCGAGCTTCAGAGTAGGACACAGCAATCTACCCAGAGGAGGTACCAAACCACTTAGGTGGTATATGTGGAAAAACAGCTCAGGTGAAATTAATGCAGCAAAAGAATGAAAGGGATCCCTCGGGCTTCAGTCAGGTGGCCCAGGTGTTTAGATGCGACACCTCACAAAATTATCATCAATTTTTAAAAGAAAGACCTGGAAGCTAACAAAACAGTTCCAGGTAAACCCTAGGTGCCTAGAGAAGACTAGAAGAAACTCAAGCCGAGATAGGAAAAAAGAGATTGCATAATCATCAAGCTAACCTTTGGCTGCTCTAAGAAGCTGGACAAAGCCTCTTTTGCACTAACAGCAGCACAGCATAGTAAATTAGAAAATCATAAAATGAGATACTGTTCCACGTGATAGGTGAAATTAGTTTTACCTGCTAAATGACGTTCCTTGAGGGACTCCAGTCCAGTCCCGACCTGTGGGTAGTCTCACCTCACCAGCAGCTTGGAGACTGAGCATGTCATCTTTAATGACATCAGGATAGATAGGCAACTGGCACCTCCCACCAGACTCTAGTATCTCAGTCTCCAAGTAGCTGGAGAGGTGTTACTCCTTAGGTCTGGACTCACCATAGGAACAACTAAGGGACAGAAGATGGTTGGGGGCATTATTTTGGAGGACAAGAGTGAAGCTGGCCCTTTACAAGGTTGGGACTGGCAACAGAGCATAAAGTTTAGATTTAAAAAAAGTGACACAGTACCAGAGGATTTACCAGTAGATTGGGCTGGTGCAGGCAGAAAACAACCCATGGAGAGCGCAGGGTCATCCTTTAGCCCTTGGAGGTAGGTTTGGCTCGCAATACTCTTGAGTCTGCTTGAGTCCTCTGCTCACTCCCGATGATGCCAAAACTCTATAGGGTAGCTGAGCATCAGTATGAGAGTTGACAGTGATCCTCGTTGAAGGCAGTCGGGCGGTCCAGAAGGGGCGGCAGCTGGCAAACCAGAGAGCTTGATCTGTGGGGAACGCTCAGTGCAAGTTTCCTGCTTAACGCGGGAACAGACGCCATTTTAGGAGCCACATTTTTCTTCTCGGTTTTCTTTTTTTGTTGTTGTTTTCGGGTGACTTCACATGCTGGGAGCATTTGTGGACACTTGGGTGATTGCTATTGCATTTTATTGTTTTTCTTTGCGACTGTCATTGCTAGGTTAAAAAAAAAAAAAAAAAGGAAGATGGCTAGAGACTTAGAATAATATAAGGCTACTAGGAGCAGCAGCAGGGGCGAGCCAGTCATAGGCACTGCTGGGCCTTCAGAGCTGCTGGTAGGGAAACTAGTCATGTCCTCAAAGACCTTGTGTCTTGCTTGTAGCTCCAAAGTGCGATCTTATGGAAAGTCAGCTGTATGCGAGTTACAAGAATAAAAGTCGTTTGTATGATCAGGACACCTCGTGCAATACCTCTTTTGTGGTATATGCACTTTGGTGTCCTTGCCCTAAGTTATATATTGGGAGAACCACCCGCCCTTTGCGGACACGATTAGCTGAACATAAATACAGTATAAACAAAGCCAAATTAGAAACCTTTCTTGTTCAACATTGTATTTCCTGCAATCATGCTTTTGAAGATCTACGCTGTACGGTATTAGAATATATCCCTTTAAATATACAGAGGGGGGATAGAGGACACTTGTTGTTGCAAAAAGAAAAGAGATGGATATATGATTTGAATCCTTTAGATCCTTATGGACTGAATGACAAAATAGAATGGACACTTTATTTAATTGCTGCTTTAGAACGAACAGAAATTAATATACGATTTGAAACCTTGAGGTCCCTTTGGATCGAGCAGATTGGGGATTTTATACTCAGCTGTAAGCTGGGTGACTGTGGAGTTCCTGTCCGATTTCCTCTTTTTTAGTTTACGTGTTTTTATTAAGGTTAGTTATTGAGATAATCTTTAGCACAGTTCGAATGAAGGTATTAGGTAGACAATACGTCACCTTTTGTGAGCGAATCATGTGTCCTGATGCCTTTGAAAAGTTACTAACGTCAGACGCCATAGAAGTGAGAGTGGAGAGGTATTCTGTATCCGACATGGAAGATGTGAGACAATGATATTGTTAAGAAACCCTGAAGAAGCCCGATTGGCGAAACAAAAGCTTTTGTCGGAGATGATATACTTTTGCCAGAACGGCGTGTTTTCTTTGCAGTTTGGCTTTGGGACTAGACTTTTGCAGTAGGAATAGATGTTTGTCTGCTGACACGAGCTGGACTCCTGGATTGTTCAGATAAGTGAACAAATTTCTATTGAAAGGCATATAAATTCTGCTGTTAGAGAAGAAATTTCTCTTTTTTTAGGAAAATAATTGAAGAATATTACATGTTCCGACTCTATGTTGAAACGCAGACACTTGTAACCCTTGGTTTTTTTGGGAATCTCGTTAAGTGTTTTTTGGTTGGTGGTAAGGTTGTGTTATATATGCAGTTTAGATGAATGGTGTAATACGTAATGTTGAAGTTTGCATTAAAGATATAAAGGCAGTGACCCCATGATGTGAGTGTCTGCTCTTAAACCCTATGGTGACTCGTTCGCCACATGTCGGGGTAAGACCATCCTGAGGTCGTTTTGTGCCTTATTAAAGTGTAAATAATAATATCTGAGAAGATATAGAATTGTTTTAGAAACTGGAGTATTGAGAAGAATAGGGTCAAGGGTGTTGGTTTGTGGTTGTTTTAGCTCAACCCTTGTGCAGTTAGTTTTACTAATTAGTTTTGCACATACCATGACAGTCATGAACCTCATGCCCCAGCCAGAGTATATGGAGTATGATCTGCGTCTCTCATGTCTCTTACTGCTGATGCTCACCATAGTACTTTTTTTTTTTGTACCATCATGTCAGTGTTGACTCATAGCGACCCAGCTACCTCTGGGTTTTCTTGGCAATGTATCACCGGAAGTAGATTGCCAGCCTTTTCTTCCGAGGCAATGGAGGGTAAAGTGACTTGCCTAAGGTCAAGCGTAGTTACTCACCTGTAACAGGTATTCTCCAGGAGCAGCAGGAATCAGTCCTCACATATGGGTGACGTCGGCGCCGACGGAGACCTCGCGGAGCAATTTTCCCCAGCTTTCAAAGAAAGCCTTTGGGAATTGCAGCGCGCATGCGCGGTCCCCTTCCCGCCCAAAGGTGCCATCTTGGCCAGTCTGATGACATAGCGAAAAGACAGCAAAAAGATTTGCAAAAACTAAATCATATGATTGCAACTCCACGGGGAGGAGGAAGGGTTGTGAGGACTGATTCCTGCTGCTCCTGGAGAACACCTGTTACAGGTGAGTAACTACGCTTTCTCCAGGACCAAGCAGGAAGTCAGTCCTCACATATGGGACTCCCAAGCTCAAGGCTACCGGAGACCCCAAGCACAAAAATGAGCTCCCTCTAGCTCAGCAGTACAGAAGGAAGGAATCTTCTCTGACTATTCTCCAACCGGTAGCCCAACATCCGGGATGGAGGGTAGGAGTTGCTTAAACCTCGAAGAGATTACGGAGGACTGCCTTTCCGAAAGCACTGTCCCTGCGGGACTCCCTCTCGAGGCAGTAATGGGTTGCAAACATCTGGCTCGAAGACCAAGTAGCGGCCCGGCAGATGTCTGCCAATGGAACAGAGCGGAGGTAAGCCACTGACGCAGCCTTCGCCCGAACCTGATGAGCCGTGACTCGACTCTCCAACGAGAGGCCTGCCGCCCCATAAGTCCAAGCGATACAGTCAGCTACCCAGATGGACAGAGTACGCTTGGAGACAGGGAGCCCTAATTTATTAGGGTCGTAAGACAGGAAGAGCCGGACAGTCTTACGGTGCTCCCACGTACGATCAAGGTAGAAGTTCAGCGCCCTTCTACAGTCCAGGGTATGCAAGACCATCTCAGCTCGGCTGCAGTGTGGCCTGGGAAAGAAGGTCGGAAGCACCACCTCCTGATTGATGTGAAAAGGGGAGACCACTTTTGGAAGAAACTTAGGGTGAGTCCGCAGGACTACCCTGTTCTTGTAGAACCTAGTGTAAGGGGGATCAGACACTAGGGCCTGCAGTTCACTAACGCGTCTAGCGGAAGTGAGGGCTACTAGGAACAAGGTTTTCCAAGAAAGAAAACGGAGAGGACAGGTAGCCATGGGTTCAAAGGGCGGGCAGGTGATCCGCTGTAAAACCACGTTAAGGTCCCAGTCTGGGGCTGGGGGGCGCAAAGGTGGTTTAAGGAGAAGGAGACCTCGGGAGAACCGTGCCACAAGAGGGTGGCCGGAAAGAGGCCTGCCTTCCACCGGCACATGATGTGCAGAAATAGCACTGAGGTGAACCTTGACCGAGTTGGACTTAAGTCCAAGATTGGAGAGGGAAAGCAAGTACTGCAAGACCACCGACACCGAGCAGGAGAAGGGGTCCTGAGACTGCTGAGTACACCAGGTGGAGAAGAGACGCCATTTAAGGGCGTAGGATTTCCGGGTAGAGGGTTGCCTGGAAGCCAGCACGACCTCTTCCACCTCCGGAGGCAGCAGGAGGGGAGCAAGGACTACCCTTTCAGCAGCCAGGCCATCAGATGAAGAGATTTGAGGTTGGGGTGTAGGAGAGACCCCTGATCCTGGGTCAGGAGATCTGGCTGGAACCCCAGAGGCAACGGCGTATCTACCGCCAGTTGCATCAGAAGCGGGAACCACGGTTGCCTGGGCCACCGGGGCGCTATCAGGATCATCGAAGCCTTGTCCTGGAGAACCTTGAAAAGTGTTCGAGACACCAGCGGCATGGGAGGAAAGGCATACAGAAGGCCCGTGGACCATGAGAGCAGAAAAGCATCCGCCGCTACTCGGAGGGGATGCGGTTCCCGAGAGCAGAACCGAGGAAGTTGCCTGTTCAGAGGACTCAAAAAGCTAAAAAGTGTCACTTTTCAGAGCCCAATGCTGTTCAGAGGACTGGCAAATAGATCCAGCGTGGGGAGGCCCCACTGGAGAAAGATCCTTTGAACCACCAACGGGTCCAATCGCCACTCGTGTGGTTGGAGGATTCTGCTCAGTTTGTCTGCCAGGTAATTTTCTTGACCTGGGAGGTAGACAGCTTTGAGGAGGATCCCTCGGCTGACGGCCCACGCGCAGAGCTTTTGCGCTTCCCGACAGAGAAGGAAGGAGCCCGTGCCCCCCTGTTTGTTCACGTAGAACATAGCCACTTAGTTGTCCGTCTGGACGAGGACGGACTGGCGAGCGGTAAGGTGGGAGAAGGCCCGGAGAGCCAGGCGGATCGCCCTGAGCTCCAGGAAGTTGATCTGCTGGGCAGATTCCCACGGGGTCCAGAGACCCTGAGTACATGCCCCTTGGCAATGTGCTCCCCAACCCAGGAGAGAAGCGTCGGTCGTCAGTACCTGAACCGGCGGGGGAGACTGAAAAGGCATTCCGGGCACTAGGTTGGGCAGATGAAGCCACCACCGTAGAGAAGCGACCAGCGGGCTGGAGATTCGTACTGAGTCCGCTAGTCTCCCCGAGGCCTGACGCCATTGCGAGCGAAGGCACCATTGAGCAGGCCGCCTATTCAGGCGGGCATTGGGGGTCACATGGACCGTGGAAGCCATATGGCCGAGCAGTTTCAGAAAGCGCCTGGCCGAGACCCGGGAATGGCTGCGGAAGCGGCTGGCTAGAGCCATGAGCCGTTGTGCCCTGTCGAGCGGCAGAAAGGCTCGCGCTTGAAGCGTGTTTAGCCTGGCGCCGATGAACTCGAGATCCTGAGAGGGGAGCAAAGTGGACTTTTCGAAGTTTATGACAAAGCCCAGGTACTGGAGCAGAGTCACAGTACGTTGCGTGGCGTGAGTGGTCTCCGTGGAGGACGGTGCTCTGATGAGCCAGTCGTCTAGGTAAGGAAAGACAAAGAGGCCTTGAAGCCGGAGATAAGCCGCTACCACTGCGAGACATTTTGTGAAGACTCGTGGTGCGGAGAATAGGCCAAAGGGCAGTACTCTGTACTGATAATGATTGCCTGTCACCACAAACCGTAGGTATTGTCGGTGGCTTGGGTGGATGAGGATGTGAGTGTAGGCATCCTTTAGATCCAAGGAGCATAGCCAATCTCCCTGCCGGAGGTAGGGCAGCAGGATTCCAAGGGTAAGCATCTTGAACTTTTCCCTCTCCAGGAACTTGTTGAGGTTCCGCAAGTCCAGGATGGGTCTGAGGCCCCCAGTTCGCTTTGGTACCAGAAAGAACCTGGAATAAAAGCCTTGACCCTTCAGGTGGTGGGGCACTGGTTCCACTGCCTGTTCCCGAAGAAGACTTGCCAACTCTTGAAGGAGTAAGTCCCGGTGGAGAGGGGGTCGCAGAGGCTCCCCTGGAAAGTAGGGGGGAGGTACCTGGTGGAAGTGTAGAAGATAGCCCTCTCGGACTATGTGGAGCACCCAGGTATCTGACGTGATGTTGGACCACCTGTGGGCAAAGTGAACCAGCCGGCCTCCCGTGCTGAGAGACACCAGCGGAGGGGGAGAGGCTATGCTGAACGAGTCAAAAACCCCCACCCTGCAGAGCAGGGGCCGGTGGCGCAGGCTTGGGGGCGTGCTGCCTACGGGACCCGTTACCCCGTCCCTTGACCTGCTGACCCTGTTGGGGAGCTGCCGAGGCCTGAAAATGAGGGTAGTGTTTATAGGCAGCCGCCTTCCTCGGGTAAGAGGGCTTTTTCCCCGAGCCCTTCTTCTTCTGGGAAGGGGCAGAGGTTTTCCTGGAGAGCCGAGTCCTGGTGAGAGTCTCTGTCTCGAGCTGTGCAGCCTTCTCGTCCATAGGTTTGCCAAAGAGGTTTTCACCTCTGCAGGGGACATCGACCAACTTGTCCTGCACCCAGGGCTCGAGGTCGGATGACTGAAGCCAAGCCTGTCGGCGGGCCCCGATGCCGGCTGCGGCTACCCGAGCCGATGCCTCAAAGCCATCATAGGCTGCTCGAGAGATAAACTTGGAGCACTCCCGAATACCTGTGGACAAGGCCAGGAACCTCCGCAAAGGTTCCTCGGAGAGACCAGCAGAGAATCCGGCTAATTCTTTAGCCAGGTCTCAGAGATACATGCCCATGTAGAGCTGGTAAGTCTGGACCCGACAAGCAAGCATAGAGCCCTGAAAACACTTCTTACCGATGCCATCCAGGCTGCGGGCTTCCCTGCCGGGAGGCACCGAGGAGTGCATCTTCTGGCTCTTGAGCCGATGCATGGCCGATTCCACCACCATGGAATGGTGCGGCAGCTGTGCTTTTTGGAAGCCAGGGCCCTTGCGGACTCGATAGATGGCATCGACCCGCTTGCTCAACACCGGCGACGACACCGGGCTCTCCCACATGCGGAAGAGAAGTCGTTCCAGCATCGGAGGAAGCGGTACAGTAAAATGCTCCTTTGCAGGAGAGTCATACTGGAGGGCATCGAGCTCTTCGGCTCGAGGCTCCTCCTCGGGATCCGCAGGGAAGGCCAAGGCCTTGGCCATATCCCTCACGAAGTCCGAGAACTGGGCATCCTCCGGAGGGGACAGTCTCCGAGGTTCGGACTCGAGGGAGTCCGAAGGGACACACCGAGTCCAAAAGGAATCAGGTGACTCATCCACCTCGGATTCCCAGGCGGACTCCTCCGAGGAGGAGTCGAGCGGCTCCGGCCGGGCGGGTACAGGCGCCGTCCGCCCCGACGCCGAGGGGGTCGGCGTCGACGACCTCGGCCCCGAACGGGAGGCCGAAGGCGACCGCGACCGAGGATCGACTCGAGCCCGCATGGACTCGAGGATCGGCTCGGTCTCCGGGGTCGACTTAGACGTCGACGACCCGGCGGTCAGGGCAGAAGCACCAGCGAGGCCAGCGATCAATGCCTGCTGCTGGTCCATGAAGGCAGCAAGGCTGCTCTCCAAGGCCGTCAACCTGAGTCCGAACTCAGGAGACCCAGCAGCCCCCGACTCGGGCCCCGACGGCGTCGGGCCCGACGTCGGACCCCTCGGAGGCGAGTCCACGAAGACAACAGCACTTACGTGAGCAGAGGAGTCCATCTCCAGACGAGGCTGTTTGGACGGCCGCTCCAGCTCCAAAGACCCGGGACGGCTGTCGGGGCTATGCGACCTGGCCCTCGAGGAGCCAGGAGCGTCCACCGACGCCGCCCTCGCGGGTTTGTTCTTCCGGTGATGTTCCCGGGCAGGGGACCCCCTCTCAGAGGAGCTCCGGCGGTGCTCAGAGCCAGATTCTCTGGACACCGAAGCTTCTGACGAGGTCCGGGTACGGCTGGGGTCAGAGAAGATTCTCTCCCGCTGATGCTGCCGACTCCGCAAAGATTTCGCGGACATCTTGCTACAGGCCCCACAGATCATTTCTTCATGATCTGGGCCCAGGCAACGGAGGCAGCAATCATGTGTGTCGGTAAGAGACATCAGTTTCTTACACTTAACACACTTTTTAAAGCCACTGGCGGCCATCGGGGGAAAAAGGGCCCCTGCGAGGTCGAACGAGCGGGCCGCCAGGGAAAAAGTGAAAAAAACGTGAATTTGTCACGAAGGACAGAAAAACCGAAAAAGGAAAAGGAGGCCTCGCAACCGGCGTCGCGAGGCCGGACGGAAAAAGGACCGGCGTCGAACCGAAGAAATACTTAAAATAAGAAAGAAAAATCAACTTTTCAGCGGCGACTGTGAGACAACGTCTGTAGGGCTCCGCGGAAAAAAGAAGACTGGCCAAGATGGCACCTTTGGGCGGGAAGGGGACCGCGCATGCGCGCTGCAATTCCCAAAGGCTTTCTTTGAAAGCTGGGGAAAATTGCTCCGCGAGGGCTCCGTCGGCGCCGACGTCACCCATATGTGAGGACTGACTTCCTGCTTGTTCCTGGAGAACAAGGAGTGCCAGTGGGAATCGAACCCTTGATCTTCTGGGTACTAGGCAGTTGCTCTAACCACTAGGCTACTCCTCCACAATCCATAGTACTTGCATTGTGCCAAGAGAGCTTCCTTCTGGAGTTCACAAGACGTACTATGTATGTATAGTTTCTCAAGATGCGACTAGAAGTACTTCTTTATCAAGCCTATAGCTCCCAATATGATGTGAGAAAAATACAGAAATTTTTTCCAATTTTGGGGGTCCACTGCTGCTTCACCAAATAATGTAGCAGAGCTTTGGACAGAACTGTGCAACTACATGATCAGGATGTTGCCCGCTGGTGGAACCATGGAACATAGCCAGAATACCACCTTCATGGGCCCCTTAGAGAGTACCTACATTTACGAGTACGTCTCCACCTCATGGTACAGTCGGTTCTTTTATTTCTTTCTGATTTTATTTGCTTTTTGTCAGCAGCTGCAGAGATAGGTTTTCCAAGAAAAACCAACTGCTACGTACTTGTCACCTAGATTGGCCACTGTTGGAAACAGGATACTGGGCTTGATGGACCTTGGTCTGACCCAGTATTGCATATCGGGAAGTGGGGGGTGGGGATGTTCCCAGAGACCTGGTCCCGAAATAAACTTAGGCGGTAAAAGTAGCGTCAGCTAACTTACCTGAGATTTACTCAGTACCGGAGTCATGCTCATTGGACAATAGAATCCGTGAATGGGGAGACTCATTATAATTGGAGACTGTTTATTCACTTGTGAGAAAAAGCAACTGCAAGTACAAGTCAAGAGGACCACGGTACCTAAAAGTCGTTCTGGAGGTCCAATCTGGTGACTACATTTTTCCCCCATAGTTACCTAACATAGTCCTTTGGGAAGAGACAGAATTGCAGCTTCATCTGTGGTTTTGTGAGCTCCACAGGTGCTCCTGAGCAGCTGGTTGGAGAGAGAAAAGCTTGCAATACAGAATCTCAGGGAGAGAGTAACACGCCTGAAACTCTAAATAAGCATAATCATCATCACATATGCCTCTTCCCTTGAAAATACTAAATTAGAGAGAGAGCAGCTCCAGTCCTCCTTTGCCAGCAGACAAAGGGCAGTAAGGTGCACTGGAGCCTGTCCAGAGAGCTTTCTGAGCTGTTCCGGGCTTTGGAGGATGGATCCGAACTGGTCCTGTCAGGATGACAACCACCATATGTGGCTGCTTATATTCTGCTGCACCTAAAAAGTGTTTTATTTGTTAGTAATGTATTCACACCCAGTTAACTCCCTGTTTAGCTCTTCCCAGCCATCCACATGAAATGCCAGATGCACAAGAACGTCTTACAACCGCCAAGTCCTTGTATGACTGACTTTTCATCAACACTTACTCCTGGTTGAGAATTGCATAGTTTTGAACTTCGGAAGGATTTGGAAGATATTCTAGAACTGCATCTAGCAGAGGCTGAATTCCTTTATTCTTCAAAGCACTTCCCAGAAAAACAGGTGAAAATGCCCTCCTCACTGTTGCTCTTCTGATTGCAAGCTGGAAAAAAATATTTTTATTAGTCTATTAGAAAGAAAAACCTTCCGAATAGTTTGGCTCCACTTTGGTGCATAACCCTTGCAAAAAGCACATTTCTGCTTGGTTTTGGTGCTAGTTTGTTCTGGCACCTCATCTCTGGAACAAGCTCCCCGCCTGACAGGGGTGTCGGATGAGATAGGCGAGATGAGCAGCTGCACAGAATGCCAGGTCCAGCAAGTGCTACACTGCTGCCAGGATCATAAAAAGGCAGAGGAATTCAACTCCCGTGGCCCGAAGGGGACCACTATGGCCGCATCAGCAGCTCTCCTCACTCCCCCCGTGGTATGCATGCCTCCTGCTATTAGTTTAAATTCAGGTGGAAGACACATTATTTCAAAATCACTTTTGGTAAATTCATTACTTAGAATTTAAGCTACCGTTCTATTAACATTTAGCACCCACCTGCTATCTGCGAAACCCCAATGACTGAAGATACCCTGATTAAAGGTACTTGCTAAATGTAGAAGCATTTTATTTACTTTTCTGGTTTTGGATCTGGATTTTTGAGATTACTTCTTTGGCCTTTTAATACCTATAGATTTTTGGGATGGAATGCCTTTAGTGATTTAATTCTTCCACACTCTCGCCTCCCTGTACTGCTGCATGGTCACCGTAGGATACCAGGATGACACACCATCACAGTGGCAACTAGTGTTCTAGTAAGTTACTTTCTTCAATTTATCTCGATACACTTTGTAGTACTTTTGATAAATGTTACACTATCCACTACACTTAGCGAGTTCTTCCTTTGGAAATATGCTTTTACCACTCTTCTAAAGATGAGTGTAGTGGGTTGTCTATAGCTGTGGCTGTAGGGCAGAACACAAGATGGAGTCTACTACAGCATGGGATTGGCAGGGTTCAGGCGTACAGTGGAGAAGAGGGAAGATGACTGCTACTCCTGAGACTGGCAATCTAGAAAATTTCCAGTACTGCCCCTACATACTAGAATATAAGGGGGGAGGAAAGATGAGTGTTTATGTAAATCACAATAGATTGCATTTCACATTTTTTTCTTCTGCTAGCAATCTGCTTTGATATGAGATAAGCATAGCATTTCTGGAGTTGCACAATGGTGTCCTCTGTAAGGCTGCGCTATGACAGCTTTTTCCTGCTAGCCAATCCTTCTCACACTACTCACCTTCAGATCAGCAATGCTGGGAATCTTTTCCTCCAGGAACAATTCAGCAAGCTGCTCATCAGCATTGACCACACATTCAATCAGCTCCTGCCGTCTGTCTGCTGCCTCTGCTCTGAAGTCAGCAGGGATTTCATCAGACCTGACTATCTGCCTGCAAATGGCACCAGAAACAAATAGTCAACTTCGATGTTTAAACAAACAAATTTGGAAATTCATCTGTAGCATTCTTTAATGTCCACAAAAGCAGGACAGCAAAGCACACTAGATCAACACTGCGTGGCCCTTAGGCGGGGTCCACAAGTGGTCTTTCTGCTCTGGATCTTTGTCTTTCTGCACCTTGGCCTTCTCCTGCTGCATTGATGTCTGTTCCCTCTGCTATTGTCATCCTCTCCTGGGATCCTCCGCTGCATCATTGACTGTCTGCTCCCTTTGCCTCCTGATTGTTTGATATTTCACTGCCTGTTGTACTTATTGTATCCTTTGACTCCTCTTATGTTTTATTAACCTACTTTCTTCTCCTACTCCCATTGCTTTCATTCTCTCCTCCTTACTTGGGCTCCATTTTAGGTTTCTCTTCCTCCTTCCCTTTTGCTGCTCCCTTGATTTCTGCCTTCCTTTGTGATGCGCAATTTGGCTAATCTCATATCCATATCCCTCTAGCTTCTCCTTCTCCTCCACCTCCCTCTTCTGGTGATTTCATCCCTATTCCTTCTCCTCCTAGACGTTTGTCTCATTCTGTACTGAGTTCCTCTCGCAACATGTCCAATCTTATTCATATCCCCCTTCTTTCCCCTTCCTCTCTCCCTTTCTCTTGCGCCCTTTGGAACGCACATTCTGTCTCTAATAAACTCTCTTTTACACATGATCTCTTCCTCTCTAACACTTTTTATCTTCTTGCTTTAACTGAGACCCTGGCTCCTCCCTGACGATACCACCTCTGTTGCTGCTCTCTGCTTTGGTGGTCTCCAGTTCTCCCATACTCCTCGTCCTACAGGACGTGGTGGTGGGGTTGGCCGCCTTCTCTCCCCCTCCTGTCATTTCCAACCTCTTCCTCTGCCTCATTCCTTCCTCTCTTTTGAGATCCACTCTGTTCGCCTCTTTGCCCCACTTCCTCTCCGGATTGCTGTTGTCTATCGTCGTCCTGACAAGGCTATTTCTCTCTGACTTTGACTCCTGGCTTTCCCTCTTTCTTATCCCTACCTCCCCTACTCTTATTCTTGGTGATTTTAATATCCATGTTGATAACCCCTCTGATCCTCTTACTCTGAAGCTCCTCTCTTACCTCCTCATTTGGCCTTCAACTTTGTTCCTCTGCCCCCTCTCACCTTCATGGCCATTGTCTGGATCTGGTTTTCTTTTCTTGCTCCTCTCCCTCTAACTTCAATAATACTGTTCTTTCTTTATCTGATCATCACCTCCTCTCCTTTAATCTTCACCTCCCTCCCCCCTGCCTCGTCCTGTCTCCTCCACTCTTTTTAAGAACCTTCTTGTCATTGATCCCCTGGTTCTCCATCTACCATTTCTCCTTCTCTCTCTTCTGTTTTGTCCTTCAAGTCCGTTGATATGGCAGTGATGTCTTATAAATCTGCTCTCTTCTCTGCTCTGGATGTTCTCGCTCCTCTTATCCTCGTCCTGTGAGGCGTTCCTTACCTCAGCCCTGACTCTCTCCCACTATTCGCTATCTTCGCTCCTGTGCCCGCTTTGCTGAGCGTACCTGGCTCAAATCCCACTCCCCTGAAGATTTCCTTAATTTCAAATTCATGCTCTGCTCTTTCAAATCTGCTTTAGCTCTTGCCAAACAAGATTACTTTGTTCGCCTGACTAATTCTCATGCCTCTGATCCTCGCCGTCTCTTCATTGCTTTCAATTCTCTCTTCAAAGTGCCTCCGCCTCTGATCCCTCCTTCCCTTTCTGCCCAGGCTCTGGCTGATTACTTCAATGATAAAATCCATAAGATCACTCTCCAATTTCCCTCTAAATCCCCGATTTCCCCTTCCTTCTCTCATTCTCTCCCTCCTTCTCATCCTACCCTCTCTTCCTTCCCCACAATTTCTATTGATGAAACTGCTCTTCTCTCCTCCTCCAAGCTCACCACTTGCTCCTCTGATCCTAACTCCTCTCCTCTATTTCCTCTACCATTGTCCCCTCCATTTCTCATATTCTCAAACTTTCGCTCTCCACTGCTACTGTCCTGGCTGACTTTAAACATGCTGTGGTCACGCCTCTCCTTAAGAAACCCTCACTTGATCCCTCTTGTCCTAATTATCGCCCCATCTCTCTCCTTCCTTTCACTTCTAAACTGCTCGAACATGCAGTTTACCGCCGTTGTCTTGACTTCCTCTCTTCCCATGCTCTTCTCGATCCCTTACAATCTGGTTTTCGTCCCTTGCACTCTACTGAAACTGTTCTTGTCAAAGTCTCCAGTGACTTGTTCCTGGCTATATCTAAAGGTCTTTACTCTGTCCTTATCCTCCTTGTCCTTTCTGTTGCTTTTGACACCGTTGACCATGATCTTCTCCTTGACTTTAAGGACTCTGTTCTCTCCTGGTTCTCCTCACATCTCTCCCATTGCTCCTTTAGTGTATGTTCTGGTGGCTCCTCCTCCTCTGTTACCCCACTCTCGGTTGGTGTCCCCCAAGGTTCTGTCTTGGGTCCCCTTCTTTTTTCTCTCTATACCCAATCCCTTGGTGCGCTTATTTCCTCTCATGGTTTTCAATACCATTTCTATGCTGACGACTCCCAAATCTCTCTCTCTACTCCTGATCTTTCTTCTGCTTTCCAGTCCCGGATCTCTTGCTGCCTCTCTGCCATTGCTGCCTGGATGTTCCATCGTCGCCTGAAATTGAACATGCCAAGACCGAACTTCTCGTTTTTTCTCCTAAAATTTCCCTTTCTCCTTCTTTTTCAGTCTCTGTTGATGGCTCTGTTCTCCAACTTGTTTCATCTGCTCGCAATTTGGGTGTTATTTGACTCTTCGCTCTCTTTCTCCTCTCATATCCAACTCATCACTAAGACCCGTCGCTTCTTTCTCTTCAACATTGGCAAAATCCGCCCCTTTCTCTCTGAGCTCACTGCTAAAACCCTCATCCATTCCCTAATCACCTCCTGCCTTGATTATTGTAACCTCCTTCTTGTTGGTCTCCCTCAGTCTCATCTCTTCCCTCCTCAGTCTATTCAGCACTCCGCTGCCCGTTTGATTTTCCGTCAGCCTCGTTTTGCCCACATCACTCCTCTCCTCAGATCTCTTCACTGGCTCCCTATTTGTTTCCATATTCACTTTAAGCTTCTTCTGACCTATAAGTTCATTCACTCTGTGGCTCCTCGGTACCTTTCTTCTCTCATTTCTCCCTACTTCCCCCCTCGTGTGCTCCGTTCTTCTTCCCAGTTGCTTTTTGCTATGCCCTTCTTGAGTCTTGCAGGACTACAAAAGGGGACTGTTACTTCTGGAGAGAGATCTGCAATTGTGAGTATATACTTCTGGGAATTTTCTGTAAGGAATTATTTGTATTAAAGCTAATTAATCTGTGAACCCACTATTTTTTGTTAAATCAGTCAGGGTCTAGTAGCAGCAGTTTAAGTTTAAATTTAAAACACAGAAGAGAGCTTTCTGGTTTAATTTGTAACCCAGCAGAGAGCTTGTAGTTTAAATTTAATAGTCGCTCAGGGCCTAGTATCAGCAAAGCACTTTTAGTTTAAATTTAAAACACAGAAGAGAGCTTTCTAGTTAAATTTAGAACCCAGCAGAGAGCTTGTAGTTTAAATTTCATAATAAGTTAGAGCCTAGCAGCAGCAAAGAGCTATAATTTAAAATTTAAAATCAAATAAGAGTATAGCTTACCTCAGCAGCACAGGACAGGGTAGAGTGTAGCAGCCCTCTTTTAATAAGTGTTATTAAATTTGCTGTAGAATCTCTATGGATTGAAATTCCATATAAAAATGGGAAGGCGATGGCAGTGGGGGTGTACTATCGACCGCCTGGCCAGAATGAACAAATGGATGATGAAATGCTCAAAGAAATCAAGGAAGCTAACAAAAGTTATAGCGCAGTAATAATAATGGGTGATTTCAATTACCCAGGTATCGACTGGGTCAGTGTCACGGCAGGACATGCTAGGGAGATAAAGTTCCTAGATGACATAAATGACTGCTTCTTGGAGCAGCTGGTTCATGAAACGACCAGAGGGGAAGCCATATTAGACCTAGTACTTAGTGGAACACCAGATCTAATGCAAGAGATAAGGGTGTTGGGGTCACTTGGCAATCGTGATCATAGCATGATCACCTGTGATTTAATTAGTGGAGGAGGGATAGTAAGGAAATCCACACTACTACCTTTTAACTTGCGAAAGGGAGACTATAATAAAATTAGGAAAATAGTTAAGAAAAAACTAAAAGGAGCAGTTGCAAAGGTTAAAGACTTACATCAAGCTTGGGTGTTGTTGAAAAATACTATCTTGGAAGCCCAGACCAGCTGTATTCCATGCTTTAAGAAAAGTGGAAGGAAGTCCAAAAAACTGCCAGCATGGTTTAAAGGGGAGGTCAGAGAGGCTGCTGTTGCCAAAAAAACATCTTTCAGGAAATGGAAAAAAAGAGCCAAACGACGAAACCTGGAAACAGCATAAGCACTGGTAAGTCAAATGCAAGGCATTGATAAGGCAGGCAAAGAGAGAATTTGAGAAGAAGCTTGCTGCGGAAGCAAAAACGCGAAATAAAGATTTTTTCAAGTACATTCGTAGCAAAAACCCTGTGAGAGAGTCAGTTGGTCCATTAGATGATAGAGGAGTTAAAGGGGCACTAAGAGGTGACAAGGCAATAGCAGAGAGACTGAATTAATTCTTTGCTTCGGTCTTTACTGAGGAAGAGGTAGGGATGTTACCCATGACTGAAGTGGTATTTAAAGGTGCGGAAGAATTGAAGGAAATATTGATACATCGGGAAGATGTATTACAACTATTAGATAAACTGAAGAGTAGTAAATCACCTGGCCCGGATGGTATACATCCAAGGGTGTTGAAAGAACTGAAATATGAGATTGCAGACCTGCTATTAGTAATCTGTGAATTTTCATTAAAATCATCTGTAATACCTGAAGATTGGAGGATCGCCAATGTAACGTCAATTTTTAAAAAGGGTTCCAGGGGTGATCCAGGAAACTACAGACCGGTGAGCCTCACGTCAGTACCGGGAAAAATGGTAGAAACCATCATAAAGAATAAAATTACTCAGCATGTAGATAGTCATGGCCTAATGGGAGACAGCCAACATGGTTTCAGACAAGGAAGATCTGGTCTTACTAATCTATTATGTTTTTTTGAAAGTGTGAATAAACAGGTGGACAAAAGGTGAGTCGGTTGATATAGTGTATCTGGACTTTCAGAAAGCCTTTGACAAGGTCCCTCATCAGAGACTTTTGGCAAAACTAAAGAGTCATGGGATAGGAGGTAGTGTACTACTGTGGATCAAGAACTGGTTAAAAGATAGATAGCAGAGGGTTGGGCTAAATGGCCAATTTTCCCAATGGAGAAAAGTGAATAGTGGTGTACCCCAGGGATCTGTGCTGGGTCCGCTGCTTTTTGACATATTCATAAATGACCTGGAAAGTGGAATAACGAGTGAGGTTATCAAATTTGCAGCTGACACAAAACTATTTAAAGTTGTTAAAACCCAAGAGGGCTGTGGAAAATTGCAAGAGGATCTTGATAAATTGGAAGACTGGGCATCAAAATGGCTGATGAAATTTAATGTGGACAAGTGCAAAGTTATGCACCTAGGGAAGAACAACCCAAACTATGGTTACACGATGCAAGGTTCCACATTAGGAACCACCACCCAGGAAAAAGATTTAGGCGTCATTGTGGATAGCATGTTAAAACCCTCGGCCCAGTGTGCAGCGGCAGCCAAGAGAGCAAATAGAATGCTAGGTATCATAAGGAAAGGAATGGAAAATAAAACAAAAGATATTATAATGCCTCTATATCGTTCCCTGGTGAGACCGCACCTTGAATATTGTGTGCAATTCTGGTCGCCGTATCTTAAAAAGGATATAGCGTTATTAGAAAAGGTTCAGAGAAGAGCCACCAAAATGGTAAAGGGGATGGAAGGATACTCCTATGAAGAAAGGCTAAAAATGTTAGGGCTCTTTAACCTGGAAAAGAGACGGCTGAGGGGAGATATGATAGAAGTCTATAAATTAATGAACGGAGTGGAACGGGTAAACATAGATCGATTGTTTACATTATCAGAATATAGAAAGACTAGGGGGCATGCAATGAAGCTACAGGGTAAACTATTTAAAACTAATAAAAGAAAATATTTCTTCACTCAACGTGTAATCAAACTCTGGAATTTGTTACTGGAAGATGTAGTAAAGGCTGTTAGTGTAGCTGGGTTTAAAAAAGGTTTGGACAAGTTCCTGGAGGAAAGGTCCATAAACCATTATTAAGAAGGGACCCAGGATATCAATGCTTGACCCAGTACAAGCATTGCGGAACCTGTGTCTTTTGGGGAAACTGCTAGGTACGTATGACCTAGATTGGCCACTGTTGGAAACAGGATACTGGGCTTGATGGACCTTGGTCTGACCCAGTATGGCATATCTTATGTTCTTATGTTCTCTATTGCCAATTCCAGATTCCGCTCTTTTCACCTTGCTGCTCCTTACGCTTGGAATAATCTTCCTTTGTCTATACGTCAGGCATCTTCTTTGCCCCTCTTCAAACTCAAGCTAAAAGCTCATCTTTTCGCCTCTGCCTTTGCCTCTTGATTTTGCTGTTCTCCTTCCTTCCCCTCTTTTATTTCACCTTACTTTCTTCCTCTTACACTTGTTCTTACCTCTTTCCTTTGTCCCGTCTCTCCTGCTCGTGTCTCTTTGCCCTTGTTCTTATCTTTTTTAGATTGTAAGCTCTTTTGAGCAGGGACCGTCTTTTTGTGTTTTCATTGTGCAGTGCTGCGTGCGCCTGGTAGCGCTTTATAAATGCTTAGTAGTAGTAGTAACACTAAAGCATATTTTCATTTTAAAAGGGGGGCACATCATTGTAATTGTTCTTATATGTTTTGTTGAAATCCCATGGTGCACATACCTAAAAGAAAAAAAAAATAAAGTTATCCCAATAGACCAAATGTGTGCTAACAAATGCCACCTCTAATCTGCATTCAGCAAAAAACTGGAATTGTTGTTCTGTCATTAGAGCCCGTTTTCCTGCATCATTTCTCCATCCATAGTCTCCGAGATAGAGAAAATGATACAGGAAGACAGGCTCTAATGACAGAACCATTATTCCAGTTTCTTGCAGAATGCAGACTAGGGGTGGCGTCTGTTAGCACACATTTGGCTCATTGGGGTACCTAATAATGTTTTGTGCACATGTATACCTACAAATTAACAGGCGTAGAATTGATTTGCATGCTTAAAACAAGTTTTAGAATGAATACAATGTATGCATTTAAAGCAAATGTTTGAAAAAAAAAACAACACATAAAAATTGGTAAAAATTCAGAAAAAATGAAAATGAGCCAAATTTTTGTGTGGCCGTGCGCATCTCTAATGTAAATGATGTGGGTCTGCAGCTTGCTGTTATTGTTTCAGCTGATGCACCTGTAACACACATCCTCCTCAAACACTATTGGTCTGACTCGCATCAAACAAGGATCCGTACACTGTTAAGAACTATCAGTAGTCTCCTTCCCCTGTAATTATACCTGGTACAGAGCAGGAGCACTGTAAGCAGCACCAAGACCTTGGTGTCCGTTACAAGAGTGACAGCAGCTAAAAGCTCCTTCTTCAGATCCAGCTCCCTATCAGTGGGCAGCTTCAGGTGAGTTGCTGCCCTGTTCTGTGACAATGGCAAAAAAAAAAAAAAGTAGTCACACACTAGAGAGGAAGTAAGTACAAACCAGCCTCAATTAACAACGCTATCAATAGGGCAATAATTAAGCCAGGTTCTTTTATGCTTCCTTTCAGTGTGATGCTATTTGAAAATTTAATAAGGAAAGACCAGCCTATAGCTTGTACTATCAGCCCCTTTGGGAACTGTCTCCTGCCCAATAGAGTTAAGCCAAATGGTCACCCAGGCTTACGTGAAAAGTAGTGAACTGTTTTTTTTAAACATATATTTTATTATAGAATTAGATATACATGAGTATAGACAATACGTCCAAGAAGTAGGCAGTACTCACGTTAATAGCACAGACACAGTCCAAGACGTGAGGATTGTGGAAGACAAATTTATTTACTCACAAACCTAGGCAACCCTAATGCAAATCAAGCAACAGCTGAATGAAAACACAAAACTCCAATCCAGCATTTTACCCTGCCTCTCCTTCTAAACCAGCCCAGCATGTCGAGCTTGGAGAATTTACCATCATCTACTAGGAGTTAACAGCTATACTTCTAGCCCTCTCTTATAACAAATCTATATAGTGACCTCCAGATGTACATAAATATAGGCCATCATTTAAGTTTCGCAGATCTAATAGTGAATTTTTCCATATCATCATATCATGTAAAGCCAACCACCATGAGGTCAGCAAGGTGGTTGTGAATTCAGTCAGTGAACCAAAATGAACTTTTTGGCTTCGAGAAAGGTTTTCCTAAAAATTACCTTCAGGTCATTAACCATTGAAAGTCACTTTGCAGGCATTATCAAAAAGCATGAGCTCTGGATTTAGGATACATTTCACCCTTCTAATTCCATTCAAGTATTGCATAATTTGGAGCCAAAGGGTTCGTACTTCTGCACAAAGCCAAAAAGTATGAACCGGGGAGTTAACCTCCACATTACACTCACTAACATCTGATGTGGCTAAACTTTGAGAGACATGGAAGCACAGCAGGAGCTTATATTGGGTCTCTTGAAAAACAGCACTTTCAGATAATGACAATATCGTTAGATGCCAGTTCAACATTAAGCTCCTGCACCTTCTAGCTACCAATCCCTCAACATTATAAGACTGTTGTAAAGAGAGATGATACAGCGGAGGGGGCTGCCAGCGAGATCGTTCCCTGTGCTTCAAACAAAAATGTTTCATGGAGAGTCTCCCTGTTAGAAGGGCTTAAAACAGGTCCATCGAGGGTTAAGACAGTGTCAAAACTGCAGACAAGCGGAGGAGGAAATGACGTCACCGATCCGAGCGGGAGCGTGAGAGTGGAGCTCCGTAGGAACGGGTGAATAATTGGTGCACAATCAACGATTAACGGCGGAAAATTCCCTCGAATTGGGGTGTAAGCAAGTGGTGAGGTGTGTTGGAGGGTCACGATGAAGAAAGGCACGGCGGAGCTGAAAGCTTTCGCATTTAAAGGAGGCTCGGGGAGTGCTGGTGGAAGGAGCAAAATCGCGGCGCCTGGAACGTCGGCGGGGGATGGGTCGAAGTCCCCGTCGGGAGCTGCCCAGGAGCAGACGAGTGAGTTGGCGGGTCTGCGGGGTGAAATAAAATCTTGGTTCGGGGAGCTCCGACAAGACCTTGCCAGCTTCCAGGGCGATGTACAAATCTGGATGGAGGACCTGAAGGGAGAGATGAGAGAGGTGGGAGGTCGACTTGAGGAGGTGGAAGGCAAAGTGGAGGCCCAGGATAAGGAAGTACAGGGCCTGCTAACCAGAGTGGATGCCTGGGACGGAGATTTGGCGGAGTTGTGGACAAAGGTTGAGGACCTTGAGAACCGCTCCCGAAGGGCTAACATCAGAGTCCGGGGAGTGCCCGAAAGTAATGAGAAAGAGGACTGCATGCGGTTGGTGGAACAATTGAGTAAGCAGATATTGGAGCAAGCAGAAGGACCGGGAACCACGCGGTGTCTGACTTTATAACGTGCACACCGAGCGCTGGGTCCCCGCCGAGATGGCAAGCCTCGGGATATAGTGGCTTGCTTTCATGAATACTCAACTAAAAATGCCATTATGGAGATTGCTAGGAGGCTGCCGGAGTTGAAGTGGGAGAACCACCGAGTCGAACTTTATGCAGATCTGTCCGCCATTACTATTAGGAAAAGGCGGGAAATGGCTCCGATAACGAAACGGCTTCGTGAGCAGCAGGTCAAATACCGGTGGACTTTTCCCTTTGGCCTTCAGTTCTCGATTGATGGGACTACCTCTCATGTTCGGACACCGGAGGAAGCAGCGCGGGTACTTCAGCAGGCGGGATGGGAGGATGTTCCCGTTCTGCCGGCAGTGGAGCCTACGAGTGAGCGCCGGTCTGGGGAGCGCCCGGGCGGGTGGCAAAGAGCGCAAAAAGGAGACAAGCGGCTGCGGCGGCAGCAGAGACGCTCGCCCCGACCGGAGGACTGTAGCTGATGCATTAGCCTGTAGGGTACAGGCACCCTAATTGTATATGCTTTGTGTACCATTGGGTATGTGTAATGGCTTTTGTGGGGTCTACGGGGAGGTGACGCCATGCCTCTTATGGATCAAAATAGTGGTCCCGGGCAGGGTGGGGGGGAGGGGGGGGGGGTGGGGGGGTGGAAGGGAGGGGAAGGGGATCTCTTACCTAAGTTGGCTTTGTGTGAAGGGGAGGGGGGGCAATGTGTTGGATGGATAAGCTGCGGGTGATTACTTTGAATGTGCGGGAGTTGAATGCGCCGGCTAAGCGGCAGCGAGTGTATAAGGAAATAGAACGTTTGCGGGGGGATATAATATTCTTGCAAGAGACCCATTTGAAGAAACAGGATGAGTGGCGAATGTCCCACAATAAATTTAAGAATCAGTGGTTCTCCTCCAACAGCTTAGTGGGGCGTAAAGGGGGGGGTGGGTATCATACTTCGGGGTACTGTACCGCACGAGGTGTGTGCCCTTCAAAAAGATCGGGGAGGGAGGTATATTTTTCTTAAGCTTAAATTGTACGGCCAGATTTTTACCTTTGTTACTCTTTATGGCCCGAATGAAGCGCAGGGGCCCTTTTACCAGGAGTTAAATTCTGAGTTGGATAAATTCGCTGAAGGACAAGTGGTGTTGGGCGGGGATTTTAATTTGACTATCAACCCCAGGCTGGATAACTCCACAGGGGCGGGAGAGGGGACTGCCAGAGCTCGGCGTCTGTTAAAGGTTATGGGGGTTAATATGGGGATGGCGGACACTTGGAGGGAAGTGCGGGGCCGAGAGAGGGATTATACCTTTTACTCTCCGGTTCACCACTCCTTCTCCCGCTTAGATATGATCTGGGTTTCGAAACCTCTGTTACCGGCGGTTGAGAGTTGTGAGATTGGCGAACGGACGCTTTCGGATCATGCCCCGGTGTGGATTGACCTGCGGGTCGGACCCCAGGGGAAGAAGAGGGGGGGGTGGTTGCTTAATGAATCTCTATTGGATGATCCGCAGGTAGTGTTACGAGTGGAGAAAGGGATAAAGGATTATTTGGCGCTTAACGATAATGGGGAGTGTGGGATAGCTTCGATTTGGGAATGTTTGAAGGCGGTAGTAAGGGGGGAGCTGATTTCTATTGGCTCTTATCTGAAGAGGGAGAAGGAGAGTAAAAAGGAACATCTGAGGGCGCAGATCCGACAGCTGGAAGTGCTGCAGAAGGTGGGGAAGGCCCCGCAGCAGCACGAGCAGGAGCTGCGCCGCCTCAATCGGGAACTGGGGGAGTTGGACCTGGCGGAGCTTAAATTTGCCCAAGACAAATTGAAGCAGCAGGTCTTTGAATGGGGCAACCGGCCATCACGTCTTTTGGCGCGGAAATTGCAGCGGCTTCGGACTAGGAATTTTATCACCAAAATCCGGGATGCGCAGGGGCGTGAGTTGAGGGACAGTAAACAGATCCAGGATAGATTTGTGGAATTTTATAAACAATTGTATGCGGTCGAGGGGATTAGCTCGCAGGCCCCGGTAGAGAAATTTTTGCAAGTCCAGCTCCCAAGTTTGGGGGTGGAGGAGGCAGCTTGGATATCCCGACCCATTGAGGAACGGGAAGTGGCCTTGGTTATTAAGGGATTGCCGGCAGCGAAGGCTCCGGGCCTGGATGGCTTCCCGAATAAGTTTTATAAAAAGTTTGCTGCGGTCTTGTGTGAGCCGTTAGCCAGGTTGTATAATTCATTTGCGGGGGGGGGGAACGATCCCTGAATCAATGCGTACAGCAGGAATAACTATTTTGCCGAAAGAGGGGAAGGATCCCCAATTGTGTGGCTCGTACAGACCAATATCGCTCCTGGGGTCCGATTTTAAGATTTTTTCAAAGGTTTTGGCCAATCGGCTTCGGGAGTATTTGCCGCGGTTAATTCATGAAAATCAGGCCGGTTTTGTTCCCGGGCGGCAGGCGGGGGATAATATCCGGAGGGTGTTGAATGCGGTATGGCAGGCGAAGCGTTGCGCAGAACCACTGGTTTTGTTAGCTATAGATGCCGAAAAGGCGTTTGATAGGGTCTATTGGCCTTATCTGTTTAAAGTGATGGAGCGGATGGGGTTGGGGGGGGGCATATTTGGAGTGGGTTAAAGCTATCTATGCTCGTCCGCTGGCTAAGCTTCGAATTAATGGAGACTATACGGAGGCGTTTGAACTTTTTCGGGGGACGCGGCAGGGGTGCCCACTTTCCCCGCTCTTATTTGTGTTGTCTATGGAGCCGTTGGCTCAGTATGTCCGTGAGAGCCCCGAGATCTGGGGGGTGGTGGGGGGCCGCGTGATCAGCAAAATTTCACTATTTGCTGACGACCTATTATTTCTACTAACCCGCCCATTGGACTCGTTGGTTGCATTGGATATTGTATTGCGGGAATTTGGGGTGTGTTCTGGTTTTAAGGTCAACGCATCTAAGTCCGAATTGCTCGATATTTCTTTGGATAGGGGGTCCCGGGAGGGGATTCAGGGTCGGTTTCCATATCGGTGGGCAAAGGAGGGGATAAAATATTTGGGAATATATCTCACACCGACGGAGGGGGAGTTATTTGGGGCTAATTATGGGCAGCTGGAACGTAAGATACGGAGAGAACTGGAGGTCTGGCAGGGTAAGGGGCTTTCCTGGCTTGGCAGGATTGCGGCTGTGAAGATGGTGGTGTTACCGCAGTGGCTCTATCTTTTTAGGTCCTTGCCCATAGGGGTGGGGAGGAAAGCGGTACAGCGGTGGCAGCGCTCCTTGATGCAATTTGTGGGGGGGGGGAAGGTCTTGCCGAGTGGCGTGGCGGATTTTAATGAAGGGCAAGGACAAGGGGGGGTTAGCGGTCCCCGATCTGGCACGTTATTTAGAAGCCTCACAACTGGGGGCTATTGTGGAATGGTGGGGAGAGGAGGTGAAAGAGTGGGTACAAATGGAAGGGGATGAGTTGGGGGTGGGGAATTTGGGGGAATGGATGTGGCTTCCGAGAGAGCAGCGGCGCGGCATCCTGGTGCGGAACCCTTACACTAGGCGGACAGTGGATCTATGGAATAAATGGCAGCAGGGATGGCTGGGGAGGGGGGGTAGGTCCAGATTGGTGCCCATTAGGGGGAATCCAGAGTTTCCCCCAGGATTGGAGAGCCCTGTCTTTACCAGGTGGGCGGAGAACGGTTTGGTACGGGTGGGACAGCTGCTTGAGGGGACACGCCTTGTGCCGTTTAACACACTGAGGAGGCAATACCATCTGAAGGGGTCTGAGGAATACCACTATATCCAACTCAGCCATTATATCCGGCATAAAATTTTACCTGGATTGGCCCGGGATCCCACGGGCATCGAGGTGATGGGGCTCATGGGGTCTCCCAAACGAGTGGTTACAAAGTTTTATAATCTAATGGGAATTGTGGGGGGGAAGGAGGCTTTTCAGGTGCGATGGGAAACGGACTTAGGGGGTTGTTGGGATGAGGCACAGTGGGAGCAAAGTTTTAGGAACCGATATAAGGGGTTATTGGCGGCGCATCTGTTGGAGAATAACTATAAAATTCTGTATAGATGGCACTTGACGCCGGTGCGGCTGCAGGTTATGTACCATCTACCGGATGGGCACTGTTGGCGCAGCTGCGGAGCGGCGGGTACATACCTGCATGTGTGGTGGGAGTGTGAGGAGCTGCATGCGGTATGGGGAGGTGTGTTTGAATGGGTGAGTAGAATCTTAGGTAAGGTATTGACACCCTTACCGGCGGTGGCCCTACTGGGGAAGGGGGCGGAGGGGTTGAATAAGGCGGAGAGTGGGTTCCTGAATTTCTGTTGTGTAGCGGTGCGCCTTTTGGTGGGCCGGCGATGGAAGCAGCCGGGGGTTCCGGGGTTGGGGGAGGTGCAGGCGCTGGTGGGGCAGATTTTCTTGATGTGCAAACTCACCGCACTGAAGAATGGGAGTTTGCGGAGCTTTTCCAATATCTGGGGGAAATATTTGGAGAGAGAGAATGCCCCATAGGATATTGTTACCGGGTTAGAGGCCCGGGGGGGGGGGGGGGTAAAGGGATGGGGGGGGGGGGGGGAAGGGGGGGAGGGGGGTATTGAGGTGGGGAGTAACATTCTATGAGTATGGGCCGAATGGTGGTGTGGGGGGGTGGTATGTGTAAGGCGGGGTAGAGCTACGGGGATACTGTATATTAATGGTGTGAAAATTACTGTTATGGGCTTTCCTTGGGGCTGTTGGGTATGTGCTCCCGACTGTAGACAGAATGGGGTGGCGGAGGACTGTTATAGTTATGGCCTGTTTGTTGCTGTTTTTGTTGATGTGTGCAATAAAAAATTTTAAATTTAAAATAAAAAAAAACTGCAGACAAGCGTAGAATTCTCTTGGTGACAGATTGAACTGTAAACTAAGATACAGTAAGATTAGTGACTCATTTTTAAATCATACAAAAAAAACCACAGAAAAATGACGACAGAAAGAGACCACATGGCCTATCTAGTCTGTCCTTCCATATCAACAACAGCCCTCTTTTTTCCTTTACAGATCCTCTGTTTGTCCCATGCTTTTTTGAATTCAGATACTGTCCTCTCTACCTCCTCCTCCACTGGGAGACTATTCCATGGATCCACCACTCTTTCCATAAAGAAATCTTTCCGCATATCACTCCTGAATCTATCCCCTTTCACCCCATCCCATGTCCCCTCATAGCAGAACTTGCGTTCAATCAAAAGAGGTTCTCCCCCTGTACATTTATGAGGTATTTAAACATCTCAATCATATCACCTCTATTCCGCCTTTCCTCTAAGATTAAGATCCTTAAGTCTGTCCTCATATGCTTTATAATGAAGACCACTAACCATTTTAGTAGCCACCCTCTGTACTGACTCCATCCTGTTTATATCCTTTGAAGGTGCGGTCTTCAAATGAGGTCGCACCAAAGACTTATACAGAGGCACTATCACCTCCTTTTTTCTGCTAGCCATTCCTCTCCGTATGAACCCAAGCATCCTTCTAGCTTTTGCCATTGTCTTTTCTACCTGTTTAGCTACTTTAAGATCTTCAGACACAACCATGCCTAGGTCCCGCTCTTCTTTAGTGGACAAAGGTACTTCACCCCCTATACTATATTGCTCCCTTGGATTGCTGTAGCCCAAATGCATGACCTTATATTTTTTAACATTAAATCCCAGCTGCCAAATTCTAGACCATTCTTCAAGCTTAGCTAGATCCCTCCTCATGTTATGTACACCTTCCTGAGTGTCTACTCTTGCAGATTTTGGTATCATCCACAAAGAGGCAAACCTTACCCAACAGCCCTTCCGCTATATCACTAACAAAGATGTTAAAAAGAATCGGATCAAGGACAGATCCCTGGGGCACACCACTGGTAACATCCTTCTCCTCAGAGTGAGCTCCATTTACCTGTACCCTTTGTCGCCTCCCACTCAACCAATTTCTAACCCAAGCAGTAACTTTAGGGTCCAACCCTAGGATGCTCAGTTTGTTTATAAGTATCCCATATCACTTTTACTAGAGTCTCCACTGTTTGGACAGCAAGGTTGTTTTCTTACTTACCCGTATTCTCCATCAAAGTATAAAGCACGTTCCTCAATAAGGTCTATAACTCCGTTAAAATGATTCTCCAGGCCAATGGGAATCTGGACCAAGGCTGCATTACAGTTTAATTTTGATCTGGTAATAGAAAGAAAATCCAGGGCTTGCTTAAGAGGTGCATCTTGTAGGAGAAAATGCTTACATGTAAGAAACTGCTGTTGGCTCTCTAGTTTATGAATCATTCAGGAGGCATTGTCACAAATTACACTCAGCAAATAACGTGTGAATGAAGCAAAATGAAAGGTCTTTAAGAATGGATAGGAAATGTATTTACTCGAATGTAATGCGCACCCTTAATTTAGAGCCTTTTTTTGGCCAGAAAAGGTGCGCATTACATTCGAGGGCGCTTTACATTGGGAGGCAAACTGCTCTACACCGGCACCCCGAACCCCCCCTTAGTGCTGCTTCGCCCCGTGCAGCCGCTGGTTCTGCTTTTCACAGAGCAGCGGCTGCAATAAAGTTAAGAGATCCGGTGGCAAAGGCGGTTTCGGCAACGGCAAGGGTGTCTATGGCAGCGGCAATGGGGGTGGCAAGAGCGCCGGCAGCTTCGGCAACAGTGGCTATAGCGGCAAAAACGGCTTCAGCAATGGCGGGAAGGGTGCCGGCAGCCTCGGTAATGGCAGCAACGGCGCCGATCGCTGCTGCTGCTGCGACGTCTCTCACCTCGGTGGCGCTGAAGATGAGCAGAAGACAAGAGTGAGGGAGAACAGGAGACTTCCGCAACGCCAGTTAATAGGAAAGCCAAAGCGCAGCACCCGCCCCCCTCTGACATCACTTCCTCGGGCCCTGTTGCAGAAGGAGTTCCTAGCCTCTGGCAGGTTTCGTTTTGGCTTTCCGTTTAACTGGCGCTGTGGAAATCTCCTGTTCTCCCTCACTCTTGTCTTCTGCTCATCTTCAGCGCCACTGAGGTGAGACGTTGCAGCAGCAGCGATCGGCGCCCTTGCCGTTGCTGCCGTTTCCGAGGCTGCCAGCGCCCTTCCCGTCATTACTGAAGCTGTTTTTGCCACTGTAGCCACCGTTGCCGAAGCCACCGGTGCTCTTGTCACCGCCGTTGCTGCTGCCGTAGCCACCCTTGCCAAAACCGCCTTTACTAAGTGCATTAATCTATCTTATACACACATCAAATGCTGAAGCCTGAAACAGAAACTCCTCATTTAGCAGTCATATAAGAGACAAGTACAGCGTTATCTTTCACACAGAAAACCTCGCAAAGCACATACGCTTTCTTTGATTTGTTTGCAGATTTTTCTTTTAACCTAGATAGCTTTACAAACTTATTTCCACCAGTCAGCTTTGTATTTTTTTAATCTGGTGCAGATTAAATGTATTTTCCCCCCTTTTAGATTTGAAATGATTAAATGATCTAGATATTACACTACAAACAAAAAAGTCAAAAAATCAATAAGGGTTTGGAATAACTTAGCTGCCCTATGTTATGGCAAGATCTTAAACAACATTCCTGTGTCAGGCACCACATACCCAACCTCATATATTAGCACATGCTAAATGCCTGCTACAGAGCACAGCGCGATCATACTTCTCAGAACCATGCAACTATGAATCAGTGGAGCTGCAAATTTACAAGAAACAAAGGCATAGCAAAGACAGACCAACAGAGGGAAGGGAGTAAAGAGAATAACAATCATTGTTCTATTGGCCAATTGCCAGCATTTCTGAAACCCAAGCATGGCTAAGTGTGTGGGATTTTTCAGAGTGGCCCTAGCTGGTCGGTTTCCGACAACAGCTTCCCATGCTTATACACCACTTACCTAAGCTGCTGCATGGCCCGGTTAGGGTTGGAGCCAAGTCTGTCCAGTTTATTGATGAAGGTCACAAATGGGACACTGTAGCGCTTCATTTGCCTGTTTACTGTTATTGTCTGGCACTGAACCGCTCCAACAGCACAGAGGACCAGCACAGCCCCATCCAGGACTCTGAGGGCTCTCTCCACTTCTATTGTAAAATCCACATGCCCTAACACAGGAACAAACATCTTTGCTCAGGATCAGAATGAGAGTGCAGCTGATAAAACAAACAGCTAAGACTCATTAAAGTCAAGGAAACAATTAAGATGCATTAATTAGCTGAAGGTAGCAGGTAATGGAAACCACAATTTAAAGTAAAGGATCTCCTCTCCATCATGAACCAGACACAAATAGTTCAACAGCATGGGTGACAGTTTTCAAAACATGTCTATTTTATCATCCATTATATTTTAAAGTAAAAAAATAGTGGTTACCATGTCAACCAACAAGTTGTAAAACAAAGTTATTTATCTGAGGCAGGTGTTATCCTGCTTTCCAAAGAGAAGTCCTCAAATATGAGTGATATCAGCAAGAAGTCTTGGCGGGAAGCTCTCCCAGTTCCTTCTAGAAACTTTTGGAGGGAGGGGTTCTACTAACGCATGTGTGTAAATTCCCCCCTGCCACCACCATGCCCCATCCCTTCAGTCTAATGCCAGAATACAACCCCAAGGAGAGGTGGGAGGGTTGTGAGGAATTATCCTGCTGCCTATGGAGAACACCTGCTTCAGGTAAATACTCTTTTCTCCGTGGACAAGCAGGATAACTGCTCACATATGTGAATCTGGCACGGCAGACCATTGGGCAGATTGGAAACATCCATCCATCAGGACAGGGAATCCCAGAGAGGAGGAGGTGTGGCAGATATGACGTCTCCGAGCTTGTGAATGGTCTCCTTCTCATCTGTGAACACAAAGACAATGAAAAGGTTCATTGTCAGGCCCTAAGCTCTGCAAGCACCATCTGTGAGTGTCTGTTACACTCCGTATGGCAAGACCATGTCTGTACTACTTAAACCCACTGGTGAGTTTGTGGGACATGTCCAGAAAAACAGCTGCAGTGAAATCAAATGACGCAATCCTAGAAAAAATAATGCAGCCGGAGTATTTGAGGTCTAAATGCAGCCTATAGCAGCGATGCAGTAGAAATAAGGAAACTTAAAAATGGTTGAAAACACTAACCAAAAATATCAAAAAGGTAGAACACACACACAGCAACAGTACATCTTTGGGGCTCCGCGGTAATGACTGGACAAGTCAACCGGGAGGGAATATAAAACAGGAAAAAATCCCTAGATAGCTGCTAATGAAAGCCCATGGTGCCAGATCCCGGCCCTGGTTCTCTGCCTGAGCTGGAAGCCAAAAAGGTCAGAAACTGACAGATTAATAAAAAAAAAACCAAAACACACTGTATGACTGACAGTCAAGGGATGGTATTAAAAAAAAACAACAACAAAAAAAAAACACACCACCCCCCCCCCCCCCCCCCCAAGAACTCCCAGTCACTGGTTCACTGTGTTGAGACTATATTTTCCCCCAGTGTCAGTTGTTCTCCTTTATTATTTCAGTTAGGTTTTCATAACATCATGAATAGGAAGCAATGTTGCTTTAAGATTACAACATGATCAGCTAATGCAATTTGCTGCTTTACAAGCAGGAAACATTCAGGAACAAGCTTTTACCATCAGTAAGAACAGAAAATGTTATGCTGACCATTATCAGCTTCTCTGGCTGATTCCTGAGTTGTTCCCATCAAAAGTATCCCAACCGGAAAAGAATCTTAAGTAAATAGGAGAATCAAAACATGGAGTGGAGTGGCGGCCTAGTGGTTGGGGCAAGGTACTTCAGGCCAGAGGGTCAGGGGTTCAAATCCCACTAGAGGACAGCAACCTTGGGCCGGAAGGACTGGGGTTTCTAGTCCCACAGGTGCTCCTTGTGGTCTTGGGCAAGCCACTTAACCCTCCATAGCCCATGTTCCCTGTAAAATAGTTATCTCCAAGTTATAATGCCCTGTTCAATGTAATTTCAGTTTGTTCAATGTAAACCGCCTTGATATCATGAAAGGCGGTATATAAGAATGTAAAATAAATAAATAAATCCTCACGAAGGGAAAAGGGTAAACTAAAGGGTTGTTACGGGAAGAAAAAGTGAATTTGCTAGAGAAGTCTATGATTTACGTTGTTAAAGTCAGACAAGGGAAAGGAAGATGACTGCTTAAAAGGAAAATATATGGAAAAGGGGAATGATAAGATAAAAACAATTCTAGAAAAAGATTAGGGTGAGGAGATTATGGAAATGAAAGGAATATAGTAGTGAAAGTGCTTGGATTAAATACAAAGTCAAGCAACTTTTCTCTATCCACTACTTCTATAGTTGAAGCACCTCATTGACATCAACCGAACAATTTTGCAAACCTTTTATGCCGCCTAGTGGCTTCTGGTCACATTTCCAAGTCTTATCAGAAAAATGCAAGTAAACACTTTTCTTATACTCCATCACATTCATATGTTATTCACAAAAAATTCTACTGCTAAAGTTAACTGAGCTGGCTTGAGAAGATCTAGCTTCAGGACTAAGCCTTGAAGATTTCCGGAAATGTTAATCTTCCCTGATGTTTGAATTGCTGAAACTAGAACTGTTTTTTTTTCAAAAATTCCCATTTCTTCTGTTACACTTCTATCTCATCACGAGAGGAGCAGCCCAAGAGCTCCAAGGACATCTGGCAGTCGCCCGCTTGCCACAGTCATTTTCTTTCTCTCTTTCTTTTTTTATTTCTTTAATATTTGTCAACTTTTGTATTTTATAACAAAATGATCCAAAATATATAGTTTACAAACCCTGATATAACAAACTCCTCTCTATCTACATTATACACATTCCCAACAAAGCATCAGACCACTTTCCCCCTTTTTAACCTCAAAGCTCCATTGAAGTGGCTATCCCACTCAGACCCTTCCGGCTTTATTTCCCTCTCCCCCTCCCAAAATCCCTCCCACACTCATACCCCTACCCCCACTACCTTAATCCCCTTCCCCCTCCTCCTTCCGCACCCTCCTCCTCCTCCTCCCTCCCCACTCCCTTATGCCTCCCACTCCCCTCTCTTCAAAGCAAGCATCAATCCACCCCAATCCTCCTCAAATCTATCCATTTTCTGGCGTCAGAATGTGGTCAGATGCTCCATCACAACAATATGTCGTAAACGCTCCTCACACCTTCCAATACTGGGGTGTTCCACCTGTTTCCACTCTGCTGCAATCTCACAACAGGCTGCACAGAGACAGGCCATGGTCGCTTTACTTTGCCCCGTCCTCTGTCCCCATCTCCACCATGAAAGTGGTATAGTTACTCACCTGTAACAGGTGTTCTCCAGGGACAGAAGGAATCAGTCCTCACTTATGAGTGCACTCCCCTGTATTTTTATTTATTTATTTAACACTTCTTATATACCGCGCTATTTCTCATCAGTGCGGTTTACATTGAACATTGAACACTTGGACATACATTGTCCTCCGTTTACATAAAACAGGGATATAACATGGAATCAACTGGGGAAACTATGTACATATTATATTTAGTATACACAAAATGAATTATGACATGGAATGACTGAGAAACTATATACATATGAGGATTTATCTTAAGAATATCAGTTTGAATCAGAACAAGTATTACGATTAGGGTCAGGTAGCAGCATTTAATATTCTGCTGGTGAGGATAGTTAAAGTGCAGTAATATTAACCTGGATTACGGACTAATTGTAGTTCTGGTATGGCTTTGATCATAGGTGGTTTAGCTGGGTGGGTGTCAGGGGGGATCATTTGCCTGTGTAAAGTGTAAGAGGAACAGGTGATGCTTAAGGGCCTTTCTAAATTGCATGAGGTCTTTGATTGCCCTTAAGTTGGAAGGGAGTTCGTTCCAATACCTGGGGGCATGGTATGCGAATGCTCTGTTGATGGTTGATTGGTTACATTTTATGGATTCGCTTGGTATTACTAGAGTGTTTTCTGCAAGAGCTCTTCTGGGTCTGTTGTTGGGGGTGGATAAGCAGCTCGACAATTGAGGAGGGTGATATTTTATTGAATGCCTTGAAGGTAATGAGGAGGGTCTTATAAAGGATTCTGGATTTTATTGGGAGCCAGTGAAGTTCTTTTAATATAGGTGAAATGTGATCCTTCCTGGATGCTCCGCACAGGACACGTGCAGCTGCATTCATGGCCAACTGTAGTGGATTGAGTGTGTTTTTTGGGAGGCCTTGTAGTATTACATTCGCATAATCAAAGTGAGGTGTCACTAGGGCTTGGAAAACCGTTCGGAAGTCGTTAGTTTCCATCATTGGTCTGAGGTGGCGGAGGGTTTTGATCTTAAAGTAAATAGATTTTACTGTGCGTTTGATGTGATCTTTAAAGTCCAAGTGTTGGTCTAATATCACCCCTAGATAGCGAATGTTGGATTTCACCGGAAGTTCTGCATCTCTGACTTTTAGTGTTGCTGGTGGAGAAATATCTTTGTTTCGTGTAATAATTAGCACTTCTGTTTTTTTAAAGTTTATTCATAGGTTCTGGTTGAGAAGCCAATATGTTATTGCGTCAAAGCATTTGATTAGTCTTGAGAAATCTGGACATGTGACTGATATTGGTGTAAATAACAGCACATCATCAGCATACATGAGGCATGATACTCCGAAGGCGCATGTTATGTCGGAGATTGGCTGCATATAGATATTGAATAGTAGTGCAGATAATGAGGATCCTTGCGGTACTCCCTGTTTTTGCTGGAAGGGTTCTGATGTCTTGTTGCCAATCCGAACTTGCTGCCATCTTCCTTGGAGATAAGACTTACACCAATCCCAGGCACGGTCATGGATGCCCTTTGCGTGTAGTCTCATCAAGAGTTGTTCGTGATCTATGGAGTCGAACGCTGCGGCAATATCAAGAAAGATCAACGCAAAGGCATTTTTGATATTGTCTAACCCATTAGTGATTGTGTTTATTAATGAGGTTAAGTAGGGTTTCTACTCCGTGTGCCTCTCTAAATCTGTGTTGACATGGGTCCAATGGGGAGGTTGTATCTATATTCTGTTGAATCTGTCTTTGGGTTGTCTTTTCAAGTATCTTCGCTAAGAAAGGGATACTTGAGATTGGTCGGTAGGAGTCCTCTTTCTTCGAGTCGAGCTGGTGACTTTTTAGTAAAGGATGGATGGATGTTTTCTTGAGTGCATCTGGGAAGACTCCAGTTGTAAATGATTGTTTTGCGATGTCAGCAATGATTGGACTCAGTTCAGTGCGCATTGTTCTGATCCAGTGCGCTGGGCATGGGTCGTTTGGAGCAGCCGTGGTGTTGATGGTGGCAATTATTTCCTCTACGGTTTTGGCTGAAGGGGGTGAGAGCTTAGTGAGTGAAGACTGAATGTGGAGGTTCTGTGAGGATCCTTGAGGTGTGGTGGTACTTACTTTTATTACCTTGGATTGGATGTAATCAGCATAATTCTGAGTTTGTATACACTCCTGTTGTGGCTGAGGTGGTTGATTGGTCAGCAATTTTACTAATTCAAATAGGTCGCAAGGTTTATTTAGTGAGCGGTTGAGGAGCTCAGCATGAAACTTTATCCTTTCTGCCCATGTTGATTCCCTATGGTTTTTCAGGTGTTCTAAGTACATATTTTGGTTTGGTGTGCTGCAGGACCGTCGCCACTTTCTCTCCAGTTTTTTCAGGTGTAGTAAGGAGGACCGTAGATTGGGTGAGAACCATGGGGCGTTTCTCCTCTTGGGGGAGCGATTATTATTTGTAGGCTTTTTGTCAGTGTTCGGATGTTGGGCATAACGAGTGAGGGTGTTATTCCAATTAGTGAGCATTTCATTGAGGTTGGAAGATGGTTTAGACAGAATTGGTAGAACATGTTGAGTGAACAATTCTCTGTCCAGTTGTTTGAAGCGGGATGGATATTCTGGTTCAGCTGTGTTTAGACTGCAGTCCATTGATTGTAGTGTAGGTATCTGGAATGTTATTAGATTATGATCAGACGAGGGGACTGGGGTGACTGATAGATCAGTTTGGCTTGGTTTGCTCATATCTTTTGGTGGGACAAAGATTAAGTCAAGTAGGTTGCCTTGTTGATGGGTGGGATCCTTTACGATTTGTTCATAGCCTAGGCTGGACATTGCCTCTAGGAAAGTGTTAGATAGTTCACGCTGAGTGGAGGCAAGATTAAAGTCTCCCATCAGCCAGTTTGCTTTGGAGGGATCTTGCGGGTTACAGGCTAGGTCGATCACATCAGAGAGCTCATCTGATGCAGTGCCAGGTGCTCTGTAAATGAGGTTTAACGTGTTAAGTTTGTTGGTAACTGTTAGCATATTTATGTGTTGCGTGTTCTTGGTGAAGATAGTGCGGTATTGTAAAGCAGTTTTTGCCAAGATGAGGACACCACCTCCTCTTCTGTTATCTCTGTTGCATGGGAAGATTGAGAAATTGGGTGGGGTAATTTGATTTAGTATGGTGTTGTCAGTTTCAGATAACCATGTTTCAGTGACCATTAGAATATCTAGGTTGAGGTTTGCTAGTAGATCTGTGATGGCTGGCCATTTGTTGCGGGCAGAACGCGCATTTATGAGGGTGCATTTGAGGGTTTGTTGATTCTGTTTTTCCTTGAGTTCTGTTTTTGCTGAGGGTCCAAGCGAGATATAGAGTAAATGAGATTGTCTTCTATGGTAGGGATTTGGGTGTGGATGGTATTGGTTGTAGTAATATTTCCTGCTTGTGTTGGGAAGCAGTGGGATAGGGTCATAATCCTGTGTGAAAGCATTTGATTCGTTAAGTGCACAGGTTAGTGTGTAAAATAGAATGAAGGTAAGCAAAGATACAGCCATATTTACAACTGTGGCGATTAGCTCTAGGTAACTTAGTATGGCTTTCAGGTAGGAGAGCCTGCGTCTGAGGGCGTGTGTTGAGGATAACCAAATGAGGTATCAACTTCTAGTCAGGGGGTTCTGGCTTTGGTCGCTATTAGGTATCTGTGTTTGATTGTTACACTGTAAATTTTACACTGTATCACTGATCTCTAGATACTCCCATACATTCTTCCTAACATCCATGATAACCTCCTGCTTCTTAAGAAGATTCTCATTCAATCTCTAGAACTGTACTCCCCCCTCCCTTTCTAATCTCTCTCTATCCACACTGCACCATGGTCTGACCATGTAATGGGTTCAATATCCCCACCCCACTGCACCCCAGGCATCCACATCCTTTCTACCAAAATCATATCAATTCTGCTACAGCTTGCATGTGGTACGGAGTGGAAAGTATATTCCCTCCTCTCCGGGCGTAATTCCCTCCACGCATTCACCAAGTCAAATCTATGAATCACTTGTTTCAAAACCCCTTTGTTTTACCCCCTCCTTCTGGGGCCTTCGCCCGCCTATCTATTTGGGGGTATAACACTCCATTAAAATTCCCCCCCCGAAACATGAGTTCCCCCCGCAGCTTCTTCACCCCCCCCCCCCAGAAGGCCCCCTGAGCCCCATTAGGGGCATACACAAACAATTGTTACCTCTTCCCATCCCATCTCACCGCAAACTCCTACTACCCTCCCTTCCTGGTCTCGGAAACTGTCCCAAACCTGGAGTTTACTATTGTGCCTCCCCAAAATAGCAACTCCTCCTTTACGCCCCCCACCTCTACATCCCGAGTAAAATTGCTGTGGAAATTTCCTACTATGCATATATCCTCTCTCTCTATATTTAAGATGCGTTTCCTGCACAAGTATGATCTCCCATCCCCCCCCTTTCGGCCTCCCTAAAGAGCTGCTGGTGTTTGAAGTGCATGTTTAGACCCTTTGCATTAATTGTACTCACCCGGATCATGACCCGACCCAACCCTACCCTACCCCGCTTCAGCCCCAATTGTAGCTTGTTTCCCCCCCACCAACCCTCCCGTCCCCCTCTATTCTCTCCTCCCTCCTCCCCCCCATATCAGGTGGACCTCCATTTCCCTCTCCCAACACCACTTCCAGTGCAACCGGATCCGCCCCCCCAAACACCCATCATAACCCTTTCTTCTACCCCCGTATCTCTTCTTCCTCTCCTCTTCTCCCCCCAATCCTGCCCTACAACCTCCCTTACCTCCCCCTCCCTTTCCCCTGATACCCCTTGCATGTCCAACGGGCTCCGTGCCCCAGTTTCTCCATTCATCTGATTCTCAACCTTCTCTCCGCCAATGCGGTCAAATATTCAAAGCCTTCTGATTCTCCTGCTGCGATTGCTGTCCTGTCAGTCTCGCCAGCTGCGTTCCTTTAGCTGCCACACGCTGCCACTGAGAAGTTTGCTGCTGCACATTCACTGATGGTCTGTCCTTCTCCATCAGAGCCCCCTCCTGCGACCTGGGGAGACCTTCACAGCCCATCTCCTGCAAGGCTTTCCATGCCTCCGATACTGTTTTAACCCTCCTCGTGCTCCCATTCACTAATAAAGGAGCCTGAAAGGATACCGCCACTTATACCGGAACACTTATCATCTCAGGTATGCCGTTACCTCTCTCAGGGCTCTCCTCTTTGCCAATGTCCCCCTAGAAAAGACATTATACAGTTCCACTTTGCAGTTCTCCCATATTTTTCCATACATTTTTGCAATACTAAGAATATGTTCCTTCTGCGGGTATGAACTGAGGCAAACTATAATGTCCCAGGGGGTTTTCTCTCTTGGCAGCCCCAAGCTTCTATGCACTCTCTCGAGCTCCACTGTACCCACAGTTTCGCCCCCCACCTGCTCCAGTTCTAAAATGTGCTGGAAAAGCCATTTTACCACTGAACTGCAATCCTTGAAGGTGTCTTCCTCCTTAACCCCTCGGACACGCAAATTGCAGCGCCTTGCTCTATCTTCCAACTCCTCCAGTTTTTCATGTACCAAGTCCTGCTGTGCTTTAAGCGGCTCACACCCCTCCGCCATCTCTTGCAGGCCCACCTCGTGCTTCTCGAGAGTTCCCTCCGCCTCCTCTACCCGCTGGCCCAGTGCACTCAAGACCTGTTGAATACTGATCAGTGTTTCTTTAAAATCAACTCTCAGGGTTCCCAATTCTGCTTTAAGCTCCTTTTTAAAATTGTACAGCCATCACGGCATTCCTCTGCCATACTCCTCTTCTCCCACCGCTGACCTCTCATCCTCTGAGCTGCTCATACTGTGCCGATCTCCCTGTGCTTCACAACTCCTCGCTGCCACCAGCTCCTTTCTCGCATAACACAATTGAAAATCCTCCAATTTCTTCCGTACGGACATTCCGCCTCTGTTCCCTCCGATTATCAGCCTTTCCTTCAAAATTTGGGGGTAAACGCTCAACTTATCGGGGTGGACTGGCCGGAGCTAACTTAAGCTGCAGCCATTCGTCTCCATGTCACCACCGGAAGTCCCCCCCCCCCTAGTCATTTTCAAACATCCTCATGCTGATATGAAAACTCTCTCGAAACATTATCAGACTTACAATATTTGTTAAGGTATCTGGATAATTAGAGGAGTGCACAAATATTTTCTTATTATGGCTGTAGTTCAACAAATACAGAAGAGCAAATACACACAGTAAAAATGGCACTTCTGCGGGGTGCACAAAGAGGCCCATTGGCTGGAAATATAACTTGCCATGCAAGGACTGGCATACCACAAAACAAAAAAGTACCAAATATTACCTCAATGCCACACCTTGACAAAAGTGCATAAATAACATTATTCTCACTTTACTTATGTATCTGTAACCCTTAGTACTAAGGGATTATTTCTTTTAACATGTCCTTCCACCAAGTAGAACAAGCCTGTATCATTCATATTGATATTTCTGTAGAAAAAACACTCTCAAGACTAAACATTCTACAGGACAATCTAGTGTGCCCACAATCACAAGGGCAGCATAATCTGCAAATAGTTTGCTCATTTTGGGGGAAGTTCTGTCCAGTTTTATTATTACTTGACATGAAAGCAGATGGGGTTGGGGGATCTGTTTTCTGGTCTTTGTACTTACCAGGAGTATCGATGATGTTAATATTGGTTTCCCTCCACATAGTGCAGGTAGCTGCAGACTGTATTGTGATTCCACGCTGCCTTTCAAGCTCCATGGAATCCATCACAGCGCCAACTCCATCTTTACCTTTCACCTAAGGTAAAAACAACGCATCACAACTTTGAATTCTTAGGAAAATATCATGCATGTCTGAAAATGTAAAATTTCTCTATAATTCAAGATTATATGTATATAGATAGCAAATAAACCTAGTATTGTAATTCAGAACATTCCAAAAAAGTGTTTACTATAATTTTAATATTGAATTTTAAAACATTTATTATCGAATTGTGGGACTAAAATTATTTTAAAAAGATGTTCACAATTTTTGTACAAAGTTATATGACATTCAGTGTTACAGAAAAGCAAAAATCCTTAGCTCTATTCTACATGGCCCCCAAAATAGGCCTGGAGTTTAGGATATGCACAGTCAAGATCAATGAAGTATTTACCTATCTTAGCTGCAAAGAGCCATTAATCTGTACAGTTTTGACAATCTATGAAGCAGATATATCTAGGAACCAGAAGGATCTGGAAGGAAATAAGGTAACATCACTCTCAAGCAAGCGTAATCTTGGGTACTTCTCAACTTGTTCTACCAAAAGTCAATCATATCATATGCTTCATAACAAAGGCACATGGATGTCCATGAAAAATCCATTCATTTAAAGAGAATGGGATTGGAGAAGATCCAAGATGGCAGCTACTAAGGAGTAATGCTTCACAGAGCTCCCAAGTTTGAGCTGCTGCTCATTATCTTTTCTGCTGCTATTGTGTTTCTTTGCTTTTAGACAATGAAAAGGGAAGGTTCTGGGGTTCCTTGCTATAAGATGAGCAACCTCTGCTGGCCAGAACCCACACCAAGGGAAACCGCGGTATACCCTCCCAATCCTTAAGGAAACTGCAAATGGATGGTGGTTCTAGCAACAGCAGGAAGATGGTAGCAATAGTATTGGAGACCATCAAAGAGAGGCTACTGGGGGGGTGGGGGGAGTACTAGAGGGTAGGCCTCACCAATAGCAGGAGACAAGTGCTAATTTATCATCAGCCACAATAGCCTGGATTAGTTTAGTTAAGGTGCCTTGAAGTGAACATTTTAGCATGATTCTGGACTCTGTTAGGTCCATTATGACCTCAATGGATCCCACCATTTCTTTGGTCATGTTAATTTCAGATATTTAAAGTGCTGGAGTTTTGATGAGATCCAAGGTGGCTGATGACAGCATTTATGGCTCCAGCACGTTTTTCTGATGAGGAGGAAGAGAAAGGGGAAACAGAGTGTGCTGCCCCAGACCACCCCGCTGACCTCCACTCCAGTTATTTCGGGTCCTTTGGATGCCTTTGGGTTGTGCCAGGAGCGGCAGTTAGAATAGGGGGATGGCTGCTTGGCTGGAGGATGGCTGGGGCTGGGTAGCTCGGCATCCTTCTTGAGCAGCGATCTTACATCCCCGGAAGCAGGAGTAACCAGGGTTGGTTTGTGGAGACGCAGAAGCTTTGGAACCTCTGTAGTTAGGAGTTTTGGTGCTCTTGTTGGGATTGTCTTCAGGATGTATAGCAGACATTAGTGTTCATTTGCAGGACCATCTATCTGGGCCGGTGCCCGAGAACAGAGGCTCTACTGTGGCATCGGGATTCGGCATCAGGAGGCCCCCCATGGATCCACAGGTCACAGCAGTGGGGCTAGAGGAGCAGCATGGAGCAGTGGTTTCTTTCTCTTGCAGCATCCGGCTTAATTCACCCTGAAGTCCATCTGGCTAGCCATAAATCAACTTGGAGAGGCTCTTACTAATCAGACTGCTGGGATGCAATGTCAGGTGGCTTCTAATACTGAGGTTTTCACTAAATGGATTCAATCAAAAATAATTTGGAAAATATGATTTTAAGGACTCAGTGTCTTAAGACTATGTCAGATGGGTTTATAAAAGACTAATCAATCATCTGAAAGTAAGGTTGGAGCAGCTAGATAATTATACAAAGCTTGCCAGTTTCCATTTGATTAAATTGTCCTTGTTCTCCTGCCATATCGGATAAGGAAATGTTTAAACAACATCTGAATGAAATTTTGGGGGCTCCAGTAGATTCATGTCCTCCAATTGTAAAAATTTATAATCTCCCCAGTAGCTAGAAAACCACGGCTAACACTGAGGCCGCTGGGCAATTTCATGTGTTAAATGTATCTGAGTTGTTAGAATTATCTGATACTTCAAGTATTAGGCCAGCAATATGTCTAGTTACCTTTGCTTTAATTTCTGACAGGGAATGGCTTTTGAAGTTGTTTTTTTCGGAAGAGAAACTTGATGTTTAAAGGGCGTCTTGTCTGGATTTTTCTAGACCTGGCTAAAGAAACCCATCGCCGCAGGAAAGAGTTTCTGGTACTGTGTCCTTGGGTTCTTCAGATTGGGGGTTATATTTTTTAAAGTATCCATGCAAATGCTTTGTAAAACTGCATGGTAATTCTTTTGTATTTCTTTATTCTTCTCAACTGATTTCCTTCTTGAATTCTCAGGGACCCCTGGGAAGCGAATGAGTGGGCCTTGGGACTGTAATATTGTTATATCTGACTGCTGACCTTTGCACGTTTCCTTTGCATTGTAAGGGTTGATTTACTTGCCTTGGATCTCTGTGGGCTAGTGAAGGGGTTTGTTTCTAGGTATTGCGTTTCAGTGTAGTTTGTTTCAGATGCATCCCCCGTTTCTGTTGCAAGTGATGTAACTTGTAATCGTATTTGAAAATTTAATAAATATTAAATAAAATAAAGTGCTGGAAAGCTCAGGATTGTAGTCTGGTTGTCTGGAGAGGAGGGGGGGAATTAATCTGAAGCAATACGTTAAAGGCAATGGTATCAATTCAGGTAGCTGCTCTGCATGATTAGAATGTTACCACCACAATTTGGAGAATTTATACTACCTATGAAGAAAACACAGACACCCCCTCGCCCCCATGGGCAAATAAGAATGAAAGTTGAACAAAGGAGGGAAGAGGTGTCCTTGGACAGTTTGGTCTTAACTCGGCTTTTAGGGAAGTTTTTCTCCAGCTGCTTATCGAATACTCCATAGTCCAGTTTTATTCACTCCCGTCTTCAAGGGCTGTAAACAGGACAGATTTTCTCTCTCTGTACAGCTCTGTGTATACCTTGCAGTGCTATACCCTGTTCCGACACCTGTGCTGCAAGCTCAGGGAAGGGGAGGGTATGACCGTTCTGGATTTCCAGCATTACCTTTGGGCAGTGCAGATGCAGGTGGTCATAGATTGGATTAGTGTGCCTTGGAAGGCCTGGGCGGGATTGAGGAAGGATCTTTTTGGAGTGCGCACAGAAAGGTAGTGAGGAGGCGTTGGATTGATGGCATCAATCCCTACTTGGGGTTAACGGTGAGATTGTAGAAACAACTTAAGGGTGTACTTATAGCAGGAAAGACCTACTCATTAAATATGCTATCGAGGTAGGTGTATTGCTCCCCAGGAGTGGGGACATCAGAATTTGAGAGGTGGGAGGCTTGAATAGAGTTTTCTCATTTATGAAAGGATAAGATATATACTTTCGCTTCCCTGTTGAGGGAATTTGGATTAGAACATAGAGATTATTTAGGTTATCGGCAGATGGGATCTATTTTGTCACAGAAGGTAATCAAGAAGGACCTGTTGGAGAACGAAACATTTCAAAGTTTGTTAGAGGGCCAACATCAGAGCTTGAAGTTGATATCAAGTATATATAAAGGTGCTTCTATACACACGGGCGAGGCACTTCAAATATGCAATTTCTAGGGGGAGATGAGGATTGCTAAGCAGTGGCAGAAACTATATCAAGCAATTAAGGAAGCGTCTATATCAGCCACACTAATTGAAAATGCATTAAAAAAAACCCTTATAGATGGTATCTCTTTTCCAGTAGGTTGCATAATAGCTACAATATACTTCCTGCAGCTTGCTGGGATGGTTGTGGGGAAGAAGGAACATTCTATCATGTTTGCTTGGGATGCGTACATATTCAGTCTTTTTGGAAAACCTTTGTGGACTATTTTGCTGATATGACTGGCACAGACGTGGGAAGAGGTCCTAGCTACCTACTGCTCGAGGAGCCTGTGGATTTGAACTCCAAGGCTGTCAGACTCTTGTTCTGCTGTGCCATGGTGGTGAGATGTGAAGTGGCAAGACTTTCAAGCTCACCTGCCATCCCCACATTGGCAGAGGTACAATGCAGACTTTGGAATGTGTATTTAATAAGTGTACCGAGGTGTGGAAAAGCATGCTTTAGACCTTTAATTGGGCAGCGAGAGTTTTCAAGGTGGATAAGTGCCCACATTATGAACATTAAAGGGGAGGGAGGCGTCAAAGTTATGCATCATTGCTGCTTTGAACTTCTGCAAAGATGCTGTGCTTTATTAACAACGGAATTTGATATGAAAAAAGAAATGAGAAAAACACATTATATAAAACATGCAGACAGCTAAAAACATGACAAAGTCATAAAACCTGCTCAAAAGGATTAAAGAAAGATGCCATTATCAAGATGATTCACTGAACAACTGCACAAATAAAATGGCCTTTAGTTGTTTTTGAAACCTTAGATAACCTTGCTATAAAAGTAAACTCAGTATGAAATGATTCCACAATGTGGAGGTAGTACGAGAAAAGGCATGAGAACAGACTTAAACGTTCCGAAGAGATTTCAACTTTGGCACCTCAAGAAGGTTCTGGCCCTCAGAACATGCAGCACTTACTGGATAATGATGTTGTCAAACAAATAAACTGGAGAAGAGCCATAGAAAGTTTAAAACATCAATGCTAGAACTTTAATTTACAGTACATTCTATAGGTAACTAATGAAGTTTAATCGTATATGATGTAATATGTGTATACCTATGGAGTCCAAAAATTACTCTCTCTGCTGAGTTTTGTAAAATTTGTGGTGCTTTTAGGTAATTTTAAAAGGCCCAAATATACAGAAAAATCTACAGATGATAGAAACAGAGTCTGAAAGACAAGTATCAAGTCATGTTGTGTTAAATATGGTCTTAAAGAAGGTAAAAGAAATAACTTGTAATAAAGCACAGTTACTTACCTGTAACAGGTGATCTCTGGGAACAGCAGGAATAAGTCTTCACATATGGGTACGTCGGTACCGACGAAGCCTGCGCAGGAACGCTCCCCAGCTTCCCAAAAAAGGAAAGCTTTTGGGAGCATCCCACAGTGCCTGCGCGCTGCCTTCCCACCTTTCCTAACCGCCTCTCCTCAGTTCGAGTTTTAAAGCTGAGACAAAGAGAGAGAGAGGAAGGAAAGATAGATAGAGAGATACAACTCCTAGGGGAGGTGGGTGGGTTGTGAAGACTTATTCCTGCTGTTCCCAGAGATCACCTGTTACAGGTAAGTAACTGTGCTATCTCCAGGAACAAGCAGGAATGAGTCTTCACATATGGGGACTCCCTAGCTAAAGATGCCTGGGAGATTCCCAAGGATATGAGACCCTGGGAAGGGTTCTACCTCCTCCTATGGATCTCAGGCATCCATCCAGGGAAGGAGGGCAGAAGTTTATTAAGCATGGAACAGGTGTTTGAGAACAGCCTGACCAAACAAGGCATCCCGGCGGGAGTCCTTGTCCAAGCAGTAATGGGCTGTGAAGGTATGAACCGAGGCCCAGGTGGCCGCTCGACAGATCTGGTCGATGGACACAGAATTTAGATGAGCCATAGAGGTGGCCATGGCCCTCACATTATGAGTTGTGACATGGCCTTCCAGACAAAGGTTCTTACTCTGGTAAGCGAAAGAAATACACTGAGCAATCCAATTGGACAGTGTCCTCTTAGAGACTGGAAGTCCTAAATGAGAGGGATCAAAGGCAACAAAGAGTTGAGAAGACTTTCTATGTTGCTGTGTCCTTTGTAAGTAAAAGGCAAGAGCTCTCTTACAATCCAGGGTATGAAGATTCCTCTCTGCACTTGATGCATGAGGACCTGGAAAAAAGACAGGTAAATACACCTCTTGATTAAGATGAAAAGGTGAAACCACTTTAGGCATAAAGTGTGGATTGGTCCTAAGGACTACCTTATCATGATGGAACCTTGTATAAGGTGGATTAGCCACTAAGGCCTGCAGTTCACTGATGCGGCGAGCTGAGGTGACTGCAATGAGGAAAATAACCTTCCAGGAAAGAAATTTCAAGGAGGTGGTGGCTAAGGGTTCAAAAGGTGGCTTCATAAGCTGACCAAGAACCAGATTTAAGTCCCATGCCACCGGAGGAGGCCTAATGGGAGGTTTAGTTAAAGTTAGGCCTCTCATGAATCTTGCAATAAGAGGATGAGAGGAAATAGGCTGTCCATTAATAGGCTTAAGGGATGCTGCAATAGCACTCAAATGGACCCTTAATGAATTCGTCTTAAGGCCTGCATTGGAGAGATGCAGGAGATATTCCAATAGAGAATTCAAAGGTAGTGCTAAAGGGTCAAGACCCTTCTCAGCACACCAAATGGAAAATCTTTTCCATTTAAAAGCATAGGAACGTCTAGTAGAAGGTTTTCTGGAAGCATGGAGAATATCCTTCACCTGCTGAGAAAGATTCCAATCTTGAAGGTCTAGGCCTTCAGCAACCAAGCTCTGAGGTGAAGGGACTTGGGGTTTGGATGCCACAAAGTCCCCTCCTCCTGAGACAGAAGGTCTGGAGCAGCTCCCAAGTCTAGGGAGAGAGCTTGAGAGAGATGTAGAAGTAGAGGGTACCACACTTGGCGTGGCCAGCGTGGAGCTATGAGGATCACAGATCCTTGATCCCTCTGGAGCTTGAACAGAGTCTTGGGAATTAAAGGAATGGGTGGAAAGGCATACAGGAAGTCTTGACCCCAGTGAAGGAGGAAGGCATCCTTGGCCTGAACTCCCTGACACGTAATTCTGGAACAGAACCGGGGAAGTTTGGCATTCCATGGACTTGCAAAGAGGTCTATGTCCGGGGTTCCCCACTCTTGAAAGATTCTGAGTACTTGGTCCATGTGCAGGGACCATTCGTGTGGAAGCAGAACTCAACTGAGTCTGTCTGCCCAAGAGTTTTGGATTCCTGGGAGGTATACGGCCAGGAGATGGATTTGATGCTCTCTGGCGAAGGCCCACAATCTTAAAGCTTCGTTGCAAAGCGACAGAGAGCCAGTTCCTCCTTGCTTGTTTATGTAAAACATGGCTACTTGATTGTCCGTATGAATGAGGACTGTCTTGTAGCTGAGCAGGGTATGGAAGACCTTGAGAACTAGAAAAACTGCTCGGAGCTCCAAGTGGTTGATATGGAGATAGGTCTCCTGTGGAGACCAAGTGCCTTGAGTGGAGAGGTCTTGCAGATGAGCTCCCCAACCTGTTTGGGAGGCATCTGTTGTGAGGGTTGCCTGGGGCAACAACTGTTGGAAGGGGGACCCCAGCAACAGATTTTGGGTGGACTTCCACCACTGGAGAGACCAAAAGAGGCGCCTGGAGGTTGCTATTTTGTCTGACAGAGCCCCTGATGCTTGAGTCCACTGGGTGGACAAAGTCCATTGAGAGCTGCTCTCATGTGAAGGCGAGCATAGGGGACCACATGCACTGTGGATGCCATGTGGCCTAGCAGTTGCAGCATCTCCCGGGCAGTTAAATGGCTTTTTGACTGAATCTGGGAGGCTAACTATACTAGGCGTAGGCAACGGGCCTGAAGAAGATAGGCCCTTGCAGTGGTAGTATCTAACCAGGCCCCTATGAATTCTAGAGACTGAGTAGGGGTGAGCTGGGACTTTGGGAGGTTTACCACAAGTCCCAGATACTGCAGAATGCGCCTTGTGCAGTCCAGGGAAGTCTGGGCCTCTGACTGGGATGGAGCTCGGATGAGCCAGTCGTCCAGGTATGGGAATACAAATATTCCCAGAGTGCGTAGAAATGCAGCTACTACTGCCATGCATTTGGTGAACACTCTTGGAGCAGAGGCCAGACCGAAAGGAAGCACCCTGTATTGGTAATGCTTTCCTTGGAAAAGAAAACGGAGGAACCTTGTGTGAGAAGGATGGATGAGGACATGTGTGTACGCATCCTTGAGATCTAGAGAACAAAGCCAATCCTGACTCTGAAGGTATGGAAGGAGAGTGCCCAGAGAAAGCATCTTGAATTTCTCATTGTATAGGAATTTGTTCAATTCTCTGAGATCTAATATGGGTCTGTAGCCCCCTGTTTTCTTTGGGATGAGAAAATAGGGGGAGTAAAACCCTGACCCTTGTTGAAGAAGAGGTACTTCTTCTATTGCCCCTTGGGCAAGAAGGGTAGCCACCTCCTGACCTAGAAGGTCGAGAAGAGATGTTGGAGAATTGAAGTGTCTCACCATGGTGTGAGGAGGAAGGTTTGAGAAATGAAGTTTGTAGCCCTCCCTTATGATGGAGAGGGTCCACTGCTCTGTTGTAATTTGCTCCCAGCTGGGAGCAAAATGAGCTAACCTTCCTGGAATGGTGAGAGACTCTGGCTGTTTTAGAGCCAGAAAGGCTACGTTCTCTAGCATCAAGTCAAAAACCCTGAGGAGGTTGGGACTGCTAAGTTGCAGTAGCCCCTGTAGACTTAGGCCTGGCCTGTTTAGGTTGCTGACGCTTAGTAGCAAAGCGACCTGTAGATGATTGTTGGCCAGAAGTAGAAGGGAATCTGCCCTTTTTGAAAAAAAGACTTCTTGAAAGGTTTTTTCTTGGCAGGAATGGAGGTTGACTTTGAAAGTCTATCCAGAGCAGAATTTTCTGCATCCATTTGAGTGGCCTTTATTTGCCACTCTTTGCCAAACAGATTTTCACCTGTACAGGGAAGATTTCCTAAACCATCCTGGACCCAAGGTTCTAAATCAGAAGCTTGGAGCCAAGCAATTCTGCAAGCAGCTATGGCAATGGCCGAAGCTCTGCTGGCACCTTCAAAGGAGTCAAAAGCTGCATGGTTGGAAAACTTTGAAATGTCTTGAATATGCTTAAGCCAAAGAAGGAATTCTTCCCTTTTATCCTCTGGAAGAAAAGGGAGGAAAGTGTGCAGCTTATCTGCAACTTCTTTTAGAAACATACCCATGTAAAGACTATAGGAGTTGATTCTGGCAATGAGCATACTGGCTTGGAAGATTTTCCTACCAAAAGCATCCAAGGTCCTGCATTCTCTTCCTGGAGGGGCAGAGGAGTGTCTTTTTGCACTCTTTATCCTCTTCATAGCTGACTGCACCACGATAGAATGGTGAGGAAGCTGTGTTTTATGAAAACCAGGACAAGGAAGGACACGGTACATAGTGTCCAATCTTCGAGAATGAGGAGAGACAGTGAGAGGAGTCTCCCATAAGTCAATCATGTGCTCATAAAGAATCTCATGAATTGGCAAGGTGACTGCCTCCTTAGGAGCCTTAGAATAACCTAAAATATCCAATTTTTTAGCTCTAGGCTCTGATTCAGAGGTTACTGAAATAGAAAGTCCTTTAGCCACTTCTCTTATGAAGTCTTGAAAGGATAAGTCCTCTGGAGGAGACATTCTTCTTTTTGGAGAAGGCTCTTCAGGAAGGGCTATGGATACTTCAGCAGACTCCTCTGATGTATCAGAATCATCAGAGGAATCAAAATATCGCCTGTCAGGGTGCTCTTCTAAAGCTCGGTACGCGTATCGAGCGGTATCGACATCGGGCGTCATCGGTACCGGTTCGGTATCGATGAGCATCCCTGGACAGGGAACCGCTGCAGTCGGCATCCTGGTCGATGTCGATGCAGTCGGTACCGGTACCGGAGCCGATACCGACAACGGGGTTTGTTGTGGTATCAGCGGCGTCGCAGCTTGAATGAAGGCCGTGATAGCCTGCTGCATGGATAGAACATTGTGATCCATCGACGCCATGAATGCCTGGAAATCGGTACCGGAAGGTTGCGCTGGTACCCCAGAGCATTCTAACAGGTGATCGGTCGAGGCCGTGCCATCGATGTCAACCTGTAACCCCATAGGTGGAGCTTTGGAAGCCGGAGCTTCCCGCCGGGGTTGTTTTGCCGGTGCAGGATCCTCGAGGGCAAGCCCGGAGGCATCTCGATGCTTGGAAGGAGATCTACCCTTCGAGGACCGGCTGGATTTATGTTTGGTTACCTGAGATCCATGGGAGGAGGAAGAAGCCCTGGAAGACGTCGATGCCACTGAAGCTGCATCAGAGGGAAACAGCACATGGAGCTTGGCTGCTTGGTTCTGTAAACCTCATTTAGACATCAAAGAGCAGGACGGACAATCCGGGATGGAGTGTTCAGGACCCAAACATTTAAGACACCATTCATGGGTGTCAGTAACAGAAATAGTACCGCTGCACTTAGTGCATTTTTTAAACCCGGAGGGTTGTTTTTCCATGAGGAAAAATTCTTTGTGAGGCCTAAGGCCCAAAAGAGGAAAAACACACTAAGTGAGGGAAAAAAATATTCTTTTTTTTTTTTCAAGAAAAGAAAGACAGACCGGCGGTACCGGTCCGACGTCAGGGAAGGCAGACGCGCGACCAAAGAAATAAAATAAAATAAAGAACTTCTTCAGCGGTGACAGGAACACGACCTGCTGGCTCCGCGGAAAAGAACTACTGAGGAGAGGCGGTTAGGAAAGGCGGGAAGGCAGCGCGCAGGCGCTGTGGGATGCTCCCAAAAGCTTTCCTTTTTTGGGAAGCTGGGGAGCGTTCCCGCGCAGGCTCCGTCGGTACCAACGTACCCATATGTGAAGACTCATTCCTGCTTGTTCCTGGAGATGCAGATTTTAGCAACAGCTTCAACTGAGGTCTTTTAGTGTAAATTGGGAACATAAGATATGCCATACTGGGTCAGACCAAGGTCCATCAAGCCCAGAATCATGTTTCCAACAATGGCCAATCTAGGTCATAAGTACCTAGCAGTTTCCCCAAAAGACAGAGGTTCCTCTATGCTTATATTGGGTCAAGCAGTGATATCCCATGTCCCTTTTAATAATGGTTTATGGACCTTTCCTCCAAGAACCTGTCCAAACCTTTTTCAAACCCAGCTACACTAACAGCCTTTACTACATCCTCCAGCAACAAATTCCAGAGTTTGATTACACGTTGAGTGAAAAAATATTTTCTCTTATTAGTCTTAAATAGATTACCCTGTAGCTTCATTGCATGTCCCGTAGTCTTTTTATATTCTGACGACGTAAACAATCGATCTATGTTTACTCGTTCCACTCCATTCATTAATTTATAGACCTCTATCATATCTCCCCTCAGCAGTCTCTTTTCCAGGTTGAAGAGCTCCAATCTTTTTAGCCTCTCTTCATAGGAGTAGCCTTCCATCACCTTTACCATTTTAGTGGCTCTTCTCTGTATCTTTTCTAATAACGCTATATCCTTTTTAAGATACGGCAACCAGAATGGCACACAATATTCAAGATCCCTAAATAGTGCATTTCAATATAAATTGAATATGGTAAGATTGTTCATTGCTGGTTTGCCTTTAGATGTGAATAGGGCATGGTTAATCCCTTTCAGATAATTTTATTTTTACATTTTTCTTATGTTAATGACTATTTGGGCTTTTAAATTTCTCTCTTATGTACTGCGGATTGCCATCACTAGTTGTTTTGACTTGTGATTTAATCTTCTTTACTTGGAAAGTGAATTAAAAAAAATGGAATTGTGCACAAATGGAAATTACACTTACCTGGTAATTGATGTTCCTTGAGGGAGTACAGTTCAGTCCTCCACCACTGGGTAGTGCACCTCCTCCTGCAACATGGAGACTGGACAAGTCAAACTTGTGACATCACCGGGTATATCCTGCTGGTCTTCTCCCATGATCCCCCAGTGACCTACTGTCAAAGCAGACTCAAAGGAGCAAACAACCAGTTAAAGTACTAAATACAAAGCTATGCTCAAACTTCAACTTTAAAATCACAGGGCCCCAAAAAGAAAGGCCGAAAACACCCTCCTCCGTGCCCCTGCGCACCAAACAGCGGAAGACAGAGAGCTAGAAGGAAGGAGAACTAAGGAAGAGTATAGGCAGAAAAGGTTGCTCTCGCGATTACCTGCCAATCAGAGCCCGTTGCCGACTCTAGGATCCAAAAGCATACTCGGAACTGACGCCTCGCGTCTGAAACATCCATCCCCGGGCGGGAATGAGGACTGAACTGTACTCCCTCAAGGAACATCAATTACCAGGTAAGTGTAATTTCCATTTCCTTATCGGTCCTACAGTTCAGTCCTCCACCACTGGGATGTACCAGAGCAGTAATCATTGGGAGGGACCTATCCAGTCGGCTCGGCCCCTAAACGAACAGAACAGGCACCGACCCCAGCCCGCTGCTCACGTCAACAGGCGGTAAGCCAACCAGGAAGACACGACCGAGAGCCCACTTGGATCCTCTTCACTGGTGAAAACAGCACAGAACTCTGCCCCAAGCAGCGCTAGTGCTTCAGAAAGACAAACTCGCCATCGCAAACACACTGAACGCCCTAGAAACAGACCTACTGAGAAGGCTACCGGAGCTCCGCCTGAAAAATCCGCTTGAGCTCCCCCATGGCTCTCGACCCCACCAGGGTGTCAAGTGTTAGCAACCGCTGCTCTCCCGCAGAACCCGCCTCCACGGAGGGACAGGCAGAGAAGAGACCTCCCAGAAAGCGACGGAACCTCACCTAAGGACCAAGGAACGCAGGTTACAAGCAAAGTGTTCTTGCGTAAGTCCCAAACCGACAACTAAACAGGCACAGCCGGAATCCACGAGGGAGAACGGAACCGAGGTCCATCCAGACAGAGGTGGGAAGCAAAATGAGGGAAATGGAAAAACCACCAGTGTCAAACACCCTATTTGTCACACCTCTTAAGGGCTTTATTCTTTGCAACACAAAGTAGCTCTACAGCTATGTCCTGGACCAGTTGGAGTCTTTTTAATTGAGAATGTGGAATGCAGCTAAGCAATGAGTTGCAATAAACCAAGCGTGATCCACCAAGGGCATATAAGAGGGTGTCAAGTGCCCCAGAGTCCAGCGTTGTTTCAGAAGATGTGGAGTCTTACATGGTGTGACAAAAAAGAAAGGAGACTCTGGTAGCCACGCCCACCACGCAATGCCAGTAGGCCAACCGCTTACATCACCTGGATATGCCCTCCGGAATTGGAGGAACCATGCAGAAGTAGCAATCGCCGACGTGATCCATGGGCCCTCTCCAGATCATTGGAACCGCAAAAGACTTTGATGGTCTTTTCCCATCCATCCACAGCCTGAGATCTGCTACACATGTATTGCAGCATATGTGTGGCGCCTAGCTTTTATCCTGATCTTTTATTCTGCAGCCAAAATATAAATTGTAGGCTTTCTGAACCGCCACAGTCATATGCCATTTTTGTGATGTAAAAGTCACATCACCACAACTAGAGCAGAAATTATCTGCATGATTAACACCAGGACGAGGAATCGCCAAATATGCTGTGAGTGACCTATCGGTATAAAATAAATATGTCTTTTTTTTTTTTTTTTTTTTACTGTCAAGCGAGGCAGATTTAAGTAGTGACTGCATCAACTGGTTTTGGACAGTTATTTCGATTGGTTGCAAGTAAGGATTATGCAAGCTCACGCAAATGTTGCAGAATACACTGGTAATGGTCCCACTGACTAATGAAGAGCACATATCTTAGCAACCAGACCCAGTCGGCCATTTTCATTATGACCTCTGAAAGGCATAGAATGGACCGGGCCACGGCCCCGTACCAATGCGTCGACGCTATCCAGTAGCCTCATATGTCCTCTGCTAAATATCGACCAGTCGCCGCAGACTGACAGGTCGCCATGAGGTCCAATATGGGCTGACCGCATCTGAGCACACGCGGCGCGCACACCGCCTGATGCAATCTCACTCCTCCGGCAAACACTCGGACCCCGCTAAGGACATTCGCCACCACAGTGTCCCCACCGAAATGCAGGCCGCCAAGGCTTCAACCGCGCATGCTGTCCCTTCGCTCAGGCCACCCTGACCACCCGACAGACTCCACCCTGCCGATCGAAATAGGCCACCCTCCCGGAGATCTCAGACAGCACCTACAGCGCTCGATCCGCTACCGTGTCCGTGAACGCCTGCCACGGCTGACGTACCGCGTACCGTTCCAGTCAGACGATGGAACACTGGGCGTGCTGCGTACACTAAAACGCCTTGTACATAAAGGATCCCCAAAATGTAGCTGAGTCTAACCACGCTCCGGCCAAGCTCCCGGAAGAAAGGGTCAGAACCTTATAAAAAAGAAGTGGGGACAATTAGGAAGGCTTTCCTGTTTGATTATTCTTTTTTTTTTTTTCCTTTTCACAACTCCATAAGGGCCACAAGGCACACAACCGAACAGGGCATTGTCCAGAGAACGCAAGGCCCCTCCTCCAGGCTGACTCCACAGCCTAAAACGGCAGTCACCTTGGCTGATGCCGAGCAGCGCGGAAGCCAACTTGTAAGCCCAGCATATGAAGTATGCCTACTAGTACAGCATTCCACAATGGAGGGACATGTAACCGGACGGCTTTGAATATGAACCTACAGATATCCCGCGCTTGCTCCAAGACAAGCACTGTGCAGCCTACTGGTCTTCTCGGAGCACCGCCACGACCCGAAGACCTAAACCGGCCAGCAAAAGACGACGTACGCTGGGCCCGAAGGAACCTGGTTGAACGGATCCCAGCACTCCCTGTATCGTTAGGATCGGAGCCTCCCCCCAAGGACTCAGCCCTGGCTGGAACCGGCTGAGCATAACTCCAGGCCCTGCGGCGAGCCCCCACTAAGAAGTGGGACGCAACGATGCCTTGAGGAAAGGGAAGGCCCAATGGGTGAAGCAAGTTGCTAGCCGACCAAGGGAGTAAACCCCACACGCGCACCTCAACGGAAGGTCGGAAGAACCGAGGATTCTGGTCCCACAGGTGCGCCTGCTAGCCTTTAACAACATACACCTCCGCAGGTACAAAAAACTTAAATTGTGAGCACCTTCAGGGGTAAGGGGAATAGACGACAGCCTCCGACTGTTGACCACCTTGTCTTGCCCAACAGACAGCAGCACCCCACCAAACAAATGATTGGGAATATATGACCTCAGAACCCCAAGACAGAGGTAAAACAGTAGAACGTGCAGTGGACGTGAATTTCCAGATCTGCCAGCCCCCCTGCCCACATTGAGAAGAGGCAGCGAAGAACTGGACCGGCGGATCTGGAGGGGTGCCTCCTGGACAGCCGGGCCACCGAAGGGAAAGCTGATGACTGAGGCCCAAACTCCTCAGGATGGCCCCGTCTTGCATTGGCATCCCCATGCAACACCATGACAACCCCGCTCACGATATCCCAAGCGATCTCTGTCATTGCTGCAACAATCACCTGAGCATGAGATCACAGACGGAACACGGACATGCAGACGCACTCAAGGAGAGTGCACCTAAGAAGTATGAGTCTATCCAACATCCAGCACCACATGTCCAGGTGTCCCACTCCTGTCACCCAAAACACAGGACGCTTGAACCTAGGTGACCGTCATAGCAAAGACAGGGAGGCCTGACTGCCGCTATCAACCCTTCCAGGACCCTGGAACACTAAGCCCCAGACTGTGCCATCCAGCAACACTTCTCACGATCCCCAGCAGGGGCCTTTCCCCAGATGGCCCAGATGGGCATTGTTCCCGCCAAATGGGCAAGCTGCGCTCTGATAACATAGTGCAGAAAACCAAATCAAAGTGTCTTAACCTAGCTAATTTTTGTCTAATAGCGATCATTCATAATATCAGCCAGGCTCAATCATAACATTAGTATTAATGATCTCTAAAGATTGAAGAATTACAAATGTAACACTAATTGTGTTTTTTTTTTTTGTTTTTGTTTTTAAAGAGCTTCAAAGGCGATCTTGGAAACTACAGACCAATGAATCTGAGTTCAGTGCCAATTAAATGATAGAACTTGTTCTGAAAAGCAGCACCAAGCTGTCTTTTCAAAGGGTTAATAAACATGTGAGTAAGCCAAATGATATATATCTGGATGTTTTAGAAGGTACTTGACAAAGCCCCTTATGAACTTCTCCTGAGGAAGGAGATGATGTGCTATTATAGAATGGGAAATGGATCAAAAACAGGAACACAATAGGACTAAATGGCCAGTTTTCTCACAGGAGACCCGTAAATAGTGGAATGTCTCGGGATCTGCACTGGAACTGGCATCTGGTAACATCTACTGCACTGAAATGATCTGGAAAAGAGATCAGCAAGCATGGCGATCAAATTTGCAGATGGCATAACGACATTTAGAGGCTGTCTGCACAATTTCCAAGCGTATGAACATGGAAATAGCATCCTTATGTAAATGACAATTTCAGAAAGGGCTCAATTTGTAGGTGGTTGTGCCGCCGATGACCCTGAATGGCCAAATCCTAGCACGGAAACCTGCTGCTGACAGACGTCGCTAACTGCCAGAATGCAGACAAAGGTAAAGGCACCCCCCAAGAAGTAAAACCCAAACCAATCACATTGTATTCAAAGAACTATAAACTATCATGAAATTAAAAGGAAATTAAAATTAAAAGGAAATTAAAATTAGAATTAAAATTAAAAGTAACAGCAAAAGGAAGTCCTTATCTGGGTGTAGCCGCGTGGAACAGCGTCGTCTGCTCAAATGCGGGGCTGCTCCGCTCTCCGCCACGAGGCCTCAGCCCTGCCGAGAAAATGGCGCCAATCCGAAGCAGGCCCGTTTGGCGCCAAACACCACAGAGGCGGCAAGAGCTCAGAGCCCCTCCATGTGGACTCGAGAGACTCCCTTGTGGCGTCGGGATGCAGCAGTTACCCCGCTGTAGCTGCGGGGTGAAGAGCTGTCCAGACACGCTGCTGCCTCGCGCCACCAGAAGTAGCAGACGCTGCGAGCCCCGGCCCACCGGCTAAAGAACCTCGAACGGCCTGAGGCTCCCGCCGCGATGGGAATCTGCCGCATGGACACTGCCAAAATGCAGGTGTTCCACAGAGCTCTCCCCCGTACAGTCCTGGGGGAGAGATCATCACCGGGCACAGAGACCGAAGAATCCCAAGCAGAGAGGCTAGCTGGCAGCGTGAACTTTGAAAAGGGACAGAACCCCCCTTTACACTAAGGCAGACTAGGTGAAAATAAATAAAGTAAAAGTAAATGAAAATGAATTCAATTTACAGGATTACACCTAAAGAAGGGCAAAAGAAATGCAAGGTAAATCAAATCCTGACTAACTGCTCCTAAACTGCTTCTCAAGTGAGCCCAGCACCTAGGCTCACTACGTCCTCATGCTGCATGGAGACTGGACACACTGGGGGATCATGGGAGAAGACCAGCAGGATATACCCGGTGATGTCACAAGTTTGACTTGTCCAGTCTCCATGTTGCAGGAGGAGGTGCACTACCCAGTGGTGGAGGACTGAACTGTAGGACCGATAAGGAATGGACATTATCACATGCAAATGCCTTCATGATATTGCTCCTGAATCTCCTTTCTCTCTTCTCTGCTACCAAATTTTCCTGCTCCTTTCATTCCTGATGACACACCCTCCTCTCTATCACCACCCCTACTCCAGACTCCTCTCTTGCTACCAAGAGCCTTCTATGGGACATACTGTATGAAACAAGCTCCCTTCCCATGCCCAAGATGCTGTCTCTTTCTGCTTCTGAATCCAAACTAAGATCACACTTCTTGTTTTTTTTTATTTTAAATTTATAATGATTTTATTTATTTATTTATTTATTTATTTTATTTAACAGTTTTTCTATACCGCACTCTTCAATATCAGTGCGGTTTACAAATAACAAATTCTGCAAAGACCGAGGGAACGGCTTTGCACATACAGAGAACAGGATCATATAACTTGGAGCTGTAACTAGTGAACTAGTTACATAACCAACCACTCGAGTTGTGGTAGGGTAACTATTTACAGGTCATACATTAAGCACAAACAGGATAGTAGGGTTGAGTCTTAACAGATAGTAAATTTTAAAATAGAACAGCAAGACAACCCAGAGAGCAGGTAGTTGCACCCAACGTGTATCACACACAAATAGGAGCCAACCGAACAAGCTACTCTAGAGCATAAAGAAAAACAAATGCTCCCTTCCCCAATCCCACTTATTCTAACTGCTCTACCCTGGACTTTAAGCATTTCACCCAATTGTTACCCCACTTGTCATGTAAGTGCTACCACCTTGTTCCTCCCGGTCAGAATGCCAGTGACACAGAAAAACTGAAACAACATTCAAACACCTGCGCAGCGAGAGTGTCAGGTCAAAGGTTAACATTCTCAATGTGCTTCGGTTTTGAAGTGATCGAACACTAATCCTCCAACAAATATTCCACTGCTCATTCAATAAAGAATTGGAGAATTACTACCTGTCCAGTGGTATGGTTGCTGAACCCGAGATCGGTGCCCATCCAATGGCTCAACAGCAGCAAACACATTAAAAAATGTAAATTTAAAAAGCACCATGAAAACCCAATTGCAAGCAATTTAGAGGGCATGGAATATGAAAATACCTCATGCATTTGTGCGATTCTTCCAGTGTAATAAAGAATTCGTTCCGTTAATGTTGTCTTTCCAGAATCAATATGAGCAGAGATTCCTATATTCCGAATCTTTTCATTTGGAATAATTCCTGAGGAGCACAGTCTACAGCTACGCAACAAAACCTGAAATGTAAAGAATCCATTAATGTAAGTCCTATCTACATAACTGAATGCAGTGAAAATGTCTCTACTAGTTTAGCTGAGAGAGCCCAAGAACCACAACCCTGAGTGGTTTGCTTTGGGTAACCAAGATAGTAATAAGGTGTAGAAAACTTGAGCACCAATCAACATTTTTTTCTGGTTATTGTTATTTTGTTTGGCTTTCACATCTTGTTTGTTTTAGCTTATATATTGTTTTCTTTACTTCTTTTTCATTTATTTTTATATTTAGCTTTTCTATATTCTAGATGCCTGGTGCCAAATTACAGGCATCCAGGACATACATCTTGGGAATTTTCCAGCACTTTAGAACAACTTTGGACCCACTGACCATTTGTCCTACAGACTAACTTGATACAAACAGAAGACTATACAGTACAGGAGTAGAAAAGAAGTATTGTTAGACACCTTTGTTAATTTAATACTTTGCTGGCATTATCAACTACTTCAGTGGTTTTCTTTTAACTAATATTATGCATAAAACAGGCCCTGATAAAGTTTTGTTGGATTTAGGAGCCAGAGGCTTAGCCCGAGCCCTTCCCATCACCCCCTACCCCCCTGTTTTCTGCTGTGTGGGGGATGGAAAAGATCCCCTCCGAGGTCTACCATACCTCCTTTAGGGCCCGATTTACTAAAGCTGGTTTTCCCATTCCATGCCCAAAGGAAAAGAAAGTTTAGTAAATCTTGCCCTTAATGCATCTCTGCAGGGTACTGGCCTCCCCCCCCCCCCATTAGTACCATGTTGTCGCCCATCCCTTCCCTTTTAGAACATTATTCCTCACCAGTCTTCCTCCTCTATCTTACCATCTCCTTCCTTCCTTCCTTCCTTCCTGAGATCAGCCACCCTTCCAGCCCCTACCTCTGTCAGCCAGCTTCCCAGCCTGCCCAATCAACCAGTGTCCCTGCCCTTACCCCAGCAAGCCCAAGGAGATAGACTTAGAGCTTCAACCCTAGTCAGCTAGCCAACCAGCCTCTACCCCAAGAAGCACAGTCAGCCAGCCTCCCAGCTCCCACCCTAGCAAGTCGAATCAGCCAGCCTCTCGGCTCCCACTCAATCATGCATGGTCAACTAACTTCCAAGCTCCGACCATGGCTGCAACTTCAGGATCAGTGACCAGTGCACAAACAGAAAATGCCTATCTTCTGTACCATGCTGCTCTATAAGAATATGAGCAGCACTGTGCAGTAAATCTTGCACTAATCTTAGAGTCTCAAAGGTCTTGTGAGACAAACATGAGAATTTCTGCACTGCACAGCTCAGACACACATAGGGCTGCTGGGGGGGGGGGGGGGAAGATAAAGAGGCAACAATTCCTGCAGCAGCTACGGTGGCAACAGGGTTTGAAAATCTAAAGGTGTCGGACAGAAATTTCTAGTCACCATGGCAACCTGGCACTGGGAGTTTTCCAATAAGCCACCTTCTTTTCAGCTTATCATTAGAACTTCCACTATTCCAATTAAGGAATAATCTAATGGTATCCTGATAAGGACCTTACATTTAAACCTTTCATTTCTTACATAGTAAAACAAAGTCCTTTTCTGCCTAACACAAACATCATTCTTTGAAAAGTCTGTTGGATGCCAGAGCTTTAAAGACATTACTACATGCTCTTGTTATCAATCATATGTACACCTTAGAGGAAAGGCGGGATAGAGGTGATATGATTGAGATGTTTAAATACCTCCGTGGCATAAATGTTCAGGGAGAGAGCCTCTTTCAATTGAAAGCAAGTTCTGCTACGAGGGGACATGGGATGAGGGTGAAGGGAGATAGATTCAGGAGTGATATGCGGAAATATTTCTTTACGGAAAGAGTAGTGGATCCATGGAATAGTCTCCCAGTGGAGGTGGTAGAGATGAGGACAGTAACTGAATTCAAAAAAGCATGGGACCAACACAGAGGATCTCTCAAGGTAAAAAGTGGACTGTTGTAGTTGTTGTTATGGAAGGACAGACTAGATAGGCCATGTGGTCTTTTTCTGTCGTCATGTTTCTATTTGGACTATCATACTTTGTTACTAACATCTGATTATATCATCTAAGAAGACTGCAATTAATACAATCAACTGCTGTTAAAATGCTCTATAATGTGAACAGAACTGATCATATTTACCCAGTATTATATGAGCAACACTGGCTGTCAATTAGGTATTGTATTAAATGTAAGATATTGATGTTAGCACATAGGGCTTACTACATGGGCCTACCATATTATCTTCATTCTAAACTTATTTCATGCTGTCTCCTCGTGTCCTAACATCTTACTCATTTCTTCCACTTGGAGGCTGGAGCAACGCAGCAGAGCGTTACAGAAGGACAGCATTCTAGTCCCAATTCTCTGCATTTCCCTGCAACTTGAGACTTTTAGAAACCATTTCTAAAACGTTCAGAATCATGGGTTCCCCCTCATGGCTTTTCCCAGTTTTAGCAATACAGAATAATACAATTGCTTAATGCTGTTTTTTTAAATATCCCTTTCCATGTTTGTGGTCATTTTAGTTTATTATTGTTGTCTATTTTCAACGCCCCTTATGGTTGATTTATGGGGTATGTTTACTAAATGGCATTAAGGGTGCTAGTGTGCCATTAACGCCTGTAACCGGCGCCCTTAATGCCTCAAGAAAAGCTGCTTTAACGGGCGCTCAAGACTCCAGCAGTGTTAAGGGCAAAGTAGGCAGAGAGTGGGCAATAACAGCATGTGCTCCCTTACCGCCTGCTGCACAGCATGCCTTAAAACCCTCTAATGCTGCGAACCCTAACGCCAAGTAAAACCTCACGGAAAGGGTATATTTAGAGCTCATTTCAACATCTGCAATGTGATGCATAGATAGGGGAGCCCCAGACGGTGAAAGTAGTTCTCCATTAGTAGCATCAGCATATTGCCCAAGTATGAAAGGGCACTATGTTGATGGTGCAAATGGGACAAAGGAGGTGGCACATAGGTTATGTAGTGGAGGTTTCTGGTGCACGGGGGGGGAGGGGGGGGGAGACCAGGTAGCTGCCCAGGTGGCACATAAGAACAAAAGTTCATATGATATGCCAGATTGGGACAGAGCAAGGTCAATCATGCCCAGTATCCTGTGTCCAACAGTGGCCAATCTAGGTCACAAGTACCTAGCAGTTTCCCCAAAAGACACAGGTTCCACAATGCCTGTACTGGGGCAAGCAGTGGATTTCCCGGGTCCCCTTGAATAATGGGTTATGGACATTTCCTCCAGAAACCTGTCCAAACCTTTTTGAAACCTAGCTACACAAACAGCTTTTACTACATCCTCCGGTAATGACTTCCAGAGTTTGATTACTCATTGACTGTCAAAATAATTGCTCTTATTAGTCTTAAACGGGTTACACTGTGGTGTCATTGCATGTCCCCCTGACCTTTCTACATTTTGATGGTGTAAAACAATCAATCCACGTGTACCCGTTCCACTCCATTCATTACATTATAGACCTATATCATATCTCCCTTCAGCCGTCTCTTCTCCAGGTTGAAGAGTCCTAACCTTTTTTAGCCGCTCCTCATAGGAGTATCCTTCCATTCACAGTACAATCTGTGATGTCCGGCATGATGCCACAGTGACACAAAGACATGCTGCTGCTGCAGAAAGGACATGGGCCACATGGTAGCAGGTCCAAGGGTCCTGGCACCTTAGGCAGAGATCCCAGCTGCCCCCCCTACTGCCGCTGAACCCAGCTGTGAAGGAAGAGGCCGATGGCACCAGCATCTCTCCAGGTAGCTGCAACATGCAGGCAACCTGCAGAACTACCACAGTAGTGGTGATCATCCTCTCCCTGAGATGTATCGGTGGCAGGCAGGCAGGATGGGATCCCTGCAAAGGCACGTGATTGGGGGGGCTGCCTGGCCATCCATGTGTGCCTCTGCTCCCCCCTCATCCAGACCTTGTGCCCTACGCACCCACCAAACCCGCATGTTGGACGGGCCAGGAACGCAGGCATGTCAGCATGGTGTGGGGGTGTTGACAGAGGGGGCAGTGGCACCTGGCTGCAGCAGACCAAAGTCATGTCCTGGTTTTGTGTGCCATGCGCATTGCAACATGTGCCAAGGTCTCTCTTAAGGGAAGCAATTCAGTCTCCATGGCAGCACTGTGACTCAACACACATAGGCAATGTGTATATGAGCAGAGGGTCCCAGGTTCAAGTCCGGGCTGAGGATCATGTATTGCATGTCCCTGCGGCTAAACTTTAGGTACAGCATCAGCATGTGTAACCTCCAAATAACCAGCCAGCAAGGGTATAAACACCCATCAGCCACACAGACAGGATCCACCTCCACAGCTGAATGGAGAGGCAGGCTGATAGCACAGGCACACTGAACAGGCGTTAATGTCAGAGCGCATTACTAGTGCCTGCACATTAACAATGCTTAAGCTGATATGACGACTACAGTGGCAGGCAGGAATGCCAACCATCCCAACGTGTGCGTGTCTTTCTGCACCTCACATAGCCTAAGGCAAAGCTGTTGCCAGCATTAGTCTGCAAATGTGCATGATGAGGAGCAGAGAATTGTACGTATGGCCTGAAGCAGAGTCGACTGGCCAGGATGTGTCTGTCTCAGCAGTAGGGTCAATGACTGAGACATCATAGTGCCCATCTGACATGCGCACTACCTGGGTGGCCACAGCACGTCATGCCAAAAGGGCACACTCAACCTGACCAAAGCAGGGACCATGGCACAGCTATGTAGCCACATAATGCTATATAATGTCTGACTCCAGTGATGTGGGTGCAATCTCTGTTTGGGGAACCCCCTCACTGAGTTAATGCTGGGTGTTTATGGTCGCTCTGTGCGCAAGGATTGTGTGCGGACCAGCCACAGTTGGTATGTGCAGCAGGTGCAGTCTGACTGAGCTTGCTGTGGTGGACTATTAGTCCTAGATGGTTGAGACAGCAGTTGTTCCTGGCCTACTCACTGTGGCCATTGCAGGACAGTAGCAGTGTTCCACGTAGACCCAGAAGCCCCCACTGCATTTGGCATTCATGGCAGCAACGTTGTAACAGTGGCCACTGATATGCACTAGGAGGGTCCCTGTCCAACAGGGCAGGACTCAGAACCCAGTTATAGCCGACACCTACAGCATGCTGCAATTGTGCATGAAACAAGGTGGCTAGTATAACACACGGCAGACAATACCTGCCACACAGTGGTGATGCAGATCTGCAACACAGCCGGCAGAGACCATCTTTAGCAGTGCAAGATCTGGGGTTCAGGTGCTGGGCGCCCATCCGCACCCTCAGGGTGACTGCTAAAACTGCTCAGTAGCACAGTTTGTAGCTGTTAAGTGAATGAAGCACACACTGTCAGTGCAAAGTACTGAGCTGATGTGATGGATTAGTCCATTCTCCATTTGGTGATCAGCTGCAGACTGCTGTTCTGCGTGTGCAGTGCATCATGGGTGCTGGAGGGGTTAACTTATGCCGGCACACACAGGCAGAGACCTACAGGCTATCTGAATCCAGACATTGCAGTGTAGAGAAGTATGGAGAAGTAGCATACTGGTTAGTACAATGTCTCCATAAACAGGGGACAAGGGTTTGATTCCCGCTTGTTCATTTTGCACCTGTGTGTTCTTAATATCTCTGTCTATAACAGTCCAGGCTCTACTTGACTTGCAGACATTCATCCTTCTACTTTGTTATGCGTTCTGGCCATACTTTGGGTCAGCAAACATGCTATTCCCCATCATGCCCCTCTGAGAGCATGGCTTTCTTGGCTCTGCTGCAGCCCAATGCAGGGGATCAGATATGTTCACCCTGCAGATGTCAGGCCCTTGCTTGGAGGCATGGCGTGATAGTCATGCTAATGGCTTGGTGGCTAACATACCATGGTTTCAGGCCCACTACCACTCCTTATGTGACATTTCAGAATGTGTTACTGTTGCACTGTATGTCTGCCACAACCTTCATGGACCGACAACACCTCCTTGTGACCTTGAGCAGATCGCTTAAACCAATGGCTCAGCTGACTGCAGGTCCGTACAGTCCCTGTTTAACATCAGACATTACCAACTGACGGCAAGATGTACCCCAATGTGACTGCAGAGGTATACTAACAGGCAGTTAAATGATTATAGCTGTAACCTACTTGGGCAACATGAGTCATGTCTGATGACATATCTGCTCTCAGTACCGTACCTAGCCCCATGCAAGCGGTGCAGCCACAGAGGGTGCAAAGGCTTAGGGGGCGCATTTTGGCTGCCTGCTGTTGCCACTTTTTGATCTCTCAGCAGCAGCAGGACAACAGCAGGCAGCCAAATGCACCACCCCAAAGCCTTTGCATGGGTCTTTCTGCAGGTCTGGTCCCTCCCTCCTCTGATGCGACATCAGAGCAGAGAAGGATCAAATCTGCTTAAAGTTAGGTCTGCTCTGCTGCCAGCGACTTACACATCAGGCTTGTGCCCCCTTCCTCCATCCAGCCACTGCCTGCTCTTGCCCCACTGCCAGCACCGCCATGGAGAAAACAGAGGGGGACAACAGCTGAGCTAGAGCAGGTAGTGGCTGGGCAGAGGTATGGGAGCACGCACCCGATGTGCAAGTCTCACAGGGCACAGATTCTGGCTCGGTACGGCCCTGCTGCTACTGTACAGCTTTGACTCCCTTACATCGCTGCAGTACATGTGGACACAACCTACCCCTTGGATATCCACCTGCAGGTCTCAGCTCATGTCTACATGTACCCCATGTGCCCGATATGGATAACACATGTGCAGTTGTTATCAGCACATTTGTCTGAGGTGTTGTCTTGTGGCTGTGTGGCTAGGACAGGTGTGAGTCTGACATGTCTGGTATTAGGTCTTCCAGGTGGCATTGCCACACATTTTCATGCACAGTACAGATATGTTGGGGATGGCATCTACAGCACATCGGTGTTACCAGTCCATACCACACTCTCCTCCGCCACCATCCGTCCTTCAGCCCATCCATCTACCTCTGTTGGCTGGGTGCAGTCCTGTCTTCTCGTGCAGGATGCTATTACTGTGGCCTACAATGGTACTCTTTCCACAATTTGGGACTGCATACACACCTCCTGTGCCTGATCTGCATGTCACCACTCCTACTCTATCCTCCTTTTGCTGCTTCCATCCTGCCACTTCTGAATCCACTGGGGGACATGTGTTCCACATCCTATGCCACACACTGACATTGCACCATATTACATTGAGACCCCCTCTGCATCCATACACCAGCCTCCCACATGCTCATCCACTTTACTGGCTGCCATATAGGGTGCCCACCAGTCTGGCAGATCCATCATCTCTCACCTGTCCTTCCATCCATCACCTTCAGATTGTCTCCCCTTGCTGCTCTTTTATCCAGCATTAGGATTACATCCGTTTTTGGATGTTAAGGTACCTACTTGATACCTTGATGCCCGATGTCCCATTACTGTACGTTAAATAGCCCATTGCGCCCTTAACACTGGAATGCCTCCTACACGCCCAGAGCCTTTTTCGCATGGACATAAGAACATAAGATATGCCATACTGGGTCAGACCAAGGTCCATCAAGCCCAGTATTCTGTTTCCAACAGTGGCCAATCTAGGTCATACGTACCTAGCAGTTTCCCCAAGGGACACAGGTTCCACAATGCTTGTATTGGTTCAAGCATTGATATCCTGGTTCCCTTCTTAATAATGGCTTATGGACCTTTCCTCCAGGAACTTGTCCAAACCTTTTTTAAAACCAGCTACACTAACAGCCTTTACTACATCCTCCGGTAACAAATTCCAGAGTTTGATTACAGGAAACCCTTTTCGATGCCATTACCGCTCGAAAAAGTATGCTCCCTTACTGTTGTTTAGTAAACATAACCCTATGTTTATTTCTGCAATTTGTCATTTGATGTTGTATTGATTAGACCATAGCCCGGCTATGGATATTGCTTATATGTTTAACGATTAGCGGTATAATAAATCTCAAATACATACATACAAAATACACAATACTGAGAACATACAAACATCTTCCCTTCAGCTTTTCAGCACAAATTGTATCAGATTTCTGTACATATGGTTATTAGTATTTAGCTCACGCCTTTCCAGTAGTAGTTCAAGGTGAGTTACAGTCAGTCATTCCTGTGTCCCCGGAGGGCTCACAATCTAAGTTTGTACCTGAGGCAGTGGAGGGTTAAGTGACTTACCCAAGGCCACAAGGAGATCAATAAAGATAAAATTAAAAAACAAAACAAAACAATAATTATACTAGATATACTGGGATTCTGAGAGGTTAAGTAAGACTTTGGCAACTTATAATCCACTTTGCTAGATGAAACATGACCAGATTGGCAGTTTCTTCTACACGTGGCAGACATGCCCACACATTCAGATATTTTGGAGAAAGGTGGCTGGCCCGATTAAAGAAATAAATGGGCATAGAGGATCAAATCCAAGATTTTTTCATTTATGAAGAATGGAATCCGTCACCAGAGCGAGTCAGGTAGCGTGATTCAGGAGTTGCAGTCAATGATGGGGCAGTTTGCTTAAGCTGTGATGGAACACCATAGCGACTTGGTACTCCTTTTGCGAGCTGTTTTCCAGTATATATACACATATTCTGGTCACGATGCTTGTTGCAGTTATTCTTTATTTGTTTTGTGCACTTAAGACAAATAAAAATTGCCATCCTGGATTTCAATCAACTTTCAAGGTTGAGGGAATTGTAAAGCTAAGTACACCCAATCCACAGTGTAGCATAAAAATTAAAATCCTAAGCCGAGTAACCCCACTTCCTTAAGAGCCTGTTTAGAATGGCTGGGTATCTTGCTTCATATAGGACAATTATATTTTTAAACGATTCCATATCCTATATAAGAAACAAGATGATGCACAACTGTCCATTTTCAATCTGACCACACATGGAGCAAGAAATCTGACTGAATTTCATACAGGACACACATGGGAAGATCTAGGCCTTTGTTTGTTTCTTTTTTTTTAAGAGGGGGTGCAGACAGTATGGAGCATCATCCATCATCTGCACTGAGGTTCCCTTCCATCTTCTTCTACTTCTCTCCACCTGCCATTTCTATTCCTTCCCATCACTCCTGCCATCAGCACCCCAACCTCCAAGTTCTTTTCCATATTCTCATACATCCACCGATTCTTTTCCACTCCCAGAGTTGACAAGTTACAGTGTTCTAGAATTAAGTCTTTTTGAGCAAACCTGGTTTTTAATTTATATCCCAAAGTAGTGCAGTTCTTATAGACCCTGATTCTACCTACTGAAATCAGCGGTGCACGTTCCAAAATGCAAAAGGAGAGGTGTCAGAAAACCAGGACTAGCCTAAAACAGGAGCATTCAAGTTTCTTCACCAGTGGGCTGCACAATCAGAAATCCATGTGCGTGAGCGCCACATGAAAACTTTAGCATTTTACAGTATAATTTATGTGCAGAAAAAAATCTGTGCATCTCTACTGAAATTCTGACTTCATATCCACTAAATAGCTCTGCAATGCTTCAAAATCATGTATTTATTTTTGCTAAAAATAGCCATCCCAAAATCAGGCAGGATACATTTGGCCCATAGGCTGCACATGTACACCCCTTGAACTGTATAACTTGGCAATTCTAATCTCTCTCTTAGGTTCTTATTCATCTTCCCCCTTTCTCTTCAGATTTCTTTATCACATCATTTATAGTACCACTGGTCCAATAATGCCAGGCCAGCAAAGTGGAAGCAGGGAATCAGAAACAATGACTAGGAATATGAGCTCACTGCATTCCTTACGCTGCTAGCTGCCCCCAAACTGACAAAGGAAGATTGGCCATTTAAACAAAGTAATGTTGGCTACAGCTTTTATCCAAGTGTTGTCCTGTATAATGGGGATGCCGGAGTCATTATACTTGTTTTATACTGGGTAGATATTTCCATGAAGAAGCTGAGCCCTTTTTCAGGGAAGTGAAGGGCGAGGACGACAAGCAGGGCAACCGCCACGAAGCCCCTTTGGCAAAGCTGTGATGCCAAGAAGCGCAAAGCTCCAGAGCACCCGGCACGAGCAAGGCTAATGCCATAGTTTCTGCACTAGACCTCAGCATGCAACTCCAGCTCTGGACTTAGGTCAGACCCAAATAAACATCTGCCTTAGGAAAAGGCTTGTGTATTATTATACTGTGCCAATTAGTAAGTTTATTAGACGCATACTAGACATAGTAGGGCCAATATACAGTGGCAGAAGCTTAAATGCCAGCATTTAAATTAATCTTATATTAAGTGCAACAACATGTATAGTTGCTGGCACCAATTATACATATTGGGACATGTTTACTAAAGTGCATGCCAGTAGCATGCAAGTCTGCTGCCAAATTAGCCCAGAGAACCTTGCTAATTTTGGGGGCATGGACATCTGTCCCCCTGCCCATAGTGTAATGTCAACGTGCAGCACCATGCTAACCGCTACATGGGTACCATTTAACATTAAGAACATAAAATATGCCATACTGAGTCAGACCAAGGTCCATCAAGCCCAGTATCCTGTTTCCAACAGTGGCCAATTTAAGTCACAAGTACCTAGCAGTTTCCCCAAAAGACACAGTTCCCACAATGCTTGTATTGGGGCAAGCAGTGAATATCCCGGGTGTCCACTTTAATAATGGTTTATGGACCTTTCCTCCAGGAACTTGTCCAAACCTTTTTTAAACCCAGCTACACTAACAGCCTTTACTACATCCTCCGGTAGCAAATTCCAGAGTTTGATTACACATTGAGTGAAAAAATATGTTCTCTTATTAGTCTTAAAAAGGTTACACTGTAGCTTCATTGCATGTCCCCTAGTCTTTTTATATTTTGATGGTGTAAACAATCGATCTATGTTTACCCGTTCCACTCCATTCATTAATTTATAGACCTCTATCATATCTCCCCTCAGTAGTCTCTTTTCCAGGTTTTTTATTTATTTACAATCTCTTATATACCGCACTATTCACCATCAGCGCGGTTCACATGGAACAAAATGCTCAATACATTTAACATGTATGAGTTTACAGGTAACAGGGCATAAATAACTTGGATAACCGGGGTAACTATTTACAAAACATACTACATGGAGTTTACAGGTAACAGGGCATAAATAACTTGGATAACCGGAGTAACTATTTACAAAACATACTACATGGAATCATATGCACAGAGGTTTCATAGGAAAACACCAGCCCACTATAGGATTGAATACCAAACTTGGTGTGTTGTTGAAATATCATAGATTTATTTGGGACTGGTATCTGTGGGTGTTATTGAGCTCTAGGTGATGCCATTGGGTTCTATAAGGTACTTGTTGAAGAGGTGGTGTTTGAGGGCTTTCCTAAATTGTGTTAGGCTCTTAATAGCCCGGATATCAGGGGGTAGTGCATTCCAGCATTTTGGGGCACTGAGACTGAAGGCTCTGTTGGCTGTCGATTTAGTGCAAACAGTAAGTTCCTTCGGGATTTTTAGGGAGTTTATAGTTGTGGATCTTCTTGCTCTATTTGGAGATGTGATCTGGATGAGGGAGGATAAGGATGCAGATGTGAAATTATTAACAGCTTTAAAAGTGATTATCAGGGTCTTGAAAACTATTCTGGCTTGAATGGGTAGCCAGTGCAACTGTATCAGTAGAGGCGTCACGTGGTCGTTCCTGGAGGCTCCGTGGATGACTCTTGCTGCTGCGTTCATGGCTAGCTGAAGTGGGTTTAATGTAGATTGGGGAAGACCTTGTAATATGGCGTTGGCATAGTCGAAATGAGGTATAACCAGCACCTGGAAGATTGTCCGGAAATCAGTTGGATCAAGCATGGAACGTAAATGTCTCAGTGAGCGGATCTTGTAATAAACTGATCTAGGTTTCCTACGTGGGTCTTCATGTCCAGGCGTTGATCTAGGGTGACTCCCAAATATCGTATTGAGGATTTAGATTGTAACTCCGCTTCTTTTACTTTAAGATATTGTGGGGGGGGGGGGGGTAAAATTGGGATTCCTTGTAATGAAGAGTACTTCTGTTTTCTTATGTTGTATTCTGAGGTTTTGAGACAGGAGCCAGTCAGATATTGCATTGAAGCAACTCGTCAGTGGGGAGAGGTCCAGATGCTCGGTAGAGAAGGGAATGTAAAGCAGGACATCGTCTGCGTATAACATGCAGTCAACATTTGAAGAGCTCTAAGGTTGAAGAGCTCTAAGCTTTTTAGCCTCTCTTCATAGGGGTATCCTTCCATCCCCTTTACCATTTTGGTGGCCCTTCTCTGTACCTTTTCTAATAATGCTAAATCCTTTTTAAGATACAGCGACCAGAATTGCACACAATATTCAAGGTATGATCGCACCATGGAACGATACAGAGGCATTATAATATCCTTTGTTTTATTCTCCATTCCTTTCCTTATGATACCTAGCATTCTATTTGCTCACTACCCATTGAATTGGTGTTAGGTTCACCCAGGCTATGGTAACATGCAGCTGGCATGCATCCAAAATAACCATATTAACTGTGATGTACTATCAATATCCCCAATTATGCACTAATCGGTTAGCGCAGGATTTTTAGTGTGGTACTCTCAGCACACATCAAACCCTACACTAACGGTTAACGCACCTTAGTAAAAATACCTTGCTGTGTGTCAGCATGCCTACTATCACCACTATCCAGACCTAAATTAAATGGGGAGCTTATCTACATAGCTACTGAGTCCTTATCCAGACAAATTTGCCACTCCGCTTCTCACTATTCAGATAGTGTCAAGTAAGCGGGATTTTCCACCTGAAGTTATCCCTAGAGTGTTAAAGAATACAAATAAAGCTCGCTGGTGGCAGTGAACATTTATTTGATTTATTTTCAGTACTCGATTACATACCTCATCAATTAGCCTGAAGCATGTTACAGACTATAATAATAAAATACAGTTATAAATATGGACCATAAATCATTCTTAGTAACAAGGTCAAATGGAGGTTTACGGATCTCTACGGGTGCCAGACAGGGACTGGGCTACTGCTTGTTGATCTGTGCTTGATGCTTTGAACTCTGATTGCGCCCTGACCCTCTTCCTTCTGCCAACCCTAACCTGCTGCTATATTCATTCCTGGGTGAATGACTTTATGCTGCATAAAAAGGGGGTGGGGGCATGGGGCGTTGTTGGTTGAATTTTGCTGTGTTGTAAAATTGTTATGCACTGTCATAAGTCAAATACTACATATCACCTGGTGTATGTTCCTTGCTCTTTATAGTAAAGAATGTTCCAACAACAACAACAAAATACTGTTATCAAACTCCACTATCCACTTTCTCTTAATCCCCAATTACAATAACCCCCTCCCCCTATTACCATTCCCTCGCAACTCTTCAGAAGTAAAACGCTAGTCTACACATAACGCTACCTCTTCCTCCATCAATCCAATTGAACTGGTTCTTCCTTAGAATATCGGACCGACAATATTTTAACATGCATTGCCTCTAGTACATAGACACACTGCAGAATTCAGAAAGGTACAGCAGGCTGATGATTTTAATGACATTCATTCACAAGGCCGCAGTTGCATTTCTCTAAATAAAATAGGTAAAAAGCAGGTCCTTCGGCGTTGCACACCAGCGCCAGGGCACGTTTAAACCCCCGCCGCCAATCAGGCAAAGGCCGGTATTCCCAGACCCTAACGCGGCATTAATACCCTGAAGAAATCCAAAGCGGCGCCGGATCCTAGGCGGCTCTTACACGCCCCCGGTGCACTACCTGTCGGAAGCGATGGCGCCGTGGTAGAAAGCCGGCTCCGAGCAGCCGCAGAGACATGGTGCGGACGCAGGGTCAAACGCTTCCTCTCTCTCACGCGCAGCTTCCGGGAAGAACAGACCGGCAACGAGCACGTGCACGCATACTTCCGGGGCACGGCTGCAACCCTCACCTCGAGCGCCCCCTGCAGCACAGGAGGAGACACGACCTGAGGCCGGCGCGGCCCCCCTGAAAGACCCGAAGCAGTATATTTCATTCAGTTGGATCTCTTAATGAACTTCGGGTTATTTTATTCTTTCAGAGACTTTACGACTTCTAGACGGACTCAGCAGTTTCTTGTATCGTTCTGCTAACAAGCACCGTACACTTATCAGCAATGTTCTCCAATAGTGTAATAATGCGGGTAAGTGCTGTATCTCTTAGTCAAACGTTTCCAGCAGCACTGATTGCAAAGAATAAAATCAGGGACTAAAGTACCATAAGGCACTGCTATGCAAATTTAAACCCAGAACTGGCAAAAAAAATCTCACTTAGGAACTGGATAACTTGGCAACTGGGCATCTAGGTTAAGAGGGTTGTGAAGAAAAGTAGGCGCATACTTGTCTTTATACATTGCTAATGTGCGAGGCAGAGGCAGGAATCGCACCTTGAATGGAGGGCTCTAGAGCAGGTGTAAATTCCCACACCTAAATTTTTGAAACACGTGCAATAATAAGCATCTATGAACATACTTGCGAGCTCCACCCATGTCGCACTCAAACTCCTCCTCTGTACACACCTACCAGCAAAGTAAACACCATCATGTCATTGTGCATAAATTAATGTTGGTCAGAATTTTATCAGAGCCATTTCTTACGTGTATATTGCCCCCCACCCTCCCTCCCCTGCGGCACCCATTACCACCCCTGCCTCCAGGACCTGCGGCGATGGCAATGGCTACAAACAGCCCCACAATGCTTCCCTTACAATGTTGGCGTTGCGGGGCTGTTTGCTTCCACCCTCTCAGACCGTCCGATGCAGACTTCCTTCTGTAAACAGGAAATCAGCATTGGGCATCAAAATTTTAAGGTAAGCACCAAAGGGCTGTTTGCAGCCATTGTCGCCACTGTAGGTCCCAATAGAGGCGACAGCGGCAGCAATGGCTCCTGGGGGGCTGGTGCTCTAGGTGACCACATAGTTTACCTAACAGTAGCACCGGCCCTGGTGTCCAGTTAAGGTTTGTGGAAAAGTTGGCAACCCTAGCTTCTTTCAAATGTTTTATTAGCCCATCTGTTTTCTGGCAGTCATTTGTATCTGGTGCATTTTGTCATGATCTTACTGTCAGAATGTTCTCTTTGAAGGATCCATCAAAAAATGTAAGTTTTTTATTTCATTGGCTCATGTCATTCGATTATAGCCCCAAGACTCCATTTTGCAGCATATCCACTGGGGCATATTCAGTGCAGCACTAGCTGGGGCCTGATCGCGCAGAGAGTGGGTGCATTAGAGTTCATAATTGATGGCAGCAGAGTTGAGGTGAAACTGAGGGACATTCAGGACAGCTGCATCCAGAGAAACGATATGGTGCCGTTTGTGGCTGATGCGATGGCAGTGTAGTTTGCTTTGTGCGTTTGTGGCTGTACAGGCTTTCCTATCCTCTTAGTTTTTCTGTGGGGATTGGTTTGTGTATACCAGGAATGAATGTTTGTCCCTCTATCTTCAGTTTTCTGATGACAAAAGACATGCTTAAAGCTGCCTTCTCTTAGCTCTTTGTAATTTGCTCATGCTGAAGTATTTTTCCCAGTGTTGCAGAGCGGACCGGTTCTGGCTTCTTGGAATTTCCAGTTCAGTTTTTGCTCTCATGTTACCAGAAGATCAAGGGTTCAATTCCCACTGGCACTCTTTGTGACCTTGTGCAAGTCACTTTACCCTCCATTGCTTCGGAAGAAAAAGCCTGGCAATCTACTTCCGGTGATACATTGCCAAGAAAACCCAGAAGCAGCTGGGTCGCCAGGATCATCACTGACTTGACAGCACTGTTCCCTCTAAGCTGTGTGCGCGCACACACCTTGCCGAGCGAGCGCACATACTTTATAACAGAGCGCACAAAAATTACAGTTCTGATTCTGATAGAAAACACCACAGATATCTTAAAATTTAAAAGTTGTGATTGTAATTACTAGAAATTTTCTGCTTCATTTAGTAATCGTCTATTTTCATTTAATTTGATTAAAATCAATGTGGTGTACATACTGTATTCTGATGTGTAGTCAAATTTTAAAGTATACAAGTGTCGTTATGTGTCGCACAAAAATTTAACCTTCCTTCAAAAGCCGCACAGCTGATATTTTATGCGCGCACACAGCTTACAGAAAATTAGAGGGAACATTGCTTGACAGCACTAAAAAAATAAAATAAAATTTGTACTTGTTGAAGGTCTGTCCATGTTCTTGTATGTGTGTGTATAGGGATCTATAGCTGTTTGACTTGCTTTATTTTCTTTTTTATTTATTTTCTTTACATTCTTTTATATACCACGCTATTCTGCATCAGTGCAGTTTACATTGAACAAACTGAAATTACATTGAACAGGGCATTATAACTTGGAGATAACTATATTACAGGGAACATGGGCTATGGAGGGTTAAGTGGCTTGCCCAAGACCACAAGGAGCACCTGTGGGACTAGAAACCCCAGTCCTTCTGGCCCAAGGTTGCTGTCCTCTAGTGGGATTTGAACCCCTGACCTTCCAGCCTGAAGTACCTTGCCCCAACCACTAGGCCACTCCTCCACTCCAGAAATACATTGGTGTTTGAAGGTCTGGCATAAAATTTGCAGTCCTGGAGTATCTTTTTGGCAGAGTTTTGTGATAATGTCTCTAGGAGGGAAGAAGCACTATGAGAAAATAATGTCACTAATTGGAGTAGAACACTACAAACAATTGACCTCACAAACCGGAAATCTCCAAAAATACTATAAATCACATAAAAGATTTCCCAGTACTTAAGCTCATTAAATCTCTTTGAAAAAAGTCATTGAAAATAATTCTAATTTGAATTAGAGACCATCAGAAAAGAGGCTAAAGTTAGCGTTAAATAACACCTAATAAGTAGCCTCAAGCACCATCATATGGTCTCTCCACCCTGTGCAGTTATTTATTATTATTTTATTACTTTACTAATTTTATTATTTTATAAACACCATTTTATTTTTTTTAAATTCAAATAAGTGAATCAAATAGATTCATAAACACAAAGACACTACTTAGCTGCTGTCAAGATGAATCTGACACGATCATGTTTCAGGCCAAAAAGACAGCCTTGCTTCAAGAAAAATATTTCCGAAAATAGGAGCCTGTAGCATCAGAGACTTATAGCGTCAAATGCATGCTGCTTTCAAAAGATGCCAAAATTGAAACACACATGACATCACTATAAATATTCATGAAGGACCAATTAGTTTAAATCAGCGATCGGAGGAAAACAACTGATATTAAGGTAGCCCACTCTATCTCCTGATTGAGACCCATCGACATCATAGAATTTAGATGGAAGATCCATTGTTGTTCCTTTAAATTCAAAATTGCTTCACAATGAGGAGGAAGTGACGTCACCGGCTTGCATGGCTGTGTGAGTGTTTAGCTCCAGCCTGACCCCGACAAAAAAGGAGTTTTTCAGCGCCCCTAATTGCTGGTGTGAGGTGGAAACAGCGGTGGGAAAGACGGAGGAAGCAGTGAGCAGCATGTCCACCCGAAAAAAAAATCGCGGACTTGAGAGAGTTCGCTTTCACCGGAGCGGCCTCGTCGGCGGGGGAAACCAAGCTGGCTGGGACGGAGGCCATGCGGTCTGAGCAGGCCGCGGAGAGCGAGCAGGCTGTGGAAAGAGCGGAGGAGCCTCTTGATGTTCGCGGCTGGGGAGGTGTGACTCGAGAAGAGATGAGGCAGTGGTTCCACGAGCTTAAGGCAGAGGTACAAGGCTCTAAGACTGCACTCGAAGGGCTCCTTAATAATCTTAAAGAGGAAGTGGGAGAAGTGGCAGCCAGGATGGGAGACCACGAAAATCGCTTGGAAGTGTTGGAGCAGCAGCACGAGGAATGGAGGGACCAGCGCCAAAGCGAGGAGAGGTGGAAGGAGGAGATACAGTTAAAATTGGAGGACCTAGAGAATCGCTCTAGGAGGAATAATCTGCGGATTAAAGGTGTTCCAGAGGCAGTGGAGTTTAGAGACTGTGCTAAGGTGGCTGAGTCTGTCTGCCTGGAGGCCCTACAGCAAGGTGGGGAGGAGGCCCCGAGTGGCGGGATCCTGCTGGACAGGGCTCACAGAGCGCTGGGCACCGCCCGTAATAACCAGCCCAGGGACATAATTATCTGTCTCAAGGACTACAAAATTAAGGAAAAAATAGCTACCAAAATGAGGGGGCTGAGCAATTTTCAGTGGCAGGGCTACACAGTTTCTATATTTGCTGACCTCTCCTTGGGAACTTTGCAGAGGAGGAGAGAACTAGCCCCCATAACAACAACACTCCGAAAGGAGGAGGTGCGTTACAGATGGCTCTACCCCTTTGGCCTGGCCTTTACAAAGGGGGACAGAACCTGGAGAATCCATACGCTGGCGGCAGCGTGGGCAGCGCTGAAAGAAGCAGGCATGGAAGGAACGGCGGTAGCAGCTCGAACGGAGTGGCAGGGGGCAGCGGCTGATCAAGCTAGAACCCGCAAGCAAGGAGAAGTGATGAGTGACCGGCCCAAGGGCACAGACGGAGACTATCGGAGATCACAGCGGAGAGGGGCGAAGAGATGATGGACAATATAGACACTGAGAAAGTGATTGCACAATGTGTTAGAGTGGAAGTGGGCTAGGGATATGGTAAGATCATTGCATGGGGGGGAGGTCGTGAGAGGGGGGAGGAGGGAGGATGTGTGAGGGAGATTAGCACTTGGTAAGCTGGCGGGGGGGAAGGGGGTAAGTGATAAGGGGGTGGAGCGAGGAGGGGGAGGTGGTGGGGCGGGGAGGAGGGGGTGTATAGGGGGTTGGGGTGGAGCAGGTGGGTCACTACTCCGGATCAGCCTGGTCGCTGACGAGGCAGAGGGGTTGGGGAGGATGGGTGGGAGGGTGGGGGAGGGAAGGGGGGGAGGGGAGAGGGAGGGGGGAGGGGGGACGTGGGGGGAGGAGGGATAGGAAGGGGGGTCTGAAGGGCAACAAACTTGGGGGTAGGGAGCAGCTGGTAGTGGCTACAGTAAACACGAAGGGCTTGCGGACATGGCGCAAGAGGCGCCTGCTGGAGAGGGAGGGTATCCGGTTGGGGGCAGATCTGGTGTGCATTCAAGAGACACATTTGAAAGTGGGTCAAGAAGGGTTGTTAAGGACTCGGCACTTCCCGAGAATCCTACTGGCAGGCCAAAGGGAAGCTCCGCGGAAAGGAGGGGTGGGGATTTTGATAGGGGAAAAGTATGTAGAAGCGGTGGTGGAGGAAAGAAGGGACCGAGAGGGGAGGTGGGTAGCTGTTAAAATGCGGGTACGTGGGGAGGAAGTGTGGGTGGTCAGTATTTATGGCCCAAATGCCTTGAAGGAGAGATTTTATGATAGGCTCCTGAGTGAATTGGAGGGGTGGGGGGCGATACCGGTGATTATAGGAGGGGATTTCAATCTCACAATGAACCCTAGACTGGATCATAGTGGAGGGGGGGGTAGAGAGGGGGGGAAGGAGAGGAGGAGCTTAGCAAAACTAAAGGAGCGACTGGGGTTGCTTGATATGTGGAGGGTGCGGCACCCTGGGGAAAGGGAGTATACTTTTTACTCGGCAGTACATGATATCTATAGCAGACTTGACATGCTGTGGGTGAGTGGGAGTTGGGGGGCTAAGGTACAAGCAGTGGAAATGGGCAATATCACCTGGTCGGACCATGCCCCGGTGCATATGGTGCTGGATTTGGGGGTTGGAGACAACGGGGTGAATTTCTGGAGGCTGAATGATTCCCTGTTGAATGAAAAAACATATGTGGCCAGAGTCAAAGAGGTGATACGGGATTACTTGCAGAACAATTGGAATGGGGAGGTGGCCACAGGAATGGTGTGGGATGGGCTCAAGGCAGTGGTGAGGGGCCACTTAATCAGTATAGCAGCCCAGGAAAAGCGAAGAAAGAGAGAGGAGGAAGACCAGCTCTTGAAGAAGGTGGAGAATTTAGAAAGGCAGCACCAACAGGGGAGGGACCCGCGGACCCTGCAGGAACTGCTCAGGGTGAGAGGTGACCTTGGCCAGCTTAGGGCGGCTGAGATAGCCTACAACCTGACCAAGTTAAAGCAGGGGTGGTACGAGGGAGGGAACAGAGCAGGAAGGAGATTAGCATGCCGCTTGAGAGCACAGCAACAACGATCTATAATAGGGGGGGTGCGCAACCAAAAAGGGGAAATGGTACATCAGGGGGAGGAAATTAGGAAGGCCTTTGCAGCATACTATGAAAAACTGTACAGCAGTGAGGTGACGGGGGCTGAGCAGAAGGGAGAGGAGTTCTTGGCTCAATGCGACCTGGGCAAGCTTACGGAAGAGGAGGCAGCTGAACTGGGGCGTCAGGTGACGTATAAGGAGGTGATAAGCACGGTGAAGTCTCTTAAGGATGGGAAAGCGCCAGGTCTAGATGGATATACGGCAAAATTTTACAAGGTAATGCACGATGAGGTGGGGGGGCTGTTAATGGAGGTTTACAATGGGGTGCTGAAGGGGGAGGGGCTCCCGCCCTCTATGGCGGAAGCGGGAATAACAGTTATACCTAAGGCAGGGAAGGACCACACGGTCTGTGGAGCTTACCGGCCTATCTCGCTAATTAATTTGGATGCTAAGGTGTTGGCCAAGATACTGGCGCGAAGGCTACAGATGGTGATGCAGAAGCTAGTGCATAAAGATCAGACGGGGTTCATCTCTGGGAGACAGGGAGGAGACAACATTCGGAAGCTGCTGAATGTCATGTGGTCCCTGCAGGCGACGGGGAGGGAGGCAGTATTTTTGACGGTCGATGCAGAAAAGGCATTCGACAGGGTGGAATGGGGATTTATGTTCCAGGTACTAGAAAGAGTTGGGGTGGGTCCTTCGTTCCTAAGATGGATAAAAGCGTTCTATGCATGCCCCAGGGCAAGGATAAAGGTAAATGGAGGATATTCTGAAAGCTTTCGATTGGGTAGGGGCACCAGGCAGGGGTGCCCTTTGTCGCCTTTGCTGTTTGCCCTGGTTATAGAACCATTGGCGGACTTTATCCGGCGACAGGGGGATATTTGTGGTACCGAAGTAAGGGGACAGTTAAGCAAGGTTGCACTCTTTGCAGACGATGTTATCTACACTTTAGAACAACCTTTGGTTAGCCTTCCCAATTTACTGCAGGCCGTAGGTCGTACAGTGCAGTATCGGGCTATAAGTTGAACCTGGATAAGACCGAAATTCTGGGGTTTAATCTGGATAGAGGGTGGAGGAGCGGTTGCAGGCTGAGTTTCCCTTCAAATGGGTGCAGGGACATTTTCGATACCTGGGGATTCAGTTGGGTAATACATGGGACCAAGTGCCGGCTTGGAATTATAAACCCCTGATAGCGGCACTTAGGAAGGATTTAGGGAGATGGAAGGGCCTACACTTGTCCTGGTTGGGGCGCATAGCAACCATTAAAATGAATGTGCTGCCAAGGATCCTATTTGTGTTTATGGCCCTACCCTATAAGGTGCCGCGAAAAGGTCTTAGGGAGCTGCAGGCTCTGATCATGAGGTTTATTTGGGAGGAGAAGCGGGGCAGGGTGAATAAGCTTACCATGTTCCGACCCAGGAGGCAGGGGGTTGGGAGTACCTATCCTGGCGAAGTATTATGAGGCAGCACAACTTCGGGCGGTCTGTGGGTGGCGAGTGAGCGGAGAAACCCCGCCGTGGGTATATATGGAGCACGTCGGGCAGGAGTGTCTGGAAGAAGCGGTCGGGGGGGGGGAGAGGAGCGGAGTGAGCCGGGAGGGGTTGAACCCTTACAAGCACTTAACGCTGCAAGTATGGGAAAAATGGCAGGGTTATTTATTGAAGGGGAAGAGACTTTCCCGTGCTGCGTACCTGCGTAATATGAGGGGCCTTGCCCCGGGGGGGTGGGGAGGGAGTTTTAAAGTGTGGGCGGAGAGAGGGTTGGAGAGGGTTGGCCAGGTTTTAGATAGGACCGGGAGGATACGGCCGTATGCGGAGCTTCAAAGAAAGTTCGGACTGCGGGATAATGATTTTTATACGTACATGCAACTGTGGTATTATTTGCAAGAACCGGGGGTTAGGGGGGACCTACAGGGTGGGGTAACGGAGTTTGAGATGCTGATGGAGCAACAAGAGTCAGTAAAAGGCCTGGTGTCTAAACTATACCGCCTGCTGAACGCACGGGAAGAAGGCATGGCCAAGTGGCAGGAGCAGTGGGAAGGGGAACTGGGAGGTCAGTGGGAGGCGGGCCGGTGGACGAGCATCTTTGAGGGGGAAAGGCGGCTTGCATGGGGTACGGCGCTGCTAGAGAATTCGCTTAAAGTTAGGCTTAGGATGCTCTGGACCCCAGCCAGGCTACACCGCATTTTCCCGGCGCGAGAGGGCACTTGCTGGAGGGGATGTGGGGGGTGGGGTGATCTCTTGCATATGATATGGAGCTGCCCCAAATTGCAGGAGTTGTGGAGGGTGGTGGAGGATTATTGTGGAGCGGTGACGGGGATACGGATCGCCTTCGCTTCAACCCAGGTGGTGCTCCTGGAGGGCGAGGAGATTGGGGCGGGGGGGATTGCTGCTTTCCGTAATTACTGTGTGATAGCGGTCCGATTGGCAATATTACAAAACTGGAAGAACATGGAACCACCGAGAATGAGGGAAATTATTGGCCGGTTAGAGTTTTTGTGGGGGATTAGTAAAGTGCGGGCCTGTGCGCAGGGATCGCAGGCCAAACATGATGAGATCTGGCGGGACTATGAGAACTGGAGGGAGACTGGGTGGGCGGTATGGATGGAGAAGTAAGGGGAGGGGGAGGGGGGGATAGATTGGGGCAACTAGGGTTCGGGCTGGCTGCTAACCCCTGAGGTGATGGTACGTTGGTGAGGGCTAGTTTGGGCCGGGGGGGAGTTGGGGGTAGGAGGGGGGGGTAGAGGGGGGAGGGGAGGGGAGGGGTGGGGGGGAGGGAAGGGGGGGGGGATAGGGCATAAACATGGCATTTGGGGCTGCCCGCAGTGGTCGAATGCTAGGGGCCTCCTGTAGGAACAGCAGCTGCGGACATCAGTGGCAGTGCACGCCGGGGTGCGCATAGCCTGGGGGTGCACTGGGACCCCTGGAGTATAGGTTGACTGGTGGCAACGCCTGGCAACATTGGGATACAAAAAAGGGGGCAGACCATCTCAGTTGGAGGGTGGCGGGGGGTTTGATTTGTAAGGGGGGGGGGGTCAGGATTGGGCACCGGGAGAGATTTGGGGTTTATATGTTGTGTCTTCCCGGGGAAGGTCATATAAACTGTTGAATACAAGGTAGAATAAGAGGTTGTTGGATTTGCTGATAACACACACCTTTAAATATCACACACCATAACCTGAGTTCACAAAGGTTTAGAGCAGGAACTAATAGTTTCTTTTCCTTTTCATTTTACATAGTTTATTTGCTTTTTCACTTTTCATTTTACTTTTAAATTTTCAATTTTCAATTGCAATTTTAATTTTTCATATCGCTTTTGAATTAACTTGTATTGATATTTTTATGATGTGGTCAGGATGGTATATGTAATACTGGAACAGAATATACAGACAATCCAATGCATCTGTGCTTAGCAAGCAGATAACCGTACGGGACGGATTATCAGTTGCCAATGTTATTTGTTCCACTTAGGTCAACTTATTTTAGTTGTGGCCTTATTTCTATGCGGCTCTTTCTGTGCCCTATTTTTTTTTTTCCTTCTCCTCCTTGCTCTCTCTCTTTCTTTTTCTTTTTTCTTTTCACTCCACAAGAAGGGAGGATTACGCCCCTTTGCAAGGAGGGACAATGGACATTATAGGGGCTGCGGAGGTATGTGTAATACAGACCACCTGATACTGCTCTGTATGCTGTTTTTCTTTTTTATGATGTGTGTGAATAAAAAACTTTAAATTGGAAAAAAAAAAAAAATTGCTTCACAATATTCTCCTCTCCAAACAGCAGGCACCATATCAATCAGCCGCCATTTAAAGGAAGTAGTATCATGAGCATGCTGAACAAAATGAGAAACTAAAGGTGCTGTCATCGTTTTTGGATTTAAACATCTAAGATGTAAATAAAGATAAAGAAGATGTTCCATTAGACAAATCTTTATAGATCGCTTCATGCGGATAACATAGATCCTTGGGCAGGTACACATAATAATATAAATCACATGACACACAGTTCGTAGCATGATTAGCATGATATAAGTTTTTTAGTCACAGGATCCTCCCAGAAAGACCCACACAAAGCAGTAGAACACCACTGACAATGCACACATCGCAAATTGCCTCAAAGGTAATTTAAGCTGTTCAGAAAGATTCCATCCTTGACGATAAGCAATATGAGGGGGCGATTCCAACTTCTATGTACGAAAGAACTCTCCAGTGCGTATAGATCAATCTCCTCAACATGGTACTGCCATGCATAAAAGGCAATACACATGTGAAATGGGATTCTCCCTCATTCTGTTTATATGATAACAAATGATCACGACAGGCATATTTTGCCCTACGAAAAGCTCTCCTTTATAGAGTCTTCAGGATAGCCTCTCTGAAGTAAGCAATGCCACGATTCTTCAGAAATTGAGTCTGAGAGGAATGAATCCTCTTCAGATGGAGGAACTGTCCCACTGGAAGATTCCATTTCAAAGCAACTGGATGAAAACTTTGATAGCGTAATAGATTTTTCCACTCAACTGGTTTTCTAAATAAAGTCATATGTAATGATGATAATGTAATCCCCAAAAATGAATATTTAATGGTGAACTAATTAGAGCAGAACATCTCACTCTTTGGGATGGCTACCCTTGGCATTTCTGCTAGGTGTGCTTCTAGAAGAGGGTTGAGAAACACCGTAGATGTAGAAGTGGATCTTGAAGCAGTGAATGAGACAGAGATTAGTGAAAAAGTGGTTCACAAAGCCCCTGCATTCAGAGAGAAGCATAAGTTACTACTGTTTTGTTATGTGCAAAGTTGGTGAATTTTCTATTTTAAACCCCCCTAAACCCTCCTCTCTCCTTCCTCCTTTCTTAGTCTCTGTGAATAACTCTCTACTCCTCCCTGTCTCCTCAGCTTGCAACCTTGGGGTCATCTTTGACTCCTCTCTCTCCTTCTCCACACACATCCAACTGACAGCTAAAACCCCTTTTCTCAAGTCACTTCATTGGCTCCCTATCTGTTTCCGCATCCAGTTCAAACTTCTCCTGCTGACCTATAAGTGCATTCACTCTGCAGCTCCTCACTACCTTTCCTCTCTTATCTCTCCTTACACCCCTCCTTGGGAACTCTGCTCTTCTGGCAAATCACTTCTATCTGTGCCTTTCTCTTTTATTGCTAACTCCAGACTTCGCTCCCATCACCTGCTGCTCCTTATGCCTGGAACAAACTACCTGAGTCTGTACATCAGGCACCTTCTCTGACCTTTGTCATATCCAGGCTGAAAACTCACCTCTTCACTGCCGCTTTCGGATCTTGACTCACCTCATCTCCTTTGTGTTTCCTTACCATTCTCCCTAGTTGTATCCCATGTCTACAGCTACTGTATTGTCTGTCTTGACTAGATTGTAAGCTCTGATGAGCAGGGACCGTCTTTTACATGTGTCTGTGCAGCGCTGCGTATGTCTTGTAGTGCTATACAAATGTTCAGTAGTAGTAGTAGTATTTAGAATTCGTAAAGCTCATAGCCAACAACTTAATGGTCAACTACGAAAAAACTGAGGCAATGTTCGTCACCAGGAACCTCATCTTCATGCCTCCACAAACTATCAGCATCCTGGACAAACACATAGTAGTCAAAGAAGAAGTTAAGTATCTGGGCATAACACTAGACAGAGCCCTGAACCTAAAATCCCACATCACCAAAACTGCAAACAAGGCATATCATCGATTGAAAATAGTCAGACAAATCAAACCAATGCTCCGTCAAGACCACTTCCGCACAGTGTGCCAAGCACTCATTACACCATTGCTTGATTATGGAAACTCACTATATCAAGGCCTTCCTCATCAGACACTACACCCACTACAGATGGTACAAAACACCACAGCACGCATCATCACAGACACCCCAAGAACCGAGCACATCACTCCCATCCTACAACAACTACACTGGCTTTCAATGGTGGCAAGAGCTAAAACAATCATGATAATCTTCAAAGTCATTCACCATCTTTCAGCAGACGTACTCCAAAACGTTATAACAAGAGATATCAGCAATAGACCAAGAAGAACCAATAACTACAACATGATCGGCACACCTGCAGGCTACCACAAAACCAAACAAACAACCTCAAAAAGAGCACCATCACTACTGGCATCCTCGATATGGAACTCCCTACCATTGAGCCTGAGAGCTTTAGAAGACCTCACAGACTTCCGCAAAGACCTCAAAACATGGTTATTTATAGAAACCTATGAGCATTCAAGCAACATCTCTTACCCAAACAGCAACACTACTACCTCCACCAACTAAACACACACCCATCCCATCCACACACACAAATTCAACACACCTCATTAGTAAATACCTTTATGTTAAATGTTACTTCAATTGTACTGTCTAAACATTGTCTAAATGTCTAAATACTGTTACGTAACTGTGCTGTCTAAATGATTACACGTACCCTAATGTTAAATGTAACCCTCCAATTGTGATGTGACGTGACCATCTTGATTGAAGGAAAAGGTGGCATACAAATCTGTCTAAATAAATAAAATAAATAAATAAATAAATAAAATAGGCTTTGTAGGACTGGTGCCCTGCTGCTTGCTTAGAACCAAAAGCCTGAACCAAACAAATGGATTCTTGCCTCTGAGGTGTTCCTGGATCTCAGAGTCCTGCTGATACCTCCAAGCTTCTGTCTGCCAAGTGTCTATGTATATGGATACAGAAGACTATTGTTTCTTGCCTAGCTTACATGCAAGAGAACTTGCTTCTTAGGCCTTTCTCATCCGCAGACTGTTTCTACTGGACTTGGAAACTTGCAACAATGTATGAGACTGCATTTCACCTCTCCTCATGGACTGTATTGTGCACGAGACCACCACATGATGACTGCCTCCTGATTTGCCCAGATACCCCGCAGTATCTCATACCAACCAATCGCCAAAGAGTGATAAGAATTCAGCAAAATAAATAATAATGTATGCATAGAAAAACATTTGTGCCATTTTTGCTTTCCCTTGCTGCTTGTATAAGCACTAAGGCACTCTATGCCATCCCAAAACCATTTCACTGTGACTCCCATAGGCATCTGGCTCACTTACCACAACTAGAGCCTGCATTGCTAGCTTATCTACCTCTTTGAACTTCTTGCTTGTCTGGAAACTGCCTCAGACTCCAGTTGTGTTCCTTCATTTTGGCAGAGCTAAGGTACCAGACTTATGTCTTCACCCAGGGGTGGGAATTAGTCAGATAGCTCCATTCTGTACTTTTCTAAGTGCAGAGTGAGCGGTGACCTTTGGTTGTGAGTTTATTGATGCTATGTAAGCATAATTAGTGCTGCTACCAAACCTGATTACCTCATTCTGCAGCGTTAGTCTTATGTTCTCTGTTTTTCTACCATAATAAATGTATATAATATATATATTCACCTAGACTGTTTTTTCTCTCATGGTTCATTGCCAGAAAATCTCTCCGGAGGGAGGGAAACAGCAGACTCCTCCTAGGCATAAACAAGCATATCATATCTTATTTGTCTGCTAACACTCCTCAGAGTTTGTATCTGGGAAGTTCTTCTGGAGGACAGGTCCACAAATAATTCTTAGCCAGATACTGTGGGGCATCTCATCCATTTAGTTTTGGGAATGAACAATATGGAACAGATATTTCCTACTGGGCTGTGCCAGCTACTTTCAAGAGATTGGACTGGACAGACAAGATGGTGCACAGAATAATATTGATGTTCATGCACAAAACGGCATTCCAGAATATATGCATAACATTATTTGTTCCAGCACACCTCTTCCTCAGCTCCTCATCCCCTGCCATTTTTTGTTTACCATTACTCTTCAGCAAAGCCTTAAAAAAGTTGCAGGTGTTATACACTGAAGTAAAGAACAGAAATGGACATAGATTTCACATTAATGCTGATTGCAGAATAATGAGCTAACCCTTTACGGCTCATTGGACCTTGTGCTAAAATCTCAGCATTGAGCTCCGGCTTCTGCACACTTCTCTGCATCTACAGTGAATAGCTAATTGCCTCATTACTATGGATTTAAGTGAGCTGTGCACTGCTGTATGCTCAAGGATATGCACAGTTAGCTCATGCCCAAAACTCCTTTTGTAACGATAGCACACAAAGCCTAGTGCAGTTTATTGCATTGGCCTTTAGGCCTATAGCTGAAGCAATAGAGTATGAATTGACTTAACCAAAGTCACAAGGACCAATAGCTTAATTTCAACACTGGCTTCCCCTACTGAAGCTACTACTCCAGTCTGTGAGTTCACATTTACAGCAGAAACAACTGTACAGCAGCTTGCTGTATTCCATTTTCTTCTTTTTTTCGGTGCAGTTAAAGCCATCTTTTCCAGTATTGCATTTTCACAGTTATAAACTGTTACTAGTGTTCAGACGAGTAATTAATTTGACCTTAGAACCATAACTCCCTCATAAGGTCTGGTTCTAATTGTGTTGAATTCTTGGCTCAGTCTTGTGAGCTGCTTATGCATTTAGAAAGCAGCTGGATACAGGCCAGTACTTTTTCAATCTTCATCACTCAGTAAGACACTCGAGTAACAAGCTTAGCCTTAAAATGCCACATTCAAATGCTCTCCATTTTAACATTGGACTCAAAGTTAGGTGCAATTTGTTTTAAATAATGTTGCAGCTCTTCTCTATAAACCTTGCACACTGCAGTTTATGTGGCAGCACAGACACGATTTTTTATGCTTTTTCAGGTCTATCCAGAGAATCCTAATGCTGTATTGACTGTTAAGTTGCAGCTCTCCACAAATAACAGCAGCTATTCAGCACTAATTCAGCATGCCAAACATCATGACATACTGCAATGAATCTGTTTCTTATAAGCGGAAATCATCGTACAAATAATTTTTCAGTCTTTTTAGGTAAGGTCAAGGGTAAGGTATGAGTCATGAAGCCATTTTTGGCCTTTCGGGTGAGATTAAGTAGTGTGCAACATGGGGAGGATTAACAGCATCACAGTTGATTCCTTCCCCCCTCTGTGAGGACAGAAAACTGGACCATACTCAAACTGATGATTAAGTCTCCCTTAAAAAATAAAATTACTATTGTAAGTATCAGTGACACTGCCAGGAATAGTGACTCTTAGCACTGTAGCTTCTGAAGTATGTAGTGTTTTTAGAAGCTGCTCTTTGCAGAACCTAACTAGAAAGACATTTTAAATAGAGCAGCATAGTATGCTAAAAGGATTGAGATTAAGCAAGTAGCTTGATCTGATGCCTGGGGGTGGGGAGGGTTAGTTGTGGGCAAGATAAAGTTCTGAGCAAGATAAAATTCACTTCCCAGGGTCAGACGGTGCTCAGAGTTACAAGTTACCCAGTTCCAGGAGTAAGATTTTTTTGTCAGTTCTAGTTTTAAATTTGCACTGTAATGCAGTACGGCAGTTGTAGTCTCTGAATTTGCCCATTGGAATCTGTGCTGCAGGTCCTACAATGCCTCAGAATGAGATCGTCAGAAATCCTGGACTGGCTTAACATCTCACTCCTGGAACTGGGTAACTTGGCAACTCTGGGTGCTGCAGTGACAATATTCATAACCCCAAGAAGGAAGGAAGTCTCAGTCGTTGCATAGAAGTAATACCTAATGGCCAGACAAAGAAAGCACACATAGCTAGTTCCAGGATTATCCTTTTTGTGGTTTGGCTAAATAGAAAATGAGGGGGTGTGTCAAAACCAAAAGCAAGTTTCTCAGCTTCCTTTGGATTTATAGTTCTAGCTAGACAAGGTGGAACTTAGAAAGAACAGCATGACCAGTAGAGCAAAATAGAGCGAAGCAAACACAGAACCACTTTTTACAATTCTCTTTATTACTGAATACTGTAGGACTGGAAAAAGTCTGTCTAACATATATACATGAAATCCGTTTTTAAATAAGGACAACTTTAATAAAAGAAACAAGTAAATAAAACAACAACAACAAAAAGTTTCTCATTCAAGAGTTCATGAAACATATCTAATTGTGATGGTTTTTTTTTAAGGGGCTCTGCATCCCACAGAGACACCCAGTTGACTCTTAGAGCAACTTACCAGCTAGGATAAGTCAGCAAAGATGCTTACCTGTAACAAGTGTTCTCCATAGACAGCAGGATTGATCAGGCATACACATGGATGTTGTTAGCACCCTATACTGGGACAGAACAGCTCTGGCCAAGCTCAGAACAGATGTAAAATTCTGAGCATGGTCAGGCCTTTCCATGCACAACAGTCTCCTCAGTCATTGTAGTAATCCAAGACTTCTGCAAAATCTTGATGTGTAAAAAATAATCAGACATTCCTGGTGATTAAAGAAACAAGTCCTTCCTACTTGGGAAACCTGCCACTCACAGGAAACATTCACAGTCAAACTAAACCCCCAAGGTACAAACCTGATCCTATACCTCTACCTGTTCCTTCTCCCAACAGAAAGGGTGTGCAGCCACACAATTCATTTTGCAAACCCAGCAAAGCTCAAAAACAGGTCACTTCTGGAGTGAACAGCAAAACTCCCAAATAGAAAAAACTCACTACATCAAATTATAAAAAAGTATATGGCATTTAATACTGGAGCCAAGAAAACAAAAAAAAAGAAGAAAAAGAGAGATAAGGGAGTACAGGTCTCAGATCAACTTTGACGGGACTGTCAGTAAGCAAAGGGGAAACCCCTCTAGCCACTGTCCCAACACATAAACGACCTTTAAAACTCCCTTCTCTCATAACCATAACATTGAATACAACCCAGCAGATCAAGAGCTTTAAGCACAACTTATCTTAAAGAGCTTTCCAGAGAATCGATCAAAAGAGATCTCATCCAGTGCTCAGAGCTCCATCACCCCAACGCCTCTCCGGGGTGCCCATTAAGCTTTTCGATAAAAATGCTTCTTCAGGGCGTAAAGAGTTATAGCTGTCAAAAAAACATAAAAAATGCCCTCAATAATTACCATAAGCAAACAAAACACCCCATGAATATAAAACCCCTACTTGCCACTGCCAATTGGTTCTCACCAAACACTCGATCCCAACCTCTCTTCAACAAAAGCCGGACCAGCTAAAAAAACGCTGCGCATGCAACCTAAAAAAGAATCCTGCCTGTGACTACAAAACTGTCTTCTGTGAGTTGAACTTTGATTTATTTTCTCCTATGTAACCTCTAATAATCTGTAAACATTGAATTTATTTAGGGGCCCTTTTATTAAAGTATGGTATGTTTTTGCACTTACCATGCTTCAACTGCAAAAATTAAGGGTGTGCCCAGTATACCACATACAGTTACCACACAGAAAACGGTATTACTCAACTGTAGCAGGTGTTCAACATGGACAGCAGGATAAATTCTCATTTATGGGTGATGTCATTGACAGAGCCCTGCATGGGAATTACTTCTGGAAGGCTTTACAATGGTCTTGGCATGCCCCTGCCTCCTCAGTTTATACTGAGCTGATAGCAGAATGCAACTCCAAGGGGAGGTGGGAGGGTTGGGAGGACCTATCCTTCTGTCCGCAGAGAACACCTGCTACAGTGAGTAACCTTTTTCCTCTGTGGACAAACAGGATAATGTTTTCACATATGGGAATCTCTAGCTACAGACTGCCTTAAAAGAAAAAAGGGGAATAACCAGTGTTGCCATAAGCTGATACTAACTGAATCACTTAAGAACATAACAAGAACATAAGATATGCCATACTGGGTCAGACCAAGGTCCATCAAGCCCAGTATCCTGTTTCCAACAGTGGCCAATCTAGGTCATACGTACCTAGCAGTTTCCCCAAAAGACACAGGTTCCGCAATGCTTGTACTGGGTCAAGCATTGATATCCTGGGTCCCTTCTTAATAATGGTTTATGGACCTTTCCTCCAGAAACTTGTCCAAACCTTTTTTAAACCTAGCTACACTAACAGCCTTTACTACATCCTCCGGTAACAAATTCCAGAGTTTGATTACACGTTGAGTGAAGAAATATTTTCTTTTATTAGTTTTAAATTGTTTACCCTGTAGCTTCATTGCATGTCCCCTAGTCTTTCTATATTCTGATAACGTAAATAATCGATCTACGTTTACCCGTTCCACTCCATTCATTAATTTATAGACTTCTATCATATCTCCCCTCAGCCGTCTCTTTTCCAGGTTAAAAAGCCCTAACCTTTTTAGCCTTTCTTCATAGGAGTATCCTTCCATCCCCTTTACCATTTTGGTGACTCTTCTCTGAACCTTTTTTAATAACGCTATATCTTTTTAAGATACGGTGACCAGAATTGCACACAATATTCAAGGTGCGGTCTCACCATGGAACGATATAGAGGCATTATAATATCTTTTGTTTTATTTTCCATTCCTTTCCTTATGATACCTAGCATTCTATTTGCTCTCTTGGCTGCCGCTGCACACTGGGCCGAGGGTTTTAACATGCTATCCACAATGACGCCTAAATCTTTTTCCTGGGTGGTGGTTCCTAATGTGGAACCTTGCATCGTGTAACCATAGTTTGGGTTGTTCTTCCCTAGGTGCATAACTTTGCACTTGTCCACATTAAATTTCATCTGCCATTTTGATGCCCAGTCTTCCAATTTATCAAAATCCTCTTGCAATTTTCCACAATCCTCTTGGGTTTTAACAACTTTAAATAGTTTTGTGTCATCTGCAAATTTAATAACCTCACTCGTTATTCCACTTTCTAGGTCATTTATGAATATGTCAAAAAGCAGCGGACCCAGCACAGATCCCTGGGGTACACCACTATTCACTTTTCTCCATTGGGAAAATTGGCCATTTAGCCCAACCCTCTGCTTTCTATCTTTTAACCAGTTCTTGATCCACAGTAGTACACTGCCTCCCATCCCATGACTCTTTAGTTTTGCCAAAAGTCTCTGATGAGGGACCTTGTCAAAGGCTTTCTGAAAGTCCAGATACACTATATCAACCGACTCACCTTTGTCCACCTGTTTATTCACACTTTCAAAAAAACATAATAGATTAGTAAGACAAGATCTTCCTTGTCTAAAGCCATGTTGGCTGTCTCCCATTAGGCCATGACTATCTACATGCTGAGTAATTTTATTCTTTATGATGGTTTCTACCATTTTTCCCGTTACTGACGTGAGGCTCACCGGTCTGTAGTTTCCCTGATCACCCCTGGAACCCTTTTTAAAAATTGGCATTACATTGGCGATCCTCCAATCTTCAGCTATTACAGATGATTTTAATGAAAATTCACAGATTACTAATAGCAGGTCTGCAATCTCATATTTCAGTTCTTTCAACACCCTTGGATGTATACCATCCGGCCCAGGTGATCTGCTACTCTTCAGTTTATCTAATAGTTGTAATACATCTTCCCGATGTATCGATATTTCCTTCAATTCTTCCGCACCTTTAAATACCACTTCAGTCATGGGTAACATCCCTACATCTTCCTCAGTAAAGACTGAAGCAAAGAATTCATTCAGTCTCTCCGCTATCGCCTTGTCGCCTCTTAGTGCCCCTTTAACTCCTCTATCATCTAATGGACCAACTGACTCTCTCACAGGTTTTTTGCTACGAATGTACTTGAAAAAATCTTTATTTCGCGTTTTTGCTTCCACAGCAAGCTTCTTCTCAAATTCTCCCTTTGCCTGCTTTATCAGTGCCTTGCATTTGGCTTGCCAGTGCTTGTGCTGCTTCCAGGTTTCGTCGTTTGGCTCTTTTTTCCATTTCCTGAAAGATGCCTTTTGGCAACAACAGCCTCTCTGACCTCCCCTTTAAACCATGCTGGCAGTGTTTTGGACTTCCTTCCACTTTTCTTAGAGCGTGGAATACAGCTGGTCTGGGCTTCCAAGATAGTATATTTCAACAACACCCAAGCTTGATGTAAGTCTTTTTTTTTGGCAACACACCTTTTACCCATGCCAGAAATGATATTTAAAAGTGAAGTATCAGAGGAATTGAAACAAATCTCAATAAATCAGGACGATATAATACAATTATTTGATAAACTAAACAGCAGCAAATCACATTTTTGGGTGCTGAAAGAACTGAAATATGAGAATGCAGATCTACATTTAGTAATCTGTGAACTATCATTACAATTATCTGTAGTACATGAGGGTTGGAGAATGGCCAATGTAATGCCAATCTTTAAAAAGGGTTCCAGGGGTGATCCAGGAAACTACAGACCGGTGAGCTTGAAGTCTGTACCGGGAAAAACGGTAGAAACATTAACATTACTGAACATGTAAATAGTTGTGGCTTAATGGCAGAAACCAACATGGATTTAGTGAAGGAACATCTTATCTCACTAATCTTACATTTTTTTGAAGGTGTGAATAGATAGGTCGATAAAGGTGAGACTATTGATATAGTGTATCTGGATTTTCAGAAAGCCTTTAACAAGGTACCTCATGAGAGACCTTTTGGGAAATTAAAAAGTCAAGGGACAGGAGGCAGTGTGCTTTTGTGGAACTGATTTAAAGACAGAAAACAGAGTAGGGCTAAATGGCCAATTTTCTCAGTGGAGAAAGGTATATAGTGAAGTACCCCAGAAATCTGTGCTGGGCCCACTGCTTTTTAACATATTCATAAATGACCTGGAAATGGGAACAACAAGTGAAGTGATATTTGCAGATGACACAAAATTAATCAAAATTGTTAAAACAAGAGGATTGTGAAAAATTGCAAGAGGATCTTAATAAATTGGAAGACTGGGCATCCAAATGGCAGATGAAATTTAATGTGGACAAATGCAAAGTTATGCACCTAGGAAAGAAAAACCCAAATTATGGTTACATGATGCAAGGTTCCATATTAGGAACCACCACCCAGGAAAAGGATTTGGGCATCATCGTGGATAATATATTGCAACACTTTGCCCAGTGTGTAGCGGCAAGAAAGCAAATAGAATGCTAGGAATCATAAGGAAAGGAATGGAGAATAAAACCAAGCATATTATAATGCCTCTGTATCATTCCATGGTGCGACCACACCTTGAATATTGTGTGCAATTCTGGTCGCTGTATCTTAAAAAAGATTTAGCAGAACTAGAAAAGGTACAGAGAAGGGCCACCAAAATGGTAAAGAGGATGGAGGAATATGCCTATGAGGAAAGGCTTAAAAGGTTAGGGCTCTTCAACGTGAAAAAGGGGAGATATGGTAGAGGTCTATAAAATTATGAATGGAGTGAATTGGGTAAACATAGATTGGTTGGTTGTTTACGCCTTCCAAAAATAGAAAGACTAGGGGACATGCAATGAAGCTACAATATAGCCCATTTAAGACTAATAGGAGACAATATTTTTTCACTCAATGGGTAATCAAACTCTGGAATTTTTTACTGGAGGATGTAGTAAAAGCTGTTAGTGTAGCTTGGTTTAAAAAAGATTTGGGCAAGTTCTTGTAGGAAACGTGGCTAAACAGGTAGAAAATGCGACGGCGAAAGCCAGAAAGATGCATGGATGCATAGGGAGAGGAATGGCCAGCAGAAAAGGAGGCGCTAGTGCTTCAGTATAAATCTTTGGTGTGAGCTCATTTGGAGTACTGTGTGCAAATCTGGAGACCGCACCTTCAAAAGGATATGAACAGGTTGGAGTCGGTGCAGAAGGCGGCTACTAAAATGGTTAGTGGTCTTCGTTATAAAGCATACGAGGACAGATTTAAGGATCTTAATATGTATACTTTAGAGGAAAGTTAGGATAGAGGAGATATGACTGAGACATTTAAATACCTCCGTGGCATAAATGCACAGGAGCAGAGCCTCTTTCGATTGAAAGCAAGCTCTGCTATGAGGAGACATAGGATGAAGGAGAAAGGGGATAGACAGGAGTAATGTGCGGAAATATTTCTTTACGGAAAGAGTGGTAGATGCATGGAAAAATCTCTCAGTGGAGGTAGTAGAGACAAGGACAGTATCTGAATTCAGGAAAGCGTGGGACAAACACAGAAGATCTCTAAAGGTAAAAAGAGGATTATTGTAGTTGATATGGAAGGGCAGACTAGATAGGCCATGTGGTCTTTTTCTGCCGTCATGTTTCTATTATTAAAGGGGATCAAGGAAATCCACTGTTTACCTCAGGATAAGCAGCGTGGAATCTGTGTACCTTTTTGGGAACCTGACAGGTACTTGTGACTTTGGCCGCTGTTGGAAATGGGATACTCTGCTTGATGGACACTTTTCTGACCCAGTATAGCATTTCTTATTTTCTTATTTTATCCTTTTTTGTCTAATAGGAATGGAATTGGATTCTATTTCCCAAACAGATTTTGGAAAACTGATTGGCCAAATCTATTATCTATCTTTCCTCCCTCCCTCCCCTTAACATTAAAATATTTTACCATTGGGGCATAGTAAATATGGCCACGTAGTGCTGCTTCTCTGAGTTTCCTCATGCCGAAGCAAAAGGGGAATTCCAGGAAAAAGCCCTCTGAACCTTTTCCTTCCATCACCATGGGTCCTATGGATCATTTTATCAGAGTATCCAAGGCTATGCAGGCTGGGTTCAGTTTGGTTGCGGCGGTGGTAGGGCCAGAGGGTCTTTTGCCGCTTTCCAAAACTGAGATCTCCTTCTCCCCAGAAGTGTGGACGCTACCCCCCACACCCAGATGACCCCCCCTCCCATCTCCCAGCAGCTCTGAGGCTCACACGTCAGAAGTCAGCATGCTTGTGGGCCTTGTTTGAGGGGAGCAGCTGGATGGCTCTGGGAAGGTTATCCCTGGAGTGGTCTTTTTCTGTCGTGATGTTTCTGTGTTGTCAGCGGTGGAGTCCTCCTTACAGAGTGGTCGACATTAGTGCAGAAGCGACTGGTGTTCAGGCAGAAGTTTTGAATTCCACTCCTCTTCTGACAACTCTTTCTCGTCCTAAACAGTTTACATTGGAGTCCATTTGGGATGCCATAGCTTTTTCTGACTGATAGCTCGACTGTCTGTTTAGAGATGTTAACTACCAAGGTACAGAAGAATTAGGAACTGATTACAACTGCAAGTGTTAGTGAGACTTTAAATACTACTACTCAAGATCACATCAACTTTCGGTATTGTCGGATACTGATGTTTCCTTGCTCAAAGATAATTCTGCATTGAGATTTAAAGTGGAGTCACTTGAAAATGCTACCTGTGCACCTAATCTTTGGGTGTTACATTTCCCACGTGCTGTTGGGGTATTGACTTTGGAAATTTTCAAGAAGTATTTGGTAGAGGTCCTTCTTATGCCAAAAGAGCTAATTCCATCAATTTACAAAGGTGTACTATTTACCAAGAAGGAAGCCTCGGATCAACCTGGTGGCTTGAATACGGATGTATTGAATGTTACTGAAGCTTGGAATCTTCAAATACTGAATCTTATGTTCCAGCTATGCTTCTTGTTTCCTCTGCCTTGGTCACTGACCACAACTGGATTCTAAAGTTATAGTTTAAGAAGAAGACTGTGTCGTTCTGTGGTCTATCTATATTTCCGGACTTGGCTAAGGAGACTCAGAAACAGCATAAGCAATTTCTATTGTTGAAGAAATTGCTTACGCCACTTTTGAGTTTGCAATTAGGCACTTTCTTTTATTTAAAATTTCTATGTAAATGTTTAGCATTATATAAGTCAGCATGTTACGTTTTTTTTCAGCTGAACAAAGTCGCCACCTTCGTTAACTCTAAGATACCTATGTCATCTGTGGTGACCTCTCCTGAGGTGACTTAATCGCATTAAGATAGAAGATGCCTTGGCCAGTATTTCACTACTATCTTTTCTTTAATTACTTTCCTAGAATTGGGGGTCGTGCCCCCTTTTTTTCCTTACTCTTCCCCCTCCCTCTCCCCCTCATTATGTTGAACTTGTAGAAGGTTCTCTTTTTATTTCTTGCTACTTGTTTTCTGAAATAATTTGTTTGAGTTTCTTCCTTTTTCTGTACAAGATTATGTCTTGATGTGAAGTATGAAATTCAATAAAAATAAAATTAAAAAACCCAAAACATTTTACTACTGAAGGACCCGCTCTCCCTACAGATCAAATCATTTTACAGCATATCTCCTCTTCTGGCATATCAATATCTCCCAAGCAGCTGTCTGGTATTTTTTTAGCACTTGATCAAAAAAAATTAACCCTAGATCAGGGATTCCCAAATCTTTCCCACAACAGTCAGGTTTTCAGGAAAGTCACTATCAATATGCATTTTATAGATTTATATGGGAGACTTATCATATCATATAAAAATTTATCATGCCTATTCATGGTAGATATCTTGAAAGACAGTTGGCTGTAGAGTGCACTGCCCTAGATGTTTGGCATGAGCTGTCAAGGCCAGTTAGGTCCCATTAGAAATATAAACTTTCAGTTTTCATGGAGTGGAGGAGCCTAATAATTAGAGCACTGGCTTGGGAACCAAGAGACCAGGGTTTGATTCCCACTAGCAACCCTTGTGGCTCTTGACAAGTCACTTAACCCTCCATTGCCTCAGAAAAATCCACATTATCATAAGAATATAAGATACACCATACTGGGTCCATCAAGCCCAGTATCCTGTTTCCAGCAGTGGCCAATCTAGGTCACAAGTATCTAGCAGTTTCCCCAGAAGACACAGGTTCCACAGTGTTTGTACTGGGACAAGCAGTGGATTTCCCAGGTCCCCTTTAATAATGGTTTATGGACCTTTCCTCCAGGAACTTGTCCAAACCCAGTTACACTAACAGTTTTTACTACATCCTCCAGTAACAAATTCCAGAGTTTGATTACACGTTGTGAAAAAATATTTTCTCTTATTAGTCTTAAATGGGTTACACTGTAGCTTCATTGAATGCCCCCTAGTCTTTCTACATTTTGATGGTGTAAACAATTGATCTACGTTTATCAGTGTCCCTGTTTTAATGTACATTACCAAGTTTAAGTTACAATATAAATCACTTTGACTGAAATGATAAAGTGGTATAAAAAAAACCCTGTGAAATAAATAAATAATGCTCTTTGGAAGTAAGTGGCTTAACCAAGGAATTCTTCTTCCAGAAAGGGTCAACCTGCTAATCTGTTTGTACCTTGCTAGTAAAAGAGTGAATTCTTGCAGGCAGCTGGGTGGAAGTGGGGTCACAGATTTACAGTCGCACAGAACATATTTCTAGTTTGGTACAGTTGTGAAAGGAGGATGTGATACTGTGACTACCTTATATATATTGCAGTAGAAAAATTGGCATTACTAAAAGGTCATGCTTTAGTTCTACATAGTTTGCAGAGAAGAAATGTTGAGATTTATTACTATTCTAACCCCTTCAAACTGATTTTGTTGCACATATGCAGCCCTTTTTTTTTATTTTGGATGTCCATATTAAAGCAGCTTTTCATAAACAAGTTTTAGAAAATCTTTTCTAGTGGGTATTGTCATCAGCTCTTTCCACACATAAGCTGCTCTGTGTCCAAAAGGAACTCTGTCATTCCTTGTCACAGTAAAAAAGTAAAGAAATATTAAGTTGCTTTCGAGATGAAGCAACTATTAATCTGGAATTGCTTACTTGTATAATAAATTAACAAATCTGTAAATGAGAACATTTCATTTTAAAATATCTACATTTATTCTAAACAGCCACTAGATTTTCCATTTTGTTAGATATTTTGGTGTGCTTTATACAATAAACAGCACTTCTGATTTCACTTTGTGTGTCTTTCTGATACTGTCACAGGTAAGGAATAGAGATGTCCAGCAAGTGGATAAAGGGAAACTGCTACAGAGACAGTTTCCAAAGCTTAACTGCTCAGACACAACAGCTGAGCATAAGACTGAAAAGTGATCGCTCAGACACACTGGGGCTGAGCAAGTTAGTGAACCACCTTCCCTTTGCTACCAGCCACCATAACCTCGAGGAGTGATCAATAATGCAGTGGGATCCTCCTGAGCCAGAGAGTGGAAGATTCTTGCTTCTTCTGTAGCAGCCAAGTCTGGGATGATGGAAGTCATAACATTGCGGGCAGTCTGAATGGAGAGAAAGATGGGGGAAGATAGGGAGGGAAATTGTTGTGTAGAGAGAAGAGCATAAACCTTGCTCTTAAATTACTAAGCAATTACTTTTATGAAGTACACTATAGCATACAGCCTACTTGATATATGAAGATCAATTTTACTTGCAAGTGGTGACTTTTGCTTCAGGGTAAGCCCCCTTTAAATAGTGTTTTACTCACTAATACCTGCAACTTACATCTCATGCATCTTGACAGTGCACGTCGCAAACAGCAACATAGGAAGAGAAGAAGCTAAAATCCTACTTTTCTGATGGGGTTAAACTGCTCTAAGACATACTATGCCATTAGTGACATTGATATTAAATTACCAACTCGCTAAGCTGGCCTTCTAGATCAGCAACACACTGTATGGTTTGACTCATGAATTCAGTTGAGAGGCCATGCTCACAATCCTTGGGAGGGAATTACAGCCACTGCTCGCTGACACATAGGAGGATGTTTACTAAAGTGTGTTAGCTGTCATCACGGCATTAATGAGGAAACGGTAGTGCCGCAGTGATAGCTAACACAGTCAAAATGTAGATATTGCAGGCAATTTTCTGCAATATCTGGATTCTGCATAGAAGAGCAGGGGGAGGTACGGAGGAGTCACTGCGCAAACAATGTTCATGCAATGGCTGCCTTAATCGCCACCAGTTATCTGCAGCCAATGCTGGTGGGGTTGCATTGCAGCCACTGCTGATTGGCATTGGTTGCTGTGGCAGAACTCCATTCCCCCTTGGCCCTCCTCAAGCCTCCCCTCACCATCTAAAAGTTGCTGATGCCGTGGATCGGCAGAACTGCAGCACTGCCAAAAACAGTCTTGCTGGCTCCCATTCAGCACCCCCCTCCCCCTCCGGACAGCCCCAAACCTTTTTGGGAACATGTCTGGGGTAGAATCGGGGCACCCCTCAGTCGCTAGCAAAGTCCCAGTTAGTCAGGGAAGATTCCTCCCTCTCTCCCAAATTCTTTCTGCTAGCCAGTCAGGAAAGTTCCCTCTCTCTTCCCCTCCCCCTTATCCCAGCTAGCCACTCGGGCAAGATCTTCAGGTTCCCCCCCCCCCCCCAACAGGCTCCAAAGGCCTTACCTCTACTTCCGTAGTGGTCTAGCGGCCACAGGGGCAGAAGTGGTTCGCCCAAGCACTTAGGTATCACTACTGTAGAAACGTTTCCCATCTCTTCCTACACACACACACACCTGTGAACACTCTGGTATCTCCCACCTACCCTAAGAAGCAAGGCATGGAAATCAAAGTGAGATTTCCCACCAGAGTAGTTACTCACCTGTAACAGGTGTTCTCCAGGAGCAGCAGGAATCAGTCCTCACATATGGGACGTTGGCGCCCCCGTGCGGAGCATTTCCCCAGCTTTCAAAGAAAGCCTTTGGGAATTGCAACGCGCATGCCCGGTCCCCTTCCCGCCCAAGGGTGCCATCTTGCTCAGTCTGATGACATAGCTAAAAGACAGCAAAAAAATTTAGCAAAAATAAAGCATATGACTGCAACTCCAAGGGGAGGAGGGAGGGTTGTGAGGACTGATTCCTGCTGCTCCTGGAGAACACCTGTTACAGGTGAATAACTACTCTTTCTCCAGGACCAAGCAGGAAGTCAGTCCTCACATATGGGACTCCCCAGCTTAAGGCTACCGGAGGCCCCAAGCCGAAAAAATGAGCTCCCTCTAGAGCGTCAGAACGGAAGGAAGGAATCTTCTCTGAGAACGCCCCCGACCGGTAGCCCAACATCAGGGCCGGAGGGAAGGAGTTGCCTAGACCCCAAAGAGATTATGGAGTACTGCCTGTCCGAAAGCACTGTCCCTGCGGGACTCCCTCTCAAGGCAGTAATGGGCCGCAAAAGTCTGGCTTGAAGACCAAGTAGCCGCCCGGCAGATGTCTGCTAACGGAACAGAGTGGAGATGAGCCACTGACGCAGCCTTCGCCCTGACACGATGAGCCGTGACTCGACCCTCCAATGAGAGGCCGGCTGCCCCATAAGCCCAGGCGATACAGTCAGCGACCCATATAGACAAAGTACACTTGGAGACAGGTAACCCCAACTTATTGGGGTCAAAAGAAACGAAGAGCTGAACAGCCCTCCGATGCTCCCGCGTACGGTCAAGGTAGAAGGATAACGCCCTCCTACAATCCAGGGTATGCAGGACCATCTCAGCCCGTTTGGCATGCGGCCTGGGAAAGAAGATCGGAAGAACCACCTCCTGATTGAGGTGAAAAGGGGAGACAACCTTAGGGAGAAACTTTGGGTGAGTCCGTAAGACTACCCTATTCCTGTAGAACCTAGTGTAAGGGGGATCAGACACTAGTGCCTGAAGTTCACTCACTCGCCTAGCAGAGGTAAGAGCTACCAGAAACAAGGTTTTCCAGGAGAGAAAACGGAGAGGGCAGGTAGCCATAGGTTCAAATGGCGGACAAGTAATCCGCTGTAAGACCACATTCAGATCCCACTCAGGGGCTGGTGGACATAAAGGAGGCTTAAGCAGGAGGAGGCCTCTGAGAAAACGAGCCACCAAAGGGTGGTTGGAAAGAGGCCTCCCGTCCACCGGCGAGTGGTGCGCTGAGAGAGCACTGAGGTAAACCCGGACCGAGTTGAACTTAAGGCCCAGATTGGAGAGGTAAAGCAAATATTGCAATACTACCGCTACCAAGCATGAGAAGGGATTCTCGCTGTGCTGAGCACACCATGTGGAGAATCTACGCCACTTAAGAGCGTAGGATTTCCTGGTGGATTGCCGTCTAGAGGCTAAGACTATGTCTTCCACCTCTCTAGGCAGTAGTAGGGGAGCCAGGACCACCCTTTCAGCAGCCAGGCCATCAGATGAAGGGACTGGAGGTTGGGGTGCAAGAGAGATCCCTGTTCCTGAGACAGGAGATCGTGTTGAATCCCCAGAGGAAGAGGAGTGTCCACCGCCAGTTGCAGCAGAAGCGGGAACCACGGTTGCCTCGGCCACCTGGGGGCTATCAGAATCATTGAGGTCCCGTCCTTGAGGACCTTGAACAGTATTCGGGACACTAGTGGCGTGGGAGGAAATGCATACAGTAGGCCTTGGGACCACGGAATCAGAAACGCATCCGCTGCTACTCTGAGAGGATGCGGTTGTCTGGAACAGAATCTCGGGAGTTGCCGGTTCAGAGGACTGGCGAAAAGATCTATGGTGGGTAGGCCCCACCTGAGAAAGATCTGCTGAACCACCAACGGATTCAATCTCCACTTGTGTGGTTGCAGGATCCTGCTCAGTCTGTCCGCCAGGTAATTTTCTTGACCAGGGAGGTAGACCGCCTTGAGGAGGATTCCGTGATTGACAGCCCAAGAGCACAGCCGTTGTGCCTCCTGACAGAGAAGGAAGGAGCCTGTGCCTCCCTGTTTGTTCACGTAGAACATGGTAACTTGATTGTCCGTCTGGACCAGTACAGACTGGTGAGATGTGAGGTGGGAGAAGGCTCTCAGAGCTAAGTGTATCGCTCATAGCTCCAGGAAGTTTATCTGCTGAGCAGCCTCCCAAGGGGTCCAGAGACCCTGAGTACATGCCCCTTGGCAATGTGCTCCCCAACCTAGAAGAGAAGCATCTGTCGTCAGCACCTGAGAATGCGGAGGGGATTGAAAAACCACTCCGAGTACCAGATTCGGAAGATGAAGCCACCATTGCAGAGAGGAGACGAGCAGGGTGGATATCCTTACTGAGTCCGCAAGGCTCCCTGTGGCTTGATGCCACTGAGTGCGAAGGCTCCACTGAACAGGCCGCATGTGCAGGCGGGCATTGGGGGTTACATGAACCGTGGAAGCCATATGGCCGAGAAGTCTCAGGAATTGCCTGGCGGAGACCAGGGAATTGCTGTGAAACTGCCCGGCTAGATCCATCAACCTGTGGGCTCTGTCCACTGACAGAAAAGCCTTCGCCTGAAGAGTGTCCAGCCTTGCTCCTATGAATTCCAGGTTCTGGGACGGGAGCAAAGTGGACTTTGCGAAGTTTATGACAAACCCCAAGTGCTGAAGCAGAGCCACAGTGCGAAGGGTGGCTTGACTGGCTTCCTGGGAAGACTGGCCCCTTATGAGCCAGTCGTCCAGGTATGGGAACACAAAAAGACCTTGAAGCCTTAGGTAGGCTGCCACCACCACCAGGCACTTTGTGAACACCCTGGGGGCGGAGGTTAGGCCAAAGGGTAGTACTCTGTAGTGATAGTGGTTTCCACCCACAACAAATCTGAGATATTGCCTGTGGTCTGGATGAATGAGGATGTGAGTATAAGCATCCTTTAGATCCAAGGAGCATAGCCAATCTCCCTGCTGGAGGTAGGGCAGCAGGATTCCCAGGGTAAGCATCTTGAACTTTTCCCTCGCCAGGGACTTGTTGAGGTTTCGCAAGTCTAGGATGGGTTTGAGGCCTCCTGTTCTTTTTGGTACCAGAAAGTACCTGGAATAAAAGCCGTGACCTCTCAGGTGGTGGGGCACCGGTTCCACAGCCTGTTCCTTTAGCAGACTTGCTAACTCCTGAAGGAGTAGGTCCCTGTGCAGAGGGCGTCTTGGAGGCTCCCCTGGAAAATAGGAGGGAGGTACCTGGTGAAAATGGAGAAGATAGCCCTTTTGGACTATATGGAGCACCCAGGTATCTGATGTGACGGCTGACCACCTGTGGGCAAAGTGGGCCAGCCGGCCTCCTGTGCTGATGTGAGCCAGCTGAGGAGAAGAGGCTATGCTTTCTGAGTCAAAAACCCCCACCCTGCAGAGCAGGGGCCGGTGTTGGTGGCTTGGGGGCCTTCTGCCTATGGGGCCCATGACCCTGCCCCTTGGCCTGCTGACCCTGTTGGGGAGCTGCAGAGGCCTGATAATGAGGGTATTGTTTATAGGCAGATGACTTCCTCGGGTAAAAGGTCTTTTTTCCCGAGCCCTTCTTTTTCTGAGAAGGGGCAGAGGTTTTTCTGGACAGCCTAGTCCAGGTTAGAGCCTCGGTCTCGAGTTCTGCAGCCTTTTCAGCCATGGACTTTCCAAAGAGGTTTTCACCTCGGCAGGGGACATCGACCAACTTGTCCTGTACCCATGGCTCGAGGTCGGATGACTGTAGCCAAGCCTGTCGGCGGGCACCGATGCCGGCCCCGGCTACTCGGGCCGAAGCCTCGAAGCCATCGTAGGCTGCTCGAGAGATAAACTTTGAGCACTCTCGAATACCAGTGGACAAGGCCTGGAACCTCTGCAAGGGTTCCTCGGAGAGACCAGCAGAGAACCCGTCAATCTCCTTTGCCAGGTCTTGGAGGTACATGCCCATGTAGAGCTGGTATGTCTGGACACGGCAAGCAAGCATAGAGCCCTGGAAGTACTTCTTACCGAGGGCATCCAGGTTCCAGGCCTCCCGGCCGGGAGGCACCAAGGAGTGCATCTTCGGACTTTTCAGTCAATGCATGGCCGATTCCACAACCATGGAGTGGTGCGGTAATTGTGCCTTTTGGAACCCGGGGCTCTTGCGGACTCGATAGATGGAATCGACCCGCTTGCTTAACACCGGCGTCGAGGCCGGGGTCTCCCACATGCGGAAGAGCAGCCGCTCCAGCATCGGAGGAACCGCTACAGTAAAGGCCTCCTTCGGGGGAGAGTCATACTGGAGGGCCTCGAGCTCCTCGGCTCGAGGCTCCTCCTCGGGATCCACGGGGAATGCCAAGGCCTTGGCCATATCCCACACGAAGTCCGAGAACCGGGTATCCTCCAGTGGGGAACATCTCCGAGATTCGGACTCCGGCGAGTCCGATGGGACACACCGAGTCTGATAAGTGTCGGGTGACTCTTCGTCCTCCGTTTCCCAGCCCGACTCCTCAGAGGAGGAATCGAGCAGCTCCGGTTGGGCGGGCACCGATGCCATCCACCCCGACGCTGAGGGTACCGGCGTCGACGACCTCGGTCCCGAACGGGAGGCCGAGGGAGAGCGTGGCCGAGGATCGACTCAAGCCCGCATGGACTCGAGGATCGGCTCGGCCTCCGGGATCGACTTGGACGTCGAGGTCCCGGTGGTCGGAGCAGATGCACCGGTGAGACCGGCGATCAATGCCTGCTGCTGTTCCATGAAGGCAGCGACGCTGCTCTCCAAGGCCGTCAACCTGAGTCCGAGCTCAGGAGACCCAGCAGCCCCCGACCCGGGCCCCGACGGCGGCTCCCCTGGAGGAGAGTCCACGAGGACTACAGTACTCATGTGCCCAGGAGACTCCATCTTGAGATGAAGTTGTTTGGCAGGCCTCTCCGACTCCGAAGACCCGGGACGGCTATCGGGGCTATGCGACCTGGCCCTCGAAGAACCAGGAGCGTCCACCGCCGCCGCCCTCACGGGTTTCTTCTTCCTGCGCTGCTCCCGCGAAGGTGACCCCCGCTCAGAGGAACCTCAACGCTGTTCGGGGCCAGAGTCCCAAGACGTCGAAGCCTCTGACGAGGTCCGGGCCCGTCCGGACGCGGAGTCAGAGAAGATTCTATCCTTTTGGTGCTGCCGACTCCTCAACGCCTTCGAGGACATTTTGCCACACGGACCACAGATCATCGGGTCATGATCGGGTCCGAGGCAGCGGAGGCAGCAGTCATGTGTGTTGGTAAGAGACATAAGTTTCTTACAGCGATCACACTTTTTAAACCCGCTGGCAGCCATCGGGGGAAAAAGGGCCCCTGCGAGGTCAAAAGACAGGGCTGCCAGTGAAAAGAGAAAAATGGCGTGAACGCTAGTCTCGAAGGACAAAAACCGAAAAATAGAGTGTGGGCTCGATACCGGCGTATCGGGCCCAGGCGGGAAAAGGATCTGGCGTCGAACCGAAGAAGAAGAACAAAAAACAGGGAACTCAACTTTTTCCTCGGTGAAAAACGAACTACGTCCATCGGACTCCACGGAAAAAAGAATACTGAGCAAGATGGCACCCTTGGGCAGGAAGGGGACTGCGCATGCGCGCTGCAATTCCCAAAGGCTTTCTTTGAAAGCTGGGGAAATGCTCCGCTCGGGGGCTCCGTCGGCGCCAACGTCCCATATGTGAGGACTGACTTCCTGCTTGGTCCTGGAGAAATTGTAGGTTCAGTAGCTCTCTTGTAATAAGAAATGTAACAAGAAAGATGCTAATTAATCTATTTAGGTTTTGCTGCATCTTTACCTTATACAAATTATTGATGAAAAACATATCTAACAGGCAATTTTGTCCCACAGAAGCTCTATGTCCATGTGTTTTGTGTGGTGCACATTTTTACAGTTGTGTGTTTTGCTTCTGTCTCTTGCTACCTCCACTTCCAAATTTCCAGTAATAGTTCCTAAGTTCAGAGTACAGGAGAGGCTATGGGACTGTGCAACATATTGCAAAAGGCATGGATGCAAAAACCACAGATGGCCCCTCAAATGAAATGCAAGAGAGTAGTAATCATTTATTTTTATAGGCATAATCAGGGAGTGATATGAAAGCAGTAAGGATACTCCCCGCCCCTCTCCCACCCTCCTAGGTCCTACACTTCCTTCTCTTTCACCCTTTCAGGCTTCTCCCTCATCTCGCTGTCCTTCACTCGTCTGCTTCCCTCCTTCCAACTGGTAATACACATCTGCTGGCATATAGATCATTTTACTAAGTTTGGGTGGTGCCTGCCATGTTTTGCAGTGCAGACTCTGGGAATAGCAAGACTTAAGCTTAGTAAATCGAGTTGCATGACAGAGAAGTCTCCATGCTTTTCAGCCATATCATTGCGCCTTCTTTCAGCAGTGCAGAGAGCCTCCCGATCGTCGGTGGCATTGCGGTGCAGGAACACTCAATTCCGTGAAGGAGAGGCCCTGCTGCTCTCAGGGGCTCCCCCCAGGATCGAGAGTCACTGAACCAGGAACATTGCTAAGTCCAGCAATTACCTTCCCCAAAGGCTTTACTGCCTGCAACAGTGTTTTTGTTCCTTTCTTTTTTTCCAATAAGCTTTACTGTGCCACTCTGCGAGCTCTCCACATTGCTAAATCTTTTTTTATGTCTTTTTTTTCCCATTCAAACAACCTATCAACTCCTTAGTTATCCCTTCAGTGAGTCCCTGTCCTGGGATCACATCTCACCGGCTGCTTGGAGACTGAGATACTAGAGACTGGTGGGAGGTGCCAGCTATCTATCTTTGGTGAGGTCAGAAAGTGTGACATGTTGCTGGTGAGAAGCAACTACCCACAGGTCAGGACTTGACTGGAGGAACGATAAGGAACAATTTTTTAAAGTTTATTCATTATAAGTAGGGCTTCTGATTCTAGGTTTTAACCATAAAATACCCCCGTTGCAAAAAAATTAAAATAGGTGTTTATTGGATAGCTTCCCAAGATACTTTTTTACCCCTCTTTTGGTTTGGTTTGTATCCTCCACTCCTAAGTGACACAAACATACATGTTTGATTCCACCAGAAAAGGTACCCAGAAATAGTACCTGTGGCATGAAAAACTGATAAACACAGATATTTTTTATACCCTCAAAACACCTAATTTAGCTGGAAAATAAACACCTATATTTTCCATTTCTAAACACCTAGGCAGGGCCAGCACTACCCAGTAAGCATGGCAGGAGGGTGCCAATGTCAGTGGGGCATTGTCGCTAGTGCCTCCTTAACAGGAGGGCAAACCAGAAGAGTTGCTCAAGGCCGCGATTTATGCCGAGAAGGGAAGAGACTGCCCAAGGAAGAGTTGCTCAAGGTTGCTGATAGTGGCTGAAGTCTGCCCTTGGGATTTGCTTTTCCTACGGCAGGCTCTTCTTTTCTTGGCTGCAATCATGGCTTTGCACAACTTTTCTGCCCACGGGAGAGGAAAATCCTGCAAACAGAAGCAAGAAGAGAAGAGCCCGCCCCTGGGAGAAGAGTTGCAGGGGCCAAGAAAGAGCCTACCCATGGGCAGAAGGGCTGCCAGCTAGGTCATGCCTGCTGTGAGGCGCTGAGGTAGCAGTGCAAGGGCAGTAGAGTTGGGGTCCTGGAGAGAGAGGCAGAGATGAGATGAATTTAAAGGGACAGTGCGTTAGGGACTAGAAGATATGGGGTGGGGGGGGGGGGGACAAATGAAGGGCAGAGGATGAGAGTGAAAAGAGGGACAGAGTCCAGGAAGGGGAAAAGAGAGTTGGGGGCAGCAGGAAAGGGGCGGGAGGGTGGAGGGAAGATATTTGACATGGGGATGGAGGGCTAGGGAGAGAGAGATACCGGGCACAGAAGGGGCATAGAGAGATGGAGGGGAAATGGAGATGGTGAGAAGATGTTGGATGCAGAGAGGTATCACAGGAAACCAGGGAAGATGCTGGACATGGGGAGGGCATTAGGAGGTAGAGGGGGATGCTGGACATGGGAGACAGAGGGGAGATACTGAATGCAGGGGTGGTTTAAGGAGGCAATGGGGACATGCTAGATGGGGAAGGGACTAGGGAGATTCTGAACATGGGAAGGGAGCATAGGGAAAATCAAGGAGAGGAGATTTTTGAGATGGAGTGGAAATGCTGGACACGGGAGTTATACGGAGACTAGGGAAGATCCTTTGGACATGGGGGATGGAACAGAGGGGAGATGCTGGACATGGGGATAATAGGGAGAGAGAGGGGAGAAGATGGACAGGATAAATAGGATGAGAAAGAGATGGAGAGATGCTGGGCATGGGAGTAATAGGGAAGGGATGGTATGTAGAATGGGGAGATGCTGGACACAGGGATAGGAATGGAGAGGGGAGAAAACGGAGTTACTTACCTGTAACTGGAGTTCTCCGGGGACAGCAGGATAAGTCAGCCACAATTGGTGACGTCATCCGACGGCGCCGAGACGGAAGTACTCTCCATAGCTCAGAAGGGCTTTGCCCTTCTGAGCATGGGCCAACTGGCCCCACCCCCCTGCCCGCCCCTAGCTAGCCAGTACGTCCTCTAGCTTAGCCTTTCGCCGCTAGGAGGCGGGCAGTAGGACGGAGGCCGACCCCATCCAGGGGAGGTGGGTGGGTATGTGTGGCTGACTTATCCTGCTGTCCCCGGAGAACTCCAGTTACAGGTAAGTAACTCCGTTTTCTCCTAGGACAAGCAGGATGAGTCAGCCACAATTGGTGCCTCCCAAGCTGGCAGTTGCTGAGGAGGATGGGGGAAGGCCGATAACCTTTCCCAGGCCAGGCATGCACCCGTGTTAAGCAACGAGGGGTGATGCCTGTGAGTGCCGAGAAGGAGCAGGTTCATGACTGCGTGTGTTGTCGCAGCGATGTGAAGGGCACTATGCGACGGTCTGCCGTCTTGATGCACCACTGAGGCGGCCAGGCATCTCTGCAGTGTAGGCCAATAGAGCAGCGGGAGTAGCGGTGATGAAGGAGCAGCATGCAGCTATCAAGCCGTCTTTGTGTGAAGAACAAAAGAGGGCCCTCTCTGTGAGGAAACCCGCAAGCAGTGGGATGTCATCCCAACAGTGACGGCACAGAGATGGCAAACACTGGTCAGAGTGCAAGGACTTTAGGCCATCATTCACTATCTATTTATATTGATAGTTTTATTTAGATTTAAATTTTTATTTATTTATTTATTTTATTTTATTTATTTATTATTATTATTATTATTATGTTTTGTTTTTTTTTTGTTGTTTTTTTTTTTTATAACTCCGTAGCTTGATACCGGAGGATGCTGTCAACCATAGTGTAGCCTGATAGGGGATGACAGGAACAGGTAGATCACTGCACGGCGGTACCAGTACCGGTTTGGCAACTTATCACCATAAGACTGTCAAAGGCAAGTAGGGATCGTGAGATAAAACCTTGATTCATGGTTACTAGGCAGTAGTGCCAACTACTGGGATATTCCTCCTTCCTGGGTTTGACCCAGTATGGCGTAACATCCGGACTGAGTCAGCAGTGGAATGCATCGATGTTCCATGGGGTGATCGGTGAAAAGTATCAGGCCAGAGGTGACCACCAAGCTCGCAGTGCCCAAGTGGGTTCCGCGGACGGCGGCGGTGGCAGAACAATTGTCTGGCTGGCTAATGTGAGATTCCAGACCTCATCCTCCTCCGCATGGTCCTGCATGAGAAGTGTGCCCATGTAGATGGTGTCCTTGAATGTTGTGTACCGTGATGGCTTTGTTGTGAGTTTGTGGTGGCCTTGCAGATGTGTGCTACATGCGTTTTGATAGGTAACGCCTCAGCCAGCCTTATTCATTGGGTACAGTGGGGGATTGAACCCACGATCCCTGCACCATCAGTTGTGGATCACTCCTGGCCTGGCTTAGGCCTATGTCTATAGGGTAGCCCATCCCTTGTCTGCATACGGGCAGCTGGCAGGTGATTACCGATGGAGGCTTGTATGTATCTGGGCAGCCGGCAGTCGTTGCCTGTTCCTGGGCAGCCAGCAAGGTGATTCGCAGCGGGGGGCCTAGCCACTTGGCTGCTCTGCTGCTCTTTCATTGGAGGAGATGCCACGCCTCCCTTGATTGTGGGTGCAGGAGGGTCGGGAAAGCAGTCCGCTTTGACCGAAGCGGTCCGCTTCGACTAGGCAGACTAAGCGCTGTTCAGAGGATGGGCTGGTAGGATGTGCTGGGTATATCCCGGTGAGGCATAGATCTGTCAGGACCATAGCTTGAGGCTCACGCTGTTCCGTTGAGCACGGTAAGTAGATGCCCTGTATGGGTGGTTAGATGACCGCAAGGGCGGGTATGGACCACAGCCGTCAACAGGGACCCAATGAGACAACTGGGTGTGACTGTTGAGGAGAATTTGACAGAGACCTGTCAGACAGAACGTGTCAGAATAGAATGGGTCAGAGTACCTAGATAGCATGCGGACCTGCTGTGGTGAGCCTGACCGATGGAGGATACATTCCCTCACGGTCCAGGCCCTGGAATCAAGAGCCGCGGGAGTTGCTCGTATCCCGTGACCAATGGTCCGGTGCCCCTGGCTCTGTGGATGCTGAGTTAGGGTGACGCCCTCGAGTTGATCAAGAAGGCAAGAAGGGGATCCACACTGGGGATCTCAGTCCGGCTGAGAGCCTGTCACTCCATCTATATGCGCCTTGTAACGACAGGTTTAGACAACACTGGGGATCTCAGTCTGGCTGAGAGCCTGTCACTCCATCAGTATGCGCCTTGTAACGATAGGTTTAGACCAGGGTGTTAAGGCAGGTTTAGCACAGGGTGTTAAGGCAGGTTTAGCACCATAGAGGTTTATTGGGCAGGCGGGCTGTGGCGGACTCATCTGCAGGTGTGAGGTGACCAGCCGTGGAGGTGAACTGTGGTGCCACAGCAGGGAGTTTGACCTATGACCTTCTGTTCTTGCACGCACTTCTGTGTGCACTGCGCCACCGCATTGCCACCCCTCTGTTTGATTTGGGGGCACGGCATGGGCGTATCCGCACAGATGGAGGGATGTGCGTCCATGAGGCCACTGTCAGCAAGAAAGGCTGTCCTTTGGCGGAACAGAGCTGGCGAGTCAGGGATGGACAGGAAGGCCCCGACTGATGGTGGGGTGGCGCTGACCTTTTCCCGTTTCGTCAGGTGGGAGTGTACAGGGACCCATGCAATTGTGGTAGGGAGAAGACCACGTCCCGTGCTTAAGGACAGCGTACTGGCCAACAGCTGATGTCGTTCTATGGTTCCTCGGTCATGTATTAACCCGTGGGCATGGCCTCCTAGAGGGAACAGGGGCCATGCGGCACCTTTTATGTGTCAGAGTGTTGAGAACGTTGTCCTTACATTCCCATATGCAGGTAGCGCTTGGGGACCTCTGGTGAGTGGCCATGGCCGCTGTCGATGCGAGCTTCATAGTCCCTTTAATTGAAGTGAGGATGTAGTTGAAGCAACGACTCTATGTACTGCAGTAACCTGCTGCAACAGTCACCCGTAGGAGGATGTCAGACCCTAGGTGCTTTAGGCCAAGGGGAGTGCGAGTGTGGCTGACTGTCAGTTCAGACCTCCTTAGGAGGCCGTTCTGCAGAGTAACGCCTCAGACGGCCCTACTCATTAAGCCCACTGGGAATCGAATCATGACCCCTGCTTTATCCGTCCAAGCATTAACCAGTGCTACAATGATTGCGCAGCACATCCCACGTCTCCTAGTGGGACGAGGATCCTATTAGCCCTCAGGGTATTCTTGGCGCAGGTCCCGAGTGCTACGCGGTACAGGGAGGCCTGTGTACACTTGGTCCGGATGCGAAGCCACCGTCCCTTTCCCCCCTTCCTGCTATGCAGGCTCTGCGGGGAGGAGTGGACAGCTTGTTGGCCCCGTAAGGATCTCCTTACTAGCTGCTGATATGGGAACCGCTGAAAAGTATGGGGTTTGAACTTATGACCCTCTAGTCCTACAGGCGCTAGCTATGTCTGCTGCACCACACTGTGACCGCAGTCGGTTAGAGGAGAGCGCTCGAGTTAATTAGGATCAGAGCCAATGCGACGATGTAGTACGGCACCTGCTAGCTAGCCAGGGGACCGAGGAAAATGATCTCCAGACCTTATGAGTAGTGGTCAGTTGCTGGGGAAACCAGACACTGCTGTAGCTGGAGGTACGGGCAATGATTGCACTTCAGGAGTCTGCATTAAGATATTTAAACCTTAGGTTTATAACATGCCCCCTAAAGCACTCATGCCCATCATACGCAATGCCTCAGCCATCCTTGTTCATTGGGCACTTTGGGGGATTGAACCCCAGATCCCTGCACCATTGGTAGGTGCGTTAACCATTGTGCTGTGGCTCTGCTCTTGCCACGTTAAAGGCATGCCGGGGAGCTGAGGCGTGCGAATGAAGGGGACCAGCGTAAGAAGCTGTCTGGAGTGAGATAGTACACCCATCAATTCGCTGCCCGGATTGTGCGAGCCTGTTGCTGGCATTGTGCAAGTCTGTGTGTACGTGTGCTATGGCCCTTGGGGCCGTCCTCCTGGTAGCAACAAGTCTATTGAGGGGTTATCAGTAACCCCACTGTGGGTTTGAACCCACGACCTCTGTCTCCACAGGCAGTGAAGTAACCATTGGGGAGGTAGTTAGACAGGAGCACCGCAGCCAGTTTCAGCTGAAGGAAGGGCTACGGAATGGTGGCCAATGGGCTTTCATTCGCGCATTAGAAGGGCTTCCCTCGGCCGGCGCTGAGGGTAGATAGTCAGGCGAGCGGCGGTAGCATGAATTGCGTGCTGAAAATCTGCGCTGGTAGCGGACCTCCCAGGTGTCGCTGAGTTCTGTGGACTGTGCCAGCTTTTACCTGATTTAAGCATGATGAGGGAACCCTGGCCCTTATCCTGGTTTAGGTTAATGGGCGGGCGGCCTTCTGCCCCTTGAACAACAAGCTGCGTGCACTGTGCATCATGTTACCAATTTGGGGTTCGCAGCTGGATCGACGCGGTCGGAACAGCCGACGTGGACCTCCATCCCACCTCCGATTGGCAGAGAGAGGGGGAGTCTGCCCTGTTGTGGCAGGGAATCAACCAAGCTTTGAGGCCTTCAAATGCTCAGACTGCATTCCCTTCCTCTTCTGTGTTGTGGAGCAGAGCATGGGGCCTGGTCACAAGAAGCTGTGAGGTGGAGGCTTTTCGGAGGTCTGATGGGAGCCTGTAGGGCATTGGGCCCACTCGGCTCCCTGCATTCGAATCCTTGGTTAGAGGGGACCTGTTGGTTAGATAGGCAGAGCATTGGAGCAGCGTCTAGAGGAGCTCCTACGTCGGCGTCTGAACAGCTTGGCGGCGCCGGGACAGCTTCCCATCTGAAAGTCCGCGCCGGGAGAAATGTCTGCGCGGAAAGAGTCTTCAAGGCTCAATTGTTGGTGCCGGAAGAGTCTTCAAGGACTCAATGCCTGCGCCGAACAGGAGATGTCGGCGCCGGGGGTATAAAGGGGCGGCGCCGACTGAGGGCATTCAGGGGATGGAGAACCAACCCCCAGCCAACTGATGGAGCCGTGGAGGCGGGACATGGCGCTGACCAATAGCGCAGAGGATCAAAATGGCCGCCCCCATGTGCCACGTGTGAGGATGTCCGAGGAGCATCGGAGGGGCAAGGCCGCGGATGGAAGCATTCCTCAGCACGTCGCAGCCTGTTGAGGTTCCAATTTTAGTGTTAAAATGAGCCAGAGCAGTCACGCTCAGAAAATGCGGCTGGGCAGAGGCCGGGGACGGAGGCCTAATCTGGCGCGTCCCGGGCTTGCAGAGGGCTCGAAATCCATAGCGGTTACCGTAAGCCGGGGACGGAGGCCTTCGAGGCGCGTCCTGGGCTGCCGCGAGGGCGTCCATGGTCAGCGGCTGAGTCCTTTATATATGGGCAGCGTCTCCTCTCACCATGGCACCTCCTAGGTTGGATGCGACATATTTTGCTGCCCGATGATCAGGAGGCCGCGTCTGTGGCAGAGATCAGGGACGGGCCTTCACAGACACATCCCCTGACTCTGCAAGGGCTTAACATCCAGTGTTCGGCCACATGGCTGGCCAGGGGCTCAAGCTCATTGTTTCTTAGTCAGCCACTGGAACAGCCTGAAAGAAAAACCTGGCAAGCAATAAGGTAAGTCTTACTGAATACATACCTGGTAGTAGAAGAGGATTATTAGGTGTTTTAAGAGTTTAGATGATGTGGAGAGTAAAAGTCCGTCTTGCTGGCAAGGCGGAAGAACAAGAACTGGCTAGCTAGGGGCGGGCAGGGGGGTGGGGCCAGTTGGCCCATGCTCAGAAGGGCAAAGCCCTTCTGAGCTATGGAGAGTACTTCCGTCTCGGCGCCGTCGGATGACGTCACCAATTGTGGCTGACTCATCCTGCTTGTCCTAGGAGAATGCTGGATACAGGGAATGGAAGGGAAAGGGGGATACAGAAGGATAGGGGGAGAAAGAGAGCAGAGATGCTGGATGAAGGGAAAGAGAGAGAGAGAGAGAGCGGACAGACAGTGGATGAGAGGGGGAGAGTGAGCAAAAGACTGGGGAATAATGGACAAGGAAGAAGAGGTGGGGAATGGGAGAACTGGAGTGTGGGTTGAAAAGTGGTAGGGGGATTGAGGACTGGATAGTAAGAAGTAGTAAAATCTGCATAGACAGAGAGCTTGAAAAATAAATGGAAGAAAACTGAAAATAAAAGATCAATATCCAGAATGGAAAAACGTGAAGAAAATAAAAGGGGAGAGAAGAAATGACAGATGGATTAGAGACCATAGAAAGAGAGCTAAGAGAAGACAGAAGAAGCAGAAACCTCAGATTGGGACCAGCATGATCGGAGAATAAAATGGCCAGACAACAAGGGTAGAAAAAATAATTTTATTTTCAATTTATTGATCAGACTTTGTGCTACGTTTATATTTGACACAGTACAGAGAAATGCATCTCTTTCTATTTCTCATTGCGTTTGTTTTATCCTGATTGTATTGTTTGGTAACAATTTTCCTTTGTTTTGTGACCCATCTTGCTTCCTGTTTTTGTGGACTTGTGGGCTGTCAAAGGCCCTTTTCTGTACAAGTTATTTTCTGGCTTGTAGACTTTGTGCTACATTTATATTTGACACAGTACAGAGAAATGCATCTCTTTCTATTTCTGTGGTGTTGCACTGTGTGCAGAGTCTGGCTTCTTGGGTTTCAGTTTAATTTTTGTCTACATATTTTTATTTTTAGGTTGTGGTCACTTGTTCTGTACTGGGTGGGGGTCTGCTTTCTGAGTGTGTGACTGAGGGAAGGTGTTTTGTTAACATGGAGTTTGCACATGGTGATCTGTACTGTAGTAATCTGACTTGTTCAGCTTTTCACATAGGTGTATGGATGTTCTAGGGTCCGCTGCGATATTTACAGTGCTGCTTTTTTTCTGGGTAGGCTCCTTGTGTTAGTTTTGGAAATTGGTGCTAGTATGGTATGGTAGATTTGCTCTGTAGATCCTCAGTGACTTTTGTAGGGTTTTGTGGACATGTGTGGACTGTGTTACCAGCACAGGGCTGTAGGCTAACTGTGGGGTTGGGGGGGGGGGGGTAGATACATTCTCCTGCAGTTACTGTGCCTCAGGTGGCATTACTGGCACCCACGCTACTTATGCCAAGCCATCATGTTAGTTTCTGCTGACAATGCAGATGCCTGCATGTGAGAGTTCCTTTTCTCATCTCACTCTAGTCTAGAGGAAAGTATGATTTTGGGGGAAAAAATCCTGAAAACCTCGGAGTAATGGAAAAAGCATGGCTATTACTCGCTGGTCCAGCTGAAAGTGGCCGTGTTATTCTCACTTTCTCTCTCTGCCACTTTACTTCCTACTGCCAGTGGGAAATGAAGCTCGAGTGAAAGAGAGCCAGAATAATACAGGCTCAATCAAGAAATGAAAACCCATCCTGTGATCCAGCAAGGAGAAAGCATAGATTTATTGGGGAGGCAAGGGAAACCAAATTTACGACCTCATTGGAACTCTAGGTGCTGTTTCAGTGATACAGGATTAGGATGGCCCTAAATCATAATCTTTTGCAATACCGGTTGGCTGTTTAAGGATGTGACTTTTACGCTTGGAAGTCTGCGGACGGCTGTTTTGTTTTATCAAAACATTGCCCAGTAAAACATATGTTATGGATGCTAATGTTTGGGTTTCCTGGTCCAGATTAATAGTGAACTGCCTGGGCATAGCAATGCAATGTGTGCTGTTGAGTCAGTGCTAACTCCTGGTGACCCAGCAACCCCTGGGTTTTCTTGGCAAGGTGTGACTGTAAGTAGATTGCCAGGCCTTTCTTCCAAGATAATGGAGGGTAAGGTGACTTGTTCAAGGCCACAAGGAGTGCCAGGGGGAATCAAATGCTCGTCTCTTGGTCTCCAGGACATTGCTCTAAACACTAGGCTCCTCCTCCACTCTAAATATATGCAGAGTACATTTTTTATGTTACAGCAGTCTAATGACATGCTTGTATACTCTTGGCCTATTTTACTAATTATTCTTCACAGTGCTACAGCTTGTAACTTACTGGCTTGTCATCGAAACCTGTTTAACACGTGGTTTAAATCAGCAGTATGTTAATGTCATCCCTGTCTTCTAATAGTGACAAGCTATATTGCGACTATTTTTTGCATCAACATTATACCAGTTTTGCTTATAGTTTCTAGATGTAAATTGACCACATGGTTATCATGTTGCTGATTACTACATTCTGTACAAAATCGTTCTCCTGCATATTTTTTCAATGAGTAAAATTGTTCTGAGCTGTCCATACGGCTGAGTGTTTTTCTTTTGATGCATATCTAAAATCTAGCATGGTCTTGGACTATCACAGCCTGTTCATATGATGAGACGTATTTACTGCCCAATAATTATTTTTATTCTGGCTATGCATTTGCTCCTTCACTGCAATTTTCTTACAACATTGGATTTGAAGGAGGAATACCAACATCATGTGAAAAGAATTCAGAAAGGAGTTTTGGACAATTGTAGCCCGCATGAATGTAATGAGAGCGAGGCATCGATCTATAGTTTGCAGGGGGGTGCCAGAAACCCTAGCACTGGCCCTGCACCTAGGAATAGAGCCCTAATCATAAATATTACCTAAATTTTAAAATGATCTAAGAGTTCACTCATATCCGAGTTCAGCTATGAGACATCTCAAATCGTAAGGATAAAAGTTTTCTTGTAACCCATTTTTAGCAGGAAAGAGTAGTTATTTACTCATCTAAAACAATTTTGCATTATGCCAACCAAAAGATAGTAATTTAATGTCCATAAGTATGGATAAACTCAATTAGGAAATTAATTCCACAAACTCTTTACTAACATCTCATCAAACTATAGAAACTGCAGCTGGTAAATTTTAACCTCTTATCAATAATGATTGATAGTGCTTTACAGTTGCGTGCAAAGATTTAGCTACTCTTGGTGTTTCAATGAATCCCTTCTCCGGGCTGCCTTTTCTGAAGTCAAGGGCCTACAGCAATTTTGACCAATGATCCTAGAATCTGACGGAGATTATTGGCAGGCTCATCTCAGTCTCATGAAAAGGCTGATGTGGCCTATCCGGAATCAAGGTGGCTAAGCTATCCTCATGGCAGGGCTGGCTTTGTGGATTGAGACTATGAACCCTCAGTGCTGTTGGCATCTGATGAACCTCAGTTTTGATGCAGCATTGCCTCTGCCTAATGTTCAACAGCCTTAGTCCTTGATGCCAATGAAGACAAAGACAAATCCTTCCTCTTCTTCTGGGTGGTATCAGTGGGTGACTGATGGTGGGCGACTTACGGGAACTTGATTCCAATTGAGCTCGATCAACATCCGGAGCAGTCTCTGAAGCCATGGAGACAGATGATGCTGATGGATTGGACTTCTCAGTGCCACCTTGAAGCACTCTTTGTCTACTATTACTGAACATTTGTATAGCGCTACAAGGCATATGCAGCGCTGCAGACACATGTAAAAGACAGTCCCTGCTCATCGGAGTTTACAATCTAGTCGAGACAGACAACATAGTAGCTGTAGACATGGGATACAACTAGGGGGAAATGGTAAGGAAACCCAAGGGAAATAAGGTGAGTCAAGATCCAAAAGCAGCAGCAAAGAGGTGAATTTTCAGCCTGGATTTGAAAAGGTCAGAGAAGGTGCCTGACGTACAGACTCAGGAGTTTATTCAAGGCATAAGGAGCAGCAAGGTGAAAGAACGAAGTCTGGAATTAGCAGTAGAAGAGAAGGGCATAGACAGAAATGATTTGCCAGAAGAACACAGATCACAAGTAGAAGGCTTATGGTTGGGCCTTCAGATACTGTGGGCACCATTTGTGGATGTCCATAAGGGACATAGTCCTGGAGCACCTACTGCACTTTTTTAAACCCACTGGCAAATTTTTGGGACACGCTGTCTGGAAAAATAACCACTGCAAAATCAAATGACCCAATGGTGAAAAAATAGAGAACATGGCTGGATCACCTGAGATCTAAGTGGTTAGTAATGGTGATGCGCAAAAAGAAAGGAAACTTTAAAAAATGAACAAAACACTTGAGTAAGGAACTAAAAGGGGATGGGGGGGAGACATGTGACAGCAGGTGCTGAAATTGGAGAAAACCGACTAAACTCACAAAACATGTTTAAGAAATATAAGAGGTAGAGGTTCCAAGATGGTAGTAGTCAGTATCTGAGTTGCGAATGTACTTTCCTTATGGGTAAATGGAAAGGGAAAGTGGCCAAGCCTTCCCCCAACTGGCCAGATCCCTCCCATTAATTTGCCTTCAGTGGGTCCTTTGGACTGTTTCCTTCAACGTGCTGAGCAGCAGCCAGACTGTATTGGAGAGAGAAACCCAACAGAGGGGGCGTGTCAGCTCGGTGTCCTCCTTGGGAGTCAACCTTACTCCTCTGGAAGTGTGGCACCCTGTTAAGCAACTGGACACTGCTTTAAGACCAGAAGCCAGGAGCACAGTCCAGAGGTTGGTGTTCTATTTGACTCGAGGGGTCTAGCGACTGGAAGTGGTGAGGTGCGTGTGGAAACCCGTTTTACATCAAGTCGGCAGCGCTGCTGCAGGAGCAACAGACACAGGTGGACCTGGAGCAAGGGTGGACTATGCTGAGATGTCTGATTTGGAAGGAGCAGTTGGCAGGGTTATTCTGGATGTGTTTCTTTCACCCTCAGCCAAATTACTCTGGAATCAATCTGGTGTGCTATCAAACAGCTAGCTGACGCACGGCTTCATACTACTTAAGCGGAGTGTGCCAAGAATACCGAGGATATTTCAAAAATGCAAGTACTGAGTAATGACCTGACTGCTCGTATAGCTGATGTGGAAGGCTATTCGGAATCTACCATTAAAGATTTAACTTCCCCTAAGGCGGATTGAACAATTGGAGAATGCCTCTAGGCTCTCAAATTTAAGACTTATTAATTTTCCGAGATCTCAGTTAGTTACTCCTAAGGAAATGTTTAAGTGCTGTATGTCTGAAGTCTTAGGTGTTTCTCCTGAGACACATCCCCCGGTTACAAAAATTTATTACCTACCACAAGGGAAGAAGTCCACTGCACAAGGGGAGGTGCTCCCAGTTCAACAAATGGATGTATTAAATGCTTCTGCTATCTTGGAGAGCTCCGAGTTAGACGTGGTTACTTCAGCAACTTGCCTTGTCTTCGGTCAGGGATTGGTTTCTTTAGATGTTTTTCAGGAAGTGTAATGTTTGATTCTCAGAAATGTTGGTTCAGGCTTTTCCAGACCTGGCAAAGATATAGGAGGGAATTTCTCCTCCTTCGCCCTCGGGTTACCCAGCTAGGTGCTGTGTTTTTCCTGAAATCTCCCTGCAGATGCTTAGTAAAACATCAATCTAGTTCTTATGTATTTTTGTACCCTTCTCAACTTATTTCATTTCTAAATGCCCATCCTGTCCCTAGCCCAGTTATGGATGTATCTGTGTAGTCTCAAGTTATGGGTCTGCTGGTGGCATTGGCTTTATTTCTTTCATGTTTGTAATTAATTGTTACCTATGGAATTACTCCTCATTTTTGTGGCTAGGGATTGGGGCTGGAAGGGGTTTTTTTTTGGGGGGGGTGGGTGTTAATCTTCTGTGTTTATTTTCCCAATCTTGTTATCATTGTAATTTTTCACCCAGTTTCCATGAATTTCCACAAGTAGTGGTTTCTTTACTTGTATAATGTAAAATGAATAAATTTAAAAAAAAAAGAAATATCAGAGGTAGACGCGGACCGATGGTGTATGACCCATGAGTTCCCCAGCTAAAAGAGACTGAGGCAGGTGGGAAGATGTGAACATGTGCATTGAAGCTTTTCGAAATGCTTCTAGAAGGAGCTGGGGAAGGTTCCCATGTGAAGACTTCATCATGCTTGTCCACAGAGAAATATTGTATAGGTGAAGGAAGCATGGATTCAACCAAATATTAAAATATCCTAGAAGCTAATGTGATCAGCAAGTTAAAACTCACTATTTGTTTACTTGATCCTTGTCTGTGGGTGTTTCAAGGATGGACAAAGAAACATTTGTGGGATTTCTTTTTAAAGTTATTGAATACATTTCTTGTAATTGGTCAGGCTCCTACAATTTTGAAGTATTCAATAGTATGTCTAATTCTAAAGACACCCTTTATGGATATAGGTATACTATCTTCTAGCTTGATTCAGGAGTGTTTTTTATATGTTCTTTGTTATGTTTTGTTTTTATTTTTTAAGTATATATTTTAGGGAGAATCATTAGCATTTAGCTAAGGAATGTATCTTTTTATTCCATGGGTTTCATACCTCAGTGGACTATAAATTTTTGAAAGCAAAGTCCCACAGTCAGTGAAGGAATTGAAGCTGAAAATAGGTTGGATATTTCAGCAAGGCTACTATCTAAAATATACTTCAAAATGAAGCATGTGGTACTGACAGGAAAGAAAGAGGAATGACCCTCACAGTCCCCAGACTCAATGATTGAAAATCTGTGGGGAGATCTCAAACATGCAGTGTATGCAAGGAGATCTAAAAATTATGTCAGAGTTAGAATGGAAAAAAATATCCAAAATCAAGAATAAAGAGATTCTTATCTGGCTACAGGAAATGTTTGGAAGCTGTTTATTTCTGCCAAAGGTGATGTTACAAAGTACTAATTGAAAGAGCGTCCACATGTTTGCATGTGTCATTCATATTTTTATTATTTTGAATCTGCAAAAAAAGTACAAACTAGTAGTGCTTAGGCACTCACATCTGCAGAAAAATATCTTGTTTAACTTTGTACTATGTAGTGGTTGTGGCTCCCCTGGTCATGGAGGGATTAACTGATGCAGTTTGACCAGGGATGTCTAACATATTTTACACAGCTGTACATTCTGCTAAAGGCTGAGACTGATACAACGCCATACAAATGCCCCAAATTTATGCAGGGCTTTTCGAACTGCAGAGCCAGCGCAGCAGTGGCTTTCAAGCTATCTGCAGGGAAGGGTGAGCCAAGGGCAGAGAAATGAAGTGACAATCAAGGCCATATGGCTGATTCTGTCTAAGGATACGAAGTTCCCACACTTTTGGCTATGTTCTGTTTGCCCTGGGAGCTAAGGGACCACAAGTCATTTGTACTCACTGGCAGCTCTGCTCCATTTCCTCAAGGGAGTTGGAGCCAATTTAAAGCAGCACTCAGCTCTGTTTCCTTGGTGGAACCAGAACTGATTTACACTGTTGGCTCTGCTGTACCTCCTTGGGGCTCAGACAGAAAAGGGGGTGTGTTCTCTTAGAAATTAAACTCTTGAATGACAGAGGGGTTGTATTGGCGCAACTTGAAATTTGTGAACAAAAATGCCAGTCACGCACTGCCACTCGTAAGGTCCAAATTTGTGATAATTCACCCCCTTCCCTCGTCTGTTCTTTGCTCTGCAATGTCTGTTTCAGGATCACTCCTCCCCCCTTCATGGTCTCTGCACAACAGGATATTGGGAGCAACTGGAGAAAATGGTCTGGATTAGTGAGCAAAGTGGCTGTTCCCCGCATAATTGAGGAGGCCATGATGGAGAACAGGGAAGGTAAAGAGAGGCATTCCCATACCAGATCGCCTGCTTCTTTTATTGCTCTTGATCACTCCGCTTGCTGGCCTTGCTACCATCTATTATGCTGACTTGACTGGCTTCTGGCCCCTCTTCCTTTTCCCTTGCTACATTGGTTGAGAATAGATGAAGGAATCAGAGGAAAGGGAAAACTAGTGAAAGTGGGGGAGGAGTAACAGTGAGGAGATTGAAAGGACTATAGGCAGAAAGGGGGAGAAGAGGGAAGATTGAGCAAGGGAACTGAAGTTGCTGTGAGCTCTGACTGAGGGTGACTGAAGGGACTATGACGTGCAGAGGACAGAAAAGGCTGCAGTGGAGGAAGGAGGGAGAGAAGACAGTGAGTGAAAAGGGCAGGTAGTGCAGCCACTCTGCTCCCATCCCCTATGTCAGAGGGAACACATTTGATTCCAGAATGAAAAGGCCTGAAAGGAGGAAAGTTTAGGGAGAGGGCAGTTTTCCAGGGAAGAGGAATTAGTGCCATCATGTGGGTGGGGCTCAAGGATCACCAGGGCTTGGGATGAAGGGCCACGATCACAAAAGCAGCGAGGGAGGGAGGTAGGGAAGAGAAAAAGGGACCCATTCTATTTACTCTTCTCATCTGAGTAAGCCTTCATTCCCTGGCCCACCAGTGTTTAGGTTCCATCAGTTCTGTGACCACCAGTGTTCTATGAGTATAAGGAGGAGGGAGAGTGGGTGCTGGTGTGATGCAGTGTTAACAGTTCACAGCCATCCTTGGCCCTATCCCTTACCCAACCACAGTTTCATTTTGTATTTATGTACAAAAGCAAGCTTTGACTTGATAAATAAAAGACTTGAAACATGTTTCAATTACTGATTGTGTCAATGAAATTGTTTTATTTAGGGGAAATGGGTTTGACATCATATAGATTTAAGATTTACAATTTTGCACCTAACAAAATAAAGCAGAAGGGAGCATATTGATTTTAAGATTGAGAAAGCTAAGATGTCATACTGTTAGCACAGGGTAAGTATTTGTGATTAGTTTCACAAACACTTATTAAAGAATTTATACAAAGAAAATGTAAAATCGCAGGACCCCCATATTCAGCGGCATTGAACGAAAGACACGGATATTCAATGTTAGGGCTGTATCTGGCTACTGGCATTGAATATCCGGGTCAGACAGATAGCAAAGAAGTTAACCGGACAGTGGCAGTATTCAGCCGCTGCTCAGTTAGCTTTGGTGGTGAAAGTTAGGCCAACCTCTCAGATGCCTTTTGACGCCTTACGAGAACTGGGCAGTGGCTGAATATCGCCTCTGCTCTGTCCCTGGAACACCTCAATGCTAGCCACCTAACATCAGGGCATGCAGTGGGAGTACCGTGATATTCAGTGGCACTAACCGGTCAGCGCAATTAACAGGTCTGCTAACTGCATTAATCGCTTTGAATATCCCCCATCCCGCAAACTTTAATGCATAATCTTGCATAGCAGTTCTAATAAGAGAAAATACTGCCCCATAGATCCAATTAATAGAGAGAATAGCCAGCTGGTGGATGATATTCAGAGTGTGTCACTTGTGATAGAAACCCCCATCTGCAATGTCGATGCTGAACATCTAGAAGTGGAAAGCAAGGAACAGCAATTAAGTATGTGCAATGAACTGATAGTGACAGAGTTTGATGAAGAGTTTGAGACCTGTTGCAAGGAAGAGAGGCACGATTCCAGGAGCTTTCAGCGAGGCCTGTTATTCATCCAAAGGAATCTCAATATGAAAAGACAACCAGCTTTTCATGTGGCCCAGTCTGTGGATGGATGTGCAAATATACTCTGCCATCTGGCAACAAGAATGCTAAAGTGCCAAGCAGAAACGTTAAGTACCAATAATCCGATACAGATAGCTCCAGAAAATGCAGTTGAGCTGATAGAAAGAATTCTGGGCACTAAAACCTAATCCCTTCCTGGATCTACCCATTACAGAAGCATCCCACATCTACAACTCCAGCAGAAACTGAACCAGCATTTAAAATACTTGTTGGGGATGGGATGGATGGAACTGAAGCACTCACTGGAAAATCAGCAAGACCCACCACAGATCAGAGCATCCCTGTGAAAAAAAACAACAAACTCAGACATCAATATTAATCATAGAAGTATTTCACTTATGAACAATAGCTAAATGAAGACTGAATGGAAAGAGTAGTTACTCACCAGTAACAGGTGTTCTCCAGGAGCAGCAGGAATCAGTCCTCACAAATGGGTGACGTTGACGCTGACGGAGCCCTCGTGCGGAGCATTTCCCCAGCTTTCAAGGAAAGCCTTTGGGAATGCAGCACGCATGCACGGTCCCCTTCCTGCCCAAGGGTGCCATCTTGCTCAGTCTGATGACAGCTAAAAGACAGCAAAAAAATCAAAATGAAGTATATGACTGCAACCCCAGGGGAGGAGGGAGGGTCATGAGGACTGATTCCTGCTGCTCCTGGAGAACACCTGTTACAGGTGAGTAACTACACTTTCTCCAGGAACAAGCAGGAAGTCAGTCCTCACATATGGGACTCCCCAGCTCTAGGCTACCGGGAACCCTAAGCTGAAAAAAATGGCTCTCTCAAGAGCCTCAGCATTTGTGATAAGAATATCCTCTGAGAACGCCCCCGTACGGTAGCCCAACACAAGGGCCGGAGGGTAGGAGTTGCCTAAACCTCAAAGAGAAAGCACTGTCCCTTCGGGACTCTCTCTCGAGGCAGTAATGGGCTGCAAAAGTCTGGCTTGAAGACCCAAGTTGTGGCCCGGCAGATGTCTGCCAATGGAACAGAGCGGAGATGAGCTACTGACGCGGCTTTCGCCCTGACACGGTGGGCCGTGACTCGACCCTGCAAGGGGAGGTCGGCTGCCTTGTACGCCCAGGCGATTCAACCTGCATCCCAAGTGGACAACATATGCTTGGGGACAGGTAATCCCATCTTATTAGGGTCAAAGTAGACGAAAAGCTGAGTAGCCCTTCGATGCCCCCACGTACGTTCTATGTAAAAGGACAACGCCCTCTTATAGTCCAGGATATCCAAGACTGTTTCAGCCTGGCTGGTATGCGGCCTGGGAAAGAAGGTCGGAAGAACCACCTCCTGGTTGAGGTGGAAAGAGGAGACCGCTTTTGGAAGGAAGTTCGGATGGGTCCGTAGGACCACCCTGTTCCTATAGAACCGTGTGCACGGTCTATCAGAAACCAGAGCTTGTAGTTCACTCACACGTCTGGCCGAGGTAAGAGCTACCAGGAAGAGCGCTTTCCAAGAAAGGAAGCGCAAATGGCAAGTAGCCATCGGCTCAAATGGTGGGTGAGTAAGTTGCTGCAAGACCACGTTCAAATCCCACTCAGTCGCCGGTGGATGAACCGGAGGCTTGAGAAGAAGCAGACCTCTGAGAAATCGGGACACCAAGGGATGAACCGACAGAGACTGTCCCTCCACCAGGGAATGGTGTGCTGATAGAGCACAGAGGTGGACCCGAACAGAGTTAGACTTCAGGCCTAGGTCTGACAGGTGAAGTAGATACTACAGTACTATTGGCACAAGGCAAGAGAAAGGATCTTCATTGCGCTGAGCACACCATACCGTAAACCTACGCCACTTGAGGGTATGGGACCTTCCGGTGGACTGCCTCCTAGGGGCCAAAACCACCTCCTCAACCTCCTTAGGTAGAAGCAAGAGAGCTAGCACTATCCTTTCAGCAGCCAGGCCATCAGATTGAGGGATCTGAGATTGGGGTGCAGAAGGGAACTCTGATCTTGAGACAGGAGATCGTGTTGAAACCCCAGAGGGAATGGAGTTTCCACCGCCAACTGCAGCAGAAGTGGAAACCACGGTTGCCTCAGCCATCTGGGGGCTACCAGAATCACTGAGGCCTTGTCCCGGAGAATCCTGAACAGAGTTCGGGCCACCAGGGGCGTGGGAGGAAACGCATACAGGAGGCCCGTAGACCAAGAGATCAGAAAAGCATCTGCTGCCATTCTCAGGGGATGCGGCTGTCTGGAGCAAAACCTGGGCAGCTGACGGTTTTGTGGACTGGCAAAGAGATCGATGGACGGAAGTCCCCAGCAGAGGAAGATCTGCTGGACCACCCATGGATTCAACTGCCATTTGTGAGGCTGGAGAATCCTGCTTAGCTTGTCTGCTAGGAAATTCTCCTGACCAGGTAGATAACTGCTTTGAGAAACATGCCTTGTTTGACTGCAAAGGAGCAAAGGGCCAGCACCTCTTGACATAGGAGCCTGGACCCCGTGCCCCCTTGTTTGTTCACATAGAACACTGCCACCTGATTGTCAGTCTGAACAAAGACAGACTGGTGAGAGAGGGCATGAGAAAGTCTGTAGAGCTAAGCGGATTGCTCGCAGCTCCAAAAGATTGATCTGCTGTGTGGCCTCCCGAGGAGACCAGAGGCCTTGAGTGCATGTGCCCTGGCAATGTGCCTCCCAGCTCTTTAAGGAAGCATCGGTCGTCAGCACCCTTGTGTGTGCTGGAGCCTGAAAAGGTACCCCCTCTGAGAAGGTTTGGGAGATGTAGCCACCACTGTAAGGAGTCCAAAAGTGGTTTGGACACCTTTACTCTGTCTCGGAGGTCGCCTGTGGCCTGCGCCCACTGAGCTCTGAGGCACCACTGAGCAACCCAAATGTGCAGATGGGCATTTGGAGTCACATGTACCGTGGATGCCATGTGGCCCAGGAGCCGCAGGTAGTGCCTGGCAGAAACATGAGAATTGCTCTGAAACTGGTAGGCCAAGTCCATCAGTTTGTGGGCTCTGTCCTCGGGCAGGTAAGCTCTTGCTTGCAGGATGTCTAATCTTGCCCCTATAAACTCTAGGTTCTGAGAGGGGAGCAAAGTGGACTTTGCGTAGTTTATTACAAAGCCCAGATGCTGAAGAAGAGAGACAGTGCGAAGAGTGGCTTGTCTGGCCTCCTGGAGAGACTAGCCCCTGATGAGCCAGTCGTCCAGATATGGGAAGACAAAAATTTCCCTGATTCCTGAGAAAAGCCACCACCACCGCCAGGCATTTGATGAAAGCCCTGGGGGCAGAGGTTAGGCCAAAGGGAAGTACCCTGTACTGAAAATGGTTTCCTCCCACCACAAACCTGAGATATTGTCTGTGGTCTGGATGAATGAGGTCTAAGGAGCATAGCCAGTCTCCCTGCTGGAGGTAGGGCAGCAGTATCCCAAGGGTAAGCATCTTGAACTTTTCCCTCTCCAGAAACTTGTTTAGGTTTCGCAAGTCTAGGATAGGCCGGAGGCTTCCTGTCCTTTTTGGTACCAGGAAGTACCTGAAGTAGAAGCCTTGCACTTCCAGGTGGTGAGGCACCGGTTCCACTGCCTGTTCCTTTAGAAGACTTGCCAACTCCTGAAGGAGGAGGTTTCTGTGCAGAGGGAGTCTTGGAGGCTCCCCTGGAAAGTAGGAGGAGGGTAGCTGGTGGAAGTGGAGCATGTAGCCCTTTTGGACTATGCTGAGTACCCAGGTATCCCCTGTGATGGCTGGCCACCTGTAGGTGTACAGGGTCAGCCGACCTCCTGTGCTGAGTGGAGCCAGCGGCGGAGAAGAGGCTATGCTGTGGGGGTCAAAACCCCGCTCCTTGCTGTGCAGGAGCCGGAGTTGGCGGCTTGGGGGTCTTCTGCCTACAGGGCCCGTGTCCCTGCCCCTTGGCCTGCTGGCCCTGTTGGGGAGCTCGAGAGGCCTGATAGTGAGGGTAGGTTTTGTAGGCAGCACCCTTCCTCGGGAAAAAGGGCTTCTTCCCCGAGCCCTTCTTTTTTTGAGAAGGGGCAGAAGTCTTTCTGGACAGCCTTGTCCTAGTGAGAGTCTCAGTCTTGATTTCTGCAGCCTTTTCAGTCATGGGCTTACCGAATAGGTTCTCACCTTGGCAAGGGACATCGACCAACTTGTCCTGCACCCAAGACTCCAGGTCCGATGACTGTAGCCAGGCCTGACGGCGTGCACCGATGCCAGCCGCGGCTACCTGGGCCAAAGCCTCAAAGCCATCATAAGCTGCTCGAGAGATAAACTCCGAGCACTCTTGGATCCCGGTCGACAAGGCTTTGAATCTCTGCAAGGGTTCCTCGGAGAGGCCAGCTGAGAATCCGGCAATCTCTTTTGCCAGGTCTCATAGGTACATGCCCATGTACCGCTGGTAAGTCTGGACATGGTAAGATAGCATAGAGCCCTGGAAGCACTTACTACTGAGGGCATCCAGGTTCTGGGCCTCCTGTCCGGGGGGCACCGAGGAGTGCATCTTCTGACTCTTCAGGCGGTGCATGGCCGATTCCACAACCATGGAATTGTGCGGTAGCTGCGCCTTTTGGAACCCAGAGCTCTTACGGACTCGATAAATGGAAACGACCCGTTTGCTAAGAACCAGCGCCGAGGCTGGTGCCTCCTACAAACGGAAGAGCAGCCGTTCGAGCATCAGAAGAACTGGTACAGTAAAGGCTTCCTTCGGAGGAAAGTCATACTGGAGGGCATCGAGCTCCTCGGCTCGAGGCTCCTCCTCGGCGTCCACAGGGAATGCCAAAGCCTTGGCCATGTCCTTTACGAAGTCCGAGAACCGGGTATCCTCCAGGGGGAACCTTCTCAAAGGTTCGGACTCCGGTGAGTCCGAAGGGACGCACCGGGTCCGGAAGGTGTCCGGAGACTCCTCGTCCTCCGTCTCACACGCCGACTCCTCCGAGGAGCAGTCTAGTGGCTCCGGCCGTGTGGGCTTCAGTGCCACCTGCCCCGATGCCGAGGGTACTGGCATCGACCTCAGCCTCGCGCGGGAGGTCAAGGGTGACCTTGACCGAGGATCGACTCGAGACTTGATGGACTTGAGGATCGGCTCAGTCTCCGGGGTAGGGGCAGATGCACCGGTCAGACTGGCGAGCAGCACCCGCTGCTGTTCCATGAAGGCAGCCAAGCTGCTCTCCAAGGCCGTCAACCTGAGTCCAAGCTCAGGAGACCCAGCAGCCTCTGACTCGGGCCCCGACGGTGGCTCTCCCGGAGGAGAGTCCACGAGGACAACAGAACTTACGTGATTCGGGGACTCCGGCTCCATATGAGGTAGTTTGGACGGCCTCTCCGACTCCGAGAGCCCAGGGCGGCTGTCTGGGCTACGTGACCTGACCCTCGAAGACCCAGGGGCCTCCACCGACGCCGCCCTCACAAGCTTCTTCTTCCATTTGTGCTCCCGGGTGGGAGACCCCCTCTCAGAGGAACCCCAACAGCGCTCGGGTTCCGACTCCCGAGATGTCGAGGCCTCTGACGAAGTCCGGGCCCAGCCAGACGTGGACTCTGAGAAAATTCTCTCACATTGATGCTGACGGCTCCTAAGTGCCTTTGATGACATTTTGCCACACGGGCCACAGACCAGCAGGTGATGGTCAGGCCCGAGGCATCGGAGGCAGCAGTCATGTGTATCGGTGAGAGACATAAGTTTCTTGCACCGATCACATTTTTTGAACCCGCTGGCAGCCATCGGGGGAAAAAGGGCCCCTGCAAGGTCAAAAGACCGGGCTGCCAGTAAAAATAACAAAATAAGGCGCAAACGCTAGTCACAAAGGACAAAAAATGAAAAAAGAATGCTGGACTCGATACCGGTGTACCGAGCCCAGGCGGGAAGGGGAACCAGCGTTGAACTGGATCAGAAAAAGTGAAAAATCACAGAAAAAAATCTACTTTTACCAGGTGACATGAACTCACGTCCGTTGGGCTCCACGGAAAAAGAAAGACTGAGCAAGATGGCACCCTTGGGCAGGAAGGGGACCGCGCATGCGCGCTGCATTCCCAAAGGCTTTCCTTGAAAGCTGGGGAAATGCTCCGCACGAGAGCTCCGTCGGCGCCGAAGTCACCCATATGTGAGGACTGACTTTCTGCTTGGTCCTGGAGAATATCTAACATCTGTGAAATGGAATATTATTATTTATAACTATCTTATTTTAATGTAAATACATATACAATTAAAATTGAACTTCTCTGGTATCAGTTGCTGCATTATTGTTACATGGTTGGGTGAAAGATCAAGGTCCATTAATGATCAGCCATTTTCTATTTGCATACAAATATGTTATCATAGCATTAAGAAGTAGTATAGTTAGGAAATAGTTACAAAATATACTGTAGATGTTTGACAGATCACCAATAACTAAAAGAAAACTAGGCACTGTTTGTGTATCAATATAGTGATTTCTAAAATAGAGCATTCAGCCCTTATTGTATTCAGGTTCTGGTTTACATAAGAATATGAGATTTGTCATACTCATAGGTCAGATGAAAGGCCCATCAAGATTAGCTTCTTGCTTTCAACAGTGGCCAGTCCAGGTCACAAGTACTTAGCAGAATCCCATGGATAAACAGATTCCACAATACTTAATCCCACTTTAATAACAATTTATGGATGTTTCCTCCAGGAACTTGTCCAACCTTTTTTAAACCCAGATACACTAAAAGCTTTTATGCCATCCTCAGCAGCAAATCCTAGAGCTTAATTACACATTATGTGAAAAAATATTTTCTCAAATTAGTCTTCAGTGTACTACTTTGTAGCTTCATTGTGTGTCCCCCGGTCATTGTATTTTTTGAAGGAGTAAACAACTAATTCATGTTAATCTTTCCACTCCACTCGTTTATTGACCTCTATAATATCTCCCCTCAGCCATCTGTTCTCCAAGATGAATAGCCCTAACCTTTTAAGCCTTTCCTCATAGGAGATCTTTTCATCCCCTTTATACTCGTAATTTTGGTCACTCTTCTCTGTACTTTTTCTAATTCCACAATATCTATTTTTTAGATACGATGACCATACTCGTAATACTCAAAAGTGCAGTCACACCATGGAGTGATGTAGAGGCATTATAATATCCTTTGTTTTATTCTCCATTCCTTTCTGTGTAATTCCTAGCGTCTATTAGCGTTCTTGGTTGACACTGTCCACTGAACACAGTATTTCAATGTATTACCCATGATGACACCTAGATCAGTGATTCCCAAACTTGAGTCAGGACCCCAAATGGGCCACATCAGCGGATGGGGGGGGGGGGGGGGGGGGGAGGGGACACAGAACCATAGCCATTTCTTCTTCTCTCTCAACTTTCACTGTGACCTATGCCAAGTAGTGGTAGACACCAGTCAGCATGTGGCCTGTGAGCCAGTGAACATTCATTGGTCCTTGCTCCTTCCTAGGTAAGTTTCCTGCTGGACTGGAAACCCATGTTGAGTACTGGGGTTTGTAAGCACACACTGACACAAAAAACTCTATGATGACTGCTGCTGCTGTTGCCACTGCTTTCTGCTTTAGATGAGTGGCAGGAGGCTGGAGATCTGTTTTGATTTCATCATCTTCTGGGGATCATGTAAATTTTCATTTGTTAAAATGGGGTCAAATGGGATAAAAGTTTGAAAAGTACTGGCCTAGATTCTTTTCCAGGGTGTTTTCTTGCTTTGTGTACCTATAGTTTGAGTTGTTCTTCCAAACCTCATCCACAATTTGAATGCCCAGTCTTCCAATTTTTCAAGGTCCTTATGCAATTTTTCAGAATTCTCTTGTGATTTAAAAACTTTGAAAAGTTTGATCATATGCAAAATTGATCACCTCACTTGTTTCCATTTACAGGTCACTTATAAATATGTTATAGCAACATAGTAACATGGTAAATGATGGCAGATAAAGACCAGTATGGTCCATCTAGTCTGCCCATTAGATAGTTAAGTTTATTTTGATTTTAACCTGTTGCTGTAAAGGGATCCACTGTGTCTGTCCCATTCCAGTTTGAATTCTGTCACTGTATTTGCCCCCACCACTTCCATCGGGAGGGCATTCCAAGCATCCACCACCCTTTCAGTGAAAAAGTATTTCCTGACATTGCCTTTCAATTTACCCCCTTGCAGCTTCATGTTATGCCCTCTAGTATTATAGCTTCCCCGTCTTTGGAAGAGGTTTGTTTGTTCATTACTTCTCTTTAAGTATTTAAAGGTCTAAATCATATCTCCCCTATCCCTCCTCTCCTCCAGAGTGTACATATTTAGGTCTTCAAGTCTCTTCTCATAAGGCTTCTGATGCATGCTCCAAATCATTTTTGTCCCCTTCCTCTGAACAGTTTCCAGTCTTTTTACATCCTTTGCAAGATATGGTCTCCAAAACTGAACACAGTATTCCAAGTGAGGCCTCACCAGTGACTTATACATTGGCATAAGTACCTCTTCCTTCCTGCTGGTAATTCCTCTTTGTATGCAACCCAACATCCTCCTGGCTTTTGCCACTGCCTTGTTGCACTGTTTTGCCACCTTGAGATTCTCAGAAATAATCACACCAAGATCCTTCTCCTGGTCCGTGCACACCAACCTCTCACCTCCTATCGTGTACAAATATTTCCCTTGGATTTCTGCTTCCCAAGTGCATGACACTGCACTTCTTCACATTAAATCTTAACTGCCAAGCATTAGACCATTCTTCCAGCTTTTGTAGATCTTTCTTCATGTTATCCACTCCCTCAGGGGAGTCCACTCTGTTGCAAATTTTCGTGTCATCTGCAAAAAGACAGACTTTTCCATTCAGTCCTTCAGCAATATCACTCACAAATACACTGAACAGTGCCGGGCCCAGGACCGAACCGTGGGGCATCCTGCTAATCACCCTCCTTTCATCCGAGTGAGCTCCATTTATCATCATCTTCTGTCGCCTGTCAATCAACCAATTTCTGATCCAGTTCACCACCTTGGGACCCACACCCAAACTACTGAGTTTATTGATAAGCCTCCTATGAGGAACAGTATCAAAGGCTTTGCTGAAATCCAGGTAGATGACATCCATCGCATGCCCCTGATCTAGTTCTCTGGTCACCCAGTCAAAGAACTCAATCAGATTTGTTTGGCAAGATCGTCCTTTGGTAAAACCATGTTGCCTCGGTTCATGCAACCTGTTGGTTTTGAGAAAGTCCACTATTCGCTCTTTCAGGAGCGCCTCCATTACGTTTCCCGCCACTGAGGTAAGGCTCAAGGGCCTGTAGTTTGTCACTTCTTCCCTGTCACCACTTTTGTGAAGAGGTACCACATCAGCCCTTCTCCAGTCCTGAGGAACTTCTCCTGTTTCCAAGGATCTGTTGAAAACATCCTTTAACGGCCCTGCAAGAACCTCTCTGAGCTCTTTCAGTATCCTGGGATGTATCCCATCTGGTCCCATGGCCTTGTCCATTTTCAGTTTTGCAAGTTGTTCTAACACATCATCTTCTGTGAATGGTGTGGTATCTATTTCATTCCCATTTTTATATTTGGGAGTCACAGGTGGTCCTTCTCCAGGATTTTCTTTAGTAAAAACAGAGCAGAAGTATTTGTTCAGCAATTTCGCTTTTTCAATGTCACTTTCCATGAGTCCGTTCCCAGCATGTCCGAGTCCTGCAATTCCACCTCTGATTTTCCTCCTTTCCCAAATATACCTGAAGAACGTTTTGTCACGACACTTCACATCTTTAGCCATCTTTTCCTCTGTCTTTGATTTTGCTTTCCTTATTTCTCTTTTTGTCTCTTTTAGTTTGATCCTGTATTCTTTTCTGTGTTCCTCTGTTTGCAAGCTTTTGAATTTTGTGAAAGCTGTGCTTTTTGCCTTTATTTGTACAGCCACTTCTTTGGAGAACCAAATAGGTGTCCTTCTCTTCTTGTTTTTATTTACTTTCCTTACATATTTATCTGTTGCCCCTTTTATTGCCACCTTTAGTTTAGCCCATTGCAATTCCACTTCCCTTATCCCCTCTCCCACCCTGCCAACTCCTCCTTCAGGTACTTGGCCATTTTACTGAAGTTAGTGTTTTTGAAGTTTAGGACTTTCAGCTTGCTATGATTGGACTGCACCTTGGCGTTTATCTCAGACCACACCGTGTGATGATTGCTGCTTCTCGCAGGGGCACCCACCCAGACATTTGACACGCTATCACCGTTGGTGAGCACTAAATCCAGCATTGAACTTTCCCTGGTTGGTTCCATCACCATTTGTCTAAGTAACGCATCTTGGAAAGCATCCACAATTTTTTTGCTTCTTTCCAGATTTGCAGAAGGAGTAATCCAATCCACATCGGGTAGATTAAAGTCACCCAATATGATCACGTCCCCCTTTGTGGCTACCTTGGCAATATCTATAATCAATTCGTTATTGATTTCTTCGATTTGAGTCAGAGGTCTGTAGACTACAGCAGTATGGATGACAGTGCCATCTCTCTTTCCAACACAATCCAGAGCGCTTCTTCTTTTCCCCATGCCCCCTGCATTTCAGAAGCTTTAATATTGCTTTTGACATACAAGGCTACTCCTCCTCCTTTTCCACTTTCTCTGTCTCTTCTGACTAGATTATAGCCAGCTATGGCTATATCCCAATCATGTGATTCATTAAACCATGTTTCTGTAATGGCTACAATGTCCAAGTCCATTTCCACCATTAGGGCTTCCAGGTCCAGAACTTTGTTGGCTAAGCTTCGAGCATTTGTGCTCATTGCTTTCCAGCATTTAACTGGCTTGCATGTATTTTGCATTGATTTTGTTCTGCCCACTTCTCGTTGATGTGTGGTTTAAAAGTATGTCTGTTTCTGATGTTATTCTGCTTTTGCTGGGAGTGACGTCCTGAAATTGTCCTTCCCCATCATCACCCCCTTTTTCTAGTTTAAATGCATATCCACATACTGCCCGAATTTTTCACTTAGGATTCTTTTCCCTGCGACAGAGAGGTGTAAGTCCATCAGCACAATATAGTCTCGTTGGTCAATCTGTTTCCCCAGTCGCCTATAAATCTGAATCCTTCTTGTCTGCACCAGGTCTGGAGCCATGTATTAAAGCTGTTTATGCGATGTAGCCTCTCTGTCTTCTTACCAAGAACAGGTAGAGTTTCTGAGAATGCTAGTGTTAACAATGGGCTTGAGTTTCTCTCCCAGAATTTGGAAGTCCCTTTGAACTGCAGAGGCACTGTTTCTAGCCAGGTCATTTGTACCCAAGTGGATGACTACATCAGTTTTGGAGTGCTCACTTTCTGCGCTAAGTACATCAACAATTTGGTTTGTATTCTTGCTGGCTGAAGAGCCTGGGAGGCATTTGACTATCTTCTCTCCTTTGAACTGTATTCCCAAGTTGGTGCTTCTGATGATGGAATCTCCAAGTAGTAGTAGTTTTCTGTTCAGTGAGTTTTTCTTCATATTTGGTGCTTTATCAGGAGATTGGGCATTGACTGTCTCATTTAAGGGCCCTTCAGTTTCCATAGATTGGGCATCCTCATTAACCAAAGCAGAGAAGGCATTATGCAGAGATATCTCATGATGTATAGGGTGTCTCTGCGTTACAGGTCACAATCTACCCGAGCCCACTGTGATCCATTTGTCCCTGGGATGTTTGATTCTTTGTGGGAGCGGTGATGGACTTGTTTGGTTTGTATCCTAGAAGAGGTGCGTTTCATTGCAGCTAGTTCTTCCCTTAGCAGAGTCAATTCATTATGCATGGCAGCTAATTTGAGGCATATAGGACAAGCTCTTAGGTTCCAAATGATTCTTCTTGAAATGAAGGCACCACAGTTATTGCACTGAATACACAACATGCTGATTAAACAGTCCAATAAGGAGAAGAAGAAAAGGTGGGTTTAACACCAAATTAATAGGATAGATGACAACGTATGTGACCGCTATATAGGCAATGCAGCCCTGGGGTGGGTGAGGTGTAGGGTGGGCGGGAACCTCAGTGTCCTTGGTCAGTAGGCCTTACATGGACTGAGGGCACTTAAGATATCTGATTTAAGGGCAACACAAGGACTGTAGGCAGTCAGAATATTACCAAAAATGAATGTATAACCAACGGTTAAATTCTATATCAGCAACAAAGATACAAGGCTGAAAGATTAGCTGTGTGGAGACTCTGGAAGATGTGAAGACTAGAGATGATCAGGTACTTGTGGAAAGGCTGTAAGATAATTTAATTAGCCCCGCCCTGTGAGCAGGCTTGCAACAGACAATTCAAACAATGGAAGCAGAAATAGTCAAACTGAATTTTTAATGTCTATGTATCTGCCTACTGTGCAAAGGTCACTGTAACTTTAAATGATACCTTTGCTTCTAAAGTAAGTGAGACGCTCAGGTAAAGACCAGGTCCCTGCAAACTAAAGTATTTCTATTCCAAGTAGCTTTATATCACAAGTGTCCTTGGCCAGTAGGCCTTACACAGACAGAGGGCACACGTAAGATATCTGATTTAAGGGCTACACAAGGAATGTAGGCAGTCAGAATATTCCCAAAAATAAATGTATAACCAACAGTTAAATTCTGTATCATCAGCAACAGAACTGGCAACAAAGATACAAGGCTGAAAACTTAGCTGTTTGGAGGCTCTGGAAGCTGAGAAGACTAGAGATGATCAGGTTATAAAGCAGTGGGGCCAGTACAGACCCCTGGAATACTCCACTATTAAGCTTTCCCCACTGAGAAAACTGATCATTTAGCCATAACCTCTATTTTCTATTTTTTTTAACCAGTTCCCAATCCACACTAGGACACTGCTTCCTATCCCATGACTTTTAATTCTTCAGAAGTTATTTATAGCGGACCTTGTCAAAGGCTTTTTGAAAATCCAAATACACTATATCACCTTCCTCACCTTTACCTACCTATAGGCCAAGTCACCCTGGAAAACCAAGCTACTTACATGTAAGCAGACATTTTGTGGCCAGCAGGATATAAGTTCTCACAAATGGGTGACACAGACTGGTAGGGGAAACAGTTTCCCAGCTTAGGATCCTTCCTGCAGCTTTTGGATGACATCACCTCACACCTGCCATGTCATGTAGGACTGCTTCAGTCTAATAGGAAAACTGAGTTTAGAATACAAGTCCTATGGCAGATGAGAAGGTTTGTGAGGACTTGTATCCTATTATCATCTGATACAGGTAACTAACTTGATTTTCTCCAAGGACAAGCTCTCAATGATAGCATTCCTTAGCTACAGGCTGTCTTCAACAGAAAGTGCATACTGTATCTAAATGTAACTCACCTTTATCTCTTCCTGGAAAGGCAGGAGCTAAATACTAAAAATACATTTTAAAAAAGGGAAAAATATGAATAATTAAGGTGCTGCAACAGCAGACACCAACTATATTTTTATGGCAACTAGCTTTTTAAAAAAAAATAATGGTATGCATTTTCTTCTTTTGAAGGCAGCCTGAAAATGAAAAGAAATATGCCTGGGGGATGGAGTTGGAGTCTATTCCTGAAACAGATTCTGGAGGACAGACTGGCCAGACCTGGGGATATCTTTACTAACTGGGCTAACGGTTAACTTGGGTATCTGCAACTCAGTCCCAGTTATTTAATATGACCTAGTTGCAGATAGCCCAGGTTAACCATTAACCTGGTTTAGTAAACATACTCCATAGTGTCATGTTAGGAGTCTCTCTCTAGATAATAGTGAGATGTGAACGTATGGACATAAGTCCATGTAGCAAGCCCTGCAAATTTCCATCATGGAGGCTGATCTCAAGTGGGCTACCGCCATGGCTCAGACATTATAAAATCATGGCATGATCCTCAGAAGTCATTAAGAGTACACCTAGTTAGTACAACTGGCACTTAACACCATCATGTAGAAGAGAAACCCATCTCTTTACAGCTACTGACCAACCCCCCCCTCAAGTTGCTTGCAGTGTATTGGGATCTCAATAGGGTTTTAATCAGCTGATGAGAGCTCCTTTTGAGCCACTAGATACCTGTGGACTGAAATACCTGCCCTGAAAGGTCGTGTTTTTTTGTGGCTTTAATTTTAGCTTGCAAAGTGAGCTCCAGGATCTAGTAACTGATCCCTCTTAAACTAAGTTTTATAGCAATAGAGTGGTTTTCTGCGCTCTTCCAAAGTTCCTTCCTAAGATTGTGTCAGGTTTCCACTTCATCAGTCAGTTGTCTTGCGAACATTTTTTCCCAGGTATTGTGCCTAAAATGCTGAAAGCACCTTGCACACATTGGACTACAAGAGAACCTTAGCCCGCTAGCTGGAATGGATTAAAGCTCTTAGAAAGTCCACTCAACTTTGTTTCTTTTGACCCAAGCGAGCCGGAGCCTGCTGTGAATAAATGCACTTTATCCAGTTAACTGCATTTTCTTTGCTTATCCTGAGACAAGCCTGACTTCTGAGGATCATACCATGATTATGTTTACTAAACTTGCCTGTCCCTATGTCTCAGATTATTCTAGCTTCCAGGAGAGACTCCACGAGAAGGTCATACAGTTTTACATAGAAGAGATTTGCTGTCTGGTGTGATTGAAAGGCCCTAAGTCCTATTTTCTTTCTCACACAAAAATTACCTTGAATGCTTTATATCAGAATCTGGTCTGAAGTTTAGGGAGGGTAGCATTACCCCTTCAACATCCAAGCTGCGAGGGCTAGGGATTTGATGTTTGGATGCAATATTGTTCCCAAAGCTTGTGTGATTAATGTTGGAAAATTGCCCAGCTTTGTGGTATTTCATGTGGAAAGCTTCAGAAGAGGTAACCATACTTAGAACCATGGTCTCCTGATCCCATCAGTTTCAGAAGAGTTTTTGCTATAAGGGGTATCTGAGGATAGACACAACAGGCCCTCCCTCCAGTCTAAGAGGAAAGCATCTGAGGTTAGTTTGCCATATCCTTATCCTCAAACAGAAGTGAAAGTTCTTTCCTATTCTGGGGAGTGGCAAACAGAACTATTGAAGGGATGCCCTACTTTCAAAAGATCCTTAGTGCCACTTCCAGATCCAAGGGACCACTCAAATAGTTGAAACACACAACTCAAGACAGCACTTGTTTCCTGGTTTACTTCCACATGCCTCCAGATTGGTTCCTCAGACTTGCATTGGTGAGTGACATTGCCAGTCAGGGCTATAAACACCTAGCCCCACCGCGGGACGCCAAGTGTGCTTATTTCCTGGTTTGCTTCCACCTGCCTCCTTCATTGGATCCTCAGACCCACATCAGTGAATGACTTTGCCAGTTAGGGCTATAAACACCTAGCCCTGCTGAGGGCATGTGCTCCTAAGGGATGTGCCCAAAGGAGCAGATCCAGCCCCTTCGGAGCATGTAGGAGGGTTTTGCTCCCTGTCATGGGGAAGCAAAAGAAGGCGGCTCCCACCTAGTCATCTATGAAGGCTATAAAAGTTATTGATCCAATGAATGCACATCTTAAGACTTTGAATCTTCTAGATGACGTTTGCACACCTTCGGTGGCTGAGGGACTGTCGTCATCAGCAAGTACTTTATCTCCCTCCTCCTCACCTGTATTACAGGGTTTTCATACCCCTCCCAGCCTAGGAAGTGACTCTCCAGGGGCTGTCCTTGCTCCTATCAAAGAGGGTGGTGGTGTGACTGGGTCAATCGCCATGTCCTTTACCTAAGCCTTTTGAGTTTTCATCATCTCAAGAACACGTGCAGCCTCCTAAGGATATTTTCCTCAGAGACACTTGACAAGTTGCAATGAGGACTGGACTCTCTCCAATCCTCTTTGCCCCAATTGTTGTTTTTTTCAAAGGAGGTGGTGGCCTCTCTGGCTGAGCACGAGACTAATATATCTAATATTGATCAGCAATGTTTTAAATGTGAATCACAGCTCTCTGCTCTTCAGGTAGCCCTCCTCTCCTCTGTGCAAGATTCTTTGACGCTTCATCAGAATGAATATTTGGAAAATTCTTTGCATTCTAAAAATCTTCATTTTTTAAATTTCCCTTGTACCCATTTTATTTCACCCTTAATTCTTTTTTTCTAAGTATTTTAAAGATGTATTGCAATTGGCAGATCCTGATTTGGTTAAATTGTCAAAAATTTATTATATACCTAAAGGGATTAAAGAGGCATTGAAAGGTACAGTGGATGTGGAACAAGATTCATCAGTTATCTGTACCCAGTTTGGACTTATCAGCTTTTCTGAAGATGTCCATAGAGGATATTCCTACATGGGCGACTCTCTTAGTCATTTTCATTGCTGAGGCACATAAAGATCGGATCCTCTGATTTTCTTGCTTTTTAATAGAATGTAAAGGTTTTGGTCAAACTATTCAGTAAGGCCTTTCTGGAAATTAGACCTAAGGTCTTGGCCCTGGGGGTCTTTCAGAAGTACCCATGTAAAAGTCTTGTTTTACATCAGGGTAAGAGATATGTCTTCTTTGATTCTATACAATTGAGAGCTTTCTACAGGGGAAAGGATGACACATTTTGTTGTAGTCTTGTGTTTTGTTTGCTTGTCACCTAGACTATGTAAAAAGTTAGTTTATATAGACTGGGGATCATTTCTTCAAATTGAAAAGGGTGCTCTCCTTAATGTGGGCTTGAATTTGTATACTTATTCGTATATAATTTCTTTTGTTCTTATTAATTATTATATTTTCCTTTTGATTGGTGTAAATCTTATAAAATAAAAAAAAGGAACACAGCTCAACTTGTCTGCTATGGCACTGTCCTTTCGAGCTAGGTATGTGATTCTGAGGGTCATCCTGACAGTTTCCCAACACAGGCTGTAGGAGCTATTCCTCCCCATTTGTTGATGTAATACACTGCTACTTGATTGTTCTAATTCAGATGGATAATTTGATTGGCTAACTAATCTCTGAAAGCCCTTAGAGCATTCACAATTACTTTCAATTTCAGGAAATGTATTTGAATAATTTTCTCCTGGAGGGACTAAAATCCTTAAGTGTGAAGCCCATCTTCACAGGCTTTTCAACCCAGTTTCAATGCATCTGTCTTAAGTACTTTTTGGTAAGAAGGAATTTGGAAAGGGATGCCTTTTGCCAGATTGGAAAGGGCCAGCCATCAAAACAGAGACTCTCAGAAGGATGCCATGACAGATATGATGGCTTGGAGCCTTGAGAGGCTTCAGTCCACTGGGTGCTCAAGATCCATTGAGCAGCCTCATTCTGAGTCATACCAAGGTAGCTATGGGTACTGTTGAGGCCATGTGGCCCAACATCCTCAACATGTTCCATGCCCATGCTTGCTGACTTTTGAATTTCTTCCATTACATATACTAGGTTGGTAATCCTGTCTTGTGGAATAAAGTCCTTTGCCTGAATCATATCTAGCATACCTATGAATTCCAATTAACATAGGCATAGATGACATTTGAGAAAATTTATGATAAATCCTAGTAATTCCATCAACTGGATGGTTGTGAGCATGGATTTACAAGCCCTTTCCTGGAAAGTGCTCTTGATGAGCCAGTCATCCATATAGGGAAACACATACACCCACAGTCTACCTAGATACACTGCAACAACTGTGAAGCAGTCTGTGAATATCTGAAATTACTGAGAAAGCAGTTTTGCACAGCTATGTGATTTTGTGGAGCTTAAAGAGGGATTTCACAATCAGCATTTAGATGTCATTGTTGTACATTAATAGCATAATTGGCATTAAAGGAAGATCTCCTTTTTCACTTAAAGGTGAGGATGCAATGCATCTTTTACTCAACCTTTCTGCCAGATTTGACACCCTTGATCATATTCTGTTGCAGTGGTTGGCTTCTTTAGGAAGTGGAGGGATTCCGCTGAAGTCTTTTCTGATTGATAGATAGATACCAGTTTATAGCAGGCTACAGTTCCTTTAGACTAGGAATTCTCAACCTAGTCCTCAGGACACACTTAGCCAGTCAGGTTTTCAGGATAACCACAATGAATATGGTATGAGAGAGATTTGTTAGGTGTGTCCTGAGGACTACTGTTATTATTTAATCTTCTCTTATTGAAGAACATGGAGCTCAATTTTAGATGTTTGCTGATGATATTCAGTTTTATGTCTCCTTGAATAAATCACAGCTGGCACAGTTAAAATACATTTGTTTATATGCTGTTGAAGAACAGATGACAAATAATAAATTGGTATTGAACTGTCAGAAGACTGAGGTTCTTTGAGTCTGCTGAATGAATTGTTCTTTGAGTCAACCAAGTCTTTGTTGGAATGGATATCAGTTAGAGGTTAAAAATTCAGGAGCAGTTTAGGATTTGAGCTGCAAGGATGTTTGATGTTGGAACCTCATGTTTCTAAAGTTGTGTATTTTTTCTTCCTCTGTCAGCTGAGACAAGTTCAGGTGCTTTTTGATCAAAAAGATTTTGCCAGGTTAATACAGTCTTTAATTCTTTGTATTTTGGCCTTCCAGTGAAACCGTGAGTCGTCTACAGAATGCAGTTGGTTAAGTTATTATGAGTTGGGCTAAGAGTGAACATATCATTCTTTACATTGGCTGCTAACACATTACATTTAAATTGTTATTAATGATCATGAAATACTTTGAGTAAAATCCCTTACTTTTTTCCTCTTAATGAGATGGGTTCAGCTACATTGGCCTCTAAAAGGGAAGAGATCTCTTTTGAAAGTATCTTCTGATGCAGAAAGGTTTTTGGAGATGCTCTCAATGGGCAATTTGGTGCAACATCGAATAGATGACGATTGTAATCTCTAATCTCCAGTTAGGATACTAAGGGCCAGTGGGTTTGTGTAAAACCCTGGTCTTCCTCCTACTGGCAGGTTGTCTTGTACGGACACTGGAATACTAACTGTTCTTGAGGAGGCAGTCAAACCCTACACTTGGTTTAACTGAGGCTTGCTAAGTAAAAAGGATTATGTCTATAATCTAATTAATAAACAAAGCAATTATCCCCAGCTATTGTTCCAGTTAGTGAACAGACTATCTCCCTTGACTTCTCCTTCTAGCCAGGGCAATATTGGCTTTTCCATAGGTCAATATGCATTTTTTTTTTGTTAATAAAATTCAGAGTATTCAGCAATCTATTGGTATGCCTATCACCCTTAATGCCATCAGTTAACACTACCAACCATTAGTTACTCAGGACTCGCTGAAAGGTACTTTAGAAGGAAAGCTCATTAGTTCAATGAGTCAATTCACTTCCACAGAAAGCACAGTTACTTACCTGTAACAGGTGATCTCTGGGAACAGCAGGAATAACTCTTCACATATGGGTACGTCGGTACCGACGGAGTCTGCGCGGGAACGCTTCCCACCATCCAATCAAAAAGCTTTTGGAAGCATCCCACCACACCTGCGTGCTTGCCTTGCCACCTTTCCCAACTGCCTCTCCTCAGTTAAGTTTCAAGCTGAGGGAGAGATAGAGAGAAGGGAGAGATAGAGACAGAGAGATACAACTCCTAGGGGAGGTGGGTGGGTGGGTTGTGAAGACTTATTCCTGCTGTTCCCATAGATCACCTGTTACAGGTGAGTAACTGTGCTATCTCCAGGAACAAGCAAGAATGAGTCTTCACATATGGGGACTCCCAAGCTAAGATGCCTGGAGTCCCAGCATGTCATAGATTGGAACATGTTATCCCCCACAACACCAGGCATCCTGAGGATGGAGGGTAGGAGTTGAAAAAGAAAGGCGCTGTGGAACAGCTAACCTAGCATAGGACTGCAGATAAGGAGTCCATGTGTGGATCATAATTATCATAAATGATATTGGAAGAAATATTGCAATATGGACCTCCCTTAACAGGATTACAGAGCAGTAAGGAGATTCATGGGATCTACTGGGGAACTCAGTAGAGGAACCTCAAGGGGGACCTCACTGTGAAGTGCAGGTAATAAACCTGTAGGAAAAACAGTGGTCAGATTCCTGAAAGGTAAGAGGGAACCCAGTAATAACTGGGGTAGTACAAAAACGGTGGGCCTTCAGCGGAAGGCTTTATGACAAAAGCCGAACTCTTTTGGCAACAGAGTGGCTCACCCTTAGGAGCAAAAAGAGAAGGCTGACCGATTTGGACAAACAGGCACAGTCCTTGTGGGAGGAAAAGGTATGGAAACCCCTTGTATCCCAAAAAGAAAGGACAAATGCCTGAGGCGTTAGAGCCTGTGATTAACTGAAGATCCACAATGTCTCTCCTAACTGGAGTCAGCTAGGAGAGATAGTGGAACATGGAGAGCTTCAGAGGTACCTAAACAACTTCAACCATAACCTTGAGGTTAACTACCACAGAAAGTGGTTGTGCGTGTAGAAACCAAAACATGCTGGATAGCATAAGTATGGGTAAAGCCCATCTGTCAGAATCATATAGCTATATGAGCCTAGACAGTCAGGTAGAAAAATATGCAGATACATATCTACCAATAATAAAATATCTCAACAGATATATTCTTATATGTCTATGTGTGTATGTATGTATCTATTTGTGTCTGTATATCTATATATCTATATATCTATATATCTATGGTGAGATATGAAAAGGCATAAAATACACATAAATGATGTATGTGTCTATCTTAAGATGTATACTATAGATATGAATATAATACCTCTATATGGGTGTCTGCAAAGAAGCAGACAGAGATATGCCCACAGAACGGTATTCACATAGGAAATGTGGAGAGGAAAGATTCATCTAATAACAAGGTGGAACCTACTTGAGAAGATATAGAGAATCTATTCCAACTGGTTATGAGTACAGGGATGCTAGCTAGTGAAAAAAACCCAAGACAGATACGTGAAAAGCAGAGGATGATATCAGTCTGCAGCCAGCAAGTTCCGAGTATTCCAGAACTCTAGCATGGTAAGTAAACAGAAGACACATAAAAATGAGATACCATGCTGACCTGCTTCAAGGCAAAAAGGTATCATGCGTTCTTACCATGAGGACGAGCTGCAAGGAGAAAAGCATATTCCCGATTGGAAATACTATGGACCAAAGCAGGGAATTGGCAACTCCTTAAGCTTTCACACGTAAGAGAAGGCCTATGTCCTTTATATTAAAAAGGAGATAGTGAAAAAAGGGAGAACCGTTCTAGTCATGGGAGACATGACTGAAAAAGCCTTTTCCAAACATCTAGGATAGCTGTTGGAGAAAAAACCCTCATGCTCTCTAGCAAGGGCCCATAGTGGAGAGCTTCTCTGTAGAATTGCAGAGAGCATGATGCAGGAGAATGAGGAGATATAGAACTGGCTGCTGGAGAGCCAGTACCTGTCAACAATGCTGCCAAACCCAGGGGAATGGAGATGGCAGAAAGAGAAGACAATCCAACAAGCCTATAGAGAAGTAGTTTCCAAGACAGATGACAGCACTGACTTGGAGCCACTACTAAGACCAGACAGAATGTTAGTGGAGGACAACCTGGTTGCTGGTGGACAAGACCCAGTGGTTCAAACATTAAGGCTCCTGCATAGGCAGCTGCTTGCCAGACAGCAGAAAGAATCTTACTGTTTAAAAACAGAAAGAACAGACAGAACAGGAGTAGAAAACTCTGGACATGTCTGATGAACTGCCTCAAAGCAAGATTGAAAAAGAGAAGTTAACTCAGAGAGGAAACTCCGTACTGGAAAAGTAACAAAACTAGAGAGGCTGAAGAAAAAGCCCTCCAATGAAGCAATACCGCTCTTACAGGGGAAAAGCTTGGTATGAGGGTAAAAAGAATGGAGCTGAAGAAGACTTACAAAGTGGTAAGTCTATAGAAAGGAAAAAACGACATGCTGGCACAGGAAACTATCGTTTGATAGTGGTTAGACCTCTTTCCCTAGCAGGAAGAGGAGGAGAACCCTGTGACCTATAGGCATGAACATCCTGATAGCTCATAGAACATAGAAAAAATGGATGTCTTTTGGGAAGAGATCCATGTCTAGGGTTTAGAATGAAAGCAGTGGATTGCCTCTATTGAGAAGAAGCAACTGCAGATTCTAACCCCAAGAGTCACAAGCATCTGATGAAGATTGATCAGAAACCCTGCGGTTGCTGGGTTTGCTGAGCCTGGTGAGAGGTTGAATTCTGCAGACCAGGATGCTGCTTCCCTTGTTTGGGAACATCTGTATGATGGGCAGATGATGCATAAAACCTTCTTCTCCTATGTGAAGAAAGTTTGGCAGGACATTTCCTACCTATTGGGATAGAAGAAGGTGAAGAACAGCACCTAGGAACAGGTAAGTCAGTGGACAACTGAGTAACCTGACGTAAAGACTCCTTGTTGAAAAGATTGTCTCCAGTGCAAGGAGTATGTCCCAGTCTTTGCTGTGCCCATTTGTCCAAGTCTGAAGCTTGGAGCCAGGCTCTACGTCGTGCCCCTATAGTTATAGCAGAAGTCCTGCTAACAGACTCAAAAGAGTCTAGGGAAGCACGAGTAAGAAACCAAGAGATATTCTGAAGATGCTTAAGCAGTGAAGAATAGCCTGCGCTCTTGGACTCTGGAAGGGAAGGAGTCAAAAGATGTAATTGCTTTGTGACCTCCTCAAGAGATAGACTCATAAAAAATATATGAGAGAATTCTTGCAGAAAGCATAGATGTCTGGAAGGTTTAACGTCCAAAGGCATCTAGTGTCTTAGACTCACGACCTGGCGGATAAGAAGAGTGCTTTTTCTTACTCTTTACCCGCCTCATTGCTGATTCCACTACTATGGAATGATGAGGAAGTTGAGTCTTTTGAAACCCTGGAGAGGGGGGCACCTGATTTAAGAGATCAGTTGCTCTGGAAGGTGGGGGTACCCTTAAAGGTGCTGCCCACATTCCTAGAAGAAGATCCTGCAAGGAATGATGCAAAGGAAGCATTATGTTCTCCTTTGCTTTGGTAGAAACAGAGCCTTGTGCAGGATCATATCCAGGGATAGGAATGGCAAGAGATCTTGCTATATCCAGGAGGAAACTCTGAAAAGAGGGATCTCCAACTGGAATCTCCTTTGGACAGGTTAGATCTGAAGAACTAGCCTGAGCACCGAAAGAGCTATCCAAATATATAGGAATAGAAGATCCTGCACAGTGCAGTGTGGAATCCTTAAGGGATGGTCGCCGGTACTGGCTGTCAGGAGCAGCGACCGTCAGTACCACATCATCCATGCCAGGTATCGACTCCAAGCTTGGTATAGAAGGGAGCGATCCTGTTGAAAGAAGCATGGCAGGAATTGGCCACGACGGTACTGTGGATACCAGTACCGATGCCAATACCGGTACCGATGTCAGAGCCGAACCCGACACAGACATCGGAGCAGCCATCGGTGACAGTTCAATCGGTACCGAGGTAACCAAAGACCTCCGGCCACTATCCTCGGTACCGAGCCTCCGGTATCGATCGGTGTCGGTACCAAAGTGTGTTGGTACCCAGTCTTCCAGACTAGAAATCGATTCCAAACTCGGCATCGAGGGCAAAGAGCCTGATGAGCAAAGCATGGAAGGCACCGACCGCAAGGGTAATGTGGACATCGGTACCGACTTCGGTACCGTGTCTGATACCGGTGGATGAAGGCCAACTAGTGGCAACTCAAACGGCCTCGGAGGAACCGAGAGTTGCGGATCCGAATCATCGGAACCGAGCCTTCGGTACCGCCGGGAGCCGGTACCAAGGCGAGTCGGTACCCAGTCCTCCAGACTGGAGATCGATTCCAGACTCGGCATTGAAGGAAGCGAGGCTGTCAATGCACGTCTGGAGGGTACCGACGTCGGTGGTAGTATCGGTGCTGGTACCGATAATGGAAAGTCAGTCTGGAGAGTATCCACCGGTCCCGAAGGCACCGAGGACGCCAGATGACCATCCCTGGTGAGGAGTGTTTCATCCAGCACCAGTGCCGATGCCGGGGTATCGGTACCGCTCAAAGCGGATGCCACCACCGGACACGGCTCAGGTATGTTCTGTGAGGGGTGAACCCCAGGAACAACCCGAAACCCCTCATACACTTTGGAGACCGAAGACTCCCGCCGGGGTTTTGAAGCCCGTGGGCCCTCGAGGGCAAGGCCAGAGCAGTCTACATGCTGTGCATGAGTCCTACCCCTCGAGGACTGGCTAGTCTTAACAGACTGTTTGTGGGTTACCTGATCCTGTGTAGAAGAAGAAAAGGACGTTGGAGTGAAACCTGAAGTTGGAGTGAAACAGTGTATTGAGGGAACCTCGATGTTGAAAACCTCTTTTCACCAAACTGTTGCCTAAAGGCTCCGAAGGAAAAAGGTCAGGACCCAAGCAGGTTAGACACCGACTTAGAGGGTCTAAAAATAAAGTTGTACCGCCACAGTTTGAACATTTCTTGGAGAAAGTGGCTGGAAGCTCCATGAAGGAAAAAGAAGAGGCCTAAAAGGCCGGAGAAACCGTGAGACACTATGAAGAAAAAATATTCCTTGAAAAAGGAAGATTTCACAAGAAAAGAAAAGAAAAGAAAACACCGGTGGTGTCAGGGAAGACAGCCGCGACCACAAGAAAACAAAAGAAATAAAACAAGAATTTTCTGCGGTGACAGGAGGACGTCCTGCCGGCTCAGCGGAAAACGAAAACTGAGGAGAGGCAGTTGGGGAAGGCAGTATGCAGGCGTGGTGGGATGCTTCAAAAAGCTTTTTGATTGGACGCTGGGAAGCGTTCCCGCACAGACTCCGTCGGTACCGACGTACCCATATGTGAAGACTCATTCCTGCTTGTTCCTGGAGATGACCCGATCTCTTCACCTCTCTTCTTTGCTGGATATTACGAATCAAAGGGGTATGCTTACTATGCAGTAGTAGCGGCTTCTGTACAATATCTGAGCCGCGACCCCATTGAAATCAATGGGGCCACGGCTCCAATATTGCACGGAAGCCGCTACCGCTGCTTAGTAAACGTATCTCATAGTTTCTCAAGGCACAGGCCCCCAGCTTATTCGTCTACTTTTTAAAAAGGAAGATTTTGACCTACTAACTCTTAGTAATTACAGACCAGTCTTAAATCTTCCCTTTATATCTAAGCTTACTGAGAAGGTTGTTGCACAGCATAGTATCAATTTCTTTAACACCAAAATGTGTTCCATCCTACACAGTCTGAGTTCAAGGTAAAATATAGTACGGAGACAACATTACTCAGTATGCTGAATAGGATTTATGCTTATCTCAATTCTTGGAAGGATGTTCTTCTCACACGATTTGGTAGACTACACTTTGCAGCTAGCCAGATTGGAAGATACTGATTTGGCTGACATAACCTTGCACTGGGGCTTCAGTCTTACCCTTCTAATCACAACTTTAGTGTACAGCTAACATGACCAGATGTCTTTGGTGTTCCACTGTCATGTAGAGTATCTCAAGGTTCTATTTTGGCTCCAACTCTATTTAATATCTTTATTGTACCCCTAAACACTAATTCAGAGCTTAGGTTTGAGCGTTTATACATATGCAGATGATTTTCATCTTATTGTTGCTAATAAGACTTGGGATCTGCTTTCCAAATGCATGTTAGTAAGCACCGTGCAACTATTTCCAATGGTTATTCTCACATAAGCTTAAACAATACACTAAAGGGTTGGTTTACTGAAGTGTGCTCAGTAGCATGCATTTTTGGAATCACAGTAAGTAGTGCAGTACCCTGCACTAAAAAAACAAACCTGCACTACCTGGGCAGTGCGCATGTGGATGGCACCTAGGTAGGGTGTGCGTGTTCCCACACTTGTGCTGCCGGCACTTGGTGGGAAGCAACTACCACCAGCACAATGGGTGGTGGTTGTTGATCCCTGTGGAGGTATTACCACAGTAAGCTGTGCTCTCACCTCTCTGTATCTAAGCACAGTGCCCCACACTAGCAATGCGGCCCAAACCCAGGTTTCTAGCATGGGACTTAGTAAATCGGTCTTTAAGTCTATTGCTATGTGGTTTGCGGGGAATAAAATCCATCCCCTCCGTTTTGGCCTCACCTAGTGGGTGAATGTATACCTGTTAAAGATATTAGCTGGTCCTTGGGAGTTTTCTTGGAATATGACCTCTCATTTACATCGCATATTTCTTTAGTTAAAAAGGTTTTCTTTTCCCTTAGGAGAATTCAGACAAAGGCTTAGTAATTATTTAGATTTGAAAGCATTAAAAACACTTATACACTTGCTTGTGATAACTAGATTGGATTGTTGCAACTCTTTTAGGAAGGGTTCCATAGACACATTTAGAAAGGATTCAATTGATGCAAAGCTATTGCAGTGAGGATGATCTATGGTGCTAAATCTTATGATACTCCCCCCTCTTGAAAGAGCAACGCTGGTAACCAGTGTGCTATAGGATTAACTTTAAAATTATCCTCCTAATTCATTGGGTCTTGCATTTGAGGTTCCCACTATGCTTGAATTCCCTTTTGATCCCATATATTTCATTGTGTACCATGAGGTCTCAAAAAGCTAATTTACTAGTTGTTCCTTTCTACAGGAGTCTGTTTTGAGCCCTTTGGTAGGTCTTGCTCCATTTCTGTGAATCCTTTATCTTGGCTCTGAACATGCCTCATCTAAATTCAAATTGGATTAAGACATGGCCCTTTGAGCAAGCATTCTCCATTGGTTAGCCTCATGCACAGTTAATCTTCCCTTCTCCTACTTGTGTTGCAGTTGGAAGTCTAGGGAATTTATTGTTGTGCTACTACTACTCCTGCCCTGACGTACCCTGTATTATGAATCCTGGTGTGAAAAACAGCTAGAGACTGGTGACTTGTTTTTGTCTATTCTGACTTGTATGGAGAAATTTCACTTACCGTTAATTTCCTTTCCTGGAATACTGCTAGACAAGTCCAGAAAAGCAGGTTATGTTTCCCTGCTAGCAGATGGAGATAGAGAATAAACACTCCCAAGCTGTGATTGGTTGGGCTCTGGGTAACATAGGAGTGCCCCTAGAGGACCTAGTCAGTAGTCTTTTGACAAGCACCAACATTAGGAGAAAACTTGACTAACCAACTCAACTATGTACAGGTAACAACGAATTCAATTAAAACCCTCAACTCGAACCAGGAAGGGTAGAGAAGGATCAAACATCATTCCTTGGAGAAAAACTCTGAATCCACTGTTGTGGACTTTCTCCGGAATATGTATTTGCTTGCGTCTTAAGTAAGAAGAACGTCGGCTCCTCTGCACCAGCAGTCGTGACACCGACAATGGGGTGGGTTCTGGACTGGTCTAGCAGTATTCCAGGAAAGGAAATTAACGGTAAATGAAATTTCTCCTTCCAGTTCATACTGCTAGACCAGTCCAGACAAGCGGGAAGTACCCAAGCTAATGAATCCCAGGGTGGGCAGAGAGAGCCGCTGACAACACACTAGCCCCAAAACAACTGTCCTCAGGTGCCTAAAAGTCCAGGCGATAATGCTGGACAAAAGTAGACAAGGAAGACCAGGTTGCCGCTCAACAAATATTAAGAGGGACTACGTGTGATCGCTCGGCCCAAGATGCAGCTTGAGCTTGAGTCGAGCGTGTGCGAAGACCGGCAGGCACTGGCTTGCCTTGCAGAATATAGACTGATTCAAAGGTACGGCGCAACCATCTGGCGATAGTAGATTTTGAAGCTGCCATACCTCGGCGTGGTCCCGCAAAAAGCACAAAAGATGGTCAGTCTTGCAAAAAGAATTGGAGACTTTGAGAGAGCAAAGGAGAATCCTTTTGAGATCAACCGCCCGGAGATTCTTGGAACGAACGGAACATTGTTCCTTAGAAAAGGCAGGCAACAAAAGAGGATGATTGACATGAAATGGAGTAATCACCTTAGGCAAGAATGAGGGAACAGTGCGAAGGGATACTCCCTCTGCGGGTAATGACAAATACGGATCCCTGCAAGAGAGGGCCTGCAGTTCTGAAATGCGACAAGCCGAAGTTATAGCCACTAAGATGTCAAATCAGTTAAGGTAACTTCCTTTAGAGGCACAAAGGGTGGAGACATCAAGGCCCATAGTACCAAGACAAGATCCCAAGCAGGGACAACTGGACGGACTGGAGGACGTACAAGCTTGACTCCTTTAAGAAAACGCGACACATCAGAGTGGGACGCAAAAGAACGACCGTAAATTGGTCGCTACAACACATCAGCGCTGAAATGTGCACCCGTAGAGTGCCAAGAGCTAAGCCTTTGTTGAGGCCCTCTTGAAGAAAGGTAAGAATGTCTGGAATTTCTGCACTCCAAGGAGAAAGAAGATGTTGAGTACACCAGGACTCAAACACTTGCCACACCCTAGCATATGCTAACGATGTAGACAAATGGCGAGCATTGAGGAGAGTCGACACTACCTTGGAAGAGTAACCCTTAGGGGCTAATCTAAGGCGCTCAAGAGCCAAGCCGTAAGCATCTAGGGAGTTGAATATTCCATCAAGATAGGTCCGTGCCTGAGAAGTCTGAAGAGAGCTTGTAGTCGCAGAGGAGGGACTCGAGATAGTTTTATGAAATCGGCATACCATGGTCTTCTAGGTCAGTCCGGGATCACTAAGATTACTGGGTCGTGGTGTTCCCTGATCCGTTGCAGGACTCTTGCGATCATTGGCCAAGGTGGGAATACATAGAGCAACTGGTGTTTCAGCCATGGCTGCGCCAAGGCATTTATGCCTTGAGATCTGTGTTCCCTCCAGCGACTGAAGAAGATCGGAACCTTCGCATCCGTGGCTGACGCCATGAGATCTACTTTTGGCTGCCCCCACTTCTGAACTATAGTCTGGAACGCTTGTGGGGCCAGTTCCCATTCGCCGAGATCGAGTGTGTCTCTGCTAAGAAAATCAGCCTTCACGTTGCTGGTCCCTGCTATATGCTATGCTGAGAGAGCCTGAAGGTTCCGTTCTGCCCAAGGGAAGAGAAGGGACATCTCCTTCGTTACCCCCTGTGCACTTGGTGCCACCCTGGCGTTTGAAGTAGGACACTGCAGTGGCACTGTCGCATAAGATCCAAAGCGCTTGTCCCTGTAGGAACCAATGAAACTTCAGTAAGGCGAATCGAGCTGCTCTTGCCTCGAGCCTGTTGATTGTCCATTGCACCTCACGCGTCGTCCAAGTTCCTTGCGCTGAGTGAGTGCGACAGTGCACTCCCCATCCGGACAAACTGGCTTCGATTGTCAACAAGATCCAGCGTGGGTTTTCCAACGGTACTCCCCTGAGGAGATTGTGAGATGCAAGCCACCACTGCAGACTGCGCCAGACCTGCAGCTGTAATGGGAGACGGGTCTGGTAGTCTTCTGTCACTGGGAACCATCTGGAAAGCAGAGCGGCCTGTAGACCGCGCATGTGAGCCTTTGCCCAAGGCACAAGCTCGATGGTGGTGGTCATGGATCCAAGGACTTGGAGGCAATCCCATGTCCGGGGGGCTCTTTGGGCCAAAATACTTTGGAACTGAGAAGTCAGCTTTAGGAAATGGACTTGAGTCAGGAATACACGCCCTTGAGAGGTATCGAAGCGTGCTGCGAGAAATTCGATCTCTTGAGACAGATGGAGGCAAGTATTGGTGCGGTTGATCACCCAACCCGAGCCTCTGGAAGGGAGTCTGCATGAATGAGCCAATCGTCCAAGTACGGGTGTACTCTGATTCCCTGCTTGCGTAAGGCTGCCGCCACAACCACCATCACCTTTGAGAAGGTTCGAGGTGCCGAGGCTAGGCCAAAGGGCATTGCCCGAAACTGCAAAAGCTAGCCGAGGACTGAAAAATGCAGGAAGCGCTGGTAGTCTTCTCGAATGGGAATATGAAAATATGCTTCTGCTAGATCCAAGGATGCAGCAAAATATGACCTTGAGAATATACCACTGGAATTTAAAGACTGCCTGCAAAATCGATTTGCTGCTTTAGATACAAATGACAGAGTTCCGGAAGAGTTTTGGAATGACATCAAGAAGGTTGTGTTGGAAGAAAGCGAGAAGTCTCTACAAAAGGTGAAAAAGCAAAAACGGCCAAAATGGATAACGGAAGAAACTCTGAAAATTGCCCAGAAACGCAGAGAAGCTAAAGCCAGAGGAGAAAGAAAGACAACAACAGAACTCAGAGATTTCCAACGTGCAGCAAGACAGGACAAGGAAAAGTACTACAACGACGCATGCAAGGAAATAGAAGCAGAAACTATTAGAGGAAGAACAAGATCGGCTTTCCTAAAGCTATGAGAATTAAAGAAAAAGTTCCAGCCTCGAATTGGAATGTTACAAGATGCTCAAGGTTCTATGTTGAATGATGCTGAGAAGATCAAGAAAAGGTGGAAGGAATATACAGCGTTTTTATATGATAAAGATCAAGTGGACCAACAGCCGTTTCAACCTGTACCTTATGATCGGGAACCACTGGTGATAAAGGAAGAAGTTGAAGCAGCATTGAAAGCCTTATCAAAGAACAAAGCACCAGGCATTGATGGCATTCCTATAGAAGTATTGCAGCAATCTGATGCAGCTGTTACCATACTTACAAGGCTCTGCCAAGAAATATGGAAGACAACATCATGGCCAACTGACTGGAAAAGATCTGTGTTTATACCAATACTAAAGAAAGGTGATCCAACTGACTGTGGAAATTATCGAACAATCGCTCTGATCCCACATGCCAGCAAGATTCTACTGAAGATTATTCAAAAGAGACTACAGCCATACCTGGAACAAGAACTACCTGAAGTGCAAGCAGGGTTCAGGAAAGGGCGAGGAACGAGAGACATCATTGCGAATGTGAGATGGATCCTTGAAAAGACTAAAGAATACCAAAAGGATATCTATTTGTGCTTTATCGACTATAGCAAGGCTTTTGACTGTGTAAACCATGAGAAACTCTGGGCCACATTAAGAAGCATGGGTATACCAGAACACCTGATCGTTCTCTTGCACAATCTGTACATTGATCAAGAAGCAACAGTTCGAACTGAACAAGGAGAAACAGAATGGTTTAAAATAAGCAAAGGTGTAAGACAAGGCTGCATACTTTCCCCCTACCTGTTTAATTTATATGCAGAACAAATCATCAGAGAAGCAGGATTGTATGAAGACAACAGAGGTGTGAAGATTGGTGGAAGACTCATCAACAACCTTCGCTATGCTGATTACTACATTACTGGCTGAAAGTGAAGATGATCTGAAACATTTGCTTCTCACAATCAAAGAACATAGTCTCAAAATGGGCCTGCACCTTAATGTAAAGAAGACAAAGATCATGACAACTGGCATAATCAACAGGTTCATCGTTGAAGGAGAAGAAATTGAAATTGTGAACAACTTTAACCTACTTGGATCAACTATCAATAAAGAAGCAACAAGCAGTCAAGAAATCAAATGACACATTGCTCTTGGCAGAATGGCTATGAAAGACCTAGATAAGATTCTCAAGAGCAGAGATGTCTCTCTCCATACAAAGATTCGACTTGTTCAAGCCATGGTATTTTCAATAACATCATATGGATGTGAAAGCTGGACAGTGAAAAAGACAGACAGGAAGAAAATTGATGCCTTTGAATTATGGTGCTGGCGGCGAATACTGTGTATACCATGGACTGCCCGAAGAACAAACCAGTCGATACTAGAGGAGATCAAACCTAAGCTTTGTTTAGAAGCTCAGATGACAAGACTTTGACTTTCATACTTTGGACACATCATGAGAAGAGAGAGATCATTAGAGAAAGACATCATGCTTGGCAAGATAGAAGGTCAACGCAAAAGAGGAAGGCCAGCAATGAGATGGATCGATACAATAACAGCAGCTACGGGTACCAGTCTGTCAACAATGAGCCGCCTGACTGAAGACCGAACACAAGTGCCGTCGAGTCGGAGTCGACTCATGGCGACCCTCTGGACAGCTATCCTAAATTAACAACAGATCCAAGGATGCTAGAAACTCTCCCCGGCGTACTGAGTGAAGGACTGACCATAGGGTCTCCATCCGGAAGGTTGCGAATTACACCTTTGAGGTCCAAACGTGGATGAAAAGAGCCATCTTTCTTGGGCACCACAAAATAGATGGAATAACAGCCTAGCCCTCTTTCTAACAGAGGGACTGGACAAATGGCTTTTAAGGAGAGGAGCTTCTGAATGGTAGTATGAATGGCCACTCGTATTTCCGCATCGTGAATGGGTCAGCATTCAGTGGAGGAGTGGCCTAGTGGTTGGGGCAAGGTACTTCAGGCCGGAAGGTCGGGGGTTCAAATCCCACTAGAGGACAGCAACCTTGGGCCGGAAGGACTGGGGTTTCTAGTCCCACAGGTGCTCCTTGTGGTCTTGGGCAAGCCACTTAACCCTCCATAGCCCATGTTCCCTGTAAAATAGTTATCTCCAATTTATAATGCCCTGTTCAATGTAATTTCAATTTGTTCAATGTAAACCGCACTGATGCAGAATAGCGCGGTATATAAGAGAATGTAAATAAATAAATAAATAAATAAAATTCGAGAGAATAGCCGTGAGAAATTATGTCGAGGACCCACTGATCTGAAGTTATGCGTACCCACTGCTGAGAAAAAGGAGCCAAACGTCCCCCCGACAGGCGGAGGCATCTCGAGTGGGTGTCTCGTCCCGTCAGCGGGAAGGACGGGAGGTTCCCGTAAACTTCGCTGGACCTGAATAGGAGTCAGTTCCTTTGCAGGCTCCCCGAAAGGACTGCGATCTTTGTCCGAAGCGATTGGTAGGAGAGGATGAAGTACTTGGCTGAAAGGATCTGTATCTCCGAGAGTCACGAGTTCTAGAAAATCTTTGAAAGCCTTGGGACCGAGACTTGCGACGGGAGAATGCCTTTGGCTTGTCCTCCAGCAAGCGTTGCGGTTTCACCTCCCCCAGATCTTTTACCAGTTTATCGAGATCTTTGCCAAAGAGGAGTCTCCCTTTAAAAGGAAGTTTTGACAGCCGCGTCTTAGAAGCAACATCCGCTGCCCATTGACGCAGCCAGAGCCATCTCCAAGCCACTGTCACCGCTGCTACGGAGTGAGCTGACAGCCGCAAGAGATCATAGAAGGCATCTGCCAGGAATGCAGCGATGGATTCTAAATGAGCCAACTCGGGATCCTCTGGAAGCTGCTGAATCCATCGAAGGGAGGCCCGTGCCGCTAGACCTCCACAACCCGCTGCTTGAAGGGAAAGAGCAGATGACGAAAAAACCGTCTTTAGCAGACTCTCGACTTTTTCGGTCTTGCTGGTCGCGGAGTGCTGCTCCGGCCTCAACTGGAATTGTGGTATGCTTGGTGACCCCGGTCACTAACGCATCAACTTTCGGGTATGTCAGCCAACGGTCCAAGTCAGAGGGAGACCAAGGGTATAACTGACCAATACGGCGTGCCATACATAGAGAGGACTCTGGAGAGTCCCACTCTCGAGATACCATTTGCTGTAACTCAACTGGAAAGGAAAAAGCTTTGGAAGGCTTACGAATGCCCTGTAAAATGGGATCTGGCTGCAAAAGGGTTTGAGAACTCTGAGGATCAGGCGTGTCGGCTAGGCGTAGCGACTCTATCACCTGTGTGATTAGGGCCAGCAACTCCTCTTTGAGGTCTTTTGGGACCGCTTGCAAGACCCTGCCATATCCTTGTCTGCTACCGGGCGGGTGCTGGAGGTATACCAAAAGACTCCGAACGCCACAAGTGCCATGCCTGGCGGAAGGGCGTCAGGAACTCACTGTCAGCTGAAGCTGTTGTGGCTTCCAGCGGTTGTGGAAGCAAAATGGGAGCTGACTGAGTCCTTTCTGCAGGTAGACCCAGCTGCAGGGGCTCTAAGGATGGAGGAGTTAAGGCGCTGATATCCTCAGCTGGCAGCGCAGTGGATATGGAGGAAGAAGATTCTCCTGGATGCAGCATACAGGTGGAACACAAGCGATCTATTAACTCCTTATTATTATTATTACATATAATACACCTGTGCAGAGAAACAGGCATTGCAGAGGCTTAAACCTTTTTTTTTTTAAAACAAAAATCAAGGTAGGCTTAGGGAAACAGAAGACTCTTCAAAGAAAAGGGATTTTGAAACTCCCTGTGCCTTCACAGCATGTTTAAATGCTTTGAAATGGCTGCCCAGAGCTGCTCCCTCCAAAAAAAACACTGAAGAGAAATCTCTCCCGATTTTCAAAATGGCTACCGGCACAGAAAAACTGCAAAATAAAATTTTCCTAAGTTCTCAAAACCTTAAAAATGCAGCGAAATTGCTGGGGGAGAGGCAAGGAGTGCTGCTAGCAACTTAAAAATTCAAATCCTGATGAACCCCGAATCATCAAAAACGGAGGTGAGAAGGAAACTGCCAGTTACTCACTGTGCTGGTACAGAGGAGCTGAGTTCCCACGGAGGAGAAGAGAAACTTTCAGAGTCAGTGTAAGGTAATCACAGCGACTGAAAGGTAGGGAAATTAGAGTTTGATCCCTCTGCAGCCACTTAGACCCTCATGGCAGGGGCTGGAAGGTGTTTCTGAGGAGGGATGGGGAGAAGGGGAGCTGCACTGACAGTGAAATCAGGAGCTCAAACCCTGCTGTATTGCTGATTAGAGAAAATACAGCTATTAAGGAGGGAAGCCTGGGAAACCCAGAGAAACACCTCTTGTGTGCTCTGGGTGTATCCAGGAAATAAAAATGAAGAAAAGAAAATAAGTAGACAAACTTGTCTAAGATCTTCATCTTCAAGAGACAGAGAAAATACTGACTAGGTCCTCTAGGGGCACTCCTATATCACCCAAGCCCAACCAATCACAGCTCTGGAGTGTTTATTCTCTGTCTCCATCTGCTAGCAGGGTAACATAACCCGCTTGTCTGGACTGGTCTAGCAGTATGAACTGGAAATGCAGTATTAATTATGGTTTGTAAACCTTTTTGACTTACTTGTGCCTAAGGTGGTATATCAAATAACTGCAAATAAATAAAAATAAAATGCCAGTCCTGCCTCCTGCTTTACCTTTCTTCACCATGCAAGCACCTACACATATAAGACCACATTTTAAAATGACAGCTAGGTGCAATCTAGGACATACAGGTCAAAACGTATTAAAAATTAAAAGGCTGGTCACATACAAGTTTTGGTCTGTCTTATTTTAGAAACTTGCATGTGCCCAAACTGGACAGTGGTGCCCACAGTCACAAAGACGTCCCCGTGACAAACATTTAGGACGAGGATGTCTATTCCCATGTTGCATGTACATCCCTGCCTGCTATTTTGCAAGTGGAGATCTGCGTTGCCATGCCGACCAGAAAATAAATGTTGTTTCCTTTAAATTTATTTTATGATTGTGAAAGGTATTGGGGATATCAGTACCTTTTCTACTTCCTCCAGGTGTTTTGGTGGCATAAAAAGCGTTTTTCTGATGCCTATTCATGCCCCGGAGCAGGAATAGACTTGGATGTAACTGCTGGTGTGTTGAGAGATGCTCGCCATTTCTGAAATCAGGTGCACACATCCATCTTTACCAGAACACTCCGGACACCTCTGCCATGCCCCTATGCAACATGAACATCCTTGCACTAGGAAAAGTCTATATACCTGGCTTCTAAAATGGCTCCAGTGACATCTCTATAATTTGTACATCTAAGTGCCTGTTTTCAGACGTCCAGTCCACAAATTGGGCTTCTTGAAATGACCCCTTTAAGGTGTTATTTTGTAATGCATTTTCCACATATAAATTGTGTTTTATGTGCAGTAATAGCTATACAGGGTAAGAAGTGCACTGAAAGATAATGCCTACTTTGATACAGTATACATGTAAGTGTAGGCATTCTCAGGGGCAGAATTGCAAGGTACATACATAATTAGAGGACATGCACATACTTTGCATCTGCTTACATTTGTGCAAGACCATTTGTATGCTACTGGACCTATTTCTGGGAACCTATTTTATAAAAGTATATAGGCGCTTATGTTGACTTTATAACATAGGCATAAAATATGCACCTTGCAATTTTAGGGTTTTTTTATTAGACATGCCTTGTTTATTAAATTACCCCCTCTCATTAAAAATAGGTGCTGTGTATATGCTAGTACAATATTATAAGTGCATACTTGAATATCTAAAATACTGTTCTGCATGCTCGAAATGCCCATGAAATTAGCTCCATGTCTTAATGCTTATTTTTTAAATTTTATTTCATGAATTTTAATAGTTTAAAATGCTTCAGTAGTTTATTTTTGTGCTATGTATACTGCAAAAAGTTCAACTTATCAAAATAAAATTTTACAGAATAGATCATTTATTATGAAATAATTTCAGACGACTAGTAAAACAAATAGTTTGAGTAAACACACTGATATATTACAACTTTTTTTTCATGTTTGTTAACACCATGGATGCATGATTAAATGATATCTGTGAACCAACTGGAAATTGACTATGAAAATCTGGATTTATACTTTAATCCAAACCAGCCCGCAGTGCATGTTCCATTTAGATAAAAGACAGTTCTTCAGCAAATGCTTTACGTACTCTTGGTATACCATCTTTCCAGTTGAATTTTGAACATTTTTCTCCTTTTGTTTAAGATTCAGCATTCATATTCTGTACTGCTCTCAGGGAAAGCAGCAGAAAATAGTTCTTCAGGGAAAGAGTGGTACATGCATGAAATTGCCTCCAGTGGATGTGGTGGAAAACACCATTAACAAAATTCAGAAAACATGGTATAAACACAGAAAAATTCACAGTTATGAAGAAATGAAGGAAAAAGTTGAAATTCAACTTTGGTTTATGGCACTGCACTATGAATGAAACTGGAGACAACAGAAGGACCTTATCTCTGTTTAATATAACCATTTTCCTTCATGTGAATTTTTTTTCATCAAAAACTGATGTAGCATGATAACATGTCTGGAGAAGCTATTATTCTTGACCAAAGAGAAGCCAAGAAGCAACCTGTAAAGTTTTCAACTCAAAGTGGTCCTGTCTTAGCTGAGAACGAGAACCTGTATAACCGAGATGTTAATAACCCGGCAGCCTGACTCCACCGGAAATAATGATATAACATCCATTGCCATAATGAGAAGATGAACCTTACTATTTCCAGCATGCTCCCACAATAAAAACTGTAAATCCAGGTTATATGGAAATGATCAGAACTAGTAGATGGGGAATAACTAGTTGAATATACCTTTTATTGAACCAACTCATGATGTCTGACTAAATTACCTATTCTTTGTCAAACAAGATGAGAAGTACCGTCTTGATTTAACCTTGCTCATTAAACTGGTGTACTTATAAAGGCACATTTTACAATGGGACATCCAAGTGCAGTCTGGGACATCAAAGCCAGAACATCTGAGAAAGAAAAAAAAAAAAAGCAGGCACGTGCAAGTTCAGAAGATTTCAGAAATGTAGACTTGCCCGATATGGACACCAATAGAGACATCTACATAGACATCCCCAGAAAAGCATCTCAGAAAATGAATGTCTAATAGCATAATGGTTAAAGTAGTGGATTAGGAGCAGGGTGGTCAGGGTTCAAATCCCAGTGTGGGCCTTTGTGATCTTAGGCTGGTCACTTAATTTTCCATCTTCTCTACACTCTTTGGATGTTTTAAGGCTACAACAAGCACTTTCCTGATGCCTGTTTGTGCCTGGAGCAGGTCTAAATGTAGATGTGCCTGCAGATGTCCCAGATGTTTCTGGAAATCAAACAGGGATGTCTAGGTTCATCGCACCTCCCCAGACATGCCTCCACCATGCCCCTTGCCTAATTGGACGTCACCGCACGAGAGACGTCTCTAAACAACATTTGCAAAATAACTTTGGAGAAGTGCACGTGGATATTGAAATCATGGAGACATCTTTGGACATCCAAATCCTGACTAAGACTCTGGATCCAGACTCTCTCCATCACAGCTCCTCTGATCGGGGTTGAGCAGACCCGCACATGCCTGTGCCGGCCGGCTCCAGCCCAATCAGGGGCAACCCTCCAACATAAAAAGGAGTGCCATTGGGCGCGAAAGCCTCTGGACCTGGACTCTCTCCACTGCAGCTCCTCTGATTGGGGTTGAGCAGGCCTGCAAGTGCCTGTGCCGGCCGGCTCCAGCCCAATCAGGGGCAACCCTCCAATATAAAAAGGAGCGCCAACGGGCACGCCCGCACCTGAGGGCCTTGCAAGAGGGCCCTTTGGCATGACCTTTGGGTGGGGCACGCAGATGGTTAAATCCAATGCCTATAATTTGCAACCTGAAATTAACAACTCCTGGATCACAAGATTACCAACGAAGAACAGACTGCATTAACTAAAGCCCTACCCGTCGCAACCACGGACTCTATACTGGACTATTACCCACCTGTACTGGTAACTATATTGCTTATGAGCTCAATCAATAATTTAAATCACCTCTACCCATGATAACTACCAATATATGCCAAAATACCTTAAACAGATGTTACGTAAATTACTGTTTTGGTTACAAAAGTTAGACTTGTCTATCTGAATTAAGAATACCTTCATTTTATTCTAAAAACATTTTTTAACACTTTATTTAAGTTTTCCTAAATACAAAGCACATATCAAAGAAATAAAGTAAACATCATACGAAACATCCAAGAACAAATCATGTCCACATAAGAAGACCACATCAAGAGAGAGGAACTAGCCTATTATTAAAATAAAGAAATAAGGAAAAAAGGAGTACATAAATTTCACAATAGGGAGCAAAATTTTATAATCAATTCCACCTACTAAATCCCAGCTGCCTCTTTTTCACTCAAAAATGTTTGCAACTGAGTTACATCCGTATATATATAAGTTTGCCCCGCAAAGGTTATAATACAACGACAAGGAAATTTCAAAAAGAAAGAAGCCCCCATAGCCACTACTCAAGATTTTAACTCCAGAAACTGCTTCCGCCAAAACTGGGTAGTCTGGTCCACATCTGGAAAAACTTGGAGTTTAAAACCACAGAAAAGAGCCTCTCTATGCTTAAAGTAAGCTCTTAACACACCTAACTTATGGACTCAGATCCAAAAGTCAACCAAAGTGCAGCGCTTGGAAATGATGTCTCCAGAATCTTCCAAGAAAGCTATCAGATTCTGACCAACCGAAGTATCTGAGGGAGCTAAAGACCCCTCAGCCTTCGGTAAAGAAGAGGAGCTAACAGGAAGGTAATACATATGAACTACATCTAAGTTCCCTCTTAACTGCAATATTTCAGTAAAATACTTTAGCAACAAAATATCTGAGGATAGCAAATGGGTAGTAGGAAAATTAAGGAAACATTAAGTTTCTTGCCCTAGACTGGTTCTCAAGTGTCTCCAGCCGGTAGGAAAAGATAAGAGAATCTCTAATTAAGGCAACATTACTATCACGACAAGACTGGAGCTGAGAATCAGTCCGGGCAACAAGCTTAGCAAAAGAACCTAATTGCTTATCTATAAATTGCATTTTAACAACCACATCATGAGTAAATTTACAAAGAGGAAACAGTAGAAGACAAACGAATATCAATTTTTTGAATAGCAGTCCATATGTCTACAAGAGTCACTTCACCCGAAGGAGTAGTGACCAAACCATCAGAAGCTGCCAGATCTACAGGTAGTGGGAGCGGGGGTGAAACATCTGGGGACAGTTCCAACAAAGTAGATGAAAAAGCTGGGTGAGGGAAGGGAGGTGGAGACCGAGACTCAGGGCTCAAAGAAACCCTTCCAGTGACTGAATAGCAGGCAGCGGGGAAGTCAAGTGTTTGTCCATAGGGCCCACCACCTTACCTCCTTGCACACTCACTCCAGATTTAACTCCCACCTTTGCCTTCCGTTTACCCAGGGACTCAACACTCGAACTTCTCGGAGTCCTCAAGAGCTTCTCGTGAGCGCGAAGGGGCGTATCCTGCCCCTTGAGTCACGCCCCTTAGGACACAACCACACAGGCCGCGACACACGGCCGCGTGTAGGACCCACTGGGCTTTGTAGGGTCAGGAGAAGGGTCCTCCAGAGCCTGGGAACGTCCTCCCTGTGCCTGCAAGATGTTTAGCAAGCCTCCAGCTGAACCTGCTGCACTGCTCCACGGTGGTAGAAAACCCGCGTTGGCTCCCAGGTACAGCTGCTCCTCTCAGATTCTAAAACCATTTTATCGCTCTTGGAACCACTGTAAAGCCCACACTTTAGCCTCCTTGGCACGCATTATGTTAAAATTCACTTTAGCCTGCTTAAAATGATGTTTTAACCTGCATTAGAACGAACTAATCTTCAAATTCAACCTGTGCATTAACACTGCCTTACCACCTAATCCCACTACTATCACCACATTTATTCCTACAACTGTCACCATTTAAACTCCCCCTACATTATTTCCCCTGCATCTTGCGACCATCGCTCTCTTCTTTGATACATCTCCAAGCCATCCCCCACAATCCTTTATAGGTGCCAATCACCACCAATTATTGCCCCTCCCCCACTAAATTCCACTCCTACAATCAAAAATGAACCTCACTTTCAAAGTAATATGCACTCTCTATGCATTGGCATCCCTCCTAGCCTTGTCCAACCCCCTCCTGATCCAGCAGGTTCCCACACTCAACCATTACTTTTACAACATATAACCCTTTACAAATTATAACCAGCTACCCATTATTCACAAACATGGAAACTAATTTGATTCCCAACACCAAAAACACAATCAACATCGCAGACTAATATACATTAACTCAGTCCCCACCACCTCACCTCTAATAAAAACTCAAGTCAATATATTAAATGGGATACTGATAAACTCAAGATCCATTAGAAATAAAATCTCAGTGATCCGAGACATCCTCATTGATGAATCCCCTGATTTGCTATGCATCACAGAAATATGGCTTAAAGACCATGACTCCATCCACCTAAGACAACTAAATACAAATGGCTACTCCATATTCAACTGTCCCAGAGATTCCAAAAGAGGTGGCGGAGTACTTATTCTGACCAAAACACCTTTAACCTATCTGCCAGCATATGCACCAACTGCGATTGCATAGACCTGATCAAAATTGAAAAGAAGAATGTAGAAATATGCCTCCTTTACAGACCACCTAGCAATAATCAATCCAACCTCACTTCCATACTTGAATCAGCATGTACATCCCCAGCAAAGAAACCACACATCATACTTGGGGACTTTAACTTAGCATCCCTCCCCTATCAACAATCCACTGATTTCCTTGAATTCATGGAAGATATGGGATTCCTCCAAATAATGAAACACCCCACTCATATAAGAGGGAACACATTAGATCTGATATTCATCACCAATTCCCTAACTATGCACCCTAATTTCTCCTACCCAACCACCAACCAGGTGCCATGGTCAGATCACTTCATCCTAAAAATGGCTATTCTGATTCCTCGATACCCTATGACATCTATTAACACACCCCAACACAAACCACTATTTAAACAATTTGACAAAAATGCCTTCCTGACAGAGGTTGCCCCTAATCTAAATAACACACATACGTGACGTGACCTTGATGATACAATAACAAAGTTTAAATTAGACTTACCTGCAAATTGTAGTTCCTGAAGGAACTCCAGTCTAGTCCCGGAAACTCTGGGTTGTGCTCCTCTTCCAGCAGCCTGGAGACTGATAAACGTCATTCTTTGATGACACTGGTATAAGGACACAGGCACCGCCTCCTCACTCCAGTAACCTATTGACAAAGTAGACTCACCGGAGCAACAATTAAGTCAGAAAACACTTATAAACAAACTGTAAACTAACTGTATAAACTACAGGGCTGAACTTCCCTGTGACGCCTTAGTATAATTGTGATGCCTTAGTATAACTGCGGAGGCCCTCGCTTCCCCTCCAGGAAGAACCCCGACCTTAATATACTTCCCCACATTAAAATTTCCCGTCTGAACCCGAAGCCCCACAGTTTACCTTTTCTCTTACTTGTGAGATCCACTGCTTCAGGCTCCAATCCTCCCAAAGGACCGGGACAGGATCCGGGACTAGACTGAGTTCCTTCAGGAACTACAATTAGCAGGCAAGTCTAATTTAAACGTCCTTATCATCCCTCCAGTCTAGTCCCGGAAACTCTGGGGATGTAACAGAGCAGTAAAAGAACTCAACGGGCGGGACCTGCTAGACCAGCCTGAAGCACCGCTGTTCCAAAACAGGTATCCCTACTCGCCTGAACATCCAGACGATAATGCTTGACAAAGGAATTTGACGACGACCACGTCACTGCCTTACAAATTTCTACTGCAGGAAAAACTTTGTACTAAGCCCAAGAAGCAGCTTGCGCTCTAGTAAAATGCGCTCTTAACCCTTCTGGTACCAGCTTACCCTTTAACAGGTACGCCGACGCTATTGCCCCTTTTATCCATCTGGCAATAGACGCTTTTGATGCTGCTTCACCTTTGCGAGGACACCCAAACACAAACAATCTATCAGACTTTCTGAACTCTGCCGTCCGTAGGATATACTTTTTCAAGGCCCTATGGACATCTAATAGGTGCAACTGTTGCGTGGAAGAGTCCTCTGAAACCGTACGGAACACCAGTAGTGACACTACCTGATTCACGTGAAAAGGAGATACTACCTTTGGCAAAAAGGACGGCACCGGCCTCAACACTACCTTTGATTCATAAAAGGACAAGAAAGGCTCCTTACAAGATAGCGCCTGTAACTCCGAAATTCTCCTCGCAGATGTGATTGCAACTAAGAACACCACTTTCAAAGTAAGATCCTTCAACGTGGCCTTAGGAAGGCGGCTGTTTGAGCCTTTGGCTAACACTCCTAAAAACCAATTGTAGATCCGAAGGGGGAACCAGTTGTCTACACAGTGGCCTCAAAAGCCCCACCGCTCTCAAAAACCTCTTAATATCTGGATGAGTGCCCAGCGCTTGCCCCTTGATCTTTCCCCTATAACAGGAGAGTGCTGCCAACTGTCTTAAAGAAGAGACCGCTAAGCCTTTTTGAAAACCATCCTGCAAGAACGCCAAGACCTGCGGCACTGACGCTCATAAGGCCTCACAATTTCTGTCTACACACCAAGCCTCAATGATGCCCCACAAACGAACATATGCTAAAGAAGTAGATCTCCTACGAGCCCCCAACAAGGTAGCAATCACCGCCTCTGAGTAGCCTTTAGCTCTTAACCTTGCCCTTTCATGAGCCAAGCCGTAAGTGAGAACCGAGCTACCCGAGGCATAAACAACGGACCTTGCGACAATAGATCCTTTCTGACTGGTAGACGCCAAGGCTTCCGAACTACCAGCCTCCTGAGGTCCACATACCAAGGCCTTCTCGGCCAATCCATAACGATCAGAATCACTAATCCTCTGTGGCGTTCGATGTGTCGCATTACACGGCCTACTAACACCCACGGAGGAAACACGTACAGTAGCTGATCTACTGGTCAGTCTTGTATTAGAGCATCCAGACCCTCCGACATTCTCTCTCTCCTTCTGCTGAAAAACCGACTGACCTTGGCTGAATTGAAAGTCGCCATGAGATCCATTATCGATGCCCCCCAGCGCCACACCACCATGTCGTAAACGTCCGGATGAAGCGTCCATTCTCCAGGGCCTACCTTTACCCGACTCAAATAATCGGCCGCCACATTGTCCACCCCTGCCACATGCGCTGCCGACAGAGCCTGAAGGCTTTGCTCGACCCATTCGAACAACTGATCTGCTGAGGCCTCTAAGGGAGCACTGCTGGTGCCCCCCTGCCTGTTGATGTAGGCCACTGTGGTCGCGTTGTCCGAAAACACCCTGATCGCTGTTCCCATCAGATACGGCTGAAACTTCAGCAGCGCCCACACTACTGCTCACAGTTCTAACCTGTTGATCGACCAAGTTCTTTCCTGTTCTGTCCATTGACCCTGCGCGAACCTTCCTTGAAAATGAGCTCCCCAGCCTAGGAGACTTGCATCCATAGTCAGTGGTAACCAGCTCAGCGTTTCCAAGGGCATGCCCTTTGCTAAGGACTCCGGAAGCAACCACCACTGCAACGCTCTCCGTGCCGCTTCTGGACAGAGTAGCCTCCGGGATAGCGGGTCATTTTGGTGAGAACACCTTCTGAGTAACTCTCTGCAACGGTCTAATATGAGCCCCTGCCCAGGGCACCAACTTTATCGTCACCGCCATTGTACCCAGGAGCTGTAAATAATGCCACGCAGTCGGACGTGGCCTGCAGAGAAATCGTCGAACCAATTTTCGCTCGATGTGGAGGCAGAAAAACCTTGCCCTCCGCCGTATCGAAACACACCCCTAAGTACTCCAGGTTTTGAGATTGTACTAGACTGCTCTTGGCCATATTGACCACCCAACCTAAACTCTGAAGGCAGTTGATTACCCTGGAAGTAGCTTCCTTGCTTTCCATCCTCGACTTTGCTCGAATCAACCAGTCGTCCAAATATGGATGAACCAGAACACCTTCCTTCCTCAACGCCGCTGCTGCTACCACCATGACCTTGGTAAACGTCCATGGCGCCATCGCCAGTCCAAAAGGTAACGCCCAAAAATGAAAATGCCCCATCAGCACCGCAGACCTGAGAAACGTTTGATGCTCCTGACGAATCGGGATGTGTAAGTATGCTTCGGACAAATCGAGGGATGTAAGAAACTCCCCTTTTCTGACTGCCACGATGACCGATCTCAGCATCCCCATATGAAAATGAGATACCCTGAGACACCAGTTCACCCTTTTCAGGTCCAAAATTGGGCGATAAGTCCCTTCTTTTTTTGGAACCACAAAATAAATGGAGTATCGACCTGACCCACATTGGTCTCGAGGAACCGGTACTACTGCTTTGAGATCTAGTAATCTTTTCAAAGTCTGTTTGAACGCCTTGCACTTGCGATGCGCCTTGCAAGGGGACTGTACGAATGAGTCGGTCACTGGTCGCTGAAATTCTAACACGTATCCTTCTCGAATCACCTCTAACACCAACTGATCTGACGTAATTTGGACCCAGGCAGCGTAAAAATCCTGTAAACGACCTCCCACTGGTATGTCCACCTGGGTCTCCCTGACTTCATTGCGGCTTTCTGAGACCCGAAGCGATGGCAGCAAACCCTCTGCTCGCCCCTCTGAATCCCCGAAACCCTTGGTTTCTATAGGGAAAACGTCCCCTCTGACTCTGAGTAAACCTTGAGGAACGAAAACGACAAAAATCCCTCTGCGGCATTCTAGCCATCGGCGGAAACCTCCCTTGCTTCTGCTTATCCTCCGGAAGCCTTCCGCCTTTGGAGTCTCCTAGATCCTTAACAATTTTGTCCAAATCTTCTCCGAAAAGCAGTTTTCCCTTAAAGGGAATCTTACTTAACCGGGCCTTAGAAGACACATCCGCTGCCCAATTGTGCAGCCAAAAGGTACCTCCTTGCTGCTACCACCGAAGCCATACTGTTCAATAGCCCCCTAATGAGGTCATAATGAATATCCACGAGATACGCCACTCCTGACTCCGGATGGGCCGCTTCACCTACCGACTCTTCGATCCACTCTCCCTGGACTCGCCACCCACACTCCACAAATAGATGCTTGAATGGAAAGAGCATTAACCTCAAAAACCTGTTTTAACAAAAGCATCCAGCTTCCTGTCCTGGGTATCCTTGAGAGCCGCACTCCCTTCCACCGGAATGCTCGTCTTCTTGGGCACCGCAAATACCGCCGCATCCACTCTTGGTGACTTAAAGAGCTCCTTATCTTGCTCCACCAGCGGATAAAGACAAGACATCACCCTAGAGCCCTTGAGTGTGGCTTCTGGCATGTCCCACTCACCTTGGATCATCTCCTTCACCACTCTGTGCATGGGAAACACTTTCTGAGTCTTCCAAAATCTTGTAACAGCAGATCTTCTAACGTAGCCTCCTCCACCGGCCCCGATGCTGGCATATTAAGTGCTTTAAGTGTCTCAGAAATGAGTGCAGGCAACTCTTCTTTCCGAAAAATGTGCACTACTTGGGCCTGGTCCTCGTGCTCTGCAATCTCTCCTCCTTCCAACTCATCGTCTACGTCTGGATCTTGCTCCATGTCTTCCGTGTGCAAATCCTCCGAAACCTCCTACTGCCCCTGCTTTTCTATCTCCACTCGAGATCTCTTCAGCAATACCGCCGAAGTTGCCACCGACAGAGGAGTCCCTGGCCTCTTCTGTCCAAAATCTCCACACATGGGACCAGAAGAAGAGGAAGAGGCTTCTCTTTGAGTGCTGCCGAACGCCCTTTGAATAAGAGCTACAAAGTCTGGAGAAAAAATTGACGACAAGTCACCAGACAAAGGTGCCTGAGTGAGCGGAACCAGAAATGAGCAGGAGACTTCCTGAGCTGAATTACGAAAAAATAAATTCAAAACAAAGCTCTGCTGCCGAATTACGTGCGCTTGTTTCCCCGCAGCCGGTACTGGCTTTTCCCACACGAATTACTCGCGGCACGGGCCTGCTGTCTGATCGGGCCCTGACAAAAAGAAACAATCTAGTTCTGCAGCTTACCTGACCGCTCTGAGCAGCGTCCTCAGCACCCTACCTTCGAAGGGTTTGAGTAAAGCTGGCTGACTCCCCCTCGGGTCTGTTTTCCGGTACAGTGAATCAGTGTGCAGCGCTGCGATCGCGGCTCCCCTGACAGGCCACCCGAGTGCTTACAGGCAATACCTTTGAGGCGCTGGGGATGCCCCCCCTTCATGGTTGCTAGCCCTTTCAGACCAAACCGAGCTGCAACCGGAGTCTGTTCCCCCTGCTCCCAGCTCGTCCCCGAGAAGAGGAAGGGGGAAGGGGAGCGGGGTCTCTAGCAGTTGAAAATTAAAGGTATAGTACCTCAAAATCGAACCCTCACAAATAGAATTGCAAAATAACATAAATCAAATGAAAACCAAACACCACCCAATTTAAACCCCAAAAAACTAATCTAACTTCCACTAAACGTCCTTAATTGTTCCTCTAGTGAGCCGGGAACCCCATGCTCACGTCCTTCAGCTGCTTGGAGATTGATAGAACTGGAGTGAGGAGGCGGTGCCTGTGTCCTTATACCAGTGTCAAAGAATGACGTTTATCAGTCTCCAGGCTGCTGGAAGAGGAGCACAACCCAGAGTTTCCGGGACTAGACTGGAGGGACGATAAGGAACTGGAATACAATAATTAGTAAAGCTAATAATTAGTTAAAGCCCACATCACCCATCAGTAGAACTTATAGAAGGCCAACTGAAAAATGGTTTTCCCAAGAGATATGCAACCTCAAGAAAAACCTCCGTAAGCTAGAGAAAAAATGGAGATCCAAGAAAACCTCCGGAAATAAGAAACTCTACAACACAGCACTAAATACATATAAAGAAGCAATTCTTAAGGCAAAGAAGGACCGCCACTCTGCTATTCTTAACAAAACCATACAACGCCCGAGGGAGCTATTCGAAATTGTAAAAACTCTATCCAAACCCCATGTAAACCAGACAAATAGCACACCTATTAACCCACAATCCATAGCAGAACTAGCATCTAAATTAAAAAGAAAAAAGCAACTCAAATACACAATTCTACAGTGAAACTCAACCCCTCTCTAATAAATGGCACACTTTCAACCTCATTAAAGAGACAACTCAGAAACAATAACAAAAATTAACACAACCACTTCACATCTAGATCCTCGCCCAGTATCCTGGATAAAGGCTACTAAAGTTGAACTAGCACCTGCAATATTGTCAACCAATCTCTGCACCAAGGATAATGCCTGACACACAAGTACTCAAAAACAGATCTCTCAACAAGGAAGACCCCACATCATAAAGACCAATAGCTAATATCCCTTTCTTAGCAAAAATAGAAAAAGTAGTCCAAATACAGTTGCAAGATTATATTGACCTGAATGCCCCTCTCGATACCCACTAATACGGTTTCTGCCCCTACCATGGCATAGAAACCCTCCTGCTAGTATTACTAGATACTCATCTGTGGTTTGGACAATCAAAATCAGGCCTTTATCATGGTCTTTCTGGATATCTCCTCGGCATTTGACAATGTTGATCACTCCATCCTCCTGTCAAGACTGGCACAAATAGGTATTATCTGGAATACTACTAAAATGGTTTAAATCATACATTTACAATAGATTCCAGTATGTAAAAATCAACCAGGATTCATCTACCACTTTTCCCCAGGAACAGGGTATACCTCAAGGATCGGCCCTTTCGGCCCTCCTGTTTAACCTATACCTCCAACCTATTTGTACAATCGTCAATAGACAAAATCCACTACCATATCTATGCAGACGACATTATGTTATATACACCAGTAGACAACCCCCCCTCCCCCCCCCAATATAACAATATCATTGACTGCATAACTGAAGCAGAATCCTGGCTTAACAAAAACAACCTACAAATAAACTTCAAAAAAAATGAAGTCCTATTCACTACAAGGAATCAGAACTTCACTCCCCCACCCACATTCAACCTACACAACATCAATTTACCAGTTAAACAGGAGGTAAAATATCTAGGTATCCTAATTGACAGAACCCTCAGTATGTCATCATAAATTAAACAAACTACCAGAACAATATTCTATAAACTAAAAACCATACAACACTTTAGTCCATTCCTCAAACCCCATGACTTTAGAACAGTAGCCCAAGCTTTAATTACTCCTCACTTGGATTACTGCAATAGTCTCTTACAAGGTCTCCCCAAAAAAACTCTACACTCACTTCAACTGGCCCAGAATGTAGCTGCCAGGATAATCTCCAGGGCAAGCCTCACTGACCACATTACCCCAATACTTTATAATCTCCACTGGCCACCCATAGCATCCAGAATAAAATACAAGCAGATAGTCACCACCAGGACCGTACCGAGCCCTGTGCGAGCAGTGCGGCCGCACAGGACGAAAAGACTTCAGGGGCACATTTCGGCTCTCTGCTGTTGCCTGCCGCGGTGGCAGCAGGCAACGGTAGAGAGCCGAAATGTGCTCCTGAAGTCTTCCCGCCGGCACACTAAGCAGGTCTAGTCTCTCCGGGAGGGACCAGACCTGCTTAGCGTGCCGGTGGCAGGTGGCTTCTCTCCCAACCCATAAAGTGGTTAGATGGGGGTGCCGGGGGGGGGGGGGGTGCCCGATGTGCAAGTCTCACAGGGCGCATTTTGCCATCGGTACGGCCCTGGTCACCACCTTCAAATTGCACAACAGTATCTACCCCTCACACTTACCCACCATGATTCATGCAGAAACCAATGTCAGAAGCAGGAGAAAGTACCCAGAATCTGCTATCAATACCCCCCTCCATCCGCAAAACCAAACATACTACCAGCAATAGAGCCTTCAGGTACACAGCCCCCACCCTTTGGAATTCCCTCCCTGACTATATAAGATCTATCAAGGACCTTCAGACTTTCTGAAAGGAATTAAAAATAATATTCTTCACTGAATACTATACCACCTCCACTCCCACCCACGTACCCACTTCCCACTAACCCCCTTTCCAACTAACAAAATAAAGCTCCTCCCTTATATTATTCTCCCCAGGCAAGAATAATCTTCTGTACCTCCTACTCTGCTTAACAATATTGTAAATAGTAAAGAGTCAATGATATCACTATTTTACGATACATATGATTATCTGGCATGTAAATAGTTCTTTGTATCATGGTTTAATATGTTCTCTGTAACCAAGTTTTTGTTCGACGTAAACCACCCTGATCGTTGGAAGGGTTACAGGATCCGAGGCAGCATGGATTCACCAGAGGCAGGTCTTGTCAGACAAATCTGATTGATTTCTTTGACTGGGTGACCAGGGAGTTGGACCGAGGGAGAGCTCTAGATGTGGTGTATTTAGATTTCAGTAAAGCCTTTGACACTGTTCCTCACAGGCGACTTATAAACAAACTGAGCACCCTAGGGATGGACCCTAAAGTTACTGCTTGGGTTAGAAATTGGTTGGGTGGGAGGCAACAAAGAGTACAAGTAAATGGAGCTCACTCTGAGGAGAAGGATGTTACCAGTGGTGTGCCCCAGGGATCTGGCCTTGGTCCGATTCTTTTTAACATCTTTGTTAGTGATATAGCGGAAGGGCTGTCGGGTAAGGTTTGTCTCTTTGCAGATGATACCAAAATCTGCAATAGAGTAGACACCCAGGAAGGTGTAGATAACATGAGGAGGGATCTAGCTAAGCTTGAAGAATGGTCTAGAATTTGGCAGCTGGGATTTAATGTTAAAAAATGTAAGGTCATGCATTTGGGCTGCAGCAATCCAAGGGAGCAATACAGTATAGGAGGTGAAGTACTTTTGTCCACTAAAGAAGAGCGGGACCTAGGCGTGGTTGTGTCTGATGATCTTAAAGTAGCTAAACAGTCTTGCATACCCTGGACTGTAGAAGGGCGTTGTCCTTTTACATAGACTGTACACGCAGGGGCATCGAAGGGCTGCTCAGCTCTTCGTATCTTTTGACCCTAATAAACTGGGGTTACCTGTCTCCAAGCGTATGTTGTCCATTTGGGTGGCAGATTGTATCGCCTGGGCGTATAGGGCAGCCGGCCTCTCCTTGCAGGGTCGAGTCACGGGCACATGGGCAGATGATAATATAAACCTCAAAATCAGTGGTACAAGTAGTGTGCCCCTTGAAATCGCACCCTGATCCGGGTCACTTTGCATGTGCGTCTTGTAATTTTTGTACAAATACATTGGTGGGGCCTGAATGGGTAGATAGCCATACTTCAAAATCTTATCGTTCTCATTGGCACACTACTTGTACCACTGATTTTGTGGTTTATATTATCATCTGCCCACGTGCTCTCTATTATGTTGGACGCACTACCAGACCCTTCAAGGTACGTCTGGGGGAGCATGCCTCACGCCTACGTACCAAGACTTTGACAGCACCTATAGTTGATTACTGCCTGAAAAATGCTCATGATTTTGATTCTTTGAACTGGCGCATCTTGGATCATGTGCCTCTGAACCCACGGGGAGGAGACCGGGTTCAAATTCTACAACGTTCTGAACAGAGATGGATTTTTTCACCCAACACGGTCCACCCGGTGGGTCTTAATATACAAATAGACTGGCATACGATTGAGTGATTTAAAGCACCATTAAAGCTTTAGCCTTTCTGAATGGCAGGGGGTTCCCTTACCAATGGCTCCTCCCTCAATCCATTTACAGATTGGCTCGTGAGCTGCTGATGCCTCTGATTGGGGGCTGCTGATTGGTAGCTGCTGCTTACGTGATTGAAGAAAGGACTTTTAAATAGTTCCCTCTTGGACTGCTCACTTCATGGCTGATGATTTCCTGCGCATTGCCTAACCTGAAGCAGGGTGCCGTTATTAGTTGCACCCGAAACGTGACACGTCGGAATTGGCGTATAGCGGAGTGTCTGGAGAGCAGCCTGTCAACGAGTTATTCACCAGCTAAGTAAAGCTGTTGTCTTTTAGGAAAAAGTTTCACTTTATTAAAAAGGAAAAGCCACAGCGGTGTTTGGCGTGATTCCTACACACTGTGCTGGTATTTCCGACAAAAAAATTATCTATTCCTTTGAGGGGTCTATTTATGTTGATACGCAGGGTCTTTGTTTGAATGTGATATTACTGACTCTGTTTATAGGATATTTTCTTGTGGCTTTAGGTAATTCTCCTGGCCAGGTAGATAAACTGCTTTGAGAAACATGCCTTGTTCGACTGCCAGGGAGCAAAGAGCTTTTGCTTCCTGACACAGAAGCCTGGATCCTGTGCCTCCCTGCTTGTTCACATAGAACTTGGCCACTTGATTGTCTGTCTGAACTAAGACAGACTGGTGAGAGAGAACATGAGAGAAAGTCTGTAGAGCCAAGCGGATAGCTCGCAACTCCAACAGATTGATCTGCTGTGTTGCCTCCCAAGGAGACCAGAGGCCCTGAGTGCATGCACCCTGGCAATGCGCCCCCCCCCACCCTGTAAGGAAGCATCGGTTGTCAGCACCTGTGTGTGTGGCGGCACTTGGAAAGGCACTCCCCTGACAAGGTTTGGGAGATGTAGCCACCACCGCAGGGAGTCCACTAGTAGTTTGGACACCCTTACTCTGTCTCTTAAGTCTCCTGTGGCTTGCACCCACTGAGCTCTGAGGCACCACTGAGCAGGCCGCATGTGCAAACGGGCATTCAGAGTTACATGGACCGTGGATGCCATGTGACCTAAGAGCCTCAGGAAGTGTCTGGCGGAGACCAGAGAACCGCTCTGGAACTATTTGGCCAAGCCTAACAGCCTGTGGGCCCTGCCCTTGGACAAATAAGCCTTTGCCTGAAGGGTATCTAGTCCTGCCCCTATGAACTCTATGTTCTGTGAGGGGAGCAAAGTGGACTTTGCAAAGTTTATGACAAAGCCTAGATGCTGGAGAAGAGATACAGTGCGAAGGGTGGCTTGTCTGGTCTCCTGTGGAGACTGACCCCTGATCAGCCAGTCGTCCAGGTATGGGAAGACAAAGATGCCCTGGTTTATGAGATTGGCCTAACCTCCGCTCCCAGGGTTTTCACCAAGTGCCTGGCGGTGGTGGCGGCCTAAGGGAAGTACTCTATACTGAAAATGATTTCCTCCCACTACAAATCTGAGATATTGTCTGTGGTCGCCGTATCTTAAAAAGGATATAGAGTTATTAGAAAAGGTTCAGAGAAGAGCCACCAAAATGGTAAAGGGGATGGAAGGATACTCCTATGAAGAAAGGCTAAAAAGGTTAGGACTCTTTAACCTGGAAAAGAGACGGCTGAGGGCAGATATGATAGAAGTCTATAAATTAATGAACGGAGTGGAACGGATAAACGTAGACTGATTGTTTATGTTATCAGAATATAGAAAGACTAGGGGACATGCAATGAAGCTACAGGGTAAACTATTTAAGACTAATAAAAGAAAATATTTTTTCACTCAACGTGTAATCAAACTCTGGAATTTGTTACTGGAGGATGTAGTAAAGGCTGTTAGTGTAGCTGGGTTTAAAAAAGGTTTGGACAAGTTCCTGGAGGAAAGGTCCATAAACCATTATTAAGAAGGGACCCAGGATATCAATGCTTGACCCAGTACAAGCATTGTGTCTTCTGGGGAAACTGCTAGGTACGTATGACCTAGATTGGCCACTGTTGGAAACAGGATACTGGGCTTGATGGACCTTGGTCTGACCCAGTATGGCATATCTTATGTTATGTCTGGATGAATGAGGATGTGAGTATAAGCATCCTTTAGGTCTAAGGAGCATAGCCAATCTGCCTGCTGGAGGTAGGGCAGCAGTATCCCAAGGGTAAGCATCTTGAACTTTTCCCTCTCCAGGAACTTGAGATTTCACAAGTCTAGGATGGGCCTGAGGCCTCCTGTCCTTTTTGGTACCAGAGAGTACCTGGAATAGAAGCCGTGCCCTTTCAGGCGATGAGGCACCGGTTCCACCGCCTGCTCCTTTAGAAGACTTGCCAACTCCTGAAGGAGGAGGTTCCTGTGAAGAGGAAGTCTTGGAGGCTCCCCTGGAAAATAGGAGGGGGGTAACTGGTTGAAGTAGAGCAAGTAGCCCTTTTGGACTATGCTCAGTACCCAGGCATCTCCTGTTATGGCTGACCACCTGTGGGCATACAGAGTCAGCCGCCCTCCTGTGCTGAGTGGAGCCAGCTGTGGAGGAGAGGCTATGCAGTGGGAATCAAAACCCCGCTCCCTACTGTGCAGGAGCCGGAGCTGGCGGCTTGGGGTTTTCTGCCTACGGGGCCCATGTCCCTGCCCCTTGGCCTGCTGACCCTGCTGGGGAGCTGTAGAGGCCTGGAATTGAGGGTAGGATTTTTAGGCAGTACCCTTCCTCAGGAAAAAGGGCTTCTTCCCCAAGCCCTTCTTTCTCTGAGAAGGGGCAGAAGTCTTTCTGGACAGCCTTGTCCTGGTGAGAGTCTCAGTCTTGATTTCTGCAGCCTTTTCAGCCATGGGTTTGCCAAAAAGGTTCTCACCTCGTCAAGGGACATCGACCAACTTGTCCCGTATCCATGGCTCCAGATCTGATGACTGTAGCCAGGCCTGACGGCGTGCACCGATGCCGGCCGCGGCTACCCGGGCCGAAGCCTCGAAGCCATCATAGGCTGCTCGAGAGCTAAACTTTGAGTGCTCTCAAATCCCCGAGGACCAAGCTTTGAACCTCTGCAAAAGGTTCCTCGGAGAGGCCAGCTGAGAACCTGGCAATTTACTTTGCCAGGTCTCGGAGGTACATGCCCATGTACAGCTGATAAGTCTGGACATGGCAAGACAGCATAGAGCCCTGCAAGCACTTTCTACTGAGGGCATCCAGGTTCCGGGCCTCCCCGCCGGGGGGCACCGAGGAGTACATCTTCTGACTCTTCAGACGATGCATGGCTGATTCGACAACCATGGAGTGGTGCAGTAGCTGTGCCTTCTGGAACCCAGGGCTCTTATGGACTCGATAGATGGAATCGATCCATTTGCTAAGAACCGGCGCCAGGGCCAGTGCCTCCCACATGTGGAAGAGCAGCCGTTCCAGCATCGGAGGAAAAGGTACAGTAAAAGGGCTCCTTAGGCGGAGAGTCGTACTGGAGTGCATCGAGCTCTTCGGCTCGAGGCTCCTCCTCGGCATCCGCGGGGAAGGCCAAAGCTGTGGCCATGTCCCTCATGAAGTCCGAGAACTGGGTATCCTCCGGGGGGAGGCCTTCTCCGAGGCTCGGACTCCGGTGAGTCTGAAGGGACGCACTGGGTCCAGAAGGTGTCTGGGGACTCCTCGTCCTCTGTCTCCCAGTCTGACTCCTCCGAGGAGGAATCGAGCGGCTCCAGCCGTGTGGGCTTCAATGCCACCCGCCCCAATGCAGAGGGTATCGGCGTTGACGACCTCGGCCCCACACGGGAGGTCGAGGGGGACCTTGACCGAGGATCGACTCGGTCTCCGGGGATGACTTGGACGTCAAAGTCCCGGTGGTCGGGGCAGATGCACCAGTCAGACCGGCGATCAGCACCCGCTGCTGTTCCATGAAGGCAGCCAAGCTGCTCGCTAAGGCCGTCAACCTGAGTCCGAGCTCAGGAGACTCAGCAGCCCCAGACTCTGTCCCCGATGGCGTCGGGCCAGACGTCGGCTCCCCCGGGGGAGAGTCCACGAGGACAACTGCACTCACGTGACTCGGGGACTCCGGCTCCACACGAGGTAACTTCGAAGGCCTCTCCGACTCCGAAAGCCTGGGGTGTCGGTCGGGGCTATGCAACCTGGCCCTCGAGGAGCCAGGAGTGTCCACCGATGTCGCCCTTGTGAGCTTTTTCTTCCTTCTGTGTTCCCCAGAAGGAGACCCCCTCTCAGAGGAGCCTCGACGGTGCTCGGGGTCTGACTCCCGAGATGTCGAGGCCTCTGACGAAGTCTGGGCCTGGCCAGACGCGGAGTCAGAAAAGATTCTGTCACGCTGATGTTGACGGCTCCTCAGCGCCTTCGACGACATCTTGCAGCACGGACCACAGGCCAGCGGGTCATGGTCGGGCCCGAGGCATCGGAGGCAGCAGTCATGTGTGTCGGTGAGAGACATAAGTTTCTTGCACCGATCACACTTCTTGAACCCGCTGGCAGCCATCGGGGGAAAAAGGGCCCCTGCGAGTTCAAAAGACCGGGCTGCCAGTGAAACACAAAAAAAAGCGCGAACGCTAGTCTCGAAGGACAAAAACCGAAAAACTAACTCCGAGCTCGATACTGGTGTACCTGGCCCAGGCGGGAAGGGGAACCGGCATCGAACCCGGTAAAACCACGAAAAAACCGTAGAAAATCACTTTTTTACCTGGTAACACGAACTCACGTCCGTCGGGCTCCGCAGAAAAAAGAAGACTGAGCAAGATGGCACCTTTGGACGGGAAGGGGACCGCGCATGTGAGGCTGGGGAAATGCTCCGCATGGGGGCTCCGTTGGCACTGACGTCACCCATATGTGAGGACTGACTTCCTGCTTGGTCCTGGAGAATGTATAATACATTTTCCTGATTTACTTTTGTTTTTCAGAAAAAAACTGTATTAAAATAAATTAAGTGTGTATAGACACTACACTCCAAAATCTTTGAAATGTCATTTTTAACATGTAAATCATGTCGCTGGTGAAACCTTGCATGATTAAAGCTACTAACACTGACACACTCTCACACCTTTCATCATACTTTAATTTATATGCCACATATTTTGAATATACTTTGTTATACATAAATATAAGGTATTCCACAAAAACTAACCATTAGGCTAGGATAAAAGGGCACACCCCCATTTACTTATGCTTCTTGTTTAACCGATATTAAATCATCTTTAAAAACCACATCTTAGTAATATTACTATGACAAGCATGCAATCTTTATAGAAATGTTGTATACCATTATATAAAACATATCTAAAAAGTACATACATCTATAAACTATGCAACATAGCTGGGAATTAGAATACAATTACAGTACAAAATGATTCTTATAAAATTGCCCCATTACAGAAATATGAGAATCACTCAATAAAAGAAAACAATCTTTCAGAATTTGGAGGGTAGGATTTGGGGACAGGGTACAGTAGTTTCTTCCTACTGCTTCTTGCTTCCAGCTCATTTAGGAACTGTGGCTGGAACCTGACCCCATAAGCCTTCACTCAGAATTACTTGGAGTGTTTCATCTTTACTACAGTATATTGCCTTCAAATTGCGATCAGGATATTTACTTTGCTACATCCTTGCCCCCTCACTTGGTTTGCAGCTTGTCGTGCTGTGAGGGCTTGTGTGCATCAGTGATGCTGAGAGCTCAACTATCGGAAGTTTAACTACTGGCAGGGTCTCCCAAGATGGACAGGTCTCAGCTGAGGTGCCAGACCAAGACAAACCACCCATCTGGGCAACAGTCACCCATGACTATCAGGATATCCTGTTTGCATGTTCTGTCAATTTCAGCTTGTACTTATTCATAGAACTCTTCAATTTCATTCTCTTCTGCAGCTGTTGTTGGGGCATATACATGAATTATAGTTGTGTTAATAGGCATTCCTCGTAGACGAATAGAGATTAAGCGTTCGCTGACTGCATTGTATTTCATTACAGTTCTTGCAAGTTTCTTCTTTATTATAAATGCAACACCATTTTTTCTTTGTCTTTCATTTCCAGCATAGTAGACCATGTGATCATCTGATGCAAAGTGCCCAATGCCAGTCCATTTCAGTTCGCTGACACCCAACAGATCAAGTTGTACACGTTCCATTTCATTCTTGACCACCTCCAACTTCCCTTGGTTCATGCTTCGTACGTTCCATGTTCCAATGCGTAAGACATCTTCACAGCTTCTGACTCATTTCATGCGCAGCTACATCAGCAGTCAGACGTCCCGAGGGCTTTGATCCAACCACATCATAAATGCTGGCTTTACTCTGAGAAGTCTTCAGCTTTTCCCCAGTAGCTAGTTGAGTGCCTTCCGACCTGGGGGTCTCATCTTCCAGCACTATAGCACAATTTATTTTGTTGTAACTATCCATTGGGTTTTCATGGCAAGATACAGAAGTAGATTGCCGGGCCTTTCTTCCGCGCAGTTTGTTTGGTGGTGTTGCCGTTGTCACAGAAATGTGATCCTCCGCCGTCAACACTATCCCATTTTGGAATGCAAAAGTTGGCAACAAAGAAGAAGACAAAGTAGTTGGAAAATACGGACTTGGCAACAGAAATGAAGCTGGAGAAAGACTGATAGAATTCTGCAAGACCAACGATCTATTCATCTCAAACACCTTCTTCCAGCAACACAAGCGGCGACTGTACACATGGACTTCACCCAATGGATTGTATAAAAATCAAATTGACTACATCTGTGGAAGTCAACGATGTAAAAGTTCTTTAACATCAACAAAGACAAAACCTGGAGCTGACTGCGGTACAGATTCATCAACCATTAGTATGCAAACTCAAGCTAAAGTTGAAAAAGAGCAAACCACTCATGAATGCAGCAAAATATGACCTTGAGAATATGCCACTGGAATTTAAAGACTGCCTGAAAAATCGATTTGCTGCTTTAGATACAAATGACAGAGCTCCAAAAGAGTTATGGAATGACATCAAGAAGGTTGTGTTGGAAGAAAGCGAGAAGTCTCTACAAAAGGTGAAAAAGCAAAAACGGCCAAAATGGATGACGGAAGAAACTCTGAAAATTGCCCAGAAACGAAGAGAAGCTAAAGCCAGAGGAGAAAGAAAGACAATAACAGAACTCAGATTTCCAACGTGCAGCAAGACAGGACAAGGAAAAGTACTACGATGCATGCAAGGAAATAGAAGCAGAAACTATTAGAGGAAGAACAAGATTGGCTTTCCTAAAGCTACGAGAGTTAAAGAAAAAGTTCCAGCCTCGAATTAGAATGTTACAAGATGCTCAAGGTTCTATGTTGAATGATGCTGAGAAGATCAAGAAAAGTTGGAAGGAATATACAGAGTTTTTATATGATAAAGATCAAGTGGACCAACAGCCGTTTCAACCTGTACCTTATGATCGGGAACCATTGGTGATGAAAGAAGAAGTTAAAGCAGCATTGAAAGCCTTATCAAAGAACAAAGCACCAGGCATTGATAGCATTCCCACAGAAGTATTACAGCAATCTGATAAAGCTGTTACCGTACTTACAAGGCTCTGCCAAGAAATATGGAAGACAACATCATGGCCAACTGACTGGAAAAGATCTGTTTATACCAATACTAAAGAAAGGTGATCCAAATGACTGTGGAAATTATCGCACAATCGCTCTGATCCCACATGCCAGCAAGATTCTACTGAAGATTATTCAAAAAAGAGACTACAACCATACCTGGAACAAGAACTACCTGAAGTGCAAGCAGGGTTCAGGAAAGGGCGAGGAACAAGAGACATCATTGCAGATGTGAGATGGATCCTTGAAAAGACTAAAGAATGCCAAAAGGATATCTATTTGTGCTTTATCGACTATAGCAAGGCTTTTGACTGTGTAAACCATGAGAAACTCTGGGCCACATTAAGAAGCATGGGTATACCAGAACACCTGATCGTACTCTTGTATAATCTGTACATTGATCAAGAAGCAGCAGTTCGAACGGAACAAGGATAAACAGAATGGTTTAAAATAAGCAAAGGTGTAAGACAAGGCTGCATACATTCCCCCTACCTGTTTAATTTAAATGCTGAACAAATCATCAGAGAAGCAGGATTGTATGAAAACAACAGAGGAGTGAAGATTGGTGGAAGACTCATCAACAACCTTCGCTATGCTGATGATACCACATTACTGGCTGAAAGTGAAGATGATCTGAAACATTTGCTTCTCACAATCAAAGAACATAGTCTCAAAATGGGCCTGCACCTTAATGTAAAGAAGACAAAGATCATGACAACTGGCATAATCAACAGGTTCATCGTTGAAGGACAAGAAATTGAAATCGTGAACAACTTTAACCTACTTGGATCAACTATCAATAAAGAAGCAACAAGCAGTCAAGAAATCAGACAATGCATTGCTCTTGGCAGAATGGCTATGAAAGACCTAGATAGCTCCTCAAGAGCAGAGATGTCTCTCTCCATACAAAGATTTGACTTGTTCAAGCCATGGTAGTTTCAATAACATCATATGGATGTGAAAGCTGGACAGTGAAAAAGATACAGGAAGAAAATTGATGCCTTTGAATTATGGTGCTGGTGGCGAATACTGTGTATACCATGGACTGCCCGAAGAACAAACCAGTTGGTACTAGAGGAGATCAAACCTAAGCTTTCTTTAGAAGCTCAGATGACAAGACTTCGACTTTCATACTTCGGACACATCATGCGAAGAGAGAGATCATTAGAGAAGGACATCATGCTTGGCAAGATAGAAGGTTAGCGCAAAAGAGGAAGGTCAGCAATGAGATGGATCGATACAATAACAGCAGCTACTGGTACCAGTCTGTCAACAATGAGCCACCTGACTCAAGACCGAACACAATTTAGGATAGCTATCCAGAGGGTCGCCATGAGTCGACTCCAACTCGACGGCACTTAACAACATCCTTGCCAGTGCATATTCAGTGGTATTATTCTAAATTATGCATAGCCTTAAACCGCAAGATCTACTGCGTGATTAATGATAGAAACAATGGTACCTGCACAGGAATAGAACTGTGATCTGTTTTAGCAGTGGGAACCAGTTCTGACAAGGCCAGTATATAATTATCTGAATCATGTTGCCAAGTCTGGTGAAACTTATGTAGGGCCTCTGCTATGAGTGGGATTGAGGGGAAGGATAAAAAGAGAAAGTCCAGGGGATTTCTAGGAAATCCCTTTCCAGTGTGGATGCCCAGTTGGTGTATGATATTCAGAATGTCAGCTATAAAGGAAAACCAAGATATGGCAAATAGATGGGAAACTATCCATCCTGAATTTCTGTGTGTAAAGAAAGAGGTTGAAATTGGAGGTCTACTATGGGGCACAAGCCTTCCTGAGTCCCCAAAAGATTGAAGTATCTGGAGAAGCTGCCTCTGTTTAATTTTCTATGCAAGGCCAAGCCTCTACTGCCCTGGAAGGAAGGAGGAGAATAACTTCTTCCTGAAGCAGATGAGTGTGCGCTCAAGGCATGAGAGCCCACTGCAGAAGTCAATCTAGTGACTGGGTAAGAAACCTCAGCCAGTAGTCTGTTCAGGGCCGTACCGAAGGAAGATCGTACACTGTGCAACTTGCACATCGGGCGTGTGCCTGTGCCCCCCCCCCCCCCCCCGCGGTGGGAGAGAAGAGACGCGCCCGATGTGCAAGTTGCCAGAATGCTAAGTAGATCTTTCCCTCCCTGCTCTTGCAGGGAGGGGAAGATCTGCTTAGCATACCAGCAAGAAGGTTTAAGGGGCGCATTTTAGCTGTCCTGCCATTGCCTGCCACCACTGAGAGAAGAAAAAGTAGCGGCAGTAGGCAACGTTAGACAGCTAAAATGCACCCCTTAATACCTTTGCGCCCTGTGCGGCCACACCGCTCGCAAAGGGCTGGGTAAGGGCCTGAGTCTGTTACTATACTGAGGATACAAGAATCCATAGTGATCTATTCCTAGTGCCAAAGAACTACTGAACCTGACCCTATATAGGTAGGGCAGGCTGCATGTTAAAAAAAAGAAACTGGCTGCAACATAGGGCAACACTCAAAAAGAAGGTTGTTGTTTCGACTGAGCAGGCGTAGCTTTCATCATTTGTACTGTTTCACTGTCAGGGAATTAATGAAGACAGTACACTGCAGTTGCCTCGTTTGTCTCTGATGGGCAAGAAAATTTTTATTGTAAATTAAATTTAGTGGTATTGAAAAGAGCTGACTAGATAAACTGGCAGAACATAAGAACATAAGATATGCCATACTGGGTCAGACCAAGGCCCATCAAGCCCAGTATCCTGTTTCCAACAGAGACCAATCTAGGTCATAAGTACCTAGCAGTCTCCCCAAAAGACACAGGTTCCTCAATGTTTGTATTGGATCAAGCAGTGATATCCTGGGTCCCTTTTAATAATGGTTTATGGACCTTCCCTCCAGGAACTTGTCCAAACCTTTTTTAAACCCAGCTACACAAACAGCTTTTACTACATCCTCCGGTAACAAATTCAAGAGTTTGATTACACGTTGAATGTTGAATGAAAAAATATTTTCTCTTATTAGTCTTAAATAGGTTACCCTGTAGCTTCATTGCATGTCCCCTAATCTTTTTATATTTTGATGACGTAAACAATCGATCTACATTTACCTGTTCCACTCCATTCATAAATTTATAGAGCTCTATCATATCTCCACTCAGCCATCTCTTTTCCAGGAAGAAGAGCCCTAACCTTTTTAGCCTCTCTTCATAGGAGCATCCTTCCATCCCCTTTAACATTTTGGTGGCTCTTCTCTGAACCTTTTCTAATAATGCTATATCCTTTTTAAGATACGGCGACCAGAATTTCATACAATATTCAAGGTGCAGTTGCACCATGGAACGGTACAGAAGCATTATAATATCCCTTGTTTTATTTTCCATTCCTTTTGTTATGAAACCTAGCATTCTATTTGCTCTCTTTGCCACCACTGCACACTGGGCGGAGGGTTTTAACATGTTATCCACGATAACGCCTGAATCTTTTTCCTGGGTAGTGGTTCCCAACGTGGAACCTTGCATCATGTAACCATACTTTGGGTTGTTCTTTCCTAGGTACCTAACTTTGCACTTGTCCACATTAAATTTCAAATGCCATTTGGATGCCCAGTCTTCCTCCAATTTATCAAGATCCTCTTGGGTTTTAACAACTTTAAATAGTTTTGTGTCATCTGCAAATTTAATAACCTCACTCGTTATTCCCTTTTACAGGTCATTTATGAATATGTTAAAAAGCATCGGACCCAGCACAGATCCCTGGGGTAACTCCACTATTCACCTTTCTCCATTGGGAAAATTGGCCATTTAGCCCTACCCTCTGCTTTTTAGTTTTGCCAAAAGTCTCTGATGAAGGACCTTGTCAAAGGCTTTCTGAAAGTCCAGATACACTATATCAACCGACTCACCTTTGTCTACCTGTTTATTCACACCTTCAAAAAAACATAACAGATTAGTAAGACAAGATCTTCCTTGTCTAAAGCCATGTTGGCTATCTCCCATTAAGCCATGACTATATGATGAGTAATTTTGTTCTTTATAATGGTTTCTACCATTTTTCCCGGTACTGACGTCAGGCTCACCGGTCTGTAGTTTCCCTGATCACCCCTGGAACCCTTTTTAAAAATTGGCATTACACTGGCCATCCTCCAATCTTCAGGTATTACAGATGATTTTAATGATAGTTCACAGATTACTAATAGCAGGTCTGCAATCTCATATTTCAGTTCTTTCAACACCCTTGGATGTATACCATCTGGACCAGGTGATTTACTACTCTTCAGTTTATCAAATGTATCGATATTTCTTTCAATTCTTCTGCAGTATCATCTTTAAATACCACTTCAGTCATGGGTAAGATCCCTACATCTTCCTCAGTAAAGACCAAAAGCAAAGAATTCATTCAGTCTCTCCGCTATAACCTTGTCCCATCTTACTGTCCCTTTTACCCCTTTATCATCTAATGGTACAACTGATTCTCTCATGGGTTTTTTGCTACAAATGTACTTGAAAAAGTCTTCATTACGTGTTTTTGCTTCCACAGCAAGTTTCTTCTCAAATTCTCTCTTCGCCTGCCTTATCAATGCCTTGCATTTAACTTGCCAGTACTTGTGCTGTTTCCAGTTTTTGTCATTTGGCTCTTTTTTCCATTTCCTGAAAGATGCTTTTTTTGGCAACAGCTGCCTCTGACCTCACCTTTAAACCATGCTGGCAGTTTTTTGGACTTCCTTCCACTTTTCTTAAAAAGTGTGCAGTACAGCTGGTCTGGGCTTCCAAGATTGTATTTTTAAACACCCAAGCTTGATGTAAGTCTTTGACCTTTGTAACTGCTCCTTTTAGTTTTTTCTTAACTATTTTCCTCATTTTATCATAGACTCCCTTTTCAAAGTTAAAAGGTAGTACTGTGGATTTCCTTATCATCCCTCCTCCATTAATTAAATCAAACGCGATCATGCTATAATCACTATTGACAAGTGGCACCAACGCACTTATCTCTTGCACCAGATCTGGTGTTCCACTAAGGACTAAGTCCAAAATGGCTTCCCCTCTGGTTGGTTCATGAACCAGCTGCTCCAAGAAGCAGTCATTTATTTCATCTAGATACTTTATCTCCCTAGCATGTCCTGCCATGACACTGACCCAGTCAATACCGGGGTAATTGAAATCACCCATTATTATTACTGTTCTGTAACTTTTGTTAGCGTCCCTGATTTCTTTGAGTATTTCATCATCCATTTGTTCATTCTGGCCAGGCGGTCAATAGTACAACCCCACTGCCATCGCCTTCCCCTTTTTACATGGAATTTCAATCCATAGAGATTCTACAGTGGATTTTGTTTCCTGCAAAACTAATTCTTTGTTACTCAATGCCCTCTCTGACAGAGCACAACCCCTCCACCAATTTGATCAGCTCTGTCATTACGATATAGTTTGTACCCAGGTATCACAGTGTCCCACTGGTTGGCACCTTCCATCATGTCTCTGAGATACCAATCATATCTAACTTCTCATTTAGTACTATATATTCTAACTCTCCCATCTTATTTTTTAGACTTCTAGCATTTGCATACAAGCATTTTAGAGACTGTATTTTATTCATTCATTCATTCCTTTCTCTCTTCCCGCACTTTCTTGGTTCATTCCGGCCCCTCCGCCTCCCCCCCATCCCCCTCAATCTGTGGCGTTCCCCAGGGCTCCATTCTCGCCCCCCTACTTTTCAACGTCTTCCTCGCTCCCCTAGCTTTGCTCATCCAACAGTCCGATATTTCCACTTACATCTACGCCGATGACATTCTTTTGGTTCATCACACCTCCTCTTCTTTCCCCGATCTCGTCCGTTGCCTCCTGGTTTGATTCAAACTTTCTGCATGTTAATCCTTCCAAATCCTCTGCAATCTGGTTTTCCTTCGGACTCACCCCTCCCAGTTTGTCACCTGTTATGTCCTCCCACTCCATTCCCCTGGTGCCGACCCTCCGTTATCTGGGCGTCACCTTAGATTCTTCCCTCTCTTTTCATGAACATATTTCCTCTGTCGTACGTACCTCCTTTTTCCATTTGCGTCAAATAAGAGCTGTTCGATCACTTCTTCCCCCTCCCTCCGTTGTCACCCTCGTCCTGTCCTTGGTGATTACCCGTTTAGATTATTGTAATGCTATCTATGCAGGTCTCCCCTCTTCCCAGCTCCACCATCTCCAATTAGTATAAAATACTGCCACCCGTCTCATCATTTGCTACCCTGCGCGTTCCTACGTGTCTCCTGGTCTCTTCTCCCTTCACTGGCTCCCGGTCAAGTTTCGGTTTATCTTTAAATTGCTCATCACCACACAAGGCTCTGCACACTAGCACCCCTTAGTATCTGGCCGACATCATTCACCTTCAGCTTTCTCCACGCCTTCTCCGCTCGGCCCACGGCAATCGTCTTTTTCTCCCCCCTCCTGCCCAGGCCCACTTGGAACTCACCCGCCACTCTGCCTTTTTCTTTCTAGGCCCCGCCCTGTGGAACTCGCTCCCCCTATCCCTCCATACTGAACTGTCCTATCCCCGCTTTAAACTCTCCTCAAAACCCATCTCTTCTGTCAGGCCTTTGATCTCCCACCTCCTGCCGATGGTGCTTCGTCCCCCAGCCGCGCCCCCCACCTTTCATAACATCTCCCCATATGCCCTCTCCTACCTCCCCTTCTCCCTCCCGTTCCCTGTCATCTCACCCCTCTTTGGGCCTTTCCTGTCTTCTTATCTTACTATCTGTCTCTCCCTGTCCTATTTGTTTTTTGGCGTTCCTTTCTGACTTTGTTTTCGGTAGCCTACCCTTTTGTATTGTACACCGCCCTGACACTTTGGCCTGGGCGGTTTATCAAATTCTGCAAATAAAGATAAAGATTCATATTAATCTGGTTATTGGTAGGCAGGGGCAATTTGGAATCTTTAAGTTCTGTCTGCTCTGTATTCAAGGGCATTTGGTCTACCTTTGTCTTTATTGGAACCTCTCTGCTGATGTTCCCTAACTTCATTTTTTTGGTAGTATCCTTCAAGGATACACTGTTCCGAACCATGCGCTCTTGGGCGACTGTCAGCTTTCCCCTATTATCTAGTTTAAAAGCTGCTCTGTCTTCTTTTTAAAGGTTAATGCCAGCAGCCTGGCTCCATCCCGGTTAAGGTGAAGCCCATCCCTTCGGAAGAGCCCCTCCTTTCCCCAGAATATTCCCCAGTTCCTAACAAAACCAAAACCTTCATCCTTGCAGCATCGTCTCATCCACGCATTGAAACTCCGGAGCTCTGCCTGCCTTTCGGGTCCTGCACATGGAACGGGAAGCATTTTGGAGAATGCTACCCTGGAAGTTCTGGATTTCAACTTCCTACCTAAAAGCCTAAATTTGGCCTCCAAAACCTCCCTACCACATTTTCCTGTGTCATTGGTACTGACATGTACCAAGACAGCAGACTTCTCCCCAGCACTATCTAAGACCTTGTCTAGGTGGCGCGTGAGGTCTGCTACCTTCGCACCAGGCAGGCATGTTACCAGATGATCCTCACGTCCACCAGCCACCCAGCTATTGTAGGCAGGGTCAGACCTATAAAAGGATCCCTAATTTTTCACCAAGATTGCCTGAGTACATGGGAGCCGTGCACCAGGAAAATAAAAGAAAAACTCAGATCACAGTTTGTCAGCAAAAAGTCTATTTGTACAAGCAAACTCCATAAGCACAGGAAAAGATCTGTCTTAGGGATCTGAGGACGGGTAACCCTCCCCCTCCTCATCGTATAGATAAGCCCCCCCCCCCCCCGCGCCGAGCTCTGCAATTGCCTCTCTTATATACCTGTTCTCTGTCACAAACATCTGTCCCAAAGTTCCAGTGAATTCTGCTTGAATTACTGACGTCATTTGCAGAACTCGCAAAAACCTGCAAAACCTGCAAAGTCAGAGAACTTCTACCAGTGCAACCCTCAGACCCCTCCTATGTTTATCACCAAGCAACAGATTACTAAACAACAGTTGGTATTTACTGGACACAGCCCCTCTTATCTCTGCCTGCCTGAGTCCTGTATGATCTGACACTGTGCTCTTCAGGGTTCAGAGTATGGCTCAACTGACAGTTTTTTTCTCTCAGTTTGTCAGCTTCTGGGCCTGTATTCCTAGATTCACATTCTCTTGTACACTACTGCACAAAAGTGTGGTTCACCAGGCTTTCCCATACAAGGCCACAAAATACTCCGTTTCATAACCCACATGCGTGTCTTCTTATGTCTTCTTGTGCCAATCATATGTTGCTGTGTATATTTTTCAGGCAGGTAAGGGCAGGCAGGTAAGGGTGCAATCATACAAAGCAAACCTATAGGCACCTGGGTCCCTGTTCGGGCGTCAATTTGTAGGCCTGAAATCCACACTTAGACTGATTATCCCTTCACTATCTACATGCCTAATGATCGAATCACCAACTATAGCGGCTGTCCTAACCCTTCCCTTATGGGCACATGGCCCTGGAGAAACCTCCTCAGTGTGAGAGGGTTTTACATCACCTGGAGCACAGGTCCTATCTACAGGATCACTTCTTGCCACACCAGGGTGATGCTCTCCTGTCACGTGACCTCTCTCCTCCATGGCAACAGGGATGCTGCCAGACTGGAGGTGGGACTTCAGGACTATATCCCTGTAGGTCTCGTCTATGTACTTCTCTGTCTTCCTTATATCTTCCAAGTCTGCTACTCTTGCCTCCAGAGATCGGACTTGTTCCCTGAGAGCAAAGAGCTCCTTGCACCTTGTAAGACCCCTCACCATCTGGGAGAAAATCATACATGTGACACGCAATGCAAAATACTGGAAAGCCCCCACCTCGCTACTGGACTGCTGTCTGCATCTTCATTTTAAGGTTGTGCTTGGATATTTAAGTTATTTTACTTACTAAGGGTTGCTAGGGATACTTATACTAATAAAACTATACCTAATACATTTAATGTACTTGGTTCACCTGAAGTTTAATTAATCTCAGGTCCTTAATGTATGCTGATGAGAATAAACAGCTGCACCTGAGAGGGAATATAGCACCTCCTTTCCTTTAAGAGGTTTAAGCACCTATAAAGCTACGATTATCCCAGGGGTGGGTTGATGTTGGGGAGGGAGGGTGGGAAAGACGACTTATTAAAAGCTGGCTGCTACACAGTACCCTGGTCCTGTGCTTCTAAGGTAATCTGTGACCAATCTCCAGGGGGAGTCCCGCAGCCCTTGCTTTGATAGAGGGAGTCTTGGGTTCTAAATTTAACCAGAAAACTCTCTCCTGTGTTTTAAATTTAAACTGAAAGCTCTTGCTGCTACTAGACCCTGACTGAGTATTAAATTTAAACTGGAAGCTCTCTGCTGGGTTCTAAATTTAACCAGAAAGCTCTCTTGTGTTTTAAATTTAAACTGAAAGCTCTTGCTGCTTCTAGGCCCTGACTAACTTAACAATTACACTGGGTTCACAGATTAATCAGCTTTAATCCAAAGAATTCCTTCCTCCCCAAGAATTGCAGATCTCTCTTCAGAAGTAGCAGTCCCCTTTTGTAGTCCTTCAAGAACAGAGATGCTGCACAGTAGAGCAATAATACTTTACAAAATCCAATGCAAGGAATATCTGCCAGTGTGGAATGGAGGTCTTCATAGTAGCATAGTAAATGATTGCAGATGAAAACCAGTATGCTCCATCTAGTCTGCCCAGTAAGGTGGCTAGAACTGTAGAGTGCACCTGCCACTCCATGCAGGTTACTCCCCCTCTGTGCTTTTAAGGTTGTACCTGCCGCTCCGTGCAGGTTATCTCTACTACTAATAAAGTTATTTAAGTTTGCTTTGATAACATAACTCTTCCCATGCCAGGATCCTCTGTGTCTGTCCCATGCTTTTTTGAATTTAGTCACCTTTTTTGCTACCACCAGCTCTATTGGAGAGCATTCCAGCAGCCACTACCCTTTTTGTGAACAAGCATTTCCAGACACTGCTTTTAAGTTTACCTCCTTGCAGCTTCATTTTATGCCCTCTTGTTCCATACCATCCTTGTCTTTGAACAGCGCTGATATGATAATTAATACCCTTCAAGTATTTAGGTCTTGAAGTCTCTTCTCATAATCTTTTCTGTTGAGCTCCTCTTCAAAGGCTGTCAATGCACACATTGAAGGGGGAGCAGTAGGAGTGGCCATGTTCTCCTGAGTCAGTAAAAGAGTATCAGTGGTCTTGTCTGGGAACCTTGGAGTTGGTGTGACATCACTGATGTTGAAGTTCAGCAGATCTCTGTCTAGGGTGTTTCAAGCATATGGCAACTGCCAGTACCCTTGGTGCTCAATACATGCCCTGATGGGGTTAGAAGCCAATGCTTCTGGGTCTTTGCCTGGTGCCAGACATACACTGTCCTTTGCATCAAGACAGAAGAGAATAAATCTGTCTTCTTTGAGCTCATATCAGTTGATATCTGTTTCTGATGACCTCTAACATTTGATGTCAAGAACTTAGACACTTTCAACATCACAGTATCACCCTGTGCTCATTGAAGCTGTGGACCCTTCAATACTGCTGTCTCTGATGCTGATGGACCAGAATTAGAAGTGCTGAATATTTTTTTTCATGCTACTCTTCATGGCTACGAATCTCCGACATCTGCAAACATGAACAGCACTGGGGAGGTTCATGATCGGATGGAGCGGATATTGAGGGAGGAGTAGCCTAGTGGTTGGGGCAAGGTACTTCAGGCCGGAAGGTCGGAGGTTCAAATCCCACTAGAGGACAGCAACCTTGGGCTGGAAGGACTGGGGTTTCTAGTCCCACAGATGCTCCTTGTGGTCTTGGGCAAGCCACTTAACCCTCCACTGCCCATGTTCCCTGTAAGTATTAGCGTATGTGTCTCATATCCCCACGTGTTAAATGTATCCCCCAATTGTGTTGTGACCGCTTTGATTGAAGGATAAGGCGGTATACAAAACTGTCTAAATAAATAAATAAAATAAATATTGTCACATTTTTGTGGGACATATCACTGAAAAAGACAGTTGCTGCAAAATCAAATGACTCGATTTTGAATAAAAGGCCAGCTGGAATGCCAAGAATCCAAAAAAGGGTATAAAAGATGAGTGCAAAAAAAACAAGGACACTTGAAAATTATCAAAAAACTTGACTAGGGATGCTAAAGAGAAAAAAAAGAGAGGTCCCTGAGCAATGTCCCCAGTGAATAAAAATTTCTCAAACATGACAGCAAACAGGTACGTCTTGTCTTACTAGCTCCAAAGAAATATGAAAACTGCAGAGATCCTGCTTGATAGTGCGAAGTAAAAGTCACACACATGCATGTTGGTGCCTCTGAAATGTTTCTAGACCTCTAAGCTGAAAAAGCTATCCAACAGAGCCCACATGGAATAAAAAAGCCACCCAGTTGTGAGAACTTAATATCCTGCTTGTCCTCAGAGAAAGAGAATACTAGATTAGTAGTAGATGAATCCACTCACCTTGTCCCTGATGATTGCCTACACCCTATATGATCCCATCAATCACTCCAATACCAGCAGTCCATACCCTCATCTAAGAGCATCCCTTAACTCACTCATACCTAACCACCTCAAAGTCCCCCAGTCTCACACAATATCTCACATTCTCTCTAATCCCCTCTCAAACACATGCACATTCCACAGCCCCCCTTGATTCTTTCACTAGCACTCACAGTGAACACCCTATGTAAAGATCTTGGCTTCCTTACAACATTGCTGTGACATAGCACTTCAGGTTGTTCCTTCTTGCTGTGAAAGTCAGGGTTGGAGTGTCATGCTTTGAACTGCAGGGCACTACAGTGTACCCAGAGGTTCAATGTGCAGCGCCCTGAACTGTACAGAACAATGAAGCAATTTGAGGTTCCATACTACCACTACTATCTGTAAGCAAATCCAGATCAGCACACAGGGCTGGAAGATGTAAGCATTCAGCCACAGTTTACATCTAGCCCCCGCCCCCCAGGTTTCCACAGCAATTCTAAAGGATTGCTGTGGAAAGAGCAGTATTTTGTGACCCTTCCCACATCAACACAGGAGACTAGGGGCCCTGGATAAAAGATATGGACATATTAACAAATAAACAGAATGATGTAGTTGAATAACATTTCCATAGTTGTATCAGCCAATGATTAAGTGTAGTTACTCACCTGTAACAGGTGTTCTCCAGGGACAGCAGGAATCAGTCCTCACTTATGGGTGACGTCGGCACCGATGGAGTCCGCATGGAGCAATTCCCCAGCTTTCAAAGAAAGCCTTTGGGATTGCTGCCACACATGCGTGGTCCTCTTCCCGCCCAAAGGTGCCATCTTGCTTAGTCAGGTCCCCTAGCTAGAGCTTTACTAAGCAGATTGCAAGGGAAGGACAAAAATAGCAACTCCTCAGGGGAGGCAGGAGGGTAATGAGGACGGATTCCTGCTGTCCCTGGAGAACACCTGTTACAGGTGAGTAACTACACTTTCTCCAGGAACAAGCAGGAAGTCAGTCCTCACTTATGGGACTCCCTAGCTACAGGCTACCAAGCCTGTAACCCAAAAACACCTCCGCAAGGCCATGAGCAGAAGTCGATGCCCGGAGGAGCCCGAGTCCTCAGGTTCCTGGGGCGAAGCTCTCAGTAGCCGCTGAAGAAGGCTCGGAGGGCAGGAGTTGCTTATACCCAAGATTACGGAGTACAGGCTGGCCGAAGGCACCATCCCGGCAGGACTCCCTCTCCAGGCAATAGTGGACAGTGAAAGTGTTCACTGAAGACCAGGTCGCAGCCTGGCAGATGTCGCAGCCTGTTAGAGGCACTGAGTGCAGCGAAGCCACAGACGCTGCCTTGGCTCGGACACCATGTACGGTGACCCGCCGATCCAATGGGGCACCCAACTTTGCCTGGGCGAAGGCAATGCAGTCTGCCACCCAGACGGAAATGGTGCGTTTGGTGATTGCCTGCCCCAGGCGATTGGGGTCATAGGTGATGAAAAGCCGATCGGACTTGCGATGAACCTGGGCACGCTGAAGATAGAAGGCAAGAGCCCTGTTGCAGTCGAGTGTATGTAACACTGCCGATGGCTGGTTGGCATGCGGTCTCGGGAAGAAGGTCGGTAGGACTATCTCCTGGTTGAGATGAAAATCTGAGACCACCTTCAGTAGGAACTTGGGATGGGTGCGGAGGACCACTCCGTTCCCGCAGAACCTGGTGTTTGGAGCTGCAGCCATCAGGGCCTGACGTTTGCTGACTCGGCAAGCCAAGGTCAAAGCCATCAGGAAGACCACTTTCCAGGAGAGATGCCGCAGCAAACACCTTGCCATCGGCTCGAAGGGTGCTCGCGTGAGCTGCATCAGAACCACGTCGGAAGTCCCACTCCACCGGTGGAGGTCGGATGGGAGGCCTGGAAAGCAGTAGACCTCGCATGAAGCGAGAGACCAAGGGCTGCCCTGAGAGGGGTTTTCCCCTTGACGGGGAGGTGGTTTGCCGAAATGGCGCTCAGATGTACCCTGACCGAATTGGATTTCAGCCCTGCCTTCGAGAGGTGGAGAAGGTACTGGAGGATCCACCGGCTAAAGCAGGAGAACGGGTCAGTCTGGAGCTAGGAGAGCACCAGGTCGAGAAGCGTCGCCACTTAAAGGCATACGCCCGTCTTGTTGAGTCCTTCCTCAACGCGAGGAGGATTTCTGACGTCCTCCAGGAGGCACAGCGGAGCTAAGGCAACCTGTTCAGCCACCAGGCTGCAAGGGACAGTGAGGCCAGGTTCGGGTGGAGCACCCGACCCTCCTTCTGCATCAACAGGCCCAGGGTGGAACACCCAGCCCTCCTCCTGCATCAACAGGCCCAGGGTGGAACACCCGACCCTCCTCCTGCATCAACAGGCCCAGGGCACAGCCCAGGGGGACTGGGGGCTCGGACGAGAGCCGGAGCAGAAGTGGGAACCAAGGCTGTCAAGGCCACGAGGGAGCCACAAGGTTCACAAAAGCTCGGTCCCGCTGAGCTTTGTGGCGGGTCCTCACAATGAGAGGAGTGGGAGGGAACACGTAAAGAAGGCCAGAGGCCCAACTCAAGAGGAATGCATCTGGGGCCACCCTGCTCAGGTGCAGAACCGGGCCGCAGAAGCAGGGAAGCTGCATGTTCACCGGACTAATAAACAGGCCCATGGATGGGGTCCCCCACCGATGGAACAAGGCGCCAGCAAACTCTGGATCCAAGCGCCACTTGTGTGGTGGAGAATCCTGCTGAGTTTGTCCGTGAGGATGTCCTCCTGGCCTGGGAGGTAGACCGCTCACAGGGTCATTCCCTGGTGAGACGCAAAGGAGGATTGCCTCTCGGCAAAGGAGGCATGATCCTGTTCCCCCCTCCTTGTTGATGTAAACATGGCTACCCTGTTGTTGGTATGCACGAGCACCGACTTTCCCCTCAGATAGCCTTCGAAGGCCCTCAGAGCCCATCAGACCACCCGAAGCTTGAGCAGGTTGATCTGCTGCTGAGATTCCTCAGGTGACCACTGTCCCTGGGTGCACAATGCACCGCAGTAGGCTCCCCAACCCAGCAGGGAAGCATCCGTCGTTAGGATGAGTTCGTGCTGTGGAGTCTGGAAGGGCATTCCCTGAAGGAGACTTCAGGGGTCCCGCCACCAACTCAGGGAGTCGTGGAGACTGCAGGAGACCCGGATAGGGTCTCAGAGATGGCTGAAGCCCTGTCTCCATTGTGCGCTAAGACACCACTGGGCTGTCTGCATGTGCATGCAGGCATGGGGGACCACATGGACGGTGGAGGCCATGTGCCTGAGGAGGCACAGTATCGCTCGCGCCATAACCCAAGTCCTGTCTTGGACGTGGGATGCCATGGCCCGAAGGCGGTCTGCTCGGTCCACTGGAAGGAAGGTGGTCGCCCGCACCGTGTTGAGGCATGCGCCAATGAACTCCAGGGTCTCTACCAGCTCGAGGTGGGATTTGTAGTAGTTGATCAGGAAGCTAAGGCGCTTGAGGAGGAGGATCGTGTGTGACACCGCCAGGCGGGCTTCGATGATCGAGGACCCCATGATGAGCCAGTTATTGAGATAGGGGAAGACAGGTATGCCCTGCTGCCTGAGGAAGGCGGCGGCCGCGGAGAGGCTCTTTGTGAAAACCTGCGGTGCGGACGCCAGCCTGAAGGGTTAGCACTTTCTACTGGTAGTGTTCCCCCTGCACCCTGAAGCACAGGTATTGCCTGTGCTAGGGGTGAACTGGGATGTGGGCATAAGCGTCCTTGAGGTCCAAGGAGCATAGCCAATTGCCCTGCTGAAGGAAGGGCAGCAGGACGCCAAGCGATAACATCTTGAACTTCTCCCGCACCAGGAACTTGTTAAGGTTTCTGAGGTCAAGGATGGGTAGCAGGCCCCCCCGTCTTTTTCACGACAAGAAAGTAGCGGGAGTAAAACCCCTAACCTCAAAGGTGCAGCGGTATCTTCTTGACTGCTCATTGGGCGAGGAGGTTGGACAGTTCCTGCTGCAAGAAGGCCTGGTGTGCGGGGAGCCGAGCAAGCTCCGCTGGGGAGAAGGGAGGAGGATGCGTGTCTAGGTGGACACGGTATCCATATCGGATTACCCGGAGGACCCAGGTGTCCGAAGTGATTGGCACCCACTCTGGAGCGAACAGGGACAGGTGTCTCCCCAACTGCGGAAGAGCTGCTGGCGGGGGGGGGGGGGGGGCGAGAGGCGATGTCGATGGCGTCAAAACCCCTGCGTGGGCTGGGGGGGGGGGTGGCACCGGTGGTTGGGCCTTAGGCCCTTTAGGTTTACGGTGGCCATGTGCACTTCCCTTGCCTTGTGTGCCGGTGCAGAGGTGAGCGGGAAAGGCGGGTAACCCCAATAAGGGAGTCCTTTCCTTTGGAAGAACGGCTTTTTGGGCTGATGCTTCTTCCTGGGGAGGGAGGATGTTTTGCGCAAGAGACGAGTTCGATCACAAACTCCGTTTCTATCTCAGCAGTCTTATCCTCCATAAGTTTACAGATCAGCTGTTTGCCAAGGCAAGGGACATCCAAGGAGCTTCTCTTGGACCCACTGCTCCAGGTCCAACGATTGGAGCCATGCTTGGCGCCGGGCCCCGATGCCGGCCACCACCACCTGGGCGGAGGACTCAAACCCGTCATATGTGGCACAGGAGAGGTACTTCGAACACTCCGTGATGGATTTGAGGAGGGTTTGGAACCTTAGGAGAGGTTCACCCCCGAGGCCCATGGCGAAGCCGCCAAGCTCTTTGGCAAAGTCCCACAGGAACATGCCCATATAGAGTTGGTATGCCTGGATACAGCAAGCGAGCAAAAAACCCTGATAGGCCTTATGCCCCAGGGCATCGAGAGCTCTCGACTCCCTACCTGGGGGGACCGAAGAGTGAGACTTTGGACTCTTTTGCTTCCGCATCGCCAACTCCACAACCATAGAGGTGTGCTGAAGCTAGGTCCTCCGGAACCCCGGGCCATTCTGAACTCTATACATGGCATCGAGGCACTTGCTTGCAATGGGAACTGAAGCGGGTGTCTCCCACATACGGAGGAGCAACCTCGACAATATGGGGGGGGGGGGGGAACAGGAACAGTAAGAGATTCCCGAGGCAGGGGACTTGTACTGTAGAATATCGAGCTCCTCAGCTCGTGGTTCCTCTTCAGTCTGGGTAGCCAGGCTGAGGGCCCGTGCCATGTCCTGCACAAACGCCAGGAACAATGTGTCCTGAGGTGGCAAACGCCTCTGATAGGCAGGTGGGGATGGGTCTGAAGAGAGATCCCTGTGGGCATGGGTCTCCGGGGAAGTATCCCCATTCGACTCCCAGCCTGAGAGGTCCGAGGAGTCCAACTCGGGCAGATTGCCCCATCCAGAGGCCGAGGTCCACTTGGCGTCAGAGGCCTTGGAGGATCACGCTCCCGAAGACCGGAAAGGCGAACGAGACCGATGCCGTGGACCTTCACGAGGCCCGTGGCTTTTGGTGGTTTCCAAGGCGGATTTTGGTGTCTCTCTCGAGGGAACCTCAGTCTCTAGGTATGGGCCAGTCGTGCTGGGCACGAGCGCCTGCTGGGCAGCTAAAAAGGCAGAAATGCTGCATTCTAGTGCCAGTATTCAGGACTCCCATGGGGGCATTGGACTCTGCGATGCTGACACCGGGGTTACCAGGTCTGGCGTGGAGGACAGGGGGTTCTCACCGGGACGACCCTCAGGAGACTGGGCACCATCGCCAGAGGCCTCTGTATCTGTACGAGGTACTTTTCAAGGCCGCTCCTTGTCTGACTCTCAGGAATGCTGTGGGGGACTAAGCAACCGAGCGCGGGAGCGCCTGCACTTATCTGGAGCCCCCAAAAGTGACTTTGACGCCTTCTTCTTACACCGCTCCACTTCAGGGGACCCCTGGTTGAAGTGCCGCTGATAACGCGGAACCGAAGTGGGGGATCCCACCAACGGAGGGGCGACAGAGTGCCACCGAGGATTTCGGGGCTACCTTCTGGAAAATGTCATCGGACTTCTGCTTACGGCTGAGCAGGGCCTTGGAGGACATTTTCTTGCAAAGAGCAGAGCTTCATGTCATGGTCGGCCCCAAGACACCGAAGACAACAGTCATGGGTGTCCGTGAGTGACATGTTCTTGGAGCATCTGTTGCATTTTTTAAAACCGGTGGCCATAGGGGCAAAAGGATCCCCACTAGGTCGAAGACCTTTGCGGCCAGGGGTTGGAGGAAAAAAGGGCACGAAGCCTGCAACAGGAAAAAACCTTTTAAAGAAGAGTATCCCCTCACTCGAGGAAAAAAGGAGAGCAAGGGGGGGATGGAAGAGGACCAGTGCAACCATAAAAAACCACGGCCCAGGGGCTGAAAACAAAACACTTTTTCTGAGGGACGAGGATGTGCGTCCGAAGGGCTCTGCAGAAAAAGGGAGACTGAGCAAGATGGCACCTTTGGGCGGGAAGAGGACCACGCATGCATGGCAGCAATCCCAAAGGCTTTCTTTGAAAGCTGGGGAATTGCTCCGCACGGGCTCCGTCGGTGCCGTCACCCATAAGTGAGGACTGACTTCCTGCTTGTTCCTGGAAAATATGCATTACTGGTTTTTATCAGGGGTAGTTTTATTACAGGGCGCCTATAAAAAAATTTAGAAATTTAGAAATCCAAGATGGAACTTTGCCTTTAATTGGGCACTGTTTTGGTTCATGGGCAAGTTTTCTTTTTTTTAAATTTTTTTCCATGATTTGATGCCTAAAACATAAGCAGTGGAGAGTCCGAGGGCTTCCCACCCCATTAATTTGATCCCAGGGGAAGTGAGCTAATTGGATATTTAGGCTTGTTTGGAGTGGCTAGCCATTCAGGGCATTCCCACTGTTAAACAAAGGTGTTCCAGCCTGGGGATCAAAGTTTCACTCAGCCCTTCCTTGCCTCTGTGTGCCTGGATAATGGCTAATGGGAGCAATTCCTTCAAACCCACTGGTGGTTTGTGCATCATGATGGAGATGGAATTGGTGAAGAGAAGTCCCACAACAGCTGATAAGATTAAATTAGACTTACCTGCTAATTGTAGTTCCTTTAGGAACTCAAGTCCATTCCCGGACCTCTGGGTTGTGATCTTCCTCCAGCAGCTTGGAGACTGAGAAATGTCACTCTTGTGATGTCACTGCCATATATAACCACAGGAACCACCTCCTTGCTCCAGTAACCTATTGACAAAGCAGACTCCCCAGAGCAACAATTAAGTAGTACCACTACTAAACACTATAACTGTGTACAACTAAGGGATAAAACCTCCCCATTAAGTTTTGTTTTTTTTAATAGACCAGTACAAAAAAAAAAAATCCTGTATAAATGCTGAGGTCCTTCCTCCTCCGTTATGGAAGAAACTGACCCCAAAAAATATTCCCCTGCAGCTCATCTGCCCTCATGAACCTGACCCCTAGTAAAAATGGCTTCTTACCTGTGACCGATCTCATGCTTCAGGCCATAGTCCAAAAGAAACAGGCAGGATACGGGACTGGACTGGAGTTCCTAAAAGAACTACAATTAGCAGGTAAGTCTAATTTAATCTTGCTTATCGTCCCTCAAGTCCAGTCCCGGACCTCTGGGAATGTAACAGAGCAGTACCAAAAACTCAACGGGAGGGACCAGCCAAACCCGCCTGAAGTACCGCTGCACCAAAACAGGCACCTGTCTCCGCCTGAACATCCAGCCGGTAATGCTTGACAAACGAATTTATAGATGACCAAGTCGCCACCTTACAAATTTCCCCAACTGGAATTAAACTATGCTCTGCCCAAGACGCCGCTTGCGCCCTAGTCGAATGAGCCTTAAGACCCTCTGGAACTGACCTGCCTTTTAATAGATATGCCGACGCTATCGCTTCCTTGAGCCACCTTGCTATGGAAATGTTTGACGCCATGTCTCCTTTTCTAGGTCAGCCAAAGAGAACAAACAGCCTATCTGACTTTCGGAAACTTTCCTTCCGATGTAAATACCTCTTTAATGCCCAACAGACATCCAATAAACGTAAACTCCCTGCAGACGCTTCACCCGTGTCGCCCCTGAACACCGGCAAGGACACTACTTGATTTACATGAAAAGCCAAAACTACTTTGGGTAAAAAGGCTGGCACCGGTCACAAGACTGCCTTAGAGTCATAGAAAGATAGAAAAGGGGCTTTCTACACGACAAGGCCTGCAACTCGTAGACTCGCCGTGCTGAACAGATAGCCACCAAGAACACCACCTTGAAAGTGAGATCCTTTATAGTCACTCTAGCCAATGGCTCAAAAGGCTGTCACACCAACACCTCCAACACTATCTGAAGATCCCAAGATGGAACTATCTGTCTACATGGTGGCCTCAAGAGAACCACCACTCGCAAAAAATGCTTTACATCTGGGTGGCTTCCCAGCGACTCGCCTTTAACCTCCCCCCTGTAACAGGACAAAGCAGCTAACTGAACCCGTAGGGACGAAGCCGCCAGACCTTTCTGAAAGCCATCCTGCAAGAACGCCAAAACCTGAGGTACCGACACTCGCAATCATCTCTCGCACTACCCTGTGGACTGGAAAGGCTCTTTTAGTCTTCCGAAAGGCCTATAGTAATGGGTCTTCCAGGGCTGAATCCTCCACCGGCTCCATTGCTGGCATATTCAGAGCCTTGAGGGCCTCTGATATGAGCGTGGGCAATTCGTCCCTACGAAATACGAGCACCACTCTAGCCTGATCCTCTTGTTCAGTAATCTCTCCTTCCTCCACATCATCATCTAAATACAGATCCAGCTCTCCCCCTTCGGAGTGAACCCCCTCAGTCACCATGGAAGGCTCTGACTGCTCTTTTTCCCCTCTGATCTTCTTTGGAAGAAGTCCCGAGGCCGCCGAGTCCAGAGGCGTGCCGAGCCTCTTTTCCCCCGGAACCGTCGCAGTGGTAGTAGCTGCAGGCCTTCCCTGCGGGCTTCCGAACACCTGCTGAATCAGGGCAACAAATTCAGGAGAAAAAATTGCTGCCAAGCCCCCTGGCAAGGATGAGTGAGAAACCGGGAGAACCGAAGAGGAAGAAGTCCCTGCTACAGGCTCCGGGAGCAGTCTCTCAGAAGAACTCTGCTCTGCCAGCAGCTCAGGAACACTGGTATGCCCTTCACCAGCTGCCTCCAACACCTTCTCCATAGAAGCAGCCTCCTGAGCGCAGCCCATACAAACACCGGCGTCCGACACTGAACCCCTTCTAGCCCCACACACGAGACAGAGCAGCCTATAAGGCATCCCGGTTAAAGACGCACAAGATACAGCACACCACTGCCTGCCGGAGCTTACAGCCAGGTAGCCTTAAATCTGAGACTCAAAACAGCCTTAGTTTCCAACTGCCAAATTTTGAAGTTTTTTTTTTTTATACATCGACGTGGAATTCTGAAAGCACTGGCTCCCAACCTATTCCTGAGGAAACCAAGCTAAAATGAAGCTTTACAGCCCGCGCAGAAGCCCCGGAAGATCCCCTGCCCAAAATGGCGTTTCCCACGCTCGAGCCACACAGCACGGCAGACTCCCGCACTGCCGTCCCACTGCAGGCCCCCTGCTAGATCAATAAGCGCGATCGCGAAGAAACACCCCGGCTCCTTTCTTACCTTTGGAAGCTAATTTACCAGGCTGCTGATCCCCTGCTGCATGAACGCATCCGCACCGGCAGAGAACCCCCTCTCGCGGTCCAAACCGCTGGCGATCCGGCAGCTCTCCTCCTAAAGCGTCCAACACTAGCAGGCAAAAACATCTGCATTAGTCGGATCCAAAACTCCTGGTGCCTCTGAACCTCCCACGGGCTCAGGAACCGGCTCTGCACCCTTGTCTTCACCTGCTTACAAGGCCATACAGGTCCCTCAACAGAGCAAGAGGGGGGGAGGGGGGGAGGGAGGGAGGAGAGGAGGGAGGGGGAGCACTTCAGCATCAAAATTAAAGGGCCCTTAACCTAATTTTACAAAATAAGAAAAAAAACCACCAAAGAACTTTAGAAATCCTAAAAAATCTTATCCAATACCCTACTCTAACTCTCCTTAATTGTCCTCAAGTGAGTCCTGAACCTCCAGGCTTACAGTCCTCCAGCTGCTTGGAGACTGAGATAACTGGAACGAGGCGGCGGTTCCTGTGGTTATATATGCCAGTGACATCACAAGAGTGACGTTTCTCAGTCTCCAAGCTGCTGGAGGAGGATCACAACCCAGAGGTCCGGGACTGGACTTGAGGGACGATAAGGAATTTGGAATAGCAGTCATTGGAGTTACTGTGGGAGAATTCTCAAGGCAGAGCTGAGAGGGGAGCGGCCTTCTGAATTCCCCAACTGAAAGTGATGGAGTCTGCAGTGTAGGTTGCAGGTGTGTTCCTGTTCCCTTGATGGTTCCTCTTTTGATTTGCCAATACAAACACCAAAAGTAGAAAGCAGCAGTGTAGCAAAGATTTTATTAAAGGGCCCAACCTGGCCAAGTTTTGGCTAACTAGTCTTCATCAGGGGCTTGGAGTTACTACACACAGCGAATCTGAAAGAAGCAAAGACTTGACTTTTTTGGGGATTTAATCGAGGCAAGCTGTAGTAGAAAGTGGGCATCACCCCATTTGTCAGAGCTGCATATTATTAAGCGCAAATTTCCCATTACCTTCATTACAGCTGAAAAGATTCTTTCTAAAGGCAGAAGGTGGGTTTCATTTCTTTAGAAGAATAAATCCATATCATCGACTGATACTAAGGAGAAAGTCTCAAGCTACATCCTTTACTTTAGAAACACTAGCTTGTTTAGTCAAGGTGTACCTTCCTAACTATAGATATCGGAACCTGCAAAGAAAAGGTTTTAAATTGTAGGTCAGGAAGGTACAATGCAATGTGTACTGGGAGTCAGTGTTGACTCCTGGAGACCCAACAGATCCTGGGTTTACTTGGCAAAGTGTAACTAGAAGTAGATTGCAAGGCCTTTCAACCCAAACAGAAAAAAAAACTTTAAAGACCAAAAAATCTAAGGGGAAAACTACTGGGTGAACAGGACCTGTGGCAGTGACAGGAGTTAAAAGAGGAAGAAACTCAAACTGATACTAGCGGGAAAAAAAATTCCAAAAGGTATCAGCATTCAAAAATTCTTCAGAATTGTGGACAACGCATCTGATCAGTTCTGCAGAAACAAGGCAGCTGAGAAAAGCTCACACTGTGATGGCAAGTAAGAACAGGTATGCAGCTGCAGTGTAGTCATTCCAAAAACTTCCAGAAGCTGTTGGGAACTGGGTTCCTGCAGAGAGTTCTGTCAGTGACATCACCCATCCAAGAGGGCATTATCCTGCTTGTCCACAGAAAAAAAACAAGCTTTACACATTGTGAACGCTTTATAAATACTACCCCCATTAAGTACAAGTGAAAATTTTTTTAAACTGAAGGTATAGGGGGGTTAGCTTGGTGGCAAACATTATGTACAGCAATGTAGAAGGTTCTTGGTTCAATTGCTATGATGGGCCTCCTGCTCCCGAGTCAGCTGGGGATGCTGTGGAGGCAGCATTTTAAGAATTCTCACTGTAATGACCAGACCAGATGTGTTGAGGGAGTAGGAACATAAAATAAAGGAATAAAATTGCCCAGGTGTTTGTGACTAAAAACCCATGGAGCCCAATTCTAAAAGAGGCACGTCCGGGCCCGTTAGGACCAGATTCTGTAGAGTGGGAACAAAACGTTCCCGCGGCATACAGAATCAGGCCTGAGGACGGCCCGGCATGCCCCTGCATGTCCCCTGGCTCCAACAGCGCAGACCCCCCCCCCTCTTCCACGCCACTTGACCCACAGCTGGCCAACTGGGGCCTAGGTCGGGTGGCAGGGACCTCCCTGCACCTGGCTCCAGCCCCGGGGGGGGGGGGGGGGAATCCCCAGTCCCAATCGCACCAATTGTGCTGCTTATTCCACCTTCAAAGTGGAATAAGCAGCATGTCACCTGTGAGCCTGCAGGATGTACAGGGCCGTGACTGGAATCGGCCTTGTATGTCTGCCTCTTTGGCCCACCCCCACTCTGCCCAGACTCTGCCCGTCCTGCTGTTCTAGACATGCAAGAAGAGCTGGAGGGAGAATAAGGGCAGGATGGCCTGCGGGGCTGTACTAGGGTTGCCAACCGGCCGGTATTCAGCCGGCCTGGCCGGTTTTTCCATGGCCAAGCCGGCTGCCGGCAGAGAAGTAAAACCGGCCCTTGAAAAGCCGGTTTTTTGCTCTGGCCGCAAGATCGGGAGTGGCCAGAGCAAAAAAACGGCTTTTCTCCCAAAGTCCGCGGGGGAGGGAGCCAGGGAAGCCCGCGTGAGGCCTTGGCTCCCTCTGTACAACCGCCAGCGTGAAGATCTTTTTCCTTCACGCTGGCGGCTGTTTCTGTGGAGCCACAATTGCTGGGAAAGGTTAAAGGCAATGCCCTTTAACCTTTCCCAGCATTCGCAGCTTCACAGAAACAACCGCTAGCGTGAAGGAAAAAGATCTTCACGCTGCCGGTTGTACAGAGGGAGCCGGGGCCTCACACGGGCTTCCCCAGCTCCCTCTGAAGCACCTCAAGACAGCCGTGGGGCGGGGAGGCTAGGACTACAAATGGGCTTTGATGGGAGGGAGGGGGGGACCAAGGACTGGATGGGCTGTGATGGTGTGTACCTGGACTGGAAATGGGCTATGGGGGGACGGGACTGGACTGGAATTGGGCTATGGGGGGGTGCACCTGCACTGGAAATGGGCTATAGGGGGGGGGGGGAACCTAGACTGGAATTGGGCTATGGGGGGGGGGTGGAACCTGGACTGGAAATAGGCTATGGGGGTGGATCTGGACTGAATTGGGCTATGGGGGGGGGTGTACCTGGACTGGAAATGGGCTATGGGGGGAACCTAGACTGGAATTGGGCTATGGGGGGGGGGGGGGTGGAACCTGGACTGGAAATAGGCTATGGGGGGATATGGACTGGAATTTGGGCTATTGGGGGGAGGGTGTTCCTGGACTGGAAATGGGCTATGGGGGAGGACCTGGACTGGAAATGGGCAGGGGGGGGGGAAACCTGGACTGGAAATGGGCTATGAGGGGGCCTGGACTGGAATTGGGCTATGGGAGGGGACCTGGACTGGAAATGGGCTAGGAGGGGGGGGGGCTGCAATGGAATTGGGCTATGGGGGGGACCTGGACTGGAATTGGGCTATGATGGGGGGAGGGGGAACTTGGACTGGAAATGGGCTGTGATGGGGGGGCTAGAACTGCAAAAGGGCTGTGATGGTGGGCGGGGGCCTAGGACTGGAAATAGGCTGTGATGGGGGGCTAGGACTGGAAAGAGGCTGTGATGGGGGGGCTAGGACTGGAAAGAGGCTGTGATGGGGGGGGGGGGGGCTAGGACTGGAAATGGCCTGTGATGGGAGGGCTAGCATTGGAAATGGGCTGATGAAGAGCTGGAATAGGACTGGAAATGAGCTGATGGGGGAGCTTGGACTGCAAATGGGTGATGGGCTAGAATAGGACTGGAAATGGGCTGATGTGGCGGCATGGGAGAATGGGACTAGAAGGGAGTGGATGCTGGGTGGGTCTAGAACTATAAGGGAGCTGATTTGGGGGGAGGACTAGAAGGGGATGGGGAATGAGAATGGAGAGGGGAAAAGATATTTTGTGTGGAAGAAAAGTCTGCGATGGGCCGGGTATTGGGAGAGTAAGAGGGGATTGAGAATGGAAGGGTGAAATTTGAGTGGATGATAAAGGAATAAGGAAAGAAATGGGGGAAAGAGCAAAAGGGAAACAATCAGTATGTTAAAGCAGATATATAGAGAGAATGGAAAACATCTAAAAGAGAAAAAAGGACAAATGGATAGCTTGCAGAAGACACGAAGAAACCAGAAGAAAGACTGGAGCAATTTGCAACTGAAAAATAAAATTCCCAAACAGAAGGTAGAAAAATACTTTTTATTTTGAATTTATTAACTGGAATATGTCTGTCTGGGAAGTGTGTATTGCTAACATCTTTGCGTTTTTGTTTAGTGCAAGAGGAAATTACTTTATAGTTTTATTTCTCCAGTGTTGTACATTTCATGTTTGGCTTTTGGGGTTCCCAGTTTAATTATTATCTGACCAAGGGAGTTAGCCTACACTTATCCTCGGTAATTTTTGTGGGTGGGGCTGGGGTGCAGCATGGGTGGGACTGGGGGTGGGGCAGGGGTGGGGCTAGGGGAGGAGAATGGGTGGGGCATGGCGAGCCACAGGTGTCGGGTTTTTCTCGGTGAAAAAGTTGGCAACCCTAGGCTGTACATCCCGCCAGGACATGCAGCTTCGCAGAACCAGTCTCAGAATCGGGCCCATAGTGTCAGATCCCAGCCCTGGCTCAGACTAGAAAGTATAATGCAGATGGAGGAAACTGCCAGATCAAAAACAAAGGATTCAAATTCAAGGCATTGTGTGTTTTAAATTATGATGGTTTGAATCACTGCACCTGTAGTGTCATGTGGTGAATTATTAATTTTAATGGATTCAGCAAAACAAACACTGCCTAGAGAAACACTTACCAGCAGAACTGAACACTGAAGGATGTACAGCAATATTCTTCCACGTAATCTACTCAAGACCAGTTTCAATCTTCTGCTGATTAACTGGAACAACTTTTCCCTTATTTTTTTTTTATTATTTATTTATTTTTTTATTTTAGCTGTATTTATATCCCGCTTTTCACCGGGTCAAAGCGGTCAATTGGGAGATACATTTAACACGAGGGGATATGACACACATACGCTAATACTTACAGGGAACATGGGCAATGGAGGGTTAAGTGGCTTGCCCAAGACCACAAGGAGTGCCTATAGGACTAGAAATCCCAGTCCCTCCGGTCTGAGATTGCTGTCCCCAGGTGGGACTTGAACCCCCGGCCCTCCGGCCTGAAGTACCTCGTCTTAACCACTAGGCCACTCCTCCCCACCAACTTTTCCCTTATGATTCAAAATACAAACTAGACTGATTCAATGGAATATGCAAATGATGCTTCAGTACACCTGCTGGTTAAAGAGACTGACTGATTCACCATTATACACAACTGAAAACCAAAGACCAGCTTTATACCACCCCCCACATTGCTGCTAATTATCTTAATCCTATATCACAATCAAGAGCAGACGAGAAGCCAGCAACATCTTCAGAAGATCCGCGGAAAAGGAACTCTCCACTGTCCAAAGAAGAAAGAGCGAGCCATCAGCAAAGTAGACATAACTCTTCCAAGCAACTATCACTTGTCACAGAGCAGACTCTCTAGAGCCCCCTGTGGAGCTAAAAAATACTACTCCTCAAGTAAACAGTGACGTGTGGAGAGAGCACATGACACAAGGGTATCAGAATAGGTATAAGGGAGTGAGGTCACAAGCCTGGAATTATCACCCAGCCAGTAGGGAGGCAAGGAAGGTCCCACCTGACCCCAATAGGCTAGGGTGTGGTGCAGCTGGGGATTACGTAAATAATCAGCACAGCTCACAGGAGGAAGGCAAGGCAGAAAGAGCCGAAGAAGCTGGGAGACCTGAGAGACGAAGGAGGTTAAGAGAATCAAGGCAACCAAGTGAGTTGAAAGACCCAAGGAGAAAGGATATTCCCAGGCAGAGGAGATACCCAGAGTGGGAAGAACACAGACCTCCCAGGTCTCTACAGCAAGGCAGAAGGCACTGGCTGAATGAAAGTCTGAGTGAGTCTGATGAACAATTAAGTGAAAGAGATGAGCAACTGAATTCAGACAGGGACAGTGTATGCAGCAGCCTTGATAGAAGCTATGCCTTAAGACACAAGTTACAAACTAGGAAAAGCTATTCTGAGCCAGAGAGGAGAAATGCTAAGCTGAGCTATGAGAGGCATTTGTATGAGAAACAAAAGCCCTATAATGTTAACTTAATGAAAGCAGGAAAACTCCAGAGTCTGGGCTACAGACAGAATATAGAACAAAGCTTGTTACCTGTGAGAGAGAACCCTGCAGAGGGATATAACTGGCATAAGCCTTCTCAGAAACTGCCGTTGGAGATAACAGCTGTTTGTAAAGCTCCTGTTAAAACAAAACCCCGAACAAAGGTTCCACTCTCTAATAGCTGGGCAGCTAACTGCTTTACTCTGCCTGATAACCAGAGGCAGAGGAAAGGCTCCTGGTTGAGCAACTCCAGAGAATATGGTAAAGCCAAACAGATACATTCTGTAGAGAGTCAAGTACGTCACAAGCTGGAAAGTTTGTTGAACAAACTACCTCAGGAGAGAAGTGACGAAGCATCTGTACAGGACAGTGTTCCAATGCAGTATGAGCCTTATGCAATAGAGGATAACATTGAATTACCTGTTGAACAGATGGACTGTAGTTTGATACTAGCTGACCAAATAGAGTCTCTCAGATAGAAGGCTGAACTGCTCCAGAGAAGCCTTTATCTGGAAACCTGACAAGCTGTATTTCTGTCTCCATTCATATTTTGTTTGCTGAAAGGAAAGCTATTTTTGTTATAGTTCTTTTTGTTTACCCAAGAAGGGTTATGTTGATTTGATTATTATACTTTTGAAAGAATCCTACGGGACGGGGAATAAAACCCAGTTAAACCGATTTCGGTGTCACAACTTATTTGTGTACTGGCAAGGACTATCAAATATTGAAAAGGCCAGTACTTTACACCCGGGTGCAGTACCAGCTGTGACCAACAGGAGGTGCTGCATGACAAAGGGGTGACACACTACAGAACCATCCCCAGAAACTACAGCAAGGAAACCAGTATGTTGACCAGCACTATTTACAGCGAGTTTACCCAGATCCAATATAATCGATAATTCAGGATTTCAGCATTTCTCTTGTTGAATAAAATCCAAAAAGAATATATTTATATGCATATAGTTGACTAATTATTGTATAAGCTTATAATTCTCTTTTTTAAATAAAACTGCTTGGCAACTCAAGAGACTCTTGTCCTTAATTATATTTTATTCATGAATTTGTTGCACTGCAGGCTCTAAATAAAGACTAGTGCATACTCCTCAATACATATATATATATATATATATCAGTACCCTCTCAGGTAATATTTAATCATTATATGCACCCAGCAAAAAGTCACAAGACTATTATACCACAAGGGCACTATATGAAAGTGATTTAGCTGGATAAAACTGCCTGTTAACTGCTCATCCTCAATTCAAATAAAACTGGATGTATTATATAACTCAGCAGATGCAACACTACCTCTGTTCTGCATTTTCAAAAACTACCCACAATTTTCTCAGAAAATGTCCCTGCAAAAAAGCAGATGCAAATGTCTCTGAGTACTGTTTCTTGAGATAATTTTCAAAGGGAAATAGGGAAATAGAAACATTATGGAAGAAAAAGACCACATGGCCTATCTAGTCTGCCCTTCCATATCAACTACTACAATAGTCCCTTTTTTTCTTTAGAGACCCCCTGTGTTTGTCCCATACTTTTTTGAATTCAGATACTGTCCTCATCTTTACTACCTCCACTGGGAGACTATTCTACCAGTCTTTCTGTAAAGAAATATTTCTGCATATTACTCCTGAGTCTATTCACTTTCACACTTATCCTATGTCTCCTCTTGTGCATTTATGTCAAGGAGGCATTTAAACATCTCATCTCTGTCATATCTCCTCTATCCCACCTTTTCTCTAAAGTATACATATTAAAATCCTTAAGTCTGTCCTCATATGCTTTATAATGAAGACCATTAACCATTTTAGTAGCCACCCCCTGCACAGACTCCAAACTGTTTATATCCCTTTGAAGGTGTGGTCTCCAAAACTGCACACCATACTCATAAGAACATAAGATATGCCATACTGGATCAGACCAAGGTCCATCAAGTCCAGTATTCTGTTTCTAACAGTGGCCAATCTAGGTCACAAGTATCTAGCAGTTTCCCCAAGAGACACAGGTTCCACAATGCTTGTATTGGGGCAAGCAGTGGATATCCAGAGTCCCCTTTAATAATGGTTTATGGAACTTTCCTCCAGGAACTTGTTCAAACCTTTTTTAAACCCGGCTACACTAATAGCTTTTACTACATCCTCCGGTAACAAATTCTAGAGTTTGATTACACGTTGAATGTTGAATGAAAAAATATTTTCTCTTATTAGTCTTAAATAGGTTACCCTGTAGCTTCATTGCATGTCCCCTAATCTTTTTATATTTTGATGACGTAAACAATTGATCTACATTTACCTGTTCCACTCCATTCATAAATTTATAGAGCTCTATCATATCTCCACTCAGCTGTCTCTTTTCCAGGTTGAAGAGTCCTAACCTTTTTAGCCTCTCTTCATGGGTGTATCCTTCCAACCCCTTTACCATTTTGGTGGCTCTTCTCTGTACCCTTTCTAATAACGTTATATCCTTTAAGATACAGTGACCAGAATTGCACACAATATTCAAGGTGTGGTCGCACCATGGAATGATACAGAGGCATTATAATATCCTTTGTTTTATTCTCCATTCCTTTCCTTATGATACCTACCATTCTATTTGCTCTCTTGGCTGTCACTACTAACTGAGCGGAGGATTTCAACATGTTATCCATGATGATGCCTAAATCTTTTTCCTGGGTGGTAGTTCCTAATGTGGAACCTTGTATCATGTAACCATAGTTTGGGTTGTTCTTTCCTAGGTGCATAACTTTGCACTTGTCCATTTGGATGCCCAGTCTTCCAATTTATCAAGTCCTCTTGCAATTTTTCACAATCCTCATGGGTTTTAACAATTTTGAATAATTTTGTGTCATCTGCAAATTTTTTACCTCACTCGTTATTCCCATTTCCAGATCATTTACGAATATGTTAAAAAGCAGCGGTCCCAGCACAGATCCCTGGGGTAACTCCACTATTCACCTTTCTCCATTGGGAAAATTGGCCATTTAGCCCTACCCTTTGCTTTCTATCTTTTAACAAGTTCCTGATCCACAATCGTACACTGCCTCCTATCCCATGACTTTTTAATTTCGCCAAAAGTCTCTCAAGAGGGACCTTGTCAAAGGCTTTCTGAAAATACAGGTACACTATATTAACCGGCTCACCTTTTTCTACCTGTCTTATTTATTTTATTTATTTATTTACATTCTCTTATATACCGCGCTATTCTGCATCAGTGCGGTTTACATTGAACAAACTGAAATTACATTGAACAGGGCATTATAACTTGGAGATAACTATTTTACAGGGAACATGGGCTATGGAGGATTAAGTGGCTTGCCCAAGACCACAAGGAGCACCTGTGGGACTAGAAACCCCAGTCCTTCTGGCCCAAGGTTGCTGTCCTCTAGTGGGATTTGAACCCCCGACCTTCCGGCCTGAAGTACCTTGCCCAACCACTAGGCCACTCCTCCACTCCACTAGCTTACCTGTTTATTCACACCTTCAAAAAACCCCACCATAACAGATTAGTAAGACTAGACCTTCCTTGGCTAAAGCCATGTTGGCTGTCTCCCATTAAGCCATGACTATCTCATGTTCAGTAATTTTGTTCTTTATAATGGTTTCTACCATTTTTCCCGGTACTGACTTCAGGCTCATCAGTCTAGTTTCCCAAATCACCCCTGGAACTCTTTGTAAAAATTGGCGTCAACACTGGCCATCCTCCAATCTTCAGGTATTACAGATGATTTTAATGATAGTTCACAGATTACTAATTGTAGGTCTGCAATCTCATATTTCAGTTCTTTCAACACCCTTGGATATATACCATCTGGTCCAGGTGATTGACTACTCTTCAGTTTATCAAATAGTTCTAATACATCTTCCCAGTGAATTAATATTTCTTTCAATTCTTTTGTGGCATCACCTTTAAAAACCATTTCAGTCATGGGTATCTTCCCTACATCTTCCTCAGTAAAGGCCGAAGCAAAGAATTCATTCAGTCTCTCTGCTATGGCCTTGTCCCCTTAGTGCTCCTTTTACCCCTCTGTCATCTAATGGTCCAACTGACTCTGTCATAGGTGTTTTGCTATGAATATACTTAAAGTCTTTATTTTGTTTCCACAGCAAGCTTCTTCTCAAATTCTCTTTGCCTGCCTTATCAATGACTTGCATCTAACTTGCTAATGCTTATGTTTCCAGTTTATCATTTGGTTCCTTTTTCCATTTCCTGAAAGATGCATTTTTGGCAATAGCCTCTTGACCTCACCTTTAAACCATGCCGGCACTTGATGGGGATATCATCAAGCTACACTTGATGGGGATATCATCCGATGGAGCCAGTGCACCTAGACCCGCCTCCAAATAAGGTCACACCAAAGACTTATACAGAGGCACTATCACCTCCTTTTTTCTGCTGGTCATTCCTCTCCCAATACACCCAAGCATCCTTCTGGCTTTCGACATGACCTTTTCTACTTGTTTAGCTACTTGTAAGATCATCAGACACAATCAACCCAGGTCCCGCTCTTCTTTTGTGGACAGAAGTACTTCATCCCCTACACTGTACCGTTCCCTTGGATTTTTGCAGCTCAAACGTATGACCCTGCATTATTTAGCATTAAATCTCAGTTGCCAAATTCTAGACCATTCTTCAAGCTTAGCTAGATTCCTCCTCATGTTATCTACTCCTTCTTGGGTGTCTACTCTATTGCAGATTTTGGTATCATCTGCAAAGAGGCAAACCTTATCCAACAGCCCTTTCACAATATCACTAGCAAAGAAGATGTTAAAAAGAATCAGACCAATGACAGATCCCTGGAGCACACCACTGGTAACCTTCTCAGAGTGAGCTCCATTTACCTGTACCCTTTGTTGCCTCCCACTTGACCAATTTTTAACCCAATCAGTAACTTTAGGGTCCATCCCTAGGGTGTTCAGTTTGTCACAGTTCCACACAGGCTTGTTATAAACAAAGGCTTTACTGAAATCCAAGTACACCACATCTAGGGCTCTGCTTCGGTCCAACTCACTGGTCAACCAGTCAAATTTGTCTGACAAGACCTGCCTCAAGGGTGAATCCATGCTGCCTCCATGTGCTCATATTTTCCCTTGAAAATTAGAGTAAAGCTTATAAGTAAAAACACCTGTGGAAGTAAAAATACCTGTGGACTTTGAACCAATGTGGGTAGTTTTGAAAATTCCCACTTATATTCCTAACATGAAAACATGTTTAACCATATTTTCTAATTTTGTTTGAGAGGGCTTACTTATTTATACAAAAAAGTGTTTTCAATGCATAATTTACATTTTAGTTATAAAGTTGCACAACAATTTTTGACAATTCAGCACATATTAGTAGTTTAATTATTTTTTTTCACTTCTCAAAATGAAGCATGGGTTTTCAAATAAGTACCAAGGAACCAGAACCTACAGGTACATTTAATGACAAATGACTAATAACAGAGCAAACGAATAATTCAGGACGTGAGAAAATAGTCATTCTTCTACCCAGGATCCAATGCTTCTTCCGTACAAACCACCAAACAAATAAATCCATTGCTCACCACATTAGTTTTTATTGGCTTTCACAGATGAGCCTTTAATATTGAGGTGATCCACAAGAAACCTTGGGCTTCCTGGAGCCTTCTGCAGTTGGTTTATGGTGTGATTTCTGCCTATATGTAAACAAAAGAAAAAAGTGTTGAGCATTAAGTCCTAGATATTCATCTGGAAAATGGGCTGTCTGCCATAAAAAAACAGTCCCAAAATAGGTGCCTTAATTAGCACTACAGTATATAGACCAAAGTTTTAAAAACTGTCTACGCTGCTAAAGGGTAAATTTATGAAAGTGAAAGGCACTGCATGCATGTATATGTCTACTAAATTACTTCTAGATCATATCTCGTTAATTTACTAGCTTACCTGTAATGAAAGCTTTCCTCAGACAGCAGGGAAATGTAGCACACTTGATGGGGATATCATCCGATGGAGCAAGTGTGCCTAGAGCCCTCCTCCAGCTTCTGAGAAGTCTTTTGGACTCCTCTATGCATGTGCCAGCCTTCCCACATCACTGTAGAGGTTACCAGTGCCTCAGTCCATTCATAACTAGGAGTTAAGATACGGCCTATGTTTCTTAGCAGCAGATCCTTTTGGGGGGGGGGGGGAAGGGGAGGTGGGCAGTAAATGTGGCTGCATATCCCTGTTGTCTAAAGAGAATCACAGTTACAGATAAGCAAACTCATTTTCTCTGTAGACAAGCAGGGCAATGCAGGCATGCTTGTAATTTATAGCATTTTAGTAGAAAATTAGGTGGTGAAGAAATGGGATCATTAATCAGTGTGCAAAGAAGCTGCAGAGAACTAATTGTCTGAAAACAGTATCTTGAGCTGTAGAATGGCTGGCAGTAATGCCTTGCCAACATAAAAGGACGGGCTGCTTTGCAGCTGTCAAGTATCAAGGCTGAGCGAAAGCCACCATGGAAGTTGCTTTTGCTCTAAGCTGATTCACTGCAATATAGCCCGACGTATACACATCCATCTGGATGTAACAAAGTGATCCAGTGTGATACCCAGGAAAGCGTAGTTACCCAACTATAACAGGTGTTCTTTGGGGACAGAAGAAATCAGTCCTCACATATGGGTGACGTCGGTGCCGACAGAGCCCGCACGGATCCACTCACCAGTTTTCAAAGAAAGCCTTTGGGAGTTACACCGTGCATGCGGGGTCACCACCTTCCTACCCAGAGGTGCCATCCTACCTCAGTATGATGACTTAGCTTAATCAAGCATAAAAAGAAAACCAATTCCACAGGGAGGGTTGTGAGGACTGATTCCTGCTGTCCCTGGAGAAAGCGTAGTTACTCACCTGTAACAGGTGATCTCCGGGAACAGCAGGAGTAAGTCTTCACATATGGGTACCGTCGACACCGACGGAGCCTGCGTGGGAATGCTCCCCAGCATCCAAAAGGAAAGCTTTTGGGAGCATTCCACCACGCATGTGTGCTGCCTTCCCGCCCAACTACCTCTCTCACTTCAGTTGAGTTGAAAGCTGAGACCAAAGGAGAGAAGTAGAAGAAAAATAGAAAGAGAAAGAAAGACAACTAGGGGAGGTGGGTGGGTTGTGAAGACTTATTCCTGCTGTTCCTGGAGATTACCTGTTACAGGTGATTAACTACGCTATCTTCAGGAACAAGCAGGAATATAGTCTTCACATTTGGGGACTCCCCAGCTAAAAATGCCTAGGGATGACCTCAGCATGTTGTGGATCTAAGTAAGATGGGCCATGCTTTCTCCCAGGGACCTCAGGCATCCAAGAGTGGATGGTGGGAAGAAGTTGATCTAGGAATGGAAGAGATACTGTAGAACAGCCTGACCAAACAAGGCATCCCGACGGGAGTCCTTGTCTAAACAATAGTGGGCAGTGAAAGTATGTACAGAAGCCCAAGTTGCTGCTGTGCAGATCTCATCAATAGCAACTGAACGAAGATTAGCTGTTGAGGCTGCCATAGCTCTAACATTATGAGCCATGACATGGCCTTCAAGAGGGATTAATTTACTCTGATAGGTAAAGGAAATACAGTCTGCAATCCACTTAGAGAGAGTTCTCTTAGTGACTGGAAGTCCTAAATGACTAGAGTCAAAAGCCAGAAAAAGCTGAGAAGACTTTCTAAATGGCTGAGTTCTGTGACAATAAAAAGCCAGGGCCCGTTTACAATCTAAGGTATGAAGATTTCTTTCCGCGCTGGAGGCATGAGGCCTAGGAAAGAAGACTGGGAGATAAACCGATTGGTTTAAATGAAAAGGTGATATCACCTTTGGCATAAAATGAGGATGAGTCCTCAAGAACCAGATGCACACAACGGACCTGCAACAGAGCCTTTGAACTTTATGCCCCATCCCTCTGGAATTCTCTACCGAGCCACCTCAGGAACAATAACGATCTCCTGTCATTCAAAAAACAGCTAAAAACCATCCTATTCCAAGAATATCTCAAAACAGAAACACCCTCCCACAAATAACTACACCAACCCCTCTAGGCCACCCTCAAAAACCCATGATCAAAAACTGTTACCTTGTCCATGTCTATGTCTATCCTTTGTCAAAATCATCAATGTTGCCCTCCTGGTGATGGCCCTATCCCTATGACTGATTAACCCCCCCTTTTTGTTACACCGCTTTGACCCGGTGAAAAGCGGGATATAAATACAGTTAAATAAATAAATACTTTGTCATGATGAAACCTCGTATAAGGCGGGTCAGCCACTAAAGCTTGCAGTTCACTAATGCGTCTTGCAGAAGTGATAGCAATTAGGAAAATGACTTTCCATGAAAGTTAGCTCCGAAGTAGCTAAAGATTCAAAGGGTGGCTTCATGAGTTGACCCAGAACAAGATTAAGATCCCATGCCACCGGAGGAGATTTGATGGGAGGTTTTGTTAAAAGGAGACTCCTCATAAATCCTGAAACAAGAGTATGAGAGTAAAATGGTTGTCCATCGAAGGGTTTATGAGATGCAGCAATAGCACTAAGATGGACTCTAACAGAAGCTGATAAATGAAGGAGACCAGAAGCTGATAAATGAAGGAGATAGTCCAGAAGGGAGTCTACTGGTACCAAGAGGTGATTAAGTCCCCTCTGGGAACACCAGACTGAGAACCTCTTCCATTTAAAAGTGTAAGAACGCCTTGTGGAAGGTTTTCTGGAAGCTAGAAGAATATCCTTCACTTGTTGTGAAAGGCCTAGATCTTGAAATTCTATGCCTTGAACAGCCAGGCCTTGAGATGAAGGGACTGGGGATTGGGGTGTAGTAGGGATCCGTTGTTCTGGGACAGAAGATCCGGAGCACTCCCCAACTCCAGAGGAGTGGCTCGAGAGAGACCTAAGAGAAGAGGATACCATGTTTGCCTTGGCCAACAGGGAGCTATGAGTATCATGCAACCTCTGTCTCTCTGGAGTTTGAATAAGGTTTTGGGAATTAGGGGAACTGGTGGGAAGGCATAGAGAAAATCCTGGCCCCAATGGAGCAGGAATGCATCCCTCACCTGACAATTTTGAGCTGGAAGTCTGGAACAGTACCGGGGAAGGTTGGCATTCTGTGGACTTGCAAAGAGGTCTATGTCTGGTGTTCCCCAGACTTGAAATACTCGAGCAAGGTGATATGAGTGGAGAGACCACTTGTGTGGCAACAGGACTCGGCTGAGCCTGTCCGCCCAAATGTTTTGAATGCCTGGAAGGTATACTGCCAATAAATGAATGTGATGCTCTCTGGCAAACGCCCACAGTTGCAAAGCTTCGTTGCATAATTGCAGAGAGCCTGTTCCGCCTTGTTTGTTTAGGTCAGGGGTCACCAACCTGCGGCCCGCGAGACCCTACCCCGGTGCGGCCCGCCAAGGCAAACTCACCAACTCCTTCTTCTGCAGCCGCGGCTCCCTGCCTCTTAGGGAACCGCGGCTGTGCTTGTAAAATCATCGCGGAGCCCTTCCTGTCTTGACGGGCTCCGTGCAGCATTGTCCCGCCTCCAAAGGAAGTGGTAAACAACCTCCTTTAGAGGCGGGACAATGCTGCACGGAGCCCGTCAAGACAGGAAGGGCTCCGCGATGATTTTACAAGCACAGCCGCGGTTCCCTAAGAGGCAGGGAGCCGCGGCTGCAGAAGAAGGGAGGGAGCTGACATGGAAAAATAAAAGTACAGGTATGAGCAGGTTTTTTTTTCGGGGGGGGGGGGGAGGGGGGTGCGGCCCGCGAGTCTGCCGGTAGTCGGCTGTGCGGCCCGCGGCCCTCTGGAGGTTGGTGACCCCTGGTTTAGGTAAACATGTCTACTTGATTGTCGGTTTGCACCAGAACTGTTTTGTTTGCGAGATGGAAGCAAAAGACTCGAATAGCATTGAAAATGGCCCTTAGTTCTAGGAGGTTTATTTGACGAGAAGCTACCTGTGGGGTCAAGAGACCCTGGGTAGACAGATCGCCCAAGTGGGCTCCCCAACCCAACTTTGATGCATCCGTCGTCAAGACAGCCTGAGATAGGGGTTGCTGAAAAGGAGAGCCTACTGTAAGGTTTTCCAGAGATTGCCACCAATGCAGAGACGCAATCAGGTGTGTGGTAACTCTGATCTTGTCAGACAGGCATCCTGAGGCTTGGGACCATTGGGAAGCTAAGGTCCACTGGGCCGCTCGCATGTGAAGGCGTGCATAAGGAATCACATGGACTGTAGATGCCATGTGTCCTAGAAGTCGAAGCATCTGTCGGGCAGTGAGGAAAGTTTGTAGCACTGCTTGAGATGCTAGTTTGATGATGCGCAGACAACGAGGCTGAGGCAGGAAAGCCTTTGACTGCTGTGTGTCCAAGCGAGCCCCTATAAACTCGAGGGATTGAGATGGGGTGAGCTGGGACTTTGGAAGGTTTATGATCCATCACAAGTACTGCAGTATGTGCATTGCTTGGGAAAGAGCATGACTTGCCTCTAGAGCTGACGGTGCTCGGATGAGCCAATCATCTAAGTAAGGGAAGACAAAAATTCCTAGAGTCCTCATAAATGCTGCTACTACTGCCATGCATTTTGTGAAGACCCTTGGAGTGAGGCCAGTCCGAAAGGAAGGACCCTGTATTGAAAATGTCTTCCCTTGACTAGGAATCGAAGGAATTTTCTGTGATCTGAATGAATAAGGATATGCATGTAAGCATCCCTTAAATCTAGAGAACATAGCCAATCTTGCTCGTGAAGGTATGGAAGAAGTGTGCCGAGGGAGATCATCTTGAACCTTTCTTGGACTAAATATTTGTTCAGTTCTCTGAGGTCCAGGATTGGTCTTAGTCCCCCTGACTTCTTTGGAATGAGAAACTAGGGCGAATAGAATCCTGTGCTCTGCTAGGACATTGGAACCTCTTCTATAGCCCCTTGAGCCAGAAGAGTGGTGACCTCTTGCCACAACAGGTCTGAGACCGGTGGTTGAGATTTGAATTGTTTTATTAGCGTGGATGGGGGCAAGCTGAGGAAATGAAGCTTGTATCCCAGACTCACGATAGAGTCCAATCTTCTGATGTGATTTGTTGCCATCTTTTGGTAAAATAGCAGATACGACCTGGAATATTTAAAGGTTCTGGGCTTAGAATAGGAAGAATGGCTAAGTTCTCTAGACAACAGTCAAAGACCCTGAGGAGGCTGGGTCTGCTGAGCCTGCTGAGCTTGTGTCTTTCTTTGCCTAGTTTGTTATTGCCCCTTCTGAGAAACATGTGTTTGCTGGGTGGAAGATGGATAGAATTTTTTCTTTTTAGAGAAAAAAGGTTTTTTGAAAAACGTTTTCTTGGCTGGGTTAGCTGTAGATTTTGACAATCTGTCTAAAGTTGTATTATCAGTGTCAATTTCATTAGCTTTAAGCTGTCAATCCTTGCCAAAGAGATTTTCTCCTGTGCAAGGAATGTTTCCCAGCTTATCTTGCACCCACTCTTCCATGTCTGAAGCTTGGAGCCAGGCAATACGACGTGCTCCTATGGATATAGCAGAAGTTCTGCTAATACATTCAAAACAGTCAAAGGTAGCACGATTCATAAACTTAGAGACATTTTGAGCATGTTTGACCAAAGTCAAATGATCTGTCCGTTTATCCTCTTGAAGAAAAGGGTTCCAAAGTTCCAAGTCTTTTGTAACCTGTTCAAGAAACATTCCCATGTATAATATATAGGAATTGATTCTTGCTGATAGCATGGAGGACTGAAAGCATCGACGACCAAAGGCATCCAGTGTTCTAGACTCATGACCTGGTGGATTGGAAGAGTGTTTTTTAGCACTCTTAATCCTCCTCATGGCGGACTCTACCACCATAGAATGATGTGGTAACTGAGTCTTCTGAAACCCTGGACAAGGTGGTACTCGATACATAGTGTCAAGACGTCTAGAATGTGGCGATACTGTTAAAGGAGCGTCCCACATTCTTAACATTAGATTATGTAAGATCTGGTGTATAGAAGCATAGCTGCCTCCTTTGGAGCCAAAGGATATTGAAGAATTCTCAATTCTTCTGCCCTAGGCTCCTTTTCTGGTACTACTATAATGGCAAGACCCTTTGCCATATCACGTACAAAATCATGAAAAGACATATCCTCAGGAGGGGACATTCTGCATTGAGGAGGAGTTGAATCTTGTAAAAGTTCAGCTCTGGTACCGGTGGAATCATCCGAGTCATCGTAATCAGAAGACTCAAAAGGAGGAAGCACCGGGTTCTCCCGAAGCAGATGGAGTCGGTATCGCTCGATGTCGGTACCTGATCTCCCATGCTGGAGAGAGATTCCAAACTCGGCATCGGGGGAAGCATGCCTGTTGAAACAGGTACCGAGGGCACCGGCACCGGCATCGGTACCGGTGCCGGTGCCTGCGGAACCGTCTGTAGCGACTTTAGCGGTACCGAAGTAGCTAAAAGAGTTGCTAGACTGCGTTCGATAGCGAGGAGTCTTTTGTCCACTGCCGATGCCGGGGTGTCGGTACCGGTTGAAATCGGCCACAACCCCCGAGCATGGCACCAGTAGTTCCAACGAGGTTGAGGCCTCAGGAACATCCTGGAGCCCCGATAAAGCTTTGGAGCCCGAAGACTCCCGCCGGGGCTGTTTTGCCGGTGAAATGTCCTTGAGGGCAACGCCAGTAGCATCTCGATGTTTAGAGGGAGATCTACCCTTCGAGGACCAGCTAGTCTTAGAAGACTTGTGTTTAGTTACCTGAGATCCCTGGGAAGAAGTAGAAGCCCTGGAAGACAATGATGCTACAGACAGCGTGTCTGAAGCAAAAAGGGCACAGAGTTGATTTGCTCGATTCTGAAGACTTTTTAGTCAACTTCCTGCAGGAGAGACACTCCGCAGGGCAATGGTCACTGTTCTCTCTAAGCTGTGCGCGTGTGCGCGCGCACACACCTCGCCGAGCGCACATACTTTACAACAGAGCGCACAAAAATTACAGCTCCGATTCTGATAGAAAACAACACAGACGTCTTAAAATTTATAAGTTATGCTTGTAATTACTAGAAATTTCCCGCTTCATTTAGTAATCGTCTATTTTCATTTAATTTGATTAAAATCAATGTGGTGTACATACTGTATTCTGATGTGTAGTCAAAATTTTAAAGTATATAATTCCGAGTGTCGTTATGTGGCGCACAAAAATGTAACCTTCCTTCAAAAGCTGCACACAGCTGATATTTTATGCACACACAGCCTACAGAAAATTAGAGGGAACATTGGGTCAGGACCTAAATATTTAAGACACCAGTCATGGGTGTCGGTAATAGAAATTGTACCGCCACTTTTTGAACATTTTTTAAAACCAGTGGCTGGTTTTTCCATGGTAAGGGAAAAGAGGGCCTAATGCCCAAAATGGCGCCAAGCACCAGAGCAGGGAATAAACCCCTGAGAAAAAGCACTAAAAATGAATTATTTTTAGAAGAAAGAAAAGCACCGGTGGTACCAGTAGGCGTCGACGAAAGGCTCTACGCAACCACAAAAAATATAAAAATAAGAGAAGATTTTCTGCGGTGACAGGGGACACGTCCTGTCGGCTCCGCAGAAAACGAAGAACTGAAGTGAGAGAGGTAGTTGGGCAGGAAGGCAGCACGCATGCGTGGTGGGATGCTCCCAAAAGCTTTCCTTTTGGACGCTGGGGAGCGTTCCCGCGCAGGCTCCGTCGGTGTCGACGGTACCCATATGTGAAGACTACATTCCTGCTTGTTCCTGGAGATTACCTGTTATAGGTGAGTAACTACGCTTTCTCCGGGAACAAGCAGGAAGTCAGTCCTCACATATGGGACTCCTAAGCTACAGGCTACTGAAAAAAACAGTAAGAGCCATAGGTGGCCCAAAAAGCGGGTTGTAAAGGGCAGCAGGAAACGCTTGTTGGCTGGAAGTCTGACACTGCTGCAGCACTGAAGATGCAATCCCCTCTCCGGTAGCCTGAACACCATGGGCTGGAGGGAAGGAATTGCACTATTCCCCAAAGAAGTGATGGAGTACTGCCTAGCCCTAGCCAAAGGCACTATCCCTCCGGAAGGTCTCTTCCAAACAGTAGTGTGCTGCAAAAGTGTGCACAGAGGACCAGGTGGCAGCCCAGTAGATGTCCAGTAATGGGCATAGAGCGCAGGCTGGCCACTGAAGCCAAGTGAAATTAGATTTACCTGCTAATTGTTGTTCCTTGAGGAACTCCAGTCCAGTCCTGAACCTCTGGGTAGTGCACCTCCTCCAGCAGCTTGGAGACTGAGCATGTCATCTTTTGATGACACCAGTATTAATACCAGAGGGACCGCCCACAAGCTCCAGTAACCTATTGACAAAGCAGATTCACAGGAACAACAAAAAAAGTGGTTAAAAAACTTGAAACATTCTACTTCTTAAGAAACCAACATTTCCCCTCAATGGAGAAGAGATTCCCTCTCCCCTCCGAATGAGGAAGCTTACCTGTAGCCCAGCTGGATGAGGCAAGCATGCAACATGCACCAGTGAGCGCAGAGCAGACAATCTTTCGGTCTGCCCTCAACACCGACCTCCCTTACCTTTTATGATCCCCAGGTTACTACCTTAGACCAAGAAAACCGCTCTTCAGGCCCCGGTCACCAACAACCGGCTCACAGGGAGGGATGTGGGACAGGACTGGAGTTCCTCAAGGAACAATTAGCAGGTAAGTCTAATTTCACTTTCCTTATCGTCCCTCCAGTCCAGTCCCGAATCCCTAGGATATAAGGTGAAATTAGACTTACCTGCTAATTGTTGTTCCTGGAGTGTAGACAGTCTAGTCCCGGACCTCTGGGTTCCCTATCTCATCCAGCAGCTGTGGAGACTGAGAAAACTCCTCCTTTTTGTGAGGTCACCGGTATATCTTCCTCGGATCCGCCTTCTATGCTCAGTAACCTATTGACAAAGCAGACTCACCGGAGACACAAGTAAGCCTTTCTTAGAAATAAACACATTGGATAAAAACCCCAAGGAAAACATGCAACAAACTAAGGTGACTTTAACTGAAGCAGGCCACTCCCTCCACCACCCCAGAGGGAAGACCCCAAGCATCCAGAAAAGAAGCGCCCAACCCATCTCATACGCTCCTCCCCTGTCACACGTCTTGCTATACGATGCTGAGTTCTCTATCTTGTTCCTTGTCCTTTTATTTTTATTTTATTTTATTTTTTTTTCAGACTGATAGACAGAGCCCTATTATAGTAAAACGAGACAGCGAAGAACTTCAAGGTCCACTCACCTGTAAACGCTCTCCCGCAGGCTGTCCTGTACTTTTCCCGAGAAAAACGCCGGGTGGGATACGGGACTAGACTGTCTACACTCCAGGAACAACAATTAGCAGGTAAGTTTAATTTCACCTTCCTGATCGTGCTAGCCAGTCTAGTCCCGGACCTCTGGGTTGATACCAGAGCAGTGACAGAAACGTCAAACCTGGGAGGGACCCGGAAGACCAGCCTGCAGAACCGCTGATCCAAAACAGGTCTCTTCCGCCCTCTGCACCTCCAGGCGATAATGTTTCACAAAGGAGTTCAAGGAATACCAAGTCACCGCCTTGCAAATCTCCGATGGAGGGACCAATCGAACCTCCGCCCAAGAGGAAGCCTGCGCTCCCGTGGAGTGCGCTCGAAGCCCCTCCGGCACAGGCTTTCCCTTCAGCACGTAAGCCGACGCAATAGCCTCCTTTATCCACCTAGCAATGGACCCCTTGGACGCCGGTTCACCCTTCCTCGGGCCCGCGAACAGTACAAAGAGTCTGTCGGATTTGCGGAAACTAGCAGTCCGCCGCAGATACTTTTTCAACGCTCTACGGACATCTAACAGTCGTAAGTTCCTGTCGTCTGACGCTGGAGCGTCCTGCGAAAACACTGGCAGGGAAATTTCCTGATTCACGTGAAAGGGCGACACTACCTTAGGAAGGAAAGCCGGCACCGGCCGTAACACCACCTTCGACGCAAAGAACGTCAGATACGGCTCTTGGCAGGAAAGCGCCTGTAACTCTGAGATTCTCCTCGCCGAGCAGATGGCCACCAAAAACACAACCTTCAGAGTAAGGTCTTTGAGCGTGGCCCTAGACAGCGGCTCAAAGGGCGCTCGCTCCAAAGCATGTAACACCAGTGGCAGCTGCCACTTAAGGAAGATCCGAGCAACAGGCGGCCGCGCCAACGACACTGCTCGGAGGAAACGCCTGACGTCACACTGACCACCCAACGTTTGACCTGCCACCTTGCCTCTGTAACAGGACAGCGCCGCCACCTGAACCCAGAGCGACGCCGCAGCGAGGCCTTTATCAAAGCCATCTTGCAGGAAATCCAAGATTTGCGGAATGGAAGACTTCAATGCCTCACACCGCCGTTCCTCGCACCAGGCTTCAAAAATCCGCCAGACACGCACATAGGCTAGGGAAGTGGACCGTTTACGGGCCCTCAACAGCGTAGATACAACCGCCGCCGAATAGCCCCTCGACGCTAACCGTGCCCTTTCAAGAGCCAAGCCGTAAGAGAGAATCGATCCACATGAGGCATGAAGAGAGGGCCCTGCGACAGCAGATCCGGGCGAGGAGGAAGACGCCAGGGCTTTGCCACCAGTAACCTCACGAGATCCCCGTACCAGGGCCTGCGAGGCCAATCCGGCGCTATGAGTATCACCTGCCCTGTGAAGGACTCGACTCGCTGCAGAACCCTTCCTATCAGGACCCACGGGGGAAACACATACAGCAGCCGCCCCAAAGGCCACTCCTGAACGAGAGCGTCTAGACCTTCCGACATCCTTTCCCTTCTTCTGCTGAAAAAATGGCTGGCCTTTGCCGACGCAAAGGTCGCCATGAGATCCATCACCGGCACGCCCCACCATCTCGAAGACCTCCGGATGGAGAACCCATTCTCCGGGGTCCACTCTCACCCGACTGAGGAAATTGGCCTGCACATTTTCCACCCCTGCTATATGCGCCGCCGACAGATCCAGCAGATTCACCTCCGCCCAAGCGCACAGGGCCTCAGCCTCGGATTCTAGTACTGCGCTGCAGGTCCCACCCTGCCTGTTGACATATGCTACCGCCGTGGCGTTGTCGGAGAACACTCGGACCGCCTGGCCTGCGAGCAACTGCTGAAAACTGCGCAGAGCCAGGAAGACTGCTTTCAACTGTAGCCTGTTGATGGACCATGTCTGTTCGAGGGCGGACCAACTCCCCTGGGCAAAGCCGCCCTGACAATGCGCCCCCCAGCTCAGAAGACTGGCGTCAGTCATTAGCAGCACCCAGGTCGGCGCCTCCAAAGACCTTCCGCTCTTTAACGACTCGGGGCGCAACCACCACTGAAGGGACTGACGGACCTCCCCTGGACAGAGCAACCTCCGAGACAAGGGATCCCGTTGGTGCGACCAGCGTCTCAGCAGCGCTCTCTGCAACGGCCGCATGTGGGCTCTTGCCCACTGAACCGTCTCTATGGAAGCTGCCATCGTACCTAACAGTTGAAGATAATGCCACGCCGAGGGCGCCTTGCGTTGGAGAAACTGCTCCACTAATTTCCGAAGGGCCTGCGCCCTCTCCTCCGTCAGGAAAACCTTCCCCACTGCCGTGTCGAAGCGTGCCCCCAGGTATTTGAGACTCTGCGACGGAACCAACCGGCTCTTGGAAAGGTTGACCACCCAACCGAGCTCTTCCAGAAAAGCCACTACTCGGGCAGTCGCCGCTGCGCTCTCGGACCGCGACTTCGCTCGAATCAGCCAATCGTCCAGATAAGGATGCACCAGTATACCCTCCTTTCGCAGAGCCGCTGCCACCACCACCATGACCTTGGTGAAGGTGCGTGGCGCCGTCGACAAGCCGAATGGCAACGCCCGAAACTGGAAATGTCCGAAAGGCACTGCGAAGCGGAGAAACCTGGAATGATCCGGCCCGATTGGAATGTGGAGGTAGGCCTCGGACAGATCTAGAGAGGTCAGAAACTCCCCTCTTCTCACCGCCACTATGACCGACCGCAGCGTTTCCATATGAAAATGCGAGACCCGAAGGCACCGATTCACTCTCTTGAGATCTAGAATTGGACGTACGCCCCCATCTTTCTTTGGCACCACGAAATAAATGGAGTATCGACCGGAGCCGCGCTGGCTTGGCGGAACTGGTACGATCGCCCTGAGTGCTAACAACCTTTGGACCGTCTCCCACAGAGCCGCGCACTTGGTGACGGACCTGCCGGGGGACTGTACAAAGGCCTCTCGCACCGGTCTCAGAAACTCCAGAGCGTAACCCTCTCGAATGACCTCCAGAACCCACTGATCAGACGTAACCCGGACCCAGGCATCGTAAAACTCCTGTAACCGCCCTCCTACCGGCAGCAATGGTGCCTGGGTCCCCCTTATCTCATTGTTGCTTTTTGTTAGCGAAGGACGAGGACGAGGAAGGTCCAAAACCCCGACCCGCTCCGCGAAACCCCCGGAAACCTTGGCTCCTACTAGGAAAACGGCCCTGCTGATTCGCACCAAACCTCGGAAACCGCGATCGGCGAAAGTCACGGTGCTGACCCCTGGAAGGCGTAAAGGACCGCTCGACTTGGGTTTGTCCTCTGGCAACTTACCCCCTTTAGAGTCGCCTAAGTCCTTAACCAGCTTTTCCAAATCCTCCCCGAACAACAACCGGCCTTTGAAGGGGAGCTTGCTCAACCGAGACTTGGAAGAACTATCCGCCGCCCAGTTGCGCAGCCACAAGTAGCGTCTCGCCGCCACCGCTGACGCCATGCTCTTGGACAAACCACGCATAAGATCATAATGGATGTCCGCCAAGTAGGCTGCACCCGACTCTAATTTAGCCGCTTCATCCGGTCCGGGACCATCCTGTCCCGTTTGAATGCGCTGCAACCAGCGAAGACAGGCCCTAGCCACCCAAGCGCCGCAAATGGCCACCTGAAGCGACAGGGCATTCACGTCAAACACCTGGCGTAACAACACCTCCAACTTCCTGTCCTGGGTGTACTTAAGAGCAGCACCGCCTTCCACCGGAATGGTAGTTTTCTTGGTAACAGCCGAGACGGCTGCATCAACCTTGGGCGATTTAAACAGTTCCTTATCTTGATCCAATAAGGGATACAGCCGACCCATCACTCGGGCTCCCCGTAGAGGCGCTTCTGGCGTGTTCCATTCTTCCGGAATCATTTCCCGAAACACCCGATGCAGCGGGAACGCCCGTTGATTCCTCCGGAAAACCTGAAGCAAGGGGTCCTCAAGTGCCTCATCCTCCGACGCCGCCGGCGCCAGCATATTCAGTACCTTTAGGGCCTCGGCTATCAAGGCTGGCAGCTCATCCTTTCGGAAGACTCTCACCACACGAGCCTGATCTTCCTTTTCCGAAAGTTCGCCTTCCTCCAGCTCCTCTTCCACTTCCAAACCGTGGTCCTCGTCATCGGAGACGGGCCCCTCCGAGGTCACCGAAGCCTCCCCTGGGATCCCCTCCTGGCGAGATCTTTTAGCCCCCCTGGCAAGATCCTCCGCCTGCAAGGACGGGGAGGGTCTCTTAAGCCCCCCCCGAGCCCTCCGCTTCCGCACGTTGAGGAGCGCCGGCGAACATCGTGCGCTGAAGAAGAGCGACAAAATCCTTGGAAAAAATAGCTGCCAACTCCTTAGGGAAGGAAGCTGGAGGGAGAGGAGTGTCTGGTGCCGAAGAAGGACCAGCCACCGGCTCTGCCTGAGGCTCCGCAGAGAGCATCACCACTGGCCGCTCCCCCTCGGGCTCTGGCACTTCTCCCTTTCCGTCCCTGGACTGCTCCATCACCTCTGCCTCCCGCACACAGGCCTTACACACACTGGAAGCAGAGACCCTCTTCAAGCCACAGACTAGGCAGAGGGGCTTAGAGGGCATGGTAAGCTAGGCACACTAAAGCAATGCCGCCCTGGTAGGCTGCTGCACTGACCAAACCCTGAACAGCCTCCAAAGCCCAACCAGCCCAGCATAAACAAACGTTGAACTTTTTTTTTTTTTTTTTTTACTGACTGAAAACGCAGAGAAGCCCTCTGCCAGCTAAATCGCTGTTCAAAAAACTCTCCCCGAAACTCCCGCGATCGCGGAGAGCGCAAATAGACAGCCCCAAGCCAGCTGCGTGTACGCGTGGCCCAGCCACGTGGCTAGGCCCGCCACCTGTGTCTTCGCGCCCAAATCGCGCTGCAGCAAAGTAAGACAAAAGAAGGCAACTGTACCTCGAGTACCGCTCCACCCAGCACTCTGCCCCGTGTCCCAGAGTGATCTGTCGGCGGCTCCGGAGATAGTCGGGAGAACAGACTGCCTCGTTCCGGACTCACTCTCCCTCTGCCGAATGAGCTTGAACGGGCTGAGTCAGCCAGCGCACTGACAGGCAGGCTTCTGTGCGGTGCTGGCTAGACTCTTCTCCGGCTCTCACCCCCGCACTCAAAGCAGCTCCAGCCTGTAGGTAATGAGCTGCCGATTCCCACTGCCCGTAGGGCTCAGCCACTGCCCCTGCCTAAGCAACGGCCGTTGAGGGGAGAAGGGGGGGGGGGGGAGGAAGAAGCCTGCTGCCAAATTAAAGGCACGGCACCCCCCAAATTAACTACTGATAAAATCTACCCCCAAATGTGATCCTCAAGCTTACTTCAGACCAAAATAAACCTAATTGTCTCTCTAGTGAGCCCGGCTCTCCGGGCTCTATTCCATCCAGCTGCTTGGAGACTGAGGTAACTGAGCATAGAAGGCGGATCCGGGGAAGATATACTGGTGACCTCACAAAAAGGAGGAGTTTTCTCAGTCTCCACAGCTGCTGGATGAGATAGGGAACCCAGAGGTCTGGGACTAGACTGGCTAGCACGATCAGGAACAGAGCAGTTAAACCTAATGGGAGGGAACTGCTAACCTGGCCTGAAGCACTGCCAATCCAAAATCAGCGTCTCCCATCACTTAGTCCAGGCGGTATTGCTTATCAACAGTATGAAGTGAAGACCAAGTTGCCGCCCTGCAAAATGTCTGCCGGCGGCACCAAGCTATACTGCATCCACGAGGGAGGCTGAGCTCTCTTACAATGAGCATGCAACCCCGCTGGCACCGGCCTAGTTTTCAAGATGTATGCCGACGCGATTGCCTATCTGGTCCATGCTGAAACAGAGGCCTTAGCTACTGCCTGGCATCCGCCCGGCTCTCCAAACCGCACCGTGATCTGACATGTGGGAACCACCGTCCTCTTTAAGTAACACCACAGGAATCGCTGGACCACCAAAAGGTGCCAGAGCACGCTGGCGGAGATGGTTCTCCACACTCCCAAGAACCGGTAGGGAGATGGACTGGGTTAAACAAAGGCTGACCCAACCTTGGGCAAAACGGATGGCACTGGCCACAGGAATATTTCGACATTGAAAAAGGAAAGACAAGGCAAGGCTTGGAGATCCGAAATTCTGCTCTCCCATCTTGAGAGTTAAGGCCTTCAGAAAAGTTCAGTTCAAAGGCTCAAAGGGCCCTTTCACTAGTATCCTCAATACCAAATAGAGATCTCACGGCAGCACCATCAACTTCTGCGGGGGGCACAGGTGGGCTCTCGCCCTCAGGAATCCTCCGATGTCCAGATACGTTTCAAACGCTACCCCCTGGATCTTTCCATGATTTTATTTATTTATTTAACAGCTCTTATATACCGCACTATTTTTATCAGCGCGGTTTACAAATAACAAAGAATACTCAGATCAGCGAAGACTGATTGGGTTTACATTAAAACAGGGAATAGAACTTGGGGGAACATGGGATAGCAGGGAAACGCCGACAGTTGCATCCTTAAGGAACTAGCCACCAGACCCTTATCGCAACCAGCCTGCAAAAATGCTAAGATGCCTGGTAAGGAAGTTGTGGATGATCAGGCCTGCTTGTTTGTACATCACCCCTCAAAGATGCGCCAGACCCGGATATAGGTAAAAGAGGTAGCTCTTCTCCTTGCCTTCAGTAAGGCCGAAATCACCAAGTACGAGAAGCCATTCCCTTCAATCGTGCTCTCACAAGGGCCCCACCATAAGCAAGAAGCGACTACCTGCGGCATGCATACCAGTCCCTGCTTCAGGAGTTTCTCTTGAGCCGGAGATGCCAAGGATGATCTGCTGGAACCTGCACAAGGTCGGAGTAACATGACCATCTTGGCCAATCCAGAGCGATCCAAATCCCCAGCCCCTGATGAGCTTCGATTCTCTGCATGGCTCTGACTATTCGAGCCCACGGAGGGAAAACAGAGAACCCCTCCCCCCATGGGCCACCTTTGCATCAGGACGTCTAGGCCCACAGACAACCTCTCATTCGTCTGCTGACGAAGCAGCTCACCTCTGGTGGTCTCGAACATCAACATCAGGTCCATGACCGGGGTGTCCCAGCGTAGCATCCCCCCTCCCCCAGGTGAACCCCTCCTGTTGAGTACCCGTTCTCCAAGGTCCACTCGCACTCAACTCAGTCCGCCATCACATGTGCAGCAGACAGCGCCTGGAGGTGGCTTTCCACCCGGCTTAACAGCCGCTCGGAATCCCCCTCCAAGGCTGCGCTGCCCTTGGCTCTGTGACATTTGATGTAGGCCACCATGGTTGCACTGTCCGAAAGGAGCCTTATCGCCCTTCTCTTCAACCTCATCCCACTCAATCTATGTCTTACCTTTGTTGCTTCCTGGTTCGACCTAAACTTTCTTCACGCCAATCCCGCTAAATCCTCTGCAATCTGGTTTTCTTTCGAACTTCCCCCTCCCGATCTGTCACCTGTTATGTCCTCACGCCCCATCCCCTTGGTGTCGACTCTTCGCTACCTGGGTGTCACCTTGGATTCTTCTCTTTCTTTTCACCAACACATTTCCTCTGTTGTACGTATTTCCTTCTTCCACCTTCATCAGATAAGGGCTGTTCGGTCATTTCTTCCCCCTCCCTCTGTTGTCACTCTTGTTTTGTCGCTTGTGACCACACGTTTGGACTACTGCAATGCTATTTATGCAGGCCTCCCCTCCTTTCAGCTCTGCCGTCTCCAACTAGTCCAAAATGCAGCCGCTCATCTCGTTACTTGCTCCCCCACTCATTCTCACGTCACTCCCTGCCTCTTCACCCTTCACAGAATTCCGGTTAAGTTCAGGTTTATCTTCAAATTGCTCATCAACGCGCACAGAGCTCTTCATGCTAGCACCCCCCAGTATTTGGCTGATATCATCCATCTTCAACCCTCTCCATGTCTTCTTCGCTCGGCTCACGGCAATCGTCTCTTACTCCCGTCCCCTTCCCAGGCCCATTTGGAACTTACCCGTCACTCTGCTTTCTTCTTTCTAGGCCCCGCTTTATGGAATTCGCTCCTGCTATCGCTCCGCACTGAATTGTCTCACCCCCGCTTCAAAGCCCTCCTCAAAACTCATCTCTTTTGTCAAGCTTTTGATCTCTCCTCACCTGCCGATGGTACCTTATCCCTCAGCCGCGCCCCCCCACCCCCTTAATATCTCCCCCTTATATTTTCCATCCGCCCTTTTCCCTTATTCCCTCCCGTCATCTTGTTCTCTCTCTGGATCTTTTCTGTTTTCTATTTTCTTAACTGTCTCTCCCTGTCCTGTCGTTGATGGCGTTCTTTTCTGACTCTATTTTCAGTAGCCTACTCTTTTTGTATTGTACACCACCCTGACGCCCTGGCATGGGCGGTTTATCAAATCCTGCGAATAAAGATAAAGATAACCATGGTAGAGAGCTCCTGAGCGCCCGGGCCACCGACCACTTCCCAGACAGTTGACCGACCAACCATTCTCCTGAGTACTCCACAGACGCTGAGCAATGTGTCCCACGCAATGGACTCCCCTTCCAGACCAACTGATGGCAGTCAGCTGCGGAATCCACAAAGACGACTCGAGGAGCATGCTGTCTTTCATATCCTCCAGATAAGGCTACCATTTGACAGCTCGCTTGGTCGCAGGCGGGCAGGAGAGTTTCTGGGACAAGGGCAGTGTCTCAATCACTTCCGGAGCAAAACCCTCTGCAGAGACCGCATGTGTGCCCTTGCCCATAGCACAAGCTCAAGAGTGGCTGCCATGGTAGTTTCTGGGGCAAGAGCAGCATCTGGTGCAACCACTGCTGGAGCAACACCCTCTGCAGAAGCCGCATGTATGCCCTTGCCTATGGCAGAGGTTCAAGAGTGGTTGCCATGGTTCCTGGGGACCTGCAGGAACTGTCAGGCAATCGGTTCCATCCTTCCCAGAAACTGCAGCACTAAGCCGCAAAGCCCCTGAGGATGTTGACTGACAGGAATACCTCCCTGAGCAGGTACCCAAGCACACTTCCAGGTACTCTAGTGCTTGAGCTGGAACCAACCGAATGTACCACTTGCGCAGCGGCTAAATCGCCTTCGTCCCTAGACTTTTGCTCCGTCAAGGTACAGAAGCACCAGAATCCTTTCCTTGCAGAGCGCCGCCACAGCTACCACCATGACCTTGGTGAAGGCACGTGGTGCTGTTGCAATAAAACTGAAAATGCCTGAACTCTCGTGACTGACTTCTGGACGCGAGAAAGGCGCGGCTCAGCTTTTGCTTATCCTCTGGCAGAAGCCTGCCTTTGGACTCTCCCAGGTCCTTCACCAATAAGTGCTAATCTTCCCCGAGGAGCAGTTTCTCCCCCAAGGGAAGCTTGCTGAGTCGGGCCTTGGAAGAACTATTTGCCATCCAATTATGTCACCAGAGCCGACGGCGGGTCTCCACTCCCGGCCTATGTTCTTCAAGAGCTCTTGACGACGATGATGTGGATATCTGCCAGATAAGCTGCAGACTCTAATCTGGTTGCCTCTCCAACCTGGTCCGCAGCTTCCTCCCCTTGCTGCTGAACCTGCTGCGATCAGCGGAGGCAGGCTCAAGTCACCCCGGCTTCACCAAAGGAGGCTCGTAGTGAGAGGGCATATATATTATAAAAGCCAGCTACATGCAGGAGTCCAACTACCCTAATTTGGACATCCTTGAGCACCGCCCTGCCTGCGACCGGGATCCTCGTCTCCTTTATAACTTCCAAAAACGCAACGTCCATCTTAGGGACCGAACACTAGCGGTCCTGACCTGACAACAGAGAAAGGCAAGCCCTAGAACTTACCCCTCGAGACTCGGCCTCCCAGCACTTTTTCCTGCTTTTCTTTCATTCATTTCTACCTCTGATCCTTTACCTGAACCTTCTCAGGAAAAGCCACAATGTCTCAACAAACTGTCAGTTACATTCCTGATCGAGTACACACACACTGAAATCTGCCCAGCAACAAGAGAATGACACACTTAGGCCTTTTTCCACAGGTCTTCAGCAAGACATTGCGCACTGAACAAGATTCATCTGAATAACACCAGGAATGCTCACGAATGCGGCCTTAATTGGGGGTTCAACCCCCTCGATACCATCACCTACCTGACCCTGCGGTCCAGCCAGCATGGTGAGTCTCCTTCCAGGTCTCAGACCACATCTAACTCCACATCCAGGCCCTCTTCACCCGGACCTTTGGACAATGGAGCCGGTCCCTGACCCTCTACTGAAGGTCTGGGCCTCTTTGTAGCTACTGAACCCCAGCCCACTCTCAAGGGGATCCCCTATCCTTGTGGCTTCATTCTCAAACAACCCCTGCCGGCCCCCGCTAGTGCCAGCTGAACACCAGAAGAAGGAGTACCTAATCAGGAAAAGAAATTACCAGAGGTCCCTATCTAACTCTGACTCTTCGCCGCAGAGGGTCCGGGAATGGCCAACGGACAGGGAATTATTTCCTGCTGTGGCAGCACTCAACCCACAGAGATTTGTGCCTCCCCATGCCTGCACTAAGACAGAAAGAGTGCACCTGACTCCTAGGGTGTGTTCGAATATGCTCAGGCTAGGGATCTTAACCGGCCACAAATGGAGCCAATGTGGTTAACCCAATAACTGAAAGAAATAAAGTGTTTAAAATGAATAGAAACCCCTTTAAACTGACCAAAAAACAGCTTCCCCGCTGCCCCAGTCCTACCGAGGGATGCCAAGTGAGGGTTTCACAACCGCCAGAAAAAAAAAACGCGGGAACACCACATGAGGCGTAGGCCTACAGTGGGAGAAAAACAGGCAACCCCTCTGAGCTTCCCGCACTGCTGAACGCTGTCAGCCACTCTGTGTTAGGCTGTGCGCTGATGCCGAATGCAACTGTCTCAACCGGCATGTGTCGTTCTGCTGTACAGTATGTTTCCCTTACTTATTCCTCATCTACCTGAGCAGACCAACACTTTCCTTTGTATCCTCTCTCCTTCTGCGCTCAGCCTCTTCTGCTCTGCTTCAGTGCTGGGGGGGGGGGGGGCCAGGGAACTGACTGTCCCTCTCTTGGCCCACCTGTGTCCTTGTACCAGCTGCTCAGACTGGGGGACTGACATGGCAGTAAACGGAGGCAAAGTGGTAAATCCCTTAAAACTGACAAACCCTTGCCTCCCTGCTACACCCGATCCTAAAGATCAAAGCTGAATAGAATTTCACCCCGACAAACCAACCGCGGGAACGCTCCATGAGGCACAAGTCTAAGGCGGGAGAAAGCAAACCGCTCCCTGAATGCTGCAGCCACGCGGTCCAGGCTGTTTGCTGACGCTGAGTGCAATGGCCTTAAGCAAACCCAAATGCACCTTAACTCTTCCCCTTCATCTGAGCAGAGCAATGCCTTGCGTGTCCTCTCCCCTGCTGCGCTCAGCCTCTTCTGCTCAGTTTCAGTGCTGCAGGAGGTGGGAGAGCCCGGAAAGCTGCCAGTACACTGGACATGTAATCGCGACGGCTCCTCACCCATAACGGGTTCGGGAGCTGCCGGTATCCCCTTGGAGCCAAGTCTCTTCTAATCACTCCAGCCGCGGTGGCTCCTCACCCGTTGACGTGTTTGGGAGCCACCTGTATCCCCAGGAACCATGTTCTCTTCCAACCGCTCCCCTGAAGAGCCACGCTGGGGGTGGGGGGGGGGGGATCCTTTTTCCAAGCCACTTGCTTTGCACTGGCTCCCACAGCTTCTACCTTTTTTTTCCTGGAAAACAAAAAATAGCCAGCTTCTGCAAGGCAGACAAAGAAAAAGAAATTCTAGCCTAAACCTAAGTTCCTTAACTGTCCCTTCAGTGAATCCAGCACCCTGGCTCACTACCTCCTCCAGCTGCTTGGAGACTGAGCATTCTGGAGCTTGTGGGCGGTCCCTCTGGTATTAATACTGGTGTCATCAAAAGATGACGTGCACAGTCTCCAAGCTTCTGGAGGAGCTGCACTACCCAGAGGTTCAGGACTGGACTGGAGGGACGATAAGGAACCATGGCATGCACATTGTGTGAAATCACATGATGCTCCAGAGAGAGCCCTGTCTGTTGATAGGCAAAGGAAATGCAGTCTGTCACTCACTGTGAGAGGGTGCACTTAGAGACTGTGATCCCAAGACAACTGGGGTCAAACGAGACAAAGAGCTGTGCTGAGTGGCAGTGCGGCTGTGACCTCTGGACGTAAAAGGACAAGGCACACTTGTAGTCCAGCAGTTAGGGAGGCCTCTGCCGTGGAGGAATGAGACCTGGGAAAGAGGGTGGGTAACACCACCTCTTTGGTTCAAGTGGAAGGCAAGAATTTGAGGTGAGTCCAAAGGATGACCCTGTTCCTGTGGAACTTGGTGTAGGGCGCATGGGCCACCAGCACCTGCAGTTCGCTCAGACGCCTGGCTGAGGTGAGCGCCACCAGGAACATGACTTTCCAAGAAAGGTACTTGAGATGGCAGGTAGTCAGGGGTTTGAAGTGTGGAGTCATGAGCTTCCCCAACACCACACTGAGGTCCCATGCCGCTGGTGGTAGACTGATTGGGGGCCGGGAGAGGAGGCCGCCTTGCATGAACCAGCCCACCAAGGGGTGCATCAACATGACTTGGCCATCTACCACGTGGTGGTGAGCTGAGATGGCACAGAGGTGCACTCTGATTGTGTTGGACTTGAGGCCTGCCCCTGACAGACAGTGTCAGACGGCTGCCTGGGTGAGAATCTTCACACTCTTGGCAAGTGCATATTTCTATATGATTTGCAAGGTATTGTGGGCAATGTAGTTCATTCACACCAGACACAGCTGCTGACAATAATTTAGTTGTGCTCTTGGGTAAAGCCAATAAGATATTTATTTATGGGGTTATTTCTCCCAACACAGATATGCTTGGTAGCACATAAATTAGGTTACTTGCTTTCAGTGTTAACTTGGAAAAACAAAGTCAAAATCAGGAAAACAACTAATGAAAAGCCACAAAGCAAGAAACAAACTGTTCTTTTCAGGTTAACTTCTGATTACTTCCCACATAGATACAGAAGTGATTCTCTCCTAGCTCACAAGCAATTAGGTAAGGCTTAATTGCTAGCAGTTACCAGCTGAAACCCCTTAGCTGGCTTGCCTTCCACTGTGTGGGTCAAATCCTGCTTCAGGAGCTTTTCTGAGTAGATTAAAGAACAAATTTGTATTTCTTTGTGATGGTTGCTGTACTTTATAACAGAAAGTTACCAACGGAGTTTAGATAGAGAGCAGTCCATATAAACAGGATCCTCATCTGCTATTATTCCCCCTTGTTCAACAAGCATGGGTTCAATATCATGGATTGGCACAGATGAATCTCTCAATGGAGCATTTTCAGGAGAATACTTGTTTCCCTGCTGTCTTTCAAGGTTATAGCTAGGGCATAGATCAGTGTTCATACCTGAGCTTCCATTGCTGCTAGAGTTCCTCTCTATATAGCCTGGCCAGTATGTAGTCCAGTTCTTATGTCCAGCCTTCCAATCCAGATCCCTGGACACTGGATCTCTCTTCACATACCTTCTGGCACAGGTCTTAGGGTCCCTTCCACGTGCAGCCGTCTCCCTCACAGGTAGCCTCTGGTGATTCCTAGCTCTGCAGCACCATTCCTCTGGCTTTCCCCAGTCCAATGGTGTATGCTGGCCCTTGGAATACCTCCCAGTATACGTACTGCTTTGGACTCTTCTAGACCTCTCAAAGGCTTTTCTCTTCCTTCTTCCAAAGGGTCTCTTTCCCTCTCTGTCCGTCCGGTTTGGCTTCTGCTTCTGATGATCCTTCAGATGAAACTGATGATCAAACTCAAGCTGATTCTCAGGATACTGAGGACAATTCTCTGGATATCCAAGGTGATCATGAAGATGGTCATCTGTAGAATAAACTCTACTCTTATTCTGCCTTGATGAGTGCTCCTCCCTAACACAGCGCAGCTGTGCTGAATCAGGCCTTGCCCCTTTGAGATGAGTGTTCCATCCTAGCACAGCGCAGCTGTGCTGAATCAAGCCCTGCCCTTTGCAATGAGTGCTTGGGGATTACCTCATAGCCCTTTTGATTGAACACACATTTTCTCACTTCAGCTCCTCTCATGGCTGTTGGAAACCTGGTGCATTCTGGGACTGGTAGTCTTTTATGGCAAAATTCTGTTTTCTCATTTCTACCAGCACTGACAGGTTGCTTGTTCAGAGACACTTCACCTTTTCTATAGCCCCTTCCTGAGCTATGATAAGCTTCCTTATCACAACAGATGCAGAAGGTATCATAAGATGTCCGGCATCACGCAGGAGAAGGGGTTAAGACCTTCGTCCACACACCAGAATGAAAACTGCACCACTTAAAGGCATGCGCCTGACACGTGGAGTCCTTATGCAAGGCAAGCAGATCATCATCTACCACCCTGGAGACATGGTGATGCGCTATAGTTAGCCTATCAGCAGCCAGGCTGTCAGGGCAAAGGACTGGAGGTTGGGGTGCAGCAGCATCCTGCCCTCCAGTGACAGCAGGTCTGGGGCACTCCCCCATGGCAATGTGTCCCTTCTGGGACAGTTGCAGAAGTAGAGGGAACGAGGGTTGCCTGGGCACCTGGACACAATGAATATGACTGAGGCCGCTACTGCTTGGATCTTGAGGGCGGCCCAGGGAACTAGGGGCATAGGCGGCTATGCATACAGGAAGCCCCTGGACCATGGGAGGAGGAAGGCGTCCGCTGCTTCCCATCCCTGGGCCAGCCTCCAAGAGCAGAAGCGTGGCAGCTGCATATTGTCCAGACTGGCAAAGAGGTCCATTTCTGGGGTCCCTTAGTGTTGGAAGACCTCCCCCAGCACCGCCGGGTTCAGCTGTCACTTGTGGGGCTGGAGGCTCAGGCTGTCAAGCCAGTACATTATCCTGGCCCAGAAAGTACACAGCTTTGACAGAGATGTTCTTCTTCCTTGCGAAGTTTCAGAGGTGCACCGCCTCCTAGCAGAGGTGGTATGAGCCCATGCCTCCTTGCTTGTTGATGTAGTACATGGCCACCTGGTGGTCTGTCTGGACCTGATCCACCTGCCCTTCCAGATGGCCCTGGAAGACCCACAGGGCGTGATAGACTTCTCTGAGTTCCAACAGGTTGATCTGCGAGGCACTCTCCTCTGGCGACCATGGTCCTTGCGACTGCAGGTGATTGCAGTGGGCCCCCCAGCCCAGTTTGGACACGTCTGTTGTAAGGATGCATTGAACTGAGACAGCCTGGAATGACAGGCTGGCTCTGAGGTTGAGGGGGTCCTGCCACCAGGTGAGAGATGCCGCCAGGGCTGGCGTGATCTGAATGCGGTCCTCCAGACGGCCTGAAGCCTGTGTCCACTGGGCGCTGAGTGTCCATTGATCCTGCCGCATGTGGAGGCAGGCAAAGGGGGTGACATGGACAGTAGATGCCATGTACCCCAAGAGGTGGAGCATCTGCATGACTTACCATTGAGCCACCCCGCATAGCCTATGCTAGGGCAGATAGGTGCTCCACACAGTTCAGTGGCAGGAAGGCCCTCCCCTGAGTGGAATCCAATAGGGTGCTGAACTCCAAGCGCTGGGTGGGTAGCAGGTGAAACTTCAGGAAGTTGATCACAAACCCCAGGCGCTGGAGCAGCCTCTGGTGCAGTGCAATGCGCTGCGTTATGCATCTCCTCTGGTGAGCTGGCTCGTATGAGTCAGTCGTTCAGGTAGGGGAAGGCGAAAACCACCAGGAGCCTGAGGTGTGTGGCCATGACTGCCAGACATTTTGTGAATACCCGAGGAGCTGAGACTAGGCCGAAGGGGAGCACCCTGTGTTGACAGTGTCGTCTGCAACTGACAAATCGGAGGTACTGATGGTGTGTTGGATGGATCAGGATGTATGTGTAGGTATCTTTAAGATCCAAGGAGCATAGCCAATCTCTTTGCAGAAGGTAAGGTTCCAAGGGATACCATTTTGAACCTTTTCTTGATCCGGAAGTGGTTGAGGTCCCGCAGATCCAGAATGAGTAAGGAGTAGAACCCCCGGCCCTGAAAAGGCTGGGAGAAAGGCTCCACCACCTGATCCTTGTCCCCTTGTCACCTCCCACTCAACCAATTTCTAACCTAATCAGCAACTTTAGGGTCCATCCTTAATGTGCTCAGTTTGTTTATAAGTCACCTGTGTGAAACTGTGTCAAAGACTTTACTGAACTCCAAGTACATCACATCTAGGGCTCTCCTTCGGTCCAACTCCCTGAACACCCAGTCAAAGAAATCAATCAGATTTCTCTGACAAGACATGCCTCTGGTGAATTCATGCTGCTGCCAATCCTGTTATCCACTGGACTCCAGAAACCTCACTATTTTCTCTTTTGGCAGCGTTTCCAATAATTTACTCGTCATAAGAGGTTAGACTAACCGGGCTGTAGTTTTCAACCCCATCCTTACTTCTGCTTTTCTGTAAAGGGACCACATGTTTTCCCATGCAGCCCCAATACTCTGGAACTCCCTACCTGAAGAATAAGAGCCTTAACTGATCTTAAAGAACTACGTAAAACATTAAAAACTCACTTGTTTAGCTCCCACTACGGTCCACTTGCGAATTCCCAATACCAAAATGAAAAGGGATAATATATAACACTTTGAGCATAATCCCATAATGACCCATGAAAATATGACCATTATACACAGTTTACGATGCTTGTAAATAGCTACCTTTTTTGTTTAATTCAACATCCGTTGATTGCACATAGTTCTCTAAAGTTTAATTGTTAAAGTTAAGATGTACATAATTCAAGCGATGTTTAATGTAAAAACAGATATGTTACACTGTTTCTTTACCTGTTTTCTGTAAACCGCACCTGATCTTTGGAAGGTAGCGGTATATAAGCGACTGTTAAATAAAATAAATAAATAAAATAAATAATAAACATGTGCTTCTCTCCAGTCCTCTGGCACCACTCCCGACTCCAAGGTCAGTCAGTGGAGCTGCTAGAACGTCCCCAAGTTCCTTTAGTATTCTCGGATGTATCCCATCTGGTTCCATCACTTTGTCTACTTTCAGTTTAGCTAGTTCTTCAAGAAAACAGTCTTCTGAAAACTGTTTGAGATCCCTGTCACTTCTGTTCCTATTTGTGGGTGTTTTCTGAGGTCCTGAGGATGGAAGGCCCACTTTACCACCAATGCTGCCAACAGTACATAAAGGGGAAATGTACCTGAAAGAGAAGTTAACACACATTCACAGGAAAATAATTTGGCTAGAGGAATCATTTGAACAGAGAAAATGTTTATAGATTGGGGTATCTTAGGATAGACCTACACTGAACTTAAATCATTTTTAGGCCTGGCTCCAAACCAACAGAAAAGCGTAGTTACTCACCTGTAACAGGTGTTCTCCAGGAGCAGCAGGAATCAGTCCTCACATATGGGTGACGTCGGCGCCGACGGAGCCCTCGCGGAGCAATTTTCCCCAGCTTTCAAAGAAAGCCTTTGGGAATTGCAGCGCGCATGCGCGGTCCCCTTCCCGCCCAAGGGTGCCATCTTAGCCAGTCAGATGACATAGCTAAAAGACAGCGTAAAAATTTGCAAAAAAAACTAAAGCAGATAATCGCAACTCCAAGGGGAGGAGGGAGGGTTGTGAGGACTGATTCCTGCTGCTCCTGGAGAACACCTGTTACAGGTGAGTAACTACGCTTTCTCCAGGACCAAGCAGGAAGTCAGTCCTCACATATGGGACTCCCAAGCTTAAGGCTACCGGAGACCCTAAGCACAAAAATGAGCTCCCTCTAGCTCAGCAGTACAGAAGGAAGGAATCTTCGCTGAATTATTACCCACCGGTAGCCCCCATCCGGGATGGAGGGTAGGAGTTGCTCAAACCTCGAAGAGATTTCGGAGGACTGCCTGTCCGAAAGCACTGTCCCTGCGGGACTCCCTCTCGAGGCAGTAATGGACTGCAAAAGTCTGGCTCGAAGACCAAGTAGCGGCCCGGCAGATGTCTGCCAACGGAACAGAGCGGAGGTAAGCCACTGACGTAGCCTTCGCCCGAACACAATGAGCCGTGACTCGACTTGCTAAGGAGAGTCCGGCTGCCCCATAAGCCCAAGCGATACAGTCAGCAACCCATATGGACAGAGTACGCTTGGAGACCGGGAGCCCCAATTTATTGGGGTCAAAAGATACAAAAAGCTGAGCAGCTTTACGGTGCTCCCGCGTACCGTCAAGGTAGAAGTTCAATGCCCTTCTACAGTCCAGGGTATGCAGGATCATTTCAGCTCGGCTGGAGTGTGGCCTGGGAAAGAAGGTCGCAAGTACCACCTCCTGATTGATGTGAAAAGGGGAGACCACTTTTGGAAGAAATTTTGGGTGAGTCCGTAGGACTACCCTATTTTTGTAGAACCGAGTGTAAGGGGGATCAGACACGAGGGCCTGCAATTCACTTACGCGTCTAGCGGAAGTGAGGGCTATCAGGAATAGGGTTTTCCAAGATAGAAAACGTAGAGAACAGGTAGCCATAGGTTCAAAAGGCGGACAGGTGATCCGCTGCAAAACCACATTTAGATCCCAGTCAGGTGCTGGCGGGCGCAGAGGTGGTTTGAGCAGAAGGAGACCTCGGAGAAACCTCGCCACGAGAGGGTCGCTGGAAAGAGGTCTGCCATCCACCGGCACATGATGTGCTGAGAGAGCACTGAGGTGAACTTTGACGGAGTTGGACTTAAGTCCCATATTAGAGAGGTAGAGCAAGTACTGCAAGATCACCGACACCGAGCAGGAGAAGGGATCCTGAGACTGCTGGGTACACCAAGCGGAAAAGCGACGCCATTTAAGGGCATAGCATTTGCGGGTAGAAGGTCGCCGGGAAGCTAGGACGACCTCTTCCACCTCTGCCGGCAATAGAAGGGGAGCGAGAACTACCCTTTCAGCAGCCAGGCCATCAGATGTAGAGATCTGAGGTTGGGGTGTAGCAGGGACCCCTGATCCTGTGTTAGGAGATCTGGTTGAAACCCCAGAAGGAACGGTTCCTCCACCGCTAATTGCAGCAGGAGTGGAAGCCACGGCTGTCTGGGCCAGCGAGGAGCTATCAGGATCATGGAAGCCTTGTCTCGGAGAACCTTGAAAAGAGTTCGGGAGACTAGCGGTATGGGAGGAAAGGCATACAGAAGGCTTTTCGACCAGGAGAGCAGAAAAGCATCCGCCGCTACTCGAAGGGGATGCGGCTGCCGAGAGCAGAAGCGAGGAAGTTGCCGGTTGAGAGGACTGGCAAAGAGATCCATCGTGGGGAGGCCCCACTTCAGAAAAAGTTTCTGAACTACCAAGGGATCCAGGTGCCACTCGTGCGGCTGGAGGATTCTGCTGAGTTTGTCCGCCAGGCAATTCTCTTGGCCTGGGAGATAAACTGCCTTGAGAAGAATGCCGTGGCTGACGGCCCAAGAACAGAGCTTCTGTGCTTCCCGACAGAGAAGGAAGGAGCCCGTGCCTCCCTGTTTGTTTACGTAGAACATGGCAACTTGATTGTCCGTCTGGACAAGGACGGACTGGTGAGAAGTCAGGTGGGAGAAAGCCTTGAGAGCCAGACGGATTGCTCTGAGCTCCAGGAAGTTGATCTGCTGCGCAGACTCCCACGTGGTCCAGAGACCTTGAGTACATGCCCCTTGGCAATGCGCTCCCCATCCCAGGAGAGAAGCATCGGTCGTCAGCACTTGAGCCGGCGGAGGAGACTGAAAAGGCATTCCGAGCACCAGGTTCGGCCGATGAAGCCACCACTGTAGAGAAGAGGCCAGCGGGTCGGAGATGCGCACTAAGTCGGCTAGGCCACCCGAGGCCTGTTGCCACTGCTTGCGAAGGCACCACTGAGCAGGCCGCATATTCAGGCGGGCATTGGGGGTCACGTGGACGGTGGAAGCCATATGGCCGAGTAGTCTCAGGAAGCGCCTGGCGGAGACCAGGGACTGGCTGCGAAACTGGCCGGCTAGGTCCCTGAGCCGTTGAGCCCTGTCGAGAGGCAGGAAAGCTCGTGCCTGAAGAGTGTGCAATCTTGCGCCGATGAACTCGAGATCTTGTGAGGGGAGCAAAGTGGACTTTGCGAAGTTTATGACAAAGCCCAAGTATTGCAGAAGAGTCACAGTGCGGTGTGTGGCTTTTGTGACTTCTGGAGAGGACGATGCTCTGATGAGCCAGTCGTCTAGGTACGGAAAGACATAGAGGCCGTGAAGCCGGAGATAAGCTGCCACCACCGCGAGACATTTTGTGAAGACTCGTGGTGCGGAGGATAGGCCAAAGGGCAGTACTCTGTACTGGTAATGATTTCCTGCCACCACAAACCTTAGGTATTGTCGGTGGCTTGGGTGGATGAGGATTTGCGTGTAGGCATCCTTTAGATCCAAGGAGCATAGCCAATCTCCCTGCTGGAGGTAGGGCAGAAGGATTCCAAGGGTAAGCATCTTGAACTTCTCCCTGACGAGGAACTTGTTGAGGTTGCGCAAGTCCAGGATGGGTCTGAGGCCTCCCGTTCTTTTTGGTATTAGGAAATACCTGGAATAGAAGCCTTGACCCCGCAGGTGGTGGGGCACCGGTTCCACAGCCTGTTCCTGAAGAAGACTTGCTAACTCCTGAAGGAGTAAGTCCCTGTGCAAAGGGAGTCGTGGAGGCTCTCCCGGGAAATAGGAGGGAGGGATCTGGTGGAAGTGGAGAAGATAGCCTTCTCTCACCACTTGAAGCACCCAGGCATCTGAGGTGACGTTGGACCACCTGTGGGCAAAGTGAACCAGCCGGCCTCCTGTGCTGCCTGATATTGAGGGTAGTGTTTATAGGCAGCCGCCTTTCTCGGGTAAAAGGACTTCTTTCCCGAGCCCTTCTTCTTCTGGGAAGGGGCGGAGGTCTTCCTAGAAAGCCTAGTTCTGGTGAGAGTCTCCGTCTCGATTTGGGCAGCCTTTTCAGCCATGGGCTTGCCAAAGAGGTTCTCACCTCGGCAGGGGACATCGACCAACTTGTCCTGCACCCAGGGTTCAAGGTCAGACGACTGAAGCCAAGCCTGTCGGCGGGCACCGATGCCGGCTGCGGCCACTCGTGCCGATGCTTCAAAGCCATCATAGGCTGCTCGAGACATAAATTTGGAGCATTCCCGAATACCAGTTGTCAAGGCTAGGAACCTCCGCAAAGGTTCCTCGGACAGCCCAGCGGAGAATCCGGCTATCTCTTTAGCCAGGTCTCTGAGATACAAGCCCATGTAGAGCTGGTAGGTCTGGACCCGACAAGCAAGCATAGAGCCCTGGAAACACTTCTTACCTAGGCCATCCAGGTTGCGGGCCTCCCTGCCAGGAGGCACCGAGGAGTGCATCTTCTGGCTCTTAAGCCTATGCATGGCCGATTCCACCACCATGGAATGGTGCGGTAGCTGTGCTTTTTGGAAGCCAGGGCTCTTGCGGACTCGATAAATGGAATCGACCCGCTTGCTTAACACCGGCGACGATGCCGGACTCTCCCACATGCGGAAGAGTAGTCGTTCCAGCATGGGAGGAACCGGTACAGTAAAGTGCTCCCTGGCGGGAGAGTCGTACTGAAGGGCATCGAGCTCTTCGGCTCGGGGCTCCTCCTCGGGATCCGCAGGGAAGGCCAAAGCCTTGGCCATATCCCTGACGAAGTCCGAGAACCGGGCGTCCTCCGGAGGGGACTGTTTCCGAGGTTCGGACTCAGGCGAGTCCGAGGGGACACACCGAGTCCGAAAGGAATCAGGTGACTCTTCCTCTTCAGACTCCCAGGCTGACTCCGAGGAGGAATCGGTGGGGTCGGTCCGGGCGGGCGGAGGCGTCGGCCGCCCCGACGCTGAGGGAGTCGGCGTCGACGACCTCGGTCCCAAACGGGAGGCCGAGGGTGACCTCGACCGAGGATCGACTCGAGCCCGCATGGACTCGAGGATCGGCTCGGTCTCCGGGGTCGACTTAGACGTCGACGTCCCGGCGGTCGGGGCAGAGGCGCCAGCGAGGCTAGCGATCAGTGCCCGCTGCTGGTCCATGAAGGCAGAGAGTCTGCTCTCCAAGGCCGTCAACCTGAGTCCGACCTCAGGTGACCCAGCAGCCCCCGACTCGGGCCCCGACGGCGTCGGGCCCGACGTCGGACCCCTCTGAGGCGAGTCCAGGAGGACTACAGGACTTACCCGAGCAGGCAACTCCGACTCCAGACGAGGTCGCTTCGGTAGATGCTCCTTCTCCAAAGACCCGGGACGGCTATCGGGGCTATGCGACCTGGCCCTTGCGGAACCAGGAGCGTCCACCGACGCCGCCCTCGCGGGTTTCACCTTCCGACGATGGTCCCCGGAGGGAGAACCCCTGTCAGAGGAACTCCGGCGATGGTCAGAGCTGGAACCTCTGGACGCCGAGGCCTCCGACGAGTTCCGGGTACGGCCGGGGTCAGCGAAGATTCGTTCCCGCTGATGCCGCCGACTCCTTAACGCTTTGGAGGACATCTTGCTGCAGGCCCCACAGATCAGTTCCTCATGATCCGGGCCAACTGATGAAGTCAAAAACCCCCACCCTGCTGACGAACCGATAGAGAAAAACGCGATTAAACACGAAAAAATCAACTTTTTCAGCGGGGACAAGCGGGGTCTGAAGGGCTCCGCGGAAAAAAGACGACTGGCTAAGATGGCACCCTTGGGCGGGAAGGGGACCGCGCATGAGCGCTGCAATTCCCAAAGGCTTTCTTTGAAAGCTGGGGAAAATTGCTCCGCGAGGGCTCCGTCGGCGCCGACGTCACCCATATGTGAGGACTGACTTCCTGCTTGGTCCTGGAGAATTAAGTATATAGCAGGGACTCAAAATGTCCAGTGTACAGAAACATAGATAGCTTGACTGAGTGCTGTGAGATAAAGAAGTTACTTATCTCTAGCAAGTATTCTCTGTGGAGAACAGGATACAAGTCCTCACAGATAGCTGATGCCTCCCAACAGAGCCCAACACAGAAAAAAGCTTCTCCAGCTTAGTTAAGTTCTAGGTGGTTTTGAGAAGCCCCACTGTGCGTGTGTGTCACTTTCTGCCTGCTGCTATTGTATAGGACTGCTTTAGTCCAATACTAAAGCTAAGTTTAGAATTCCACTCTTCAGGGCGGTGGGAGTATATGTGAAGACTTGTCTCCTGTTGTGCACAGAGAACACTGCTACAGGTAACTTGGTTGAACTTTTCTCAGAGGACACAAGCAAGACTATCTTCAACAAAAAAAGGGGAAAAATGTGAACCTGCAAGGCGCTGCAAAAGGCAGACAATGGCAACTAGCCTTTTTAGAAATTTTCCTACTGGAAAACAAAGAAATGAGCCTAGGGGGAATGGAGTCTGATTCTAATCCCCAAAATGATTCTGGAGGAGAGACTAGCTAAACCTATTGTCACATTAGAAGTGTCATTCCAGACAGCCAAATCCATGTAACAGCCTTGCAAATCTCCTCCATGGAAGCTTATCTCAAGTGGGCTACCGATGCTGCATAGCTCTGATATTATGAGCTGTGACACGGTCCTCAAAGGTCAAGCCTGCCTGGGCATAAGCGAAGGAAATACAGTCTACTAGCCAATTAGAATGTGTTTGATGGCAGCCTCCAGCTTGGCTAGATCAAAAAACAAACCAAAAGTTGGGTGAACTAAGATCTTTAATCCACTCCAGATAGGTTAAAGCTTTTTTGCAGTCTAATGTGTGCAATGTGATTTCACCTTTGTGTGCGTAACATCTAGGGAAAAAGCTGGCAGTGTTGAAAAAGGATGCGATAGATCCAGGCTGATTATCTGACATCTAATGTATGATGTTTCCTATCTTAGGAGTATACCAGTAAAGGGCAGTAGGTGATACTGTTGTATAGGTAAGAGTACAAGTTACCTTACAGAAGGAACTATACATCCCAGAAGCCTATGAGAAGGAAACACACTAAGAGGGATATGTTTCCTGTTCCTGTTTCCCAGTAGCAGTTGCTGTTTAGTACTGTTAGGCTATCCATGTGCTTGTAGCCATCTTAGTATGGAGCTTTGTTTGTAGATCTCATGTCAATTCACAAAATACGTATTCTGTGCATGCAACTATTCATTAAACAGTTTTACCTTCTGAACCTCATTGGATGAACTTCTGCTATATAAACCAACAAACAGGTAGGATGATCAACTGATTAAGGTGGAATATAACACAAAGTTAGGAAGGAACTTCAGATGAATGCACAGAATCACTCTGTTGTTGTTAAACTAAGTATATGATAGACTTGTTACTAGAACCTGGAGCTCACTTACTCTATAAGCTGAATGCCACCAAAAATAAGACCTTTCAGGTCAGATACTTCAGAGCACAGGTATCCAATGGCTCAAAAGGAATTTTAATCCACTGGGTTAAACCATGTTGATGTCCCAAGACACTGAGTAGCTAGATGTGAGGCTTCAAATGAAGAAAACTCTACATGAAAAACAAAAAGACTGTACAGAGATGAGTTTACCTTCTACTTGGCGATATATGTGCACTCTACCAGAGTTATTTTATTTAAACCCAACTCAGATGTAGGAGGTATTTAAGCAGGTTTTCTGTGGAACAAATAAAGTTATCTAGGGGCCTTTCCATCACACCAGACAGCAAACCTCTTCTATTTAAAGCTCTATGACCTTCTTGTGGAATCTCTTCTAGAAGCCAGAATAAAACGTCTGAGAAAGAACTACGTGATGTGCTGAGGAGAGCAGCCATGCATCGCTCTCACTCTGGGACTTATACCTCCCTAAACTTGCTCTACCCAACCGATGGTTAACACCAACATACCTCCACATTAAAGATCTGAAGAGCCTCTTCCTGAGCAAATAAAGCAAAATTAGCAGGAAGATCAGATAATGACAGCTAAAGCAAATCACCGGGATCGAGAGAAGGCTCTGGTGGCGGTTTCAAAGATGGTAGACACTCTGGCTTCCCCAACCTCCCTGAAAAGCATAGAACTGGTGGAAGAGGTCACAACTGCTGTGGTAGGAGCATTGTTGGCAAAATTTGACCTGGTAACTGGCAAACTTGATAATTTGCAGCAAGCGGTAGCAGTGCTCGGTGGCTGAATTACAGAGGCGGAGAATAGAATCATGACTGTAGAAGCCACAGTAGAGCGCATGGCAGCCGAAATGCAGATACTTCAGAAGACTATCACACAGCACGTAGACAAACACTATGCCCTAGAAAAAAATAGCAGAAGAAATAAATGGAAATTACACTTACCTGGTAATTGATGTTCCTTGAGGGAGTACAGTTCAGTCCTCCACCACTAGGGTAGTGCACCTCCTCCTGCAACATGGAGACTGGACAAGTCAAACTTGTGACATCACCGGGTATATCCTGCTGGTCTTCTCCCATGATCCCCCAGTGACCTACTGTCAAAGCAGACTCAAAGGAGCAAACAAACAACCAGTTAAAGTACTAAATACAAAGCTATGCTCAATCTTCAACTTTAAAATCACAGGGCCCCAAAAAGAAAGGCCGAAAACACCCTCCTCCGTGCCCCTGTCCCCCTGCGCACCAAACAGCGGAAGACAGAGAGCTAGAAGGAAGGAGAACTAAGGAAGAGTATAGGCAGAAAAGGTTGCTCTCGCGATTACCTGCCAATCAGAGCCCGTTGCCGACTCTAGGATCCGAAAGCATACTCGGAACTGACGCCTCGCGTCTGAAACATCCATCCCCGGGCGGGAATGAGGACTGAACTGTACTCCCTCAAGGAACATCAATTACCAGGTAAGTGTAATTTCCATTTCCTTATCGGTCCTACAGTTCAGTCCTCCACCACTGGGATGTACCAGAGCAGTAATCATTGGGAGGGACCTATCCAGTCGGCTCGGCCCCTAAACGAACAGAGCAGGCACCGACCCCAGCCCGCTCCTCACGTCAACAGGCAGTAAGCCAACCAGGAAGACACGACCGAGAGCCCACTTGGATCCTCTTCACTGGTGAAAACAGCACAGAACTCTGCCCCAAGCAGCGCTAGTGCTTCAGAAAGACAAACTCGCCATCGCAAACACACTGAACGCCCTAGAAACAGACCTACTGAGAAGGCTACCGGAGCTCCGCCTGAAAAATCCGCTTGAGCTCCCCCTTGGCTCTCGACCCCACCAGGGTGTCAAGTGTTAGCAACCGCTGCTCTCCCGCAGAACCCGCCTCCACGGAGGGACAGGCAGCGAAGAGACCTCCCAGAAAGCGACGGAACCTCACCTAAGCTCCAAGGAACGCAGGTTACAAGCAAAGTGTTCTTGCTTAAGTCCCAAACCGACAACTAAACAGGCACGGCCGGATTCCACGAGGGAGAACGGAACCGAGGTCCATCCAGACAGAGGTGGGAAGCAAAATGAGGGAAATGGAAAAACCACCAGCGTCAAACACCCTATTTGTCACACCTCTTAAGGGCTTTATTCTTTGCAACACAAAGTAGCTCTACAGCTATGTCCTGGACCAGTTGGAGTCTTTTTAATTGAGAATGTGGAATGCAGCTAAGCAATGAGTTGCAATAAACCAAGCGTGATCCACCAAGGGCATATAAGAGGGTGTCAAGTGCCCCAGAGTCCAGCGTTGTTTCAGAAGATGTGGAGTCTTACATGGTGTGACAAAAAAGAAAGGAGACTCTGGTAGTCACGCCCACGACGCAATGCCGGTAGGCCAACCGCTTACATCACCTGGATATGCCCTCCGGAAGTGGAGGAACCATGCAGAAGTAGCAATCGCCGACGTGATCCATGGGCCCTCTCCAGATCATTGGAACCGCAAAAGACTTTGATGGTCTTTTCCCATCCATCCACAGCCTGAGATCTGCTACACATGTATTCAAGCATATGTGTGGCGCATAGCTTTTATCCTGATCTTTTATCTGCAGCCAAAATATAAATTGTAGGCTTTCTGAACCGCCACAGTCATATGCCATTTTTTGTGATGTAAAAGTCACATCACCACAACTAGAGCAGAAATTATCTGCATGATTAACACCAGGACGAGGAATCGCCAAATATGCTGTGAGTGACCTATCGGTATAAAATAAATGTCTTTTTTTTTTTTTTTTTTTTTCTGTCAAGCGAGGCAAATTTAAGTAGTGACTGCATCAACTGGTTTTGGACAGTTATTTCGATTGGTTGCAAGTAAAGATTACGCAAGCTCACGCAAATGTTGCAGAATACACTGGTAATGGTCCCCACTGACTAATGAAGAGCACATATCTTAGCAACCAGACCCAGTCGGCCATTTTCACTATGACCTCTGAAAGGCATAGAATGGACCGGGCCACGGCCCCGTACCAATGCATTGACGCTATCCAGTAGCCTCATATGTCCTCTGCTAAACATCGACCCGTCGCCGCAGACTGACAGGTCGCCATGAGGTCCAATATGGGCTGACCGCATCTGAGCACATGTGGCGCGCACACCGCCTGATGCAATCTCACTCCTCCGGCAAACACTCGGACCCCGCTAAGGACATTCACCACCACAGTGTCCCCACCGAAACGCAGGCCGCCAAGGCTTCAACCGCGCACGCTGTCCCTTCGCTCGGGCCACCCTGACCACCCAACCGACTCCACCCTGCCGATCGAAATAGGCCACCATCCCGGAGATCTCAGACAGCACCTACAGTGCTCGATCCGCTACCGTGTCCGTGAACGCCTGCCACGGCAGACGTACCGCGCACCATTCCAGTCAGACGATGGAACACTGGGCGTGCTGCGTACACTAAAACGCCTTGTACATAAAGGATCCCCAAAATATAGCTGAGTCTAACCACGCTCCGGCCAAGCTCCCGGAAGAAAGGGACAGAACCTTATCAAAATTAAGTGGGGACAATTAGGAAGGCTTTCCTGTTTGATTATTCTTTTTTTTTTTTTTTTTCCTTTTTACAACTCCATAAGGGCCACAAGGCACCCAACCGAACAGGGCATTGTCCAGAGAACGCAAGGCCCCACCTCCAGGCTGACTCCACAGCCAAAACCGGCGGTCACCATGGCTGATGCCGAGCAGCGCGGAAGCCAACTTGTAAGCCCAGCATATGAAGTATGCCTACTAGTACAGCATTCCACAATGGAGGGACATGTAACCGGACGGCTTTGAATATGAACCTACAGATATCCCGCGCTTGCTCCAAGACCAGCACTGTGCAGCCTACTGGTCTTCTCGGAGCACCGCCACGACCCGAAGACCTAAAGCGGCCAGCAAAAGACGACGTACGCTGGGCCCGAAGGAACCTGGTTGAACGGATCCCAGCACTCCCTGTATCGTTAGGATCGGAGCCTCCCTCCAAGGACTCAGCCCTGGCTGGAACCGGCTGAGCATAACTCCAGGCCCTGCGGCAAGCCCCCACGAAGAAGTGGGACGCAACGATGCCTTGAGGAAAGGGAAGGCCCAATGGGTGAAGCAAGCTGCTAGCCGACCAAGGGAGTAAACCCCACACGCGCACCTCAACAGAAGGTCGGAAGAACCGAGGATTCTGGTCCCACAGGTGCGCCTGCTAGCCTTTAACATACACCTCCGCAGGTACAAAAAACTTAAATTGTGAGCACCTTCAGGGGTAAGGGGAATAGACGACAGCCTCCGACTGTTGACCACCTTGTCTTGCACAACAGACAGCAGCACCCCATCAAACAAATGATTGGGAATATATGACCTCAGAACCCCAAGACAGAGGTAAAACAGTAGAACGTGCAGTGGACATGAATTTCCAGATCTGCCAGCCCCCTGCCCACATTGAGAAGAGGCAGGGAAGAACTGGACCGGCGGATCTGGAGGGGTGCCTCCTGGACAGCCGGGCCACCGAAGGGAAAGCTGATGACTGAGGCCCAAACTCCTCAGGATGGCCCCGTCTTGCATTGGCAACCCCATGCAACACCATGACAACCCCGCTCACGATATCCCAAGCGATCTCTGTCATTGCTGCAACAATCACCTGAGCATGAGATCACAGACGGAAACACGGACATGCAGACGCACTCAAGGAGAATGCACCTAAGTAGTATGAGCCTATCCAACATCCAGCACCACATGTCCAGGTGTCCCACTCCTGTCACCCAAAACACAGGACGCTTGAACCTAGGTGACCGTCATAGCAAAGACAGGGAGGGCCTGACTGCCGCTATCAACCCTTCCAGGACCCTGGAACACTCAGCCCCGGACTGTGCCATCCAGCAACACTTCTCACGATCCCCAGCAGGGGCCTTTCCCCAGATGGCCCAGATGGGCAGTGTTCCCGCCAAATGGGCAAGCTGCGCTCTGATAACATAGTGCAGAAAACCAAATCAAAGTGTCTTAACCTAGCTAATTTTTGTCTAATAGTGATCATTCATAATATCAGTCAGGCTCAATCATAACATTAGTATTAATGATCTCTAAAGATTGAAGAGTTACTAATGTAACACTAATTGTTTTTTTTTTTTGTTTTGTTTTGTTTTTAAAGAGCTTCAAAGGCGATCTTGGAAACTACAGACCAATGAATCTGAGTTCAGTGCCAGTTAAATGATAGAACTTGTTCTGAAAAGCAGCACCAAGCTGTCTTTTCAAAGGGTTAATAAACATGTGAGTAAGCCAAATGATATGTATCTGGATGTTTTAGAAGGTACTTGACAAAGCCCCTTATGAACTTCTCCTGAGGAAGGAGATGATGTGCTATTATAGAATAGGAAATGGATCAAAAACAGGAACACAATAGGACTAAATGGCCAGTTTTCTCACAGGAGACCTGTAAATAGTGGAATGTCTCGGGATCTGCCACTGGAACTCGCATCTGGTAACAGATACTGCACTGAAATGATTTGGAAAAGAGATCAGCAAGCATGGCGATCAAATTTGCAGATGGCATAACGACATTTAGAGGCTGTCTGCACAATTTCCAAGCGAATAAACATGGAAATAGCATCCTTATGTAAATGTCAATTTCAGAATGGGATCAATTTTTAGGTGGTTGTGACGCCGATGTCCCTGAATGGCCCAAAATCCTAGCACGGAAACCTGCTGTTTGACAGACGTCGCTCTAACTGCCAGAATGCAGGACAAAGGTAAAGGCACCCCCCCAAGATGTAAAAACCCAAAACAATAACTTTGGAGTCAAAGAACTATAAACTATCATGAAATTAAAAGGAAATTAAATTAAAAGGAAATTAAAATTAGAATTAAAATTAAAAGTAACAGCAAAAGGAAGTCCTTATCTGGGTGTAGCCCGTGGAACAGCGTCGTCTGCTCAAAACGCGGGGCTGCTCCGCTCTCCGCCACGAGGCCTTCAGCCCTGCCGAGAAAATGGCGCCAATCCAAAGCAGGCCCGTTTGGCGCCAAACACCACAGAGGCGGCAAGAGCTCAGAGCCCCTCCATGCAGACTCGAGAGACTCCCTTGTGGCGTCAGGATGCAGCAGTTACCCCGCTGTAGCTGCGGGGTGAAGAGCTGTCCAGACACGCTGCTGCCTCGCGCCACCAGAAGTAGCAGACGCTGCGAGCCCCGGCCCACCGGCTAAAGAACCTCGAACGGCCTGAGGCTCCCGCCGCGATGGGAATCTGCTGCATGGACACACTGCCAAAATGCAGGTGTTCCACAGCGCTCTCCCCCGTACAGTCCTGGGGGAGAGATCATCACCGGGCACAGAGACCGAAGAATCCCAAGCAGAGAGGCTAGCTGGCAGCGTGAACTTTGAAAAGGGACAGAACCCCCCTTTACACTAAGGCAGACTAGGTGAAAATAAATAAAGTAAAAGTAAATGAAATTAAATGAAAATGAATTCAATTTACAGGATTACACCTAAAGAAGGGCAAAAGAAATGCAAGGTAAATCAAATCCTGACTAACTGCTCCTAAACTGCTTCTCAAGTGAGCCCAGCACCTAGGCTCACTACGTCCTCATGCTGCATGGAGACTGGACACACGGGGGATCATGGGAGAAGACCAGCAGGATATACCCGGTGATGTCACAAGTTTGACTTGTCCAGTCTCCATGTTGCAGGAGGAGGTGCACTACCCTAGTGGTGGAGGACTGAACTGTAGGACCGATAAGGAATTTGCAGTTGATGGGTATACCGGAGTCTGTCAAAGATATGGAAGTCCATGGTTTCCTTGAGATGCTGCTATCTCGCTTACTGGGACTCGGTGGAGATGTGAGCCCACTTGTGATTGAGAGAGCACATCATGTGGGCCCTCTCCGTGTGTCAGATCGGAGACCCACAATAATCCTGGCTAAATTCTTAAAACTATGCCCAGAAAGACCAGGTGCTATGGGCGGCTAGAGAACATGGCCCGGTTAACCATGAGGGACAAAAAAAATCATGATATACCAGGACTACTCAGCAGCTTTAAGTGCCAACAACGTGCCAATGCCAGGATATAACAGCTTAAGGAAAAGGGGATAAGATTTGTAGTGTTGTACCCTGCCCAATTAAGGATCCTCTACAATGGCACCACCAAATTCTTTGAGTCGGCAGACCTGGCGGAGCAATATCTTCAGGGGATACAGCGGCCTGGAACAGAAATGTCCCCTCCAACGGAACCAACAGAACAGAGCCTTTGAGAACTAGGGAGCCTATCCATAGAGAAAATGGGATGGAATGGTACCCCCAGTAAGAGAGCCACTATGGACTTTAAATGAACATGGACCACCAGGAGGAAAAGGCGATTTTGAGGCTGAGAGATACCTATGAGAGTTTGAAGGTTCCTTCAGACCGAGTATGAAGGCATGAGGACCCAACAGACCAGCTTTAATGTCTAGAGACAATCCAACCCTCATGATTAGGATCCTTGGCTGGGTTAGAAAAGAGCTTTTTACTACGGCCAGCAAACGCGCCAGAGGCAGCCCTATGGACATGTGAGAGGACGCTGGCAAGTTACAACAGCTTAAAGACATTAAGCAGGTCACTAAGTAGGTACCACAGACCGCAGAGTTCTGTGTTATGTTTCAGCTGCTAGAATGATTGTGTAATAATGATGGTGTTAGACTTCACACTGACATTTGCCACTGCCTCTTTAGTCCTCTCACTTTCTGGTCTACTCTTCTGTTCTCTATACTGTAGTACCTATTCTTTGCACATAGTCTCCCGTAAAACAGAAGGTTAGGAGTCGAGCAATAATATGGTGCTCCTGAAGGCCAATTAGTGGTTACTTACACTATGTATGATGGAAGGAGGGGGATGGGAAAGGACTAGAGGAGAGAGGGGGGAGATTGGGAGTAGATGGTATATGGGGGGAGATCCAGACTCATTTAATATGGTTGTAATGGAAGAGATGAGGGGGAAGACAGAGGGAAGGGAGAAAAGGGGGGGGGGGGGATTTGACACAGGGGGAATAGGAGAGGTAGAGGGAGGATAACGAAGGACGGACGAACGATAGTTACTGGGGTACTCACCTTTTCTTATAAAGTCCAGGTTAATCGGAGAAGGAGGACCCTAGGACTGGAGGAAGGTTCGTCTCAATACAAGTGAAGGAACCCTTATTGCAAGCAAACAGAGACCCTATAGATAAAGGCTGAGTATTATCTCGCTGGGAAGTGTTGTTGGTCTGGAGCCCCCCAATTAAGCGCTCAAAAGATTTTGAAAAGCCCTGGCCCGCCACCACGCTGTGATATAGCATTTCTTCACTGAAAAGTCATCAGACCCCCTACTAGAACATGCTACAGTTAAAACGAAACTGGGTAGGGCGTTATTGGGTCACCTAGCGGCAAGGTCCCCCCGCGTCAGGGGAGGGGTGGTAATTCTGATTCCATAAATGGATACGGTTTAACCTGTGGGCCACCGAACACATCGGGGAGACCCCCAAGGCTGCTAATATTATAGGTACAGGGGATAACTATAGTAATGTGTAAACTTATATGGCCCGAATAACCCAGAGGGATCATTTTTATGCCCAGAGTTGGCATCTAAGATAGAGCAGTGCCCATGCGATAAGGTTTATAGTGGGAGGCGGGGGGGACTTTAAAAACAGCCATTCTAGATCCCTTGATGAACGACCCTCGTCGTCAGGATCAGGGTGCTAGGGACGGGCATGTCACGAGTTTTACAATGCTGTCCGCGACGCTGTCACTTGGTGGACCTCTGGAGACCTCCTGCAACCCGGAGGAAAGGGATTTACACAATCACATATCTTCAGGGCCCCATGGGCACTAATATCCATATAGACATATACTAACTATCCTGTTATCTGGGACTATGTTTGGGGCAAGTGTGGATGCTGCTGTAGAATGGCAGGCCCAGGGAGAGATCTTACCGATCATACCCCAATATGCGATTGACATTACCTGGTAACAATTTTCCTCGCCAGAAAAGACACAACCACACCTTACAATCTTGTGCGATTTTCTTCCCTGGACCTATATAAAGGACAAGAACTTTCAGATTTTTATTAGAGAGTGTTGGTCAAACATATACACATCCTAATATTTTTTATGGCCCAACACCAGCAGTCTCCTTGAACTGTTCTGGGAAACAGCGAAAAAAGTGATGAGGCTGGAGGAGATGAGGATATTGCTTATTGTGCTTCGTTAAGAAGGCTGGGTTTTTAAATGGTAGGGTTGGTTGGTGCATTTAGAATGTCAGGTGATGACACAGGCATAGCATGCCCGATGTGCTATAGGCGGGGTCCAGGGCTCTATTACTAGAAAGGAGCAAGCAGCTCTTAATGAGTTCTCGCACATCCAAAAGAGCAAAGGAAATCTTGGGCCTATTACAAATTTCTAACTTTTCCACATTAGAGATCAAAAATGGGTGACTGCTGGCGCTTTGTTTTTGCCGTACAATGGACCGCGGAGCCGAGGAGCTACAGGAACTATTTCGGTCAATGTTACAAGGATGAGAGGGGTGTACCAGGTCGAGTATACGCCAACTATAGCACCAATGTCTACAAGAAAATTCTAGTCAACACCTTATATTGAGACGGGGAAAGGGGTCTCTCGCAATATACCGTGTATAATGCATGAAACACTGGACTTTGCCAAGACTCTTACATGTTTAGCAACAGCCGACGATACTGGGGGTGGCACATCACTGTTGAGGAGAATAACCCAGAGGTATTCATCGAGCGCCAATGTTGCAAGGGTCCCAGATCCCGATGGATTGTCACCCACCGCAGAATTCTATTAAAACTGCACTAGGGGATTTAGTTGCCCCAGTCTTAATTTGGCGTAGGTATAATCAATCATATCAATCACGAGCCGAAAGAGGAGACTTTTTTTTTTTTTTCTTGTGGGGAGAAAAGGCCTATTTGCCACAATAATCCTAAACAGGGCAAATGACCCCCAACTTGACTAGCTCATATCGCCCAATTTCATTTTTCATTAATAAAATTATTGACCTGAAACTGTTGGGTGAAAAATACTAGCAGATTGGCTGTTGGGGCGGCGTCTTTTTTTTTTTTTTTTTTTATACCGTTTTGGGCTCCAGGAGTCCCAAGTCGAGTGCTTTGCCGAGAGTAGCGAAGTGAGACATGGGGCGACGTAATATGAGGAAAAATAGTCGAGCCCTCTTTAGAATGGGTGCCATGAAGTAAGCAGATACCCATCCCGGCCATTGATAAAGGTTCGATGCCGAGAGGAAAGCCTTTGATAGGGTGTGGTGGAAATATCATGTTCCAGCTACTACCTTCCATCATATTGCTTGGGCGCATCCTTTAATTAATCGAGATGGTTCGTGCATTATACAGTCAGCCACAGCAGCAGTGATAGTTAATAGAGAAGCCCGCCCCACTTCCTGCTACATTTAGGTTTAGAGCGAAGGACTACGAGGCTGTCTGCCTCTCCCTGTTATTTGTTTTTAATGCTGGACTCCTTTCATTCACTGACGATCGTAGATAATGAGATACAAGGGGGGGTACGCATAGGGTGATCAAAATTTGTAGTATTTGGTGGTTTGCTGCAGACGATTTGTTGGACCCCATATTCACTTTCTCCCACAGTTGATCCCTGCCCAGGCTACTTTGTGGAATTTGAATCCTTTAGGGGAAGATATAGGGTCCTTGCGGAATAATAAGGACAAATCTGGAAGTGCTGAGTGTTTTGGGTGGACAGAGAGGCAAAATGGGGAGAGTCCTTTCCCCTGAAGTGGACAGATCATGCTTTCTGCTAAACTAGGGAATCCAGCTCTGCCCACCACGACCTACAACTTTTCTATATAAAACTGAACCATGACGACTATATTGACATAAATGGCGGGTTAAGACGTTGCAGGACTGGAACCCCTTGCCGCTGTCATTATTGGGAAGGGAGGCGGCCCTTCCTCATGGCCTCTGTTTTCCAAAGCTATTATATATTCTACAAATGCTACCCATAAGGCCAAATGCAGAAAGATATAGCTTAAACTTGAGCGGGGATTTGCGCGCTGATTCATATGATGGGGGGGAAGCGGCGCTGTGATTCCGCTGGTCACACTTAGGGGAGCCTAGTGGCATGGCGGGGTGGGAATACTCCGACATACGAGGTTTTGTCGAGATTGGATGGGGCAAACAGAGTTATAACACCCCCCGGGCACTAGAAAACTACTTTCTAGCGCATTATTTATTGTTACACCAAGCTACATACAAAAAATCAGATGCAGATCCCACCCAGATCCTTCATAGCACAATAATAGGTCCATTTTAGAAATGTTTGGGATTTTTTGTGTTCAAAATAACAATGGGGGTACTGTGACGGGGGCAACCACCAGTTACATACGATTTCAAGGTAACCCACAAGTTTCTTGCCGGGCACGGAAAACAAGATCTTTTAGTGTTTTGGAGAGATAAAGGGATAATTAGTGAGTGGGACATGTAGTGGACCTGGAGGGTTGCCAATCAAGGCCCTTTCCAACTTTAAAGGACAGAAATTTGAGCTGGGAAAGGACCCAAGTTGTTGTGCCTCTTTACCAAACTAATCCCATTTCTTATTCAGTCCTTCCCCCTCAGGGAGAGGTACTGTACGGGGGGAGACCTCACTGTGCCTGATACAATCTTTGGACTAAATGACCAGACTAACCTCAGTATATCCCAACATGGATACAAGAAGCCTGCACAAATGGACTTCATATCTGGATTTTTCGCAGGTAGAACAGTAGATGGGCCAGGGAAAAATGGGTGCCCATAGTAACAACTGGGAGTGATATAGTGAGCGGTGGTGCGGATTTCCTAGCATAGTAAAATCGACACGGTTACAAGAACTCCACAAACACGCCACTTTTGTCGGGCCACAATTCTTGCCCACGGAGGGCATTTTCGTAGTGGGATAACTCAGAGTAGTGTTGTGTGTCCCTGGTGTAGGTGTGTGGTAATCACTGGGCCCAACCCGCGTCAACATCTGGTGGATGGAAAAGCAGGAGGATTCAATAATATTCGATACCAAATTCAAGTGCTTATATTAGCGATGGGGTGAGGCAGAGTGGATGGGCTTACTTGGTTGATTCTGGACGACTATGTCCTAACCCATCCCTAGGGGCGCAGGGGCGTGTGACGTGTAGCTAGTGCGAAAGGCCTGTGTGATTGGGGACAGGTGATCCTCCGACAAAGGCGATAGTTGAGGGGGCCATCATCCCCCATCCTTCTGGGTAGTGTGCAGAATTGCTTCCACTAAGTGATGCTGATGGATTGGCAGCCAAGGCTGTAACACTAAGGCAAGTTACTTTTCGCTAGCACTGTTGAGTGCCTACATTGATCACTTAGGGCCCATAGCTCGTAATAAAGTGTTGTCCATTTAGATAAGATGAGTGAGTGATCCACAAAGTAGAGGCCAAGATTGGTTCCCCCCCCCCCGACAAGACATAGTAACATATGTCAAAGCCGGGGACCCCCAAGGGCTAGTAGAAAGTGACAGCAGTAAACGGAAAAGGTGGATCTACCATGGACTCTGACTTGGGGACGCACTGTGTAAGAGCATTCCACAAGCGCACATCACTTTATGCTATGGTAAGAGGGGGTGGGGGGCGTGGTAGGGTTGTAGGAGATTAGGAGATGAGATAGAGAGGGATAAAGGATGGGGCTGCAGCGAGGGGGGACGGGGGATTAAGTTCATGAAAACGATACCACACAGGAACTGATACTAAAAACTATGAGTGACTATGTTTGGCCCATGGCTAAGTTTGTTATTGATATGTTGTTTTCAGTGATGTTTGGTTCTACGTTTGTGGTAGACATAAAAATATAGAATAAAAAAAACAAAAAAAGCTTCTAGGAAACAGTGTCAGTCATGTTTCAGAGAAGCCAAAGTTAACCTCTGACATCTAAGCTGTGAGGAGCAAGGGGCTGCTGTGGGGGGGTAAGAGAGAGGCAATGATCCGGACTGAGTAATGTTGGAGATTTTAGCCATCGTAGGAAAGGTTTCCAAAGGAAGACAGAAACATGCCTTGTCTTGGACCAACAGGAAAGCTTAAAAGAATCATGGTTACCTGGTCTTCTCAGAGTTCAGAAGATGTTTCAGTATTTTAGGGATAATCAGAAGATAAGTGACAGTACATTCCCTCCCCCAATCTAGGAGGCAGTTCATCCTGAAGTACTAAGTTTGTATGTGTCCCCTGCCACTGGAACAGGACTGAGGAACTTGTTGTGTCCGGTGCTGTGGAATGTGACATCCCCCTCCGTCAACCCCAAGCTCAAAAGGTTCCTTAAATTTTCCTTCTACATTCAGGGACCTCTTGTGTGGCTCTTCTAGGAATTGTCTTCCCCCAGCAGGTATGTGGCCCTGAGGGTGTCCCATGGGAGAGGGCCCAGTTCCATATCCTGATGGCTAAGTCCTAAAACAGGAGGTAGGATCCCATTCCTTCTCGGCTTGTTGAGGTAGTACACTTTCTACCTGATTGTGTTTTGAAAAAAATTGATTTGGTTGGACAAACTGTATCTTTTCAAGTCTTCAGAGGCATTGTACAAGTCCTTTCAATTTCCAGAATCTGATGAAAGATTTCTCCTGGGAGGGACACAGTCCCTGCGTATGAAAGTACATCTATGTGGGCCTCTCAGCCCAGTGTGCGAATCTGGAAGGGAATGGCCTATCACCAGATTATTTCCCAAAAGGTGGTCAGTGACAATATATAAACCTGGAGCTCTGTGAGTGGCCTGAGCTCTATCACGTATGCAAAGGCACATCAAGCCTGAGACTTGCCAAGGACACGTTACATGCACTATTGAAGCCATATGTGGTTTCTAATTAGCTCATCCACATGCTCCATGATGTTATCTGCTGACTCTTGTAAATGTCCTTCCACTATGGAAATCTGATCAGATTTTCTTCTTGTGGAAGAAAGCTTTTCTCCGAGTCACGGTTTAGCAGAGACCTATGAACTCAACTGAGCGTGTGATGGGCTTAGGTAGGATTTGAGATAATTTCTGACAAAACCCTAATAACGCAAGTACCCAGATGGTTGTGCACACACTGAGCCTCCCCTGAGATGTGCGCTTGACAGCCAAATAACTAGATAGCAAAAACACAACTGCATTCCTAAGTGTGTGTAGATACACTACAACACTGCAAAGCATTTTGGGAAGAAGCAGGATACTGACACAAAGGCCAAAGGCAGTAAAGAGTAGTTACGCACCGGTAACAGGTGTTCTCCAGGAGGCAGCAGGCATCCCAATCCTCACATATGGAGTGACCTCGACGTCGATGGAAGCCCTTGCGGAGCATTTCCCCAGCTTTCCATGAAGCCCTTTGGGAATGCAGGCACGCATGCACGAGGTTCCCTTCACGCCTAAAGGTGCCATCTGACATCAGTCAAATGACATAGCTAAGAACAGCACCACAAAAAAAGTAAAACAAATCTATGCACAACTGCAACTCCACAGGGCGAGGAGGGAGGGTTATGTGAGGGACTGATTAGGCTGCTCCTGGAGAACACCTGGTACAGGTGAGTAACTACTACTTTCTCCAGGACCAAGCAGGAAGTCAGTCCTCACATATGGGAGAATCCCTAGCTCTGGGCTACACAGGAACCCAGGTCTGAACAAGAGAAAGCCTCTAGTCCAAGCATCAAAGAAAGGCTTTTCACTGACAGAACCTTCCACCGGTTAGCCAAACAGAGGGCAGGACGTTGCCTAAACCTCAAAGAGATTCGGGAGTACGGCTTGGCCAAAAGCACGGGCCCTACGGGACTCCCTCTCCAGACAGTTAAGGGCCGCAAAAGTCTGGGCTTGAAGACCAAGTTGCAGCCCTGCAGATGTCTACCAACGGTCCAGAGTGGAGATGAGGCCACTGAGGCAGCCATTGCCCTGACACGAGTGGCAGTGACCCGACCATGCAAAGGAAGGTCAGCAGCCTTGTAAGCCCAGGGACTTGATGCAGTCAGCCACCAAGATGGACAAGGTAACGCTTGGACACAGACTATACCCAAATTATTAGGGTCAAAAGATATGAAGAGCTGAGAGTAGCCCCTTCTGTGACCTTGAGTTACGGTCAAAGTAGAAGGATAAGGCCCCGTCCCTCACAGTCCAGGGTTATGCCGAATCTGCTTCAGCCTGGCTTGCATGAGGCCTAGGGAAGAATGTTGGAAGAACCCCAACTCCCTGTTGAGGTGGAAAAAGAGGAGGACAACGTTGGGAGGATATTTTGGATGGTTCCTAAGGACTACCCTGTTCCTATAGAAGCGAGTGGTAAGGACTGTAACAGACCATGGGACTGAAGCTCACTCAATCGCCTGGCCGAGGGTACGGGCTACCAAGGAAGAGGGTCTTCCAGGACAGGAAGCGTAGAGGGCAAGAGAGCCATCGGCTCAAAAGGCCCGTGGGCGAGTCAGTTGTTGCAAGACCACATTCAACTCCCACTCAGGAGCAGGCAGGACGACGGATTGGAGGCTTGGAGTAAAAGCAAGCCTCTGAGGAAAGCGGGACACCAAGGGGTGAACCCGCCAGAGAATGTCCTCCAACTAGGGAGGTGGTGAGCTGCTAGAGCTGAGAAGGTGGACCCGAACCTGAATTTGACTTAAGTCCCGGATTGGATTTATAAGTGCAACAGGTACTGAAGCACTAAAGGGACAGTACAGGAGAAGGATACTCTGTTACGTAGCTGGAACCACACAGGAAAACTCTTCCATTTGAGAGAATATGTTTTCCTAGTGGACTGTTTTCTAGAGGCTAGGACAACCTCCTCAACTTCCTTAGGGTAGGCCCCAGGGAGCAAAAACTACCCTTGCAGCCTCCATGCCATAAAGTTGAGAGCTTTGAGGTTGGGGTGCAGAAGAGAACCCTGATCCTGAGAGAGGAGGTTGGGTTGCAACCCTAAAGGCAGTGGGGAGGATCCACTGCCAGCTGAAGAAAAAAAGTGGGGAAACCAAGGCGGTCTCGGCCACCTGGGCGCCACCAAGCAGGAACGAAATGGCCTTGTCCTGAGAATGTTGAACAGGAGTTCGGGCCAGAGGGCGTGGGAGGAAACGCATACCGGAGGCCCTGAGACCAGGGAATAAGAAAGGCATCTGCTGCTATCCGCATGGAGGGTGCGGTTTTGCCTGGAGCAGAAGTTTGGCAGCTGTTTGTTCAGAGGACTGGCAAACAGATCCATGGATGGAAGTCCCCATTTCAAGGAAAATCTTTTGAACTTACCAAGGATGGAAATTTTTGAGTTTATCAAACAAGCAACACAAAGACATACAAAAAGTCAAAACAATCACCCCCAACCAAGTCACACACCCACCCAAAACCCCCACCCCCCCCCTACATAGCACAAAAACAAAGTATCACAACCCCCCCCCGTGACCCCACCTCACCAAAACCACCACCACACCCAGCAACCAAAACACGTGCCCAGTCTCCCAACAACCACCCACAAAAAATCCATGACAATGTCCATGTCCCCCTCCCCCCCCCTCAGTCCCAATGTCATTGCCCGACCCAACCTCCCCCTGCTAAGGACAACCAAGAGCCAGTCCACACATTGTCCGTCTTGCAATCCCTGAACCCATCCCCCGCACAACCACTCCCCCACCAGTCCAACTGTTCATTCTGTCCGTTGGTGTTTGGGGACTGCCAGACTCCCTCCCCCCCAACAGCCAGAGACAGAGCCCCCCTGTCCCCATTCCCTCCCCCTTCAGCGTGAGCAGCAGCTCCCCCTCCCTTCCACCCCGATCCCTGCACCACTCCCCATCCATCCCACGAAACAACCCACCGCAAAAAGCAAACCTCCCCCCCCCCCCCAACAAAAAAAATAAGGGCCACTTGAGCCAATCCCCAACAGAATACACCAAAAACAAAACATAACTAATCATACAAAGCAACAGCTAAATACAAAAGAGAAACAGAACACCTGTGCTGCCCTGCAATCCAGACAGCGGAGCGGGAAATTGCCCAGGACACAAAAAGAAAGAACACAGACAAGAAACACCAACAACAACAATTGGGACGGCCACCCCTCTAAGGAGAAAGGGAGAGCGGACAAGTGGTATAACCCCCTCAATCCAGCACCGCTTCACCCCCACCCCCGCCCGGGAGAATTAAACAACCCCAAAATCATAGTGGAGGAAGTGGCCTAGTGGTGGGGCAAGGACTTCGGGCCGAAGGTCGGGGGGTGGAGTTCAAATCCCCACTGGAGGACAGCATACTTGGGCTGGAAGGCGGGGTTCTAGTCACAAAGGTGACCTTGTGGTCTGGGCAACGGCCACTTAACCCTCCAAAGCCCATGGTACCTGTAAATGTCTATGTGTGGCTGTGCTTTTCCTGTCTAATCAATGTGGCTTATACCTCAAAAAAAATTACTGTCAGATTTGACAATTTCCAATCGGTATCAAAACGAGCTGATCGCGGAAAGAAGCGGTAACAAAGTATAATAACTATAATAATACCTGAAGTAAACCCCAGGGAAGGGAAACCCAACACCTCCTGTCACACCCCTCCCCCCAGGGGAAACAAAACAAACCCTCAAAGTCCTACAGGGACGAGAACCCCAGGGAACCCCTCCCCCTCACGGGGGGCGGAGCGGGTGAGGTGACGACAAAGACGCTCACAACGATGAGCCTCCACCACCCGCCTTTCGCGTTGCGCCATGCTCGGAAACTTCCTCCAGAAAGTCCCGCCACCACCTCGTCGAGGGGCAGGACCAACCCCGGGTCGAGACATGACAGCGCGCTTGCCACAGGTGGTAGCGCACTCCAGCCGTGACGAAGGTAGAGGAGTCCCGGAGTCATGCCTTAGAGGGAAAGGACCAGGCCCCGTTACACCCACTCCGCATCCGTCGAGGAGGGAAAGGTCGCGCAGGTGAATGAGCAGCGGACACCAAAACGGGCCCGGACACACGTTTTAAAGGGGTGCACTGCCGGAGGAAATGATCCATGGTTTCCGTCTTGCCATCACAACCGGCCCTCGTGACCAGACCCGCTCGGCCTGTGACCAGTACTTGAGGTTGTCCCTCACGTAAAAAACGCTCCGTGGCGCCCCCAACGACAACCAGGACACATCCCGAACCTCCTTCTCGGTAGCCGAGGGGGAGTTCAAACAGCCGAAGGCCCCGCTGCATCACATACGCTGGACGGTCCCGCAGGGCCCACCGTGGTTGGAAAAGTGCGGAGGCGAGTCACATCCGGTAAAATCCTTGCCGCTCCCACATTAGGACTGGGGATGTGAGCGGGTCGGTCACCCCCCACCGCCGAATGAGCCCCACCATTGCAAAATACGTCCGGCTGGGGCCTGTTCCCCGCTCCGGCGCACACGGTGGGACCGAGGACGGCCACTCCCACTGCTCCCAGAAGCGGGAGAACCATTCCCGCTAGGAGGCCCCACCACCAGACCCCACCCACTGCCCGCATCCTACCCAAGTGGAACGCCATAGACAAGACTGACAGGAAGACAAGGGGGTGCAACATACCCAAACCGCCCTCTGCATCAGATTTCTGTCTAGGCAAACGATGTTGCGCTGGAAAGGGGTTCAGGCGATTACCCCACAGAAAACAGAAAAAGACAGCACAGACAGACGCCTGACGGGACGACGGAAAGGACGAAAAAGACCGTGGCCACGTGCAGCAAGAGGGGACGCAGAAAAGTCCCGAGGAGTTTGATCTTCTCCTCGTACGTTACACTCTCCACCCCCTCCACCGCCAGCACCCGACACCGTGCAGTCTCAAGACAACGGTCCCAATTGGACTCCGCACAGTCCTAACGACCCGAAGACTGAGGCCCAAAAACCACGGACCTCCCCCACGGGAGGAGGAAAGGGGGGAGCAGGAAGGAGGGGAGGCCTCCGAGGGGCCCAACCACAGAGAGGCACTTGCTGTGGTTGCCAACAGGAGTGGGCGACCTCCGAGTTAAGCCTCCATGGCCTCCCGCAGGTCCTAGACCCCATCAGTACCGTTCACGGTAAACTGAGATGTAATCAGCGTAGGAAACAACGGGACACAGGAGGGCGCCACACGGCGACTCCAGACCCGTCAATCCAACTTGCGGGACAATCTCCGGAAGAAGGGGGTGAGGGAGAAGACATACAGCAAGGGGATC